>OY728155.1:1740185031-1745185031 GCA_963277665.1 Viscum album
AAATAGCTTAATTATTATTCGTGATGTGTGCGAATGGTAGAATATGTGTTTTTTAGGTGCTTGGCGGGCTTGTAAATCATGCGTGGGGTGGTCAAAACAGGATGAATGACCTCGGAATACCATGAAATCGGACAACAACAAAGAGTGGGAAATTTGTGAAATGGTAGGCTAGACAACATGTCAATCGGAGGTGTCGTGTGACCGCGGTGGATGAAAATGCACTTCTAACACCCCCCACCCCCACCCCGGACAGCCCCCTCACATTGGATAAACACCCACCACCACCACCACCACCAGAGAGCACCCCCCCCCCCTCCCACCCCAAATAGCCACCACCCCCCTGACAGCCCCCCAACCCCTTGGACAACCCCCCTTACCCCGGATGGCCCACCACCCCCAGAACCCCCCCCCCCACCCACCCCCCGGACAGCCCCCCACTCACCCCAGACAACCCGCCCCCCACCCCCAGACAGCCCCCCGCACCACCCGAACATCCCTCACACCCCCCAGACAGCCCCACGCACCACCCAAACAGCCCCCCACCCCCCCCACCCCCCGGACAGCCCCCCACCTCAATATGAGGTAGGGTGTGACTGGTATCACTCAAATTGTCTCACTTCTGTTTGAAATGGATAACATTTTTAGTGAAAACAATAACTGGCATATGGAAAATCTTCACAAGGCTACACATAGATTCTTGAAATTAAGGGATAAAAAATAAAATATGGTCTATTGGCCATACGTTATTAGAAGAAAATATTCACAAGGCATAGATTGAAACACAATGGGCCATATTATATATAAAAAAACATGAATTATACTAGGAATGAATCTCGACATCCCATCATGAACATGCACCAACACTCATGTTCCAATTCTCAATCACGGGTCGTTCATTCTATACAATAACATACAACAAATAAATATCATATAGCGATTTCATATGTAACCTATGAACACTCAATCATACCATATAACAAATTGGTCGACAAGGGTACACATCGATTCTTGAAAAGTAAGTTTCAAAGTCTCATAAAAATACCCCAATGGTGAGGAATACATATGGTGACACCATATCCCCATGGAACACTACAATACCATACTCAAACAGTGGGTTCTAGGACCAAACCAAAGTCCCTTTGGGAACCAAATACCAAATAATTAATTGAATAATCTTTCCCACTACCCAAGATGGGGATTCATCTCACATCACACCCAGGAGAGAATATTACAATTATCCACATACCCCCTTGTTATAATTGAAAATTCTATGAAAAACATGTAGGCTATTCCGGTAACCCATCACATATGTTGATATTGGACAATGTTTTCCACTACCACATCAGGAACCATTTATACATGGATACATAATCATTATAGAAATATAAACATACCATTTTCTATCTTATGGGTATCATGATCCTTGTCCACTCTACCCAAGTTTTTTTGTTGGTTTTAAGATACTCAACCCAATACCATGACTAAACATCCCATGTGCTTCCTATAACATGTAGATTTTTTCTCTTGTGTGTATTGGTGTTGTGGTTTCAGTGAGGAATGAATTCTAAATTTTGAATACTCATATGTGTGTTGGTGTTGTGGTTTGAGTGAGGAATGAATTCAAAATTTGGAATAGTCTTATGGGTGTTATTATATTTCCTACATCATGTAGGATTTTTCTCTTATGGGTGTTATTGCATTTGAATTTCTAAATTTCTAAATTTCTAAATTCTGGAATAAATTCAAAATAATTAATACTTTGGATGGGGATTTTGTACTGGTGTTGTTGCAGGTCTAGAGAGGGGAGGGGGGCCTTCTGCTGTGGAGTTGAGAAAATATATACCAACGGTTTTCAAAACCATTGGTATAGATTCTATAATATAACTATACCAATGGTTTTGTTATAACTGTTGGTATATGTTTATACCAACAGTTATAACAAAACTATTGGTATAGCCTTATGGCTTTCCATATCCCTTCTATACCAACAGTTTCACAAACCATTGGTATATGTTATATTTAACACACATATGCCCACGGTTTGTAGCAAACCATTGGTATACCTTCTATTTTGACACCTATACCAAAGGTTTTCACAGAACTGTTGGTATAGGCCTATTGTCACGGCTTACTTGGCCACGGTTGAGGGAACCGTTGGTATACTATATACCGACAGTTTCTAGGCATTTACCAACAGTTCACAACCATTGGTAAAGTGTAAAATTTCAGTAGTGGGTTGCGAAATTGTATATATGAGTACTTTATCAGTTTTTATTTCTTTTTATCTTGTAATTTTATGGAATAGTTTTTTTAACAGTATCTCTTTAGAGATGAACATATATTATGGAAATGATGAATTTCAATTAGATCCAGTGCTTGGTTCGATTTTCTTTTTTTGGGTTTCCATTGTATTAAGGGTTTGTTGTTTGGGTTGGGAGTTCCTGGTTCCAAATTTGGTTAGTGATAGGTGGTATCTTTTGGTGGGGAGATCCACCATAGATCTCCTTGATTGTAGTTTTCCTAAGTTCTGGTTGAGTTTGAATTGGGAAGTTAAAAGGGTCACCTTAAGGTTGGTGATTTCATTCTGTTTCAATATCAAGTTTGGTTCTTCATAAAATTGGGTGTCTTTATGAAGGAAAAAAGTGTTTGTGGGGGGGGGGGAGAATTTTCACGCCTCGATATTGTAATATTATTTATTCTAATTATTTTAAATATTTTTTAACCATTATTTTGAGTTCATGTAGTGGGCGGGCTTAAATTTAAATTTTTTGGTGGCTTTTTAACTATTTCATGGTTAGCTTGTAAAGTTAGTAGTAACTATGTGGTGTCCCTGTAGGTTTTTAAGGGAGTCTGATGTGTGGCACATGGCATGCACACTTTCTAAAAAATCATACATAAAAATTTTGGTTTGGATTTCTGAGTTGATAGTTTTGGGTGGAACGATTTGAGCACAGTTTGATTAACCATGTGTATACCTAAGAGTAACCTTGTATGGGTGCCTGGACTGGGTATTTTTCATCCCATGTTTGGTGTACAGTTTGGTAAAATCTGCCAAAATCATGTGGGTCGCCCATAATTTTAAAATTTTGGTTTTTTTTATTTTATTTGTTTCCTTTTTCTTTTTCTTTTAATTTATTTCCTTACTTTTCCCCATTCTTTTCATCCATATCGTCACATGATTCCCCCTCCTAAACACCTTCATATTTGCATTCCACCCTCCTCCATCAAGCTTCCCCTCCACAATATTTCACTATGATTCTTTTGGAATTACCCATCGACATATCAAGGTAAGCCCTCATCTCCTATTATTCTCCCTCTTTTGGATTATTTTCCATCTCCATGTTACCCTGTATCATTTGGTCAGACCGTCGGTAAATGTTTAACCAATTTTTTAGTTTTATTCTATTTCTAGGGCGTGTAGTAAGTCTCTCGAGTCATATTTTGGTGTATAATTAAACTAATTAATTAATTAATATATGATACATATAAAATATAAATGAAAATGATGTAAAATGATATTTCTCATAATCAAATTAATCCCCACCACATTGTTTATAATCTATTAATTTTCACTTAAAATGAACATAAAAAAATTGATATTGGTTTAGGATCCATGTGATATTGATTGATGACAACAAATCATGAGTGAATAAAATTTTAATCTTTTCATAAACTTCAACATATTTTGATCCCACCATCACAACGAGAGAAATGGTTTTTTGCGATGGGCTTTTTGCGACGAGAATTAATCCCATCGCCAAAAGTCCTTCACTGAGGTTATTTGAGATGGGGGGTTCGACCTGTCGCAAATAACCTGTTATTTGCGATGGGATTTAGGTTCCCGTCGCAAAAGGTAAGGAGCGGTTTGGTGTGGGGTTCATTCCAAACCGCGCCAAGGGTTATTTGCGACGGTAAAATCTCTCTGTCGCAAATACTGGCGGCGGTAAATGGGTTTTTGCGATGGGATCTTCGCCCACTACAAAAAGTGTGTCAAAGGACACTTTTTGCGAGGGGGCCCATCACAAATACTGCTGGTGGTAAACAGTTTTTTGCAACGAGATCTTTTCCCGTCACAAAAATTGTATCGGCAGGACACTTTTTGCAACGGGACCCATTGCAAATACCTTTTTAACCACCGATGGCAATTAATGCGGGAAAAGGAATTTGTGACGGGATACCTGTCACAAATAGTCATGTCACAACTAATCTAACCTATACATAGCCCCCTCCATTTTTCTTTCCCTTCCTCTCATTTCTCACTTCCTCTCTCTCACTAAACTCAAATTTTAGAGTGAAAATTTCTCTCACTTAAGTTTTTTTACGGAGAAGTTTTGAAGGCGCTTACATCAATACGAGATCAAGTTTCAAGGTATTTATATTTTATTTAATTTAGTATTTATTTAATTTTTTTATGTTAATTTTCATTATTCTTGATTAGTTGTAATTAAATTAGATTTAAAATGTTTTGTTATCTTTATTTTAGTAATAGATAATAATAATTAGTAATAATTAGTAGTAATTGATGGTAATTAGTACTAATTAGTAGTAATTAGGAATAAATAGGAATAATTTGGAATCAATAGGAATAATGAGTAATAAATAGGAATAAATAGGAATACTTAGTAATAATTAGTATTAAATAGTTGTAATTAGTAATAAATTGTAATAATTAGGAATAATTAGGAATAATTAGGAAGAGTTAGAAATAAATAGGAATAATTAGTAATAAATAATAATTAATATTAATTAGTAATAAATAGTATTAATTAGTAATAGTTTGGAATAATTAGGAATAATTAGGAATAAATTGGAATAATTAGGAATAATTAGGAATAATTTGGAATAATTTGGAATAATTAGTAATAATTAGGAACAAATTGAAATAAATTGGAATAAATTGGAATAAATACGAATAAATAGGATTAAATAAGAATAAATAGGATTAAATAGGAATAAATTAGGAATAAATAAAAATAAATAAAAATAAATATTTATAATTAGTAAAAATATAGTAAAAATAGTGAAAAATAGTAAAAAATAGTAAAAAATAGTAAAAATGGTAAAAATAGTTAAAATGGTAAAAATGGTAAAAAATAGCAAAAATTGTACAAAAATAGTAAAAATTGTAAAAAATAGTAAAAAATAGTAAAAAATTGTAAAAATTGTAAAACATGGTAAAAAATAGTAAAAAGAAAATCAATTTTAATAAATTGCAATAACTTGTAATAACTTGGCGCAATTTCCAGTGGATTGACAGCACTCCTTTTGCTCGATGACTCTTCTCCTTTCAACTTTCACCGATTCAAAACATTATGAAAAATATGCTTCTATGTATGCATATCCAATCTCGTATGCATGAGTTTGAATATGAATTCGTAGGACCAAATTTTTCATAATGCACTACTGGAAATATGATCTATACCAACGATTTTGGGAAAACCGTTGGTATAGTTCACTGATTTAGACCTATACCAATGGTTTGGCCAAAACTATTGGTAAAGGTCACCTATATGGACTTATACCAATGGTTTTCGACAGACCGTTGCTATAGGGGAGACCTATACCAACGGTTTACCCAAACCGTTGGTATAGGTTCCTAATTTGGACCTATACCAATGGTTTGACCAAAACTATTTGTATAGGTCCATTATAGAGACCCTATACCAATGGTTTGTCCAAAATCGGTGGTATAGGTCCCAAAATCAATGAATCTATACCAATGGTTCTCAAAACTGTTGGTATAGAAACATGTATTTTTAATGGAATCTTCTTACAATGGACATTAAATAAATAAAAATTTAAAATAATTATGATAATACATATATATATTTACGAAATTATGTCCACAAAAGTAAGTTAGGTTAGTGGTTAGTTCGTTCAATCACAAACAGGAGGTGCTGGGACGAAAACCAATCGGATGATTATTTTTTGAATTACATATACCAATGGTTTATGGAACTTTTGGTATAGATTTTTGTATTACTAATACCAATGGTTTTCAAAACCATTGGTATAGACCTATCCTCACGGCTTACTTGGAAACAGTTCTCTAAACCATTGGTATAGCCTATACCAACAGTTTGGAGGCCTATACCAACGGTTCCAAACCGTTGGTATAGGGTATTTTTATAGTAGTGATGTGTTCAGGTAGTGTTAGTTGCAAGAAGATGATTCATCGAAGAAAAGGGGGCTCTTTTGTCCGATGGATCATTTACGTGCAAGTTTCTCACCCAGAAAACACAATGAAGAATATTCATTGTGATTTTAGTGAGAGAAATGTGTAGGTAAATGAGCTGTCAGACAAAAGAGAAGCCACCAATCCATGAAAAATTGTATCGCCCAAAATTAGTATTTGTGACGGGATCTCATCTCAAATAATCTAAATATAAATTTTTTATTAATCATATTTTTGACAGGCCCATCGAAAATATTATTTTTGATAGGCCTGTCTCAAAAGGTTTATTTATATATATATATAATGTATATAATCATAGGCTTATTTGCGACGGGGACCATTCCCATCGCAAATAATTTTTTTCGATGTGCCCATCGCAAAAAAATAAAATTTGTGACACTGATTTTTGCAATGACCTATTTGCCACGAGGCCTCGTCGCTAAAGCCTATTTGCGACGGGATCCCGTCGCAAATACCTCTAATTCAAGTAGTTCATATCCAATGATAATAACAAGTCATGATTAAATTGTTATCAATAATTAGTGAACAAAAAATCATACATGTGGGATTATTAAAAAATTGAATAATAAATTCTTGAGGTATAATTAAAAAACCTATTATAGTAATATATTATTCATTGATATCATTTTTATATAATGAAAAAAATATCTATATAAATAAACTATATATGTATATCTTTGGATCATAGAAATATCCCATTATATATTGTAATGTCTATAGAAACTCAATAAAGGGTATAGGACGATCCATTAACTAAAAAATCATGGGTATAAAAACCCTCTCAATGTCAACTATAACTCAATTTTACATTAAAAAATATGAAGTCAAATTTTATTCATTGATAGATCTCAAGAATTCCAATAAAAATAAAATATGGAAAATAAAAACATATTTAGTTAATCTCAAAATCATTTACTATAGTTATCAATGACAATGACTTAATATTAATATACTTATCTCTAGTATATTAATAGAATCTGAAAGTGTAAATATATATTTTCTAATTATTTATTTTATGAAAAAAATTAAAAGTAATATTATTTAATCATATTCTATATACTATATTGGATTCTTTTCCACTACTGTTGAATTATAAAAAATATTCTTGATTAAAAATGAAAAATCATTTCAAAATATCACCTTTAAATGTCACAAAAAAATCCTCTAAATATAATTCTTTAAACTCTATGAATTAATACATTGATTTTATACAAGTTAAACATCTATGGGTCTCTAATTTATGAGTAATGATGATAATAAATATATTTACAAGTAATCACTGAAAACAATATCTATAGAACAATTAATAAATTAAATATAGTAAACATCTTCCATATCTACATGAATATGAATCGATGAAAAATGGTACATGATATAGTTTCTTAGTAATTCAATAATTATATGAAATTTTCATAAAGGAATACATTATAGTTTGATTAATAATTAATTTATAAAATATAAAAGATATTATAATGAAATCAATATTTCCTAATCAAGGTTTGACATCATTAAATTCCTCATTTGAGTAGTTTTAAATGTATCATATGTATTCAAAAGTAATCATGTGTTGGAAAAAATATTAATCCATTTACTTATTATTACTCCTCATAGTAAGTTGAGTGGTTCACTATAAGGTATCCTCTTCGGAGTCCTTTATCATTTTAATTTCTATATGCATTGTGAAAAGGTGATGCTCACATGTTTCAATAACTTATCAGATTCTTAAAATCTAATCTTATATAACAATGTTAGTAAGTAATGGATCTCATCATGGTATAATAAAATCTTTATCTTCCCAATATTATTCTTATTCATTATTGATAAAGAGACCTACACCCAAAAAATTATAAATAATTTATTTTTTTGATAACAATACATGATAAATTAATCAAATATTTTATCATTTTATTTTTCATGGAAAAATATGTTTTTGATCATTAATTCACAATTAATAAATAAAAATATTTTAATAATTATTTATATTCCATATAAATACATTATTATTATATTTATTATATGTAATTAGTGAGGTAAAATCATAACGAAAAAGTATATCTCAACGCAATATAGGTGGATGAGTTTTGGATAGGACCCCATATCATTATTAATATGATAACCCTATTGGGTATATTTAAAAACATAACACCATGAATATAACATAATAATAGTATGGTAATCTTTTAGAGGATTCATATAATATAACACACATTTAGTAGTCAAATTACATGATAGTGATAAAAAATACAATTCATTGAATGAAAAAACATCTAGTATATTGTTCAAACATCATACACCTAGAAATCTAATAAAAACTTGGGATAAATTTATGCATTTGGTTATCATTTAATAATGTCTGATTATATATCATATTATATAAAATATTAGTGTTATATATAATATCATATCCACTTATCGCGTCATATTTGTCACAACCCAAATCTGGTTTCCATCAAAACCGGCACTAAATCCAGCCTTTGACAAGGCCTAAAGGGCATTCCCAATCCCCATGGTTTGTCACAAGCACCTGGTTATCGTAAAATAAAATTTAGTAATGATTCACCTGAGTTTATAAACATAAAGCAACAAGCAAATCCAATATAACAAATCTGGATTTTTCAAAACAAACCATCTTTTAAAAAAATCAGAATTGAATTACACAACTTAAAAAATTCACAAAGACTATAACAAATGAAGAATCCTAAATGGAAATCCCAAGAACCTCTTCGTAGCAAGAGGCACCACCCTCAAGCCATCTCCACAACACTCCCTCACGAAGGACCACTAAGAACCTGAACCATTGGCACAAAAAATTATACCCAAACCTGCGACAAAAATAAAAAAGTCTACTTACACCCAAAGGTGTATGTAGGGTGTGATCAAAATCCTAGTAGGATACCACCACTAATATATTCCATGTGATAAACATTCAAAGACAAAAAGCTTGCATGTTTTCATAAACACGGAATGCTTGTAAGAATTTTAGAGAGATGTAGTTTTGAATAAAAACTATTTTCAAGTGGGCTACTTTATAGAATTAACACTTTTAAATAGAATTTCAAAGCTACTGAATTTTACATACAAACATACTTTATGCTTATAGTAAGCATAAATCATCTAATGAGCACAAATAATGAGAAATATCCCCTAGGTAATAGCTCGTTGTGGGTCCCAAGTACCTCGTATCTCGGTGAAAGTAATCCTCACAATATCTGTTATCCTACACACGATCCACTAGTAGGGATCATACCCATATCCTATTGGTCCCCCAAAATTTGCATCATCATATTCATAGTTTATTTATTGTTTTCATCCTCAATCTTGCTATGTGAAACTGAGGCCAAACCCCACTGGATCACTAGAATACTAGTACACGTCCACCCACCAAGATACTCGGGTTTACCTATTGTTCCCAAACAAGTTCCACAAGAAATGAAATATAATTTGAACATTAAAATTCCACTTCCACATCACACATTCACCAAACAACCCACATGTATATAACACAAGTAACATAATCCCCTTTTTCATTCAAATTGATTTTGAAATCATACTCACGCCAAAATAACCCACAACACATTCACATATCTTTCTCAATTTACTAAATCCTTTAATCATTTTTATAACAAATTACCAATATAATACACATCATATAACATCCCACACACACATTCCAAATAATACTCTTTTATGTTAAAATTCATTTTATCATTATACTGACATAAAACAGCCCACAAACATGTTTCGCACCCACATCACAATTTAATAAATCACATAAAAATTTAAAAAACATTATAAAAACATTTGACATAAAAAATGACCACTTTATCTTTCAAAAACTCATTTTAAAAACATACACCCCCCAAAATAGTACATAAACATCATTTTCACACTTTCTGTAACTCATTAAACCATTTAGAATTTTCATAGAACACTTTCAAGAAGCATGACAATGTTTTGCACCTAAAAATCATCCAAAACCACTCTTTTAAACCTAAAATCACACCAAGACCCTACCAAAAAAGAATTGGAAGACCAAAAAATATTTACTAAACCACTTTAATATGTTATAAAACAAACTTAAACATTACCAAAAGAGTTACAAAAGGAAAACACCCAGTTTGAAGCAAAATTGAAAATATAAAATTAACCACTTGACAAACTCCATTAAAAATTGTTTTTTCATAATGAACAGCATATAAAGGGCATTAAAATAATTAAATAAATCATTTTAACTCATCAATAAATTCTTACACATGGAATCACCTAGAGAAAGTGTCAAAACCCTCAAATATTCGTGTGAAACATCAACCGCACCACCTCTGCACCTTAAGGAGGTGAAAACCAACCTAAAACCCCAATATTTGACAAAAAAGACACCAAATAAAACCCTAAGTACTAAACCTAACTTCTATACACTTTATATCTTCATGAAATAGAGAGGAAACCCTAAGGAGAAAGAAGGAAATGAATATTGAAACACTTACTTGAAGAAATCTTGAAGTTTCCCCACTAAAACCCCTATAAAATATGGGTTCCATAGCAGATTGAGGGATCTTGGAGGCTATCTATGGAGGTTGGTCATGAAATGGGGAAGAAATGTGTGTATTTGTGTTTATTTATAAAGGGAAAATGGGAATTACAAAAATATTTGTAATGACCTGGACACCCTTGCTCGGTTTCGCTGCACGGTTTAGTAAACTGTGCGGGAAAACTGTGCTATATTTTCTAGCCATTCAAAACCATGCCATTATCCTCTAATTTCTATGTGTTTCAAGGGGTAAACCTAGGGGAAAATATATTCCAAGTATAAGGGATATAAATTCCCGGAACAATTCACTCTTCTCACCCCAAAACTCATCCAACTCATTGCTAGAAACCACGTCAACAACTTGCCACAAAAGTGGTGCCACTAGGAGTGTCACCAATGCAATTCCAAAACACCACAACCTCACTCCATCTCATTAACAGAAGAGGAGAACATGTACCATACAATACCCCCAATACTAAGTTAATAGATCAAGAACAAAGGAGATCCCAAAATTTCAAACCTGAAACACCAAGAAACCAAGAGAAAGATAAGAACCAAAAGAGGATTTGAAACAAAGCGTAGAATCGAGAATCCAGGTGTGAGAATTTTCCCCACCATAAATCTTTCTACCCCCAAAAAGCCACATCAAGTCCAAAATCAAAATCTAAACCCAACCTATAAACCAAGATGTACTCCTTTGCCAAGATTCTCCCCCAAAGGCCAAAACACCTCCAATGATCAATTAAGGCAGGAATACTCTCACAAAACAAAACATACATCCCTTACCTAAAACAATCAATCACATTCAAACTTAACCGAAAAGAAAAATCCTCAAACACTATCTGAACATGACTCAAGAAAATTTCCCAAATAAACAACAAAATCAAATAGGGTTACTCTTAACTTAATTTAACTAAACTGTTGGGAGCTCTCCAGTCCCAACGTTTACCCAAGGAATATGTTGGTAGATAGATAGCTCTGAATGAGACTACCTAACGCCAAGCCAAGTCCAAGGATAGATCTGAGTTACTAACATGAGTAGAAGTAAATGGGCTCCCCACTATAAGAGATAACTTAAATTTTCCCGAAATAGAATCAGGACAGTAAAAGTGGGAGGCCCGAACGGACTCCCCGATTCAAGGGTAGACATACATTAGACCTTTCCAAAAATAACTTACATAAGAATCATAGTGGTTCTCCCCACAAAAAGAACCAACCATCTTAACCGGCCAGCACGGTCTGACATAGAAAGACCCCAAAATTTAAATATTTGGTACGGTCGCATAGTTAGTCTGCATGGTTTGGGAAACTATGCACTAACTGCGGGGATCCTTCTATCTGCATTGTTTTCAGGGGCATGGTTACTACTAACCATGTGCTCAACCATTATAGCCAAATTTATAACCATACTCTAAAAACTCAATTGAAACCAAAGGGGAAAGGAATTAAATTGGGTGATAACATGGGAACGAGTCCATCCACCTCTTTCCACCGAACGGGAACAACAAAAGCAAGATTAAGAAACAATAGGTTTAAACTCTTCCCATCATTCATACTGAGGATAGGACTTGTACAAGGGTTTGAATGACCCTAGGATTTCCCCTGACTACATTCTAGCTTCACTATGAGACATATGGCTGGACCTCAAATGATTTAAGCATCTTTGGCCTCGCAGTTAGGCTTTGGAAACCCCTGAACGAAATTTCTTCTTCCAATGCTACAAGCAACTACACCACAAAACCATATAGGTTTAACAAGACATAACACGTTCCCAACTCACTATACCCTAACCCAAAATTTCACTAAAACAAGGTCTTTGAAGATGCACACACATCACACCTTGCTTCTTCAGGTGATAAACAACATAAGGAAAGGACACATATAAACACCTTCCTCTAAAACATAGGATTTTGAAGTTTTTCTAAGGGATACATACTCAAAAAATAACAGACACTCTTCGGGTATTGCACAACCTTTACCTTTATAGTCAAATGAGTACACGACATCACAAGGCACACCGAACCTGACCATTACAACTGATAGAAACAATACCTGTAAAGGGACCTTATGCCAAGTCCCCAAACAACGCATAATTATTGAAAATGGCCACAATAGCCTATCTTGACCATATTTCTAAAATTTGTGGTTTAACATGAACCCCTACTTCTAAGATATTATGAAGGACCTAGAGGCCCTCTTAGACACCATCCAGACACTCATCCACACTAATAACCCCATATAACTTCCACCTTCGATGAATCAGGAAACTTAATAAATTAAGGTCTATTTCAACCTTCCATGAGTACTCTCCCACTACAAGAGGATCCAAAAAACAAATAAATGAAATGGTTTAGACTCAATCTCCAAATCTCAAGAAAAATATTCCTTATATTGATCAACTATAGGGTCTTCCAATGGAGAAATAGTCCAGGTTGCACTTTATTTGTGCACTAACCCATAATGGGGGAATGCCTTATCCAATGAGAGAACCCAAGAACCAAACCAAGCTAGTACATTGGTAAAAATGTTCCACAAACCAGAACTGAACACATGAGGGGAACCACCGTAAAGGTTTCCCAAAATTTTCTCAGAAGAAACCACTAACTAGCCCTTCATCCTAGCTTACTGACTAAACACAAACCCAAAACACTGTTCAAACAAGAGGGATTCTTTGACTCAAAACATCCCAAAATAACAACATTTAAAAAAACACATAAGACACACCATCCCATACCAATCATCAAGACATCATGTTTTCCTTTAAAATCATCTCTTTGAAAATAAACGGTTCCGCAGTTACCATATCCCCCAGTGGTACCCAATGGGCCTCACACATGCATGTTTATGTGCCACACCTGGCACCCTACTCAAATAAATCTCGCCACTCATCCAGTAGTACCATTAACTATACATCATCCCATATAACCCCATACATCTGGTCACTCACAAAAATACCAAAGGTTAAAAAAAATTCCTTACACTTTTCAAAACCAAAACAGTCAACTAATACTTCCAGTTTTTCAAGACCGCTAACCATAAAATCAAAATCCCAATCTATAGCTTACAAAACATTTCAGAAAGGCACAACCATTCAAATAAGAACTCACTTTCAAGTCATTCACTTCAACTTCAAAACATCTCATCCCATTAAAACACCTTTCAATAGTTTATAAAACTTTATTGGAAATATTTTTTTCAAAACCAACTTTAACATAGTTCCTTCATTCAAAAGAGGTTTAAACACACCATTTTCCATTTCAAAACAATTCTAAAAATTCAGTTCCACAATTTCAAAAAAACTTTAAGCTTCTTAAAACCAAGTTATTTATACTTTAAAACCAACCTTCTAAGATCCCAAAACTAAAGTACATAAGACAATGCGAGAGAAAACTAGTTTTGGTGGGTGACTTGGATATATGGTTAGTGGCCAAAAGCTAATCACATCACAAACACAGAGAGTGTTCAAGGGAAATATCACTATCTCTATATGTATTTACAGGCCCTACGATCTCACTAAGAACATTAACACCACTCAATTTTTCATTTCCCCTAATCATCATCAAACCAAGAAAACCAAAGGACTCATATAAATCCAAAATTCCTCGGGTGACTCGAATCCCATAATGAGGTGTGCTGGCCAGGCAAACAACCCATAACTGGAATGTCAAATCCTAATAATCCTAGAACCAGACTATCCCAACTCTTCCCAAAATAACATATCCCAAAGAGTGAACCTAAACCTCCTTCGATACCATTTTGTCACAAATCGAATCCGGTCACCATTAAAACTAGCACCAAACCCATCCCCTAACATGGACCAAAGGGCGTTTCTGATCCCCACATGTTGTAACAAGTTCCCAGGTATCATAAAATAACATTTGGGAATGATTTAAATTAGTTTATAAACATATAACAACAAGAAAATCCAATAAAAATCTGTATTTTTCAAAACAAAACATCTTTTACAAAAATTCAAAATTGAATTACACAATTTAAAAAAAAATCACGAAGACTATAAAAAATTAAGAATCGCAAAATGGACAAACCAAGAACCTCCCCATATATATAGGCACGACCTCACTCCATCTGCACAACACTAAATCATGAAGGACTACTAAAAACCTGAACCATTAGCACAAAATTATGTACCCAAACTTGTGAAAAAAATAAACAAGTCTACTTACACCCAAAGGTGTAAGTAGGGTGTGATTAAAATCCCATTAGGATACCACCAATAATATATTTCATGTGATAAACATTAAAATATATAAATATTACAAGTTTTCATAAACATGAGATGCTAGTAAGAATTTTAGAGATATGCAATTTTGAATAAAAATAGTTTTCAAGTGGGAATATTTAAAGAATTAATAATTTTAAATAAAATTCAAAATCTAATTAATTTTCCATCAAAACATACCATATGTCTATTGTTAGCATAAATCATCTATTCATCACAAGTAATGGGAAATAACCCCTAAGAACTAGCTCATGGTGGAACCCAGGTACCTCGTATCTCGGTGAAACTAACCATCACAATATTTTTTCTCGGGCACACGAGCCACTAGTAGGGATCATACCCATAACCTATTGGTCACCCAACAAAAAAGTCATCATCATCATAATAGTTTAGTTAGTGTTGTCAGCATTAATCTTGCAACTTCAAACTGAGTCCAAACCCCATGGGATCACTAGTATACTAGTACACGTCCTCCCACCTAGATACCCGAGTTTCCCTCTTGTGCTCAATTAAGTTCAAAAAGCCATGACATATAATTCACACATGAAAATACCAATTCCACATCACACATTCAACAATAATCCCACATGTATATCACACAAGTCACAAAAATCCCCATTTTCATTCAAATTGGTTTTGAAATCATACTCACACAAAAATAGCTCACAACACATTCACATAACTTTCACACTTTAGTAAATACTTTAAAAATTTTCATAAAACATTTCCAAGATGATAAACATCACATAACATCCCACACACACATGCCACATAATTCCCTTTGTACCTTCAAATTCATTTTATAATCATACTCACATGAAACTGCTCACAAACATGTTTCGCACCAGCATCACAGTTTAATAAATCACCTTAAAAATTTCCAAAACATTCTCAAAAACGTTTGACATAACAACTAACCACTTTATTTTTCAAAAACTCATTTTAAGAACATAAACCCACCAAAACAATACATAAACATCTTTTTCACACTTTGTGTAACCCATTAAACCATTTAAAACTTTCATAGAACACTTTCAAGAAGCATGATAAGATTTTGCACCTAAAACCCATTCAAAAAACTTATTTTAAAACCAAAAGCACACAAAGACCCTAACAAAGTAGAATTTTCAGCCCAAACAACATTTAATAAACCACTTTCATATGTTATAAAATAAACTGAAACATTACCACAAGAGTCACACATGGAAAACAACCAATATGAAGCAATAGTGAAACTCTAAAATTTACGTCTTAACAAACTCCATTAAAAATGGTTTTGGCACAATAAACATCATATAATGAGAATTAAAAATAATTAAATCAAGCATTCAAACTCATCAAGAAATCCGTACACATGAAATCACCTACTAAAAGTGTGGAAACCCTCAAATCTTGGTGTGAAACATCAACTACACCACGGCCACACCTCAAGGAAGTGAAAACCAACCTAAAATACCGATATTTGAAAAAAAAACACAAAATCAAACCTTAGGTACGAACCCTAACTTCCATACATTTAATAACTTAGTGAAAGAGGGAGTAAACCCTAAGGAGAAGGAAGTAAATAGAGATAGAAACATTTACTTGAAGAAATATTGAAGTTTCCCCACAATAAAACCTCGTCAAAGATGGGTTTAATATGAGCTTGAGGGAGCTTAGAGGATATCCATGAAGGTAGGTCATGAAAAGGGTAAGAAAAGGGTGGATTTGGGTTTATTCTAGAAGAGAAATATGGGAATTACAAAAATATTTTTAATGACCTAGACACCCTTGCACTATTTGGTTGTACGGTTTAGTAAACCATGTGGGAAAACTGTGTGACCTGTTTTGGCCACCCAAAATCATTCAATTCTCTTCCAATTTTAGGGGGTCTAAGGGGGAAACCTAGAGGAAATATAGGACAAGGATAGGGGAGAAAATTTCCCAAAAAAATTACTCTTTTCACCCTAAAAATCATCTAAGTCATGGGTACAAACCACCTCAACAACTTACCCAAAAAGTGGTGCCACGAGGAGTGTCACTAATCCAATTCCAAAACACCACAACCTCACACCAACCCTTTTGAAAAAAGAGGAGGCCATGTACAAAACAATACCCACAAGACTATGTTCAAATATCAAGAATGTAAAGACCCGTAAAATTCAAGGAAATTTTTTTTCTTAATATTCTTTGAATTTTACAAGAGCACAGTTTCTTAGGGCACCTGATTCCGAGGCCCGGTGTGCCCAGAATCATTTTTCGAAGTTTGGCTCGGGTACGTTTAGTGAAAGAATGAGTGGGTTTTTATAACTTTTGAACCAGTGCTCAGAATCAAATTCTGAGGTCACCGATGGAATCACAGCGCCGATAATTGCTTAGAAACGCCTTTTCTGGAGTTGCGTTTGCTCAGGTGTGGTTTTTAATTTTTGGGGTTAACTTAAGAAATAAAATAAAGTGGTGCGACAACTTTATTTTTTTTTCACTTAAAACCACTTAAAATCCACTTAAATCCACTTGAGAAAAGTTGAAGCGGATAGGGTGCAATCCAAAATATCCTACCCTCTTGGTAGGATATTTGTGAGGTGGGGCCCGCATGAGCCCCACTGTTTCTTTTCCTCTAAGTAACGCACCCGCGATAACTCCTCATTAATGAAAGTCAACTGGAGCATTTTCTAAAACTCTTAAACGCTCCTATTAAATGGACTATTAAGACATTACCATTAATTCACCGAATTAATGGTTCGTTTCTTAACATGTTTTCAAACTGTTGGCATAATAATAAAATAAGACCAACACACTTTCTTCTTGGGTGCGAAGTGTTGAGGGGATTTGGAGAAATTGTACCTTCATCCTCCTTCGCGAAGAACGCGAAGAACGCAAAGAACGCCGAACCCTCAGAGATCGACGACGCGACGCCATGTTCCGCGACGCCGATGATTCTCCTTCCACGACACTTCTTCCGTGACGTTCTTCCCCGCAACAATCTCTGATCATCAACTACTTGAGGTAGGAAATTTCAAATCTTTAAAATTTTCCTTTGTATATTTTATCCTTAACATGGATTTAATTCGTGAAATTAAATCCATGTGTTTTCTTTAACCCTCGGAGATCGCTGACGCGAAGCCCTTCCGTGATGACGTGACGCCCTTCCGCGACGCGACGATCCTATTCTTCCGCGAAGAACGCATGTTCGACGACTATGACGAGGTAGGGGTTTTATTTGAGAATAATATTTATTACCTTGGTTGTTTCCTTCTAAAACAAGGAACTCGGATCAAAGTTCAATTTTAATTTATTAAAATTGTGCCTTGTTATGTTCCATGTGTTGGTTGTTTTTCCCGATTGTTATCACCTAACGCGGAGGGTGCGGGCCAAACAAACATGGCCCGACAACCCTCCGCAGTTTTTCGTTGATGCGTGGATTGACGGTGTTTACGAAATGGGATCAGAATGGAGATTGGAGGCCTTCGCAGCAAAGTTAGGATCCTGGGAGAGACGTAGGCGCAAACCGCAGGCAAAACGCACCACTGGAGCGCGTCCGGTGGTCTGTGGAAGTTCCCGCCGACGCGCCACACCGGCGGCCGGCAGCGGCCGGCCGCCGGGAAGCGGCGGCACCCAGCGCGCCGCCGGGAAGACCCGCCGCGGCGGCGAGGGCCGGTCTCAAGGCCGCGCGGGACCGCGGAGAAGGGACGCGGCCTTGCTCCACGTCCGGTGACATGGAGCGGCCCCCACGCGGGGCCGCGGCTCTCCTTCATGCGGGGGCAGCGCACCCCCGCGCCGCTCGGCCGTAACCGGCCGAGCCGACCCCTGGCGGCCGCGCCGCGCCCGCGCCGGCTGGGCCGGGTCGCGCCCAGGCCGGGCCGGGTCGCGCCCCGCCCGGTCGGACCCGGGTTGGGTCGACCCAGTTCAGGCCGACCCAGGGGGGTTGGGTCGGGTCGGTCCGGTCCCAGACCCCCCCCCCCCCCCCCCCCCGTTCGGACCTTTTCGGTCTTTTTCACGTATCTTGAGCTACGGGCCTCCGATTGATGCGCCGTTAGAGGAGATGTGATCCTTGGATCGATACGGTCGTTTTGGTATATCACACTCAAGGTTTCGGAATACTTTGTGTTCGGCAGGGTAGGTTCGTCCACGAAACCAACCGGGCTCTCGGAGCGGAAACTCTCATATCTTGAGCTTCGGACGTCCGATTGACGTGTCGTTGACTTTGTTGAATTCCTCTAAGTGAGACGGATCTTTTGGCTTACTCCTCCCGAGGTTTGGATGCAGGTGGAGTACGGTCGGGTTGTTTTTTCCTTAAAAACCAACCGGGCCCCTGGAACGAAAAGGCCAACAACTCTCAGACCGGGCGTCCAATTGATGCGCCGTCTGCGACGTTGAGTTCCTGTTGACGATACGGAACTTTTGCATACATAAAATCTGGAGTATGTGTCAGTTGATGTATTAGCCCCTCATCTCATGGAGCGGACCCTCCTGAGTGAGCTTGCTGTGTGCGGGAACCCTAGAGCTGGTTGCGACTGCTACTGTGACGACGGCGATTGTGCAGAGATCCTCAGTGGATTCGACGACGACGATTACAGCACTCAGCGATCCTTTCTGTGCCAGTGCTACCGAACCTGTGTGGGTAAGATCCTATGTGGGTCAGCGCTCAGCGGTCCTGTGTGGTCCAGCACCTACAGATCCTGTGTGGGTCCGATCCTATGTGGGTCTTTGTGGGGGTTCGTTACCTATCGATCCTTTGTGGGTCATATCCTTTGTGGGTCATTGTGGGGGTTAGTACCTATCGATCTTTGTGGGTCCGACGTCTTAGATGAATCAGTGGCAATATCTGGTCATCTTTATCGTCATATGAAGAAGTATATCTGTGTGAGCTGAATCATGTTTTGCTTTCCTATGTGGATTGTGTTGAACTATCCTCTGTGGATTTACGTTTTGCTTTCCTGTGTGGATTGGGTTGTGCTTGGGCTCGGATGTTGGAGCCGAACGTGAATTGATGACTAGGTATATGTATGGGCATATACCTAAGCAGTGTCAGATGTTACTTCGTGATTGTATCTTTCCTTTGTGGATTCTGGGAGACCTTCGGGGGTCTCGGGGTCCCTACTGAGTAGCTTACACTCACCCCTGCATGGGCTATGCCCGCACTACATTCTGTTGGTTGCAGACGACGGACAGCGCTGATCGTGGTTGAGGCTTGCGGAGCAATATGGTACCTAGAGGTGGACCACTGGACGGGACGTACTCGGAGCGGATGGCAGGACCCGAGGATCTGTGGAGGCTATCTGTACCCACCCTTCAGGTGGGATCCCCAGTGGATAGCTCGGCGTTGCGGCTTTACTTTACATTTGTTGTTTTCCCTTCCAGATGTACTTTACTTTCAGTTTAGGTTTGTATACTGGCCCACTTACTTTTCCGCACTTACTGTTGTGTCAGCTTTTACTTAGTGTTTATTTCTTCTGCTTTCTTGCTCTG
Organism: Viscum album; assembly: GCA_963277665.1. NCBI lineage: Eukaryota > Viridiplantae > Streptophyta > Magnoliopsida > Santalales > Viscaceae > Viscum > Viscum album. The sequence continues at coordinate 1,740,205,444 of OY728155.1, forward strand.
TGGTGTTTGTTTACTTTACAAAAGAAATGTCTTCCCTTTTAATCGGGAATTTATGCCTTGGTGCTAGTCACCAGCCCCTGGCCTATGGAATTCGGGCTTGGGGTAGTCACGGCACGGCCCCCGAGGATGGGTCGTGACAAATTGGTATCAGAGGAGTTTGGTTCTACCGCAGATCTCAGGAATCTGATCTTTTTCTATGTGAAGCAATAGTGTTTAGCGTATTGGGTGTGGTTATCAGTCCAGGAACTCCAAGTTGGTGCGGCGGCCGACGTATCTGTACACCTGGACCCTGACTTCTGATTTCCGACGTAATGCATGAAAACATTGATTGCATGTGTGTTACAAGTTTTCTTTGTGAATACTTTGTGTTAGCTCACCAGGTATATTGTTCTGACCGTGCCGCACCTTTTTCCTTTTCAGGATGGCCCCACGACGGCAGCCATCTAGGGTTCTGAGAGTTGAGCGTGACGACAGCCCACCGACCGATGAGGCCTCGGTGCGGGTCCCTTTGATAGTTGAGGCACCGGCGGTACCTCTACCCACCGAGCCACCGATGCTTCCAGCCCCAGCCGCTGACGATGCGCGTCGCCTTAGTGCACTGCATGAGTTCCAGCGCCAGCGACTGCCCAGGTTCCGCGGGGAGACGGACCCCCAGGCAGCTGAGGACTGGCTAGAGGCAGTGGTGCGAGTTTTTCGGTTAGTGAGGACACGAGCAGACCTCATGGTGATCCTCGCAGTGAGCCTACTGCACGCGGCAGCAGACCGATGGTGGAGCTTTATGCTCCAGGTGCATGATGAGGCATATCTTCTATGGACGGACTTTGAGAGCCTCTTCCGCTCAGAGTTCGTACCATCCACCCTCCGTGCGGTGCGCATCCAGGAGCTTCTTCAGCTGCGGCAGGGCAGCTTGACGGTTTCCCAATACTCTGCGATATTTACCGATCTCTCGCATTACTTGATGGACATGGTACGAGACCCATTATTCTAGGCCCAGACCTTTGAGCAGGGATTGAGATAGGAGATCAGGGCATCGTTGATCTCCCTCAGCATTCCGACTCAGGCAGGAGTACTGGAGCGATCCCTTTTGATCGAGATCTTTCTTGTTGAGCCTTCATCAGCAGCGAGACCTACTGCGGGGCGGCACGTAGCAGAGCCTTCTGTGGCAGGCAGTCAACGGATGACATAGGAGTCCAGGAATACCACACCCTCACGCAGACGAGCTCAAGACACTGGCTCAGCAGTGCGGGGCACACAGCGTGGAGCCAGTATTTCGAGAGGCAGGAAGTGCTACACATGCGACGGGCAGGGCCACATGGCTCGTGACTGCCCGACCCACCGTGCCGAGGAGCAGCAGATGGTTGAAGGGCCACCCAGGCAGAGGCAGAGGATCGACTTTGGCGGTCCGCAGGGAGGAGGCGGACAAGGAAGTGGAGCCGAACGAGCAGCAGGTGGTGGGTGACGCTTTGAGGCTCTACCACCACCACCACCAGGAGGTCCACCCCGACCACAGGGAGCTGGCGGGCAGAGACAGGCACAGCTCCAGGCAGTGGAGACCTACGACCACGGTGCGCCCAAGATGATTCTAGGTACTATTTGTGTCTATTCCACCCTTGCTACAGTTCTTATAGACATAGGAGTGAGTCGCTCTTTCATAGCCGCTGCCCTTGTTCGGAGGTCAGAGATTCCGACAGAGCCGTTGGCTCGATCCTTACGGCTAGAGACTCCTACGAGAGTGGACTCGACGATTACGCACTGGTGCCGGCAGTGTGAGCTTACTCTAGGAGGCGAGAGCTTCGGCTGAGATCTTCTAGTAGCGGCGTCGAGGCCTTACGACGTCATCTTGGGCATGGATTGGTTTTCTACAGTCCATGCACAGATTGACTGTACTAGGCGCAATGTGCGATGTGTACGCACCGACGGGAGCAGGTTCACCTTCACCGGCGAGAAGGGAGCCTTCACAGCACAGGATGGACTTCTGTAGAGGAGAGGACAGCCCATCACTCATCAGTTGGCTAGCCTCATCCAAGGAGCAGTTGACGTGCAGTGTCCTAGTCTTCCTGCAGTGGTGGATCAGTATGCGGACGTCTTTCCCGACGACGTTCCAGGACTACCTCCTCGCAGAGAGGTACACTTTTATATTGACCTGTACCCTAGGACAGCCCCGATATCGACTCCAGCGTATCGGATGGCCCCCGCTGAGCTTCGAGAGCTACGGGTACAGTTGGAGGACTTGCAGGGCAAGGGATTCATCCGACCCAGTGTTTCACCCTGGGCTTCCCCAATATTGTTCTCCAAGAAGGCGGACAGGAGCTTGCGACTTTGTGTCGACTATCATCGCCTGAACCAGGTGACAGTGAGGAACAAGTATCCACTACCGAGGATTGATGACCTCTTCGATCAGCTCAAGGGAGCACGGTGTTTCTCAAAGATAGACCTCAGGTCAGGCTATCATCAGCTCAGGGTTCGGGACGAGGACGTGCAGAAGACGACCTTCAGATGTTGGTATGGCCACTATGAGTTCTTGGTTATGCCATTCGGCGTAACCAATGCTCCAGTAGTGTTCACGGGCCTCATGAACAGGATCTTTCAGCCATACCTCGATCAATTTGTCGTATTCTTCATCGACATCATTTTTATTAACTCGGCGACTGAGGAGGAGCATGCCTACCACTTACGAGTTGTACTAGACACACTCCGAGAGCACCATCTTTATGGTAATCTCTCAAAGTGTCAGTTCTGGATGTTTGAGTTCCACTTATTGGGACACGTCATCTCTAAGGCGGTAGTTTCAGTGGATCCTGTGAAGATCGAGGTAGTGCTAGCTTGGGAGGCACCAAGGAGCATGACGGAGGTGCAGAGTTTCTTGGGACTGGCTGGATACTATCAGAGATTTGTGCCAGACTTCTCCAGAGTTGCAGCACCACTCTCAGCACTTATGAAGAAGGGGAAACCCTTTGTTTGGTCAGACAGATGTCAACAGAGCTTCCTGGAGCTGAGACAGAGATTGACCAGTGCACCTATCTTGAGGTTACCGGAGGAGGGGATAGGGTACGTAGTCTACTGCGATGCATCAGGGACCGGACTCGGATGTGTCTTGATGCAGGAGCGGGTAGTGATCGCCTATGGATCACGTCAGTTGAGGCCACATGAGCATAACTACGCTACCCATGACCTGGAGTTAGCAGCAGTGGTCTTCTCTCTGAAGACATGGCGACACTACCTGATGGGCGAGTGCTTTACAGTCTTTTCTGACCATCAGAGTCTCAGGTACATCTTCTCTCAGAAGGACCTGAACCTGAGACAGCGGCAATGGCTTGATTTCCTCCAGGACTATGACTTTGAGATAGTCTATACTTCTAGGAAGGGGAACGTAATAGCCGATGCTCTCAGTAGGAGGATGGGCATTCAGCTACTTGAGGAGGCGATAGATCAGCTAGCCACTTTGCAGATATCCTTCATGGATAGAGATGGAGTAGCCTTCATTCAGTCTCTCACAGTCACACCCCCACTACTGCAGCGGGTCAGAGAGGCACAGCGTGGGGATGCTGACTGTGAGACGCGGCATGCGCAGATATCCTCAGGAAAGGTACCTGATGGTTTCTCCATTGGAGAAGATCACGACGTCCTTTTCAGAGGACGTACCTTGGTACCAGTTGCTTTACGGGAGGAGATTCTGAGAGAGTTTCACACTTCTCCTTTGGCGGTACATCCCGGAGTGGCGAAGATGTACCAGGATCTCAGACGACAGCACTGGTGGTCGGGCATGAAGAAGGTTGTGGCGGAGTTCGTTTCACGATGCCTCACCTGCTAGCAGGTGAAGGCAGAGCATTAGGTACTAGTAGGCTTGGTACAGCCCTTGGAGGTCCTGGAGTGGAATTGGGACAGGATATCTATGGACTTCGTGACTGGAATTCCATGCACTTCCAGAGTTCACAACTCCATCTGGGTGATTGTCGACCGACTCACCAAGTCGGCTCACTTCTTACCCATCAGATAGCAGGGCTCAGTGGAGATCTTGGGGCGTCTCTACGTTCAAGAGATTGTACGACTTCAGGGTGTGCCATCATCTATCATCTCCGATCGAGATGCTCGCTTTACTTCCCGGCTTTGGAAGGGGTTGCAGGAGGCGTTTGGGACGCAGCTACGTCTGAGCACTGCCTTTCACCCTCAGACGGATGGTCAGATGGAGAGGACCATTCAGACTCTTGAGTACATGCTCCGCGCATGTGTCCTCGACTTTGGTCGTAGCTGGGAGGACCACCTACCCTTAGTGGAGTTCGCGTACAACAATAGCTACCACTCCACCATCAGGATGGCACCATACAAGGCATTGTACGACCGACCTTGCAGATCTCCTTTGTGCTGGACAGACCCTGGGGAGTTAGCACTCGTGGGACCGGAAATGGTCCAGGCCACGACAGAGAAGGTCCAGATCATCCAGGAGTGGATGAGGACAGCTCAGAGCTGGTATAAGTCTTATGCTGACAGGAGGCGTAGGCCACTAAAGCTCGAGGATGGCGACCACGTCTTCTTTCGTGTCTCACCTCGACATGGATTACGGAGATTTGGCCGAGGCGGCAAGTTGTCTCCACGCTTCATCGGACCATTCCAGGTCCTCAGCAAGATTGGCGAGGTGGCTTATCACCTAGATCTACCACCTCAGTTGCACCGGGTGCATGATGTCTTCCACATATCTCAGCTGAGGAGATACGTGCATGACCCGACGCACATCATTGACCATGGGGAGCTAGACGTTGATGATGGGGTGACTTTTGCAGAGGTTTCGGTGGAGACCGAGGATCGACAGGAGCGGGTCCTATGTGGATGATCGATTCCTGTAGTGCGCATCATATGGCAGCACGGGAACCTCCAGGAGAGCACTTGGGAGCGGGAGGCTCAGATGCATGCTCAATACCCACATTTGTTTCCCTAGTTTATGATGTATCTTTACGGGGATGTAAATCCCTAAGGTGGGAGTTATGTAAAGACCCGTAAAATTCAAGGAAATTTTTTTTCTTAATTTTCTTTGGAATTTTACAAGAGCTCAGTTTCTGACGGCACCTGATTCCGAGGCCCGGTGTGCCCGGAATCATTTTCCGAAGTTTGGCTCAGGTACGTTTAGTGAACGAACGAGCGGGTTTTTCTAACTTTTGAACTGGTGCTTGGAATCAAATTCCGAGGGCACCGATGGAATCGCAGCGCAGGTAATTCCTTAGAAACGCCTTTTCCGGAGTTGAGTTTGCTCGGGTGTGGTTTTTAATTTTTGGGGTTAAGTTAAGAAATAAAATAAAGTGGTGCAACAACTTTATTTTTATTTCACGTACAACCACTTAAAAGCCACTTAAAGCCACTTGAGCTAAGTTGAAGAGGATAGGGTTCAATCCAAAATATCCTACCCTCTTGGTAGGATATTTGTGAGGTGGGCCCGCACGAGCCCCACCGCTTCTTTTCCTCTAAGTAACGCACCTGCGATAACTCCTCATTAATGAAAGTCAACTGGAGCATTTTCTAAAACTCTTAAATGATCCTATTAAATGGACTGTTAAGATGTTACCATTAATTCACCAAATTAATGGTTCATTTCTTAACATGTTTTCAAACTGTTGGCATAATAAAAAAATAAGACCAACACACATTCTTCTTGGGTGAGAAGTGTTGAGAGGATTTGGAGAAACTGTACCTCCATACTCCTTCGCAAAGAACGCGAAGAACAGGAAGAACGCCGAACCCTCAGAGATCGACGACGCGACGCCGTGTTCCGCGACGCCGACGATTCTCCTTCCATGACGCTTCTTCCGCGACGTTCTTCCCCGCAACAATCTCCGATCATCAACTGCTTGAGGTAGGAGATTTCAAATCTTTAAAAATTTCCTTTGTGGATTTTATCCTTAACATGGATTTAATTCGTGAAATTAAATCCATGTGTTTTCTTTAACCCTCAGAGATCACCGACGTGACTCCCTTCCGCGATGACGCGACTCCCTTCCGCGACACGACGATCCTCTTCTTCCGTGATGGTCAATTCCGCGAAGAACGCACGTTCGATGACTACGATGAGGTAGGGGTTTTATTTGGGAATAATATTTATTCCCTTGGTTGTTTCCTTCTAAAACGAGGAACCCGGATCAAAGTTCAATTTTAATTTATTAAAATTGTGCCTTGTTATGTTCCATGTGTTGGTTTTTTTTTCCAATTGTTATCACCTAACACGGAGGGTGCGGGCCAAACAAACACAGCCCGACAACCCTCCGCAGTTTTTCATTGATGCGTGGATTGACGGCGTTTACGAAATGGGATCGGAATGGCGATTGGAGGCCTTTGCAGCAGAGTTCGGATCCCAGGAGAGCCGTAAGCACAAACCGCAGGCAAAATGGACCACCGGAGCGCGTCCGGTGGTCCGTGGAAGTTCTCGCCGGTGTGCCACGCCGGCACGGCGGTGCCAGCGGCCGGCAGCGGCGGTGCCCGGCGCGCCGCCGGAAAGACCCGCCGCGGCTGAAGCCGCGGTGGCGAGGGCCGGTCCCACGGTCGCGCGGGAATGCGGAGAAGGGACGCGGCCTTGCACCCTGTCCGGTGACACAGACCGGCCCCCACGCGGGGTCGCGGATCTCCTTCACGCGGGGGGCAGCGCACCCCCGTGCTGCTCGGCCGTAACCGGCCGAGCCGACCCCTGGCGGTCGGGCAGCGCCCGCGCTGGCCGGGCCGGGTCGCGCCCAGGCCGGGCCGGGACGCGCCCCTCTGGGTCGGACCCAAACCCGGGTCGGGTCGAACTGCTTCGGGCCGACCCAGGGGGGTTGGGCCTGGTCGGTCCGGGCCCAGACCCCCCCCCCCCCCCCCCCCGTTCGGACCTTTTCGGTATTTTGCACGTATCTTGAGCTACGGGGCTCTGATCGACACGCCGTCAGCAGCAACATGATTCTTGGATCGAGACGGTAGTTTAGGTATATCACACTCAAGGTTTCAGAATACTTTGGGTTCGGCCGAGTTGGTTCGTCCACGAAACCAACCGGGCCCTCGGAGCGGAAACACTCATATCTTGAGCTTCGGATGTCCGATTGACATGTCGTCGACTTTGTTGAATTCCTCTAAGTGAGACGGATATTTTGGCTTACTCCGCCCGAGGTTTGGACGCAGGTGGAGTACGGTTGGGTTGGTTTTTCCTTAAAACCAACCGGGCCCCTGGAATGAAAAAGCCAATAACTCTCAGACCGGGCGTCCAATTGACGCGCCATCTGCGACATTGAGTTCCTGTTGACGATATGGAACTTTTGGATACATCAACTCTAGACTATGTGTCAGTTGATGTATCAGCACCTCGGCCCGTGGAGCGTACCCTCCCGAGAAAGCTTGTTGTGTGCGGGAACCCTAGAGCTGGTTGCCACTGCTACTGTGACGACGACGACTATGTAGAGATCCTCAGTGGATTTGACGGCGACGACTACATCACTCAGCGATCCTTTGTGGGTCAGTGCTACCGATCATGTGTGGGTCCGATCCTGTGTGGGTCAACGCTCAGAGGTCCTGTGTGGGCCAGTGCCTACAGATCATGTGTGGGCCTGATCCTGTGTGGGTCTTTGCGGGGGTTAGTTACCTATCGATCCTTTGTGGGTCAGATCCTTTGTGGGTCATTGCGGGGGTTAGTAACCTATCGATCTTTTGTGGGTCAGATCCTTTATTGGTCATTGCGGGGGTTAGTACATATCGATCCTTTGTGGGTCCGACGGCTTAGATGAATCAGTGGCAATATCTGGTCATCTTTATCGTCATATGAGGAAGTATACCTGTGTGAACTGAATCCTGTTTTCATTTCCTATGTGGATTGTGTTGAGCTATCCTGTATCGATTTACGTTTTTCTTTCCTGTGTGGACTGGGTTGTGCTTGGGCTCGGATGTTAGAGCCGAACGGGAATTGATGTCTTAGGTATATCTATGGGCATATACCTAAGCAGTGTCAGATGTTACTTCTTGATTTTATCTTTCCTTTGTGGATTATCCTTTGTGGATTCTGGGAGACCTTCGGGGGTCTCAGGGTCCCTACTGAGTAGCTTACACTCACCCCAGCACGGGCTATGCCCGCACTACGTTGTGTTGGTTGCAGACGACGGATAGCGATGATCGTGGTTGAGGCTTGCGGAGCAGGACGGTACCTGGAGGTGGACCACTGGACGGGACGTACTCGGAGCGGACGGCTGGACCCGAGGAGTTGTGGAGGCTATCTGTACCCACCCTTCAGGTGGGATCCCCAGTGGACAGCTCGGCGTTGCAGCTTTACTTTACAGTTGCTATTTTCCCTTCCAGTTGTACTTTACTTTCAGTTTGGGTTTGTATACTGGCCCACTTACTTTTCCGCACTTACTGTTGTATCAGCTTTTACTTAGTGTTTATTTCTTTTGCTTGCTTGCTCTGTGGTGTTTGTTTACTTTACAAAGGCAATGCCTTCCCTTTTAATTGGGAATTTACTCCTTGGTGCTAGTCTCCAGCCCCTGGCCTATGGAAGGCGGGCGTGGGGTAGTCACGACATAGGCCTCGAGGACGGGTCGTGACAAAGAACATAGGAGACAACAAAATTTCAAACCCGAAACACCTGGAAACCAAGAAAAATCTAAGAACCAAAAGAGGATTTGAAACAAAGAATGAAATCAAAAATCCAGGTGTGACAATAATTCTCTCATAATCATTCACACAAAATTCAAAGGGAATATATATTAATCAAAATCAAAAAACAATCCAATAATAAGTAAATATTTTTTGTATAAGGAAGTGATAAGGAAAATGATAATGAATAAAACTAGGGTTTCCAAAATATAGAATTGAAAACATAATTTTCATTATTAATTATTATAATTAAATCAAAAAATATTAAAAATAAATTTTTAGAGAATAATAATCATAAAAACCCCAAATGATGTATTTCTTAATAATGTATTTATAAAAAATCATGATGATGGAATAATAATTCAACATAAAAAGTGGAAAAATGAAATACCTAGAAGATAAAAAATATTATAACTATAAAATATATTTTATAGGTACATATTAAAACTATTTAATTAATGACAAAGGAATATATGATAAAGAAAACAAATGGGTTGAGATTTAGTGTTAAAATATAAACTGATTATGGTATAAAAAAAATATTGAGATTATAGTTATTATCTTTTTTAGAATGTAAAATAGGATAATAAAAAAATGACATGTGAATTCAAGTATAATGTAAATTAAGAATATATAAATATAGATTTTACAATGAAAGAGATTCCTAGAGAGAAGGATGAAAATTGAATCCCCTTACCTTAGATCATGTATTATTTTGTCTCATTTATATCAATAATATACTAAAAATATGTTTCTTAAAGTATAAATATATTTATTAATTTCATTTGGTTATTTTATTATTGAAAAATTATAACATCTCTATGTTATTTAATATTAATTTTTCTAAAAATTGAAATGGTTTAATGACTTGTTTCATTGAATTATTTTATTATTATTTTATTTCATTTATTTATTACAATATATTTTAAAAAATACTATAATATCTTATAGATTATTTAACATACATATAATTACATTCTTATATAGATTATATATGTTTTCGAAATAATCCATGAATTCAGTGATTAGTGAATAATTTAAACCTCCCCTATTATAGTACCCCAGGATTGAGGTATGTAGCCATTTTTATGCATTTTTATGTGTTTAAAGTGCATGGAATGAGTTGGGAAGAGGTTGGGAGAGTTTGGAATGGTTTTGGATGAGTTTAAAGGCTTTAAAATGGGTGCACGGTTTGATAACGGTTAAGGGAAGCCATGTAGATGTTCCAGGAAATCAAGCAGGAGGAGATAGCAGGCTTCGCACGGCCTGCACGCGGTTTTCCAAACCGTGCGAGGCAACCGTGTGGACCCTTTATCTCTAGGAAGTAGCGTGCGCAGGGTTAGCGCACGGTTTTCCAAACCATGCGGGCTAACCATGCGGCCACTTAAACAATAGGGTTTAACTTCCGAGCTCCCCCGGGCTTAACCTATTTCACTCCAATCTTCCTCCCACCCAAGCCTCACTTGGGATTTTCAGCTCTCAAAGGTTGGAGGGAATCTCCCACTCGTTTTGGAAGAAAATCAAAGGGTTTTTAAGGTGGTTTGAAGGTGATTTCTCCTGGGTAAGTCTTCTCTCATGGTTCCTTTTAGTTTTATCTAGATAATTTCTTCTCTCTTATCTGGTTTTCTAGATCTACACTTGTTGTGTGTAGATCTAGGGTTGGGGTTTCCTAGGATGTTTATTTTAAGGCTTATGGATGATAGGGAAAGGGATCTAGAGAGGTTTCAGTGGTGTGTTTGCCGGATTTGAGGTGTGATTTCTTGTGGGTCGATTTCGTTGGAACACTAAAGGTAGGTGTCTTCTCTCTCGACTCCACTTGGTTAGAACTAGTGGTTCTTTGTTACAATTAATTGTTGTGTAGAAAATTAATTGTCATTTATTATGAGAAATTGGTTAGAAATCCATTTGGGGATTATTGGGGAAAGGGGGGGTTTTATAGTGAAATTATTTTTGTTGTGGATTTTAAAATGGGATGCTATGATTGATTTGTGAAAATGATTGATGGAAAAAGGGTTTTCAATAAATTGGATGTTTTATAGCAATGTGGTTTGGCATGGAAAATTATTTTCAATAAATGGGTGATTTATTGAAGTGGATTGATATTAAATGGAATTGTTTGATTGCATGTTGTTGTGACCTTGGTGGGTTATATGCTTAGTTGTGATTGATTGGAATGTTTGGTGGAAGTGGCGAGAAGTACCACTATTAAAAGAGGATGGATAGTAGACAGAAGGGACACCATCAAAGGATAAGTGGATGAGTAGTTCCATTAGGTGTGAATGATTGAACGGGTTGGACAGAAGCTCCATCAATTTTATTGTTGGTGTGAAAGGGTGAACGGGTTGGATGGAAGCTCCACTATTTTGGTTGTTTGGTTGTGCATTGCTTTGCAAGTTGGAAATTGTTGATCTAATGTGTGAATGATGAAATGTCTTATGGCATGTTTGGTTGGCTTTCCCATGGTTGCTTGGTTTGGGTGTGATGGATTGGTAAAGACATGTTTTTCTTATGGAAATGGTTGTACTTGTGATTATTTTATATAAACTGTTTTATATAAATGTGCTAATGGTTTTATCCTAGTGGCGTGTGTAGGGAAGTCATTTGAGGAAACCCTACTGAGTTTTAGTACTCACCGCCTACTTTGGCATGTTGGTGTCTTTGCAGATGTTGTGTATCGTGACGTGGGCAAAGGTAAGGAATCTCCCTCCTTTAGTGTTGCATTGTTATGTATTGGTGAAGCTTCGATCTTGGAGCTTGGTGTGGAGCTGTGGTGGTGTCATGGTTCTTATTGTTTGTTGTTTGGTTTCCGATTGTACTCTGATGTGGTGTAGACGTGTCTGGTTGAATTGGTTTTGGGTTGTATTGTGGTGAAACTTGGTTGTATTTTGGGAATTCATGTTTGGTTGTATTATTGACACACACCATATAGTGATTGATAGTGTATGTTTTGGTTGTTTTTTTATTAAGGGAAAATCATTCCCCAATTTGTTCTCGAAGCCCTTGGTATTTATTTCCAGCCTTTGGCGCCTTAGGAACGTCACTTAAGGCAAAGTAACCCTCACCGCCTCCTCAGGTCAATGAGGTAGGGGATGGGTGTTACAAGTGGTATCAGTTTGTTCGGTCCTTAGCTTTCAAGTGAGGGAAGTTTTTTGATCATTGGTGTTGATCATTGGTTTTGGTGTTGACATTCATTGTGGTAAATTCCTTGATTTGGGATGCTAGAAAGGTGTAGGATTGTCGAAACTTAGAATGTATGGCATAAAAGGACGTAGCTAACCCTCTTATGCTGAAATTCAAGTTACCAAGGAGTTGGGTACAAAAGTGTTTCGGAGACACTTATAGGCATTGGAAATCTCATTATCGTGGGTGTAGCCAATGAGATGTGCATGGCATATAAGGTAGAAATGACTTCCCTCTAGGATGAATATTTCATTGAGGTATAATGATTTATGATGTGATATGAATGTGTGAAATTGTAATGTGAATAAATTTGGTATTTTGAAAATGGTTTGGTTTTCAAAATGGTGAAACATGGAAAATGTGGAAAATGTGAACTTGTCGAAAGCCTTATGCGATAGTATTGTGTAATGTGATTTGAAATGGGATTTTGTGATGTATAAGGAAGTGAGACTCATGTTTGTTTATTTTATGTTTATAGAAATGGAACCGGGTAGGCATCGTAGAGACCAACTGGAGGACTTTGTTGAGAATATGGTAGCACCTGAGCCTCAGGTGAACCAACAACTAATGAAAAGCATAGTGCAAGCTTTCTAAGCTATGGAAAGTGGAAATAAAATGGATGAAGCAAGGAATGTGAATCAGGTGGTTCAGTTTCAAAAGCAGAATCCACCCATTTTCAGTGGTGATTCAGAGCCGAAGAGGGAAGAAGCATGGTTGAATATAATGAACAAGATTCTTGAGTTCTTGGGAACACCGATAGAGTTAAAAGTTAAGTAGTTCACGTATATCTTGGTAGATCTTGCCCTTCAGTGGTGGGAGTTGGTAGTCCAAGCGGGGATGGACCAGGGTGTGATCTGGGAAGTCTTTGAGAATTTTTTTAATAAACAATTCTACCCACATACTTTAAAAATTCACCGCACGACTGATTTATTCAGTTTAAAGCAAGATCTTATGTCGATAACGAAGTGTGCAGCTAAGTTTGTGAACTTTGTGAGGTTTTCACTCGAGGAGTTGGGTAGCACATAATTTAAAGAAATGATCTTTGAAGCAGGGTTAAGGCAGGAAATCCATTCAAAGATAGCAATACTATGTATAGATGATTACACAGAGATGGTGAATAGAGCCTCAATGACTGAGCGGGATCTTTTGGGTGCTCCAGGTGGAGGAAGCATGGTGGTATCCAGGGGGAATAGTGGGAACTCTAACGCTGGGTTCAAGAGAAGGAGGGACACTTATTCCCAGGGTGGGAATATTGCATATAATCTGACAACAGGGTCGGTGAATCTTACTACGAATCCCCAGAGCAAACCAGGGTGTTTTCAGTGTGGTTCGATGAGCCACATCAAGCAACATTGTGTGGCATAACCTCGAGCATGAAATAATTTTTAGAAGATATGGAATCTGCAACGTTATTTTTGGAATTCTCCTAGGTTGGGTGTGTGTGACACTCCTCAGGGATCACAGACGTTGTATGCTTCGATGGGACAGGGGCAGCAGCATACCCCTTGACAGCAGAGTAAAGTGGGTTATGGTGATACTCAGAATACCATGACGCCTCAGCAGGGAAATAAAGAGCAGAGTTTGGAAACAAATGCATTTTTCAGAGCTGATAATGTTTTTGTGAATGATCAGTCAGTACCATCCACGGTGTGAGTTACTATTCTTTTAAATTCTACCTTGACACAAGTGTTGTTTGATACGGGTGATTCACACTCTTTTATTGATGCATGTGTGGTTGATTTGATGGGTTTGACGGTAGAAATGATGCCTTCGATTTTGAAACATCAAACTCCTCTGGGTCGAATAGAGTGTCGAGCCTTCTTATGTAGATCATGTTGTATCATTGTGGGCGAGGATGAGTTAATGTGGAATTTCTCAATGCTTGAGATGGATGGGTATGATGTAATCCTTGGAATGGATTGGCTGGTGGCATTTTAGGCCCATATTGATTGTGATGCGCGAACAGTGGATTTTACGACACACGATGGTGTTAGACATCTCTTTAGAAGAGAGAGGCATGAAAGGCAAGGTGAAACGGGATTGTTGGCACCAGCATTGGGTATGTTATCATATCAGTTTATGGTATTGTAATTGGAATCGGTAGAGGGTGTTGAGTAGAGTGTTCTTCTTGAAGTGGTAGATTAGTTCATGGATGTTTTTCCTAAAGAATTATCTGGGTTACCTCCCGTAAGAGAAGTGGAGTTTACGATTGATCTCCTTCCAGGGACTAGTCCTATCTCACTTTCGTCTTATCGGATGGCACCAGATGAGTTGCAGGAATTGAAAGTCCAATTTCAATAGTTAGAAAACAAAGGGTTTTTCCGGCCTAGAACGTCTCTGTGGGTATCGCCGGTGTTTTTTGTGAAAAAGGAAGATGGAACTTTGAGACTCTATGTTAATTATCGTAGACTTAACCAAGGTACGATAAAGAACAGATATCCATTTCCATGAATTGATGATTTTTTCTACCAGTTGAGGGGAGCCCAGTGGTTCTCCATGATCGAACTGAGGTCAGAATATCATCAATTGCGGGTGAGGAAGGAAGATATTCCTAAAACATATTTTAGAAGTAGATATAGCCATTATGAATATGTGGTTATGCCATTTGGTCTAACGAATGTGCTATCGGTGTTCATGGAATTGATGAATCGGGTATTTCAGAGATATCTGGATTCATTTTTGGTGGTGTTTGTAGATGATATTCTGTTGTATTCAAAGACAAGGGTGGAACATGAGCAGCACTTAGTGATAGTGCTGGGGATCTTGAGGGATCCTTGGTTGTATGCCAAATTGTCAAAGTGTGACTTTTGGATACAAGAAGTTCATTTTCTTGGCCATGTGATTTTTGAAAGGGGGGTTTTAGTGGATATAGAAAAGATAGAGGTTGTTATCTCATGGAAACCGCCAAAGAATGTGTTTGAGATACAGAGTTTCCTTGGTCTAGCTGAGTATTATGGGCATTTTTTCATGATTTTTCACATTTGGCTTCACCGATGACAGCTTTGATAAGAAGGAATGTTCCATTCCAGTGGAATTAATAGTGTCAGTAGTGTTTCGAAGAGCTAAAGAGTCGCCTTACATCAGCACCAATCTTGGTTTTGCGAGAACCAGGAAAAGGGTACGTGGTGTATTGCGATGCATCGGGATCAGGGTTGTAGTGCGTTCTCATGAAAGAAAATCACATAGTTGCATATGGCTCATGGCAGTTGAGGGTGCATGAGAAGAACTACCCAACTCATGATTTTTAGTTGGCAGTAGTGGTGCATGCTTTGAAAGTTTGGCGTCATTATCTCTTTGGTGAGAAATTCACGGTATATACAGATCATAATAGCTTGAAGAACATTTTCTTACAAAAGGAATTTGAACCTGAGGAAAATTATATGGATGGAATATCTCCAGATGTTTTATTTTGACTTAATGTACACACCAGGTAAGGGAAATTTGGTGGCAGATGCATTAAGCAGAAAATTATATGCTCAGATGGTGAAACAGGCATCGGACTAGTGGAAGTTGATGTCGGTTATAGTCGATATGTGGTTGGAATGTGAGGACCAAGGTGATAGAGTGGTCTTTTTTCCAGTTTTGTAGATTCTTGACTTGTTTGTCCTAGTTAGATAGGCACAGATATCGAATTCTGAGTGTGTGACCATGGGGTCGAGACTCAATGGTGGGGAGACCATTGAGGGTTGGAAACTAAATGGAGATTCAGTTTTGTATTTTCAGAATCGGATGGGTGTACCCATTGATTTTAGGGAGGATATTCTCATGGTGTATCATCATTCCAGGTGGGTTGTTCATCCTGTAATTCAGAAAATGAATAAAGCATTGAAAGCACAGTTCCGGTGGGCTGGTATGAAAAGAAGTGTGTCTGAGTTTGTTTCGAGATGCTTGACTTGTCAGCAGGTCAAGGCAGAACATCAGAGGCCACCAGAAATGTTGCAATCTTTACCAATCCCTGTTTAGAAGTGGGAGAAAATAGCAATGGATTTTGTTACAGGTCTCCCAAGAACTGTCAAAAGAAGTGATGTCATTTGGGTGATAGTGGATCGACTAACGAAGTTGGCCCATTTCATCCCGATTCGTGAATCTCATACAGTGGAGGATCTATCCAAAATCTATATCAGGGAGGTGGTAAAGAGGAATGGTGTTCTAGTTTCAATCATATCCGATAGAGATCTGAGTTTTACATCTCATTTCTGGAAATCCTTACAGTAAGCCCTTGGAACTAAGTTGACCATGAGTATGGAGTATCACCCTTAGACGGATGATCAATCTGAGAGGACGTTACAAAATCTGGAGGATACGTTGCGGGCATGTGTCATGGATTTTGGTGGCTCCTGGGAGGATCACTTGTTTTTGGTTGAGTTTTTGTACAATAAAAGTTATCATGCATCCATACATATGGCTCTGTTTGAAGCATTGTATGGGAGGTTGTGTCGTTCTCCACTATGTTGGGTGGAAATGGGTGAGTCCTCAATGGTTGGACCGATCCTTGTCTAGGAGACTACGGAGAAGATCAAGTTGATCAGAAAGATAATGGAGATGGCTCAGAGTCATCAGAAATCATATTCAGATCATCATCGATGGCCATTTCCGTTCAAGGTGGGTGATCATGTTTTCTTGAGGATCTCTCCTAGGTTGGGACATCGTCGGTTTGGGAAGCAGGGAAAGTTATCTCTGAGGTATATTGGGCCTTTTGAGATTCTTGAGCGGGTTGGTGAGGTGGCTTATATTTTGGCTTTGCCACCTGGGATCAGTGTGGTGCACAATGTGTTTCATGTCTTGTAGTCGAACAAGTATCAGTCGGATCATGACCATGCGATTCGATGGGATCATGTTGATCTAGAACCGGATGCTTTGTTGGTGCATGTTTATGTGCGAGTTGTGGATAGGAAAGAGAAAGTCTTGCATGGTAAAATCATCAGTTTATTTCATGTTTTGTGGAAACAAGGCTAGATTCAAGAGACGACATGGGAGCGGGAGAAATAGATGATCGAGCAGTGGCCCAAGATCATTCGGTAAAGGGCGGGTTCACTACTTTATGAGGATGTAAAGTCCAATGATGGGGAGAAATTAGTACCCCTTTTTGAGGTATGTAGCCTTTTTTTATGCATTTTTATGTGTTTAAAGTGCATGGGAAGAGTTGGGAAGAGTTTGGGAGAGTTTGGAATGGTTTTGGATGATTTTGGAGGCTTTTAAATGGGTGCACGGTTTGAGCACGGTTAAGGGAAACCATGTGAATGTTCCAAGAAACCGTGCAGGAGGAGACAGTAGGATTCACACATCCTGTTCATGGTTTGTCAAACCATTCAAGGCAACCATGTGGACCCTTTCTCTCTAGGCAGTATCGTGCGCACAGTTAGCGCAGAGTTTTCCAAACCATGCGGGCTAACCGTGCGGCCTCTTAAAGAATAGGGTTTAAGTTCCAGGCTCCCTTAGGCTTAACCTATTTCAGACAAATCTTCCTCCCACTCAATCCTCACTCGAGGTTTTCGGCTCTCAAGGGTTGGAGGGACTCTCCCACTTGTTTTGGAAGCAAATAGAAGGGTTTTACAGGTGGTTTGAAGGTGATTTCTCCCGGGTAAGTCTTCTCTCATGGTTCCTTTTGGTTTTCTCTAGATCCTTTCTTCTACCTTCTTTGTTTTTCTAGATATACACTTTTTGTGTGTAGATATAGGGTTGGGGTTGCCTTGGATGTCAATTTTAAGTCTTATATATGATAGGGAAAGGGATCTAGAGAGGTTTCAGTGGTGCGTTCACCGGATTTGAGGTGTGATTGCTTGTGGGTCGATTTCGCCAGAACCCTAAAGGTAGGTGTAATCTCTCTCGACTCAACTTGGTTAGAACTAGTGGTTCTTTGTTTAAATTAATTTTTGTGAAGAAAAGTAATTGTGATTTGTTATGCGAAATTGGTTGGAAATCCGGTTGAGGATTTTTGGGGAAAAGGGGGGTTTTATGGTGAAAGGATTTTTATTGTTCATTTTAAAATGGAGATTTTAAAATGGGATGATATGGTTGATTTTTGAAAAAAATTGATGGAAAAAAGGTTTTCAATAAAGTGGTTGTTTTATTGAAATTTGGTTTGTCATGGAAAACTATTTTCAATAAATGGGTGATTTATTGAAGTGGATTGATATGCAATGGAATTGGTTGATTTCATGTTGTTGTGACCTTGGTTGGTTATATGCTTGGTTGTGATTGATTAGAATGTTGTGTGGAAGTGGAGAGAAGTGCCACTATAAAAAGGGGATGGATAGTGGACAGAAGGGCCACCAACAAAGGATAAGTGGAAGAGAAGTGACACTAGGTGTGAAAGGGTGAACGGGTTGGATGGAAGCTCCACCGTTTTAGTTGTTTTGTTGTGCATTGCTTTGCAACTAGGAAATTTTTGTGCTAATGTGTGAATGATGAAATGGCTTGTGGCATGTTTGGTCGGCTTTCTCTAAGTTTCTTGGTTTGGGTGTGATGGCTTGGTAAGGGAATGTTTGGCTTATTGAAATGGTTGTACTTGTGATTATTTTATATAAACTATTTTACATAAATGTGAAAACGGTTTTATCCTAGTGGCGTGTGTAGGGAAGTCATTTGAGGAAAACCTACTGAGTTTTAGTACTCACCCCCTACTTTGGCACATTTCTATCTTTGCAGATGTTTTGTATCATGATGTGGGAAAAGTTAAGGCGTCTCCCTCCTTTAGTGGTGCATTGTGATGTATTGGTGGAGTATAGAGCTTGGAGCTTGGTGTGGAGCTGTGGTGGTGTCATGGTTCTTAGTGTTTGTTTTTTAGTTTCCAATTGTACTTTGATGTGGTGTAGAAATGTATGGTGGAATTGGTTTTGGGTTGTATTGTGTTGCAACTTGGTTATCATTTGGGAATGAATGTTTGGCTATTTTATTGACACGCATCATATAGTGATTGATAGATGATGGTTTGGTTGGTTTTGTCTTAAGGGAAAATCATTCCCCAATATGTTCTCGAAGCCCTCGACATTTATTTACAGCTTTTGGCGCCTTGGTAACGTTCTTTAAGGCCAAGTAACCCTCACCGCTTCCTCAGGCCAATGAGTTAGGGGCAAGGTGTTACACCTGTAGTTTTATAAAAACAATCACTAATAAAATTTTTAAAATAGTGATTTTTATAATATATTCATATATAAAAGGTATATTATAATTATTATTTTTAACTATAATTATGTTATTATCAAGATTATATTTCAACTGGTATATTTTATATGTTTTCTTATAAATATTGATAAGGTTGATGATGAATATATGATGAAAAATTAATGGATAAAGGATAAAATGATATACTATCCATGATGTGGGGTTCACTTCTAAGGAAAATTTTAGTTATGGTAAAGGAGTTTTAGAAAAAAAAATGTTCTTCAAATTTTTTTGAATAAATAAGAATGGGGAAATATATATATTCTTAAAAATGGGAACTATTTTGGAATTGATTTCTAAAGGGATATTAAAAAACATATTTATACATCAGTGGAGTTGTTTTTCTAATTAATTAAAAAATATTATATGAAATTAAAAACTAAAATAATGTCATTTATTGAAATTATGAGATATATTTGACTAATCATTAAGGTTTTATTGATTTTTAAACCATTAAGTCTTTGAATTTATAATTTTATACTGATTAAATAAATTATAAATGCATTATTATAATAATATAAATTTTTTTAATGAATTAATATCTCATTTTTTGTTTAGAAGTATTATTTATTGTTTATAATGAATCGTTTATTTTATTAAATATATTTTGGGCTGAGAAAACCTTTTTGAATTAACTTGATAAATTCTACACCTCTTGTACATCATTAATAATAAAAATTAACAAAATTACATTTTTACTATTAATAAATATGTTTATTTTTTCAAGAAAATCACCTAAAATATGAGGTATTAGATAAAATCATTTATATAATTATAAATATGAAATTATATTTTATATAATTAATTTATTACATAGGTAATTTTAATTTTAATATATTATTTTATAAATTAGTGTTTTTATAAAATATTTAAAATTATATTATGAGAACTAATAAAAATGCATCATAAATCATTCCATGGTAAAATCAATTATTACAAACTCAACCACAACCTCATTTTTTCATCCATGTCATTTTTATTATTAAACAATATCATTATATAAAAAATAAATATGATGATTTAAATAATATATATATACATATTCAATGTCAGGGTTACGTGGCACACAAAATTTAATGCAAGTTTATAATAACACTCAGTAATATTGATAATAATATTCAAATAGTATAATTAAAAAACCCATTGATTTTACATGAAAATATTAATTCACCATATAACCATCTTGATTTCCCAATAATTTTTTCAATTTAAAAAATAATCATGCCCTAATAGTTAAAATATAATAGATTTCCTTCCATTTTTCTTCATTATTCTAAAAAAATTTAAAAATTTATCATCTCATTATATAATTACCTAAACCATACAAACATTTTACATAATGGTCAATCAAAAATACATTATTATTAATTGGAAAAAATATACTAAATAGAGTCATAAAATTCCACTACACATAATATTTAATGTACATATATAAAAATTACTCAGGTTAATTCTAAATGAATCCAACCAAAATAGAAGAAATTTTTAAACAATGATACTCATAAATAGACTACCCTAATTGAATTTAACAAAATAAAAAAATAACAAAATCTAGTGTAATCTAGTCATAAATCATTCAAAATTATATATTAATACTCACAACCAGTTAAACTCACAATGTTAATCCTTTCATACCTACCCATTAATATAATGATCTTCTATAAAAAAATATTTCACTCACCAATCATGATCATATTGTATAAATTAATAATTTAATCTAGCTTACACACTCCAAACATAAGATTCAGTATATCGAATCCACTAGTTATATGTCTAACCACAACCCTCTTGTGGAATATTCATTTACGTTATATTTTCTCTAGGGATAAATGGGGTTATGTAGTGATTAATTGTTCAATTCATTAACTTCATATGTCTAAGGAATCCTTTACATGTAATAATGATTTTAAATGATGCTCTATTAATGATTCATCTTCATATGGTATTAAAAATGTCTTAACCCACCATGTACCATTCATCTTCCATTTCATTAGATATCAAACTAATTTCTAATTAAGTAATGAATAATAACTTTTTTCTCTTAATTTATAACACTTTAATATATTCCACTATTTATTTAGATTTTAAAATAATTAATATCATACAATTGAATATAATAAAACATATTAATAGAAATCCCCAAAAAAAATTATTACTAAGATTAACTGTATTAGTCAACAAAATAATGGGGATGGTACCTATCGAATGGTCAATCCATTGTATATAATTTCTCAAAATTTCAATTTTCTCTCTCTTTATTTAATTCTTTTCCTTTCTGGATAAATTTTTTTGTACATTAAATCTAATCCATGATGAATTATGGTATAGTGATGAAAAAATGAAGAAGTTAAGATGTAATATAGGGATTATGAAACAAGTCTAATTATGTGGGTATGATCTCAGAGTTCCAAATAACACCCATCATGTGTGATATTGAATTTATTGTATTATAAAAATAATTTATTTGAGGTTAAGTCCTACAAATACCCACCATAACTACCCATTTAACACTAATCACTATGGATCATGATGGTTTGATGCTCTAAGCTTTGACATGTCCCTATTTTTCATACTCATGAAACCAAAGGCCCCCATATACTCCTATATTTGAAACTTTTCTACAAATTTAAAGTAAGATTACCATAAAACAATTTCCTTGTGCTTGTACTGTGATTTTTCAACTCGCTGTGATGAATAAGTTTTTTCCATGAATAGTAAAATTCCACATGCAGTATATTGTTTCATTAAAACTTAATCATTCATGAAAATAATACCTTGGGAATCCATTTGAATCACTACATTCAACAATAAATATTTTATAATTATTGAGGACCCTTTGGGTTTCATCCATTATGAAGCGTAATTGTATGTATTTATTTCAACATATATTCCCAATATATAGAACCCTAAGGTTTACACCTTTTCTCCTTATAATGGGTAGGGAATTATATGTTTCTATTTCTACAAAACATAGTATAGATTGTTATTATACCCATTTCCTTCAAGTATAGATGGTAATATTTATCATAATACCCATTTATTCACTCCTAACTCCTACATAGATCTCTAAACTCATCTTCTGTGTAATCATGAACTATTTCACCACGGATATACTCCCTCATATTTCCCAAAAAAATTATGTTTCTCAATAAGAAAAATAATGAATAAATCCATCACAGTCCCTTATAAGTGTTTATTTCATGAAAAAAGCTTCCTTAATAAATTTAATTAAAATGTGTATTTTTTTCTCTCATTTGACCTCAAACATCAAAATAAAACTAAGATGGGTGTGATTTTAGTTAAAGTGGGATATTTAGGTTTTTATATTTTGGTTCATATCCATTTACCAGAGTATAATTTTTCGTATATTTTGAGAATAGGATGACTTTATTAGTGAGAAAGAGATGCCTCATGAGACAATCCTATAGTTACACCTTTACCGAAAAACAATATCTACCCATATACTATGAGATTTGGTATTCCACCCAAATGAGATAAAATTTTTATAGAATAACTTTTACTCCATTATCCCCCTTAAAAAATAACCATGTGCTTACCCAACATGTAAAGAATTATATATTCATTCATTACTACTATAATTGAATCATTTTCCCACCCTTATATGATTATCCATAAAGGGTTTATCTTTTTAAAGTGAATTTAAATGTCGGTCATTACATGTGTCATGATTATATGAATTAATTATATGAAAAGTATAAGGAAGAGTAATAAATTTTATATATGACAAGAAGAAGTAGCACCAGTGATGATATTTTGTTAAACTCAACCCGATTTTAGTTGAAAAACCTTATACAATTTTAATCGCATTTGGCCAAATGATGAGAATTAGAGTTCCTAGGTTATATACCAAATACATCATATTTGTAAAGATATAGATACCATCCCAAAACAACATATAAGATCAATATGATATATTTGGGATCTCTCCACACATTCTATAGAGGCATATCTTATGATCTTATAGACTAGTGTGAAATTACAGGGATTTCTTGAGTGATCAAAATATGATGGATTTATACTGAAATAAAATTAATCCTATTTAGTGAGCATGGTATTACATCCCCAGTTAGGTGATGAGCCCTTTATTCTCATCTATAACCCATATGATGTGCATAGGATGAATCATATGAAAAATATTAGATGAAACCTTATACTCTTCTTATGTTATGATCTTGAAACCACACATACCATTGATATGAGCATATTATTGACTTATTACCTCATTTATGGATGACCCAAACTATTTAATTTAATCCTAAAATTACCTTATACAATAGGTAAGGAATTACCATGTGCTATAATAGGAGTATTATACAATATCATACCCTGTTTTTTAAAATGATATAATCATATATTTCATAATGAATCCCCTAATATATGATCACATGTAGCTGTCCATTCCATTGCACTAAGAATCATGATTAACCTATTCCTTTTTTATATGTCCTAGATAAGGGATTACTGATAAAGTCTTTTATATTGGAGAACTATAGTATGTAATTAGATACTAAGAAAGGTTCCAATATCCCATCATCCTTTTCTGATTATGGTTCCATAACCACCACTATGATGGTTCATGGGTATAAAATTTTCTAAATTGGAAATGGGGAACCCTGATCAAAGTTGCCTCATGTGCAGATCCAATTATGTCAGTCCCATAAGATTGTTTCTTAAATAGAAAGAGTGGACATATTTTGAATATCAGATATTTTTAATATTGTTAAGGGAACCACTATAAGAAGAGAAATTGGAAACAAATATTATAAATTCTATAAATCCCATGAATTCCTTCTCTATCAATATTAGGTGAATGAGTAGTCATGGACATAATTCATATGGTCAATTAATGTACTAAATATTTACCTTGATGATTCTATATAATTTGAACCATCAAACATTCCATTTAAAATACTCCATATATAAATAACTTATATTGGTGAAGGATGAGAATAAAAAATACTATAACCACACATGTTCTATAGTACCACACCTGTACACCTTAGTGGTGACAACACGTAATTATTCAACTAGTAGGATTCTTCGCCTTATTCTTTATGATAATATGTGTTGAAAAATTTATAGTATCACATGAATATCTCAAATAGTGGGGGTCACTCAATGATCATAAATATTTTATTTTATTAGTTAAAAATATCTTTCACCTCTAGTTATGATGATTTTTGATACCTACACACATACAACAACACTATGGGAACAAAAAATTTATACGGTCACCTGTCAGTGTATGAAGGTTATCCCATGTGTCCTTAATATCTCAATGAGACTATAGTACCAACCACAAAACATTTTTTGTATAATAGGTTGGCAATATCCTAAAAACATGTGTTTTTATGTCTCTACACTAAGTTTTAGTACATATCACACTCAACTCCATCCAACACCAATATATTGATTTTTTTTGGAAATAACTGATATAGCATATTCCAATATTATGTCTTCATGGTTATGAAGATATTTTGATTTTCTTATTTTTATTCCTTGGAAATGTAGAATAATATCACATTAATTTTCATGAAAAATACTACGTGAAAACATTACCATTTGCATTATTAATTTTGAAATAAAGTTTTTTAAAAATTATCATAGTGACACCATATTATATTACTTTATCTCCTTTAATGAACACTGAATATTTATACAAATCATATTTTCTTAGGTTTTAAAATAAAATAATTTTCTTAATTTTCTTTTATTGATATATATTAATATATACCTTATGAATAAATTATCCACTTGTAAGATAAAATTACCTTGATATTTCAAACATGTATCAGTATAATTTTGAATATTTATTTTTTAAATTAAAATCCTAGGTGGACTAGGAATTCAAATTATCTTTCTAAATTTCATTCCAAAAAAACAATTTACATATAGAGAGAACTAAAAATAGGATGTTTTTAATCATTCTAAAATTCCAGTAGCAAACCATGATAATTAATTCACATTAATCACTTGTATTTCCTTCAAAATGGATGCAATTATATTAACTAATTCATGCATAATATATATAGTTTCACATAATTTATTCCATATACATTCACTATAGTAACCTTGTGAGTTTTTATTTCTTCATAAATCATGTAATTGTTCCACTTATTTACCTAAAAATATGTATATAATCAAAACTCATGCATGTACGAATGGAATGGTTCGATGGATCCAACAAAATTTTAGGCATTGAAACTCCCAAAAAAATAATTCTTCCTCAATTATATATTTTTTATCTTTAAAGAATTCCCATATTCATATGGTTCAAATTACATTTATTTGTTTAAATTAATTATTCCCATTGGTGGATTTTCATTACAATAAACTGATTTTGTGGAATAATTCAGAAACATGAGTATTTCTATATGTTTCTAATGTATACATGCCATCACATATTTTTGTATCCTTATTCATTTTAGATTCATGAATATCTCATTCTATACTTTCTAGGATTTTGTTGGTAAATACTAGGATATATTCATATTTGAAGAATAGTTTAATGAGCATCATCAAATTTAAAATAACCCACTTATATTCATTAAACCAAGTGGTTGATTGTCATACTGAGCATTTGATCATTCTATCATGTAGTTGGTAATGAATTAAGTCATCAAAAAAGGTAATAAATATTTGTTCCATGTGGTTGATCATCATAATATTTGTATATTTGTCTATTCATTCATTATAACATGATTTTTATGATCCCCTTTTGTATTCATTCATCTAGATAATAGGTTTGTTTTCTCACAAAGAAGATTGTTTACCAACCGTGTGACCCACAGTCAATCCAAACACTTGTTCATCATTTTTATAAAAAATAGTTTTCATAGTCCAATTATATTTTTCACAAACCCATCACTATATGTTTTATGTTTTGAAAAAATATGAAGTAAAAAAATTATCATTCACTTTAATTCAACAACTACTCAACCAATTTTTTAAAAAAACCTTAAAACTACTAAGTGTAAAACATATCACCCTCGAATTATATTATATATAGTTTTCATAAATATCTATTAAACGTTGAATACATATAAATATATATCATTTTAATAATTCTAATACATCATAATCTATCTCAGTGTAGAAAATAATAATATTAAATAATCATACCATGTAATTCATATAATAACAATGATCTAGAATCATCAACTAGAAATATGATTCTTTTCTTTAAATAGTATAACACCTCACATAATCTCATCTGATTCGACTCAAAACATTTAAAAATTGTCCAAGGAACATTTAGTGAATATTTCCTTTCAACCACTTCAAAAACTAGGTAAAAAAATTACTAAATAATAATTCACTACATACCCCATTTAAAAAATCCCCTCAATATATTATTCCCCCAAATAAGTAATGAACATATCAACTAATTTCCTCTTAATATTATTATCGCACCATAAAATCTATATAAATTAATTAACATTAGTATAATTTTTTAACATCTTCCGCCAAACTTTGACTAAAATATCTAAATAAAAAAAGGAGAGGGGATACTGAACAATATACCATAACGTCAACATGGGTGAGGATATACTCCCAAATTTACACTCAAATTATAAAAATAATCCTTTTCACTAACATGGTGAATACATTATCAATATGATCCTTTATAGAAACATATACCATCTTTAACTAATTTATCTTGATAATCTACTTGATGAAATAATATTTAATATATATATTTCTTCATTAATTTTTAACTATATTCTTTGAAAAATTATTAGTACCTTGATTATCACAACCTATAGAAATTGAATCCTCAAATCGTACATATAATCTCAAATAATTGTTTTCATACACATCAGTTGAGTTTATTGTGACAGAACACCACATACTCGACCTCATGAATATATAAAGTTAAAAAAACATTAATTCATATCTATCCAACAAAAAATGTTCCTCTTAGGGAACCCCTTGATGTGTATTTTAATTTATTATTGTGACCTTGAAAATTTACATTTTTCTAACTAGATATATATAACATTTGTTTCTTTTATATATAATCCAAAAATCTATGGTTCCACTAATATATATTTGAATCATTTTTCTATATAAAAAATATAATTATTTTTTGTGACATTTTTAACTGGCACATAGAGTAATTAAAGTTACAAATTATGGCATTTAATCTATGAGATACAACATGCTTCCAATCACCATATTTCACTCTCTAGGATATATATACTTACATTTGTTAATTTTTTAGAGAATTTTCACAAATAAAATATCTGTACAAATAATAATTGAATTATCTTAAAAAATATTAAATGAATTTTTTCACCACACATTTGTTGAGAAATAATTATATGATATTTCTCTTAAGAAATATTACATATCCCCAAGCATAGAAATTTAAAAAATATTCTTCTTCTTCTAAAAAAAATACGAAACATGTTTATAATTTATGAGATAATTAAATAATATACATGAACAAACATAATGATATATACCTCATTATGTTTTTTAATGTAGATATTTATGTCCAATATTAATTTTCTAAAACAAAAACTTGTATAATAAGAATTCATCATTGAATACCAAGATCTAGGTGCTTATTTCAACCTATATAAATACTTCTTCAACAACAATACATAATTCACATTTTATCCTAGTACAAACCCACATGGTTTCTCAATGTGAACATAATCTTGTAACTTGCCATTGAGTATGAGTCACTTAAAATCCTCTTGAAATTTTTTATATTTATTTACTGAAAAAATTATGAAAATTATAATTATTTAAATAATTTCAATATGTAAAATTTTCCCATAAATATAATTATATAAACATGATAATTTTTCTTACACAAAACTCATTCATTATTTCTAACCACATTAAATTACATTGTCAGTAAATACTCATTTTGTTCTAATGATATTCTTTTTTTATGGTTTGGTTCCAATTCACTTGTTCTATTATACTCCGTTTTTTGAAAAAAAAATCTTTTATATCATCAACCAAATTTTTATTCCCTCATGTATCTGTAATATTTCATAGTTTATCATCTGAATATAATTACGTTTTTGAGTTTTTTATTTAATGTTAAACTAGTTAGAACTTTTTTTTCCTTTATTTACCACAATACTTTTGAACCTCACATGTTTTATTCTCCATGTAAGAAATGAATTATATTGTCCAACTTCACTTGAAATAGCTTAGTATTATTCTCCATCATGAAAATAATGTAAATTTTTATCTCGGTATGAAATTTATTCAAGAAACTAATCAATAATAGTAGAATTATCTATTAAGAAACTAACATATTCATGTTTACCTTTTATCTATGAGTGTTATAGATTATTTAAATTAGTAGTATAAAATATTTTTTTGTTTACTTGTCATAAGAATAGTATATAACCTTGACTTTAAATGATAACCCCAAAATATTTATGCAACACCTCTTGTCTCAAATATTATCATATTTTTACCTTTTATTTTAATGATTCAGGGACTCCCTAAGACTCTTTGTAACCAAAAACTTGTTTTTATCTTATAATATATACCATATGGATTAATATCTGGATTATTTCTAAGAAAATAATCATTTTGAAACTACACTACAACGCCAATTTCTTCCCTCTAAATATAATTGTAGGTATCATTCTCTATCAAAATCATTAGATCTATAAAAAACATGATTCATTTTATATATTCAGTAGTGCTACATTACTATGGTTTGTATGTTTAATAGAGTGAGGGATTATTTCTATTGTTTTAAATATAACACTCAATCATTTTATTTGCCTACTAAATGCTATGATATGTCTGAATTTTAATCAAGGAACAACTAAAATCTTTTTCTTCACATTTCTAAAAACACTTAAATATATTTAAAGCCACTGATTTATGTTTCATAAACATAATGAATAAAATATGAGAAAATTCATCAATATAAGAAACATTTAAATTATCACAATTTTTTAATTTGTCCCATGTAGTCCCATGAATATTTGATTCAACATATTCTAGTGGTTTGGTTGTTTGGATATCAATCATTTTGTGTGGATAATTTTATTTATATAATATTGTATAAGTTGATCACATCAAATATATTTATCTATTTTATATGTAAACATCACAAACACTATATTATTGATTGATTTTAATCATGTTCTTTGAAAAATATAGTCATGTTTTCAATGGTAATGATTATTATCTTATTTTATGATAGGACAACATAAAAATTCATAATTAACCTCTAAAGCATGTATATTGACATAATTTTAGAAAACATAAATTTTAAAAGTTCTTTAAAATGAAGGCATAATTTTTTAAAACCATACTTTTCCCTTTATTATGAAATTATGAATCACTTCATATAATTTTTCAATCCATCAATATATAAAATATTATGGACTTTCATATTTCACATTTAGATTAACATTGAAAAAACTTCATTAACAAATAGATATTCACATTATTCATAATTCATTGATCCATCATTTTAATCATTGTCATTCTTAAATAGCTTCATTCCACTATTAATATGTGATGAGAACCTACTATTTGTTACCCATAGAAACTAATTTATTAATGATTTAAGATAATTTTAATTAACAAAATACTTTTACCATTATTCGTACTATGATGAGACATATATACTAACTTTGATGGTATCCTGAATATAAATCGTTTATCATAGTGACCAATTTGGTTAAATAATTCATAAACATCTTTCATAATTTAAGATCTATTTCCTATCATTAATCCATATTTTTTTAGAATTTTGTGTAATTTATTATCGTCTAATTTTATGACTCCTATAAAATTTCAATATTAAAATACCTATAAAATCATTAGAAGGATATTAATTAAAACAGATTATCCTTTAAATATTCCCAAAGACTCAATAGAAACATTAGTCACTATAAAATGTGTAGATACATTTGAAATAGTTTGTTTTCCAAAACATTTTCTCAAACATTAAACTGTCATTTGATCATCCATCATAGTATATTTTTTCAAAAAAAATTACAAACTATTGAAGTAAACCCATCAGTAATATTATTCTTTACAACCTTGTTAGAGTATCATGTTCAATCCATTTTTATATCATTGTTTATATTCCATAAATTTCTAGATTTTTTAGACACATTGAATTTATCCTCATAAAATTTCCTTTTGACTCACTACATTTTATAAATCATTTTATCAACATTTTAAATATGAATATTATCATGAGATTATTATTTTTTAATATCATATATCATTATTATTTGAAATATATCTTGGTTCTTGAATATTTTATATAAAAAATAATTTTTAAATGGTTCATTTTTTAATTAAAATTGATGTGTTTTTTTAAAGATCAAAATATTTCTCATTTTTTATAAAAATTTATTCTAAAATGAAATTCAAGGTCTTTTCATTATTATCAAATGTTATAAAATTAAAATTTTCATTCATCGGAATAAATTTTTGAAGATCCATTGTGGTTTTTTTATAACAAGTAGTATATTTTTTGTAATGATATCTTGTTTTGAATGTTATTATAAAATAGTTGAGAAAGAGATACTAAAGTTATAATGCATTTTTCTTTTGAATATATATAGAAAGTAAAGGATGTCTCTCAAACAATGTCAAGAAACATTCCCAACATCGTCTGATGATTTTTTTATCATCATGTTCCTAACATAATGAATATAATCATGGATGAAGATAATATCATATGAAGTATTAAAAGATGATGTTACAAAATGTCACTATATATATAATGCACAATGTCACTAGATGGAAAATGAACATTCTTAATGGATGGATAACAACAGAAAGTCTATGTATCAATGTCTTTGAACATGTGTACAATATTTAAGAAGTAAAAAATATGGATTATTATAATGATTCTTGAATATTGAGTTCGAGAAGAAATATAATATTGAAGATACAATTCCAAAAGTTAAATGGAATTTGGTACTAAAAAAGGGAGATAACTCATAGTCTTGTCATTGTAACACAAAAAAATGGTATTTTTTTACAAGATACTTTAGAATATTCAATAATGATGTAGGTCAGTCAACATATCAATTAAATTAGACATATGCACTAGAGGTGACTAAATAGATGAGGTGTACATAGTTGATACTTTACTGTGAAGTCATCAGTTCTAGTACATCAGAAGAGAAAACATCATATTATGTTTTGGTTTCAGTAAATATTTTGTTACTATAATATAAGGAATGCTATTTTATATCTTTAAAAAGATATTTAAATGGATGGGTACAGATTTCATCATTTGAAGCAGTTAAGGGAAGTGCATCATAAAAATAATAAAAATATTAATTAAAGTTAGAAAAATAAGATTGTAAGGTTATATTTATCATCAAAATATCCATTTGACTTGGTTGAATCAAATAAAAAAAATTAGATTTTATCAAGTGGAAGATTCCAGGAAGGTGTGTTGGCCTATGTCTTACAATCCATGTTCATAATGAAGTTTCAAATAGAGAATGTTATATCAGATAAAGAAATAGAAACTCACTGAACAAAAAATTTTGTATTAAAAAATGACTAAATATCGGTAATATGAACCATATAAATAGAATATGTCAATTCAAAGTTTTTTTGATGAGTAATTTAAATCTATTGAAAAAAATGTTTAAATTCAGAAAAATTAATCAATGGGGAAGTTCCTATAGAATACATCAAACAAACATTCACCAGATGGTGTTCTAAGAAGACTTATATAAACTATGTAGGGATATTTATATTTATTATTGTATGATTTCAATCAATATTTTCTTATCCCAAATGGTAAAAAATGTTTGAATAAATACCTAAACACTGAGGTTAATGATGAATAAAGAAGGTTTTGGAAGAATGAGTCATTAGGAAGCATCAATAATATTTTAGAAGGTTTGAGGTGCATCCCACTAAATTAATTTTGGTTGGAGTTTTTAAATTTTCATTTTTATTTAGTGGGAAAATATATATGGCTTCTCATGATTTCCAAAATGATCTCACCTTTTAATTTGTGGTAAATATATTGTACAAGTGTATGAAAGATCCTTTGTTCAAACTTGTAAAAAGAGGCGAAATTGTAAATGTTTTAAATAATTGCTAGTTTATAAATAGGATA
Source organism: Viscum album (assembly GCA_963277665.1). Taxonomy (NCBI): domain Eukaryota; kingdom Viridiplantae; phylum Streptophyta; class Magnoliopsida; order Santalales; family Viscaceae; genus Viscum; species Viscum album. The sequence goes on from OY728155.1 coordinate 1,740,237,494, forward strand.
ATATTTGGTTCAATAAGTGAAGTACAACCAATTTTTACCTATCAACCATTAACAGATCCAGTACTCTACTAATGTGTATAGTGTCACTCGGGTCAAATCATCGGTAATTATTTATTTCTAGAGTTAGTTATTTTTTATTTATTTTTCTATTGAATGGGGTGTTTCCTTATAGATATTAATTAAATTTATTTATGGATGAAGTTTGATTTAAAAATTTGATAAATATTGGGGTGATTTCATTATTTGGTTATTTAAGCTTATGATATCTTTGATCATTTCTTTATATTTCATTAAATTAACACCCACTTCACAAGATAATTTTGATCAGAATTCCCAACATTTTAATACCAGCCTTAACTAAACTAGGGATACACTCATAGTCAATTATTTTTCATGGTAGTGTATTTATGGTTCCAATAATCCAATTAATACATACATTAAATAAAACATTTTGAAAATCCATTATATTTTAATATTAACATACTTGAGTTAACCTAAATAATATTAATTGAGAAAAAAACACTCAATAAATTAACATTTGTTGATTATGACTCACCAAAATGATAAATTTACTCATAATGGTTAATAACCCATTTGGAATTTTTTTGGTGATGAGTTAAAAATATATGTAAGATAATAGAATAAGAAAAGATCGATGCATTGAACACACAGACAAAATGTGAAGAGATACAAAATGATCTATTGATTAAATGAGAAAGCGAAAGATAAATGTATTTATTTTTATTTATTTAAACTATTTTAATACCATTAATATTATTTAAAATAAATTGGTTGATAATAAGTGATGATGAAGAAGAAACATGCATTAAAATTCAATTGAAATGAAAACAAACTTACATGATTATAAATGAAGAAGAACACAAAAGAACGTGAAAAAAAAGAGTAGGAAGGGTATCTCAAGTGAAAACATTAGTTTTAACGTTCCTACCAAGACTTTTGAAAGTATTTTTCATGCCAATATATATTCCGCTATTCTAAAATTCCAACTCCTTGCAATCACAATAGGGAAATGTATTTATAGCCAAAGAGAGTGGACTTTTTTAATTTTAAAAATGTCCCTCATGTTGGAAAGAAACTATAACAATTTAGATATCCAAATATGGAGAAATATTATTATTTGTTGTTTTATAAACTGACATTGAAGGTTCACCCTAAAAATTTGGTTGCCAGTGGATTTTTTATCCATAGTTAGGGCTATTGTACTAAACAATGTTATTCTGTCTATTTTTCTATCTAGTTTTTCTTGGTTCTAAATGTTAATGAATTTTAGGTCAATAAGATTCCACCTAATCCAAAAAAATTCTTCTAAAATGTATTAAACCTATATATTTTCTTTCACGCCACAAATTATCATCTCATTTGGACAGTTTTATTGGGATAAAAGTCAATAATGTGGGTTGTTTTTAATTATAGGACTGAATTATGGGATGAACTTCAAAGCATTATTTGGTCCCCTTATTTGTGTTATTGGGCCTTTAAATTTTTATTTCAAATTTATCTTGATATGAAAGAAAATATTATTTAATTTAAAATAATTACTTCTGTATTGATCCCAGAAATTCTATCTTTATGGATGGTCTAGTTTCTTTGACAGATTATTTAGGCCTTCCTGTGTGTTCTATATAACCCTTTAAATGGATGATTTTTCCCAATATTCAGTTTAATGATTTTTATTAAATTGAATTAATAACCCTAAAATATAATAATCACAAAATTTGGATAAGTAGGTTGAGAGTTATGATTATGATAGTAAACTGACCTGATTCTGGATTAATAAAAATTATACTCAATATTAAAACATGAGTATTTCACACCAATTATTCACTTTTCATAGAAAATCAGTAAAGGGAGTAAACAAAAAGTTATGAATAAATTAATAACACCAAATCCCACACACTTAGTATAGTAAATTTCCTTCTGTACAATAAATATATAACATAACTAAATTATTTTCATGGGCCAAAAAATTTCAAAATTTTGTTTTCACCAATCAGGGGGATCTAGATTAGTTTACTCTTCCATAAACAATTCTACCAAATAATTTTATATAATTAATGTTATAGAAACAATTAATTTTTCATTCTCAAAATTATAAATGGAAAATGTAATCACTTAGAACTTACTCCTCTCAAGATGATAAAAAATGTTTATAGAGGTTCACTCATTCACCAACCAAAAGGGAAAATCTTAGAGTTTTTAAGAGATATTATCTTTTTCCCTATCATAAGGTGAACAATAATCAAGAGGATTTTTAGTGGGTTTTCAGTTGATAAAGGATGGTCGGAAATTTTTTTTCAAAAGAGTGTAAAAGAGGGGTAAAACACCAACATGGTAAAAACAATGAACAATTTTTTTGAAAAGAACCATGAAAAGAAATTGAAACCCATATTTAAAATTAAATGATTGTGTGAATAAATACACAAAAGATGAAAAAAAATTAAGAAAATTAAAAAATTAAATATTCAAAAAAAAAACAGAAAACTTCTCCCAATGACTTAATTGTTATTTTTTCATTTGTTTTTCATTTTTTTCTATTTTCTCAAAATTTGAACTGGAAACATTAAACGACCCAAAATTTTATCAATTGAAATTTCCTTCTTATAATTATTTTATATAGTATAATCACATAAAATCACATTAATAACATAATACAAACATTATAATTGAAGAATGAGTGAAATAAGAAGTATTTCTAAAAGTTAAGGTACCTTTACCGGTAGATATTAACTTGAACATTGGAATAGTAATGTGACCCGTATAAATATTAAACTAGGAAATAGAACAATAACCTTACCTATAAAAGTATAAATAAAATTTTGATATCTTATAGATAAAAATATGAAATATTTGTATCATAGTATAATTAAATAAATGTATTAAAAATTATTAATTAAGTGTTGGTGTTTTTACAAGTAATTAATATTAAACTACAATTTTAAGATTAATTTAATAATCTCAAAGAAAATTATTTTCATAAAATGTATTCATAAATTAATACTATTTTTTATTGTGAATTTAAGATAATTTTATGAGACCTTATTTAATTTTTCAAAGTGTTATAAAATTAGTTATAATTTTAAAATCAATTTTTTCGAAGTAAAAGAGGATTTTAATTAAAAATTAAATTTATCATACTTAGAAAAATATTTTATAAAATGGTGTTAATTTTTAAATTATACACTTTTAAATATAGTTTGGGTTAATTTTTGAGATTTTTCTAAAATGCTTGAATTTTTTGAGAATAGTAACATACAATAATTTACAATATATGCTAAATACATGGATTTTTCAGTAATTTTAGACGTAAGGATGAGGTAAGCACCATTAGTTTGAACTCATATTCACTAGTTACTATATTTATTAATAATAATCAACAAAATTTCCTGTCTTGATCCAAAATAATAAACTAATGATTAAAAAAATGAGAAAGCACCCCTCTCCTCCACTATAAATTCCACCCCACACCACCTTTACTCCTAACACCTTCCAATATTTGATCCACGTCCAAATTCTACCCAATACTCTTCTTAATCTCTTACCCATCTTCCATGAGATATTTTTATCCTCAAAATACCCAAAAAAAAATCCATAAGGAGGTTTTTAAGGATGATAAATTCAAGAGGTAAATTCCTCTTTCCTTTTCTTTTAATTTCTTTTCAAGATCTTTTATTATTATATCTTCATCTACCCTAATAAAAATGGTGTGATAACTAAAGTACCACAAATATATTGGAATTTTATTATTTTAATGTAAAATCCATCATTAAACCCATCTCCTCTCCCTTTTACTCTAAAAATGAAAACGCCATTCATGAGGTGTTAATTTATCGCATTCAAGGAAGAAAATTTTTTATTTTCAATTAACACCTTCAAAGAAGGTCACAAAAAAATTAATGGTTAATTTTTTTTTAATATATTTATTATAGCCTCTTTAATGTTTATGAATCATTATATTCACATGATTTCAATTAATAAAACAGTACAAGTTTATTGTGAGCTAAAAGCACCCAAAATAATCAAAATGATTATCACTAACATTTTATCTAATGATTCATCCTCACCCAAAATAACCAAATAATTTATATAACCATATAACCTTGTTTATTTTCATAAATAACTTATTACTTCACTTTTGTATTTCTATTTACATCATACATGAACTTCCGTACTCTTATACAAGTAAACCGATCATTGAAACAAAGAAAACAAGCACTCCAGAATGATGAAATTAAACACTATAAATCATAAAAAATGATAAATAAACTTAATAAAATTATAATAAATCAAATTAAATGTATAAAATGTTATTAATTAATTAATTAATGGATTTAATTTTATTATCCAGTACATTAAGATCAAGTGAAGAACCATTTTGGACATAAGGTAAGGGATTCTTCCCAAACCCCCATTTTTCCTTTAGGTTACTCTTCCCCTATATAATCCAATGTAATGCTAATTTATTTTTTGGGAAATTATTGTAAATTATATTTATATGTTCTAAAATAATATATCCAGATCATATCATCCCTCTTTGATGTAGTAATACGTGTTTTATAAAGGTTACCTTTTCAATTCTTCCAGATAAGCAATCCAGATTCAAGGGAACATCCTGATTTATTACATGATTCCAAGTTTACTCCATAATATATTTTACTCCACCATTATTTTTATCAAATCAATCATGTTATCATGAAAAAATATCATGGTTCATTTCTTGTTTTATAAAAATAAATACTCCTTCTATGATTTAAATTCTCTTTAATATTTTCCTTAAACCGTACTAAAATGATTCATTTCTTAATTTTCTAAAACACTTCTTTTACATGTTTCTACTTAAATTGGACAAAATTTGTCATGATACATGCCTATTTTACATTATTAATGTCCATGTATTTTTTTAATCCATTCCTTCATGGAAACATTTATGATATGCTCGTTCATTATACCTTGTGACATGATTATGATAAAAATTTGTTTCTATGGGTAACCCATATTTTTATTATTTATGTGGAAAAAATATTTATGAACATGTTATGATGGTGAGACTAGATATAACTCCAATTAATTTAGTCTCATGAGATTTCATGTTGGGATAGGGAGTGAACCTAATTCCTTTATGGGACTTCATTCACCATGTTATATAGTCTTGGCATCTAGACTTGAATCATGTTTATGACATGTTATATGTTGTTTCCATGTTTCTATGATTCTGTGATTATATTTTCCCATGTTAAAAATGTTATTATTCATCATGTCTATTAATGTTCCATGCCTTTTATTCTGGCATTTTATTTCCTATAGACCATGTGCTATGTTTTATTCTTATGCTTATTTCAATACTAAGATTTTTAACTCATCCCTTTTGTCATGTATTCGCTAGGTTGTCTTATGAATATGTTTGATCTCAATGTAATTTAGGAGCTAATTATAAAGATCAAATAAAATAATTTTTTTATTTCAGTTTCATTATGTTTAATTATATACCTAATCTTTCAAATGCACTATACTTTATGGTCCTTGGCTTGTAATTTTCTGATTAATTATGTTTAAAATCATGTAATGATTAGTTTAAAAGGCTAGGGTCACTACAGTTATATTATCCAACCATTCCTACCATATTCATCTCTTGCATCGTAACCTAGTATACTATCTCAGCATAGGTTGAAATCTTTATCATAAATACCTATGATCTGGTATCTGGTCACAAACCATATAGGTATTTTTTATCTTTCAGCTAGTCATTGTTTACAACCATCAGTACAAGAAGAACTAGCTCTGCAAACCAATTGGTGTACGCTGACACTAAATGGTCACCCTATTGTAAAGAGATTAAATTTGGATAATTCACCATTATTAGTGACTCTATTCAAAAATGGTGTAACAAATGAGTATTGAAACCCTTTCAGTCCAATCCCATATTCTTATCCACCTATCCACGGAATCCCACCATCGCTTAATGGGACCCTCAAGTATTAACACCATGCACTTCACCATGATACTCTAATCTGTATCCAGGTAGTTGAAAATATGGTCAATATTATCAATAAATTCCTATAAATGTTGATTTTCATTCATACCTTTAAAGGATGGTGGATTCTCACACAAGAAATCATGTGATCGATATATATCTACTACAGCTCTATGTTGTACCACAATAACTATGTTATGAGATTATGGTACATTCTAATCAATATCATGAACTTCCTACATGATAGACTTAATAAGGTTATGATCTATAGGTGGAATTCCTTGAGAATCATCAGCTGCACCCTCCCAATTAACTCTCGAAACATGTCTTCGAGGCATACTTTTTCGCACCAAAACAAAATAATTGACCAAAAAATAAAATAATATTAGTTAAAACTATAAAACCCATAAGAAAAAACTAATATTAAGGTTAATAACTCAAAATAAGAGACATTAATCCCAAAATCCCATGGTAACTTGAGTCTCTTCACAACAAGATCTAGTTAGGAACTAATCACAACAAAACTCTCATGTTCTAAAAATCCTTTATCAAGTCTACCAGATGTCCCAAGATAAGGAATCTTGAGGAATGGCCTCCTTCGATTCTAACCAATAATTAACCTGACCTGGAAACCCTCTAAAATGGGTACCCAACCTGAATTTCCACATACCCAAAGGGTGTTCCCGGTCCCCAAGGGTTGTCATCTAGCACCCTGGAATAAATAAAAAATATAGGGAATCATTTCACACAAACTGAATAATTAAACATGATATATATCATATGTACAAAAATAAATAGTGGAAGAAAAAATTAATATATATATATATATATGTCATAATATAAAGATAATTATGAAAGAGATACAACTAAAAGGGTAGTAAAAAAATATCAAAGATACATGTGAAACAAAAAAGGATAGAATAACTTTAATTGCCACTCCCACAGTCACGCTATGATAGCATGGGAAAACCTTCACCATCTCACCATCCAACTACCCAAAATTTATCTGACAGAAAACCTCACTGCCTCACTATGGTTCCTTGCCTTTCCCTATGTTGAAAGGTATAACTAGGTCTATGCACAGTTTTATAGGTATGGATGGTGTGATATAAGAAGATCATTAGGGTCCCACCCAAGTGTTCCATATCAAGTCCATAAATTGTAATTCAATCATTCTCAAATTTAAAGAAAATAACGCATGATATACAATTTAGTAGTTTTATCAAAAGCATGGAAAAACATTTTAATTTCCCCTTTTTCCAAATTTCGGAATCAATTAGGTATATCAGTTTCAAATTGTTTCATATACATATATCAAAATAGATAGATAAATTCAAAGAAAAGGTTTCATCACATATCATATAAAATCCACAGTAGTAGAATAAAAAATAGTACAAACCAAAAAAACCAAAAATTACGGGTAACATCATTCCAAGGATCACACTATGTCAGGATATCTAGGACACTCTTACCTAACATAGAAATTCACGCATGTATCAAGCCTCTAGAAATATGCATCGAATTTAGATATCATAGGAACACCATAGAAAGTGAACCCCACCCCCCCAACAGGTTTAACAAGTCCCCATAACAAAAGGCCTAGGGAGAAATGGAAACCACCATGAGTAAACCCCCTGACATTGGATGAGATCTATTACCATAACATCCACATAAGAACCCAAGGCTTTCCATGTGCTCTATTTTCAAAACCATTTCATCAAATAAAGATTTTAAATTCATTTTATAAAACCATTTCACAATGTTTTGAAAAAACACTTCATTTACTAAAACCAGGGGAAAACCAAATTTTATCAAAACCTAGTTCAACTCACGTAAAACAAATCAGTCGATCATTCCATTTCTATTTACAAAAAAATTATGAGAAACTGAATCAATTAAGTTTACCAACACAGGATAGAGGCAGAGCCACCTACCTTAAAACTTGGATTGCACACACCCGAAACAAAATCCACCAATTATAAATAAAACAACAATAAGAACAGTTGCCATATAATTAACCTACACCTCTAAAAATTGATATAATTTAATAAAATGGGGTTGGTGAAGAGTAAATATCACAACATACCTCAATAATGAACACCCTATACACCAAAACCAATAAGGGATTGTCCTATAGAACAATATAATACCACAGATCTAGAATGAAACAATAAGATCATCACCAAAGTTCAATGGATTCAATAACACAATGAAAACACGTAACCTCGATAAGACACAATGAATAAGTAGAAAGGATTACTAACATGGAAAAATATCATGAACAACCATGATGATCAAACGCTGAAAAATCTATCTCAAAGGGTTGGAGTTTCCCAAAATCAATGGAGAGGATATTTCGGTTGATAGGGTAGAGGGATGTGGAATAATGAATAAACACATTACTCGTATAGATCCCAATAATTCATGTCAGAAACATTTACATTGTGTGTAATCCCTTTACGAATCATTTAATCCATAGGGATCACATACGCCAAAAACCAATCTCTTTTTTATTAAAAATGATATATTAACAATACAGTTTGTGTAACCCTAACCTGGTGTGTAACATTTCATGATGTGTACTCAACTCAAAACATGAGTCTAGAGAACATTACACATCATGAACTTCCTTTACAGAGTGTTTAAATTTTTAGAAGATAGTGAAAATTGTAGACTCTTACAAGAAAATACAAACCACCTCAAGCATTATTTTAACTCTGGGATATCATTTCGAATACATTAAACATTTATAACTAAACTCCATTAATTAAAATAAACATAAAACCTTAAACATTAGGTCATTTTCCCCAACAAATGATCTCCATATATTATCTTTTATTAATTTTGTGGTTACAGAATTTGTCTAGAAATATTCACATTCTTGTTATCATTTTGAATTAAATTCCTCTTAAATATATATATTCATTATCATGTATATAAATATTTCTATAACCTTATATCATTTCTATATAATGTGTTTTACTTTGGAAGTTTTTTGATTGAGTGGGGAAATATTGACATTTTGTATTATTTATTCAATACAGACATTTATTGATAAGGAATATTGTTTATGAATTGAAATTATAATTCAATATATTAGGAATGCATATGATATATAGTGATGGGTGGGGCCCAATTGCAATATCCCATCGATGCATCAATGGTTCTCATGAGACAAATCAGTTGGATAAATTAAATGGTTTTCTAGTGTATACCTACCCACAGTTGTAAACTATCTTGGTGAAATTTCTTGATTGTATATATATCATAATGGCTGAGATCATGTCATCCAATATTAATCATTTTCTTCATTGATAAAATTTAGTTATTATTATCCATGATACTTATTCTTTGATATTATCCATGTATTAACTTCATGATTATATTATATATTAAATGGAATTTTTTTAGTTATTTAATGTTCCATTTTTATTATAATTTATCTAATCATGATCGCATCCATTGTGCATAACTGTTACACATTATTTGAGCTCAACCTAATTTTTTCTCCTTTTCCTGGGATATGAAGAATAATTTTTTAAATGAGTTCAAGGATGGTGAATTTTTCCCATTATTATGTTTTATATTTTATCCCTAATATAAAATGGGTATTGTGTATGTATCAATCTCTCTAAGACAACTAAATTGAGTACCATTTTAGGATTTGACCACTTTTATCCAAGAAAATGTAATAAATTAACCACCTTATCTATGTTTCTAGAGTCGGGGTTATTACAGTTGGTATTAGAGGAAGTTTGGTAGAATATTTCAGATCTATATTTAGGAAAACATAGATTTATAAACATAACCCTATAATATATTTTGAGGATAAGTATAGAATAACATCCTAAAATTTTGGTCAGGAAGATATTGTGTTATTTTTTTCAAGTAATTAAATCCCCATCTGTAAACTATAAGTGGATGTGGCTCTATAAAAATTGTACCTAGGGGTAATAACTCTTAAAAAAGTGTATTGGGATTTAATTCTATCTTTACCTAGTGCATCAAAATAGGTCTTATTACACACCTTGTTTGACACTCCCAAGGGATATGATTTATTTAATTCACATTTCCTTTAAAAACCATTATTAAGGATTTGAAAATATATGTATGATTTAAAGATATCCACAACAAAACTATGTTTTAGATTTTTAGATTAAAAATGCATAAATTCTCAATTAATTTTTAAGTGTTACTCTAGATTTAGAATTATATAGTATGATTTAAAATCCATAATTTTAGGATAAAATCAAGTACATGTCATTCTATAGAAATGATTCCTATAAGAAAAAATATAATCAACACTTGCGCTCAATATAGAAATTACCCTGCTGAGAAACACAATATAGATTGTATTGGATTTGAGAAGATCATGGCTATATTGATGAATCATTTTACAATTATGATGAATAACCTTTCTTGAATAGAGAAACATTTAGTTCTACAGAATGGTTCTCATATGTTGGATTGATTCATGAAATAGAAGATCCCATCATTTTGTGGGACTACTAATCTAGTGGAAACTAAGCAATAGATTAAGTCTCTTGAAAATTTATTTCTAGCCCTGGGATGCGATCAAAAGGAAATGGTTATACTGGAAATATATTGTCTGAAGGGAAATGATGACCAATGGTGGTCGTTATTCCAAAATACTATGGAGTAAGATGAATTATAACACATGGAACAGAGGGATTTTAAAGAACTATTATTTGAAAAATATTTCCCTCAAGAGAAACAAACTGAAATGAATATAATATTCCTTAGATTAATTTAAAAAGAATAAGAAAGTTTTTAAAATTATAAGGCTTAAATTACAAGACTATATAGGTATGATATGAATTATATATGAAATATTAAATTCAATGTTGGAGATTTATTTTAAGGGATAAATCCAAGTCTCTAGGGGCACTGGTTTATTAAAAAAAATCATCATATGATGAAATGGTTTTATGAACCATCAAAATACAAAAGGAATTTTCTAAATCCTATATATTCACGGGGGATAAAGATAATAAAGGGTCATATGATCACTAATAAAAATATAATTAATCAAATAAGAATAAAAAAATGAAGCAATTTCCATCATATGAAAATTTAGGAAAGAAACATCATATAAAATGCTTGTAGGGTATGGGATTGTGTTGAAAGTGTAGAGACAAAGTTCATTTGTATCATACATGTTTGGGTAATAAAGAGACCATTATCATCCAATACTTTAAATATAATGAAATTGGGAATCATTCAAACCAATTACCCAAGTGTTCAGGGAATCCACTATAGAAGTGGCAAAAGGCGGAAGCCCAAGCTTAGGGGATCACTAAAGTTTAGGTTGAAGTTCCTAAAGATATGGTGGAAAATACTTTAATTATAGCCTCAAATTTAGCTAATTATTTATTTGATTCTAGATCACATCACACTATTATATATTCCATTTTTTCAAGAAAATTATATATTTACCTATACCTTTATAAAGAGAGTTGTCGGTCAAAAATTCTCATGGAAATATCACTATGATAGGGGTGTGTTATATAGTTCCTAATAGGACTCATGAATGTGCTGTATTTACTGACTTTATTATCATAACTATGGTTTAATTCAATATAATAAATTTTATAAACTATCTTTAAAAACATTCTCCAAACAATTTATTAAAAATATAAGGAAATTATGATTCATAAGGAAGATTTAGAATTCCTTATCTTTATATCGGAGTCCTCATCATCTTAGTTGTGTATAGATCCACCCCTAATACAACTTCCCAATGAGAATATTAGGGAATAAGAGAAAACATAATATATGGCTGGAAAAGTTAATTTTCAAATTGAGGATGTACCTATTGTATAAGAATACATTATTATATTTCCTGAGTAATTACCTGTACATCCACCAGAGAATGATGTTTATTTTTCCATTGATTTAATCCTTGATGAAATCCCTATAAAAAATACTGATAAGGGATTTTATTCTCCCTAGTGCTTCACCATGGGTATCCAATGTTCTCTTTGTTAATAATAAATAAGGATCCATGATTATATGCATTGAATATAGGTAAATCAATGTTATTATGATAATGAATAAGTATCATATTCCTCATATTGAGGACTTATTCAATCATATTCATGAAGATATGTATTTTTAAAATATTTAACTTCATTATGGGTATTATCAATTGAAAGTAATGAAGGAATACATTCTAAAGATACCATTTAAATCTAGTTATAAACATTATAAGTTTATAGTAATTCTATTTTTATTGACTAATGTACCAATAGTTTTTAGGTATATAATGAAATGATTATTCAAGTGGTATCTTGATAGTTTTGTTGCGGTATACATTGATGATATCTTATTGTATTCAAATAGAAATGAGTACCATGAGAATCAATTATGAATCATTCTTGAGAATATTAGAAGAAAATGTTTATATGATAAATTTAGCAAGTGTGTATTCTATCTTTAAGAACATTTTTTCTTGGCCATATTCTCTCCAATCATGGAATCTTTGTTGATGTTGTGAAGAAAAAGAAATTCTCAGAATGGTCTACACCAACAAACATAACTAATCTGAAAAGTTTAATCGGTTTGGAAGGTTACTATTAGAGATTTATTCACAATTTTTCTTCATTGGATAACCCATTAACCAATATTACATGTAAAGGGGCTAATTTTATATGGACAACTAAATTCGTATAATGTTTTGAGTAATTGATGGGGAGGTTTCTCAATGATCTGATTTTGATTCTAACATCATGAAATGAATAATTTGTGCTATATAGTGATGCATTGAAGAAGGTAATTGTTTTTTTCCTTATATAGAATGGTAAATATATTACCTATGCATCCAGCCAGTTAAAGAATTATGAGAATAACTATCCAACCCATGATCTGTAGTTGGAAACTCTAATTTTTTATTATAAGATATGGATACATTATCTCTATAGTGAAACATATGAGATATACACAGATAATAATAGGCTAAAATACATCTATTCATAAAAAGTTCCAAACATGAGGAAAAGGTGATGGATCGAGCTACCCAAATATTATGATTGTTAAATACACTAGCACCCAAGGAAAGAAAATATGGTATTGAATTCTTTTAGTAGGAAAGATCATCAAATCCTAACCAAAATGTTTATTTACTGGGATCCAATGTTCATGGATCTGTAAAATATGGAAATGGGAAATATTAAAGAAGGGGATACATCGCTATTTTTTAAATGATTGTGAAACCATATATATTGGAAAAGATAAAAATTTAAAAATATGATTATGATAATTTTTAAAAGAAAATTATATTCATGAATGATGGGAAATTGGAAGACTTCATTTGTGAAGATGGAGCTCTGAAATTTATAAATAGATTATGTGTTACATTTATACCAGGTGTAACACCCCAAGCTTCCACGGGACGTTTCCCTTTGAATAATGCAATAGCTTGCATTGTACGAAACTTCGAGATTCTAACACAGTGCGACCAATAAAGCTAGATATTATGAATATTAATACACACTTTTTGAAATTTTATAAATTTTATCTTTCAAAATAGACTTTATTTTTGGATTCGGAATATCAAAATTAGCTTAGGGTAATTTTTTTGGTATTTTTCTGAAAACTTCTAATTTTTGATGAATAGTGACAAACACTGAGTTATTGTTTAAAACTGACTTTTTAATTAAATAATTAGTTATTTTATTTAAAGTTATATTTGGTAAAAATAGATACATAATACCTATATAAGTTCAATGTAATTCATTGGAGTCATTTTATAATGAGTTTAGATATATAAAAATTTTATTGAATTTTTTACCGTCTTTTACCCACCTCCTAGGAAATTTTCAATTTGGCATAAAACTAAATTTTATAACATCTGTGAGTCTAATTTCAAAGTTATGAGAGAAATGGTTAATATCAGTAAGAAAAATTTGGTTCAATAAGATGAAAATAATTTTTGGTGAATAGTAACTTTTGACTTATTTATCACGGTTAAAAGTAAATAGGATAATTAAGGGTAAAATGATATCATAATTACCCTAACACATGTCGTAATTTTATTGGATAAGTATAATTCAACAAAAAAACATTAGGAATAAAATATTAACCTCTTTTATCCACTTGTATTAGATTAGGAAATTTATTATTATTTTATTTAAAGAAGAGTTAGAAGAGTTAAATTAAAAGTTTAATAAATAAACCATTTTTAATATAGGGATAAACACAATATTAATTTGAATATAAATATTAATTATAAATATAAAAATATTTCATACATTATTTTATTTTATTTATAATTTTTAGAGATTAAATAATTAAATTTATTTATGACACAATGATGATGTAGTAATTACCTTATTAATGAAAGATTAAAATAATTGATATTATAAATATCCAAATAAATTTAATTTGAGACTTTTAATTAATTAAACTAATTTTATAAGTTAATATGACATTTTAGGGTTGATTAAAGGAGTTTTTTCAAAGTAATAATGCAGTTATGAATTTAACAAAAACAAAATACCAAATAGTGTCAAAATTGACATAAAAGAGTTTTTAAAACAAATATTATATTATTAATTTTTATTCTATTCCATAAAATCTATGTTTAGGCCAAAGGGCTTAAATAATATTATATACTCATTAATTAACCACTTTAGGTTCTCTTGAAAGTTTTTAGTAAGTTTATTAACCATATAATATAACAATACAAAGAGACATGGTAAATGTCAAACTATTTACCTAAGAGTTAAATCTAAAATATAAGGTTAATATAGTGACCAAAACCTCTCTAAAACCTATTGGTTGAGTGGTTTTAGACCCATCCCTACCTTATCCTTTAAATAATTTATTTTTGAGATATTAGAAACCGAAAATGATTTTATTATAATATAATATTTCAAGCTTTTCCTAAAGTGACCCTCACTACTCTTATAAAAGGGCGCTTCCCCTTATCTCAAATTCATACCTTCAAATCCATTTGTCTTGGACAAACACTACCCAAATATCCTATTAACTGTTATCCCTTCAGTCTAGAGACATTATTTAAGTCATAAAGACAACCTAAGGATCCCTTTTGATCAAATCAAAAGGAAGAACCCGAAGAAGAGGTAAATATTTCATCACCTCTTCCAAGTTCTTTTCTTCTTCCACTTACTCTTTATTTGTTGTTTCAATTATAAACTAATAACTCCAGTATCTTATATATAATTTGATTTTATTATAAAAATTTTACAACCATATTAATTATTCTATTCATCCAATAAATGACAAAGTCACCATACGTGCATACATACGGATTAACATCTCCACGTCATGGTGTAGTATGTTATTCAAACACTTAATTATTTGGATGGGTATAATAATGAGTATAAATGATTTAAATAATAAATATAACATGATAATGATTCTTTATATATGATATACCATTCAATTATGTACTATTCTAATATCAAAATAATGATATTGTCGCTCATGCGTACGTACGGATTATCGTCTCCACGAACGCGATGAGATTCATTCCCCATCGTATCCATTCAAGACTAATTTTAATTTGATAATTGAAAATAATGTTTAAATACTTTATTTCATTTTAAATATGAATAAGATACATCCTATCCATAACAAACTTTACTTATGTAAAAAATCATACAAAGTAAAGTGAATCAGTTAACACCTAAAATGGTGTTACTACTGAAATATCATTAACAAAGAAATATTAGAAGATAATATATGATATCATATTAAAGTATATATTTCTTGTATAATTTAATAACAATGATTTAACCATTATTCAAAAGTTTAACCTACCCTTGACCAAGGAAAATTACATGTTAAGGGTTAATTTCACAATCTTTTTATTATCCAAGGTTGTTCTTACGTAAGTATCTACTGGGACCTCTTTATCATCCACATCCGTGTTTTCTTAAAAAATTTATTTCAAAACATTTTTACTATTTACTATAAAATGGTATAAAGTAATTTATAACCTTATTTTACATTATATTTTTAGAAAGGAATCTTTCCATTGTTTTCTAAACAAGGTACTTTATGACCTTTTCGACAAAATTAAGGTAAGAATGTTTTTTAACTTATACGGCGGGTGGGGCTATTTTCTGCCGTTATAACATCGTCGAAGATTACCTTACAAGATTATAAAAATATTTTCAAAAAAAATGTTTACTTTTATAATTATATGAATTTTAAATAATTTCAAAATAGAAAGATATATTTCTCCAAAAAAAGTTTTGATTTCATCTATGTCGACATCCTTTGATGGATTTTAAAATTATTTGAAGTTGATTTATTATGATACAAAACTTCCATATTGTATTTAAGGTTTTATGATATATTTAACTGTAGATGTGTTATTTTTACACCATTTATGGTTTATGGATAAATTATTGACATTTTTTGTTATTTTTAATATGAATTTTTATGTTATGTTTAAACCTTTTCATATGAGGAATGCATTAGACTTAGTAAGTGACGGGTGGAGCCCACGATAGATCCTCGATGCATCCATAGGTCTCATGAGACAAAATAGTGTCTTGGCACAAGGTCTCGAAAAAATATTATTTTTAGTCTTGGCACAAGGCCTTGACTATGTGGTTATGAAGTCTGTCATTATGCATTCCATCATTATGAAAGTGGCTATTGATATTGCATGTGATTATTCGACTAGTAGAATATCCATGTGAATAAGTAAATGGAATTATATGATATTATCTTTAACATATTATACTTAAGTTCAATTTTAAAAGGCTTTTTTTAGTCTTACATTACCTTAAATGTTTATGCTTATTTATGAAAGTTTTTGCTATATTGTTATCCTTACTGAGCATCTGAGCCCACCCCTTTATATGTTTTATTTTTCCTAGGGTGCAAAGAAGTATATTATGACTGACCTGTAGGGATAGTCTAAGGGATATGAGTGTGGCCTATAGAGACCATGTTATTGTAGTTTTTCATTTTATAATATAATGTAAAACGTAAGAACGTATCTAGTATTTCCAAGGATACTAAACTAATCGATCTTTAGAGACTTGATCTTTTGTGATCATGCCAATGTTATGTAATAATACACCGACTCCTGTAACTAGGTTCAGGGAATTATAGTTGGTGTCAGAGGAAGTTTAGTAAAAACCTTGGAAGTTATATTTAGAAAAACTCTGATTAGAGAACATTATCCTAAGATAGACTTTGAGGATTAGTATAGAATAACTTCCTAGAATTTTGGTACTATAGAGATTTTGTGAGGTTTCCAAGAAATTCATCCCTGTCTTAATACGAGAAGGTAGAGGCGGATCTAGCACATGTGTACCAAGGGGTAAAACCCAAAAACACCTCTTTGATCTAGACTCGAATGAGAACTGGTGCACGACAATAGGCCTTGGTGCACTCTTGGTTACGACACTCCTAGGGGATATTATTAGGATAATTCTCATTTTATTTACAGAACATTATAAATTTTTTATTAGTATATACTTCCTCGAAGAAAACATTTTTATGAATATGGATTATATCCATAAACTGTTCAATCTATGTTAACTGTTTTACAAGTTTGGAATTATGTATTGCGATTCATAAACCAATCTAGTGAATTCCATTATTTAAAAATGGTACCTAGTAGAAGGAATGGAAACTGTATCAATGCACGTAATCAATGTAGGGATTTTCCTCATACTCAAGATAATTATAGTGGAGCTGGTGATGAAACTAGTGCTGATCAGGTTATCACCATACTTGGACAACTCACTCAAGTTATGAATAATAACCTTAAACGTAAGGAGAAACCTAATCCACGTCGCGGAGGATCAATGTTAGACTGATTCATGAGGAAAAAACCACCAACATTTAATGGGTGTACAAATCCATTTGTAGCCAAGAAATGGATAAGTTCCTTAGAGAAAATATT
The DNA here is from genome assembly GCA_963277665.1 of Viscum album. Classification (NCBI taxonomy): domain Eukaryota; kingdom Viridiplantae; phylum Streptophyta; class Magnoliopsida; order Santalales; family Viscaceae; genus Viscum; species Viscum album. The sequence goes on from OY728155.1 coordinate 1,740,255,394, forward strand.
CCATGCTTTGGGGGTAGCGAAAGGGAAAAAGATGTCATGGCATTTTATCGCCTCACGGGAGATGTGGATCAATGGTGGTCATTGATTAAAAACAAAAAGGAAGATGATTAAGTGTAAAATATGGAATGGGGGAGTTTAAAGATATTTTCTTAGAAAAATATTTTCCTCATGACCATCGAGTGGATATGGAAAGGCAATTTTTGATTCTGAGACAAAAGGAGGATGAGAATGTTGCAAAATATGAGGCTAACTTTAAAAAGTTAACAAGGCATGCTATATATTATATGCATAATAGAAGAAGTAATATTGATCATTTCTTTGATGGGTTAAAACAATTTCTTCATTGAGAATTAGTCTCACAATCCTTCTTGTTGTATGAAGATATTGTCTCATGTGCTATCAAGACAGAAAAGGAATTCTCTAAGTCTTATGACTTTAAAGAAAAGAAAGAGAATAAGAGATCTATTAAAAATTTTGGAAATATAAATAAGGGGAAGAAGGAAAAAGTTGAATATCCAACTTTTGGTAAATGTGGGAAGAAACACCCAGGAACTTGCCTGAAGGGAATGAGAGTCTGTTACAAGTGTGGTAAAAAAGGCCACCAAGTTTGTGATTGCAAGGGGAAGAAAGAGGTTGTTAATATTTAATGTTACAATTATAGAGAAAGCGGGAATTATGAAAATTAAATTCCTAATATCCAAGGATACTTACCTCAGAAAAGGCCAAGGGATCAAGGCCAAGCTTATGATATCACTATTGCTGAGGCTGATGCTCCGAAATACATGGTGGCATGTAATTTAACGGTTTCCTCAAGTTTAGAAAATGACTTATTTAATTCTAGATCATTGCATTGTTTCATATCTTCTCATTTTTCTAAGAAAATTAGATATTTTCAATTTGAATTAGCAAGGGAGTTGTCAGTCAAAACACCAAAGGGAGGTATCATTGCAAAAAATTATTGTGAATCAGTTCCCATTAGGGTATATTAATGTTATTTATCTGTTGATCTCAACATCATACCCAAGATTGGATTTGATATAATCCTTGGTATGGATTGGCTTTTGGAACACGATGCGAAAATTTATTGTAAGAAGAAGTAGGTTGAAATTCTTAATAATGATAAGGATTACCTTATCTTTAGAGCAGAAACATCACCACCTAATTCTTATCTAGATCCACCCCCAATAGCTTAACTAAATTCAATTATTGGGGAGGAAGAGAATGAAATAACTATGGGCAAGTAAAGTAATGTTCAAATAGAAGATGTACCTATTGTACAAGAATATGTTTATGTGTTTCCATAAGATTTACCTATACATCCTCTAAAACAAGAAATTGAGTTTTCCATTGATTTAATTCCTGGTTCAAGACCCATATTGAAGACCCCTTATAGAATGGCCACTATGGAATTAGTGTAACTAAAGAAACAACTAGAGAAATTGATTAACAAGGGATTTATTCACCCTAGTGTTTCTCCATGGGTAGCACCTGTTCTTTTTGTTAATAAAAAAAGACGGATCTATGAGGTTGTGCATTGACTATAGGGAAATCAATACTATAAAAATAAAGAACAAGTATCCCCTTCCTCGCATTGATAATTTCTTCAACCAAATTCATAGAGCACAATATTTTTCAAATATTGAACATCGATATATATATCATCAGTTGTGTGTGAAGAAGGAAAGCATTCCGAAAACTGCATTTCAAACAAGGTACGGGCATTATGAGTTTACAGTAATGCCTTTAGGGTATACTAATGCACCCTCTGTCTTCATGGATCTACTGAATAGAGTTTTCAATGAATATATTGATGACTTTGTAGTGGTATTTATTGATGATATCTTGGTATAATCCAAAAGCTTCGAATATCATGAAAATCACTTGCGCATTATTCTAAAAACTCTTAGAAGAAATAAATTATATGGGATATTTAGCAAGTGTGAATTCTGTATTCAAGATATTTCCTTTCTTTTTCATATTGTCTCTAAGGATGGAATCTATGTTGATCCTTCAAAGACCAAGGAAATCCAAGAATGTACAACACCGAAAAATATAACTGAGGTATACAGTTTTATTGGTTTAACAGGTTATTATCGATGTTTCTTCCAGAATTTTGCATGGTTGGATAACCCATTAACCAAGATCACATGTAAAGGGGGTAAATTTTTTTGGAAAAAAGAGTGTGAAGAATGTTTTGAAGAACTGAAGAGAACATTATTCAATGATACTATCTTGACTCTACCATTGGGGAATGATGGGTTTGTTATTTATAGTGATGCTTCAAAGAAAATAATTGGTTGTGTCCTTGTGTAGAATGATAAAGTTACTGCCTATGCATCACGGAAGATAAAAATTCATGAGAAAAACTATCCTACTCATGATCTTGAGTTAGCAGCTGTAATCTTTTCTTTAAAGATATGGAGACATTATCTCTATGGAAAAAAATGTGAGATATATATCAATCATAAAAGTTTGATGTTTATTTTCTCACAAAAAGAACTCAACATGAGGTAAAGGAGATGGCTTGAACTACTCAAGGATTATGATTACACTATACACTACCACCCAGGGAAGGAAAATAAGGTGGAAGATTCTTTGAGCAGAAAGGATCATTGATTTTTGAATAAGATGAGAATTGAAAGGGATCCTATTTTCATGGATCTAGTAAAGATAGATATGGGAATAACCATGGAAGGTCCAACATCAATTATTTTTCAAATGGTTTCCAAACCATCTTTACTAGAAATGATTAAAAGTTTTTAGACTGATGATGAGGAGTTTCAAAAGAAAATTAATGATGTAAATGATGGGAGATTGAGTGAATTCATATATGAAGATGGGATTTTGAAATTTGGGAAGAGAATTTTTGTTCTCGATATACCAGATCTAAAAAGGGAATTGTTAGATTATGACTATAGCTCCAATTTATCTACACTTCCTGGTAGCACCAAAATGTATAGAGATTTTAAGGAACATTTTTTGTGGGACAAAATGAAGAGGGAGATTGCTGATTTTGTGTCCAGATGTATGGTTTGTCAACAAGTGAAAGCTGGAAGGCAACATCTTGGAGGAGTCATGAAACCAATTCCCATAACTTAGTGGAAATGGGATAATATTACGATGGAATTTTTCATGGGGATACCAAAGACTCCTAGAAGGAATGATGCCATGTGGGTCATTGTTCATCGTCTTACCAAGTCAGCATATTTTCTTTCTAAAAGAGAATATTTACCACTTGAATATCTAGAAATACTATATACTAAGTAAGTTTTAAGACTTAATGGAGTACCCTTATTGATTGTTTCTGACCATGATCCTCGTTTTACATCAAGATTCTAGAAAAGTATTCAGAAATCCCGGGATACTGAACTTTGTTTGAGCACTGCCTACCACCCTCAAACTGATGGACAATCAGAACGGACTATTCAAACCTTAGAATACATGTTGAGATCTTGATCACTTGACTTTAAAGGTATGTGGGATCAATATTTACCTCTGGTAGAATTTTCTTATAACCATAGCTTCCATTCAAGTATTCAGATGGCACCATATGAAGCATTATATGGAAAGAGATGTCAAACACCAACTTATTAGGATGATGTTTGTGAAATAAAACTCGTAGGCCTAGAACTTGTTGAGTAAAGAAATGGAAAAGGGGAAGGTTATCCAAACCCACATCAAAGCAGCACAAAGTAGGAAGAAGTGTTATGAAAATAACCAAAGGAAGGATTTGGAATTTCAGGTAGGAGATCATGTTTTCTTGAATGTATCTCCATGGAAGGGAGTTATACAATTCGATAAGAAGGGTAAATTGAGTCCCAGGTACATCGGACCTTTCGAAATTCTAGAATGAATTGGGGCTGTAGATTACCATTTGGCAATGCCACCAAGTATATCCAAAGTTCACGATGTGTTCCACGTATCACTATTGAGAAAATACATGCCTGACCCAACACATGTACTCACCTATGGGAAAATTGAATTAGAACCTTATCTACCTTATTGTGAAGATCCTGTAAAAATTCTTGATATAAGAAAACAAGTGCTGAGAAACCAGACGACTCGTCTGTTAAAAGTTCTATAGAGAAACCATAAGATAGAAGAGGCAACGTGGGAACTAGAGGAACTAATGATGAAGAACCACCCGAATCTTTTTGTGTTGTAGTATTATAGAAATTTCAAGGAAAAAAATTATTTGAAGGAGGGAATAATGTAACACCCCAAACTTCCATGGTACATTTTCCTTTGAATAATTCAATAGCTTGCATTGTACGCAACTTCGAGATTTTAACACACCGCAACCAATCAAACTAGCTATTATGAATAGTAATAACCACTTTTTGAAATCTTATAAATTTTATCTTTCAAAATGGAATTCATTTTTGGATTCTTAATATCGAAATTATTTTAGGGTGGATTTTTGGTATTTTTCTGAAAACTTTCAATTTTTGATGAATAGTGAAAAACACTGATTTATTATTTAAAACTGACTATTTATTTAAATAATTATTTATTTTATTTAAATTTATTTTAGGTAAAAATAGATACATAATACCTATATAAGTTAAATTTAATTAATTTGAGTCATTTTATAATGATTTTAGATATATAAAAATTTTATTGAACATTTCACCGTCTTTTACCCATCTCTTAGAGGAATTTGAAAATTTGCATAAAACTTAATTTTACCATTTTTGTGAGTTGAATTTCAAAAATCTAAGAGACATAGTTAATATCAGTAAGTAAAATTTGGTTCAATAAGATGAAAATAATTTTTGTTGAATAGTAAATTTTTACTTTTATTTACCACAGTTAGAAGTAAATAGGGTAATTGAGGGTAAAAATGATATCATAATTACCCTAACACATGTCCTAATTCTATTGGATAAGTATAATTCGACCAAAAACAATCTTAGGAATAAAATATGAACCTCTTTGGTCCACATGGATTAGATTAGTGTAATGGCCCGGATTTCTCCGGTCCATTCCTTTGTGAAAACGTGGTGCCGGAGGTGTTTCGAGAGGTCAAGGCAACTTGGTGTGCGTTTGGATGGACTTTTAAGGAAAGTTAAAGGGTTATGGCCTTCACACAGGAGGCGCACGGGTTTTCAAACCGTGCGTCCAAACCGTGCGAGGTTGGTGTTAGAGGAAGCAGACAACTCACGGTTAGCGCACGGTTTGTCTAGCGGTGTGGCCTAACTGTGCGAGGAGTGTTTGAAGAGGCAGAATCTAGCGCACGGTTAGCGCATGGTTTGGTAAACCGTGCAGACTAACCGTGCGAGAATTTATAGTTTGATCCTAAAATTGTGGATCTGAACTCTTTTTCCTCTAAATGGTTCATTTAAACCCCTAAGCGGCCATAACTCGGGATTACCCTTCCCTGTAGGTAGAAGAACCTCTCCCAAGCGTTTTGGAGGCGATCTGGAGGCTTCTCTTCACGAATCGAAGCCGGTTTCTCAAGGTATGTGATCCTTTTTGTTTGGTTTCTTAGATCTACCTAGATCTACTCCTCCTCTTCTCTCGGGATCTTAGATCTATGCCTGTTATGGGTAGATCTAAGTGTGTGGATGTCTATTATGATGAGATTTGGTCTTGGTTGTGTTAGGAGAAGAGATCTAGGGAGGATCCATGGTGAATCGGCCCGGTCTTCTTGGGTGTTCTTCGACCATTGTGGTTTTTGTCAAAACCGTTGAGGTAGGGGATTCGTGGATTCTCTAATTGTTTATGTGCAATCGCATAGTTATCATGATTTATCCTTTGGATCACAATGGAATTGATCTAATTAAATACTTGAACCAGATTAAAAAAATTTGTTTGATCGCATGTGGTTGCTTTGTGTCATGATAACGGTTCACCTCCTGATTTTCTAGATAGTGTGATATATATTCCTTGCTTGGTTTCAATCATATCTCTCTCTTCTGCATGTTTTCTCTTAGAGGGTAATGCCTCACATTTGTTTTTTTACTATACCCTCGGTGCTAGTCACTAACCCAGGGTCTACTGAAGGTGGGAATATGGGGTTGTTATCTCCCTTCTCGCAGTTCCGGACCAGGAGGGGTACACTTTGTGGGGAGGGGGTCGTGATAAAGTGGTATCAGAGGTCTGGTTGAGGGATAGGATGGAGTTTGGAGTTAGGCACATGTGAGGTTTCATGGGTTGGTAGGGCAATGGTGTCATTCTTGTTTAGAAAGTGAGGTAAACACTGGAGACTTGTTGAGACATAGGCGTTTAGGGCCCACTATGATCTGATTCAAGGACCATTAAGTTCACAATGGCTACTAAACAAGGTGATACTAGTTGCAGGGTAGAGACATAGGAAAGGATCATGCATTATTCTTCTTTGTGCTTGTGTTTGAATGGGTAGACCTTGGGATAGGTTAACCTAAAATGAATAAAAAGAAAACAATTAATTAATAAATGTTGAGTATTCCATATTACAGGCTTAGGATATCTAAGTGTTTGTTATTTTGTAGGTATGGCTCCAGGTTGACGTCCTCATCAGGTTTGCATAGAATATTTCCATCAGGCTGTTCCATCAGGTCACCACAGGGTAGAGGTTGACGATGACGAAACTTAGAGGAAGACACTCCGAGAGTTCCAGTTCCAGAGTCTGCAGAAGTACGAGGGCTCTGTTTCAGATGTAGTCACGAAAGACAGGTTAGAGGAGGTCGAGATAGGCTTCAGTTCGATCCGTGGTCGGAAGGAGCACTAGGTTCCCTTAGCTGTGACGATGCTGTATGGAGCAGCAAGGAAGTGGTGGTTCTTGTTCCTTGGCGATCTTGAGGAGTCAGTGATCTCATGGGAGGAGTTCCGAGACAAGTTCAGAGTCGAGTTCCTTTCCTCGACTGCAAAGGCGTCTAGTCGCCAGGAGCTTATTACCATTTGACCGGGGAGATCCAGTGTTTGGGAGTTTGGAATCATTTTCAGGAACCTTTTATGATATGATTCGGACCTCTTACCAGATGAGGAGGCCAGGGTGAGGAATTTCAAGGAGGCTTTGCATCCAGAGATCCAACGCCAGGTCACCCCATTTATGCTGAAGACATATCTCGAGGTGCTGGAAAGAGCGGAGGTTGTCTAGAGGACTTTGGCCAGGACCGGATCATCACAAGAGGGGAATCAGCATGATTCCTCCTAAAGCAGAGCTATGGTCTGGGGTTCCCGGTTTTCAGGGCAGAAGAGTTTTTGTTCAGCCGGGGGTAGGTCCCATCCCTTCACATCTTGTTTCTCTGAAGGTAGCAACTCTCAGGCCAATACCAAGGGATCAGGCGCTTGTTTTTCTTGTGGTGTTCGTGGCCATCAGCAGTGGGAGTGACCGAACTTTTAGAGTAGTCATCGTGCACCAGGTGCTACGCTCCAGGTTCATCCTTTGAGGCAGTTACAGCCGAGGCACTAGTAGCTCATTTCACCAGCTTTAGTTCACCATAGGGGAGATGGGGCAGGCAGAGGACAGCCCCATGATGCTCCCCATCCTCAGAGAGCAGAGCGTGGCGGTGGTGGTGGTCTTCATTAGGGTCAGAGAGGTCGTGGAGGAGGTCATGGTCAGCTTCATGCTCTAGCGTTGCCAGCACCAGACGAGCCAGATGTTGTTCGAGGTACCCTTTGCTTGTTTTCTACCTTGGTTTATGCCTTGTTTGATTTAGGAGTGACACACTCCTTTATATCACCAACCCTTTTCCATGCTTTGGGACTTGAGGTAGAGAGGCTTTCAGTTCCCTTGGCATTGACTACGCCATTTTTAGGTTGAGATGACTTGTTTGAAGTATGTAGAGACTATGATCTAGTGTTGGGGCAACACCGCTCTTGGGGAGATTTCCTATGTTTACAGATACAACCATATGATGTCATCCTTGGCATGGATTGGTTTTATTCGGTGCAGAATATCATGGATTTCTTAGGGAATAAGGTCATTTTCTTTGGTGAAGATGGAGAGCTAGGGGTTTTTGTTGGTGAGAGAGATCCTCAGATGGGTTATAGGCGCATTCCATCCTTATCGTCCATGGTGGCTGAGATGATGCTGAGTTCTTTAGAGGTTCAGAAGTTGGCATTTCCTAGGGTCATAGAGGAGTACCCTGATGTCTTCCCAGAAGAGGTTGTAGCATTACCCCCTCGATGAGATATCGAGTTTGGGATCGAGCTACAGCTAGGAGCTTCTCCTATATATATGTCTCCATATAGGATGGCCCCTTCTGAGTTATGAGAGCTACGTATATATCTTGATGGTCTATTTTAGTACGGTTTTGTTCGACCAAGTGTGTCCCCATGGGGTGCACCAATTCTGTTCGTGAAGAAGGCCGATAGCATTTGGGGGTTGTGTGTCGATTATCATTTCTTAAACCAAGTGACAATAAAGAATCGCTATCCTCTTACATGGATTGATGATTTATTTGATCAACTGAAGGGAAAAAGTTGGTTCTCAAAGATCGAATTGTGGTCAGGATATCATCAGATGTGTGTGAAGGATGAGGATATCCCGAAGACTACTTTCTGTTGTCATCATGGGCATTATGAGTTCGTTGTAATGTCGTTTGGTGTGACGAATGATCCAGTTGTGTTCATGGGTTTGATGAATGTTGTGTTCTGTGAGTTCCTGGACAAGTTTGTGGTAGTTTTCATCGACGACATACTTGTGTACTCCACATCTGAAGAAGAACATGCAGAGCATCTAGGAACCATTTTGGGAGTTCTTCGTTGACATTAGCTATTCGGGAAGTTGTCGAAGTGTGAGTTTTGGGATCGATAAGTCCGTTTCTTTGGTCATGTTGTGTCCCAACAGGGATTAGTTGTGGATTCATCGAATATTGAAGCAGTTGTGTATTGGGAAGCTCCCAAGACAGTGTCAGAGGTGCGAATATTCTTTGGTCTCGCATGCTACTACAGGAGGTTCGTAGCCAATTTATCATGGGTTGAGACTCCTCTGACAACTTTGACCAGGAAAGATCATGCTTTCATATGGACTGATCAGTGTCAGGTAGCATTCGAGTATCTAAAGGAGAAGTTAGTAAGTGCTCCAGTCCTCTGTCTTCTAGATGAGGGAGTCCAGTTTGATGTTTTCTATGATGCTTCACATCTGGGGTTAGGCTACGTTCTCATGCAGTAGAGGTCAGTTGTTTCTTATGGGTCTCGGAAGTTGCGTCCCCATGAATGCAACTATGCCACCCATGATCTTGAGTTGGAATATGTGGTGTTTGATCTGAAGTCATGGAGACATTAACTCATTGGTGAATGCTTTGTGGTTTTCACTGATCGTAAGAGCTTGAGGTATGTTTTCTCCCAGCGTGACTTGAACTTATGACAACATCGGTGGATGGAGTTCTTCCATGAATACGACATCGAAATATCATATACACCTGGAAAAAGGAATGTTGTGGCTGATGCGATGAGTCTAAAGTCACGTAGTGATGTTGTGCATGAATCTGGTGATTCTTGGAGAGTAATGGAAGAACTTTCAGCATTACATCTTGATATGGGAGAATTTGGGGGTAGAGGCTGTCATTTTCAGATGACGGTGTAGTCATTCCTGGTGTAAAAGGTGGAAGAGTCCCAGTTGGGGCATCTTGAGGTGGAGGTCTGGAGAGACCAAGTTGTTTGTGGTGAGGCCTCTGATTGTTGGTATGAGGATGAACAACATAGAGTTTTGTATCATGGAAGTCTTTTTGTTCCCTTGGCGATGCGCGAGATGATCCTCATAGAGTTCCATGGTTCTCCTTTAGTGGCGCATCCTGGTGTGACAAAGATGTACCGATCCTTGAGGAGTCAGTTTTGGTGGCTTGGGCTGAAGCGTGTGGTTGCGGATTTTGTGTTTCGATGTTTAGTCATCCAGAAGGTAAAGGCCGAACATCGTGTTCCTGGTGGTCTTCTCCATCCATTAGAGATTCTGTAGTGGAAGTGTGAGGACATCTCAATGGACTTTGTTACTAGTTTACCTCGATATCCAGGAGGTTATGATGATATTTGGGTGGTTGTGGATCGTTTAACGAAATCATCCCACTTTATAGCAATCAAGGAGTTAAGCTCCGTGGAAGTTTTGTCGAGGCAGTATCTGGAGGAGGTGGGGAGACTTCATGGAGTCCCTACGACGATCATTTCTGATCAAGATCCTCATTTTACCTCCAGGGTATAGAGAGGTCTCCAACATGCTTTCAGTTCTCAATTATTCCATATCACTGCTTTTCATCCTCAAACGGATGGTCAGACGGAGTGAACCATCCAAACTCTTGAAGACATGTTGCGCTCTTGTGTTCTTGATTTTGGAAGTTCATGGATAAGGCACTTACCCTTGGTAGAGTTTTCCTACAATAATAGTTTCCACTCTACCATTAGTATGGTGCTGTTTGAGGCCTTGTATGGCTGGCCTTGGTGTTCTTTATTGTGTTGGACTGGGGTCAGAGAGTTAACAATTCTCGGACCAGAACTAGTGAAGAATAAAACAGAGATGGTTCAGGTGATTCATGAGAGGATGAAGGCAACACAAGGTCATTAGAAATCATATGGTGGTCAAAGGATCAGACCCTTGGAGTTTAATGTTGGGGATCATGTGTTTCTGAAGGTGACTCCCCATCATGGGCATTGAAGGTTTGGTCATGGGAGTAATCTTTATCCCCGCTTTGTCGGGCCTTTCTAGGTGTTATCTCATGATGGAGCTATGGCGTATCGAGTAGCACTTCCCCCTCAGATGAGTCAGATACATGATGTTTTCCAAGTATCACAGCTACATTGTTATCTTCATGATGACTCCCACATCATCGATTGGGGAGAGATCAATGTTGATGATGATTCCACCTTTGAGGAATAATCTGTGGAGATCCAAGACCATAAGGAGAAGGTGTTGTGCTAGAATTTCATCCCCTTAGTTTGTGTCTTGTGGCGACACGATGGCATGGAGAAGAGTACCTGGGAACGTGAATAACAGATACGTGCTTAGTACCCAGAATTGTTTGATGTTTAACTCTTTCCATGTATCGTTGTAGCTGATGTGGTTATGAAACTTTCATGTTTATGAGATGGATCCCTTTGTTTCTTTGGTGGCTTGATCTCTTTTGATAGGTATCTCGGTGGGTGGTTGTTCAGACCCTGTTTCGTTTTCTCTTTAGGTGGGTTTTGGATTCTCGAGGACGAGAATGTTTTGAGAGGTATCTGATGTAATGGCTTGGACCTCTCCGGTCCATTCATCTGTGAAAATGTGGTGATGTATGTGTTCTAGGAGGTCAAGGCGACTTTGTGTACATTTGGTTGTACTTTTAAGGAATGTTAAAGGGTTATGGCCTTCGCACGGGAGGCGCACGGGTTGTCAAACCGTAAACCATGAGAGGTTGGTGTTGGAGGTAGTATCCAAAGCATGGTTAGCGCACAATTTATCTAACTGTGCAGCCTAACCATGCGAGGACTGTTTGAAGAGGCAGAAGTTGGCACACAGTTTATTAAACCGTGCGGACTAACTGTGCAGGAACTTAAAGTTAGATCCTAAAATTGTGGATCTAAACTCTTTTGCCTCTAAATGGTTCACTTAAGCTCCTAAGTATGTAAAAATCGGGATTACCCTTCCTTGGAGGTAGAAGAACCTCTCCCAAGAATTTTAGAGGCGATCTGGAGGCTTCTCTTCATGAATCTAAGCTGGTTTCTCGAGTTATGTGATCCTTTTTGTTTGGTTTCTTACATCTACCTAGATCTACTCCTCCTCTTCTCTCAGGATCTTAGATATACACCTATTATGGGTAGATCTAAGTGTGTGTATGTAGATTATAATGATCTTTGGTCTTGTTTGTGTTAGGAGAAGAGATCTAGGGAGGATCTTTAGTGAATCGGCCTGGTCTTTTTGGGCATTCTTCGACCGTTGTGGTTTCCGTCAAAACCGTTGAGGTAGGGGATTCGTGGCTTCTGTAATTGTTTATGTGAAATTGTAGAGTTATCATGATTTGGACTTTGGATCACAATGGAATTGACCTAATTAAATACTTGAACTGTATTAAAAGAATTGGTTTGATCGCATGTTGTTGCTTTGTGTCGTGATAACGGTCCACCTCTTGATTTTCTAGATAGTGTGATATATATTCCTTCCTTGTTAGCATGTTCCTCTTGATGAAATTGATAAAAACGTAAAGCCAAAATTAATTGATAATTAATTGGATAAATATAAGGAGGAATGTAAATGAATCTAGTTATTGTTGTTGTGGATGTTGTTCCAACTTGGTGTTAATCAAATTGAGGCTGATGATGTGTTTAATTCAGTTAGTTGGTAAACCTGAACTCTAATGGTGCTTGTTGTTTGAAGGTCGGATGCCTTGTTAAAGGGCCAAGATCCCAAATTGATGTGATGATTGTTTTCCTGCTGCTTTTGCGGTGATGTGACCCTAGGAGGGTGTTGTGATATGTGGGGGCATGGAGGCATTGTGGTTGTGGCAGCGGATGACGCCTAGAGTGGCGAGATGCATCGGTTTATGCATGTGGGTGTCGGGAAAGACACCAGGGCTGATGGAATGGGATGGATGTGGTTTTTGGATGCTTGTGGATTCTTTGGTTGTTTATCAGCTTTTCTTTTCCCCACTGCTCAAGGCAGCTGGTCTTGCTTAACCTTCTTCTTAAATGGGTGAAGACATGCGAGGTATGCCATGTGCTTTCCATGTTCTACCTCTCCAGGGAGAATGGGTCTACGCTCTTGCTATAGGTGGAACTGACTCGACGGGTAGTACATCTACTCACCGTGTTGATCCCCCTTGTGTTTAGTAGCATAGGATGATTTTCTAGAATGCCTGGTAATATGGGAAAGTAATTTTGTAATGAATGTTTGAATAATTGATGTTAACCCATGGGGATGGAGATGCTGGAACATAATGATGAGGTTGTAACTTCAAACGAACATTTGACTTTGGGTGTGATGTTGATTAAGTTAATGTGGTTTTTCTCATGGTTAATTAATATTGGATGAACTAATTAACATACAGTGGAACCGATAAAAAGGAAATGAAGTGACCTAATAAGGCTCTTTAAATGGTTGTGTGATTATAGGATACCTAGTCTTAGAAGTGGAATCTCGGAGTTCGAGAGACGTTAGTGGCAGTTGTGTCTAAGACTTGGTTATTCCCATAGTGTGGTTGTGAGTTATAATATATTCTGTACTTTTTGTGTTTCTATACGCTACTCCACCCTGTCAGTCAGGGCAATTAGCACCCCAGGGATTCTGAGCCCTGGGGGGGTGTTTTCACCAACATTCCAGTGGGAGGATGAATGTCTGACTACCCCCTTTGACCCCGCTCTCTTCTCTTGGTAGATACTAGTTCCATTAGGCACAGTTGTTATTTTTCCCCATATATGTGTGTAGAGGGATGTAATGGATTGTGGTTATTCACACACATATATTCTGGATATAATATCCTATGTACTACTACAGGTGTAACGTGTATAGGCTGTGATGGCTTGAGGATCCTTACTCGGTGTATGGGCTGTAATGGCTTGAGGTATAATACCTGACATATGATACATGTTATGCGGGCTGTGGTGGATCCTGGAAACTACCTGGTTACTTTTGGTTGTGAGGATGGTGTGGTGCTTATCCCAGGTGTCTGTGGTTAAGCCTTTGTGCTGCACATGGTTCAGTTTGTTGAGCTTAGCCCAGGTGTATTCAGGAAAGCCTTTGGAGAGAGATGCACAGGATGTATGTCATTGAGGCAAATCGGAAAACCAATGAGGAATTAGTAGTGGGATACCCTTGATATTCTTTATTGTATGTTATATTCTTGTATGTGTTACTTGGTGAGAGTAGCCATGGTGAGGTTGGGAACTTAGTATACCTGGTTAGGTGTTGAGTTAGTTTCACTTATTGTTCACTGTGCTTTAGCATGATTTCTTTACTTTTGCATGAGAGGCTTTGGGGAGGATCCTACTAAGTATACTCTTACACTCACCCTACGTATATATAAACTATTTTTCAGGTCACTTGGAGCAGGTTGAAGATCAAGCTGGTTACTACTAGCTTGTGGTTGGAGGAGCTGTTCGGGCTTGTGGTCGTTGTCATTTTACTTTCTTTTGGGTCCTTGTAGTTTTCCCTTTCAATTGTAGTACTTTTTCGTGGAATTTCATATATGTACTTGGGTTTATTTTATATTTCATTTCTGAGTTGGAGTTGGTTGGTGTCTAACTTATCTCTCTCTTCTGCATGTGTTCTCTTAAAGGGTAATGCCTCCCATTTGTGTGTTATTATACCCTCGATACTAGTCACCAACCCGGGGCCTACTGGAGGCGGGACTCGGGGGTCATTATCTCCCTTCTTGCATTTCCATCCCAGGAGGGGTACACTTTGTGGGGAGGTGGTCATGACCATTAGGACATATATTATTATTTTATTTAAACAAGAGTTAAAAGAGTTAAATTCAAATATTAATAACTAAACCATTTTTAATATAGGATTACACACAATATAAATGAAACTATAAATATTCATTATAAATCTAAAAATATTTCCTACATAATGGTATTTTATTTATAATTTTTAGACATTAAATAATTAAATTTATTGATTACACAATGATGATGTAGTAATTACCTTATTAATGAAACATTAAAAGAATTGATATTTTAAATATCCAAATAAATATAATTTTATAATTTTAATGAATTAAAATAGTTTTCTAGGTTAATATGACATGTTAGGGTTGATTAAATGAATATTTTTTGAAGTAATAATGCTATTATAAATTTAAAAAAAAAACAAAATTCCAAATAGTGTCAAAATTGACATAAAAGAGTTTTTAAAACAAATATTATATTATTAATTGTTATTCTATTCCTAAAAATATAAGATTCATCCAAAGAGATTAAATAATATTATGTATTTCATTAATGAACCACTTGAGGTTCTCTTGGAAGTTTTTAGTAATTTTATTAACCATATAATATAAAAATACAAAGAGAAATGGTAAATGTCAAACTATTTAACTACGAGTTAAATCTAATAGATAAGGTTAATATAGTGACCCAAAACTATCTAAAACCTATTGGTTGAGTGTTGTTCGACCCATACCCACCTTATAATTTAAATAATTCATTTTTAGGCCATTATAAACCGAAAAGGATTTTATTATAAAATAATATTTCAACCTTTTCTTAAAGTGACCCTCACCTCTCTTATAAAAGGGAACTTCCCCTTCACTCAAATTCACACCATCAATGCCATTTGTCTTGGCCAAATTCTACCCAAATATCCTCCCAATTGTCCTTCCTTCATCTTAGTTTCCTTCCTTTAGTCATAAATCCAACCTAAGGATGCCTTTTCATCAAATCAAAAGGAAGAACCCGAAGAAGATGTAAATATGTCATCACCTATTTCAGGTTCTTTTCTTCCTCCACTTCTTATTTCTTTGTTGTTTCCATTCTAAAATAATAAATCCAGTATATTATATATACTGTAATGTTATTATAAAATTTTACAACAATATTCATTATTATATCCATCCTATAAATGAAAAAGACGCTATACGTGCGTACGTACGGATTATCGTCTCCACATCGTGGGGTAGTTTGTTATTCAAACACTTCATCATTTGGATGGGTATAATAATGAGTATAAATGATTTAAATAATAAATAAAACATGATAATTATTCTTTATATATGATGTACCATCCAATTATATACAATTTTAATATCAAAAGAATGATATTGTCGCTCGTGCATACGTACGGATTACCGTCTCCACAAACGCGATGAGATTCATTCCCCATCGTATCCATTCAAGAATAATTTTCATTTTATGATTAAAAATAATGTTTAAAGACTTAATATCATTCTGAATATTAATAATATACATACTATTCATAAAAAAATTACTTACGTAACAAATCATATAAAGGAAAAAGAATTAGTTAACACCTGAAACGATGATACTATTGAAATATCATTAACAAAGTAATATTAGAAGATCATATATGATATCATATTAATGTATATGATTCTTGTATAATTTAATAACAATTATTTCACCATTATATAGATGGTTAACCTACCCTAGACCAAGTAAAATTACAAGGTAAGGGTTAATTTCACAATCTCTTTATTATCCGAGTTTTTTTACGTAAGTATCTACTAGGACCTCTTTATCATCCACATCCGTTTTTTCCTAAAAAATGTATTTCAAAACATTTTTACTATTTAATAGACAATGGTTTGAAGTCATTTATACCCATATTTTACCTTATATGTATTGAAGGGAATCTTTCCGTCATTTTCCAAATAAGGTATTTTATGACCTTTTTGACAAAATTAAGGTAAGAATGTTTTTTAACTTAAACGGCGGTTGTGGCTATTTTCCACTGTTATAACATCGTTGAATCTTCCCTTAAAAGATTGTAAGAATATTTTCAAAATAAATGTTTCCTTTTATAATTATATTTCTATTAAATGATTTAAAAATATAAATAGATATTTCTCAAAAAAAAATTGATTTCATCTATGTCAACATCCTTTTATGTATTTTAAGCTTATTTGACATTGATTTATTTTGATACAAAACATCTATATTGTATTGAAGGTTTTGTGATATGTTTAACTATAGATGTTTTATTTTTACACCACTCATGGTTTATGGATAAATTATTGACATTTTGTATGCTAGTTTTAATACAAATGTTTATGTTATGTTTAAACCTTTTCATATGAGGAGTGAATTGGACTTAGTAAGTAATGGGTGGCACCCGCTATAGACCCTCGCTGCATTGGCAGGTCTCATGAGACAAATTAGTGTCTTGTCACAAGACCTTGAAAAAATATTATTTTTAGTCTTGGCACAAGTCCTTGACTATGTGGTTATGAAGTCTGGCATTATCCATTCCATCATTATGAAAGTGGCTATTGATATTGCATGTGATTATTCGACTAGTAGATTATCCATGTGAATAAGTAAATGTAATTATTTGATTTGATCTTTTCCATATTATTATAAAGTTAAAGTTTAAAAGGATTTTGTTTTAGTCTTACATTGGCTTAAATGTTTATGCTTATTTATGAAAGTTTCTACTATATTTTTATCCTTATTGAGCATCTGAGCTCACCCCTTTATATATTTTATTTTTTCCAGGATGCGGTAAAGTAGATTATGGTTGACCTGTAGGGATATTCTAAGGGATATTATTATGGCCTATGGAGACTATGTTGTTGTAGTTTTTCATTTTATAATGCAATGTAAAACTTATGAATGTATCTAGTATTTCCAAGGCTACTAAACTAAATGGTCTTTCAAGACTTCATCTTTTGTGATCATGCCGATGTTATGTAATAATGCACCGACTCTGTATAATTAGGGTTAGGGAATTTCACGAGAGATGAAAACGGGAATTGTTAGATAATTCTCATATATCTAATTTATATATAAACCCTAACAGAACTAATATGTATAGGGATTTGAGGCACCCTTTTTGGTGGGAAAACATGAAGTGTTATATTGTATATTATGTATCAAGATGATCAATTTCCAATAGGTAAAGGCTGACATATAGAATCTTAGAGGATTTATGCATCCTATACCAATATTTATATGAAAATTGGATGACATACTATATACTTTTTCATAGTAATATTAAATACTCCTGGTAATAATGATGTTATATGGGTTATTGTTGATCTTTTTACAAAAAACTACACATATTCTTTTTATAAGAGAGTATTTTTATCATGAGAAACTTGCATGGATCTATATTAATATAGTTATAAGAATTCATGGTCAAACTATTTCAATTATTTCTGAGCATGATCCATGTCTTATATCTAAATAATAAAATAGTATTCAAAAGGGTCTTGATACAGAGCTTCATTTGAGTACCACCTACCATACTCAAATTGATGGACAATCCAAAATTATAATTCAAAAATTTGAAAACATGTTGAGGTTGTGTTCACTTGACTTTAAATGTATTCAAGTTCATTATTTTATTTTATTATAGTTTTACTATAAAAATATTTTTCATTCAATTATTAAAATGTCATCATATGAAGCATTCTATGGAAAGAGATGTTATACACTAACTTCTTATGATAAATTTGGTGAAATGAAATTTATAGGCCCAGAACTCATTGAGAATACATTTAAAAATGTAAATTATATTCTTTCTCATATTAAAGTTTCTCAATGTATGGAAAATAGTTATATAGATAACTAGAGGAAAGATTTGTAATTTCAATTGGGGATCATGATTTCTTGAAAGTATCTCTATGGAAGGGTATTATAAAGTTTGATAAGAAAGTGAGGTTGAGCCCCAGGTACTTCATAGATTTTGAAATTATAGAAATAATTGAAGTTATGTATTACCATTTTTAAATGAAAACATTACTATCTATAGTACATTATTTTTTCTATATATCATTTTTAGGGATTCACATTCTAGACCAAATGAATTTCCTCACCTCTAAAGAAATAGACTTGGAACCTGATCAATTATACTATGAAGATCATATCCAGATTCTTGACACCAAACTAAAAGTATTGATAATTTATATGACTCTAATGGTAAATTTATATTTTATAAATCATAAAATTAAGGAATAAAAATTAGAACCAAAGGATGCTAGGAAGAATAACCACACACTTTTTTAGAAGGTAATATCCATAAAAATTTAAAGGATGAAATTTGTTTATGAGGGAAGAATATAAAACCCAAGTTTCAATTATAATAAGTAAAATTATATTTTAATAAAACTATAAAAAAATTAACATTTTAATATTTTAGGGAACAAAAAATCTAATTTTATATATTGGATATCGATTTTGAACTTACTTGGTCAAAATAATCCTAGAATGAATTCTTGAATTTTTGCCATAAAAATTATCATTTATCAATAATTCAAAATGTAATATTTAAATATTCATAATTTATTTTTAATAATGAGTTATAATATGTGTAATTAACAAATTATTGACTATAAATTTGATAGGGATAAATAAAATATCATTTGGAGTTAAAAAAGGGAAATTTTTTAGAAAATAGTTTTTTTAAAGGCATAATGCATCCCATTTTAATTAATGAAAATAATATTTAATGATGAAAGGTTTAAATGAAATTTTGTGGATTATATATCTAATTATATGAATTTAAATTAACTTAATTATTATTATTAGTCATATAGTTAATATAATTTTATCTTATTTCTGAAAATTTCATTTCTTGAAAAACAATCAACAAGATTTACGGGTTTGTTTTAAATTTAAGTTATTACAATTTTGTGATTTAAATTTTATAAAATAGATTAAATATTTCTAATTATAATAATTAAAAATATTTAATAATTTAAACTTACTTGTTTTCATATTTACTAGTAAAAACAATAAAAATTAATTATCATAGTTAAGGTTAAAACAGAGTTTTGCGCGTTACATGTGCTTGTGTTAAACTTAATTTTCTGCAAACATAGGATATTTATTTGATAAATTGGTTTTCATATTTATAATTATTCTTTCCAAATTATTGAATAATTATATTTTTATTTTACTCTTAATGGATGGATTACCTAGGTAAAAAAACTAGTTATCGTGGTGAAAACTATAATGGTAAAAGTGAGTAACCATGCAAGTAAAGAAAATAACATGTTTAAATAATGTTTATTTTTTTATTTTAGAGGTGTTTATTGAAATTATATTTCATCCACCACATTATTTATTTATTTTTTAGGAACATGGGTTGATATTTTCTTCCCATTCTGGAATAGTTTTGCGTATAAACAAAAATGTCACTCCTCCTCAATTATAATAGGGCACCTCATCCCCTCACTTCTTTACACCACCAAATCCATTTTTTGAAACCAATATCTATAATAATATATCCCCAATATTCTTATACATATTATATAGCTTATTATATTATCAAAATACCAACCATATGGTTCTTAATGTGATATCTAAAAGAGATTATTCTTAGAAAAGGTAATTTTCTTCACCAAGATCTTTCTTTTCTTACTTCTTATTTTACCACATTCAATTATATATTAAGATGTAATATATAATAAAACATTTATCTATAATTTAATAAGATATTATTATGTTTATTTCACAATATTTATTCCTCTCATTCACCATCAAATAGGAAATAAATCCATCACTCTTCTGTTCAGTGGACTACCACCTCGTGAAAAGATGTAATTTTTCTCCATCACCGACTCACATGAATAGTCATAATTATATAAATAATGAATGTATATGACACATATTAAATTATATTAATTATCTAAAATTAATATATCATTCACTTCCTTACCCTTTTTTCATTATGGTAATTATATCATCGCTTGTGCGTACATACGGCCTACCATCTACACGAAGTGATGCAATTCATTTTCCAAGTACAACTTTTGAGAATGATTATAAAAAGGTATCTAATGAATAAATTTGGTATTTATAAAATTAATATCATTCAGTAGATATTTAATCTATATACTATCCATAATAACCATTACTTCTGTAATAAACCATGCATGAGAAAATGAAGCAGTTAACACCTGAAACAATGGTAATTATGAAATATTATTAACAGACGGGTGGTAAGATGTTATAAATGGGTCATATAATATATTATAAATATTAATATGGTTATTTTATAAATTAATAACATGATTAAAATCATTATATGGGTTTTTATAGTATATTATACTAAATATAAGTTTGGGTCAATTGACTTCATCTCAATTTACACTCCATCGATACATATTTATTATTATGCACCACTTTACTTTTATATGGTGTGTATACTTCCCCTTTTATTATTTAAAATGAATAGATGTTTATTTATGAAAATTAATTTTTTAATTAAAGTCTATTTTTTCTAGGGGATACAATTTAAAATTTAACAAATAGGTAAGAATCTATTTTACAATATCACTTTCTTTTAGGATTTCTTTTATTGAAGAAATCCTGTCATTTATTCTTCATAAAATGCAACAATTTTATTATAAACTGAATATTTAATGAGTTCCCATATTTTATTCCAAATTTTACTCAATTTTTTACTTCAATCATGAAAATAAATCTTTAAAATAAAAATAGATTTTATTTCTTTTTTAATCAGATATATGTTTCTTCTATGCCCATGTTTTTAAAAAAAATTACAAAAGACCTTTTATTTACTCAAATGATTTATTAAGGAAATTTTAATTTATATTTGACATTTAAAAATTATTTAAAATGAATATTTCAAATGTTTTCTGAAAGGTATGTTTTAAACTTTATTTACAAGAATTCAAAGGGAGTATTTTTATCCTATACGGTGATGATGGGATTCCCCACTACCGTAACTATTTTCCAAAATTTTGCTTTTTCCATGCATTTTCAATGGTTTTAAAAAGAAGACTATTTTATTAAATATTATTTTAATATTTCACTTACATTCCGTTTATTCATCAAAAAAAATGATTTTATTGTAGAACTTATATTCCCAATGAACTGATCATCATCTCTTATATCTTATTAATTTTTTGGTCATTAAATTTTCCTTGAAACATTCACTTTATTTTGATCATTGAACATTAAATTTAACTTAAAAATACATATTATTTATCATGGATATTATTATTTCCCCAACCATATATCATTTCTACATATGGTATTTTAATTTCAAATTTATTTTATTAAAGAGGGAAATATTGAAATTATGTATTCTTTTTTCAATACAAACATTTATTGAAATTGTATATTGTTTATAAATTCAACTGATCATTCAATATATGAGGAATGAATTGGACATGCAGTAATGGTAGGTACCAAGTTATAGTATCCCCTTAATGCATTGATAGGTATCATTAGACAAATCAGTTGGGCAAATTAAATGGATTTTCAATGTATACCTACCCATAGTTTTAAACTATCCTGTAACAAGGCCTTAGTGATATAGATATCATAATTTTTAAGATCATCACATAAAATATTAATAGTTTTATTTATTGAAAATTAGTTTAATATTATAAATGAGATTTTTTCTTTGATATTATCCATGGATGCATTTCATGCTCTAGTTATTGATTAAATGGAATTTGTTTTCAATTATTTATCTTTCCACATTGATTATACCTTATCGAATCAAGATAGATTCGACTCTATATAACCCTTACATATCATTTCAGATCAACCTTCTTTTTTCTATTTTCCCTAATATATGAAGAATAATTCTTTGAATGATTTCATGGATGTTGAATTTCTTCCATTACTATGTGGTATATTTAATCCCTAATGTAAAAAAGGGTATAATGTATGTATCAGGCTCACCATGAATACCAAAATGATCAGAATTTTTGGATTTTACACCTTGTTTCTATGTTAATGTAATAAATTTTCCACTAGCTCTGGGTTATTAGAGTCAGGGTTGTTACTATCGGTATTAAAGGAACTTTAGAAAAAACCTAAGAATCTATATTTAGGGAAACATATACTAGGTAATACATTTAGGATAAGTATATAGGAACATACTAATGTTTTGTTAAGGAATATATTATATTGTTTTTTCAAGAAATTACATCCATTTCTAGATAGTATAAGTGGATTTGACTCTTTCATTGTTGTACTTAGGGGTAATAACTATGAAAAGAGTACCTTGTGCTTTTCTATTATCATAAGTTAGTGCATGAAAATGGTTATTTATACACACATGTTTTGACACTCCCTATGGATATGTTTTAGTTAATTAAAATTTCTTTACAAACCAATATAGATGATTTGAAAATATTTTTATGATTTAAAGATATCCTCAAAGAAACCATGTTTTAGATTCTATGATTAAAAATTTATAAATATTTAATTTATGTTAAGTGTTAGACCAGATTTAGAATTATACATTATGATTTATAATTTATAATTTTTTGAGCTAATATAGTATATTACATTGTTTATAAATGGTTACTAGAATAAATAACGGTATTAATACTAGTAGTTAATGTAAAAATTACCCTATTGAGCAAGCCAATACAGCTGGTATTTAATCTAAGTAGATTGTGCCTATATTAGATAATATTATTAGGTTATGATGAATAACCTTTCCCAAATAGATAAAAATGTTGAACCAAAACATGATTCTACTATGTTGGATCACTTCATGTGATAGAAGCCCCCATCATTTAGTGGGACTACTAAATCAGTGGTATCGGAGGAATATATTATGTCCATTGAAAAGATATTTTTGGACTTAGGATATGATGAAAAAGAAAAGGTTATACTGGAAATATATTATCACAAATGTGATAACGATCAATGGTGTTTGTTGATATAGAATACTAGGTATGAAGATGAAATATAAAACATGGAATTGAGATATTTTAAGGAAAAATTATTTGAAAAATATTTCCCTCATGAGAAATGAACTGAAACGATAATAAAGTTACTTAGACTAAATAAAAAGGAATAAGAAATTGATTCCTATTATTAGGATACATTTACAATACTATCTAGGTATACTACAGATTACATACGTAATAAGAAATAAAATATTGAAAATTTATTTTAATGCCATGGGCTAAGTCATTAAAGGGAACTGATTTCTCAAAAAATCATCATTTTTTAAAATAGTTTTATAAACCATATAAATAGATATGGGATTTTCTAAATCCTGTATATTCATGGGGAATCAAGAGAAGAAAATTTCATATGAAAAGAAAAAAATTAAAACATTGAAGAAGAGGAAGAAAATAAATCAATTTTCAACATGTGAAAAATGTGAAAGGAAACATCTATAAAATTCCTGAATGGCATGGGAGTGTGTTAAAAGTGTGGTGAAAATGGTCATCTAGCTCATGAATTTGAAGGAAATAAATATACCACTACTATCTAATTATTCAACTATAAATAAATGGTTATTTATTCAAACCAACTTCCCAAGCATCAAGGTAATCTACCATAGAGTTTCCCAAGGGGAGAAGCCCAAGATTATGTGATCACTATAACTGAGGTTGAAGTTCTGAAATATGTGTTGGAAGGTGCTTTAATCATAACATCAAATTTAACTAATTCTTTATTTTATTTTGGTTACTTCCGCCCTTTTATCTTCCATGTTTTACACGAAAATTAAATATTTCCCTAGCACCATATGAAGACCGTTTTTAGTCAAAACTATTAGTCAAAATCTCACTATGATAAGGATTTTTCATGAAGTTCCTATTTTAACACATAAACATTCTATATTTTATGAATTTATAATCATACCTATTACTAAAATTGATATATTTCTTTATATGTACTAGAATTAAAAATATAATGAAAAAAAATATTGGCGAATAGGAATTTATAATTCGTGATGAAAATGTGGAATTCCTTGTTTTTAGAGTAGAGACATCATTATCAAATTTGTGTCTAGATCCACCTCTATTAACACTTCTGAATGAGATTATTAGAGAAGAAGATAAAAAACAATCAATGAATGATAAAGGTCACATTCAAATTGATGATATACCTATTATATGTGAATAAATTTATGTATTTCCTATATAATTACCTAGACACCCATCATAGCATAAAGTCAGGGTTTTTGTTAATTTCATCACTCATGAAAGACTTATATAAAATCATCCCAATATAATTTCCACTATGGAATTAGTGTAGTTAAATAAAAATGATATAAGTTGTGTGAAAATGGATTTATTTACCCTAGTATTTCACCAAGGGGTCCCTTTTTCTCTTCTTTATGAAGAAAAATGGATCAATGATGTTATGAATTAATAATAGGGAAATCAAAATAATTGTAATAAAGAAAAATTATCCCCTAACTTTCATTGAGGACATATTCAATCAACTTCAGGGAGATCAATATTTTTAAATTGTTTTTCTTCCTTCTAGGTATCATTAATTGTGAATAAATAATAGATACATTCAGAAGACAACATTCCGAATGAGGTATAATCATTAAAAGTTTTGTGTAATGTAATTTTCATTGACTAATGAACCATAGATTTTTATTGATTAAATGGACAGATTATTTAAGGAATATCTGGATAAATCAATTATGGTATTCATTGATAATATCTCGATTCATTCTCAGAGCTATGAGGACCATGATAATAACCTGTGGATCATTCTTGAGACTCTTATAATAAAATAGTTATAAGGTAAATTGATCAAGTTTGTATTTTGGACTTAGGAAGTTTCTTTTATTGGACATATTTTCTCCAGTGAAATAATCTCATTTAATATTTTAAATACAATGTTATTCATATAATGTCTTACACCAACAAACATAAAACATGTACACAATTTCATTGGTTTTTCATGTTACTATCAGTGATTCGTTCAGAATTTTTACCAATTAGCTAATTCTTTATCTAATATTACATGTAAATAGGTTAAGTTCATATGGAAAAATGAATGTAAAGAATATTTTGAGGAAATTAATAGGATATTGTTCAATTTTCTAATTTTTACTCTATCATCAATAAATGATGGATTTTTTATACATAGTGATACATCAAATATGGGATGTGGTTGTGCCCTTATTAGGAATGATAAATTTATTTCCTATGCATGAAGTTTGTTAAAGACTCGTGAGAAAAACTATCCAACCTGTAAAATCATATTACTTAATTTTTTGTGTTTTGACCCATTGATTTAAGAATCCTTTGACTAGATCTCTTTGGGATTTTTTCCGTTATTTTTTCAATATTTTTTTGAAGGTTTATAAAACAATTCATGGTTGGTGAACTGTTTATAAACCCATGTATCCAAATCATGAAGCCTTTCTAGTAGATCATATAGGGGTTCATGGTTAGAGAACAGTTTCACAAAACATGCATCTAAACCATCTAACTTGAAAAGAAAGGGTTGCATGCTCTGTGAATGGTTAAACAAAATATGCAGCCTAACCATATAACTTTTCTAGCAACCTAGAAATAGGAACATTATTGGTGCATAATTAGTACTAACCATTTTACCAGCCTCGGGAAACTTTGCGATGATATTTTAATTCGTTAAAAATCATAATAAAAATCATGAACCCCCCCCCCAAATTAACCCTAAACTACTCCCACTCAAACCTAATTCAATCCATTGGCTTTTGAGATCCCTCCATAGGTGTTTTGGATCTCCCAACCTCATTTCTTTGTTGATCGAAGTTTCTATTGAAGTGGTGATACTCTTTAAATGAGTTCTTTTATTATTTCTCTTTTATATCTCCTGTCATTTTTGTTTTTTCTTCCTAAATGTTATGATGGCCTTGTGTTTCATTGTGTTGTGGATGGTTGATGTGGAATTTTGAATCTAGGAACTCTTATCACTTTTATAGGGACCTCTCTACCTATATCCAATAATCGTCATTGGATGTGACGCATCTCAGATTCATTGTGGTTGGATTCTATATTTCCAAGTAGGTGTTTCATTGATTTTCTTTCATCTTGTAATTCATTTTTTATAAACAACTCATATATACATGTTTCTTCATTTTTAACACATGTTTTATTAAAAAATTTAATGAAATTTCTTATGAAATATTCTTTGAACCTCCTCTTTTTTAATTGAACATGTCATGAATTAAATAGATATGATCATGATCTCTCTCAATTATTTTTTGTATTACTTAATTCCAGGTTTATTTGGATTTATTTTTAAATAACTTTTAAAGGATTGTTTGTTAAAATTGTGGGCTTTGTCTCGGGATTTTATTCCTAAAATGAAATTCCATTATTTGAATAAAATGGGTTGAACTATTTGATGTTCTCTAAATAGTTTAGAATTCATGAGATTTTTAAATGGATAATAACCTTCTTTGAATGATGTTAACCTTATTTTGAATTTTTTTCTCGGTTAATTTAAAATGAGTGATTTATTCACATGGAAAGAGGGTTTAAGACCATGTTTTGAATTTTCCTTAAGCCTTTTTAAATTTTGAAACTTCCTTGGATACCTTTGGGATGTTTTGAAAGAAAGGATTTTTTTAAAGATCCATTTGAAATTTCCATGTTGTTTTTTGAAATTAAGTGGTTATAGATACCCCTTTTATATTTTTAATTTAATAAAACATTTGAATTTAATTTATGATGTTTCACAGATCGGTTGGTACTTTATGATGATCCTCTATTATAATAATCTATTAGTGTAATTTTATTTATTCTTTTAATTCCCATTTATGGGTGATAAAAATTTAATTATTTACTTAGAGGTTCCATGGGAGTGAGAGTGATATCTAATTTGATGGCATTTTCCCATGATTGAAGTGTTGAGGGCATTATCCCATGATTGATATTAATGAATATCCCTATCGTGATCCTCATAACTTGATTATCTCACTCCCCCCTTTATAATAGTCATGGTAACCTTGATAGTAAGATGATATGACCTAGATATATTCCTTACTATAGGACTCACACCTCATCTAGTGGATCCATAGAGATCATGAAAGGTTTAGGAAATAGACATGCTTCCAGGAAAGTGGGTGTGTATATAAATGGTTTACTTGAGACACATGAAACTATATGTAAGCTCAATGATCAGTCGTGATGAATTTTGATTATCTTGAACATGGTGACTCACTATCATATCTACATTATACCCATGAAATCCACATACACTATACTCAGTACAAGATAGTGTTTATTTTCAATATTTGGAAATGTAGTTTCCTTTCTTGATTGATTCCTACTCTTAATTGATATGTTTATTAAAGTGAGGTAACTTGACTCTATTTTATTAACTCTTATGAAACTATTAATTTTAGTTTTATGTTATTAATTTTTTTTCATGATATGACTCTATCTTATGAAATTATTTTCAAAGCTTTTCAAGAAAATTTTTAGTTTTTAAATGGTGAAATGGAATTTTTTATAGGTTTTGTTTGAAAAATAATTTTAAAATTTTAAAAACTAAATTTTTAAACCAAGATTCATAATTTATTTATAGTAATCATATTTTAACATATTTGAATTACCTTATAAAGTGACTACATAAAATATTTAGTGGAATCCTACTTGGCTCTATATCTCACAACCTTTTTAAACTATTTGGTGTTCTCATCCTTTATGATTTATAGTAGGGGTCATACTTTGTTATTCCTTTATCAGTTCATGATAAGGTGGAAACGGGTAGCTGAAATGGGACATGGTGGGTGTTTTTGGACTACCAAGAGATACATTTTGGTTGTGATGTTCCTATTTTAGTTTTAATAGCATCTCTTTTTACTCTACTATGTATGTAATTAATTTTGTATTTGACATTTTTTCCAAGATTTACTTTTATTATTACTTTCTCTTATCATTAAAATAATTCCAAAAGGTTTATTATATATTCCCATGTGCTTATCGTTGGACCATGTATATTGGTAACTCTCTTAGTGTTCGTAGTTAATTCACTTAGATTTCAGTTTATATGGAATTCCGGGTTTGTTTCTTACAAATGGTATCAAAGTAAGGTTTTTACTTAAAGGATATAATTTTTCCTTGAGATCCCTTATGTTATTTGGCGTTATTCATGGTAGAAATTATATTTTGAATGTGTCAAGACTCAATAGCTAGTTCATCAGTGCATACATGATCACCACCTTATAATGATGAGACTTGAGTTACTAGGGATGTGGGGACTTGAGTCTTTCTATTAAGTTATTAGTTTCTAGATGAAAATGAGATTTATATTCCCAATGATATTATCTTCGATTACGGGGAATCCCTTATGTGTTCTCGGTTGGAGTTGAAAGATTACTAGATTATCATTGTACCTTTATATTCTAGTAAATTATTAGGAATAAGTGTGAATATTATAAAAGTCAATCCATGAACTATTTTTAAGCTAGTGTGTGGTTTACCAGCCCATGAAACAAATCCTTTCATAGTTCTACAAAAACTATAAAATTGGTTCCCTATCCATTTATTTCCAAAATAACCCCACTTGTGTGAGGTTAGTTTGTAGGGTTCTTATTTTGAATGTAAATCTTGGGTGTTTCCTATTTCATATTCTTCTTTAGTTTTTTAGATTAATCACCTTTTTGTTGATTTAAAATCCTTTATGGAAACCAAATTTTTGTCTTAAAACATATTTTTCTAAGTTCTTTGAAAAGTGTTTTAAATTATCAAAAGGTGTGTTATTATAAAATTTTTATTTCAATAAAATTGATTTTCAAAGACTCTTGTGTGATGTGATAAAGAATTATTTAATAATATTTTTTTAATGGATTTAAAAAATTTATGGTTTTCGAAATTGGAAAATGGGATTAGTGTTTTTGAAACCATTGAAGAATTTCTATGATATGGTAAAGGATTTTTTAAGAATATAAAGTATTTATAAGGATAGGGTAATTTTTCATAAATGGGGAAATCTTGTGTGCTTTGAAATAAATGATGCTATGATAAAAGTGGGTTCTAAATTTTTTTAGAATACTTTTTTCTCGGTTTCAGTTTTCTTTGATGTGATAGTTGATAAGAATGTGTTTTGTGATGTTTATAAATGTCTACTAAAAATTCTTTCAATAAATATATAATTTTTATCCAATGATCCAGTCCTCAGGGTATCTCTTCATGTTTTATATAAGTGGTGTCTAATTTTGATGACACTACCCAAAATTACAATTGAGTGGAATATCTAGATCCTTTTTAGACTTTTGAACCCACCCATGTCTTCTTGAATTTATATCCACCTTCTTATAAAGGTGAATGAGGTTCTCTTGAGGTAATAAAGTCAATTGAAGATGTTTAAGAGTTCTTTGATTCTCTGAAGACTCTTGATTCTATAAAGGTCAAGTATATGAACTCTTTATTTGAGAGACCTATCTAGGAGTGGTGGGAAGTAGTTTTTTCCTCTGGTCAATATGAAATAATTTTTAGGAATTTTTCAATTTAGTCTTCATTCAGTGGAATTATCCTGAGGAAGTGAAAAGGCATAAAGTTATCATGTTCTTGGATTTCGGTCAAGATGAGATATCATTTGTGGATTGTTCCAAGTGATTCTAAAGTTTGATATGTTTCATACATGTTCTTTTTGGTAATGACTTTAGTAAGTTTATCCATTTTATAAAAGGTCTTCAATCAGACCTTGTAACCTCCATGCATGCGAGCTAGTTGACCTCTTATTCATATATTTTTTAAATGCCCTTTTCAGCTGAGGCAGATCTAGAAAAATGACTCAAAGGGAAGAATTTCACATTTAAGGAAGATGAAGGAAAATCTTCTTAGTTAAGTAAGATTTATGTGATATGATTCCATTATGGATAACCTAGTCATTCTAAGAAGTTGTGTTCAAACACATCTAGAGTTTGTAAACAGTGTGGTTGTTGCGGTCACCTTAGGAGGTTCTATAATTTGTAAAATTGGAACTGGATGTTTTGGTCAGGGTTTGAAAATTAATAAATATAGAGTAGAAGGTTCTTCAAGATAATAGGGATCTAACCATAGATGTTATAGTGATGGTTTTTACACATTGGGGGAGATTCTAGTTTCCAATGGTGGTTATTGTCAACCCAACTTAATAATTCTTATGATCGAGTGGGAACTCCTTAAGTTTTTCCTTATTGTAGCTTAAATTTTTTTCCATCCATTTATTTTAGAAGATCTCGGGGACTTGTTTTTTGGATCTTTTGGATAATATATTTTTACCTCTATTGTGATTATAAAATGGTTTCTTTTTTTAAGATCTATATAGTTTTTCTTTTTTGATGGGCACTCTTGAATTTTTATCCTTATTTCTAAATGAATTTATTTCCTTGATGTTCATTGTTCTCTTAGTGAGGGAGTGGAATCTTGGGCTGAGAAACCTTGAGATTTTTTGGGGATTTTTTCTTCAAAATCACTTTTGTTTCCTTCCATATATGTCTTCATATGGTTGGTGTTACATACCATTCATTTTTTCAATAGTTCCTTGGTATCCTCTTTCTTTTCCTTAGTTGCTAGAGATCAATTCTGATGTGATGGGTGATATCTTTTGTGAGAGTGTAATTATTTGTTGTGCATTGACCTAGATATTAGAGCTCTTTCCAAATGAAATTTAATAAAACTTAGGAAGGAACTCAGGTAAATAGTATGATGTCATTTTTTGATGGACCAGACACCTAATTGTGTTAGAGTGTGATTTGATGAGCTCGTCGAGCGGTAAGACTCGGATATAAAAATTATAGGTAACCATTGAGTACTTACCTAGGGTAGAAATACTTGTCATATTTGTGCATTTATTGTGGATTTTTGATCATATATGAACCATGAGAGTAAATTTTCATATGTAAATCATGATTTTTTTTAGATGTTTTTTTCCCTTTAATGTTTTTGGTGTCATTCCTTCGATGGTTTCTTTGGAAATTGGTTAGAGTCTCTTCTTTGGATCGAAGGGATGTGATTTTCTTATGTTACACCATTTTGATGAATATTTAAATAGTAGTAAGACCTATTATAGGTCTCCATTTATTATTTATTTTAGAGATGTTTGAAAATCTTGGTGTTTTGATCATGGATTTGTGCATGATTTCAACCTTTGTGTAAGTTTGTCTTCTAGAGTGTGGACCGTCCCCCTCACAAGATGAGTGAGGGGGTTCTTCATGTGTTTTCGTGTTATATAATTTGAACTGAAATATTTATGGGGATATAAATTCCTATGGTAACAAACTATTACTTTATGTTAGGTGCTTTTAATCATTCATATGATCATCCTTTGATTGGATCTCTTTGTAGGTTATTTCTAATGACTTTTCAGAATTTTTTTAAGGTTTCTGGGTCTATGAATAGTTGGAACACCATTTGAAAAACCATGAAGCCAAATTGTGATACCTTCCTAGTAGATCAGTTATGGGTGCATGGTCGATGCATGATTAGATAAACCATACATCCAAACCATGAAACTTGAATAGGAAGGGTCGTATGGTTTTTGGACGACTAAACAAACCTTGAAATGGTATTTTAAGGACCCTAAATCTTAATTAAAATCCAAAAACCCCCTAAATATCCCTAGACTCATCGCACTTAAACCTAATTTTATACATTGGATTTTAGGATCCCTCTAGTGGAATTTTTGATCTCACAACCTCATTTCTTGGTGGATAAAAGTGTTGATCCTCTTCTAGGGAGTTATTTTCTTCTAGTAATTAATTTCTTTTATCCTTTTCAATTTTTCCTTCTATAGGTTATGATGACCTTATGCTCCATTATGTCATGGATGGTTGATGTGGAATTTTGGATCTTGGATATCTTTTTACTTCTATCGGTATATCTCTTCATGTATTTTGTGATTACCATCTAAGGTGACACATCTTAGATTCAATGTTGTTGTATTCTAGATTTCCAAGTAGATGTTTCTATTATTTTCCTTTATATTGTAATTTATTATTTCTTGATAAATCATAGATATTTTATTATTAATTTATAACACATGTTTTATGAAATTTTTCCTTGAAATTCTTTGTGAAATATTCTTTGAAACTCTTCTCTTAGAATTGAACATGGAAAAAATTAAATAGCTATGATCCTGATCTCTATCACTTTT
This sequence comes from Viscum album, assembly GCA_963277665.1. Classification (NCBI taxonomy): domain Eukaryota; kingdom Viridiplantae; phylum Streptophyta; class Magnoliopsida; order Santalales; family Viscaceae; genus Viscum; species Viscum album. The sequence goes on from OY728155.1 coordinate 1,740,287,785, forward strand.
ATTTTGAATTTTTGAACTACATGTTTGTTTAGATTTATTTTCAAATAAATTTTAAAGTATTATTTGGTGAATTTTAGGTCATTGTCCTAGGTTTTTATCCTTAAAATAAAATTCCTTGATATAAATTAAATGGGTTAAACTATTTGATGTTTTCTAAATATTTTCAAATGCTTGAATTTGTGAAATAACCAAGAACATTTTTTTAATGATGTTAAACTTGTTTTAAAATTTTTGTTATTGGGTAATTTGAAATGATTATTTTATTCACATGTAAAGAAATTGTAAAACCATGTTTTGAATTAAACTTAATCCTTTTTAAATTATGAAACATCTATGAATTCCTTTAGACTGTGTTGAAAGAAATGATTCCTTTAAAGGACCATTGGGAATTTTCTTGTTGATTTCTAAATGTAATTGGGTACAGATGACCTTTTAAATGTTAAATTTAACAAAAGGTTGGAATTTAAATAATGATTTTTTATGGGTTGGTTGGAACTTTATAATGATTATCTCTTATAATAATCCCTCAGTGTAACTATCATGATTCTTGTACTTCCCATTGACGAGTGTTGAAAAGTGATTATTTACTTCAAGGGGGATAGGTGAAAGAGTGATATATGATTTGAGAGTATTTTACCATGATTGAAATGTTGAGGGAATGATCCCATCATTAATATTGATAAGGATCACCATTATGATCCTCATAACTTGATTACCTCACTTGCCTCTTTTAACTGGTCATGGGAACCTTGGTAGTTAGATGAGGTTACCTAGATATATTATTTTCTAGTAGAATCACACCACGTATAGTGGATCCATAGAGAACATGAAAGGTTCATGTTATGGATGTGCATCCAGGAAAGTAGGTGTGTGTGGAACTGATTTTCTAGTGACCTAAGAGACTATATGTAATCCTAGTAATCAGTCATGATGTATTTTTACTAGCTCAACTATGGTGGACTCATTATCATATCTAGGTTGAATATATGAAATCCACATACATGATACTCAATACAGGATAGTGTTCATTATCACTGCTTGGCACTGAAGTTTCCTTGTTTGTTTGATTCCTCTTCTTGATTGATATTTGTATTAAAGTGAGGCACCTTGACTCCATTATATTGACTCTTGTACAACTCTTAATATCAGGTGCATGTTTTTCCTTATCTTATCTAATATGACCCTAGCTTATGAAATGGTTTTCAAATATTTTTAAGAAAAAATTTATTTTTTAAATCGTGAAATAGCATGATTTATAGGTTTGGTTTGATAAATGATTTTGAAATCATTAAAAATATATTTTTAAAATAAGATTCATACTCTATTTATTGTACTCATATTTTAGAATATTTGAATTACAATATGGATTAACTTCACAGAATCATTAGTGGAGTCCTACTGGGATTTATAGCTCACACCCTATATGTATTGTTTAGTATTTTCAGCCTTTATGATCTTATAGAAGGTTATAGTTATCTCAAATTACTTTGTGGGTTCATATTAGGGTGAACAAGGGTGGTTAAAGTGGGAAATGGTGGGTGTTCATGGACAAATAGGAGATGGATTTTGGTTGTTATGTTCTGCGTTTAGTTTTTATAGAATATCATTGTACTTTGATATATATGTAATGATTTTTTATCTAACATTGTTTCTATGGTGTACTTTGATTATTGTTTTATATTGTGGGTTAAATAACACCCAAAGGCTAATTTTGGATGCCCAGGTTCTTATCCCTAGCCTGTGGACATCGAGAATTATCTATGGGTTTTTGGTGAATTGACTTGGATGTTAGTTTATATGGAATTTTGGGTTAGTTTGTTACAAAACCCATGATCTTGAGTTGGCAGCTATAATATTTTATTTGAAGATTTAGATACATTATCTATATGGTGAAATATATGATATATATATATATATATAGACTATAAGAGCCTAAAATAAATCACTTCATAGAAAGAGCTTAACATGAGGAAAAATAGATGTCTCGAACTACACAAGGATAATGATTTTTCAGAACACTACTACCCAAAGAAGTAAAATTAAGTAATGGATTCTTTGAGAAGTAAATATAATGGATTCCTGGGAAAAATGATTATTGATAGGGATCCTAGGTTTATAGATCTAGTAAATAAGGATAAGGGAATTATTAAGGAAGGGGATACATCTCTCAATTTTAAAATTATTTTGAAATCATATTTGTTAGAAAATATATAAATTTCATAATTTGATGATGAGAATTTTTAGAATAAAATTAAATACAATAATGATTGGAAATATGAAGAATTAATTTGTCAAGATTGTGTTTTGAAATTTGGAAAGAAACTATGTATTACATCTATACCTGATCAGAAAATGTATTTGTTGGATGATGTTCATAGTTTGAATTTATCTATACACCCTGGAAGCATCAATATTTATAGGTATTTTTGGGAACAATTTTGTGGTATAACACGATGCGATAAATTTATAATTATGTATAAATATACTTGTATTTATGACAAGTGAAATATGAGATACAACATCCTATGGAGTCATGTAGGCTCGACCTATCCCTATGTGGAAATGGGATGACATTACTATGATCTTTTTCATAGTAAAACTAAATAATCATAGAAATAATGATGTTATTTAGGTTATTATTGATCACCAAACCAAATATACATATTTTCTTTCTATAAGAGAAGATTTACCTCTTGATATCCTTTCATGGCTATATATTAATAAAGTTGTAAGACTTCATGGTAAACCTATTTTAATTATATCTGATCATGGTACCCATTTAACATCTAAATTATGGAATACTCTTTAGAAATATATTAATACTAATCTTCATTTGAGCATCACCTACCATCCTCAAACTAATTGATACTCTAAAAGTTCAATTGAAAAATTAAAATGCATGTTCAGGTCATACACACTTGACATTCAAGGTATGTGGGATCATTATTTAACTTTGGTATATTTTTACTATAATAAAAGTTTCCATTAAATAATTCAAATGGAGTCATATGAAACATTATATAGAAAGATATGTTTTACTCGAACTTGTTGGGATGAATTTAGTGAAGGGAAACTTGTATGCCCAAATTTTTTTTGGATACAATGATAAAGGTAAAGAATATTTAGAATCATATTAAATTATTTCAAAGTAATAAAAATATTATTTCAATAACTAGAGAAAATATTTGTAATTTCAATTCAGATATCACATTTTCTTCAAAGAATCTCTATGGAAGGGTGTCATAATGTTTGGTAAGAAAAGAAAATTTATCCCCTAGGTACATCAGACCTTTTACAATTTTATAGATATTTGGATCCATGGCTTACTATTGTTCAATTACACCATGCCTCTCTAAGATATATGATTTCTTCCATATATTATTGTTAAAGAAGTTCATTCTAGACCCAACCCATGGGATGACCTTTAAAAATAGAATTGGAAGATGGTCTATCTTAATATGAAGAGACTATCACGGTTATTTATAAAATAGAAAAAATATTTATGAATTGGATGACTCAATTGGTAATAGTGATTTTTTAGAAATCATAAAATGGAGGAATATATGTGGGAATCAGAGGATATAAGGAAGAAGAACCACCCATTTTTTTAGAAGGTGACATCTATGAACATTTTGTGAACTAAATTTTTATAGGAGGGAAGAATGTAACAAAAGATCCTTAATTATAGAAAGTGAATATTATTTTTTAATAAAACTATTATAAAATGGAAATTTTAATAATTCATGGAACAAAATAATTCAAATTTTATTGGATTGATATATATTTTGAACTTGATAAAAATATTCCTAGAATAAATTTTTTATATTTTTCCTTATAAATAATCATTTTTGAATAATTTAAAATGTATTATTTAACTATTATTAAATTTTTTATCATAATGTGTTATAATATATGTAATTAATAATTTATTGAATATAAATTTTATGGAGATAAAAAAGAAACTATTTTTAGGTAAAAAAATATATTTTCAAAAAACTAATTTTTTTATAGAATAATGTACTCCCATGTTAATTAATTAATATAATCTTTAATAATGAATTATTTAAATGGAATTTATAGATTATATATATAAATATATGAATTTAAATACACCAAATGATAATTAGTAGTTATATAGTTAATATAAGATTGTTTATCATCATGGCTCTGCATTCTCCTCTTTCTCTCGCCCTGGATGGGGTTTCTGATCTATCTCTTCACTAGGGTTCCTCCTTAGTTTCTCTTAATAAAAATCTCCTCCAGTGGTGTTTTGTATTCTTGGTGATTCTCTTCATCATTGCTCCTCTTCATATGTATTAGGTGCAACGACCCAAAAATTCATTAATGAAAATTACTTTTGGTCTATTTAAATGTCTTCTTATGGTTATGTAAAACATATACTCTTATTTGGTTTTATGTTTTGGGTTTTAAAATACCGTAAATAATTGTGATCTTTTCTAATATAGTTGTTGAACAGTGATCACTTGATTAGTAAAAATATTAGGCTTTAACAAATCCAATTTACTCAGATAAAGGAAGCGATGGTCTCATCCAGTAGACTTGCCCCATACGAAGACCATTTGTCGGAGCTCGAAAAGGAGGTGACGTTATTGGAATTCGCTCTTGACCAAGCCCAAGACGAGCTTGAACACATTAAGCTTGAGCGGAACCTACTACGGTAGAAGTGGAAGTTAATAGAGATTACCACCCGAGCAATGTTATCAGAGCCACCCCAAGAGTCTGTCACCATCTCACACCTTACCATTCGGTCTTATGCGGGTGTTATAAGGGTTTATGTAAAAAGAACCTAGCACTATGAATATGTACATTATTTTTGTATAAAGAATGTGCATTCATTTTATTACTGTTACTTTGTAAATAGTTTTTAAAGCACAAATATTATTTTTAGTTAATATTCAACTAAGAAATTTAATTTGATGAATTAATGGATTTTTGAATTTAATAATATTTTAATAAAATATTTTTATTATTAAATTAATTTTTATTAAATATAAATTTTCATATAATTTTATGAATGCAATTGTAATTTTTATTAAGGTTTGAAAGTGTTTTTGTCAAAACCCATGAATTTTCGATAAATATCGGTTTTTATTTTAAAAGTAAAAATTCACATATTTATAAAATTATTTAGATAAAATGAATATTATTTTTGGAATCAGGATGCAAAAATTATCCAATGGTGAATTTTTCATAATTTTCTGAGATAGTTGAATTTTTGGGTAAAAATTAAATACTGTTTAAATATATAATGTGTTTTATGACATCATAATGACCCAATAGTGATGTAATAAATAATATAAACATTATGTTCGGCCAATATATGTTTTAAAGTTAAAATAATGTTATTTTGGGTTTGTTTGAGTTATTTTACAAAGCTTTAGTGGACCCTTCAAAGCTTATAAAACATTTTGTCTTTTTAAATTGTTTTCCTTGAGAGTGTGAATCACCTTCACATAATCAACCCTATTATATTAAGAATTTAATCTATTGGACTTATAAAACATTCTTTCCCAATCCCATTTTTCAAAAACAATGGGTAAAAACCATTGGTTGGTTTGTGGTTTTGATTAGTTTAATGTGAGGTGTTCCAACCCTAAATAATAAAGAATTCTCTCCCTTTTCCTATATAAACCCGCTCAATATCCCACTTCCTCTTCACTCAAAGCCTTTTTACTTAGTCAAAACCCTACCCTCCACTCTCTATAATCCTCCCAAGGTGACACAAGCTCCCAAGAATTCTCTCTCAATCCTCTCCCAAGCTTTTGGGAACAAACATCCAAGTAAGGGATTTCTTCCTTTCTCATTTTTGTCCAGTTTTATTTAAGTTGTTATTCCCTTTTGTTTTAAATTAAAAATGTTGGGGTATTATTGAAAACCTCCCCAATAATTCCCTCTTTATGTTTGGATGATGGGATACCCTTTTCTCTCTCATTAATTACTCCCTTGTACACCTATTACCATGTCGCAATTTCGTCAGGGAATTATCTCTCCTCCTTTACATCCAAGTAATTCTTTTTGTATTATGCATCTAAAATCCATTAAGTTTGTTGGGACATGTGTATATGATCCCCTTACTGTCCATTTCATGTAAATATGATGATACACCCTTTTATTTCTCATCAACCATTTTTTTATGAGTTTTTATCCCATGTCGTTATGCTGCTGAAATTGCACTTCGATTTTCCAAGCCAAAGTCATTGTGTAGTGAATACCATTCTCATCTCTCTGTCAAGGGAATTCACCATAAAACACATTTACTTAAAATTTAAATAGTTTCATGTATTAATTACACTCTCCTTTATTGTGGAATAAATGATTATGTTTAATGAATCCATGTTTTATGATCCATGTGTCACACTTATGCATGAAATGAAATGATTAAGAAGAGAGTACCCTGATAGCACTCCAATGCATTGGGTAAAGTATAGTATCATGATACATCATGTTCAATGAGTTTTTAATCATTATAATTCAAGTTCAATGAGGTTTTAATTGTGCTACATGTGCAGTGAGGGTTTACTCATGCTCCATGTGCAATGAGCGTTGGCTCATGCTAATTCCATGTTAAGTCTTGTTGCCACATTTCCATGTTATGATTATCATGATTTATCATGCCTTCATGTTTATGTTTCTCTTATGCTCCATTGATATGACTTTTGACTAAAATTTATTGTATTACTCATTTTATTCCATGTTTATTCCCTTACTGGGCTTTATATCTCACCCTTTTCTTATGCATATCCTCAGGTTATCCCGTGCAATGCTAAGTATAAGGGAATATGGTGGTCATGTAATGGAAGTTTTAAATAAAGATATTATTTGTTTTATATTCTAAGTTGTTATATAATTTTTATAAGCCCCAAAGACACTATACCTATCGATCTTCCATGTTGTATCAAGTGAAGAGTTTAAGTAATAAATCAAGTTTAAGTTTGTAATAAAAGAGCAGGGTCATTATAGTTGGTATCAGAGGATAGGTTTAGTTACTTTTGGGATTATGATTAAAAATCCCTAGTAAAGTATTAGAGACAATAATAAGTATAATAAAAACATTCCTATGTTTTGGTGAGTATTTATTAAGTGGTTTATCAATAAAATACATCCTCGTCTGGATATGAGCAGGTAGAGGCAGATCTGGCACAGATGTATCCTATGGGTAAAACCCAAAAACACTGCTTTGATCTAGACTCGAAAGGGAGTTACTGCATGACAATGGGTCTTAATGCACTCTTGGTTACGACACTGTCGGGGGATATGCTTTTATAAATTCACAAGCTTAGTATGAACCCTTATTAAGGGAATTAAAAAAAATTCCCTAAGAATATATGTTAGAAAATAGATCTTGAATAACATAAATTGAAGCATATGGATTCATAAGTTAAAGAAATAAAATATATTTATAAGTTATTAGTTTTTTCCTTGGATTACCCTTTATGTGTTACCCCTAACATTTCTTTTATTCTAGCCAATGGCTGGTAATAGGAGGAATCGGGCTAACAACTGATGTGAAGATCAGTTTGATGACTGTGCTAATGAGATGCCCAATCCGATGGGAGTAGGAATCGTGAACTTTGTCATGCTTATCTCTTAGTTAACTCAATATTTGAATAGAAACGTGGGTCAAGAGGAACGTTAAACCCCCCTAATAAATAAAAAGTCACTATCGAGAGCTTCATGAGATAAAGGCCTCTTACTTTTAATGGATCATCTGATCCCTCAATCGCCAAACAATGGATCAACTCCATTGAAAATATCTTCTCCATTATTCAATGTTCTGAATAAGAGAAGGTTCTCCTGGATGCTTATCATATGGAGAGTGAATCTGATCAATGGTGGAAATTGATAAAAAATACGAATCCTGAGGAGGATATAGATGCGTTGGAATGGAAGGATTTCCGGAATATGTTTTTCAAAAAAAAATTCATACACCCTCTGGATTAAGATGGAAAGAGACTTCCTTGCCCTCAAGAAAAAAGATGATGAATCTGTCAGAGTGTATGACCAAAACTTCACAAGGATTTCACGATACGCCTCTGACTTTGTCGTTACCCCCCAAATTCAAGGTTGACTGCTTCTTTGGTTGTCTAAAACCTAGCCTACGGAAAGTGCTGGAGACCCATGACTTCGACAGCTATGAGTAAATTGTCTGATGTGCCCTCAAGGTCAAAATAGAGATCAGAGAATCTCAGGGGTGTCAGGGGGATAGAAGCATATGGTGGACTTCAATGCTAGCTGTCTGATGGATAAATCCAATGGTTTTAAGAAGATTCATCGACCCACTTTCCAAAGTTGTGGAAAGAATCACCCTAGAAATTGCCTGAAGGGGATGAAAAAATGCTTTAGGTGTGGAAGAGAAGGGAACCTATCTGTTAACTACCGATAAGAAAAACCCACGGCTGTAACAGAGGAGAGGAACGCTCCATTCGAACCTCAATGTGTTTTTCATTGCTACAACTGAAAAGAACCAGGGCATCTTTCAAATCAGTTCCCTAAGCCAAGGGTTTTCAAAGGCAACCAACAACCTCCAAGGTAGAAAGGGAGATCTTTTTCCATCAATAATGTTGAAGTTAACCCCAACAACGAAGTGGTGACTGGTATACTAGTTATTCATTCAATAATAGTGAACGTACATTTTGATTCTAGTTCTATGCATTATTTTATATCCCAAAAGTTTAGTAGAACAATCTTGGCACCACTACAAATAATGGAAGTGGAGATGTCGGTGAGTATGTAAAATGGGGAAATCATTGCACTCCATAAATATAACTCCTAACCTATCATAATATGTGGATTTAATTTCCCGTTGAACCTTGTAATACTCTATCTAGTGCAATTTGATGCAATTCTTAGCTTGGATTGGCTTTCCTTATATAGAGCCAACATAAATTGTTGTGAGAGGGAAATAACTCTTCATATGGAGAATCGAACCCTGATTCTATACAAGTGAAAGGAGGAAGATGAATCTTCTTTAGCTCCATAATCTCAAGCATGGATATTATTTCCCCATGAGCACACATATCTAGCTCATATTATTGAGTCTAAGAAGGCAACCATCCTTAAAGACATGCCTATTGTGAGGAAATTCACTAAAGAGTTTCTCGAGTAATTTTTTGGTCTTCCTCCTAGAAGAGATGTTGAATTCTCAATTGATATTATACCTGGTTCATTGGAAATACCCAAGACTCTATATAGAATGGATGTTGTGGAGCTTGAGGAGCTGAAGAAACAACTACAACAGAATCTAGATAAAGGGTTTATAGGACCAAGTGCTTTAGCATGGGGTGCACCAGTCCTCTTCATCAAGAAGAAAGATGGTTCAATGTGCCCCTTCATCGATTATCGTGAGCTTAACAAAATCACAATAAAGAACAAGTATCCTCTCCCATAAATTGATGACTTGTTTGATCAGTTACATGGAGAAAAATACTTTTCCAAGGTAGATTTGTGGTCGAGAGATTGTCAAGTAAGGGTGAAGAAGGAATATATTACCAAGACTACTTTTCTTACAATATATGGGCACTATGAATTCATAATAATTCCTTTTGGACTCACTAATTATCTATAAATCTTCATGTACTTGATGAATATAGTCTTTAGGGATTACCTCAACAAATTTTTGTTATTATTTATAGATGATATTATGATATACTCTAAAACCAATGAGGATTATGAGGAGCATCTAATAAATGCAGTAGAGAACTTGAGAAAGGATAATCTCTATGAAAAGTACATCAAGTGTGAGTTATAGTTGAATGAGGTCTCATTCTTGGGCCATATCATCACAAGCAATGGGATATCTATGGATCCCTCCAAGACATCTTCAATAGAGGGATGGCTGAGGCCAACATCGGTAATGGATATCTGTAGCTTCTTGGGGTTATCTAGATATTATCGATTGTTTGTGATAAATTTCTCACAATTTTCCAACCCTCTAACCAAGATAACTCAGAAAGCAGTAAAGTTTTCTTGGAGTGATGAATGCAAAGAAAGATTCAAAGAGTTGAAAAGGTGGCTTATTACTGCATCCATGCTCACTTTACCCACAAGTGGAGAACGTTTTTTGGTATTCAGTGATTCTTTGAAGAAGGTCCTGGGATGTGTGTAGATAAAAAATTACAAACTCATTGCCTATTCTTTAAGGAAATTGAAATTTCCTGAGAAGAATTATTCAACACATTATCTGGAGTTGGCTGCAGTGATCTTCGCTTTAAAATTTTGGTGGCATTATCTCTTTGGTGAGAAATGAGAAATATATACGGACCAAAAAAGCCTCAAGTATATATTCATAGGGAAAGAGTCGAACATGCACCAACGAAGATGGTTAGAGTTGATCAAGGACTATAATTGTTCAATCCATTACCACCCTGGGAAAGCGAAAAAGGTATAAGATGCTCTAAGTAGAAATGTCCCAGCGATTCTATCACTAATAAGAATTGGGAAGAATCCAATCTACTTATATTTGATGAAGATGGACATGGGAATCATAAATAAGGGAAAATCTACAATCCTTTCAAAAATGATCGCTCAACTGTCTCTTTTGGAAAGGTTAAAGGATTCTCAAAAGGATGGTGTGGGAATTTAGAAGAAAGTGGAAGCTATCAGAAGAGGTAAATCCTCAGAGTTCAAAGTTAATGAAGAAGGAATTGTGATATTTGAGAAAAGAATATGTGTTTCATCATTTCCAGAGCTAAAGAAGGAACTTTTGGATGATGCACATAGTTCAAATTTCTCTATTCACCCAGGAAATGAAAAGATGTATTGAGATCTCCGAGAGCATTATTGGTGGGATAATATGAATAATGAGATTGATAAGTATACATCAAAGTGCCTAGTGTGTCAGCAAGTGAAGGCATAGAGGTAGAAGTCTAAGGGGGTGATGCAACCATTTCCTATACCAGTATAGAAATGGGAGAACATCACCATGGACTTTGTCACCGAACTTATGAAGACATCCAAAGGAAAAAATGCAATATGGGTTGTTGTGGATTTTCTTAAAAAGTATGCACACTTTATTGAAATTCGGGAGGATTTCTCATTGGATCAACTGGCACGGATATACATCAGGAAAGTGGTAAGGATGCCGGGAGTACCACTATCTATTGTATCCAATCGAGATCCAAGATTCACCTCTAAGTTTTGGAAGAGTCTTCAACATGCTCTGGATACTGAAATGAACTTCAGTACAACCTATCATCCTCAAACTGATGGAGATTCCGAGTGGACTATCCAAACACTTGAGGATATGTTGAGATCGTGCTCAATGGACATCAAAGGAGGAAGGGATCAAAATATTCCTCTATTTGAGTTCTCTTATAACAAAGGTTTCCACTCAAGCATATGAATGGCGCCATATGAAGCCCTGTATGGGAGGAGGTGCAGAACACTGACATGTTGGGATGAAGTCAGTGAGCGTAATCTACTAGGACCAGAAATGGTCGATGAAATTGTGGAGAAGGTGAAAACCATTCAGTAGCATATCAAGGCATCCCAGAGTCAATAGAAGAGTTATGAAAATAACCGTTGATGAGACCTTGAGTTTAAAATTGGAGACATGGTATTTCTACACATATCTCCATGGAAACAGTTCATGAGGTTTTTAAAGAAAGGTAAATTAAGTCCTAGGTATATCGGCCCCTTCGAAATTCTTGATTGTGTTGGGGTTGTGGCCTATCAACAAGAAATTCCACCTACCATGTCTAAAGTACATGATGTCTTTCATGTATCCCTCTTAAGTAAGTACATACAAGACCCTTCACATGTACTCTCTTAGAGTTAGTATAGCTATAGGATGATCTTTCTTATGAAGAGCAACCAGTGAAGATCTTAGATCGTAGAGAAAAAGTTCTACGAAATAAGATAATTCCCCTCATCAAGGTGTTCTGAAAAAACCACAAGTTTGAACAATCAATGTGGGAATCGGAGGAAGTGATGAAGCAGAGTTACCCTCATCTTTTTTAGTGTGGGAAAATGAAATTTAGAGGGTGAAATTTCTTAAGGGGGTAAGATTGTAATGTCCCAAAATTTCATTAATGAAAATTCCTCTTGTTCTATTTAAATGTCTTCTAACAGTTATGTAAAATATATTCACTTATTTAGTTTTATGTTTTGGATTTTAAAATACTGTTAAGAATTATTACCGTTTCTAATATAGCTATTGAACAGTGATCACATTATTAGTATAAATATACGACTTTAACAAATCAAATTTACTCAGACAAAGGAAGTGATGGCCTCATCCAGTAGACTTTCCCCATGCGATTCCCATTTTTTGGAGATCAGAAAGGAGGTGGCATCATTGGACTTCACTCTTGACCAAGACTAATCTTATCTTGAACATGTTAATCTTGAGCGGAACTGACTACGGGAGAAGTGGAAGTTAATAGAGATTACCACCTGAGCGATTTTATCTGAGCCAGCCCAAGAGTTTTTCACCATTGCACACCTTACCCTTCAGTCTTATGTGGGTGTTATAAGGGGTTATGTAACAAGACTTTATCACTATGACTATGTACATTATTTTTGTACAAATAATGTGCATTCATTTTATTACGGTTACATTGTAAATAGTTTTCAAAGCAAAAATAGTATTTTTAGTTAATAATCAACTAAGAAATATATTTTGATGAATTAATGGATTTTTGAATTAAATAATATTTTTAATAAAATATTATTATTATTAAATTTATTTTAATTAAATATAAATTATCATATAATTTTATGAATGCAATTGTAATTTTTATTAAGGTTTGAAAGCTGTTTTTGTCAAAACCCATGAATTTTTTATAAATGTCGGTTTTTATTTTAAAAGTAAAAATTAACATATTTCGAAAATTATTTAGATAAAATTAATATTAATTTTTGAATGAGGATGTCTAAATTATCCAATGGTTAATTTTTCATAATTTTTTGAGACAGTCAAATTTTGGGTAAAAATTAAATACCATTTAAATATATAATGTGTTTTATGACATCATAATGACTCAATAGTGATGTAATAAAATAATATAAACATTATGTTCGGCCAAGATATGTTTTACCATTAAAATAATGTGATTTTGGGTTTTTTGATTTATTTTACAAAGCTTTAGTGGACCCTTCAAGGCTTATAAAACATTTTGTCTTTTTAAATTGTTTTTCTTGAGAGTGTGACTCACCTCCACATAATCAACGCTATTATTTTAAGGAGTTCAGACATTGGCATTATAAAATATTATTTTCCACTCCACTTTTTCAAAAAAAAATGGGCAAAACCATGGGCTGTTTGGTGTTTTTGATTTGTTTAATGTGAGGTGTCCCGAACCTAAATAATAAAAAATTCCCTCTCATTTCCTATATTAACCCACCCTAGCACCCACTTCCTCTTCACTAAAAGCCTTTTGAGTTCATCCAACCCCTGAACTCCTCTCTCTATAATCCTCCCAAAGTGCCCCAAGATCCCAAGTATCCTCTCCCAAGCCTCTCCCAAGCTTTTGGTATCACACTTCCATGTGTGGATTTTCTTTCTTTCTCATTTTTGTCCAATTTTCTTTAAGTTGTTATGCCCTTTTTTATTAAAAATGTTGGGGTTTTATTTCACACCTCCCCCATAATTTCTTATTTATGTTTGGATTATGGGATACCCATTTCTCTCTCAATAATTCCTCCCATTTACAATTGTTACCATGCTGAAATTTCGTGAGGGATTTCTCTCTCTTCATTTACATCCAAGTAATTCTTTTGTATTATGCATTTAAAATCCATTACGTTTGTTGGGACATGTATCTATATGACCCCATTAATTTCCATTTTATGTAAATATAATGATACACCCATTTCTTTCTCATGAACCATTTATTTATGAGTTCTTATCTCATGTTGTTATGCTTCCAAAATTGCACTACGATTTTCCAAGCCAAAGTTGTTGTGTAGTGAATACCATGCCCATTTATCTATCAAGGGCATTCACTTTTATGCACATTTACTTATTGTTTAAATATTTTCATGTATGAATGACACTCCTTTATCGTGTAATAAATAATTATTTTTAATGAATCCATGTTTTATGATCCATGTGGCACACTTATGCATGAAATGAAATGATTAAGAAGGGTGTGGCCTGATAGCACTCCAATGCATCGAGTAAAGTATAGTATCATGATACATCATGTATAATTAGTTTTGACTCATGCTAATTCAAGTTAAATAAGTTTTTTCTCATGATTCATGTGAAATGAGGGTTTAATCATGCAATATGTGCAATGATCCTTGGCTCATACTAATTCCATGTTAAGTGTTGTTGCCACATTTCCATATTATGATTATCATGATTTATCATTAATTTATGTTTATGTTTCTCTTATTATCCATTGATATTCCTATTGACTAACATGTATTGTATTCATCATATTATTCCATGTTTATTCCCTTACTAAGATTTATAGCTCACCCTTTTCTTATGCATGTCCTTAGGTTATCCCATTCGATGCTAAATACGAGGGAATGTAGTGGTGATGTAAAGGAATTTTTCAATAAAGATGTAGTGTATTTTATGTTCTAATATTTTATGTAATGTTCTTAATCCCCAAAGACACTAGACCTATCGATATTCCATGTTTTATCAAGTGAATATTTTATGTCATAAATCGTATTTAAGTTTGTAATAAAAGAGCAGGGTTGTTATATTATGTTCATGGCCCCATGGTCTTCAATCGACGAGCTTTATATGATGAATTTGACTATGGTGGGGAAGATCTATGCATTTTTTGTTTGGATTGGCATTGATATTTGGTGTTTTTTTAATTATGTCATCAGATTCATGATATTATGGTCACGGTTTCTTTCTATGAGAGGATTTAGTGGTGACAGTAGAAGTTCAAAGGGTTTGTTTCTCTTCAGATCTAGCCTCACTCACCTTTCCTATTCCTTAGTTGTGATCAAGGTTTGGGACTTCCAGGTTCTCCTCCAAGAGATACGGTGTGATGTTTCTTACATATGAAAGATGATATCCTAATAATTCTCCTTTGAAAATGCTGACATGAGTTTGTGTGGTATTGGTTTAGATAAATATATCTTTCATACGACGTTTGGATTCAGTAAGGATAACTAGTTTCGGTGGTGGTGGTGATTAGTTCTTTAAAATTTACCTTTTAGGTGTTTCAGTATTTTCAGGCCTATTTCAATAGGAATTTTTAGTGATTTCTGGGATTGTTTTTTCATTGGGTTGTGGTGTTCTTAGTAGGCATTGGTTTTTTTTATTACATTAGGTTGTGGTGCAACTCTTTATAGTTAACACTGGGAGTGCATCCTCGAAAGAAGGATGTGTGTGATGACACATGTCATTTAGTTATTAGTCCTCATTGATGGTTAGATAGGCACCCTACATTATACACTATACATAGAGTTTTTAGTCTGATTTTTTATTGTATCTAGTTGAAATTGTGGTGTTATTTGCTTCAGTATTGGGTGGGTGTCTCAAAAGAGAGATAGGTGTGCTCGCACCTATCATCCAGTCATCCTTCCACATTTCATTATGGGTGGGATGGGTGATCTGACGCATTTTGTTCCAACAAGTTGAAACTTATTAGAAGGGGGGATATGAATCGTCTTTGACGTATTCCTCTATTTCATCATTTGGGGGTGATGAAACTTTCTCTGAGGCTTTCCTTGACATTTTCATCCCTTCGGACACTCGGGACCATGTTAGGACCTCCAGGTCATGTTTCTTAAAGGAATTTATTACTTTGTATTGTTATGGGTTCCTTATTTTCACATTTCTAAAAAGGGGATTATTTATTTATTTTAAATAAAGGGTGTTGACCCTCAACCTATTAAAAAATATATAAGATCATCATATCCTTTAAAAATGAATTTCTTGAAAAATTGTTTTTCAATACAATTTGGGAGTTTGTTTTAAACAAAATTATGATAATTTTGGGATATGAATTGGATAAAATATATTACATATTTTTAATTAAAATATTTAATATTATTAAGTTCAACTTAATTTTTAGTCATATTTACTAGTAAAAATAATAAAAATTAATTATCACGGTAAAGGTTAAAATAGGGTTTTGTATGTCATATAAACTTGTGTTAAAATTAATTTTACACACATGTAGGATTTTTATTTGATAAATTTGATATTAAATTTATAATTATTGGGTCCAAATTATTTAATAATTCTAATTTTATTTTAGTCTTAATGGATAAATTATGTAGGTTAAAAAACTAGTTACCGTGGTAAAAACTAAAATGGAAAAAGTGAGTAACATTGGTGGTAAAGGAAATAACATTTCTAAAACATGTTTATTTTCAGTATTGGAGGTTTTTATTGACCTTATATTCCATTAAAATCATTATATATCAACTTTGGATGAACTTTGGTTGAGATTGATTTCCCATTATGGAATAGTTTAGGGTATTTACACAAATGTCACCCATCAATTATAGAAGGGAACCATTTCCCCTTAATTATTCACATGTATCAACCCATTTATATCAACCAAACGATACAAAAATCACTCCCCATAATACTTATCCACATTATAGATCATTTATTATTCCCAAAATACCAACCCTAGGGTCCTTAATAAGAAATCCAAAGGAGGTTCTTCTAAGACAAGGTAATTCTCTTCACCAAGACCTTTCTTTTTTCTTCTTCTTTTACCACCTTCAATTATATATAAACACATAAAATATAGTATCAAAATTATATCTAATATAATTATATTTTATTATTTTTTGGGAATAAAATTTATTCATTTTCTTCTCCATCAAATGGAGAAAAAGTCATCACTGGTGTGTACAGTGGACTACCGCCTCACGAACCAATGTTATTTGTTTTCCATCACTAACTTATAGGGATGGTAATAATGATATATATAATAAATATATATAATATATATGAAATTATATTAATTCTATAAAATTAATATGTCTTACACTTCCTTACCCTTTCACCCATTAAGGGAATGATATTGTCTCTTATGCGCTCCTACGACCTACCATCTTCATGAAGAAATGTGATTCATTTTCCATGTACAACATTCAAGAATAGTTTTAAAAGTATATCTAATTAATAAATTTGATATTTAGATAATTAATATCATTATGTAGATGATTTATCTATATAATATCCAGTATGATCCGAACTTCTATGACAAAACATGCACGAGAAAATGAAGCAATTAACACCCAAAACAACAGTAATGTGAAATACTATTGGCGGTTGAGTGGTAAGATAATATAAGTGTATAATATATGATATTATAAATAATAATATGGTTCTTTTATAAATTAATAACATGATTAAAACCATTAAATAGGTTGTTAAATAATGTTCAACTAAAGGAAGGTGTGATGTAAGGGATTTCATCTCAATTTACACTCTATTGAGACAAATTTGTTATTATGAACATATTCGCTTTTATGTGGTGTATATAATTACCCTTTTATGTATTTAATATGAATAGATATTTATTTATGATGATTAATTTTTTAATTCAATTCTATTCTTTCAATGGGTTATAATTTAAAAGTTACCAAAGTGGTAAGAATCTATTTTAAAAATTCACTTTCTTTTGGGATTGCTTTTATTAAAGGAATATTATCATTTATCATTCATAGAATAAAAAATTTTCATATACACTATATATTTAACAAGTTTACATATTTTCTTCTAAAATTTTCTCTCTTTTTTACTTGAATCAAGAAAAAAATTACAATAAAAACCAATTTTATCTCTCTTTTAGTCGGATATATTTTTCATCCATGTCCATGATTTTTAAAATTCTTTTGAAAAATTCCTTTTATTTTCCCAAAATATTATTAATTAAATTTTAAGTTATCCTTTTCTTTTTAAAATGGTTTTTAAAAGAATTTTATAATTTTTTCTGAAAGGTATGTTTTTTACTTTCTTTATAAAAAGTTAAAAGAAATGATTTTTAACATATATGGCGATAACATACTTCCCCGCCACCATAAACATTTTGAAAAATTTATCTTCTTCTACATATTTTATATGGTTTTAAAAAGAAAAATCTTATGAAATATTATTTAAATATTTCACTTCCATTCCATTTATTCTCCCAAAGGACATGATTTTATTAAAAATCTTATATTCCTTTTGAACTGATGGACATCTCTTGTATCTTATTAATTTTTTGGTCATTAAATACATCTTGAAACATTCACTTTATTAGGATCATTTTAAATTAAATTTACCTTAAATATCCTTATTCTTTATCAT
This sequence comes from Viscum album, assembly GCA_963277665.1. Classification (NCBI taxonomy): domain Eukaryota; kingdom Viridiplantae; phylum Streptophyta; class Magnoliopsida; order Santalales; family Viscaceae; genus Viscum; species Viscum album. The sequence continues at coordinate 1,740,306,032 of OY728155.1, forward strand.
GTATATTTTATTTATTAAAATGTATATCATTTCTGCATATGGTGTTTTACTTTCAAAGTTATTTGATTGACTATTGAATTATAGATATTATGTATTCTATATTGAATAAGTACATTTATTGATGAGGAATATTGTCTATGAAATTAATCTACCATTAAGAATAGTATGAATTCATTTTATATGTTGTAATGTGTGAGGCGTAGTTATAGATATCCCTTTGATGCATCTATAAGTCTTATGAGACAAATCATTTGGAAAAATTAAATGTGTTTTTGGTGCATATATACCCATTATTTTAAAATTTCTTGGTGAATTTTCATGATGGTATATATATGATGATGTATACGATCATGAAATCCAATATTAATCATTTTATTCATTTAAAATTTAGTTATTATTATCCATAATAATTTTTCTTTGATAATATTCATGGATGAATTTTATGCTCAAGTTATTGAATAAATGGAATGTGTTTTTAGTTATTTACATTCCCATATCCATTATGTATTATATAATCATGATATATTATATTGTATGTAACCCTTACTGGTTATTTGATATCACCCTTCTTTTGTCCCCTTTCCATAGGATTGGAAGAATAATTATTTAAATGAGTTCAATGATGTTGAATGTTGTCCATTACTATTTTTACATTTAACCCCCCAATGTAAAATGGATATCATGTATGATTCCAGATTTCCTAGAATACTAAAATAATCGTTCCTTTAGGGTTTAACACCTTGTATTTATGTCAATGTAATAAATTATCCACCATCTTTGGGTTACTCCTCTCCTTTAAATTTTTTATTTCAAAAACACTTTTTGAGGAAAACTGAGAAACCATAGCAGTTATTCAGAGTCATGTTAAAAATAGTAAGATGTGACGAATTCATTAAAAACAAGACTGAAATTATTGGAGTCACTTACCTTATATAGCCTCTATAAAAGAACATGTACCTTCATGGTCATATCTTCTTGGATTATATCTTCAAAGTGATTATCCAAATTGTCCCAGGTTTGGATGTATTCCTCTACACTAAACTTTTTCTCATTGAAGCCTTGTGTAATAATTTTATCTTGTTTATTGATCCAGGATATTTGTTCTCCATTAACTTCCATGCGTAGATATATTTATAAGATTTTATCCTTCTCATCTTCTAAGGCATTGGTTTGGATTGGTTCTAATTCAATTTCGTTATTGGAATGGAAAATTAGAACCATATGTTTTTATTTTCATTTTCCCTCCCCTTATTCATTGGACACTTCCACATTTCCCTCCATACAACCATAACCATTTCTATGTTCTCAAATTATCCCATTTTGAGAGGCTATAATTTTATGCTTTTCTAATTTTGGATTGATGTTTCACAATTATTCACCTTGGATCTGCTAGTAGACCAACTTTCCTCACTTGCAGCTCCTTGAGATTTCTCCAATAATTCTAGTAAGGCCACAACATATAAAACCTCCTCCTCCAACAGTATATCCTTGGAGTGTATAAGTATCACCCCCCCCCCCATTATCTCCCTTATTATACTCCTCCATCATGAATCCCACTACCGGGATCTCCTAACCCAAATAGTTACCACCTTTCTTGGAAGACCGTGTCTCCATTAGTCTACCAAAGTAAGGGTAGTCTTTATTCCCTTTGGATTTCTTCTTCTTAATCACAATTCAACTCACGAAGTCCCTATTTTATTTCTATCCCTTCTTCCATCTTGGATTATGTATACCACTACCATATCCTTCCATTATATTATCATCTGAGGTTTTTCCATAACTCTCCCCCTATGACTCTACTTCTTTAATGAATTGAGTGTTTCTCGCTACCTGAATTTCAATACCAAAGTTATCAAAACGGTTACTCAGATTAACATAGGAAAAGACCCTTCTTGGTTTGGGCCCCTTCTTAGCATTCAACTAGCTATCAGATCCACATATTGTTTCCTCCTAGTCTTGGAATCCCTTATATAATTCATCTATTTTTGGCTGTATTATCTCTTCATTTTTTTTACCACTACCTGCTCGAACCACCATTTAATAATTTTAGGGAGGACTCTCATTGACCACTTTGGTCTTTATATGACTCAATATGTTCATTGAACTTAGTTTATAAATGTGGCTAATTATACAGTCATCATCGCGAAGCTCCTAAATATGAGTACCATAACCAACTACATGGTCCTTGCTACCTGGTGGGATTAATTCAATAAACTCCTAGCTCACCTCCTTACTCGTGGAACTCATAACTTCACAAACAAAATCTCCAAGTTCCATGGGTGTAGTTTCGCACACAACCTCATCTCCTCCTATTCTATATGGAACCTACATACTCAGCCTAGAACTTCCAAATCCTGTATCAAACGAACAAAGATTTCTTCCACCTTTGGATCCAAATTCTTTATGTTATCCTCTCTTTGATTGGAATCATCAGTTGTAGAACCATGATGGTTCGTAATGGGACAAATTAATATCTCCATTCAAAATTTGATCGCTAGATAGCATTCTGATCATTGTTTCCTTGATGACATGAAGAATCTTGATTCCCCAACTAATTATAGAATGAATAGTAATCAATCTAGGACTCCAATGCCATTTTTTATTCCATCATAAGTCTTACTCAACTGAAACCACACCCAATATACCAGTGACCAAGATACATCAACCTCAATACAAATATGATGATATATCGAGTGAAAAATATCTTCTGTTTGACTATTAGCACACAAAAATCGGCCTTACAAATTTAAAATCATCTTAATAATAGAAGGATTTTGAAAAGGAATTGGTAATCCTGGAAATCTTACCCATACCAGTGTAGAGGGAACAAGTTGTTTCATATGAAACTTGTATGACCAGTAAAAAAATATAGAACTGGAACTCATTGACAGATCGAGGGGCTCTAGACCGGGAGAGGATTAGATCATCCTATGAAGATAAAAGAATCATCATATGCTAGCAATTGAGAATCCCAACCACCACTCGGCCCTAACAATCCGAAGAAACAAAAAAACCTATCAAAATTGTCAACTGAAGGCTGGTTATTCATGGAACGAGCCACCATATTATGAAAAATTAAATATATATTTTTTATATTAATGATTACTTATTTATTTATATGATATTAAATGTATATATAATTTGTATCTTCAGGTGATAAAATTGGTTTATCCACCATCATTTTCATTTATCGGACCTCAGATAATAAATACTATTCAAATGATACAAAAACAAAAAATTATATGAATATTATTGAAAATAAATATTTATATGAATATTATTATAAATAAATAAATATTTAGTTAATAATAAATATTATTTATTACCATGTAAATACTCAAAAATTAAATTTTTATTATAAAAAAACTTTTGTTGGTAATGTGAGAAACCATGAAACTCTAACCCAAAAAAACATCAAATGGGATAGGAGACTATAAAAGTATTAAATGCAAGCTTGAACCTATTAGAAGAATTATATCTATAGAGTTTCCAAAAAAAATTATTTTCTTTTTGATTCATGTCATCTTTGATAATATCATCGAAGGTGTAACCCATCATGTCACATGATTATAAGAATCCCTCCGATGATAACTTTTATTTATTAAATCCTCTTACTAGGATTAAGTATTTCTTTTTTATCCATTTTATATCCTCCTAAATTTTTTTCACTTGAATTGGTCTATCTCTGATCCTTGTTGGAGGTAAAAATGATCACTACCTCCTCCCAAATTTCTTTAGAGAAATGAAGGACAAGTTTCTAATTGTTCACTACCTCCTCACCTTATTCCCACTACGTTCCAATTTTAAGGTCCAATGATGCATCATCTTTTAAAACTGCATTTCTAGGAATCCCCTGGTAAACTATTAGTTCAACAATTAACACAGATTCTCCCCGGGGTCGGATACCTATCATGTCACCCATATTATCAATGGGATGGTCCTTATAGCCACCATTATCGTCCAATTAATTTTAAATCATCATATTTGGGCTACTCTCCTTCACCTTCTCCTTCTCAAAAGAAACATTATTTATTAACTTCGACACATTTCTCATGGATAACCTAGTCTCTATTGGTTTGGGAATATATAAATAATCTTTACTCCCCTTGTATCTCTTACTCTTAATTATAATGTAGATCCCTAGAGCCCTAAGTCCTATATTCCCCTTCTACCTTCTTGGGATATGCAAGCCTCTACCGATACCTTCATTAGAACTATCATCCAAGACTTGTACATCACTCTCCCCCTGAATCTGCCCCTAAAAATTTAACGCTCTCAATTGGAACTTCTTCTCCTATACATTCAAAACTGTTTCTTAGATTCAAATAGGACATGGTTCATCTTAGGTTGGATCCATTATTAACCTCCACCTAATCCTCATATATTTTCAAAGGTTTCTCCCAGATCATAAATCCCCTAAGGCCACCTTCATTTGACATTTGTACCCCCTCATCCTTGGTAAAACCACTTCCATGTTGCACCACCCCAAAATCTGGTCTTTGTGATGAATTTCTAGGAGTTGGTATCAAGACACTAGGAGCAGGAACCTCCCAAATTCACACTATATCTAAAGGAACCTTCATAACCGGCTTAGGTTCGTCCAAATCTGGCATTAAGAGTTTAAAGATGTCTCACCCCATTAGGTTGACCATGTGAGGACTAATATGAGAGGGTTCCACCTAACTTTGATTCAAAAGAACATCCAACTAATTCAATGAACCTTCACCAGAAAAATCCACCAGTCCTTGAACATTTCCTCTTATATCTACATCCAACTGCTGAGGTAATTTCTCCATCTCGCACCTATAAAAATCCATTGAATGGCCTAATATATTACATGACTAAAAATAATCCAACCACAACACAAAGGATACACATTGTTCATAGTAGAATTATTCTCTAACTATAATCTAAACAAAATTAACTAGCCTTCAAGACATATCAACCTCCACATAGATTCGCAAAAGAATCATGTGACAAACTGATTTGGTCTTACTATCGGATCAAAGATATCTACCCACCAGATTTTCTAAAATATGAAAAATCAAGGGATTTTGAAATGATAATAAGATATTAGGGAATCTTACCCATATCACCATGGTTAGAGTATAAAGTTTTATGTGAAAGTCATAAGACCACCTAAATAGGTTGGATCGGAGGTCGTTGCAGGATCAGAGTGCATTGGACCAAGCTCGAATCAATTCTTCCTTATAAGAACAATGATGTGTCTGCTATCAAGAAGGCCCACCATTTAACAATCTTGAAAACCCCAAAATCTAAATATGTGTTTTTTGAAGGAATCAACCGAAGGTCGGTGTTATATAAATCAAGCAATAAATGTCAGATTCAAGAAAGATGAGGCCTCATTGAATTCTGAAGATGATATCTGCATGTGAGGGAAACCATTGAACATATTTGTAACTTTAGGGGAAAGAGAAATTGGTATGAATGCGGGAAGAAATTATTGATTGGATAAGGGAACAAATGGGCTAGGGAAATCCTTCTCGTTGGATAGAGTAGGTCCCTCCCAGAATGAGGTGGGAGGGACCATCATAGTGTCCATGGCCATCAGGCGGAGAGTTAGGCTCCATCATAGTATGATCTCTCTGTCGCACTCTTGAGTGTGTTGTAAATAAATTTAGAGATAAATAAATATATTATTCAGTAGTCTTTCTAATAATTATTTATTTTAATATTTATGTAAATAAATAAAAATTTATATTAATGTATACATCATGTTACAAATAAATTAATATTTATTTTTTACCATATGATTAATATCAATAGTTAAATAAATATTCTATTTGATGGTCTTGTGAATATATATTTATTTAATATTCAAAATACATATATATATTAATATGAAAATAATTGGTTACTAAATATTTGTGATAATTAAAATACAAAATAAGTATTATTCCTTGATCTTGAGAATATTATTTATTCCAACAAATAAATTTAAATATAATTTAATGGTGATAAATGGATACAAAAACTATGTGACCCTCTTGGCCACATCCTTAGTGGCATTAGGTGATTTTTCCTAAAGTCCAAGATCATCATCTAGAAACACGTCAAGTTGCCCAATAGATAAAAAAGTTATTGTCACAACAATAACAATCACATACGAATGCTCACTGTGTAATACATTCTATTTATCTTGATATCTCATCAAGTAGGTTTCATACCCATGTCATTAACCTAGATGCTTGATATATATTTCTATTAATTCTTGAAATTAACTCATTAATCACCATATCTATGGATTTTAATTTTATAGTTTCATTTCAATCAAAGGTCATGAGATATCATATTTAATTAACTAGAATGGAATATTCCTATATTCACATATTCATTCATATAATATAACTTTTGAAACATCCAACATATCCTACATCACCGTAGGCATAGTTCATAATGGTTTTGGGGAATACATCAAAGTACATGATTATTGACATTAATTAATAATAATCCTCAATTCTAAGAATTATTACATGTGTTCATAGATAGAAATATCTATCACGAGCCACCCCAACTGAAACCCATCCACATAGGAATGGGATACAAGATTGACCCCTTAGGCCAGCCTCCAATGGTACATTAGATATTTTTATGAAACATCAAGTATGATATACCCCATGTTAAGTTCCTGGATTATCTATTATTATAAACTACTCTATTCTAATTAATTATTTATCCACCACTACCTGAGACCCTCTATGGGGTTAAATTAATTATTATCATCAATTATTTATTTAATTCACCACTTATTTTAATATTCTACATAATTATACTAAGATTATAAGATGCATCCTAAGATTATAATCCTATTTAAAAAATTAACATTAATATTACTCAAATTTAAACATGACATGCACTAATATATTATTAATTTATGATTATTCTATATTTATATTATCTCTTGAGATACTTTATATTATTTAATTAGAAATTTTGGTTTAATATAGCATATATTCCTTTATTTGATTCCCTCTTACATTTTTAATTTCTTCACTGATTTCCAAATCTAACAGAATATCTCATGATTAGTTATATCATCTTAAGAATATCAATTTACACTACAAAATGAATCCACATCATCATTTATATTATCATATTATGTAATCATCACCAAGAATTAATAGGTAATTTCATAATAAAATAATTATTCCCTGTTAAACCATATATAAATTTCATATATAAACATATTCATAAAATTCTAATTAGTAAAACATGAAAAAACATTAATCACTAAATAATAAAAAAAATGGATTTCTATACTTTGTATTTCCATCCAAGTTCACTTTTTACATCCATTTTTCATCTTATTTACCATTCACTAACATAATTATAGCATATAAACCTTACTAAAAATGGGGCATCTGATATACATGAGTTGATATCATTAATTTTGTGTAGTAGTATGTATAAATCAATTTAGAATATGTTATTTGATATATTTCTTATGATTATAAAATTCTATTTTTTTTAATATACATTAGATGATTATTTATGCTATATAATCTAATTAAATGGTTTTTTACTTATTAAAATCATCTTATATTATATTCTAATGAATTAAAAAAATTCAATAAAATAATAATGTTTTGGAAATTGATGACAGTGACTGATGGTCACTGGACCATGACTAATTAAATATTGTATTTTATGATGTAATCCATGTTATTGATTGTTGTTATTCATTTCTACTGATATTAAAAAATGTAATGATATATTTTTAAATATCAAGACATGATGTAATTCTAAAATGGAAACTCAAATTTTGGTGATCTATAGGATTTATGTGTTATGTTCTTACACTATTGATTTCATTGAAAAGGGATTGGGAATGATGGGTGACTCTACAAAGCTACTTGGATAAGGTGAGGATGAAAGTCTTGAATAATGTATGAAATTTTTATCCTTTTTATTTATCTAGGGGACCATTGGAAAGAATATTATTAGTTAATTGAGTCCCTTAGTATTCAATGTATGTTATTTTGGAATGAGGTGTGTTACTGGTTGATTCCTATAATCCTTCTTTCAAAAAATATAAAATCAATCTGGAAGCTAATTTAAATTTTTTAGAGACTAGGGTGTTTGATGATTTCTATGAATGCTAATGAAAATTTTCCCCTTACCAAACTGGAAATAAGTAATCTTAGTGTTTAAATTTTTAAAAGATTTATTTTTTAAAATCTTGAAAGGTTTTAAACTAGTTCAATCATATTCTAAATTAATATTTTTCAATTGATTTAAAATTTTTTGTCTTAAATAAAGGTAAGTTAACATATTTATATTAATGGAATGGATTTTTTTCTCCACTATAAAAAGATTATTATAATTTTTAAAAAATTTAATGGAATTTGTTTTTATGAAATTTCAATGTTCTTTTAGTTAATTTATTATTTATGGTTTATTCAAAGGGATAACCATTTCATAAACTCTTCTCTTGGATGTGATATACTCCACATCGTTAGTTAAAATCCTATTTCAGAGGTGTATTCTCATGGATATTAAGTTTTAGTAGTTTCCTTTTAGGTTTAATTCTCAGGGATGAAAATTATTTGAGAGTTATATGATGTAAGGTTTGGAATTTTCCTAAGCCTTTACTTTATCATTTCTCTTGTATTGAGTGTTTTGGGAAGTCTCATTTCATAGTTTCTATATTTTTATCAATTTCCATAATTTATGAATATTTTATATCCTAAAAATTATTTGGATAAGTCTTATATGTTATGTTTTAGAAATATATTACACATGAAATTTTTGTTAAATGAAATATATTTCAAAAATAAAAATATATTGTTTATAGAATAAATTTTCATATTTGTGATTTAATTATTTATTAGATGATTATTTTATTTAACATGATTTGAGATTTATTATTTACTATGTATTGTTTGATTTATAATTACGTAAATTATTTTTTTGGTGATAAAAATTTTGGAATTATTACTTAAATAATTTATTTATATTTTTATTAGATTTATGGAGGTTTGTTAATTTCATGTTATTTTATTTTTTTAATATAATTAAATTATTTGGAATTGTATAAATTTTTTAATATATATAATTTATTTATGTGGGGAGTAAAGAAAACTATTTAAATGAATTATGCAATATATTGAATGTGAGATATGTTATTTTAGTAGAGAATGTGAGAATTTTTATGTATTTAAACAATTAAATTAGTGTAATATTTATGGATTTTCCACCTTTCATTATCTTTTGAATGGTCACATGTTTGATATGTTGAGAAAAATTCTATCATCACATATTTAATCTTTGAATACTTTAATAATCAAACCTATAACTAAATTGATGGAATAATTGTTATTCTCTATTCTTAATAGGTCCTTTGAAATGAGTGTGGGAATACCTCTATATTTTATTGATGGAATCACACCAATTATTTCCTTAAGACAATATTACTAAAAATATATAACCATTTAATAATCTAACTTTTCTAAACCTCTAAGGTAAAGGAAAATCATAACTCCATTCTTGGGCTTGGTGGGGAGGATTTGTTCATGTGGGAGGGTTTGTAATTTAAAAAAATAATTTCATTAAATTACTCTTATCTTGAGCCCTTGTTTGGACTAGGGTAAGGTGAATTTTTTATTCCTTTAAATTAAAATTATATTGGGTTGAATATATTTATATAATATTTGTTATTCTAGTTGAGTTGTTTTAATGATCTATTATTAAAATATATGATGTATATGAGTTGGTATTTTGTGACATTCTAGGGAGAGTAGAAAAGTGTTTTTGGTATAAGAATGGAAAGGATAAATATGTAATTTCATTGGTAAATCGACAATGAATGTGATTTCATTATTTTATATCCATTTATTTATTATAAATTGATATATATATATATATATATATATATATTATTCTAAACGAAATTAATGATATCATGTTATATTCATTTTCTTCCATATTTTTATTAAGGTTTATATTTTGAAATTATGGGAATAAATGGAAGTGAGATGAATTTTGGGTTTAAAAAGTAAATCAAGAAGGAAATAAAAAATATGAAAAGTAAAATTAATAATATTATTATATTAATATTTGTGCTTATGGTGATACTTATAATTTAATGGATATTTTTATATATGAAATTCATATATGGTGTGACACTAAATGATGATTTTTATATAAATTTAGTTGTAGCCAGAATTTTATGATTACATTATATGAGAATATATATAATGATATAATTATATTTTTTAGTTTAGATCAGTATTCTTATATAGAATTATCTAATAATGAGCTATGGATTTAGGTCGATGTGTCAGTGATAAAATTAAAAATAAAAGTGGGAATTAGATAGATTGGTTTGATATATAAAACTATAATTCCAAACTAATCAATAGAAGGTAACTCAATTGAGAATATAAAGCAAGAATAATATGGAATTAATATTAAATCAATTAAAGTCTTATTTAGTGTTGAGTAATATTAATTTTGATTCATGTAAGAGGATTATAAGCTTAGGGTGAGACTTATAATCTTTGTTTAATTAACTAGATGATTAAAATAGATATTGAATGGAATAAATAATGTAAGGTACTAATTAATATAACCTCATATATATTCTTAGTTAGTAGTGGATAAAGAATTAATTTGTGTGGATTAAATTATAATAATAGATAATACAAGAAATTAAAATGGGGTTTATCATAAATTAGGTTTTGTATAGACATTTAATGGAGATAATGAAAGTGGGTCTTAGGGGCCACTCTTATCTCATTTATCATTCCAATAGTAGTTTTAGTAGAGTTGAGTCATGACATATCCAATGGAACATAACATGGGGAATTAAAATAGAAATTTATATTCTAATAACCTCCTATATTATATATTAATAAGTGTGAACTTCATTATAAGAAGTTTCATGTGCTTATGATCATCAATAACCTAATAGTCAAACTTACTCTATATCATGTTAGAGAATTTTATCCAACTATATAACATGTATTCAAGAATATTTTCATAGCATTTCAAGAATATCATTATAGTGTGAAAATTTTAAGACTTTTTTATTTAAAAACTACTCTAATTACTTTATCACATTGATGATATGCATAGAAATAAACAAAATATAATAATATTCTATTCTTAGAATATTTCTTGTAATCAAAAATACAAAGTAGTTGGTTCTAGGGAACTAACTCCAATAAGTTTATCATTATCATATTTTCCAAGGTAGAGGAATAATTATGTTCCATTTATTTATTCGATAAAATTTTTATTTGATGTAAATTATTTTTATAGTTCATGAGAACTGAATCCATGATGACCATGTTTCGGGTAATTTACTGATAATAACAAGTTACTTTATCAAGACCATTCATTTTTTTGTGTCACAATTCTAGAACCATGTTCTTGAAAACCATTTCTCCTATATATCATATAAAAAATTTATTAATTTTCATATACTTATTCATTATGATAATTATGATGTTGGTATATCATCATTCATGTGGGTGTTTGAACAGACTCAAACAAGAACATGTTTTACTAGGGAATGAGTAAGAATTTAGTGTTATATAATAGTAGTATCATTTTATCAGAAAAATTATGATATTAAAATAACATCATTATAGTGTAGGATGATATTTAGAGAGAGTTTAGATTAGAATATGATTGAAAATGATGGTGAATATCAATGTACTTTGATGATTTCACTTCTTATCGACTCGAATTTCATCCAAATAAAGTATTTTGGAATCCTTATTCAAACCATTCACTACAAAAAGTCCAAGAAATATTTATGAGAGGTAAAATGGGAATATATTCAAATTAAAATCTAATAGATTGTGTTTTTTTAAGGGTTTGATGAGTTTTTATTTATAGGTAAGTTTTATGTGTCATTTTCGAAAATATTTATTCTTTTATGTATAAGGCTTTCATTTTAAAGGCAAGTAGATACAAAGTGAAAAAATAATAGAGGTAGGATAAATTTTGGTTGATATAAATCTCTCATATATACATTTAGAGATAAGGTTTCATGATATTTTAAGTCCTTACCATTTACATTAACTCTTTTTACCTCATTTTACCTTTACCGTGGTATCTCCATTTTTACCTCGGCAATTTATTTTTCTTCCAAAAATTGAAATTGACCAACATTATTAAATTTTATATTGGGATTACAAATTTGGACTCCATTTAATATAATTAAATTTAAAAATATGATAAATATAACTTTTAAAATTATATATATATATATATATATATATTAAAAATATGAATTTTTGAACATTAATTCTTCTTAATATAATTTCATATCAATTTTTACATAAATGAGTGTTATATTATTTTTTAAATAAACCTTTCTTTTGATTCATCATTTAACAGTGATAAATTTTATTTATTAAGAAAACAAAACAAAACCTTTAAAAAAATCTTTGAAAAATATACCCTCTTAACATTAATTGATTTTAACCATATAAATTTAAATAAATAAGTGTTAACCTATTTTTTACACCTTTAAACATGGTTATTATATTAAATTAATTTTATAGAAATTGACTAAAAAACTTTAAATAGTCAATATAAACAAGAATTATTCAATGAATGGATGAAAAAATATTATAAAAGAACCTAACTAAATTAAATATCAAATAAAAACTTTATCGAGAAGGTATATTATCAATTTAAATTTATTATTCAAGACAATATAACATGTTCAACCAAGAAGAAGCATAGGGTAAGGGTTTATTCTACAAACTAGTTTTTATTCTGGGTTGTTTATGTTCAAATTTATATCGAAGAAAATTATATTCTCTTTTACTTTTAAATTCCATATATATTCTTATCCTCTATTTATCGATGGAGTTTACATTTTTTCATTTATTTTCCACTATTTGGTACTACAAATGACTAATAAAATGTTTTTAAGGAAAACCAACCTTATTTATCAATTATTCAGGAATATTTCTCCTTTATATCCATGTTTTCTATAATGATTATATTAATGATTTAACTATGATCCAATGATTTCTTAAAGTAATTTAAAACTATATTTTACTTCATTTAAATATGTTTAAAATGAATCATCTTCATGTTCTTTAAATAAGGTGTTTTTTACTTTTTTCCAAAAGTTTAAAAGGAATCATCATTTCAATATTTACCAAATGAATGGATTTTCCCACTATCAAAACTATTATTTTATTTGAATATTACTTTACAAGTTTCCATAGTTATTTTCAAAGAAATGAATTTTCTAAATATTCTATAAATTTTTATTTAAAATTATATCAAAATAAAATGATATTTTTCTCATGCTTTCAAAGAAATTATAAAATGTTTTTTAAAGGTTTTTTATATATATGTCAATATCATTTGATAATTAATATGATTTACTAGGTATGTAACCAAATGAAATCATCCAATTTATTTATCTATATTTATTTTTATCATGTGGTTCTATTTATTTACTTTAGAAAATAATAACATTTCTTATACTAGTTTTTTATTACGGATATTTATATTGATTGTGCATTGAATTTTTATTCATTTAATTTATAAAATGAATGAATTTTGACATAGTAAGTGATAGGTGGTCCCAATTATATCCCCTTTATATATTCGTAGCTATCATGATGCAAACTAGTTTGGTTACTTGGTGTACACCTCACATAATTATGTATAGTGTCTTGGCAAGAGGCCTTGAAGTAAAGATTATGATATATAACAATTTCTATTATATCATTATAAAACTTGATATTGTTATCCATGTGATTATTTATGTTTGTATTCTATTTATGGATATATTTCACTTCTATGATATTTTTATATATAATATTTTATTATTGTTTACCTTTGCAAAATTATTCGCACATTATTTATTCTATGATATCTTTTGTTATATATTTTTCCTTTTTAGGAATCTAAGCTAACCATTTTTTCTTTCCTTGGGTTACAAAGAAGGGATATATTAATGATTTTAGGGATAAACTAGAACAAATAATAAAGATATCACTACAATTTTATGTTTTATTATATATTTTAAATTAATTTTGAGAATAATTTTTTCATCTAGTCTCCCAATACTACTAAACTATTCAATCATTCAAGATATGATCTCTTATATCATATGCCAATATATTAAGTTAACCATTAACTTCAAGTTATATGATTCAGTTTTTCACATTAATCACTTATTTTATAACCTTATTCATTTATATTATATTTTATACTCTTCAATTATAATCATTCATTGCACATATATTAGCTAGTTATTGTTTATTTTCATTATTGGGTGTTAGTAATTTTGATTATTACATAAAAGTTTTATAACGGTGATTTCAATCCTCATTAATTGATAAAAATTTCATAATTCACATATTTTTCAAGGTAGTGTAATAATTATATTATAATTATTTATTTAGTACCGTGTTTATATGATGGAACATATGGGTATAGTTCATGAAAATAGAATCTATGAAGAGAATATTTCAGGTAATTTAATAGTAACAACAAGTTACCTTATAATTCCCATATATTTTAACATTTCACACTACAAAAATTATATTAATGATATAAATTACTCCTTAATAACATATACTACCAATATTAATGTCATTTATGACATCTCAGTCATGGTTCACTCATAAGTAACAAATCTTAAGGACCATATGGCCTCAAGTGCACCTCTTTGTATACCAAAGGATATTGATCAACAATGAGGGAATAATTATAGTTTGGTGGGGAGACTATATTCTCTAGATCATTACAAAAAAAGTGTAATAAAAAATAAAATTAACTTCAAGTATCTAATAAAAACTTATATATAAAGTAATAAACTGATGGCCTGAAAAGTTCCAAATGAAACCGTACTTGCATGAGCCTAAGATAATAAATGTAAAAGGAAGATAATAAAATCAATAGGTAATGCTCTAATAAAAGGGATAGATGAAAATAAATTAATAAACATGAAGAGCCAACTCCTTTAGGCAATCTAAGTATATGCTCATTACATATCTCCCATGGAAATTCATATCCCCAAACAAGTAAGAGTAAAAGAGGCATGATCCAAGTTCCTAACATACATCCACAAGATCTACTCAGGTACCAAGAAGTATTTCGAACAAGGTGTGAGAAAATCTCAGTAGTCCACCACCAATGATCTCTAATATATCACATTATATGATTATAAAACATTATAGTGTGTAGTTTATAGATAAAGAAAAATGTAAGTGTAAGTGAACTAAATAATACCACATTATTCATCCTAATATAGATTTTCTCTGACCATAAGAATAGTACTGTAGTCTAAGGGACAATGGCTATAATTCCAAGAATCCAAGACAAACTATCCTAGTTAATCTAGGGAATGGGTATGGGAAATCCCACATATATAAAATAAGTGAATCCAATGAGAATGCTAAGGCATTCCACTTTCTAAAATGGAACTAAATGAGTCTGATGAGTAAGGACAAGGTAATATCAGGATAGACCTGATTGGAATACAATGAGATAAGATGAGGTATTCTATGTCCAAGGACATCATGTTTAATCCTAGTATCTCATACCATGCATTCAAATTTTTTTGGAAATTGCAATTAAATCATCAGTGTTATTACAAGGCATCCAATAATGTAATGCATTGATTGATCTAAGGTGGGATTACCCCATGGCATTCATATCAATAAATTAGGTGTTGGCCATTAGGTTCACACTTGGAATTCAAAGCTAGAATATAATTATTTCCCATTTTAGGACTCACTATAACCATAAACATTATCATTATATTAACAATATCAAGGTTTATAAATAACAAGAACAAGTTAATAAATAAGTGCACTCAGGCTTAAGGAATCTCAGTAAAATTATATCAAGGTTTTTATTTAATTTAAATCAAAACCTTAGAGGTGTCACCCAAGGTTTTCCATAGGGTACTTATGTCATTTGATAATTAAATTATTATTTTTATTTTTAGAGTTTCATAACAATAATTGAACTTATCTTAAACATTTATCCATGACACCCTAATTATTTAAAAACATTTATGTAACCCACGACATACCTATGGTCATTATAAGTGTTCATTTATTTAAGTGACATGCCAAAGACACCCTATGGGGTAGTTTCAAAATATTTGTGAAGAATAAAATTTTTATTTATTAATTATCAATACATACACACCTTATGCGGTGTTTTGATTTTATAAAAAGTGATTTTTTTAAGGGAGTTAAGTTGAACTCACCCTATGTGGTGGTCTGGGTTGAGGTTTTTAACTTCCAATATTATAAATAAATATTATTCAATATCTTGGTTGGGATTTAGGTGAAAAAATAAATTAATTAATAATTTTTTAGGAATGTCTTGGAATTATCAGTGTGTGGCACAACGTCACATTTTATAAACGAAAAAAATTAAGGGAAAGGCATATAGACCACCTACCTCAGGCTTATAAGGCTTCATTCAATGGGTATTGGACCCTGATTCAAGCTAGAATGAAATAAATTGGAAAACCCTAAAAAATTCTAAAAGTAGGGTCTAACCCACATAAACTAAGTGGGGGAACTTTATGGATAACTAAATTAACAACAGAATCTATAGGAGAGATATAATCACTGAGATCTCTTGATCACAAGTGAAGATATTCAAAATAGACCAAGAATAAAGGAGATCTCTCATGGGGGAAGGGAGGAAGATGAGGGTGTTCATGGGGTGATCTTAGTTAAATGAGAAATAAAAAAGGGATTATGAACTTATAAGGTTTAGGGATGAAATATGAATTTTTTCATTTTTAATAAGGTGCATAGTTTTTCTGCATAGTTAGTAAAATCATGTGCCAACTATGTGGACTCACTATCCGAAGAAACCCCCACCTTGAATAGTTATACCATATGGTTTGACAAACCCAGCTTGAAACATGTTAATCCCTATGAACTATTATAGAAAAACACATGGTTAAATAGGGGCCCTTGCATGGCTTAAAAATCACATGCCTTCAAAAAATAGGTCACATAGTTTGGGTTGCATGGTGAGTGCCACTGTGATCTTACCATGCGCTCTAGGATATTTTCACCTAAAACTATTGTTTCAAAGCCTAAATATCCTTATAATTATTCTAGATTTCAAGAAACCTCTTGAACATCATACCACATACAAAACCAACACTTTAATGTGATCTAACTCTCATAATTCAATTAAGAAGCTCAGTTTTAAAAATGACCCATCCACTAAACTGAAAATTCAGAATTCATTCGGGATTCTCAAATTTTACAAGCACTGGATATTATAAACTCCTCGCCATTGCACTTATCATCCACAAGTATCCCTAGTATACATCAAAAAATGTCACCTGACCTATACAGGTAATAAACTTCAATTCAAATGTAATTGTTCCACTTTTGATCGCTCGACGTTCTCCCATAGCACAACTCCAACCACAAGACACGAGATCACTCAATCCTAATCCAACTCTATTCTTCCTTATCAATCACCAAAATGATTCTATATGGATTTCATCTAATCTAAGACACCTACATCATTTTCTAGTTGGAGTTACCAGTCCATGATGCTCCCCATCATAAATATTTGCTTACAAGGCCAATTCTGAACAATTACACCATCCACGGTCAGATTTTCCTATCAAATAATGCTCTTATCGATCCACTAAAACACTCTATATGATCATAAGTATACCAAACCTAAATACACGTTAGAGTTCCATAAACCTAGTACCATCTCTCAGTTTCCTATTCTAAATCCATAAAAATGTGTCATAACCACCCAGTCACAAATTGTACAGACCATATCTTCCTTAAAAATCTCATCCAACCACCAAAACAAGTCTATAACCTTTCCAGGGATTATCGTGAAACAATTTCAAACTTAATGCATCCAATTACATGTTGTAATGATAGTCAAACCACTTATAGCTGAATATTCTCAAAAATTATTGGTTACACTTTCTAGCACATTATCACTACATAATCATGATGTATTTACCCTTAGAGGTATCCCCTAATAATATAAGAATTCTCTACAATATTTGTACTGATCCCTCAGTGAAATTAAATTATTATAATATCAAATTATGTTACCTAGTAGTAACTTAAGAAAATTACAATTTTCCCTTTAGTAACTCAAGAAGATTTCAAGTTACTCTTTGTTAAATTAATAAATATTCAAGTTACCTTTCAACAAGAGGTAAAACTCTAGAGGTAGGGGTATTTGTCACAACAAACCCATGGTTGATTTCTATCTACCCAAAAAAACATCAAAATGTCCCAGAACAAGCATTGACACTCCACAATCATCGATCTCACTCGGGTCACCCAAAGTTATCCTAAGCCCACATTCGATGTTTGGCCTCAACCAAAAGCATGTCTGAGCCTTAGCCTAGAATTTACTAAGTAATCTACATGTTTTTTTCTACACCCATTCATTGACATCATGATGCCATAATGATCTCCCCACAATTTATCACATGTATACCATATCTCCCTCCCACAAGGGTCACATCCACAAATAAACATTTTCTCCCCACCTTAGGATTTTCCTAGGTGTAAATTCACTATAAATGGAAAATTTATTCTCATGGAACATTACCCATCCACCAAAAAACATGGTTTCCAAACAAATCCAACACACTTACACATGGATCCAAAATGAAACTTTAACTCAGCATACCTAGGAACCATACTAACATTGAGGATATTTTCCTTAAATATCTTGTGGTGTACTTACCATGGATGAACTTTAGGAACTTGATATCATAGATAACATAGGTATATTCATAAACATACACATGATTCTCTTCATGAGACATGATCATGTGCATCGTTAGTATTAGACAACAAATCTAGAACCCTAATTGAGTTCGACAGTGTTACAAAACCCAGTCATTTTATATGATCATCCTTGATTCTAGTATAACACGGTTTTCTCAGCATTCCCATGTCATTATACTCCATAATTGACCCATGAATATATCCTTCAATAACTCATGAACCTTTTATAAGTAGTTATAAACTAACACAGCTCAAGTTTGTACATTAAGTCATTTATCAAACCCCCTTGAGACTTAAATAATTACCCTATGAAGATCAGCAGGACCTATGTATAACAACATTTACTGCCTCAATATTAAATCAACATAGTGGGTTCACTTATTTAAAGTGATTCATATACCCAACAGCTCCACGCATACATGATATGTGATATCCTACACAAATTATCAACCCAGGGTCACATTATCTCACCTAAATATTAAGTTAGGGGATAACTTAGTGATTCATTCAATACTGAAATTATGTTCAAAAAACTAACTAAATAGAAAACTATGATCTATAAATTTTATTCCCACAAAACTTAAGAATCCCTGATGTAGACATCTCTAACAAGGCTTAACTTACAACATGACCACCCATCTACCAGGGGTTTTGTTCCAAAAACTAAGAGTCTTACCCAATCCAAAATATTATATGAGTGGAACTTCTCATGACTAAAACTAAGTTAAATAATCCACTAATGCTTCCTATTTCCATTTGAACAAACAAAAACTAGGTAACCCCTTAATTATAAGAGGCATCGACTTATAAAACAAGGGTCACACTTAAAAGGAAACTTGGATTGCATACCTAACCTCTAGGTCCAACGTAATATAAGAATCCAATTGAGACCCATGGGAAATGTCCACATTCCCATCCAAGGTAACTTTAAATGAAACTCTCAAACTTACCCTCACACTAGGGTATTTTCTAACAACACAACTAAAATATTTTACTTAAACCATTACATTAATTCATATTTTTATATAAAAATTACATCTAAAATAAATAAATTGTCAAGTACTAGTTATAGAGGAAAAAAATTTATAAACTTTACTTGGGTCTATATTTGGATGACTTCACAAAGAACTCTAGAAAAATTATCTCATAACTTCCTTTCAACCATAACTTATCCATAAGTTCTTACAGGTAAGATTAGTTAAAGAAAATTTCAATCATAATCTATAGGGTAAAACAACCTTTAAGTTGTGATTAGGATTTTAATTACTTTATGCCTCATATCAATAAGGCCCAAAAACACACAAAAGGTCTTTAATCATAATAAGGGGATTATTTTGGTAAGATTACACCATACACTTATATTAAAAACCATATGAGTGGATACGAATGATTTAAATAACTATCCCTTTTAATATAATTATACCCTTATGGGTTTAAGAACTAAGGCAAGTAAAGATGATGTCGTCCTGTGAGGGCCAAGTCATTCCAACCTAGGTTCAGTTATATAGGCATTCATTCCCAACTTATGAATGAAACACTCTATAAATTACAATTGACATCTTATTTAAGTGAAACCACTTAAAATTTGATTATTAAAGATTTTAACACACCCTTAGTGGGTGTATCTCATAAGAATAATATTTTAATATTATCCTACAAGGTTTAAGTCAATCATATAAAGATTCATTTACACGGTTTTCCATTCCCATGTTATAAAGGTACAATCCTTTATAAGTTTCAATCATCACAGCATTTAACTAACATCCATCATTGAACATTTGGATTTTATAAGAAAGAAAAGGTACAATTACTTTAACCTTTAGGGAGTCTATTATACTAACATAAATTTCTAAGATTGAACTATAAGGATTGAATCAATCATATAAGGATTTGGTTAGGTGGGTAGTCATTCCCAAGTTATGGGGGTAACCACTCCATAATTTTCAATTATAATCTCATTTAACTAACATCCATAAAAAATCACATGGATTTGTTAAACAAATCCAATTCTTTAAAATTAAATATTCAATTAAAGATAATTTATTAACTATTTAAAGGCTAAAAAATTTCCTTAATTAACTTCAATTTGGATAGATATAATGGAGTCTTAAATTTATGTTGGAAAATATTATTTAGGTTGATGCAGACACTTTATTTAACCAAACCCATATAATTTCTATAAAATTCCAAAAAACCAAAAAATCAAATAATATCAATAAACATGTCATTCATGTTAATGAAATGTGAATCCTATGTTTCTAAAATGATACATGAACACACCAAATATCTTTACATACAAGTCCAATAAATAAATCCCATAAATTAATAACCAATAGAATGAAAAAAATAGTCACTCAAGGAGAAATAATAGTCAATAATAATATAAAAAACATGATAAAAAATTTTATCCCTAGAAACTTGACGTCCCACCATGTGTGGGTTGGTCATTCCTCAACATGAGCTATTTACCATGTTCTTAAACATCTTAGTCTCTTATATACCAAGCCAATATAGTAATATAAAGAAAAAAAGAAAGTATTTGATACCAATTTGTGATGTCATGGACCCACTTCACTGATAAGTAACTGACTCCGAGGGTCAAATTTCCTCAAGAATGATTCCTAATATGTCATAGGGTATCGACTAGTAGTTAGGGCCTAATGATGGGTCGGTGTGGAGACCGTAACCTCTATATCATTAATAAAAGCTTTTATATAAATCAAATGAACTATAGATAGATAATAACAATTGACAGATAACCTGAAAAGTTCCAAATGAAACCATCTATGCATGAACGTAAGATAGTATGTGTACAAGGTAGATAATACCAACCACATGTAATACCCATACAACTAGAATATAATAAAATTAATACAAATAATAAATACCCAACTCTTTTATGTAACCTGATTCCATGCTCAGTAAATAGATCTAATTATAATTTCTATCCCTAAACAAGTAACATAAAATAGGAAAAATCCAAGGTACTAACCTTCATCTATGAGATATGCTTGGGTACTAAGTGGTGTCCTGAATAGAGTGTTATTAAAACTCATTAAGCTAGAACCAACAAGTGTCTAATGAATTATATAATGTGAGTATAAAACATAAGAGTGTGAAGTATATAAATAAGTAAAGTAGTAAAGTATATTTGAAATAGATAATACCACCTACTTTGTCATTAGTCTGACTATCTCTGACTATAAAAATAGTAATATAGTTTGAGGACCCATGGAAATAATCCTAGAAGTCTAAGAAAAAAAATTCTATGGGAATCAAGGGAACATATCTTGGAAATCCCACCAACAAGAACTGAATTAATCTAAAGAGTATTCCAATACATTCCACTTTCAAAAAGGTCTCTAACTAAGCCTAAGGAGAAATTCGTACGAAATATTGGGATAAACTTGATTGGAATCCATTGGGTTTGAACTTAGCATTCCAAATTGGAATCCAAGTCTTACCTATAAAAGGCCTCACTATAACCATCACCAATATCATTATATTAAAAAGATCAATTTTGATAAATAATAAGAACAATTTAATTGTATTTCTTGGACCCAAACCACTGGGTTTGATCTAGAGGGTCACATGACCACATGCATGCTTCCTCATATGCAAGAGGATTTTGACTAGAAGTGAGGGTATAAATTCACCAATGGGGAGATTATACCCTCATTATCATGTCATAGAAAAAATAAATAAATATTATAATAAATAATCAGAGTACATGTGGAAACATGGAAGTGACATTAATGTAATACAAATAAATGGGCTTCCATGGGGGAAATCCAGACCGGTTTGATAAGTGTAGATAAATAAAAAATAAATAGTTGGGTCTCATGGATTATATCTTGGTCCTCTAGTATCTTTATACACCTCCACTAATTGATCCAACATACGGATCTTTCCCTTCTCTGGATCTCTAGTCATGAAATCTACAAGATCATTGAAATTTTCAAGTTGGGAGTGAGTAAAAGACTCAGTAGGACACCACTAATGCATCCTTAACCAAGTTTGATAAAGTATAATAGTTTTATTTCATGAATATAATAAATTCATATTAATCATAAAATCATACGATCTAAAAATGAGTGGTTTTACACTAACCAAGCCTACAAAAACCTCCGTCTATACCAACATTGGATCTATTTTGGAATAATGATGTCAATTCATCATAAAATGATCATAATCAAACCCCAAGTCTATCAGCATGCCACTCAAAATCCATAAGGCATCAATGGGCATGCTACTCATAATCCAAAAGGCATTGAGTTGAAATGATTCTAGTAATCCACAAGGCATCAAGTCAATGTTCTACTCAAAATTTACAAGGCATCAAGTATTGGTGTATTTCCTCTAAATCCTAAATGCATCGAGTCACATATGTCCCACAAGGAAATCATGATTCACCATCATTATTGTTTCTCATCAAGAACACTTCCACTCTAAGGTATAACCATACCATGATGGTCACCTATCAATTGTTCCAAGCACAAATCCTATAAAGTAAATATGATACAAAATAAGGTAAAATATGATAACAAACATAGAATGACATCATGAGATAAATAATAGCACCAAATTCAATATGTGAATCATATTAATCAAGGAATCTAGCTATTCTAACAATTCTCATTGAAACAAAATCATAGTGAGTTTCATGGGATATACACACACCCACATCTGATCATGAGTCAATAAAGATTTTCAATTATTCCTATACATAAATTATAACAACACAGCATGTATAAAAAAATTCCTAAGAGGTAAGAAAATCCTTCCTCAAAGTTATCGATATCAATTGAAAGGATAAACAACCCTGTGTGGTTCAAAAGATAGAGTGAAAAATCAACAGTCAAGAATACCCACTCTAAGGCCTTATTATCATAGTTGTCAACACATCAACTCTTGAGGTACATTAAGGGTTCCTAGAACCAAAACCAACTTTTTTATTTCAAAAATAAATAAAATATCACATGTGAAGATACTTCCACTATCCTTGATAATTTTCAAATTTTCATTTTCATCCAACACATGTTCTAGTAATCTTTTCATTATAAAATCACACATGATAATATAAATATCAATCTAGATTATTACGAGATCATACATGGTAGTACATATAATTATTCTTTGATAAAACTATATAATTATACTTGATAATTTTCTTTATTATCATTTAATAATTATCTTATGATAATTTTTCATAAATTATCCTTTGATAATTTTATATGGTTATCTTTTTATAATTAATTTCAATAACTCTTTAAAATATTTAATAAATTATCCTTTGGTAATTCCTTGTAATTATCATTTATTAATTTATGATAATTATCCATTAATAATTTCTCATGTTTATCATTTGATAATTATTTATTTTCATCTTTTGAAAATTTTGCACAATTATCTGTTGATAATCCATTAATGAATTATCCTTTGATAATTTCTTTATAATTTTCTTTTGCTAGTTTTTATAAATTATCCATTAATAATTTGATATAATTATTAGTTGGAAATTATTTATAATTATCCATTGATAATTTCCTAGTAATTATCTTTTGATAATTATTTATAAATTACCACTGAAAATTCAATGTTTTTATCATTTGATAATTTTATAAATTATTCCTCTCTAATTTAGGTTTATTGGTTTTATTTAAAATTAAAAATTTTATCATTTTCTTCAAAATTTTGGGAAGAATAAGAATAAAAAATTAAAAAATTACAAATAAAATCCACATGTTTCTTCTCAGGAACTACACACAGAGAAAGGAAGGAGGAGGGTTTTACCACCACACATAAGAATAAAACTAAATCAAAATAGGACTCCAATTCAAGCATAAAGGAGACACATGATCACTCGAACTCAAGGGAAACATCCAAGAATAAAGGCTGCAAGATTCAATGATTTTATAGATACTCACTTCATATTCCTTTGGCACTTTCCAAAACCCCAATTTAATCTAATTATTTAATCTATGCCTTAACCAAAACATGAATATGGAGTATTTAATTTTTCAACATTAATGCATTGTTAATTTAAAACTAATCAAAAACATGTTATTCGGGTGATTTGGTTGAAGGTCGCATGAAGGAGGAAGAGTTACAGGTGCAATGTAGAAAGGGAGAAAAATTAAATAATAAAAATAAAATAAAATTTGGAAAAATAAAAGGAAAAAAATAAAATAAAAGAGAAAACACCTAATGAGGGTGCATCCAAACCAGAAACTCAATACACACAAATTTTATGTCACACATAGGGTAAAACCCACATTCTAGACCTAATGACAGTCTCATGTTTTCTATCTAAAATATCATTCAAGTGATATTTCATTATTTTAGAAAAAAATCACATGTTATATTTAATATATCTATTCTATCAATTTTGAGGCTCTATGGGCCTTGGAATACCATTTTAACTTCAAGCCTAAGTCTAAATATATTATATAGAATATTCTAAAGTGTTAAAAAGGATTTACCCTTATATAAATCCACTTCAAAAAACCATTCATAATTTGATTTTTATTATATAAAACAATTTATATAAAAAACACTTAAAAATAAAAAAAATGGTTTAATTATCCTTTAAAAATTTATAATATTACAAATCTCCCCCTTAATCAACTTATTTCCCATGAGAAGTAACTCTAGTGGTCTTGATCAAATAAAATAGGCCACTGATCTCAAACATCACACTTGGACTCCCATATATCCTCCTAGATCCTCCCATGTTACCACTAAATATGGAAAAATGGCATCATCTTCCCCTTAAAGGAATGTCTCACTCTAGTTCATAATCTACATCGGACGCTCCTCATGAGATGCATAATGCTCTAAATTCATGACCGCATAGTCGATGACATGCATAAGATGAGCCATTTACCTCTAGATATATGAAATATGAAGCATTTCATTCATATTTCAGTGTTAAGAAGGAATATCTAGATGATATTCCATTTTCAAAACCTGTTTCATGAAAATGAAGTGTCCAAAAAACAATGGTTCTAGATTACCTTGATTTCAATGATGTTAGTGGAATAACCAAGGATTCTCTCTCAAGAAAACATAATCACCCAAAATAAACTTCAAAGGTATCCTCCTACAATTATAATATGATATATTAGTTCTCTAAGAGATGATCAACCTCTTATGGATCAGATGCACTCTCTTGGAAGTCTCCTAAACAAAACTAGGCCCAACAACCACTGCCTCATGACAACAAAGTGGTGATCAAAACATCCTCCTATAAGGATCATCATAAGGTTTTCTCTAAATCAAATCTTGGTAAATTTTGTTTTATTTAAACTCAAACAAGTTTAAATGATCATAGCATTATCCACAAAATTCTAGAATAAAATATTGAATCATATACTCTAGTATGTGTATAGTCCACTTGAACTATTTGTATTTTTGAGGAAGGTATGTTGTTCCTAGTCTCATATGAGACCCTATATATTTCTACAATCCCTACCAAATTACAATGTAGAATGTGATTCTCTATTTGATACAATTATAAAGGGAACTCTATTTAAACATATAATCTCATAGACATAAATATTTCCCAGCTTGTACACTGAGTGAGTCTCTCAATTCGGTAAAAAGCGGTAAAATTTCATTTTTCGATCAACAATCACCCACACAATATAATAAATCCTCTAGGAACTGGGTAACCCTATCAAAAATTCTATTATGATACCCTCCCACTTATACATGGGAATAGAAAGTGGATAGAGAAACCCACAAGGATAATGGTGTTTTTCCTTTAACCTCTGGTATATAAGGCATCGGGACACAAACCCAATGATGTCCCTATTTATCTCTATCCACCAGAACTGTCAACTTAAGTAGTGGTACATATTCATTTCACCAGAATGTATAACCCATTTATAGGTATGAAAATATATCATCCTATCCTCTATGATGGAATCAGTGACTACCACTCTGTCATGCATAAGGATCACATCATCATAACTCAAATTCTAGATAGGTATCGGATCACCTCCAATTAGTTGTTCCCACATCACAGTACACTTTGGTTCTAAATCCTATCCTACCTTTACCCAGTCTACCAAATAAGATGTGAGCATCAAGGGAGAAAAATTAATTGATCATTGACCCTTATAAGCATTCATCCACTAGTTATACAACAAGTTCATAAGCACCACTTCTCCACTAAAGGCCCCTCACCAAGATCCTGCTCCACCTACATCTTATGAATAAGAACATCTACAAAAAAGTTACCTTCTCCTAGTGCATAATTTATCTTGAAGTCAAACATCCACAGATACTCAACCTAGAACCTATGTCTCATATTCAGGTCTCATTATGTGGTGATATAGTAAAGGCTATTATAGTTAATGTAGACAACAAACCTCTCACTAGAGAGATAGTATTTCTAATAATTCAGAGCATATAACATGGCTACAAGATCCATTTCATGATTAGGGTAGTTATATTCATGGTTTCATAGCTCACATAACTCATAAGCAACCACATTCTATCACTACATCAATAATTCTCCCAAACCAACTCCTAATTCATAACAGTATTTGGAATATCTAATCCTTGTATTGGGTAGCATCAGTACTTTAGTTTTATTAGGATTCCTCTTTAATGTAATAAATGCCTCTTCACATTGGCCCATCCTATAAAACTTTACTCTTTTCTTTATCAACATTTTCATGGGTGCTGATAGTAAAGTTAATTCATGGATAAACTTTCAGTAATATTCTACTAAACCAAAAAAAACTCCTAATCTCAAACATGTTCCAGGGAAGTATCCAGGACATGAATTCCTATAATTTATCTGGTTCTATAAATATACTCGTATCAAACACTACATGTCCTATTAAATTAAACTTATAAATCCTTAAGTCGTACTTTGACAGCTTGGCGTAAAGTCGATGTTCTCGAAGCAAAATCAAAATCATCTTTAGGTTCCTAAAATCCTACTCTAGTTTTAGTGATTAAATGAGGATTTAATCAATGAACATGATAATGAACAAGTATAGATATGGGTTTAATATATTTTTTATGAGGTCTATGAACATTTTTAGCATGTTCATCAGTCTGAATAGCATTTTTAAGTACTCTTATAGCCCATACCTGCTCTAAAACACCATATTTAGAATTTCCACCTATCTAACTTGCAGATGGTGGTAGATCGATTGAAGATCAATTTTAGATAACCATCATGATACTCATAACTGATCAATCCTGGGCAATGGGTATATGTTATATATTTTCATCTAGTTTAGCTTCGAGTAATCGATGTAGAGTCGAATATTACAATCCAACTTCTTGGTGAATAACATAGGTTCACCCCATGGTGAGGTACTCAGTCCGATAAATACCATCCACTCCAAGTCATCCAACTACACATTTATATCCTTCAACTCGGTTGTAACCATATGATAATTGGGTTTTAAAATGGGTTGTGCACCCAACATAATCTTGATCTCAAATTAAACCCCTTTATCAGGAGGAAGTCCAGTGAAGTCATCTAGAAGGACATCCTAATAGTGATCTATGAATGGAGGAATATTTGAGGGGTTTATTAATGGTCATATTAAAAGAGATAATCCCACCATATATGTAGTGATCATCCCAAGACAACTCATGATTGTTCCAACTCTATCTACTCCCAATTTCGACTCTTCAATCATTACATATCTCTCTCCCTTTGGTGAAGTAAAAGATACCCATATATATTATAAATCAATGTGATCTTGGAATATGGTCAGTCAATCCATGTTGAGAATCACATCAAAATTCATCATCTCCAGAATCATGAATTCCCACAAATTTTCATAGTCGGCGATGACTAATGGACACTCTTGGCATCACTGAAGATGGTCCACTCCCATGCCCAATGGTGTATTGAGGGAGACTAACTCATAGGATAACTTGAAAAGTATGTCAAGTCTAGCAACTACTTATGAAAATATGGAAAATAGTAAGCACTGATATCGAATAAGGTAGTAGATAGAGTAGGTGTGATCAAAATTATACCTCAAATAGTAGACTTCCCCTCTCCACCATCTATTGGAGTCTAATCCATAGCATTCACATGGTCTGCCTTTACTCCACAACCCTATCTATGAGGTGAATGGCCATTATGAGTCCACTGCTGAGAACCCTGGATAGATCCCTAGGTTGAAGACTATGTCTGACCCCCTCATCTAAATAACCTTGGCCTCAAATCCCTAGAGAAAAACTATTGAAGATTTTCTGGCTTTACAAAATTCCTCCACATGCTTTAAGGTGTTGTACAAAACCTACAAAAGTATCTAACCTTTATAAAATTAAAGAACTACGAAACTCCTCATGAGGGATATAATGAATCTATGCTTTACTCCACCTTCATGTTAGTGGTATTCTTCACATATCTAGTCTTACTCTTCTTAATTATAGAAGAAACTCCCATAGTATTGGGATAAATTTCAATAACTATCCCTCTATGGGCTGGTAGTAAGCTTTCTACCCTATATTCCTCCATCCCCTTCTCATTAGTCAGGGCCTTGCGAATTGATTTTGTATATATCATCAGTTAAAATCCATTAAACTAATGTCTAATATCTAGTTGAAGTACTATCTCGAACTTATGATCCTATACACCTCATTCCAAGATAACAAAGAATAAAATTTAATTAATTCTGTAAACTGTGAAGAATATGTTGAGACAGTCATGGAACCCAGTTGTAATTCCATGAACTCTTATGAATAGTCTAGCTTCATCGTGTCGAGAAATTACTACTTGATAAATATCTCTTTAAAGGTCACCCAATTAAGAATCTCTTGTCTACTATAAAAACTCATGGAATTCCTCCATATCCTAGAATTACTCTAGAATGTGAAGGTTTCCAAGATCACATTCCCCTCCACAGGAGTCTAGACTATCTCAAAATTCTCTTAATAATGTTCGTCCAATCTTATAAATTCTACAATCCACCAGTGCCCAAGAATTTCAGAGGATAATATAGCTATAAATCCTAAGAATGGTTGGTCATGGTCCTCTATGTGGATCCTCCCTGCAAAGGAAATATCTGAAAAAGTCTCGGCTGAACATGCTCTACATACTAGATCACTTGTGTCAATATATTAGTGTGTTGGGGTACATCCACCTATACCATAGGTGGTGGCACAGGAGCATCTTGGTCTACCTCACTTGGTATTCTCATCAAAAAACTCCAAGGTGGAATGACTAAATCAAATAAATTAATTAGAACAATTAAGAATGAACCTAAAAAGTCTAATTTATTACACAAAGTTCTCTTAGAAGTTTACCCATAATCCAAGATATACCCCTCATATCACTAACCCTAGTTTCCATACCTACATGTCAATCATAGTCAGTATATATAAACTAAAACAACAATATTCTTAGTTCAACTAATTAATTATAATAAATATATATCGCATGAAGAGAAACTATCCCAAAAAAATAGAACAAATTAATTCATTTGATTGAAAAATAATATGAAGCACTAAAATAGGTATATATATTCCATGTGAACAATAATTCCTAATCACGATGCCTAAATTCACCTGAAAACCTCATAAATCATATATCAACATCATATGTATCAAACAAGGTGAATTTAATCAACA
Source organism: Viscum album (assembly GCA_963277665.1). Lineage (NCBI taxonomy): Eukaryota > Viridiplantae > Streptophyta > Magnoliopsida > Santalales > Viscaceae > Viscum > Viscum album. Next base: position 1,740,336,406 of record OY728155.1, read on the forward strand.
TAGATAGAAAAACATAGATTCCCTCACTTTATGGAAACTCTGAGGCCCACAATACAATGTTGTATAGGTACTGTCATAGTTCCCCTACCCTTGTCCCAAGTATCATATCATTTGTCTACCATGTCTTGAATGAAGTAAAAGTGAAAAAACAAGTTAGTGAGTCCTGGTACTTTGATATCATTTTGTAACACCTTGACCCGAACCACTAGGTATGATCCAGAGGTTCACAAAACCTCATTCACACCTCTACATACATAAGAGGATACCAATTAGTAATGAACATTTGTGTATGTTAGTGGGGATAATATACCCTCAATATCATGTCATGTGAAATAGAAATAAACATAATAATAAACAACATAGTAAAAAATAATAAATAGTTATATTATATGCAGAAACCTATAAATGACATACATGTCATACAAATAAATAAGATTGAAAGGTGGAAAGACAAACCAGTGTGATAAGTACTGATAAATAAATAAATAAATATTAGGTTCCTCTAGAGTCTATATCGGTCTACTAGAAGCTCTATACACCTCTTATTTCCCATCTACCACTTGGCGCTTTCCCGTCACCAGATCTCTAGTCATGAAATATACAAGTGCATCAAAATTCCTAAGTAGGGTGTGAATACAAGACTCGATAGGACACCTAAAATGCATCCTTAACCAATTTTACTCAATTATAATAGGTTTATGCAATTAATATAATAAATTCATAACAATCATAACATCATACAATATAAAATTGATTTTTTTGTGCACTAACCAAGGCACTATAAACACTCAGTCTTGTTATTTTGGCTCCATGTCATAATTTTGATCTCAAGTAAGCCTCAAGGCTATCAGCATACAACTCAAAATCCATAATGAATATAGTTAAAATGAAACTCATAATCCTCATGGAATCAAGACAATGGACTACTCGGAATCCATAAGTCATTGATCATCACCATGTTTTCTTATAATCCTCAAGGCATCAAGTTACATCTATCCCACAAGGATATCATGACCCACCTTCATCATTATCACACATCAAGAACACTCCCCCTCAAAGTTATAACCATACCATGATGTTCACCTATCACATATACCAAGCACAAATAATCCATATAAAAAATAATTCAAAAAAAGGTATAGCATGATAACAAACCTAGCATGACATCAAGAGATAAATAATATCATGAAAGTCAACTTGTGAATCATATCAAACAAGGAATCTATGCATTCTAATAATTATCATGGAAACATTATTAGAATAGGTTTCACAGGCTATACATAGACCCACATGAAATCAAAATTCAGGAATGGTTATAAATTATTCCAACACATGAATTATAACAAGGAAACATGTGTAACAAAATCACTGAAAGGTAAGAAACATACTACCTCAAAATCATCAATGTAAATTATTAGGATAAACCACCAAATTTAGTTTGAATGTTGGAGTGGAAACCTCAAAAGTTGAGGATACTATCTCCTGGGATTTATTTTTAAAGTTTTCATCATGTCAATACTTGAGGTACATCAAAGGTTCCTAGAACCAAAACCAACTATTTTAATTCAAAAATAAATACATTTCCAAATGTGATGAAACTTTATCTCTCCTGGATAATTTCCAAATTATCATTTTCATCCATTGAATCTACTAGTAGTATTCTCTTTGATAATAATTATAAAACCGCACATGATAATATAAATATCCCTCCAGATTAGTCTAAGATCATATGTGGTAGTCCTTATAATAATTCTTTGATAAAATTATATAATTATCCTTGATAATTTTCATAATTATCATTTCATAATTATCATATGATAATTTTTCAAAAATTACCCTTTGATAATTTTATATAATTATCTTTTGATAATTCCTTTTAATTATCCTTTTCTAATTTTTAATAAATTATCCTTTGGTAATTCTATGTAATTAGTTTTTGATAATTTCTGATAATTATCCAATGATAATTTCCCATATTTATATTTTGATAGTTATTTATTTTCATCTTATAAAAATATTTTTCAATTACCATTTAAAAATTATCCTTTGATAATTTTATGTAACTATTTTTTGATAATTCTTGATAATTATACTTTGATAATTTCTCCATAAATATCTTTTGACCAATCTTATAAATTATTCGTTAGTAACTTGACATAATTATTGTTTGATAATTATTTATAATTATCCTTTGATAATTCCATATTAATTATTATTTCATATTTTTTTATAAATTTCTCTTGATAATTAAATGTAATTATTGTTTCATAATTTTATAAGTTATGCCTAAATAAATTAGGTTTTGTAATTTTATTTAAAATTCAACTTTTTTTCTTTTTTTCAAAATTTCAAGAATAATAAGAGAAAAAAAATAATTAAAAAAACATATTTTATCCTAAGAACCCCATGCAGATAAGGGAAGGAGGAGTGTTTTTATTTTGTTTCTGATAAGAGAACCAAAACAAAATAGGCCTCCCAATCGAGTGTAGCGGATTCTCATGATTTCTTGGAATCGATGGAAACATCCAAAATCAAAGGTTGTAAGCTATGATGATTTTAGAAATACCCACTACATATTCCTTTAACACTTTCCAAAACCTCAATTTAATCCACTAATTTAAACCATTTTTTATTAAAAATTGAATTCAAAGTCTTTAGTTTAGCCATATTAATGCATTGCTAATTTAAAACTAGTCAAAAATGTCTAATTTGGGTGATTTTATTGAAGGATACATGAAGGTGGAAGAATTTAAGGTGCCACATAGGAAAGAGGATGGAAAAAATAAATCATAAAAAAAATAAAAAAAATTCAAAAAAAAAAAGAAAATGAAAAACACCTGGCGGGGTTGCGTTCAGACCAAACACATGACGTGCACAAAGGTTATATCACGCCTAGGTTAAAACATGAATTCTAAACCTAATTTAGGTATTAGATTTACCATAAATATATCATTTAATAAATAATCCATTAATTTATAAAAAACATAAACCAATGATATAATATATATAATATTTTTAATCTATCAACGTCGAGGATTTATGTGCCCTGGAATCATGTGCTAACTCCATTCCTAACTCTGAAACTATTTCATAGAATATTTCAATATATTAATAAAGATTTAAACTTATGTTAATTGACTTAAAAAACCATTCATAATTTTATTTTTATTGAATAACTCAATTTTCACACAAAAATTCTTAAAAACAATAAAAAAGAGTATTTATATATCCTTAAAAATTTGGAAATATTACATTAATAAAGCCGTATACTCAAGATCAAGGACTCTCATTAAAATTATATCAAGTTTTTTATTTAATTTAAATCATCACCTTAGAGGTGTCTTTTAAGGTTGACTATAAGGTACTTATCCCATTTGATAATTAATGTAGTCCATTTTGTTTTAGAAGTACGTAACAAGAATTGAACTTTACTCTAACATTTATTCAAGACACCCAAAGTGATTAAAACATTTAAGTAACCTAAGAAATTACCATGGTCTATATAATTATTACATTATTTAAGTGACATTTCAAGCACATCCTAAGTGGTGGCTTCATTACTTTAGGGAAGAATAAATTGAGTCTTTATTAAGTATTAAGCCAAACACATGTTATGTGGTGTTTTGGTTTTCTAAAAAGTAATGTTTTCATTGTAATTAAGTTGAAATCACCCTAAGGGGTGGTTTGAGATTAATTTATCAACCTCTAATAGTTTAAGTAAGGGATGCACTATATCTATGTTGGTCTTTAGGTGATAAATTAAAGTAATTAATAATTTTAGAGGCAATGCTTAGAATTATCGATGTATGGAATAACAACACATTTTATAAATGGTAATAATTTTAGGGAAAGGAATATAGAACACCTACCCTATGCTTAGGATGATTCACTCATCTGGTATCGGCCCCTGATTCAAGCTATAATGGAAGAAATTGGTGAACCAGATAAAACCCCTAAAAATATGGAGGAACCCACATAAATAATATAAGGGAACATGATAGTAATAGGGATTTATAAATGAATATATAGAGGAATAGAATCATCAAGATCTATTGATCGCAAATGATGATGTTCAAAACGGACAAATAATGAAGGAGATCTCTAATGGAGGAAGGGAGTAAGAGGAGAGCATATGCTGGGAAACTCCTAGATGAATGTGGATGAAAAAAAGGGATTATAAACTTATAAGGGATGAGGGGAAATGGTAATTTTTTTCTATTCTAATGAGGTGCATGGTTTGGTTCCATGGTTAATAAAAAATTGTGCCATCCATACAATCTAATTTTCTAAAGAAACCCCCACCTCACACGATAATAGTGCACAGTTTGACAAACCATGTTCCAACCTTACGGATCCCTCTACATTTCTACAAACAAATTCATGATTATCTGGGGAACCTCACATGGCTTCAAAAAACTGTGTGCCTTTAACAAAATGGTCACATAGTTTTGGAGTGCATGGTTAGCACTAATTGTGTTCTAACCATGTGCCTAAGACTTTTTTCTATTGAAACTAGTGTTTCAAAGCATGAATCTCCCAAGACATGTACTAGCTATTGAGACACCTCTTATACCTCAAACCACATCCTAAACCAACACTTTAAGGTGATCCAACTCTCATAATTCTATTCTAAATATAGGTTTTATAAATGACCCATCCGATGGATTGAAAATTCATAATTCCTTTGGAATTATCAACCCATATGAACATGGAATATTACATCATTATACTTATTCGTGATGGAAATTATAATGCTGGTATAGTATCATTCAAGTGGGTTGTTGAATCAACCCAAATAATAACATTTTATACTAAGGACTGAGTAATATTTTAGAGTTATATAATAGTAGTATAATTTTATTAGAAGAATTATGACGTTAAAACAAAATCATTATGGTCTCTGATGAGATTTAGGAAGAGTGTAAATGAGAAAGTGGGTGAAAAGATGGAGAATAACTAAGTACTTTGATGAATTCTCTCCTTATTAACACGAGTTCTTTCCGAATGAATTATTTAAGATTCATTATTGGAACTAGACGCTACCAACATCTATGAAGGCTTTGGTAAAGGATAAAGTGATTGATATTCATGAGAGAACTGAATGATTTAGGAGTTTTGGAAGGGGTAGGGTAGAGGTACTTTTATAGGTAAGCCTCCACTGGAATTTTCATAAATATTCATTCCTTAATGTATAAGGTTGCCTTTTTAAAGGAAAGTAGATACAACATGGAAAAATAATGGACTTGAGGTAAATTTTATTTAATAAATACCTCATACACACATTTAGAGATAGTTTTCATGATATTCTAAGTCTTTACTATTTACTTTATCCCTTTTTACATCATTTTACCTTTATTGTGAAAACTAAATTTTTACCACAACAACTTCCTTTTGTTCCCAAAAATTAAATTGACCTTCTATATTAACTTTTATGTACTAATTAAAAATTTATACTTTATTTAATCTATTTTAATTTCTAAATATGAGAAAATTATCTTTTAACAAAATCTATATAGAAAAAATTTGTTTTATTGAAAAAGAAATTAAAAATAAGTATTCTTAATATTATTTCATATAAATTACTAAATGAAAAAGTGTTAACCAATTTTTATATATACTATAACATTTTATTAGAATCTTCATTTAAAATTATTCAATTTAATTTATTAATATAAAAATACACAACCCTTAAAATATAGTTCTTTGAAGAAAATATGCTTTTAATATTAATTTATTTTAACCATATCCCAATGAAATTATTTATTTATCTTCTTACCAATTAATATTATAAATAATTGATGTTAAAATCTTTCTTTGGATTTTATATATACATAAATTTATTCTTTAATAATATTAGTAATAATAATAATAAATAATAAATAATAAATATATTATTAGATATTTTAATTAAATGTTATGTTTTTTATTCATCGTATATTATTTTTTATTTATAAAATTTTTAATTTATTACTAAAAATTACACAACTTCAACTAAACTAGTACCAAACTCATGGATTCTTACGACATAATCATTTAATTAAAAATTCACATATGCACACTCATAATTTTGAGAAATTAAAAACTTTAGATGTATGCAATATAGAAAGAGAAAGAAACATAAGAGTAAATAATAATTGATATATAAAATAGATATTAATAACAAATAAACAATTGGATGTAGTAAATGAATTTTGATTGGTCTATTCAATTTTTCTTTTTATTCTACACTGGTCTTCGTTGAATGAATTTCATAAGATCCTCTGAAGTTTAACCATCTCTACTAAATTTAATGTTAACTTCCTCTCTTCTATCAAATATTTATTTATCAAAATAATATTCTAAATTTATATACAAATAATATTTTAAGTAAAATGTGAGATAAAGTTCACATACTAAAAGGAGATAAAGTAGAAGTAGTTTCAAATTTTTAATCCATATCCATCAATTTGTTGCATACTTTAATTTCATATTGCATTTGAAAGTACTGAAATTAAACTTGTATTTGAGTATAGAAGATTGATATATAATATGTTTATAGTTGGAACAATTTAATGTTGTGAAATGTTGATTTCAGTCGTTGAACATTTGATAAAATTCTACTTGAATTTCTATTCTTTGAAAGTACTAAATACTAAAATTTCAAAAATGGTTTTTATATAATGAAATTACTAAATGATGATGGAATATGAAATTTAAAATTTCAAATCCTATAATCATATTATCTAATTTAAAACCTCTCTATGTGATAATGTTCGTAGAATGTAATCATATTATCCAGTTCACACTTTGAAAGTATGGAATATTGAAATTTCAAAACTAAATACTATATGGTAAAATTACTGAATCATGATAGAATATGAAATTTGAAATTTTATAGACTATAATAATAGTATCCAGTTTAAATTCTCTCCATGTGTCAATATTAACATACTATAATTAGATTACTTTTATTGAAATAATTTCATAATAAAAGTACATGGGAGGATTACTATATAAAACGTGAAGGTATGCAAATAAATTATGTAGGTATGAATATAATTAAAGAGTGTTTTAAATACAGAATTGAAACAAAAAGGATATTAAATATTTCATACCTTTGGGTACGAATATAACATTGGTGTAGTACTTGAAAAAGATTATTGGGAGGCTGTATTAGAAGGAGAAACATGTGAGATAATGAAATTTAAATTTAGGGAAAAAATAGTTATACAAGTTATGAGAAATGGGTTTTAATGAAGTACTCAAATTTCTTTTGAAGGGTTCTCGAAATCACCAGTTTTTTTGGCATTATCTGTAATGAAGTTAACATTGAAAGTATTTTTTCTAATGGTCAATGTTTGTTTTATATTGAATTATGACACTTAAACACTAATAAGAACGGTTTTATATTTGAATATGTGTAGGTCAGTAGGTTATCCAAACTCATAATTCTCTTAAATTTTATAGAATTTATTTCATTACAATTTATAAATCCATAAGAAATCAACTTATGAATATTAATCATTTACCCGAATTAGTAATTCTATAAGATCTAAAGTTATTTTTATATAATTTTCATAACCTATTTTTGAAATAGGATGATCGATATTGATCCTTCATTATCACTGATTAGTAGTTGGAGTTGGTATGTGAGAGAATAAATTATTCAAGTTAAACAAATTTTCAATTTATATCAATGATTCGATAATTTGATATTTTTTCAATGCACCATCTAATGGTCTCAACAAAGTATGTAAGATATAAATATAATTTTTTTTATACTATAATAACCAAATTATTTAAAATTATTAATCTGATATGTAATCTGTTGGGTGTTATAATAGTTATTAAAATTTAATGATCATTAAAAACTATATCATGGTAGTTTGAAAATGTCATAAAACTTAAATATAAGCTTGTAAATTTTAATTTCCAAAGGATAAAATAATAACTAATAAGGGGGTGTTGAATCAGTTGTTAACATTTTATGAGTATAAAACATCATAAACTTAACCCATGAAACCTGTTAAGATTTATTTACTTATCAACTTTTAGTAAATACTCATGCATGAAAAGGTAAAAAATAAAGTAAACAATATAAGATTTACAATTTTTGGCCTCAGTGTGACAACCTACATCCTTTCCATAACCACTCTCATGGGTCTATAGGAATCCACTATTATTAAGAAGAGAATAAAACTTGTACCAAATCACGTTAGACACATTTTATCTCTCGAAAGGAAATATTATACTAACTCTCATCCATTTACATTTTTTTCTTATATGACAATTGATCCAAACAAAGGAATAAAGACTTTGTTGAAATTTCCCCACAATTTCTCAGTCTGAACCTTCAATCTGATTTGGATAGATTTTTTTTTCTCAATCCGATGATTCTAGATCTAATTCTTTCAATACAATCAGTCTGGATATGATTCTCTCAATACGATAAGTCTATATCTGATTCTATCAACATGATGAGTCGGGATCCGATTCTAACAATATGATGGACTCAATATGATAAACTCATTCTCAATCTACAAAACTCAAACTCTACTAAAATGATTAATATTATCTTCTTCAGTCTAATTGACTCAATCTGATTGACTGAATATGATCTTATTAATATGATCTCGCTCAATCTAGTAAAAAATCAACTATCAAATCCCTCTGAGGAAATATCTGGTCAGAAATGAATTTTGCATGATTTCTTTAGATCTCTGCCTTTTCTTCTTGTGCAAAAATTATTAAATAAATGAATGATTTGAGAAAGTATTTATAGGAAACTTAAAAACCAAAAGTGGAAAACTTTAAAAATTTCCCCAATTCCTCAAATTTCAAAATCTCTGAAGATCTATCCCATTTAAATTTCAACTTTGAATTCTTCAATCCTACTTAGATTTCTATGAAATTTATGAAAAAATGAAATTAAATTCTGACATATTCAACTCTTAATAAAACTTCTGGAATTTTATTTTTGATACTTCCTCATAATTAGCTCATTATGATTCCATTTCTTTATCAACTAATTACAATTTTTTTCCTCTCTATCTCATTATGATTTTTGTTTCCACTTTATCTCAATACGATGGATTTTACATTACAATTTAAATCCAGTTATGATAGAAATATCATTACGATAGAAATCCTATTATGACGGATTTTCCCATTATGATGGAAATCTCATTATTATGGAAATCTCATTCTGATGGAAATCTAATTATTATGTAAATCCCATTACGATGGAAATCTTGTTATGATGGGAATCCCATTACAATGGAATTCCCATTATAATGGAATTATCATTTTGTAACTCTAAAATTCTTCAAACCTCTCCACTATTTCTTTAAAAACTTTTATCATGAGACTTTTCATGATTTGTCATAACTTCTTGATAACAAAAGAATAATCTGATTTGTCTTAGAAATTATGAAAACTTCCTAACTCCTATCTTCACATTTTTCATTCAAAACTCTTCAACAACAATACAACTTCTTCACTCAGTATCTTCTTTCTTTCTCTAATTATGAAAAATCCAAACTTCCAGCAAACAAAAATTTCTACCTACAATTATTTTTGATCTAATTATCTGAATATGATGCAGATGGATCCAATTATTTTAGAAACTTTAAACTTTCTTACAAAATCTAATTACGATGGAATTGGGACTGAAACCTGAATAACAAAAACATTCTTTTACAAAGGAATTTAGTTGTCAACAAATATAAAACTTTTTTAAAAGAAAACATTGTTAAGGTTTTTCAATATTTTCCTTTGTATTTTTTGATAACCCTTGTAATCAACTTTTCAAAAACTCATAATTTTTTCACAACTCAACTTTGGTAAACAACTCATGTTTTTTGACTTTTGTCAAAAGGTAGTCTTTCTCAAAAGAAATTATCTTAACACCACAGTACTGGATAAAGTAATTTTTTTGAAATAATTACATCCCTCGGTGATAATAAAATTCTGTGGCCATGTAAAGATAAACTCTCCTCACTTTTATTTCTCTCTTTATTTTTCTCTCTCCCATTTAATGGTAACCACAGCTTTAGATTCATAAAATAATGATATGTAAAACATCTTAAAAATAAAAATTTGTTACATTACCCCCCCCCCTTTGTCAACATAATCTAAATCACAATGGGGGTCATTATTTATGAGGTTTATTAATTCATGGGATGAGGTTAAACATGTAGTTGCATCCTAAATTCTGTAAAACATTCTTTTATCATTTCTTTTATAAATATAACATCAATCTAATACTTTGTTGAAATGTATTCCAATAATACATCTCCAGGAAAAAAAAATATCTTTTATAAATTGAAACTTCATATCAATGTGGTTTGATCTTTAATGTTGGATAGGACTATTAGAAAGATCAATTACACTCTGATTATCACAAAGTATATTCAATGATTTAGAAACAATTACTTTCAAATATTCCATCTAAACTTTCATCCATAAAATTTGAGTACAATCATGAGTAGTTTCAACATATTCGTATTTAACTATGATCAAAGTCACTGAAATTTTTTTCTTACTATCTCAACTCACACAACATTCACCCAATAAAATTGTTTCTCTTGAGGTTGATTTTCTATCATTTCAATATCCATCCCAATCAACATCATTATAACCATGAAACTTTACCTCACAATTTATTTTGTATAAAAACTCATGTGAAGTTGTTCCTTTGACATATCTTAGAATTCTTTTTACTTCCAAAAATATTTCATTCTTTTAAAAAAGTGGGTACAACCGCGAAAGTGGAACACGCACAAGGAATAAAATTACATGTAAATCACAATCTTGGGGACTTGACCCCGTGACCTACCCCTCACCCCCCCAAGACCTTACCACCCCACCACCAACGATGGGGAAAATATTTCATTCTTTTAGATTACATTGATACCTGGCACATAATGTCATAGAATAAACAATATCAAGCATTAAGGTTGCAAGGTAAAGAAGACTACCTATCAGCTTCTGAAAGCCTTTACGGTTCACACTTATTCTAGATTCATATTTACTCAACTTTGTGATCACTGAAATGAGAGTTGAAACTTATTTGGATTTTTTCATCCCAAACTTCTTTAACAATTCCTTGGCATACATTTTTTAAGATAAGAAAATGTATTTTTCTTTTTTTAATCTTGTAATCCAAGGAATAAATTTAATTCTCCTAAAATTGACATTTAAAAATTCTTCTTCATTTATTTAGAAAATGTTTTAAAAACATATTCTCTATCCCCAGAAAAAATTATATCCTCCACATAAACAATTGAAATTAGAGTTCTGGATTCAACATATTTCACATATAATTTTCTATCAACTTTTACTTTAGAAAGTTTCAAATTTACCGAACAATTTTCAAGTTTAGAATACTAAGAACGTGGATCTTGTTTCAAACCATACAAACATTTATTCAATTTACAAACTTTTTTTCATATTCATCAAGTAGAAACCCACAAGGTTGTATAATGTAAACTTCTTCCTCAATATCACCATTTAAGAAAGCTAACATTACATCAATCTGATAAAATTTGTAATTCTAATGAGCATCCACTGTAAGAAACATTCAAATAGTTTCTAGCCTTATAATGGGGGAAATGTTTCTTCAAAATCGACACCTTCCACATATGCATATCCTTTACAAACAAGTCTTTCTTTGTTTCTTGAAACTTCTCCATGATCATTCAATTTGATTCTATGAACCTAGCTGGTTATGATAACATTTTTATTTGTTTTCCATGAAACAAGTTCCCATGTTTCATTCTTCTCAATCTGATCCAACTCTTCATTCATATAATCCAGCCATTCTTTGTTTTGAATATCTTTTAAAACTAATTCTGGTTCAAATTTTGAGATAAGTGAAGTCTAATTATCTAATCTCAACTTTCTTATTATATGAACTCGAGTCTTCTGATTCCAAATAAGGTTTTCAGATTCAACATGTTTTTTTAAGGTAGGAAATTTGAAAGTTTCTTTCCCATATAAAAATTCCTCTTCACACAATTCTTTTTAATCATGATAAGGATATTTTAAATTACTTTCACTATTTTTGGAAATCTCCAGTTCATCCTCCTCAACATTCTCAACTTTTGTTAATGAGATTTTATTGTCAATTACCTTCACATTATGTTAGCCCACCAACTTTTGAAAATGTTTGTTCCAAAATTTTTAACTTCTTACATTTGGTGAATAACCCATTAAAGTTCCTTCCTCATCTTTCTCATCAAAATTTCCTAAATATAGATTTTGAGAAAACATGGACTACCAAAACATTTGAAGTATTTCAATGAAGGTTTTTTGTTATACCGCATTTCATAAGGATTCTTGATAGTTCCTAGTCTCAAAAAACTTTTATTCTGAACATGTATAGTAGTAATAATAGCTTTTCTCTAATAGAAATTTGAAAGTTTGTTTTCTACTAACATATTTCTTCCCATTTCCACCAAACGTATATTCTTTCTTTCTAATACTCCATTTTGTTGTGTAGTATAGGGAGTATTATACTAATGTTTGATACCATGATTTATTAAATAAGTTTCAATAATATTTCATGTGAATTTGGTACCATTATCTATTTTCAACCTTTTTATGGAAACCCTCATTTATTTCTCAACATATTTTATAAAGAATTTAACATTTAAAAAGCCTATAACTTGTGCTTCATAAATATTATTTTTTTCATCTGAGTGAAATCATCAATAAAAGTGAAAAATTAAAAATCTTCTTTTGTTGATTGATGTCTCATCAGCCCACATAAATTGGAACGAATCATCTCAAGAGGTCTAATAGATTGAATCTCAATTATTTTATGATTTTTTTAGTCATCTTCTATTTTTGAAAATTCACACAAATATATTATTCTCTTATTGTAAATTATGGAAAGTTTCAAATGTTGTTAACTTTAGAAATTTTGTTCATATTTTTCTATCCAAGGTTTCTAAGTCTTCGGTGGCACAATTTTTTTTCATCTTCCCACTGGTTCTTTCTCCTTTTGAAATGAATTTTCCATATTTTACACTTTTTATAATACAATTGTTTTTCTAAAAACAACTTCTTTTGCATCATCACAATGTTTAATTACACTAATTAAGTTATGTTTTAGACCATTAATAAATATAACTTCCTTATATTTCAACTTTTCAGCTTCAATCTAGGTCATTCCAATTCCTGTTAATTTTAAAGAAACATCATTACCAAAGGTAACTTCTCCTCTATCGTGACTTTAAACCTGTTTCAAGATTTTTATATCACTTATCATATGTGAAGAAAATACACTATCAAATATCCATGGTTTCTTCTTTTTTCTTTCAAAGTTGTCTAAAAAAAGCTCTTCCCTCAATATTCTTCTTTTCAACTCCCTTTTCTTTTCTATTATAAGAAACTTGTTTTAGAAGGAGTGTCGTACATTTTTCAAAATGATGACCAGTCTTATAACATCTTCCAAAAAATTCTTCCAAACATCTAAATTGATTTCTTGTTGGAATTTTAACATCTTGAGAATTCAATTTTTCAAGTTTCTATAATTTATGAAAGTTTCTCATTTTATTTTCACTATTTCTTCCACTTTTCTCAAACCTTATTTCATGTAAGGATATGTTGTGCCAACAATTATAATTCATGTGCCCATAGATTCCACTATAACATCTCATTAATTATCTGACAAGTATATCTTTAACTATATCATGGATTTTCTTTTTCGCTAACTAGGTAGGGTTTAGAATGAATTGGGTGGATACCTATAAGGTGAAGTCAGTGATTTTTTGGACTCTCAATTTTAAGCGCCCTTTTCTATAAGCTTCTAGAGGGTCGCACACAATGTAACTAGGTAACATGATGTGTAATGGTGTATAGGTAAATTTTGTAAGAAAATTCACACCATGAAAGGTTTACACATTATTACAAGCCTTTACATATCGTGAGTTATTTAATGAATTATTTTTCATTAAAAATTATTTGTTTTTCAGCGTTTATGAAAATTAACTATTTCATGATGTGTATTTGTATTACACATCATGTAATACCCTGACTTTGTTTTTTAAATGGGAAGCATGGATAATATATATTTTCCCCTCCTCTATAGTTGTATTTATATTGACCCAAATCCTTCCCCCGGTGATCTTGAATCTCTCCAACCCCTGCAGACCCTCCTGTGTGGAATTCTATCATCACTATTCTTGCAGTGTGTTTCTCGGGTAAGTTTTCTCCCTCATTTTATGTATTTCTCTCTTTCACCTCATTTTGGATTTCAATGGATCATCCTGAAATTGATAGATTCATGACCTTTAGTGTTAGATATCATTTCTTGGTTGGGTTTAAAGGTCTTATACACCTTTATTCTCATTAAAGGGTGTAATTTTGAGTATTGAGTTTTAGGATAAAGGTGGGTGGATCTGCCTCAATTTTCCAAATTGATTAACAAAGTATTTCTTCATTTATTTGAATTTCTTATTTAAATTTAATTGATAAAACTTTATTTTAATTGATTTGATAAAACCCAATTCCAGTGAATTGAGATATTTAAAATGGTTTTGGCATAAAAATTGGGAAAACCTCTAATTCCATTGAATTGGGGCGTGTTTATAGAAATTGGATGATTTAAATTATTGAATTTAAATTGAAGATTTAATGAAAAAAAATTCAACTAAATTGTTGGATTTAATTTTGAAAATGAATTGTGAAATTGATAGAATTAGTTTTCAATGGATTTAAAACTAGCGGAAATGGCTTAAAGAATTTTTTATAGAAAATGAGTGGTTTTATCTTATGGAAGAGTCATGTTTTTTATTAGAATCTATTTTGGTTTTAAATAGAAAAATGGAATTTAAAATGGGATAATGGGATTTAATGGTATTTTAATAAGTCTTAAAATAAATTGTCTATCATTGATTGTATAAGAGTTCATGAAAGCCTTACGTGGTTGGTGAGTTATTTGGACACACTCTACGCAATTACAATGTTCTAAAGCAAACATATAGTGGGTCACATCCCTCATGGGAAGGTGATGAGTTGTCACTAGATAGTATTAGGGGGAAGTTTGTATACACATATCGATGAGATCACTTAGAGAGTGTGGATTCCTATATCTGGAAGTAACTTCATACATATTTGGTAGATGACCATGTTGCTTTCTTAATATTTATATTTGAGATATAAATGTATACCAATGTTGTAAAACTGCTTTACGTGCTTTCTAAATTATATAAAATGTTTTATGTAATTGTTTTATTTAATCCATTATTTTAGAAATATTCCATCACTTTTAAATCCTTTTATTAAAGTAATTTCCATCATTTTAACAATATAGAATGATTTGTTTAAATATGATTTAAAATGCCAAACCTGTTTATTTAAAATTGAAAGTATTATTTTGTTTAATCTATATTTGAAAACTATTATGAAATATGTGGTGAGACCCTACTGGGATTTTTAGATCACACCCTACTTGTGCCTCTGGGTGTTTTTAGATTATCTCCTTCTAGATTCGAGAAAGGGGAAAGGATCTCTTGGAGGTGGATCCATCTATTCAACTTTGGAATTGGTGAGTTATGTCCTAGGGGACATAGGGTGTTTCTCCTCTATTTTGGCACTTGGGTTGTAGTACTTTGGGATTTATTATGCCTTGTTGACTTTTGGTACATTACTCCCAAGGGAGTTTCTTTTATTATGCATTTTTCCTTATTTCTTTTACTACTGTATTGTTGGTGGAAAAATCCATTCCTTCTTGTATGTTGTATGATGTTAGGTGCTAGTCGCCTACCCATAGAGATCGGGAACGCCCTTCAGGATATGTCAGGATCGACTCGGTTATTGGGTTACTAGGGTACCCAGGTTGGTTCACGATATATACAACACTAATAATAAACAAAAAATCTTGATTTTCTATTGAAATATTATCTTTCTCTATTGAAACTCTATTGAGGTTGGTTCACGATAATCTCTATAAGATTCTTCACCACCTTCCTCACTCTTGGATGAATCTTTTAGTTTCTCAATTTTTTAAATGAAGGTTATAAATTTAAAAAAAAATTATCTTCATAAGAATTATTGTTAGTTGAGTCTAATTAAACTTTCTTACTCAACATACTTATTTTTCTTCTAGTAAACTTATTCTTATATATGTTGGAATACTTTTCTTCTTTATCATTTTTTTCCACTTCTTCCATTGAGGTTTTTCCTCAGAATCATCTCAATATTCTACAACTTTCTTATTAGGGTAATTCATAGAAAAGTTTCTGATTTGAAAACACACAAAACATTTGAGATGAATTTTACCTACATAATTTCCTCTTCCACTTCGATAGTTCTTGGATATAAAAGACGTGATTTTTTATTCAACTCATCATCCTATTTATCTTTAAACACATAAGGATCAGATTATTTAACATCTTGGATTTTTATCTTTCTCGTAGCTTCAAAATCCATTTCATCTTTCCTATTATTTTTAAACAATGGATATTTCCCCATTTCATAAGAAATAATAAAGTTATGCAATTTATCTAGAGATAAATCATCCTTATCTTATAAAGAAGAAATTTTAGAATCAAAACTGTTTCAGAAAGTTTCTCATAGGTTTTTTCACAATTGTAGAGTATTAAAAGACATCTTTGAATCCTTTGATGTTGAAAAAAAATTCATTTACTTTGAAAGGATTGACTGAAAAATGAGAAGGGGGGTTGAATTAGTTTATCACTTTTTATGAGTTTCAAAACTTTAGAACCATAACCCCTATAACCAGTTAAGATTTATTTCCTTATCAAAATTTATTAAATACTTATACATGAAAAATTAGGAAAGAAATTAAATCACACAATATTTATAAGCTTTGGCCTTAGTGTGAGAACCTATATCATTTCCATATCCACTCTTGTGGGTCTATCAAAATACACTATTATAAAGAAATGAAAGAAACTTGTGCCAACTCCCATTAGAAACCTTTTATCTCCCAATAGAAAATATTATACTAAATATAATTAGTTTATAATGTTTTCTTATAAAACAATTGATAAAAACAAAATAAAAAGGACTTTATTAAAACCACTATATAATTTATCAGTCCAAATCCATAATCTAATTTGTTTGGATCTGTTTTTCTCAATCTCATTAATCTGGATAAAATTTTTCCAATACAATCATCCTATATTTGAATATCTCAATATGATGAGTCTAGATATGATTCTCTCAAAATTATGATTCTGGATCTAATTCTCTCAATATAATGGACTCAATATGATGAACTCATTCTCAATCTTCCAAACTCAAACTCTTCTCAAATTCTCATTATGATCTTCTTTAGTCTGATTGACTCAATTCGACTGACTGAATACGATCTTCTCAATATGATCTTTCTTAATCTGATAAAAAAACAACCAATTGTCTAATCCTCCTCACAAAATCTCTAGATAGAAAGGACTCTCACTTTATTTTCTTAGTGCTCTTCCTTTTCTTCTTGTGTGAAAATTTTCAAATTAATGACTAAACATTGAAAGAATTTATAGGTAAATTAGAAAAAAAAAGTAGGAAACTTGAAATCTTTCCGTACTTACTCAAATTTAAAAATCTCTGAATATCACCTGCATTTAAAATTTAACTTTAACTTATTCATTACTCCTTGTATTTATCTATAATTAAAAATAATGAAATTCAAGTTTCACCTCTTGAACTCTTCATAAAACTTCCATAATTTTATTTTTGAGTCTTCTTTGTAATCAGCTCATTACAATTCTGTTTCCTTCTCAGATAATTTTGATTTTTGTTTACACTTCATCTTATTATGATTTATATTTCCACTTTAATTTATTACAATGGATCTCCCATTATAATTGAAATCCCATTACGATGGAAGTCTCATTACAATGGAAATTCCATTACGATGGATTTTCCCATTATAATGGAAATCTCATTACGATGGAAGTCCCATTACGATGGAAATTTAATTATGATGGAAATATAATTATGATGGAAATATCATTACAATGTAAATACCATTACAATGGAATTACCATTACGATGGAATTCCCATTCTGGAACTCTGAAATTCATCAAGCCTCTCCACCATTTCTTAAAAAGCTTTTATCATGAGAGTTTTCATGACTTGTGAGAACTTCTTGATCACCAAATCATTATATGATTTGTTTTAAAAAGTATGAAAACTTTATAATTCCTATATTTACAATATTCTTTCAAAACTCTTCAACAAAAATACGACATCTTCACTCAAAAACTTCTTTCTTTATCTGATTATAACAACAAAAAACTTCCAAAAAACAACAATTTCTACCTCTAATTCTATTAGATCTAATGATTTGAATATGATACATATGGTTCTGATTCTTTCAAAAACATTAAAATTTCTTACAAATGCTCATTATGATGGAATTGGGTCTAATTCCTAAATAAAAAAACATTCTTTTACAAAGAAAGTTAGTTTTCAACAAATACAAAACCTTCTTAAAACAAAACACCACAAAGGTTATTTACAATTTATGGAAATTACGTTGGAATAGTATATGGAGGTGATGCATTACAGTTATTACACCAAATGATTCCATTTATGTTTTCTACCCTCTTTCTACAAGAAATTCATGATTCATAATACCAATTGTAGTTTCTTTGAATTTTTTCACTATAGACACCATTTTTTACTTTGTAACGTGTAATCTAAGAAATTCATCATTAATGTGTACCATGTTTCAACTGCATATTTCAAGATTCAAGTAAAATTTTAATTTCCACTAATTAAATCCATTATCTAACTTCTATTCATGATCTAATTTATGATTTTTTTTTCTTCTTATCAATAATATGGAATAATATAACAGATGACAGAGAACATACATTGGATGTTGTCTTCATGTTATCACATGTTTTCTACCATGTTTTTATCATACTAATTTGTAAATAATTTTTTTGAATTTTCAAAAGGAATGGTAGAAAAATTTTAAAATTTTAAATCATAATTAGAGAGGCCCAAAGAAATAGAAGTAGATTGATGATGTTATTCTATAAACAAGATACATATGTTTATATAGATGTAAAATTCAAAACGGTTCCATGCGTAGCATTTGATTAGAAATATATCATCATATATTAAGTTACAAATGATAGAAAATATAGAAAATAAATATTATAATATGAGACAAGTACAAATAATGATCATCTATTTCTGAAATAATGCATAATAGGAATATTTGTATTGAGCATAATCTTTGTTTCATTAAAGAATATGGTTAAAATTATTTTATCTGAAAAAAGATGGATTATATTTACTGAATAAATATTTCCATGTTTTATTTAGGAATTTAAAACTAAATATTTAAGTAGTATTAAAAGAACATACTACTAAGTTCCTTTTCAAGGACAAGTTGCATGACCAAAATATTAGTTGGTTCAGTTGCATCTTTCATAATTCTTGTAATTAGTTCACCAAATTCATCCCAAAAAAGTGTATCTGATATTTATTCCACTATAATATTTAATTGGAAACACAATTTAATTTTAATTATAAAATGATATGGTTGAGAAGAATTTGAAAATTGAATTTCAAATTACCTATCATTAATCAAAGTTAGTTCCACTCTCTAATTATTCTTTCCCTATTATTGGATTAGATGATGATGATATATATTTTTAATAAAATCTAATATTATATTATCATTATTGAAATTATAACATAAAAAACTATATAATATTAGAGAATGATAAAACAAAAAGAAATTTTACCTATGAAAAAATTATCAGGAACCCTATTTTTCTTGATGTCTTTAAATGGAATGAAATTAAATAGAAAATAGGGTATCTACATGTAAGAATGATTTATATGAGTGCTCTAGTTAAAAAAAATTTGAAATCATGTTAGATTCCTAAATAATTGCCTTTATTTTCAGTAATATAAAATTATTTTATTACATAACACATCCCTTCTAATATAATAGTTTTGTACTTTATTATAATATGACGTCTACTAATTGTTGCTTGAATGGTTGTTTCCTACAAAATTTAACAGAACATGTAAGTTTAAAATTATAGTTCATATAGAGGTAAATAAATTTCATTGAATGTATATTAGAATAAAAAATTATTTTTATTCAATAAACTGCATTGAATACAATATATTTAAGAATGGATAGACTAAAACTAAATTAAACTGAATATTTCATTAAATATAATATATTGAAACTAAAAATTTCATGGGACATAAAAATTTTCCTAATTATCTATACATTTAAATAAATAAATTTCATTAAAAAAAGTAAATTTGTAAATAAATTTAATTAAATACAATATATACATATACAATTCAGTGAGATGTGACACACTCTATAGGATGCAATGTATGCAGTAATATACTCATATAAATTTTTGTGATATAAAATTTATGCAATTTGATACACTTAATTTTATATGAATACAATGTATGTAATGGAATATAATTTAATCAGTTAGATTCAATGTATGCACAATAAAAACACTGTCATTTCTTGTGATCTATCATTTTTCCTATTTAGATATTAACATATTTAGTACTATTTCAAATGTACTTCCCAAATTTCATAAGTTTAATACATAACTATAATAAATATAGAGAGATATTGATAAAACACATTTTTATTGAATATTTTATTGATAATATATGATATAATTTCCTCACGTTGTGTTAAATATGTTTATTTGTAAAATATTTGGGATTAGATGATTTATTTGAAAATATGGTGAAAATTCCAATTTTACCCTTCTAAAACTCACTGTAGTATTTTGAATATAAATATTTTAATATGACTTATTGGAACTTAAAATTTTGTAACATTGTTAATAACTTAGTTTTCTACAACTTTGATTCATGACACTAGAGCTAAAGAGTGCATTGGGGTGGAGTAAATGGGCCATTAAGTCAATGGTGGTCTGGACATGATAGATTGGACATTACATTAGTGCTTGGACCATATCTTCTACATCTGTGCATGGATGGAGCCCAAATTTTGAGGGGGATTGAAAACCAAATTTCAAACATACTATCCTTCTATAAGGATAGATAATTCACGTTTTTTGTTGTCAAGAAGGTGGTGTAATTGGGATTAAAATATTTGGAAGAATCTCCTCATTCACACTTGAAACCTCTTTTAAACTAGTCTCCCCTCCACTCTATAAATTAGGGTTTTTCTCATTTGGAGGGGTTGGAATGTGAATTAGGAGATCGGTAGTAGTGTATAAGTGCTTATAAAACATTTAAATTCACAATTGGAGGAGGGAAGATACCAATCTAGGATCTCCTCCAAAATGATCTTCTTTTCCTCTTTTTTGTTGTAATGTTGTTATGATTTCAATAAACTCTTAGTTTCTCTTACACTTCTTATGTTATTTTCAATTTTCTTCATATCTTAATATTTCTCTTTGGTTTTTAATTCAATATTGGAGACTATATTTGGTTCTACCCTTTCAATCCTTTGCTCTTACAAAACGTCTCCATAATGACCACACCACCCATGGAAGAGTAGTTTTATTAGTGATTGGTCTATCTTCTACCCTATTCATTTAATTATTTTGAATCATTGAGATAATTTAATTCACTTAATATGATCCGTGAATTTATTTTTTAAATTATAAGAAACTAAGAATGTAATTGAACAATTAACACAAAAACACACGTGGTCGAGTATTGTGTGAATTTTGAGAGCGTGGTCTTAATCGGTAATACAAGACCAAACGAGATAAGTTTTTAGAGTTAAAATATAATACCTAAACTCAATTAATCCTAATTTTCAGAATTTATATGTGCTATAATTAAACACTCACCATAATCTAACCTTATAACATCAATCAAATTATGGTGATGCGATTGCTTGTTCCGAAGCTATCCTAGGGTTTAAGTAATTTCATCTTTGTGGTTAAGTTAAATCTCATAGGGTTCAAGGGTTAAAAATTAGGGGATATTAATTAAGTGGGTATTAATTTAAATTATAATGATTAATAAGTAAATTAATATGTATATTTAGATTGATTACACTTTCTAAAAATAGTTTTCTAAAAAAACATCTTCTCGTTTTGCTTTGTTAATCAAATTTCATTTCAAAACTAAAAATAAAAAAAATACAATCTTCTTCCAGAAAACTTCTTCTAGATTTATAAAAGATAAAAAACTCATCCTTTTAATTAATGTTCTATTTTAATTTAATTTTAGTTTCAAAATACCTTTAATATATTATTAAATTTACTTCCTCCTTTCAGAGATGACCTTGGTCAGCCACTCTACTGCACCTAAGTACCCAAAAATCACACTAATAATTTGAGGGTTCCCACAAAAGCGCATTTCAAAATGGCATTGTTTCCAGGGATGCAAGTAATTATTTTAACCAATTAGAGGTCTTTATTTTATTTTATATTTTATTCTCTTCTTCTATTCTGTCATTCGTCTTTACCTAATCTGAATTTTTCTTCTTCTATTATTTTCTACTTCTTCTATTTTGACCATCAACTCAAAATTCACATTTTTATTTTAATATGGTCCACTTTTATTCTCTTCATTTTTATTTGATTTATTAAACAAACTAATCCTGATGATCTTTTAAATCTTGACCCTGATATTGAACGCAGCCTTAGGGATCGAATCAGACATTCTCAGTCTGCGGGAGGTTTCAATATTCAAACAGTTGGGGAATTTCTCTACTCTAAGAACATTGAAATTGGAAACACTTCAAATTCAAACTTAAAACAAGAACCAATGGATGAAAAAAATAATAATGAACTCAATAGAACCATTATAGAATTGACTGCACCTGATATTAATTATCAACCAAATTGTATTACATACCCAAATATCGAATCAGATTTTGAACTGAAATCTGGCTTAATCCACCTGCTTCAAAAATTTCATGTCCTCTCTGGTGAGGATCCAAATAAACACCTTAAATAATTTAATGTGTTTTTATCAACCTTAAAACCAAGAAATGTTTTTTGAAGATCAAATAAAACTGAGATCATTCCCATTCTCACTTGATGAAGCTACAAAAGACTGGATGTATTATTTACAACCCAAAGATGTAACATGTTGGAACGATTTGAAACGTCCTTTCCTATAATGATTTTTTCTAGCATCAAGGACCACTTCCATTCTTAAGGATATCTCGAGGATCAAGAAAACACAAGGGGATCCAATGTATGAGTACTGGGAGCGATTCAATAAGTTGTGTGCAAGCTACCCACATCAACAAATCATTGAGAAACTCCTCATCCAATAATTCTATGAAGGACTCACACCTATGGAGAGGATCATGGTGGATGTTGCGACTAGAGAAGCATTGGTGGAGAATAAACTAGTAGCTTCATGGGAATTTATTGACAAGATGGCCCAAAACTCTCTACAATTTGGAGATCGAGGTACACCACATGTTCTAGGAGTACATCAGGTAAGCCCTTCTTCTTTTGAAAGTCATTTTATTGATACCAAGTTAGAATAAT
The DNA here is from genome assembly GCA_963277665.1 of Viscum album. Taxonomy (NCBI): domain Eukaryota; kingdom Viridiplantae; phylum Streptophyta; class Magnoliopsida; order Santalales; family Viscaceae; genus Viscum; species Viscum album. The sequence continues at coordinate 1,740,359,851 of OY728155.1, forward strand.
TGTCCACTATGGTGAGGTAGATTAAATTGGATAGAAAGAAATCACAACCCCCTCCTTCAAGGATTTGTGTAATTTTCACTAAGACAAGCCACCCAACTGGATGTTTCCCCCAACTACAAGAAACAGAAGATTGTGTAGCAGTGTTTCTTGGGAGACCATATTAGTAGAAACAACAACCATATCCACTAAAGAAGCTTTATTTCTTTACACCAATATACAACCAAGGATGTAAGTAACAATAGAACATTAGGTATGCATCTGGAAAACAACAAAGACCCCCTTTTCAATAAAACTTCCAGAAACCTCCACCTTACCAACAGGGTTTCCAACAACCCCAAAGGTGATTTGAAGCTCCAGAATCAACAAGTAAACAACAAGGGAATTCTAAACCAAATGTATATTCTAATACCGATGATCTTTTGAAACAAATTGTTCATAATCAATAGAATGATCTGAAGATTCAAGGTTCTGAGTTGAGGTAGTTGAAGACATAGATGAGCCACATTTCCACTACCCTCTATAAAATGGTAAGTAATAATTCTGGAAATCTACATTCCCAACCTGCTCCAAATCTCAAGGGGAATATCAGTGCCATCACATTGAGAAGTGGGAAGAAAACAACTGAAAAATCTTCACCAATCATTCCACTAGGATTCACCTCAACTATGAAGAAGCCCCATTCCATACCAACTGATGAGAAATATAAGGAAAAAGATAAAGGTAAGAAAAATATTGATGATTTTCCTCCTAAACCCCTTCATTTTCCAAACAGGGATATACAAACCAATTATATGGCTAAGGTGGTGATGAAAAAAAATGTTTTGGACACATTCAAGTGTGTGTAGATCAATATACCTCTACTTGAATCCATCAAGAAAATCCCAAGGTATGAAAAATTCTTAAAATAACTTTGTACCAATCGAAGAGGGATAAAGGGAAATGAGAGGATCAATATTGGATGGAATGTTTCAATACTCATTACACCAACTCTAGTAATGCCAAAAAAGTTAAAGGATCCATGGACATTCACCATCCCATGCACCATAGGGGAGTTTCACTTCTCTGATGCACTTTTTGATTTAGTAGCTTCCATAAATGTGATGTCTCACACTGTATTATCTTATTTGGAGGTTGGTGAATTGAAGACGACAAGAGTAGTGGTGCATTTGAAAAATAGAGCTACAACATATCCAGCAGGAGTCCTTGAGGCTGTACTTGTTTGGGTAAGAGACATGATATTTCTAGCATATTTTTATTTACTTAACATGGAGGATGATCATGTAAGTTCTCATGCTCCCATTATATTAGGCAGAACCTTCCTCAAAACTGCAAAAACTACCATAAATGTCAATGAGGGTATACTTTCCATGGAGTTTGGGGATAAATTTGTGATATTTAATGTTATGGAATCCATGAAGTACCCCTCAGAGGACCATTCTATATTTTTTATCTCCCATTTTGAACCACCAAGTAAAAACCCCCATTGATTTTAATTGTCCTATTCTTAGGAATATTATGAGAATTGGTTGTAGTTTGATGTCTAAGAGTACTTCCACACCTGTTTTAATGCACAAGACTCTCTTAGAATTGATTTTGAAATGGATTCATATTCTGATTTTGATCATGTGAACTTTGATTATGACATGAATATTGAGTATTCTGAGGGATTTGATGCTTTATTCTCAGATTTTTATGATGTATATTCTGATACTAATGTTCATTGTGCACATATTTTGGTTCCTTAAATTTCTCCATCCATACATCACCCCCCTACATTGTAACTTAATCCATTTCCACCTAATCTCAAATACTCATACTTGTTAATTAGTGATAAATTACCTGTAATCATTGCTAAATATTTCCCTTTTGAACATAAAGAAAAACTTTTGAATCTCTGGAGGGAGAATATTAAGAAAATCGGGTGGACCTTGGCTGACATGTCAGGTATTAGACCCTCTATTTTCATGCATAGGATTCTTTTGGAGGATAAGGATAAACCAGTTAGGTATCCAAAAAGGAGACTAAATCCAACCCTTCTGGAAATTGTTAAAAAAGAGGTTGAAAAATTGATTGAGGCGGGTATAATCTATCCCATTTTAGATTCCCAGTGGGTGAGTCCTATTCAGGTTGTGCCTAATAAAAGTGGTGTTATTGTTTTAAAAAATGAGACATATGAGTTAGTTCCAATGAGGGTGCAAAACAGTTGGCATGTGTGTATTGATTATAGGAAACTAAATCAATCTACTCGCAAGGACCATTTCCCCCTCCCATTTATTGGTCATATGTTTGAGAGACTATCTTGGAAAACACACTATTGTTTCTTGGATGGATTTTCTGGATATTTTCAGGTTCCTATTTCTTAATAGGATCAGTAGAAGACTACATTCACCTATCCCTTCATCAAATTTTCCTACTGAAGGATGCCATTTGGAATTTTCAACACCCCAGGTACCTTCCAGAGATGCATGGTGAGTATTTTTTCTGATTTTATTGAGACCTACATGGAGGTATTTATGGATTATTTTATAGTGTATGGATCCACATTTTATGAATGTTTAAGTAGTTTGGTAAAGCTGTTGAATCATTCTATTGAGAAAAATCTGGTCTTGAACTTTGAAAAGTGTCATTTCGTGGTAGAGCATGGAATTTTCTTAGGGCATGTAGTGTCAAAACATGGGATAGAGGTTGATAGATCTAAGATAGACATTAATTTATCCTTACCTTATCATTCATGTTTTCATGATATTATATCTTTCCTAGGGCATGTAGACTTTTATCGGTGCTTCGTAAAATATTTTAGTAAGATTGCTCTCCCTATGTCATGATTACATCAAAAGGACTCTGATTTTGTGTTTAATGATTCTTTCAGGAGTTCCTTTGATGAGCTAAAGAAGTGTCTGACCACTCCACCTATCATACAGCCCCCATGGTAGGAGCTTTCTTTTGAGCTTATGTGTGACACCTCCAACTTTTCAGTTACTGTTATCTCAACTCAGAGGGTGGAGTGACATTCACATGTGATTGCATATGAATCGAGGACGCTAGATTTAGCCCAATCAAATTACACAACCATGGAAAATGATTTTCTTGTTGTCACATTTTCTTTAGATAATTCTGTTATTATTTATTGGGCTTCAAAGTAGTTGTTTTTCTGACCATGAAACTCTAAGGCACCTCTTGAAGAATCCATACACAAAGCCTAGACTTATCTGATGGATGGTCCTTATTCAGGAATTTGATATTGAGATAAAGTACAAGAAGGGGTTGTAAAACCTAGTGTTGGACCACATGAGTACGCTCACTCACACACTAGAGGATGACACCATGGACTAGGTACCACTTCAAGACACTTTCCCCGATGAGAATCTTTATTCCATCTCAAGTATGCATCCTTGGTATGTTGATTTAGTTAACTACCTTGTTTTCTTTGAAATCCCTAAAAATTTAAAGAAACATCAATTCCAAAAATTAAAACGTGAGTCAAGATTTTATGTGTGGGATGATCCATACCTATGGTTCATATGTAGTGACCAAGTTATTAGGAGGTGTGTTCCTAATCATGCGTTGGAGATTTTTTTACATTTTTGTCAAACACTTGCTTGTGGTGGACACTTTGGACCACAACAGATAGATATGAAATTCTTGGACTCTTGATTATATTGTCCTTGCTTATTCAATGATGCCCATGTGTTTTGTAAATCATGCTCTTATTTCCAACACATGGGAAACATTTCTAAGAGACATGAGATACCCCCAAAACCCATACTATTTTGTGAGATTTTTTATGTATAGGGAATCGATTTTATGGTCCCTTTTCCTAGTTAATTTGGATGTTTGTATATTTTGTTTTTTGTTGATTATGTGAGTAAATGGGTGGAGGCTAAGGCCATTAGGAATGATGATTCTCATGTTGTTGTGGACTTTTTCAAAGCACAGATTTTTTTGCAGGTTTGGAGTATCGAAGGACATCATCAGTGACCAAGGGAAACACTTTTACAATTGTAATTTTGATTCCTTACTTCAAAATTATAGGGTGAAACACAAAACATCAACACCATACCACCCCCAAACAAATGGTCAGGTTGAGGTTTCAAATCATGAGTTGAAACAAATTTTGGAGAAAACCGTGCAGCCAAATAGGAAGGATTGGAGAAAGCACTTGGATGATGAACTATGGGATTATAGGATAGCATACAACACACCCATTAGTATTTCCCCATTTTGTTTTGTTTTTGGGAAAGCGTGACATCTCCCCATGGAAGTTGAGCATCAGGATTATTGGGTTATAAAGAAATGTAACATGGATTTGGCCCAAGATGGAATCCAAAGGAAGCTGCAAATTCAAGATCCTGAGGAGATTTTATTTTCTTCATATCAGAACTCAAGGCTCTACAAGGAAAGATAAAAATAATCTCATGAAAAAATGATCCATAAAAGAGAATTTCAAGTTAGAAAGAAAGCCTTTCTCTATAGTTCATGACTGAAGCTGATGCCTGGTAAGTTGCATTCTAGGTGGTTAGGTCATTATTTTGTGACTAAGTTTTTTCTTTATGGTGTATTGTAGATCACACAAGAGGACATAGGAAGGAGATTTACAGTCAATGGGAAACGTTTAAATAAATACATTGAGGGACTTCCTACTGATGCATTGGATTTCATCACATTGCATGACCTCATCATCACTTGATCATATTAGGTTGTTCCTAACCCTTTCACTTTTATATTATTTTTCATATTTAAAATTATACATTTCATGTGCATATATCATCTCATAGGTTCACATTGAGGATAATGAAATATTTTAAGTGTGGGGGAGGGGACAACATTTTGGGGTAGATATTTAGGATTTTCATTTGTGTGTTTTATGTGTATTTTCTATTAAGTTTTTTGTTAGAATTTTCAAAAAAAACCAAAAAAAAACCAAAAAAATAAATAAATAAGAAAAACATATATCATGTAAATTCTCATGTGGAACATATGGAAAATTCATGTTTTCAAAATTCATTGGTAAAAATATAAGCATGAGTAAAATTTCATCATCAAGTGTTTACTTTTATAAAAATCGAAGCCGTCGATGATATGAATGGTCGTGTCATTATAAAACCTTTTAGATTTTGACATAATTATTAGTGATGTTTGTTCATGGTAAATTGTGTCATTGATTTCTTCACAAAATGTTTCACACAATTGTGACTTGTGAAGTTTCTCTTACCCAATTAAATGTATATTTAGTGTATTTAATTATTTTCAACATATAACATGGTCTTTCCATACATTCGTTTCTCTTCCGATCATTTTTATAACTGTACCAGATTGACCTATGTGCATGGACCTAATATATAACTATTTTACACCCTATAAAAGATTCAAAAAAATCAAAAAAAAACAAAAAAAAATGATCAATAAATAGGGGAGTGAAGAAATGTATAACATGTGTGGATATTTAGGTCGGGAGCTCATGGTTTGACTTCTAGGAATGATTAAATGAGTGGGTTATGGAATATGATTACAAATGTTGTTGAAAAGGTTTAGTAGAATAGAATTAGGTAAGAAGAAAAGTTTTTATTGACCTGAATATATGAGATAAAGGGTGGAGAGACAAGCTTGTAATGGTTTTCACACACACACGTCGAGAATTAGTGGCATGGTAGACCCATGACTTGTTTCCCTATTATTAGTGTTATGAATCTCACTGGATTTTGTTTTGACAAAATTTATGAGACAGTAAATTTAAAATTTATTGATATTGACTCTTTATGGGATTCTTACATTTCCTATATTTGCATTGTGGATTGAGAAATATGAATATGCATATCTTGTCACAATTTTTTCGAATACATGATATGAGGTTTTTTCTAGGAGTGCAAAAGTGTAAGTGTGGGGAAGTTGATAAAACACATTTTTATTGAATATTTTATTGATAATAAATGATATAATTTCCTATAATTGTTTTAAATATGTTTATTTATAAAATATTTTGGATTAGATCATTCATTTGAAAATATGGTGAAAATTCTAGTTTTACCCTTTTAAAATTCACTTTAGTATTTCGAACATAAATATTTTAATATGAATTGTTTGAACTTAAAATTTTGTAACATTGTTCCTCACTTAAATTTGTACAACTTTTATTCAGAGAACTATAGCTAAAGAGTGCATTGGGATGGATTAAATGGGTCATTAAGTCAATGGTGGGATGGACACGCGAGATTGGACATCACATTAGTGTTTGGGTCATATCTTCTACATCTGTGCATGGATTGAGCCCAAATTTTGAGAGGGGATCGAAAAAAAAAATTAAACACATATAAACTTATGTAAGGACATCTAATTATTTCGTTTTAGTGGTCTAGATGGTGTTTTAAGTGGGATTAAAATATTTAGAATAATCTCATCATTCACACTTGAAACCTCTTTAAACCTAACCTCTCGTCCACTCTATAAATTAGTTTTTTTATTTTGAGGAGTTGTGACGTTCATTAGAATATTATTAGCATAGGATAAGTGGTTCTACACCATTTAAATTCACAATTGGATGATGGAAGCTACCATGCTAGGATCTCCTCCAAAATGCTCTTTTTTCCCCTTCTTTGTTGTAATGTTGTTGTACTTTCAATAAACTATTAGTTTGTATTCCACTTCTAATGTTACTTTAAATTGTATTCTTATCTTAATATTCCTCTTTTCTCTAGAATTCAATATTGAATACAATATTGGGTTCTACACTTTCAATACTTTTCTCATGTAAAACGTATCCATGATGACCACACCGCCCATGGAAGAGTAGTTTTCTTAGTGATCGATCTATCTTCTACCCTATTAATTTAATTATTTTGAATAATTGAGATACTTTAATTCAATAAATATGATCCATTAATTGAGTTTTTAAATTATAAGAAACTAATTGAGTAGTTGAACAGTTAACATAAAAACACTCGAGGTTGAGTATTGTGTGAATTGTGAGAGCGCGATCTTAATCGGTAATACAAGACCACACGGGATAAGTTTGTAGAGTTCAAATATAATCCCTAAACTGAATTAATCCTCATTTACAGAATAGATATGTGCTCTAATTAACCACTGACCATAATCTAACCGTATAACATCAATCAAATTAGGGTGATGTGATTGCGTGTTCCGAAACTAGCCTAGGGTTTAAGTAATTTCATCTTTGTGATTAAGTTAACTCCCGTAGGGTTTGAGGATTAAAAATTAAGTGATCATAATTAAGTGGGTATTAATTTAAATGATAATGATTAATAACTAAATTAATAGGTATAGTTATATTGATTACCCTTTGTAAAAATATTTTTCTAAAAAAACATCTCCTCGTTGTGCCTTGTTAATCAAATTTCATTTCAAAACTAAAAATAAAAAAAAATCTTCTTCAAAAAACTTCTTCTAGATTTATAAACAATAAAAAACTCCAATCCTTTTAATTAATGTTATCATTTACTTTTATTTTATTTTCAAAATACCTTTAATTTGTTGTTAAATTTACTTCCTCCTTTGAGAGATGACCTTCGTCAGCCACTCTGTTACACCTAAGTACCCAAAAATTACACTAATCATTTGAGGGCGCCCACGACAACGCCTTTAAGTGATAAAGGATAAAAATAGTGATTAATTGATTTATTTTTACTATATTATTATATTTTTATATAACAAACATTTTTTCAAAATATTTGTCTATGGTACTAAAGTATAATATATAGATCATCAGATGTATGTATCATAAAGATCTGTTAAATGATTTATCCATAAAATATATATAATGTATAATGGGATAGCTAATATATTGTATCTAATATGTATCATTGTAGATAGTGATCAACATAGAATATAAAACATTAAATTAAACTATGACAACCCTGCTTTTTAATACAACTTAAGCATGCTTTATTACATAAAACTTCACTTGATACAACAAATAAGATCAAGAGGTTTAGTGTCTTTGGGGCTTAGGATAATTACATAAAAACTTTAAACTTGAAATACAACATCTTTATTGAAAACTTCCTTTACATGACCACTACATTCCTTCGTACTTAGCATTGCATGGGATAACCTGAGGACATGCATAAGAAAAGGGTGAGCTATAAAGCCCAGTAAGTGAGTACACAATGAATAACATGAGGAGTACAATACATGTTAGGAAATAGGCATATCAATAGAGAATAATAGAAACATGAACATAAAGGCATGATAAAGCATGATAATCATAACATGGAAATGTGGCAACAACACTTAACATTGAATTAGCATGAGCCAAGGCTCATTGCACATGGAGCATGAGTAAACCCTCATTGCACTTGAAGCACGAGTAAACCCTCTTTTCACTTGAATTAGCATGATTCAACACTCATTGCACATGACGTATCATGATACTATACTTTACCCAATGCATTGGAGCGCTATAAAGGGCGCACCCTTCTTAAACATTTCATTTCATGCATAAGTGTGCCACATGGATCATAAAACATGGATTCATAAAACATAATCATTTATTCCAGGATAAAGGAATGTGGAATTCATACATGAAACTTTATAATCAATTAGTAAATGTGCATAAAGGTGAATACCCTTGATGGAGAAATGGGCATGGTATTCACTACACAATGATATTGGCTTAGAAAATCGGTGTGATTTCTGCAGCATAACGGCGTGACATAAGAATTCATAAAAATGGTTGATGAGAGAGAAAGGGGTTCCTCATAATATTTACATGTAATGGACAGTAAGGAGGTCATATAGATACATTTCCCAACAATTGGAAAGGAATTTAGATTCCTGATACAAAATTATTGCTTGAATATAGAAGGGGAGAAAAAGGTTCCTTTCGGAATTTCGGCATAGTAATGGGTGTACATGGGAGGCATTTAATGAGAGATAAAGGGGTATCCCATCATTCAAGCAATAAAAGGGAAGTATGGTAGAGGTTCAAAACCATACCCCAACATTCATAATTGAAATTAAAAGGGAAATACAACTTAAAGAAAATTGACAAAAATGAGAAAGGAAGAAAAAACCCTTACTTGGAAGTGTGCTTCCAAAGGCTAGAGAGAGGCTTGTGAGAGGCTTCTTGGGAGGTTGGGGCACCTTGAGAGGATTCTAGAGAGAGTAGGTCAGAGTTTGGACGAACTCCAAGGGATTTGAGTGAGGAGGAAGTGGGAGCTTGGGTGGGTTTATATAGGAAAGGTGAGGGAATTCTTTATTATTTAGGTTTGGGACCCCTTATATTAAAATAATCCAAACCACAAACCATCCCATGGTATTTGCCCATGGTTTATGGAAAAGGAAAGAGGAAAACAATATTTTACAAGGCAAAGTTCCGAACTTATTAAAAAATTAGGGTTGCTTATGTGGAGGTGAGTCACACTCCCATGGAAATTAATTTAAAAAGGCAAAGTGTTGCATAAGTCTTGAGGGATCCATTAATGCTTTGAAAATTAAGTCAAACAAACCCAAAGACTCGTTATTTTAATGATAAAACACATATTGTCCGAACATAAGGATTATGGTATTTTATTACATCACCATTGGGTCATTATGATGTCATAAAACACATTATATATTTAAATGGTATTTAATTTTTACCCAAAAATTTGACTATCTCAGAAAATTATGAAAAATTTACCATTGGATAATTTCGACGTCCTGATTCCAAAAATAATATTTATTTTATCTAAATAATTTTCTAAATATGTGAATTTTCACTTTTAAAATAAAAACCGACATTTATAAAAAAATTCACGGGTTTTGACAGAAATGGCTTTCAAACCTTAATAAAAATTTTAATTGCATTCATAAAATTATAAGATCATTTATACTTAATAAAAAATTAATTTAATATTAATAATAATATTTTATGAAAATATTATTTAATTCAAAAATCCTTTAATTTAATAAAATATAATTCTTAATTAAATAATAACTAAAAACACCATTTGTACATTAAAAACTAATTACAATATATCAAAAATGACTAGAAATTATATTCATTATTATATAAAAAAATAATGTACATGAACATGGTGCTACTTATTTGTTACATAACCCCTTAAAATAGCCACATAAGACCAAAGGGTAAGGTGTGCGATGGTGACAGACTCTTTGGGCGGCTCCGATAACATCGCTCGAGTGGTAATTTCAATCAACTTCCACTTTTCCCGTAGACGATCACGTTCGAGCTTGACTTGATGAAGCTCAGCTTGGGCTTGGTCAAGGGAAAAGCCCAAAGACGCCACCTCTTTTCCGAGCTCTGACAAATGGGATTCGTAAGGGGCAATTCTACTGGATGAGGCCATCGCTTCCTTTGTCTGAGTAGAAATGGGTTTGTTAAAGCCTTATATTTATACTACTCAGATGATCACTGTTCAACGGCTATAAAAGTAACGGTCACAAATCTTAACGTAAAACTAAAGAAGTTGACATATTATAAAAACATTTTTCATAAAGAAACATTTAACTGGATCAAGAGGGATTTTCCATTAATGAAACTTTGGGTCGTTACAACATTCCCCCCTTAAGAAATTTCTCCCTCGAAATTTTCCTTTTCCCACACTAAAACAAATGTGGGTAACTTAGCTTCATCATATCCTCCGACTCCCAAGTTTCTTATTCAAACTTGTGGTTTCTCCACAACACCTTGAAGAGGGGCATTGTCTTATTTCGTAGAACTTTTTCTCTACGATCTAAGATCTTCACTGGTTGCTCCTCATAAGAAAGATCGTCTTATAATTGTACCGCCTCGGAAGAGAGTACATGTGAAGGGTCTGGTATGTACTTCCTTAAGAGGGATACATGGAAGACATCATGCACCTTGGCCATAGTAGGTGGAAGTGCTAGTTGATAGGCCACAGCCCCAACATGATCAAGAATCTCAAAGGGGCCGATGTACCTTGGACTTAACTTCCCTTTCTTTCCAAACCTCATGACCTTCTTCCACGGAGATATGCGTAAAAACACCATGTCTCCGACTTTAAACTCAAGGTCCCGTTGACGATTATCTGTATAACTCTTCTGTCGACTTTGGGCTGCCTTGATATGCTGCTGAATGGTTTTCACCTTCTCCACCATTTCTTCGACCATTTCTGGTCCAAGCAGCTTGCGTTCACCGACCTCATCCCAACATGCTGGTGTTCTACACCTTTTCCCATACAGGGCTTCATATGGTTCCATTTGGATGCTCGAGTGGAAACTATTATTATAAGAAAACTCAACTAGAGGAAAATGTTGATCCCGTCCTCCTTTAAAGTCCATTGAACTTGGTCTCAACATATCCTCAAGTGTTTGGATAGTCCGCTCGGATTGGCCATCAGTTTGAGGATGATAGGCCGTACTGAAGATCAGTTCAGTATTCAGAGCTTGTTGAAGACTCTTCCAAAACTTAGAGGTGAATCTTGGATCTCGGTCAGAAACAATAGATAGTGGTACTCCATGCAACCTTACCACATCCCTGATATATATCTGTGCCAGTTGATCCAAATAGAAATCCTCTCGAATAGAAATGAAGTGTGCAGTCTTTGTAAGACGATCCACAACAAACCAGATTGCATTGTTGCCTTTGGATGTCCTTGGAAGTCCAGTGACAAAGTCCATGGTGATGTTCTCCCATTTCCATTCTGGTATGGGCAATGGTTGCATCATCCCCTTAGAATTCTGCCTCTCTGCCTTCACTTTCTGACACACCGGGCACTTTGATGTATATTCAGCGATCTCCTTCTTCATATTATCCCACCAAACGTTTTCTCGGAGATCTCTATACATCTTTGTGCTCCCTGGGTGAATAGAGAAATTTGAACTATGTGCATCATCCAAAAGTTCCTTCTTCAGCTCCGAACTTGATGGAACACATAGTCTTTTCCCAAACCGCACAATTCCTTCTTCATTAACATTAAACTCTGAGGATTTTCCCTTTTTGATAGCTTCCACTTTTTCTTGGATTCCCACATCATCCTTTTGAGCATCATTTAACCTTTCCAAAAGAGATGTTTGGGCAATAATTTGTGAAAGGATTGATGATGTTCCCTTCTTTATGATTCCCACGTCCATCTTCATCAAGTCTAAGAAGATTGGATCCTTCTCAATTCTCATCATTGATAGAATCATTGGATCCTTTCTACTTAGGGTATCTGCCACCTTGTTCGCCTTCCCAGGGTGGTAATGTATTGAACAGTCATAATCCTTGATGAGCTCTATCCATCTTCTCTAGCGCATATTAAGCTCTTTCTATGTGAATATATATTTAAGACTCTTGTGGTCAGTATATATCTCACATTTCTCTCCATAGAGATAATGGCGACAGATTTTCAAGGCAAAGATCACTGCCGCCAACTCTAGATCATGCGTTGGATAGTTTCGCTCATGGATTTTCAACTGCCTTGAGGCATAGGATATCACTTTATCATTCTGCATCAGCACACATCCTAAGCCCTTCTTCGAAGCATCACTGAATACCACAAAAAGCTCCCCACTTGTGGGTAAAGTGAGCACGGGTGCAGTGATAAGATTCCTTTTCAACTCCTTGAAGCTTTCTTCGCATTCATCACTCCAAGAAAACTTTACTCCCTTTCGAGTTAGCTTGGTAAGAGGGTTGGACAGTCGTGAGAAATTTCTCTCAAATTGTCGATAATATCCAGCTAACCCCAAGAAGCTACGGATATCAGTTACCGATGTTGGCCTCGGTCATCCCTCAATTGCATCTGTTTTGGAGGGGTCCACAGATATCCCATTGCTTGTGATGATATGGCCCAAGAATGAGACTTCCTTCAACCAAAACTCACACTTGTTGTACTTTGCATAGAGATTCTCCTTGCGCAAAGTCTCTAGTACAGTTTTTAAATGCTCCTCATGGTCCTCCTTGGTTTTGGAGTATATTAGAATATCATCTATAAAGACTACCACAAATTTTTCAAGGTAATCTCTAAAGACTCTATTCATCAAGTCCATGAATATTTCTGGAGCATTGGTGAGTCCAAAAGGCATTACTATGAATTCATAGTGCCCGTACCTTGTACGAAAAGCAGTCTTGGGGATATCTTCCTTCTTCACCCTTACTTGATAATATCCGGACCGCAAGTCCACCTTGGAGAAGTATTGTGCTCCACGCAGCTGATCAAACAAGTCATTGATTCTTGGGAGAGGATACTTTTTCTTTATCATGATTTTGTTAAGTTCACGATAATCGATGCAAAGCCGTATTGACCCATCCTTCTTCTTGACGAAGAGGACTGGTGCACCCCATGGTGATGCACTTGGGCGTATAAACCCTTTATCCAGATTCTCCTGTAGTTGTTTCTTCAGCTCTTCAAGCTCAATAACAGCCATTCTATATGGAGTCTTGGATATTGGTAGCGCCCCAGGTATAAGTTCAATTGAGAACTCAACATCTCTTCTTGGAGGAAGACCAGGAAGTTCCTCGGGAAATACTTCAGCGAATTCCCTCACAATAGGCATTTCTTCAAGGGTGGTTTTTTCCTTGGACTCAATCATCTGAGCCAGATATGCGTGCTCATAAGGCAGTAATATCCATGCTTGAGATGATGGAGCTAAAGGAGATTCATCTTCCTCCTGACACTTGTAAAGAATCGGGGGTCGATTCTCCATATGGAGTGTGATTTCCCTCTCCTGACTATTTATGTTGGCTCTATATAAGGAAAGCCAATCCATGCCAAGAATTGCATAAAATTCCACCAAAGGGAGTATGACGAGGTTCGCCGGGAAATTCAATCCACAGATTATAACAGGGGAGGACTTATATTCATGGGATGCAATGATTGCCCCATTTTCTGTACTCATCGACATCTTTACTTCCAGGATTTGTGGTGGTGCTGTGATTATTCTACTAAACATTCGAGATATAAAAGAATGCGTAGAACCTGAATCAAAAAGTACATTCTCTATTCTTGAATGAATAACTAGCGTACCTGTCACCACTTCGTTGTCGGGGTTCACTTCGGCAGAAGTGATGGAAAAAGTTCTTCCTTGCTGTCTTGGAGGTTGCCGGTTGCCTCCGATAACCCTTGGATTAGGGCACTGATTTGCAAAATGACTCGGTTCTTTTCATTTGTATCATTGAACAATGCGTTGAGGTTCGAACGGAGCGTTCCTCTCCTCTGTCGTAGCTGCGGGTCCTTCTTGCTGACAGTTAACAGCTAGGTGCCCTTCTCTTCTACACTTGAAGCATTTTCTTGTCCCCCTAAGGAAATTTCTAGGGTACTTCTTTCCACACTTTTGGCATGTGGGGTTCTGGAATTTCTTAGCGTCGTTGGATTTATCCATCGGACCACCAGCATTGAATTCCACCTTACGCTTCTTGTCCCCATGATACCCCTGTGATTCTCCGATCTCCATTTCAACCTTGAGGGCACATCGGACAATTTCCTCATAGCTGTCGAAGTCATGGATCGCTAATGCTTTCCGCAAGCTAGGCTTCAGCCCACCAAAGAAGCGGTCAACCTTGCATTCGGGGGTAACGACAAAGCCAGAACCGTATCGTGCAAGCCTTGTGAAGTTTTCCTCGTACGCTCCCATAGATTCTTCATCTTTCTGTTTGAGGGAAAGGAAGTCCCTTTCCATCTTAAGACGGAGGGTGCGTGGAAAATATTTATCGAAAAACATCTTTCGGAATTCCTTCCATTCCAAAGCCTCGATCTCCTCCTCAGGCTTCGTATTTTTGATCAACGTCCACCATTGATCAGCTTCACCCTCCATATGATAAGCCGCCAGGAGAACCTTCTCTTTTTCAGAACATTGGAGGATAGAGAAGATCTTTTCAATGGAGTTAATCCATTGCTCAGCGATCGTGGGATCAGATGATCCACTAAAAGTAGGAGGCCTTTGTCTCATGAAGCTCTCAATAGCGACTTCTTCTTTCTTAGGGGGTTGAACGTTCCTCTTGACCCGTGTTTCTATTCAAAACTTGAGTTAGGTGAGAGAGAAGTGTGACAAAGTTAGCGATTCCAGCTCCCATTGGATTGAGCATCTCATAAGTACAATCATCACACTGATCTTCACAACAGTTGTTAGCCCGATTTCTCCTATTATCGGCCATTGGCTGGAATAAAAGGAAAGTTAGGGGTAAAAAATAAAGGGTAATCCAAAGACAAAAGTTGATGACTTATAAATAAACTTTAATCTCTTTAACTCATGAGTCTATAGGATTCAATCCAGTCTTTTCATTATCTTCCTTCTAACATATATTCTTAGGGGAATTTTTCCCTTAACAAGGGTTCATACTAAGATTGTGAATTTATCAAAACATATCCCCCGGGAGTGTCATAACCAAGAGTGCAGCAAGGCCCGTTTTCGTGCACCAGTTCCCATTCGATTCTAGCTCAAAGCGGTGTTTTAGGGTTTTACCCCTAGGATACATCTGTGCCAGAGCCGCCTCTACCTGCTCGTATCCAGACAGGGATGAATTTGTTTGATAAACCACTTACTTAGTATTTACCAAAACTTAGGGATGTTTTTATTATACTTAGTCTTGTATCTAAGGCTTTACTAGGGTTTCCTAATCCCAAAAGTAACTAAATCTATCCTCTGATACCAACTATGACAACCCTGCTTTTTAATACAACTTAAGAATGCTTTATTACATAAAACTTCACTTGATACAACAAAGAAGATCGAGAGGTTTAGTGTATTTGGGGCTTAGGATCATTACATAAAAACTTTAAACTTGAAATACAACATCTTTATTGAAAACTTCCTTTACATGACCACTACATTCCTTCGTACTTAGCATTGCATGGGATAACCTGAGGACATGCATAAGAAAAGGGTGAGCTATAAAGCCCAGTAAGGGAGTACACAATGAATAACATGAGTAGTACAATACATGTTAGGCAATAGGCATATCAATAGAGCATAATAGAAACATGAACATAAAGGCATGATAAAGCATGATAATCATAACATGGAAATGTGGCAACAACACTTAACATTGAATTAGCATGAGCCAAGGCTCATTGCACATGGAGCATGAGTAAACCCTCATTGCACTTGAAGCACGAGTAAACCCTCGTTGCACTTGAATTATCATGAGTCAACACTCATTGCACATGACGTATCATGATACTATACTTTACCCAATGCATTGGAGCGCTATAAAGGGCGCACCCTTCTTAAACATTTCATTTCATGCATAAGTGTGCCACATGGATCATAAAACATGGATTCATAAAACATAATCATTTATTCCACGATAAAGGAATGTGGAATTCATACATGAAACTTTATAATCAATTAGTAAATGTGCATAAAGGTGAATACCCTTGATGGAGAAATGGTCATGGTATTCACTACACAATGATATTGGCTTAGAAAATCGGTGTGATTTCGGCAGCGTAACGGCGTGACATAAGAATTCATAAAAATGGTTGATGAGAGAGAAATGGGTTACTCATCATATTTACATGTAATGTACAGTAAGGAGTTCATATAGATACATGTCCCAACAATTGGAAAGGAATTTAGATTCATGATACAAAAGTATTGCTTGAATATAGAAGGGGAGAAAAAGGTTCCTTTCGGAATTTCGGCATAGTAATGGGTGTACATGGGAGGCATTTAATGAGAGAGAAAGGGGTCTCCCATCATTAAAACAATAAAAGGTAAGTATGGGAGAGGTGCTAAACCATACCCCAACATTCATAGTTGAAATTAAAAGGGCAATACAACTTAAATAAAATTGACAAAAATGAGAAAGGAAGAAAAAACCCTTACTTGGAAGTGTGCTTCCAAAGGATAGAGAGAGGCTTGTGAGAGGATTCTTGGGAGCTTGGGGAACCTTGAGAGGATTCTAGAGAGAGTAGGGCAGAGGTTGGACGAACTCAAAGGGCTTTGAGTGAGGAGGAAGTGGGAGCTTGGGTGGGTTTATATAGGAAAGGTGAGGGAATTCTTTATTATTTACGTTTGGGACCCCTTATATTAAAATAATCCAAACCACAAACCATCCCATGGTATTTGCCCATGGTTTCTGGAAAAGGAAAGAGGAAAACAGTATTTTACAAGGCCAAGGTCCTAACTTATTAAAAAATTAGGGTTTCTTATGTGGAGGTGAGTCACACTCCCATGGAAATTAATTTAAAAAGGCAAAGTGTTGAATAAGTCTTGAGGGCTCCATTAATGCTTTGAAAAGTAAGTCAAACAAACCCAAAAACTCATTATTTTAATGATAAAACACATATTGGCCGAACATAAGGATTATGGTATTTTATTACATCACCATTGGGTCATTATGATGTCATAAAACAGATTATATATTTAAATGGTATTTAATTTTTACCCAAAAATTTGACTGTCTCAGAAAATTATGAAAAATTCACCATTGGATAATTTCGACGTCCTGATTCCAAAAATAATATTTATTTTATCTAAATAATTTTCTAAATATGTGAATTTTCACTTTTAAAATAAAAACCGACATTTATAAAAAAAATCACGGGTTTTGACAGAAATGGCTTTCAAACCTTAATAAAAATTTTAATTGCATTCATAAAATTATAAGATCATTTATACTTAATAAAAAATTAATTTAATATTAATAATAATATTTTATGAAAATATTATTTAATTCAAAAATCCTTTAATTTAATAAAATATAATTCTTAATTAAATAATAACTAAAAACACCATTTGTACTTTAAAAACTAATTACAATATATCAAAAATGACTAGAAATTATATTCATTATTATATACAAAAATAATGTACATGAACATGGTGCTACTTATTTGTTACATAACCCCTTAAAATAGCCACATAAGACCTAAGGGTAAGGTTTGCGATGGTGACAGACTCTTTGGGCGGCTCCGATAACATCGCTCGAGTGGTAATTTCAATCAACTTCCACTTTTCCCGTAGACGATCACGTTCGAGCTTGACTTGATGAAGCTCAGCTTGGGCTTGGTCAAGGGAAAAGCCCAAAGACGCCACCTCTTTTCCGAGCTTTGACAAATGGGCTTTGTAAGGGGCAATTATACTTGATGAGGCCATCGCTTCCTTTGTCTGAGTAGAAATGCGTTCGTTAAAGACTTATATTTATACTACTCAGATGATCACTGTTCAACGGCTATAAAAGTAACGGTCACAAATCTTAACGTAAAACTAAAGAAGTTGACATCTTATAAAAACATTTTTCATAAAGAAACATTTAACTGGATCAAGAGGGATTTTCCATTAATGAAACTTTGGGTCGTTACATAAACTATACATAATAGTAGATAGAAAATTAAATTAAACTATATATAAAAGTACATGTTCTTGTTAACAAATTACAGATAACATATATAAAATGTTAGTAATCTATTAGTAAAGCAACAAATTACATCTAATATCAATTATAGTACATTAATATATCAAAGATTTTACATATGATATGTAACAGATCATCTGATATGTAATTGATATCAATAAACATACATCTGATAGTATAATATGTTAGTTAACAGATTGTCAATAGATTATAAGTGATATTATTTACTGTACAGCAATATATTATCATATTATATCTTATATTTAACAAATAAGTTGATGTGTAATTGATATAATTATACATATGTCTCATAGTATAATCTTTCAGATTACTGATCATTATATACAAAAATATTACATATGATATTTATCCCTATAGTATATATAATATGTTATTATATTATATATCATCTAAGTTTTATTTATTTTTATGATCTGTTATATCTGTTTATGATCATCAAATTAAACTATACACAAAATAGTTTATTAATAACTGATACATATGATTTGTAACCATCAAACATACATCAAATATATCATCATATAATAAGATTTTATTTTAGAAAGACTAATAAAAACTATTTTAATAAACATACATCAATTTAAGGTAAAATAAACTTCTATTCATAATTGTCTACTAAAAAATGATAGAATACATATTAAATAATAAGCATATAGCTATTATTAGACAATTTAAATGAAAAAAATAACATTACAATGATTAAATAATTAGAAAACATATATAGAAATTATTCTTAATACAATTTATACTGTAGATTATATTTTAGAAATTTTAAATTGAGATTTAAAGTTATAATATATAAATTTCATTTTCATAAAAAAGGAGAAAATCATGGTAGAATATGAAATTTAAAATTTTGTAGACTACAATCATAGTATCCAGATTAAATACTCTCTATGTGTCAATGTTAACATACTATAATTAGATTACTTTTATTGAAAGTATATCATAATGAAATTACATGGGAGGATTACTATATAAAATGTAAAGGTTTGCAAATAAATTATGTAGGTATGAATATAATTAAAGTGTGTTTTAAATATAGAATTGAAACAGAAATTAAATTAAATATTTCATGCCTTTGGGTATGAATATTACATTGGTTTAGTACTTGAAACAGATTACTGGTAGGTTTCATTATAAGAATTAACCTATGAGATAATGAAATTTAAATTTAGGCCCCAAATTAGATGTACATGTTATAAGAAATGGGTTTTAATGATGTACTCTGTTTTTTTTTTTTGAAGAGTTCTCAAAATCACCAATTTTTTTGGCATTATCTATAATGATGTTAACATTGAAACTATTTTTTTCTAATGGTCGATGTTTGATTTTATATTAAATTATTATACTTCAACACTAATAATAACATTTTTATATTTGAATACATGAAGGTCAGTAGGTTATCCAAACTCATCATTCTCTTAAATATTATAGAATTTATTTCATTATAATTTGTAAATCCATAATAAATCTATATATGAATATTAATCATTTACCCAAATTAGTATTTCTCTAAGATCTAAAGTTATTTTTATATAATTTTCAGAACCTTTTTTTCAAAGAGGATGATCGAGATTGATCCTTCATTATCACTGATTAGTAGTTGGAGTTGGTATGTGAGAGAAAAAAAGTATTAAAGTTAATAAAATTTTTAATTTATATCAAATATTCTATAATTTGATATTTTTTCAATGCACCATATAATGGTCTCAACAAATTATGTAAGATATAAATGTAAGTTTTTTTATATTATAATAACCAATTGTTTTAAAATTCTTAATCTGATCTATAATTTTTTGGGCGTTATGATAGTCATTAAAATTAAATTATCATTAAAAAATATACCATGGTAGTATAAAAATTTCATATAACTTAAATATAAGATTGTAAATTTGAATTTCCAAAGGATCTAATAATAACTACCAAGGGGGTGTTGAATTAGTTGTTAACATTTTATGAGTTTCAAAACATCATAAAATTAACCCATGAAACCTGTTAAGATTTATTTCCTTATCAACTTTTAGTAAATACTCATGCATGAAAAAGTAAAAAACAAATTAATCGACATAATATTTACAAGGTTCGTCCTCATTGTGACAACCCACATCCTTGTCATAGTCACTCTCATGGGTCAATAGAAATCCACTATTATGAATAAGTGAATACAACTTGTTCCAAATCCCGTTAGACACCTTTTATCTCCTGATAGGAAAGATTATACTAACTCTCATCATTTTACATTTTTTCTTATAAAACAAATAATCCAAAAAAAGTAATAAAGACTTTGTTGAAATTTATCCAAAATTTCTTAGTTCGAACCTTCAAATCGATTTGGTTAGATTTTTTCTCAATCCGATGATTCTAGATCTAATTCTTTCAATACAATCAATCTAGATATGATTCTCTCAATACAATGATTCTAGAACTGATTCTATCAATACGATGAGTCTGGATCTGATTCTCTCAATATGATGGACTCAATATTATGAACTCATTCTCAATATGCAAAACTCAAACTCTACTAAAATTGTCAATATTATCTTCTTCAGTCTAATTGACTCAATCCGATTGACTGAATATGATCTTATTAATATGATATTTCTCAATCTAGTAAAATAAAATTTAGCTGTCTAATCCCTATCATGAGATCTCTGGCTGGAAATGACTCTCTATTGATTTCTTCAACTCTCCGCCTTTTCTACTTGTGTGAAAATTATCAAATGAACGAATGATTTGAGAAAGTATCTATAGTAAACTCAGAAAACAAAAGTGGGAAACTTTAAAAATTTCCCCACTTCCTAAAATTTTAAAATATTTTAAGATCTATCGCATTTAAACTTTAACTTTGAATTCTTCAATCCTACTTATATTTCTATGAGATTTATGGAAAAATGATATTCAATTTTGACATCTTCAACTCTTAATAAAACTTCTGGAATTTTATTTTTGAGACTTATTCATAATTTTCTCATTATGATTCTATTTCCTTCACAACTCATTAAAATTTTTTTCCTCTTCATCTCATTACGATTTCTGTTTCCACTTTATCTCATTATGATGGATTTACCATTACAATGTAAATCCCGTTTTGATGGAAATATCATTACGATAGAAATACTATTATGATGGATTTTCCCATTATTATGTAAATATCATTATGATGGAAATTCCATTCTGATGGAAATTCCATTATGATGGAAATCTAATTATTACGTAAATCCCATTACGATGAAAATCTCATTATGATGGAAATCCCATTACGATGGAATTCCCATTATGATGCAATTATCATTCTGCAACTATGAAATTCTTCAAACCTCTCCACTATTTCTTCAAAATATTTTATCATGAGACATTTCATGATTTTTCAAAACTTCTTGATAAGAAAAGAATCATCTGATTTTTTTTCGAAAGTATGAAAACTTTCTAACTCTTAACTTCACATTATTCTTTCAAAATTCTTCAGCAACAATACAAATTATTCACTTAGAATCTTCTTTCTTTCTATGATTATGAAAAATCCAAACTTCTAGTAAAAAAAATTTCTACCTACAATTCTTATGGATCCAATTATCTGAATATGATACAGATGGATCCAATTATTTTAAAAACTTTAAACTTTCTTACAAAATATCATTGCAATGGAATTGGGACTGATTCTTGAATAAAAAACATTCTTTTACAAAGTAAGTTAGTTGTCAAAAAATATAAAACTTTTATAAAACACAACATTGTAAAATTTCTTCAATATCCCCCTTTGTATTTGTGGACGACCCTTGTAAACAACTTTTTAAACACTCATAATTTTTTCACAACTGAACTTTTGTAAATAACCCATGTTTTTTGACTTTTATCAAAACATAGTCTTTCTCAAAAGAAAGTGTATTGACACCACACTACTGGATAAAGAAATTTTTTTAAGGAATTAAATCCCCTAGTGATAATAAATTTTTTTGGCCATGTAAAGTTAAATTACCTTCACTTTTATTTCTCTCTTTCTTTTTCCCCCTCCCATTTAATGATAACCACAACTTCATATTCATAAAATAATGATATGTAAAACTTCATAAAAATTAAAAATTTGTTACATTATCTCCCTTGTTGTCTACATAATCCAAATCATGGTTTGGGTCATTCTTCATGAGGTTTAGGAATTCATGGGATGAGGTTAAACATGAAGTTGCAGCCTTAATTCCACAAACCTTTCTTTTATCATTTCTTTTATAATGATAACAGCAATTTGATACTTTGTTGAAATGTATTCCAACAAAACAACTATAGAAAAAAAATCTATTTATAAATTGAAACTTCATATCAATGTGTTTTGATCTTGAATATTGGATAGGATTATTAGAAATATAAAATACACTCTGATTATCACAAATTATTTTTAATTATTTGGAAACATTTACTTTCAAATATTCTATCTAAACATTCATCCATAACATTTAAGTACAATCCTAAGTAGCTGCAACATATTTGGATTTAGTTGTGCTCAAAGTTACTAAAATATTTCAACTCACACAATATTCACCCAATAAAAAAAATTCTCCTGAGGTTGATTTTCTATCATTACAATCACCAGCCCAATCAGCATCAGTATAACCATTAAACTTTGTCTCACAGTTTATTTGGTATAAAAGATCAGGTGAATTTGTTCCTTTGACATGTATTAAAATCCTTTTTTCTTCCAAAATATGTGATTCTTTTATATTACATTGATACCTCACACACAAATTCATAGCATAAACAATATCAAGCCTTGAGGCTGCATGGTAAAAAAGAATTCCTATCAGCTTCTGAAAGCCTTTATGATTCACACTTATTTTGGATTCAGATTTACTCAACTTTGTGATGACTGAAATAGGAGTTGAAACTTCTTTAGATTTTTTCATCCCAAACCAGTACTGAAATTTTGACCTTTTGCGACTGGCTATTTGCGACGGGCTCCCATTGCAAAAACCCTTTTGTGATGGGGTTCCATCGCAAATATATCATTGCAAAAAACAGCATCGCAACAAGTATTTTTTTGCACGTGCCCATTGCAAAAAATACTACTTGCGATGGGAAATGGGTCTGTCGCAAATAGATGTCCGATTAAATACATTATATATAAAATAACCTTTAGCGTCGGGCGCATCGTAAATACCTTATATGGTATAAACCTATTGTGACAGGCTCATCGCAACAAAGTTATTGCGATGGTAAATCAACCCGTTGCAAAAACATTTAAAATATATATATATAATCTATTTTCGATGGGGCCCCATCACAAAAGGCCCTATCGCAAATACTTAATAAAATAAAAAATATATTAATATTATTAAAATAAAAAAAATAAAAATTATTAAAATTATCAATATTTTCAAATACTTAAAAAAATAAAAAAAAATTATAATTAATGAAAACAATAATATTAATGTTATTAAAATAATAAATAAATAAAAAATATTAAAATTCTCAATATTCAGGAAAAAATATAAAAAATCATACAATATTATTATTATTATTAGTAAAATAAAAAAACATTAAAAAATATAATATAATAATAAATATTAAAATATTAAAATATTAAAAAGAATTAAAAAATATGCAATATGCACACCAAATCCTCATCATCCAAAGGTAGCTCAGCCTCCTCCAACTCATGAACTAGATCAATGTCTATCTAAAGCACAAAATGATTTTTGTTAGCAGATAGTTGAAAATAACTATTACATATAGATAAATATTAGTTATGATTATAACCATAATTTAATTATGTCAATATTCACCTTCATCGTCATCTTCATATCTGAAGATATTAGTGTCTTCATATTCATCATCGACATCATCAATATCTATATGAGTTTCATTTTCATCATATCTTTCCATTTCAAATTCATTTGTAACTTCATTAACATCATCATCACCATCGGCCCTTAATTGTGGGGTTTCATCATCGATATTAATTTCCCTTTGTGAAAAGTATGGATTTTGAGTAGTCTCTTGAAAAATTTCAATTCCTTGTACTTCATCGGAACCACATTCAGTTTGAGTAAACTGATTTTCCTGAGATTTCATTTTTATTATGCTTCACCAATCACTCAGGTCTCTTGAAGTAGCACAGTACTTTGTGTAATATATTTGATGTGCTTATTGATCCATTAAAATGGTTCATTTACTGCAAGAAGAATTTTATATTTAATATCAATGATTCCATGAATCAGATGAACACGCAAGCCTCTCTCAGTATCTAACCACCGACATTTAAGCATTATTATGTAATTTTTCCCTAGATAACACAGTTCAATAATTTCATCTAACATGCCATAAAATCAACTTCAGTTTCTTTATGATGTGATCCTCTCAATCAAACTCCACTATTCATTATTTTTTTTATTCCCCATATGCACGTGTATGAAATTTAAAACCATTCACCACATATGCATTGTAAGATTTAACCATTTTGGATGGTGGGTTACTCAATATTCACAGTCGCTTATCAATTTTATCAGCATGTTGATACACCTGAAATTTTTTAAAACAATTATCAATATAATAAATAAGAAACTTAATTGATATGTTAAACCATCAATAATTTATGTTACCAATTTTTGAAACTATTGAGAAAATATTGTCTATCGTCATTCTTCAATAGAAGTTATTGTAATTTGTGGATGCTTTTTCTGTATATGATTATCATATAACCTACAAATAAAAAATAATAATTACTCTAACATAAATTATACAATAAGTGATAGAAGCACTCATAGTAAAAATGATGTCATTTCTACATAGTTGAGCAGAACATATGTATGAGCTCTATGATGTTCATCATCTGAAATCAATCGTTCATGAAATCCACCAAATCCAAGCTATGGCTGATTAAAAAATGATAATTTATTGTTCATTTCATCATCATCATTCCCCTCATTCCATCCCATGTAGTTTTGTTTTGAGGGATATTCAGATTCAAAATAATGAGAGAAGAAAAAAAGCAATTTCCTCTTGCAAATAAGCTTCATCAATTGAGCCTTCAAATAATGCTTTGTTACGTACTTTTTTCTTCAATTTCTCCATGCATCTCTCGAATGGGTACATCCATAGAAATTTTAATAGACCTCCACATTTAGCTTTATGTGGAAAATGTAATATCAGATGTTCCATTGAGTCAAAGAAATCCGGTGGGAAGATTTTTTCCAGTTTACATATAATGACAACAACATCTTCTTCCATTTTACTT
Organism: Viscum album; assembly: GCA_963277665.1. Lineage (NCBI taxonomy): Eukaryota > Viridiplantae > Streptophyta > Magnoliopsida > Santalales > Viscaceae > Viscum > Viscum album. Next base: position 1,740,385,359 of record OY728155.1, read on the forward strand.
AGTGCATCATAGTCTATTTTCGTCATACAAATATCTCAAAAAAATATGATATGTCTATTATTGAATCCCAAATCATATAATTCAACAAACCTATGAATCCAATCATGATAATTCTTTCCATTATAACGTGAAAATCATGAATTTTTAATCTGGTAATATGACCATTATTAACACATCTTCTTAAATTGGAAGCATAGCCATCTGAAAGTCTAAAAATTTGTAATCCACTGAAAAAATAATAATCGACTCTCTTTGGACAGTGTATAATCTATTTTTGGCTTCATTAACCTCTATGATCTGACATTTTGAAATAGTTCAAGTTCTGATCATCTGCAAATTTGGGTAGGATCTAATCGTTCTTTTACATTATCTTTGGTCTTACCTGGTGTATCCAAAACTATATGAAATAAATTATCAAAATATTTCTTCTCAATATGCATGAAATCCAACATGTGGTGGACCAAAAAATCAGACCAATATGGAAGATCCCAAAAAATGCTCTATTTTATCCTATTATGCTCTTTCCCAAAGCCATGAATTTTATATTGGTTTACTGTTGGCCCAAATGTGTTGGGAGGTAATACAAATACAACTTATTTTAACTCTATACCTGAGATAATTTTTGTAAGTCCATCCTTTCCGATTCTGCCTTTTCTGAAATGAGATTTGTTCCTCCGAAAAAGATGATCGGTTGGAAGAAATATGTGATGACAATCAAAACAGAAAGGTTTTTTTCCATTGAAATGCATAAAGGCTTTATTGTATTGCATAAATTAAGGACATGATTTCGGATCATGCGTACTCCAGCCAGATAACATTCCATATATCAATAAGTCACTAATCGTCCACATCAATGCAGCTTTTAATATGAAATTTTGTTTCACAGCAATATCATATGTATTAACATCATTACTTCACAATTAATTTAACACATCAATCAATGGTTTCAAGTAAACATCAATATTCTTTTTTGGATGTCTTGGGATTAATAAGGTCAAAAAGATATACGGATCCTTTATCAACATCCATGGAGGTAAATTGTACAAAGTTATAAAGACTGAACAACTTGAATACTAACTACCATAAGAACCAAAAGGACAGAAACCGTCAGTAGAAAGACCCAATCGCATTTTTTGGTATTCTAAAGAAAAATAAAGATGTAGTCAGTAAAAATGTTTCCATGAATCACTATCAAATAGATAATTCAAGATTTTTTCAGTTGAAATCTTGTTTTTGTGCCACGATATCATTAAAGTTGTGTTCTGAGACATGAACAAACACTACAACCTGGGTGTAAGGGGGAAATATCTCAATTGTTTCACAGGAATCGATCCAGACTTCCCCGGTTGAGCTTCTTTATACCTCAATTTTCCACATGTGGGTCAACTATAAAGGGACTCATTTTCATTAGAATATAAGATGAAATCATTTTCAAATGCATGAATCTTCCGATAACTAAGGCCCAGATTACGAACCAGCCTCTTGCACTCATAGTAATTTTTAGGCAACACATTTCCTTCAGGTAACAGTGTTTTAACCAAAAAATATATTTGATCAAAACAGTTGTTTGACATTGAATTATCTGATTTAATAGCCATAAATTTTGTAAACGCTTCTAATTTCCTTATCTTGCAACCAGGATATAATGAATCCTCATCAAACCTCAATAACTCATAAAATTCGGATGGTCCCAACTCAGGAGTTAAATCAAAAGCATCTTGAGTTTCAGTTTATTGAACAGATGGACCTGCAACGTCATGTATTAAATTTTGAATTTGTGATGGATATGGAAACATGTTATTAGTATCTTCTCTCAAACTTCATTCGCCATGTTGATACCAAAAAACATAATCTTTTTGAAAACCAAACTGCAAGAGATGTCCTCCAACCTTGTCAAATGTGTCAAATGTTCTCAGAGCACATATTTTATAAGGTCACTTAATTGTGCCTTCTGAAATAAATTTTGGTTTTGATGATGAAAATGATAAGAAATATTCAACACCCACAATATATAGAGGATTTAAACCAGAACCGTTTGGATTTCTACACTGATTTATCCAAGCGCAATCATCTAATAATGACTATTGTCAACTTCCTTGTTCCATATTTTTCTACAAAATACAAAATCATTACTATTTTTGAATAATTTGAAATTAGAAAAATATTATCCAAAAAAGGAGATAAATAATTACAAATACTTCTATATAATTACCATTAATTACGGGTGACACAATTTCTAGTGGATTGACGGTTAATATTTTGACTGACGACTCATTTACTTGAAAATTTCTCACACTGAAATCACAACGAAGAATCTACTCAGAGGTATGCTTATTCATTATCATGAATTCAAGAATGCATAAGCATACCTTTGAGTAGATTCTTCTTTGTGATTTCATTGTGTTAAAGATGCAATTAAATGAGCCGTCTCACAAAAGAGCCCCCTTTTCATCGATGAATCTTCTTCTTGCAATTGTCACCGCCTGAAAACATTATGAAAAATCTGGTCCTATGAATTCATATTCAAACTCGTGCATACGATATTGGATATGCATACGTAGGAGCATACTTTTCATAATGTTTTGAGTCTGTGAAAGTTGAAAGGAGAAGATTCATCAAGAAAAAGGAGTGTCGTTAATCCACTAAAAATTGTGCCAAGTTATTAAAATTTATTACAATTGATTTTATTGCTAATTATTGCTAAGTATTAATAAGTGTTGCTAATTATTTCTAATTATTGTTAATTATTACTAATTTTTGCTAATTTTTTCTAATTTTTGCTAATTATTGCTATTTATTTCTAATTATTTCTAATTATTTCTAATTAACTCTAATTATTGCTAAGTATTTCTAATTAATGCTAATTCTTGCTAATTATTTCTCATTATTACAAATTATTCCTAATTATTACTAATTATTACAATTTATTACTATTTATTACTATTTATTACTATTTATTACTATTTATTACTATTTATTACTAATTATTGCTTTTTATTACTTTTTATTACTATTTATTACTATTTATTACTATTTATTAGTATTTATTAGTATTTATTACTAATTATTGCTAATTATTACAAATTATTACTAATTATTACTAATTATTACTATTTATTACTATTTATTACTATTTATTACTATTTATTACTAATTATTACTAATTATTACAATTTATTAATAATTATTAGTATTTATTACTAATTATTACTATTTTTACTATTTATTACTATTTATTACTATTTATTACTCTTTAATACTACTTATTACTATTTATTACTAATTATTACTATTTATTACTATTTATTACTATTTATTACAATTTATTTTTATTTATTACTATTTATTAGTATTTATTAGTATTTATTAGTATTTATTAGTATTTATTAGTATTTATTAGTATTTATTATTATTTATTACTATTTATTGCTATTTATTATTATTTATTACTATATTATAACTATTTATTACTATTTATTTGTATTTATTACTATTTATTAGAGTTTATTAGTATTTATTAGTATTTATTAGTATGTATTAGTATTTATTGTTATTTATTAGTATTTATTTAAATTTATTAGTATTTATTGCTATTTATTAGTATTTATTTCTACTTATTTGTATTTATTTCTATTTATTACTATTTATTTCTATTTATTTCTATTTATTTCTATTTATTACTATTTATTACTATTTGTTACTATTTGTTACTATTTATTACTATTTATTACTATTTATTAGTATTTATTACTATTTATGTAAGAACCCGGATCTTCTTCTCAGGTATGTTTTTCTCTTTTCTGGTGTTTTTAAGAAAAAGAGGAGTTTCTGGAAATTTTTGAAGTACACGTCGTGTACTTATATGTACATGTCGTGTACTCTTTTGCTGCACGTAGTTGTGTGCTGGCCATGTAACGCCCGAGCACACAGCCCTCTATGGTGACCTGGAGACCGCCTAATGCGGGGGTCGGTAAGTGAAAGTACACGTCGTGTACTTCTAAAGTACACATCGTGTACTTTCTCTTTTTCCATTAAACAGACTGGGGTCATGTCTAATTGGCAGAAGTGTCTTCTTCTTCGCCTTCTTTGACCCGGAGCATCCATACGGTGCCAATCCTTCCCTGAGCCCCCGATCGAGCATCTGTTCTCTGAATTGAACTCTGTCGGTTGCATTGGGATCGCATCGGTGAGTTCTCTCTTCTTCTTGAACCTCATTTTCTGATTTCTCTTCTCTCGTGAGTTAACCTCAATTGAACGTTTTAGACTTTTTTGTAGATCTACCGCATTCTAGGTCGATCCAAGGGACGACACCAGAGTATATCGATCATACAACACTGAGGTAGGTGGTTTTTGCCTTTCTGTAGATAGTCCTTGAGTTATATTTGCAAAATTGCCCAATACCCTTGATCCGGGTATTGTGTGTTTACGGTTTTAGCCCTATTAATTTCCTATTATGCCTGTATGCTTGAGTAGAGGTTAATTGAATGTGAATAGGGTTAATTTTTATGCTTTGGAAGTGTTTTCCCATGCATGTTTTGTTTATGATCATTTGGTCTTTCTTAGCTTATTAGGATGATTGCTTTCCATTCCTAGTACTGATAGGATGGAGTAATATTATTTATTTGACATGTTTTTATATTGTAGATTGTTTAGCCAAGTAGTTCTTGAGGTATACTTTGGCCGTTAAATATCGTTGTTCATGATTGACTTACATAGGGCCGTCAGAACCTGGTGTAGTAGACCATAGGGAGAATGGACGTTGAGGGCTTCTCCAAAGTGTATTTTTACTATTACAATGTGAGACCATAGGGGGGATGGACGTAAGTGCTTCTTTAGAGTGTCTGTAGTTCCTCAATGCAAGCCACAGGGGGAATTGGACGTTGAGTGCTTCCACAGAGCACCTTTTAGTTACTGATACGAGACTATAGGGGGAATTGACGGTGAGTGCTTCCTCAGAGAGTATGTACTAACCTAAACCAGAGGGGTTAGACTATGTGTACTTCACAAAGGGTTTCTTGTGTTTGTTTTAGTTGGACCAGAGGGGTTAGTCTCTGAGTACTTTTTAGAGGTTTCCCTGCTTATGATTAGCTGCTTACTTGATATCTGTTATTTGAATGCATTTGAAACTGTAGGATTGTTTACTTTTGATTAATTCCTTGTTTACTACTTCTCTTTGCTTATTGTCTGCCATATATGTTCACTGACTATTAGGCAATGATATTTGGGTGGTTTCCTACTGGGATTTAGTCTCTCGCCCTGTTTGGGTCATGATTTTGGGCCCAAACAAATTATATTATTGCGGGTTTAGATAAGGTAAAGTGCCCTTCTACTTCAGGTACTTGATTTTTGTAGAGATGGGGAGCATGGGACCAAGCTGGTTCTTACGATGTTGTGGACCATTTTATCTTTTTTCTCTTGTACTTTGTTTTAGTATTATATTCCATCATTGTGACTTGTTTGGCTACTTTCTTGGACCTATGTACCGTGCATCATTTATATATGTGTGTTCCTATTGTTTATTACTTCTACTATTTACCTATTTCATGTTTTACTACTTCCGCTATTGTTATCTATTTTACTTCCTCTGTGTTACTCTACCAATGAGAGCATAGTTTCCCCACTATCGCACCCAAGGCCCTCACTACTAGTCGGAAACCTCTGGAATTCGGGGAAATGTGCTTGAGGCCATGTGACCAACTGGGTATGGGGTACCTCTGGGCGACTTCCAGAACCGGGACATTACAAAGTAGTATCAGAGGGGTTTCTTTCTTCATGGATTATTTTTTGGAGCCTATATCCAGGGATATAAATGAATAGGTACTTGGTAATAAGTTTTTCCTGGGAGTAGCTAACCCGTGTACAGTGAAAAGCCAATCTACCTCATTTATTGCAATCTCTTTTCTGGTTTTGCAATTTTACAGTTGATTTGATTTCACCATTGGGTGATTCACATTTTTTGTGCTATTATTGTTAAAGTTATTGAGGTTCTATTTATGTTTTAGCCCGATTAGATGAGGGTATGTCATCTCATTCATCATATGGTCACTTACTAGAGATCACATGTCATGAATTCTTGCCATGCCATCTGGGTTGAAATAGCGACTGCATGTTGTTGTGATAGATGTTGTGCTAGATATGCATACTGTTGTGATAGATGCCTTGATAAAATACCTGCTTTTGATAGGGTATTTAATTGTGTAAGGTTTCATTTAAAGGAATGTCAAACTTTTGTTCTTGAGGTGTTAATGGCCCTTGTGGACCGGAATTTGGTGGATCATTGTTCTATTATGTTTATATTTGATATGTATAAGATGTCAGGCTTTGATTCGTGGGGATTATGGTCCCTCACGGATCGGAATTTGGAACTTTAATGTTTGTTTCGGTGTTTTTCTGGGATTCTGGAGTAGTTTCTGAGGATTACTATCTGGAAAAACCCAGAATACATGGCATGTATTAATGAATACATGCCATGTGTCCTTCTGTTTGGGAACGAACTATTTTTCTTGAGTACATGTCGTGTACTGTATGTACACTCCATGTAGTCTCTAACCATGTCACTGACTATGTGGGCAGAGACACGGGGTTGAGAAATATTTGGTGGGACATGTCATTTACCGGATGTAGATGTTGTGTTGCATAGACCATGTGTCCACCCGTGTGACTAATGACACGGATAGATGAAATATTAAGTTGTACATGTCGGGTCAAGCTTGAAAACACTGTGTAGTGTAACCTATGTATCCAGTCGTGTAACTAACAACACGAGTCGGTGAGGTACATCTAGTATATGCCGTGTCTGGAACTAACACGTTCTGTAGTCTTGTTCTAGGAGAACCGTGTGGCTTAGCCATGTAGAAGAACTTGGGAAGGGGAAAAGGATTCAAGTACACGTCGTGTGTTAGGACAACATGCCGTGTGTATGGGGTGTTACTAAACCTGGGTTGGAAGAAGTACACGCCCATGTGAAGGATTAAGGGAACACACCGTGCAGGCATTATACATGTCGTGTATCCATATTTTAAAAAACTTAAATGTTTTCTTTCCCTTGTTCCCTTATCACACTTATAAGTTTCATCCTTTATTAATCTTGATCTAATGTGTGTGCTTTGTAATTCCCCGACCCCAGTCACCCAAAGTCAATGCATTATTACATAACATTGGCATGATCATAAAATATCAAGTCTCGAAAGACCGATTATTTTAGTAGCCTTGGAATCACTAGATACATTCATAAGTATTAAATTACATCATAAAATGAAAAATTCAACAACATAGTCTCCATAGTCCACACTCAAATCCCCTCAGACTATCCCTGCAGGTCAGTCATAAAATACTTCTTCACATCCTGGGAATAATAAAACACAGAAAGGGGTGAGCTCAGATGCTCAGTAAGGATAACAATATAGTGTAAACTTTCATAAATAAGCATAAACATTTAATGCAATGTATAACTAAAACAAAAGCCTTTTAAACTTTAAATTTAGCATAATATGGAAAAAATAAAATGAAATAATGCCATTTACTTATTCACATGGATATTCTACTAGTCGAATAATCACATGCAATATCAATAACCACTTTTATAATGATGGAATTCATAATGTCAGACTATCATAACCACATAGTCAAGGCCTCGTGCCAAGACTACAAATAAGATTTTGTCAAGGCCTTGTGACAAGGCACTAGTTTATCTCATGAGACCTATCGATGCATCGAGGAGCTATAGCGGGCTCCACCTATCACTCACTAAGTCCAATGCATTCCTCATTTGAACAGGTTTAAACATAACATAAACATTCGAATTAAAACTAGCATACAAAATGTCAATACTTTATACATAAACCATGAATGGTGTAAAAATAACACATCCACAATCAAACATATCAAAAAACCTTAAATATAATATGGAAGTTTTGTATCTTAATAAATCAACTTCAAATAAGCTTAAAATTCATCAAAGGATGTTGACATCGATGAAATCAAAACTATTTGAGATAAATATATCTTTTTTTGAAATCATTTAAAATTCACATAATTATAAAATAAAAAATTTACTTTGAAAATATTCTTATAATCTTTTAAGGGAAGATTCAATGATTTTATAATGGCAGAAAATTTACACACCTGCCGTATAAGTTAAAAAAAATACATTCATACCTTAATTTTGTTCGAAAAGGTTAAAAAGGACCTTGTTTGGAAAATGACGGAAATATTCCTTTCAAACCATTTTATAAAAATTAAAACAAGGGTATAAATGAATTTAACCCATAATCTAGTAGATAGTAAAAATGTTTTGGAATACATTTTTAAGAAACATGGATGTGGATGATAAGGAGGTCTCAGTAGATAATTATGTATAAATAACCTTGGATAATGAAGAGATTGTAAAATAAACCCTTACCTTGTACTTTTCCTTGGTAGAGGGTAGTTTAACCTCCTGTATAATGGTGAAATAATTGTTATTAAATTATAAATGAATCATATACATTAATATGATATCATATATGATCTTTTAACATTGCTTTGTTAATAATATCTTAGTATTATTGTCGTTTCGGGTGTTTACTTACTCATTTTCTTTTATATGTTTTGTTACATAAGCCATGTTTTTTATGGATAGGTTTTATCTTATTCATATGAAGAATTATATCAAGTCCTTAAACATTATTTTTAATCTTCAAATGAGAATTATACTTGAATGGATACGCTGGGGAATGAATCTCATTGTGTTCGTAGAGACGGTAGTCCGTACGTATGCACGAGCGACAATATCATTATTTTGATATTAAAGTATTATATAATTGGATGTTATATCATATATACATAATAATTATAATTTTATATTTATTATTTACTTTAATTACACATCATTATCATACTCTTCCAAATAATAATGTTTTGAATAACAATTACACCACGACGTGGAGACGGTAAGTCGTACGTACGCACATATGGTGACTTGTCATTCAAAGGATGGATAGAATACTGAATATGGTTGTACCATATTTATAATAACATCATATTATATAGAAGATACTGGAGTCATTATTTTATAATGGAATAAATAAATAAATAATAAGTGGAAGAAGAAAGGAACTTGAAAGGGGTGGTGAAAACATTATCTCTTCTTCGGGTTCTTCCTTTTGAATTGATCAAAAGGGATCCATAGGTTGGCTTTATGATTAAAATAATTCCTCTAGGTTTAAGTGAGGGAATTTGAGAGAATATTTGGGCAGGGTTTGGCCGATCCAAAAGGCTTTGAAGGTGTGAATTAGAGAGAAGGGGGGGTGCCCTTTTATAAGAGGGGTGAGGGGCACCTTAGGAAAAGCTAGAAATATTATTTTATAATAAATTTATATTCGGTTTCTAATGGCTCAAAATTGGATTATTTAAAGGATAAGGTGGGGATAGGTCTCAAACCACTCAACCAATAGGTTTTAGATAGGTTTGGGTCACTTTATTAACCTTATCTTTTAGTTTTAACTCTTAGTTAATTAGTTTGACATTTATCATGTCTCTTTGTATTTTTATACTATATAGTTAATAAACTTACTATATACTTTCAAGATACCCCCAAGTAGTCCATTAATGATACACCTATAATTATATAAGTCCTTTGGCCGAAACTTATATTTTTAGGAATAGAATATCAATTAATAATATAATATTTGTTTTAAAAACTCCTTTATGTCAATTTTGACACTATTTAATAATTTATTTTTGTTAAAGTCTTAAAAAATTTATTAATTCAAACCAAATTCATTTAAGTAATCCTAAAATTTCATATTAACCAATAAAATTTGTGGATTTCATCAAAACTTTTAAATTATATTTATTTTAACATTTATAATACCAATTATTTTATTCTTTCATTAATACGGAAAATACTGCATCAATATTGTGTCATAAATAAATTTTACTATTTAATGTCTGAAAATTATAAATAAAATACCATTATGTAGGAAATATTTTTATATTTATAATTAATCTTTATAGTTGAAAATATAACATATTTAACTCTATGTAAAAAAAATTCTAAAAGATATATGCTTATGTCATTTTTGTATTTACTTTAACTTAATTAATATAAAGTGTCATTATCACTTACAAGTGGCTCCATGGGGTCCCAAAATAGACCCAAATATGGACATGGTCTGACATGTATCATCCAATAGGGTTAGGACATGTTTTAGGGTAATTTAATATTATTATAATATTATTTTTTTACCCTTATTTACCGGATTTACCCTTTAACCATGGTAAATAAAATATTTACCGAAGTAATTATTCAAAATGTCTAAAAATAAAAGTTACCTATTTACACAATTTGGACCTCCTGATTCTAAATATGGAATCCATTTTTCTAAATACAAATCACATAAGTGGCAGAAATTAATTTAAAATTAATTCCCGTTGTCAAAACAAAAGGTGTGTTTTTAAGAAATAATAACTATCAAAAGATTGACACTTTCTTTTGTCCAGTTTAAATGTGAAATTATGTCCAATGACCGATATTGGATTAAACGGTAAAAATATAATCTAATTATACTTCCAAACAATTAAAATTTATAATTTAACACTATAAATTATTTTGATTAAAAAAGTTGTTTTCAGTTAAAATATAGTATTTTTCACTATTCACCCAAATATGAAAGTTATCAGAAAAACACCAAAAATTTATTGAAACTAAATTCGTATGTCCTGATTCTAAATAAGAAGTTTATTTTGTCAAATAGAATATATAAAAGTTTCAAATATTTTATTTAAAAAGAGTTCATCATTAAAAGGCGGTAAAAGAGCATTTTTTGAAATAAATACTTCTTTTATCTGAAAAAAGATGAATTTTTTCTTAAATTTTGTCAAAGAAACTCATAATATGGATTATAAAATTATAAGGATTATATATAGTTCAATATTTAGTTAATACTATTCATAACCGCTTTTGAACGGCTAGTTTGGTAATCTTATGGTGTGCTCGAACCCGGTGTTGCGTGTAGTGCAAGTTATTGAATTACTTTAAAAAATGATGTACTATGAAATCTTGGGGTGTTACATGCTTGACCTTATAGAGTCATGCAACCGAGACGTCCTCTGGTTGTCTGTCAGTTATAGGGTAGTGATCAGACACCGGACATGGCTGATCAGGGACTACTAGCAGATACTCCATTTGTGTCAGTATTGGCACTAGCCGTCATTCTAGACACAGGTGATGATGCACAGTTTTGAGAGGTCTTTATGAGATTTATGTAGAACTTCTGATAAGTACTGCATTCTACCCCATCTATGGCAGAACTGATGTGGGTCTTTCAGTAGTATCATCCTCCCACTTTCACAGGGGAAGGAGGATCTTAGGCTGCAGATTCATGGTTAGAGACCATGTTTTCTATCTTTGAGCATCTGGAGACTCCTCGAGAGAGGAGGTTGAATCTCGCTATGTATATTCTTCGTGGTTCTTCCAATCGATGGTGGGATGTGATCTCATAGTCAAGACGCCACCAGGTTATGGGGTGGGATGAGTTCCAGTTTGCCTTTTATGACTAATTCTACCTGGACACTTTGAGGGTCGGTCGAGCCTGAGAGTTCATGATTATGGAACATGGTACTCTCTCAATCATGGAGTACTCTTCTTGTTTCACTGAGTTGCAACACTTCACACCTATCCCAGGACGTGATGAGTTATTCCTCGAAAGGAAGTTTTAGGATGGTCCGATGAATGACATCTGATCTTAGGCGAACATCTTCTAGGTGACTTCCATCACTTCTATCATCAACCAGGCGTTGATCAAGGAGTGAAATATAAGTTATTCTCGAGCTGTGAGTTAGGTCGGTTCTACATCTGCAGTTGGTATCCCTCCTACTGACAGCAGTAAGAACCATAGGGAGTCTACGCATAGGGATCCGATGAGGCAGGATGCTTCTTCTAGTAGCCAAGTGGTGTGATACCTGTGCGGAAAGAGAGGTCATACAAGGAAACATTGCCCGAGAAACCCAGTGGAGTGCCGATCATGTGGCAAGATGAGCCATCTTCAGTGTTTCTGTCAGTTTTTCTCACTGGAAACTGACAACAGGGGTTCTTCTATGACTCCTTGTTTGGGAGAATCCCCACCAGTTTCTCACCAGTCTAGGAACTGGAGTTCTTCTGGCTGTTCAGGCCAAGGTAGAGGTCGTGGTCGTGGTAGCCAGTCTCCAGGATTTTAGTGACAAAAGGGTGGATCAGCTCAGATTGGTTAGGCAGGGTCATAGGGCCATGGTGTAGGTCATATTTTTTCTATGGATTAGACCCAGTAGGATCAGGATCCCAGACCCTATACAGTTTGAGGTATGATCCTAGTTTCCTCAGTTTTAGCTACTGCTCTTTTTGATACGGGGGATTCTCATAGATTTATATTTGTTGCTATTGTGGAGAGCCTTGGGATCTATATATTTTCTTCTATAGATATCTTGACACTAGAAACTTCATTGTGGACTAGAACGGCTAGTGTACATCAATGCAAGGAGTGCCCTCTAGAGGTTGGTGGGTGTCGCTTATTATGGGACCTCTATGTTCTAGTGATGATAGGCTATGATTTCATTCTCTAAATGAACTATTTAATTCCCTTTTAGGAAGTCGTCAATTTCTATCATCATAGGGTGAGTTTCACATCAGCAGAGGGCAGATCCTTTCATCATAAGGGTGAATGGGATGTCCAGGAGAGCAGAGCGGGACCCAAGCATCATGGGTTGGGAGGAGTAATAGCCCAGATTGCAAGTCTTTATCTGGATGACTAGGGGACTTCACAGATGGACTTTTCTCTAGTGGTGAATTGTTTTAGGGTCATTTTTTCAGAAAAATTTTTAGGTTTTACTCTGGAGTGATAGGTGTAATTTTTGATTGAGATTATCCCAGGATCAGCACCAGTGTCTATTCCTTCTTATAGGATGGCTACTCCAGAGTTGTAGGAGCTCAAGAAGTAGTTGGAGGAGTTGCAGCCAATGGGTTCCATCTAACCCAGTACTTCTCATTGGGGTCCAACTGTCCTGTTTGCAAACAAGGTGGATGATATCCTCAGACTTTGTGTGGATTATCGAAAGTTTAACCAGTTGACGGTCAAGAACTGATATCCCTTGTCGAGGATTGATGGTCTATTTGATCAGCTTCGAGGAGCCCAAGTGTTCTCGAAGATTGACTTGAGATCCAGTTATTATCATTTGTGTGTTCAACCATTAGATGTACCTCTTACAGCCTTTTGAAGTAGGTATGGTCTATATGAGTATGTGGTTATGTCATTCGGTCTCACGAACGCACCTGTAGTTTTCATGGAACTGATGAACTGAGTGTTCTATCCATACTTGGATTCTTTCATGGTAGTCTTCATGGACGATATCTTTGTGTACTCTCACACTCAACACGACCATTCCACACATCTTGAGATCATTTTGAGTACACTAAGAGAGCATTAGTTATATGCTAAGCTCCAAAAATTCCACTTTTGGATAGACCATATTCACTTCTTGGGTCATGTTATCTCAGAGGCAGGAGTATCAGTAGACCCATAGAAAGTGAGAGCAATAGTTTCTTGGGAGCCATCAAATAATTCCTTTGAGTTATGAATATTTCTAGGGTTAGCTGGTTACTACAGAAGTTTTATACAAGACTTTTCACACTTAGCAGCGCCACTAACGGACCTCACTAAGAAGGGTGCAAAGTACTTATGGTCAAATTCTTATGAGTCAGACTTTTAGGTGATGAAAGGGAGGTTTAATTCCACACTAATACTAGTATTTTCAGAGCCATGGAAAAGTTATACTGTATATTTTGATGCTTTAGGTATCGGGCTGTGATCAGTGCTTATGCATGGAGAAGGGGTTGTTGCGTATGGGTCTCAGTAGTTGAGGCCACATGAGAGGAACTATTTAACGCACAATCTTAAGCTGGCTATAATTGTCCATGCTTTACGATGTTGGAGACACTACCTATTGGGAGAGTATTTTGTGGTTTTCAATGACCAAAAGAGTCTGAAGTATATCTTTACTCGGTGTGATCTGGATTTGAGACAACGAAGGTGGGTCGAGTACCTTCAGTCTTTTGACTTTGAGCTTGCTTATACGCCTAGGAAGGGAAACGTAGTGGATGATGTGTTGAGCAGGAGGACTTAGGTATAGGTAGTTCAGGAGGACAGAAGTGATTGGAAGCTTATGGATCTATTCTCTGAGATGCATTTGCAGGTGCACGATAGTCAAGGGAAGACGTTTCTATCTTTTTTAGTTGTTACCTCTACTCTGCTTGATCGAGTGAGAATGAGGTAGCTATCAGATTCTAAAGGCCTAGTCATATGGGAGTGTGTTTTAGGAGAGGGCCCTATTCCTAGATGGACAGTAGGTGAGGATGAGATCTATCATTTTCATGGGCGCGTATGGGTGCCAGTAGATATATGAGAGGAGATTATGTGGGACTTTCATTCCTTAGTTTGGGAAGTTCATCCTGGTGTCACGAATATGTATCATGATCTAAACCATAATTTTTGGTGGCCAGGTATGAAGAGATATGTTGTTGGGTTTTTCCTGATATGTTCCACCTGTCAGTAGGTGAAGGCGGAGCATCAGCAACCAATAGAGCTTTTGCAGCAGTTACCCATTCCCAAGTGGAAATGGAACAATGGCGCGATGGACTTCGTGACGGGTTTACTGAGGACGCCTCGAGGGGATAATGTAGTATGGATTGTCATTGACAGACTCATAAAGGTTGATCACTTCTTTCTAATCAAGTATACATTCAGTGTTAATAAGCTTGGGAGGTTGTACATCTGATAGATTGTGCATTTAAATGGAGTTTCACACTCTATTGTTTCAAATAGAGATGCACGTTTTACTTCTCAGGTCTGGCAGAGATTACAGAAGGCTTTGGGTACACAAGTGCTTTTGAGTACAGTTTACCATCCCCAGACAGATGACCAGTCTGAGCGTACGATTCAGGTGCTTGAGGACATTCTTTGAGCATGCATCCTAGATTTTGGATGTTCTTGGGATAAGAACATACATCCTGTGTAGTTTTCCTACAATAATAGTTTTCAATAAACTATTTAGATGGAACCTTATGAGGATTTGTATAGTAGTCCATGCCGATCACCATTATACTAACTAAAGGTAGGAGAGGCAGCTATGGTGGGACCTCGACTTGTCCAGGAGGCCACAGAGTAGATAGAGTTGATTTGAAATAGGATGGATACTGCACAATCATGACAGAAGTCTTATGCTGATCGACGAAGATGACCTCTGGAGTTTGAGGTCAGAGATCATGTTTTTTTGCATGTCACACTGAGGTTGGGACACAATAGGATATGGAGGCATAGTAAGATTTCACAAAGGTACATCGGATCGTTTGAGGTGTTGAAGAGATTCGGGCCAGTTGCCTATCAGTTGCAATTACCTCAGAGGTATCGGGCTATGCATGATATCTTCCACGTTTCTCAACTTAGACATTATTTCTCAGACCCGTATCATTTTTTTCAACCTGAGTAGGTTGATTTAGAGTTGGACGCCTCATTCGAGGAGCATCCTACCTAGATTTTTAGTCGAAGTATGAAAGTTCTTTGTGGATGGTATGTTCCTCTCGTACGAGTGTTATGGCAGCAGGGGCGAGTATAGGACAAGACCTGGGAGAGGGAGGCCGATGTACGATCACAGTGGCCGGAGATTTTTTAGGATTATTATTCTATGCAGCATTGCTAGAGAAATTCAGGGACAATTTTCAGTAAGGGGGAAAGTTTGTAAGAACCCGAATCCTCTTTTCAGGTATATTTTTCTCTTTTCTGGTGTTTTTTTGAGAAAAAATGAGTTTCTGGAAATTTTTGAAGTACACACCATGTACTTATATATACACGCCATGTAATATTTTGCTGCATGTAGCCATGTGTTGTCCGTGTAATGGTCGAGCACACAGCCGTGTGTGGTGACCTTGAGACTGCCTAATGCGGGGGCCGGTAAGGGAAAGTACACATTGTGTACTTATAAAGCACACGCTGTATACTTTCTCTTTTTTCATTAAACGGGCCGGGGTTACGTCTAATTGGAAGAAGTTTCTTCTTATTCACTTTATTTGATGGGTATTGTCTGTATGGCATCAATCCTTCCTCATGCCCCCGATTCTCTCTTCTTCTTGAACCTCATTTCCTGATTTCTCTTCTCTCGTGAGTTATCCTCGGTTGAATGTTTTTGACATTTTTGTAAACCTACCACGTTCTAGGTCGATATAAGGGTTGACACTAGAGTATATCGATCATACAACACTGAGGTAGGTGGTTTGTGCCTTTCCCTAGATAATCCTTGAGTTATATGTGCAAAATTACCCAATACCCTTGATCAGGGTATTGTGTGTTTACGGTTTTAGCCCTGTTAATTGTCTGTTATGCTTGTATGTTT
The DNA here is from genome assembly GCA_963277665.1 of Viscum album. NCBI lineage: Eukaryota > Viridiplantae > Streptophyta > Magnoliopsida > Santalales > Viscaceae > Viscum > Viscum album. Next base: position 1,740,401,757 of record OY728155.1, read on the forward strand.
GAGTAGAGGTTAATTAAATGTGAATAGGGTTAATTTATATGATTTGGAAGTTTTTTCCCATGCATGTTTTGTTTATGACTATTTAGTCTATCTTAGCATGTTAGGCTGCTTGCTTTCTATTCCTAGTACTGATATGATGGAGTAATATTATTTATTTGACATGTTGTTATGTTGTATACTATTTATCCAAGTAGTTATTTTGGTATACTTTGGTCGTTATATATCGATGTGCTCGATTGACTAACACAAGTCCGTGAAAACCTAGTGTAGTATACCATAGAGAGAATGGACGTAGAGGTATTCTCCAAAGTGTCGGTTTACTGTTACGATGCAAAACTATAGGGGGGATGGATGTAAGTTCTTCCTCAGAGTGTCTGTAGTTCTTTGATGTGGGCCACAGAGGGAATTGGACGTTGAGTGCTTCCCTAGAGTGCCTTTTAGTTATCGATGTGAGACTATTGGGGGAATTGACGGTGAGTGCTTCCTCAAAGAGTCTGTGCTAAGCTGAACCAGAGGGGTTAGACTATGTGTACTTCCCAGAGGGTTGCTTGTGTTTGTTTTGGTTGGACCAGAGGGGTTAGGCTATGAGTACTTCCCAAAGGGTTCCCTGCTTATGATTAGCTGCTTACTTGATATATTTTAGTTGAATGCATTTGAAACTGTATGATTGTTTACTTTTGAGTACTTCCTTGTTTACTGATTCTATTTGATTATTGCCTGCCATATATATTCACTGACTGTTAGGCACAGATCTTTGGGTGTTTGCCTACTGGGATTTAGTCTCACACCCTATTTGGGTCATGCTTTTGGGCTCAAAAATATTATATTGTTACAGGTTTAGATAAGGTAAATTTCCCTTCTACTTCAGGTAATTGATTGCTGTAGAGTTGGGGAGTATGCAACCAAGCTGAGGCTTGTGATGTTGTGGAGCATTTTATCTGTTTTCTTTTATACTTTGTTTTAATATTGTATTCCAGCATTGTGACTTGTTTGGATGCTTTCCTCGACATATGTACAATGCATCATTTATATATGTGTACTCTCATTCTTTATTACTTCCGCTTTTTACCTATTGCATGTTTTACTGCTTCTGATATTGTTATCTGTTTTACTTATGCTGTGTTACTCTGCCAATGAGGGCATAGTTTCCCCACTATCACACCCAAGGCCCTTGATGCTAGTCAGCAGCCTCTAGCGTTCGGGGAAATGTGCATGAGGCCATGTGACCAACCGGGTACGGGGCACCTCTGGGCGGCTTCTGGAACCGGGACGTTACAATTTATTAGTATTTATTACTACTTATTAGTATTTATTATCATTTATTAGTATTTATTAGTATTTATTACTATTTATTAGTATTTATTTCTATTTATTAGTATTTATTACTATTTAGTAGTATTTATTTATATTTATTAGTATTTATTACTATTTATTATTATTTATTTCTATTTATTAGTATTTATTTCTATTTATTACTATTTATTAATATTTATTACTATTTATTGGTATTTATTAGTATTTATTACTATTTATTATATTTATTACTATATATTATATTTATTACTATTTATTATATTTATTACTATTTATTATATTTATTACTATTTATTGTATTTATTACTATTTATTAGCATTTATTAGTATTTATTAGTATTTATTACTATTCATTACAATTTATTAGTATTTATTAATATTTATTATATTTTTTACTAATTATTAGTATTTATTACTAATTATTAGTATTCGTTACTAATTATTAGTATTTATTACTATTTATTACTATTTATTACTATTTATTACTATTTATTACTATTTATTAGTATTTATTAATATTTATTAGTATTTATTAGTATTTATTACTCTTTATTAGTATTTATTACTATTTATTAGTATTTATTACTAATTGTTACTAATTAATAATATTTATTACTAATTGTTAATATTTATTACTATTTTTTTCTAATTATTACTATTTATTTCTAATTATTACTAATTAGTGTTAATTACTATTAATTACTACAAAATACTACTACTAATTACTAATTATCGCTAATTATTTATATACATTAATAATTATCGTTGATAATTATTAATTATTACTAATTACTAAGAATTAGTACTAATAATTTAATATTATTATTACAAATAAATACTGATGACAAAACAATTTAAATATAACTAAATTACAACTAATCAACAATAATTAAAATTAACATTAAAAAAAGAAATAAATTCTAAATTAAATAAAACATAAATATCTTTAAACTTGATCTCTTATAATTATAGGCGGCTTCACAACTTCTTCGTAAAAAAAAGCTAACTCTAAAAAAATTTCACTCTAAAATTAGAGTTTATAGAAGCATAGGAACAAGAAATTAAGGTGTAGAGAAGAAAAAAAAATAGGGGTGTATATAGCTTAGATTAGTTGTGACGGGAGTATTAGTGACAAGATTCACGTCGCTAATAGTACTTTTTGCGACGGGACCCGTCGCAAATACCTTCGGTCACACTAATTACGTTCGGCAGTTAAAAGGTTATTTGTGACAGGCCTAGTCGCAAAAAGTGACATGTCGACACACTTTTTGCGATGGAACAACATCCTGTCGCAAATAGGTTTTTACCGCCGCCGGTTATTTATGACGGGACTCATCGCAAACAACCTCCCTGGGTCAAACTAGGTGCGACGGAGGATCCCCCATTGCCGCTAGGTTTCACCGCCTCCCGGCATTTGCGACGGGCGGTTCCAACCCGTCACAAATACCCTTTTGTATAATTTGGCGTGCAAACTGCGCTAAACCATGTGTAAGTTTTTGTGACGGGGCGGCTATTCCCATCTCAAATAATTGGTTGTTTGTGATGGGGTGACCACCCCATCGCAAATTACCTCTTCGACATACTATTTGCAACAAGAATAAATCCTGTCGCAAATAACCCGTCCCAAATAACGATTTTTAACACAGTGAACTTCTTTAACAATTCCTAGGCATACTTTTTTGAGATAAGAAAATGTATTTTTATTTTTATTTTGATCTTGTAATCTAAGGAATAAATTTAATTCTCCCAATATTGACATTTCAAAATTCTTCTTCATTTCTTTAGAAAATGTTTTAAAAACATATTCTCTATCCCCAAAAAAAATTATATCATCCACATACACAATTGAAATTAGATTTCTGGATTCAACATCTTTCGCATATAAGTTGATATCAACTTTTCCTTTAGAAAAGTTCAAAGTTCTCAAACAATTTTCAAATTTAGAATACAAAGAACGTGGAGCTTTTTACGACCCATACAAAGATTTATTCAATTTAAAAACTTTTTTTCATATTCATCAAGTAGAAACCCACAAGGTGGTTTAATGTAAACTTCTTCCTCAATATCACCATTTAAGAAATCTAACTTTACATCAATCTGATAAACTTTGTAATTCCAATGAACATCCACTATAAGAAACATTCAAATAGTTTCTATCCATGTAATAGGGGGAAACATTTCATCAAAATCCACACCTTCCACCGATAAATATCCTTTACAAACAAGTCTTGCTTTGTTTCTTGACACTTCTCCATGATCATTAATTTTGTTTATATGAACTCACATGGTTCTGATAACATTTTTATTATTTTTTCCATGAAACAAGTTCCCATGTTTCATTCTTCTCAATCTAATCCAACTCTTTATTCATAGATTCCACCCATTCTTTGTGTTGAATAGATTTTGAAACTAATTATGGTTCAACTTTTGAGATAAGTGAAGTCTAATTATCTAATCTCAACTTTCTTCTTATTTGAACTGGAGTCTTAGGATTACCAATAAGGTTTTTAGATTCAACATGTTGTTGTAAGGTAGGAAATTTCAAAGTTTCTTTCCCACCTAAAAATTCCTCATCACGTGATTCTTTTTAATCTAGATAAGGATGTTTTGAATTACTTTCACTACTGTTGGAAATCTCCAATTCATCCTCCTCATAATTCTTAACGTTTGTTAAGGAAATTTTATTTTCAATTACCTTCACATTATATTATTCCACTAACTTTTGTAAATGTTTTTTCCAACATTTTTAACTTATTCCATTTTTTGAATAACCCATTAAAGTTCCTTCCTCATCATTCTCATCAAAATTTTCCAAATATGGATTTTTTATTTTGAGAAAACATGGACTTCCAAAAACTTTGAATTATTTCAATGAAGGTTTTTTGCTATACCATATTTCATTCGGATTTATGATAGTTTCTGGTCTCCAAAAACATCTATTTTGAACATGTATAGTAGTATTAACACCTTCACTCTAATAAAAATTTGAAAGGTTTTTTTCTACTAATATATTTCTTCCCATTTCCACCAAAATTCTATTCTTTCTTTCTGCTACTCCATTTTGTTATGAAGTATAGGGAGTATTATACTAATGTTTGATACCATGATTTCTCAAATAAGTTTCAAAATTATTTCTTGTGAATTTGGTACCATTATCTATTTTCAACCATTTTATGGAAACCCTCTTTTATTTCTCAACATATTTTCTGAAGAATTTAAACATTTAAATAGACTCTGACTTGTGCTTTATAAACATTATTTTTTTCATCCGAGTGAAATCATCAATAAAAGTGATAAATTATAAATCTTATTTTTTTATTATTGTCCCATCAGCCCACATAAATCAGAATGAATAATATCAAGAGGTCTTATAGATTGAATCTCAGTTATTTTATGACTTTTTTAGTCATCTTCCCTTTTTGAAAATTCACACAAACATATTCTTCTCTTATTTTCAATTATGAAAATTTTCAAATGGGATCAACTTTAGAAATTTTGTCCATATTTTTCTATCCAAGGTTTCTAAGTATTCGGTGGCACAATTTGTTTTCATATTCCACACTCAAGTAACATGAGTTATTGAATTCGTCTATTTGGAAGAGATTCCCACTAGTTATTTCTCCTTTTTAAATGAATCTTCCATATTTTACACTTTTTAAGATACAATTTTTTTCTAAAAACAACTTATTTTCCATTATCAAAAAGTTTAATTACACTAAGTAAGTTATGTTTTAGACCATCAACAAATATAACTTCCATATATTTAAACTTTTCAACATCAATCTAGGTTATTTAAATTTCTATGAATTTTAAAGAAACATCATTACCAAAGGTAACTTCTCCTCTATCATGACTTTAAACATGTTTCAAAAATTTTATATCACCTATCAAATGTGAAGAACTTACACTATAAAATATACATGGTTTTGTTCCTTTTTTTCTTTCAAAGTTGTCTCAACAACAAAATCTCTTCCCTCAACATTCTTCTTTTCCACTCTTTTTTCTTTTCTATTATAAGAAACGTATTTTGGATGAAGTGTCATACATTTTTCAGCATGATGACCAACCATATAACATCTTCCAAAAAATTCTTCCAAACATTCAAATTGATTTCTTGTTGGAAGTTTCTAACATCTTCAGAATTCAAATTTTCAAGTTTCTGTAATTTAGGAAACTTTCTCATTCAATTTTCACTATTTCTTCCACTTTTCTCAAACCTTATTCCATGTAAGGACAAGTTGTGCCAAAAATTATAATCCATTTTCCTATATATTCCACTATAACATATCATTACTTATTTGGCAGGTATTTCTTTAACCATATCATGGATTTTCCTTTTTGTTGATTGGGTAGGGTTTAGAATGAATTGGGAGGATATCTATAATGGTGAAGTGATAGATTTTTTGGACTATCAGCTTTAACCGGCCTTTTCTATAAGCTTCTAGAGAGTTTCACACCCTGTAACTAGGTTACATGATTTGTAATGTTCTATAGGTAAATTTTGTAATAATATTCACACCGTGAAAGGTTCCACATTGTGACTAGCCTTTACATGTCGTGAGTTATTTAATGAATTATTTTTCATTAAAATTGATGTGTTTTTTAGCGGTTATGAAAATTAACTATTTCACGATGTGTATTTGTATTACACATCATGTAATACCCTGATTGTGTTTTTTTTAATAGGAATCATGGATAATATATATTTTCCCCTCCTCTATAGTTTCATTTATCTCAACGCAAATCCTTCCCCAAGTGATTTTGAATCTCTCCAACCCTTACGGACCCTATTGTTTGACATTTTATCATTACTACGCTTGCACTGTGTTTCCCAGGTAAGTTTTCTCCCTCATTCTTTGTCTTTATATCTTTATCCTCATTTGGTATTTCAATGGATCATTCTGAAATTGATGGATTCATGACCTGTAGTGTTGGATATCATTTCTTGGTTGTATTTAAAGGTCTTCTACACCTTTATTATCATTGAAGGGTGTCATTTTGAGTGTTGAGTTTCTGGATAAAAGTAGGTAGTTCTGTCCTGATTTTCCAAATTGATTAGCCAAGTATTGCTTGATTTATTTTAATTGCCTATTTAAATTTAATTGATCAAAAATTATTTTAATTGACTTAATAAAACCCAATTATTGTGAATTGAGAGATTTGAAATGGTTTTGGCACAGAAATTGGGAAAACCTCCAATTCTATTGAATTGGGGTGTGTTTATGGAAATTTGTTGATTTAAATTGTTGAATTTAAATTGTAGATTTGATGTAAATGTTCTCAATTAAATTGCTGAATTTAATTGTGAAAATGAATTGGTAAATTGATAGAATTGGTTTTGAATGGATTTAAAACTTGTGGAAATGTCTTAAAGAATTTTTTATAAAAACCGAGTGGTTTTATCTTATGTAAGAGTTGTGTTTTTTATTAGAACCTATTTTGGTTTTAAATGGAAAATTGGCATTTGAAATGGGAGAATAGGATTTAATTTTATTTTAATAAGTCTTAAAATAAATTTCTTGTCATTGATTGTATAATAGTGCATGCAAGCCTTAGGTGGTTGGTGAGTTATTTGAACACACTCTATGCTATTACAACATTCTAAAGCATACATGCGGTAGGTCACATACCTCATGGGAGGGTGATGAGTTACCTTCAGCTAGTATTAGGGGGGGAGTTTGTATACACATATTAATGAGATCAATTAGAGAGTGTGGAGTCCTATAACCAGAAATATTATCATACATATTTGGCAGATGACCATGTTGCTCTCTTGTTATTTATATTTGAGATATAAATGTATACCAATGTTTTAAAACTGCTTTACAAGATTTATAAATTAAATAAACTGTTTTATGTAACTATTTTATTTAATCCATTATTTTAGAAATATTCCAACACTTGTAAAGCCTTTTCTTAAAGTAATTTCCATCATTTTAACTGTATAGAATGATTTGTTTAAATATGATTTAAAATGTCAAACCTATTTATTTAAAATTGAATGTATTCTTTTGGTTAATCTGTTTTTGGAAACTGTTATAAAACCCGTGATGAGACCCTACTAGGATTTTTATATCACAACCTACATATGCCTTTGGTTGTTTGTAGATTATCTCCTTCCAGATTCGAGAAAGGGGAAAGGATCACTTGTAGGTGGATCCATCTATTGAACTTTGGAATTACTGAGTTGTGTCCTAAGGGACTTAGGGTGTTTTTCCTCTATTTTGGTACTTAGGTTGTAGTACTTTGGGCTTGTTTATGCCTTTCTGACTTCTGGTACATTACTCCTAGTGGAGTTTCTTTTGTTATGCATATTTTCTTATTTCTTTTTCTTCAGCATTGTTAGTGGAAAAATTTGTTCCCGTTTGTATGTTGTATGATGCTAGGTTCCAGTCACCTAATAATGGGGATCAGGAATTCCCTTCAAGATATGTCAAGATTGACTTGGTTATTGGGTTACTAGGGTACCCGGGTTGGTTCACGACATCTACAACACCAATAATAACCATAAAATATTGATTTTCTATTGAAATAATATATTTCTCTATAGAAACTTTTTTGAGGTTAGTAACTTCTTTCATCTCTAACATACTCAGGATGTGGACCATCTTTTATTTTGAGTTAGTTATCTACTTTGTAGATTTGATAGGTATCTCATATCCTTTATCCAGTCAAGATTTCCCAATACTTTTTCCAGAACATGAAATGTTAAAAGAATCATATTAAACATTATTTATTTTAAGATTGGATTTCACCTGATTCTCATTTTAAGTCTTCTAAATATCTTTACGAGTCTCAGCTCTTACTTCTGAAGATTTTTTGAAGTTTTCATTCATCTTTCTCAAGGTACTTTCGGAATCAATAAGTTTTTATTGAAACTTTTTAATATCTTTTTCCTTAGATTCTATCTTTTTACTAAGATCTTTAATAATCTTTCCCTATTCATAAATTCTATGTTCATAACTTAAGATCCCCTGAATGTATTCATCATACTACTTTATGACATATTTTCTTTAATTAGAAACTTATTCACAATATTTCTTTATTACTTTAATTTAATTCTTGAGAGTTTTTTTCTCAATAAATGAAACAATTTCTGTTCTAAGATGATACTCTCTATAATATTCTTTACCACCTTCCTTACTCTTTGATGAATCTTTTAGTTTCTCAAATTTTTCAATGAAGGTTCTAAGTTTTTTCTAAATTTTGAAATTCATAAGAATTATTGTTAGTTGAGTCTAATTAAATATTCTTACTCAACATGATTATTTTGTTTCTAGTAAACTTATTCTTGTATATTTTGGAATACTTTTCTTCTTTATCATTTTCATTCCACTTCTTTCAATGAGGTTTTTCATCAGAATCGTCTCGATATTCTTCAATTTTCTTATTAGGGTAATTCATAGAAATGTGGCCAATTTGACAACACTCAAAACATTTGGGAGGAAGTTTACCTCCATAATTTTCTCTTCCTCTTCGATAGTTCTTGGATATATGAGACATGATTTTATCATTAAACTCATCATCCTATTTATCTTCAAACTCATAAGGATCAGATTCTTCAACATCTAGGATTTTCATCATTCTCATAGCTTCAAAATCCATGTCATCTTTCATATTCTTTTTAAACATTGGAGATTTCCTCATTTCATAAGAAATAAGAAAGTTATGAAATTTATCTAGAGATAAATCATACTTATCTTATAAATAAGAAATTTTAGAATCAAACAACTTCAGAAAGTTTCTCATAGGTTTTTTCACAATTACAGAGTCTTACAAGACATCTTTGAATCCTTTGATGTTGCAAACAATTTCATTTAATCTGGTGAAGTATTCATCAATTATTTCTTTATATCTCATTCTGATGTCTTCATACTTACTATGTTAGTTCTATATCTTTGCTTCCTTAACTTTTTATATTCCCTTTGAAAACACTTTCCAGCTTATCCTGCATAATTTTTGAAGTTTTGAGACCCATCAACTTTTGATAAACATTTTTTCATAAGGACATGAGAATAGAATTTATAGCCTTTCCATCAACTTCTATATTTATATTATCATAAAATTTCATTGGGGCATCTTTCTCAATAGGTGGAAACCTAATATTAGTAGTATCAACAACTTCTAGTCCATGATATAGAATATAAGGAATAATCCTATTTTTTCATCCATAATAATTTTTCACATCAAATGTAGGAATTCCTCTACTATTGAGAGAATTGATATTATCTATGATAAGGATTAAACAAGGGAACCTTTCCACTGATACCAATTGAAGTTCCAAAGGATTGACTAACAACTGATAAGGGGAGGGTTGAATCAGTTGTTTGTTTTTTATGAGTCTCAAAACTTTAGAAACATAACCCCTACAACTTGTTATGATTTACTTCCTTATCAACTTTTAGTAAATACTTATGCATGAAAAGGTAGGAAAGAAAGTAAATCACACAAGATTTACAAGTTTTGGCCTCAGTGTGAGAAACCACATTCTTTTTATAGCCACTCTCGTGGGTCTATAGAAACACACTATTATGAATAAATGAATGCAACTTATGCCAACTCCCATTAAAACCCTTCTATCTCTCAATAGAAAATATTATACTAAATCTCATTAGTTTAAAAAAATTTATTATAAAAAAATTGATAAAAACAAAATAATAAAGACTTTATTTAAACCACTCTATAATTTATCAGTCCAAATCCATAATCTAATTTCGTTGGATCTGTTTGTATCAATATGATGAATTTAAATAGAATTCATTCAATACAGTCATCCTATATTTGATTCTCTCAATATGATGAGTCTAGATATGATTATCTTAATACTGTGATTTTGGATCTCATTCTCTCAATATTATGGACTCAATATGATGAACCCATTCTCAATTAGCAAAACTCAAACTCTACTCAAATGCCAATTATGATCTTCTTCAGTCCGATTGACTCAATTCAATTGACTGAATGAGATATTCTCAATACGATCTTTCTCAATCTGATAAACAAACATCCTGTTTTCTAATCCTCCTCACAAGATCTCTCGATGTCAATGACTCTCACTTGATTTCTTTAGTGCTCTGCCTTTTCTTCTTGTGTGAAAATTCTCAAAGGAATGACTGATCTTTGTAAGAATTTATAGGAAAATTAGAAGAAAAAAAACAAGAAACATGAAAACTTTCCCCATATACTCAAATTTAAAAATATTAGAATATCTCTTGAATTTAAACATTAAATTTAACTTCTTTAATACTACCTGGATTTTTCCATGATTTACATAAAAATTAAATTCAAGTTTGACCTCTTAAACTCTTCATAAAACTTCCAAAATTTTACTTTTGAGTATTCTTTGTAATCAGTTCATTACAATTATATTTCCTTCTCAACTCATTGTGATTTTTGTTTCTACTTCATCACATTACGATTCCTATTTCCACTTTAGTTTATTATAATGGATCTCCCATTATGATGGAAATCCCATTATGATGGAAATATCATTACGATGAAAATCCCATTACGATGGAAATCTAATTATGATGGAAATGTCATTATGATACAAATCTAATTAAAATGGAAATCCCATTAAAATGGAATTCCCATTATGGAACTCTAAAATTCTTCAAACCTCTCCATCATTTCTTAAAAAATCTTTTATCATGAGAGTTTTCATGATTTGTGAGAACTTATTGATCAGAAAATCATTATATGATTTGTTTTAGAAAGCATGAAAACTTTCTAATTCCTATATTTAAAATATTATTAAAAAAATATTCAACAACAATAAAACTTCTTTACTCAAAAACATCTTTATTTCTCTGATTATAACAATAAAAAACTTCCATAAAACAACAATTTCTACCAATGATTCTTTTGGATCCAATTATATGAATATGATACAGATAGTTCTGATTATTTCAGAAACATTCAACTTTCTTAAAAATGCTCATTATGATGGAATTGGGTCTGATTCCGGAATAACCAAAACATTTTTTGCAAAGAAAGTTAGTTTTCAACAAATAAAAAACTTTGTTAAAACAAAACAATACAAAGGTTCTTTAAAATTTCTAGAAATTACTCTGGAATGGTAAATGGAGGTTATGCATTACAGTTATTAAACCAAATGTTTCCATTCAGGTTTTCTAACTTCTTTCTACGAGAAATTCATGATTCATAATACCGATTGTAGTTTCTTTGAATTTTTTTCACTATAGACACCATTTTATACTTTGTAACGTGTAATATAATAAATGCATCATTAATGTGTACCATGTTTCAACTGCATAATTCATGATTCGAGTAAAATTTTAATTTCCATTAATGAAATGCATTATCTAACTTCTGTGAATGATCTAATTTATGCTATTTTTTTCTTATCAATAATATGGAATAATATACCAAATTATAGAGAACATACATATGATGTTGTTCTCATGTTGTCACATGTATTCTACCATTTTTTTAGCATACTAATGATTAAATAATTTTTATAAATTTTCCAAAGGAATAGCAGAAAAATTTTGAAATTTTGAAGCATAATTAGAGAGTCCAGAATAAATAGAAGTATATTGATGATCTTATGTTTATGTAGATCTAAAATTCAAAAAGGTTCCATTTTTATAATCTGAGTCAAAATATAGCATCATATATTAAGTTACAAATGATAGACAATATAGGAAATGAATTTTCTAATTTGAGACAAGTACAAATAAAGATCATATATTTCTAAAATAATGCATAATAGGAATATCTGGATGGAGCAGAAGCTTTGTTTCATTAAGGATTGTGGTAAACATTATTGTATCTGAACAAAGTTGGATTATATTTACTGAATAAATAGTTCAATGTTTTATTTACGAATTTAAAATTAAATATTTAAGGAGTATTAAAAGAACATACTACTGAGTCGCTTTGCATGGACAAGTTTCATGACCAAAATATTAGTTGGTTCAGTTTCATCTTTTATAATTCTTATTAGTAGTTCACCAAATTTATCCCAAAAAGTGTATCTGATAGTTATTCCACTGTAATATTTAATTGTAAACACAATTTGATTTTAATTATAAAATGATATGGTTGAGAAAAATTTGAAAATTGAATTTCAAATTACCTATAATTAATCAAATTTAGTTCAATTATCCTATTATTATTTCCCTATTCTTGGATTAGATGATGATGATATATATTTTTAATAACATCTAATATTACATTATCATTATTTAAAGTATAACACAAAAAACTATAGACTATTAGAGAATGATAAAACTAAAAGAAAATTTACCTGTGAAAATTTTATCAGGAACCCTATTTTGTTTGATGTATTTAAATAGAATGAAATTAAATATAAAATGGGGTATCTATATGTAATAATGTTTTATATGAGTGATTTATTTAAAAAAAAATTGAACACATGTTGGATTCCTAAATAATTCCCTTTATTTTCAATAATCTCAAAGTTTTTTAATATATAGCACATCCCTTCTAATAGAATAGCTATGTACTTTATTATAATATGATGTCTACTAATTGTTACTTGAATGGTTGTTTCCTAAAAATTTATAATAGAACATGTAAGTTTAAAATGATAGTGCATATAGAGGTAAATAAATTTCATTGAATGTATCTCTGAATAAAAAACTTATTTTATTCAATAAATTTCATTAAAGATAATATATTCAATAATGGATAGTCTAAAACTAAATTTAACTAAATATTTCATTTAATATAATATATTGAAACTAAAAATTTCATGGTACATAAAAAAATTATAATTATCTAAACATTTCAATAAATAGATTGCATTGAAAATAGTAAATTTATAAATAAATTATATTAAATACAATATATCTATATATAATTCAGTGAGATATGAAACACTCTATAGGATACAATGTATGCAGTAATATACTCCTACAAATTTTTGTGATATTCAATTTATGCATTGAGATATACTAAATTCTATATGAATACAATGTATGCAATGAGATACAATGTATGCAGTGAGATTCAATGTATGCACTATGAAAACACTGTCATTTCATGTGATCTATCATTTTTCCAATTTAAATATTAACATATTTAGTACTATTTAAAATGTGTTTCCCAAATTTTATAATTTTAATACATAACTATAAAAAAATTGGAGAGAGATAAAGGATAAAAATAGTGATTAATTGATGTATTTTTACCACATTATTATATTTGTATATAACAAACATTTTTTTTGAAACATTTGTCTATTATACTAAAGTATAATATATAGATCATTAGATGTATTTATCATGAATATATGTTACATGATTTATCCCTAAAATATATATAATGGATAATGGGATAGCTAATAGATTATATCTAATATGTATCCCTGTATTGAGTGATCGACATAGAATATAAAACATTAAATTAAACTATACATAATAGTAGATATAAAATTAAATTAAACTATATATAAAAGTACATGGTCTTGTTAACAAATTACAGATAACATATTTACAATGTTAGTAATCTATTAGTAAAGCAAAAGATTGCATATGATATCAATTATAGTACATTAATATATCAAAGATATTACATATGGTATGTAATAGATCATTTGATAAGTAATTGATATCAATAAACATACATCTGATAGTATAATATGTTAGTTAATAGATCATCAATAGATTATAGGAGATATTATTTATTGTACATCAATATATTAACACGTTATATCTTATATTTAACAAATCATCTGATGTTTAATTGATATCATTATACATACATCTCATAGTATAATCTGTCAGATTATTGATCATCATATACAAAAAGATTCCATATGATATTTATCCCTATAGTATATATAATATGTTAATATATTATAGATTATCTAAGTTTTATTTATTTTTATGATCTGTTATATCTATTTATGATCATCAAATTAAACTATACACTAAATAGTTTATTAATAACTGATACATGTGATATATAACCATCAAACATACATCAAATAGATCATCATATACTAACAGATTATTTTAGAAAGACTAATAAAAACTATTTTAATAAATACACATCAATTTAAGGAAAATAAACTTCTCTTCATAATTGTATACTAACAAATAATAGAATACATATTAAATAATAAACATATAGCTGTTATTAGACAATTTAAATACAAAAATTAACAATATAATGATTAACTAATTAGAAAACATATATATAAATTATTCTTAATATAATGTATATTTTAGATTATATTTTATAAATTTTAAATTTAGATATAAAGATATAATATATAAACCGCACTTTCATCAAAAAGAAGAAAATCAATTGTAGAAATTTCATCTAATGATTTGATGACTTTGAGAACCACATCCAAATGATGTGTACTTTAATTTTCAATGTTTCAACGTCTTCAATGGAAATTTATTTTAATTGAGTGTTAAAATGGTTTATTTTCAATAAATTACCTAAATAATGAAAATAAAAAAAAACCAAAAAGATAACATTATTATTAAAATGGTTTTGTAAAATAGATATCATGTTAAATTCATAAATTTGGATTGAATGTAATAGTCAGAATGTGTTATACCAAACGTAATTTTTGAAATATTACTTTGTAAACAATTTTATTTGTACACCTCAATGGTTTTTTATCATTGTCACATATAATTAATTTCAAACCTCACTTGTTTTTTACTTTGGATATTGCTACATATAACTTACCATGAAACAAATAGGTCGTCATAAGTATATACCAATAGAAGAAAGATATTTTAATTTACTTTTGTTAGTAGTCATTGAAAATTAAATAGTTAAAGGATAAAGTCTCCTTTGATTCTTTAATATCCACCTCGAATCAGAATGAGTTGTATTTAGTTTTTTTATTAAAGAATGTTTTTCGGAATGAGTGCTAGTTAGAATCAAACATATGATTACATGATATCCCAATTATGTGAATTTTAACTTTGTTCCATTACAAATTCCATAATATTGATCTATATTTCTCAGCAACATAACTAGTACCCCCACTTTTAGAATTAATAAATGACATAGAAAACTAGAGATATTGATTCCAAATATAATATTTGTTGTATATATGTTCTATGGTGTGTCTCTATCTAAACATGATTAACATACTAAATCAGAACTGAGATAAACCATTTCATATCTAGGAATTAATGTTAACATATAATCATTTAGTTGTTGGAGAACATATTGCATTGGTTCTAAAATATCTCATTCAATTATGTATTTTGGATCATTGAACTTCATAGATAAAGAAGGTTATGTTATTTAAACAATATCATTAACTGGATTTCAAAATTTAGTAAGTAGAAAATCTTTTGAAATTTGAATTTTTTTACTCATCATCTATTTGATCACCAAGAACACTATCACTTATTTAAAGAATCCAAATTTCAAAATCTTAGAGTTCATAAGATTCAATAGATTACTTGAAGTAAAGTAGTCTCATGTTCACTGTGAGGTGAAGAACATAACAATGATTCCATAGATAAGAGGAATTTTGACTTTCAAATACTATATCACTTATGTTCCCATGATTCAAAACCGGTAAAATATATAAAAATTCTCCACCAAAGATAGTTTTTTACACTAAATGGTAGATCAGATGCATGAAAAAACTTTTTTAACATGAGGTCCCATAATTTGTGATCCAAAAATTCAAATAAATATTTGTGTATCATTGAAGCCTCATCCCAAATAATTAATTTTTTTGTTTTCAAAAGTTCATCCAATTCACTTCCTTGTTGAATGTTTCAAGTTGAGTGTTTTTTAATAGTAATTGGAATACAAAATCAAGTGTTTTTTGTTCTCCCACCAGGAAGCAGCAAGGATGTTGTACCACTTAAAGCTACAACAAGTACTATATTTCTTTTCGAGCGAAGTTGTGCAATTATTGTTTTCCATAAGAAAGTTTTACTTGTACCTCCAAATCCATGTATAAATAAAACACATATGGTTGGTGTGTTTGATGCATTAATAATTATGGTTATCACTTCTTATTATTCATTGGTTATATTGACTCTTAGAATAGAAAATTATTTACAAAGGTTGTCCTTATTATAATTTTGTTCTAATGCAACCAATATATTTCTATTGAATGTAGTATATTAATCTAGAAGACGCATAAGAGGATAATTATTTAAAGATATTTTGTGGGAGTGAATCATGTTTTTAATATCCAATAATTCCTATTGTTGTAGTTGATGATCTATGAGATGTACTTTTTTTATCATATGATCCATTTAGATATCAATAAAATATTTATTTATAAAATATTTTATACCAAATAAGGGAAGAAAAAAAGTTTCATGGAGATACCTAGGGTATAGAAACATGATAAAATAATACAATCAAATTTCTAATAATGAGTTGGTTTTTTTTAAAGTATTATGGTTTGGTTATAGCATAAATTTTTTAATTTTTTTAATGAGTTAAGGATTTGTTTTAAATTTGAAAAAATATTAATTGAATTTATATTAGTGGTTTATTCCAAGCAAAGTATATAAAAATTCTAAAAAATCCACTTATACTGCATGTAATAGTGGGCATACAGTTTTTAAATTTTTGGGTATGTAGTAATGAAAATACAACATTGGATATTATATTTTTAGAACTACAATATTATATTTAAACCACTATATTATTGGGCATACAATAGTGTAATATTCATAACACTATAAAAGTTAAATTTTTACAGAACTAGAATATTATATTTGGACAACTATATTAGTGGGCATAAAACACTATTACTACAGTGGAATCCATTTTAAAATCCACAATACATAAATTCATATAGCTGGATGAATTTTGTGTAAATTTAATGGTTATTTTATGTTTATTAATTTTGTTAAGTAGAAATTTTTATGTAAACTGTATATATTCTAGAGGTATAGTGATTGTATTGTTATACATTACAGTATGATTTATTTTGAAAAATTATAGAACATGTAAATATAATGTTATTTTAATTACATTATATAGAAACATATGTATTGACTATATGAAAAACAAGTACAAACATATACACAATAGTATTAAATATTTAATACGAATACCCATAAAAATTTAATATTGTGTAATATATGTACAATTGTAAGTGTTATTGTGAATTCATTTAATTAAATAAAATATGAGAAGAATATGAATGTGGGAACCTTTTTCATTATGTAATTTAATTTCATGTTTTAATAAGTACATATAAATTAGAAAAAATTAATATAGTAATAAAAAATTCATATACCTTGGCATTGTAACCTATTTTGTTGAATATATTCAATATATTCAGATAGTACATTCCATGTGTTACAACATACATGGTTTGGTCATGAAACTGTGTTTGAGAAAATCAATTTATAAAAAAACCTACATACTGAATTACCCATTTCCAAAATTGAAGCCTTTGTAATAGCTTCAATAAATTTTGTATCATCACTAAGTAATCCCAAATCATAGAAGACTTATCATAAATTGTAATGGATGGTTTGATTGATAGTAAATATATCATTAAAATATACTTAAGCTATAGATTTAGTGACCAGGATTCTTGGATAATATATTTATCTAATTATGGGAGGAACATAATAAAATCTACCAATATCAAATCATATCTTTATAGGATTCTATCTTTTTTATTGATTATGGTAAATAATTTTTGTAGAAAATTAAACATATGTGAGACATAGTGATTCATGGTAAGTTGTGTTTTCTTCAAACCATTTGGTGAACCTTGCTTAGGAGATTATTTTTTTTGATATAATGTCATTAGGGTTGGATCCATCTGAGTAAGTTATGTTTTGCTCACTATGAAAATGGAAGTACAATATCTCAACTCGGGGAAACCTAAAATGGATGTTATAACCATATATTCACCAAACATCCACGCATGGTGAAATATATTGATATTCATAATATATTTTTATCTCATCTATCTATTTCTAACTTTCCTCGAGGTCCTTTTTCCCATATAGTGTAGTTGTGACTTGATCATGCCCTTTGTTGATGTATTTAAACAAATAATTTATTGACCATGATTGATTAAATATTTAAATGTTGACGTGAACCTGATATTTAACTAGAAGAGTTGGATTATAAAGGAAATGTAATGATTGTCCAGTTCAACACCTTTTTTGGTACTATTTGACCACTATCTCATCTTATGTATGTATCATATCCATCCTCATCCAAACTTGAAGTAGTAACAAAACTTTTTTGGAAAAACTTTGAACATATAAATTTTTTCATGCAAGGTGATCATGGGTTATTGACACAATAAGGTCCATGAATCAGAAAGTTTTTTACACATTCACATAAAAGAGTATGCTCTCTTTTATCATGTATTTCAGCTGAAGGTATTCAATTTATAGAATTAGATATTGAAATATTATATGGTGGTTCAAGTAATACAAGTATATAGACATGGGGAAAGCCACGTTTTTGAAATCCAATGGTTCATGCAACTTCAAAAAGGAGTATATCATGGTTAATTGAATTCAATTTTAAAAAAATATACACTAACATATTAAAATGAATTTGAAGATAAAAAATGATACTTGCTTGATGATTTACAAAAAGAAACCCATCTATTAAATATTTCATTAAATGTTCAACCTTGATATTAAAAACCATTTATAATATTTGGTGAAAATTTTCTCGATTTAGGTTCTAAATTTTAATATATCATAAAATCTCATGACAACGTGGGTTACATATAAAAGTGATGAATAGATCTAGATAGCCATCCGAGTTACAAATTTTTATTGCATATTAATAATTTTGAATCATGTATCATGGTCCACCAGTGAAATATGAAGGAAAAATAATATGTTTTTTAAAAAGTGTACCATCATGCTCACCTCTTAATTAAGCTTCTTGAAAACTATTGTATAACTCAACATTAATTTTTTTTATTAAATTGAATGTGGAAACAAATTCATTCAACCATTGTATATGTGTAATGACCCAATGTTTTTATATGGAAATTATTTTCTTATAAATATGTCATATAATCAAATTAAATTACTACACAATGAACTAATAAGTACTATGTGACCTTTAAACATAATTTTGACACTTCTGTGTTTGGAATTTTGAAAATATGACATTCATGGTTGTGATCAATAAGATGTTTGGAGTCTGATAAGAAAAACTTAATTTCTGGTGAATAGTAACATACCCTTATGAATAGTAATTTTACACTTATGAATAGTAATATACCCTAATGAATAATAACCTTACCTTTGATAGTATATAAATAAGATTCAAGTGAAAGTATTATGTAACTATATTTTGGAATAAGTAAATAAATGTTTAAAACTGTTTTTTAGAATAAATTATGATTTTAATTAAATATTAAATTAATCATATTTAGAAAATTATTTTTTAAAAATTGATTTAATTTTTGGATTCTAAATATAGAAAAATGGTTAGGGATATTTTTTGGTAATTTTTTGAAATACTTTAATTTTTAGGTAAATAGTAAAAATACAGTTTTTCACATAACCAGTATATCTTAAATTGCATCATTCAGGATGTAACGATGACATAAACTTTCAAGAACTTTATATTATATCATGATATATTTAATTTCATAAATTTTTGTTTAAAATACAATAAACTCAATTACCAAACCTAAAAAGAACTTTCCAAAACCTAAAGTCAAAAGGTGGTTTCCTAAAATATCATTTTCTCTTTCTTTTCACTTTCCTTTTAATAAATTAATTAATTAGAGTTATAAAGATGATTTAAAGTCTAAAACATATTATGTTATATTAATATGTGATTTATGTTTTCAAAAAACTATTATTACATGTCTAACATTTGATATATTATTTTATTTAATATTTTATTCTAAAAACACCCCCTCCTCAAGTATAAATAACCCTTCTCCCTCCCCTTGTAAAATCATTCATATCATCCATTAATAAGACTAATATCTACCCAAATTTTCACTCTTAAGCCTCTTATAATACTTAGGGACATTCTGGAGCCCTTCAACTCCAATCACCAAGGTATTTATAGTTTCGTGCAAGAGAAGCTACACCAAGGAGAGAGTAAGACTCTATTAAATATTCTCTCTTTTCTTCAACTTTTATTATTTTACCCTATACCTTTCAAAAAATTATGATAAAAATTTGATTATACTATAATTTAACATTATATTAATGATTTTAACATACTTTAATTTTCATATTAATTAAATATATAAATTTCATACTTCCCTTTCTCGTACTATCGATAATGCCCTATTAAAGGTCGGTTAACCGTCTACGGAGATGCTTCCAAGATAATTATTATAAACACATCAATGTATGGGAAATATAAATTATATATAATATATTAATATAAATTTACATTTATTATATTCTTATAAAACTAATTATACTAATTTTTTAAATTACATTTAATAAAAAGTGAAATCGTCGCAAGACAGAAAATTTTTAAGTAAAATATGATATCAAAATGCTTCAATTTCATCAAAGAAAATTGTGAAATAAAATACAATGAATATAATTGATAAATATTTTTATAAAATTACTATAATTCACTTTTATATCATTTTTTTAATAAACATAAATTTATTATTCAGGAGGCGTAGAAGAGACGAAATTAAGTTGAAATTAAGGTAAGGGATCCTCTCCATTTCACTTTTATTCAAGATTTTCCTCTATGTTATTCCCTTTTATATATAATTAATAGTGTTGGGTAATTATTACACACCTCTAACATACTTTTCTCATTATTTATAAGTGATTATAAACCCTTTTCTCTCTCATTAATCCCTCTTAAGTACACCCAATACCATACCAGTGATCCATAAGGAATTCTACTCGAACAGCCTTTATTCCTTCAGGTTGATCTATCATTATTTTTACCCAAATGAGTCATGTTTTATTTTTATATAAAACTTCTATATTCTTTTTATATTATCAAAACTCATGTTTTAATATCCAACCCTCTTTCCTTTTTGGTGATATATATCCTTTTAAGTTATTCCCTCCTCGATACTTCCCAATAAGAAAACTCGTTTTAAGGGAACTTACCAAATCTTTACCTAAATTCAAGTGAACTATATCCTCTATTTTAAGCCACCATTTTATTTATAAAATCAGTATTTTTATCATGAAAATTTTCTTGGTTCACTTCTAGTTTTATATAAAATATTTTTTCCATTTCTATTTTAAAAGCTCTATGGTATTTTCCTTAAAACCGAAAAAAAATGTTTTAATGCTAAAATTTCTCAAATACATTTATTAAATGTTTTCACTTATATTTTAAATCACTTATAGTGATATATTACTATTTTAATTTATGAATTTCCTTGTATTCCTTTCTTTCATGGACACTTTCATGATATGCTCATTGGTTATGCTTTATGTCATGATTCTAATACCCAATTCTTTCCATGGGTAACCCCTATGTTTATGTAAGATTGATTATATATAATTATTTATGTGGAAAACATATTCATGAAATGTAATATGGGTGCACCCAGATAGCAATCCAATTCATTGGGAAAAGTTGAGTCTTATGAGACATTATGTGTGACGGTCTTGATGGTTAGCCTTGGCTTGTGCTACTATTTGCAATGGTCTTGGCGGTTAGCCTTGTCTTGTGATACTATGGGAAATGATCTTGGTGGTTAACCTTAATTCATACTAAATTCATGTTTTATGTTTCTGCCAAATTTCTATGACTCCATGTTTTTATGATCCCATTTTTATATGTTACGATTCCTTATGTTTCATGCTTTGGTTATCATTATTTCATGCTTTATAACCCATGTTCTAAGCCTTATTCTTATGTATACTCCATTACTGGGATTTTTAGCTCATCCCTTTGTTCATGTTATCCCTAGGTTATCCTATACATATGTGAGGGCTCAAAGTATATTAGAATATCTTTATGAATATTAAATAAATAAGGGTTTTTAGTCCCATGTTTATGTAATATGTACCAATTCTTATAAGACACTAGACTTAACATTCCTTGGATTGTACTCTGATGTATAATTATGCTTAAAATCATGCAATGTTATGTGTAAAAGGATAGGGTCTCTATAGTTGGTATAAGAGGATGGTCTAGTAATATTTATAGATTAGGAATAGAGTGCCTTAGTAAGAACCTTAAGGATGAGATGAAGTATAAGAAAACATCCCTAAATTTTGGTAAGTATAGATTAAGTGGTTTATCGAGAAAATGCATCAATGTTTGGATACAAACAGGTAAAGGCGGCTCTGGAACAGATGTACCTAGGAGTGAAAACTCTAAAAAGGAGTTTTGGGCCTGACCCGAGGTATCCCGGTACACGACAACGATCCTTTCTTCACTCTTGGTTTGACACTCCCGGTGGATATGATTTGGTAAATTCATAAGCTTATTACAAACCATTATTAAGGAGAATAAATCCCATAATAATATAAGTTAAGAAATAGATCGAGGATAGCCTAGATTTAAACTAAATGGATCACAAGTTAGGATATACTTCTCCTTTACAAGTTTATCCTTTTATGTTAAAAAGTTTCAATAACTAAGTATTCAAGCCCTCCAATCGTACGCTCTTTTTCTTAGCTAATGGTGGAAAATATAATAACACATTCCAACAAAAAATGTGATAGGAAATGTAAATATTTCCTTAATGATTTTCCTTATATGATGGGTACGGGTTCTCAAAACTTCATGATAGTACATGCTCAGCTGGCTCAAGTTATGAATAATAACTTCAATCATGTGGAACTCCCTCCTACAAGGAAAGAGCAATTTTTCGTAGAATATTTCATGCAGAAAAGGCCTCCCATGTTTACAAGATCTTCTAATACCCTCCTCATGTAACAATGGATTAACTCCATTGAAAAGATATTCTTCATCCTCCAGTGATTGTAAGAGGATAAAGTTGTACTGGAGGTCTATTGTTTTGATCGGTAAGTTGATCAGTGGTAGACACTGATCAAGAATACAAAGTCTTAAGAGGAAATTGATTCCATATAATGGGAGGAATTCAATACGATGTTTATCAATAAATATTTTCCTCGAACCCTCTATCTCAAGATATAAAGAGAGTTCCTCAGACTCAAGTAGAAGAAAAATGAGTCAATCGCGGTGTATGAAGAAAACTTTATAAGGCTTACAAGGTATGCCTCTGGCTTTTTCATGAACACCAAAAGTAATATGGATTGATTCTTTAGCGGACTAAAGTCGAGTCTAAGAAAAGCGTTGGATATTTGAGACTTTAATAGTTATGAGGAGATTATCCATTATGTTGTCAAGGTTTAAATGGAGATTGGAGACTCTTATTAGTCTCATGGGCCTAGTGATAAGAAGTGGAAAATGGAGAACAACATGGGTGGTTCAAAAAAATCCTACGATGGAAAGAATCCCAAATATACCACTTGTAAAAATTTTGGGAAGAAGCATCCTAGAAAATATCTAATGGGAACCAGGAATTGCTTCAAATGTGGAAAGATGGGACATATGGAAACGAACTGCTGAAGGGATATAAAAAAACCTGCTAATGTTTAAGAATAAAGGAAGGTTCAGATCATCGCTCAACCAGTGGTGTAGTGTTACAACTGTAGTGATCATGGACATTATGCGAATAATTTCCCTAATCCAAGGGTTGTTAGAGGCAATCAACAACAACCTCCAAGGAAACAAGTAAGGGCTTATGTTATCACTACTACTAAGGTGGAGTCTAACAATGATGTGTTTACAGGCATGCTAGTTATTCATTCAGGAATATAAAATTTACTATTTGAATATGGTTCTACAAATTCTTTCATATCTTTCAAGTTTAGTAGAAATATTCAAACACCACCTAAAAATTTGGAGGATAAGTTATCTTTGAGAATTGAGAATGGGAAAATTATAATTTCCATGTCTTATAACTCCTCCCCAGTTAATATTTGTGGACTAAAACTACCAAAAAATCTCATCATAACTCCTTTAGTGGAGTTTGATGCTATCTTGGGAATGGATTGGCTATATTTATACAAATACAATATCAACTTTCAGTAAAGGGATATCACTCTTCGCATCTCGAATCATCCTATGATTCTTTACAAGTGTAAGGAGTAAGATGAACCTCCTTTATAATTAGTGTCTCAAGTGTGGATTTTAAGTCTTTATGAGCAATCATTTCTAGCTCAAATGATTGAGACAAAGGAGAGAATCATTCTTGAAGATATGGTCATCGTGAGGGATTACACTGATATATTCCCTGAAGAGTTTTCCGGCCTCCCTCTTGATCGATAGATTTATTTCTCAATTGAACTTATTCCTGGATCACTACCTATATCAAAAAAAACTTATATAATGGCCATCATAGAACTGGAAGAGCTAAAGAAACAGTTACAGGAGAATCTAGAGAAGGGTTTTATACGCCTGAGTGTTTCCCCTTGGAGTTTGTTAGTCCTCTTCATCAAGAAGAAGTGTGGATCAATGCTCCTCTATATTGATTATCGTGAGCTCAATAAAATCATGATAAAGAACAAGTATCCCCTTCCATGGATAGATTACTTGTTCGATCAGCCTCTTGGGGCTAGTTATTTCTCTAAGGTATACCTTCGGTCAATTTATCACCAATTAAAGGTGAGTAAGGAAGATATTCCCAAGAATTAATTTCTAATGAGGTATAGACACTATGAGTTCATAGTGATGGCCTTCAGACTCACCAATTCTATATCAATTTTCATGGATTTAATTAATAGAGTCTTTAGAGATTACCTTGACAAATTTTTGGTAGTCTTTATTGATGATATTCTAATATACTTCAAGAGCAAGGAGGAACATGAGGAGCATTTGAATAATGTCTTAAATACTTTTCTAAGGGATAAGTTGTATAAAAATTACAGCAAATGGATGGAGGAAGTATAATTCTTGGGGAATTTTATCACTAGAAAAGGGATATCTGTGGATCCTTCCAAAACAAAAGTGATTGAAGAGTGTCCCAGACCAACATCTGTAATAGAGATCCACATATTTCGAAGACTAGATGGGTATTATCAATGATTTGTGAATAACTTCTCATGATTGTCGAACCCAATGACCAAGATGACATGGAAGGGAGTAAAGTTCATCTGGACTTAGGAATGTAAAGAATGTTTTAAGGAGTTCAAAAAGAGGCTAATCACTATGATAGTACCCACACTCCCAATAAGTGGAGAACTATTTATAGTGTACAGTGATGATTAAAATAAGTTCTTAGGTTGTGTGCTAATGAAAAATTTTAAAGTGATAGCCTACACCTCATGACAGCTGAAAATCCATGAGCAAAACTATCCTACACATGATTTGGAGTTGGAAGCGGAGATCTTTGGGTTGAAAATATGACGAAATTATATCTATGGGGAGAAGTTTGAGATATATACTGACCAGAAGATTCTCAAATATATATTCATATATAAGGAGCTTAATATGTGATAGATAATATAGATAGAGCTCATAAAGGATTATAACTGTTCAATCCACTACCATCCCAATAAGGCAAACAAGGTGGCGGATGTTATAAGTAGAAAGGATCATGCATATTTATCAATGGTGATAATTGAAAAGGACCTAATCTTATAATATTTGTAGATGATGGACATGGGAATCATTAAAGGATTAACATCATCAATCTTTTCTCAAATGATTGCTCAACCATCCCTCATGGTGAAAATAATGGATTCTCAAAGAAAAGATGTGGAAATTCTAAAAAGGGTGGAAGCTATCAGAAATGGGAAATCCTATGAGTTCATGATTGAAAAGGATAGAGTTGTAATATTTGTATTATGATTATGTTTATCATACGATCCATAGATAAAGAAGTATCTTTTTAATGACGTACATAGCTCGACCTTCTCTATTCACCTAGGGATCACAAAGATGTATCGAGATTTATGAGAAAACTTTTGGTGGGACAATATGGAAAGGGGGATTGTTGAATATACATCAAAGTTCCTAGTAAGTCATCAAGTGAAGGCTAAGAGGAAAAATTATAAGGGGATGATGCAACCACTACCCATACCAACATAAAAGTGGGAGAAAATAACCATGGACTTTTTCACTGGACTTCCGAGGACATCCAGAGGAAACAATTCTATTTGGATCATTATGGATCATCTTACAAAGACATATCACTTTATCGTGATTTGAGAGGACTTATCATTGGATAAAATTGCACGGATATGTATCAAAGAGGTTGTAAGGATGCATGGATTACCACTATCTATTGTATCTGATCATGATCCGAGATTCACCTCAAAGTTTTGGAAAAGTATTCAACATGCTCTAAGCACAGAACAGAACTTCAGTACGGCCTATCATCCTCAAATTGATGGCTAATCTGAGTGAAATATTCAAAAATTGGAAGATATATTGAGTGTATGTTCTTTGGACTTCAAAGGAGTATGGGACCAACATCTTCTACAGGTTTAATTCTCCTACAATAATAGTTTCCAATCGAGCATCTGAATGGCACCATATGAAGCCCTTTAGGGAAAAAGGTGTAGAACATTGGTGTGTTGGGATGAAGTTTGTGAGCATAAGTTACTAGGACCTGAAATGGTCAAAGAAATGGTGGAGAAGGTGAAACCATTCAGCAGAATATCAAGGCAGTCCAAAGTCAATAGAAGAGTTATGCAGATAATCGTTGACGAGACCTTGAGTTCAAAGTTAGAGAATGGTATTTCTACACATATGTATATGGAAGAAGTTCATGATGTTTTGAAAGAAAGGGAAGTTAAGTCCTAGGTACATTGGCCCCTTTGAGATTCTTGATTGTGTTGGGGTTGTGTCCTATAGACTAGCACTTCCAACTACCATGGATAAAGTACATGATGTATTTAATGTATCCCTTTTAATAAAGTACATACTAGACCCTTCACATATAATCTCTTAAGAGGTGGTACAGTTGGAGGATGATATTTCTTATGAGGAGCAACCAGTGAAGATCTTGGATCATAGAGATAAAGTTATATGTAACAAGACTACTCACCTGGTCAAGGTACTATGGTAGAACCATAAGTATGAAGAGGCAACATAGGAACTGGAGGAGGAAATGAAGGAAAAGTACCCACACCTATTCATGTCCTAGAATATAAAATGAAATTTTGAGGGTGAAATTTCTGAAGGGGAGAAGAATGTAATGACCCAATGTTTTTCTATGGAAATTATTTTCTTATAAATATGTCATATAATCACATGAAATTGCAACATAATGAACTACTAAGTACTATGTGACCTTTGAATATAATTTTGACACTTATGTGTTTGGAATTTTAAAAATATGACATTCACAGTTGTGATCAGTAAGATGTTTGGAGTCCAATACGACAAACTTAATTTTTGTGAACAGTAACATACCCTTATGAATAGTAAGTTTACCCTTATGAATACTGATATACCCTAATGAATAGTAACCTTACCTATGATAGTATATAAATAATATTCAAGTGAAAGTATGATGTACCTATATTTTGGAATAAATATATAAATGTTTTAAAACTATTTTATAAAATAAATTATTATTATTATAATTATATATTAAATTAATCATATTTATAAAACTATTTTTGAAAAATGGAGTTCGTTTTTTTATTCTACACATTGAAAAATGGTTAGGGTGGTTTTTGGTAATTTTATGAAATACTTCAATTTTCAAGAGAATAGTAAAAATACAATTTTTCACATAACTGGTATAACTTAAATTGCATCATTCATGGTGTAATGATGACATAAACTTTCTAGAACATTAGATTTGGAAAAGTTATATTTAATTTCATAAATGTATCCTTAAATTATAATAAATTCAATTTCCAAACCTAAAAAGAACTTTCCAAAACCTAAATTCAAAAAGTTATTTCCTAAAATATCATTTTCTCTTTCTTTTCACTTTCCTTTAAATAAATTAATAAATTAAAATTATAAATATTATTTAAAGTCTAAAAATAATTATATTATATTAATATATTATTTATGTGGTCAAAAAACTACTATTAAAAATCTAAAATTTGATATATTATTTTATTTAATATTTTATACTAAAAACACCCCCTCCTTAAGTATAAATAACCCCTCTCCCTCCCCTTGTAAAATAATTCCTATCATCCATTACTAGGCCAAATCTCTACCCAAATTATCCCTATAAATCATCTTAGAATATTTAGGGACTTTCTAGAGCCCTCCAACTCCAATCACCAAGGGAGTTATAGTTTCATGTAAGATAAGCTACACCAAGGAGAGAGTAAGACTCTATTAAATATTCTCTCTTTTCTTCCACTTTTTTTCCTTTTACCCTATCCCTTTCAAAAACTTATGATTAAAAATTGATTATATAGTAATTTAACATTATATTAATGATTTTAACCTGCTTTAATTTTCATATTAATGAAAAATATAAATGTCATACTTCTTTTTCCCGTACTATCGACAACGTCCTGTTAAAGGTCGGTTAATTGTCTACAGAGATGTTGCTAAGATAATTATTATAAATACCTTCATGTATGGAAAATATAAATTATATATAGTATATTAATATAAAATTAAATTTATTCTATGCTTATGAAACAAATTATACTAATTTATAAATTACATTTAATAAAAAGTGAAATCGTCGTAAGACATGAAATTTTTAAGTAAAATATGATATCAAAACGCTTCAATTTCATCAATGAAAATTATGAAATAAAATCCAATGAATATAATTGATAAATATTTTAATAAAATTAATATAATTAAATTTTATATCATTGTTTTAATAAACATAAATTTATTATTCAATAGGCGTAGAAGAGATGAAATTAAGCAGAAATTAAGGTAAGGGATCCTCTCCATTTCACTTTTATTCAAGATTATCTTATATGTTATGGTATTTTATATATAATTAATAGAGATTGGGTCTGATTAAACACCTCCCCCATACTTACCTCATGATTTATAAGTGATTATAAGACCTTTTCTTTCTCATTAATCCCTATTAAGTACACCTGATACCATACTAGTGATCCGTAAGGAATTCTACCCGAACTGCCTTTATTCATTTGGGTTGCTCTATCTTTATTTTTACCCAAATGATTTGTATTTTATTTTTATTTAAAACTTATAAATTATGTTTATATGTTTCAAAATCATGTTTCAAGATCCAACACTCGTTATTTTTTGGGGATATACATGCTTTTAAGTGATTCCCCCCTTGATACTTCCCAATAAGCAAACTCTTTTTAAGGGAACTTAACAAATTTTTACACAACTTCAAGTGTAATCTATCCTATATTTTAAGAAACAATTTTATTTATAAAATCATTCTTTTATCATTAAAACCTTATTGGTTCACTTATGGTTTTATATAAAATATTTTTTCATTTTTTATTTTAAAAGCTCTTTGGTATTTTCCTTAAAACCGCACAAAAAATATTTTAATGATAAAATTTCCCAAATACATTTCTTATATGTTTTAACTTCTATTTGAAATCACTTACCATGATATATGTATATTTTAATTTATGAACGTCCATGTATTCATTTATTTCGTGGACACTTTCATGATATGCCCATTGGTTATGCTTTATGTCATGATTGTGGAACTCAATTCTTTCCATGGGTAACCCCTATATTTATGTAAGATTGATTATGTATGATTCTTTATGTGAAAAAAAAATTCATGAAATTTAATATGGGTGCGCCCATATAGTGATCCAATGCATTGGTTAAAGTTTAGTCTCAAGAGACGTTATGTGCGACGATCTTGGCAGTTAGCCTTGGCTTGTGCTATTGTGTGCAATGGTCTTGGAGGTTATCATTGTCTTGTGCTACTATGGGAAATGGTCTTGGTGATTAGCCTTCATTCATACTAAATTCATGTTTTATGTTTCTTCCATATTTCTATGACTTCGTGTTTTTATAATCCCATGTTTATATGTTATGATTCCTTCTGTTCCATGCTTTTGTTATCATTATGTCATGCTTTCTAACCCATGTGATAAAGACTTATTCTTATGTATACTCCCTTACTGGGCTTTTTAGCTCATCCCTTTATTCGTGTTATCCTTAGGTTATCCTATATATATGTAATGGCTCAAAGTATGTTAGAATCTCTTTATAAATATTAAATAAAGAAGTGTTTTTTAAACCTGTGTTTATGTAATATGTGCATAATCTTCCAAGACACTATACTTAACGATCCTTGGATTGTAATCTGATGTATAATTATACTTAAAATCATGTAATGTTATGTGTAAAATTCTAGTGTCTCTATAATATTCATAAACTAAAAATTATTGTAAGAGTGATTTTGAATGTTGGAGCATGGTATGTCGATTTGGTCTGAATTAAAGAGGGTACGAAAAGTAAACTCTCATTTTTTCTTTCTTAACTATTGAATTTATGGAATATAAACTATGCTAAACATTATTCTAATACACATACTGACTAGTGGAATAAAAATTATGGGATATTTTAATAGAAGATATAGAGGATTAAGTTCATCTATACATTGAAATCCATTTTATTTTTTTTCATAATGATATTTTTTTCCTCATTAACATCTTCAATATCACAAACTATTAGCATAGTAATTTCTAACGATGTTGGAATGTTGTATGTATTTGAATACAATCCTATTCATCTAATTATCTTTAGCCTCAAATTTGAGCCAGAATTTATATTAAATAAATCCCTTTTAGTTCTAAATTGATGAATTAACTAATTGTATTCATTAAACATAGACTATAGATTTTCCACAATGATAGGATTAATAGAGGATTCCATATCATTTTTATTGGATTTGTGGGAAAAAATATAACTATAAATTGAAAAAAAACAAATAAACATGCAATGAATTGATGAAATATCTTTAAAGTACCTCACAGATCGGATTTTTTTCTACTTCGTTTGAAGTGTCAAAAACATATAGTTTCATGAATTTTGGGGCTTGAACAGCAGGTGTAAATAACCTTCCAATATGGTGGTATTTTTTTCCATTGAGCCTAAAATTACAAGTACCACCTCCATTGTTCATAGAATTATTAATTTTCCTCCCATTGATGTAAAGGAGAACTTTTTTTTGTATTAGTGGATAAGATCTAGAAAATTTCTTGTATCCTTTAACTTATCGTCAAATATAAGGGATTTCGTGTTGTTGGTCGAAGTGAGTATCTCAATAGGGGGTGAATTGAGTACCCAATAAAAATTTATGTTCAAAATATGTTTAAATAAAACCCCCCAAATAATTAAAACATCCTAGTTAATTGAAATATCATATCAATATAAATTATGATCTTTTAAGAGATCTTTCAAAGACTGACTAAGTCTTAGTTAAAACAATATATGGATATTAATTTAACTTTTGAAATAAATTTAATTAATCAAAACATTATATTAACACTAATTAAAAATAACTATAAAAGTAGTGGTTTTGTTTATAGTTTAAAACAAATTCAGTTTAAAGCTTAGAAATAAAAATAAAACAAAACACAAAGTGGAATAAAAGAAAGAGTTCAGTCTCAAGCTAAGACATAATCCACTCCACTTGGAAATCACCTACTTCCAAGAAGACTATATAAAATAATCTTTATCCATAACCCGGATCGGGTATATAATATAAAAACAACTTTCGAGGGCACATAGGATATCTTCCACTACAACTGTGGGAATAAAATAGAAACATTCCACATAGGGACCTCTTCCAAAACATGTAGGAAAAATAGGTGTAAAGGGATTTGAGAATATATCTAGTATCTTCCAGTTAAAGAACAGGATACAGTGTGTGTGTGTGTGTGTGTGTTTAATATATAGAGTAAACACACATTACTCATAATGTAAAGATAATAAATATTGAGAAAATAAATATGTAGAAAATATATAGTTTATTTGTGTGATGTGTTTTGAAGCTTGAGTATCCTTATACATATATTTAGCAGGATATCAAGTCACATTTCTAAAAATGGCAGTAAAATAGAACATCATAAGCTCTCTTTTTTGTGATCATAGGAAGGGAATTGGATGTTCGATGTGCTTCAATAATATACAGTTGATCACAGGTAAGGATAATTTGTGTAAGTCACATTTCACAGCACTCTTTATTTATTTTAATATTACATCTCTCTTCAATATGCTATGTATGTCTCTAAGTGTAAGTTGTTTCTTGCATGAGGGATTCTTCTTCCTAATATATCAGTAGTATGCAAGAAGAATCATTTGGATCCTCTACTCCCCATATTGATCAACTGGCACAAAATTTAATGTATATATGTAATAGTTTAATAATAATCATTAAAATAATCAATAGAATTAAATTCAATACTATATTCATTAGAAACATTTAATTCAAAGTAAACATAAATAGTGGTATCAACTCTTATGAATGGTGAGACAACTCTAGCGGTGACATAGGTTGGTGGTGAGTCGTGTCAATAGTGACTCATCTCAGTGGTGAGTCTTCTCAGCAGTAGGTCATCTCAACACTTCCAAATTTGAAGGTGAATAAATTTTGACGGTGATTCATCCTTTGGAGTTGGTTCTTTCCCATACTTATCCAAAATTCTATTCTGATGGTGACACTACTACAAATACTCCCTTTATCAGTACTAAAAATGGCCTTTAACAGCGCTAGAAAAGCGCTGTTAAAGTCGGCGAAGATAAAGGGGGGTCCCCTTTATCAGCGCTCAAAAAAGTGCTGATAAAAGGGGTCTTTATCAGTGCTTCCTTTATCAGCGCTTTCGTTTTAGCGCTGATAAATGACCCTTTTATCATTTCTTTTAAAAAAGCGCTGATAAAGATTAAAAAAATTACAAAAATTACAAAAAAATTAAAAAAATTACAAAAAATTACAAAAAATTAAAAAAATCATGCCAATCTGGGGGGGGGGATTTATAGCTTTTGATCCCCCACTTTTAATAGCGCTTTCCACCCCCTCCAGCACCCCGCACGCACCCCCTCCACCCTTTATTAGCGCTAGCCCCCACATCTACCCCCATGCGCGCACCTCTGCCTCCAGCAGGTTTTGAACTCGAGACCTCTCCCCTGCGCGCCTAAGCCCTTACCACTACTCTATTTTGATTTGTTTTCTATTTCATGATATCTCTATATATATATATATATATAGTTATACTTATTCGTATAGTAATATATATTTATATTAATATATATATATATATATAGTTATATTAATATACATATATATATATATATAGTTATATTAATATATATAGTTATATTAATATATATATATAGTTATATTAATATATATATAGTTATATTAATATCTATATATAGCTATATTAATATATATCTCTATTTATATATATATATAGTTATATTTATTCGTATAGTAATATATATTTATATTAATATATATATATATTGTTATATTAATATATCTATATATAGTTATATTAATATATATCTCTATTTATATATATATATATATATTTAGTTATATTTATTCGTATAGTAATATATATTTATATTAATATATATATATAGTTATATGAATATATATATTTATAGTGATATTAATATATATATTTATAGTGATATTAATATATATATATATAGTAATATTAATATATATGTAGTTATATTAATATATATATATAGCTATATTAATATATATATATAGTTATATTAATATATAGTAGTTATATAAATATTCATATATTGGTATTTTAAATAAAATTGATATTAGTTATTATTTAGATAGAGCTAATATATTTTATATGTAAATATGTTTAATTATTTATTTTAAAATTTTAATTTGTAGGTGTGAATATATAAAAAATATGTACATATAGTTATATATTTGATTATAAATAGTAGTTCATTATAAAAAATGATAAAATTTCAAAGAAATAATATCAATATTAATGTAATACCTTGGAATAAATTCAGTATTCACCAAAAAAAAGCCAATAATACCCCCTTCAACGCGGTTGAAAATCCACAAAATGTTAAAAAATCAGGGTACCTCGACTAAAAACTCAGTTTTGGAGGCCTTATGGGCCTCTTTTGGCCTCGAAAATCCCTTGATCTAGGTACCCATCGAGGTCACAGCGACGTAGAGCTCGTCGCAGGCTTCGATTTGATATATGGTAGAGCTCAAATGGACACCCGGATCAAAAGTTATGGTCGTTTGAAGTTTGAGTTGCGTTTTCAACATATTTTGGATCTTTTTTTAATTTTTTTAATTTTTTTAGTATTCAAATTGTTATTAAATGACTATTACTTCATAATAATTAGCAAATTATTAATTAAAAATATTTTTTTAATTTTTTAAGAATCCATTTTCACTAAATATCTTATATATTAAGTATATTAAGTGTAAATGTACATTTATACTTATCTAAAATATATTTAAAAATTATATATTATATTTATATCAGTATAACTATATTTATATATTTTTATATTTTTATTTTTATTTTATTTTTTTGAATTCGACCCTTTATAAGCGCTTTTAAAAAAGCACTGAAACCCCCCCCCCCCTTATCAGCGCTAAAAAAGCGCTAATAAAGGAGGGGTGTTGGGAAAAACTGTTTTTGTGGGAGTGTGACTCGTTACTGATGGTAGGTATTTTCCATACTTATCCAAATTTTCATCCTCGTGGTGACTCATCTCTGACGGTAGCTGCACTACTAGAAATATGGGCTTTTGATCCCCTTTACCTATAGTGACTGCCACTAGCAGTCACTATAGGTAACCAATAGCGACCGCCAATGGCAGTAGCTACATTTCCCTAAAAAACGCTCCCCCCCCCCCCGAACCCTCCCTCCTCTCGCGAAGCGCTCCCCCCCCCCCCCCCCCCCCCCCCGAACCCTTCCCCCCTCCCCGTCGCCCGTGCCCTCCCCGTCGTCGCGCGCCCTCCCCGTCGCCCCGCCCTCCCCATCGCCCCGCCCTCCCCGTCGCCCCGCCCTCCCCGTCGCCCCGCCCACCCCGTCGCCCCGCCCACCCCGTCGCCCCGCCCTCCGCCGCCCCGCCCTCCGCCGCCCTGCCCTCCAGCCGGCCACCCTCTGCCGGCCCCATCCTCCGCCGGCCCCACCCTCCGTCGGCCGCCCTCCGGCTGCCCTCCGCCGGCCCAGCCCTCTTCCGGCCCTCCTCCATCCGCCCTCCGCCCTGCCCTCCATCTCCTCCGGGATTCCTCTACCTCTGCCCTCCGGCTCCGGCCGCCCTCTGCCCTCCGGCTCTGGCCTCCCTCCACTCTGTGGCCGCCCTCCGTCCTCCCTCTTCCCTCGGGCCTCCCGCCATCCATCTCCGGCAGCCCTCCGGCCGCCCTCTGGCCTTCGGCCTCCAGCCCCTCTGGCCTCCGACCTCTTCCCTCGGCCCTCCGCCCCCTTGTCCCTCCCCCCCAGCACCCTGAACACCCCCCCCCACACACACCTTTCCAACCCTCGTCCCCTCCGTCTTCGTCCCCTCCCTCGCCGCACCACCGCCACCCGTCCCTTCCTTCATCGTCCCCTCCCTCTCCGCACCAGCTCTGGCTCCGGCTCCCCACCGCTGCCTCTCCTCTCCCTCACAGCACCGCCTTCAGCTCCCCTCCCTTCCAGGTTTGTAACACAATCAGGTATGACATGGGATTTCACTTACATTATTATTTTATAAATGGTTCACAAACAATTAATTAGTATTTATTTTAAATATATTTGATATGAAAAATGAAAATGTAATAAGTCTTGTGTAAATGTTGGTTTTGTACATAATTTGTATATTTTTTTTGTGAACTTTCTGATTTTTTAAAATTCATTCACAATTAATTATTCAATCCCTTTTTGTTTGATTAACAACTATACAAGTTTGATTTTTTTTAAAACAATCCAATTTATCATTTGGACACTTTGCATAGTCCCCTTACTAATGTTTTCCATGACTGCAGGAATGTCAGGGGAAGAGGCAGAAGATCCACATCATCCATCTGAGGCATCTACGTCTCAGGGTCAAGGTGTGTTGAAATGTCATTGTCTCTATTTTTTATGTAATTAATAAACATATATATATATATATATTTATTTATTTATAACATCTCTCAATTTGTATATAAAATTGTTTTCAACAGGATCAGACTCGACTGCTTCTTCCTCTTGCAGGAGAGGCCCTGGTTGTGGAATATTATCATGGAATTTCGACACGACTTTTGATGTTTCATTTGATGAGGTATTTCATCCTGTGGGACGGAATTCCCCTGCATTTATTCGTCAGCTGGGTCATATCATACGTGATCCACATCGATTTCCATTGACCACGCGTGACTGGGATTCTATCCCTCAGGACACATTAGATCGTCTTTGGAGGGAGGTTTAGGTAAGAAGACCATTTTACTTTATTCCCTATGTATAAACAACAATAACATATGTGATTTTTTTCTTTAATAGAAAAATTTGAAAGTATGTCCCGATGAGTTTCGGCTAGTTTGTATAAGAAAATTCCGTAAGATGTGGAAAGACTATAAAGGCAAAGTTAAGAGGGGCCACTGGGTACCAAATGTGGGTGCCCCAGACATTCTGGAAAAAGTCCCAAGAGGTGCCCTCCCGGATCAGTGGCATGATTTAGTTGCATATTGGTCTATTGAGGGTGTTGCGGTTTTTATATTTATTTTGGTATATATATTTTCAAGAATGTGTGATTTGTTTGATATTTGAATGAATTGAATGCAGGAGGTGTCTACACGTCATTCTGAGAATTGAGCGTTGTAGGGACCACCTCATAGGCTCGGGACTCGTCACGTGTCTCAGATCCGACATGAGGTATTTATTATTCATTTTTTAATTTTTTTTAATTAATACAGTTTTGTATTTATATTCTATTCATATACAGTTGTGGGAGCAAGGTGCACCAACTGATAAAATGTCGGTGTGGATGAGGACTCGTGATCGCAATGATCCAGAGGCTGCAGCATTGATAGTAAGTGCTTGTACGCATTACCAATACTTACATAAAATCAGTATATTAATATATGTATATATATTTAAATATTTCACAGGCTCAATTTGAAGCTGAATTGGAACATCTGCCAGAGGACCAGCGACAGCTTCCCATGTGAAGGGATGAGATCTTTCATCGCATCATTGGTCGGGACAGGCATGGATATAGTTTGACCTATGGAACAGGGATTCCTCGTTCTGTAGTGTCACACGCTACGATTGTCGGTCCTTCTGTTGCTCAGATGACACAGCAGTTGTCAGATTTCGAGGCACGGTTGCGGGCTTCCGAGGAAGATTATACGCAATTGGCTGCTGAGGTTAGAGCACTGCGGGAATATGTGCGTCTAGGTGATGGTGCAGGGGATCATATGACGCAGGTTTATACTATATTTATTTATTTAATTTAAATTATTTTTGTTATGAAAATATTCATAATGTTTATTTATTGTAGGCCATTGGCCCACCGGATGGAGGTCAGTGATGAACACGCATGACGCATCATATTCACGAGGTGTGTTTCTGCTTTTAATGGTGGGGTTGTTATTGATATTTATGTTGGGTTTCTAGTGAGTTTTTTTGTGATTTGAGGGTATCATGTGTGTTTTGGCCTCATGCAATGTTTGTGTGCACGAATTGAGAAATAACCATGAAACTGATTATTGATTTGGATATTTTTTGTTCATTTAATTTTCAATGTTTAGAATTGAATGTTCTGTAATATTTTTGAAAAAAACATGTGATTCCTAATATAAACCATTAAACTTGTTTTTGATGAATGAGCTGAGTTCACTATTTGTAGTCCCTGACCTACCCCGGACAGCCCTCCCCGCACACCGGATAGCCCTCCCTGCACCCCGGACAGCCCTCCCGCACCCCAGACAGCCCTCCCCGCACTCCGGACAGCCCTCCCCTCACACCAGACAGGCCCCCCGCACCTAGGAAGCCTCCTCGCACTCCGGACAGCCCTCCCCGCACTCCGTACAGCCCTCCCCGCACCCAGACATGCCCCCCCCCCCACCCCGGACAGCCCCCCCCCCCCCCCCCCCCACACCCCGGACAGCCCTCCCGCACCCCGAACATGCCCCCCCCACCCCGGACAGCCCCCTCGCACCCCAGACAGCCCTCCCCACACGCCGGACAGCCCTCCCCGCACCCCGGACATCCCTCCCGCACCCCGAACAGCCGTCCCCGCACTCCAGACAGCCCTCCCGCGCACCCCAGACAGCCTCCCCGCACCTCGGACAGCCCCCCCCCCCCCCCCCCCCCGCACCCCGGACAGCCCTCCCCGCACCCCGGACAGCCCTCCCCACACCCCGGACAGACCACCCACACCTAGGACAGCCTCCCCGCACCCTGGAGAGCCCTCCTCGCACCCCGTACAGGCCCCCCACACCCCGGACAGCCCTCCCCTACCCAATTCTGTCGTTTTCAGCAGCTCGACGCGCGCTAAAATGGCACGTTGGGGGGTCAAAACCACCCGAACGACCTCAAAATTCCATGAAACCGTACGACAACAGCCTTTGTGTAATTTTTGAGATTTTCGTGCTGACGGCACGTCAATCGGAGGCATCGTTTGGCGGCAGTGACCGGAAACACGTTTCTGGTGTCATAAAACACCAAAAACGGCGTGGGACGGTCGAATTCGGAGCAAACATGCTCTGAATGACCTAAAAGCACACGAAAACATTAGGAATATTATTTGTGACGTGCAGGAGGAAAAAGTGTGCCCATCGGACATGCGGTGCGCGCGGTACGGCCGATTGTGTCATTTTCAGCAACTAGACGCGCGCTAAAATGGCGCGTTGGGGGGTCAAAACCACCCGAACGACCTCGGAATGCCATGAAACTGTACGACAACAGCCGTTGTGTGATTTTTGAAATTTTTGTTCTGACAGCACATCAATCGGAGGTGTCTTTTGACCGCGGTAACCGGAAACGCGTTTCGAGTGTCAGAAAACACCAAAAACGGCGTGAGACGGTCGAATTCAGAGAAAACGTGCTCTGAATGACCTGAAACCACACGAAAACATTAGGAATATTATTTGTGATGTGTAGGAGGAGACGGAACACCCATCGGAAGTGCGGTGCGCGCGGTACGGCCGATTGTGTCGTTTTCAGCAGCTCGGTGCGCGCTAAAATGGCGCGTTGGGGGGTCAAACCCACCCGAACGACCTCGGAATGCCATTAAACCGTACGAAAACAGCTGTTGTGTGATTTTTTAAATTTTTGTGCCAACGGAACGTCAATTGGAAGTGTCGTTTGACCACGGTGACCAAAAATGGGTTTCTGGTGTCATAAAACACCAAAAACGGCATGAAACGGTCGAATTCGGAGAAAACGTGCTCCGAATGACCTGAAACCACACGAAAACATTAGGAATATTATTTGTGACGTGTAGGAGGATACGGCGCGGCCATCGGACGTGCGGTGCGCGTGGTACGGCTGATTGTGTCGTTTTCAGCAGCTCGGCGCGCGCTAAAATGGCGCGTTGGGGGGTCAAAACCACCCGAACGACCTCGGAATGCCATAAAACCATACGAAAATAGCTTTTGTGTGAGTTTTGAAATTTTTGTGCCGACAGAACGTCAATCGGAGGTGTTGTTTCACGGTGGTGACCAGAAACGCGTTTCCGGTGTCATAAAACACCAAAAACGGCGTGAGACGGTCGAATTCGGAGCAAACGTGTTTCGAATGACCTGAAATCACATGAAAACATTAGTAATATTATTCTTGATGTGTAGGAGACGGCACGTCCATAAGACGTTCGGTGCGCCCGGCACGGCCGATTGTGTCGTTTTCAGCAGCTCGGCGCGCGCTAAAATGGCACGTTGGGGGGTCAAAACCACCCAAATGACCTCAGAATGCCATGAAACCGTACGAAAACAGCCGTTGTGTGATTTTTGAAATGTTCGTGCCGACGGCATGTCAATCGGAGGTGTCTTTTGACAGCGGTGACCAGAAACGTGTTTCTGGTGTCATAAAACACCAAAAAACGGCGTGAGACGGTCGAATTCGGAGAAAATGTGCTTCGAATGACCGAAACCACAAGAAAACATTAGGAATATTATTTTTTGACATGTAGGAGGAGACAGCGCGCCCATCAGACATGCGGTGCGCGCGGTACGACTGATTGTGTCGTTTTCAGCAGCTCGGCGCGCGCTAAAATGGTGCGTTGGGGGGTCAAAACCACTCGAACGACCTCAGAATTCCATGAAACCATACGAAAATAGTAATTGTGTGATTTTTGAAATGTTCGTGCTGACGAAAAGTCAATCGGAGGTGTCGTTTCACGGTAGTGACCGAAAACGCGTTTCTGGTGTCATAAAACACCAAAAACAGCGTGAGACGGTCAAATTCGGAGCAAACGTGCTCCGAATGACCTGAAACCGCATGAAAACATTATAAATATTATTCGTGACATGTATGAGGAGACGGAACACCCATCGGATGTGTGGTGTGCCCGGTACGGTCGATTTTGTCGTTTTCAACAGCTCGACGCGCGCTAAAATGGCGCGTTGGGGGGTCAAAACCACCCGAACGACCTCTGAATGCCATGAAACCGTATGACAACAGTCTTTGTGTGATTTTTGAAATGTTTTTGCTAACGGCATCTCAATCGGAGGTGTCGTTTGATGGCGGTGATCGGAAATGCATTTCTGGTGTCATAAAACACCAAAAAACGGCGTGAGATGGTCGAATTTGGAGCAAACGTTCCCCGAATGACCTGAAACCCCACAAAAATATTAGGAATATTATTCGTGATGTGTAGGAGGAGACAGCGCGCCCATCAGACATGTGGTGCGCGTGGTACGGCCGATTGTGTCGTTTTCAGCAGCTCGGCACGCACTAAAATGGTGTGTTGGGGGGTCAAAACCACCCGAACGATCTCAAAATTCCATGAAACCTTACGACAACAGCCGTTGTGTGATTTTTGAAATGTTCGTGCTGACGGCACATCAATCGGAGGTGTCGTTTGACCGCGGTGACCGGAAACGCGTTTTCAGTGTCATAAAACACCAAAAACGGCGTGAGAAGGTCGAATTCGGAGAAAACGTGCTCTGAATGACCTGAAACCACAAGAAAACATTAGTAATATTTTTCTTGACATGTAGGAGGAGACGGCGTGCCCATCGGACGTGCAGTGCGCGCGGTACGGCCGATTGTGTCGTTTTTAGGAGCTCGGCGCACGCTAAAATGGCGCTTTGGGGGGTCAAAGCCACCCGAACGACCTCAGAATGCCATTAAACCGTTCGAAAAAAGGCGTTGTGTGATTTTTGAAATGTTCGTGCCGACAAAACGTCAATCGAAGGTGTCGTTTGACCGCGGTGACCAGAAACGCGTTTCCGGTGTCATAAAACACCAAAAACGGCATGAGACGGTCGAATTCGGAGAAAAAGTGCTCTGAATGAACTGAAACCACACAAAAACATTAGTAATATTATTCGTGACATGTAGGAGGAGACGGCGCACCCATCAGACGTGCTGTGCGCGCGGTACGGCCGATTGTGTCGTTTTCAGCAGCTCGGTGCGCGCTAAAATGGCTCGTTGTGAGGTCAAAACCACCCGAACGACCTCCGAATGCCATGAAACCATACGACAACATTAGTTGTGTGATTTTTGAAATGGTAGTGCTGAAGGAAAGTCAATCGGAGGTTTCGTTTGACGGCGGTGACCGGAAACGCGTTTCCGGTGTCATAAAACACCAAAAACGGTGTGAGACGGTCGAATTCGGAGAAAACGTGCTTCGAATGACCTGAAACCACACTAAAACATTATTAATATTATTCGTGACGTGTAGGAGGAGACGGCGCGCCCATCG
The DNA here is from genome assembly GCA_963277665.1 of Viscum album. Taxonomy (NCBI): domain Eukaryota; kingdom Viridiplantae; phylum Streptophyta; class Magnoliopsida; order Santalales; family Viscaceae; genus Viscum; species Viscum album. The sequence continues at coordinate 1,740,443,769 of OY728155.1, forward strand.
GACATGCAGTGCACGCGGTACGGCCGATTGTGTCGTTTTCAGCAGCTCGGCGCACGCTAAAATGGCGCGTTGGGGGGTCAAAACCACCCGAACGGCCTCGGAATGCCATGAAACCGTACAAAAACAATTTTTGTGTGATTTTTGAAATTGTTGTGCCAAAGGCAAGTCAATCGGACGTGTCGTTTGACGGTGGTGACCGGAAACACATTTCTGGTGTCATAAAACACCAAAAAACGGCGTGAGACGGTTGAATTCAGGGAAAACGTGCTCCGAATGACCTGAAACCACACGAAAACATTAGTAATATTATTCGTAATGTGTAGGAGGAGACAGAATTCCCATAGGATGTGCGGTGCCTGCGGTACGGCCGATTGTGTCGTTTTCAGCAGTTCGGCGCGCGCTAAAATGGCGCGTTGGGGGGTCAAAACCACCCGAATGACCTAGGAATGCCATGAAACTATACGACAACATCCTTTGTGTGATTTTTGAAATGTTTGTGCTGACGGAACATCAATCGGAGGTGTCGTTTGACCACGGTGACCGGAAACGCGTTTCCGGTGTCATAAAACACCAAAAACGGCGTGAGACAGTCGAATTCGAAGAAAACGTGCTCCGAATGACCTGAAACCACACGAAAACATTAGGAATATTATTCGTGACGTGTAGGAGGATACAGAATGCCCATCGGACGTGCGGTGCATCCGGTACGGCCGATTGTGTCATTTTCAGCAGCTTGGCGCGCGCTAAAATGGCGCGTTGGGGGGTCAAAACCACCCGAACGACCTCATAATGCCATGAAACCGTATAAAAATAGATTTTGTGTGATTTTTGAAATGTTCATGCTGATGGAACATCAATCAGAGGTGTTGTTTGACCGCAGTGACCAGAAACGCGTTTCCGGTGTCATAAAACACCAAAAACGGCGTGAGACGGTCGAATTCGGAGCAAACGTGCTCTGAATGAACTGAAATGATAGCATTTCTTAAATTGGGGGTTTAAAATTATTATAGCACCATGATTTGATGTCAGATTTAATTTTATTATATGTATATAATAACTGAATAATTATGTCCAATTTAAGTTTGTTTTGTTTTGTTGTTTTTTTGTCTTATTGTCGGTTTATTGAAGCAGAACATTGAAATGGATGGACCTGCTCGGATCGTTGAAGAATGTTTATCATTTATTGTTTATGACGATCTTGATTTTTATACTATTTGAATTTTTTTTCCATTTTTTATGATTTTTACCTTGTTTTATCTCTGATTTTGCACCGTTAAGAAAAAAAAACACAATTCGTACATTTCATTAAAAAAATGAAAAATATTTTATTTAATATTATATATATATATATATATATATATATTTCTTTAATATATATATATATATATATATTTTAAAATATTTAAAACATAATATATATATATATATTTAAAATATTTTATTTAATATTATATATATAAATATTTTATGTAATATATATATATATATATTTTTTTTAATAAATATATATATATATATATATTTCTTTCAGTAGGAATTTTTTTAAAAAAAAAAAATTCCCAGAGTAGGGACTGCCAAGTGGTCGCTTAACGCCGGAATTTCAGCCACCTATAGCGACCGCCATTGGCGGTCGCTATTGGCCTACAGCGACGAAGCTGAAGCGACTACCAATGGCGGTCGCTGGGCAGTCTCTATAGGCCTATAGTGACCACCAATAGTGGTCGCTAATGCCTGATTTTTTAGTAGTGTTGTTTTCAACACTCAAATTTCAAAGTACAATGGTGAGTCATATCTGACAATGGGACTTTTCCATACTTAGCCAAATTATTATCCTGATGGTGAGTCATCCTCAATGGGGAGTCATGTTTGGCAGTGAGTAGAGTCTAATGGTAGTTCGTTCCAGAACTTAGTCAAAAAATTTCCAATCTTCCTTATATTATAAAATGTTACAATATAACATAAAACTCATTTATATAATAAATATGATTTTGTGATCATTAAAACAAGGGTGCCAACCGTCTCCCCCTTTTCTATGATCACAAATCATGGAATTCACATTAAAAATATATAGTGGGAGTTTGATCATAATAATATCAAAGGATGTTAATTAATGAGGAGTATCATAGGTTATTAAAAGTGAAAAAAAAAAGATGGTGTGAAAGGAATAAATTAAACACATATAGTATCAAAAAGGATGGTATCGAAGAAATGTTACTATAAAATATAAATAAATTCCATATATTCATTATCCCCCATTTTGGATTATAAAAAAGTGAAAATAAAATAGGAAATCAAAAAAATACAATGGGAATAACAAGATAATTTCCATTGAAAAAGGCAATAGTAGTACAGATAAAAAGATGCAACAAAAAATAGAAAAAAAGTTCATATCAAAGCCTAAAAGTATAATCTCAATGCTTCTTGGGCTTGGTATGAGGAACAAAGGGTGATTTTATCTTCCCTTTATCAGAACTAGAAGATTTAGAAGTAGAATTTGAGGTAACTGTAGGGGTGGTTATAGTGACAATAGGTAGAGAATAAGTCTCTCTGATAATGATAGGCCTAAGATATTGAACAACTACTCTAGGAATCAAACTGAAAGGCTAGAAATGAGTAGGTAAGAGTGTATTAGGATCTCTGGTAACACCTATTCTGAAAAAAACTGAGTCAAAATCTGGAGGGGTGAGATGAGTAGTAATTGGAATGGAATCTTGAGCAACTACTACAGTTCTAGAAACATGAAGAAAGGTTTTCATGATATTTATAAAGTCTATAATTATATTTCCACCCCTCTCCATAGCACTATAAAAATCATTTTTTTTCCTCCATAAAAAGCTTTATCATTGGGGTCATTACCATCAACTAATTGGCTTTTCTTTAAAATATTGAGTGGCTAAAGGCATTCTGAGGTTCTCAGTAAGGAATTTGAAATGAGATTTGAGATCATTCTTAGTATAAATCCTTAAAAGGTAATAATTTATATCCTTTGTAATTTTCTCTCTATCATCTTTCATATCCTTAATATACTTTCTAACCATCATATGCACATGATCACTATTATGACATATTTTCCTCAAAATTTCCTAAGGTATGTTAAGTACATCATCTGAAACATCATGAATCTTTTCTCTAAACATTGACCTGATCAACTCAACATCAAGAGAAGGAGGGGAGCACTATAAGTAGCATCCATAGAAGAAATATTATCTACCCTCTCTATAAAAGAATATTTTTAATCTTTATAAGAATATCTCATATCATCCACTATAGATCTCAAAGTCTCCATCTCATTTTCTAACCTCTTGTTCTCTATTTCCGCTTCTTAAAAGTGATGAATCATGTGGGGATGGATGTGATGTATCACAATATCAAATAGAAACCTTGTATCTCTACCACGTAACTCAGTGATCTTAGGTGCCTGATTTCTCAATAAGAAATTAAAATCAGAAAGAAGAATTTCTATGAAGGATTCTAAGTCAGCTCTGGATATTGTATCAACCAAAACTGATGTAACAGTAGAGGTAGGTAAGGGTACAGCGGCAATGGTAGGTTCAGGAACATCAGAAGAAAATCTATGCAACTCTCCTTTAGCATCTATATATTTTATTAATGATCCCTTAGGATCCATCTCTTCTTGACTAGTATGTCCACCATGCTTTAGTGGACTACCATCATCATCTGAATTAGATTAGTATAGACCAAGTATGACATAAACTTGAAACTTATCCTATTACTCAATATTTGAGTCCCCCAAACTCAAAAAATACTTACTATAGGTCATAAAAACTATAGGTTCAATAACAATAGGTACAACCTTCGTCTTGTTATCAAATCTCTGCACATCAGCTATATTCTCAAAAAGTGCAAGCTCATCAAAGTCACCATCTATAGGGTAAATAGGGTGACTATCAAAGATTAGGAATTCCTCCCCCTCAAAAGATACTTCCTTTTCATTTATAACAGCAATATCCATATCTTGAACTAATATGGGTCTCTCTTCAAATCTAGAGATAACTGATAAACATGGAGAATAAATTAGTTCCTGAGGCATCTTAACATCCATGGAACCAATGCGGCCACCAAGACCATTATGGTCATAAATTCCATCACTATAATTTACATATTCATCTCTATCATTATTTCCATTTCTATTTCCTTCTTCATGTTCTCCTTTTTCTTTATCATTCTCACCATTTTCTTCGTAATATTTAGAACTTATCTTGAACTACTCTTCACCAGAAACTTTAGTTTATTATTATTCACTCCCTTATTTTATAAGTGTATCTCAAATAGGGATATATCTAGTAGGATTAGGAGCACCATAAGTAATGGCTGGTGAACTATTAGGAAGATCCGGGTCACTACCTTCATCCATGGAGAACTTATTCTCTTCATCATAAGAGTATGTAGTATCCTTTTCTTCATCATCTGAATATTCAACCACCTCATATGTCTTCAAGCCAAGATCCACAATATTATTTAGTATATTTAGATGATCAATAGGATTAAAATCCTCATATATCCTTTCTTCATCATTAATCCACTGTTTTTTATAGGGGTTCCAACTTATCTTTATTCTTTTACAAATAACCCTTGTAATGAAAAAGCCTCCACACTTTACTATTATTTCTTATCCTTCATTAACTAATCATTTGGCCACTGAAATGGTTAAAATTAACTTAGGATAAATAAGGGAGTTTGATCTAGAATATGTATTGTGCATCTCCATAATGTAAACCATTTGTTATCTTCATAGATTGATATTTTCTCCTCTCTTCATAAGGCACAAAAGATATACATCTCGATACCTCAGCGTAAAGAAGTCACCTTTATTTTGGAACAACATATGTTGGATAATCTTGAAAATCAAGTGATATTCACCGTCAAGATTAGTAGTAGTTGGTCTTCTCACTATTCCATCTCCAGTCAATTCTACCAAGGAATCATCATATATAAATTTATCATAGTCACTTGGAACAGTTCCTAGATAGTCTTTTAAAACACCATTATTAGGAACTTTCAAAAATTTAGCCCAATGTATTAAATTAGAAAACAAATCTTCATCCATTTATTCTACTTCTTAACCAGTCTTCATCTTCCTCAAAACTAAACTCGATATACTGATTGAAATAGTGCATTAAACTCAGATAAAAGGGTCACTTGTTATTACAAAACCACTCTACTCATCCCTGGACTTGAAAAACTTTAAGCACCAATGAGTTTCCTGACATAAAACATTTGGCGTATACTTAGTTTTCAGGTACCACAACTCACTTTTCAAGCTCTGGTTTTACTGGATCAATTACAGTTGGCTGGATCAACTCTTCTATCTACTTCTTTGATGGATTTGACTCAGCTAGATAAGATTCAGAAGCTCTCTTCACTCTAACCATGGATATCAGCTTGGAAGGTTTAGATGAAGTAAAGGGAAGGTTTATGGTTGGGAGAGAAAGGGTCACGGTGAGGCTCGAGAGTAAGGCGTGAGGGATTAAGCATTGAAATTACACAAGTGTCTGATTTATATCATTTAGGTATTCAGGGATTTGTAAATTGAAAAACAAAATAAAATTTGAATTGAATGAAAAATAAAAAAATAATTTATAAAAAAATATCAAAGGTGTATTAAAAACCAATGGTGGGTAAACACAATGGTGGGTAAAACTCCAACGGTGGGTAAAATGAAAATTAAACATAACCAAAATTAATCATGCCTAATTCATGTTTGATATATATCATTCTCTCATAATTCAATGGTTTAGTGAAAATATCAGAAATATAATTTGTAGTTCCAATATATTCAAGAGTTGCATCCCCTTTTGGAAAATGATCTCTCAAAAAGTGATGTCTTACATCAATGTGTTTTTTTCTAGAGTGAGATACAGGGTTATTAGAAATTATTATGGCACTTTTTTATCACAATTTATAGGTAAATGTCATAATTGATATCCATAGTCTATTAAAGTGTGTTTCATCCACAAAATTTGAGCACAACATCTACTTGTAGCTATGTATTCAGATTCAGTAGTAGATAGATAAAAAAATTGTTTTTTACTATACCAAGAAATGAGACACTTTCCAAAAAGGTGACATGTTCCAAAGGTTCTTTTTCTATATAACTTGCAATCATCAAAATCAGCATTTGAATAACTAACTATTTCAAATTTTTTTCCACTTAGATAGGAAAATCCTAAATTGGTTGTATACTTAAGTTATTTAAAAATCCTTTTTACATAAAGTAAGTGTGACTCTTTTGGATTTTCTTGAAGACGATCACACATACAAACACTAAACCTAATTTATGGTCGGATAGCAGTTAAGTAGAGAAGACTTTCAGTCATACATCTGTAACTGGTTTGATCCACTGATTTATCAGCTTCATCAAGGTCTAATTTATAGGTGGCACTCATATGAGTGTCACTAAACATAGTTTTATCCAAACTACAATGTTTTAAAAGGTATTTAGTATATTTAATTTGATTTAAAATAATTCCTTCTTTATTTTAAAAAATATGAAAACCAAGAAAGAATTTTAGTTCACCCATTAAACTCATTTCAAATTCATTTTTCATCATTTTTGAAAAGTTATTACATAAATAACTTTTATAAAATCTAAAAATAAAATCATATACATAGATTTTAACAAAAAAAATATCTTTTGAAATTATTTTTATAAATAGGTTAGGATCAGCTATACCTTTTGAAAAACATTTTGAAATAATAAAAGAGTTTATTCTATCATATCAATCCCTAGGTTCCTATTTTAAACCATATAAATCTTTTGTTAACTTGAAAATTTGATTTTGAAAATATGAATTTTGAAATCTAGGGGTTGTTCAATAAAAACATCCTCAAATATATACTCATTCAATAATAAACTTTCACATCCATTTGATATAGTTTGAAATAAAGATGTGCTGCATAGACTAGTAGTATTCTGATGGATTCAAGTATAGATATAGGTGAAAAGGTTTCTTCATAGTCTATTCCCTCTAACTAAATAAACATTTATGTAACTAGACTAGCCTTATTCCTTACAATTGTTCATAATTCATCAACCTTATTTCTAAAAACCCATTTAGTGCTTGTAGTCAAAGTATATTTGGGTCTATCAATAAGTTCCCAAACTTTATTTATTTTAAATTGATTAAGTTCTTATTGCATATCCATTACTCAAAATTAATCATTAATTGCATCATTAATGTTCCTAGGTTCAAGCTGTGACAATAATGCTTGATGTTCAACCTGGTTTCTTGGAGAATCTCTAGTTTGTGTACTTCTATCTAAGTCTCCAAAAAAATTATCTAAAGGATAGTATTTAGTATTCCTAAAATCTCTAGAATAAGAAGGGTTTTTCACTTCAAGTTCTTCTACAGGTTCAGGTTCTGTAATTTCTTCAAAACTGGGTGATTTTTTATATGTTTTACAGTAGAATCAAAAGGTTTGGAATTTATGTTCAAATTAGATAAATCATCCTAAAGGTTTTCTAAAGGCGTTTTAGGCTCATGTGGATATGTCTCATCAAAATTTTCATGGACAGACTCTTCCATAGTCTTGGTTATTTTTTTGAAAACTCTATAGGATTTACTAGAAGTTTAATAACCAAGAAAAATTCCTTCATCTCTTTTAGAGGTAAACTTTTCAAGATTATACTTAGAGTTAACAATAAATACTTTTCAACCAAAAACTATAAAGTAATTAAATATAGGCTTTTACTATTCCAAATTTCATAAGGTGTATTTTTAAAAAATAGGTCTAATTAAAACTCTATTAATTATATTTAATGTTTTATTCATAGCCTCTGACAAAAAGTAGATAAGTAGGTCACATTCATTAAGAATTTTCCAGGCTATCTCTTTAAGTGTTCTATTTCTTCTTTCTATTACTTTATTCTACTGAGGGGTCCTAGGAGTAGTGAAGTTGTGGTAATAGAAATTTTTTTAGAAAAAGAATTCAATATCTTTATTTTTAAACTCACTACCATGGTCACTTCTTAATGTCTTAATTCTAAGTCTACTTAGGTTTTCTACAGATTTAGCATACTTGGTAAAATAAAAGAAAGCTTCACTTTTTTGAGCTAAAAATAATACTCAAGTATACCTAGAAAAAGTCATCTACAAGTACATAGACATAGTACTTCTTATTTAAGCTAGAAACTCTAGATAGTCTAAATAAGTCCATGTGAACCAAATCAATAGGTTGAGAAGTTAAAACTTATTTCTTTAATTTAAAAGATATCTTGTGATGTTTCCCTTTTTGACAAGGGTTACAAACTTTTTCATTTGGGAATTCAGGTTTGGGTAGATATCTGACTAACCCTTTCCTAGTAAGATTTATAAGTGAGTGACTGTTACAGTTTTCTAGTCTCTTATACCAAAGCCAAGATTCTATATAAAAGGCACTAATCAAGAAACATTTCTTAGAAATTAATGAATCAAGATTAACAGCATACACATTCTCATTTATCAAAGTAGTAAATAATAAATCATTTTTAGAATTAAAAAATTACAACCATTATTATCAAACTTCACATGAAAACCATCATCACATAATTGTGAAATGATAATAATATTATATTTTAAACCACCAACAAAAAGTACTTTAGAAATTAAGATTAATTTGGTGATACTGATTTGGATAAGGCCAATGATCTTTTCTTTAGCATTTTCACCAAAGGTGACATATCCACCATCAACCTTTATCAAGTTCTTGAAGCTCGAGTAATATCCTGTCATATTCATAGAATATCAATTATTCAAGTACCACAGATTTCTCTAGGATATTTTCAATAAATTTTCTTACAAAAAAATGTTTATACCAAGAATAATTTTGGTACCCAGATTTTCTAAGGTCTAGATATGTTAGTAATTAGGGCATTAGGAACCCATATTTTCTTAATAGGTTTCCTATAACTAGATTGTAAAGTTTTTTAAATAAAAACTTTATTAGTTCCACTTGAATAAAAAAAAATTCAGTAGAATTTCCAGAATTAGACTTAGGAACAAAAGTGATCTTAGCAGTTCTTATTTTTCCAGGTTGGTAACCTAGACCAGTAATATATTTTGGAGAAATTTGTTTTCCTAATATTTGAGTAAGATTTTATCATCCATTTGTAAATATCTCTAAGTCTTTCTTTAGTTGATCATTTTAAAATTTAGTTCAATATTTTATTTTAATAATCGATCATTTTTCTATTTCTCTATAGTGAAATCAATTCTAGAACTAGAAGATAAAATATGTTGTTTTTTCAAAATTTTGTATTTGCCTTTGAGTTCATTAAAAGTATCTTAATGCATATTAAAATATTAAAACATTTCTTCTTTTGACATATCATCATCATTTTCATATCCATAATGATCATAATTGGGTACAGGAGTTGCGATAGGTACATCAAATATATTTGTCATGAAGCACATATTTTCTCTATCATGCTTTTCTTCATAACTTGATTCTGAGTCACTGGAGTTGTCCTTAGAGGAACTCCATGTAGCTTTCATGGATTTATTATACTTTACATCCTTGTCCTCATAATTATTTTTTTACTTCAACTTAGGATAAACAGTCTTAACATGTCCTTTTCTCTTACACTCATAACAGGTAATATCATTTTAATTTTCATCTATTTTCCAGTCCTTCTTCCAATTCCCTCTATTATCATACTTTACCTTGTAGCTCAGTTTTCTGAATAATTTCTTCTTCTTGTAGAATTTCATAAGCCTTCTGGCCAGATGGGTCATTTCCTCATCACTTTTGACTAGTGATTCCTCATTACTAGAGCTTTCATCTTGAACTTTTTCCTTTTATTTCTGTTTTGATGCAGTAGTCTTGAAGGCAACATATTTTCTCTTTAGTTCATCATCCTCTTCACGATTAATCTTAAGATCTTCCTCATACACCATTAACTTCAGAATCAATTACTTGACAAGTAGTTTACTAATGTCACGGAATTCTCTTATTGAAACAAATGTCTTTCTCCATCTCTCTAGAAGACATCTCAATAGTCGCATCACTATAAGAAAAATAACTTTTGCGATGGGTCATTTGCGATGAGATTATAATCTCGTCACAAATACTATTAAATAAACATATATTTGTGATAGGTAAACAACCCCGTGAAAAATACTATTGTCATACCTACCCGCCAAAACATGGGAATAGGCATTTGTGACATGAACCAAGTCCCATCGCAAATACCCTTAGTCATGTAAAGGTAATTGCAACAAGATCATTCACTTGTCACAAATACTCTGTCAGCAGGTGAGTATTTGCGACGGGAACCGGCGTAATTAGTTTTTTAATCGGGAACTATTTGTGATGGGTCCCATCACAAATACTCTATCGATAGGTGAGTATTTGCAATGGGTCTGGTCACAATTAGTTTTGTAAGCGTCACCTCAAGCGTTTTTTACGGTAACTATTTGTGACAGGTTCCATCATAAATAGTCTTATTGTTACTAATCTAACCTATATACCCCTCTCCCACTAGATTTTTTCTCTCCCTTCACTAATTCACCTCTCCTTTCTTCAGTTTTTCCCTCCTTCAAGTAGAAGTATAGATTTTTACATTGAATGAAATTTTGAAATTTACACCGCAAAAAAACTTCATTTTGAAGTATTTATGTGATGTTTTAAATTTTTATTTTATTTATTTTGTTTCCTATTATATTTTAATATTATTAATTAGTTATAATTAAAGTAAATTAGAAATAATTATTTATAATTATAAGTAATTATTTATAATTATAAGTAATTATTTATATTTAACAATAGTTATTTTGAATTGGTAATGTTTAGTTTTAATTAGTAGTAATGTTTTTAATTAAAAAGTAAATAGTTTTAATTTGTAGTAACTAGTTTTAATTAGCGGTAAATAGCTATAATAAGTGGTAATTCGTAATAATTAACTATAATGAGTAAAAAAAGCGGTAATTAGTATTAATTAGTGGTAATTAGTAAAAAATAACAATAAATCGAAATAATTATTTAAAATTGATGTTAATTAGTAAAAAATGTTATAAATTAATAAAACTTAGTAATAATAAGTAGTGATTAATAATAATTAATATTAATTAGTATTAATTAGTAATAATCAGCGGTAATTAGTGATAATTATCAGTAATTAGTAAAAATTAGCACTAATTGGGAAAAATTGGTGCTAATTATTAATAATTAACAGTAATTAATAAAAAATAGTAGCAAATAGTATTAAATAATGGTAATTAGTAGAAAATAGCGATAAATCAATATAATTATTAAAAATTAGCAGTGATTAGTAAAAAGTAATAATTAGCAGTAATTGGTAAAAAAATTGTTATAAACTAATAAAAATTAGTCATAATAAATGATAATTGGCAGTAATTAGTAATAATTGACGATAATTAGTAAAAATTAGCAGTAATTAGTAAAAATTCACTATAATTAGTAAAATTTAGCACTAATTAGTTAAAATTAGTAATAATTAGTAAAAATTAATGGTAATTACTAAAAATTAACGGTAATTAGTATTAATTAGCATTAATTACTATTAATTAGTGTTAATTAGTTATAATTAGCAATAATTAGTGATAATTACTGATAATTAGCAATAATTAGCGATAATTAGCAATAATTAGTGACAATTAGTGATAATTAAAAATATTTATTGATAATTAGCGATAATTACTAATAATTATCAATGATTACTGATAATTAGTGATAATTACTGATAATTACTGATAATTAGTGATAATTAGTCATAATTAGAGATAATTTGTAATAATTAGTAATAATTAGTGATAATTATCAATAATTAGTGATAATTAGTAATAATTAGTAATAATTAGTAATAATTAGTGATAATTAGTAATAATTAGTAATAATTAGTAATAATTAGTGATAATTAGTAATAATTAGTAATAAGAAGTAATAATTAGTAATAATTAATTGTAATTAGTAATAATTAGCGTTAATTAGTAATAATTAGCGTTAATTAGTAATTATTAGCATTAATTAATAATAATTAGTCATAATTAGTAATAATTAGTCATAATTAGTGATAATTAGTGATAATTAGTAATAATTAGTGATAATTAGTAATAATTAGTGATAATTAGTGATAATTAGCACTAATTAGTGGTAATTAGTAATAATTAGTGATGATTAGTAATGATTAGTAATAATTATTAATAATTATTAATAATTAGAGGTAATTATTTGAAATTAGTTGTAATTAGTAACAATTAGTAATAATTAGTAATAATTAACGATAATTAGTAATAACTAAATATAATTAGTAGTAATTAACATTAATTAGTATTAATTAGAGTTAATTAGTAATAATTGGAGTTAATTAGTAATAATTAGAGTTAATTAGTAATAATTAGAGTTAATTAGTAATAATTAGTGTTAATTAGTAATAATTAGCATTAATTAGTAATAATTAGGGGTAATTAGTAATAATTATGGGTAATTAGTAATAATTTGTAATAATTTGTAATAATTTGTAATAATTTGTAATAATTAGTGGTAATTAATGATAATTAGTAATAATTCATGGTAATTAGTGATAATTAGTGGTAATTAGTGATAATTAGTGATAATCAGTAATAATTAGTGATAATTAGTAATAATTAGTGATAATTAGTCATAATTAGTGATAATTAGTAATAATTAGTAGTGATTAGTAGTAATTGATAATAATTAGTGATAATTATTGATAATTAGTATAAATTAGTGTCAATTAGTATAAATTAATTGTAATTAGTATAAATGTGATGCCCTTAAAATCTAAAGTAAGAACCTAGTATTTGATAGCGTGTATGACATGCGACACCAAGCATATAGGGTAATATAATATCCGGATACTTTATAATATATTTACTATCTTAAATAAATTTTATGTATTTTATATCTTGCATCGCACGTGAGAGAGACCTTCCTTGATAGATTGTGCTACATGCAAGAGCGATCTTCCTCGATATCTTGTGTTACACACAAAATCTAGTTTCACAAAATAACAATATATTATTAAAATTTTATTATTTAATATAAAATAATATAACCTAGCTGTTATGTTCACGGTTTTGAATAGTATTAACTAACTTAGGAAAATTTATGGATTATATAAATGTAAAATTAATTCATTGGTTGATAATTAATTGAAAATGAAAATAAGAACCAATTAGATATAAAAATAAATATTATTATATTTATGCTTCCAATAGAGTTTTGTCTTAATAAAAATAATTAATTAAAATTAGTGAATGATTTTAATGAAAAAAATGTTATATATTCAATTAAATGTTTTTGATATTAATATTTTAGGTTTAAAAGATATAATATAAGAACAAACCCTACTTTACACATAAAAACTATATTTTTATAAAGGCAATTTTACCACCTTTTAATGGAGAACCCATTTTAAATATGAATTTTAACACTTTAATTTATTTAATATTTCAAAATAAACTTTATATTTGAAATATAATCATAATAATTATGTTATGGTGAATTTTTTATATTTTTCTAAAACATTTCATTTTTTAATGAATAGTTAAAAATACTAAATTTTAGTTCAAAACTCCTTTTTCATCTAATCTATTTATAATGTTAATTATACTTTTAATTGGTTTTAAAGTTTAATTTTATAATATTTTTATCAATTAATATATTTTATTTTATTAGAATCAATTTTACTTTGAAATTGATTATAAAAACATTCATATGGTTTTACTTTAAAAACCCACATTATCTTCCCGCCTACGAGATGAATTTTAAATTAATTTTTGTCACTTATATTAATGGAATTTGTAAAAATGGATTCCATATTTAGAATAATAATAATTTATAATTTCTAAAAATACCAAATTTTTTTACCAAAAATATTAGTGAAAGTGATTAAAATTAATTACAATTATTAAGGGAAAATTAATCTTAATAAAGGACTAAACCTTTAACTTAAGGGATCAAATGACCTATAAACCTGTAGAAAACACATTTTTTGTACATACCTCATCCATTAACCTTTAATTATTGAGTTTGGTTGGTTTTGGATGAATTTATTTAGGTAAGAACATGTGTACACCTAATTTCTTTTCAAAAATACCCAGTGAGTCCTTTTCCTCCCTTATAAAAGGCCACCACCTCTCCCCATTCCTAAAACCTCTCAAACCACTTAGTTTTGGTCAATATATTCCTAAATATATTACCAACATCCCTACCCTCAAAATTTAAGTCTCCATTTTGGTATAAATACTTCCAAGGAATCCTTTTGGTATAAACCAAAAGTAGTTACCCGATTAAGAGGTCACGTCTTCTCTCAAGATTTTTAATTTTATTTCTATTCTCTAAATCCTCACATATTATTCTTATATTCTTTTATAACAACACCACTATACTAAATATACTAGGATTTTATTATTATAAGGTTTCTACCTACACTTACACATACTTCTATCTAATGGGTAACAAACATACTATTTCTGTGTACAATGAACTACTGCCTCACAAAACAATGACTATTCATCTTTTCTTTACCAACTTTCATGGTTGGCCATTATGATGGACACTATTTTTATATATGATATGTATGATATTTATTATTTATTTATACATATTTAATCCATTTATAACACATATCTTTAATACTTTCTGTTTGACATTAAATTGATAACATTGTTTGAGGAAGTGTGGACTACCGCCCCCTTGAAGCGATGTCATTCATTCACATGATACATGGAATGTATAAAAGATGATTATAATTAAACATATAAGACATAAAAACTTCTATATTATATTCACGATATAATTAACTTTATATAAATATACTATATATATATCATTTTCATTATTTCCCATTCACACACTTAAAAAGTGATAACATCTTTTGTAGACATGTGGGCTACCGCCTCCTCAACACGATGAGATTACATTTACATAAAAATAATTATATATATAAGTATATATTATTAAATAATATAGTAGTAAATATATAATGATCATTTTGGAAAGATATATTGTTATGTACCTTCTTTCCATAATGATCACTGAAAAATGAGAACGTTACTCGGGCGTACATACGGCCTATTGTCTCTACGATTGTAATGTTGGTTCATTTTTCATAACCATATCTAATGAATGATTTTAAAAGTATAATTAATGTAAAAAATATGATAATTATTTCATTATTATTATTCTAAAGATCTTATAATGAACTCTTTTACCATAGTTAACCTACCAAAGTCATTTTTGACACATAACTAAATTTGGTCAAAACACCCAATGTAAACATAATTGTTTAAGTATTTGTATACAATATAGTAAAAACTGAAATAAAAGTAATGATAAACATGAAAAATGTAACAACCCAAACTTTTATTAATGTAAATTCCTCTAGATCTCATTAAATATATTATTATGTAAAATGGTTATATAACATATTCACTTCCTTGGTTTTATGTTTTTGGATTTTAAAATACCGTTAAGAATTGTTACCATTTATAATATAGTCATTAAATAGTGATCACATCATTATTATAAATATAGGGCCTTAACAAATCCAATTTACTCAGACAAAGGAAGTGATGGCCTCATCTAGTAGAATTGCCCTATATAAAGCCCATTTTTCGGAGCTCAGAAAAGTGGTAGCATCACTGGGCTTCTCTCTTGACCAATCCCAATCCAAGATTCAACATGTTAAGCTTGAATGTAACCGCCTATGGGAGAAGTGGAAGTTAATATAGATTACCACCTGAGTAATGTTATTCGAGCCACCCTAAGAGTCTGTCACCATCACACACCTTACCCTTAGGTTTTTGGTGGGTGTTATAAGGGGTTATGTAACAAGACCCTAGAACTATGATTATGTGCATTATTTTTGTATATAATAAAGAATATATATTAATTTTATTATTATTACTTTGCAAATGGTTTTTAAATCACAAATAGTATTTTTAGTTAATATTCAATTAAGAAATATATTTTCATTAATTAATGGATTTTTTAATTAAATATTATTTTAATAAAATATTATTTCCAAATTAATTTTTATTAAATATAAATGACTGTATAATTTTTATGAATAAAATTGTAATTTTTATTAAGATTTGAAAGTTGTTTTTGTCAAAACCCGTGAATTTTCGATAGATAACATTTTTTATTTTAAAAGTAAAAATTCACATATTTATAAAATTATTTAGATAAAATGAATATTATTTTTGTATTCAGGATGTTGAAATTATCTAATGGTGAATTTTTCATAATTTTCTGAGACAGTCGAATTTTTGGGTAAAAATTAAATACCGTTTAAATATATAATGTGTTTTATGTCATCATAATGACTCAATAGTGTTGTAATAAAATACTAAAAAATTAATTTCGGCCAAAATATGTTTTACCTTTAAAATAATGTGATTTTAGATTTGTTTGATTGATTTTATGGTGCCTTAGTGGACCCTCCAAGACTTATAAACATTTTAACTTTTTAAAATGATTTTTTTGAGAGTGTGACTCACCTCCACATAAGAAAGACTAATATTTTAATCATTTAGTCCATTGGACTTATAAAATAATTTTTTCCACTCCCCTTTGAAAAAAATCATGGGAAAAAACCAAGGGTTGGTTTGTGGTTTTGATTAGTTTAATGTGTGGTGTCCAAAACCTAAATAATAAAGAATTCTCCCTCCTTTCCTATATAAACCCACTCAATATCCCATTACTATTAACTGAAACTATTTGAATCTCAACAAACCTCTGACCTAATCTCTCTATAATCCTCCCAAGGTACCCCCATATCTTAATAAGCCTCTCTCAAGCCTCTCTCAAGCCTTTGGGATCACACTTCCAAGTAAGGGATTTCTTCCTTTCTCATTTTTGTCTAAGTTTCTTTATATTGTTATACACTTGTAATATCAATTAAAAATGTTGGGGTATGATTTACCACCTCCCTCATACTTCCATACTTATTTTTTAATTATTATATACCTCTTTATCTCTCGTTAATTCCTCCCATGTACACCTGTTACCATGCTGAAATTCCATAAGGAATTTCTCTCTTCTCATTTACATTCAAGAAATTATTTTATATTATGCATCTAAATTACATTAAATATGTTGGGATATTATGTTATATGACCCCCTTACTATCCATTTCATGTATAAATGATTATATACCATTTTATCTCTCACCAAACCATTTTATGATTTCTATTTGATGTCGTTATGCTGCCAAAGTTAAACCAGCATTTCCCATGCCAAAGTCATCATGTAAGTGAATACCATACTCGTTTATCTATCAAGAGTATTCACTTTTATGCACATGTATTTGTTTATTGAGGACTTAAATTTATGTATTTCACATATCTTATTCTTGGAATAAATTATTATGTTTAATGAATCCATGTTGTATAATCCATGTGGCACACTTATGCATGAAATGAAATGTTTATAAAGGGTGTGCCCTAATAGCGCTCCAATGCATTGGGTAAAGAATAGTATCCTGATACATCATGTGAAATGATGTTATACTCATTCTAATTCAAGTTAAATAAGGGTTTAATCATTCTAATTCAAGTGCAATGAGGGTTTACTCATTCTCCATGTGCAATGAACCTTGACTCATGCTCATATCATGTTAAATGTTGTTGTCACACTTCCATGTTATGATAATCATGTTATATCATGCCTTTATGTTCATGTTTCTCTTATGATCCATTGATATTCCTATTTCCTAACATGTATTGTATTCTTCATGTTATTCCATGTTTACCCCCTTACTGGGATATATAGATCACCCTTTTCTTATGCATGTCCTCAGGTTATCCCATGCAATGCTAGGTACGATGTAATGTTGTGGTCATGTAAAAGAAGTTTTCAATAAATATTTTGTATTTCATGTTATAAGTTGTTATGTAATGTTCCTAATTTTCCAATACCCTAGATGTATTGATCCTCAGATTTTTCTTAAGTGAAAATTTATGTAATAAATCATGATTAAGTGTGTAATAAAGAGCAAGGTTGTTATAGTTGGTATCAAAGTATTGGTTTAGTTATTTTTTGGATTAGGATTAGAAAACCCCAGTGAAAACATTAGAGATAATGCCAATTATAATAAAAACACCCCTAAAATTTTTTGAGTATTGAGTAAGTGGTTTATCAAGAAAATAAATCCATTTCTGGATACGAACAAGTAGAGGTGGCTCTAGCATAGATGTGTCTAGGGGTAAAACCCAAAAACACCACTTTGAGCTGGACTCGAATGGGAACCGGTGCATGAAAACAGGCCTTGCTGCCCTCTTGGTTGTGACACTCCTGGGAGATATGCTTTTATAAATTCATAAGCTTAGTATCAACCATTATTAAGGGAATAAAAAAATTCCCCTAAGAATATATGTTGAGAAGTAGATCATGGATAACATAGATTGAAGCCTATAAATTCATAAGTTAAGGAAATGAAAGTAATTTATAAGTTATCTATTTTTTTCTTTAGATTACCCTTTATTTGTTACCCCTAAATTTCCTTTTATTCCATCCAATGGTTGGTAATAGGAGGACTCAGGCTAACAACAGATGTGAAGATCAATGTGATGATTTTTCTAATGAGATGCTCAATTCAATGGGAGCGGGAATCATTAACTTTGTCATGATACTCTCTCAGTTAACTCAAGTTTTGAATAGAAACATGGGTCAATAGGAACTTCCAACCCCCCCCCCCCAAGAAAGAAAAATTTACAATCAAGAGCTTAATGAGATAAAGGCCTCCTACTTTTAATGGATCATCTGATCCCTCAATTTCCAAACAATGGATCAACTTCATTGAAAAGATCTTCTCCATCCTTCAATGTTCTAAATAAGAGAAGGTTCTTCTAGATGCTTATCGTATGGAGGATTAAGCTGATCAATGGTTAATATTGATCAAAAATATGAAGCCTGAGGAAGATATTGAGGTGTTGGAATGGAAGGATTTCCAGAAAATGTTTTTTGATAAATATTTTCCAATCACCCTCCGAATTAATATGGAAATGGAATTCCTTGCCCTAAAGCAAAAAAGAAGACGAATACATTAGAGAGTATTATCCAAAATTCAAAAGGCTTTCACGATATGCCTTTGGCTTTGTTGTTACCCCTAAATTAAAGGTTGACTGCTTATTTAGTGTGCTAAAACCTAGCCTACATAAGGCCTTAGAGATCTGTGACTTTGATAGTTGTGAGGAAATTGTATGATGTGCCCTCCAAGTTGAAATGGAGATCGGCAAATCTCAAGAGTATAATGGGGATAAGAAGAGGAAATTGGACTTTAATTCTAGAAGTCTGATGGATAAATCAAATGGTGCTAAGAAAATCTAGCATCCCAATTTCGAAATGTGCATAAAGAAGCACCTTGTAAATTGTATTAAGGGGACAAGGAAATGCTTTATGTGTGGAAGAAAAGGGAACCTTTCCATTAACTGTTGGAAAAAAAACACTACTACAACAGAGGAGATGAGTGATTCATTCAACCCTCAATGCACTATTTATTGCTTCAACTACAAAGAACCAGGGAAATTTAAAAATCAGACCCCTAAGACAAGGGTTTTCATAGGCAACCAACAACTTCCAAGGTAGCAAGGGTGAGATTTTTCCATCACTACCGCTGAAGCAAACCCTGACAACAAAGTGGTAAAAAGTAAGCTAATTATTCATTAAATAATAGTCAACGTACTTTCTGATTCTGGTTCTATGTATTATTTTATATCCTAAATGTTTATTAGAAAAATCCCAACACCACCACAAATCATGGAATTAAATATGTCAGTGAGAATAGAAAATGGGGAAATCATTGTATCCCAAGAATATAACTCCTCTCCTATCATGATTTGTGGATTGCACTTCCCAGAGAACCTCTTCATACTCCCTACGGTGGAATTTGATGCAGTTCTTGGAATGGATTTTATTTCCTTATATAGAGCCAACATAAATTTCCATGAGAGGTAAATCAATCTCCGTGTGGCGAATTGGCCCTCGATTCTATAGAAGTGCAAGGTGGAGGATGAATATTCTTTAGAATCAGCATCTCAAGCATGGATATTACTTCCCTATGATCATGAATATCTTTATCAGGATGATTGAGTATAATGAATCAACCATCCTTGAACAAATTCCTATTATGAGGGAATTTTCTGAAGTGTTTCCCGAGGAATTTTCTAGTCTTCCTCCTAGAAGATATGTTGAATTATTGATTGATATTATACTTGGAGCTTTTCCAATATCCAATACTCCGTAAAAAATGTTTATTATTGAGATTTAGGAGCTAAAGAAACAACTATAGGAGAATCTAAATAAAGTTTTTATACACCCAAGTGCTTCACCATGGGGTACACCAGTCCTCTTATTCAAGAAGAAGTATTGGTAAATGTATCTTTGCATTGATTATCGTGATCTCTAAAAAATCATGATAAAGAACAAGTATCCTCTTCCATGAACTGGTGACTTGTTTGATGAACTATGTAGATCACAATACTCATCCAAGGTGGATATGTGGTTGGGGTATTATCAAGTAAGGGTAAATAATAAGGATATCCCCAAGACTACTTTTTGTACAAGATATAGGCACTATGAATTCATAGTAATGCCTTTCGGACTCACTAATGCTCTAACAATATTCATGGACTTGATGGATAGAGTCTTTAGATATTACCTTGAAAATTTTAGTGGTAGTATTTATAGATGATATTATAATATACTCCAAAACTAAGGAGGAGTATAAGGAGAATCTAAGCACTATACTAGAGAACTTGAGAAAGGATAAGCTCTATAAAAAGTACAGTAAGTGTGAGTTCTGGTTGGAGGAGGTCTCATTCTTGGGTCATATCATCACAAGCAATGGGATATCTGGGGATCCCTTCAAGACAACTATAATTGAGGGATGAACAAGGCCAACATCGGTGAAGGATATCTATAGCTTCCTGGGGTTAGCTAGATATTATTGTCTATTTGTGAGAAATTTCTCATGATTGTCCAACCCTCTTACCAAGATAACTCAGAAGGGAGTAAAGTTTTCTTGGAGTGATGAATGAAAATATAGCATCAAGGAGTTGAAAATGAGGCTTATCACTACACTCATTATCACACTACCCTCAAGTGGAGAAATTTTTGTGGTATTCAGTGAGGATTAGAAGAAGGGAATGGGATTTTTGTTGATGAAAAATGAAAAATTCATTGCATGTGATTCAAGGAAATTGAAATTCCATGAGCAAAACTATCTAACGCATGATCTGGATTTGGCTGTAGTAATCTTCACTTTGAAAATTTGTCGACATTACCTCTTTGGGGATAAGTGTGAAATATATATAGATCACAAAAGCCTCAAGTAAATATTCACCTAGAAAGAGATGAATATGTGCCAACAAAGATGTTTAGAGCTAATCAAAGACTAAGAATGCTCAATCCATTACCACCTTGGGAAATCGAACAAGGTGACGGATACTCTAAGCAGAAAGGACCCAGTGATTCTATCACTAATGATAATTTAAAATGATCCAATCTTCTTATATTTGATGAATATGGACATGAGAATCATAAATAAGGGAACATCATTAATCCTTTAACAAATGATTTCTCAACTATCTCTTTTGGAAAGGTTAAAGGATTCTCAAAAATATGATGTGGGAATTCATAAGAAAGTGAAAACTATCAAAAATTGGAAATCCTCAGAGTTCAATGTTAATGAAAAAGGAATTGTGAGATTTAGAAAAAGTCTATGTGTTCCATCAAGTCTAGAGTTGAAGAAAGAACTTTTGGATGATGCACATAGTTCAAATTTCTCCATTCATCCAAGAAACACAAATATGTATCGAGATATCCAAGGGAATTGTTGGTGGGATAACATGAAGAAGGAGATCATGGAGTATACATCAAAGTGTCTGGTATGTCATCAAGTGAAGGATGAGAGGTAAAAGTATAAGGGGATGATGTAACCATTACCCATACCAATATGGAAATGGGAAAACATTTCCATGGACTTTGTCACTGAACTTCCAAAGACATCCAAAAAAAATTCTATCTATATTATTGTGGATCATCTTAAAAATACTACACACTTTATTGAAATTCAGGAGGATTTATCATTGGATCAACTGGCACAGATATACATTATAGAAGTCATAAGGTTTCATGGATTACCACTATCTATTATATCTGATTGAGATCCAAGATTCACCTCTAAGTTCTGGAATAGTCTCCAACACACTCTGAATACTGAGGTAAACTTTAGTACAGCTTACCATACTCAAACTGATGGCCAATCTAAGAAAACTATCCAAAAATTAAGGACATGTTGAGAGCATGATCAATGTACTTAAAAGGAGGATGGGATCAACATATTCCTTAGGTTGAATTCTCTTACAAAAATAGTTTCCAGTCACGCATCCAAATGGATCCTTATAAATCCCTTTATGAGAAGAGGTGTAGAACACTGGCATGTTGGGATGAAGCTAGGGAGAAAAAACTCCTAGGTCTAGAAATGATCGAATAAATGGCGGAGAAGGTTAAGACCATCCAGCAGCACATTAAAACTACTCAGAGTTGACAAAAGATCCATGCTA
Source organism: Viscum album (assembly GCA_963277665.1). Classification (NCBI taxonomy): domain Eukaryota; kingdom Viridiplantae; phylum Streptophyta; class Magnoliopsida; order Santalales; family Viscaceae; genus Viscum; species Viscum album. The sequence goes on from OY728155.1 coordinate 1,740,466,322, forward strand.
ATAATCATCGATGAGACCTAGGTTTTGATATTGGAGACATGGTATTCCTCCGCATAACACCATAGAATATAGTTATAAGATTTGGGAAGAAGTGAAAGTTTGTTTCAAGGTAAATCGGCCCTTTTGAGATCATTGATCACATTGGAGTAGTGGCTTATCGACTAGCACTCTCACCAAACCTATCTCAAGTACATGATGTATTCCATGTATCACTCTTGAGGAATTACATACCTGAACCATCACATGTACTCAATCCAGAGGTAGTACCATTGGATAATTACCTCTCCTATGAAGAAAATACAGTGATGGTCTTAGATCGTAGGGAAAAAGTTATGTGAAATGAGACAATGCCCCTCGTCAAGGTGTTGTGGTGAAACCACAAGATTGAAGAAGCAAAGTGGGAATCGTAGGAAGTGATGAAGCAGAGTTACCCTCGTATGTTTTATTGTGGAAAAAGGAAATTTTGAGGGTAAAATTTCTTAAGGGCTAAAGATTATAACGACTTAAATTTTTATTAATGGAAATTCCTCTTAATCTAATTAAATGTCTCATTATGTAAAATGGTTATATAATATATTCACTTCCTTGGTTTTATGTTTTTAGACTTTAAAATACCTTTAATGAGTGTTACCATTTCTAATATAACCGTTGAATAGTGGTCACATGATTAGTATAAATATAGGGCTTTAAAAATCCAATTTACTCATAAAAAGGAATCGATGGCCTCATCTAGTAGAATTTCTCCATACAAAACCCATTTTTTGGAGCTCAGAAAGGATGTAGCATCACTGAGCTTTGGTATTGACCGATCCCAATCTAAGCTTCAATATGTTAAGCTTGAACATAACCACCTATGGTATAAGTGTAAGTTAATAGATATTATCACCCTAGCAATGTTATCTAAGCCTCCCCAAGAGTTTTTCACCATCGCACACCTTACCCTTAGGTATTATGAGGGTGTTATAAGGGGTTATGTAACAAGACTCTATCACTATGATTATGTGCATTACTTTTTTATATAATAAATAATATATATTCATTTTATTTTTGTTACTTTGTAAATGGTTTTTAAAGTACAAATAGTATTTTTAGTTAATATTCAATTAAGAAATCTATTTTGATGAATTAATGAATTTTTGAATTAATTAATATTTTAATAAATTATTATTAATAAATTATTTTTTATTAAATATAAATGATCGTATAATTTTTATGAATACAATTTTAATTTTTATTAAGGTTTGAAAGTTTTTTTTGTCAAAACCCATGAATTTTCGACAAATGTCGGGTTTTATTTGTAAATTAAAAAATTACATATTTATAAAACTATTTAGATAAAATAAATATTATTTTTGGATCAAGGATGTTGAAATTATCTAATGGTGAATTTTTCATAATTTTCTGAGACAGTCAAATTTTTGGAAAAAAATTAAATATCGTTTAAATATATAATGTGTTTTATGACATCATAATGACCCAATAGTGATGTAATAAAATAATATATATAAAATTTCGTACAATATATGTTTTACCTTTAAAATAATGTGATTTTATATTTTTTGATTAATTTTATGGTGACTTAGTGGACCCTCCAAGACTTATAAAACATTTTAACTTTTTAAAATGATCTCCTTGAGAGTGTGACTCGCCTCCACATAAGAAAGACTAATATTTTAACAAGTTAGTCCATTGGAATTATAAAATAATGTTTTCCACTCCCATTTAGAAAAACCCATGGGCAAAAACAATGGTTTGGTTTGTGGTTTTGATTAGTTTAATGTGTGGTGTCCAAAACCTAAATAATAAAGAATTCCCTCTCCTTTCCTATATAAATACACTCAATCTCCCATTCCTCTTCACTAAAACCATTTGTATATGTACCAACATCTTCCCTCTTCTCTCTATAATCCTCTCAAGGCACCCCAAGCTCCCAAGAATCCTCTCTCAAGCCTCTCCCAATCCTTTGGGATCACACTTCCAAGTAAGGGATTTATTCCTTTATCATTTTTTTCTAATTTTTTTATATTATTATACCCTTGTATTATCAATTAAAAATGTTGGGGTATGATTTTTCACCTCCCCCATACTTCCCTCCTTATGTTTGAATGATTATATATCTCTTTCGCTCTCATTAATACCTCCCATGTGCACCTGCTACCATGTCGAAATTTCGTAAGGAATTTTTCTCTTCTCATTTACATTCAGTAAATTATTTTTTATTATGCATCTAAATTCCATTACATATTTTAGGATATTATGTTCCATGACCTCATTACTTTCAATTTCTTGTATAAATTATGAGATATTCCTTTCTCTCTCATCGAACCATTTTACAATTTCTATTTGACATTGTTATGCTACCAAAGTTACACCAAAATTTCCCATGCCAAAATCATCATTTAAGTGAATATTGTACCCATTTATCTATTAAGGGTATTCACCTTTATTCACATGTACTTGTTTATTTAGGAATTAAATTTATGTATTCCATATCTCTTATTAGTGTAATAAATTATGATTTTTAATGAATCCATGTTGTATGATCCATGTGGCACACTTATGCATGAAATTAAATGTTTATAAAGGGTGTGCCCTAATAGCAATGAAATGCATTGGTTAAAGAATTGTATCATGATACATCATGTGAAATGAGGGTTTACTCATGCTAATTCAACTGAAATGAGGGTTTGATCATTCCAATTCAAGTGGAATGAGGGTTTACTCATGCTCCATGTGCAGTGATCCTTGGATAATGCTAATATCATGTTAAATGTTGTTTCCACACATCCATGTCATGATAATCATGCTATATCATGCCTTTATGTTCATGTTTATCTTATTATCCATTGATATTCCTATTGCCTAACATGTATTTTATTCTTCATGTTATTCCATGTTTACCCCCTTAATGGGCTTTATAGCTCACCATTTTCTTATGCATGCCTTTAGGATATCCCATGCAATGTTAAGTACGATGTAATATTGTGGTCATGTAAAATAATTTTTCAATAAAGATGTTGTATTTTATGTTCTAAGTTGTTATGTAATGTTCCTAATTTTCCAAGACACTAGACCTCTCGATCCTCAGAGTTGTCTTAAATACAATTTTATGTAATAAATCATGATTAAGTGTGTAATAAAGAGCAGGGTTGTTATAAAAAAGGTTCTCAAGAAAGTAAAATATTAAGATAATTTTATCATGCAGGAAGTTAAAGGACGTTCTCCCTAAAGGAAATGCAAGGTAAGGGATTTGCATCTCACTTTTTACATCCGTGAGATAAATGTCATGTTCACCACTTAAATATTTTGTGTGGCGTATCTACTGACCCTTTTATTATATTATATCATTAATCCTTTTATCTTCATGGTATCTTAAACTTTCATTTAATGTTATTAATTCATGAGTATTGTGATTTAAAATGTTTGAAAGTGATATGGGACACTTTGGAATGTTTAAAGATTATTTTCCTCAAAAATATATGTAATGATATTTCAATGGTATTTATATTCAAGGAAATTATATAAAAATTGTTTAATAAAACCTTTCATTTTCTCTCCTCTAGTTATTCATGACCATTTTCAAGTATTAGTACCATTTTTCACTCTTTGGTACTCAAAACGGTTTAGAAAATGTTTTTCAAAAAACCCGACTTTGTTTCTCTCTTTAGTTGTAGAATTGTTTTCCTATAAAAACCATGTTTTATTAAAATGTTTTCAAAAAGGTTTTTAAAATGATTTGTTAAAGAATTTTGTAACCCTTTTTTTCTTTCTACCAATGTTTTCAAAATAATCTTATTGTCTCTTTCCTGATAGGGAATTTTTCTAACCTTTTTACCATGAAAAAGTAATTTTCTTTTTACATCATATAGGAAGTATAGATTTACTCACCATAATTTATTTGAAGCTTCCTTTTCATGTTTGAAAGGTTAATTTTTAAAGAAAATGTTTTCAAAAGTTGTTTTCAAAAAAGAGGTTTTTCAAATGTTTTTTTTCATAATAAAATTATATTTTCCTTAAGAATGTTTTTAAAATATCATTTTATTGGATTCCTATTCATAAACAATAAAAACCCTTTATTTTTACTCCACTTGGGATTTTTTTATTGATTCCATCTTTATTCTTCCTCTAGATGGTTTATTATTTATTTGGACAAGGATAGTATTCAAATTCACTTCCTTGAATCATCTGTTATTCCCCTTAAAATATTCAATCTCTTATGATCATTGAACATTGAATTTCCCCTAAATTATCCATTTCATTTATCATGGATATTACTATTTCATGAACTATATACCATTTTACATATGGTGTCTACTTTTATAACTATTTAACTATTTAGGTAAATATTGATAATTCTATATTTTTTATTCAATATGTATATTTGATAAGGCATATTTTTTTGGTTATTTAATATGAGGAATGTTTTGGAAAGGTAATGATAGGAGGATACCCAACTTTATATAGCTCCTAGATGCATCAACAGGTCCTCATGAGACAAATTAGTTGTGCAAATAAGAATAGTTTAAATCGTCTTGTGAAAGGTCTTAACGGTATAGATTTTCATGTGCCTTAGACATGACGTCGGTTAAGAAAGCATTACCCTAATTTAGTTTCACTAATTATTCATCCATGAGATCTTGTGTCAATATATCTATGTATACATTTCATTTTTAGTTCATTGATTAAATGGCATGTGATTTATTTTCTTACCTTGCCATATTTATTTTGCCTTATCTTGTCATTTAAATGGCACATGTTTATAGTTATTACCTTTTTATATTGTTTATGTAGTTCCTTCTCAGTTTTTTTATTACATGTTATGTGTGTTCAGTTATTTATCATGCCATAATTATTACTCTCATTAATTCATTATTACTTCTGTTATATTTTTCCCTTACTGATCATTTGAGCTCACCCTTATTATGTTTCGTTCACTAGGAATCCAAGAAGTGTAATATGAAATATATGTAGGGATTTACTAGATGGTTAAGAGTTATCCTCAAAGTTATTTATTTATAAATAAGGGAAAAATTATTTTGTAATTAGTGTATTCATTTGTAATAAAAGTCCCATTTATGTATCTAGTTTACCAGGAATACTAAACTCTTGGTCCCTTAGGATTTGATTCCTTCTAATCATGCTAATGTAATAGAAGAACACTGGATCCAGGCTATCTAGGATCGAGTCGCTATAAAAAATTAGTGGTAATTAGTAAAAATTAGTGGTAATTTGTAAAAATTAGTGGTAATTAGTAAAAATTAGTGGTAATTAGTAATAATTAGTAATAATTAGTTGTAATTAGTGATAACTAGTAATAATTAGTAAAAATTGTAATAATTAGTGGTAATTGGTAATATTTAGTAATAACTTTTAATAATTTGTAAAAATTAATCGTAATTAGTAAAAATTAGTAAAAATTACAATTAAATTACTAGAATTAGTTAATAGTAATGGTAATTAGTAAAAATAAGAGAAAATTTGTATAAAATGGTGGTAAATAGATAAAATTTATAATATTTACAATTCAATTCTAATTTTTTAATTTTCTGATCTTTTTTGGATCATGTTTTTATTATATCAAATTAATCATAAAAAATTTATTTATTTTATATTTTTTAGAGAAATATGGAATAAATAAGTTGGAAAAAATCTTTATTACATGATCATGGTTGGATAAATCATCATAGGAACAATTCTGGTATAAATCATGTATATATTAAGAATGTTGAAACTTTTTTATCATTTTCCTCATCAAAACTATAATTTTTTTTAGAAGGAACGATTAATTTCCCATGTAAGAAATGTCATATGATTAGGTTTGACATATTTGAAAACATTGGGGTCATCTATTTCATTTTGGTTTTTGAAAAGATTATGTTTTTTGGTATCAACATAGTGAACGTAGTTCTAGAAAAGATAATAATAATTTGGTTCCAAATTCATCGTAGTTTAAAAATTTAGTAAATTATGTGGTCAGTATATCTTTTCAACAAACTGAAACTCATGATGGAATTGATTTAAATCTTAAGTTGGAACCATCCCAATTTTATGAGTTGTTGAATTCCATTGAGGATACCTTATATCCTAGTTGAAAAATAAGAAAATTTGAAGTGGTTTAAAAATGTATGGATACTAAATCATATAATGGAATTTAAAATAGCTATTTTGATCAGATAATATCTCTAGTTAAAGAATTTTTACCTAAAGTAAATGTGTTTTCTACAAATTTCTATGAGAGCAATAGGTTGGTTCGTAATTTGGGTCTTAGTTATCATATAATTCATGATTTTTCAAATGATTGCATCTTCTATTATGGTGAAAATGAATTATTAGTTAGTTTTACTAAATTTGGATAATCAAGGTACAAAGATACTCAACTAGGTAATTCTAGATTGACTCTTTTAAAATAGTTGAGGTATTTCCCTCTTACACCTAGTTTGCAGTGTTTATTTATGTCTTAGAACACAGTGTCATTGATGTCATGGAACAAAACCAATATTTCAGCTGATGAAATCTTAAATCAACCTATATATGATGATTCATAGAAACATTTTGATTAATTACATCCATATTTTTCTTTAGAATCTCAAAAAATGTGATTATGTCTTTCTACTGATAGTTTTTGTCCATTTGGTTCTTATGGTGGTGAATATTCTTGTTGGCCAGTCTTTATAACTCCATCAAATTTACCTCATTAGATGTTGCTAAATAATCCATATATCTTTTTGACCCTATTAATTCTAGGACATCCAAAAAAGAATATCGATGTTTATTTGAATCCATTAATAAATGAGTTAAATTTATTATGGAGTAATAGTGTCAATACATATGATGTTGTTGTGACAAAAAAAATCTTAATAAAAGATACACTAATGTGGAAAATTAGTGAATTACCAACATATAGCATGTTATCTGTGTGGAGTATACATGGTCTAAAATCATTTACGTACTGTATGAGAGACAATAAAGAATTTATTATCTTTAATGGAAGAAAACCTTGTTTTCGACTGTCATTATATATTTTTTTCCAACCAGTCACCATTTTCAGAGGAATAAAATCATTTCAGAAAAGGTACAATTGAAATAGATGGACCTCCAACAATAATCTTAGGTATTGAGTTAAAATATATTTTCTCTTCATTGCCTCCAATTACCTTTGGACCAACTATAAACCTACAACAAATAGATGGATTTAGAGAAGAATATAATTTGATAAAAAGGATTAGTTTTTTGGGATATTTCATATTAGTCTGATTTATTAGTCCATCATATATTGGATTTCATGCATATTGATAAGAAATATCTTGATAATATATTTTATAATGTTTTGGACACGCCTGGTTAGACCAAATATAATGTAAATTCATGATTAGATCTAGCCCAAATTTACAGGCGACTAGAACTTGAACTATTTGAAAATACCAAATCACATAAGTTAATGATTCCAAAAGTGGATTATATGGTTTCCAAATAAAATTGTTTATTATTTTTTCAATGGATTGTAAATTTGAGGATTTTTTAATGGTTATGGTTCCAATTTTTCTAGATGTGTTAGAAATGGTCATATTACTGGATTAAAAAGTCATGATTTTTATATAATAATGGAATGACTTATACTGATTGGATTTAGAGATTTGTTAAATTCTATGATTTTGGATGCACTAACAGAAATATCCTATTTTTTTGAGACATTTTTGTGGAAACAACATACTATTATGTACTAAGTAGAATGTAAGAAGATGTTGTCTTAATTTTATATAAATTAGAAAAAACAATCTCACTATCTTTCTTTGATTCAATGGAACATTTGATATTACATTTTCCACATGAAGAAAAATACATAGGTCTGACATAGTTTTGATGGATTTAACCATTAAATATATTCATGAAGAAATTAAATAAAAAAATACATAGCAAATCATCGATTGAAGGATCAATTACAGAAGCTTATTTACAGGAGAAAATATCTTTCTTATGTACTCATAATTTTCAATCAGAATATCCCTCAAAACATATTTGAATGGTATTTAATGAGGGAAATTTATATGATGAAATGGGTAATGAATTGTCTATTTTTAATCGACCTGAACATAGCTTTAGTGTATTTCATGATCGATGGATTTCAGATGATGAACATCACAGGGATCATACATATATTCTTCTCAACTGTGTAGAAATGACACCATTTTTACTGTGAGAACCCATATCATTTATTCTATATTTTTGTTAAGTAAATTAATATTATTTTATTTTTAGATTATATGATAATTATATCAAGAAATAGTTTCCACAAATTACAGTAGCATCACTTGAATAATGACGGCAAAATAATTTTTCATACTGGTTTCAAAAATTATTAAAGTAAATTGTTTATGGTTTAACATATAAAATCAATTTATTACTTATAATATTAATAATTTTTTTTCAAATTTTCAGGTATCTCAACATTTTGATAAAATTGATAATCGATTGTGTGTATTGGGTAACCCACCTTCCAAAATGGTTAAATCTTATAATGCATATGTGGTGAATGGTTTTCAATTTCATACATGTGCATATGGAGAATAAAAAATAATAAATAGTGGTGTTTTATTAAGAGGATATCATCATATAGAAATTGAATTTGACTTTTATGGTATATTGGAGGAAATAATTGAACATCTTTATCTGGGACAGAATTATGTAACGATGTTTAAATGTCATTGGTTGGATATTGATAGATCCTTGTGTGTTCATTCATGCCATGGAATCATTGATATTAAATATAAAAGTCTTCTTGCAGTAATTGAACCATTTTTATTGACTCATTAGGCACATTAAACTTATTATACAAATTATTATGTTGCTTTAAGAGAGTTGAGTGACTAGTGGAGAATAATAAAAATAAAATCTCATGAAAATAATTTTATCTAAAGTGAATGTGGTTTTGATGAAGTGTAAGGAATTGAAAATTTTTAAGATACAACTCCAAATCCATCTTTTCCATGAAGAGAAACAAATATTGATGATGACACCCCACAGTTATGGGTCGATGGAGGTGATGGTTTTGTTGATGTAACAAGTGGAGTTGAAATAGCAAGAGATGATGAAGATGAAACTCCCATGGGAATTGATGATATAGAGGAGGAATATGAAGATATTGACACCATCTTATATGAATATGAGGATAAATATTGAAATAATTAAATAATAGTTATAATCATAAATAATATATATCCATATATAATACTTATCTTCTGTTATTTTTTTTATAATAGTTATTTTGGGTTTCAGATGGCCAACAAACGTTTATTGGATATAATTTGTGAGTTGGATGATGTTGTACTACCTGATGACGAGCTTGATGGTACATCATCTGACCCTTATACCACTATCAGTTCAGCGATGACTTAGATAGGTCACGATCTTGTGAGATTGATGATTCTTGAACCTATCCCTGATCGACATCCATGTCTTAATTTTGATCATTGCATGCGGAGGTATGTTTAGTTGTTAATTTCAGTTAGTTTTCATTAATTTTCATTAATTTATGTATATACTAATTGTTTGATTGTATATTCTCTTTTTTCATATATTTTCACATATAGGATTTGAACATAGAATTTCTATATTTTGGAATTATTTTTCTAGAGCATGGGTTACATGGGATTAGATTCCCATTGATGTTCAGCATCGTAAGTTTGATCATTGGATGGTATGCAAATAAATAATCATTATTTTGAAATTTATTTTACTAATAACTTGATATTATTAATTATTTATATGTTTTATGGTATCTCATCGATGATATCATGTGGGAATCTATCTGGGAGGTATGAGAGGGTTGTATGCATGACCGTTGTCATCATTTTTTTCACAATCAGAGGAAGACAACAATGCGGAAAGCGAGAGTCACATATTTTGATGAGTCTTGTTGTGCTCATCGACCAGATTACATCTCATCTCTGGTTTGGGATGGATTATGTTTATATTGTATAGGAGATACTTTTCAGAGGATAATATCATTAGATTGAAAAAACTAAGGGAGATAGGAGGCGATGCATTGAGCAGGTAATCATATATTCAGTATGCATCGACAGAATTTGGTAGCTATTTTTTTTAATAATATATATAAATTTAAATGCTAACTGTTTATTTTATACTCATATAGGCAGTCGAACAACCCGATATTATGGAGTTCAATGTTTATAGGAGGATGTACAATTATCCTTTCACTGTAGATATTAAAGGTGATTTCCAACATCATATTGTGGTCATTATAATTTCTTCTTGAGTTTTCAAATTAACTTTAAATAATATTTTAACTATTTAAATTTTAAATTTCAATTAAAGGAGTCATATGAGGTCACGACGTCTCAAACACATGCTGAGAGTTAGGATGAGATTGAGGGTTAAACCTCTAATCTAGTAGTATTTGATAATACAGCATGGATGTAGGCGACATAGTATGCCTTTGAGAAAACAAGTTGTTGGTATTGACTCTTAATTAACGCTTAAGAGTTATTATGGTACTGCTACGATGTCATTGTGCAGCTCAAGAGGAGCTCCTGGAGAGTCATCATCATATGATGCATAGTATTAGGAATAGTATTGAGATCAGGGTTAGCTTATAGAGACCATGCATGGGGAGCAGGAAGAGCTCTATTGAAAGTCGTAGCAGTAGGAGAAGAAGACGTATCGATGGCAGTAGCAGCAGCATGAGCAGACAATGGAGTACATACAACATCTAACTCATGGTTTAGGGATTAAGTTCACTCCACCATCTCCTCCATCTCCTCTGGATGATCCTCCTTCTTAGTGATTTGTATACTTTTTTCGATAAACATCTGAATGTAAAAAAATTGTCATATTTTTATTAATCAATATATTTACATTTCTATATAGTTTATTTTTTATATTGTTGTGAATATTATGTTTTTTATTATTTTATTATTTTTTATTTTTATTATTTTATTATTTATTTATTGTTTTAATTGTTTTATTATTTATCTATTATTTTTATTATTTATTTATTTATTTATTATTTTACTATTATTATTTATTATTTTAATATTATTGTTTTATATTGTTGTGAATATTGTGTTTTTTTATAATTTATTATTATTTTAATTATTTTTTTATTTTTTCTATTTTTTTTATTTTTTTATTTTTTTATTTTTTTATAATTTTTTTATTATTGTTGTTGTTGTTATTTTATTAATTTTTATTAATATTAATTTTTATTAATATTATTTTGTTTTTTATGTTTTTTACGATGGGTAGTTAATCCCATCACAAAAAAAGTATTTTCAATGGGTCCATCACAAAAGGGTTTTTTCTTACCCAGATAAACTATTTGTGACGTCATTTTCTGCAATGGGTCATTTACAATGGGACCCCATTGAAAATGCTTCAATTTCCAATTGTGCATGATTTATTCTTTATCTAACACTAGACTCCCCAATGAGCTCATTATGTTTACTATCTCATTGAACCTGAGATACATATCAGAAATCATCTCATTAGGTTTTATCTTGAATGTATCATATTTAATTGTATAAGTATTCAGTCTCATTTATTTAACATTAGTGGTTCCTTCATGAGAAATGGAAAATGTATCTCATATTTCAAAATCAATTTTACTAGCTGATATCCTATGGAATTCTTCATCTCCTAAATCACATTAAATAGGATTCATGGCTTTGTAGTTATTATTGTGAACAAGTTTTATAGCATCATCCCAAGTATTCCTAGTAGACATAGGTAACTCATATTTATCCTCTATATTAGGCCATATTTCAAAACCCATGATTTCAATATGCATTTTCATTTTTATTTTCCATTAAGCATAATTATGTCCATTAAATAAAGAAGATCTATTGGTAACAAATCCTTCTTTTCTATTATCTATTTAAAGTATTAAATTTAGAATTAACATAAATTTAATATCTTTAAAACAAAACTAAAATCACAGTCGAAAAGATTTTGAAAACTCCTTTGATGCCAAATGTTAGTTGGAGTGGGTATCTCAATAGGGGAGTTAATTGAGTACCCAATGAAATTTTTTTTTCAAAATAGGTTTTAATAAAATCCCCCAAATAATTAAAGCAACCCAATTAATCAAAATAGAAAATCGATATAAATTCTGATCTTTTAAGGGATTTATCAAAGAGTTATTAAGTCTCAGTTAAAACAATATATGGATATTACTTTAACTTTTGAAATCAATTTACTTAATCAAACCCTTATATAAAAACTATTTAAGACTACTTATCAAAGTAGTTGTTTTGTTTAAAATTTAAAATAAATTCAGTTTAAATCTTAGAAATAAAAAAAACAAAACACACAGTGCAATAAAAGTAAAAGGTTTGGTCTCAAGTTGAAACCTAATCCTCTCCACTTGTAAATTACCTACTGCCAAGAAGATTATATAAAATAATCTTGATCCACAACCTAGATTAGGTATACAACAGCAAACCAGTTGTTCAGGACATGTAGGACCTCTTCCACTATAACTGTGAGAATAAAACAAACAAAAGACACACTGGGACCACTTCCACAACATGTGGGAAAAACAGGTGTAAAGGGAGTTGAGAAGATATCTAGTATCTTTTAGTTAAAGTATAGGATACGGTGTGTGTGTGTTTAATATATAGAGTAAACACTCATTGTTCATAATGTTAAGTTAATAAATAGATATAGAAAATAAATATATATAAAATATAGATATTCTCTATCTGATGTGTTCTAAAGATTGAGTCTCCTTGGATATATCTTGAACAATAGCTCAGGTTGTGTTTTTGAAAATAGAATTAAAATAGAGCATTGTAATCTCTCTTTATTGTGAGTACATGAATAGAACTAGATGTTCGATGTGATTCAATATTATACAGTTGATCATGGGTAAGGAACACTTCACAACACTCTCTAGTTCTTGTAATATTATAGCTCTCTTATATGTTCTCTATATCTCTCTACATGTAAGTTGTCTCTCACATGAGGGAGTATTCTTCCTAATATATCAACAGCAATCAAGAATAATCATTTGGATCCTCTAATCCTCGTACTGATTGACTAAAAAACTTTAATGTATGTCTACAATTGTTTAAGAATAATCATTAAAATAATCAATAGCATTAAATTCGATAATATATCCATTAGAAATATTTAGTTCAAAGTAAATCGAAATAGTGACGGAGACTCTTCTAAATAGTTATACAACTCTGGTGGTGACTTAGGCTGGTGGTGATTCATCCCAACAGTGACTCATCTCAATGGTGAGTCTTCTCAGTGGTAGGTCATTTCAACACTACCAAATTTGGAGGTGACTAAGTTCTGATGTTGATTCATCCTCTAGCGGTGGTTCTTTCCCATACTTAGCTAAATTTCCATCCTAATGGCGACTCATTGCTGACGGTATGTCTTTTCCATGCTTATCTGAATTTTCATCATCGTGGTGACTCATCTCTAACAGTAGGTATTTTCAACACTCATATTTCTTTGTTCAATGGTGATTCATATATAGAAATGGGCCTTTCCCATACTTATCCAAATTATCATCCTAATGGTGAGTCTTCCTCAATGGTAAGTCATGTCTCGAGGTGAGTTGAGTGTGATGGTAGGTCTTCCCAGTATTCAACCAAAAAATTTAAAATATTCCTTATATTATAAAATGTTACCATATAACATGAAAATCATTAATATAATAAACATGATTTTGTGATCATTAAACCAAGGGTTCCAACATAGGTATTCTGGTGGGGTATCAAATTCACAAAGTTTGATTTTACCAAGAGAATAACACAGTGAAAACCTGGGAGAATTTCATTCTTTTCATCATTTAACTCTTTCATCAAACCACAACATAGCGTAGCAAAACATGGAACAGTTTTGAGGATCACCAATATCAAAGTAATTTGTTACCAATTAATATATTTTTAGAAACAAAGTAATAGAATATAAAAACTAAATAACATAAGGGGGAAAATATAGTGGGTTATGAAATACCAATATGTTAAACTAATGTATTCTCATTCGTATACATTTCCATTTCTGTTCATTTTAAGAATGGTTTGTGTCATAAGTAATATATTTATAATTTTTTTTAATAGAAATTTTTTATTGTAATCAATAATAAAATAAAATTATATAAATATATACATTAAACATATAAACTTCACATAAGATCATATCATCATCACAATAAATTTTGAGTTTATTTTTTAAATTTCATTGTAAATTTTTCATCCAATAGACATATGTTACATTAATATGAAAATGATTTTTTTTAAATGATAACAATTTTTTATTAGTAACCACATTAATGTTAGAGAAAAAACTCATTGATGATGCAATGTTGACATGGATTATTGGTGATCAATAACCAATTACAAACCTATACTTGGTAAATTTGTGTTAATTATTTCTTTTTACAGTAAAATATTGGATTTTAATTAATTAATATATTAAAAAATAAGAATTTTACCATTATCTTGAAAATTGATCAGAGGGAGTTAACTTAAAGTTGGTACAATACTAGCACCAATGGACATAGGTTTTTAGTAGTAACACTGGATAATTGGTTAGAATATAATGAACTATAAAGATAACATGAACCTATAATGTTGAAGTAATAATTAGTTAATATTGTTATGAAATATTGTAATATAACTTTATAATACTGAAAATTTTAGGAATTGAGAAAAAATCATGAAGATACCTATAAAAGTTTCTTTCCATTTTTTCATAAATAATTTTTATCACAACCTCACCTCATTTGAGGGTAATTTTTTTTTGTATTGGACATTGTTGGTGAAGTCATATTATCATGATTACTTTTTAATATTTTTGAATGTTTATATAGAGAATGATTTTGAACTTATTCTTTTTTTTTAATTTAGATTTTGAAAATTAATCGATTCATATATTTTTGTGTAATGATAAAAATTCGATAAATTGTATTAATAACCTGATAAGAAAGTACCAAATAATTTAGAAAAACTTCTGAAAACATTAAGCATGATGTGGTTCACATGTTGCTTTCAATATTAGATGTTGGTTATAATTGGAAATCATTGTCTATTTGGTTTGCCACATTTTGTCAAACTATAGTGAATAGGAGAACCTAAAATGAAGGAGTAACCCTAAAATGGTATTTTTCTATATTTTAAAAATTTCTACTTAATCCTAAAGTTATTTTTTATCATTAATTTGAAGGTATAAAGGATGTGAGGCCAAACCTGTGATAATGTGGACTTTGTTTTTCATTTTTTAGAATCCTTTGTTTTCTTGATTCCTTGCACAATTTTTTTATTTAACTTCATTTGTGACATATTTTAATGGTTTTTTATAAATTTTGAAAAAAATATAAATAATACATGTCAAAGAAATATTGGACCACAAAAAAACTAAGTGCATATCATATGTGTTTGGTTAATAGAAGACAAAATAAAATAGGAATGTAATTCTCACTAAAAAATAATTTAATGAAAATGGGAAATTATATTGAAATTGTTATGGGTTGAGTATATATTTAGGAATAATAATTGTAAATTAATATAGTAATAATATTAAATAACAATAAGATAAAGTCCTTGAAAAAAAATGAACATTCAATAGAGTAGATTAGTTATAAAAAGATTACTTGTGTGAGTCTATTTTAAGTAAAAAAGATGAAAATTGTTATACAATCTATGATACAAAGGAATACCATTGATCATATAAAATAAGAAAATCCATATAATTAACCTATAATAAAAGAACCTTTTTTATTACAAACATGCATAAGGATTGATATTACAGTTTTAATACCTAGTAACAGTTAAAACTCATCAACTCCTTATGGTTAGAGACACTAATTTGTTTCTCAAATCTTAAAAACATGATTATTTCCTTATCGGAATAACTAACATGAAAAAAAATAGGAAGCATAATAAATTAATGCATACAATAAAATATAGTGAAAATACAGTTATAGGAATATACATAAAATCATAACATATTAAAGTTTCCTTTTAGAATGACATAACCTAGGTAGTAGTGGAAACCCTATCATTTGAAAAGTTACAGTCCCACCACTTGTGATTTATGAAAGCATGAAGTCAAATTTAGTCAAAATAAAAATGCATGAAATAAAATGAAGGAAAAAACGAAATTAAATAGATGGAAAACAACTAAAATATGTGAGATGTAAAATGACTATATATATTTAAAAAATAATAATGATGTAAATGATAATATGAACATGTTTTATGTATAGGAAAATATAGTGAAAAAAATTATGCGTAGGATATGTATATACAAAAAATATACATATAGATAATATACATGAGTAAATATTTAAACAAAAAACATAAAGTTAATATAGATATATTCAATATAATAACAACAAAATTGTAGTGAACATATACAAATAAGAAATTGGATAGAGGGGACATTTAGATACTATTTAAAGAATAATAATACAACACATAGAGAGTCAATAATTTCACAAATAAGAATATAACTCACATTAAAAAATTAAATACATTGAACTTTATGTTCTAACAAATACATGGATGATTAAAATAAATTTTTTTCAGAAATGTGAAGAGTTATTGAAGTATTTTTTTGTCAAAGGAGTTGATCGCTCCAATAGAATAATTGGAAATACAAATCCATGTTTCTTAGTTGATTATATTAACTGAAAAATGATATAATTTAGAATAAAATTATCTTAGTTTTATCTACTATTTCACAAATTCAAGGGTGTATGTGTTCTAAAAAGGGAGGAGAGCATAGGTAGGGGAATCATAGAATTAGGTATTTCGATAAGGCTAATATCCTTTGTCAGAAGGAATGGTACGTCAAAAGAGAATAAAAGGAAATATTGAATGAAAAAGGAGATATGATAGAATGATTACATGTATAGGAATTGACTTGTAGTTGGTCATAGAGAAATTATATGTCACCAATTACTTGGATATTACAATAAAGTAGAATATTTATACTTTAGGGTTTTATAAATATAAAAAAAACGACCTAGAAGACACTAAATTGGTGATCTAAGCTAAGTCTCCACATGGCCTCAAGTATGCCTCCCCATACTCCAGAGGTTACTAGCCAGTGGTGAGGGTCTGATAAGTCACATGGGGATACTATAATCTCTTTACTAGAGTAATCCATAAAAGATAACATATGAAATAAGTAAATAATAATACAAAAACCCAAAACATTCATGACATCTAGTTTCCAAACAGGGTACAAATCACAACCAAAAAGTCGATATATCATTCCAAGTTAAGAGTGCTAAAAGTGAAAGAAAATCCAAAATAAAGACCAACAACTAAATCCTCAAATGGGTCATGACTCTAAGTCTAGATCATCATCCATGCACTTCCCAATCCCAACTCAACTCCCTAGCATAGGTCATTTTCTCATGTCCTGACTTGCAACCATGAAATCTTCTTGCGTACCCAATGACAGCCTGGGAAAGGTGTGAGTACAACTCAGTAGGCCACCACCAACAGTACCTATAAAAATATCTAGTCTAAACATATAGTGAATGAAAGAACTAAACAAATAACAAAGTATGAAAGAAAACTAGGGTGATATTAGGTAACAATATTTACTTTATCCATTTAACACTTTAGTTATGTGTTTCTCATTTATTTCATCTTCATCACTTAATTCATTTCCATTACATGTTCCATGGGTTAGACAGTTACATTATTTACACAATGGCATAAGCCAGTAAATTATTAAGCATAAGGGTATAAGTCAAATTCCCTATCTGTATTGGGATAAACAATTCATAACATTCACATCACACTTACCTTGGAGCCATGATCTAGTTAGTTTCATAAAATGAATCTGTTAGAGATATAGAGCATCAGTCCCCTTCCTTAACCCATGCATTATGGGGTGGGGTTTAGAGCCTCGGTCTAACCTGACCTGTGAGCGTAGATCCTCAAGTCCAATACCCCATAATTACCAAGCCATGTTCACATACTTATTTATCCATTTATCACATATACCATATCACAAACCTTACACAATCAATACATATAACAAAAACATTTCATATTCCAATTAACACATAAATCATACTTATGTTTTAACCCATTAACACATTTACCACTTACTTATCTTAACTCATTTAACCCATTTCCCTCATCATGTATTAACCTGTTTAGAATATTCAACACTTTCCATATGTTAACTCATTTCAAAAATTCAAAAAAACCATACATTAACCCATTTTTTATGTTTAAAAAATTCCACACATTAACTCATTTGGAATGTTTAACAATTTCCATACATTGAACCATTTGTCATGTTCAAAAATCCCTATACATTATCCCCTTAACATATTCATCAATTACCTTATGTTATACCATTTAACATCTTTATAAATTCAAAAGCATTTACCCATTCAACTCATTCACCATTTCTTATACATTAACCCACATATGCATTTCATGTACATTTCAAAAATATCTTAGCACAATTTTTTTATTATGTCCCACTCAAATCATGTTAAGCCAAACAATCTCTTATGCCAATATCAACCACTAGACACAACCACTATTGGTGTAAATCATAATTCAAACTAACATGTCAATATTTATATCATAGTTTTTATTTCAATATAAGTTAATTTCATACTTAACACTACCATTATCTATGTTTGAAAATGATGGAACACCCCATGGGTGTCCCTAAACCGGTCAAATCATCCAAAATGCATCCCATGGGGATCATAAGGTTTCCATTTATTAATTTATCCAACTATTTTAAAAAATCCTATCAAAGGAACCAAAAACAAAATAATAGGAAAACCAATAATACAACCATACATGCACAGATCTATAACAAAACCTTGGGATATAAATTTTAGACCACATACCTCAAATCTGATGATGAACTCACCATTAAACCTTACCTTATATTTGGATTTTAGTACCCCATGAAGGCCCAATCTATGACCGACCAAAAAAAGAGGGTTTTAGGGCTTCTAAATAAGATGATAAAATATACAAGCCCTAATCTAGAAAAGAGAAGTAAGAGGGGTATTAGACTTACCTAGAGCTTCAATTTTCAACCAACGACACTCCAAATGGCCCAAAATCAAAGAAGAACCACCCTTGGGAAGAATTGAGAGCTTGATTTCATTACTAGGGTTGAGAGGAGAATAATGGGAGGAGAATAATGGTAAGAACTTAAAATATCAAGGGTATTTTCATAAATTTACACTTTTTAATGGGGCACACAGTTTGGCTACATAGTTTTCCAAACCATTTGAAAACCCTACACCTTCCACTATCCAAGAGGGGTTGAGGTCACACGGTTACCTGGGGAGGCCCTCATGGTTTTAAAAACCATATTCCACCCATATGAAATGCCACTATCTCAAACCACACAGTTTGATTCCCCACTCACACAGTTTGCACTAACTGTGTGCAAACCATGTGACTTGCACATAATGGCCCTATTCCCTTTTATTTCATGTCCTGAACCCCCAGAACACTCCCAAACCTCCTCATACATTCAATAAAAATTTAATTTACCAAAATTAATAAATTAAAACCAAAAATTAAACAAGGAAATACCTTTAAGAAGTTTTAGATCTTACAACCTCCCCACCTTATAACGGATCGTCCTCAAACCGCTCTTCCCAAGAATCATTGAGCTTCTAAAGTAAGGATATTGGGCCACTGAGACCACATATCTGACTCCCTTTCCTAGGTTTGTTCCTAAACATTACCATGCTGCCACAAAACTCAAACCAAGGCTATGGTCTTATCCCATAAGACTTTCTCATTGTGATCTACAATACAAACTGGATGCTCCTTAAAGGATGCATCAGACTCAAGCTCAACATCTTCAACATTAATCACATCATATGGGTCTGGGTGATACTTTTGAAGTTGAGAAACATGAAAAAAACTATCTATACCACTATATCATTGTGTAGTATCCAATAGGTATGTCATTGGTTCGATCCTCTCTACGATATCAAATGACCCACATACCTGGGTGCTAACTTACCCTATTTTTAAATTCTATGGTTACCCAAACTTGGTGAAACTTAAAGAAACACACGGTCACCCACCATAAACTCAAGAGTTCAATGATTCCTATATTCATATTAATTTTTCCTACTCTATACCATTCCATATGTTTCTAAATTAACTGATCACGCTCGGACATCTCCTACATGAGACTCGGTCCTAACAATTTTGATTCTCTAGATTTTACCCAACACAACGGAGATATACATGACCTAAAATAGTGTGCCTCAAACAGTTTCATCTAAATCGTATCCTGGTAAATATTTTTGTAGGAAAAATAAATAATTGCGAGATGATTTTCCCATGATACACCAAAATCTCAGACACAAACTCCCAATAAGTCATCTAATAATTGTATGGTACGTTCTAACTTCTCATCCATCTGCAAGTGAAAATCTATAATCAAAAACACTTTAGTACCAAGTGATTTCTTTAATCCCTACCAGAAGTGCGATGTAAAACATGGATCTCAATATGAAACTATCATCTGTGGTACCCCATACAACTATATTATTTTTCGATCATACAACTCACCCAACTAGTCCATGGTGAAAGTCTCTCGAATCAAGAGGAAATGGGTCACTTTAGTCAACTGATCAATGAATACCCAAATCGTGTCATTCTTATGAAGTTTCCTCAGAATACCCACAAAACAAATCCATCATTACATCATCCCACTTTCATTATAAAATGGTAAACAGCTGCAAAAAATCCACCTAGTTGTTGATTCTCAACCTTAACTTGCTGAAAGGTAAGGCATCGTGTCGTGAAACCTACAACCTCTTTCTTCATCCATGGCCACCAATTCTGACTACGAAGGTCCTAATACATTTTGGTCAGACCACTATGCACATCCCACTTTGATTCATTAAACTCTTGAATTAATTCTTCTTGCATACACATTGGAACAACAACACAACCACAAATATAAACAATACCATCATCACCAATGGTCCAACCAGAAGGAGACTCCCCACCTTTAAAATTTTCCATCAAATCCAAACACTCGTAATCCTCATGTTATTTCTCCTTGATCTGGATCAGAAGTGTGGACCCAACTATCAAGGATGCAAGTTTCATCTTCCCTTGTTCATCCTACGCCTCCAAATGCATCTCAAAAAACAACGTCATCATCTTCCACTCCGAACATGATTCCTGAACCACCTGATTCTGGGTTTTATAACTCAAGGCATCTACAATACTATTTCCATTACTTGGTATGTAAACCAACTAAAAGTCAAAGTATTTCATATATTCAACCCATCTTCACTGATGAAGATTCAAATCACACTGAGATAAGATGTACTTTAGGATTTTATGATTGGTATACACTGTAAACCATTCTCCCAGCAAGTAATTCTGCCAAAATTATTGAAAGTGGGTGCCCTAGACCCAACTTGTGTTGTACTTTGATTACCACTGCATGTATGTAGTTTTTTATATATACATGTATTTATCTTTCCATAATAGTGTATATAATTCCGCATCCACTTTGTTTTTGGAAATGTCCTTAGATTACATGTCATATCAAAGGGTTGTAGTAGATTCCAGGCTATAATGAGAACCCTGAGATTTCATGATAGTAATCTTAAATTAATGTCTTATGGTCCAGTTACATCATTCTGAAATGACACAAATGATGTTTTACTATCAGGTGTTGGGGGGATCATAATCATTGAGACTTATTCTCATTAATGTTGTAATTGATGATCTCTAGTAGTTGAGATCATGAGGACTAACTCGCATAATAGGAACACCACATGTTTCAGGTGTCATTGGTTGTTACTACCTATGGACATGTGTAATGGTCTCTAGATTTGAGATCATTATCAATGTATGTCATTTAATTTCATACTTTTATTCAAGGAAAAAACCATGGTAATGAAGTCATGTTGAGGTATTTTTTTTTGGGTATGTCATTGGTGACATTACATAGATTGAATGATCAAGATAGTATTTTTCTCTTCTGAGTTAAGGAAGAGATATCTTGGGCCTGCTTGATTATAATGGTTGCACCTTCATTAAATCCATGGCCATGTTAGTGTAAGGTAAGACTGTCCGGACAGATTAATAAATAAAATAAATAAAGATAAAGGATGATGACACTAGAGTGCATTCTGATTTATTAAGATATCGATGATGAAGAGATTATATTATGTAGACCATGTTTTTAGGAAGGTATTCATTTATTTGACTTTACCTTATCTATATAGGGGCCTCAATGGGTTTCTAGACCCCACTCTTGGTCGGTGAATATTATTCACTTCTATTGAGATAAGGGCCTAGAGGGTCACACGCTATAGCACTTTGAGAATATTCCATATTCTGGGAATAGGAATATAGAACTTGGTGGGCCTCACCACAAGGTCTGATTATTATCCAAGTTCTATGGATCACCAAGTAATAAATAAATTCTTTAATTATTCAAGTTTGGAATAATTTTTTGAATTTATTTATAACATGTATTTACAAGTGATTAAATAAATACAAATACAAAATATTATTTAAATTGATTTAAATATCTTGGGTTCGTTTAATATTTTCAGGAGATGTGAGTTGAGTTATAGACTCAATATTATCATGAAATATATATTTAATATATATTTCAGTTAGTGATAAAATTATAAATATTATTTATGGAATAATTTAATTTGTCATATATAAATATTTATAATATTTATACTGTGAATATCTATTATACGGGGGTCGAGAACCCATACCGAGTATTTTAGATATTCCCTATACAATCAAGAGAGAGGCTCTTCCCATTTAACTATTCATGCATTGGAATTGAGAGTCTCTCTCTCCTCTTGAATTCTAGAGAGGGTATCTCTCAAGTAAGCAAGATCTTCAATCTCATTCTTCTTGGATCGAGGACTCTTGATTAAAATGATCATCGTTTCATCGAAGTGGTCTTTTATGTACCGTGATAGCACCCGGATTCCGAAAAAAAAACATGCGAGCATATTTAAGAGGCATATGTGGATGATCTATAGGGATTCGATGTCGGAGTCTTCAATCAATGTTCATTGGCATCCTATGATGGACTTGCACACATCTGATCCGAACAAGGTAGCTATTTGATTTTATTTTTGTGCTCTTCCATATCCACGCGTGATCCTCAGACTGTATCGGGATAAGATCATCATAGTCGACTTTGTAACATTACTCCAGTGGTGTAAAAAAATTTAAATTCCCAGCCCATTGGCTTCCGCTACCCATCTTCGTACCTTACAGTGGTATCAAAGGGACGCGTGGTTTCTCAAATTCAAAGAAAAAATTAAATTTCATTAAATTTAAGTATAGGGTATTAAATCGGTTTCATTAGATCTGATCGTACATCGATATGTATTCAAATGGCCAAGTTATAGCCATTTGAAAATTTTAATTAGATTGATGTCATTGGTTTTAAGTTATTCGGATTATTATTTTATGAAGAACATGTTTTTAATTTATTTATTTGTTCTTCAAAGTACCATAATCTGACCACATTTTGGCCAGAATATGGTTGCCAAAATTTTTCCAGTGGGCTTGTTTTTAGGAGATAAATAAAATATATTATAACATAATATCATTTTATTTTTCTCAATTAAAAAAAAGGAAATTCCTTTAGACTTGGGTCAAGTCATCTTTTTTTTAAAGTCTTTAGACTTTAGAATTTAAAAGAAAAGGTAGATACCAAGACCCCAATTGGGTCTTCCTTTAAAAAAACAAGGCTTGGGGTTTGTTTTGTCAAAAGACAAAACAATTAAAAGAAGGGGAAGGGGTAATTATTTCACGCACATCATGGCGCACCCCCCCCCCCCCCTTGAACCCTAGTCATCTCTGCCCTGGGCCTACCTCCTAGCGCACCTTGTTAGAACCAAGCCCCTTCTCCCCTTGCTGCTGGAGCAGCGCACTGCTGCCCTCGAGCCTCGTCGAAACCGAGTACCTCCCCTTGGTGATGCTTCGGCTCGTGCCCTCTTGGAGGAACCACCCTCCACCATCTCGGCCAGACCAGCAGTGCCCCTCGTGCCATGTTGGAGCATCGCACACACCGACTCGCCGCTCGCAAACCCTTCCAGAAGAGTCAATCGCCACTGTGCCAGTCCGAGAAGGTGTCGTCGCGCAGCCCAGAGGAGCTTCCCTCATTGGAGTAGTAGTTCTCCTCCCTCGTGGATTGTTGGAAGCATCACACCACCGGACCGGAGTGCCTCACTGCCGCCCTCGTAGCTTTTTATAGCAAAGCGCCGCTACCCTCACACCTCGTCGGAGGAGTCTACTGTCATCCCTCTCTGGTCGTGCCTCACTGGAGGACGCTTCCACCACGGGGGTGTTGTTGGACTGAGCAGATACATCGTGGTCTCGTCGCGATTGTGCCGCGATTCGGCCCTGCTCTAGTAAGACAGCCTCACGGCAGTTCCTAGTCCTGCCAGACTCCTTCCTTGACTAGAGGTAACCCTGATAATTAGATTTAATTAATTTAGTTTTTTAAATTAAATTAATTAGATTTAATTTCTTGTTTAATTTTAAGTATAATATGAAAGATTAATTTAATTAATATTAAAATTAAATTAATGGTTTAATTTAATTTTTAGAATTAAAATTAAATTAATGGTTTAATTTAATTTTTAGAATTAAAATTAAATTAATGGTTTAATTTAATTTTTGGAATTAAAATTAAATTAAATAGTTGGAACTGATAAATAAATTAATTGAATTTTTTAAAATTTATTTAATTTATTAAAACACCCTCATACTATTTAAATTTATTTTAGTTTGATTTTGATTATGCTTTATTTATACCGATTGGTCTTGAGAAAGTGACTGAACCGTGCATGTCTGGTTTTATTTATTTAATTATTTATTCAATGCGTGTGATGATTGTAATAATTAATTATATAAATGATGGTCTTCGAATTGTCTTTTAATTCAAATATGTATAAGGTCATATACGTCCAATGCACTAGTTTTATTTTGTACCCCTAGACCCCCTCACCTACGTGCGAGTATATTTGTAATTATACGGTGATGATATGAGACACAGACCCCAGCAAGTTGAGACGGTAATCCAAACGGGAGTTGAGCGCATTTCACTAGGGCTAGCTGCGATGTGAGTCAGGTGTCGAATCAGGTATGGATTCCCCTAAGTCAAGATTGATCCATTATGGATCGATCATAATATAATTCTCAAGACCAATCAGATTGCATGATTTACATTTATGAACTTTTTATTTTTTTTATACAAGTGAATGATTATTGCTTGATCACATGGAATAGTAAACAAGATAAAAATGTAGAAATATGTGATGAATGTTTTTCCATTGCATGTTCAGTTGTGAGTGAGACAATCTATTTTGAACATATAAATAGAAAATAATTATATTCTTCAATAAATATCAAAATCCCTCAAAGATATATTAAGTATTAAATGTCTCACATTACTCACATTTAAACAAAACTGGGTGTTTGGGGTGCTCATTAGCCATAGTTGAGAGTGCCTCTTACTACCGAGGCATTTTCATGAGAGAACTGGGTTGACTTAACTAAAGTGAGTAGTCAAGGATTATCCATAGCTAACTTTCTATCACATTAGAGGAAAGATGTTAAGGGAATCAGGTTCAGATTCCAAAAGTTGGGACTTTACTCAACAATATAAAGAACCATGAGTCAAGTGGTTGGCCAGCCCAGTGCCTACCTTAAAACCCTCTGAGTAGTGGAGTATTCATAGCTTGTAGACTATGAGGGAGGTTTAGAGGATCCTTTCCACTAGAGTAATCAAGTGACAGAGTATTATGAATCTAATAGTGAGGGATATTAAGGTTCTCTAAAATAGTGGGAGACATTAAAATGATATAATAATTTATTAATCATAAATTTCAAAGGGTAATGAAGACAAAGTACTAACTAATAATGTTTATCTGATATAGATTTAAAATGGAAATCACCAACACCATAAGTACTTTATCACTACGATCAATTCTGGATAAACAAAATAACATGACCAGGAATCACTTCCAGGAGTGGTACAAGTGCTTTCACATGGTACTATGCCAAGAAAGAAAGTTATATGTGCTGGAATCCTCAGTTCCTGCTGAGCCTCCTCAGGAAGCAAGTACGGTGGAAAAAGATAAATTGAAAAATCATGTAGACAATACACTTAATGTTCAGTGCATTATGTTGTCATCCATGTCCATCCAATTGAAAAGAAAATCATGAGGATGAGGATTCCTACATGATTCTTTCACATCTCTAAGAATTATATTAGGAGAGGGCCAGGAAAGAAAGGTATGAGATCTCAAGTTCCCTAAATAAGTGTAGGCTAGCCGAAGGTAACCAAACCGATCCTCATGTACTCATGATTACTGGGTATATTGAGAGGCTTGAAGCCCTTTGGTTCAAAATGAACCAAGAACTAGAAGTGGGTCTCATTCTTGCCTCTTTACCGCCAAGATTCTCAACTTTCATTGTCAACTATAATATGAATGATATGACAAAGTCACTCTCAGAAATTTTTCCTTTAGTTCTCCAAGATGAAAAGCATGTGAAAAATTACAATTCATCTATCCTTATGGTGTACAAAAGAAACAAGGGCATGACAAAGGGGTCTAAGGCCAAGTCAAGGCTAAAGAAACCAATGCATCATCCTGTAAAGACGACAAAGATTCAGAGGCAGAGTAATGAGAAGGAACCTGTCTATTTTGGAAGTGGCAATAAAGGATACTGGAAGAATAATTACAGAGTTGGGAAGAAGAAGTAAAATGGTGCTTCTACTTTAGTTATTTTTTTCATTGAATGCAATCTATCTTTATTTACAAGTTGGGTATTGGATACAGTATGTGGCTCACACATTTGTATTCATATACAGGAACCAAGTAGGTTCAATAAGATTGCAAAAGGTGAAGTGTATCTCTGAGCTGCAAATGGTGCAAGTCTGGAAGCCTTGGAAGTGAGAGCCTATCACTTAACCTGGACAAGTGGTTTGGTTCTAGTTTTAAAAAAAATTATTTTGTAACTTTTGTAACTAGGAACATTATCTCTATGTCGACTTTAGACACTATGGTATTTTATTTCAAGTTTGGAATTAAATGTTGTCTCTTTTATAGGGATAACATATTTTATGGTGTAGAACATATTAACAATGGTTTATACATGCTGGAACTCAAGAACCCCATAATGGAAATCAATGAAAAAACCAACCAACATTACTCATATATAACCCGCCTATGGCACTTCAGGCTAGGTCATGTAAACGAGAATAAATTATGAAGATTACATCAAGAAGGGTATTTAGACTCAGTATAGTTAAAACCCTTAGATGTATGTCAAGCTTGTTTACAAGGAAAGATGACCAAATCACCTTTCTCTAGGAAGGGAGAAAGAGCCAATTAAGTACTGGAATTAATACATACTGATGTATGTGGTCCATTTCCAATAGAATAAAGGGGTGGTTTTTCATACTTCATTACTTCTACTGATGACTATAGTAGGTATGGATATATCTAATTAATATGGTATAAGTCTAATTCCTTTCAAATAATTAAGAAATACCCAAATAAATTAGAAAACCAACTTGGTAAGAAGATAAAATCACTCCGTTCAGACCATGGAATAGAATATCTTAACCAAGATTTCATTGATCACTTAAAAGAGTGTGGGATAATATCCCAAATCACTCCTTAGTATACACCACAATGGAATGGTGTTAGTGAAAGGAGGAATAGTACCTTTCTTGACATTGTTAGATCAATGATGAGTCATGAAACTCTTCCATTATCTTTTTGGGGATACGCCTTGCAGACAATAGCATATACCCTGAACCGAGTACCAACTAAAGTTGCAGATGGGATTCCATATGTGTTATGTTATGGAAAGAAACCCAGTCTTACACACATATGTGTATTAGGGTGAGAGTCATTTTTTAAGACTTTACCAAATAAAAAATTAGCATCCAGAATCATGAAGTGTGTCTTTATAGGTTATCCTAAGGAAACCAAAGGATATTAGATATATAACCCTTTAGATAAAAAAGTTGGTGTGGAAAGACATGCCATATTTCTATAAAGGGAACATATTTCTATTAGAAATACTGGGATAAAGATTGAATTTGATGAATTTAATGCTCCATGTGCACAAGAGTTCGTAGAGGAACAATATCCATAAGAGGAAGTGGAAGAAGAAATTGTTCCTGAGACACAAATACTACGTAGGTGTATACGAGAGGATAAAGAACTAGAGAATTATGGTTTTCTTGTCATTGAGTCAGGTGACACGTTATTCCTTGAGGATGATGAACCTCTAACCTACAAGGTAGAAGTAGAAGGAAAAGAAGCTGCGAAATGGCAAGAAGCCATGCATTTTGAGATGGAGTCAATGTACTAAAATCAAGTTTGGATTTTGGTAGACCCTCCAAATTATGTAAATCCCATTGGATGCAAATGGGTATTTAAAAAGAAGATAGACATGTATGGTGAGGTTAATACCTTTAAAACAAGACTGGTTGCAAAGGGTTTCAGGAAATGTCAAGGTATTGACTATGATGAAACCTTATCACCAGTAGTAATTCTTAAATCTATCAGAATATTTCTTTCAATATCAGCCTTTCAGGATTATGAAATTTAGAAAATGAATGTAAAAACTAATTTTCTAAATGGGAAGTTGGTTTAAACGTCTATATGACTCAACCCGAAGGGTTTATCAATTCAAAGAATGCCAATAAAGTATGAAAGATACATAGATCCATTTATGGGTTGAAGTAGGCATTAAGGTCATGGAATGTTCATTTTTATGAGGCCATAATAGAATTTTTTTTGTCAAAAATGAAATCGAGCCTTGTGTATACAAAAAGTTTTAAGGGAATGCCATCGTTTTCCTAGTCTTATATGTTGATGACATATTAATTATGGGAAACGAGGTGCAAGTCTTACAGTCAGTTAAGACTTGATTAAATGAATGCTTCTCCATGAAAGACTTAGGTGAAGCAGTCTATATTCTAGGGATCAAGATCTATCAAGATAGATCTCAAAGGCTGCTTGGGCTAAGTCAAAGTACATATATTGACAAGGTACTCAAAAGGTACAATATGGAACATTCCAAGAGAGGATTGTTTTCTATTTCACATGGTATAAATCTCTCCAAGAAAATGTATCAATAAACATAGGAGGGTATTGATAGAATGAGTATAATCCCTTATTTTTAGGTAGTGGGGTCTATCACGTATGACATGCTATGTACTAGGTTTTATGTTTCCTTTTCCTTAAGCATGGTGGGTAGATATCAAGCCAATTCAGGAGAGCTATATTGGGAAGCTATTAAAACAATCCTAAAGTACTTAAGGAGTACAAAGGATATATTCCTAGTGTATGGAGGAGATGAGGAACTAGTAGTGATAGGATACACTGATGTTAATTTCCAGATGGATCGTGATGATCTTAAATTGTAGTCATGCTACATGTTTTGCCTAAATGGTGGTGTAGTGAGCTAGAGAAGCTCGAAGAAAGTTGTGGTTGCTGATTCTACAGTAGATTCTGAATATATTTCAGCTTCCAATGAAAAAAATTAAGCGGTATAGATACACATCTTTATCTTAGAAGTTAGTATTGTGCCTAGCAGTATAGACATTGTTCCAGTGTATTGTGATAATACTATTGCAGTGGTGCTTTCCAAGGAGCCCAAATCTCACTAGAGGACAAATATTATTCTTCATAAGTTTCATCTCTTGAGGGATTTTACTCAAAGATTTGAAGTCACAGTTTGCAGAGTAGCCATAGAGAACAACATGCATACCCCCTGACTAAATCCATTTCTCAGCAGAATCATGACTATCAGGTGAGATCTAGTGGATTGAGACTTATTATCAGTTGTCTCTAGTTCAAGTGGGAGTGTTGAAAGTGGGTTCCATAAACACAACTTGTATTTTAATTTGATTACCAGAACATGTATGTAGTTTTTTATATATACATATATTTATCTTTCCATAATAGTTTATATACTTCTGAATCCACTTTGTTTATGGAAATTTCTTTAGATTACATGTCGTATCAAAGGGTTATAAAAGATCTCAGGCTATAATGAGAACCCTGAGATTCCAGGACAGTAATCTTAAATTAATGTCCTATGGTCCCGTTACATCAGTCTAAAAGGACATAGATGATGTGTGACTATTAGGTGTTGGGGTCTCATAAGCATTGAGACTTATTCTCATGAAGTTCTCACTTGATGATCTCTAGTAGTTGAGATCATGAGGACTGGCTTGCATAATAGGAACACCACATGTTTCAGGTGTCATTGGTCGTTCCTATCTACGGACATGTGTAATGGTCTCCAGACTTGAGATCATTATCAATGTATGTCATTTAATTGCATAATTTTATTCAAGGTGAAAAACATGTCAATAAAGTCGTGGCAAGGTAGTTTGTGTTGGGTACATCATTGGTGACATGACATTGATTGAATGATCAAGATAGGATTTGTCACTTCTGAGTTGAGGAAGAGATATCTCAGGCCTGATTGATTAGAATGGTTTCACCTTCATTAAATCCATGGCCATAGTAGTGGAAGGTAATACCATCTAGACATATCGACAAATAAAATAAATAAAGATAAATGATGATGACACTAGTGTGCATTTGGCATTATTGAGATATCGATGACGAAGAAAATATATTACACAGACCATGTTCATAGGAAGGTATCCATTGATTTGACTTTACCTTATCTGTATAGGGGCCTCAATGGGTTTCTAGGCCCCACTCTTGGTTGGTAAATATTATTCACTACTATTGAGATAAGGTCCTAGAGGTTCACACACTGTAGTGCTTTGAGAATCTACCCTATTCTGGAAATAGGATTATAGAACCTAGTGGGCCCCGTAATGGGGTCTGAGTATTATCCAAGTTCTATGGATCACCAAGTAATAAATAAATTTTTTAATTATTCAATTTTGGAATAATTCGTTGAATTTATTTATAACATGTATTTTCAAGTGATTAAGTAAATACAAAGATAAAATATTATTCAAACAGATTTAAATATCTTGGGTTCGTTTAATATTTTCATGAGAAGTGAGTCGAGTTATTAACTCAAGATTATCATGAAATATATATTTAATATATATTTTAGTTAGTGATAAAATTATAAATATTATTTATGGCATAATTTAATTTGTCATAAATAAATATTTATAATACTTATACTATGAATATCAATTATATGGGGGTTCGAAGCCCATACTGGGTATTTTAGATATTCCTTATATAAGTAAGAGAGAGGATCTTCCCATGTAACTATTCATGATTTGGAATTGAGAGACTCTCTCTACTCTTGAATTATAGTGAGAGACTCTCTCAAGTAAGTAAGATCATCAAGCTCATTCTTCTTGGATTGAAGACTCGTGCTTGCGGTGATCATCACTGCATCGAAGTGGTCATTGGTGTACCGTGCTAGCACCTGGATTCTGATGAACAATGTGCAAACAGATTTAAGAGGCATGTGTGAATGATCTAGAGGGCTTTGATGTCGAAGTCTTCAAGCAATGGTCGCTGAAATATTGCAATGTATTTGCACGCGTCTAATATGAACTAGGTACATGTTCGATTTTATTTTTGTGCTCTATCAAATCCACGCGTGATCCTCAGACCATACCGGGATAATATCATTGGATTCAACATTGTAATGTCGCTTTAGTGACATAAAAAATTATAAATTCCCATCCCATCGGCTCACGATGCCCGTCTCGATATCTTAAAAACATTTCAATCCATGAACCACCATGACCAAATCAATATCATGCATAGAGAAATTTCTTTTGTGAGGTCTCAAATTCCATGACCCATATTCCACAACTCAGTCATCCTATATCAACACCGCTCCAAGACCAACACCAGATACATCATAGAATAAGGTATACTTCTTACCTGGCTCAAGTAAGGCCAGAATCAGTGTGGTTGTCAACCACCTCTTCAGTTCCCGAGAGGCGATCTCACAAGCCTCAGACCACTCAAACTTGATACCCTTCTTGGTCAAACCTAAAAGTGGTGTTTCCAAACAAGAAAAGTATTTAATAAAACTTCAATAATAA
Source organism: Viscum album (assembly GCA_963277665.1). Lineage (NCBI taxonomy): Eukaryota > Viridiplantae > Streptophyta > Magnoliopsida > Santalales > Viscaceae > Viscum > Viscum album. Next base: position 1,740,498,410 of record OY728155.1, read on the forward strand.
CTGACTAAACCTAGAAAACTTTATACATCAGAAACATTATTAGGCTAATCCCAAGACACAATTGTCTGTACCTTCTCTGGATCCATAGAGACAGCTTCATTTGAGATAATGTGACCAGATAAATGAACCCTATCAATCCAGAAATGTCATTTGGATAGATTTATATATAGCCTATGATCTCTTAGTATACTCAAGATGATGTCAAGATGTTTAACATGGTCATAATGAGTTTTAGATTACACCAAGATTTCATCAACAAAGACAACCACAAAATATTCTTGATAAGGATGAAATATTTGGTTCATTAGAGTCATGAAAATTTTTAGAAAATTAGTTAACCTAAATTGAACCACCGCAAACTTATACAACCCATAATTACTTATGAAGGAATCCCATAGTATATTAAAAGGTATTATCCACAACTGATGATACCCTGATCTTATATCAATCTTGGATAACACTAAATCACCTCTAATTTGGTCAAACAGATCGTCGATTCGAGGAATTGGGTATCAATTCTTAACCTTAATCAAATTCAACTTCCTATAATTGACCCAAAACTACAATGACCCGTCATCTTTCTTGGAAAATATCATCAGAGATCCCCAAGGTGACATACTAGGGTGAATAAACCCCTTATTATCCAATTCCTATAATTAATCCTTATTCTCTTGGAGTTCTATTAGTGCCATTCTATATGGTGGAATGGAAACTGGTTCTACTCCTGGAAGAAACTCTATCATGAACTCAACATCCCTCTCGGGTGGAATCCCTAAGAAATCCTTAGGAAACACATCCTGGAACCGATCCACTATAGGAGGAAATAAAATCTGTTCTTATTCCCCATAATTAAGAATAAGACAAGCCACCTGGGCTGTGAGTTCACTCAACTGTTGAAAAACTGGCCTGGCATGTCATGCTTGAACATCCCATTCACCATAGTGGATATACGTGTCTCCCTTGAGAGATGTGAATGTTACCCTATGGCGGTAATAGTCAATATGGTCTTGGTATAAAACTACTCATTCCATACCCAAAATTAGATCAAAACCTAATATATCAAGCATGAACAATTCTCAAAATAAATGGTACCAACGAACCTTGAGCGCACACCCCTTACATTGCCTGATATTTTCTGCTTGCACCCCTAATGGTGTATCAATCAATATGACCCCACACATACATTCCACTGTTATACCCAACACAACCACAAACTGAGTAGAAATAAAAGAATGTGAGTCACCTGTGTCAAATAATTCACTAGAAATCAAGGAATCTATAAGGATCGTAACTCGAACTATCAATGTCCCAGCCTCACCACCTCCATGTGTAGATTGAATTTTGTGAATATAGCATGCCCCTCTATCCTGGGCCTCGGTCTGAGTTCCTGGTGTCGTGTTGTCTTTTTGGTATGGATGCTCTCTCCCCAGAGTACCACATCCACCACCTCTACTGGTACGGCTATTCAAACTCCAAATGTCATCCTAAAAATGGTTAATTGATCCCATAACTTCACTCAGAACTGGACTCAATTCTACACATGTGCTTGACTATTACGGTTTTATACAGAACCTCTACACATTCCCCATCCTACCACACACTCGGTGCTCAACTAGTGGTTGGGGACACTGACTAGTGTGTTCCCCGACCTGCCACACTGAAAGAAAAACACCTTGTCACCACTCTTAGAGGTTGGTCCTCTATTCAAACCACTACACACTTCCACCCTAATGAGGATTTCTAAAATGACACTTCCTACCCTCGGAAGTCATACCATTGGTTTGTGACACTACATGAACCCACTGCCTGAAGCCTCCTTTATGTTCCCTTCTGAAATAATGGCATGATCCACCACCTCAGCAAACCTCTTTAAATGAAAGATGTTTACCTGAGACTTAATCTAATGTCTAAGACCATCCTAGAAACGTCTTATCATCATATCCTTGTCTCCTTACAACATTGGAATGAAGTGTTTCAAATTTGTAGAATGACTTGAATAATCCATCACCAACATCATTCTCTGGCTCAACCTCATGAACTTTGCAGCCCACTCCTATCTCAAGGTCTCTAAATAGAAGTGTTCCAGAAACTTCTTATGGAAGTCCTTCCATAGAATATCATCTTCATGTTGGGTCTGAACCAAGATATCCCACCAGCACTTCATCAGTCCCCATAGCATGTATGCTTCCAACATAACCCTATTCTCAGTTGGAGTCTCCAAGTGGTCCAAAATCATCTAGATGGACTCTATCCAAAACTCTGTAGCCTCAGGTCCACCCTCTCCGGAAAACATTGGAGGGTGTGGAAACTGAAACTCTCTAGTCAAATCAAACATTCTTGGCATGACTCTCCCTAGGTCCTGTTTCATCATCTTCATAAAATGATAAAAGTCCTCTCCTCTCCTTGGTTACCCCAAAGTGCTGGAACTTCCTACCCCACTTCTAGAGGAGCATTTCTAGCAATGTCCTCTTGTCACTTGACTAACACAATACTACATGGTTGAATATTCCTATAATTCCATACATGAATCTTAGAACATATAACATAAGGATCCCACAATTTACATAAAATAAGGCTCTACACTATCCATAACAACTCATCTCACACACAATATTCCAACAAACATCATTACACCTACAACACTACCCTCTATCATCTCTACCATAGGTCATGGATAACATGGGTAAACCAACATAGTTAGACACAAATTCTTCATTAGACTCCTTTTTAAAACCATTCCCCAACTTACAATGGAAAACATTATCCTTTAGGCACATTTCGATCCTTAAGGTTCATTACAACTAACATTTTTGACTTCTTCATAGCTCATTATAACCAACATCTAAATTCATTTACGCCCCTTAATTAACCACAATCCTCTAACTATTCATTAACATTCTTATTTTTACTCATTTTCATCATCTTTATTATACACCATTTTCTTCAAATTTTCAAGAAGGTAAAATTCATCCTACCCTTCATGTCCTACACACCCATCTTGTGTGTGCCTATCAGGATGCATTCCGCCTATATCCTTATGTGCCTATTATTATGCATGAATTTACAACCTCGTGTCTATAAGGCCCTGGTTTCAGGTGCTACCCAAAGGTGCCTCGTACTCGGTTGGTCACATAGCCTCAAGCACATTTCCCCAAACACCAGAGGCTGCCGACCAGTAGCGGGGGCCTTGGGTGTGATGGTGGGGAAACAATGCCCTCATTGGCAGAGTATGCATAGCAGAATAACAAATAATATAAATTATCAGAAGAAAAATACCATAAAGCAATTAAATAGAGGAATAATGAAATTAAATAACAACTGGAGCACACATATAAATGATGCATGTCACATATCTTTAGTAAAGCAGCCAAACACGACAATATTCTGGAATTAAAACTAAACCAAAGTACAATGAAAATAGGAAAACTCCAGCAGCATCGCAAGCCTAAGCTTGGTCCTATGCTCTCCAGCTCCAACCATCCAATCATGTACCAGAGGAATAAGGGATCTTGACCTTATCTACACCTGCAACCATATAATATGTTTGGGTCCAAAAGCATGACCCAAATAGGGTGTGATAAGAATCCTAGTAGAAAACCACCACAATATATGTTCCTAACTATCAGTGAGTATATATAGTAGGTAATAATGGAAATGTAGCAAAGAACTAGGAGTACACAAAATTAAATAGTTCTAGAGTTTCCATTTACATTCATTAGCATATAATGTTCATCATTTAATCAAGTAAGTATCACAACAAGTATCTCAGAAGACTACATTACAGGACCAAATCCAAGCTTGTGCTTTGGCTTGGCAGATTCATCACAACCATTCAATATTTATATTAACCTTCTAGGTAGCTCACATAATCTAACCCATCTAGACAAGTACTGTAATAAAAAGGAAAAGACACTCTGAGGAAGCATTCACTATCGATTCTCCCTATGGTCTTTCCATAACAACTACAGACTCTTTAGGGAAGCACTCAACATCAATTCTCCCTATGGTCTCATAACATAAACTATAGACACTCTGAGGGAGTACTCACCGTCAATCCCCCCTATGGTCTCATGGTGTGAAATATAACAGACACTCTGAAGAAGCACTCAACGTCAATTCCCCCTGTGGTCTAACTATACCAGGTTCTCACAACCCTATGCAATTCAATCGTGCATAAAAGATATCAAGCAGCCTAAATTAATATCAACTAGTACATGGATAAACAGTTCCAGTGTGTATCAAAAGCACGTAACAATCAGCAAGAGATAATCGGTTACATCTTATCAAGTAAGGTAAGGGAATAAGGGTTTCCTCATAGGCAACCCGGACCAAATGGCCCTAGAAATTCAAAAAGGAAATTCACCCATGGGTTGTTTCTTAAACATGAAATTCCACACAATATCACATCAAAAAACCCTTAATCCAACAATCAATCAAATGAAAATAAAACAGGGTTAAATTTCCTTAACTCAAAATACCTGAAACATGGGTAATCGGAACTTTGGAATATAAAACTAAAAGAAAAACAACGAAATGCAACAAACCACCTACCTAAATGTTTTACGAAGAACACTATAAAATTTTGTCCCTTGAATTGGCCTAGAACCTCATAGATCTACAAAAACATCAAAAACGTTCAACCTTGAATAACTCACGAAAGAAGAGGAATCAGGAGGAGAGGCTCTAAAAGGAGGAAGAACTTACCGAGGGGATTCCAACGCACCTATAGGAGATCAAATCGGACCTTGGATGAAAAAATGGTGGCTCAGAGAATATTTATCACTCTTGATCACTCCTGGAAGAAACAAGGCTGGAAGAAGGTGAATCCGGGTATTTGACGCAACCCCAGTACGATTAAACAAATAAAAATAAAAGTACATGGTGTGAACTATTAATGAACACGCTCTATATTTTTATCAACTGGCCCCTGACATTAGCAGTCCACCACGTCACCCCACACATCCATGTCTTGGCCGTTACACGCCCAAGACACAGTTGTACTCGGTAACTTGGTACATGGCGTGTACTTCTAAGTACACGGTGTGTACTTATAAAATTTCCAAAACCTCCCCTTTTTCTCAAAAACACCTGAAATCAATATCCATAACTAAAATTAAGATTTGGGTTCTTACAAACTTTCACTATTAAAGAAATTCATCCCCAAATTTCTCTAACAAGGTGGCAAATAAGAATCCTTGAACAGCTCCAGGCACTACGATCGCACATAGGTTTCCCTCTCCCAAGTCTCATCCTGCACTCAGTCATGCTACCACAACACCCATACCAGAGGAATAGACCGGCCACATAGAACCTTCACGCTGCAATAAACAATCTGGATAGGATTCTCCTCGAATGATGTGTCAACCTCCAACTCAACCTCCTCGAGTTGAAAAATAAGAGATGAGTATGAGAAGTAACTTCATATCTAAGAAATGTGGAATACATCATGCATAGCTCAGCACCTATAAGGTAACTACAACCAATAAGAAACCATCCTGACTCTCTTCAAAACCTCAAACGGTCCAATGTATCTCGGTGAAAACTTTCCATGTCTTATAATACTCCTGTGTCCCAACCTCAATGTGAAATGTAGAAAAACATGATCTCTGACCTTGAACTCCATAGGTCATCTCTATCGATCATCATATGACTTCTGTCATGATTGTGTAGTATACATCCTCTTCCAAATCAACTCCACCTGCTTTGTGGTCTCTTGGACAAGACGAGGTCCCAGTATAGCTACCTCTCCTACCTCCAGCCAACATATGGGTGATCGTCATGGCCTACCGTACAAATCCTCATAAGGTGTCATCTGAATCATCACTTAAAAACTATTATTGTGGGAAAACTCCACCAGAGGTATGTGTTTCTCCCAAGAACCTCCAAAATCTAGGATGCATCCTTGAAGCATGTCCTCCATCACCTGAATCATGCGCTCTGACTGGACATATATTTGGGGATGGTAAGTTGTACTCAAAAGAACTTGTATACCCAAATCCTTATGTATCCCATGCCAGAAATGTAAAGTAAATACGGTGTCTCTATCTAAAACGATAGAGCGTAGAACCCCATGCAACCTTATAATCTGCCAGATGTACAACCTTCAAAGATCATCAACACTGAAGGTCTCCTTGATCGGTAAGAAGTGTTCAACCTTTGTGATTTTTTCAATGATAACTCAAACTGTATTATTCCCTTGAGGTGACTCTGGTAAACCTATCATGAAATCCATCATGACATCATTCCACTTCCACTCGGGAATGGGTAACTACTGTAAAATCCCTGCCGGTCGCTGATTCTCTACCTTCACCTGCTAATAGGTAAAACATCTCATAAAAAATCTAGCAACATCTCTCTTTATACCTGGCCACCAATACTGATGGTGTAGATCTTGATACATCTTGGTAACACCAGGATGAACTGCCAAAACTGAGGAATGAAAATCTCACAAAAACTCCTCGTGTATGTTTGCTGACACCCATATGCACCCATGAAAGCGCAAGATCTCATCCTCACCTATGGTCCACCTAGGAGTAGGGTCCTCTCCTGACACACCATCCCGTAGGACTAGGCCTTCAGAATATGATAGTTTTATCATTTTCACTCAATAAAGTATATTAGAAGTAACATCTATAGAAGAAAGAAACATCTACCACTGCCTTTCGTGCACCTCCAAATGCATCTCAGAGAACTGAGCCATAAGCTGCCACTCAGTACTGGCATCCTGAACTGCCTATATCTAAGTCCTCCTACTCAATGCATTATCCACTGTGTTTCCTTTCCTAGGCGTGTAGGAAAGCTCAATTTCAAAGGACAGAAGGTACTCAACCCACCTTCACTGTCTCAAATCTAGGTCATGCAAGGTAAATATATACTTGAGACTTTTTTGGTTAGTGTACACTACAAAATGATCTCCCAGAAGGTAATGTTTCCAACAGTGCAAGTCATGAACAACTACATCCAACTCGAGATCATGCATCGGGTAATTCCTCTCATGTGGCCTTGACTTCCGAGACCCATACATAATAACTTCTTCCCCCTTCATAATCACTACTCCCAGCCCGATACCCGATGCATCACAGTAAATGATGTAACTCTTTCCTAGTTCTGGAAAAACTAGTATTGGTGCTAAAGTCAATCTTACTTTTATCTCCTAAAAGGCCAAATCGTAAGAATTTGTCTTCAAGTACTTTTCACCCTTCTTAGTCAAGTCCGTAAATGGAACTTCTAAGCATGAAAAGTCCTGTATAAAATTCATGTAGTAACAAACCAGCCCTAGAAAACTTTGTACCACAAATATATTCTTTATATTCTTCTAAGAAACTACTGCTCTCACTTTCTATGGGTCTATTAAAACTCATGTCTCTGAGTTAACATGACTCAAGAAGTGAATCTGGTCCATCCAAAAGTTTCATTTTGAGAGCTTAACATATAAATAATTCTCTATCAGTGTACTTAAAACAATATAAATATAGATAGCATGGTCGTATCGAGTGTGAGAGTACACCAAGATATCGTCCACGAAGACTACCACAAAAGGATCCAAGTAAGGATGGAATACTCAGTTCATCAATGCCATAAAAACTACAAGTGCGTTCATGAGACCAAACGGCATAACCACATACTCGTATAGACCATACCTTCTCTGAAAGGCTGTAAGTGGTATATCTAATGGTCTAATGTGCAACTAATGATATATGGATCTCAAGTCAATCTTTGAGAATGTCCAGGATCCTTGAAGCTGATCAAAGAGATCATAAATCCTTGTCAAAGGATATCATTTATTTACCGTAAACTGGTTCAGTTTTCAATAATACACACAAAGTCTAAGGGTATCTTCCACCTTCTTCGCAAACAGAATAGTCAAACCCTAGGGAGAAGTACTGGGTTGGATGAAACCCTTTGTCTATAACTCCTCTAACTACTTCTTGATCTCCTGTAACTCTGGTGTAGCCATTATATAAGGAGTAATAGACATTGGTTCCACTCCTAGAACAAGCTCAATAGATAAATATACCTCTCACTCCAAAGGTAAACCTGAAAATACATCTGGAAAGACATACCTGAAACGATCCACCGCTAGAGTAAAGTCCATTTGTGAAGTCCCATGGTTATCAAGATACAGACAAGAAATCTGGGTTGTAACACCTCTCAACCCATGATGCTCAGTTTCATCTCTACTCACCTTTACATCCCATTCACCCTTATATAGAAACAATTTGTCGTCTGGTTATGTAAAACTCACCCTATGGCGATAGTAATCGATAACAGCCTGAAAGGGAACTAACCAGTCCATTATGAGAATGACGTCATAACCTGTCATATCTAAGACATAAAGATACCATAAGAAGTGACACCCACCAACCTCAAGAATTCACTCCTTTCACTGGCGTACACTAGCCATTCTAATCCCCAATGGAGTGTCCAACATCATTATATCAGTATAAGTAAAGATACAGAGCCCAAGGATCTCCACAATAGGCATAGATATAAAGCTATGAGAAGCCCATATATCTAAGAGATGAGAAGATAAAACTAAGGCAACCAAAATCGTACCTCTAACCATAGAGGGTCTGGGATCCTGCTCCTTCTAGATCTACTCCAGCGCAAAATCCTAACCTGTGATGTGGCCCTGTGAAGTTTTCTAAGATCCCTGATCTAATACACCCTATGGTTGTTGAAAACCCTGTGTTTTAACACTTTGGTAACGACCAACACCTCATCTTGAACGGCCTGAAGAACTCCTGCCCCCAGTCTGATGTGGGACTAGTGGTCCTGCTCCAGTATGAGGAGTCAAAATAAATCCTCCCTCACAAGCTGCTGGAAGAAAGGTGTTGTAGAAACACTAAAGATGTCCCATCTTTCCGCAATATCAGAACTCAATTGGGTCTTTTGGGCACTCAGGTTTCTTATTTATGCTCTTTCCGCACTGGTAGTACACCACCTGGCTACTTAAAAGAAAATATCACCTACTTGGATCTCTATTAGTAGACGCCCTATGGTGCTTCCTACTATCAGTCATAAGGTTACCAACTCTAGATTCTAAATCGAACTATCCCACAGCTCCAAAATCCCTCAGGTTGCGCTCGATGATCAGCACCTAGTTGACTATAAAAGATATGGAAGTCAACCTGAAGATTTTCACCTGAGATTGGATGTCATGCATGATACCATCCTCAAACTTTCTCACCAAAAATAACTAATCACCCCCCAAAGTGGGTGTGAATAATTTCATCTCTATGAAGTGAGAAGAATACTTCATGACTGAGAGAGTACCCTGCTCCAAACTCATGAACTCTCGGGCTCGGTCGGCCCTCAAGGTCTCCGAGTAGAATTATTCATAGAAGTTCTACTGGAACTTATCCCAATCCATAACTCTCTAGTGTCCCGCCTATGATATCACATCCCACCATCTCTTGGAAGAATCTCGAAGCATGTACATAGCGAGCTTCACTCTCCTATAAAGAGGTGTCTTCATATGCTCGAAGATAGACAACATGGCTTATAACCATGACTATGCAGCCTGAGGTCCTCCATCCCTTGAGAAAGTGGGAGAATGTTGCTACTGAAAAACCTGCATCAACTCTGCCATAGATGGGGCAGGATGCGATTCTCCCTGGAAAGTCTACGTCATCCTCATGAAGCCTTCTCGGAACTATGCATCAGAACCTTTATTCTAAATGACAGTTGGTTCCATGAAGGGCGTGACGAGAGGTTTTGCTAGTAGTCCTTGTTCTACTATTTCTGATGTCTGGTCATTGCCTCGAACCTGGCATACAACTAGAGGATGTCTCAGTGGCATGACTCAGCAAGTTCAAGTGCACACCTCAGTTCAATATTATCAAAGACTAAAACTTAGAAGTGAAAGAAAAGAGTAGGAGAAACAAATAATCCAGTTTTTCAAAATAGGGTTACATGGCATGTATACCCTCCACAGAGCGTATTCCCTTAGGTTTTAACATGGGCGTGAACCTCTACCAACCCTGGTCGTGTACCACCCACACACAAGGTGTGTTCATCCTCAAACACGGTGTGTATTTGAATTTTTTTATCCTGCCCGAATACTCTTACAAATCACAAACTAAACATTTATCTTAGAAAAAAACTACACTGATTGTATATGCCAGACACAACGTGTACTAGAAGGATTTCACAGACCCGTTTCATTGGCCACATGGCTGGATACAAGGATCACCAAAACACTGAGTGTACTCCTAGTACACGGTGTGTTCAAGAAAAGATTTTTCCAACCCATGTTCCTTCCCACACGGTTGGTAACACGGTAAACAAATACACGACATGTTCATTACATACATGGTATGTCCTATAAAAGGGTTCCCCATTACCATGCCTCTGCTCACACAGTCATTCACACAATCATTATTTACAGGACGTATAGAAAAAGTACATTGCGTGTACTTAAGAAAAAAAATTTCTTCCCAAATATAAGGATACATGGCATGTATTCATTATCACACACCATTTATTCTAGGTTTTTCTAGACAGTAATCCTTAGAAAATACTCTAGAATCCCATAAAACACTTAAACAAGCATTAAAGTGCCAAATTTTGATCTGTGAGGACCCATAACACCTCAGGGACCAAATTTTGGTGCCCATTTAAATGAAACTTTAAATTTTCCAATACCCTATCAAATATATAAGGTATTCTATCATGACATTTATCACAACATCATACATATCTAGAACAACATCTATCACAATAGCATGAAAACAGTAATGCACCCTAAATGGCATGACAATAATGCATGACATGTGATCCCTATTAAGTGCCTATATGATGTATGAGATGTAATACTCTCATATCATCAGGTTTAAATAGAAATAAAACCTCAATGATATAAATCATAAAATAAAAAATCAATTGTGTCACCCAACAGTGAAATCAAATCAACTGAAATAATTTCAAAACCATAAAAATTAAAATATTTTAGGTAACTTGGATTTTCCCTGTACACAGGTTAGATACTCCTGGGAACAGCTTATTACCAACTACATATTCCTTTATATCCCTATATATAGGACCCAAATAGTAAGACAAAGTAGAAAAGAACCTTCTTTGATACCACTTTGTAACGCCCCAGTTCCGAGTGTCGCCCAAAGGTTCCCCGTACCCGGTTGGTCACATGGACACAAGCGCATTTCCCTGAATTCCAAAGGATGCCGAATAGAAGCGAGGGCCTTGGGTGTGATGGTGGGGAAACTATACCCTCATGGGTAGAGTATTCATAGTGGAATAACAAATAATAAATAGTATCAGAATAAAAAATACCATACAATAAGTAAACAACGGAAGACTGAAAGTAAATAACAACTAGATAACACATATAAATGATGCATGTCACATATGTTTAGGAAATCATCCAAACAAGAAAATATGTTGGAAGTACAACTGAACCAAAGTACAAAGAAAACAGGAAAAATCCAGCAGCATCCCAAGCCTAAACTTGGCCCTATGCTCTCCAGCTCTAACCATCCAATCATGTACATGAGGAGGAAGGGAGCTTTCCCTTATCTACACCTGCAACCATATAATATGTTTGGGTCCAAAAGCATGACCCAAATAGGGTGTGATATGAATCCCAGTAGGCAACCACCACAAGATCTATGCCTAACTGTCAATGAGTATATATAGAAGGTAATAATGGAAATGCAGCAAAGAACTATAAGTACACAAAAGTAAACAATCCTAAATTTTTCATTTACATTCATTAGCATCTAATGGTCATCATTTAATCAAGTATCACAACAGGTATCTCATAAGACAACCTAAAAGGATTGAGTCCAATCTTATGCTTTTTCTTTGAAGACACATCACAACCATTCAATATTTATGTTAACCCTCTGGTCAGCTCACACATTCTAACCCCTCTGGACAAGTACTGCAATAAAAAATCAAAGACACTATGAGGAAGCACTCACCATCAATTACCCCTATGGTCTTTCCACAAAAACTACAGACTCTATGGGGAAGCACTCAACATCAATTCCCCCTATGGTTTTGTAACATAAATTATAGACACTCTGAGAGAGAACTCACCATCAATCCCCATGTGGTCTCATGGTGTGAAATATAATAAACACTCTGAGGAAGAACTCAACGTCAATTCCCCATGTGGTCTAACTACAGCAGGTCCTCACAACCCTGTCCAATTCAATCGTGCATAAATGATATCAAGTATCCCAAAGTAATCTAAACTAATACATGGATAAATAGTTCCAATGCGTGTCACAAGCATGTAACAAGCAGCAAGATACAATCAATTCCATCTTATCAAGAAAGGTAAGAAAACAAGGGTTTCCTCATAGGAAACCTAGACCAAATGGCCCTAAACATTCAAAAAAGTAAATGTACCCATGGGATGTTCCTTAAATTTTTAATTCCACATAATATCACATTAACAAACCCTTGATCCAATAATCAATCTAAGGCATATAAAATAGGGTTCAATTTTCTTAACCTGAAATACCCGAAACATGGGTTATCGGTACTTTGGCATATAAAACTCAAATAAAAACAAGGAAAGGAAACAAACCACAAACCTCAACATTGTACAAATAACACTCTCAAATTTTGGCCCTTGAATCGCCCAAGAACGTTGTAGATCTACAAAAATTTCAAAAACGTTCAACCTCGAATAACTCTAGAAACAAGAGGAATCGGGAGGAGAGTCTCTAGAATAAGGAATAAATTTCCAATGGGATTCCAACACACCCTCTAGAGATCGAATCGGACCTTGGATAGAGAAATGGTGGCTCAGAGAAGATTTGTTGCTCTCAGTTGCTCTTGGACAAAACAAGGCCAGAAGAAGGTGAATCTGAGGATTTGATGCGACCCTGGTCTGATTAAACAAATTAAAAGAAAAGTACACAGCGTGTACTATTAATGAACATGTTGTGTATTTGTCTCAACTAGCCCCCGAGGTTAGAGGTCTACCACATCACCCCAAATGTCCATGTCTCATCCATTACACGCCCAAGACATGGTTGTACTTGGTAACTGAGTACACGACGTGTAATCCTAAGTACACAACGTGTACTCCTAAGTATACAGCGTGTACTCCTAAGTACACAGCGTGTGATTATAAAATTTCCAAAACCTCCCTTTTTCTCAAAAACACCCAAAATCAAGATCCATACCTGAAATGAAGATCTGGGTTCTTACAGTGTCATTCCTACCATGAGAAAAAATATCATAAAACAATCACATCACATCACATGTGCATCACTCAATGATGAAATATCATTCAATCAATAAAAACACACACCAAGAACAACAATCCCACCCTGGGTGACTTGGGTTTTCCCTCATGCATGGATTAGATAGTCCCAAACATAATCTCATTGCTAAGTACTGACACTTCCTAACATCCTATCAACCATCAAAAAAATAAGACCACAGAAAATAACCTCTCTAATACCACTTTATAACATCCCTGACTGAGAAACCACTAATCGGTGATCTGAGCCGAGTCACCACATGGCCTTAAGTGCATCTCCTCATACTCCATAGGTTTATAACTAATGGTGAGGGTCTGATAAGTCATTTGGAGAGACTATACCCTCTTTACCAAAGTAATCCCCAACAGATAACATATGAAATAAAAAAATAATAATCAAAAAACCCAAAACATTCATTCCAACTAGTTTTCAAACAGGGTACAAACCACAACCAGATATTTAATATGTCTTTCCATGTTAATAGTGATAAAAGTGAAGGAAAACCCAAAATAAATACCAATAGTTGAATCCCCAAATAGGCCCTAACTCCGAGTCTGGATCCTTATCCATAAACTTCCCAAACCCAACTTAACTCCCTAGCATTGGACCTTTTCCCTTATTTTGGCATGTTACCATGAAATCTGTGTGGGTGCCCAATGGTGGCCCAAGCAGGGTGTCAGTATAACTCAGTAGGTCACCACAACAGTGTCTATAAAAATATCCAGTCTAAACATATAGTGCATGCAAGAACTAATAAAATAACAAAGTAAGCAAGACAACTCGGGTGTTATTAGGTAACAATGTTTACTTTACCCATTTACCACTTTAGTTCCATGTTTCTCATTTAGTTCATCTTCATCACTTGATTCATTTCCATTACACATTCCATGGGTTAGACATTTACATTATTTATGCAATGGAATATGAAAATCAATTACTAAGAATAAGGGTATAATTCACATTCCCGATCACTCTAAGGATAAAAAATTCATAACATTTACATCACACTTACCTTGGAGCCTCGATCTAAGTATTTTCATCAAATGCATTTGTTAGAGGAATAGAACCTCGGTCCCCTTCTCTAACCTATCCATTATAGAGTGGAGTTTAGAGACTCATTCTAAACTGACCTGTGGGAGTAGATCTTCAAGTCCAATACCCCCAAAACTACCAAGCCATGTGCACATTATTATTTATCCGTTTACCACATATATCATATCTCAAACCTTTCACAATCAATACATATAACATAAAAATTCTATAGGTTCTGGGCACAATGGAAGCACAATATGGGCATATACCCAACTATTCAAATTTCCATAATCAATGATTAATCCGGGATCTATATGAAGAAGAACACTAGTATCCATAGAATTGAATCAAAGATAAAAGAAAAAGGAGAGAACCTGAAACCGAGAAGAGAGGATTGACATATTTTGTTTATAATTAATTTAATTTAGTTATAGAATTACCTCTAAAGTGATTCTATCTTTGTTGATGCATACGGCCACAGGTATGAGGTGAAGCTTTATTGTGATGTATAATCCAAGGATAGAAATACTCTAGAGGTGGTCCACATGTGCTTCACGTATATCCAGATGTCACTGAAGGAGTCTCCAGGTTCTAGTGTGGAAGATCCTTACACTTTCGATGTCCACCTTTGATCACCTTGAGAATCACTTCCAAAGCGTTATGCTTGATCTGGTGGAGGAGAATATCTCTCATTCTAAAGAGCATTCTTAGAGAGGGAAGAGTTCTCTAGGATTGATATATTTTCTCCAAGTATGTTATGAAAACAACAATTGGTTAACCGGTGGAATGACCTATTGGCTTATATAGAGAATAATAACATAATAGGGAATTTAATTCACTACGTAATAATAAATAATTAGCATAGGTGTTGTTATTTAATTTATTATTCCATGTGAAAACCCCATGTCAAATAATAATAGCAATGCTATTATTTCCAAGACATGTGTTTAACTTTCACGCTATATTTAAATATTATTTAACCAAATAATATTTAATATTATTTCTCACCAAACACATAACTTGGTCAACCAATACTCATCAATATTTATAAGGCCTTGAATAATGACTATTTATTTATTAATAAATATAACTGTATTATTCTCTGATAAATAAATATTTCATCTGCAATATATTCTCTCAAATAACTAGCAACAAAGTAAATGATATCAGGCATACTTGAATAATTATTAAACCACAACTAGGAATATTATTTATTCAACTTGTTAAATAAATAAATTATTTAACTGTGATACTGGCTACACTTAGTGTATGACCCTCTAGGCCTCTTTCTCGTAGGCATTAGTCGGGCTTTCCTAAAATCCAATATTACTCTCTAGCAACGGGTTAAGGGACCCAAGAGAAAGAAGTTGACATCACAATGAAATGTCACCTCGTATGAATGCTTACCATGAAATATAATCCCTTTGTCCTGATATCTTCAATCAAGCGAGTTGCAAGAAAGTATCATCAAACCATGTGCTTGATTTCTCATTATTTAACTTCCCATAATTGAACTTTCCTAGAGAACACCATGGCCATGGATTTAGTAAGGCTATATCATTTCCATCAAAGGGACTGAGATATATACTTCTATAAAAGTGAAAAATCCTTTCTCACATTATTCATTAATGCAGTATTACTCGTGATGCATCCAACATATCCTATCTCGCCGAGAACATCTATAATCATGGTTTTTTCAATACATATAAGTGTACAAGTCATAATAAACATTAATAATAATCATAAAGTCTAAGGACCAATACAAATGTCCACATATAGGAACATCCAATGACACTTATGAATGTGGATTTCCTACTGGCGGGTCTTGTTCTCATAATATCCTCCTAGATATTACCAAGGGCGCACACCATGAGAAGGTGCCTCAAAGTTTCATGAGTTCCTACCCTTGATATCCTATATCATTTTTGTCCCTTAAAATGATATCATCCATCCTAGAACATATATTCAAGAACAGCATCATGGAACTTTTGGGTTCCCATCATAGTAGGGATACGCTATAACCTTTTAGTGTGACAACTATTCTTAGGAAATTATCATATATTATGTCATACATAAGAAAAATCATGATGTGATAATAAGTTTATTAATATTCATCTAATGAGTATAGGTTTATCAAAAATTACAAAGAATTTGGTTTCTAGGGTACCAACTCCAATAGACTCCCACTTTCATTAGAACCAACTACTAACAACCTTTAGTACACAAGATCTTACATGATATTCATGCTTCTACTGAGATATACCTTTAGTCAAGGGGTCCATCATGTTCTATTCCATGGACACTCTTCTCACTACAGATTCACCCCTTTGATAGAAATCCCTCAAGAGGTGATACTTTCGAAGTATGTTCTTTGTCCGTTGATGTGACCTTGACTCTTTTGAAAGATCCATCGCTGCAGTATTATCATAATACAATGTAATGAGATCTTTACTAATAGGCACCACATCAAGCTCTTAAAAAAATTTATGAATCTAGATGGCTTCCTTGGCTGCATTAGAGGCCTCTATATATTCATACTTTGTTGTAGAATTAGTGACAACTAGATGCTTTGAACTCTTCCATCTCACAGCTTCTCTATTGAGACAGAAAGCATATCCTGATTGCAACTTCAGATCATTATAATATGTCTAAAAACCATCATCAGTATACCCTCTGATGAAAAGATCCTTGTCTCCTCCATACACTAGGAACATATCCTTAGTTCTTCTAAGATACTTAAGTATAGTGTTGACAGCAGTCCAATGTTTTTCTACTAGATCTACTTTATATCTTCCTACCATGCTCAATGCATAGGAAACATCAAGTATAGTACATAACATGGAATACATGATAGATCCTATCGCTAAAGCATATGGAATCTTACTCATCCTATATTTCTCATGTTGTGTTTAGTGACACATTTTCTTTGAAATATGTATACGATGTGACACTGGAACCAATCCCCTATTGGATTGTTATATACTAAATCTCTTTAGTATCTGGTCAATATGTATACTTTGACTTAGTCTAATCATCTTGGATCCATCATGAATGATCTTGATCCCTAGAATGTAGGCTGCTTCGCCTAAGTCCTTTATGGAGAAGCACTTGTTCAACCAGTCCTTGAATGACTGCAAGACTGGTATGTCATTTCCAATAAGCAATATGTTGTCAACATACACTACTAAGATAACAATTGCATTCCCATTAAACCACTTGTAAACACATGTCTCACATTCATTCTTAATGAAACCAAATTCTCTTATGATTTTATTGAATCGAATGTTCCATTACCAGGATGCTTTCTTTAATCCATAAATGGATGTTTGCAACTTTCATACCATTTTAGCATCACCTGGTGTCACAAACACTTCTGGTTGTGTTATATAGACATCTTCCTGAAGGTTCCCATTAAGGAATTAAATTTTTACATCCATATACCAAATCTCATAGTAATGGAAATCTTATATGGAAAGTATGATTCTAATGGATTTAAACATGGAAACTAGAGAAAATGTTTCATCATAGTCAACTCCTTGACATTGTTTAAAACCCTTATCCACTAGCCTTTTTTTATAGGTACTAACTTGACCTTCTATTCTAGTTTCTTATTGAATACCCATTTACACCCAATAGTATTTACATCAACAGGCCCATCAACCAGAACCCATACTTGGTTCTGATACATGGAATCCAAATCAGAATTCATTGCTTCTATCCATCTTGCAGCTTATGAACTTTCTAATTCTTCCTTATATGAGAGAGGTTCATCATTGTTCAACAATAATGAGTCACCATCCTCGGTGACAAATAAACCATATCTCATTAGTTCCCTTACCTCTCTTGTAATCTTATGTAGTACTTGTATTTTGGGAACTACCTCTTCCACGGTGACCTATGGAACTTGTTCCTGTACCAACTTCTATGTATCTTGATAATAAACTTCATTGAATTCAATATTACTCCCACTATCCTTGTTTAGGATGTGCTCTCTCTCAAGAAAGATGGCATATCTAACAACAGTCACTTTCATGTCTGAGGGGTTGTATAGGTAGTATCCCTTTGTTTCCTTGGGATACCTTATAAAGATACACTTCGTGCCCTGGGGTGCTAGTTTATTTCCTGAGAAAACCTTAAAAATGTCTCGCATCCCCATACATGTGTATACGATAAAGTGGGTTTCTTTCCAATCCATAGATCGAAGGGAATCACATTTTCCACCTTAGTTGGTATTTGGTTTAATGTGTATGTCATAGTTTTAAATGCATATCACCAAAAGGATAATGGAAGATTTGCATGAATCATCATCGATCTTGCCATGTCTAACAAGTTACGGTTCCTCCTTTCACTAACACTATTCCACTATGGAGTATAAGGTGGAGTGAGTTGAGATAGAATCTCATTCTCCTGTAAAAGGTCAATGAACTCTTGTTCAAGATATTATCCACCTCGATCCGATTGAATCTTATTTATCTTCTTACCAAGATGATTCTCTACTTTATTCTTGAACTCCTTGAATTTATCAAAGGAATCGGACTTATACTTCATTAAGTAGACATATCCATATATACTCAAGTCATCAGTAAAAGTAATGAAGTAAGAATATCCACTTATAGCTTCTACTAGAAATGGTCCACACACATCAGTGTGTACTAATCCTAGAATCTCTATGGACCTTTCACCCTATCCACCAAATGGTGTTTTGGTCATTTTACTTTGTAAATAAGTGTGCCATCTATCAAGTGGTTTTAGATCAGAATATTCTAAATAACCATCTTGACAGAGCTTTGTCAGGCACTTCTCATTTACATGACCAGGTAGTGATTCCACAACTAGGTGTTGTATGATTCATGTGAACTTGGTTCGTTATCAATTTCCAACACTTGGTTCTCATAATTTAATAAATATAGACCATTTTTTAAATGGCCATACCATAACATATGTTGTCCTTATAAAAGTAACAACATTTATTTATAAACTTGAAAATAAATCCATTTGTATCTAAACTAGATATAGAAATTATGTTCTTGGTAACACTAGGTACATAATAACAGCCATGTAAAACCAAAATCATTCCCACCGGTAATGTGAGGTGGTAGTCACCAATGGAAAGAGTAGCTAGCCTCACACCATTGGCAGCTCGCAGATCCACCTCTCCTTTGGAAATTTTTCATAATCTACATGGTTACTGCATTTGAATATAGATGTGATCCCCACAATCTGTATCTAATATACAATGTGTAGAAATAGAAATATTTCACTCGATAATGAACACACCTTTGGATTCCCCTTGCCTCTAGGTTTAGTTCCTCTTCTAGTGGCCTGAATTGCCACATGAAAAGTATACTATGTCCTTTTCCTTTCCTAGCCTTTGGATCTTCTTATTCTTGGTCATACAGTGCTCAGAGGCTTTAGATTGTTTATAAATCTTAGGTCCCTTTTCATTTTCCTTCCTCTTCATATTCACCATAAGGACTGGGGGTTTTTCACACCCCATGTCCTTATCAACTTGGCGAATCAGGGTAAGAATCTCTGATAGACTCTTCTCATTATTGCTCATATTATAATTCACAATGGAGAAGGTCTTAGGAATCGATGATAGTATGATATCTGTATGCAAATCATCTGGGAATTTAATCCCTAATATATCCAAACACTCAATGTAGAAAATAATCTTGACTACATGTGTTCTAGTTAGCATAGACTCTCTAATCTTAGTAGTGAACAAAGAGTTGGAGATCTCATGCCTCTCTTGTCTCGCCTTCTCTTGATAGAGATCCTGATGGTGATATATCATGCTATAAGCATCCATTTCCTCATGTTGCTTCAAGATATCATTGGTCATGGATGATAGCATGAGGCACTGAACATTTGTAGCATCATTCAGATGTTTCTTATACACATATAGTTCTTCATCACTTGTCTCATTTTTAGACGCAACTAGTAAAGGCTCTTCCTGCACATAAGGTTTCCTCTCATGGCAAAGGATAACCCGAAGCGCCTTTTCCACTCTTGGAAATTAGTGTCAGTGAGAAGGTTTTCCTTCTTGAGTATGGATCGCAATGATATGTTTGATTTCATTTTGATTTTTTTTTCTACAAATTAAGGTGAATAGAGTTTTAGTGCTTTATCTTGATAAATATAGGCAAATAAATAAATAAATATCTATTAATCTCCCACTATTTTGTCAAAACCCAATATCCTTCACCATTGGATTCATAATATCCTATTGTTTATACATTCTAGTGTAAAGGATTCATATTTCCCTTCACATTACCCCAACTAGGGTTGGTCAAGAAACTTTAAAGGTTTTAGGTAAGTATTAAAAATGCCAACTGTATTAACTCACAGTTCCTTGATCTGTTGAGTGGACTCCCCAATCCTAAAATCCTTAATTTTGGATTTTCTAAACCTTTGCCTCCTAGTTACACCAAGTCCTGTTTGGGCAGTAAACCCTTGATGTAAACTAAGTTAATTCAACCCAAAACTTCAAATTATAATTCCTCGATAATTGAAAGCACCCCAACTAGGGTTGGTCAAATACTTTGAACTATGTTTTGATTCTAACTGAATTAATGTAAGGCTATACCAGCTTAATATTTAATTTAGGGCTTTTATCCTTTATGTGTAAATTACCACTTATTATCTTTTTCACATGCTTTTTAATGTTAAGTGGGATATACTTAAGTGATCAAACATGTATAGATAATATTTACACATAATCTATTTTTTATTTTAGTTACATCTTGTATGCTTGTTAGTTCATTAATTATGTGATCACATCAAATATCCATAATAAATAATCATACAACTAACATAAATAAAATAAAGGGTATGATCATGAGCCTTACTATTGGTTAGTTTATCTAGTAGTTGATAAACTAACCCAGAACTAGGGGAAAAACACCTTGAACTGTTTAAGGTTTGTGTTTACAGCTTTCCACCTATCCACCTTTGTATTTCCTTGGATTGGTTTCATCTCAACTCCTAACTTGAACTACCGCCACTAGCTTGGGAGATCCATCCATTAGATATTCTTTTAACTCACATGCAGGTGAGGAGTAAAAGGGGTTTTACATGAAAGAAACTATGGGAATGTAGAACCTACATATTAATGAGGAGAAGGCACTCAAGCCAACAATTTTAATTTAATAAATAAATTAAAAGGGAACCAATCACATGCAAAGGTCTGGTCTATCTCATGATCATCCACATACATACAACGAATTACGCATTTAATAAAACTATCATTCAATTATTTAATCATTCTTATTAATATAAATTACGCTCAAATCGATTAATCATTATCTTTAATTAATAAATCTTTTTTATCTTAATTCTTTTCTGAATTTCCTTGAGATTCTCATCCATAACCTTGTACATAACTTGTACCTTGGAATTAACCCAATGAATACCCATCCAAAACTACCCAGCATGTATTTATACTGGTATACACTTTATTCTTTGTGACATGTATCATGCATGCAGAATTATAATTGTAATACAACTCATACATAATGTGTAAATATTTTAACATTATGTAGATATTAATTAAACATTTATATATATATATATATATTTCAAACACCTATCACATGTTGTGTCCCTGATTTATTCCCACACGAAGGTACATGTCTCAAGGGTTACATAATATAATAATAAATTTTTAAATCTACGTAATCTAGAAACAGTACACGGCATGTAAATCTGACTACACGGCATGTACCCTCCTCACCATCCATCTGAAGTACACGCCTAGGGAAACGGCATGTGAGGTGTACTTTGGAAATATTTGGAGTATATAGTGTTTCCAATGGGTCACATTCCATGTAGACTCTGCATTACATAGTCATCGGCTGGGAAATCCATGTATGGGATACATGACTTGACCCTGACCTGAAGAAACTACATGCTGTGTCTAGTGGGCCCCATGGTGTGTAGTCTGGCTGACTATGCGTCATTTTTTCCTGGTCAACATGCATTGTAAGAATTAACTACACCACATGTCATAATGAACATAGCTTGAGTAATTACCAAACTACTCTTGATTCATTGAATAGAAATACGTGGTGTATTGATCCAACTACATGGTGTGTATTCTTGTGTTATCTGGAAAGAACCGTTGATGCCTCCTAATGAGATCCTTGATTTAATTTTAATCACAAAATTATTTGTTTTTTAGATCTACGAGAAAGGATAAGGGAGGAACAGATCTCGAAATTTATATTACAAGAACGATTAAACATTAATTGACAAACTAAATTATTAAAGTGTAAATCATCAATAAATTATTTAAATAATTATAAACAAAAATATGACTGCTCTGATACCACTTGTAGGTTCTGGGTGCAATGTAAGCGTAGTATAGGTGTGTACCCAACTATGAAAATTTCCATAATTGATTATTAATTTGGGATCAATGTGATGATGAACGCTAGTATCCATGGAATTGAATCAAAGATAAAAGAAAAAGGATATAACCTAGAACCAAGAAGAGAGGATCGACATATTTTATTTATAATTAATTTAATTTAATTGTATAATTATCTCTAAGGTGATTCGTTCTTCGTTGATGCGTCCGACCACAGGTCTAAGGTGCGGCTTTGTTTGCAATGTAGAATCCAAGGATAGGAATCCTCTAGAAATGATCCACACATGCTCCATGTGTCTTCGGACGTCACCGAAGGAGTCTCCAGGTGCTAGCACAAAAGATCCTTGTGCTTGTGATTTCCACCTTTGATCACCTTGATAATCACTTAAAAATAATTCTCCTTGATCCGTTGGAGGAGGATCTATCTCGTTCTTAAGATCACTCTTAGAGAGGGAAGAGTTCTCTAGGCTCGAGAGCTTTTCTCCAAGGATATTGTGCACACAACGATTGTTTAGTCAGTGGAATGACCCCTTGGCTTATATAGAGAATAATAAAATAACGGAGAATTTAATTCACTAGGTTATAATAAATAATTAGCAGAGGTGGCGTTACTTAATTTATTATTCCATGTGAAAACCCCATGTCAAATAATAATAGCAATGTTATTATTTCCATGACATGTGCTTAACTTGCACATTATATTTAAATATTATTTAACCAAATAATATTTAATATTATTTCTCACCGAACCCATAGCTTGGTCCTCCAATCCTCCTCAATATTTATCGGGCATTGAATAATGACTATTTATTTATTAAATAAATATAACTACATTATTCTCCGATAAATAAATATTTTTTCAGCAATATATTCTCTAGAATAAATGATTGTGAAATAAATGTGATCAGGCATACTTGAATAATTATTAAACCACAATTGAGAATAATATTTATTCAACTTATAAAATAAATAAATTATTTAACTGAGATACTGGATACACTTAGTGTGTGACCCTCTAGGCCTCTTTTTCGTTGGCATTAGGCAATCTTGCCTAAAATCTAAGATTACTGTCTAATAATAGATCAAGGTTCCCAAGATAACGAAGTTGATGTTACAACGACATGTCACCTCATACCAATGCTTACCGTGAAACATAATCCATTTTTCCTGATATCTCCAATCAAGTGAGTTGCATGTAAGTGCTGTCAACTTATTTGCTCGATTTCTCATTCTTTGACTTCCTAAAATTGAACATTCCTAGAGAACACCATGACTGTGGATTTAGTTAGGATATATAATTTCCATCAAAGGTCCTGAGATATCTACTTTTGTATAAGTGACAAATCCTTTCTCACATTATTCATTAATATAGTATTGCTCATGACACACCCAACATATCCTAACTTACTGCGAACATCTGTCATCATGGTTTTCATCAATACATCTAAGTGTACAATCCATAATACCCACTAATAATAATCTTAAAGTCTAAGGATCAATACATGTGTTCACAAATAGGAACATCCAATGACACTTATGAATGTGGATTTCCTACTGGTGGGTCTTGTTCTCATAATATCCTCCTGGATATTACCAGGAACACACACCATGAGAAGGTGCCTCAAAGTTTCATGAGTCCCCACCCCTAATAGTGTATATCATTTGTTTCTCTTAAAATTGTATCATCTAGCCATAGAACATATATTCAAGAATAGTGTTGTGGCACTTCCAGGTTCTCATCCTAAAATGGATCTACAATGACCTTTTAGTGTGACAACTATTCTTAAGATATTATCACATACCATGTCATGCAGAAGAACAATCATGATGTGATAAGGAGTTTATTAATATTCATCCAATGAATACAAGTTTATCATAAAGTACAAAGAAGTTGGTTTCTAGCGCACCAACTCCAACACATTTCGCATGCCATTTAACACATAAATCATTCCTATGCTTTAACCCATTAACACATTTACCACTTTTTGGATTTGGTGGCCTAGAACCAACTACTTTGTACTTTATTCATCAATAAATATCTTATCACATCTTGATTGTTCTTCTGGGTGACAATGCATGTGATAATTTCCTAAGGATGGTTGTTTCATTAAAGGGTCATAGCGGATCCCTGCAATGATGAGAACCTGGAAGTTCCATAACACCGTTCTTGAATATATATTCTATGGTAAGATGATGTTATTTGAGGGACATAAATAATACAGGCCATTATGGGTGAGGACTCATAAAACTTTGAGGCACCTTCTCATAGTATGTGCCCTTGGTAATATCCAGGAGGATATTATGAGAACAAGACCTGCCAGTAGGAAATCCATATTTCATAGTGTCATTGGATGTTCCTATCTTGGGACATGTGTATTGGTCCTTAGACTTTAAGATTATTATTAATGGGTATTAAAACTCGCACACTTAGATGTATTGATGAAAACTGTGATGACATGTTGTTCGCAGCGAGGTAGGATATGTTGGGTGCATCACGAGTAATACTGCATTAATAGATAATGGGATAAAGGATTTGTCCCTTATATTCCATAACAGAAGTAGATATCTCAGGCCCTTTGATGGAATTGATATAACCTAAATAAATCCATGGCCATAGTGAGGAATGGGCAAGTTCAATTCTGGAAATTAAAAGAATGAATAATTGAGCACATGGGTTTATGGCACTAGCATGAAACCTGCTTGATTTGAGATATCAAGACAAAGGGATTACATTACATGGTAAGCGTTCATAGGAGGTGACACGTCATTGCAGTGTTAACTTATTTCTTTATGGGTTTCTTGGCATGTTGCTAGACGCTAACCATTGACTTTAGATAGGATCCGCTTAATACCACTGAGAAAAAGGCCTAGAGGTTCACACACTAAGTGTTTCCAAGTATCTCAGTTAAATATTAATTTAACAAGTTGAATAAATATTATTCCTGATTGTGGTTTAATAATTATTCAAGGATTCCTGATTGCATTTATTTCAACACTAGTTATTCGAGAGAATATATTTTGGGAGAAATAATATACTTATTAGCAATTAATGCAGTGATATTTATTTGAGAAATAAATAGCCATTATTCAAGGTCTAATAAATATGGAGGAAATAAAGAGAATGGAAAAACAAAAGTACACTCTTTGTATATTAATATACACATCGTGTATTTTTTTCTGGGAATTTATGAGAAATAATATTATTGATTTAATTAAATAATATTCGGTGTAATTTTCTGGGTGCATGACAAGTAATAATAATATTCAACTGTTATTATTAGACATGGGATATTACTAAGAATTAAATGAAATGAATACATGATTTCGGGTAATTAATTCATTTTATTATTCTAAGTAATTAAAATCCCAATTATATAATCCTCATTAGCCTATCCATTCTGGGTGTTGTGCACAACGGAACTAGAGAAAGATCTCAAGACAAGAGAGAATTATTTTCTTCCAAGAATTCTCTCAAGCTATGAGAGAGAGATCCTCCTCCACCGAATCAAGGCGGTTGAAGGCGGACATTGCAAGTGAAGGATCCTCCATGCTAGCACTCAAATGTCCCTTCAAAAACGTCCATAGATACGTGGAGAACATGTGGATTACTGCTAGATTAATCTTACACTTGGATTCTACGATGCAATGATGGTTCACATCGGATTGTGACCGGAAACATCAACAGAGAGAGAATTCCCTCAAGGTAATTATTGTATTTTAATTAAATTAATTATAATCAACATATGATGATCCTCTCTATGGTTCTGGTACTCCATTACTTTATTTCATTCTTCATTCTATTCTGAAATACGGCGTTTTATTATCATGATGGATCTCGGATTGATCATTGTTCACAGAAAAATTAAAGTTGGGTACACCCACCAACGCGCTTCCACTGCGCCCGGAACCTACAAGTTATATCAGAGCGGTCATATCATTGATTATAATTATTTAGTTTTTTTTTGTGATTTATGCATTTAATAATTTAGTTGTTTCAATTAAATTTAATCATTATTTAAATCTGAATCTCGAGACATATTCCTCCTCTTTCGTTTCTTGTTCACCTTACAGAAACGATTTTTTCTTTTAATTTTGATTAAAATAAATTAGAGGATCTCATATAGAGGTTCCAAACATTCCTGGTCATACAACACCAGAACATACGGCGTGTATTCGGTAGTACACGCCATGTAGTATAGGTTCCATGCACCGGGACAGTCCACAGAACTAGGTCATGTCATTGGATCCTATCTAAGTATTTAAGAATCCATGTATTGACCAGGAACATGTGGCACATAGTTTCTGGATTACATGTCATGTATCCCACTGAACACAGCATGTAGTACCTTCGGGTTAGGGTTGGACCGTGTACCCCATAGACAGTTTTCCCGGCTGGAAACCGTGTAACGTGGATACTACACGGCGTGTGTCCCACTGAACATGTCGTGTACTCCGAAGATTTCTAAAGTACATATACACGTCATGTCCCCAGGCGTGTACTTCATATAGATGGTGAACAAAAGTACATTCCATGTAGTCGGAACTACACTCTGTGTACTCATCCAAATTATGAACATTTATTAAAATTTATTATTATATTATACAAACCCTTGAGACGTATACCATAGTTCAGGTGTAAAGTTGAGGCACAACACGTGATAGGTGTTTTATATATATGTGTGTTTAATTTAATATTTTTGTAATGTTCATTTCTACTCATTGGGTAGTTATGAATGGGAATTCATCGGGTTGCCTCCAAGGTACAATTTACATACAAAGATAAGTTTAAATGAATTTATTTGTTTAAAATTATGATGGATGATAATCTCAAGGAAATTAAGAAAAGGGTTTAAGATAAAAGGATTGATTAATTGAAGATAATTGATTGATTCGAGCATGATTTATCTTAAACAAAAACGATTAAATAATTCAATGCTAGTTTTATTTGTGCGTAAATATCGTTGCATGTATGGATGATCATAAGCTATACCAAGACCTTTGTATGTGAATGGTTTATTTTAATTTATTTATTTAAATTAAAATTTGTTGTCCTGTGATCCCTCTCCTCATTAATATATAGGGCCTATGTGCCCAAGGTTTCTTTTATATAAAACCTCATTTTACCCCTCACCTGCGTGTGAGATAAAAGCATATGTAATGGATGGAACTCCCAAGATGGTGGAGGTAGCTCAAGTTAGGATCCAAGGTAAAACCAATCCAAGGAGATACAAAGGTGGATAGGTGGAAAGCTGTAAACATGAACCCAAAAGGTTCAAGGTATTTCTCCCCTGGGTCTTGGGTTAGTTTATCAACCACTAGATAAACAAGATCATGATCATACCATTTATTTTATTTTTTTAAGTTTTATGGTTTATTTATTGTGGGTTTTTTGTCACGATCACACAATTAATGAATTAAACAAGCATGCAAGATGGAACTAAAATAAGACCGGATTATGTGTAAATATTATCTTAGACATGGTTAATCACTTAAGTATATCCCACTTAATATTAACAAGCATGTAATAAAAGATAAAAAAATGTTCAATTTACGTATAAGGATAAAATCCCTCAAAGAAATATTAAGTTGGTATAGCCTTCCATAATGTAACACTCCAAGATTTCGCAGTATGTTATTTTTTTTAAAGTAATTCAATAGCTTGCGCTACACGCAACACCAATTTTGAGCGCACCATGACTTACCAAACTAGACGTTAAGAAAGTGGTTATGAATAGTATTAACTGAATTTTGAATTTTATATACTCCATATAATTTTAGAATCCATATTACGTGTTTCTCAAACATAATATAAGAACAAATTCATTTTTTTTAGATAAAAGAAGTGTTTTTTAAAAAATGAAATTTTACCACCTTTTAATGGAAAGCCCTTTTAAAACTCAATACTTGAAACTTGTATATATTCAATTTAATGAAATTAAATTATTCTTTATAATCAGGATATAAAAATTTATTTTGGATAAATTTTTGTTAATTTTCTGATAACTTCCACATTTTGATGAATACTGAAATTTAATAAATTGTAATTGAAAACAACTTTTTTAATCAAAATAATTTATAGTGTTAAATTATGTATTTGAATGGTTTTTAAGTATAATTATATTATATTGTTATCATTTAATACAATGTAGGTCATTATAAGTAATTTCACATTTAAATTTGACATAAACACATGTCAATCTTTTGATAGTTTTTACTTTTTAAAAACCCACTTTTCGGTTTTGACAACGGGAATTAATTTTAAATTAATTAATGAAACTTATATATTTTTAATTTGGTAAAATAGAATTAATTTTTGAATTCATAATATCAAAATTATCTTAGGGTAAATTTTTGGTATTTTTCTGAAAACATTCAATTTTTTATGAATAGTGAAAACATTGCGTTATAGTTTAAAACTGACTTTTTATTTAAATAATTATTTATTTTATTTTTTTTAAGTCAAAATAGATATATAATACCTATATAAGTTCAATTTAATTTATTGGAGTCATTTTATAATAAAATTAGATGTATAAAATTTTATTGAACTTTTTATCATCTTTTCCACCTCCTATGAGCATTTGCAAATTTACATAAAACTTAATTTTACCATTTCTGTGAGTTGATTTTCAAAAATCTAAGAGACACGGCTAATATCAGTAAGTAAAATTTGGTTCAATAAGATGAAAATAAGTTTTGGTGAATAGTAACTTTTGACTTTTATTTACCACGGTTAAAAGTAAATAGGGTAATTAATGGTAAAAATGATATCATAATTACCCTAACACATGTCCTAATTCTATTGGATAAGTATAATTCGACAAAAAACAACCTTATGAATAAAATATTAACCGCTTTGGTCCACTTGGATTAGATTAGGACATTTATTATTATTTTATTTAAAGAAGAGTTAAAAGAGTTAAATTCAATGTTTAATAACTAAACCATTTTTAATATAGAGTTACAAACAATATAAATTCGACTATAAATATTCATTATAAAGATAAAAAATATTTCCTACATAATGTTATTTTATTTATAATTTTTAGACATTAAATAATTTAATTTATTTTTGACATAATGATGATGCAGTAATTACCTTATTAACGAAATATTAAAATAATTGATATTATAAATATCCAAATAAATGTAAATTGAGACTTCTGATGAATTACACTAATTTTCTAGGTTAATATGACATGTTAAGGTTTGTTTAATTAATTTTATTATAAGTAATAAAGTTTTTATGACTTTCAAAAAAATCAAATACTAAATAGTGTCAAAATTGACATAATTGAGTTTTTAAAACAAATATTATATTATTAATTGATATAATATTCCCAAAAATATAAGGTTTGAAAAAATGACTTAGATAAGGTTATATATATTAACAATTAACCACATGGGGTTCTCTTGTCAAGTTATAGTAAGTTTATTAACTATATAATATAAAAATACAAAGAGACATGGTAAATGTCAAACTATTTAACTAAGAGTTAAATCTAAAAGATAAGGCTAATATGATGACTTAAACCTGTCTAAAACCTATTTGTTGAGAGTTTTTATACCCATACCCACCTTAACATTTAAATAATTCATTTTGGAGCCATTATAAACCGAAAATTATTTTATTATAAAATAATATTTCATGTCTTTCCTAAAGTGACCCTCGCCTATCTTATAAAATGGCACCTCCCCTTCTCTTAATTTCACACCTTCAAAGCCTTTTGTCTCAGCCAACCCATACCCAAATATCCTCCCAACATTCCTACTTCATCCCATAGTCATTACTTTGGTCATAAATCCATCCTAAGGATCCCTTTTGATCAAATCAAAAGGAAGAACCCGAAGAAGAGGTAAATATTTCATCACCTCTTTCAAGTTATTTTCTTCTTCCACTTCTTCTTTATTTGTTGTTTAAATTATAAAATAATAACTCCAGTATATTATATATACTGTGATGTTATTATAAAAATGGTACAACCATATTCATTACTCTATCCACCCTATAAATGACAAAGTCATCATACGTGCATACGTACGGATTACTGTCTCCATGTCGTGGTGTAGTTTGTTATTCAAACACTTCATTATTTGGATGAGTATAATAATGATTATAACTGATGTAAATAATAAATATAACATTTTAATTATTCTTTATATATGATATATCATCCAATTTCATACTATTTCACCATCAATATAATGATATTGTCGCTTGTGCGTATGTACGGATTACCATCTCCACGAACGTGATGAGATTCATTCCCCATCGTAATCATTCAATAATAATTTTCATTATATGATTAAAAATAATGTTTATGAACTTAATATCATTATTTATTTGAATAAAATACTTCCTACCCATAACAAACATGGCTTACGTAACTGAGTATATAAAGGAAAACGGATCAGTTAACACCCGAAACGATGATACTACTAAAATATTATTAACAAAGAAATATTAGAGGATCATATATGATATCATATTTATGTATATAGTTATTATATAATTTAATAACAATTATTTAACTATTATACAGGAGTTTAACGTACCCTCGACCAAGGAAAAGTACAAGGTAAGGTGTTTCTTATCTCACTTTTATTCCCGTGAGATTTCCCTTATTTGCCGCTTATTTATTGCATGTGGTGTATTGTGTACTAACATTTGATATATATTATAATGATTCTATTTATATTCATGTTATTCTATGATTCATTTTGTGGTTATTAACTTTTGGTCATGCGACTCGATTTATTATAACATGGTAAGGGGTTTTCATCTCACTTCTTATTCCCGTGAGATTCATGCTATATTGCCACTATTTCCTTTTGTGTGGTGTATGTATTGCCCATGATTGTATTATTTGTGTAATATACTTTAATTTATGTGTATTTATATCTACATTGTATGATACTTCTTTCATGGGGTGTATGTTTCGTAAGTTACTAAATCAGTAAGGGAATTTCAAATTTTAATTTCTACTCATTGGGCTTTACGCATACTTCATTGATTATTTTACTCCATGATTATGTGTGGAATAACTATTTATTATTTGTGTAGTAATTTCCACTCAAATTTCTGTGGATATAATTTTTATACACATAATCATTCCATTGATAAATTCTCAATTCATCGATATGAACTTGATAAGAGTAATTTTAACTCAACCTCCATTCATTGAGTTAAACATCCAATTCATTGGTGTTGTTTTTAAAAGAATATATGTGAAAGGCCTCTAATTTATTTACATTGAATATCCAATCATATTGAGTGTATTTATATTTTTCACACATAATTATGTCATTTATTTATCCTTAACCTAATGATACGGTCTTTATAATGGATTTCATCTAAACTTACATTCCATTGAGTCTTCTTTGTTGTTATGCACCAACTCACTTTTTTCTGGTGAATATAATGTATTTTGACATAGTATATCATGAATCAATTTATTCTCATGATATTATAAAGTTTTTATTACCTCAATTATTTTTATTCAACCGTCTCTTATTTGGTTAGGAACTCTAACTAAAATATCATTTTAAATGTTTTAAAATTTTATTCTTCTAAATCTTTCTCATTAATGTCCATGTTTTAAAAATGGTTTTAAGGATTTATTTATATGGACAAGAATGTTTTAAAATGTTGATTCCTTTCAAAAGTTTAAAAGTGTTATGGGAAACTTTGATTCAAAAATCTATTTTAAATATCTTTTTGATAAATAGTGATACTTTTAAATGTTTTCAAGAAAAAGGGGGATATTTCTCTCAAATAGTTTTGATGATTATTTTCATCTATGTCAATATCCTTAATTATTATTGATTGAGGTTGATTTATTATAATAAAATCATCCATATTGTATTTAATGAGTTATGTTTGACTGTGGATGTGCTATTTTTATGTCATTCATGGTTTGTGGTTAAAATATTGACATTTCTTATGCTATTTTTAATACGAATGTTTAGATTATGTTTCAACCATTTCATATGAGGAATGCATTGGACTTAGTAAGTGATGGGTGGAGCCCGCTATGGCTCCTCGATGCATCGGTAGGTCTCATGAGACAAACTAGTGTCTTGGAATAAGGCCTTGAAAAAATATTATTTGTAGTCTTGGCACAAGGCCTTGACTATATGTGGTTATGAAGTCTGGCATTATGCATTCTATCATTATAAAAGTGGCTTTTGATATTGCATGAAATTATTTGACTAGTATAATATCCATGTGAATAAGTAACTGGCATTATTTGATTTTATCTTTTTCATATTATGCCGAAGTTTAAGTTTAAAAGGCTTTTGTTTTAGTCTTATACATTTCTATAAATGTTTATGTTTATTTATGAAAGTTTATGCCATATTGTTATCCTTACTGAGCATCTGAGCTCACCCCTTTCTATGTTTTATTTTTCCTAGGATGTGAAGAAGTATTTTATGGTTGACCTATAGGGATAGGATAATGATATAAGTGTGTTTAAATAGGGGATGAAATGTTGTTGTTGTTTTTATTTCATGATATAATGTAAAACTTATGAGTGTATCTAGTACTTACAAGGCTATTAAATCGGTCGGTCTTTCGGGTCATGATTCCATGTATCAAGCCAATGTTATGTAATAATGCACCAACTCTAGGTAACTGGGGTCGGGGCGTTACAGTTGGTATCGGAGGAAGTTTAGTACAAACCTGGGAAGCTAGATTTAGAAAAAAAAAACTCTGATTAGGAAACACTACCCTAAGATAGACAATAAGGATTAGTATAGAATAACATCCAAATATTTTGGTAATGTAAATATTATGTGGGTTTTCCAAGCAATACATCCATGTCTGGATACGAGAAGGTAGAGGCGGCTCTGGCACAGATGTACCTAGGAGTGAAAACTCTGACAAGGAGTTTTGTGCTTGACCCAAGGCATCCTGGTACACGACAACAGACCTTGTTGTACTCTTGGTTATGACACTCCTGGTGGATATGCTTAGGATAATTCACATTTTCTTTACAAATCGATTTGAATTATTTTAATATAAGATGAGAATAAATAACCTTGGTTAATCCTATGGTGTTTTATATTAAAAATAAGGTGTTATGATATTCTCTGAATGATTTTATGACTCACACTATGCTTTCTTGTGTTAGTCAATGGCTGGATTCCAAGGAAGTCATAATAACATTGAACATGATGTACAAGGTGGGCACGGTGGTGGAAATGAGCAAAAAAAATGGAATGTTGATAGGTTTAAAAGATATCATGTTCATGCCGAATCAGTTTTCCAAAAATATGATCAACAACATATATATTAACCAACTCCCAGACTCAACGAAGAAGAGAAAGGTGGTGAATTATAATAGCTCCATTAGTGGAGACCATATAGAAAAGAAAGCTCAATTTCCATCATGCAGGAAATGTGGAAGGAGACACCTAGGAAATTGTCTCAAGGGAACAAAGAAATGCTTTATGTGTGGAAAAGAAGGACATAAAGTAAATAATTACCGAGGAAAAATGAAGTGTATTATGGAAGAAAATAAAAATGATCCTAAGAATCCAATTATATTCATTTTTCGTAAATGTAAAGGACCTTGGAATTACCTAAGTCAATGTCCTATTCTATAGGATAACCTCTAAGTTAAGGAACAAACTATGTGGAAATAAATGGATGGATAAATGTTTAAAGTATGGGATTACTTTGGAAGACTATTATCTTGTATGTGTAAGCATGAATTTTGTTATGTTAAAATTCTATTTGAGGAATAATTATATTTTCTTTTATGGATATAGTTATAAAAAACCATTTGGGTTTATATGATCCTTGAATTTTAGTCAATTACAGGTTATTAATTTTTGGGATGAAAATACGAGGTATGAGATAACTTTTGTGGTTAAATTATGTTATGGTTATTTTGAAGAATTTATCTCATTTTGGGAATGTTATAAAATATAGTTTTTGGAAAAGGAAAACATGCAGACCGTGTGACAACCCATCGCGTCGGACAAATCTGTGGGAATCAAACCCACAATCAGAGTGTGATTGGGATTTATTGTCTACCACTGGACTACGTGTAGTCCCTGGTTAGTGTGACTAATTCTTTTTAGTTAAATGATTTTATTGATCAATAATAAGTTCATTTAGGATATTATGTCTTATCGAATGGATATCCTTAGTATAGGAAAATGACTTGGTGATTAAGTGATAAATGTTATTTTGGAAGATGTTCGCTCTGTTGGGAACACTATATGCCTAAGGAAAATATAATACTATGAGATTTCATTTTAGGAGTAATGGTGGATTTTTATCTATGTTTTTATTGTGGATTTATAGCGATTTGGTTTATTTATGGAAATTATTAACCTATCATAGAGAATATGTGATTAGTTTAATTACTTTTAAGTATGTGACTTTAAGAGTAGTCGATGTTATTTGGAGATGCAATTTAACGTGGAAGACTAAGTAATCAAATTATTCTAAGTTTTGGGTTTCAATATTAGTTTGGATTATATTAAATGATTTTAAGGACAATTGTTTATTGAATGGTATTTATTGAACTTTGGGAATTATTGGTTTAATTTTAGAAATTAAGATTAGTATTTATTTCTCTAAAGGATTATCCTTTTGGGGGATCATCTGATCTTGTACTAACTATTTTGGTTTTGGTTAATCTCTAAAGACAATGAAAATATGTAGTTTATCCTATGTGGATCATGTGATTCTCTAGAAATTGATTCTACCGCTTCAGATGTGACCAAGTCATCTTGAATACTCATCGTTTGAAAAAAAAAGATATGAGTTAGTGGTAGAAATTTTTTAAAGGATGAAAATATACTTAAAAAGTAAGTATATCCCTTTATGTTCTTAGTCAATATCAAAAATAGATTTCTTAACTTTATTAAATGGAACTTAAAACAAAAAACGTTGTCTGTTTACTTTTCCTACTGGAAAACTAATGACTGTTTATCCCATCACAAGTTTGTGGTTTTCTTGTTGTTAACTTTCTCCTGATCATGTTTTCTATCACTCTCCATCAGAACATGACACTTATTTTATCTTTCATATCCATGTTTTCCTACATGGAATCCGAGTATGGGTTATCTTGGGTGACCTTTGTACTTCTCTTTCTTTCTTTTAAACTGATAGTTTTATTGACTCTTTTTCTGATTTGGTACTTTCAATGAAGTTCCCAAGCCCAATTTTAAAATTTAGAGGATGCAATTTCCAAAAGGGGGGAAGAATTTAACACCCCAAGATTTCGCAGTAAGTTATTTTCTTTAAAGTAATTCAATAGCTTGCGCTACACGCAACACCGAGTTCGAGAGCGCCACGACTTACCAAACTAGCCGTTCAAAAAGCGGTTCTGAATAGTATTAACTGAATTTTTAATTTTATATACTCCATATAATTTTATAATCTATATTATGTGTTTCTTAGACATAATATAAGAACAAATTCATTTTTTTAGATAAAAGAGTATTTTTTTAAAAATGAAATTCTACCACCTTTTATGGAAAACCCTTTTTAAACCCAATATTTGAAAATTTTATATATTAAATTTAATGAAATTACATTCTTTTTTAGAATCGGGACATAAAAATTTATTTTATATAAATTTTTGGAACTTTTTTGATAACTTCCATATTTTGATGAATATTGAAAATTACTCAATTTTAATTAAAAACAACTTTTTTAATCGAAATAATTTATAGTATTAAATTATGTATTTGAATGGTTTGGAAGTATAATTAGATTATATTTTTATCATTTAATACAATTTAGGTCCTTGTAAGTAATTTTACATTTAAATTTGATATAAACACATGTCAATCTTTTGATAATTTTTACTTTTTAAAAACCTGCTTTTCGGTTTTGACAACGGGAATTAATTTTAAATTAATTAATGAAAATTATATGTTTTGAATTTGGTAAAATATAATTCATTTTTTAATTCAGAATATCAAAATTATCTTAGGGTAAATTTTTTGGTATTTTTCTGAAAACGTTCAATTTTTGATGAATAGTGAAAAACACTGCGTTATAGTTTAAAACTGACTTTTTATTTAAATAATTATTTATTTTATTTAAATTTTTTTAAGTCCAAATAGATATATAATACCTATATAAGTTAAATTTAATTCATTGAAGTCATTTTATAATAAAATTAGTTGTAAAAAATTTTATTGAACTTTTTTCCATCTTTTACCCACCTCCTAGGAGCATTTGCAAATTTACATAAAACTTAATTTTACCACTTCTGTCAGTTGAATTTCAAAAATCTGAGAGACACAGTTAATATCAGTAAGTAAAATGTGGTTCAATAAGATGAAAATAATTTTTAGTGAATAGTAACTTTTGACATTTATTTACCACGGTTAAAAGTAAATAGAGTAATTAAGGGTAAAAATGATATCATAATTACCCTAACACATTTCCTAATTCTATTGGATAAGTATAATTCAACCAAAAACAAACTTAGGAATAAAATATGAACATATTTGGTCCACTTGGATTAGATTAGGACATTTATTATTATTTTATTTAAATAAGAGTTAAAAGAGTTAAATTCAAAGTTTAATAACTAAACCATTTTTAATATAGGGTTACACACAATATAAATTTTACTATAAATATTAGTTATAAAGATAAAAATATTTCATACATAATAGTATTTTATTTATAATTTTTAGACATTAAATAATTTAATTTATTTATGACACAATGATGATGTAGTAATTACCATATTAATGAAATATTAAAATAATTGATATTATAAATAACCAAATAAATGTAAATTGAGACTTCTGTTGAATTCCACTAATTTTATTGGTTAATATGACATGTTAAGGTTAGTTGAATAAATTTTATTCAAAATTAATAAAGTTTTTATGGCTTTCAAAAAAATCAAATACTAAATAGTGTCAAAATTGACATAATTGAGTTTTTAAAACAAATATTATATTATTAATTGATATAATGTTCCTAAAAATCTAACGTTCAGACAACAGACTTAGATAAGGTTATATATATTAATAATGAACCACATGGGGTTCTCTTGTCATGTTATAGTAAGTTTATTAACCATATAATATAAAAATACAAAGAGACATGGTAAATGTCAAACTATTTAACTAAGAGTTAAATCTAAAATATACGGTTAATATGATGACCTAAACATGTATAAAACCTATTGGTTGAGATTTTTTAGACCCATACCCACCTTATACTTTAAATAATTCATTTTGGATCCATTAGAAACCAAAAATTATTTTATAATAAAATAATATTTCTTGCTTTTCCTAAAGTGACCATCACCTCTCTTATAAAAGGGCACTTCCCCTTCTATTAATTTCACACCTTCAAATCCTTTTGGATCGGCCAAAACCTACCCAAATATCCTCTAAACTTTCCTCCCTTCATCCTAGAGGCCTTTCTTTGCTCAGAAAGCCATCCTAAGGATCCCTTTTGATCAAATCAAAATGAAGAACCCGAAGAATAGGTAAATATTTCATCACCTCTTTCAAGTTGTTTTCTTCTTCCACTTCCTCTTTATTTGTTTTTTCCATTATAAAATAATAACTCCAGTATATTCTATATATTGTTATGTTATTATAAAAATGGTACAACCATATTCATTATTCTATTCACCCTATAAATGACAAAGTCACCATACGTGTGTACGTACGAATTACCGTCTCCACGTCGTGGTGTAGTTTGTTATTCAAACACTTCATTATTTGTATGGGTATAATAATGAGTATAACTGATGTAAATAATAAATATAACATGTTAATGATTCTTTATATATGATATACCATCCAATTACATATGATTTCACCATCAATATAATGATATTATCGCTCGTGCGTACGTACGGATTACCGTCTCCACGAACGTGATGAGATTCATTCCCCATCATAATAATTCAAGAATAATTTTCATTATATGATTAAAAATAATGTTTATAAACTTAATATAATTCTTTATATTAATATAATACTTCCTATCCATAACAAATATGGCTTACGTAACTGAGTATATAAAGGAAAACAGATCAATTAACACCAGAAATGATGATACTACTAAAATATTATTAACAAAGAAATATTATATGATCATATATGATATCATATTTATGTATATATTTATTTTATAATTTAATAACAATCATTTAACTATTATACAGAAGTTTAATGTACCCTTGACCAAGGAAAAGTACAAGGAAAGGGGTTTCTTATCTCACTTTTATTCCCGTAAGATTTCTATTGTTCACCACTTATTTATTGCATGTGGTGTATTGTGTACTGCCATTTGATATATATTATCATGATTCTCTTTATATTCAAGGTATTCTGTGATTAATTTGGTGGTTATTAACTTTTTTTCATGTGACTTGATTGATTACAACATGGTAAGGGTTTTTCATCTCACTTCTTATTCCTGTGAGATTCATGCTATATTGCCACTATTTCCTTTTGTGTGGTGTATGTACTGCCCATGATTGTATTATTTGTGTAATATACTTTAATTTATGGGTATTTACATATTTATTTTATAATACTTCTTTAATGGGGTGTTTTTTTCGTAAGTTACATAATCGGTAAGGTAATTTCAATTTTCAATTTCCACTCATTGGGCTTTACGCACACTTCATTGATTATTTTACTCCATGATTATGTGTGGAATCACTATTTATTATTTGTTTAGTAATTTCCACTCCCATTTATGTGGATATACTTTTTATACACATAATAACTCCATTGATAAATTCTTAAGTCATCGATATGAACTTGATAAGAGTAATTTTAACTCAACCTCCATTCATTGAGTTAAACATCCAATTCATTGGTGTTGTTTTTAAAAGAATATGTTTGAATGTCCTCTAATTGATTTACACTGAATATCTAATCATATTGAGTGTATTTATATTTTTCACACCTAATTATGTCATTGATTTATCCTTAACCTAAGTATACGGTCTTTATAAGGGATTTCATCTCAACTTACATTCCATTGAGTCTTGTTTGTTGTTATGCGCCAACTCACTTTTTTGTGTATATACTGTACTTTGACATAGTATATCATGAATCCCTTTATTCTCATGATATTATAAAGTTTTTATTACCTCAATTATTTGTATTCAAGCATCTCTCATTTGGTTAGGAACTCTAACTAAAATATCATTTTAAATGTTTTAAAATTTTATTATTCTAAATCTTTCTCATTAATGTTCATGTTTTAAAAATGGTTTTAAGGATTTATTTATACAGACATGAATGTTTTAAAATGTTAATTCCTTTCAAAAGTTTAAAAGTGGTATGGGACACTTTGATTCAAAAATCTATTTTAAACATCTTTTTGATAAATAGTGAGACTTTTAAATGTTTTTAAGAAAAAAGGGGATATTTCTCTCAAATAGTTTTGATAATTATTTTCATCTATGTCAATATCCTAAATTATTCTTGATTGAGGTTGATTTATTATAATGCAATCATCCATATTGTATTGAATGAGTTATTTTTTACTGTGGATGTACTATTTTTATGCCATTCATGGTTTGTGGTTAAAATATTGACATTTTGTATGCTAGTTTTAATACGAATGTTTAGATTATGTTTCAACCTTTTCATATGAGGAATGCATTGGAATTAGTAAGTGATGGGTGGATCCCACTATAGCTCCTCGATGCACCGGTAGGTATCATGGGACAAACTAGTGTCTTGGCACAAGGCCTTGACAAAATATTATTTGTAGTCTTGGCACAAGGCCTTGACTATGTAGTTATGAAGTCTGGAATTATGCATTCCATCATTATGAAAGTGTCTATTGATATTGCATGTGATTATTCGACTACTAGAATATCCATGTGAATAAGTAAATGTCATTATTTGATTTTATCTTTGCCATATTATGCGGAAGTTTAAGTTTAAAAGGCTTTTGTTTTAGTCTTATACGTTGCCTTAAATGTTTATGCTTATTTATGAAAGTTTCCGCTATATTGTTATCCTTACTGGGAATCTGATCTCACCCCTTTCTATGTTTTATTTTTCCCAGGATGTGAAGAAGTATTTTATGGTTGACCTGCAGGGATAGGCTAAGGATAAAAGTGTGTTTAAAAAGGGGACGAAATGTTTTTGTTGTTTTTATTTCATGATGTAATGTAAAACTTATGAGTGTATCTAGTACTTACAAGGATACTAAACTGATCGGTATTTCGGGACATGATTCCATGTATCATGCCAATGTTGTGTAATAATGCACCGACTCTGAGTAACTGGGGTCGGGGCATTACACATAATCTTGGTTAGAATTGAACCATAGTTCAAAGTGCTTGACCAACCCTAGTTGGGGTGCTTTAAATTATCGGGGAATTCATTCAAGGTTTTGGGTTGACTTGACTTGGTTCACATCAAGGTTTTACTATCACGATAGGACTTGGTGTGACCAAGAGTCAAAGGTTGAGGAAATCCAAAATAAAAAGGATTTCAGGATTGGGGAGTCCACTCAGTGGATCAAGGAGCTGTGAGTCAATGCAGTTGGCATTTGGAATGCATACCTAAAACCCTTCAAGTTGCTTGACAAACCCTAGTTGGGGTAATGTGAAGGTAAATATGGATCCTTTCCACTATAATATTCAGGAAATATAATATTCCAAAGTCAATGGTGAGGGCTATTGGATTTCGATAAAATAGTGGAATACTAATAAGTATTTATTTATTTATTTGTCTCAATTTTATCACGATAAAGTACTAAACATTTTATCGTATTAATTTGTAGAAATGGAAAGAAAAATAACTTCAAAAATATCATTGTGAACCATAATCGAGAAAGAAAACCTTCTCACCAGTACCAACTTCTAGGAATGACAGAGGTGTTTACACGTCATCCTTCTCCATGAGAGGAAATTGTATGTGCTGGAAGATCACGTTCTAGTTGCGCCTAGAAAAGAGGCTAGTGATGAGGAACTATCTCTCTGTAACACCCCAAGTAAATAAAGAATATGGCATTTTTATATTTATCAATATTTGTGAATAAAATATTAATATTACTTTAAAGGTTTGCTATGTTCGATAGCGTACCCGATACGCAACAAAGAGTTTCATTGAAATCTTACGTTGCACACTAGTAATAAAATAATATTATTTTAAATGGTAGTTAACATGTATCCATTGTACTGGTGGGAATGGATATAAATAACTAAAATATGATTATATATATTTTTAAATGTTTTTACATTTATCCAATAAAAGATAAAGGCTTAAAATACGGAAAGAATTCAATTTTAGGCGTATATGCCCTAGTTTTCACTAAAGGTTCACTTATCGCCTTTTGATGGTGAACCATCATTAAATATAGTTTTTTTCACTCTTATACATTATATTGGACCAAATAAAACTCTTCTTTAGAATCGGGATATCAAACTTTACTTTGTGTAAATTTTTGGTATCTTTACGATAAAGTTCATTTTTTAATGAATAGTGTAAAATGTTGTATTTTAATTCAAAACCTCTTTTAATATAATTTATTTATATGATTAGATTATATTTTTAATTGGTTTTAAAGTGAAATTGGAATATATTTTTACCATTAAATCCAATAGTGGTCGTTGGAATTAATTTCACTTTGAAATCAGACTTAAACTAGTGTCAATCTTTTGATACTTATTGTTTCATAAAAACACGCTATTTGCTCTGACAGCGGGAATTAATTATTAAATAAATTAATGTGACTTATATGATTTGAATTTTGTAAAATAGACTTCATTTTTGAATTCAGAATATCAAATATAGCTTAGGGTGAATTTTTGGGATTTTTCTGAAAAACTTCAATTTTTGATGATTAGTGAAACCACTAAGTGGCACTTATAAAAAACTGATTTTTCCGTTTAAATGAAATTTTACCACTAATGTGTATTGAATTTTGAAAATCCGACATACATGGTTGTCATTAGTATGTAAAATGAGGTTCAATGGGATGAAAATAATTTTTTGGTGAATAGTAACTTTTTTTCATTAATCACGATTAGAGGTAATTAGTGTAATTTAAGGTAAAAATGATATTATAAACATGTGAAAACACCATGACACTTGTCCTACCCCTATTGGATGAGTCATGGACGACCAAGACAACCCATGGGTCGATTTAGGGGACCCTATGGAGCATCTTGGGTGAGATAATGACTTTAATGCCTTTTTTTAAAATAAAGGTGAAAATGACACTAACATAAATTGTTTTACTAAAACAATTTTTAGAAGGGGTTATACTAATCATAATTTTTTCTATAAATACTATTTGGAAAGATAAAAATATTTCCTACATAAGGATATTTGTTTTATAATTTTTAGACATTAAATAAATTAATTTAATTATGACATCGTGATGATGCAATGATAACCTCATTAATGAACAGTTTAAATAAAATGAAACGATAATATAAAATCTAAGACCTACACTTGTCCAAAAACTATTGTATGGAAATATTTCTAAGCCTTATCATCTTATATTAGAAATATATCAATGTGGGACCTTAGAAATTCGAAACACTTTTGAAAATAAAATAATAGTTTCATGATTTCCAAAAGTGCCCCTCCTCTCCGCTTATAAAAGGCCCCCACCTCTACCTCATTTCACACACTCCTAAAGCCTTTGGCTCGGCCATCCCCTACCCATTTACTCTCTCCACATCCCTATCCTCATCCTAGAGGATTCCCTTTGGGCAGAATCCTTTCAAAGGAAGCCTTTAGGCTCAAATCAAAAGGAGTTACACTTTTAAAGGTAATTCATTCTCTCATGTTCATTTGTTTTATTTTGCTTCTCCAACCCCCTAAACTCTT
The DNA here is from genome assembly GCA_963277665.1 of Viscum album. Lineage (NCBI taxonomy): Eukaryota > Viridiplantae > Streptophyta > Magnoliopsida > Santalales > Viscaceae > Viscum > Viscum album. The sequence continues at coordinate 1,740,541,871 of OY728155.1, forward strand.
TTTATTTACTTCTTTTGTAACAACACCAGTATCTTCAATATACTAGGATGTTGTTATAAGATTTATTCGAGCTACACTCTCACACAACTACATCAAATGGTTAAAGAACATACGGTTTCCGTGGATGGCGAAATTCTGCCTCCCGAAACGATGATTGTTCAATACTCATTTAACACCTTCAAAGGTGGCCATTATGATGTCACTATTTTTATATATGATATATAATATTTTTATTCTTTCCTTAAGCTTCTGTATTTTTCATTTATGGCATACCATTATTGTTCCATTATGGGTAAACACGATATCTTCATTTTAGGAAGTGCGGACTACCACCCCCTGAAAGTGATTTGATTCGTTAATACCATATGTGGGATGTGTAAAGGATAAATTTAATGATATTATATACTTTATTATACTGGAATTATAATATACTATTATATCATTATGATTCCATTCCAGAAAATACGAAATAGAAATGGAAGTAGCGTTCATGCGTACGTACGGCTTACCGTCTCCATGAACAGTGCATTTCATTTCTTACCTCTAAATGTGATGTAATATTATAAATACATGTATATGATGAATATATATGATATATATGTTATCCAAATCATTAATATCATTCTGGATATAACGAACCTTTGACCAAATTAAAAACATGTAAGTGTAAGAAGTCTATTTTTGACTTAAGAACCAAATACCGACAAAATGAACATTATTAACTTAAATGATTACATGATGTTCATAACATGGTATAAAAGGAATAATGAACTTGAAAAAGGTTCTTAAGAAAGTATATATTAACTCAAGTTTATTATTCAGGAATATAAAGAAACGAACAAGACAAGTTGGACTTGAGGTAAGGGATCCTACTCCTCTCTTTCTTTTTAAGTACACTCTTTTATGACATTCCTTCTAAGCTCATCTTTCTTGTTATTGGGATGTTCTTTTATATTACTCTTACTGTAATTTTTATGTTCATGTGATGAGAGACCCTATTCTCTCTCATCAATCCATTTTGGAAGTTTTGAGTGGCGCCGTTAGGCTGCCGAATTTTCGTAAGAGATCTAACCTCTCTCTTTCTCTTTAGGTACTCCCCTTTATGTCACTTCTTTTAAGCTCCTATTTGTTATGATGGGGGATGTTCTTTCATATTCCTATTTCTGTACATTTTATTGTAATGTGATGAGATACCCTATTTTATCTCATCAATCCATTTTTGGGAAGTTTTAAGTGGCGTCGTTAGGCTACCGAGTTTTCGTAAATGATTTTTCATCTCACTTTTATTCCCGTGAGATTTATGCTAAATTTGCCACAATTTACTCTGAGTGGTGTATGTACTGCCCATTATTCTACTCTTTGTGTAATATACTTTCATTTATGAGTATTTACATCAATGATTTATTGTCCTTCTTTCATGGGGTGTATGTTTTGAAAGATACCCAAGTCGGTAAGGGAACCTTTCACCCTCCTCTTTTTTTAAAAAGACTTCTTTTGTTGGGTCTTTTAATTTACATATTGTTATGTTGGGATATGTTCTCATATATCCTTATTGATGTAAATTTTATGTCCAAGTGATGAGATACACTTTTTATCTCTCATCAACTCATTTTGATGTGACGCTGTTAGGCTGTCAAGGGAACTTCTTAACCCAATTTCGATTTCTTTGGGTTCGACATGTAGTTATTGAATATGTCATCCTTTGAATATGTGTGAATGACCTTTGATTATTTTACACTTAATATCCACTTATATTTGGTGTATTCGTTTGTCACACATAATTATGTAATTGATTTATCCTTAAACCAAGGATACTGTCTTTGTATGGGACTTCGTCTCAATCTCCTTTCATTGAGGCATATTTTGTTTTATACACAACCTTCTTTTATACGGTGTATAAACCCCTTTGACTTTTACGTATATTCAAAAGGAATCTTTTTTATACGAAGCGTTTACTAAACGACAAAAGGGAATGTTTTTGTCGTACGTATGCGGCGACAATGACTTCTCCGCCGTCGTGACCGTTATTTGAGTTTCGGCTTCCTCTACAAGCTATACCTTCTTTTTAAAAGAAAAATAAATACCATGTTTTACTTTTCTTTTATTTTGGTATCGAAAATGGTTTTCATAATGTTTTTAAATCAATGTGTTGTATTGATATCTTGTGATTGAAAGGTGGGAATGTTATGTTTCCTTTATGCATGATTTATGTGATATGATTATGTTGAGGTTCTTGGGCATTATTATGAAAACGGGTGGTTCCGTGATAAACTAAGGGCGGGTGAGCCCGATATAGCTCTCCAATGCATTGGGTAACGCGAAGGAGTGAAACGTTAAGGTTTCTCTGAAGAGATTTTAGGGAATATATTGTGATGGGTATTCCAAACGTAACCAAGAGGGTTACTCCCTACGTAAGAATGTTATGAATGCATCAAGTTACCTTTATGTCTTATGATTTCTATGATTTATTCATGGTTTGATGAGGTATGTTAAAGTGCATAAGTTTTATGGGTAAAGTATGATTTGATTCTTATGTATATATGAACTCATGTTTCCTTTCCATGTTTTTATATCCCTTACTGAGCTTTTTTATGCTCATCCCAAGTTTTTAAAATGTTTTTCATAGGTCAAGGGAAAGGTACGTGATGTGATGATAGTGTCAAGGATTTGTCAAGAAAGAATCCAAGTTTTATTTTAAATATGTTTCTGTTGATGGGAAGAATGAATCCTATCTTTTATGTAACCACTTTGTTTAAATGTGGAATGTAATGCATGTTTTATGATCTAATTCTCTAAAACTCTAAACCTGAAAAGATCCTCAATGTGTAATCTTGTATTAACTCAAGATTAAGTAAGGTTTAAGGCCGGGGCCTTATAGTTGGTATCAAAGGTTGGTTTAGATAACTTTAGAGGTTAGGGTATTCTCTAAGCACATGTGACATTACCATAATGGTTAGGATTTCATAAAGAGTCCTAGTTTTAGATAAAGTGAACGAGTAAGAATATCTTAGTGTTTATCTTCCTTATTATTACATGATGGTTATGTTGATATACTCACACTGACCTTTTTGGTTTTAGTAAATGGCTGGATCTAACAGGCACCAAAGTGACAATGGGTTTGAAGGAAACTGTGGTGGTTCTCTGATTAAGAGACTGGATGAGATGGGGGGATTCAATAAGGAATCTCATGGTTGTTCTAAACCAACTATCAAGGAGTCATGATCAACCACTTGAACCTTGGTATGATCTGTAATGCATCATGTATGAGATGACCAATCAATGTGGAAGTTCAGGTAATAATTATAAAGGTAACCATTAGAGTTTATATGATCCTTACTTTTAAGGTAATTATGGGTTATTATATGATATGATGGAAAATGAAAGGCATGAGATTAACTTGAGGTTAAAATATGTTATGATTATTTTTGAATATTTTATCTCGTTTTGGGGAATGTTTTAAGAATTATATAGTTTTGGAAAAAGGACAACACGCAGACCGTGTGACAACCCGTCGCGTCGGACAAAGCTGCGGGAATCGAACCCACAACCAAAGTGCAATTGGTATTTATCGCCTACCACAGGACTACGTGAAGTCCCTGGTTTGTTTGAATGATTTTTTTTAGTTAGATGATTTTATGAATTAAGAGTAAGTTGATTTTTGGTTATCTATGGAAATTTATTAACCTATCATGGAGGATATGTGATTAGGTTAATTACTTTTCAATACGAGACTTTAGGAGCAACTGATGTTGTTTGGAGATAAATGTTACGATTTAACTTGGAATACTATGTGACTAAATCCTTCAAATATTTGGGTTTCAATCTTAGATAGGTTTACTTTGAAGAATTTTATGGACAAATTGTTTATCGGATGGTCCTCGTTGAACTTTGGGTTTTGTTGGACAAATTTTGGAGATTAAGCATAGATTTTCTTTTTAAAGGGTTATCCTTTTCTGGATTATCTGACCTTGTACTAACCTTTTTGGTTTTGGTTTTGGTTAAAGCCTAAAGACATGGGAAGTATATAGTTCTATTTGGTGGATTATTTGATTCTCTAGAAGTTGATTATAGTACTCTTGATGAGAACAAGTCTTCCTAAATACTCGTCTTTTGGAAAAAATATGAGTTTGATTAAGGAATCTAGTAAAAGTTGAAAGTCAACATGATAAGTGATTATGTTTCCTTATGAATAAATTCCTCAATAAAAAGTAACTTAAAACAAAAAATTTGTCTATTAAATTTTCCTACTGGGGAATCTAATACCGTTTAACCCATCACAAGTTTGTGATTTTCTTATGGTTAACTTTCTCCTAGACATGTTTACTATCACTCTCCATCAGAACATGACCCTATGTTTTCTCATCCATGTCCATGTTTTCCTACATGGAATCCTAGTATGGGTTAACTAGGGTGACCTCTGTACTTATCTTCCATTATTTTAAAGTGATTTTTTTACCGACTCTTGTTCCAGTGTGGGACTTTCAAGGATGTTTCCAAGCTCAATTTTAAAAATTGTGAGGACGCAATTCCCGAAAGGGGGGAAGGATGTAACACCCCAGGTAAATAAAGAATATGTCATTTTTATATTTATCCATATTTGTGAATAAAATATTAATATTACTTTAAAGGGTTTCTATGTTTGATAGCGTACCCGATACGCAACAAAGAGTTTCATTAAAATCTTACGTTGCACACTAGTAATAAAATAATATTATTTTAAATGGTAGTTAACATGTAGTCGTTGTACTGGCGGGAATGGATATAAATAAGTAAAATATTATTATATATATTTTTAAATGTTTTTACATTTATCCAATAAAAGATAAAGGCTTAAAATACGGAAAGAATTCAATTTTAGGCGTATATGCCCTAGTTTTCACTAAAGGTTCACTTATCGCCTTTTGATGGTGAACCGTCATTAAATATAGTTTTTTTCACTCTTATACATTATATTGGACCAAATAAAACTCTTCTTTAGAATCGGGACATCAAACTTTACTTTGTGTAAATTTTTGGTATCTTTACGATAAAGTTCATTTTTTAATGAATAGTGTAAAATGTTGTATTTTAATTTAAAACCTCTTTTAATCTAATTTATTTATATGATTAGATTATCTTTTGAATTGGTTTTAAAGTGAAATTGGAATATATTTTTACCATTAAATCCAATAGTGGTCGTTGGAATTAATTTCACTTTGAAATCAGACTTAAACTAGTGTCAATCTTTTGATACTTATTGTTTCATAAAAACACGCTATTTGCTCTGACAGCGGGAATTAATTATTAAATAAATTAATGTGACTTATATGATTTGAATTTTGTAAAATAGACTTCATTTTTGAATTCAGAATATCAAATATAGCTTAGGGTGAATTTTTGGGATTTTTCTGAAAAACTTCAATTTTTGATGATTAGTGAAACCACTAAGTGGCACTTATAAAAAACTGATTTTTCCATTTAAATGAAATTTTACCACTAATGTGTATTGAATTTTGAAAATCCGACATACATGGTTGTAATTAGTATGTAAAATGTGGTTCAATGGGATGAATATAATTTTTTGGTGAATAGTAACTTTTTTTCATTAATCACGATTAGAGGTAATTAGTGTAATTTAAGGTAAAAATGATATTATAAACATGTGAAAACACCATGACACTTGTCCTACCCCTATTGGATGAGTCATGGCCGACCAAGACAACCCATGGGTCGATTTAGGGGACCCTATGGAGCCTCTTGGGTGAGAAAATGACTTTAATGCCTTTTTTTAAAATAAAGGTGAAAATGACACTAACATAAATTGTTTTACTAAAAAAAAATTTAGAAGGGGTTATACTAATCATAATTTTGTCTATAAATACTCTTTGGAAATATAAAAAGATTTCCAAAATCATGATATTTGTTTTATAATTTTTAGACATTAAATAAATTAATTTAATTATGACATCGTGATGATGCAACGATGACCTCATTAATGAACAGTTTAAATAAAATGAAACGATAATATAAAATCTAAGACCTACACTTGTCCAAAAACTATTGGATGGGACTATTTCGAAGCCTTATCATCTTATATTCGAAATATATCAATGTGGGACCTTATAAATTCGAAACACTTTTGAAAATAAAATAATAGTTTCATGATTTCCAAAAGTGCCCCTCCTCTCCTCTTATAAAAGGCCCCCACCTCTACCTCATTTCACACACTCCTCAAGCCTTTGGATCGGCCATCCCCTGCCCATTTACTCTCTTCAAATCCCTCTCCTCATCCTAGAGGATTCCCTTTGGGCATAATCCTTTCAAAGGAAGCCTTTAGGCTCAATTCAAAAGGAGTTACACTTTTAAAGGTAATTCATTCTCTCATGTTCATTTGTTTTATTTTGCTTCTCCAACCCCCTAAACTCTTTTTATTTACTTCTTTTGTAACAACACCAGTATATTCAATATACTAGGATGTTTTTATAAGATTTATTCTAGCTACACTCTCACACAACTACATCAAATGGTTAAAGAACATACGGTTTCTGTGGATGGTGAAATTCTGCCTCCCAAAACGATGATTGTTCAATACTCATTTAACACCTTCAAAGGTGGCCATTATGATGTCACTATTTTTATATATGATATATAATATTTTTATTCTTTCCTTAAGCTTCTCTATTTTTCATTTATGGCATACCATTATTGTTCCATTATGGGTAAACAAGATATCTTCATTTTAGGAAGTGCGGACTACCGCCCCCTGAAAGTGATTTGATTAGTTAATACCATATGTGGGATGTGTAAAGGATAAATTTAATGATATTATATAGGTTATTATACTGGAATTATAATATACTATTATATAATTATGATTCCATTCCAAAAAATACGAAATAGAAATGGAAGTAGCGTTCATGCGTACGTACGGCTTACCGTCTCCATGAACGGTGCATTTCATTTCTTACCTCTAAATGTGATGTAATATTATAAATACATGTATATGATGAATATATATGATATATATGTTATCCAAATCATTAATATCATTCTGGATATAACGAACCTTTGACCAAATTAACAACATGTAAGTGTAAGAAGTCTATTTTTGACTTAAGAACCAAATACCGACAAAATGAACATTATTAACTTAAATGATTACATGATGTTCATAACATGGTATAAAAGGAATAATGATCTTGAAAAGGTTCTTAAGAAATTAGATATTAACTCAAGTTTATTATTCAGGAATATAAAGAAACGAACAAGACAAGTTGGACTTGAGGTAAGGGATCCTACTCCTCTCTTTCTTTTTAAGTACACTATTTTATGTCATTCCTTCTAAGCTCATCATTCTTGTTATTGGGATGTTATTTTATATTACTCTTACTGTAATCTTTATGTTCATGTGATGAGAGACCCTATTCTCTCTCATCAATCCATTTTGGAAGTTTTGAGTGGCACCGTTAGGCTGCCGAATTTTCGTAAGAGATCTAACCTCTCTCTTTCTCTTTAGGTACTCCCCTTTATGTCACTTCTTTTAAGCTCCTATTTGTTATGATGGGGGATGTTCTTTAATATTACTCTTTCTGTACATTTTATTGTAATGTGATGAGATACCCTATTTGATCTCATAAATCCATTTTTGGGAAGTTTTAAGTGGCGCCGTTAGGCTGCCGAGTTTTCGTAAGTGATTTTTCATCTCACTTTTATTCCCGTGAGATTTATGCTACATTTTCCACAATTTCCTTTGAGTGGTGTATGTACTGCCCATTATTCTACTCTTTGTGTAATATAATTTCGTTTATGAGTATTTACATCAATGATTTATTGTCCTTCTTTCATGGGGTGTATGTTTTGAAAGATACCCAAGTTGGTAAGGGAACCTTTCACCCTCCTCTTTTTTTAAAAAGACTTCTTTTGTTGGGTCTTTTAATTTACATATTGTTATGTTGGGATATGTTCTCATATATCCTTATTGATGTAAATTTTATGTCCAAGTGATGAGATACACTTTTTATCTCTCATCAACTCATTTTGATGTGACGATGTTAGGCTGTCAAGGGAACTTCTTAACCCAATTTCGATTTCTTTGGGTTCAACATGTAGTTATTGAATATGTCATCCTTTGAATATGTGTGAATGACCTCTGATTATTTTACACTTAATATCCACTTATATTTGGTGTATTCGTTTGTCACACATAATTATGTAATTGATTTATCCTTAAACCAAGGATACCGTCTTTGTATGGGACTTCGTCTCAATCTCCTTTCATTGAGGCATATTTTGTTTTATAAACAACCTTCTTTTATACGGTGTATAAACCCCTTTGACTTTTACGTTTATTCAAAAGGAATCTTTTTTATACGAAGCGTTTACTAAACGACAAAATGGAATGTTTTTGTCATACGTATGCGGCGACAATGACTTCTCTGCCGTCGTGACCGTTATTTGAGTTTCGGCTTCCTCTACAAGCCATACCTTCTTTTTAAAAGAAAAATAAATACCATGTTTTACTTTTCTTTTATTTTGGTATCGAAAATGGTTTTCATAATGTTTTTAAATCAATGTGTTGTATTGATATCTTGTGATTGAAAGGTGGGAATGTTATGTTTCCTTTATGCGTGTTTTATGTGATATGATTATGTTGAGGTTCTTGGGCATTATTGTGAAAACGAGTGGTTCCGTGATAAACTAAGGGCGGGTGAGCCCGATATAGCTCTCCAATGCATTGGGTAACACGAAGGATTGAAACGTTAAGGTTTCTCCGAAGAGATTTTAGGGAATATACTATGATGGGTATTCCAAACGTAACCAAGAGGGTTACTCCCTACGTAATAATGTTATGAATGCCTCAAGTTACCTTTATGTCTTATGATTTCTATGATTTATTCATGGTTTGATGAGGTATGTTAAAGTGAATAAGTTTTATGGGTAAAGTATGATTTCATTCTTATGTATATATGAACTCATGTTTCCTTTCCATATTTTTATATCCCTTACTGAGCTTTTTTATGCTCATCCCAAGTTTTTAAATTGTTTTTCACAGGTCAAGGGAAAGGTACGTGATGTGATGATAGTGTCAAGGATGTGTCAAGAAAGAATCCAAGTTTTATTTTAAATATTTTTCTGTTGATGGGAAGAATGAATCTTGTCTTTTATGTAACCACTTTGTTTAAATGTGGAATGCAATGCATTTTTTATGATCTAATTCCCTAAAACTCTAAACCTGAAAAGATCCCCAATGTGTAATCTTGTATTAACTCAAGATTAAGTAAGGTTTAAGGGTGGGGCCTTATAATATCTATATAAAACATATGGATGATGCCAGAGATGTCCAATTTTTCATGCTATTGGCCATGTCTAATGGGCTCTTGAAGCAACATGAAAACGTTGACGTGTATAGCATGATGTCTCACATTAAGGATATCTACCAAGAGAAGGCGGGATAGGAGAGATATGAGATCTCCAATCCTTTGTTTACAACTATGCTTGGAGAGTCTGTGCCATCTGGGCCTCATGTAGTCAAGCTTATTGGCTACATTGAACGCCTAGACATCTTAGAGATTAAGTTCCTGGATGAGTTGCGTACAGATCACATCCTATCATCACTACCCAATACCTTCTCTAGCTTTATCATCAACTATAACATGAGAAACAATGAGAAGAGTCTATTGGAACTTCTGAACTTAATTATCCAAGTTGATAAGGACATGGTGCATGAAAAACCCACAGTCCTTATGATGAATAGGAAAAGGAAGAACAAGGCAAAGGGGCCAAGGATTTATAAATGTTCTGAAGCCCCAAAGTGTAACGTCCCAATTCCAGAAGCCACACAGAGGTGCCCCATGCCCGGTTGGTCACATGGCCTCAAGCGCATTTCCCCAAACGCCATAGGCTGCCGACTAGCAATGAGGGCCTTGGGTGTGATAGTGGGGAAACTATGCCCTCATTTGCAGAGTACACAGTGCAAGAAAAATAAACATGCAATAGCGGAAGCAGTAATAACCAACAATATAACAGCGGAAGACTAATTCAAAAAACTGGAGCACATATGTATATATGAAATGATGCATGATACATAACTAGGAAATCATCCAAACAAGTCACAATGCTGAAAAACACTAAAGTACCAAAACAAGTACAAAATAAAAGTAAACAGCTCCTCAGCATCGCAAGCCAAAGCTTGGTCCCATGCTCCCCTGCTCCAAGCAATCAAGTTCCAGAAGTCGGAGGGCGCTTGCCCTTGTCTATACCTGCAACAACATAGTCTGCTTGGGCCCAAAATCATGGCCCAAACAGGGTGTGAGATAAAATCCCAGTAGGCATTCACCTAAATATCTGTGTCTAACAGTCAGTGAGTATATGGCAGGTAAAAGTACAATAAGCAGTAAACAGCAACAGCAAGCAGTAGGCAGTAAATAGTAAGCAGTAAAAAAGGATGATACATAGCAGCAATAAATCCACAACCAATCAACAGAAACAATAGCTAAAAGCTGTAAACCCTCTGGGAAGTACTCGTAGCCATTCCCTCTGGTCCTATCCAAGAAGTACCACAACCCTCTGGGCAGTGCACTCCTCCTAACCCCTATGGATTGGTCATACGAATTTATGAGACTCTCTAGGGAAGCTCAATCGATCAATTACCCTTATAGTCTAGGGTAGTCAGGGACTCTCTTAAGGAAGATCACGCGGTCTAACCCTCTTAGCCCCAAGGTCTAGAGACTCTCTGAGGAAGCTATCTCGGTCAATTCCTCCTATAGCCTCAGGTATACCACAGACTCTCTGAGGAAGCTCCCTCGGTCAATTCCTCCTCTAGCCTGGGAAGGTTCTTAAAGAGATTCAAACAAGGTAAGACTCTCTAAGGAAGATCACTCGGTCTACCCTCCTGTAGTCTATAAAATCCAAGACTTTGTGGGAGCTCACTCGGTCCATCCCCTCTGTAGTTTGTAATATCTAAGACTCTCTAGGAAGCACATTCGGTCTATCCCTTATAGTATATAGCACCAGGTTCTCTCAACCATGTGCCAGTCAGTTCATAATAATGCTATAAGGCCAAAGTACACCTATAGAGCTACTTGGATAACCAAAGTACACCTATAGAGCTACTTGGCTAAACAGTCTACAAGGCATCAAGCATGTCATGATTTTCACTTCAACCTATAACCGCAAGGTATGAAATAGGTGTAACAGCCAAGGCAATAAGACCCAAAGGTCATAAACAGAACGAAACAAGGAAAGTACATAAAATCACAACAAATTATCCTCTAACATGGTCAAATTTACCTCTACACAAGCATGCAAGCAAGGCAGAAAAACAACAAGGGCAAAAAGGGTAAACACGCAATACCCCGTTCACGGGTATTGGTGGAATTTGCACATAAAACTCAGAGACTTTGAACAGTAAGGCACAAACCACCTACCTTGATCCTATGAGATCGATATAATTGAACCATGATGGCTAATTCTCCCTAGAACGTCGTAGATCTGAGAAAACGCACAAAACGTTCAACCTTAGATAACTTGAGAAAGAGGGAGAATTGGAAAACAAGGTTCAAGCAGAAGGAAAAACTCACTGTTGTTCTTCCAATGCAACTGACGGAGCTCAAATCGGAGAATGGACGGAGAGGCAGGAGCTCGGGGAAGATCCAGCCGTACGGGTCGCTCTCGGATGAACCAGACCTAGAAGAAGAAAAAAATTGCGATGAGGCACGACCCCGGTCCGTTTAGTGAAAAAAAAGTACACGACGTGTACTTTTAGAGTACATGGTGTGTACTAGGTTTTTCCATACTCCACCAAAATCGGCATCCACGTCACCCCTACACCCCGTGTGTGTGGCCCGGGCATGGCCAGCACATGGCTTCGAGCCGGAGAAGAGTACACGGCGTGTACTCATAAAGTACACGGCGTGTACTTCGAAATTTTCCAGAAACTCCAAAAATTATCAAAAACTCCAGAAAGGGAAAGACATACCTGAAATGAAGATCCTGGTTCTTAAAAACTTCCCCCCTTAAAGAAATTCGTCCCCAAATTTCCCTAGATGGACGTAGAAGAAGAACCCTCGAACAGCTCCGGCCACTGCGATCGAATCTCAGCCTCCCTCTCCCAAGTCTCGTCCTGTACTCGCTCGTGCTGCCATAGCACTCGTACCAGAGGAACAGACCAGCCTCGGAGAACCTTTATGTTGTGATCAAAAATCCGGATGGGATGCTCTTCAAACGACGCATCCGCTTCGAGCTCAACCTCCTTGGGCTGAAAGACATGAGACGGGTCTGAAAAGTAACGTCGGAGCTGAGAGACTTGGAAGACGTCATGCATGGCCTGGTACCTCTGAGGTAGCTGCAACTGATAGGCGACCGGCCCAACTCTCTCCAAAACCTCAAATGGCCCGACGTACCGCGGTGAAAGCTTGCCCTGTCTTCGAATCCTCTTGTGTCCCAACCTCGGTGCGACACGCAGGAAGACCTGATCCCCAACCTCGAACTCCAAAGATCGTCTCCGCTGATCAGCATAAGACTTCTGTAGAGACTATGCTGTATCCATCCTCTTCCAAATCAACTATATCTTCTATAAGGTCTCCTGAACAAGACGAGGTCCTAGAAAAGCTATCTATCCTGCCTCTATCCAACATAAGGTTGATTGGAATGGCCTACAATACAGAGCCTCGTATGGTGCCATCTGAATGGTCGCCTGAAAACTGTTGTTGTAGGAGAACGCCACAAGAGGTATATGCTTCTCCCAAGAACCACCAAAGTCTAAAATGCAAGCTCAGAGCATATCCTTAAGCATCTGGATCGTGCGCTCGGACTGGCCATCAGTCTGGGGATGGTATGTTGTACTCAAAAGTACCTGTGTACCCAAAGCTTTCTGAAGTCCCTGCCAGAACCGAGAGGTAAAGATCGCATCCCTGTCTAAAGCAATGGAGTGTGGAACTCCATGTAGACATACAATCTCTCAGATGTACAGTTGTCCCAGATCATCAACACTGAAGGTTTCCTTGATCGGCAAGAAGTGTGCTACCTTCGTAAGCCTATCAACAACATCCCAAATAGCATCACTTCCCCGAGGTGACCTCGGAAACCTAGTCACGAAGTCCATCACAACATACTTCCACTTCCACTCTAAAATGGGTAACTGCTGTAAAAGCCCTGCTGGTCATTGATGTTCTGCTTTCACCTGCTGACAAGTAGAACATCTCATAACAAAACCAGCAACATCTCTCTTCATACCTAGCCACCAGTACTGGCGATGAAGATCCTGATACATCTTGGTGATGCCCGGATGAACTGCCCAAACTGAGGAATAAAAATCCCACATCATCTCCTTGCGTATGTCTGCTGGTACCCATGCGTGTCCCTGGAAACACAAGATTTCATCCTCGCTCACTATCCATCCAGGAAGAGGGTCCCCTCCTGACACACTCTCTCGCAGGACTAAGGCCTCTAAATCTGACAACTGCCTCATTCGTACCCGATCAAGAAGTGTAGAGGTAACAGCCACAGATGAAAGAATAATCTGTCCCTACCTGTCATGAACCTCCAGATGCATCTCAGAAAACAGAGCCATAAGCTGCCACTCACAGTTGGCCTCCTGAACTGCCTGAATCTGGGTTGGTCTGCTCAACACATCTGCCACTGCATTGCCCTTTCCCCGCGTATAGGCGAGATCGAAGTCAAAGAACTGAAGATACTCGACCCACCAGTGCTGTCTCAGATTCAGTTCACACTGAGTGAAGATATAGTTAAGACTCTTGTGGTTGGTGAAAACCACAAAGTGTTATCCCAGAAGATAGTGTCTCCAACAACGTAAGGCATGGACAACAGCTGCCAACTCCAGATCGTGCGTAGGGTAATTCCTCTCGTGTGGCCTCAACTGCCGAGACCCATATGCAATGACTCCATCTCCCTGCATAAGCATGGATCCTATCCCGATACTCAAATCATCACAGTAAACAGTGTATCCCTTTCCCGGTTCTGGCAAGACTAGTATCGGTGCTGACGTCAACCTCCCTTTCAGCTCCTGAAAGGCTGACTCACAAGAATCTGACCATAAAAACTTCACCCCCTTCTTGGTCAGACCTTTCAACAGTGCTGCTAGGCGTGAGAAGTCCTGAATGAAGCGTCTGTAGTATCCGGCCAGCCCTAGGAAACTCTGAACCTCAAAGATGTTCTTCGGCTATTCCCAGGAAACTACAGCTCTCACTTTCTCTGGGTCCACTGACACTCCTGTCTCTGAGATAACATGACCCAGGAAGTGAATCTGATCCATCCAAAAGTGTCACTTCGATATTTTAGCATACATTTGATGCTCTCTCAGTGTACTCAGAACGATCTCAAGATGTGTGGCATGGTCGTGTCGTGTGTGAGAGTACACCAAGATATCGTCCACAAAGACCACGACAAAGGAGTCCAAGTACGGATGGAACACTCGGTTCATTAGTTCCATGAAAACCGCAGGCGCGTTCGTGAGACCGAACGGCATGACTATATATTCGTAAAGACCATACCTACTTCTAAAATCTTTCAGAGGTATATCTGATGGTCTAACGCGCAACTGATGATAACCGGACCTTAATTCGATCTTTAAGAACACCCGGGCTCCTCGAAGATGATCAAATAGGTCATCGATCCTTGGCAAGGGATATCAGTTCTTGAGCGTCAACTGGCTCAGCTTCCAATAATCCACACAAAGCTGAAGGGTACCGTCTGCCTTCTTCGCAAATAGGACAGGCGAACCCCAGGGAGAAGTACTGGGTTGGATGAAACCCTTCACCTGTAACTCCTCTAACTACTTCTTGAGCTCCTGCAACTCAGGTGTAGCCATCCTATAAGGAGGAATGGACACTGATGCCACTCCTGGCATGATCTCAAACAAGAATTCTACCTCATGCTCCGAAGGTAAACCTAAAAAGTATTCTGGAAAGACATCCCTGAAATAATCCACCACTGGAGGAAAGTCTAACTCTGAAGTCCCTCGGTCATCCAGATAAAGACTGGCAATCTGGGCTGTAACTTTCCCTAGCCCATGATGCTCTAGTCCAGCTCTACCCGCCTGGACATCCCACTCACCTCTATGAAGGAAGGATCCTCCCTCTGGTGATATGAAACTCACCCTACGGCGATAGCAATCGACGGCTGCTTGGAAGGGAACCAACCAGTCCATCCTGAGAATGACGTCATAGACCTTCATCTCTAGGACATAGAGGTCCCATAAGAAATGACACCCCGCAACCTCGAGAGGGAACTCTCTACACTGGCGTATGCTAGATTTCCTCGTTCCCAACGGTGTGTCAAGAGTCAACAAGTCGGCAGACAAAAAGATATAGAGACCAAGGCTCTCCACAACCGAAACAGAGATAAAGCTATGGGAAGCACCAGTATCGAAAAGAGCTGAAGATAAAACTGAGGCTACTAGGATCGCACCTCGAACTATAGAAGGTTTGGGATCCTGCTCCTGATAGGTCTGCTCCACGGCGAAAGACTGGCCTGCACCGCGGTCCTACGCCCATGGCTGACCGCTCTGAGCTGATCCACTCTGCTATCGCTGATGTCCTGGTGAATGACCACCACGGCCGTGACCTCCACCTCGGCCTGAACTGCCGGAAGAACTCCAGTTCCCTGACTGATGGGAAACTGGTGAAGCATCTCTAGAACGTGGGGTCATAGAGGAACCCCTACCACCAACTGAAGGTGAGAAGATGTGACAGAAACACTGAAGATGGCTCATCTTGCCACAAGATCAGCACTCCATTGGGTCTCTCTGGCACTGAGGCCTAGTATTCCCACTCCTACCGCACTGGTAGCACACAACCTGGCTGCCAGATGACGCATCCCGCAAACCTCGATCTCCTCGAGAAGACTCTCTGTGACGCTACATACTGTCCGTAGGAGGAACACCAGCTCTAGATAACGAACCGCCCTGGGTCACTGCTCTAGAATCTCTCGGATTGCGCTCAGTGATCAGCGCCTGGTTGACAATGGAGGATATCGAAGTCAACTGGAAGATATTCACCTAGGAACAGATCTCCTTCCTGAGACCGTCCTCAAACTTCCTTGCAAGGAACAACTCATCACCTACTGGGCTCGGTGTGAAATGTTGCAGCTCAGTGAAGTGAGACGAGTACTCCATAACAGAAAGAGTACCCTATTGAAGACTCATAAACTCTTAGGCTTGATCGGCCCTCAGGGTCTCCGGATAGAAGTAGTCATAGAAAGTACGTCGAAACTCGTCCCAAGACATATCCTGTTGACGTCCTGACCGTGAGATCACCTCCCACCACCTCTTGGCGGTGTCCCAAAGCATATAAGTATCCACCTTTACCCTTTTCTCCAGAGGGATCTCAAGGTGCTCAAAGATGGTCAGTGTGGTCTCTATTCATGACTCTGCAGCCTGAGGTCCTCCATCCCCTGAAAAAGTAGGAGGAGGAGGATGCTGGAAAACCCGTGTCAATTCAGCCATCGACGGGGCAGGAGGTGGTGCTCCCTGGAAGGTCTGCATCATCCTCAGAAAGTCCTCCCTGAACTACGCCTCGGCGCCTTCAATGGGTATGACAGTCGGTTCCAAGGCTGGCTCAACTGGAGGATCGGCAGGAAGTCCCTGATCAGCCATATCTGGTGTCTGATCACTGCCTGATGACATACGTACAACCGGAGGACGTCTCGGAGGCATAGCTCTGAAAGATTAAAAGCACACCTTAGATTAATATTAACAAAGACAGAAAACACAGGAGTAAAAAACAGGAACAGGGGAAAAAAACACACAAGTTTACAAAACTCGACTACACGGCATGTATAAAAACTACACGGTGTGTCTTCTTAAGCCATTGACATGGGCGTTTACCCCTACCTGACAGGTCGTGTAACACCTCAAACTACACGGTGTGTTGACCCAACACACGGCGTGTACTTGAAAACTATTCCCCTACCTGAGTCTCCTTACACGGCTAACTCACACGGTTTAAACTCACCTCAGACTACACGGCGTGTTCCCTAGGGACACGGTGTGTACCAGACACTAACTCGGCGGCCCGTGTTGTTGGATACATGGCCGTCTACACGGCTGGCCCTTACACGGTGTGTTTCGAACAAACACAGCATGTATAGGAGAAGGTGACACTGTCCCGTGTTGTTTGTGACATGGCCGAGTACCTGGGAAAGAATACATGGTGTATTCTAAAAACAACACGGTGTGTTCTACTCGAGCTTCCCCGACCCGTGTTGTTAGTGACACGGTCGGGTACACGACTCTAAACTACACGGCGTGTATCTGTTGTACATGGCGTGTTCCAAGGGTATTTCTGCAATAGTGTGTCCCTTCTCACACGGTCAATGACACGGTCTAAAAACTACATGGCGTGTAGTCAAAAAGTACACGCTATGTATTCTGGGTTTTTCTGGATAGTAGCTCAGAAACTGCACAGATGCCTAGAAAACACAGAAACAAGGCAAAGAGGTGCCAAATTCCGATCCGTGAGGGCCCATACTCCCCGCGAATCAAATCTTGGCATCTCCCACAGTCATAGACAAGAGAAAACAGGGTCATGATCCGCCAATTTCCGGTTCAAGAGGGCTCATAACACCTCAAGAATCAAAATTTGGCGTTCATTTAAACAAAGTACAATACAAACAATATTCTAACAAAGCAGCAGAGACACTACCACAAAAACAGTTTTTCGCAGCGCCCCTCTTTATCAGCGCTAACGAAAAAGCACTGATAAAGGGCCCCCCTTTATCAGCGCTTGCTTAGTAGCGCTGATAAAGGGCCCCCCTTTATCAGCGCTTGCTTAGAAGCGCTGATAAAGGGGGGTCTTTATCAGCGCTTTTTTAGCGCTGATAAAGGGTCGGCTTCAAAAAAAATTAAAAATATATTAATATATTAATATATAAATATAGTTATATTGTTATATAAATATAATATATAATTTTTAAATATATTTTAGATAAGTATAAATGTACATTTACACTTATTATACTTAATATATAAGATATTTAGTGAAAATGACTTCTTAAAAAATTAAAAAAAATATTTTTAATTAATATTTTGATAATCATTATGGAGTAATAGTCATTTAATAACAATTTGAGGACTAAAAAAATTAAAAAAATTAAAAAAAGATCCAAAATATGTTGAAAACGCAACTCAAACTTCAAACGCCCATAACTTTTGATCCGGGTGTCCGTTTGAGCTCTACCACATATCAAATCGAAGCCTGCGACGAGCTCTACGTCGCTATGACAGGGGGGGCACCTAGATAAAGCGTTTTTCGAGGCCAAAAGAGGCCCAGAAGGCCTCCAAAACTGACTTTTTTGTCGGGGTACCCAGATTTTTTAACATTTTGTGGATTTTCAAACTCGTTTAAGGGGGTATTATTGGCTTTTCTTGGCGGGGACTGAATTTATTCTAAGGTATTACATTCATATTGATATTATGTCTTTGAAATTTCATCCTTTTTTATAATGAACTGCTATTTATAATCAAATATATAACTATATGTACATATTTTTTATATATTCGCACCTAAAAATTAAATTTTTTAAATAAATAATTAAACATATTTACATATAAAATATATTAACTTTATCTAAATAATAACTAATATCCATTTTATTTAAAATACCAATATATGAATATTTATATACCTATATATTAATCTAACTATATATATATATTAATCTAACTATATATATATTAATCTAATAACTATATATATATTAATATAACTACATATATATATATTAGTATTACTATAAATATATATATTAATATCACCATAAATATATATATTAATGTCACTATATATATATTAATATAATTATATAAATATATATTCATATAACTATATATATGTTAATATAACTATATATATGTTAATATAACTATATATATGTTAATATAACTATATATATATATATTAATATAAATATATATATGTTAATATAACTATATATATGTTAATATAACTATATATATATATTAATATAAATATATATTACTATACGAATAAATATAACTATATATATATATATATATAGATATAGATATATATTAATACCACTATATATATATTAATATTACTATATATATTATAATATAACTATATAACTATATATTATAATATAACTATATAACTATATATTATAATATAACTATATATATATATTAATATAAATATATATTACTATACGAATAAATATAACTAAATATATAAATATATATATATAGAGATATCATGAATTGGAAAGCAAATCAAAATAGAGTAGTGGTAAGGGCTTAGGCGCGTAGGGGGGAGGTCTCGAGTTCAAATCCTGGTGGAGGCAGGGGTGCGCGCGCATGAGGAATATTGGAGCAAGCGCTGTTAAAGAGTGGAGGGGGGTGCGTGGGGTGTTGTATAGGGGCCGAAAAGTGCTTTTTTTAGCGCTGATAAAGGGGTCCTATATCAGCGCTTTTCGGAGCGCTGATAAAGGGGACCCCCCCTTTATCTACGCTGGCTTTATCAGCGCTTTTCTAGCGCTGATAAAGGCCATTTTTAGCGCTGATAAAGGCCGTGTTTGTAGTAGTGAGATTCTATCAAGCATCTATCACAACAGCATGCATAATCTACACAGAGTTTATCACAAAAACATGAAATCACTAATGCACCCTAGACGACATGACAAGAATGCATGGCATGTGATCTCTACAAGTGTCTATATGATGCATGAGATGGCATACCCTCATCTCATCGTGTTGCGACAGAAATAGAACCGCAATAGTCAAAACAATAACAGCACAAAGCATTTGTACCACTCTAGGTAAAATTATATCAACCGTAAAATCTCAAAACCATAAAACTGCAATAAACGAGGTAGTATGGCCTTTCCCTATACACGGGTTAGCTACTCCCGGTCATAGCTCATTACCAAGTACTGAATCTGTCCTATCCCTGGATAAGTCTCCAAACAGTAATGCAAGAGAAAAGACTCCTCTGATACCACTTTGTAACGTCCCGGTTCTGGAAGCCACCCAGAGGTGCCCCGTACCCGGTTGGTCACATGGCCTCAAGCGCATTTCCCCAAACATCGGAGGCTGCCGATTAGCAGCGAGGGCCTTGGGTGTGATAGTGGGGAAACTATGCCCTCATTGGCAGAGTACACAGAGGAAGAAAAATAAACATGCAATAGCGGAAGCAGTAATAACCAACAATATAACAGTGGAAGACTAATTCAACAAACTAGAGAACATATGTATATATGAAATGATGCATGATACATAACTAGGAAAGCAGCCAAACAAGTCACAATGCTGAAAAACACTACAGTACCAAAACAAGTACAAAAGAAAAGTAAACAGGTCCTCAACATCACAAGCCAAAGCTTGGTCCCATGCTCCCCTGCTCCAAGCAATCAAGTTCCAGAAGTCGAATGGAGCTTTCCCTTGTCTATACCTGCAACAACATAGTCTGCTTGGGCCCAAAAGCATGGCCCAAACAGGGTGTGAGATAAAATCTCAGTAGGCATTCACCCGAAGATCTGTGCCTAACAATCAATGAGTATATGGCAGGTAAAAGTACAATAAGCAGTAAACAGCAACAGAAAGCAGTAGGTAGTAAACAGTAAGCAGTAAAACAGGATGATACATAGCAGCAATTAATCCACAACCAATCAACATAAACAACAGCTAAAAGCCGGAAACCCTCTAGGAAGTACTCGCATCCATTCCCTCTGGTCTTATCCAAGAAGTAACACAACCCTCTGGGCAGTGCACTCAGCCTAACCCCTATGGCTTGGTCATACGAATTTATGAGACTCTCTGGGGAAGCTCACTCAGTCAATTCTCCTTATAGTCTAGGGTAGTCAGGGACTCTCTTGAGGAAGATCACGCGGTCTAACCCTCTTATCCCCAAGGTCTAGAGACTCTCTGAGGAATCTATCTCGGTCAATTCCTCCTATAGCCTCAGGTATACCACAGACTCTCTAAGGAAGCTCACTTGGTCAATTCCTCCTCTAACCTGGGAAGGTTCTTAAAGAGATTCAAACAAGGTAAGACTATCTGAGGAAGCTTACTAGGTCTACCCTCCTGTAGTATATAAAATCCAAGACTCTCTCGGAGCTCACTTGGTCCATCCCCTCTATAGTCTGTAATATCTAAGACTCTCTGGGAAGCGCACTCGGTCTATCCCTTATAGTCTATAGCACCAGGTTCTCTCAGCCCCGTGTCAATCAGTGCATAATAATGCTATAAGGCCAAAGTAAACCTATAGAGCTACTTGAATAACCAAAGTACACCTATAGATCTACTTGGATAAACATTCTACAAGGCATCAAGCATGTCATGAGTTTCACTTCAACCTATAACCGCAAGGTATGAAATAGGTGTAACAACCAAGGAAACAAGACCCAAAGGTCGTAAACAGAACGAAACAAGGCAAGTACATCCAAGCACAACAAATTATCCTCTAACGTGGTCAAATTTACCTCTACACAAGCATGCAAACAAGGCAAAAAAACAACAAGGGAAAAAAGGGTAAACACGCAATACCCCGTTCACGGGTATTGGTGGAATTTGCACATAAAACTCAGATACTTTGAACAATAAGGAAAAAACCACCTACCTCAATCCTAGGAGATCGATATACTTGAACCAAGATGGCTAATTCTCCCTAGAACGTCGTAGATCTGAGAAAACGCACAAAACATTCAACCTTAGATAACTTGATAAAGAGGGAGAATTGGAAAACAAGGTTCAAGAAGAAGGAAAAACTCACCGTTGCGCTTCCAACGCAACTGACAGAGCTCGAATCGGAGAACGGACGTAGAGGCGGGAGCTTGGGGAAGATTCGACTGTACGGGTCATTCTCAGACGAACCAAACCTAGAAGAAGACAAAAATCACGATGAGGCGCGACCCCGGTCCATTTAGTGAAAAAAAGAAAAGTACACGGCGTGTACTTTTAGAGTACACGGAGTGTACTAGGTTTTTCCGTACTCCGCCAAAATCAGCCTCCATGTAACCCCTACACCCCGTGTGTGTGGCCTGGGCACGGCCAACACACGGCTTTGAGCCAGAGAAGAGTACACGGCGTGTACTCAGAAAGTACACGGCGTGTACTTCGAAATTTTCCAGAAACTCCAAAAATTCTCAAAAACTCCAGAAAGGGAAAGACATACCCGAAACGAAGATCTGGGTTCTTACACAAATAATCAACCCTCCAAGAAGGGGAAGATCTAAAGGCAGGGTAGGGAATGGGAGGCAGTTTGTTTTGCATGTGACAAGTAAGGCCACTGGAAGAGGAACTGCACTTAGAAGCATGGGGACGCTAAAGGTGTGTTCATTATCAAGTGTAATCTTTCTATTTCTACACATTGGGTATTAGATAAAACTTGTGGGGCTCACATATATATTCAAATATAGGAACGAAGTAGATTTAGAAAGATTTCCAGAGGAGAGGTGGATCTTCGAGCTGCCAATGGCATGAGGTTGGTTGCATTGGCCATTGGTGATTACCATCTCTCATTGCCAAATGGAATGCTTTTGGTTTTACATAACTGTTATTATGTGCCTAGTGTTACCAAGAACATAATTGTTTTATCTTGTTTGGATATAGATGGATTTATTTTCAAATTTGGAAATAAGGGTTGTCTCTTTTATAAGAACAACATATATTATGGTATGGTGCATTTAAATAATAGTTTGTGCGTATTAAATTACAAAAACCAGGTGTTGGAAATTGATAACAAAACAAACTCACATGACTCATACATCACCCAGTTGTGGCATCACCGTCTCAGTCATGTAAACGAGAAGCGCTTGACAAAGCTCTGTAAATATGGTTATTTAGACTCTGCTGAGCTAAAACCACTTGATAGATGTTGCGCTTGTTTACAAGGTAAAATGACCAAGCTTCCTTTTGGTGGATATGGTGAAAGGGCCACAAATATTCTAGGATTGGTGCATGTAGATGTGTGTGGACCATTTCTAGTAGAATATAGAGGTGGATATTCTTACTTCATTACTTTTACTGATGATTTGAGTAGATATGGCTATGTCTACTTAATGATGTATAAGTTAGAGTTCTTAGAGAAATTTAAGAAATCCAAGAATGAAGTTGAGAATCATCTTGGTAAGAAGATAAAGAAACTTTGATCGGATCGAGGTGAATAATATCTGAACCAAGAGTTCATCGATCTTCTACAGGAGTCTGGGATTATATCTCAGCTTGCTCCTCTTTATACACCATAGTGTAATGGTGCTAGTGAAAGGAGGAATCACACTTTGTTGGACATGGTGAGGTCGATGATGAGTCATACAGATCTTCCATTATCCTTTATGGGATATGCATTACAAACTGCAGCGTACACATTAAACTGAGTACCAACTAAGGCAGAAAATGGAATTCCATTTAAGTTATGGAATGGAAAGAAACCCATTTTGTTGCATGCACGTGTATGGGGATGTGAGTCTTTTGTTAAGGTCTTCTCAAGAAACAAACTAGTACCCCAAGGCATGAGGTGTATCTTTATAGGATATCCCAAGTAAATGAAAGGATATTACCTATATAACCCTTCACAAAAGAAAGTGATTGTCACTAGACAAGTCATCTTTCTTAAGAGGGAGAACATCCTCAAAAAGGATAGTGGGAGCAAGATTGAATTCAATTAAGTTAATGCTCAAGATACACAGGAGTTGGTACAGGAACAAGTTTCATAGGTCCCCATGGAAGAAGTTCCAGAAACACAAGTACTACGTAGGAGCTCAAGAGAGGTAAGGGAACCAGATATATTTTGTTTCCTAGTCACTGAGGATGGTGAATCATTATTATTAGACAATGATGAACCTCTATCCTACAGGGAAGCAGTATAAATATCAGAAGCTACAAGATGGCTAGAAGTTATAAATTTTGAGATGGATTCCATGTATCAGAACCAAGTTTGGGTTTTGGTCGATGAGCCAATTGATGTAAAGCTTGTTGGATGCAAATGGGTATTCAAGAGAAAGTTGGACATGGAAGTTCAAGTTAGCGCCTATAAAGCAAGACTAGTGGCTAAAGGATGTAGACAGCGTTAAGTAATTGACTATGATGAAACCTTATCACCAGTTATCATGTTTAAATCTATAAGAATCATACTTACCATATCAGCTTACCATGACAACAAGATTTGGAAAATGGATGTCAAAACAGCATTATTTAATGGGAACCATCAGGAAGATGTCTATATGACACAACCAGAAGGGTTTGTGACACCAAATGAAGTCAAACGGGTTTTCAAGTTGCAAAAAATCATTTATGGATTAAAGAAAGCATCCAGATCATGGAACATTTAATTTGATGAATCCATAAAGGAATTTGGTTTCATTAAGAATGAATGTGAGCCATGTATTTGTAAGAAGTTTAATGGGAATGTGGTCATTATCCTAGTAGTATATGTTAACGACATATTACTTATTGGAAATGATGTATCAGTCTTACAATCAGTTAAGGACTAGTTGAAAAAGTGTTTCTCCATGAAGGACTTGGGTGAAGCAGCCTATATTCTAGGGATCAAGATCATTCGTGATAGATCCAATAGGGTTCTTGGACTAAGTCAGGGTACATACATTGGTCAAATACTAAAGAGATTTAGTATGGAACAATCTAAGAGGGGATTGGTTCTTGTGTCACATGGCCAACATCTTTCTAAGAAAACGTGTCCTCAGACACAACAAGAGAAAGATAGAATGAGCAAGATCGCATATGATTCGACTATAGGATCCATCATGTATGTCATGTTATGTATCAGGCTTGATGTTGCCTATGCACTGAGCATGGTAGGAAGATATCAAGAAGATTCAAGAGAATATCATTGGACTGTTGTTAAGACTATCCTTAAGTATCTGAGAAGAACTAAGGATATGTTCCTAGTGTATGGAGGAGACGAGGAGCTTTTCATCAGAGGGTATGCCGATTCTAGGTTTCAGACAGATCAAAACGATCTAAAATCACAATCTAGATATGTTTTCTGTCTCAATGGAGGAGTTGTGAGTTGGAAGAGTTCAAAGCAACCAGTTGTCACTGGTTCTACAGCAAAGTCAGAATATTTAGCAGCTTATGATGTAGCCAAGGAAGCCGTCTGGATTTGAAACTTTGTCCAAGATCTTGATGTAGTGCCTAGAAATAAAGATCTTATCACATTGTATTATGATAATACTGCAGCGGTGGCTCTTACAAAGAACCAAGGTCACATCAACGAACAAAGAACATACTCCGGAAGTATCACCTCTTGAGGGATTTCTATCAAAGGGGTAAAGTTATAGTGAGCAGAGTGGTCACGGAAGAGAACGTGGTAGAACCCATGACTAAAGACCTATCTCAGGAGAAGCATGAATATCATGTGAGAGCTAGCAGGTTAAAGGTTGTTAGCAGTTGGCTCTAGTCCAAGTGGGAGTCTATTGGATTTGGTGTCCTAGAACCAACTACTTTGTACTTTATTCATTAATAAATACCTTATCATATCTTGATTGTTCTTCTATGTGACAATGCATGTGATAATGTCTTAAGGATAACTATTGCATTAAAGGGTTATAGTGGATCCCTACTATGATGAGAACCCAAAAGTGTCATAACACTATTCTTGAATATATATTCTATGGTCAGATGATGTTATTTGAGGGACACAAATAATACAAGCCATTAGGGTGAGGACTCATAAAACTTTGAGGCACCTTCTCATGGTGTGTGCCCTTGGTAATATCCAGGAGGATATTATGAGAATGAGACTCTCCAGTAGGAAATCCACATTTCATAGTATCATTGGATGTTCCTATCTGTGGACGTGTGTATTGGTACTTAGACTTTAAGATTGTTATTAATGGGTATTACAACTCGCACACTTAGATGTATTTGACGAAAACTGTGACGACACACTGTTCGCAGTGAGGTAGGATATGTTGGGTGCATCACGAGTAATACTACATTAATAGATAATGTGAGAAAGGATTTGTCCCTTTTATTCCATAATAGAAGTAGATATCTTAGGCCCTTTGATGAAATTGATATAACCTAAATAAATCCATGGCCATGGTGAGGAATGGGCAAGTTCAATTCCAGGAAGTCAAAGAAAGAATAATCGAGTACATGGGTTGATGGCACTAGCATGCAACCCGCTTGATTCGAGATATCGAGACAAAGGGATTACATTACACGATAAGCGTTCATAGGAGGTGACACATCATTGCGGCGTTAACTTCTTTCTCTATGAGTGCCTTGGCATGTTGCTAGACGCTAACCTTTAACTTTAGACAGGCTCCGCCTAATACCACTGAAAAAGAGGCCTAGAGGGTCACACACTAAGTGTGTCCAAGTATCTCAGTTAAATATTAATTTAACAAGTTGAATAAATATTATTTCTGATTTTGGTTTAATAATTATTCAAGTATGCCTGATCGCATTTATTTAGACACTAGTTATTCGAGAGAATATATTGTGGGCGAAATAATATATTTATTAGCGAGTAATGCAGTGATATTTATTTGAGAAATAAATAGCCATTATTCAAGGTCTAATAAATGTGGTGGATGAAATAAAGAGAATGGAAAAACAAAAGTACATGTCGTGTATATTAATATACATGTCGTGTATTTTTTCGGGGAATTTATGAGAAATAATATTATTGATTTAATTAAATAATATTAGGTGTAATTCGTTGGGCGCATGTCAAGTAATAATAATGGTCAACTGTTATTATTAGACATGGGGTATTACTAAGAATTTAATGCAGTGAATAAATGCTTTCGGGTAATTAATTCATTTTATTATTCTAAGTAATTAAAATACCAATTATATAATTCTCATTAGCCTATCCATTTTGGGTGTTGTGCACAATGGATCTAGAGAAAGATCTCAAGCCAAGAGAGAATTATTTTCTTCCAAGAACGCTCTCAAGCTACGAGAGAGAGATCATCCTCCACCGGATCAAGGCGATCGAAGGTGGGCATCGTAAGCATATGCTCTTCCGCGCTAGCACTCAGAGATCCCTTTGGCGACTTCCAAAGATATGTGGAGCACGTGTGGATCACCACTAGAGGAATCCTACACTTGTATTCTATGACGCAACGATGGGTCACATCGGATCGTGACCGGAAATATCAAAGGAGATAGAATTCCCTCAAGGTAATTCTTGTCTTTTAATTAAATTAATTATAACCAACATATGATGATACTCTATATGGTTCCAGCACTCCCTTCCTTTCTTTCGTTCTTCGTTCTATTCTGAATATCTAGTATTTTATTATCGTGACGGATCTCAGATTGATTTTTGTTAACAAAAAAATTAAAGTTGGGTACACCCACCAACGCGCTTCTGCTGCGCCCGAAACCTACACCACTTACTTAGCTTAACTCATTTAACCCATTTCCCCTGTCATGTCTTAACTCATTTAGCATATTCAACACTTTCCATATGTTAACTCATTTCACATATTCAACAATTTCCATACATTAACCCATTTGTCATGTTTAACAATTTCCACACATTAACTCATTTTGCATGTTTAACAATTCTCATACATTAAACCATTTGGCATGTTCAACAATCCCTATACATTAGCCCCTTAACATATTCATCAATTCCCTTATTTTAGCCCATTTAACACCTTTATCAATTCAGAAGAATTTACCCATTCAACACATTCACCATTTCTTATGCATTAACCCGCCTATGCATTTCATGTACATTTCACAAATCTCCTAGCACAATTTCTTTATTATGTCCCACTCAAATCATGTTAAGCCAAACAATCTCTTATGCCAATATCAACCACTAGACAAAACCACTATTTGTGAAAATCATAATTCAAACTAACATGTCAACATTTTTATCATAGACTCTATTTTAATATAAGTCAATTTCATGCTTAACAATACCATGCTCTCTATGTTCGGGAATGTTTGTGCACCCCGTGGGTGGTCCTAAACCAGTCAAATCATCCTCAACGCATCAAGCGGGGATCATGAGGTTTCCATTTATCCATTTAACTAGCCATTTTACCAAATTCTATCAAAGGAACTAAAAACACAACAAAAGGAAAACCAAGAACACAACCATACACACACAAATCTATAAAAAAAGTCATGGGATATAACGTGTAGACCACCAACCTCAAATTTGATGATGAACGCACCCTTAACATTTGTCTTATATCTGGATTGAACCACCCCTTGAAGCCTCAATCTAAGATCCGTCGAAAATAGTGGGTTTTAGGGATTTGAAAGAAGATGAGCAAATCTACAAGCCCTAATCCGGAAAAGAGAAGCAAAAAGGGGATTAGACTTACTCGGAACTTCGATATGCAACCAATGGTGCTCTAAATGGTCTAGAATCGAAGAAGAACCACCCTTGGGAAGAATTGGGAGCTTGAATTCATCACTAGGGTTGAGAGAAGAAGAATTGGATGAAAAATCGGGTAAGAACTTAAAATTCATGAGTGGCAGTTTTGTAAATTTCCACTTTTTAATGGGGCGCACGTTTTGGCCACACGGTTTGTCAAACCGTGCACAAACCGTGCGCCTGTCATTGTCCAACAGGGGTTGAGGTCGCACGGTTACCTGGGGAGGCCCATACGGTTTGAAAAAGCGTGCGCCAATCACGTGGAATGTCACTGTCTCAAACCACACGGTTCGGTCCCCCCCCCCCCCTGCACGGCTTGCACTAACCGTGCGCAAACCATGCGACTTGCGCAGAATGACTCAATTCCCTTTTCTTTCGTGTCTCGAACCCCCGAAACACTCCTGAACCTCCTCATACATCTCGTAAACATTTCATTAACAAGAATTAAGAAATTCAAACAAAAAATTAAACAAGGACATGCCTTCAAGAAGTTTGGGATCTTACAATAAATATGTATCGACGAAACCTTGAAAATTCAATAGTCTTCCAACAAAGCCTTGGAAATCCAGTGGTATTTCGACGATGTCTTGGAGAATAGCTTCGATAGACGATGCCTTGCGATAGTATATGAAGTATTTGTATGGAGGTCAATCATGATCGACGTTGTGTCATTGAATTAAAAGTGGTATTTTCTAAGGAAATTTAATAAATGGGTGGATGTGATTCCATTCCGATACATTTGGTATTTGCAAAGGAAGGAGGGAAAGAAAACAAGTATTTTTTTAGGGAGACGGGAATGTTGGATGCATTCAACGTGGAGTCGGTACCGATGTCTAAGGAAGAGAACGAAGACAATGATGTGAGGGTTGTGATATAGTCGATATTTGTGGAGGAAGAAGAAAAGGGAAATGGATAAATATGGGGGAGATGGGATGGTAAGAGGTGTATAATGCGGAGCCAGAATCGGTATTGGTGGGAAAAGGAATAGGAAGTTGAGAGGGTTTCATTAGATGCGGAGTGATGAGCACGTAAGGAAAACATATATGGTGGTGACACATGGAATGGATGAGATGTCCTTGAGTAAAGACAATGGATCTTTGATACATGCATACCCAACGATCATATATCCAACAACCATATCTTCAACAACTATATATACAATGGTCATATTTCATCCAAATATATAGTCTTATATACATTTTTAGAATCATTCATCCAATTCATTTACTTCGCTCTCTACATGTTTATTATATTTCTAATTCTATTCTATATTTTCATTGTTGCAATTGGGGTTATGATCTTCATGACAAACCTTGAGGATAAAAAATTTATGTTTATGGGATTTTTATTTAATTGTGGTTTTATTTCTCTTATGATTTTTTAATAATGTTCCGTATTGTATTCTCATAATGTATTAATATTTATCTCACATTTTAATATTTTCTCCGAATAAAATGTATTGCGGTAAATTTTTGTTTGGTGATTCATGTTAAAAAAACTATTCATCAAATTATTTATTTAAAAGAAAAATACACAGAAAAATCATGAGGTGTTAACTAAACTAAAAAAAACTCAATAACTAGCCTTCAAGTTTAATATCAATATCCCTTATTTGGTTTTGAATCTTGACTATTATTTGTCAATAGATATCAGAATCAAATATATTAAATTCATTCAAATGTTGACTTGTTGATTTCAGATTTGTGCTTGTAAATGTGTATTTAATAAAAGCATACATTGTCAAATTCTTCTACATTCACAAAATGGCATTTAACAATATATTAAACATGTTTTGTAATTATTATAATCGAAAGTAGGTGTTAGATGGCCCATCATATTCATTGTAATATTTATATTCATGTGATATCAATGTTTGATTTGATGCACCTCAAATCCATTGGAAATAAAAAATTCAAAAATAATGAAATGATTAATGACATGTCAATGCTTGATGATGAGATTTCCTAGGGATATAAATGAAACTCAAAAACCATTATGCCTTCCACCTAGAAGGTTATATATATATCTCAAATCAGGAATATAATTGATATTAAATAACTTTATTTGAAAATCAACCAAACAAATTTATGTTCTTTATCTATTTAATTATATTCTAATTTCGTTTCACTTAATTCTTGAGTATTTTATGAATCATCATTTTTTTTTTGTGGAAAACAAAAAGAAAACATAGAAATTAGAGATGTCCACAAAATTTAAAGGCAGTGAAGATGTGGGGCATGAGAGGCATTAATGCAAAACAACTTTGACGGTTTTGGGAATTCAAAGCCGAGCCCGGTCTGCATATAATATGAGGTTGGCGCGTACGACCGTTCTTTATTAAAACCATCCTGTGAATTAATAAGCAAATTGATTTGTTTTTTATTTATTTATTCAAAAAAATTAATGAATAAAGGAGATCATCAGGCATCTGACACGTGTCTGGGTTTTTCTTTTGTTTTCTGTTTTTTTTTTAATACACGGTGTTGTCAATTTCATATGCATTATTGGGAGTTTATTATTGACCACCAAAAAAAAAACATATGGAAAAGGGTAGGTTTTTTATGACATAAAATATATAACATTAAATCCAATTTTTTATTATAAAAAAATGTTGCATAAATATTACAAAACGATTTAAAAAGTTAAATTTGCGGAAACTATAATAAAATAGTTGCGTATAAATATAAAATACCCTTAAATTAATTTATAAAGAAACAAAATTAATAACAGGAAGGTCCATTTCTATAAGAAAAATATTATTTTTATGCGACATAACTTTCATCAATTAGAAGATAAGATATATTGACAATCAAGGCTATTATAATTGATAATAAATTAAATAACTTGTAACTAAATTTTAAAATTATAATCAAAACAGTTATTTGTTTGTCAAAGCCAGCGTGGAATTATGCAGATTACACTTGGTTTTGTAGGCCCCAAACAGTCCTTCTTTTCGGGGATATTGAGTCATTTAATGCATTTAATTAATTTTCATTTAATAGGGTTAGGGTTTTGTTATTTTCAGCATTTTCTACATTCAAAGAGGCGACCCTTCAAGGCCGTGTTTGGTTGTCAGCTCAACGATATATTCCTTCTTCATTTATGGCCAAAGTGGAACGTACAAAGTTGTATCAATCCCTACTCATGTTAAGATTAAAAATAAAAGATTATATAAATTTTGTTTAAAAAAGATTTTAGTTTATAAAATTATCACAAATTAATAAAAAAATATCCTCAATGTAATTTCTACAAATCTCGACCATTGTATATGTATGTTTAATATTCATTATTTCCATCATTGTGTGTTTTGGTGTTTGTCTAGACATCACAATAAAATGATTAATTAACAACTGTTTTCTAGCAGTGATTTCTATTACTGTTGTTAAATATTAAAATTAATCCTTTTTTCTATTTTTTATAGATTATCTAGCAATGATTGGTGGCGGATTTAACAAAACCATCACAAAAAAATTATAATAAATAAAATAGAATTGTTAATTCACAATAGTTTTTAAAAATTCCTTACCAATTATTTCTAATAAATCTATATCTCCCCCACTCAACTCAATCACATAGCGCCCTAACACCTACATTGACACCCTCACACCAACACCCATCCTCTTTGTGCTCTCCTACTCGTTTGCCACCCACCTTCTTGTGTAGACATCTATTTTCCTCGTGATTGTCCCCATTATTCTCTCCTCGACTTCCTCTGGTCGTTCCTATCCCCCGCAACACCCATTCATTTAATGGCTCTTCCCGTGACGACCTTTTACAAGTGAATTTGGTTTTGAATTGGGATTTTCGTAAAATAATGATGGAATTCCCCTAGGACCAGTGTTGTAATTTCATTGAGTTTTTAGTTCAATGAATGGATGAAGTCAATTTATATGCATGGTGAGAGTTTGACAAAATGACCTAATTGATATTTATCCTTAAAACTTTGCATAAACATAATGGAGAGGAAGATGTTTAGAGTAAGATATTCTTTGGAAAGATAAAAAAATACTCTCATTTTTAAGATATAATTGAATTATTGTTTGCCTCTTTATTGTCGTAAGGAATTATGGTATGTTTATATATTACGTTGATACAATGCAATTGCTACAATGACGGTTTGGTTGTCAATTATGCGTGCAAAGCCTTGGTTTTGGAGATTCATTTGTTTATCGACATGGGGTGTAATCTTGAGGCTTTAAGAGAGTTTCATCGCTTGTTAGAAATGAATGTGTATATGATCTCTAATATAAGTTTTAAGTGCACCATTAGACCAAGAATGGTTACTTTAGGGATTAAGTCTCATGTGAATCCAGAATTCAAATAGATATTGGGAGAAGTTTTTATTGGGATGCATGGTTTCCTTCACTGTCCTAGACATAGTGCAGTCTGTGACTTTTTTGGTAGGGCAACCTACATGGTCTCGGCGTGGTCCCAAAGACCATGCACCACAGGGATTTCAAGGTAGTGAAATCTTCACCATGGGGATTTCAAGGTAGTGAAATCGTCACGGTCCCAGAGAGACCGTGCACGAAAAACATTCTATCCAATTTCAGTGATGTAGTTTCATAATTAAACACCTCAAACCTCTCCAAAATGGCCCATTCATCCTCCTAAACTTCCATGGGAAATTTTATGGGCGATATAGAAAAAATTTGGTGATCTATTAACCTCTCATCGATGGATTGAAGGTGTGAATTGTTGGACTGGATGATGGATCTTAGTTAACGCATAGATCAACTTTCTCTGTCATTTATTATTGCTTTCTCTCTCGGATCTGGACTTAAAAATTTTATATCTTCTAATATACAGTCTTTGATTAAGGGTTGTTGTTCTCTTTTATAGGGATTTGTGGATTCAACCCTTTTGCGTGAGATTTGGATTGTGAAATTGAGGAATTTATGTGAATGACATGACTATGTGGATAGTTATTATCTCTTATATGAATTGACTAATTTCATATGCATTGTTGATTAATTGTGATTAACTAAGGACTACTTTAATAAATTCTTGTTTAATTGAGGATTAATGAAAAATGAAAATTTTAGTGTAAATGATTTTGATGGAAATTTGGGTGTTTTTTTATAACCAATGATTTTGAAAAGAAATTGGGAATTTTGAAACAACGTTTTAAAAATATCTGAAATAATTTACTTTGAATTTTGTAAACATAATTTTTTCAAAAAAGTAAAAATTGATGCGATTGGTGGGGATTGAAATAGGATTTTCAATGGGGGAATAAATGGATTTATTTTAGAATTGAAACCGAGTTTAAAATTAGGATTTTTTGTTTTGTGAAACACTACCAAAAATCCGAACAAAAGATGTGCCGACTTTTATCAGCGCTAAGCAGAAAGCACCGATAAAAGTTGCACTTTTATCACCACTAACTAAAAGTGACGATAAGAGTTTTTAATAAAAAATATTATTAATATACATATAATTATTATATTTATATTCAAAAGTAATGTTTATTTATATACATTAATTAAAAAATGCATGTTTATAATTAATATGTATTTTTTAATAATTCAAACATATATATAACGTTTTAAAAAAAGAATTTATAGGATTATAAATAAATATATATATTGAAATAATTATAAAATTATAATATTTTTTAAATAATAAATAAACTTATTATATTTATAATTATATATTTATAATTTTATATAGATACTTTTTAAATATATTTATTTATAATTATAATTATATCAATAAATATTTATTTAAATAAATATATGTCTTTTGGTCAATAACTATATACATCAAGAGATAATAATGATATTCATAGACATGATTGATATTATTTACGTTCATACATTGATGCGTGAATGTGTATAATTGACGTTATATGATCATAAGTTTATTTATGTTCAAATGTTAAGATTGACTATATTATGATGACGCATGCATATGTTATATATTCATGACTTATGAATGTTCATTTATACATTGACACCCTTATTAATCATGTTTTCTATATATATGTGATGACTCATTTTTTATAATCTATACCTTATTAGGTATGATTCATTCATGTTATACCCACTAATTTATTATGTTCCCATAAATACATATAAAATTACAATAAATATATTTAAATAATAAATATATTTATTATATTTATAATAATATACAAATATTTATAAATATATTTATTTATAATTATAATTATAAATATACATATTTAAATAATTATAAAATTATAATAAAATATATTTATTATATTTTATAAATATATGTATTTATATATTAATAAATATGTAGATATAAATATATTTATAATTATATAAAAATATTATAAATACATTTATTTATAATTATAATTATGAATAAATAAATATATATTTATATATATTAAGTGCTTGAGGGTACAATTGTATTTAAGCGCGCACACACACACCTCACACACAGACCTGAAAGACAAACCATAACCCCCTAAAGGGATAACCCACCCATCAAATCTTATTTATAAATATATTTATTATATATATAATTATAAATAAATAAATAAAATATTTATTATATATATAATTTTATAAATATATATAATAATATAAATAAATTATTAACATTAGATCTTTATCAATGCTTTTTAGCGCTGATAAAGATATCCCTTTATCAGTGCTAAAAAAACACTGATAATACTATTTTTTTATCAGTGCTATAATTTTAACGCTGATAAATACATGTTTTATTAGCACTTTCGATTTTAGCACTGATAAAACTACTCTTTATCAACGTTTTTTTAAAAGCGATGATAAAAGTCTTATCGCTTTTTTTTAAAAGAACCCAAACCAGTTAGTGTCTCTCGCACACTTTCAAGCTCTCACAGAAACCGACTGCTGGTGGGCCACCACTCTCGCCAAACACCATTGTCGCTCTACCGCCGCTCCGCTGCTCTTGCCGGATCGCACTAGTGCTGTTGTGCCGCCACTCTCACCGAACCGTATTCCCGTTGCTGTTGCTCTCATTGAACCGCACTACCACCTTGCTGAACCCCAGTGCCACCTCCCCCCACTGTCGCCTCGCCGAACCCCACTCTTGGTGCATCTTTGTTGTGACTTTGTTGAACATTTTTGACGAATTAAGACCCTCAAAACTAATGGTATGCTATTCAAATCTTGTTTTTATGTATTTCTCAACCGATTCTCTTCATGGTTCATTTTTTTGTTATTCTCAAACAATAGTGCGTGCAGTACCTCCTTTATGTCATTCTTATGAAATTTGTTGTGTCTCTATTTATGGTCTTAAGTTGTTGAAAGCTAAATATGATTTTAGTAAATTGATATGGTCTAGTTATGTGATGAGAAATTTGGTTTGGAAAAGTTTTATTTAGTTGTGATGAATGTGATCTACCAAAATTTGGATTTTATTTTTGGGGTATAATTAATGATCTTTAAGTATAAAAGTTTTTATAGGAAGAAGTTTGAGTGTTAATATAACAATGATGGTATTTGGGTTAGTTCAAGAGATAGAGCTGAGGATGAGAATTCATTGGAATTTTTGGGAAAGTGTTCCGATAATAGTTTATGTTTTGATGATTTGATAATGGATTATAGATTCCAATATTAAATCATTGAAACTTGTTAATTTTTTTAGTCATTGGTTTTGAAGGCCTAGTTAGTTTAGGGGGGATTGTGAGTTAGGGTACCCTAGATTCATTATGATAAAAAATTAAAATTCCTCTTGGCTTTTCTAATATGGAAGGATGGTTTTGATTTAGGTAAATGATCGGTTTTTCATTTGCGTGAGTCCTTAGTTACTTTTGTTATGTGTCTAGATTTGGACAAAGATACTTTCAACATTGTCATAATAGTCTAATTCATATTAATCCAAAGGTTGTAACACACCATAATTAAATATTTTTAGCTATTAGTAATGTCATAAAGGAGATTCAATATCAAATTAAACCAATTAACCCATAATGGGTGATTTTCAATAGATGCATGGTTGTCCAAACTATGTATTTCACTATAGGGGTTATTTCTTGATTAGTGCTCAGTTTAGCCAATTGAGAATCCAAATAATGTATTTTTGGGAAAAATGTCATCATTCTTACTTCTTTCAATTATAATGATTTTATAATTGTGCTATTTTGGTGAATATTTTCATTCCTTAAAATATGGACAAATAAATGTATTTTAAATTAAAATATAAAGTGAATTTTGGAAAATATAACTCTTTTTAAAATGAATATAGAAGGTAAAATTAGAAATTTTTAAGGTGGATTTCATGATTTATTTTCAAATGATTAGGGAAAGACGTGGTTGATTTAATAGACTTACAAGGAATTAAAGGTTTTCATGATATTTATTTTATAAAAAGAAAATCACATGGATAGTGTAAGACTTGAGATTTCACTATAATAAACATTTCATTATAATAGACATTGTACAATACATGTTCTTTTATTTCATTACTGTAATGCAAAACAAAACTATAAAATTAATGTAATGAACCAACTCAGGTCAACTTGCCATGTCACCCGAGTCGATTTGTCACAAGGCCTGAAGTACGTTCTCAATCTCTATAGGATGGAAACAAGAACTAAGGGAATAAAATACTATTGAGATTGGAATTATAGGAGGCAACCCAAAGGGTGAAATAAGTTTTATGTGGACACTAAGAAAGACATTCCTTGGACTAATGAGAGAGGAATTATAGGAGGAAACCCGAAGGTTGACATTAGTGAAACCGTTACTATGAAATCCAAAAATAGATGTCCTATGATAATCCCTAAGATGAAAATGAAGGTTCCGAGTGCAGCGGAAGCGCATGAGTGGATGTGCCCACTTGACTTTTTGTCATTAACAATGATCAATCCGGGATCAATACGACAATAAACGCTAGTATCCACGGATCGAATCATAGAACTAGAAAAAAGAAATAGAAAGTCCCGGAACCACAAAGTAGGATCATTACAGGTTGATTATAATTAATTTAATCAATTAAAAAGAAATACCTTTTGGGTGTTCTTTCTTCGTTGATGTTCTTGATCACGTTCCGATGTGATTCGTCGTTGCGTCGCATAAGCCAAGTGTAGACTTCCTCTAGCGGTGATCCACACGTGTACCTCGTATCTCGGGACGTCGCCAAAGGATTCTCCGGGTGCTAGCGTGGAGAAACCTTTGCTTGCGTTGTCTGCCTTAGATCATCTTGATCTGATGGAAGATGATCTCTCTCGGTCTTGAGAGCGTTCTTGGAGGAAGAGGTTCTTTCGGCCTTGAAAGAATTCTCCAGAGATGTTGTGTGTCAGAAAAGAGTTGGGGTTGTGAGGATATTTATAATCGGGTGTGTGGGGTTATAGAGTTATGACAATAAATAAACGCGTTACGCGTTTTATTTATTTCATTGAATCTTATTTAAAACCCCCATGTTGAATAATTAATTCCTTGACATGCGCCCACGCTAATTATAATAAATATCATTTAAAACAATATTATATCCTCAAAATCCCGACTGAAAAAACTACACGGCGTGTATTAATAAATACACGTGTACTTGTTTTTCATTGAAAACTACACGACGTATACTTGTTTTCCATGAAAAACTACATGACATGTAATCTTTAATACAAGGTGTGTATATCTTGTTTTTCATTTCCTTCTTCCTCCATCATTAAAACGATTTAGGCTTCCTTGAATAATTAATAAACCACGTACATGAATAATCTTTATTCTACTCGAGATACTTGAATACACTTAGTGTGTGACCCTCTAGGCCTCTTTCTCGTTGGCATTAGGCGGGCTTGCCTAAAGTCCAAGATTACTGTCTAGAAACGGGTCAAGGCACCCAAGAGAAAGAAGTTGACGCTGCATTGACGTATCACCACATACGAATGCTTACTGTGTAATTTAATCCATTTGTCTCGATATCTCATCAAGCAGGTTTCATGGCAGTGTCATAAACCTATATGCTTGATCCGTCGTTCTTTGACTACCTGAAATAAAATCGTCGTTCATACCATGACCATGGAATTTAATGCGACATTTCTATTTCAATCAAAGGGCCGAGATATCAACTTCCATAAATGGAAGGGACAAATCCTTCCTCGACTTATCCATTAACAATATGTCACTTGTGACGCACCCAACGTACCCTACTTCCCGCCAACTGTCTGCGTGACGGTTTTCATCAGTAAATCTAAGTGCGCGAGTCATGATATGAGTTAATGATAATCTTCCAGTCTAAGGACCATTACACACGCCCGTAGATAGCAATGTCCGATGAAACCAAGACATGCAGAATTGCTACTGGCGGGTCTGTTCTCATAATCTCCCATCTTGGAGATTACCAAGTGCAAACTCCATGAGAGAGAGTCTCGTCTTCTTACGAGTACTCGCACATGACGGTCTGTATACTATGTGTCCTATCATAGTATGTCATCCAACCGTAGAACTTTATTTAAGAATATTGTTATAGCATTTCAAGGTTCTCATCATAGCAGGGATCTGCCATGACCTTATCAATGCAACAAATATTACAGGACATTATTATATTGTAGTCATGCAGAACAATGAACAATATATAATAAGTGAACATTCATGTAATTAAAGTACAAAACAGTTGGTTCTCAGGACACCAACCCTTACAAACTCCCACTTGGACTAGAGCCAACTGCCTACGACTTTTAGTCCGCTAGACCTCACATGATGATCATGTTTCTACTGAGTCAAGGCTTTAGTCAAGGGGTCCTCCACGTTGTCTTCCGTGGAAATACTGCTCACTGCAACTTCACCTCTCTGAGAAAAATCCCTCAAGAGATGATACTTCCGAAGTATGTGCTTTGTCCGCTGATGTGACTTTGGCTCTTTAGCAAGTGCCACCGCTGCAGTATTATCACAATAGAGTGTGATAGAATCTTTACTGCTCAGTACTACATCCAGCTCTTGGACGAATCTTCTCATCCATACTACTTCTTTAGCTGCCTCATAAGCTGCGATATACTCAGACTCTATTGTAGAATCTGCCACCACACTTTGCTTTGAGCTCTTCCAGCTCACTGCACCTCCATTCAAACTGAAGATGTATCCAGTCGGCGACTTCATGTCATCTTGATCAGTCTAGAAACTAGCATCTACATGTCCTCTGATGACTAGTTCCTCATCTCCTCCATAAACCAGTAACATATCCTTAGTACGCCTCAGATACTTAAGGATAGTCTTGACTGCCATCCAATGGCAGTCTCCTGGA
This sequence comes from Viscum album, assembly GCA_963277665.1. Lineage (NCBI taxonomy): Eukaryota > Viridiplantae > Streptophyta > Magnoliopsida > Santalales > Viscaceae > Viscum > Viscum album. Next base: position 1,740,581,389 of record OY728155.1, read on the forward strand.
TCATCTTGATATCTGCCTACCACACTTAATGCATAAGCAACATCTAGCCTTGTACATAGCATAGCATACATGACTGACCCAATCGCGGATGTGTAAGCGATCCTTGCCATTCTCTTTCTTTCCTCATGTGTCTGAGGACACATTTTTTTGGAAAGATGAATGCCATGTGACACTGGAAACAATCCCCTCTTGGACTGTTCCATACTGAATCTCTTCTGTATCTTGTCAATGTATGTACTTTGACTCAGGCCCAACATTCTCTTGGATCTATCACGATGGATCTTGATCCCAAGAATATATGCTGCCTCGCCCAAGTCTTTCATGGAGAAACATTTATGCAACCATGCCTTAACTGACTATAAGACAGGTACTTCGTTTCCAATTAGTAATATGTCATCAACATATACTATTAGGAAAACGACTGCACTTCCACTAAAATTTTTGTAGACACAAGGCTCACATTCGTTCTTAACGAAGCCAAATTTTGTTACAGCTTCATCAAAACGAATGTTCCATGACCTTGATGCTTTCTTTAATCCATAAATGGATTTCTGCAACTTGCATACCTTGTTGGCATCCTTTGGAGTCACAAACCCTTCAGGTTGTGTCATGTAGACATCTTCCTGGAGGTTCCCATTAAGGAATGCTGTTTTGACATCCATTTTCCAAATTTCAAAGTCATGGTAAGCGGCAATGGCCAATAGGATTCTGATGGATTTCAGCATCGCAACTGGTGAAAAAGTTTCATCATAGTCAATTCCTTGACGCTGTTTAAAACCTTTTGCAACAAGTCGTGCCTTGCAGGTGCTGAATTTCCCCTCCATGTCCAGTTTCTTCTTGAATACCCATTTATTACCAATAGGCTTTACATAAACTGGAGGATCTACCAAAATCCAGACTTGGTTTTGGTACATGGAATCCATTTCAGAATTCATGGATTCTTGCCACTTGGCAATGTCTGTGCCTTCAACTCCTTCCTTGTAGGTAAGAGGATCATCATTGTCCACCAATAATGAGTCACCATCCTCGGTGAAAAGAAAACCATATCGTTCTGGTTCTCTCACCTCTCTCGTGCTTCTACGCAGTTCTTGTGTCTCTGGAACAGATTGTTCTTCCACAGGGCTTTGTGGAATCTGTTCTTGTACCAACTCTTGTGTATCTTGAGCCTCGACTTCATCGAAGTCTATCTCATTCCCACTATCTCTTTTGGTGATGTGCTCCCTCTCAAGGAATATGGTGTGTCTTGCCACTGTAACCTTTTTGTCTGAGGGGTTGTATAGGTAATATCCCCTTGTTTCTTTGGGATATCCTATAAAGATACAATTTGTGCCTCGGGGTGCAAGTTTGTTACCTGAAGAGGCCTTAACAAATGCTTAGCTACCCCACACATGTAAATTAGATAACATGGATTTGCGTCCACTCCATAACTCGTATGGAATGCCATTTATCAATTTAGTTGGTACTTGGTTTAGTATGTGCGCTGCTGTTTGTAATGCATATCCCCAAAAGGATAATGGAAGACTTGCATGACTCATCATTGATCTCACCATGTCTAACAAGGTGCGGTTCCTCCTTTCACTTACACCATTCCACTGCGGTGTGTAAGGAGGAGTGAGTTGAGATAGAATCCCAAACTCCTGTAAGAAATCAATGAATTCCTGATTAAGATATTCTCCTCCTCTATCTGAGCAGAGTTTCTTAATATTCTTACCAAGATGGTTCTCAACCTCATTCTTGTATTCTTTGAACCGATCAAAAGAATCTGACTTATACCTCATTAAGTAGATATATCCATATCTACTAAAATCATCAGTAAAAGTTATGAAGTACAAGAACCCACCCCTTTCCTCAACTGGAAATGGCCCACACACATCTGTGTGAACTAATTCTAGAATCTCTTTAGCTCTTTCACCTTTCCCACTAAATGGGGCTTTGGTCATTTTGCCTTGTAGACACGCATGACATACACTAAGTGGTTTTAGTTCGAAAGAATCTAAATACCCATCTTGATGTAGTTTTGTCAGACATTTCTCATTGACATGACCTAGCCGGTGATGCCAAAGTTGGGTGTGGTATGAGTCATGTGAATTGACTTTGTCATCGATTGCCATTACTTGGTTTGTGTAGTCTAACACATAAAGGCCGTTATATAAATGTGCTCTACCAAAACAAATGCTATATTTATAAAAGTAGCAACATTCATTTCCAAACTTGAACATGAATCCATCAGTATCTAATCTGGATACTGAAATAATGTTTTTAGTAACAGAATGCACATAATAAAAACCCTTTAACACCAAGATCATTCCAGTTGGAAACATGAGGTGGTAGTCTTCGATAGCTACAACAGCAAGTCTGGATCCGTTGGCTGCTCGTAGATCTACCTCCCCTTGATCAATCTTATTGAATCTACTTGGTTCTTGTATTTGGATACAGATGTGAGCACCACAAGCAGTATCTAATACCCAATTAGTAGTAACATATAGATTGCATTCGATAACAAATGCACCTGAAGCTTCCCCTTGCTTCCTTGGCTGGGTGCAATTTTTCTTCCAGTGGCCCTTCTTGCCACATGCGAAACAAACAACATCCTGTTCCTTTTCCTCCCATTTGATCTTCCTTTTCTTGGAAGGCCTTGAAGAAGCTTTGGGCTTAAATCTCTTCACCTTCACTTTCCTTTTATTCACCATAAGGACAGAAGGCTTTTCACGCTTCATGTCATTGTCCACTTGGAGAATAAGGATAAAAAGATCAGATAGAGACTTCTCAATGTTGTTCATGTTGAAATTAACAACAAAGTTTGAGAAGCTCTGGGGAAGTGATGCAAGAATGAGATTGGTACCTAGTTCTTCAGGGAGTTTAAACCCTAGAACCTCCAAGCGCTCAATGTAGCCAATGAGCTTGACTACAAGAGGCCCGACTGGGGCACCCTCTCCAAGCTTGCTTTGAAATAGAGCCTTGGAGATCTCAAACCTTTCCTGTCTTGCTCTCTCCTGGTATAGACCACGGAGGTGCTCGAGCATGCTATAGGCATCCATGTCTTCATGAGACTTCATGATCTCACTAGACATCGATGATAGCATCAAAAATTGAACGTCGAGAGCATCGTTCAAATATTGATCATAGACCAGGAAATCTTCATCACTCACCCCTGGGGTAGGAGAATTAGGAAGTGAGGACTCCAGCATGTAAAACTTTCATTCATGGCATAGGATAACCCGAAGGCGCCTAAACCATTCCTGAAAGTTACTGCCGGTGAGGATATTGTCTTTATCCAGTATTGATTACAGAGAAAATGTGGTTGATGAGTTTGTCATCTTGATTCTACAATTTAAAAGAGCAGATTTATTAGTACTTTATTGATTACAATTTATGAGAAATAATGAATGAATGAATTAATTCTCCCACTATTTTATCAAGTCCCAATGGCCCTCACCATTGAACTCGGAATGTCCAGTTACTTTGACATTCTAGTGGAAAGGATCCATATTCCCCTTCACATAACCCCAACAAGGGTTGGTCAAGTTATTTGAAGGTATTTAGGTAGGCAAGTCTTTGCCAACTGTGAGCTTACAGTTCCTTGATCTGTTGAGTGGACTCCCCAATCCTGAAATCCTGACTTGGATTTCCTCAACTCTTGCCTCCAATATTACACCAAGTCTAGCAAGGGTTACTTATCTTGATGTAATATGGTTAAGTCAACCCGAAACCTTTCATAAGGGCTTCATTTATAAAAGTAAGTGCCCCAACAAGGGTTGGTCAAACACATAGTTTTATTGAGTCTTTCCCTTAATCAGGTAACAGAAGGATTGGTCTGACTTAATATGGTATTGAGGGATTTTAGTCCTTTATGCGTAGTTTTCGCATTATCACATGCTTGTTAATATTAAGTGATACTTTCTTAAGTGATTAACCATGTTCTGATAATGTTTACGCATAGTCCAGTTTTTATTTTATTCCATCTTTGCATGCTTGTTCATTTTATTAATTATGTGATCGCGACAACACATACATAATAAATAAACCATGCAATCAGACAGAAATAAAATAAGATGTCATGATCATGAGCTTCTATTTGGTTAGCTTATCTAGCGGTTTTGATAAGCTAACCCTGAACTAGGGAAAACACCTTGAACCTGATGGTTAGTGTTTTACAGCTCCCACCTGTCCACCTTTGTATCTTCTTGCGTCAGTTTCGTCTCGGCTTCGGGATTTGAACCATCTCCTCTGGCTTGGGAGATCCTCCATTACATGGGTTTACATTAAAGAAACCATGGGCATGCAGGCCCTACATTTTATTGGAAGAAGTCTCGCAGGCCAACAAATTTAAATTAAATAAATTTAAATGAAAACATACACATACAAAGGGTCTTTGGTCTAGCTCATGATCATCCATAGCATGCAACGACATTTACGCAAATTTAGAATTCAAAATTCTTTTAACCGTTTTTTCATTTAAGATAAGTCGCCCTCAAATTCAATTAATTATGATCTTATAATTAATCAATTCTTTATCTTAAATTCATTTCTGAATTTCCTTGAGATTCTTCTCATCCATATTCCTTGTATGGGTCTTTGTACATTGGAGGAAACCTGGTGAAATTCCATTTCTGGAAAGTACACGGTGTGTAGTTTATAATTACACGGCGTGTATTTCTTTTCACCCTTTATCAAAAGTACACACCGGGGGATTTGACGTGTTTTATTTACTTTGGAAATTTTGGAGTACACGACATGTAGATAAATCATACATGGTGTGTACTTCCTTGTTACGCGGTAACCGGCCTGACGATCCCGTGTACGCGGTACGCTGCTTATCCATGTACACGGTTTCACCTGGGCTGGAACGGACTACACGGCGTGTTGCTCCAACATACATGCCGTGTATTCCAGTTCCACGTGCCATTCAATTCTGGTCAACACAGCGTGATTAATACTTAGGAATATTCAATTTACACGGCATGGTTTGGCGGACCAGTGCTGGTTCATTGAACCTAAGTACACGGCGTGTAGTTTTAATTACACGCCATGTAATCCCATGTTGTACAGACAGAAAGAGCGGCTCCTCCGGATGAGTTCCTCATTTTTATTTTAATCAAAAATTAAAATTAAAAGGTCGTTTCTGTGATATGAATCGAGAAACGAAGGAGGAAGAATAGATCTCGTTTATTCAGATTAATAGAACGATATATTTCGAATTGAATCAAATATAAATGCGTAAATTATCAATGAAAATTAAATAACTATAATCAACGTTGTAACCTCGCTCTGATACCATTTCAAGGTTCTGGGCATAGCGGAAGCGCGTGGGTGGATGTACCCACTTGGCTTTTTGTCATTAGCAATGATCAATCCGGGATCAATATGACGATAAATGCCAGTCTCCACGGATCGAATCATAGAAATAAACAAAAGAAATAGAAAGTCCCGAAACCACAAAGTAGGATCGTTATAGGTGGATTATAATTAATTTAATCAATTGAAAAGAAATACCTTTTGGGTGTTCTTTCTTCGTTGATGTTCTTGATCACGTTCCGATGTGATTCGTCGTTGTGTCTCAGAAGCCAAGTGTAGACTTCCTTTAGCGGTGATCCACACGTGTACCTCGTATCTCGGGACGTCGCCAAAGGATTCTCCGGGTGCTAGCATGGAGAAACCTTTGCTTGCATTGTCCTCCTTAGATCATCTTGATCCGATGGAAGAGGATCTCTCTCGGTCTTGAGAGCGTTCTTGGAGGAAGAGGTTCTTTCGACCTTGAAAGAATTCTCCAGAGATGTTGTGTGTCAGAAAAGTGTTGGGGTTGTGAGGATATTTATAATCGGGTGTGTGGGGTTATAGAGTTATGACAATAAATAAATGCATTACGCATTTTATTTATTTCATTGACTCTTATTTAAAACCCCCATGTCGAATAATTAATTCCTTGACATGTGCCCATGTTGATTATAATAAATATCATTTAAAACAATATTATATCCTCAAAATTCCGACTGGAAAAACTACACGGCGTGTATTAATAAATACATGGCGTGTACTTGTTTTTCATTGAAAACTACACGGCGTTTACATTCAATGTACACGGCGTGTATATCTTGTTTTCATTTATTCATTTCCTTTCCATAAAGAAAACTACACGGTGTGTAATTATTAATACACGACGTGTACTTGTTTTCCATGAAAAACTACACGGTGTGTAATCTTTAATACAAGGCGTGTATATATTGTTTTTCATTTCCTTCTTCCTCCATCATTAAAACGATTTAGGCTTCCTTGAATAATTATTAAACCACGTACATGAATAATCTTTATTCTACTTGAGATACTTGAATACACTTAGTGTGTGACCCTCTAGGCCTCTTTCTCGTTGGCATTAGGCGGGCTTGCCTAAAGTCCAAGATTACTGTCTAGCAACGGGTCAAGGCACCCAAGATAAAGAAGTTGACGCCGCATTGACATATCACCACATATGAACGCTTACTGTGTAATTTAATCCCTTTGTCTCAATATCTCATCAAGCAGGTTTCATGGCAGTGTCATAAACCTATATGCTTGATTCTTCGTTCTTTGACTACCTGAAATAAACTCATCGTTCACACCATGGCCATGGAATTTAATGCGACAGTTCTATTTCAATCAAGGGTCCGAGATATCAACTTCCATAAATGGAAGGGACAAATTCTTCCTCGACTTATCCATTAACAACATGTCACTCGTGATGCACCCAATGTACCCTACTTCCCGCCAACTGTCTGCGTGACGGTTTTCATCAGTAAATCTAAGTGCGCGAGTCATGAAATAAGTTAATGATAATCTTCCAGTCTAAGGACCATTACACTCGCTCGTAAATAGCAATGTCCGATGACACCAAGAAATGCGAAATTGCTATTGGCGGGTCTGTTCTCATAATCTCCCATATTGGATATTACCAAGTGCGAACTCCATGAGAGAGAGTCTCGTCTTCTTACGAGTACTCGCACATGACGGTCTGTATACTATGTGTCCTATCATAGTATGTCATCCAACCATAAAACTTTATTTAAGAATATTGTTATAGCATTTCAAGGTTCTCATCATAGCAGGGATCTGCCATGACCTTATCAATGCAACAAATATTCCAGGACATTATTATATTATAGTCATGCAGAACAATGAACAATATATAATAAGTGAACATTCATGTAATCAAAGTACAAAACAGTTGGTTCTCAGGACACCAACCCTTACAGAAAACATGTGGTAAAATGGGTAAGAAAGGTGGTAAACCTAGTTGAATATGGATATAAAACTTTTATTGGGAAAGTTTCAACCTCTTGAATTGAATATTTATATTTTCAGATGGAAAAGTTCCAAGGTTTTTTTGAAAAATACCTTTGTATCCTAAGGTTTTTTATAAAAATTCTATTCCTTGTGATTTTTAATAAAGTACACCCATTTAAAATTCTCAGTTTACATCCCAAAATATTAAAAATAAAATATTTCCCTAGATTGATTCAAAACCATAAAATTCAAATTTAACTTCCTAAAAGAGTTAGAGAAGTATTTATATCCAATTAAAATTCCACTTCAAAAGCCCTTCTTAAATTTCAAATTTTAGTTTACACACAAAATTTTAAATCTAGTCAATTTTTCCATTTAAAAGAAACATTTACTCACATCGCTATATTAAATCCCTTGGATCTCATGTGATGACCCTGATTTTTTCAAAGGTATAGATTGTTGTTTTAAAAAATATAACAATTTCTTTTTTATTTGTAAAACCATTATTATATACAATTTCTATATTTTTCTATTATGAAATAGGTTTTCAAATAATATAGATTTTACTTTTTTTATAATTCAATTATTACATTCAACGGATGTAGTTATAAATTTCATTCAATAAGTTTTTGTTTTTGATCATGTGGGATTACAAACCATTTTTAAATCTTTCTATTTTATTTCAAGCAATTCATGTGATCCATCTTCAATTGAACATCTTTTGTGTATTTATTTTGTTAAATATTAATATTACCAAATCAAATAGGATGGATATGAATAAAGAATGGATGGATTTCAATCATATGTGTCATGACCCCCTCCCCCCAAGGATACCCCTCCTGGGCTGGCAATGAAGAAAGGGAGATAATAACCCTTGAGTCCTGCCTCTAGTAGGCCCCGGGTTGGAAACTAGCACCAAGGGTACAAAGATCTTAGAATATGAGAGACTTTACCCTTTATAAGAAAATAATATAGGGAGATATGATGAATCAACCACAACAACTCCATGAAATATATAAAATAAATACAAACAATCCCACAATGCATGTATAAATCAAAACTGATACATATACAAGTCTCAAAAATAAATACCAAAATAAATAAAAGCTAAGGTAGCGACATAACAACAACTCCAAAAGTCCAAACTATAAGTGTCTATCATGGTCCACAAAGTCCTCCTAGAAACCTAAAAATAGTTTTCATATACATAAGGTGAACATACAAGTATACTCAATAGGAAAACCAATGTATTTCGTGCACATGTGAAAGGATCATACTAATGAACCTGTGTGAATGAAGTTGACCCAAAAAGCACCTGAACAGGTATACTAACCATCCCAACTTCACCAAGGAACACTCAACAAATAATGCAACTCAAGTAATATAATATAATAAGGACATCGATGTTTGGGTACCCCACACCATTTCCCACTGGTTAACTTCTCATACCCTGACGACAAACGTCCTGACACTTCCACAATCTTCCACAATCCCCATGTCACAACCCACCCACACATACCTGAGCCTCAGATCTAGTCTCACAACCTTGGAAAATGAAGTTCACCACATCCTGCCCGCAGACACCTGGGCCTCAACCATACCACATCCCGCCCACAAACACCTGTGCCACAACCATACCACATCCCAAACACATACACCTGGGCCACAACCATACCACATCCCACCCATAGACACATTGGCCACAACCATAACTCACCTGAAGACACTTAGGAAATCACACCACATCTCATCCTGTAGACACCTGGGAAAGTACACCTCACCCGCAGACACCTAGGACTCACAACTACACCAAACCTACTCAAAGAGTCTTGGGCTACCAATGCTTAGAATAGGGAGCATGGAAGATCCAATAACTAGCCATCCATCCTCCCACTAGGATGTTGGTAAAAAACACCCTCCCCCATGACAATGGGGGTGTTCGACACATAGTGCTCAACTAGGGTGGGGTGTATATAGAAATCAAAAGTAAGTACAATCATATATATATTTATCAAACACTCATCCCAACCTATGAGTTTTTCCAAACAAACAACCAGCCCAGAAAACTACCTTTGCTGCTCCCTCTAAATGAACAACTACACAACAATCCATAATCCAATTCATAACCCCAACCAACTCATTTAACCAAGTATCATTCTTTATTAATAAATCCATTTATTCATTCCATCCATACTCGAGAAACTACCAATGACAACACACAACCATCAACACAACCAAGCCAAACAGAGGAAGAAAATTATGATAAAGGACTCACTCCACACTTCCTCCTCACTTAGCACCCATGACAACCACTTACATCATCACTCTTAAAAGTAATTCTACCCAAACTATCATCTCAACAAAGAAAACCCCTAACTCATAGCCAAACCTAGAAACACATCTCATCACAACCAAACCTGACAACCCTACTTCATAACTCCATCATACCCATCACATCCAGCAACACAAAAAGCCACAACCCGGTGCAGTCTCACTGCACAACAATGCTCAACTATTTCAGAAACAAACCATCTCTTAACCTCAAATTCCATTACAAAACCCAAACCATCCCACACACAACCGTGCTCTCAACTACATCACTACACAACCACACAAGGCAAAATATAGAACAAAACGACACACAACACACATGAACACAAAACAAAGAAAGGTATATTCAAATTTATAAAACACTCACTCTTTAATTCCACTTTGATAATTCAGGGGTAATCACGAAGTAAGTTCAATCCCCATGAATACATTTATTTAACCGAATATGCGTGGCTAGCCAATTTCATATATACATAATCGTTCACACATGATCAACAAAAAGTATTCAAAAGACATTAAATATGTGAAAACAAATACCACCAACGACCATTATTTTCAATAGGAATATAGCCCCTACAATTAATAATATCAACATATAACAAAACAGAACACAAGTCACTTTTTCCCAACCCCACATGTTGATATTTGAACCAATTTAATTAACTTTATTAACTTGGTATCCTCCTATATTTCACAAGATAAAATTCATACACCCACCCCACATGATACATAAATAAAAGAGAGATAAAGGGATCCCTACTTAGAAGAAGAAACAACCAACAATTCCTTAATGTTCCAAAGAAGGGGGTGTGCATGCAGAAACAACCTCCAAGGAAAACATGAAGAAAAGATTATAGCACCAACTCACAACTCCTCAGGGAAAAAAGGTTTTGAGGACATACAATATTGAGAGTAAAGAGAAGCACACAAGGGAGAAAGGATCTCAACTTTAGAAAGGCCAGATCCTAAATCAATGGAAGAAACCGTTTTAAAAGTCATTAATGGTAGATCTTGACCAAGACCACATAGCTTGGCCGTTTAGGAGCCTCTAGAGTGTTAAGAATTTAAGGATATATTTTATACCCCTTGAAAATGATTCAAAATCACTTAAATATGGTATTAAACTAAATTTACATCAAATAAAACGTTAAAGGGGAGAAACTGAATCAAACTGGAAAATTAGAGAAAATTGGAATTTTGAAAAATTGTTGGAAATGACTCATAGGTGGATGAACTACTGTTGGATGAATCACCATTAGATGTCCTACTATTGGGAAACTCACCATTGGACAAGTCACCATTGGAAGAGTCATCGTTGGACGACTCACTGTTGCGAGTCACCGCTGGCGACCTACTGTTAGCGACTCAATGTCATGACTCACCGTTATGATTCACTGGTGGATGAGCTATTGATGGACAACTAACCATTGAACGACTCACCGCTGGTGACCTATCATCACGTCCCACATTCAATGACTCACCGTTGTGAGTCACTAGTGCAAGTCACCATTCTGACTCATCGATCCTGACTCACCGATCCTAACTCACCGGTGTGACCTATTGTCACCACCTATCATCGGACAACCCACCGTTAGATGAGTTACTATTGGAAAAACTGGATTTTTGAAAACTCTTGAAATGAGCCACCGTGACCTCCCAGAATACCTCAAACACTGGATTTTTACTAAGGAATGGACTGGGGTGGCACAGTTCATTACATCATATACCTTTGAAACTATTCTCTACCTCAATAATTCAAAACCAACCTAGAATAAAAGAGGGGAAGGGTCTGAATAACCATCCCTTGAGATACCTCTCAAGTTTCTTGATATATTAGGAATACAACAGTCACTCTAAAACCAACCATTGGGGAAGATACCTCTCAAACAAGGACACAATCACATAGATAGGTCCCATTATGAAATGCATAAAAATCACAATAACACTAAGGAAGGGAGAACATTCAAAACAATTTCTCCACATTATTTAAAATGAAGTGGTTGTTTCAGACCGGAGAAAATATTGTTATACCTTTTATATCAATAACTTCTATTAGACATTCCATTGAACAAATATCTATACATTCATTTTCCTCATTTTGTAATTGATAAATTTTAAATTCAAAATAGTTAAAACATAACATGATTAACATATCGTGATAAAATTGATTACCATGATCAATTAACAATTTATTAACAACATAAAAAATCTATTTATGACACTATTAAACCATATTGGTGAAGGAGTTTAAAATCTAATCACAATTCATTAAACAGTCTATTAATTTACATACATGTATATCAACATTTTTTTGGAAGTTTATAAGTTTGGAAAACATGCTTATTAAAAAATTCCCATGAAATATCTTGTTTTAAAAAAAATCAGTCAGCTAAGAAAACTATTTTGAGTTAAAACCTATTTTTGAATCCATCTTATAGAATGATATTTATAAAAATACTCTTTGTGAAAGCAATTTCAAATTTTTTTGTAAAACCACTTTTCTTCAACATGTTTCCCAAGACAACTTAAGTAAATTGGAAGGTTTCATGCTTTCAAAAAATTTATTCTGTTCTACTAACAGAACTGTATCATGCTCTTTACCAAGTTAATATCAACAAAAATAATAATCAAATCTAGAAAACTCAAATTAACATATGGCATGCATAAAAAATATGACACGAGTTTTAAACTTACCAGATCATCTAAGCTTAAAACTTTTTTAGGTTTTTCATCAAAACATTAATTACCAGGAACATACTTATGTAAAAACAACAAGGGGTTCAACATTTCAAACTTTTATTTTTCATAGGTGTATGCCATTACTTACAGGAGTTTCAAATATCATTCCTATACCAACAAAAAAACTTATATTAAATGATACATAGCTACCAAAAGCATAAAAATCAAAGTAAATCATCCAACACACCATTATACCATCCTCTTTGGCCGAAACTAACTCGCCCACATAGTTTTAAAACCTGTCGTAATATAACACATCATGCTGCGTGAAATAATTTCCCATTTCATCATATGTTTGAGGTCATAACACATGTCATAAACATAAAATCAAATACAAAACCCCAACCAATAAGATAATAGTAAAACATTCCCATCACTTCCTTTTTAAAAATAAAGAATTTACACATGGGAGGCAAACCCATCTTCATTAATTTCTTGATTTCCAAAACAACCAGTTTATTTTATTATAGACTTTAAGTGATTAACCATTTTTATGAGAGGTGAGCGATTCCATAAATATAATAAAAAAACATTCCAATAGAAACACAAGTCAAAACACCATGATAACCATATATCTCATCCACCATACATCACCACTACTGCACAACAAAACCACTACCCCCAAACTCACCAACTAACAAAAAATTCCACCAGGCATTTCATGCAACCACATCACTACACCACTTTTCCATCCACTGGAAAATACCCTTTTCACATAACCACCTGCTCCATCTCATCATCCATACATCTCCAACCAACTATCACAATTATCATCACAAAAAAATCCCCAAGCACACAAATTGAGGAATTACCTCTCCCATGTCGAGATATTATCCACTTTGGGTGGGACTGACTTGCCATCACAATTTTAATCGTGTCAGGTATAACACATCATAGTTAGGGATCAAGTTTCCCCCTCTTTGTATACTCAAATGATTTTAAATCACATTTCACACAAGGAATCACAACAAGAACATCGACACATAACAGCAACACATAACATCTTCCAGAACTGTTTAGGAATTTACATTATCTCCTCTTATTATTTTGTATGGGTAATTTCACAAAATTTTAAATTTTCAATGTGAAATAGGTTCATTAGACATATATAAGTGATTAACATTATAAGACATGGTGGGTTTAATCAAGCGGTCATATCAAGGGTCTCATTATCTACAAAAATCACAACATAAACATGGTTTCTAATGATTTCTACTTTCAGTAAGGAATATCAACACATTAATACAATGATAATAATGTAGTAGTAAACAACACTCAACATTCCCAGATTATTTCTAGGGAAATATTTTTCCTTTCATTTTAAATAGTCCTAACATGCTCCAAGTTAAAGGCAAAACTACACACATGTTATCTCACACACCATGTTTAATGTTCTTAAACAAGACATCATAGGGTCATCTTATTATCAAGGAAATAAACTTTCAATATTCATTTGAAAGTATGTACATGCTAGGTTCCTGTGTTTAATTCAATTACTACATTATATAAACAACATGATGTCATAACTATCAAGGTAAAACATGCTTTCTGACAACAAAATTAAAATTGCACATGTTGTATTATAATGTCCCATGCTTCATCACGCTCAAACTAAACATTCCTTATTCATTTAATTTTTCTAAAGAAAATTCTTATATACTATAATAAGGATAACACGAGTATACTTATTTATTTAGATACAACATATTGAACATGCTACATGCTCAAATCCTTCATAATAGAATTTCCTAAGTTATCACAAAAATGATTTTAACTTTGTACATACTTACCATGAAAAAATAATCATGAATTAACATGTGAGGTAAGGTTATTTCAGTACTTAAAAAAATTATTATCAGTCAAAAAATAATAACTTTAATCACTTAAACAATTTTAAGTCTCAACAATTTACCATAAGGCATGCTTATCATTTTCCAAATTTTGAAATAAATGTTAAAATAATTTCTACCCTAACAGTTGATTATAACACATAGTTATATCAATACTGTAGAACTAAAATAATATCAAATAAAGAGAAATTTATTCTTGTCATGGTCTCCAAATTCAAAGGAATTTTCAAAAACTAATATGGACATTTTCAAGAACTTCTGAATTTAAATGTCTAAAGCCACATTTTACAACAAGTCAACAACACATGGTTTTGATAAATTAAAAATGTAAATCAAATTCATGGAGTATTAACTCACATGGGGACATTAATACATCTAAGAAAGATTTAAATAATTTATTTTATCATCCCAGTTCAAAATATACTTAAAGTTAACATGATTCATAAGGGTTTCCAAAATTTAAATAGTTGATCATAAGAAAATACACTAAGCATGATTCTCTGACAATTCCAAACATTAAGAAAACTAGATGGCATGATATACATTTCTAATAAGGGAAGAAAAATCCAATTTATCAAGAATCATGCTATAATAGGAGAGGAAACAACACATTTAAACCTTAATAAGGTTTCATACAAACAATTCAAGCCAGTTATCCATCACATTACTCTCTCCTCTTGGTTATAAGAATGATTCACCAAACAATTAATGAATTTTATTAGTAATAAAATCATTAGAGAAGTCATAGAAACACGTATAAAATATCACAATTCATTTAATTAATTTTTTTATCCATTTAAATTTTCCCAAGACACCCAACTAAAATAAGAAAAAAAGTCATTATGATGCATGTACCTCTCCTAGGTCTCTACCCTGCAAGAAGCACCATATCACTTGGTTGTTCGGTAGGCTTAGAGTCCTTGCATTAGATCACGGGGGACCCTAAAGTCCTATGTCCCAACCAGTATTTCCTGACCTATGTCATGCACAAATATCACCTAGCACTATTTCCCTACCAACCCATACAATACTCACTGTGCCTAACTCCAAACTCCATCCTATCTCTCAATCATCAGCCTCTGATACCATTCTATCATGACACCTCCCCCCAAGGATACCCCTCCTAGGATACAAATGAAGAAATGGAGATAATGACCCTCAAGTCCCGCCTATAGAAGGCATCGAGTTGGTGACTAGCATTAAGGGTATAAATATCTCACAATATGGGAGGTATTACCCTTTATAGGAAAATAAGATTGGGATATAGGATGAATCAACCACAAATAACTCCATGAAATATATAAAATAAAGCCAAACCATCCCAAAATGCATGTATAAATCAAAACTGATACATATAAAAGTCTCCAAAAGAAAGGCCAAAAGAAATAAAAGATAAGGCAATGACACAAAAACAAATCCAAAAGTACAAACCATAAATATCTAGAATGGTCCACAAAGTCCTCCTAAAAACCTGAAAATAGTTTTCATATACGTAAGGTGAGCATACAAGTATACTCAGTAGGAAAACCAGTGTCTCTTGTGCATATGTGAAAAGAGCATACTAATACACCCATGTGAAAGAAGTAGAACCAATCAACACTTGAACATGTATACTAACCATACCAACCTCACCAAGGAACTCTCACCAAATAATTCAAGTCAAGTAATGCAATATAATAAGCACATCTATGTTTGGGTACCCCACACCACTTCCCACTGGTTAACTGCTCATACCCTAATGGAAAAAATCCCGACGCTTCCAAACTCTTCCATAAACACCATGTCACAACCCACCCACACACACTTGAGACTTAGAGCTAGTCCCGAAACCTGGGAAAACAAATCTCACCACATCCCGCCCATAGACACATAGGCCTCAACCATACCACATCCTGCCCGTAGTCACTTGGGACACAACCATACCACATCCCGCTCGCAGACACCTATGCCAAAACTATACCACATCCCACCTATATACACCTGAACCACAATCATAACTCATCCTAAGGAAACATGGGAAAGCACACCACATCTCATCCTGTAGACACCTAAGAAATCACACCTCACCCACAGACACCTAGACCTCAAAACCACACCACAACCTGCCCAAAGATTCTTGGGATACAAATGCCTAGAAGAGGGAGCAAAGAAGAACCAATAACTGTATATCCATCCTCCCACTGAGATGTTGGGAAAAGAAACCCTTTCCCATGAAAATGGGGGTGTTTGGAAGATAGTTCTCAACTAGGGTGGGGTAAATATAGAAATCACAAGGAAGTACAAGTATATAAATAGGTATTAAACACTCAGCCCAACCTATGGATTTTTCCAAACAAACAACCATCCCACAAAACCAACTTTGATTCTACCTCTAAATGCACAACTACACAACAATCCATAATTCAATTCATAACCCCAACCAACTCATTTAACCAATTATCATTCTTTATTAAGAAATCCATTTATTCATTCCATCCCTACCCAGGAAACTACCAACCACAACACACAAACAACAACACAACCAATCCAAATAGAGGAAGAAAACTATGATAAAGGACTCAATACACACTTACTCCTCACTTAGAACCCATGTAAAACACTGACATCATCATTCTTAAATGTAATTTTTCCCAAACCATCATCTCAACAAAGCAAACCCCCAACTCATAGCCAAACCCAACAACACATCTCATCACAACCAAACCTGGAAGCCCCGTTACATAACTCCATCACACCCATTACATCCAGAAACATAACAAGCCACAAACCGGTGCAGTCCCACTACACAACACTACTCAACCATTTTATAAAAAAACAATCTCTCAACCTGAGATTCCATTACACCACCCAAACCACCCCACACATAATCATGCTATCAACCCCAGCACCACACAACCACACAAGGCATAATATAGAACAAAACCACACACAACACACATCCACACCAAACAAAGCAAGATGTATTCAGATTTAGAAAGCACCTGTTCTTTAATTCCACTTTGATAATTCAGGGGTTATCAAATAGAAAGTTTGATCCTGAGGCATCCATTTATTTAACTGAATATACATGGTTAAAAAAATTCATATATAAATATACATTAACACAAGATCAAAAATAATTATCCACAATCCATAAAATATGTGAAAAAAGACAACCAACAAACATGATTTTCAGTAGGAATATAGCCCATAGAATTCACAATATCAACAAATAACAAAGAAGAACACATGTCACTTTTTCCTAGCCCCACATGTTGACCTTTAAACAGATTTAATTAACTTTATTAACTTGGTATCCTACTATATTCCAAAATAGTACATTCATACACCCACCCCACATGATAAAAAAATAAAAGAGAGACAAAGGATCTCTAATTGGAAGAATAAATGATCAGTAATTACTTAATGCGCCAAAGCAGGGGGTGCACATGCAGTAGAAACCTCCAATGAAAACACAAAGAAAATATTACAACACCAATACGTGAATCCTTGGGGAAGAAAGGTTATGGGGAAATCTGATATCAAGAGAAAATGGAAACATACAATGGAGAATGGATATCAACTTTAGAAAGTCCATATCCAAAATCAAGAGAAGAAACTATTTTAAAATCCATTAATGGAAGATTTTGATCAAGACCATACGACTTGTCCATTTAGGAGCTTACCGGGTGTTAGAAATTTAAATATTATTTTATATCCCTTGAAAAGGCTTCAAAATCACTTAAATATGGTATTAAACTCAATTCATTTCAAATAAAATGTTAAAGGGATGAAACTATAGCAAAATGGAAAATTGGAGAAAATTGGAATTTTGAAAAACTATTGGAAATGACTCATTAATGGATTAACTAAAATTGGATGACTAATTGTTAAGTTGTTAGGTCTATAAGACTTCTCTATTCCTTAAGATTTTGTTTTGAAAATCACTAACACCTTCTTCCTAAAAATATATTTTCCTTACACCTCAAAAATATATTTTCCTTACACCTCAAAATATATTTTCCTTACACTTAAAAAATATATTTTCCTTACACCTCAAAAATATATTTTCCTTACACTTCAAAATATATTTTACTTACACTTCAAAAATATATTTTCCTTACACCTAAAAAATATATTTTCCTTAAACTTCAAAATATATTTTTCTTACACTTAAAAATATATTTTCCTTACACTTCAAAATATATTTTCCTTAAACTTCAAAATATATTTTACTTACACTTCAAAAATATATTTTCTTTACACTTCAAAATATATTTTCCTTACACTTCAAAATATATTTTCCTTACACTTCAAAAATATATTTTCCTTACACTTCAAAATATATTTTCCTTACACTTCAAAATATATTTTCCTTACACTTCAAAAATATATTTTCCTTGCACTTTAAAATATATTTTCCTTACACTTAAAAATATATTTTCCTTACACTTCAAAATATATTTTCCTTACACTTCAAAATATATTTTCCTTAAACTTCAAAATATATTTTCCTTACACTTCAAAATATATTTTCCTTACACTTCAAAATACATTTTCTTTATGCTTAGATCTTCAGTTTTTTGGTTTCTTAAAGTTCTTAAACTCCGAATTCCTGGTTATCGGTACTAAAGTTCCTTAAGATAGATTTGTAATACCGATACCAGAAATCATGATACCGGAATCATTATAGTGTTTTTATGAAAACCCTTTCCAAAATTTATAATTCCAGAATTTATTATTTATAGCTTTAATTCCTTAGAATTTTGAATCTTATAATTTTTTTCATATCATTCCAATTTTATCGGATTCCAAATTCCTTACAATCAAGGTGTAAGATCTTTATATTCATGGTTAGTTATATAAAATGATGTCGTTGGTTCTGTTATAAAATAACCATTGTATGTTTTCCACATGTTCAGGTCCCTCCGAGATTTAAGAAAATATGACCGTTGGAGTGGAACTGACTGGTAGATTTTTGAAAGCTATAAATAGGACCGCAAATAACGAGATCCACATATAGATAATGAAAAGAGACAACAAGTTCACATGTTTTAATTTTAGAGTTCATCTCTCTAAAAGTGAATTGCTCTAGAGTGAGAGGCTCTTATAAACTCTCAGGCTTCGTGCAAAAAGTTTGAACAGCTTGTCCAAACTTTGCTTCGTACAAAATTGCTTTGTGCAGAGGTGAGATTTTCTTAAAATAAGAGAATTCAGGTTGTGAAGTCAGAGGTGCCGATTTCCTTACAAATAGAGGTCTTGCAGGGATAACAAGATAGATACCGAACTTAGGATTGAGGGCTTACCCAAGGTTTAGGTAAGACAGACTTTCTTGTAAGTATAAAACAAGGGACCTTTATCCAAGGTTGTTGGATACCCTCCTCTTTGGGTTAAAAGAAGATTGTAAATTTACACTACTTTTTAAGAGTTAGGAAGTTTTATTTTTATACAAACTTTCTAACTTGTATATATAATTGTAAGAGATTATATACGCCTTGTGGTAGAATCTCTTTGTAAGAAAAGTTTCTTAAGCTTTAGACTTAAGAACTTTATATTTCTCTAATAAGGTGATTTCTTATTAGAGGTGTTGTGAATTTTGTTTATACAAAATTTCCTTAATAAATTTTTAAAGTATACAATTCACCCCCTCTTGTATATTGTGCTTTTCAGCACTATTGCGATCCTAATATTGGTATAGAGTAGAATATCATACTCCATACCAATCTAACATAAGTGACCTACCATTGGATGACTCACCATTGGATGAGTCACTGTTGGACGAGTCACCATTGGACGAGTCACCACTGGATGAGTCACCATTGGAAAAATCACTGTTGGATGATTCACTATCACGATTCACCATTGGAGACCTACCGTTAGTGACTCACCATTGCGACTCACGATCACGAGTCATCGCTGCGGGTCACCGATGGATGAGATACTAGTGGATGAGTCACTATTGGGTGAATCACCATTGGAAACCTACCATTGCATCCCACCATCAGTGACTCACCCTTGTGATTCATCAGTGCGAGTCACTATTCTGACTCACCGGTCTTGACTCACCGGTGCGACCTACCATCACCACCTATCATTGGAAGACCCACTGTCAGATGAGCTACCATTGGAAAAACTAGATTTTTGAAAACTCTTGAAATGAGCCACTGTAACCTCCCAGAATACCCTTAACACTAGATTTTCACAAAGGAATGGATTAGGGAGGTTTGATCCATTATAATATAACAAAATAGTATGAATATGGAGTGAAAGGGTTCAGCATGCTTGCAAAAGATCATGAAAATAACCCTTCTCAAATCCATTGTCTGTGTTTACACTGTTATTATTCAAGACTAATTAGTCTAGAGGAGTTGGAAAAACACTTGATTTGTCAAAGAATTGATTGAAGTTATAAATGTTGGAATAAACATGGGAAAAATAGAATATAGCTAGTGACTGAGATAACATGGTGTTTTATGGATCATATGATATGATTACAAGTGTGGACAATGAAGAAGACTATATCGATGATGTGATTACCAGTGTGAATGATGATGGAGATCATATTAAGGAAATGACAAAGATAGTTGAAGATGAAATTATTGATTGCACAAAATTGTATGAGAATTTAAAGAGTTGTGAAAATATTCCATTGTATGCTGGTTTCACTAAATATACAACATTTTCAGTAATACTGAAACTTTATAATTTGAAATTGGGAAAAAAATGGAGTGGTTCCATTTTTACTAACCTACTTACTCTCTTTAATGATATGCTCCCAGAAGATAATGATCTCCCTAAACAAACATACGGCGAAAAATGGATGATACGTTCGATGGGTATGATCTATGAAAGAATACATGCCTTCCCAAATGACTGTATATTATTTCGCAAGGATGAAAACCCACTTAAAGAATGCCCAAAGTATGGTACTTCTAGATACAAGAAAGATGAATTGGGTCCTATAAAAGTTGTATTGTACTTTCCAATCATTCTAAGGTTTAGGCAGCTATATGGAAGTGAGGAGACTATAGGTCAATTGATGTGGCATGAAAATACAAGAAATAAAGATGGGAAACTACATCACCAAGTAGACTCTCCTCAATGGAGGAAAATGGACCATGAGCATCCAGAATTTGGAAATGAGCTGAGGAACCTTCATCTTGCGTTATCTAAAGATAAAGTGAATCTTTTTGGTTTTCAAAGAATCACTCATAGTACATGATCAGTTATGTTGTTGAATTATAAATTTACACCATGATTATGTATTAAATTAAAATAAATCATTTTATCTATGCTAATACCAGGATCAAAACAACCAAGCAATGATATTTATGTTTACTTGGATTTATTGATCGAGGATTTGAAATTATTATGTGATTCATGTGTTATGTTGTATAGTGATTACATAAATGAAGATTTAAAATTAAGATCTATGTTGTATGGAATGATAAATTAATTTCCTAATTATGGATATTTGTTAGGATATAGAATTAAAGGAACTCAAGGGTGTCCCTTTTGAAAACAAAGTACACAATCAATTAGGTTGAAACATTTATCGAAGACTGTGTTTATAGGACATCGCAGATTTCAAACCTGATGACATAAGTACTGATCTTGGATGAAATCATTAGATATAATTCCAGAAGAACATACAAAACCATCTCCAATAATGGGTGATCAACTTATTGAGAAAGTAAAAGATGTGGACACTAATTTTGGTACTTTTTTTTGAAAAACCTTATGAAAATCGGTTAGAAAAAGAGATCAGTTTTTTCTGAATTATCATACTGGAATTTTATGAAATTTTCTTGATGTTATGAATGTTGAAAAAAATGTATATCATAGTAAAATTGGAATGTTACTAAATGCACTCAAAAAACAAAGTATGAAATTAAGGCTAGGTTGTACATGGTTAACATGGGAATATAGGAAGATTTGGTGCCAATGAAGGGTGAAAAATGAACTTTTCTTCCTCCAACTGCTTACACTCTTTTCAAGTAAGAGAGATATCAGTTTTATAACTTCTTGAATGATGTAAAGGTTCTGGAGGGGTATTCATCAGATATCAAGAATATCATGTCAATGACTGATTTAAAGTTAAAGGGTTTGAAATCACATGACTGCCATGTTTTGATGCAAGATCTAATTTCTAAAGATTTAAATTGCATTTTCCCCAAGAATTTCCATAATACATTAACCACTATATATTTATTTTTCAAATCTATATGTAGCAAAGTTATAGGCCTAAAAAAATTTCTAACTATGGAAAAAGAAATTTCCATCATATTATGTGAATTAGAAATGTTCTTCCCACTAGTATTCTTTGATATGATGGTTCACTTGATGGTTCACTTGGTGAGAGTGATTCAACTATAGGTCCTGTAAACTATAGAAGGATGTACTCCATTTAATGGTATATGAAGATTTTGAAAGGGCATGCCAAAAATCAAAGTCATCTAGAGGTTTGTATTATGGAGAAATATATTGTCGAGAAAGCTGTTGAATTATGTACCGATAACCTTTCTGGTGTGAAAAGAATTGGTTTACTAAAATCTCATCACACTGGGTGGCTTTTGGGTGAATGAATTTCTAGAAGATACGTCACAATAAATATTACAGATCAGGAGAAGACTCACCTTTATGTTTTTCATAATAGTTTGGAGGTTTCCCCATATATTGAAACCCACAAAAAAATTCTTAGGAATTTGAATCTATCAAGGGTTGAAAGATGGATATCAAATGCACATAATCAATAGTTTATAGGATGGTTTCAAGACCAAATTTTTAAAGAGTCAGATGAAAATCTGGAATCAATTTCAGAATGACTTCGATGGCTAGATAGAGGACCAAGTGTGTATGTATTATCTTACAATGGTTATATAATTAATGGTTATATGTACTATAAAAATGAACATAATGAATGCAGTACCATGAAAATAGTGAAGTAATACTTATGGTTAAAGCAATGAATGTTTATGGTACTAAGGAAAGAAATCCAATTTATGTGAATATGTAACACTTTAACATCATAAAAAAATATGGGAGTTGGATTATACAACATTCCAAGTGCCTATTTTCAATGAAAGCGGGTTGATAACAGGATTGCTGTTAAAATAGATGAATTCGAATTTGTGAAAGTGGATTTCAGTAAGTAAGGGTACAAATATGAACATTTTAGAATAGAATCACAGGCAGTGTAAGTATTTTATATTCTATATCCCACAAACCTAAAGTAGTCAATTATTCTGTTATCGACCAAAACCATTGAAGGTTCAGATGAAAATTCAACCAAGAATGATTGTTTCATTAGGATATTGTAATCATTTTGTAGTGGTCCCAATATAGATGAGGTTTTGTATGTCATAAGAGACCACAATGAATGGATTTTTATACTTGATAGAGGGTTCAAATCCATTCAGACTTAAAAAATAAGAGAGTTCAATAATCATGTTATATATTTCTTGTAATATACATTGTGTTATATCATGTTATTACCTATTTACTGCTGAATTTTTTAATTTAAATTAAATGTTAAACCACTTCTGAAGATAATTACTTCTACACATGATAGTGCTCCCAATCCTAAGGAACAATAGGTCATTCAACCTACTGCTGCTCCCAGTGAAGAGGAACAACGACCTTCTGCATGTGCTGGTGCTCCCAATCCTAAGGAAAAATGGGTTTTTAAACATGCTACTACTCCCGGTGAAAAGGTACAACAACCTTTTGTACATGCTGATGCTATCAATCCATAAGAACAATATATTTATGATTTTTAATATGAAAAAATGGTAGGATATGAAGGAACAATGATGGAAAAAAATAGGAGTGTCGTAGTTTGATGGTGTTAGAAAAAATCCTTAAGGTGAAAAGAAAGGCCATAAAATTAGAGGTCAGATGGAATGCATGGGGCCAGCATGTTAACCCCGATAAGGACATGTTCAATAGTTACATTGGATTCATTACTTAGTAATTCATTCTGATTGATGTATATTCATGGAACCATGTTGTGACCACGCTTAAGACACCGATGTGAGAATAGATTATGATAACATTATGATTTCATTTCTTTTTTTTACTCAAAAATAAAATAATAAAACATTGAATTACTCTTCATCATCCCTTATAAAGTGAATTTATAGTAGATGAATCCCACAAGAAAAATGTATTAATGCTTTATGTAAGGATTCAAAGAGGCTTTCACAAAATTCTAATGAGATATCATCTTAAATATACTGAAGGGAAAATAAACTCACATTCACCACTTATGTATACACACACCTGATAACCTAAGAAAAATGAGATGAATTTACTAGCCACCATGTAGATATTTATTTTCAAGTAAATTGTGGCTGGTAATACATTATTTGACAATAAATTTATTCATAACTTTGATTGAGAATTTTTTATTTATGAAACAACATCTGAGTGTTGAAAATAAGGAATGGGTAGAAAAACCAATGTATCCCTACTATAAAGCAAGGATGGGATACGCTTCACTTGAAAAGAAAATTGGTACATATTTTAAATCTACCATAATAATTTTATGTGACATAAAACAAAAATATAATCAGGTTTCTCTTTTTATATATATATTTATGAATAAAAATTCAAAGCCACTTCCATCCCATGCCATGTGCTATGAAAGGAGGAATGTGTAAAGAAAGACGAGAAACTAATAGATTAAAACACACAAAAAGTGCGGGAAACATGTGTAAGAATTACATAATAAAAACTTCTTTTTCTTTAAATCACTATTACATAACAATGATTAATTTTTTTCTATTTTTTATATCTGAATTAGTCATAGGAATCATTAACACCTATACCGAATGCATACCTACTATCAATGGCCTTGAAGTGGCTATAATAGTATAGACATTCTAGAGGTGTGGGTTTTGGGGCGACACCCCGAACATATTTTGAGAAAAAAAAACAAGAGGATAAATATAAATAAATGAAAAAGATGAAAGCAATATTATCTTCCCTTGAAGAACAATTTCATTGGAAGACTAAGTTTCTAGAAACTATTATGGGGGGGGGGAGTAAAGAGAAGAAACAACTCAAGAACAACTATTGCATGAAGAACCCACCTCACCCCCACCAGCATTGAGGTAATACATTCCCCTCAAAGAGCTATATTAGTCAAGTTAATCAATATTCTAATAATTGTTTATGTGAAATGTGAATTAGACAAACACTGATACATTTCCTATACTAATATTCTATAGGGTGAAAATGATTGTGATTTATATCTATCAACACCCACCCATCACTTTGTAGAGAGGACTACAATGTTCAATATCCAATATGACAAGCTACAAAACATACCACTTCCAACAAGTCATCTAAGAGCGATGATTAGCGTAGCTCATGAGCTAAGTGCTGAGCTACCAGTTCCACTTGATGAAGAAGATATTCATACAGTTGACCAAGCTGTTGGAACATTCATCGCGTGACCATAATATCTTGTAAAAACACATGTCAATAAGAAGGTATTAATTTCAAATTTATTTTTCATGTGAAAACTTTAACAATTAATAAAAAAGGTCTCAACTGATGAATGTTATTACAAAAATACAAATGGAAGGGGGTGAAATGAAAGGTAGACTCAAAACCACCTAAAGGATCATCCGACTAATCGAAAAGATATTCCAAAAGCACCTTTACCCCACCCACTCAATATCTTCATTTACTAAAATTGAAGGTTCATGTAGATAAAAAGTTACAAAATGGTAGTAGTCACATAGTTGATTTTTAAGAATAAATGCATGGAGAGGAAGGTACAGACTACATTTCTCTTGAGAATGTAAATGAAATCCTCAACCATGAATAGCTAGGAGCCTCAGTTATAAATGTATACATGAGGTATGTTTTCATTATTTTTTTCAAAAGCTAATATAATATGTTAATTATGACTAAATACATTTCATATTTTTTGCAGGTGTATATATCAATACCAATTGAATAGATTATCCCATGAAAATAAATTTGGACTCATTAGTCCTCATGTCACCTCTATAGAACAAAAGGAAATAGAATCCAAAAAAATGAATGAACATAAAACCCCAAGGATTTAAAAATAAATTTAATATTAAATGCATAAAATATTGAGTCTCTAAAAAACAATACATTATTATAATCAATTCAATAAACATAATTTTTCCACTTCTGTGATTTAAATTTTAAAAATCTAACATACATGGTTGCATTCAGGGTGATTTTTGGAGTTTTATAGAACAAACTTAATTTTTGGAGAATTATAACCTACACTTATGAATAGTAACCCACCCTTATGAATAGTAATATACCCTTATGAATATAAATATGACCCTTATTAATAGTAACATCTCCCATGAAATTATAAATAAAATTTAGGCACCTTATAAATGAAGTAGAATAATTTATAAATTATTAACTAAGTATTCATATTTTTGTGAGTGATAAATATTTAATTAAAATTTTAAATTAATAAATTAATTAATTTTCATAAAATAGGTTCCTAAATAAATATTTTTTTCACTATAATTTTAGGATAATTTTATGATACCATAGTTAATTTTTGAAAGTATTATAAAAGTAGTTTTAAATATAAAATCTGTATTTTTCAAGTAAATAATGTTTTTATTTAAAAATTAAATTTCACATATTTAGTAAATTATTTTGATAAAATGGAGTCCCTTTTTTTATTCTAAACATAAAAAAATGGTTCAGGTGAATTTTTGGGGTTTTTCTAAAATACATGAATTTTTGATGAATAATAAAATACGATAATTTATGATAAATGCTAAATACATGGTTTATTGAGTCATAGGTGATGTAAGGATGATATAGGAACACTTGGTTTGAACTCACATGCACTTATTAATGTTTTTAGTCACATGAATCAATACTATTCATAGTCTTGAGCAAAAATATTAAACTAATGATTAAAATAATGAGAAACCCCTCCTCTCCTTCATTATAAATTCCACCCCTCCTTACCTATTCTCTTCACTCCTCTCAAGCCTTGTGACTTTTATAAATTATGCCTAAATATCCTCCCAAGATCCTCCCCCAAATATATAAGCCCTTGGTCTCATAAAAACACCAAATCCTCTCCCCTAAAGAGGCTCTCAAGAAAGATTAATTCAAGAGGTAAATTCCTCTTTTCAATTGTTTTACTTTCTTTTCAAGTTACTTTGTTTTATTTTATATCCTCACCTATCCTCATCCAAATGTTATGAAAAATCCAGTAAATTACATTTACTATAATTTTTTTTATGATGATGTAATAATTTATTATCATCTCTCCTTTACCCTTCTTTTATGCTAGTAGTAAAAAAACACCATCCAAGATGTGCTAATTTACCACATTCAAGGACAATGAGTTTTCAATTTCTATTACCATCTTAAATTATAATAATGAAACCATTATTATGGTTTAAAAATACTATAATATATTTATTATATATCATCTATGGTTCTGTAATATTTTTTTTACACATGGGTTTTATTTATAAAGCAAAATGAATTCGTTGTGTTCAAAAACAGCTAATTAACCCAAACAGTTATCATTAAAAAATTTATATAATGATTCATCTTCACTCAAAGTAACCAAATAAAATTCACAACCATGTAAACTTATGGATGTTAACTAATAACATATAACTTCAATTCTGGACAACCATCCTCATTTTACATGATTCTCCATTCATGTATATAAGTATACTAATCATGAAACAAATGGAACCAATTGATGAAATTGATCCTCTTAATCCATAAAAAAGGACATGAATAAACTTAATAAGGTTATAATAAATCAATTAAAAGAATATTAGGTTCTTTAATTATTAATTAATGAACCTAAATTTTATTATTTAGGCCATTAAGATCAAGTGAAGAACACATTCAGACTTAAGGTAAGGGTTTCTTCATCTCACTTCCATTTTTGTGAGATATTTCGTATTCACTACTACTACTTGTGTATGGTGTTTTTATACGTACCATTGATGTTTCATATAATAAATATCTTTATTTTTATGATATTAAATGTATCATTTTATTATTATTAATTTTTGGGAATATTATTCAATTGATTACAAAGTTTTATGTATTTTCTACCCGAACCTCCATTTTTCATTCGGGTTGCTCTTATTTTCTACTAACCTAAATGAAATTCTTATTTATTCCCATTTAATACTCATAAATTATTTTTTAATGTTATATATATTTTTACCAATCATAATCATTTTTTATTTTACATGTATTTACATTTTTTAAAAGAATCTTTCAAAAAATTGTTCTAAAATGCAAACCCGATTCTAGGAACTTCTCGAATTCTTACTTATTTTTAAGTTCAATATATAATATGTTTTAAGAAATATTTATCTTTATAAAATATAAAATTTTGACATGAAAAATCTATTTTTTTTATTTATGGTTTTATGAAATCAAATATTCCTTTGCGCTTTAAAATCCTATAATATTTTCCTTAAACCGCAGTATAATGTTTTATTTCCAAAGCTTCTTTAAAAACTCCTTTCAAATGATTTCACCTAAATAAGACTTTATTTAAGACTAAAATATAATTTCAAGGATTTTACCTTTTATTTTTTGAGATATACACGTTTAAAATATGCTTTCATGACAAATAAAAATGATTTTCCAAAATAACTCTTCTTTCCAAAGTAAAAAAGGAATTTTATCATCTCACTTTAACTTTTATGAGATATATGACTTGTCCACCACTTATTTAATGATTATAGTTTATGTAATTACCTTTGGTATATCATATCAAGAGTCTCCTTATTTTCATTATATTCTAAGGGATTATTATTTGAATATTTCAAGATGGTATGTGACACTTTGGAATGTTTAAAGATTATTTCCTCAATGATTTTTCAATGGTATCATTTAAAAGTATCTTCATCTATGTCAACATAATTTTTTGAACCTTTTAATTCATTGAGATTTATCTTCTATGATATCATACACCATGTTTTATTTAATGGTTTATCATTAGTTTTACTGTGGATGTGCTATCTTGAAACCATTCACCATATTACTTTGAATGGTTAGTGTTTATGTTTAATGATTAGGGAAAGTTATTTACATTTCATATGTTAGTTTCAATATGAATGTGTATGTTTTTTATGTTGATCCACTTTCATATGAGGAATTCATTGGACTTTTTAAGTGTCGGGTGGGGACCTCTATAGCCCCTCAGTGCATTGGTAGGTCTCATGAGACAAACTATGGTCTTAGCATGAGGCCTTGACAATATGATTATTTATGGTCTTGTCACAAGGCCTTGACGATATGGTTATGATGTCCTAAATTATGAATTCCATAATTATGAAGCAGTAATTGAAAGTTCATGTGGTTATTCAACTAGTAGAATACTAATGATTATGTTTTATTATG
This sequence comes from Viscum album, assembly GCA_963277665.1. Taxonomy (NCBI): domain Eukaryota; kingdom Viridiplantae; phylum Streptophyta; class Magnoliopsida; order Santalales; family Viscaceae; genus Viscum; species Viscum album. The sequence goes on from OY728155.1 coordinate 1,740,610,950, forward strand.
GCAATATTTATTCAGATCTTATTCCTTCTATAGTATGTACAAGTTTATTTTTAATAGAATGTGTTTTTAGTTATTCAACATGCTTAATGTTTATGTTTATGATATCTTACGCTGTATTGTTTAACATTACTGATCATATGATCTCACCCCTTTTCTTATGTTTTAATTTTCCCCAGGATGTGAATAGGTGTATTATGAATGAATTTCAGGGATAAACTTAGGGTTGTGGATGTTCCCAATAAAAAATATATGTTATATTTCATTTTAAGTTGTAATGTTGAACATTTGTATGTATCTAGTTTTCCAAAACTACTAAACTATTTGTTCCTCTAGGATAATAATTTCTTGTAATCATGAAAATGTAATGAAATAATGCACTAACTCCAAACTTCTGGGGTCGGGGCATTACAGTTGGTATCAGAAGAAGTTTAGTCGAAAACATGGAAACTAGATTTTGAAAATGCATATTAGGAAACAAAACCCTAAGATAGAATTGATGATACAGATACAATAACATCCTATAATTTTGGTAAGTAATAGATTATTTGGATCTTCCTAGTAAATAAATCCCTTTCTGGATACTACAAGTGGACGTGGTTCAGACACAAATGTACCTAGAAGTAACAAATCCAACAAGGTATTTTGGGATTGACTCGGGGTAATCTGGTACATGACAACGAGACTTACTTTACACCTGGTTTGACACTCTTGGGGTATATTCTTAGGATAATTAACATTTTTTTTACAATTAATTATGAAGGATTTATGCCCCTAAAGTATCCAAAGTATATGGATCTAGGATTTGTGATGCATAAATTTATGTTATGTACTATACCATTTTTAGGGTTATATAGAGTTCATAATTTTATGATCTAATTTAGTATATGGAATTGATTAGAAATGGTTCCTAGCAGAAGTAATGAGAACTTCACCAATTCACATGATGCAAAGAGTAAGAAGTATCATATCTATTATGGTCTTAAGCCATAATTTCAAAGGAATATAGTCTTAAAATTATCCTCATCATATGAGGATATAATATCATGTGTTAACAAGGTATATAAATAATTCTCTGAGTCCTATGTATTTAAAGGGAAGTAATAAAAGAAGAGGGCGTAAGAGGAAAGAATGGATAAAGGGAAGAATAAAAAGGTTAGTTTTCCAACATGTGGTATTTGTGGAAGGAAACACCCCAGAGCATGATAAAAGGAAAAGGATCCTGATACAAGTGTGGAGAAAAGGGCCACAAAGTTCATTATTTCAAATTTAAGAAAATGTTTTCTAATGTACAGTGCTTCAGCTGCAAGAAAATGAGACACTATATGAATCAATATCCCAAGTATCAAAAGAATATGCCCCAAATGATGTTACTGAATAATGATCAAGTCATGATACTTCCGTATATGGAGTGGAATGATTATTATGCCTCATCAAGAACCATGTAATTTAAATATTTATCAGCAATGTACTGGTTATAAGAATTATAGAATATATGAGGGTTGTACTGCATTACTATTTCATTAAGAATTTGAGGTCATATGATGAATTATACCAAGTATAAGTGACTTAGTAGAAAGTTAATATCTTTAGAAAGTATATGGATGAGGGAAAGACAACCCTAAATATATTCCTGATGATTAAGATAATGATGAAGAAATTATTGATTTGGATAAGTACTCGCTACCTCAAAACTTATTATTAACTTGTCTACAAGTGGACTATGCTATCATTGATAGATTTTACAACATTTATGGATATAAGGAATATATCCAATATCATGTGTAAGGATGAGTTCATGTTTCCAATAAGGTTTTATGGTAATTTGATTTATTACCATATTTCAAGAGGATACATGATGAAGATATTCACATGTTTGGAATGTGAAAATTTAGGGTTGCTTTATGTTGATTAAAGGCAAATAAGGTAGTAGATTCATTGAGAAGGATAGATCATGGAGTTCTAAATAAAATGAGGATTTCCAAGGACCTTATGTACCTGTATCTAGAAAGTATGGATATGGGAATGATTCTAAAGTGTTGTATCATGATCTTTTGGAATTTTAAACCATTTATGAAATGGTTTAATTTGATCATTATATGAGGATTTAGAGTTTAATGTCACCACATGTTGCAACTTGTGTTAATAGATGAAGTATAGATAGTTCATGGAACAAACAAAGGATAATATTGTGTTTATGAAATAGAAATGTATATTTATACTCTTATAGAGTATAATAATTCTTCAACTCTAGGAAAAAAGTCTTAAACAAAATTTTTGTCCTATTATCATTTTTTTCATAACTGTAGTTTATGGTTTTGTGGTAATAATATTTCATCTGAGCATGTTCCCTATCACCTTCCATCAGAACACGATGGTTTGATTATTTTTCCATGACCATGCTATCCAATTAGAATGTATAGTTTGGTAGTAACCGATGCATTTCCATTTCCCTCTTATTAAGAGGATATTTTAACCATATTTCTGATGTGGGTTTCCCATAAGGAAATTTTCAAGTATCAACCATTAACTTTCAAAACTCAATTTCAAAATTTCGATGATTAAATTTTTTTAAGGAGGGAAGAATGTAACACCCCAAGGATTTATAAATAAATTTAATATTTAATTCATGTAATAATGAGTCTACATTTTTTATAATCAAGCCAATAAATATAAATTTTCCACTTCTGTGATTTGAATTTTAAAAATCTAACATACACGGTTGCGTTCAGGGTGATTTTTGGAGTTTGATAGAATAAACTTAATTTTTGGTGAATAGTAACCCACCCTTATGAATAATAACCTACCCTTATTAATAGTAATATACCCTTATAATTAATAATATTACCCTTATGAATAGTAACCTCACCCATGGAAGTATAAATAAAATTTAGGCACCTTATAAATGAAGTAGAATATTTTATAAATTATTAATTAAGTATTCATATTTTTGTGAGTGATAAATATTTAATTAAAATTTTAAATTAATAAATTAATTCATTTTCATAAAATGGGTTCCTAAATAAATATTTTTTTCTTATGCTTTTAGGATAATTTTATGAGACCACAGTTAATTTTTGAAAGTAATATAAAAGTAGTTTTCAATATAAAATCTATATTTTCAAGTAAATATTTTTTTATAAAATTATTTTTATAAAATGGATTCTATTTTTGGATTCTACACGTAAAAAAATGGTTAGGGTGAATTTTTTGGATTTTTATAAAATATATGAATTTTTGATGAATTGTAAAATATGATAATTTACGATAAATGCTAAATACATGGTTTATTGAGTCATAGGTGATGTAAGGATGATGTAGGTACAATTGGTTCGAACTCAAATTCACTTATTACTATTTTTGGTCACATTAATAAATACTATTCATAGTCTTGAGCAAAAATATTAAACTAATGATTAAAATAATGAGAAACCCCTCCTCTCCTCCACTATAAATACCACCCCTCCTTACCTCTTCTCTTCAATCCTCTCAAGCCTTGTAACTTGTTTAAATTCTATCCAAATATCATCACAAGATCCCCCCTCACTTATATTATCCCTTGGTATCATAAAAAGACCAAATCCTCTCCCCTAAAGAGGCTCTCAAGGAAGATTAATTCAAGAGGTAAATTCCTCTTTTCAATTCTTTTACTTTCTTTTCAAGTTCCTTTGTTTTATTTTCTATCCTCACCCATACTCATCCAAATGTTTTGAAAACTCCAGTACCTTACATGTATTATAATGTTTTTATTATGATTTAATAATTTATTATCATATCTCCATTACCCTTCTTTTATGCTAGTAGTAAAAACACACCATCCGAGATGTGTTAATTTATCACATCCAAGGACGATGAGTTTTCAATTTCTATTATCGTTTTAAATTCTGGTCATAAAACCATTATTATGGTTTGAAAATAATATAATATATTTATTATGTATCATATATGGTTCTGGAATCTTTTTGTACACATTTTTTTGATTTATAATGAAAAATGAGTTCATTGTGTTTAATAACTACTAATGAGCCCAAACGATTATCATTAAAAAATTTATATAATGATTCATCTTAACCCCAAGTAACCAAATGAAATTTAAAAACATGTAACCTTATGAATGTTAAATAATAACATATAACTTTAATTCTGGAAAACCATCCTCATTTTACATGATTATCCTTTCATGTATATAAGTATATCGATCATGAAACTAACGGACCCAAACAATGAAATTGAACCTCTTAACCCATAAAAAAGGCCATGAATGAACTTAATAAGGTTATAATAAATTAATTAAATGAATATTATGTTCTATAATTATTAATTAATGAACCTAAATTTTATTATTCCGGTCATTAAGATCAAGTGGAGAACACCTTCAGACTTAAGGTAAGGGTTTCTTCAGCTCACTTCCATTTTTGTGAGATATTCCGTATTCACTAATACTACTTGTGTATGGTGTATGTATACTACCCATTTATGTTTCATAACATTAATATATTTATTTTAATGATATTCAATGTATCATTTGATGATTATTAATTTTGGGGTATATGATTCAATTGATTACAAAGTTGTAAGTATTTTCTACCCGAACCTCCATTTTCATTCATGTTGCTCTTATTCTCTACTCACCTAAATGAAATTATTATTTATTACTACGTACAAATAATAAATTCTGTGTCAATTTTATATATATGTGTACCAATTATAATCCTTATTTATTTTATGAGGAGTTATATGTTTTATAAGAATATTTCAAAAAATTGTTCCAAAATGCAAGCCCAATTCAAGGAACTTATCGAATTCTTACCTATTTTGAAGTTCACTATATAATCTATTTTAAGCCATATTTATCTTTATAAAATCACACATTTTAACATGAAAAATCTGTTTTGGTTCACTTATTGTTTTATGAAAGCAAACATGCCTTTTCACTTTAAAATCTTTTAATATTTTCCTTAAACTGCACTAAAATGTTTTATTTCAAAAGATTATTTAAAAAACATTTTTAAATGATTTCACCTCAATAAGACTTTATTTAAGACTCAAATATAATTTCAATGACCTTAAATTTTATTTTCTGGGATATAATTTTTTTCAATATTATTTCATGACAAATACAAATGATTTTCCAAAAGAACTCTTCTTTCCAAAGTAAAAAAGATTTTTCTCATCTCACTTTAACTTTTATGAGATATATGCCTTGTTCACCACTTATTTCTTGATTGTGGTGTATGTAATTACCTTTAATATATCATATCAATAATATAATTATTCTCATGGTATTCCAAGGGATTATGATTTGGATATTTCAAGGTGGTATGAGATACTTTGGAATGTTTAAGGATTATTTCATCAAGGATTTTTCAATGGTCTCATTTAAAAGTATCTTCATCTATGTAAACATAATTTGTTCAATATTTCACTTAATTGAGGTTTATATCCTATGATATCATCCACCATGTTTTATTGAATGGTTTATGATTAGTTTGACTATGGATGTTCTATCTTGAAACCATTCACCATATTACTATGAATGGTTAGTGTTTATATTTAATGAATGAGGAAAGTTATTTACAATTCATATGTTAGTTTCAATATGAATGTGTATATTGTTTATGTTGATACCCATTCATATGAGGAATTCATTGGACTTATTAAGTTTTAGTTAGGGTCCACTATAGCCCCTCGGTTCATCGGTAGGTCTCATGAGACAAACTATGGTCTTGGCACGAGGCCTTAATAGTATGATTATTTATGGTCTTGGCATGAGGCCTTGACAGTATGGTTATGATGTCCCACATTATGAATTCCCTCATTATGAAGCTAGTAATTGAAACTTCATGTGATTATATGACTAGTAGAATACCCATGATCATGTTTTATTATGGCATTATTTATTCATCTCTTATTCCTACCATAGTATGTACATGTTTATTTTTAATGGAATGTGTTTTTAGCTATTCACTATTCCTAATGTTTATGTTTATGACATCTTCTACTGTATTGTTTACCCTTATTGAGCATCTTATCTCACCCCTTTTATTATGTTTTATTTTTCCCTAGGATGTGAATAGGTGTATTATGAATGAATTGTAGGGATAAACTTAGTGTTGTGGATGTTCCCAATAAAACTTATATGTTGTCTTTAATTTCAAGTTATAATGTTGAACCTATGTATGTATCTAGTTTTCCAAAACTACTAAACTATTTGGTCCTTTGGGATATTAATTCCTTGTAATCATGTGACCAGGTCCTCTAGTAAATCCAAACTTCTCTAGAAGGTGTGTGAAGGCGCTGGCAAGCAGGTGGGGGTTACCTCTAAGGAGGCTGGAGCTCAGGTCAGTGGAGATCCAGAGTTGGATACCTCTGGGGGTGCTGACCCCCTACTTTAGGAAGAGGTATCATCTCCTCAAGGGGAGGCAGAAGAGAAGTCTAAGGAACAGAAAGAGGAAGGGCTTATAAACTCTGAGGAAGTGAGTCGGGCAGAGGCAGAACTTTCTCCGGGGTAGTAGTGAGAGGTGGGCTTCCATGCTGACCCTCAACATCAGATAGCATCAGTGCTACATCACATGGACCCTCTTTTTCACTCGGATGAAGATATGGTGGAGCAAGTTCTAGATATCAACGCACCGAAGGAAGTGATCAAAAAAATGTTGGTAAGATCCCTTCATGTGGAAACTTCAAAGGGGTAAGGTAAATGGATTGATAGGCAGAACCATATTTTGAAGAGAGGCCTCAACATGGGAAAGATAAACATGGAGGAATTCATGCAATCATGGGACATCTTGGCTAAACATTATGAAGACATCTTTAAGGATGATCCAGAGTCCCAGGTAAATTCTATTCCCTGGATACTGTTCAGGGAAATTGATTCCAATCGGATCAATCTTTTCTTCAACAAAAATGTAGTATCTTTTGGTGGTTAAACTGTTTTGATGTTAGGGTTCTCACTTCCCCCCTTAAAAGTGTTTTTGACAAATAAAAATGTCAATTGGATGATGATGATGAAATAATCCACCGAATCTGAGATTTTAGGACCAGGGTGTTACAATGAAATAATGAGAGACTTGGCTAAATAATTTGAAAGAAAACTTGTGTATGATAGACACTTATAAATACCAATAATGCATGGGTAAAACTCTACAATTTAATCATGTAAAATATATTTTCATTTCCTTTATTACTTAATTTTTTTTTTGTTTTTAGGAAACATTAGATACTCATTGATTCTAATTTGGTTACTCCAAAGATTTATTTCCTGGATTCAATTCATGGATACCTAATAAATCGACCACACATGATAAATTTTTTCAAATTTTAATACACTACATCCAAAATTTTAGAACTAAAATTAAATTTATATATTTTATATTATGGTTTAATGAGAATATTTTTATGATAGGGTAGTTTATAAATATCTTGAAAATCATGGAATAAGGATAGAAAATGTGCATAAGGACCCTGAAAAATTCTACACCTCGATAATTATTAGGGTATATATAATAATATTTCACTATCCAAACATATATAAAAATAAATTACTTATTTTTATTAATATTTATACAATGTATGAAATAAATAAATGGAAACGAATTTTGTTATTATGTTTGTAAATTTATAAGAGATATCATATTCCATCAAGAAACCAGCATCACAAAAGAGGTATTTTTGAAGATAATTACTATTTCATTTGAAATTTTTATTAATACTTTGTGTATTTATATTTTTATAGTACTACTATGACTTCTGAAAAAAATAGTATTCACAAGATGATATAGATTTGTTTAGAAACAAATGGGCGACATACCTGATGGAAGAATGTACACAAATAACATGAAGATGTGACTTTAATAGAAGTAATGGATTATTTCATATTTATGTTTAATTTATTTATTTTTATTATAACTCACACAAGATTTTTTTTCTTATATAGGTGGATTCCTTTGTTTGAGTAGGTGTGGTTTGTTCGAAGCTGCTCATGCTCATGAGAGATTGGACTTTGAGGCTGTAACTGAGATAATGTCAATAAGGAAATGGGTTAAGAATGTATACAACCATCATGAAATAGTGAATTCCTAATACTTATTTAATTAATTTTTTCATCATTTTATTTACTATTTGTAAGTTAATTTATTTATCATTTTTTCTAATACTTATTTAGTTTTTTAAATATCTTTATGATTTCTATTTTTTTTCTTTATCGAGCTGCTAATGCTATGTATTGAGTTGATATTTTTACTTAAAAACCCTTTCTCATTGAAATCCAGAAGAGTATAGGAAGCTCATGTTCTCATTTTGGTGACTTCTCACAATATAATGGGTACATGAGCATCCTATACTCTCTTGGATTTTAACTACGATAAAGGTTTTTTAGCTAAGAACATCATGTCAATATGTAGTGTTAGAAGTTAGACAAATAAATGCAATGGAAATCATGACAAAATTGGTAGTTAGGATTATTTTGAGACTTTGGGTTTTTTAGGAATTAACCGCACCTCAATTTGACACATGGTGTGACCGTTATGACTCCAAGTTATTATTTCTATTTAAAATTGACATAAATTTTAGTAAAAAAGACAACTTGAAAAATCAAAAACTGATAAAACCTATTCATATTATTTTGATAATTTAAGAAAAAGGTCCATAAGTCATTTTTGACATGTAGAAATCATATTAATATCATTCCAATACATGATATTCCCGGTATGACTCAAAGTGCCCGTTATTAGTTTAAAATCAACATTTTAGTTCCAAAAGTTTCACTCACTAAAAAAAAAGAAAACATGCTAAGATTTTATTGATAATTTTTTAAAATTATTAATAATTCATTTGTGATGTGTATGAATCATTCACACATCAAACCGATACACGATGTGATCGATATGAGTCAAAGTGTGTGTTTTTAGTTAAAGATGAAATTTTAGTAAAAAAGACAGTTGACCTACTCAAAACTGAGAAAAAACAATTGGATTATTTTGATACTTTAGGAAAACAATCCATATATCATTTACAAAATATATAAATTAGCCGCACCTCAATCCGATACACAGTGCTATCAATATGAATCTAAGTGTATCTTTTTATTTAAAATTGACATCAATTTTAGTAAAAATGACAACTAACCTACTCAAAACCAATCAAATTCATTCAAATCATTTTTATACTTTAGTAAAATTATCCATAAGTTATTTTTTATGTGTAGGAATCAGCTTAACCTCAATCTGATGCACGATGTTGTTGGCATGACTCAAAGTGCCTGTTATCAGTTTAAATTTGACATTTTAGTTTAAAAAGTACCACTCAATGAAATCTAAAAAAACACACTCATATTTTTTTGATAATTCAGGGAACCAATTCATAAGTCATTTTTTATGTGTAGTAATCAGTCTCACATCAAACAGAAACACAATGTGGTTGGTATGACTCAATGTGTGTGTTTCTAGTTTAAAATGACATTTTAGTAAAAAAGACAAGTGACATACTCAAAACTAAGAAAAAACAGTTATATTATTTTTATACTTTAGTAAATTGATCCAAAATTAATTTGGGATATGTATAAATAAGACTCACCTCACTCTAACACATAGTGTGACCGATATGACTCAAAGTGCATCTTTTTATTTAAAATTGACATTAATTTTAGTAAAAAAGATAACTGACATACCTAAAACTGAGTAAACACATTTATATTATTTTGATAATTTATGAAAATGATCCATAATTCATTTCATATGCGTAGGAATTAGATTCACCTCAATCCGATACATGATATGCCCAGTATGACTCAAAGTGTCCATTATCAGTTTAAAATTTACATTTTAGTTCAAAAAGTTCCACTCACTAAAAACCAAGAAAAATCACTCAGATTGTCTTTATAATTTAGGAAAATGATCTATAATTTATTTTTGACTGATAGGAAGTATTATCACATCAAACCGACACATTATTTGACTGTTTTTACTCAAAGTACATGTTTCTAGTTTCGAATGAAATTTTAATAAAAAATACAAGTGATATATTAAAAATTGAGAAAATACATTTAGATTATTTTGATACATTAGGAAAATGATCCATATGTCATTTTTAATGTTTAAAAATCATATGAACCTCAATCTGATGCATGGTGTTATTGGTATAATTCCAAGTGTGTCTATTTATTTAAAATTGACATTAATTTTAGTAAAAAGAACAAGTGACATACTGAAAAATGAAAAAACGCATTCTTATCGTTTTGATACTTTAGGAAAATTATTAATAAGTAATTTATAACATTTATAAATAAAACTCACCTCCATTTGATGTATGGTGTGACTGGTATAACTCTAAGTGTGTCTTTTAATTTAAAATTGGCATTAATTTTAGTAAAACGAACAAGTAACATACTAAAAAAAATGAGAAAATGCATTTAGATTGTTTTGATAATTTAGGAAAATGATCCATAAGTAATTTTTGACATGTAGGAATCAAATTTACATCAATATGATGTATGGTGTGAACATTATAACTCAAATTTCATCTTTTTATTTAAAATTGACATTAATTTTGGTAAAATTAAAAAGTGACATACTAAAAACCAATCAAAATTATTCATATTATTTTGATAATTTAATAAAAATATACATAAGTAAATTTTGATTTGTAGGAGTCAAAAACACCTCAATCTGACACAAAATGTGACCAATATGACTCTAAGTGTGTCTATTTATTTAAAATCAACATTAATTTTGGTAAAAAGAACAGGTGATATACTAAAAACCAATAAAACACATTTAGATTGTTTTTATACTTTAGGAAAATTATCCATGAGTCATTTATGATGTGTAGGAATTAAAATCACCTTAATTTGACATACAATGTGACCAGTATGACTCAAAGTATCTGTTATCAATTTTTAAAATTGATATTTTAGTTCAAAACACGCGTCACTCACTAAAAACCAAGAAAACATGCTTCATTTGTCTTGATAATTTAGGAAAATGATTTATAAGTCATTTTTGATGTGTATGAAGTATTATCACATCAAAATAATACATGATGCGACCAATATGACTCAAAGTGCATGCTTCTAGTTTTAAATAAAATTTTTGTAAAAAAATACAATTGACATATTGAAAATTGAGCAAACACATTAGGAATGTTTTGATACTTTAGGACAATTATCCATAAGTAATTTATGATTGGTATGAATTATAATCACCTCAATATGATGCATGGTGTGACCAGTACAACTACAAGTATGTCATTATTTAAAATTGACATTAATTTTAGTAAAAATAACAAGTGATATAATAAAAACTGAGAAAACACATTCATATTATTTTTATACTTTATAAAAATGATCCATAACTAATTTTTGATGTGTAAGAATCAAGCATACCTCAATAAGACACATGATGTGACTGGTATAACTCAAAGTGTGTATTTTTATTATAAACTGACATTTTATTAATTTATTCTTTAATATTAATGTTTAATTTATTTTGTTATAGTATTACTAACATAAATATTTGTTTTCTTATATAGGTTTATTCTTTTTCTCAGGTTGAGATGATTTTTTCAGCAACTGATACCATGGGTTGACATTTTTGAGAGTGGATCACGGACGCCAAAAGATGAAACATTAATTTTTTTAAATGTTTTTGGATAATTGTAAATGTAATTATATAAAACATTGTTTGAAATTTATATAGTAGTTTTTTTTTGTATTCATGATGTCAAATTTATTTCAATTAAATTGTATATTTTTTCACACATAGGTTATAAGATTTTTTCTGGGCGTGCTGTTATATAAACATCACACTGTGGCAGGCTAGACCTTTATCAGCAATAAAAATTGCGTTGATAAAGGGGACCCCCTTTAAAAGCATTGAGGATAACATTGCTTTTTTAGCATTGTTAATAGCCTTTTTGTGCACTGTTAAAGGGAATATCTATAGTAGTGAAGTAAAGTTATTTTATGAAAATTGTGGGATTTTTTAAAAATGATTTAAATTTTTTTATTTGAATGGATTGAATAATGGTATGCAGATTTTATCTTAATTTTGGGATAAATTTTACTGGGTGAGTTCATGTGATAAAAATTATTTAGAGAAACCTTGTTTTGAAACACCAATGATTCATCTATGGGGATGGGTGGATTAGGAGTGTGTGTTAAGGCAAGCAATAATAGGAATAACTGGGGTTAAAAGGAGACACTTACAACAATGTGATTTTGGACATATTAATGAGGGTTTATACCATAGTAAAGCTAGCTATTGATGGAATGTGGAAAATATGGATTTTCTATTTAGTGAGCTAAAAAAGCCTAAGCACATGAGGCTGTTTTTAGAAAACATGGATTTTCCATTGGATAATGGAAAAATATTTTTCTAATAGATTTGGTAAAAATGTAAAATTTCTATGGAATATTGGGAAATGGGAATTTTTCAATGAATTTTGGGAAAATTGATATTTTCTATTGGTTTTTGAAAAAAAGTGTTTTATTAGGATTTGAGGAAAATTGTAGTTTTTATTAGATGTGCACTAAAATGTTCATGCATGAAATTCATGTACATATTCACATGATCCATTTATTATATATATATATAATATGTTTTATAATTTATTTGATGTATATATTTTTCATGCATGCGATGCATGAATAATATACATATATATATATATTATTTATTTTTCTTGGATGATTTATTGATCAATTACAATACATTATGAATGGATGAATTGATTTTCATTTATTTATTATAATTAATTCAATATATTAATAACCCAATAGTCATAAATGAATATGATGCATTATGAATATGAGATGCCTCAGGATTCGACTCTATAAGAGGAAGATATCCTCTCTTCTTGGGAGGGAAATGTGTATGAGCCTCTTCCAATTTTTTCCTCTCCCCGAGCACTGTTCATCTCCCCCAAGAAGGCACATGCACCCCTTAAGTTTCTTGATAATCCTCATGATACAAACATGGATCCATTTTCCAATGTATCACCTTGGATGGAAGTTTTTTTCTTACTTCTCTTTGTGATATCCTTCAAGCATTCTCATTTGAAGAGAAGAAGATGGTTACTACTATTTGTGATTTATAAGTACTCTATTTTATAGTATGGTTTTTATATTGATATCTTGAAGATATATATACTTGTGTTTTGTGTTTTCTTTTGATGAAAATAATCATTATATTTTCATATAAAACCCATAAGGGGTATCAGAGGCAGGTTCTTAAAGTTTTTAACCTATTTTGATCATTGTTTTTTGAGAAAAACTGAAACTGGAAACAAGAACAACATTTTGTAAAAAGAAGATTCCATACTTAATGGTAATTTTTATTTACCCTTATGTGATACCCTTACACAAAAGGTCTATTTAAGGCTAACCTCATTGTTAAATTTATAAAAATAGATTGCATAAAGGTAGAACCCTTACACAAATGGGGTTTACATAATGGTCATTGAGAGATGCTATTCAAAGGTCTCAGAAATTTACCTTTACAAAACATATGAAATATTGAGAGTACCCATACACATAGTATTTGTGTAAAGGTAATATCTTTATGTGAGGGAGATGTGTAAGGTAATCTATGAAGTAACTTTATGCATAAGTTTTCAAATCGACTAGAATAAAGCTAACCTTTATATTACCTTTATGTAAGATTTTGAAAATATCAGTTACTCTTATACAGAGCGCTTGAGTAAGGGTAATAGGAAGGATACCCTTATGTAGAATATGGATTCCGTGTAAGGGTAAAAAAAAAATTTATATATATATTTAAATATTTATTGGTTTTTATGGTTTATAAAATGTTTATAAATCATAATAAAAGTTATTTTGAGATATTTTAATTTATAAGGATTTTATAAATAAATAAATAAATAATAAATTATTTATATTTAATTAAATAAATGTTTATAAGACATTATTCCCAAATATTAGAGGTTAATATTTTAAAATACCTTTTTAAAAATAAAATAGCATGCCTTATAATCTAGAAATAAAAATTTTATTTAGAAATCATAAGAGGTGATTTATAAAGTGTTTATAAATGACCAAATATATTATATTTAGATTATATAAAATGTTTATATAATATACATTTAATAATATAATGTTTATAATAAATGAAATATCATTTAAATTCCATTTAATATAAAATATTAATTATTTCATATTGAAATGAATATAAAATGTTTACATTCTTTCTAAATTTTAAAATATTTATAATAAGTATTTATTTATAAATAGTTCACAAATGCCTCATGTTTTTGGAAAAAAATAAAATGTTTATTTATTTGTTAAATTTCCTTGATATTCATGTTTAATAAATTGGTTATGAAACATGAATATTGTTTATGACCATTTATTTGATAAATTTATTCTAGTATAGAGGCTTTCATATTATGCTAAGTTTGGTATCATAAAATTTAGTTTTTATCTATCTTAACCTCAGTTTTTATTTTATTTATAATCTTGAAAATATTTTTTTGGGAATAATTTTTTCTTATTAGGGATTACACTTTTCATGAATTGAATTCTATCTTGAGTAATATCTCCCTGGGTAGAGTGACTTTGGGTCAGACCACTTACTTTCTGGGTGGCTTTCCTTGACTAGGAAAGTGAATGGGGTTGGAAATATGTCACTCCAGGAAAAATCATGTGAAGTTTTTTAATACCATATAAATCTATGAATTTACATTAAGCATTCATTTACCTTATAAAAATGATGTATTTTAATATGTATGAATATACTTGACTTCTATTTTTGGGTGATTAACATAGACTTGTGGGTTGTGTAAAGAGTTTCACATTAATGTGGTGTGAACACATTAATTTGGTAATTGGATTATGGATTTAAAAAAATAAATCATTAGAATCATTCATACAAAATAAGATAATAAAACATAAGAAGATAATTATTACATAGTATGTAATATTTGTGAATTTAATATGCATATTATGTATATTAAATTGGTGAGATTTTAAAAGGAAAACCTATAATATCCTAATTTTTTAAGGAGGTACGTTCTTGTTTAAATTTGAGTTAAATTCCTTTATAATGGTTAATGAATTTTTTACCATGAATATAATGGGAATCAAGGGTGTTTTAGGAGTTTGAGACATGAAAAAGGGATAAAGGAGGCTATTCTATAATGGGAGCATGATTGGTGTATGGTTAGTACTAACCGTGCACCATGGCCTAGGAAATTATGCAGCCTAAATCCCTTGGATAGTGCCTATGCATGACCATCGCATGGTTTATCAAATCATTCAGGTGGACTAGAAAAACCATATGGCTAGGGCCCCCTCTTGGAAAAAGAGTGCCACACAATTTGGCCAACCTACGACCAAACCGTGCGGCCAAAACATGCCCCTCATTTAAAGAGAAAAATTCCCCACTTTCCCCATCAAGCTTTAAGAAAAATTACCCAATTTGTCTCCCATTTTATCCTACAGTAGAAAAGGGTTGAGAACCTTTCCTTACAAGCTTTAAAAGGATCAATATCCCTTGATTTTGAGTCATTTGGATCACCGTTGGTTGAGAATCAAAGATTTGGTTGAGTCTATCACTCCTCTTTCTTTTATTTTTTGAAAGAACCATGGTGTGATGTTTCTTATCCTTATGAATACTATAAACCCTTATTTTTCAGTAGATTCTAATTTTAGGCTTTGAAGGTTGTTTGATTTACAATTAAGGGATAAGTTTGGGAAAATTCTTGTTTGTGTATTTGAGGTAGGTGGTCTACAATTTATATCACACAGTCTTGTTGTTTATCCATATGTATATGGATGTTTACTTATTCCATTTTTATATGCATTTAATTACATGGTATGAAATGATAAATTGGGTGTCTAAATGAGGTGTTTTACATTTCAAGAACATATTTGGATATTTTGTTGAAGAGTAGACCAGGGCTATAGTCACCCAAGGGGTGATTCACTCCCTTGAACATGAAAATTGAGTTGTTACATGATGTATTAAAGGGTTTATGTGATTAAACCAATTGTAATTGTGTTTATCATGCTAACATGGAACAAAGGGTTGTTTATCTTTACTTGAATAAGTTAATTGAGTTATGGATTATAAGTGGATAAATGTGATAAATGGGTTAAGGGGGATAAGTTCATGTTATAAAATTGTTAGGAAGAATGTTTAATGGTTGCAGTTGTGACTAAATGGTAAAATGGGATAACTATGGATTGGGGTTAATTTTAATGAAAGTGACGAACCATGGGAATTGTGATAAATGAAATTTGTTCTCCCCTTTGATGTATAATGTGGTAAAAAGGATCAAGTTTGTTAAAACCCGAGAAGTATTTGTTAATGTGATGGATATAGGTGTTGGTCATGGTGGTCCACACTATGGTAAGGATGTTGGTTAGGATAGTACACATCAAGAATGGGGGATTGGTCATGGTTTTACAACTCATATTTATGGTTTTAGTCATGATGGTCCACACCATGGAAATGGTGTTGGTCATGGTGGTCCACATTAAGAATAGGTGTTTGTCATGGCGTTTCACACCACAGTTTGGGTACCTAGATTGATGCTCCGAGGTATAATGAATTATAAGGTAAAATTAATTCCCTTATGATACAAATTGGTTAACCCTTGATGGTATTATTATGGAACCTAGGAGCCCTTGGGGATAATTGGAAACTGCTTTAACATGAAAATTGTTTTATTTACCTATTTTTCCACTATTTATTTATACTTTTTCAAAAAACTGTTATAGACTGAATATTGTCATAGACACCATTAGTGGTTGTCTAATGAGTTATACTAACACCCTAATTAGGACAAAATTAGGAACCCTATCATAATTTATGGTTGTAGGATAGGATAAGGGAAATTCCCTATGTTAGATGGCATATATGGGACTTGGGATGGAGTGCAGATGAGGGAACCAAACTCGACATCGAGAGCTATTTGAAGATTTTGGGAATAGTGGAAGCATTGAATGGGTCACGAATAACTTTTATTTTTTTTCACGATCGGTGATTAATCCAATATTTACACAATGAAGAATGTTGTGATCAACATAATTAAATAAAATAATATTAACAATGGATAAATGCTAAAACCAAAGCACATGATTGTCACATATTATTTATAATTAATTGAAGAAGTTAAATAATCACTTTATGTGAAATTATTTATTTGTTGATGGATCTAACAACGAATTTGTGTCATACTATCATTTCATTGTAGGAATCAATATTATATTACCTTTAGCGATGATCCACATGCGGTCCAAAAATCAACAAGCATCATTGGAGGAATATCCAAGTATTAGCACGATAGATCCTATCGCTTGTGTCATTCAACTTTGATCATTCAGAGAATCACTTTCAAAGGATTATCCTTGATATATTTAAACTTGATAGTGGAAGGTGGAGGGAGATTGATTTCTATTCTTGGGATCCTTCTTAGTGAGGGATCTCTCTAGGGGTTGAGAGGATTCTCTTCGACTATCATTGTGCTCAAAAAAATGAATTATCTTTAATTAAAAAATAATATAATTGAGTTTATATACCACTAGGGTTAGAAATAAATAATTGTACAAGTGACTTTTATTATTTATTTAATCACCATAGAATCCCATGTATATAATAATAATAATATTATTATTTATTTACATGTGCTAAACTCATGAATTAAAATTAAATATTATTTATTCAAATAATATTCAATATATATATTATTTCTCACTGAACCATTAAACTTGGTCCTCCATTCTTCCAAAATATTTATTGGGTCATGAATAATTACTATTTATTTAATAAATAACCTCCACTACATTATTCACCAATAAATTTATAAATATTATATTAACTAAATATAAAATAAATATTTAATAAATATTTTGCTCACATAATATTCTCTCAAATAAATGGTGACCGAATATACGTGATCAAGAAAACATGAATAATTATTAAACCACATGTGAGAATAATATTTATTCATATTTTTAAATAATAAATAATAATATATTATTTAACTAAGATTTTGGATACACTTAGTGTGTGACCCTCTAGGCCTCTTTCTCATTGGAGTTAGATGAAGCATCCTAAAGTCCATGGTTAGCATCTATAAACATGACAGGAACCCATAGATAAATAATTTACAACTGCAATGACATAATACCTTATATAGATTCTTACTATGTAATATAATCCCTTCATATGATATCTCTAATCAATTATGTTGTACGCTATTACCATCAACCTATATGCTCGATGTCGCTTTCTTTGAATTTCTAGAAATTGAACTTACCTATAGATTACCATGGCCAAGGATTTATTTAGGCTATATCATTTCCATCAAAGTGTCTAAATATAAACTTTCATTAAAGAACATATGGGAAAAATCATTTCTTGTATTATTCATTAATGAAAAATTACTTGTGATTCAACCAACGTATCCCACCTCACCATAAAAATATGTTGTCATGGTTTTCATTAATACATAAAAGTATGTGACTTATAACACTCAATAATAATTGAATGTTCTAGGCACAACAGAGGCATGTAATGGGTCATGCCCAACTTTTCTTTTTTTCATGATTGATGATTAATTTGATATTTACAGGATGATAAATTCCATGATCAACAGAATTGAATAAAATAATACAAATAATAGATAAAACATTGGAACCAAAGAACATGATCATTTCATATTATTTATAATTAATTTAATCAATTAAATAATTAACTTTCATGAAATTCTTTCTTCATTGATGGAACTAAAAATGGATCTACGTTGTACCATTTTTTTCATTGTAGGAATCAAGAGTAGATTCCCTCTAGCGATGATCCACATGTGTTCCAAAAATATCCAAACACTGCCATAGGAATCTCTGAGTTCTAGCATGATATATCTTATCACTTGTGCTATTCACCTTTGAATTTCATGATAATCACTTCCAAAATATCCTCCTTGATCTCTCTAGACTCGAGAGTGGAAGGTTGATGAAAATCGCTATCTATTCTTGTGATAATTCTTAAAGAAGGGAGCTATCTAGGGCTTTAAGAGGATTCTCAAGATTTCATTATTCATAAAAAAATGGAATTATATCTATTGAAAAATAATATAATTGAGTTTATATCACTAGGGTTATAAATAAATAATTGAAAAAGTTCCCTGTAATATTTATTTAATCCCAGAATAACCCCATGTCAATAATAATAATAATAATAATATTTCTTGACATGCTATAAATTTCAAATCAAAATAAAATATTAGTTATTCAAATAATATTAGATATATATTATTTATCACCAGACCATTAAACTCAGTTCGTCATTCCTCCAAAATATTTATCAGTCCTTGAATAATGCCTATTTATTTAATAAATAAATATCCTTACATTATTCACTAATAAATAAATAAAAATTATATTCATTAAATAGAAAATAAATATTTATTAACTATCCCCCTCTCATAACATTATCTTGAATAACCGGTGAAAAAATATACGTGATCAAGAAAATATGAACAATTATTAAAACATAGGCAGAAATGATATTTATTCAACTTATTAATAATAAATAATAATATATTATTTAACTAATATTATGGATACAATTAGTATGTGAGCCTCTCAGCCTCTTTCTCAATGAAATTAGGTGAAGCAGCCTAAGGTACAATGTTAGCATCTAACAACATGCCAAGTCACCCATAGAGAAAGAAGTTAGATTCAAAATGATATAATACCTCATTTAGATGCTTACTGTGTAATATAATCCCTTTATCACAATATCTATAATCAAGAAGGTTAGATATTAGTGCCATCAACCTATGTGCTTGATGTTTCTTTATTTGAATTTATAGAAATCAAACTTGCATATAGAACACCATGACCATAGATTTATTTAGGCTATATCATTTTCATCAAGGTCCCCAGATATCAACTTATATTAAAGAACAAAAGGGAAAAATATTTTATCACATTATTTATTAAAGGCATATTACTCATGACACAACCAACATATCCTACCTCACCACGGACATATGTCATAACCGTTTTCAACAATATATCAAAGTATGAAACTTATAACACTCATTAATAATAATATTAAAGTATAAGGATCAATACACACATCCACATATAGGAACATCAAATGAAACATATACATGTGGATTTTTCTACTGGAAGGTTTTGTTCTTATAATATCCGAAACTGGATATTACTAAGGGATTACACTATTAGAAGGTGCCTCAAAGTCCTATGATTCCCCACCCATGATAGCCTGAATCATTTGTGTCCCTTAAATGATTTCATCTGGATATAAAACATATATTTAAGAATAGTATTGGGGCACTTTTGGGTTCTCATCATAACGGGGAGCTACTATGACCTTTCAATATGATAGATACTCTTAGGATATTATCATATACTATGTTATGCAGAAGAAAAATCATGATGTGATAAGGAGTTTAATTAATATTCAAAAACTATGAATATGGGTTATCATAAAGTACACTGAAGTTGGTTCTAGGGCACCGACTCTAATAGACTCCAACTTGTACTAAAGCCAACTACTAACAACCTTCAGTCTGCTAGATCTCACATGAAACTCATTATTTTGCTGAGATATAAATTTAGTCAAGGGGTACACCACATTTTATTCTATGGGAACTCTTCTTATTGCAACTTAACCCCTCTTATAAAAACCCATCAAGAGTTGATACTTTCAGAGTATGTTATTTTTTCATTGGTGTAACCTTCACTCCTTTTAAAGAGCCACCATTGTAGTATTATCACAATAAAATATGATAGGGTATTTATTAATAGGAACCGCATTAAGCTCATAGAAAAAGTTCTGTATCCAAATGGATTCCTTGGATGCATCAGAAGCTACTATATACTCAGACTCTATTTTAGAATTAGTGACAATTGGCTACTTTGAACTCTTCTAGATCACAACTCCTCCATTATGACAGAAAAGATATAATGAAAGTGACTTCAGATCATTCTGATTTGTTTGAAAACTATCATCAGTATAACCACTGATGACTATCTCCTCATCTTCTCCATATACCAAAAACATATACTTAGTTATTCTTAGATACTTAAGGATAACCTTAACAACAAAACAATACTATTCTCATGGATCTTCTTGATATCTGTGTAACATTCAAAATGCATAGGAATCATCAATTCTAGTGCATAACATGACATATATGATTGATCCTATCACTAAAGTGTATGAGGTCTTACTCATTTTATCTTTATCCTATTGTGTCCTATGACACATTTTATTAGAAATATTTATAAAATGTGACACTGGAACTAATCCCCTCTTGTATTTTTACATACTAAATATTTTTAGTATCTGGTTAATATATGTAATTTTACTTAGTCTAAGAAGCCTCTTGGATCTATCAAAAATGTTCTTGATCCCTAGAATATAGGCCACTTCACCTAAGTCCATCATAGAGAAATACTTGTTCAACCAGTCCTTAACATATTGTAATATTGGTATGTTGTTTCCAATAAGTAATATGACATCAACAGATACTTTTAGGATAATTACCACATTTCCTCTAAACCTATTGTAAACACATGTCTCACATTAATTCTTCATGAAACCAAATTATTTTATAGCTTCATTGAATACAATTTTTCATGACATAGATACTTAATTCAATCCATAAATGGATATCTGCAACATGAAAATCCTTTTGGAATCACATGGAGTTACAAACCATTCTGGTTGTGTCATGTAGACATCTTCCTAAAGGTTCCCATTAAGGAAATATGTTTTAAAATCCATCTTCCAAATTTCATAGTTATAGTAAGCTTCTTTAAAAAAATATAATTATGATGTATTTAAACATAGAAACTAATGAAAAGGTTTCATCGTAGTTAATTAATTGATGCTATTTAAACCCTTTATCCACAAGCTTTGATTTATAGGTATTTAACTTACATTATATGTCTAGTTTTTTCTTTAATACCCATTTTCACCCTATAATATTTACATCAATAGGTTCATCGACCATAACCCAAACTTGGTTATGATACATGGAATACATTTAAGAATTAATGAATTCTTTCCATGTTGTAGCTTCTGAGATCTCTACTACCTCTTTATATGAGATAGGTTCATCATTATCAACCAATAATGAGTCACCATCTTCAGTGACTATAAAACCATATCTCTTTGGTTCTCTTACCTCTCTTTTGATCCTACATAGTACTTGTGTTTTAAGAACTAATTATTCTATGGGGACCTATGGAATCTGTTACTCTATCAGTACTTGTGTATCTTGGGCATCAACTTCATCTAAGTTAATATTTCTCCAACTATCCTTTTTGAGGATGTTATCCCTCTCAAGAAAGATGACTTGTCTGTCGACAATCACTTTCTCATATGAGGGGTTGTATAGGTAGTATCTCTTTGTTTCCTTAAGATACCCTATAAAGATATACTTTGTGACATGTGTTTCTATTTTATTACCTAATAAGGCCTTAATAAATTCCTCACAACCCCATACACATATATACAAAAAAACGAGTTTCTTTTCACTCCATAACTCAAAAGGAATTACATTTTCCACTTTAGTTGGTACCCAGTTTAGTGTGTGTGCCATATTTTGTAATTCATATCCCCAAAAGGATAATGGAATATCTTCATGACTCATAATATACCTTACCATGTCTAACAACTTATTATTACTAATTTCACTATCACCATACCACCTTGGTATATATTGTGGAGTGAGTTGCGATAGAATCCCAAAATATCGTAAGAATTTGATAAAATATTGGTCAAGATATTCACCACATTGATCTAATAGAATATTCTTTATATTATTTCTAAGTTTATTCTCTACTCCATTCTTGAATTATTTGAATTTATTAAAGGACTCTAACTTATACCTCATTAATTAGACATAGCCATATCTACTCAAGTCATCAGTACAAGTTATGAAGTAAGAATACCCACCTCTAGCTTCTACTAGAATGGTCCACACAAATCAGTGTGTTCCAATCCTAGAATCTCTATATACCTTTAACCCTGTCAACTGAATGTAAGTTTGGTCATTTTGACTAGTAAACAATAATGACATCTTTTAAGTAGGTTTATCTCAGAAGAGTCTAAATAACCATCTTGACAGAGCTTTTTCAAATGATTCTTGTTTACATGAACAAGATAGTGATGATATAACTAGGTGTTATATGAGTTGTGTGAACATGATTTATTATTTATTTACAATAATTTATTTTCATAATTCAATACATAAAGTCAATAATTTAAATTCACCATACCATAACATCTGTTGTCTTTATAAAATAAACAGCTTTTATTCCCAAACTTTAAAATAAAATTATGTGCATCTAGTCGTGACACAAAAATATTGTTCTTGGTAACAGTTGGTACATAATAATAATACCTTAAAATCAATATAATTACCATTAGAAATTAATTTTATTAGTCACCAATGGCTAGAGAAGCTATCCTCACACCATTGGAAGCTCAAAAATCCACCTCTCCTCTAGAAATCATTCAAAATCTACCTAGTTCCAGAATTTGGATATAGATGTGAGAACCAAAAGCTATATCCAATACCCAATGTACATATATTGAATGATAAAACTCAATAATTAACACACCTTTAGCTTACCCTTGCTTTTGGGTGTAGTTTTTCTTCTAGTGGCCTTGCTTTCCACATACAAAACATAATTCCTCATTTTCCTTTCCCTTCCTCTAGATAATCCTCTTATTGGAAGGATAGTACTTGGGAGATTTAGAGTTATTATGAGTCTTGGGTACAATCTACTTGTTCTTCCTTTTCTTATTAACCACAAGGACCACAGGTTTGTCACACCCCATGTCCTTATCCACTTGGAAAATCAAAGTAAGGAATTTTGAAAGAATATTCTCATAATTTATCATGTTATAATTAATAATTGAACTAGATAAGGTCTTGAGTAGTGAGTAATGTATTATATCTATGTGAAACTCATATGGAAATTTAATCCCTAATATGTCTAAGCTTTCAATGTATCCAATAATCATGACTACATGAATACTATCTTGTGAAAACTCTCCAATTATAGTTGTAAAAAAGAATTGGAGATCTCTAATATCTCTTGTCACTCATTCTCTTGATAGAGATCTCTAAGGAGAGACATCATGATATACACATACATTTACTCATGTTTCTTAAAAATCTCATTGGTCATGTATGATAGAATGAAACAATGAACATCTATGGAATCATTAAAATGTTTCTCATAGAGAGTTATCTCTTCATCACTAGCCACATTACTAGGTACATCAGGAATAGGTTCCTATAGCACATATAATTTCCTTTCATGGAATAGGATAACACATAAGTGACTTTAATACTCTTATAAATTTGTTCTAGTGAGAAGTTTATCCTTATCAAGTATGGATAATAGTGATATGTTTGAACTCATTTATCACTAATTCTAAAAATAAGATGAACATAGTTTTATTACTTTATCTGATAAAATTTAGACAAATAAATAAATATTACATTTATTAATCTCCAACTATTTTACTGAAACCTAATATCCCTCACCATTGGATTCATAATACCATGTTTCTTGAAAATTATAATGTCAAGGATCCATATTCCCCTTCTCATCACCCCAACTTTGGCTGGTCAATAAATTTTAAGGGTTTTAGGCAGGAATTCCAAATTCCAACTACATTAACTCAAAGTTCCTTAATATTCTGAGTGGAATACCTAATACTGAAATCCTTAAATTGGATTTAATTAATTATTTTCCTCTCAGTTACACCAAGTCATTCTTTTGAAGTCAACCATTTATGTGAACTATGTCAAGTCAACCCAAAACTTCAAGTTAGAATTACCCTATAATTGAAAGCAATCCCACTTTGGATGGTCAATCACTTTGAACTATGGTTCAATTTTAACTAAAGTAGTGGAATACTATACTAAATTAATATATATAATTGAGATATTTTATCTTTATTCATAAATTTCCAATTATTACTTTCACTATACGGTTTTTAATATTAAGTGGATTTACTTAAGTGATTAACCTTGTATTAGATAATATTTATGCATAATACAATTTATTTTAGTTCTATATTTCATGCTTTTTAATTCATTAATTCATGTGATCACAACAAAAAAACCATAATGAAATAACCATAGAACTTGATAGAAATAAAATAATAAAGTTGTATATTTAAAATCTTTTACTAATGATTAGTTTATCTAGCAGATGATAAACCAACCATTACCTAGGGGAAAACACCTTGAACTAATTATAGTTCATGTTGTAGCTTTCCACTTGTCCCCATATGTGTCTCTCTTGGATTGGTTTCACCTTGGCTCCAAACTTGAACCGCATCCACTATCTTGGGAGCTACATCCGATACATATTCTTTTACTCACACGTAGGTGAGGGGAAGGGTTTTACATAAAAGAAACAATGGGCACACATTCCCTTACATAATAAGAGGAGAGATAGATCATAGGCCAAAAATTTAATTTAATAATAAATTAAAATAAACCAATCACATAAAAAAGTATTGTTTTAAGGTCATGATCATCCATATGCATTCAACGAATTATGCATTTAATAAAATTAACATTCAATTATAATCATTATTATTTAAGATAAATCATGCTCAAATCAATTAATTATCTTCTTTAATTAATAAATTATTTTATATTAATTTTAATTTTAATTTCCTTGATATTCTCATCCATAATAATTTTAAACAAATTAAATAAATTTATTTAAAATTAAATGTGTAAAAAAATGCACCTTGGAGGCAAAACGGTGAGTACCCATCCAAACTACCCATTGTGTATTATAATCATATAATGTTTACTATTATGACATGTTGAATACAAAACTTATCATAGAATATCATGACATGTAATATCAACTTAAGGATCACACAATTTACATGATTCTTTTTTTTAACACAGCGTGTAATGATTCAATGTGTAGAGTAATAATTTTAATATGAATTATACATGATATATAGATCCAAACATTATGAATAAATTAATTTAAAATTTTTATATATAAAAATCCATCACATGGTGTGGGCTATAAAGTTAATAACCACAAGAAATTACATGTTGATAAAGTTTACACAGTATAATAAATTAATTTTTAATTCTACATAATTTGGTATAAGTACACAACATGTACAATATAGCTACATGGCTTATAATATTATCACCATTTATCTAAGGCACACACATATGGACTTAGTTCATAAACATGCCTTTTAAAATATTGGAGTACACTATAAGTACATGGGATATATGTTGTGTGATCTCCAAGTTACATGAACACTAGTCATGTTGGCCGTGTAAGATGATACACAACCCATATATGACTACAGGACTACACACTATGTATGGAAGTTACACGACATGTATTATGTCTGATAGTGTGCCAGGCTGGCCTGGTTAACACATGGTGTATAATTAAATTCACTATATGTAATAAATTCACACGCCTTGAATTAATTTCAAATGAATTCTTGGTACATTAAAAACTAGTACACTACGTGTACCTCCGAGTTGCACGGTGTGTACTCTTTTGTTATCCATCTAGATACATCATCACCTCTAGATGAGATCTTCAAATTTATTTTATTCATAAAATTAATCAATTTGATTATATTTACCAAAAACAATGATTAAGAATCATATCTCATAATTCAAATTTTAAAAAAGATTAAACTGGAATTGAAAACTAAATTACAAATGCGTAAATCAATCAATGATATTTAAATAATTATAAATAATTATGTGACCCCCTATGATACCATTTGAAGGTTCCAAGAGTAACTTAAGTTCATGATGGTTCATGTATAAATTTTCTTATTATCATGATCAATGATCATTATAAGATTTACATGATGATAAATTCCATGACCAATGGAATTGAATCAAAGAATATAGACAATGGATAAAACACCATAACCAAAGTACAAGAGAATCACATATTATTTATAATTAATTTAATTAATTAAAGAATTATCTTTTGTGAAAATATTTATTTATTGATGGATCTGGAAGTAAATCTATGTTGTACTATCATTGCATTATAGGAATTAAGAGAAGCTCCCCTTTAGTGGCGATCCACACATCTTCCAAAAATATCCAAATGTCACTATATGAATCTATAGGTGCTAGCATGATAGACCCTATACCTTGAATTATACTCCTTTGATCACCATGAGAATCGATTCAAAAGGATTATCTTTGATCTCTCTAGACTCGAGAGTGGAAGGTGGAGGAAGATAACTCTCTATTTTTGAGAGAATTATTAGAGAAACGATCTCTCTAGGGATTTGAGAGGACTCTCTGGATTTTTTTTTTGTGCACAACTAAACAAATGAATTGTATCTATTAAAAAATAATATAATTGGGTTTACATACAACTAGGGTTAGAAATAAATAATTGAACAAGTTCACTTTAATATTTATCTAATCCATGTAGAACCCCATGTCTATAATAATAATAATAATATTATTTATTAACATGCAATAACTTATGAATTTAAATAAAATATTATTTATTCAAATATTATTAAATATATATTATTTCTCATTGGACCATTAAACTCGGTCCATCATTCCTCTATAATATTTATCAGGCCTTGAATAATTTCCATTTATTTAATAAATAAATATCACTACATTATTTTCCAATAAATAAATAAATATTATATTCACTAAATATCAAATATATATTAATTAAATATTCCACTCACATAATATTATCTTGAATAACAGGTGAAAGAATATATGAAATCAAGAAAACATGAATAATTATTAAACCATGTGTGGGAATAATATTTATTCAACTTTTTAAATAATAAACGATAATATATTATTTAATTAAGATTCTAGATACACTTTGTGTGTGACCCTTTGGGCCTATTTCTCAGTGGAATTAGGCAAAGCAGCCTAAATTCCATGGTTATCATCTAGAAACATGCCATGATACCCATAAAGAAATAAGTTAATGCTGTAATGAAATATTATCTCATACAGATGCTTACTATGTTATATAATCTCTTTATCGTGATATCTTTAATCAATCAGGTTGCATGCTGGTGCCATCCACCTATTTTCTCGATGTATCTTTCTTTGAATTTTCAGAAATCAAAATTTCCTATAGAACACCATGAACATGGATTTATTTAGGATATATAATTTCTATAAAAGGGATTGATATATCAACCTCCATTAAAGATCAAAAGGGAAAAATCCTTTCTCACATTATTCATTAATGAAATATTACTCATGAAACACCCAACATATCCTACCTCATTGTGAACATATTTCATCATGGTTATCATCAATACTTCAAAGTATGTGACTTATAACACTAATTAATAATAATATTAAACTCTAAGGATCAATAAACACGTCCACAGATATGAACATCCATTGAAACATATAAATGTGGATATCTTATCGATGAATCTCATTCTCATAATATCCTACACTGGATATTACGAAGGGAATGCACCATGAGAAGGTTCCTCAAAGTCCTATAAGTCTCCAGCTCTGATATCCTGAAACATTTATATCTACAAAATGATTTAATCTAGCTATAAAATATATATTTAAGAATACTGTCATGGCACTTCTAGGTTCTCATCATAGCAGATAACTTCTTTGACCTTTTAGTGCGATAACCACTCTTATGATATTATCACATACCATGTTACATAGAATAACAATAATAATGTGATAAAGAGTTTAATTAATATTCAAAAACTATGAATACATGTTATCATAAAGTACACAAAAGCTAGTTCTAGGGAACCAAATCTAACAATAATAATATTAAAGTCCAAGGATCAATACACACGTCTATAGAAAGTAACATCCAATGACACATATAAATATGGATTTCCTAATGGAGGGTCTCATTATCATAATATCCTACACTAAATATTACTAAGGTTTTACATAATGAGAAGGTGCCTCAAAGTCCTATGAGTCTCTACCCCTGATAGCCTGTATCATTTGTGTTCCTCAAACGATTTTATCCATCTAGAGAATATATATTTAATAAAACTATCATGGAACTTTTGGGTTCTCATAAAAGAGGGGAACTACTATGACATTTCATTGTAAAAACCACTCTTAGGATATTATCACATACTATTACACACATAATAACAATCATGATTTGATAAATAGTTTATTAATATTCAAAACAACAAATACATGTTATCATAAAGTATACAGAATTTGGTTATAGGGAACCAACTCTAATAGACTCCAACATTAACTAGAGCCAACTGCTAATAACCTTCAGTCCTCTAGCTCTCACATGATACTCATACTCTTGTTGAGATAGGCCTTTAGTCAAGGGGTATACCATATTTTTTCTATGGGAACTCTTCTAACTACAACTTCTCCCATTGATAAAAATTCCTCAAGAGGTGATAATTTTAGATTAAGTGATTTTTCAATTGGTGTAACCTTGGATATTTTTCAAGAGCCACCAATGTATTATTATCACAATACAATGTGATAGGGTCTTTATTTCTAGGTAACACATCAAGTTCCAAGAAAACTTTTTGTATCCTTATAGATTCCTTTGCCATATCATAAGCCTCTATATACTAGGAATATTCTATAAAATCAGTTAAAACTAGATACTTTGAACTCTTCCAGATCACATATCCTCTGTTGACATAGAAAAAATATCCTGACTATGACTTCATATCATTCTAATATGATTGAAAACTAACATCAATATAGCCCCTAATGACTAGATCCTCATCTCCTCCATACACCAGGATCATATCCTTAGTTCTTTTCAGATACTTGAGGATATCCTTAATAGAAGACCAATGATGTTCTCCTAGATCATATTTATATTTTCCTACCATGCTCAATGAATATACAACATAAATTCTAGTACATAACATGACACACATGATTGATCCTATTGCTGAAGCGTATGAGATCTTACTCATTGTCTCTTTCTCCTGTTATGTATGAGGACACATTTTCTTAAAAAGATATATACCATGTGACAATAAATCCTATCCCCTATTATATTGTTTAATAACAAATATCTTTTTTATATAATCAATATATAAACTTTGAATTAGTCCAAGTATCTTCTTAGATCTATCATGAATGATATTTATCCCTAGAATATAGGCTACTACACCTAAGTCCTTTATGGAGGAACACTTGTTCAATTAGTCCTTAATAGGCTATAATACTGGTATATCATTTCTAATAAGTAATATTTCATCAACATATACTACTATAATAAAAACCACATTCCCACTAAACCTATTGTAAACACATGGATCACATTTTTTCTTAATGTAAACAAATTCTTTTATAGCTTCATCATATCAAATGTTCCATGACCTAGATTCTTAATTCATTCCATAAGTCGATATATACAACTTGAAAATCCTTTTGTCATTATATGGAGTCACAAACCCTTCGGGTTGAGTCATGTATACATCTTCCTAATGGTTCTTGTTAAGGAAAGTTGTTTTGAAATCCATATTCCAAATCTTATAGTCATGGTAAAATGAAATATTAAGTATAATTATGATTGATTTAATCATAGAAACTGGTAAAAAGGGTTCATTGTAGTCAATTCCTTAACACTATTTAAACCATTTAGCCACTATCCATGCTTTATAGAAATTTACCTTAACTTCCATGTCCATATTTCTCTTGAATTTCCATTTTTACCCTACGAGATTTACATCAACTGGCACATCAACCAGAAACCAAACTTGATTATAATACATGAAATATATTTCCTAATTCATTGATTCTTTCCATCTTGTATATTTTGATATTTATACTACCTATTTTTAAGAGAAAGATTCATAATTTTCAACTAATAATGAGTCACCATCTTTAGTAACTAGAAAACTATATCTCCATGGTTCTCTTACCTCTCTAGTGCTACTACATAGTACTTATATTTTAGGAACTTCTTCTTCCATGGGGATCTATAAAATCTATTCCTATACCAATTCTTGTGTATCTTGATCATTAACTTCATCGAATTCACTCTTTCTCCCACTATCGTTTTTGATGACATGCTCTCTATCAAGAAAAAAGGATTGTCTACAAATCATCATTTTCTTGCCCGAGGGGTTGTATAGGTAGTATCCATTTGTTTCCCTAGGATACGCTATAAAGGTACACTTTGTGACATGGGGTTCTAGTTTGTTTCATAATAAGGACTTTACAAATGTCTCGCAACCCCATAAAAATGTATGAATTAAAACAAGTTTATTTCTGATCCATAACTCAAAGGGAATTATATTTTCACTTTAGTTGGTACTCAATTTAATGTATATGAAAAGTTTGTAATTTATATCCCCAAAATAATAATTAAATATCTTTATGACTAATCATTAACCTTAACATGTCTAAAAAAGTATAGTTTCTCCTTTCACTAACACCATTCCACTATAGTGTTTGAGGTGGAGTGTGTTGAGATTGAATCCCAAACTTCCATAAAAGGTCTATAGACTCTTGGTTAAGATATTCACCACATTGATATGATCAAAGTTTATTTATCTTCTTTACAATTTTATTTTTTACTTCATTCTTGAATTATTTGAATTATCAAAGGACTTAGACTTATGCCTCATCAAGTAGACATAACCATATCTACTCAAGTCATTAGTAAAATTTATGAAGTAAGAATATAAACCTATAGATTCTATTGAAAATGGTTCACACACATCAGTGTGTACCAATCCTATAATCTTTATATCCCTTTCACCCTGTCCATTGAATGTAAGTTTTGGTCATTTTTCCATATAAACAGGCATGACATATTTCATGTTTTTTAGCTTATAAGACTCTAAATAACCATATTGATAAAGATTTTTCAAACACTTCTCATTTACATGACCAAGATGATGATTCCATATCTAGGTGTTATATAAGGCATGTAAACATGATTCATTATCTATTTTCAAAACTTGTTTTTTTTTAATTTAGTACATAAATACTGTTATTTAAATGCAGCATCCCATAATATACATTTTATTTATAAACGAAACAACTTTTATTCCTAAACTTGAATAAAAAACCATCTACATATAGGAATGACACAGAAATTATATTCTTGGTAACATTTGGTATATAATAACAATCCCTAAAAACCAATATAATTCCTATTGGAAATGAAAGGTGGTAGTCACTAACATCTAGAGCATCCAAACTCACACCATTAGTAGCTCACAAATCCACCTCTCCTCTAGAAATATTTAATAATAAACTTGGTTATTACATTTGGATATATATGTGATCACCAAAAGCTCTATATAATACCTAATGTGTATATAATTAAAGATTACACTCAATAATTAACACACCTTTAGCTTCCCCTTGATCATGTGTGCAGTTCCTCTAGTAGTGTCCTTGCTTGACACATGGAAAACATACTACCTCCTTTTCCTTTCTCTTCCTCTAGATCTTTCTCTTCTTGGAAGGATGAATCTTGGGATCTTTAGAATTTTTATGATTAATTAGACCCTTATCTTTGTTATTAATTTTCTTATTCACCATACAAACTCTAGGTTTTTCATGCCCCATGTCCTTATCTACTTGGTGAATCAGAGTAAGAAGTTCTGAAATAATATTCCCATTATTTCTCATGTTATAATTAACAATAAAACTAGATAAGGTCTTGAGTAGTAAGGAAAGTATGATATCTTTGCACAACTCATTTGGGAATTTAATTCCAAAGATGTATAAATGTTTAATGTATCCAATAATCTTGACTACATGGAGCCAAGTTGGTGTCGAATATCCAATCATAGTTGTAAACGGATCATTGTATATCTCATATCTCTCTTGTCTCACCTTATCTTGATAGACATCCCAAAGGCGATACATCATGCTATATGCATCCATGTCCTCATGTTGATTCAAAATCTTGTTGGTCATGGATGATAGCATGAAACATTGAACATATATATAATCATTCAAATGTTTCTCAAAGAGTGATAAATCTTCCTCACTAGCCTCATTACCAGGTGCATTAGAGAGAGGTTCTTCCAGCACATACAATTTCCTTTCATGGTGTAGGATAACACATAAGTAACTTTTCCATTCTTATAAATTTATTCCATTGGTAAGGTTATCCTTCTTGAGTATGGATCACAATGATATGTTTGAATTAATTTTTATTACCATTTCTAAAAATAAGATGAGAAATGTTTTAGTACATTATCTGATAAAATTTATACAAATAAATAAATATTATATTTATTAATCTCCCACTATTTTGTTGAAACCCAATATCCCTCACCATTAACTTTGGAATATCCTATTTATTGGAAATTCTAGTATAAATGATATTTATTCTCCTTCTCATCACCCTAACTTTATATGGTCAAGAAATTTGAAGGGTTTTAGGTAGGCATTCCAAATTCCAATTGCATTGACATAAAATTCCTTGATATGTTGAGTGGAATCCTCAATCATGAAATAATTAAATTGGATGTCCTTAACCTTCATCTCTTAGTCAGACCAAGTCCTACTTTTATAGTCAACCCTTGATATTAACTAAGTCAATTCAACCCAAAAATTCAAGTTATAATTCCTCGATAACTGAAAGCACCCCAATTTTCCCTGGTCAAGCACTTTGGACTATGATTCTATTTTAACTAAATTAGTGGAAGGCTATAC
Source organism: Viscum album (assembly GCA_963277665.1). Classification (NCBI taxonomy): domain Eukaryota; kingdom Viridiplantae; phylum Streptophyta; class Magnoliopsida; order Santalales; family Viscaceae; genus Viscum; species Viscum album. The sequence continues at coordinate 1,740,644,640 of OY728155.1, forward strand.
AAACTTAATATATTTAATTAAGTGATTTTATATTTATTCATAAATTTCCAATTATTATATTTATTACATTCTTATTAATATTAAGCGGATTTACTTAAGTGATTAACCATGACTTATATAATATTTATACATAATCCAATTTATTTTAGTTCTTTCCTGCATGCTTGTTAATTCATTATTTCATGTGATCACGTAAAAATATCCATAATGAAATAACTATTAAACTTGATAGAAATAAAATAGTAAAGTGGTATGATCATGTGATTTTACTAATGGATAGTTTATCTAGTATATGATAAACTATCCATCAACCAAGGAAAAAAAACCTTGAACTATTTATGGTTCATGTTTCAACTTTCCACATGTCCACCTATGTATCTCTCTTGGATTGGTTGCGCCCTAAATCCAAACATTAACTGCATCCACTCTCTTGGGAGCTCCATCCATTACATATGCTTTTACTCACATGCAGTTGATGGGAACCAAAAGATTGGTTAAGGGGTTTACATAAAAGAAACCATGGGCATGAATGCCCTTACATAATGATAGGATAGATGACACACATTTTGGTAATTTAATTTAATAATAATTTAAATGAATCCAATCACACACAAAGGTATGGTTGAGGCTCATGATTTTCCACATGTATGCAATGAATTACGCATTTAATAAAATTTACATTCAATTCTAATAATTCTTAATTAAGATAAATTATGATCGAATCAATTAATTATATTCTTTAATTAATAAATTCTTTTATCTTAATTCTCATAAAAATTTCCTTGCAATTCTCATCCATTATAATTTTTAAAAAATTAAATAAATTCCTTTAATATTAACCTTATACAGCAAAAATATATACCTTGGAGGAAACATAGTGAGTACCCATCCAAAATACCCAACATGTATTATAATCATATATGGTTTACTCTTGAGATATGTGGAATACATTAATTAATCATATAATTTCATGAGGTGTACTATAAAATTAATGATCACATGTTTTATAGTCCATTTACGTACCGTGTTATGAATCAATGCGTGTAGAGTAATAACTATAATATGACTTATACATGATATGTAGATCTGAACATTATATAGAAATTCATTAGATATTTATATTTATAAAATCCATCACATGGAATATCCTATATAAACTCACATGTAAGAACATGTTGATAAGGTTTGAATAGCATGATAAATTAATTTTCAATTCTGTGTAATTTTGAAAAAGCACATGATGTGTACATTGGAGCTACATGACGTGTATTTTTGTCATCGTCTATCCACATCACATGCTTAGGGAATTGGTGTGTAACCATGCCATGGGAAATGTTAGAGTACAAGGTGTGTACATGGGATACATGGAATGTATTCTATGAGTTACACAACCACCAGTCATGTATGCCACGTAAGAGAATACACAGATCATCTATGACTAAGGGACTACATGTCGTTTACTGAAGTTACACGATGTGTATCTAGATGAAAGTGCTTCAGGATGGCCTAATAACCACACGACATATAAATAAATTCATCATTTATAATAAATTCACATGACTTTAATTATCTTTGAATTAATTCTTGGTGAATTAAACACTATCACATGGCATGGACCTTCAGGTTATACAACGTGTACTATTGTGTTATCCAACCAGATTCCTTGGCACCTCTAGATAAGATCTTAAAATTTATTTCATTCATAACATTAATATATTTGATTATTTTTATGATAAATTAAGAGGAAGAAAATAGATCTTGAAATTAATTTTAAAGAATGATTAAACTGTAATAAAAAGCCAATAATAAATGTGTAAATCAATCAATGATATTTAAATAATTATAAATAATTATGCGATACCTCTGATACCACTTGAAGGTTCCAGGTGCAGTGGAAGTATAGGATGGGTTGTGCCCAACTTTCCTTTTTGTCATAATGGGTGATTAATATGATATTTACACAATAATGAAATCCGTGATCAACTAAATTGAATCAAAGAATATAGAAAATGGATAAACGCTAGAACCAAAGTGAAGGGTTATCACATATTACTTATAATTAATTTAAGCCATTGAAGAATTACCTTACATGAAATTATTTCATTATTGATGGATCTAAAAATGAATTTGCATCGTACCATAATTGCATTGTAGGAATCAATATTAGATTCCCTCTAGGAGTGATTTACACATGGTCCATGAATCTCTGAACATCATCATAGGAATCTCCAAGTGCTAGCATAGTAGATCCTATCGCTTGTGTCATTCACCTTTGATCGCCCTGAGAATTACTTCCAAAGGATTATCCTAGATCAATATAGACTTGAGAGTGGAAGGTGGAGGAAGATCTCTCTCCACACTTCGGAGTGTTCTTATAGAGGTATCTCTCTAGGGCTTGAGAGGATTCTCTCCGGCTGTCGTTATACACAACAAAATGAATTGGCTCTAATAAAAAAATAACCGAGTTTATATACTGCTAGTATTAGAAATAAATAATTTCAAGAGTTCACTTTATTATTTATTTAATCCTAACGAAACCCCATGTATATAATAATAATAATATTATTATTTATCTACATGTGCTAAACTCACATATAAAAATTAAATATTATTTATTCAAATAATATCCCATACATATATTATTTCTCACAAGAGCATTAAAATCGGTCTTCCATTCCTCCAAAATATTTATCAGGCCTTGAATAATGACTATTTATTTAATAAATAAATATCACTGCATTATTCACTAATAAATAAATAAATATTATATTCAATAAATAAAAAATAAATATTTATTAAATATTCTGCTCACATAATATTCTCTCGAATAACCAGAGATAGAATATATAATATAAAGAAAACTTGAATAACTATTAAAACACATGAGGGAATAATATTTATTCAACTTGTTAAATAGTAAATAATAATATATTATTTAACTGAGATTTTGGATACACTTTGTGTGTGACCCTCTTTCTTAGTGGCATCAGGAAAAACAACCTAAAGTCTAAGGTTTGCATCTAGAAACTCACCAAGGCACCCATAGAGAAATAAGTTAATGCCACAATGACATAATACCTCGTACAAGAGCTTAGTATGTAATACAATTCCTTTAATACGATATCTCTAATCAAGTAGGTTTCATGTTGGTTCCATCAATCTATGTGATCAATATCTCTTTCTTTGACTTTTTAGAAATTGAACTTGACTATAGAACACCATGGATATGGATTTATTTAGGCTATTTCATTTCCATAAAAGGGGCTGAGATATAAAATTCTATTAAATAATATAAGGGTAAAATCCTTTCTTGCATTATTTAATAACGAAACATTACTCGTGATGCATCCAACATTTCCTACCTCATTGTGAACATATGTTGTCACAGTTTTCATCAATACATAAAAGTAAGTGACTTATAAAACTCATTATTATTAATAATAATATTAAATTCTAAGGATCAATAGACATGTCCACAGATAGGAACATCCAATGATACATATAAATGGGGATTTCCTACTGGTGGGTATCATTATCATAATATCTTACAATATATATTACCAAGGATGTACACCATGAGAAATTTCCTTAAAGTCCTATAAGTATCCACCCTTGTTAGACTATATAATTTGTGTCCCTTAAATTATTTTATCTAGCTACAGAACATATATTTAAGAATAATTTCGTGACACATCTGGGTTCTCATCATAAAATGGAACTTCTATGAACTTTCAGCGTGACAACTACTCTTAGGATATTATCACATACTATGTCATAAAAAGAACAATCATGATATGATAATGAGTTTATTATTATTCAAAATATTAATACAAGTTATCATAAAGTACATAAAAGTTGGTTCTATAGCACCAACTCCAATACTGTTTTGGGGATTTTATTTCAGCATGTCTTATTTTTTGTTTTCTTGTGAAACTTGACACTAACTGTACATGAAATGTTTAATGTGATTGATTATTGGTATGTAACTAGTTTTAGGATATGTTATATGATGCATGTGTTGGGACCACTTTGTTTATGAAGATTTTATTTGTTGTCAACATTTGTCAATGCTGGTCAAAATGAAGAAGGAGAGGAAGCAGGACTCCAAAGTTAACGGAGATCGACTGAAGTGAGGATGCCTGTAGAATTGTTATGTAATCATAGAATTGAATGTCAGGCTTGGGAAATTCTCCATGAAGTAAATTCAGGCGATTGTTGAGCTGATCCTAAGTTCAAATAACTTGTGTCAATGGTGACACATTGTTTTCAACAATGAAGAATGGAAAAGTATCATCCATCAGAGGATGATTGAAGAAGAATGAGGATTTGAAGAAGACCATGAAATTATTCATGATATAAATCCATGAAAGCGATTACTTGAAGAATAAAATCATATGATTTGCATGAAGTGTAGAATGATGGCTGAAGAAGAAGAGAGAATGTGGAAGGGCTTGACATTCTGAGGTAGCCATGCATTTCACATTATATCCAAATTAGACGATGCATTGCTGGTATGTATTTCACACATATCACGAGTTAGGAGAACTTGTAATGCAAGACTTATGAAGGAAAGGGGAAGAAATGATGATTCCATTCATATAATGTTTTTATTGGAAGGAATGATGCTGCTAGAGGATAGGGAAGTTTCAGTTCCCTTTGCAACTCTGATGTTGCTAAAGCTGATCTATCAAAGGATAAATATCACGATAGTGGGATTCGTGATAAGATCAGAAGAATGGTTATGGGAAGTAGTGAAGAGAGAAAATGACAAAGCAATGGACAATCTGGGGATGACAGAAAAGCACAGTTTAAGGTGGTGCCGTTTTCCAGTGTTTGCCAAATTTTAGGGCCTAAAAATCGGGAGATGAAGAAATGTGTTTGGAAATGGATGGAGCATGCAAGATTGAAGATGGTTTAGATGTTTGCATGCAAGGCATGATTCAAGGTCAAAACATCAAAAAATGACAAAGGCATGGAGTGCGCGGAAATTTAGGCAGGTTGCGTGAAAAAATATAGTGGTGCGCAAAATAGTAGCGGGTTGCGCGAAATATTTGCGGGATGCGCGAAATAGAAGAATTATGTTTTTCGTGCAAAAGATGTTTTGAGATTAGAAGCTCAAAAATTTTCAAAGGCATGAGTTGCGTGAAAAATTGGATCATTGCGTGAAATACGATGTTGCGTGAAAGGATGAATTTGTGCGCAATATGGAATGCGGTGTGGAATTTTGCACGCAATTGGTGCTTCATGCTTAGAAAGATGAAAATTGTCAAAGGCATACAATGCGTGAAAGATTGGAGCAGTGCACGAAATATGATGTCACAGGAAAGATTGGGTTTGTGTGAAATATGGAATACTGTGTGGAAGTTTGCGCCCAATTAGTGTATTTTGATTGGATAGTCGAAAAATGGCAAATTCCGGAGGTGTGCAAAAAATAGAGGAAGGTGCGCATAATCTCAAGAATTGAGAGATAGTTTTTTGCGCAGAAAGGGGTTTTGCGCGTTGGGTCCAAACTGCCTATAAATATGAGGTGAACCCCTCTCATTGTGTGTGACTCGACACATAGATATATCCCGAGCTCTGACGTGCGGAAAAATTGAAGTATAGAGTATTGTGCGAAAAGAAGAAGTGCTGCGCGGAAAAGGAACTGCTGCACGAAATAGGAAGTTCTGCGCGAAAAAGCAGAGTTGCGCGAAAAGGGTTTTTTTGCGCCAAAAGGTGTTTTTACGCGCAATGCTTTAATTTTATGTGCAATCCACCTAGAAGGTTGCGTGAAAAATTTGAGGGTCCCGTAGGCCTTCGATAGGTGCATAGCACTCTTGAAGCAGCTTTGCGAAGAGGAAAAAACTCTGAACCATTCAGTTTCACAAAGAGAAGTTGAACTGCACTCACACGACTGGTGTTTAACACTATCGTTGTGAATTGTGAATTGAAAAATAACAACATGTGCAAATGAATTCATATCTACACTAAGGAAGTAGTTATTATACCAATACAATCCTGTGTGGGTTTTGAGAATTGAAGAAAGAGATTAAGACACTGTAATTATACTGTGTCAAAGAGAAATAAGATAAGAAGAAGAACAGAGTATGCCCAACTGAAGGCTGACAATTATTCAGGGCAGTTTAATTCTGATGATGCTAAGATGAGCTGGTCTTCATTGTTCTGATGATCACAAAGTGAGTTTTTGATTCCAAGAGATAGAAGCAGAAGCGATCTCAGTGTAGATGGTTTTTCACTGAAGGAGAAGGGGAAGAAGATTGTGCAACTTTTAGGTTTGCTGCAGAGAAAGAAGTGGTTGTTTACCTGCATGCTGCTAGGCAGGTAATAATTGAATAGAGGAGGAACAAAGTAGCACTGTGACATTCAATAGGTCTCAACAGGTGAAAGATTCTTTTGGTGTTGCAAACTCTTTTAACAGAGAGAATACTGTCTTCAGAGGCAGTATAAAGAACCAGCTAGAGGCTGCAAGAGACTGTCTCTATAGGCAGTATAAAGAACCAGCTAGAGGCTGCAAGTTAGACTATGCCATCACCAGTCCAGGTAAGAGGATTGTTTCCCATCCCCTCTAAAGTGTAGGGACTCACACTGTCTAGAGGATTGTTTTCCTAGCCACTCCACTGTAACAGCATATCACATTATAGTGGAGAATCCATGAACTGGTCATCCTCATGCATGGAAAGGACGTAGCTACTCTTATTGAGTGGTGAACCTTGTAAAAATATCGTGTGCATATTTTTATTGATTTTTATTATTGCATGTGACAGGGAAAATAGAATAAGAGAATCAAGATCCTAACAGGTCAAGAGGTATTGGGATAAAAGTTGAAATTGGTTTTAAAAGTCCCCAACACTGATTCACCCCCCTCTCAGTGTTAGGTTTATCCCAAACTAGTCCTCTCAGCATGGTTGTTGTTGGTTATTTATCATTATTACTTGGATATCATTTATCTAGTTTTTCATTTTTGTATAACTCCAGTAAATAGGTAATAGCCTCCCCATGTATCCCATTAGACACTTATTGATAGTCAGAAGACTCTGGTGTATAGGGAGGCACACTTGCGGTCATATACCTCTCAAGATAGAGGCACCCATTATAGTGGCTCCTATGTTGGGACATTCTAAATTGGTATCATATCGTTTCTTTTCTATTATTTATTTTATTTAGGGAAGTTAAATAGGAGTCTGGGGTATGTTGGGCCTTGGTAATGAGTTAGTTCATGGTAGTAGCTAACCCATGAGTGGGGAAAGGCCAAGTACCTAGGGTGGGATTGCTATTCTTGATGTTTTATTGTTATAGTTGGATGTTATTTCACATTGGGTGATGTAAATGTGGTGTGATGTTATTGTTTTCATAAATTTTATTCATGGTTTGGCATGGAATGAGGTTTTTATATCCATAAATCATTTTAGGAACTTAGGATTTATATGGCATACATCATATTAGGAACTCATAGAAAAATAGATTATGGTGGTTTGGGGGAAATAAAAATGATTTTTTAGTTTACTTGAATATTTAATAAAATAGTGCCAAATAAGGGATTTGAAATTTTTACCAATTGAAAAGTGATAAATTGAAAGTGTTAAAATGGAACCTAAATGAAAAATATTTAACTTTCATGAAAGTGAAATTGTTTAAATAGTTTCAAATGAATGTTTTATGACTATTTAATCTTGGTTTACCCCATTTCATCCTTGTCTCGGGATATGGATGGTTGGGAGTAGTGATGGGGTGTGATTTTACCTATTGGGACAATGTATGAAGAATGACTTGATTATGAACAATTTTAATTTTTTCATTTATGTAAATTGTAAAAAACTATAAGTTATGTGTATTGAGATGTGAATTTGGAATTATAGAGAGATTCCACCACAACGACGTTTACTAGTTGGGTGATAAGAGGACACTGCTGAAAATTCTCTTCCAGTAGTGGAACATTAACTGCATTTGATTTCGAGTAATAGAGGGAAAGATAAATTCCATTATAAAATTTCTCATTTTATGCATTTTATATAGAGATATATAGGTTGTGTTATACCAAGAATTTTTGAACTTATAAGATAATTTTAGTAGAATCACCCTCCAATGTTTGCTGAAGAGGGTAGACCTGAAGCAACGAAGTTCTGGATTGAGTCCATCCAGATGATACTAGACTACTTAGAAACTCCTCCTGATAAGAGTGTTAAGTTGGAGGATTACATGTTACGAGGACCAGAGAAAAACTGATGGGATATTTAGTCTTGGGATGAGTAGTTAGAGGGAATGACATGGAAGTTATTCTAAGAGAAGTTCCTGGAGAACTTTTACATTGAGACCCTAAGGAAAAGAAAAGATGAAGTGTTTATGTGCTTGAATTAGGGAAGTATGATGGTGATGGATTATACTTGCTATATCATAGACTTGAAATGTTTTTTCTACGACATTGATAGAAGATAATACAGTAGTGGACAAATGTTTTTAAGATGAAATTAGATGTGAGATCAAGTCTTAGGTAAATATATTTCGTCTAAATAGGTTTTCTAAAGTTGTGGAAAAAACTCTCATTTCTTAGGGGAACTTGAAGGAGGATTTTAGTGGAAGATATACATTTTTATTTGGGTGATTTGTTGGAACATAATATAATAGTAGGAATCATCATTATGAGAACCTACACTGGGGCGATGGTGGAAAGAGTAGATATGGGAGAGGATCTGCATCTCTGAGAGGTAGTTCACTACCACAAAATGGGGCAAGGCCAGCAGCACCCTTTATCAGCGCTAACGAAAAAGCGCTGATAAAGGGTCCACTTCCAAAAAAAATCCATTAAAAATATATATTAATATTTAAATATATAGATATAGTTATATTGATATAAATATAATATATATTTTTTAAATATAATTTTAAATATATTTTAGATAAGTATAAATATACAATTACACTTAATATATAAGATATTTAGTGAAAATGGATTATAAAAAAATTAATTTTTTTTTAATTAATAATTTTCTAATTATTATGGAGTAATAGTCATTTAATAACAATTTTAAGACTAAAAAAATAAAAAAAATTAAAAAAAGATCCAAAATATGTTGAAAACGCAACTCAAACTTCAAACGGCCAAAACTTTTGATCCGGGTGTCCATTTGAGCTCTACCATATATCAAATCGAAGCTTGCGATGAGATATACACCCGTAAAATTAGGGGAATCCCTGGTCATGGTTTTTTCGAGGTCAAAAAAGGCCCAGAAGGCCTCCAAAATTGAGTTTTTAGTCAGGATACTCCGATATTTTAACATTTTGTGGATTTTCAGCCTCGTTTAATGGGGTATTATTGGCTTTTTTTGGTGGAGAATGAATTTATTGCAAGGTATTACATTCATATTGATATTATTTCTTTAAAATTTTATCTTTTTTTATAATGCACTGCTATTTATAATCAAATATATAACAATATATACATATTTTTTATATATTCACAAAAAAAATTTAATTATAAATATAAATAATAAAATATACTTACATATAAAATATATTAGCTTTATCTAAATAATAAATAATATCCATTTTATTTAAAATACAAATATATAAATATTTATATACCTATATATTAATCTAACTATATATATATATTAATATAACTACATATATATATTGATATAACTATAAATATATATATTCATATCACTATAAATATATATATTAATATAACTATATATTACTATATGAATAAATATAACTAAATATATATATAAATAAATAGATATGTCATTAACTGGAGAAGAAATCAATATGGAAGAGTGGTAAAGGCTTTAGGCGTGCAAGAGGGAGGTCTCGAGATCAAATCTTGGTGGAGGCAAGGGCGCGCGCATGGGGGTGGATTTGGGGGATAGCGCTGATAAAGGGGGTGGGTGTAGCGCTGATATAGAGTGGAGGGGGGGTGCATGTGGGCACTGGAGGGGATGGAAAGTGCTGTTAAAAGGGGGGTCTCAAGTGCTATAAACCCCCCCGATTGGTAGAATTTTTTAATTTTTTTTTTAATTTTTTTACTTTTTTCAGCGCTTTTAAAAAAGCGCTGATAAAAGGGGTCTTTATCAGAACTTTTTGGAGTACTGATAAAGGGGACCCCCTTTATCTTTTTCGGATTTAACAGCGCTTTTCTAGCGCTGTTAAAGGCCATTTTTAGCCCTGATAAAAGGGGTATTTGCAGTAGTAGTTCTGTCATATGGTATCAGTTTGGTAGACATATTCATGTGCATGGTTAGTACCTTAAATCACTGGTAGAGTATCAAGCATGTGGTAGGGAGGGTCACATGTAGAGTTTCTACAGGAATATCAGCAGATGGATAGTGATGGAGGATTTAGACTAGTATGGAGAACCGATAGGGGATTAACTACCCCATATCATTAAGTAGTTAGATTTCCCCAATCCATACTAGTTGGGATGGAATATGTGATACTTCAGGATGAGAGTTACCATATCAGTAAATAAATTAAATTTAGGGGACTTAGATAAGAGCCTAGGGAAGGGGAACATGGTAGTTACATTCTATTCAGACAACTTAGGTAGGTAGCAAGGTCAGACCATCAATTGTTTGAGGTAAAATTATTATTGATTTTATGATTTCTAGAACTTTATTTGACACTGGATCCCCACACTCCTTTATATATTTCTAGTTTGTAAATGGGTTTAGTCTGCTAGTGTAGTATATGTTTGGGTAGGTGTCAATAAGCACACCATTGGGGTTACAATTGGAGGGGATTCCTCAATTTAAGGAGTGTTCCCTTGAGGTTGGTGGGTACCATCTTTATTGGTACTTATACATCCTTGAGATTAAAAGTTTTAACTTGATAATGGGGATGGACTATATAGTGACCCTGGATTTTCATACATGGATATTACATTTTTTTTATGAATATTCATTACATAATACAAACACATGCCTGTGGACCATAATAGTTTAGTGCCTTTGGAAAGTTGTAACAAAATCTTATTAATATGTGAAAGATATTTAATGTATCCCAAAAATATCTCTCCCTTTAGTAATCCTACTTAAAAAATTTCTTCATAACTTGGGGAAACGAAACATAAGAAAGGGTGAGCTTAGATACTTAGTAAGGGTAAACAAAGGAGGTATGTAATCGTAAAATGAAAATAAGGGTATGATAACATAAAAATAACATTGTTAAAACTACACCCTACATATAAAAGATCATACTCCTAAGTAATGGAATAAATATTGGTCATTCATAAGACATGAATCATAAGATAATAAATTAAAATGAGCCATGAGATCATAAAATTAGAATAATACATAGAAATGTGACATACACATAAGCATATAAAATTATTTCCTTAGTAGTTGAGGCTCATTTACAAAACTTATAAGCACACTCTATGGGAAGATACACCTCATGGGAGGGACACAACAACTTCCCCAATGGAAGCCCTTTCCTCATAGTGGAATGAGTTTACTCCCTAAACCATCATAGTACTCAAAGTTCACTCCCAAGACCATCATAGTGTAAAAAGTCCCTTACTAAACTGAGTTCTCTTCCTATTCTAGTCTTTTATATATCATGAGATATAAATCTTTACCTAATTGGAGGGAGACATAGGTCACACCTATCATTGGTTATAACACAACCACTATATTTGGTTATAACATATCCACCATAACATAATTAAAATCATACATATGTGTGAAATAATATCATAAACCATTCATCATATCATAACCCATGAAAAGAAATGGGGTTCATAAACATTTCATCATATCATAACCTATAGAAAAAAAAACATGTTTCATCGTCATCATAGCATAACCTATAGAAAAAGAAGCAGGTTTTATAAGAATCCTATTATGGTATAACCCATGTAAGAGAAATGGGTTTTATAAACATCATGCCATCATAAACATGGACTATTCATAGAAATAATAATTATGGTATCCTTGGATTATTTCCCCATTAAGGTACAAGTAACATCAACAGATGTAATATTAGATGGTAAATGATTTTGATAGATCATTTAAAACACTTCTTGAGGAAAATAACTTTTAATTGAAAATCAAAATTTTAAAACATAATTTTTTTAAAAATACATTTATTTTAAAATATCATTGAAATATTATGAAGGAATCTTTTAACAATCGTTTAAAACATTTATTGAGAAAAATATCTTTTCCAGTTTGAATTTTTTTTAAAGCATAAAAAATTTTGAAAATATTTTTTCTTTAAAAATAACCATGAAAATTTATAAAGTAATCTTAAAAGAAAATAATGTTCATGATGATGGAAAATTATTTTCATACTGTACATGTTAAAATAAAGATTCCTTTCACATTTTCTGTAAAATCCAAATAGGAATTGTTTAAAAAAGACATGAAGATTACTTTAAAAACATTTTAAAAAAAGTAAAAAATGGTTAAAAATGTATTTTAAATATTACAAGATAACAGTAAAACATTTTTTAAAATATTTTTGGAAAACATGGTTTTGAAAGAAAATATATTTCTGACTGAAGAGATAAATAAAGTTGGATTTTCTTAAAAACATTTTGTCAATTAATTTAAGTACCAAAAAGTATAAAATGGAAATATTAATTGAAAATATCATGAATAACCATATAATAATAAAATTAATGAGTTTATTGAGATATTTATCATAATATTTTATAATTAGAAACATGATCATAAACAATCCCAATAAATGACGAGATTGTAACATAAAATCATTACCACTTTAGTAACATTGAATTATAAGCCTCATGAAAGAATAACATAAAATGAAAATTAAAATATCCTTAGGATAAATAAAATCATGATATTAAATTTCAAATGGACTGTATATATACCTCATTAAATAATATAAGTGCATAACATAATGTATATCTGAAAGAAAGAAAATTGAGACAAAAATCTCTTACATTAAGTCTTGACTTTGGCTGAACTCATTCAAACCTCCTGTATAATAAATATAAGTTTATTATATATCTAATATTGAACCATATTCATATATATAAAACCATAAATTATTTTCTTATGGCCTTTTATTATTCATTTATTAACAATTACAAATTAAAGTCATGTTTCAGGCAATATCTTCTCTGTTTTTTGAGTATGTTTTAACTTTCTATTTCTTGGACCTATTAATTTGATCATAGTTTCATTATATCTAGAATGTAAAACATTATATAAATATAATATATTTTCAATATATATGTATTTATAGTAATCCATAAAATTTATCCATAGGAAATGAAATACACTGTTCATGGAGATGGCAGGTCATGAGTACACATGAACGCAATTTCCATTTTCTTTTCAGATTGAAAGAAAAAATAAGTGCTATATATTTTCTTTACAGAATAATTTTTATGTTATATATATCAAATATTTTCATTAAAACCATCCTTAGTAACTTACATATAAAGCATAAATGAATCACATCGCTTCATGAGAAATAATAAGAATGATATCCTTGGATCATATCCCCAATAAGTCAAAGGTAATATCTATGGAAAAGAAACAACTTTCATAATCATCACAACATAAACTTTGGATTTCATAAGAATATTATCATGATATAACACATGGAATAGAAATAGGTTTTATAAACATCATGACATCATAAACATAAACCATTTCAAGAAATAATAAGAATCAAATCCTTGGACCATATCCCCAATAAGTCATAGGTAACATCAATAGATGTAATATTAGATAGAAAATGATTTTGATCGATCATTTAAAAAATTTATTAATGAAAATAAATTTTCTTTGAAAATAATTTTTTAAAAGATAAACCCTTTTTGAAAATCCATTTATTTGAAAATAACCTTGAAATCTTATAAAGAAATCTTTTAAAAATAATTTAAAACATTTCTTGAGGAAAATATACTTTCCACTTTGATTTATTTTTTTAAAAATAAAAAATTTTGAAAATATTTTTATATTAAAATATCCTTGAAAAATTATAAAGTAATATTCAAAACAAATAATGGTCATGATGATGGAAAATTCCATTCATGTTTTACATGTTAAAATAAAGATTCTTTTCACTTTTTTAGTAAAATCCAAACAAAAATTGTTTGGAAAACAACATTAAGATTCGTTTTTTATAAAAATTAAAACATGGGTAAAAATATATTTTAAATATAATAGTGTAATAGTAAAACATTTTTATAACATTTTTTGAAAACATGGTTTTAGAAGAAAAAAAATTTCTGATTGAAGAGATAAATAAATTCAGATTTTCTTAAATTTTTTTATCAATTATTTTAATTATCAAAGATTGAAAAAATGGTACTATTAATTAAAAATATCATGAATAAAAATATGAGAATAAAATAAATGATTTTATTTAGATATTTATCTTAATATTTTATCATTATAAACATAATCATAAACAATCCTAATAAATGATGAGATTGTAACATAAAATCATTATCAATTTGGTAACATTGAATTATAAGACCCATGATGGAATAACATAAAATGGAACTTAAAATATCATAAGGATAAATAAATTCATTATATTACATGTCAAATGGTCTGTATATACACATCATGAAAGAATATGGGTGTGTAAAACAACATACGTCTCAAAGAAGGAAAATTGAGAAAAAAATCTCTTACCTTAAGTCTTAAGTTCAGGAATACTAATTCAAACCTCCTATATAATAAATATAAGTTTATTATACATATATTAGAGAACCATATTTATATATATCATACAATGTATTATTTTATTATGACCTTTTATCACTCTTTTATTAGCAATTCCATGTTAAAGTCACATTTCAGGCAATAACTGCTTTGTTTTTTATGTATGTTTTAAATTGTTATTTCTTGGTCCAATTACTTTGATCATAGTTTCATAATATAAATAATGTAAGAAATGATATAAATATAATATTTTTTCATTATATATGAATTTATAGTAATCCATAAAATTTAGTGTTAGGAAATGAAAGACACTGTTCATGGAGACAATATATCGTATGTACGCATAAATGTTATTTCTAATATCTTATCAAATTAAAAGAAATAAAATTAAGTGATATATATTATCATTAAAAAATAATTTTTATTTCATATAAATCACATATATTCATTAATCCCATCCTTAATACCTTCCATGTAAAGCGTGAATGAATCACTATTGGATCATAATATAGATGTATATGTATATTATATGGCACAATGAAAGAGGGGGGAGGGGTGAATTATAAGTTTAAAAAATTTGTATATAAACACTTAATAATGAACATAGTTTAAAAATTATTAAACTAATACAATTCTCAATCAAAACAATAGATCATGTAGGTCTTGGATCTGATGGTAATGATATGATGTAATACAATAAGTAATGTAAAACAATTGTATTTCAATTGAATACAATGATTAGTGAAATACAAATGATAATGATTCTACCATATAGCTTATAGAATATTTTAATACAATATAAATCGTAATTTAAATAATTACAATCAAATTGAATATGAAAAAAGGGGAAACAATACAATTCCCTTTCTAATACAAATAGTAGTGGAAATGTAAAAGTATTACAATTCTTTTATCCCAAAGAGTAGGGTATCATTTCACCTAGGATAAAAGGTTTATCTTACCACCACCTTGGTTAGAACTCGATACGAAGATCGGTATGACTATCTTCTTATCCCTGAAAGCCCTTGATTTAGAAGGTAATCAACACCTCTGTCTTTCAAGAAATTGAAATCCCTCAATATGAAGATCAGAATCACATCTTCCTATCCCCAGAATCCCTCGATCATCATCAAAATGAATGGTCACACAAAGAAGAAACAAAGCACTTATAGAAATACAAGAACATGGAATAAGCTGTTCTCTTATTTTATCTTCAAGGCTTTTACACGGATGAAGAGATAAGTCACATCATCTCTCCCTAGAACTTGATAGAAGAAAAAGTTGTATATTCTGGTTTGAATGACCTTCTATTTATAGTCTTTAGGTTCCAATGCTCATATTTCCTCCAACAATCATATTTCTCTGAAAAACTCAGAGGGACTTGGACACCTGTCATTACAGTGGTAAAAAAAAACAGAATACACGACATTGTTTTAAATGGTAAATAAACAACTTAGAGATATCATTTTAGTTAGAAAATAATAAGTATAAAAGTATGAAACAATGAGTGTGAGTAATATGTAATCGGTATTGAAGTTATGATAAGAGTGTAATGCATTAAAAAAATACAATACATAACTAGGTTACTAGGATTATCAAGAAAACAATTCATTTTTTGATTACACTTATATAATCTAGTTACAATTCTTAACATGGTTACAATGCATGATATTTAATCTGATTACGATACTTAAATACAATGAATTAATAAGAATAAAAATCATAACCTGGAAATGATTCATATGGTTATGATGACATGGTTATGATACATGTGGTTACAATGCATGTGGATACAATGCATGTCAAATTGATGCAGTATATAATATGGTTATGAATCCTAATTATGATGTAAGACATAATCTAGATACGATTTCTGATTACAATGTATTGCATAATCTGGATACAATTTCCGATTACAATGTAGTGCATAACCTGGATACTATTTCTGATTATGATACAATACACAATCTAGTCATGATTCCTAATTACGATGTAATACATAATATGGTTATGATTGTGAAATAAAATATAAAACAATGTGAGTGAACAACATGTAGGACCCTGGGACACCCTGAGAGGGGAGGGGTGAATCAGGGTGTCAACTTTTTCTTTTTAAAGTTGTAGATCTTGTTCCCAATTTGGTAGGAACTAGTTAAAACTGTATGATGGATATGATCTGGAATGAAACATTCACATGCAAAGAGATGACACATAAATTTTTTCTTGGTTCACCACTAAGGGCTACGTCCAAGGAGCATACACCGACAAGTTGTCGGTCGTACCAAATTCCACTATACTTTACTTACTGTGGATTACAAAGGTTCAAGCACAGTCACTCTGTCCTAGGCTCACTGCCTTTATAAAGGTTCAGGGATAGCTCACTGCTTCCCTCGGGTCACTCCCGTTGACTCCCCCTGGCTCACTGCCTTTGGTGAAGTCCCACTCAGTTTATAGATGTGAAGGTATCTTCAGTAGATTTGCATTGAAGTCTTTGTCTCCTGTTCAGCATGAGACAATGCTTGCATCAGAGTACTGAGTTGATGCTCTTTTGTATTCAATATTCTTATTTAGTGCAATAACTGAATGCACTAAATATTCTTCTTCTCTTACTTTGATTCCCAATACTAACACTTGAGTGTATTGATATATTCCCCTCTTTTTGTGCAGATTTGAGTTTAGTTGCACAAACCGTTATTCTTCTCTTCAAAAATCACAATGAGTATGTTAAACACCAGTCATGTGTGTGCGGTACCACTTCTATTCATAAAAACAAAATTTTCACTGTTCTTCCATCTTCGCAAATGAATACATCATCTGTTTCACTAAAGGTATCGAGCAATCTTTCAGATTTTGTGCAGCTCCAAAAAGACGGGTGTACTCCAACAGCACCTGGCGCTCTTCTCCAAGCCCGGTGCCCAAGTCCCAATACAGCGCGCAAGTATTTGGCGCACAAGTCCAAACTGGCGTGCAGGTATCACCAAACCACCTGCGCGACACCGCCTCCTTCAACTTCAAACTTACGCGACTCACTTCCTTTCTCTCCCAAACTGCCTTGGGCGCGTAGCCAACAACCGGGGCGCAGCCTCTATTTGTGTGACCCAACTACCACTTGCGCGGCTCAACTACATGAATGAAAAGAGCTCGAACAATCTCTAAGTATTGAACTCTATGCCAAATGAGGAGGGGTGGTCCTCTATTTATAGGCAAACTAAACCCCCTATGCGGTGGCACGCAAGTGTCCTCACGGCGCGCAAGTCCCGGCGTGCAGCTCCAACCGCCCTAGCCTCTGTCGTGTAACTCACTTGCACGACCAGACCAATACTTGTGTGACCCTCTTTCCTTTTCCATATTTTGAAGTTCTGACCATGAAGAACAATAGGCGTGCAAGTTTCTAAACCTCCCAGGAACCGGCACACAAGTCCCTTCTCGGCGCGCAGGTCACTTGCGCGACCAACCCAAAACCTGCAAGACACTTATCTCTTTGCTATATTTTGATGTTCTGATCTTTAAAAACATATGGAACACAAGTTTCCTCTCCTTATGGTCAACGGTGTGCAAGTCTCTTTGCCAAAAACCATTTTTATTCATTTGTCAATTTTCAGGCCCAAATATTTGGCAAACACTAGAAAACGGCGCCACCTTGTATCTACTCTTTTTGTACCTGCCTCCAGATCATCAATTCCTTTGTCTAAATTCTTGAATCAAACATGGATCATTAACCACATCCCTTGAACTCGACATTCCACCATGAAATATCCTTTTTCAACAAATTTGTATGTCGTTTGTTTGCTTTGTCAACAATCACAACACTTCAAGAATGCTTCCTTTCTATGATTTGGCTTCTTCAACAACTCTTCTACTTTAATAAAAAACTCCACTATCATGATATATATCCTTTTATAGAATAGATTTAGCATCATCATATTTTGAGACAATGTGAAGTGCATGACCATCTCATAATTCCAATCCCTTACACACTGTCTTCTTCTTCAACCATTATTCTCTACTTCAATGCTTTAAGTAGGCTCTGGAATGGTTCTTATGCAATCATGAATAATTGCATGGTCTTCATCAGATCCCCATTCTCACTGTGTTCTTCTTCAACCATCATTATCTACTTCAGTGCTTCAAGTAGGCTTTGGCATGGTTCTTATGAAATCATGAAGAATTGCATGGTCTTCATCAGATCCCCATTCTTCTTTAATCATACTCAGATGGATTATACCCCACCATTCTTCACTGTTGTAAACAATGTGTCACCTTTGACTCATGTTCTTTGAACTTATGATCAGTATAACAATCGTCTGAATTTCTATTCCTCCATTTCATTGGATTAATTATTGATCTCCTTCATTTGATCTTCATTGAAAACTATTGACAAAAAATACAACCTTATACACAAAGTGGTCCCAACAATCTCCCCCTTTGTATTTTGTTGTCAATACCTTCCATATCTTCTGAAATGAATTCTTCAATGTAAAAATGAGAATCTTATCTTCAATCAAATTTTCTTTTCAGACTTTCATTTCACTTTCTCCCCCTCTTATTGACAAGAAATACAAAGATCATGGTAGGGAGGGTATCAATCTATACTTAAGCAATGTTTCATTAATCATTTCACTCTAAGTCTACTTGAGAAATGCTCGATGTAGAAAAACAAGAGGATTTGATTTAGACAACAAGGATGTCCATTATTCACATATCATGACACCACATGATATGAGAACAAATTTATATTTTCTTCAAGGGTTTACCACTTTAATTTTAGGCAAAAGAGATCAAATGTGATAGGGAATAGTCAACCTAAAAATCTTTCACTCACATCAGCAAACAGATAAAAAACATTCAAGTGCAATTGGCAGGATAAGTGGCCTTGGGTCACTTCCATTCTTTTTATGTCACTGATCAATTCAGTTAATCCCCCTTTGTAGAATGATCTTTGATCTGAGTAAACAAGGGATAGAGATTGAGAAATGACATACCTTCTCCAATGACATGTTCTTCAAGAAATTTACAGAGTAACTGCATTTGATACCAAATGGAGTTGATATTGATTGAAATAATGATTTTTGAAGCTTCTTCATTTTTCTCCTCCCCCTAAAGTGAAACAATCCTCATCATCTTCATTAAGAGAGATCTTTCATCATCTTAATCTTTGAATATCAATTGAATAATCTTCCAAGAATGGAAACTTCTTTAGCTTAGCTATCAATAGTTGACATCATTCACTACTTCTTAGGTTCTCCCCATGAGAGCATGTTTTACCTTCAATTCCCTGCATTATTAGCACAAATATAATACAAAAAAGAGTAAGGGAATAAGGTGCTTCCTCCTTGTTTCATCAATATGAGCTGCATGGTTGAGGTGCTTTTCTCAACCAAGTTCCTCTGTTCACTCCAGTATTCATGCCTGCACATTTTAACATATGTTAAGATATGTGTTGAAGTGGCATGGCTCTCTTCACATTCTATTCTTATTTGTGTGGAGAATTGTTCTGCTTAATAACCCTCTTGAATGATACATTCTTACTCTTTTTGAGGACTGCTTCTTGCTCTTTTATTAAGGTTAGACAACCTTTTTCAATATGACCAGATTTCATGAATCTCTTACAAAAAACTTCTTTGACACGTGTGTATCTCTTGGTATGAAATCTCTCATGCACTCTGTCTTCATCATGTGAAAGTTTTTCTTTTCCTTTACCACTAGCCCGAGCTTGTTCATTTTCAAGTTTCCTCATTCTTTCCAAATCTTCTGGACATATGACCAACATGTCATTTGGAACTGTTGCAGCAGGTTTTGATCTTCCACATTGGTTCATCGGAGTTTCATCTCTCTTTGTTTCTCTTATGGATGAATGACCCTTCAATTTTATGGATCTAAAATCCTGGGTCTTCTCAGCTTCCCTACTTGAGATCTTCATGGGGAAATGTGTTTTTGAACTATTCTTTTGATTTTTTCCCAAGGTACTTTCTTCATACTTAGACGGTATTGAAGGTATTCTTTTCTTATCAATAGTGAAAGCATGTGGAGATGGGCATGTACCTACCTTGTGACCACTGCTGTTACATACATCACATATGTTATCAAGAATTCCAAATCTATTTTCTGTAAATAGATTCTTCTGGACCTACAGATGTTTCTTCTTATTCTCTAGATTTCTTCCCTTTGATACAGGCTTTCTTTGTGCTTTTCCATTAAAGGGATTGTGCCAACAATCCAGTTCACAATGCCCAAATCTGTTGTAGCACCAACATTGACCCACAAATTTTTTCTTCTTTGTATCTTTTGTATGAGGTTTTTGGGCCTTCTTCTTAATTTTTTGTGCTCTATTTGAGGAACCAACTTCCTCCTTTTTCTTCCCATCCACCCTATCCATGGTGCTAGGTTTCTTCTCCTCACCTTTCCTCATCCATACTTGTTTAGAATTTTTCTTCCAACCTGCACTGATTGTGGGAAAATATTTAGAAACATGAGTACAAGATGGTTTGGATGATACCTTCACTTTCTCAGCTACTTGTGATAGATCAATGATTGATGTCATGATATTCTTATCACATGTTGGAGGTCTTTTGGCATTAGCATCCTCCAGTGTGCATTGAGTACCAGCAACAACTGGTTCTGTTTCATTATTTTGTGAAGTCTCAACATGTGTCTTCTCAAGATTTGTCAATTGAGTTTCCAATGTTTGGCTTTAAATATTGAGGATGATCTTCTGATCTTCAATCATGATCATCTTCTCTTCATAATTCTTCTTCAATTTTTCAACCTCATATTCATGCATCTTAACTTTGTTTTGTAACAAAGAGTCAAGTTCCTTGAATCTCTATGAAGTTTCTTCCAGACAAAAACTCTTGACTTCAGTGCACTTCTTCAGCTCAGCTTCAAGCACATGGATCTTTTCTTTTAGAGTCTTAATGACTACTTATTTTTCTTCAAAGGCTTTAATCTTCTTGGTGAGATTCAAGCATTTGAGAATTTTTCCTTCCAAGACCTTTTCCAAATTATCAGCTTCACTTTCCAATCAATTGATCTCAGCCTTCATTAATTGAAATATTCTAAAAACAGGATCAATTCTTTCTTCAGGAATATCACGCAGATAGCTTAATAATTTCTCCTGATCACTTGTGATACAAGTGTCTTCCATTCCTATGGTATAATCACAAGCCACCTGCTCGATACTTTCCAAGCCATATATTTCTTCATTATTGGAAGGGCATGGAGAACAAGACACTGTATCTTATTTGGACACGAGGGACTTCTTTAACTGATTCTTCTCTTTCTTTTTCCTATTTGTTAGGGTCTTTCTGGATGTAGAATTCTGCTCAGAAATGACTGAATCTTCATCAAGACTGCACTTTATTGTTGAATTTATGAAAGAAACTCAAATCCTCTTCTGAATAGAATTACTTTAGAGTATCCAACATACATTAACCTTCCTCTAATACCACTTGTAGGACCCCGTGACACCCTGAGAGGGGAGGGGTGAATCAGGGTGTCAAATTTTTATTTTTAAAGTTGTGGATCTTGTTCCCATGTTTGTAGGAACTAGTTAAACATGTATGATGGATATGATCGACAATGAAACATTCACATGCAAAGAGATGACACAAGAATTTTTTCTTGGTTCACCACTAAGGGCTACGTCCAAGGAGCATAAAATGACAAGTCGCTGGTTATACCAAATTCCACTATACTTTACTTGTTGTGGATTACAAAGGTTCAGACACTGTCACTCTGTCCCAGGCTCACTGCCTTTACAAAGGTTCATGGATAGCTCACTGCTTCCCTCGGGTCACTCCCGTTGACTCCCCCTAGCTCACTGCCTTTGGTGAAGTCCCACTCAGTTTATAGACGTGAAGGTCTCTTAAATAAATTTGCATTGAAGTCTTTGTCTCCTATTCAACATGAGACAATGCTTGCATCAGAGTATTGAGTTGATGCTCTTTTGTATTCTATCTTCTTATTTAGTGCAATAACTGAATTCACTAAATCTTCTTCCTCTCTTCCTTTGATTCCCAATACCAACACCTGAGTGTATTGATATATTCCCCTCTTTCTATGAAAATTTGAGTTTAGTTGCACAAACCATTCTTCTTCTCTTCGCAAAGCACAACGAGGATGTTAAAAACCAGTCATGTGTGTGCGGTACCACTTCTCTTCATAAAACCAAATTGTTCACTGTTCTTCCGTCTTTGGAAATTAATACATCATCTGTTGAACTGAAGTTATTGAGCAATCTTTCAACTTTCGTGCGGCTCCAAAAAGATGGGCGTACTCCAACAGCACCTGGCGCTCTTCTCTAAGCTCGGTGTGCAAGTCCCAATACGGTGCACAAGTCTTAGGCGTGCAAGTCCAAACTGGCGTGCAGGTATCACCAAACCACCTGCGCAACACCAACTCCTTCAACTTCAAACCTGAACGACTCACTTCCTTTCTCTCCCAAACCGCCTTGGGCGCGCATCCAACAACTGGCGCACAACCTCTACTTGTGCGACCCAACTACCACTTGCGCAGCTCAACCACCTACGTGAAGAGATATCGGACAATCTCTAAGTCTTGAACTACATGCCAAATGAGGAGGGGTGGTCCTCTATTTATAGGCAAACTGGACCCCCTGTGCGATGGCGCGCAAGTATCCTCACGACGTGCAAGTCCCGGCGTGCAACTACAACCGCCCTAGCCTCTGTCGTGTAACTCACTTGCGCGACCAGACCAATACTTGCATGACCCTCTTTCCTTTGCCATATTTTGAAGTTCTGACCATGAAGAACAATAGGCATGCAAGTTTCCAAACCTCCTATGTACTGGCGTGCAAGTCCCTTCTCGGCATGCATGTCACTTGCGCGACCAACCCAAAACCTATGCGACACTTATCCCTTTGCCATATTTTGATGCTCTGATCTTGAAAAACATATGGTGTGAAAGTTTCCTCTCCTTCCGGTCAACGACATGCAAGTCTCTTTTCCAAAAACCATTTTTCTTCATTTGTCAATTTTCAGGCCCAATGATTTGGTAAACACTGGAAAACGGCGCCACCTTGTATCTGATCTTTTTGTACCGACCTCTAGATCATCCATTCCTTTGTCGATGTTCTTGAATAAAACATGGATTGTTAACCACAACCCTTAAACTCAACATGCCACCATGAAATCTCCTTGGTCAACAAATTTGTATGTCGTTTGCTTGCTTTGTCAACAATCACAACACTTCAAGAATGCTTCCTTTCTGTGATTTGGCTTCTTCAACAACTCTTCTGCTTTCATCACAAACTCCACTATTGTGATATATATCCTTTTATAGAACAACTTTAGCATCATCATATTTTGAGACAATGTGAAGTGCATGACCATCTCAGAATTCCAATCCCTTCCACACTATCTTCTTCTTCAACCATCATTCTCTACTTCAATGCTTCAAGTAGGCTCTGGAATGGTTCTTATGAAATCATGAAGAATTGAATGGTCTTCATCAGATCCCCATTCTCACTCTCTTCTTATTCAACCATCATTATCTACTTAAATTCTTCAAGTAGGCTCTGGCATGGTTATTATGCAATCATGAAGAATTGCATGGTCTTAATCAGATCCTCATTCTTCTTTAATCATCCTCAGATGGATTATACCCCACCATTCTTCACTGTTGTAAACAATGTGTCACCTTTGACTCATGTTCTTTGAACTTATGATCAGTATAACAATCGTCTGAATTTCCATTCCTCCATTTCATTGGAGTAATTCTTGATCTCCTTCATTTTGATCTTCATTGATAACTATTGAAAACAAATACAACCTTATACACAAAGTGTCCCCAACACAACATACATGATTATGATAAAATGAAACATATAATAAAGACAATGTGAGTGATTAAAATTGTAAAACAACACACATGATAAAAAATATATATGATTACTATATGTATGGGTTGTTATTTCCAAAAAAAATGTTTGATGGGAAATTTGAAACACATTTTGACTCAATAATCTCCCCATTTTTGGAAAGAACAAAACAAAACAAAACAAGAAAAAAAACTTATCTCCCCCCTAAGTTTAATAACTCTTCTGAAAGTAATAGTTAATATAACTAATTCCAACCTTGGTTTAAAACAAATCACAAGGGATTATATTCTCTTTACTTTTTCTTGAATTTTCCCTTTTAATCAGTCATTAAAAATACTTTTTCACAACCATTATCCCCCTTTGTGATTTTCAAAAATAATAAGGGAAATAATTAATTTCCTACAAAAGGTTAGAGAAATAGAGTATGAAAAAATAATTTTTACTTGAAACAAAAGTTTATTACAACAAGATTTCAACCATCATTATTTTCCCTTTTGTTTTTCCAAAATATTAAACAATGAAAGTTTCATCTTCTTGAACTCTTTTCTATCCTCCATGAGATTTTCAAGAGCTTTCTGCCCAGACTTCATCTTCTTATCCTGTTCAGCAATAATATTTTCTTGCTTATGAATCCTATCTTCATGAAGCCGATTAATAGCTTCCTGAGCTTTAAGTCTTTCTTCCTGGTTATTGAAATCATCCATCCTGAGTTGACAATATTTTTCTAAGATAGAAATTCTATTTGAGAGTAAAAAAAACTCATTACTCTTGTCTTCCAAATTTTCATTTAAACTCTCAAGCTCTTTTGAGGATACTTCTTTCGAGGACCGGGTCTTTGAAATTATTCAAACTTTTCATTCAAATCATCAATCAACTTTATATAGAGAGAGTTGATTTTTTTACCCGATGTAACAATTCTTTCTGCTTGTCCAAATGATTCTTTATACGTTCATCAATGTTATAAGACCAGTTTACAACTTTATTACAAGACTTATTGTGCTCAGTAGAACGTTCCTCGACTAAAAATTAAATTTTTATTATTCAAACACTTTTGAGTAAAAATTGAGAAACCATACAATACTTCACGAGATAAAACATACAAACCACTATTTTACAAAATTTTAAGGCCAAACAACATCAATACAACATAGAAGGGCCCCTACCCAGCTTAAAAAACAATAAGACCATTTTCCTTCTACTCCTTGCTGCCGACAAGCTATCCCGTGCATGAATGCACGAGCATGGAATTGATGGGAGATCCATACCCTATCAAACATCGAATTTTGGAGTGAAGACTAGAAGAAAAATCTCTACTCTAAACCTCATCTATAGAAACTCCTTATGTGACAGATGCAGTAACCCACCACCTCGAACCATAGTGCCGCAAGGATTCACAATGCTAAGAAAACATTCCAACAATTCAATGAAATCAACCAACAACTACACAAAAGTATTTTCAACTTATCCATTCATACTAAAGTATATTCTCAAAACCATTCAAACATACTTCACACTCCACCATTCTCGGAATCACAAAACCCACTGCAAACCAGCTGCTGCCTTTAAGCAAACACACTGTGACCAAATCCATCCAACACATCCATACAATGCAGAATCGTGGGGAATCCTCACCATAGAAACTGAAAACTCAAATATTGGACCATCACTGTGCCTCCTGACAGCCTTGTCCAACAAAGGGCGCGAGGAAGGCCAACATACGGTGAAATCGCCGAGTTGTTCGAGATGACGTCACCATAGTGAACACCGAATTCCATGAAACCTTAATAGAATCTGTTCTATCATTATGGGAATTAGAAAGAATTTCCAACCTTGATTCAACTTTTGGAATAAAAGGTAACAACTTATCTAATCTATTCAAGTATTGTTCAATGTACTGAACCCCTTTAACAATGATTTTTCTTTCAAAATCTGTGTCTTTATTGTATTATGGAAGATCACAGAAATGAGTCTAAATGCCGATCAGTTGATTTGGATGGTTCCGATTCTTATCGGATTCTTCCTATTCTTCTTCTTCCTCTTCTTTATCAGAAACTTGAATGAATCTCTTTGAGGAAACCTTTTGAGATACTCTCTTAGAGGGCTGAGGATATGGAGATGGATAAACAAAAGATGGTACTTCTGATGACTCTACAGTATGACTTCTCTTATTTGTATCTTCTTTTTCTTCGAATTCTATTTCCTCCTATCCCTGTTCTTTTTGATCAAGTTACTCTTGGACTTTTTCTTTTTTATTATTCTTAATCTTCTTCATGTTGTTTATCAAGAGATTGTGTAACTGATTGATCAGAAACTTGTTTCTCCTTGCCTTTACTTACTGGAACCGATTGAGTTTTACCAGATGGTTCCCTTATTTTAATCCTAGATTTTAGCCGCTCAACTATTCTGAGAAGACTATAAATGTCAACAGACTTATAATTTCTCTTCTTCAATCTCTTCTTTCTCTCTTATTCTTTCAAAGTTTCTTCAGACCTTAATTTTAAAGCCAAAGCTTTATCTAGATCCAATTAAAGCTGAGGGTCCCCTTCTTTCTTTTCTTACTTTTTCTTCCTCCAATCAGCATCAACTTCATTGGAAATAGCCTTTTGTTTCTTTGAAGGATTTTTAGTTTTAGTCTTAAATACATTTATTTTATTTGAAGTATACTTTGATGGCTTAGAAATCTTTTCACTACCTTCAACAACTTCATTTTATTTATCAGCATCCGAATCTTTTTCAAAAAATTTCAATTTAGGATTGAATCCTAACATAAGTCTCTTTATAGTATCCTTAATAATTAAGGTCTCCTTGAAGAAAGTGGGATCTGACTTAATTGAAATATTACACAAGCCCAAACATTCTTTTATAAACTTACTAATAATTATGGGAAACAATATCAGCTGTGATTTTATACCACTGGATCTGAGCTTCTTAATTGTTTGGAATATAAACCTCATAAGGTTAAACTTTCTCATGTTCACCAAATAGTCAAGAACATACACATCTGAAACTTTTAAAGTTTTCTTATCACTATTTTTCAACACCAAAAACCCTTGCATCCAGAGGGATATGAGTCTATTATCTTCTGATATATAACTTACTTTTCTTTTGTCATTATGAAACTCAAAAAGTGTTTCTTTGGATTTAGACCTATCAAAAGTTCCACCAGCTTCTGGTAACTTATGAGAAGAACATAATGCATATCCCTCAAATAAAAACCCTAGAAATGTAGATGCATGTTTTGAGAAGGTTTTATACCTTCTTATCATATGACATAAATTAAATATTAAGATCCATGTCTATTTCTACTGATTCATAAAAATTTAACACCTCATCATGATAGACATGATCTTGATCTTAACCCGATCTTTCCACAAAAATTGATTCCCAACATTGAAAACTTATAATCCTTTTTAAAGATGAATCAAAATTCTTATAAAGGTCTCGGGAGAATAAACTTTCATCCTGAAAGGTCATGGAAGAAAATTATATTGGATCCATTTCTTTCGGAGAATAAGCAGTAGACTCAGTCATGAAAGACTAACTTTCACCCTGAAGATCCTACTGATTAAAAAATTTGAGTAGATCTTTGATTACAAAAATTGAGGTGGGAACCAATTTCAAACCTTGTTGACAACTTATCGAGTAATTGATCTTGAGAGAGAAACAAATGAGTTTGATGTGGGATAGGTTATTTTAAAAATAAATTAATGGTCAAGATTAGATCTGAGAGATCCAATAGTCAAGAATTATTTTTGAACTCTTGAGGTTTTACTTAAAATAAAAACTTACTCAGACTAAAACCGTTTAGGAATTAAAGAAAGAAATGGGAAACAACTATTGAAATAACCAAAATAAGGCTTTAGAAATTATACTTATCAGAATACCGAGATAGATGTATTGGTTTTGATATATTGTTTTTATAGTACAAACAATAGCTAAAATTCTAAACTGATAATAATTCTAAAACCATTATAAAAAATAGGCTGGTACTGATTACTTGATACTGATAGAATGATCCAAAATTGATAGTCCAGTACCGAAAAGATAATCCAATACTAATACTTTAGTACTGATAAAGTATTTTAATACTGATAGTATAATCTAGTACTAATAATCATAAAACTAATAAAAACATGAAACTGATAAAATCATGAATACAAAAAAAAAGAGAGTAAAACTGATTATAGTGAAATCGAAAAAAATGAAAACGATTAACTGTAAAACAAAAATAGAAAACAAAAAGTGAAACCGATTAACTGTAAAACAAAGTGCAAAACTGATAAAATAAGGCACATAAAGAAGTGAAATGTATACTCCACCTTTGAAAATGAGTAACTGAATGTAAGGATATATGTTAAACAAGAAATAAATGTGAATTATTACTTTACAGTGATCATTCCTATTTTCTGTTTAATGTATTCAAATATATCAGAAGATAATAGTTTTATGAAAATGTTAGCAAGTTATTCTTGTGTTCCGATAAAATGTAAGAAAATATCTCCCT
The DNA here is from genome assembly GCA_963277665.1 of Viscum album. NCBI lineage: Eukaryota > Viridiplantae > Streptophyta > Magnoliopsida > Santalales > Viscaceae > Viscum > Viscum album. The sequence continues at coordinate 1,740,673,627 of OY728155.1, forward strand.
TTTGTGTGTGATCCCTAAGAAAGTGATGCCTAATATCAATGTTCTTTGTACATGAGTGGTGTGTAGAGTTTTTACTAAGAGAAATGGAACTAGTATTGTCCCATAGTATTTGATTTTTGGAAAAACTCATGACATAGTTAGTGAGTGTGTGTTACATCCATAACACCTGATCATAACAACTTCCATCTACTACATATTCAGCTTCAGCAGTGGAAAGTGCTACTGAGTGTTTTTCATACATAACCAAGAAACTAGAGAATATTCTAAGAAATGAAATGTTCCATATGTACTCTTTCTATCCATTTTATATCCACCAAAGTCATCATCTGAAAAACTTTTCAAAACAAAATCATTTCCAGAAGAATAAAATAGTCCTAAATTCATAGTTCTTGTTAAGTAGCGAAAACTTATTTTCACTGCTTTTAAATGAGATTCTTTTGGATTATATTGCTATCTTACACATAAGAATATAAAAAACATTAAGTCTGGATAACTAGATATCAAGTATAACAAGATTCCTATCATACCTCTAAAAGTTGTTTGATCCACTGGTTTCCCAACTTCATCAAGATCAAGTGTATTTGAGGTACCAATTAGAGTGATAATATTTTTAGTGTTGTCATATCCATACTTTTTGAGTAAGTCTCTGACATACTTATGCTGAGATATATAGGTTCCTTCTGGTTTTTGAGATATTTGAAAACCTAAAAATAATGTTAACTCACCCATCATTCTCATTTCAAACTCAGATTTCATTAGATTCGCAAACAAATTAGTTAATGATTTCTTATTTGAACTGAATATAATGTCATCAACATAGATTTATACAATCAAAAAATTTTTGTTTTTCATTTTTATAAAGAGAGTTGGGTCAAAAATACCTTTTGTATAATTGTTTAGTAAAATAAATCACGTGAGTCTATCATACCATGCTCTTGGGGCTTTTTTAAGACCATACAAAGATTTGGTAAGTTTGAAAACATGATCAAGATGTTTTGAATCTATAAAACCATGAGGTTATTCTAAAAAACTTATTCTTGTGCAAAAACTTTAAGAAAATTACATTTTACATCCATTTTAAAAAGTTTGAAATTGAAGTATGCTGCAAAAGCTAATAGAATTTGAATAGATTCAAGTCTAGATACTGGAGCATAGGTTTCTTCATATTCTATTCCTTCTTGTTGATTATATCCCTTAGAAAAAAATTCTTGCTTTATTTCTTATGATGACTCTATTTTCATCACACTTGTTTCTGGAAACCCATTTTACACCAATTATAATTTTTTTAGGTCTTTCAACCAAAGTACATACTTGATTCATTTCAAATTCATTTAATTAATCTTGCATTACTTCAATCCAATCTTCATCACCTAATTACTCATTAGACGTTTTAGGTTCAAATTGAGATAGAAAAGAAAAATGTTATATTTCATTTCTTAAGGAATTTCTGGTCCTTACTGGTTGATTTGCATCACCAATGATATTTTCACTCGGATGATTCTTAAGAAACAATTGATTTGGGTTTTGTAAAACATGTTTATCAACATAAGAAATAAAATCTTATGGAGTAAATGTTTCAGAAACATTTTCTTGAATATCCCCCTTATTAGAAGTGTTTTCAATCAAAGGTTGATAATCAGTTTGTGAAAATACATCAGTTGATGTAGGTAAGGATTGTTTAAAAACAAAGGGGTCTATTTCATCAGACTTAATATGTACTATTTATTAAATAGTACAAGTGTTTTTATTAAAAAATATGTAAGACTTAGAAGTTGTGGAATAACCTAGAAATATTCCTTAATTATATTTGGGTGAAAATTTATGTAAATTATCTTTAGTATTCAATATGAATACTTTGCAACCAAACACTCTGAAGTAATAAACTTTAGGTTTCTGTCTAGTCCGTAATCTATAAAGAGTTTTATTAAGAAAATGTCTAGTTAAAACACCATTTATAGTATAACATGCATTACTAACAGATTCATCCCGTAAATGCTTAGAAATTGAGTATTCACTCAACATGGTTCTTGTCATTTCTTGAAGAATATGATTCTTTCTCTCAATAACACCATTTTTCTGAGGGGTTCTTGGAGATAAAAAGTTGTGAGTAATACCTTTATTACTACAAAAGGTTTCAAAATCCGAATTTTGAAATTATCCACCATGATCACTACATATAGTTATTAATGGTTGGTTTTTCTCATTTTTAACTTGGGCTCTAAAAGTTTTGAAAGAGAAAAAGGATTCATATTTCTTTACTAGAAAATAGACCAATGTGAATCTAGTGTAGTCATCAACTAAAAAAATAAATTGTACTTGCCTCCGATGATTCCAGTTTGTGTAGGACCGAAGAGGTACATGTGCACTAACTGTAATGCATTAGAAGTTGAAACTTCATTGATTGATTTAAATCTAGTTTTATATTGCTTTCCATATTAACAAGGGACACTCTTTTGAAGAATCGTACCTTAGATTCGGTATATCCTTAACAAGTATTTTCTTTGAGAGTTTACAAAGGTCCCTTTGGTTACAGTGTCCTAACCTTTTATGCCATAACCAAGATTGGTCTTCCATTGCACTTAATAAAGGTAAGTCTTGGCTCCTAAGGTCTTCTAAGTTGATTGTGTATACATTCTCATTCCTATAGGCAGAAATAATGAATTCATCCTTGGAATTTTGAACTAAACATTTATCATTCCAAAAATTCACAAGGTAGACTTAATCACATAATTGACTTATTCTGTTAAGGTTATTCTTAAGACCTTTTTCAAACAAAACATTTAAAATTAAAACATTTCCTAAAAGAACAATATTACCTATACTAATGATCTTTTTCTGAGCATTATCTCCGAAAGTCACTCTTCCACATTTCATTTCAATAATATTTTCAAAGAAATATTTGTTTCTAGTCATGTGTCTAGAACAACCACTATCCATATACCAAATGTTCTTGTTGTTGGTACACTTCTTGTTTTCCTAAAAAAGAAACAATTTGTTTTTCAGAACCCAAAATTGTTTGGATTCAGAAATGTTAGATAAAAGGATTTTAAGAATCCACATTTTTTTTGAAAAATGGGTTTTATGAAATAATAATGATTAAGTTCCATTAAGAGAACAAATTCTTTTCCAATTTCCTCCACATTGACATTTAGTATAGAATGTGGTACTTTGAGGAACAAAATATTTTTGACTAAAATTAGGTTTTGAGTGAGTGTAACCAATTCCAGAACTAATACTAAGATGATGAATTAGAGAATACATTTTATCAAATTCTTTTTCTCCCAAGGTGAATTTTGATAAAAGTTTATTAAGAGAAAATATTTCAGATTTTAATCTAATGACTAAATTATCATTCTCGTAAGATTTTTTTGGAATTGTTTTCAGTTTTAAAAACATTTTCCTTTAAATCAAGTTGTTCAACTTCCTTAGAAGGTTTATCATTCTCAGAACTTACTTCCTTAAGGGTTTTTGAAATATTTTCAAAATAAAGAGTTTTCATATTAAGATCTTTTGAGAGATATAACACTTCTTTTGTAAGAATAGATATTCTAAATTTTTCCCTGTTAAGATTTTTCTTGAGTTTAGAACTTTCATTCTTAGGTAGCTTGGAAAATCTGGAAAATTATTTAAAGGAAGGTAAATTGTCCTCTATTGAGGAAGATTCTTCATCCTAAGAATAAGAATGTTTCTCATAAGGGTAATTTTCATTTAAAAATACATTTGTAAGTGATTTATCATTGTGTACCTTATCTATGAAATAATTATTCTCAACAAGTAGTCTGGCTATAAGTCCTATATTCTTTTGACCAGAAGATTCATATTCTAAGGATTTTTTCTAATGAATCACCACCACTTTCACTCCAAGTATCATTTTACTTAAAGAATTTCTTTGTATTTGACTTGTAATACTTTTTATTGTTTCTTTCAGAATGTTTATCCTTTATGTGTTTTCTTTTTAGTAGAGAACAATTTAGTCTAATATGACCTGATCTTTTATATTCATAACATGTTACATCTAAGTCTTTCTTGTCCTTCCCATCCTTCTTTTTGAATATGTATTTACAGTCTTTCTTTCCAAAAATCTAGTTCATCCTTAAATTAAGATTAGATAACTCATTCTCTGATTGATCACTATCACTTGATTCTGATATGATAACGAATTTCTTAGTTTTGGATATAGTTATCCTTTTCGGTGTCTTAACTTTGGATATAGTAGTAAAAGCTACACTCCCATTACAATTCTTATTCTTATTGAAATAATCATCTCTTTTCATTATTGTCTCATGTTGAAGAAGAGTTCTAAATAACTCATCAAGAGTAATTTGAGTAACTTTTCTGTTCTCATCAATAGCTGTCATTTTTTATTCCCATTCATTGGGCATTATATCAATTATCTTGTCCACAAGTGATTAATCAATAAGACCCTTTTCACCCATTGATTGTAGACTATTGATGATTGTCATAAATCTTTGTTGCACCTTGCATACTGTTTCTCTATAAGGGAAAATAAACCTATGATATTCTTCTCAAAGCATTGCTCTCCATGTTTCTATAAGTTTGGATGTACCAAAATGCATGACTTCCAATTTCTTCCAGATACAATTGGTTACTTCACATGATGATATCTTAATATATATATTCCTGGTCATGGAACACAACAAAGTATTGCATACCTTGTGGTTTAATTGATATTCTTATTTCTCTTGATTGGTGAAGGTACTGAATTCCTTGTATGAGATTTTGTAACCTCTAGTAAGTATGATAAAGTTGTCTACTCTAGTATTAATAAAAAAGTCTCCATTCAATCTCTACAGTAATAATAGTCATTTTTATCAAAATCAGGTGGTCTTTTTGGATTCAAATTTTCAATTGATCCAATATTAATACCTTCCATCTATTAAAACAATGCTTTTCCCCTCCACACATTAGTATAGTAAGTAGTTATAAACAAAATGTTTGTAAAATAAATACAATTGTATTTCTAAAAGGAATAAAGCAAGTAATACAAAATAGTGGAAACCTCCTCTGATACCAATTGTGGGATCGTAATATAGATGTATATGTATATTATATAGAACAATACTAGAGGGGGGGGGGGGGTGAATTATAATTTTAAAAACTTTGTATATAAACACTTAATAAAGAACTTAGTTTAAGAGGTATTAAAATAATAAAATTCTCAATCAAAACAATAAATCATGAAGGTCTTGGATATGATGGTAATGATATGATGTAATACTATAAGTAATGTAAAACAATTGTATTTGAATTGAATATAATGATCAGAGTAATACAAATGTTAATGATTATACCATATAGAATATAGAATCTCTTAATATAATATGAATTGTAATTTAAACAATTACAATTTAATTGAATATAAAAAGAAAGGGGAAACAATAAAATTCCTTTTCTAATACAAGTAGAAGAAAAAATGTAAAAGTATTACAATTATTTTATCCCAAAGAGTAGGCTATCATTTCACCTAGGATAAAAGGTCTATCTTACCAACACCTTGATAAGCCCTCAATACGAAGATCTCTAAGATAATATTCCTATCCCCAGAATCCCTCGATTAAGAAGGTAATCAACACCTTTGCCTTTTAAGAAATTGAAATCCCTCAATACTATGATCGGTATCATGTATTCCTATCCCCAGAAGCCCTCGATCGTTATCACAATGATCAGTCACAAAAAGCAGAAACAAAGCACTTATATAAATAGAAGAACATGGAACAAGCTGTTCACTTCTTGTATCTTTAAGGCTTTCGCACAAAGTAAGAGAGAAGTCACATAATATCTCTCTATAACTTGATAGAATCAAAATTTGTATATTCTAGTTCAAATGAACTCATATTTATAGGCTTCATGTTCTTACAATCATATTTCCTCCAACAGTCATATTTCTCCAAAAAACTCAGAGGGACTTGGACACCTGTCATTACAATGGTCAAAACAAATAGAATACACGACATCATTTTAATTGGTAAATATACAACTCAACGACATATTTTTAGTTACAAAATAGTAACTACAAAAGTATGAAACAATAAGTGTGAGTAAGATGTAATTGGTATTGAAGTTATGATAAGAGTGTAATGCATTAGAAAAATACAATACATAACTAGGTTACTAGTCTTATTAAGAAAACAATTCATTTCATGATTACACTTTATTATATTGTTACGATTCTTAACATGGTTATGATGCATGGTATCTAATCTGATTACTATACTTGAATATAATGAATTAATAAGAATACAAATCATAACCTGGTAACGATTCATATAGTTATGATGACCTGGTTATGATACACGTGGTTACAATGCATGTGGATAAAATGCATGTGAAATTGATGAAATATATAATCTGGTTATGAATCCTGATTATGATGTAAGACATAATCTGGATACAATTTCTAATTACAATGTAGTGTATAATCTGGATACAATTTCTGATTTCAGTGTAGTGCATAATCTGGATACGATTTCTGATTACAATGAAATACAACATCTGGTTATGATTCCTGATTATGATGTAAGACATACTATGGTTACTATTGTGAAACAACATATAAAACAATGTGAGTGAACAACATACATGATTATGATAAAATGCAACATATAATAAAGACAATGTGAGTGATTACAATTGTAAAACAACACACATGATAAAAATATATATGATTATAATACGTGTAGTTTTTGATTTCCATTTTTTAATGGGAAAGTCAAAACACATTTTTACTCAACAATCACATAGCTTTGTGTGGTGGTAGTCCACCGTACACACGAACGACGTTATCATACTCCCAAAAAAGGAAAACATGACGGTATGTGTTATATAATAATTCAATAATAATAATAACATCATAAATAATATATATATATATATATCATATATAAATAATAAATCCATCATTATTTCTATCCTCTGGGGGTGGTAATGGAGTAACAAATGACATCTTTTTGTGAGGTGGTTGTCCACCATACACATGAAAGACGATTTCATAACCCATTTGATGAGAGTGGAGATGTTTTTAGGTCATTAACTTAACATAAAAAATATAATTATATGAAATATATCGATTTTATTATATCATCATGATATAATAAAAATTAAATGAGGTATAGGAACAAATAAAACCAAAATACTTATTGATGAACATTACCTCTTCTTTAGGTATCCTCCTTAGGTTTTCACTAAAATCTATATAGGTTGTATTTATGCACAAAATAAGGATTCTAGGATGGGAGTATAGAATTTGGTATGTTATTTGGGTAGTAATTTTCCAAACCAAAGTGTTGTGAATGTGTCAAGAAGAGAGGATAAGGGGTGACCTTTTAAAAGTGGGGAGAATACATACTTGGCATTTTTGAGAAGAGTTGAGTGATCCAAAAAAATTTCAGGTAAAAAGGCTAAAATAATGGTCTATTATCGATCATAGAAGGTATTAGGTCTAAATATGTATATAAATGGGTGTTTTATAAGTTTTTAGTTATTTTTAACCCTTTTCTATTTAGTTTAACCCCTTGGTAAACCAATTTTTACCTTAATCATCGTAAAGATTTTTTACTGTTTTCACAATTCAATTTGGAAAAAAATTAAGTTTATATTATTATAAATTATAAATTATGATTATTATAAATATGGAATAAATTTTTATAAATTCAATTCATATAAGAGAAAATATTTAATTTAAAGTTAATCCTGTAGACGTGATGAGAAAACAAGTTTTTAAAGAGAAAATGTTCAAAAGTTTACAAAGTTTTTATATCTAAATTAAATATGAAAATAATTACAATGAAATAAATTGGATTAATTTATATAAAATTGAACTAATTTTACTTTAAAATCAATTAAAAATACAATTTAACTTTATAAATTATTTAAATGAAGGGGAAATTTTCAATTAAAATTCTGTATTTTTTACTATTCATCAAAAAATGATTTTTTAGAACAATATAAAAAATTAAACCTAAGATAATTTGATAATAAAACTTCAAAAATTATTTTTTATTTTTAAAATAAATTTTATAAAATTGCAAAAAAAATAGTTTTAAAATAAGTGCGCCATAAAAGAGCGACAAAACCGTTTTTTAGAAAAATACTGTTTTAAGCATAAATTTGATTTATTCTTATATATTGTCTAGAAAACATATAATATGAGTTTTAAATAGTTTATTGAATATATAATATATATATATATATATATATATTTCATAAAAATGATTAAAAAAAGTGTTTATTTTATTTTATTGAGGTAGAATTCTTTTTTTTCATAAAAATTAGTTTTTTTAGAAAAATATTTCCTTTATTTTAAAATAGTTTTAATTTTCATTTATAATTACTTGGTTTCTGTAGAATTTATTATATATACTTGTTTAAACCATATTTTCATAATTTAGCTAATCCTATTCATACCCACCATTCTAATTTCTAGGTGATAATTATCATTTTAAATAATAATATTTTAATTTTATTTCACATTTATTTTAAACTTGGTGTTGCGTGTAGTGCAAGATAAACTTAGGATTGTGTTTAGAATAATAAAAACATAGTGTTACATGTTATGAAAGTTAAAATCAATGTTTCATGTAATTTAAAATATGAAAAATATGAAAAATATTAATTTTTTTTTCACAAAATCATAGTGTGTTATAGACTAGTTGGTTACATACCAGACACACATTAATTGATTGTCACCATAAGAGAGTGAGTTTCATGTCTCATGAGGGTGAAAATTATGTTCACTATGGGTAATGAGATATCATGGAAGGACATTTAGGGCTATTTATTCCTCAACTAGGTGATATTACAACCCAAGTTATGAGTATTTTTCTTGATAATGAGGGAGTGGGGTGTGGAGTCTTCCCTCCATCAGTGGACCAGTTTCAAGATGTGTTTCCTGAGGAATTAAGGTTTTTAACCTGAGAGATAGGTTGAGTTCATGATTGATTTGATTCCTGGATCTGATCTATTTTTTATTTTGACTTATATAATGGCACCAACAGATCTTCAAGACTTTAAAACTCAGCTAAAGGAGTTAGAGTATAAAGGAATAATCCATCTGAGTTCATCACCATGGGAATATATAGTATTTTTTTTTTAAAAATTAATATGAAATGTTGTAGTTCTATGTCAATTAATTGAATTTTAATAAAATTATGATTAAGAAACATATTCTCTTATGCATATTGATGACCTTTTCGATCAAATGAAGGGGGATTGTGTGTTTGACATGACCAATTTGAGGCCAGGGTATCATCAACTGGGGGTAAGAACTTTTAATGTACCACAAAATTATTTTAGAAGTAGGTATAGTTTATATAAGTTCATTGTGATGCCTTTATTGCTAATAAATTAACCTACCATGTTTATGGATTTGATGAACTATATATTTAACCCATACCCAGATCAATTTTTAGTTGTTTTGGTGGATGAAATCTTGGTGCACTCCCAGAATCACAATGTTCTTGTCCAACATCTTAAAATCGTCTTGAGTACATTGAGAGAGCATCAGATCTTATAAAATATTTCAAAGTTTCATTTATGTATCGATGAGGTATATTTCTTAGGTCACATCATATTGGAGGAATGTGTTTTAGTGTACCTAGAGAAGGTTCAAGTAGTGGTTTCTTTAGAGTATCCCAAGAATGTTTTTGATATTCAAATATTTTTGGGATTAGTGGTTTGTTATCAAAGGTTCATAATTTTTTTTTACACTTTGAAACACCACTCTCGGTCTTGACTAATAAGGCTATAAGTTTTGAGTGTTTTGAATCATGTTATAATGATTTTTAGGAGTCGAAGAAACATTTTACCACTACACCGATCATGATCTTACCTGATCCAGGTAAGGAGTATACTTTGTTTTGTGATGCATCTGGGATTAGACTTCGGATAGTTTTGATGTAAGTAGATCTATTTGTTGTGTATAGATCATGATAGTTGAGGACACATGAGTGGAATAATCCTACATATGACCTTGAGTTGGCTGTATTGGTTTAGGATTTGAAATGTTGGTGGCATTATCTCTTGGATGAAAATTTGGTCGTATATACTGACCATAAGAGCCTCAAGTACATATTTTCCCAACATGATTCAAATATTTGGCAGTGGATATGGTTTTGATGAAAGCAATATTTTGAATTTGAGTTAGCTTATATACATGGTAAGGGAAAGAATTTTCCTGATACATTAAGTTGGAAGACACCGAATCAGGTGGTTCAGAAGTTTAGTTTTGAGTGGAGGATGATGGATTTGTTTGTTGAGATTCATATAGGTTTTTAGGATGAACATGATATGATAATTATCATGTACCCATATTTTGATCCATCTCTTCTGAACTGAGTTAATAGAAGGAAGTATGAGTATTCATAGTGTTTATCTTTGATGGATAGTTTTTAAGGTGGGGAGAAACCTTCTGATTGGACTGTTAATGAAGAAGATATTATTCACATTCATGGCCATATTGTTGTACCTACTTGTATGTGGGAAGATTTTATGCATGAGATTCATGATTCAAAGTTTTTTGTTCACCCTGGTTTGAAAATGATGTATCAAGATCATCAGAGATAGTATTGGTGGGTTGGAATGAAAAAGGATATTGCAGGTTTTGTGACATGTTACTACACCTGTCAGCAGGTGATGGCTAAGAATTAGTGATATGGTAGTTTTTTAAAACTATTTCACTTATTGGAATGAAAGTGTGATGATTTTAATATGTATTTTGTGGTAGGCCTCTTGAGGATACCTCATAAGAATGAAGAAAATTTGTGGTAGCTCATTTCTTTCCGATTCAGGCGACTTTCACCATTGATCAGTTGTGTGACTTATACGTCTAGTAGATAGTAAATTTTTATAAGGTACCCTAGATTATTATCTCATATCATGATCTAAATTTTAATTCATGATTTTTTAGAGGTTTATAAAAGGCTCTGGGTACTCAGATATTTCTGAGTATAGCTTTTCAACTGCAGATAGACAAGCAATCAAAACTTAATATTCAGGTGCTAAAGGATATGTTGAAGAAATATTATTAGGACCAATAAAATAATAAATATTATCATATTAATATATTTTATTTTATTTTCAAGGAATTTTTTGAATAAAATAAATCATCTCACTTTGTAAAAGTGTATTATCGAACTGACCATCCTATTTGGGAAACTAGACTCACAATTTTTAAGAAAGTTTATTTGATTAGGAAAGAAAGATATTGCTGGAATATAGGAAAGTTACAATACTTTCATTGGTAAATATAACAATGCTAAAGGAGATAAATCAAAGATTATATATCACGATATATAAGGTTCATAATAAAATTAGCTGAGTGATTTTGGAATGAAGTGATTCATTGATGAACTATTCATGATACTCTTTTTTCTCATGTTGAACATGGATCATGGGAGCTTAGAGTGCGTGTTGAGTAAATATTTGATCTCTATCTAAATCTAGAGAAGTGAATTTATGTATTTGATGGTTGAAGATTTAATGACACAAAAATTTGTGTTTATTGACAAATCCAGATGATTATAAATCAGAATGGTTGGTGCTTCTGAAGCAGATTTTTAAGGTGGTGTAATTTCCCAGTGTTTGCCAAATTTTTGGGCCTCAAAATCAGGAGTTTGTTTTATAAAAAAGTAATGGTTTTCTAAAAATTAGTTCATGGAACATAGTTCTCAGACGCCTTGCCTGGCCCCGCAATATATAAACGGCCAGCTTTACTCACTTTTCAACAAGAGTATCCAGATGATCTAGTATCTTTTGTATAGACTCTAACCAGAACTCCGCTGCCTCTATCCCACCCTCTCCGGTGAAGGTCGGAGGGTGCTACAGTTGGAACTCCCTGGCCAGCTCAAACATACTCAGTGCAACCTTCCCTAGGTCCCGATCCATAATCTGTATAAGGCGAGCCAAAGTCTCCCAGATCCGGTCTTCTCTACCTTCATTGATCACCACATTTTCATGCTCTTCTACTGGAGTAGTGTTCTCAGCAACATCCTCCTATTTCCCAACTGGTAACCGACGTCGTGGTGGCATCTCTCTACATTTCCAAGCATGAGATTTAGCACACATACCATAGAACTTTCACAACTTATCAAAATCTCCTTACTAGATACAACAACCCATTTTCATATACTAATATAACAACATTAACACCTCAAATTCACCGCCCCGACCATCCCTACCGTGGGCCATGGTCCACATGGGGTAAACAACCATGCACTACCACCTAACTCACACAACATTTTACAAAACATTTTCTACTTCATTCAAACTCTTATATTTCATTAAACATCATTTACCCACTTTTTTTATTTCATTCTTCACATTATTTCTTGGTTTCATGAAATACATGATGCACCCTACTTTCCTGTCTCATACACCCACCCCGTGCATGTGCATAACACAATGCATGTCACCTATCTCCCTAGGTGCCTACAATGATGCATGAATGAAAATAATCATTCCGTTAAGGCCACAAGCCAAATACCATAAAATAGTCACATCAAACCACATGTGCATCACCCAACGGTGAAATATCATCAACTATAACAACAAACAACCAAGAACAACATTTCCCACCCAGGGTGACTTGGGTTTTCCCTCATACATGGGTTAGCTACTCCCAAGCACGAGCTCATTACCAATGCCCGACACATATTAACCCTTGGAAACCTATCCCAAATAACAAGACCTCATAGAAGGAGAAGAAAGACCTCCTCTGATACCACTTTATAACTTCCCCGACCCGGAAGCCACTAAACCGGTGCTTAGAGCTAGGTAGTTATATAACCTTAAGCATGACTCCCCGTACGCCAAAGGCTGCCGACTAGCAGCGGGGGACTATGGAGTCAAGTGGGGAGACTATACCCCCTTTTTATCAGAGTAAGTCACAACAGAAATAACCAAATAGTGGAAACCATAACCAATAAATAGAGAACATGTATAACAACCATTTCCAACAATAAATATATCATGTTATACTACAAGTGCAAGAGTTAACAAAAACCGAAAATAAAGACAACGACCAAAATACCCAAAATGGTCCTCGCTCCAAGTCCAGATCCTTCAACAAGTGCTACCCATGTCCACTCAACTATCTATCAAGGACCTTTGCCCTTCTCCTGACCTGCAAACATGAAGTCTGCTCGGGTACCCAATGGCGGCCCGAGCAGGGTGTGAGTACAACTCAGTAGGCCACCACCAACGGTATCTACAAAATATCCAGTATAAACAGGTAATGCATGCAAAAGGAATATGAATGATAATTTCCAAGTAATTATTTAATATGACATTAAACAGTTCAGAGCCAAATCCATTACCACTTCCATTACCATTCATTTCACACCAATTATCATCACTTACCATTTCATCACATTTCCATGGGTTAATCACATACACTATGTTACATGGGTCTAAGGACAACAATCACATGCAAGAGGGTAAACACATCGTTATCCTATCTTACTAGGACTAACCCCCACATAACAACCATATCCTCACCTCAAAGCCTCAGTCTAGGTGGATGCAACTGTTAGGAGAATAGAGCCTCAATCCTCATTCCTAACCCGTGCATTTAGGGCAGAGTTCAGAGCATCAGTCTTCACTCGATCCGTGGGAATAGATCCTCAAGTCATACCCCACTATAACAAGCCATGTGAACATGCTTATATATATAAGTAACCATCACCCAACCATACCATTACCCCTTGGACAAACCATTGACAACAAACCACACAGAAAATCACATTATGCCTTAACCCATTAACACATTACCACTTCCCATCATTTAACCATTCACCCAATTCCCAGGTGTTATGCCTATCTCACTAATCATTCAACACTAGACCCATAATCTATCCCATTATGGTCTTTAATCAGTTTACACATTAACCCATTTAACCCATTCATCATTTCCATGAATCAACCATTCAACCAATTCCAAATAACCCTTAGGTTATTGCCAAGTCTAGGTGCATCACCTAACTTCTATTCCAAATTCAACCAATCATGCCAACATATTCATCAAGGGCTATACCATTTATTAAAACAAGGTCACTTGTTTAATAATAGTCCCTATGTTTGTGAAAGCCGGCGCATCCCATGGATGGCCCAAAATTAGGTCAAGTCAATCTCAACGCATCCCACAGGGATTGTGAGGGTTCCCATTTTCCATTTTAAACATCATTATTACCAAACATGCCAAGGTTACTCAAAATATAACCAAAGGGAAACAAGAAAACAACTAAACATGAAAAAATACCCAAATAACCATGGGATATAACTTGTAGACCACCTACCTTGAAACTGCGGTTGAACGCACTCTCAATCGAGTCCTTAGACCTCGATCCAACCAACCTTTGGAGCTTCAACCTAAAACTCACCCAAAATATAGGTTTTTAGAGCTTCGGAACAAGAGGGAGAGAAGATACAAACCCTAAACCAAAAAGAGAACCAAGAATGGGATTAGCCTTACCTAGAGATTCGATCTGCATTAAACGGCTCCAAAAACGACTTAGAAACGAGGGAGATCGACCTCTTGGAGCTCTTGGTCTTTTTGGTTCGTGCCTATGGTGAAGAGTGAGGAAATAAGAGGAAAAAACGAGTGGGTTCTTAAAATACTAGAGTGGCAATTTCGTAATTTTTCCCAAATTTAAGAGGCCGCACGGTTTAGCCATACGGTTTGAAAAACCATGCACAAACCATGTGCACGCTATTATCCATAGGTGGAGGGTCGCACGGTTTACCTGGGCAGGCTGCACGGTTTTCCCTGGCAGTGCGCAGGCCATGCACCCAGGCTTGTCTTTCCCAAATTTCCTTTCTTTCATGCCCCGAGCCCCCAGAACACCCCCAAGGCCTCTCATACTTTTAGGAGACATCCCTTGAAGCCTGAAGCAAGGGATTCAACCAAAATATAATGAAAACACACCCTTCCAAAAACCAGTATCTTACACTTCTCCTAAGGGTTAAATTACAACTGGTTGAAAAATACATTTTGTGGGTGACTTTATGCAAAAAAACCCGAGCATGTTACTGAATAATCAAATAGTGACATCCTCTGGGTAACATTACCTTTATGTGGGAAAATTATGAAAATACAAATAGGGTGTGTTACAATATAGTCAGACAACGGATTCCTTAGGTGTTAAATATTCTATTACTGGTAGATGGAGAAAGATTAAAAAGATCTAAAATCATCCAAGATTAGGAGTATAAAGTGTATAATGGATATTTCTAATCATAGAGGAATCATTTAGACTGATATTTTCCATGAAGTATAGAGTCCACCACATAAATATGACTCATATATAAGAGGGGGACATATCTATTTCCTTGGTAAACCCTTGAATGAGGGAACCCAAATTAAGATCTCCTGCACAGATCTTTGTTTCTATGTAAGAGAGGGGGAATTTTTCTTTACCCTATGGATGTGACTAAAACATAAGGACCAAGTTTTATTACATATCTCATTAAAACGAGGATGAATCTAGGAACAGTTCTTGAAAGTTTCCTTTTGCAGGTCTAACCCATACACAGGGAGGGGGATTTTTTTTTTTGTATTTTATTACAGATAGGCCTAAGATTGAATATACATGAATTACTATGTATATCATTAGAATGAGAATAAAGATACACATTGTTCTTGAGGTATCATTGTAGAGACCCAAAGCTTGACGTACAAAGAAATTACATTACTTTTTCAGAATATCTAATACATAACAAAAACAGACACCAAAGGACCGTAATAGTTTAGTGTCTTTAGAAACTCAGAATATAATCTTCTAATCTTGGTGAAAGATCTTCAACATCTCCTATAAAGATATTCCCTTTTTTTCATACCTAAAACCTTTCTTTATATCCTGGGGAAAATAAAACATATAAAGGGTGAGCTCAAATGCTCAATAAGGGTAATCATGGAGAAAATAAAACAAACCATATACATTTGAACTTCAAAACATGAACATAAAGTTTACACATCAAAATCTTGAGTTGTGAAATAAATCTTGGTAGTACGTAAGGAATAGGTCATAAAGGAACATTAATCATGATAAAATAGCATGGGAATAAAACATTTAATTGTGGAAAACCATTAAGCACATGATATGATTTCCATAGTAGCCAAGGCATTACCGCCAAGACCATCTTAGTGGACAAAGTCCCTTTCTGAATCGAGTTCACTCCTCATTTCAGTCCTGTAACACTTAAACGGATTAACTTACCGTTCTAGCCATGTCTATCTCATGAGATATAAATCTTTACCCAATGCATTGTAGGGATATATAGGTCCCACCCATCTCATAATGAAATCATTCTTTCATGTGCCATAAAATAAACATACATCATTCATAATAACCCAATGAATAAAATGGGTTTCGTAAACGTCATCCCATCATAACATAATCCATATAAAAGAAATGGATATCATTTAATAATAAAAAAAATCAAACCATGTAAATAATTGATACATTATACTTGAAACATAATCATACTAAATAATGTCATCTTAGACGGAAAATAGTTTTGATAAAACACTTGAAATGAATTCTTGAGGAAAATATGATTTCTTCTTCAAAATCATTTTATTTTCACACAATGCCATTCAATTTTAAAAGAAAAGGATTTTTTTGAAAATAATCATGAAATAATGTAGAGTAAGCTTCATGAAAATAAGGTGTTATAAAACCGTAAATATCCGTTCATGCCGTATAAGTTAAAAAAATATTCTCCTCGTACTTTTGCTGGAAAAGTCAAAAATGTTCCTCGTATGATAAAAAAAGAAAGATTCCTTCCATAAGATGTGGTAAAAGTAAAAAATGGGTAAAAAGGACATTAAAAATACATGAAAACATGCTTAGAAAACAAGGGCATGTATGATAATAATAACCCTAGTAAATACTTCCGTATAATCAAACTCAAATAAAAATGAGATTTGAAAAATTACCCCTTACCTTATGTCCAATTTCTTCCGTATGTGTCCGAGACTCTTGTATAGTGGGTTTAAACATATTATTAACTTGTAACAGAACCATAATAATATTTATGACATCATATATGATTTACTTACGACTTTATATTATCTGTTCGTTTGTCAATTCCATGTTAAAGCAGCGTTTTGGGTAAAATCGCTTCATTTATCGTCCGTGTTTTGACTTGTAATTATTAATATGATTAATTAGAACATGATTAATTAATTCCAGAATATAAAAAATTATTTATATATAATATATATTCAGAATATACATATATATAATATATTGATAAATTGAAAGAAATACACCGTTCATGGAGACGGTAGGCCGTACGTATGCATGAATGCTATTTTTCGTTTCCTTATTGAATTGAATGGAATTAAGTAGATGAAATACATATATATATATATATATAAACATAAATCCAGTAGAATTATTATGTCATATATTTCATGATTACTTTTTATATATACTTTATAATCATTCTCGAATTGTTAACATGGAAAATGAATCTCATCGCGTCGTGGAGACGGTAATCCGTACATACGTACGAGCGATGATATCGTTACCATATTTATTGAATGGAATTGGAGTGGATGATATAATATATTAGAATCAGTATGATGTTATAATAATCATATATAGTTATTCTTTACACCATTATACCCATCCAAGTAAGGTGGTGGTGGAAAAACTGATTACACCACGGCGTGGAGACGATATTCCGTACGTACGCACGCGCGGTGATTTCATTTTCCGTAGGATGGATAGAAGGTGAAATAAGGTTGTTTAATATTTATAATAACATATCATTATATAAGTAATACTGATGTTATTGCTTTATAATGATACAACTAAATAAGAGGAAGTAGAAGAAGAAAGAAACTTGAAAGAGCCGGTAGAAGAGATTACCTTTTCCTCGACGCACCTCCTTTAAACTTCTTCTTAGGGCACTAGAGTTGGTCTTTTGAGAAGAACATAACACCTATGATATAACTAGAGAGGTTTAGAAGAGTAATTTTCAGGGGTTTTCCGAGCATCAAGGCTCAAAAGGGTGTGAAGAGAAGAGGGAAGGGGTGCCCTTTTTATAAGGGAGGAGAGGGGCACCTTTGAAAAAACTTAAAATATTATTTTATAATAAAGTCATATTCAGTTTATAATAGCTCCAAATTAATTTATTTTGAAGATAAAGTGGGGATGGGTCTAAATCCTCTCATCCAATATAATTTAGACAAGTTCAGGTTACTATTTTAACCTTATCATTTAGATTTAACTTTAAGTTAAATAATTTTACTTTTACCGCGTCTTCTTGTTTTCTTACACTATATGGTTAAAAAACTTACTATAACAAGACAAAAGAACCCCAAGTTGTTAATTATTAATATATATAACCTTTTCTATGTCATTTAAATGAAACTTAGATTTTTAGGAATAAAATAACAATTAATAATATAATATTTGTTTTAAAAACTATTTTATGTCAATTTTGACACTATTTGGTAATTGATTTTTGTGAAAATCATAACATGATGATTAGTTCGAAAAAAGTTAATTAAATCAATACTAACATGTCATATTAACCTATAAAATTATTTTAATTCATAAAAAGTCTCAAATTACATTTATTTGGGTATTTATAATATCAATTATGTTAATATTTAATTAATAAGGTAATTACTACATCATCATTGTGTCATAAATAAATTAAATTATTTAATGTATAAAAATTATAAATAAAATAAAATATGTAGGCAATCTTTCTATATTTCTAATTAATACTTATAGTCGAACTTATTTTATGTATAACCCTATATTAAAAATGTTTTAGTTATTAAACTTTGATTTTAACTATTTTAACTCTTTTTTAAATAAAATAATAATAAATGTCCTAATCTAATCCAAATGGACCTAAATGGTCATATTTTTTCCTAAGGTTGTTTTTGGTAGAATTAAACTTATCAAATAGAATTAGGAAATGTGTTAGGGTAATAATAATATCATTTTTACCCTTAATTACCATATTTACTTTTAACCGTGGTAAAAAAAGTAAAAAGTTACTATTCACGAAAAATTATTTTTATCTTATTGAACCAAATTTTACTCCTTGATATTAATCGTGTCTCTTGACTTTTCAATATTCCACTCATAGAAGTGGTAAAATTAAGTTTTATGTAATTTTTCAAATTCTCCTAGGAGGTGGGTAAAAGACGGTTAAAAGTTCAATAAAATTTTTATATATTAAAAATTGTTATAAAATGACTCCAATGAATTACATTGAACTTATATAGGTATTATGTATCAATTTTGACCTAAAATAAATTTAAATAAAATAAATAATTATTTAAATAAAAATTAGGTTTTTAAATAGTAACCGAGTGTTTTCACTATTCATAAAAAATTGAAAGTTTTTAGAAAAATACCAAAATTTCACCCTAGGACAATTTCGATATTACAAATCCAAAAATGAAGTCCATTTTGAAATATAAAATTTATAAAATTTCAAAAAGTGGGTATTACTATTCATAACGACTATTTTATATAACATATCGTTGTTTAGTGAACTCGGTATTGCGTACAACACACACTATCGTGGATGGTCGTGATTGCATGTAATGAAATCCAAGTCAGGGATGTGTGTAGTGCAAGATCCTTTTGATGTAGCGTATAATACAAGACATCAATGAAATTAAAAAGAATATTTTTTATAAAATCTCAGGGTGTTACATTCTACCCCCCTTAAAATGAATTTCACCCTCGAAATTCATCAGGGTTATAAATAGTTTACTACTCGAAAGTTTCTTTAATATAAACACACATCGTAAAAAGGAATACCAAAACTTATCTTTAAAAACTAAATTATTAAACGTAACGGTTACCCAATTTAGCTAATCACTGGGTTTCCACGTAAAAGAACATATGCAAAAATATGGATATAGAAGAGAAATCTAACCATCAAGTTCTGATGGAGAGTGGTAGAGAACATGGCTATGAAAAGCCAACAATCACAAAGCCATAAATTTGTGATGATCTAAGGTACCGTCTGATTCATCGGTTATAAGGGCACTAGGACAACATTTTTGGTTTTCAAGATCATTTCCCTAAAGTTGAAGAATTTGAATTATAAGAAATAATTACATTATTTTGGTATAATATCACCGTTGTTCGTGCCTTGAACAATTTCCACTTCATCTCTTAAAGAAATGAAGTTGGATTTTTCATTCGTGAGGTGTTAGCAAATCATGTGATAGAATGATGGGTCATTCCATATGTCTCAAACAAAAGGTTAACAAAAGTTATCAAATATAAATAAGTCCATCTATGGTGAGGTTAATCGTATATGATTCTAAAAATGGACTTATAATTCATCTATCATACCACTTAATAAAACTAGTTTCTACTAAATAGGGACTTCTTGTAGGCCAGTGGTAGGCGATAAAGTCCTGTCGCACTTCGGTTGTGGGTTTGATTCCCATAGCCTTGTCCGACGCGATGGGTTGTCACTCGTCCTATGGGTTGTCCTTTTTCTAAAAATACATTATTATAACATTCTATAAATAATATCAAAAAAAGTTATATCCTTAAACAATACTAACTTATGTCCAACATAATCCATTCCAATATTTAGGCTTATCGAAAATACTTATGTCCAGGCTCATAGTATAAAGAAAACAATTACTAGAAATGTCATCTGCTGAGCATGTGAATACCATTATTTACCCCCATATATCATATGATATATCTTGTTGGTCAAATTATAAACATGTGAATACCTTAATCATGTATTCTCTTGAAAAATTAATACCCATTGAACCTTAGTAAAAACATGAATGTTTTCAAATGTTAACTCTTTCCACATACCAAAATCCCAAAAATTCTATATACTCAAACCATAATATCACTTAGTCCTTATACCAGTAATGAGCTCATGAATACTATTTAATTTTCCTCTTATCATATCATATTCTTTCCAAATTATTTGAATTAATTTTCATGGTTACCAGTACCATATAATTATTGAAAACCATAATAAACCAATACATAGATATTCCAATATTCTACAGTACTATAAATTAGATTCCACAACATTATTTTGGAATCCCGTTACATAAACACATAATCATTCCACTACATAATTGCCATACTCAACATTTCCAATAGTGATCGCATGTGACTTCCCTTTTTTCTTTGCCTTAAGAGGTTGTTCACGTCGATCATCATTAACCCTTGGATTAGGGAATTGGTTAGCATAATGCCCCATTTCCTTGCACTTGAAGCATTGAAGTGTTGGTGGAGCATTCTCTGTAGTCTTTTCTCTATTCACATCATTAGAAACCTTTTTCCCATTACTTCGGAACTCATATACTTGATGACATTTTTTTCCACACTTGAAACATTTTCTAGTAACTTTTAGACAATCTCCACTATGCTTCTTTCCACACTTTGATTATAAAGAAACATTCACCTTCTTTTCACCATTGTTCTGAGGTTTTTCCTTGAACTCCATCTTTTGTTTCTTGTCAAAAACATGAGATGGATATGTAACACCAACTTCCAGTTCTACCTTGATAGCACAACACACAATTTGTTCATAGTTTCTGAAGTCTCTTATAGCTAATGCCTTTAGAAGACTTGGTTTTAATCCACTGAAGAATCGATCAACTTTACTTTCAGGTTGGATGATAAAAACAGATGCATACCTTACAAGTCTTGTAAAATTCGCTTCGTCTATAACAACAGATTCATCATCCTTTTACTTAAGCTCAAGGAAATCCTTTTCCATCTTTGTTCTACGAATACGAGGGAAGTAATTATTGAAAAATAAGTTCTTGAACTCATCCCATTCCATGGATTCAATTTCATCTCAGGGCCTCAAATTCTTAATTAGAGTCCACCATTGATCTGCTTCACCTTCTAAACGGTAAATAGAAAGAATGAATTTTTCACGTTTCGAACAACGAAGTATGGAAAATATATTTTCAATGGTACTGATCCATTATTCAGTAACAAGTGGATCAGAAGACCCACTGAAAGAAGGTGGATATTGCCTCATGAAGGACTAAATAGAATATTGTTTCTTTCTCTGATCATTTGGAAGTCCAGAATGATTCATAGCTTATGTAAGTATAGCAATAAGATTTTGCACTCCATCTCCCATAACATTGGTTTGTTCAGGAGGACAATCATTTCATTGTTCATTACATTGATCAACACGGTTCCTTCGGGTTCCATCCATCATCTAAAACCCAAAAAGAATAGTGTGAGAGGAAAAAATCAAGCTAGGGAAGACAATATAATAAAGGGGGAGTACCTTCAATATCTAACATCTTAGGTTTAATTCTAGGATCGTTACCATTATTCTAGGACTATAAACTATACTTATACTTAACCTTAGGGATATCCCTAGACATACCTTAAAAATATCTCTAGGGATCTCACTAAAGTTTTCGCATCCTAGTTTCCAAAGGTTAACTAAACCTCCCTCTAATACCAACTGTAGATGCCCAAAGCTTGACGTACATAGACATTACATTACTTTTTCAAAATATCTAATACATAACAAAAATAGACACTAAAGGACCATAATAGTTTAGTGTCTTTGGAAACTCAGAATATAATCTTCTAATCTTGGTGAAAGATCTTCAGCATCTCCCATAAAGATCTTCCCTTTTTTTCTTACCTAAAACCTTTCTTTATATCCTGGAGAAAAGAAAACATATAAAGGGTGAGCTCAAATGCTCAATAAGGGTAATCATGGAGAAAATAAAACAAACCATATAAATTTGAACTTCAAAACATGAACATAAAGTTTACACATCAAAATCTTGAGTTGTGAAATAAATCTTGGCAGTACGTAAGGAATAGGTCATAAAGGAACATTAATCATGATAAAATAGTGTGGGAATAAAACATTTAATTATGGAAAACCATTAATCACATGATATTATTTCCATAGTAGCCAAGGAATTACTGCTAAAACTATCTTAGTGGACAAAGTCCCTTTCTGAATCGAGTTCACTCCTCGTTTCAATCCTGTAACACTGAACCAGATTAACTTACAATTCCATCCATGTCTATCTCATGAGATATAAATATTTACCCAATTAATTGGAGGGATATATATGTCCCACCCATCTCATAATGAAATCATTCTTTCATGTTCCAAAAAATAAACATACATCATTCATAATAACCCAACGAATAAAATGGGTTTCGTAAATGTCATCCCATCATAACATAATCCATATAAAAGAAATGGATATCATTTCATAATAAGAAAAATCAAACCATGTAAATAATGGATACATTATACTTGAAACATAATCATACTAAATAATGTCATCTTAGATGGAAAATAGTTTGGATAAAACAATTGAAATGAATTATTGAGGAAAATATCCTTTCTTCTTTAAAATCATTTTCTTTTCACAAAATGACATTAAATTTTAAAAGAAAAGGATTTTGTTGAAAATAATAATGAAATCATGCAGTGTAAGCTTCATGAAAATAAGGTGTTATAAAACCGTAAAAATCCATTCACGCCGTATAAGTTAAAAAAACATTCTCCTCGTACTTTTTCCGGAAAAGTCAAAAATATTCCTCATATGATAAAAAAAGAAAGATTCCTTACATAACATGTGGTAAAAGTCAAAAAATGGGTAAAAATGACATTAAACATACATGAAAACATTTTTAGAAAACATGGACATGTATGATAATAATAACCCCAGTAAATACTTACGTATAGGCAATCTCAAATAAAAATGAGATTTGAAAAATTATCCCTTACCTTATGTCCAATTTCTTCCATATGTGTACGATACTCATGTATAGTGGGTTTAAACATATTATTAACTTGTAACATAACCATAATAATATTTATTATATCATATATGATTTACTTATGACTTTATATTATCTGTTCATTTGTCAATTCCATGTTAAAGCAGCCTTTTGGGTAAAATCGTTTCATTTGTCGTCCGTGTTTTGACTTGTAATTATTAATACGATTACTTAGATCATGATTAATTAATTCCAGAATATAAAACATGATTTATATATAATATATATACAGAATATACATATATATAATAGATATATAAATGGAATGAAATACACCGTTCATGGAGATGGTAGACCGTACGTACGCATGAACGCTGTTTTTCGTTTCCTTATTGAATTGAATGGAATTAAGTAGATGAAATATATATATATATATATATAAACATAAATAAAATAGCATTATTATGTCATATATATCATGATTACTTATTATATATACTTTATAATCATTCTCAAATTGTTAACATGGAAAATGAATCTCATCACGTCGTGGAGAAGGTAATCCGTACGTACGCACGAGCGATGATATCATTCCCGTATTTATTGAATGGAATTGGAGTGGATGATATAATATCTGAGAATCAGTATGATGTTATAATAATCATATATAGTTATTATTTACACCATTATACCCATCCAAGTAAGGTGGTGGTGGAAAAACTGATTACACCATGGCGTGGAGACGGTATTCCGTACGTACGCACGCACGGTGATTTCATTTTCCGTAGGATGGATAGAAGGTAAAATAGGGTTGTTTCATATTTATAATAACATATCAGTATATAAGTAATTCTGATGTTATTACTTTATAATGAAACAACTAAAGAATAGGAAGTAGAAGAAGATTGAAACTTGAAAGAGTCGGTAGAAGAGATTACCTCTTCCTCGACGCACCTCCTTTAAACTTCTTCTTAGGGCACTAGAGTTGGTATTTTGAGAAGACTAGAAACTCTATGATATAACTAGAGAGGTTTATAAGAGTAATTTTTAGGGGTTTTCCGAGATTCAAGGCTCAAAAGGGTGTGAAGAGAAGAGGGAAGGGGTGCCCTTTTTATAAGGGAGGAGAGGGGCACCTTTGGAAAAACTTAAAATATTATTTTATAATAAAGTCATATTCGGTTTATAATAGCTAAAAATTGATTTATTTAGAAGATAAAGCAGGTATGGGTTGAAATCCTCTCAACCAATAGAATTTAGACAAGTTCAGGTTACTATTTTAACCTTATCATTTATATTTAACTTTAAGTTAAATAATTTTACTTTTACCGTGTCTTCTTGTTTTCTTACACTATATGGTTAATAAACATACTATAACAAGCCAAACGAACCCCAAGTTGTTCATTATTAATATATATATATAACCTTATCTAAGTCATTTTTCCAAACCTTAGATTTTTAGGAATAAAATAACAATTAATAATATTATATTTGTTCTAAAAACTATTTTATGTCAATTTTGACACTATTTGGTAATTGATTTTTGTGAAAATTATAACAGCATGATTAGTTCGAAAAAAGTTAATTAAATAAATAATAACATGTAATATTAACCTATAAAATTATTGTAATTCATAAAAAGTCTCAAATTACATTTATTTGGGTATTTATAATATCAATTATGTTAATATTTTATTAATAAGGAAATTACTGCATCATCATTGTGTCATAAATAAATTAAATTATTTAATATCTAAAAATTATAAATAAAATACCATTATGCAGGAAATATTTTTATCTTTATAATGAATACTTATAGTCAAATTTATCTTATTTATAACCCTATATTAAAAATGTTTTAGTTATTAAACATTGATTTTAACTATTTTAACTCTTCTTTAAATAAAATAATAATAAATGTCCTAATCTAATCCAAGTGGGCCTAAATGGTCATATTTTATTCCTAAGGTTGTTTTTGGTTGAATTAAACTTATAAAATAGAATTAAGACATGTGTTAGGGTAATAATAATATCATTTTTACCCTTAATTACCCTATTTAATTTTAACTGTGGTAAAAAAGTAAAAAGTTACTATTCACCAAAAAATATTTTTATCTTATTGGACCACATTTTACTCCTTGATATTAACCGTGTCTCTTGGATTTTCTAAATTCCACTCACATAAGTAGTAAAATTATGTTTTATGTAAATTTTCAAATTCCCCTTGGAGGTGGGTAAAAGACGGTTAAAAGTTCAATAAAATTTTTATATATCTAAAATTATTATAAAATGACTCTAATGAATTACATTGAACTTATATAGGTATTATGTATCAATTTTGACCTAAAATAAATTTAAATAAAATAAATAATTATTTAAATAAAAAGTCGGTTTTTAAATAGTAACCCAGTGTTTTCACTATTCATAAAAAATTGAAAGTTTTCTGAAAAATACTGAAATTTAACCCTAGGATAATTTTGATATTACGAATCTAAAAATGAAGTCCATTTTGAGAGATAAAATTTATAAAATTTCAAAAAGTGGGTATTACTATTCATAACGGCTAGTTTATATAACATATCGTTGTTTAGTGAACTCGGCATTGCGTACAACACACGCTATCGTGGAAGGTCGCGATTGCGTGTAATGCAAGACAAGTCAGGGATGCGTGTAGTGCAAGCTCCTTTTGGTGTAGCGTACAACACAAGACATCAATGAAATTAAAAAAAATATTTTTCATAAAATCTCTGGGTGTTACAATCATGCAGTTTAAATTCATGAAGACAGGATATTATCCATGCCTTTTATCATCATGCAGTATGGAAAAAGATGACTCGATGTGAAAAAAGGAGTATTGAATCTGGACCAGGGTATAGGCCTCAAGCATCACAACATATCTTGCTGGAGAAAGAATCAATCCACACATAGTTCTATAAGATATTCCCCATAATGGTTGAATTCAGATGTAGAGAAAAGGGTTTTCTGAATATGGGATCACACATGGGGTGAGACACCATATTGAATCCTCTTATATAGATCCGACTCATACATAGGAGAGTGAGTGAATTTCCAGAATTGCGCGATGTATTTGACTAGGATTGATGATTCGGGCATCACTATATATATTATTGTAATGAGAATCAAGAAACATGTAGTTCTTGAAGAAATCATGCAATTTATTATCATGCGAGGGGGATGTCTGGTGTGACTTTTAGGGTCTTATAGCCAGGACCATGATAACCCCGATGCAAATTGACATGCCTTACTTATGAAGGGAACTATTTTACCAAAACTCCTAATCCCACACTATCTATTCTCAACATGAGAAACAAGTAGTGGTAAAAGTTTCTTCCTCTACATAAAGAAAACACAAATTAAGGGTAGGGGAATTTAGATTTTATGGTGGAAGAACTGGGATGCAAGATCCAGGTGTCACTACATATCCCATTATAATGAGAATCAAGCCATATGTAGTTCAAGAATCCCATGTGGTTTAATGTCATGCAATGAGGAAAAATATGAATTGATGTGAAATAGGGGAAATATTGTAGCTGGGCCCAAGAGTAGAAATATGGGCATCACTACATATCCTACGATGGAGGGAATCAAGCCAAACATAGTTCTTGAAAGGTTCCCTATATAGGTCTAACTCATACACAGAGAGTGGAGCATTTTTTTTGTGGATGGACTAAGAATTTGAGATCCATGTGTCACTATGTATCTCATTGGAATGTGAATCAATCAACATGTAGTTCTTAAGGATATCATGTTGTTTATTATCATTTGATGAGGATGTTAGCCATGTAGTTTAACATCTTGAGGTAAGGACATGGGTCATTTGATGTGGAAGGGAATTAGTATTGTGGTGGGCCCTGAGATTAGGGGTAAGGCCATCACTACATTTTCTATGATGGTAGGAATCAATCCAAACATATTTCTTGAAAGGTTTTGATGCGGGGAAAGGGGAATTTGATGTTCTCTAGAATGAAGGATGGTCCTAGGACATAAGGTCTTGGTATCACTTTGTATCTCATTGGAATGATAATCAAGACACATAAAGCTGTTGAAAAAAGTGTGGTGGGGGTACCAACACTGAATTTTGTGATTCCATCAAACACAGACCAAAATGTTACCCATTTTTACATCATGAATCAAGGATATGAACCATGAAGTTTAACATCATACGATCAAGATGACATGATATGAAGTTTAAAGTCTTATTTCTTTGACTATATATAGTGTTATGTAGTTTAACATCCTACATCTAGGATGATATTTAATGCGTTTTAATTTCATGAAAAAAAGACTAACTACATTTTTTAATATCTTGTAGCTGATATGAATGTCATGTGGTTACACCAAATATTTATTCAAGAACCTTGCATTAGTTAGGGTTAGAATAAGCTCTCTATCCATTGAGATTAATGAATAATCTCCATTAGAGTGGACCTTATGTATAGAGTAAGGTCCCTATCACTTTGGATCAAGATTTAGAAGCTTATTTCCTAGTATAATTAGAGTCCTAAGTAATAGTACCAATTCTATATGGAGGAACAAATGGAGGTGGAAATTCTTGTTAAAAGATTATTCTATTTGATTTTGGTGAACCTTAAAGTGATTCAAAGTGTGAAATATTTTCCCATAAAATCATTCTAATTCATCCATCTGTTTCTAGGATTTCTCATCCATGGATAGCTAGTCATAGACGACAATACATAGTGATGGAAATTAGACCTTAATGGATAGGACTACCTCTGTCCCATAGACAAGTGGATATAGGGTTTCCTGCTTAGTGGTATGGGTTGAGGTTTGGTAATCACATAAGGAAAGAAAGAGATTGTCAGGATAAGAATTTTTATCTTTATCCACCATCTTTTGGATTATGTTTAATAGGGTCTTATTAAAGGCCTCTATCTGTCTATTATCCGATGTATGATAGTGGGATGAAGAGTTGGATTTAATATTATACTCATGATACAACTTTTCCACCTCATAAAAATAGAAATTGGCATCATTTTACATCAATATTGTTTGAGAGACACAAAATATGGTAATTATTTTATCCTTAATGAAGCTAACAATGCTTTTGTATTTGACTTCTGTGAGAGGAATTACCTTATCCCATTTGGAGAAGAAGTTTGTAGTATTCAGGATGTATTTGAACTGCCTGATCATAGCTATAGGGTATGGCCCCATAACATCCATTCCCTATATGAAAAATGGCCATGATTATTTTTATATATGTAGAAACTCTAGGGGTTGATGGATGAAGTTGGCATGCACTCGAAAGGAATGACATTTTTTGTAAATTCTAAGTAAACCAGTGTCATAGTTGGATAGTAGTACCCAAGTCTTCATGGCCACAGGCTCCTAACTAGTGGGAACCACAAGATCCTATGTATACTTATTTCATGATAGCAACAG
Source organism: Viscum album (assembly GCA_963277665.1). NCBI lineage: Eukaryota > Viridiplantae > Streptophyta > Magnoliopsida > Santalales > Viscaceae > Viscum > Viscum album. The sequence goes on from OY728155.1 coordinate 1,740,702,807, forward strand.
TATATTATTCATTGATACATCTAAGAAGGAATCCATAAAAGCCTCATTTATAGATGACTTTCTAGTGATTTGGGCCATCGTAAAGAGTGAAGTTGGTTTCTTGTCGTTAGATTTTCTATTTACCATGTCTTTCTGATGGGATTAATCTATTCTAAAGGTAGACTATGATTGTAATCATCCACCCATGGGTAGGAATATATGTTTCAAGAATAATACTAAATTCATTAGTCTATTCTATTCTAACTTGAACAAAAGTTTAGACCATTTGGCGATGCACAATGCTAATGATCGTTTCGTCCAGATTTCAATCTTCTAAAGCCATAGCCATGTTTTCCAGTGCATCTACTTGGGTATTATATGATCATGGGATGTGATTCAATTTTGGATCCAAGAAAAATTCTTCCATTAACCCTTGAACTATCTCAAGAAGGATAATTAACTCTTATTTTATGATAACATAATACCTATTGATCTATTTGATTACCAATTCTAAATTGACTTTCACCTCTAGGTGGCCCACTGATATTTGGAGAACTATTTCTAGGAATTAAATGGATATTCCTCCTCATTATTTTTACATCCTTATAACATTAAGAAGGAGTAAGGTAATATTTCCTTCACTGGAGAGATAAGTACGATCCCTAAATCGACTTTGTTGAGATTAGGATCTTCCATTTTCTTCACTATTGGGATCTTGGTTGCACTGTCAAAATACATCTCCCATTTTTGGGGTCCATCTTGAATAAAAAATATCCCTTCATCTAGAAATTTAGTATTTAATGATAGTTTTTCTTCATATGGGTGTTTGATAAGAAAATATACCAAATATTGACCTTTAACCACTTTCTATGGAACACATTATATATCAAAGTACTATAGGATAACCACCCACCACACCAAAAATCCTGTTAACATAGTACGAATAAGGATATATTTGAGTGGATTACTGTGAGAGAACAAATGGAACACATGGTGCTGTAAGTAGTGTCTTAGTTTCTAAACTGCAAAGATCAATGTAAGGAATCTCTTCTCTATATCTAAATAATGAGTCTCAACATCGATCATGGTTTGAATGAGATAATAGAGGTTGTTTTCATTACCAATATTATTCTTTTATATGGGGAAGGGGACTAATGATTTATCCAAGGATGTCACATATAGAATGAAAAACTTTACCTCAATGAGTGGAATGAATACTTGGGAGATCAAGAGATATTTCTTGAGACCATCAAATTCTTCATGACAGTTATTAGTCCACTGATACATGAATCCCTTATTCATTAATTTGGTAAAGGGAAAACACTTTCCTGTGAGTTTTCTATAAAGAACCAGATGTAGGCCAAGTGTCCTTGAATTCCTCTCAAATCATTAAGATTACTAGGAGGTTACATTCTAAGGATATCCTTTTTATTCTCAGGGTAGACTTCAATTCCACAATTATGTATGATGAAGTCTAGAAAATTTCCCAAGGTTACCCCAAAATCACATTTTAAGGGATTCATTTTTAGGCTATAATATCATATCTCATGGAATATGGTCTCAAGATCTGCTAGGTGGTTAGAATGTAATTAGGACTTAAACACTACAACATCAATGTAGCATTTGAAAAAATTTCCCAATAAGGGTTTGAATATGTGATACATGGCACATTGGTATGTGGAACCAATGTTCTTCAAGCCAAATGGAATTACCTAATAGAAAAATAATCCTTTGGGGGACCTTAAGGTGGTGGATTCTTCATCTTCTAGGGCCATCTGAATTTGGTTGTACCCTTAATGTCCATCCATTAATAAGAGGGATTGATAACCATCCATCACATCAATCAATAGTTCTATGATTGGAATGGGGAACTCATTTTTGGACATTGTCTATTGAGATCTATGAAATCAATTCATACCCTAATTTCCCATTTTTATTCTTTAATTGGAATATATTGGCTATCCATTTTGGATATTGAAATTCATAGATGAAGTTGGACTTGATGAGTTTTTCCACTTTATCCTCAATTTTGGAGACGTGAGTCAGATGTGTCCTTATAGATGCCTGTTTGTATCCTCTAAGGTCTTTTAGAAAGTCCAAATGGTGGATGGACCCCTTAGGATCAAGGCTTGGCATCACTATTTAATTTCAGGTGAACATGTCCTAGTGTTTCTTCAAAAAGGAGTTATATACCTCTTGTTCTTCAGAATTTATGGCCACACTGATCAAAGAGGGTTATGGATCTTCTTTTATGACCATATTTATTTCCTCAATATCATCAACAATGGTGGAGATTCATTCTTCAAATGATGGAGGGGAATCCCTAAGTCTTGTTCCTTTTCCTCTCCCACATGCTTTACCTCTTCTACCACTACTTGGGAAGTATGTGATGAAGCAAGTTTCTCAGAGTTAGGGGGAGTTGAAATTTGAAAATTTATAAGATGAAGAAACTACTTCTAGATCGATTGATGGTGTATATCCTTTTTAATGATCTGAAGGGGAGATAAAGGATTGATAATAAGAACCTTCATTTTCTCCCATTTTCATGAAAACTTCTTCTATCCTAACTGATGGAATAAGGATTTTTGAATCTCGGGGGATGGAATTAAGACATTTTCATTTAGGATTTCATTATTTATTTAAGATTTGATAACTTATCTAATGCTATAGAGTTCATTTGTTACGACTAATATCCTAGAATTCATTATATTTGTGGTCAAATTCAAACCCAACTCTTTGATTTGGTTGATGGGAAGTATGCACTCCACACTGGTATGCTTAAAAGGATTAGATGGAATCATATTCAGACCATTCATGGAGTTTATTTAAGTGAAAACATCAGTCAAAAACTATTTCCCTTTCCTATGATAGAATCATGTGTCAATATACTGTGATTCACATGATTTAAATGGGTCTTTATAATTTTGAAATTTCTTAATTTTACTGTTGATGCCATATTTGAGGCAATGGTAGTATGAAGATGGGATAAACACATATTTATTTATCCAAAGTCTCCCTAGAAGAACGCTGAAGGTCGTATATTTCCAAAAAACCATGAATTCAGAGTCGTACATGAGATCCCCAAACTGAGACTTGAGTTTGACTTCTACAAGAGGAATTTTCTCATTCTTTTCATAACAATATAACATTAAAATTTAGAGGGACATGTGAGATTCATTAAAAACCAATTGATGAAATGTTTGGATATGAATGAGGTTGACTCCTAAACCATTGTCAATGAAGGATCATCAGATATCAATGTCATTTATCCTACCAAATATATACAAGGGACAAACATGTCCCTATATAACATAATCCTTATCCTGTTCTATGAAATTGATGACTGTGTGGCATTCCATTGGATTATTATTTGCATGATATACTTTGGCATTAGAAACCTTGACTTAAAATTCTTGAGGTCTTGACATGGCCACTATGAGGGATTCTTGGAGGTCTTTTGATAGGCTCAAGGAATCCAAGATTGACAAATTGGATGGTGCTAGGGATAATTTCTTCAAAATATCACACTTATGGTCCAAAGTTCTAAAATTCCCAACATGGGGATGCTCTTTTTCAGGTTATTTAGGTACTGAAGTACATGATGTGGATAGATTAGACCTTGGAATAGGAAATGAAGGTGCTTCTGCTCTCTATGGATTAAGTTAACTTGGTTTATTTTCACGCCAACGATGATTAGGTGATGACATATCCTATAGATGATATTCCATGAAAATTATGTCAGGGAAGAACTTGGAATGTTTGGGGGAACTTCCTTTCTCCCATCGAGCTTTCTAGAGATCTCTCCAATGGGTTTCAGTTATATTAATGGTTCAATTAGGGATACAATTAGAGTAGTGACTCCAGACATGACCATGTCTTCCCCTATATCCTTGACTCTGATAGCCTCTTCCCCTAGTCCCTCAATCAAGTGTAGGTAATTAGGGTTCATAATCACACTCATCATCTGATAAGGGATCCATTAAGTGAATAACATTAATGGAACTGAAGATCAATTCCTCTTCTAATAGAGATTTTGTCTGGAGGGTTGAATCTTATTGTACCATTTGGTGGGGTGGTGACCACAATTATAGGATTGTTGGCATGAAGTCTGCTATAGTAAAATCCACTTTTTTTCCTTGGAATAGAATCATAATCCTATTTTTTCTTCTTTACATTTTTGAAATGTCATTTTTTTAGAAGAATGAATTTCAAAAGACTAAGTTGTCGATGGAGTCGGCTGTGTTGTAGCAAAAGCGGCTGGAATGTGTTCAAAGGATATCATAAGTTCGGTTAATCATTTTTCTGACTATCCAGTCACTGGAATTCTGTATACCATTTCTTTTAACAACATTTCATTCATTATCCTCCTCCAAATTAGTTACAGGAATACACTCCACTTGTATAGGTGGATTTCCTAGCTTCACTTTCCTAGATTCCACCATCTTATGCAATATTTATTTGAAAATGAAACATTCTTGGATTTTATGCCCAATTCTCAATGGAAGGTTAAATAGTTCATAATATCTTTATTGCTATCTCATATGGGCTTTTTGGGATTTTGAAACATGATCAAGTTTTTCTCCAATGCTGAGATAAAGTAGTGAGAGACTTGGTCATTTCAGAAAGAATAAACCTTATTCTTTATCTCCTCAAACCTTTTTCATCTCTACTCAATTTGATAATCCTAGTAAGGTGGGTTTTTTTATTCTCATGAGGTAGAACAACCTGATATGGTACAGGATTTGGAGTGAGAGTGGGTATCATGACCCGTCCCCCGGGGCCCGTGCCTTGACTACCCCAAGCCTGCCTTCCATAGGCCAGGGGCTGGAGACTAGCACCGAAAGGCATTTTACCTAAAACTGGAAAGGAATTTCCTTTATAACCTAAAAACTCACGTAACCAAGCACACAAAAATATACTAAAACAAGAAAACTGTAAAACCAAAGGAGTTCTGAAAGTAAAGGGGCCATAATACAAGGCCAACAGTAAAGGTACAAGTACAACTGAAATACATTACAAATGAAGAAAGGGAAAAAGGTATCTACTGGGTCATCCTCTGAGTTCCCTACCTGAAGGTTAGGTACATATCACTTCCAAAACACTCCACTTCCACCCATCTCCTCTACATACCGACACACCATATGATCCACCTTCAGGTACCGTCCATTCCTGGTACTCTCAGCCTCAATCAGCACTGTCCGTCATCTACATCCAACACAACAAGGTGCAGGAATAGCCATTGTAGGGGTGAGTATAATGATACTTACAAGGGACCCTGAGACCCTCAAGGTCTCACAAAAACCACTAGGGGTAAACCACAAAGTATGAAATCAACAGATAACCCTACTTAGGTATATGCCCATACATATACGTAAGTTATCAAATAATCCATCCCAATCACGAGGAAAACATAGAGATACTGAATCAGCTCACACCATGATTTATTCTAGGGGTAGTAACAAGTAACATCTCCAGTCACATCGTCGAACACCCCAGATGCTAGAGAACCCCTCCTCTATCGGGTTTAGTGAGCCTTCCGCGTCACACAGAGGTGCTTCCCACTAATCTTGGTCTGCTGAGGTACTCCTCCTGTTGAGTACCGTGGGTTTTCCGTGTCACACAGAGGCGCTCCCCCCCATGGGTCTGCCACATCACACAGAGGCGCTCCCTCTCATGACTTGCTGAGGTACTCCTCCTGTCAAGTATCGTGGGTCCGCCACGTCACACAGAGGAGATCCCCACCATGGCCTGCTGAGGTACTCCTACTATCTTGTACCGTGGGTTTTCCGCATCACACAGAGGAACTCCACACCGTGGGTCTGCCATGTCACATAGAGGTGCTTCCCACTAGGCCTGTCAAGTCACTCCAAGTCGAAAAGGTCCGCAGTCATCAAGTCTCAGCCAGCTACTGGGTTCCCGCACTATTCTCGCTCGTCTCCAGGAGGATCCGCTCCACAAGCTACTGGTCGATATTCCAACTGCCACGAAGTTTTACAAAGAAGCATCTCAAAGGTCTGCCACATTATAGGGGTCTCAACTTAATAGACAATGCGTCAATCAGACTCCATATCTGTGAGTTATTAGCCTTTTAGTCCCGAGGGTCCGGTTGGATTCGTGTTCGATCTAACCTGACTATTACCCATATTAACCCAAAACTCCAGTGGGGTATACTCAAAGGGACCGTCTCACTCCAAGATTTCTAGTGCCATTGATGGTTTTTCAAACGAACGTTCGATGCCAAAGTTATGGCCAAAAGAAGTAAATGGGTCGTAGTGGGCTTGGGTCCGGTTTGACCTGGTCAGACCGACTCGGCCTGACCCGGCCTAGGCCTACCCAGTTTGGGTCAACCCAAACTAACCCGTTGGGTCTGACCTGGCCCACTGGTCGGTTCGGACGGTTGGGTTCAGCCCGACCCATTGGGCGACCCAGCCTACTGGGTCCAGCCCGATAGGCTGCGAGGGGCCGCAGAGGGCTGCGAGTGGCCATGAGGCCACGGAGCGGCTCGGACGGGGATGAAGGTTCGGCCACGGGGCAACGGTGCGGCCGCGGGGTGGTGCCGTCGCATTCATCGCGACTGGTGGTGGTACCAGCCACCATTCGCATGCCCCAACCATGTATGGTTGCCGTCCTCCTCCATCGCGAAGAACACCACAAGATTTGCGGAAGGGTCGGGCCATGTTGGTTTGGCCTGTACCCTCCACGTTAAGGTGGTAGCATATGGCTCATCAAGAACATGGAAATGAATGTCAAAATCCTTTCCTCCCGCAATGATTGTTCCCAACCTACAAAAGAAATAGAAGGGGTGTACATGGGAAGTGATAAACAAATAGAATTAAACCCCTACCTCATTTTCTTGATGACGTTGACAAGGTCACAAGGAAGAAGATGAATCATTGGGAAAAGATGAACGTCTGTGTCGTCGGCATTTTCCTCAATTGTCGGTTTGTGCATTGTGGGAGATCCTTCGACAGAGTTTGGAGAAGAAATCATCGAAGGAGAGGCGTTATTCATTGGAGAGCTTTTCTCCCAAATCTCCTCCTCTCCCAATTCACAAAAATGAAATGGTAGCCCCAAAATAATAGATTATGTGATCTATTATGTTTGTTGGCATATAATTCAAATTGGGTTAATTAATCTTATAGGTTAGAACAATTAAAGTGGTGTGTTGGCTTAATTATTGTGGAGGAGGGTAGGAACAATTAATATTGGAGGATTTGAAGAGGATCTCCCACATTTAATGAGGGAGTTGAGAGGTTTAGGCCTCGGGTGGTCCCCACCACTATAAAACTTTATTTTTATTTTATTTATTCATGAAAAACCCAAAAACTAACTTCCACCCTCGACTAACTACCATCAAGGTGAAAGTCTCTTTAAGCAAATACCAGCGCTGTGAGTTCAACAGTGCCCTCATATTTCAATTCTGATCACCGGTTCAAAAGTTAGTAAAATCCGCTCGTACGTTTACTGAATGTACCCGAACAAAAGTTCAGAAATTCATTCCGAGCACTCCGGGCCTCGGAATCATGTGCCGTCAATTTTCACGGACTCGTAAAATTTCCATATATTTTAAAAAAAAATTACATGGAAATTCAGGGTCTTTACAGTGGGTTTAGGGGCCTACTTAAGTATAATAGTGAAAATATTTGCTTTCCTTATTCTCATTTCTTGAACTAAAGGAATTACCAGGTACTTATCCTTGGTTTGTGTGATGGATTATTCCACTATTTGGGAAATCATAACAAGGTATAGAAACCATCCTATGAATTTCATAGGGATGAGTGGTGTGTGCAACTCATTGTGAAGATTCTCTATAAAGATGAAAATTAAGTGTTCTTGAGGAAGCTATAGTTTTAGGGAGTATGTAAACCCTTTCCACCAAAAAATGAAATCCTATACTATCTCATTCTTATATTTTTTTTAAGTTGAGTGGTCTAGGATTTTTGTATTCTGTAACATTGATTTGAATTGGAAGATAATCTTCTAATTAATATCTTCCTACCATGAAATTGACTAAGTCAGAAAGCTAGTGTATCATACAAAGGATGATCCCTACAGTGATTGAACAAAGCACCTGAGTTTCACTGCCTCTTATTATTTAGGGGTCCCTATCATGGGATCATATAAGGACACAAAATGTTTCAAGTAATGCTATGTGTCCCCAGATATTTGGAAAATTAAAAATATAGGATTCCTGAAGTTTGACGATGGAAGAGTCAGATCAACCCATTTGTGGTAAGGATTATTCTATGGTTGTAAAAATCCACTCCCTTACTCCATGGATTTCCATAGATCTATTATTAACTAAATTTAATTCATGATCCCTTGAGTAATGTTTGGAAGATCAATAAATTGAGTAGGGGAAGTAGTCGGTAGGGCCAATTGTGGTTGTCCAGTTGATATCTGCCATGCGTAACCTATAGGGGAAGGCCTCCAAGGATGTTCCTAGCTCTATTTTGGCTGAAAACCCAATAGAGGGAACTCCCAATATATTTATTCGTGTTCTAAGTATATTGGTTGTTTGTACCCAATGTTGAGTGAATGTCCTTGTTCCACTTCAGTTGCTGTGACAAACCCCCTTTGTTGAGGTGCGCTAGTTGGGAGTGAGAGTTGAAGGTCTTCTTGTAGAATATATCTAGAAGGAAGACTATGTTGGAGTAGTTCTACATTGAGTCTCCTCAATTCTTTCATATCTTCCTCTTTTTGAGAAAATATTTTCTCAAGTTTAAGGTATTTAACCTATTCAAAAGGTAGGTGAGGCATAAATCTACCTTTAACATCTACTTTGTTGAATTCTATTTGAGGATTCAATAAAGGAATGAACGAAGGAATGCCCGAATTTAGGGATAGACTCTAGTTTCCGATATGCACACCACCTTAAATTATTTCTGTGTGGACCGTATTATGAACTAAACTTCCTCCTCTAACTCTTCCATATTGGTCTCATGTTCTACAAGTTATGCAGGGATAATGTTAATGACATTCACTGATGCATAATTCATTGAATAAATTTTATCAGAGTCTTTGTGAGACTGACCTTTTCTATTCCCTTCATGAGGCCTTTTCCTATCTTTGACTAATTCTATGGGAGCTTTTTGGAGGATGGTAATCTGAGGGGAATATTAAAAAAGTTAAATTCTAAACATTCCAAATGAGGATATAAAATCATGATATGGGAAAAATTGAGAGGATTCATTCTGTATAATTCCCCCTAATCAAAAGAAAAATGACTTCTGCTGAGGATGTGGTTTCTAAAGTGAAAAATCCCTCATCCATGAGGGCTGAGGATGTTCCCATTCTACTTTTACAACTCTTAAGGCTTGTTTTGCTGACCTAGAAGGTTGTGTTAAAAAATACCCTAGCCCTATGGGTTGGGGTTGCTCCTTGATTACCATGGCTACTACTGCCATACCTACCCTTTTGATTTTATGGTGTTTTTTTTCGAACATCGGTTGGGTGCATCATTTGGTATGAATCTGAATCAACTGCTTATGAATTTTTTTGTGGTATTTATGACATTTGTGCTATCTAATGACTTGATTACCTAAATTGGGAGGCATGATCAATATTTTCAGATGTCTGATGCAATAATCTTTCAATATTCTACTCTCTTCTAGACCAACATTGATAAGAGTTCGCTGGGTCCATTTTTTGTTGACCGTATAATCAGTTGTGAACAAATTCCATTTTTTGAATCCACCTTGAAGCTATGACGTTTCATAATACAACCTTCAATGAGATTTTATGTTTGGGGAGCATGGTGATATGTAACACTTTGTTCTCAGCCCACCCTCTGATATGAACACCAGATGGGGTATCTAAGATCATCTATCCCAATTTTTTTAACTCATTGATGCATTCCTGTTGAAGGGCACCTTACTATTTCCCAAACTTTGGATATCATGAATCTAGGAGAGATTCCAATTCAATTTGGCATTACATCCCTTCTATTACCTTGATGTGACTTAGATACTCATCATAGGGTAATAATTTTTATCTCAGTTAATGAAGAGTGTTACATATATTTAGGTGGATTTCATACACACAATATTCTAAGCAATCCTATGAAATACTGTATCGAGGGTAGATAAAGGATAGAACATGACTAGTATATCATCATTATCCATATGTTTCCTCATGTTTAGCATATTTTCTTCATCTTTTTCTAGAGGTTTATCAACCTATTCTAACCAAATTGGACATTTTCTCACTTATTTGTTATAAACAACAAGATTGATAAGGACTTCTTCTATCATATCGGAAGGCATGAAATCTGGGGGGGGGGGGTTCTGAGAATGACTATCACCCTAGGATGTATTACAAATGAGAAAGGATTTCACTTATTAATGACAAGTAATCAGGCATGAATGGAATTTTTTTCTAAGTACCTCATGATAGGAGGGATTTATTATCATTAAATCATGAAGGGGAATACCTTTTTGATGAAATAAAACACTATTGTGGAGAAAATATTCAAAGTGAATTCCATCATAGGGAGGACAACTATGGTGGATTATAGAAAGGGTAAGAACCTCTAGCTCTTTGATTATATGTCCATGTGGAAGGTTTTTGATGACTCTCATTGGGGGAGGGGATCTTGAGATCGATCATATTATAAACATGAAGTATTCCTTCATGATGAAGTGTCTACATAGGACCTTTAGAATTATAGCTAATGTCCCCTTAATTTGGTAATATGAGAGAATGGTCTTGAGTTTCAATATATAAATATCCGAGGGTTAAATAAATCCAATATTAAGTAGAGTGGGATCATAAACCAAATCATTATTTTCCAGTTGTCTTTGGTGATGTTTCTTTTTGGATGACTTATTTCAAGTGACTAGGGACACTTGTTGGGGAAATTAGATTTCAGGTATGAAATCTTACTTGAATATCTCTCATGTTGATATTGAAATTTGGTGATAGTCTTCAAATAATTTGGAAGGGGTTGCTACCTACCTTGGAGTGGCCATTGAATAGGCCAATTACCTCATGTTGGAATTGGTGTATGTTCCCACTCTAGTTATCCATATATCGTGAGGGAGTTTTTCCCATGACCCTTTTGGATAAGAGTTGAGGTGTGTGTCTACTCTATAATGACATTATGATGATCCACCCCACTTATTAGGACAAAGCTATGTGTCTGTACCTCTTTCAATACTATTGCTACTATTATGATTTCATGGTAGGTCTGTAGGATGTGGGCAGGGATTTACATCTTCCCTTTAACCATTTTCAGGATATGTTTGGTGACTTCAGTGATTGGAATAGGGATATATGACTATTTTGTGTCTGGATAAGGGGTATGATCCTTCTCCTATCCTCCATTTCCTGCCAGTGGATACTGAAAGTACTTAGGTCTGAAGGTAGATAGTCGGGTCTTCCCCTATTCATCACTAGGAATTTTAGAATGAATTTTCTGTGTGTTGTTAGATGAGGCTGTTGGAAGTCTTGATAAGTACAGGTAGGTGTGTGAGTTTGCTTTTGTTTTGGAACTGGATTTAACCAGTAGAATTCTTTGGACACTGCAAGATTAGGATGCTGGAAGGACTGATTGATATGAGAATGTGTTTGTTCCTTCTCATAGTTTTCCATTGAAATTGAATGGTAGAATTCCTTGGATGCTACCAGATAAGGATTTTGATAGGATCAATTGATGTAGGAAGGAATTTGTGCCTACTCACAGGTTGCTGCCAAATTTAAATGGCATAATTCCTTAGATGATACCAGATGAGGCTACAGGCAGGTCTGATTGGTGCAAGAAGGTGTGTGTTTTTTCTCACTATGTGCCATTGGGTTGGAATGGAAATATTCCTTTGATGACTCTATATGAGTTTTTTGGAGAATTAGATTAATGTGGGTAGGTTCATGTTCCACTCGTAGTCCTCCAATGAATTTGGTTGGTGGGATTATTAAAATGGAACAAAGGTTTGGACCTAATCCTTGTTGATTGGTTTCTACCCCCGATATGCCATCTTACATGCCCAGGCCTAGATGACCTGAGTTGAGATTTTGATGATGGAACCCTCATCATGCTGAGGGTTCAATGACATGTGATGTTGGAAGTGGCTACTGCTGGAAGGATCCCCTTGGAAGGAACCATGTGTCTTCTAGATGAGGATATCTATGGTCTCTTGATCCATCTACATAAGACAATGGAGGTACTAGTTATTTCATTCTAGGGATAAGCTCCTAAAATGGTTGAATATGATGATTGGTGTTGTATGGTTATGGACCACCAGTCATTGTTGATTGGATGGATGGTGGGGATTTGAAAGATGAAGGGCCTGTAGAGTAGCCTCTAGGGTTGGTATTGTACCATTTTGGTGATACTCCCAGACCAATGCATTTGAGACCCAACATTGAAGATGCTGGGTTAGTGATAGTGTCCTCTTATTGGAAGAGGACCCAACATGAATGGTAGATGGGGAATACATATGTGAGAGTTGGTATGATGCAATTTGAATTTAAGAGAGATCCTATTATAAGTGACTAAAATATAGGTTACAAACACAAACAAGAAAAATCAATCAAAGCATCATCTCATTAAATAAAAACATGCCCATTCAATTGTCTTTCTTGGAACTCTTTCATTTTTAGAGAAAAAGGGGACTGATAGGTGGGTGACACCATCATCTTGGTTAAGGATTCATGTCGGGTTAACCATTTTCTATTTCTTCCCTAGAAATTCTATATAGGGATGGAATGAAATTTTGTGGTGTTGGTGGAACAACCTTTATGTCAAACACATATACATATCTATTTCAGGTGTTTTTCGATGAGGTTTATTCATGGAACCGAAAACACCCAATGATTATATATTCATGAAGGACCTACTTTTCAAAGGATTTGTTGGTTGGGAAGTTTTTCCAATGATACTTAAGAACTCACATTGGTCGATAGGATGAGAGGTCGGTCTCATCACACACTTTTGGGGATAATTGTCACCTACTCTGGGACTCTCTTATATATTTAATATATGCTTTTGAATCCATATTTAATTCCTAAGTATGACATGTATCTCCCTTGAACTAATAATCAATTATTAGCATGTGTGGAATTTATAATCACCGGTATGTATATGATATTCTTCATCAATGGAGAGATCTGTATGTATCTGAGGTTCTACATCAATGGTACCCACTTATGCACTGATTAAAGATTCTATTGTTGTCTTATTACAATTTTGGTTTTGAGCCACATAGTTGGGTGATATAGAGTTAATATCATCCAGGGATATGGGATTTGTTTTGATGTCAGGTTCAGACCAATAAGAAAGGATTCCTACATATCCTTATAAAAGGAATCAAAATCTACATAGTTTGGTGTTTCTTAATGGGGAACATCATAACTTTTAAGGACATGTGATAATGACTAAAAAATTCATTTTAACATTATACAATAAGGGAATCTCGATGAAAGGTTCCTAGTCAAAGTGGACTTATGATGAAGCGGTCCAAGGAACTTAAAAAAGATATGGATTCCTAGGTTGAATAAGAATCCATTGGGAATGCAGATTAGACATAATTATGGTCTATTTGGAGTGTTGGTTTTTGAATTCAAGGAGGCTTCGTATGAATCCCATTTTAATGAGAATAAAATCCCACATAGTTCAGTTGTGAGGACCCATGCCTATGGAGGCCCTATTATGGTTTGTCTAACAGGGGAGTATGTGCCTTTGAGAGGATTATGTTGGGGCTTATTTTTGAAGAGGATTCCCTTGTTTGGTTGGGGATTACACTTGGAATGATTCCAAAATGCTTGGTTATGATTGGACATTATACCAAATAGGAGGCCCACGATTGGTTGGGTCTTACAATTGGAATTATTCCCCAAATATTGGTTGTGATTGGGGATTATAGAAAATAGGAGGTCCATTATTGGTTTGGGATTACACTTGGAATGATTCCCAAATGTTTGGTTATGATTAGGTCTTAGAACGAATAAGACTCCCATGATTGGTCTGGGATTATGTGGATGTCATGATAACCACTAACATCTAATCCCACATGATTCATGCTTGGTTTGAGAAAAATAGGGAGTTGTAGATATTTAGAAAACACACAATCTGGTTTGTCTACTACTGGATGAGTCCAAGATCCATAGGGAAAGGTAAAGAGAGTAGGCTCTGGTTCCCATTACCTCCCGTCGTTGCACCATAGACCTAAAGGTAAAGATAAAGGGATTTAAGTTCTCATCTCCCCTCTTATTTTGGTAACTGGGATATTTATGTTTGATGATGAATCCAGCCATGGATCATAGGTATGGGGAAGGAGGAAGGAACTAAGAAGGAGTGGTTCTACAATAAAGGCTAGGGGATTACTCATAAAGGGATGACCTAAAATCGGTTCTTGGGGAAGAGATGAGGATCTAATTCCATGTTTTCATGAATTTATTGAAAGACTTGATTTTTTTTTATTTTTGGATAATCCCATTTTTAATTAGGTTGAGAGGGAACCATTACATGACCCATAGGCCTAGTGGCACAAGGGCCTAGTATATGACCCAAAGGCCCAGAGGCACAATAACCAATACATAACTCGAAGGCCCAACCAAACTACTCTATAAATTTCCCCTACCCAGCATTTGTATCATTGAAAGCACCTATCTCCCCACCTCACATTGTTGGTTGGCCAACATGTCACTATACAGATCTATATGGTTCCTGGTATTAATGGTTGTTTCCATACCCTCTATGTTGGGAAAAATTCCCTCAAGGTACCATTGAACCATTTTTGAGGTGATTGTATTTGTTAACAAAGAGGGTTTCCATGGTGAGTTGTCAAGTTCCAGAGATATTTTTGACAACCTATATTGACAAAGAATGATGATAAAGGAATGGATGATATGGAGGTAGTACAAAAAGAACAGATCTAAGGTGGTGCCGTTTTCCATTGTTTTCCCAATTTTTGGGCCACAAAATCGGAAAATGGGGAAACATGTTTTTGGCAAAGGATGTTGTACACAAGATCTAAGGTGGTTTGGAAAATTATGCACAAGTCATGTTTCTGGATCAGAATATTGAAAAATGTAAAAGGCATGAAGTGCCTGAAAGATTCAGAGTTGTAGAAAGATGAGGTTGCACGAAAGAATCTTGCGTGCCCAATGCGACGTCAAATGGGGTTTTTCATGCTTGAAGAGAATCTTGCGTGACACAGTGAATCTTCTGTGCAAGGGTTAGCGACGCTTATAAATATGAGGTGATCCCCCTCATTCAAAGAATCTAAACACTTAAAGATAATTCGATCTACAAATCGCGTAATATTTTCAAGAAAAGGGAGTTGCACGAAAGATTTTGAGTTGCACACAATCTTAGAAAGTTGTACGTAAGATTTGAGTTGTGCGTAAGATTAAAGTTCTACGAAAGGGGTGTTTCACAACAAAAGTGTAATCTTGCATGCAAAGAATTAAATTCATTTGAAATACACAGTAAGATTTGTGCAAAAGATTTGAGTTTTCCCAGTAATACTGTGGTAAAATTGCATTCATTAGTGGATGAAAGTGGAATTCCAATAGAGAATATACATATAGTGTAGGATGAATTAATTTGAGATAATGAAAGGACCTACAATTCTATAAACTGTGAGTGGATCTTCTAAAGAATCAGTGAGAACAATTTAGTTGAGATATCACTGAGCTTTAAAATTGTGATTGGTTGTAAACCATGAGGGACAATGAGTCCGCTTCAAACTTGTAAATAATAGTGTGCTTATAGTGGATTTGGTACATCGGCACATCGCCGGTGTATACTCCTTATACATAACCCAATACGATTGAACCGATTAAAATTTCTATATCTTGTGCATGCTTTAAGATTCATTCATACTCTGAAATATTAAGGAGAGAAAGAAGTGAGTTTTTTCTAATAACAAAACAAGATCAAAAGGGGATTGAGACCCATAGGCCCAAAGCTGTGGCCCGAAGGCCCAAATTAGATGAATAGTTCTAGTTATTATAGTACCACATAATACTTTATACAGTGCCTACTAGTAGCTATAAATTCACCTCCACCCAGATTTGATCTTGGGTAATTCAGATGCCAAGCAAGAGCCTCTTCCACTTGGTTACATGATCATTGGATCATTCTATGTAAAAGGGGAAATGAAAGCATGATCCTCATCCCCCTCGGATGGAACTGGAGGTCCCTAGTCTTAGAGAATCTATGGGAATCACAAGGCTCTAACCCTTGTCTCTGAGACTGGGGGATCCTTAACACTTACCCCAGGGTTAGGGTCCTCACGACCGAAGGGATGAATACTCACATTCACCCTATGGACCCCACCCATTAAGTAGGAAAAGTGTGGGACACCTCTGACTGAAGGAATTCACACCCAAATGGGGACACACTGGTGTGTCTCCTATAATGGTATTAAAAATCTAGGATTTCATGGAGGTTTTAATTTGGCCACCCATCCGACAGGGGATCCAAATGAAGATTCACCCCTCCATTAGTGAATTAGAAGAGTTCTCAAAGGGGGGATCATATAAGTCCTGGATTAGAGATAAAATGTGCTTCATTTAGGGACTAGGAGGAGTTGGAAGTGCTTCACATAGGGGGATAAGACTGTGTGAGCTAGATTTTCCTTGGGAAATGGAATACATGGGAAAAAACTTAGGCAAGTATTTATCCTAGGCATAAATTTTCTCCTCAGGTGTCCATAGACGAGTCTTGAATAGGTCCTTAATCAGGGAAGGGGCCTCACACAAGTGGTTGTCCAGTAGTGGGAAATATGATCCTTATGAAGGTGTCTTGTATTTCAGACCTTGGAGGAACATTGATCCCACTATCCACCTTTTATTAGGTTGTAGAGGGTTACCTGAGGTATTTTAGAGGACTTGAGTGAAGGGGATGCATGATCAAAGATTTAGGGTTTCTTTTTTATTTTCCAGTTTTTCAAATGAGGAGACCCATGGCCCTATTTATAGGGAAATATGGGACCTTAGTCAAAGGAGGTTGTCTGCACAGGTACCCAACATAGGTGTCCCATGTAGGTGTCCCATGTAGGTGTCCCATGTAGGTGTCCCATGTAGGTGTCCCATGTAGGTGTCCTATACAAGTGTCCAGTGCAGGTATCCCATGGAGGTGTTCCATGAAGGTGTCCCATATATGTATCCCATGAAAGTGTCTCATGCAAGTGTCCTGTGTAGGTGTGACATGAATTTATCCCATGCAGGTGTCCCATATAGGTTTCTTATGTAGTTGTACCATACAGGGTCCCATCTAGGTCTCCTATGCAGGTTCCCCATGCAGGTTTCCCATACAGGTGTCTTATATAGGTTTCCTACATAGTTTTCCCATAAATATGTCCCACACAAGTCTCCCATGAACTTTTAAGGTTTGGTCAGGGGCATTTTGGGTCATGACACATGATAATCCAATAATCTCCTTCATCTGGTATAAAGACTAATTTCTAATCAAACTCAACATTTGATGTCTATGTGAGGTTAAAATCTTGAATTATATGGAAAAGTGTATGTAACACATTTCACAGTGCCAACAATGGAATATCCATGTTAGATATTAATGTTATATAAATTTATTCTTCAATTTTTAAGGGAATGTGATACTGAGTGTATGTTTTTCAAATACTTTAAATATACAAGAGTTCCAAATCATAGGAAGAATTTAAATATATTATTTTTTTAACTCAAGTGATGAATTAAACAATTTATACATCATAAATTTGAATGTAATGAAGTTTATCAAGCTTGGATGAATCCCAGTAAATGAAGTGTATCTTCATATCACTTCTCTTATATGATAAGAGGTGTTAAGAAATATATTTTATGAATAATATGAGATGATTAATTTTATACATTGGGTTTATGATTAATTGGATTCTATAACATATTTTGAGAAGAAGATATGGATAAAAGTGTTTTATATAGGATAAAATGTTTATTTAACTATTTTTAAAATATAATGGAATTTAATTCACACAAAATAATGGTTTATTATAACGAGTAAAATTTTATTTTTAAGAAAAAAATCTCAATAGATAGAATACCATATGATATATGGAAACAATATAATATTTTTCTGATATTTTCACTAAAAGTAAATAACTATTATTTCCTAATAGAAATAAGTTTTCGATAAATTTTAGCAAGAGATTATGACAATGATACAATTTCCAAGAGACTATTGGGAGTATTTTTGAACTTATATAAGTTTAAAGTTAACAAATAAAATATTGTGCTAGTTTAATTTTAAGAAATTATTTACTTAATACCATAAAGAGTTATGATATGTGATAGTAAAGAAAAAAGTAAATAGTTAACTTTAGTTACTGTGATAATGTGTATATCACTATTAACTAGAGGATTATACAAATCTAAGATCAAAAGTAATTAATCACTTAATTTCCTAAAATGTATAGGATACATGACATTGAAAAAATATAAATATTTATATTTAGTTATCATGAGAAAGTGAATTATAATTAGTATCTAAAAAGAATTTTTAATTTTGGAAAGTAAAGAAAATGTAAATAGTTATATTCAGTTATATAAAAAAGTGAGCATCACTATTATTCCAACTTAATTGAAAAGTTAAATTCACTTGTTCTCCTAAAAGGTTTAATAAATAATGTTAAAGAGAAATTTTAATGGTTACAAGACTTTACCAAAATGAATTAAATTTCACTTTATTGTAAAAGATTTCAGCATATGCTAGATAGAAAATTTAAATAGTTATATTAACCTCAAAGAGAAAGTTTTATGGAATAATTTCATAATTGAAGATGATATTATGGTTAGAAAGAGTTTTATGTTTATAATAGAATATTAAATTATAACATTTGATGTTATAAAGTTAAAGAGTTTGAATATAGGTTTGAAGAGTTAAAATTAAGGAATATTATCCCTACGTATCACCATTTTTCAAGCTATCTTACTTCATACATGTTACTCAATATGTGATTAATGGAAGTATTTTATCATATGGTCACATAAGGATGTGATGGAAATTACATATGGATTTATTGTTCAAAAACCATTATTGCAATAGAAACCTGAGATTCATGTAGAATATATGGATATCAAGCACCTAAAATATTGGTTTTAATGGTTCTAAACATATCATGTATTTATAATAATGGAAATATACATTTATCATTCATTCATGTGTGATGGAATTTATTTTACATGAACAATCAAATGATAAACATACCCTCAAGGTACAAACTTTGAGTTTTCTCTAATCGATGATCATCACTGAGTATTTTGTTCTGTGATGAAATGTTAATATTTTCTTGAATAAATTTTTTTACTCATTACAAATGGTTGTATATGATACATGAAGAATATATTCATGTGGTAATAAGTTGAGAATTATTACTAAGACTAACCTACTAAAGTATATCTCATAGAATATAATACAATTATAGATATTATTAGGGTTGTATTCTTATTATCAATCCATATTACTTTAGGTTGTAGATATACCTAGAAGAATAACCTTCATACTTTGATACCCTACTTATGAAATTAAATATATGAACTTAACTAATATGGGGGTGGTGGGTATGTTGCTGATCATGTTATCAGTTAGAGTATAACCAAGATGGGATTTCTTCCCTTGTTTGACGAGAAAATACATCTAGCCCTCAATATAATTTGATTTAAGAAATGCATGGCCATGCTAAGTTGAAACACAAGAGGTGTGTTTAACTACTTGGATGAGGGACATGTGATATAATAATCTATTGGATGAATGAAATGTGATGTATTCATTAACTTTTTTAGTCTATTTTTGAGAATTAATAAAATTTGAGTTGGCTATATGAGATTGATATGTTTCATATCTAGTGTTCTTTCAATGTCACAGAAAAAAGGATTTTTAGGTATACATATGATATATATGATACACCTTGTTGTGTACATGTTTATATAAATATATGAGTATGTTTGATAGAGATCACAGTAGTACCCTTAGTAGCTTGAGTAGCATTGATTCTTTGCTAGAGGCCTCTCTTTGCTTACATCTATGAAATATGGATTTATTAGTTTTTTTCAACACTACTAAGGCCTAAAGGGTCACATAGCTTGTATATCGGACAAGGACAAAGATTTGGAATTTTTTTGTTCATAGTGAAGAGAGTTTGATAAAAAACTATATCCAAAAGATTTTGGATAGATTCACAAAGATATGTGAAGTTATTTATATAGACTATATGTAATTTTAGTGCAAGTGGGAGATTGTTGGATGTGAACTAAAATGTTCATTCATGAGATAAATATACATATTCATATTATTCATGGAGTATATATATATATATATATAATATTATAATATATATAGTGTATATTTTATAATGCATATGATTCATGTATTTTTCATGAATGTGATGCATGAATATAATGTGTGTGTATATATATATATATATACATTCTCTACCAAATGGTTTATTCATCAGTCACAATCCATTATAAATGGATTAATTGCATTGAATTTATTTACTGCAATGAATTTAATAAATAAATACTCCAATAGTTAGAAACATATACAATGTATTATGAATATGAGATTACATGGGCTTAGGCTATATAAGAGGATGAGATATTCTTCTATAGAGAGTGTAATGTGTTTTAGGCTCTTCTGATTCTATCTTCTACCCACGAACTTTTCATATCACCTGAGAAGAAACTATCACACATTTAGTTTCTTGATAATCCTCACAGTTTGATCATGGATCCATTGGTCAGTGTTTCCCCTTAGAGGTAGGGTTATTTTAGTTATTGCTCTTTGTGATCTCCTTCAACCATTCTCATTGAAATAGGAAAATATGGATACTTCTATTTGAAATTTCTAGGTACTCTATTTTACAATATTGTTTTTAAATTGATTTATTAAAGATAGATCCACCTATGTTTTGGGTTGTATTACAATACAAATGATCATTATATGTTCATATGGAACCCATCAGTTTTCATAGGGAATATGTTTTTGAGGATAAAACTTGGTTTAGGGGAATTTGTTAATCTTGTTTTTTGAAATTGTTTTTGTTAAAATGCATAATTAATTAGGAATACAAGGATTAGTTTTGATATGAGATAAATGAATGTTTTATTTTTATACCTATTTTTGAATTATCGTGGATTATTTGTGTTTAATTTGGTATTTATTATGTATGGACATGAATTGGATTCTTGGGAAAATATTATTGATTTTTTTATTACCCCTTAAATGTTCAATTTGGTTAAATTTTAGACATGATTGGTCATGATACAAACAATGGGGATACATCATTGTTCATTAGTGGAGAGTCATAGTTTCATGTTGAAGTTATAATAGAGGAGATATAGATCATGGTTCTAGCATTCATCCTTTCATAATAATGTGTCATTTACTGAATTCCATACACTGGGTTTGGTTGGTTATTGATCTTTTTTATTGAATATTAAATATTATTTTAAATATTTTATTTGAATATATTTTACATGAAAATTCATAGTTTATGTTTTTTAATTTGAGGGAAAATAATTTCCCATGTGTATCATTTTATTCATTTTACCCTTTCTGTAGCCTCTAGCGATCTGGGGACATGCTTAATGTTATGTAGAAACCTGACTCAAGACATAGGGTATGGGCTCCTAGTCCAAGGTATCATAAAATTATATCATAAAGGGGTTCTTGATTCAAGTCTTAGAGAGTCTAATAGGCATGTAGAATAGGATTATTGGAACTCAAAATATACCAATAAAATATTAAAACTGACCATTTTATATCAAACTCTAAGTTACCAAGAATCCTATATAAAATAGAAGTTGGTGCTGACCACATCAGATTATTATTTACGTCTAGTTAAGGTGTTAAGGGTCAATGCTATAAAGAGTTCATGTATCATGGAAGACCAGGTACATACTGCATGAAATGACATGATTTTGAAAGTTAATAGGTTTCTCTTTCATTAAAATGGATTTCCAATGAATCTATATTTTTTTTCTTTTAAAATGGGTCTTAAAATGATTTTTTGATATGTATTATGTTGAATTTTTATGAAATTTGATTGAACTCATGGTAAGAATAGTTGGGAATTAATTTAGGGAAAGGAATGATATTCCACCTAGTCATAGTTTGAAAAGTGAAATTTGGTGATAGTGAAAGATAAAGGGGATATGTTTTTTTGAATTGATTCTTTTTGTGTTAAATAATATGATACCTATTAGAGAACCATATGAGCATGGATAATGATAGAAAGTAGAAAGGAATGATCTCATGGAGCCTCAGTTGGTAGGAATGATTGTGTGAGTTATTTTAGGGATTGGTAAGGGAAATTATTTAGATAAGATGATAGATAGATATAGGGACTCATTTCTCATGAAGTAGAACCCTCCAGTAATATTAGGGAATGTAAGACTAGATAATGAATGTAATTATCTATGGATTTTCAATTCATTAAATTTTGTAGTAGTTTGAATTTCTTAGTGGGTGGTTCGTTTTGAGAACTAGGACTGGGACTAGAGTTTAGAGTATTTTAATTTCCATAAATGATGTTGTTGGATGTGGTTTAAGGTTCATCATATTCCTAATGGGGGGGGGGTCAAAAGATCCTTAAAGGAAAGATGGTGGCTGGGGATACTAAAAAATAGTAACAAAAACCAATCATGGTGTGAACAAGGTGTTTACGATATGATTTTTTAGGGGAAGAGGGAGACTCAATACCTAAATAGTTCATTACATGAACTTATAGTTCACACTATTAAAGGGCATGGTTAGGAATTTTTAAAAAAAATGGGTTATCAATGCCCTCTTTTTAGATTGGATGCACACACAGGGTGAGTCATTCAACCTGTGCCTCCCCCTATCCAATTTCCTTGATACTTAGGGTGGTTCTTAGTGGTGTTTTTTTGGTATTTATATACAAGATCTTTATTTTATTATTTGTTTCCTTTATACTCCCTAATTTCATGTGATTTTATTTAGGGTTTCAATGTTAATTCCACTATATCATGGTGCAATAAACTGAGATCGATGGGGATTTTTCTCATCTTTCATAAAGGACATCCCAAGACACTATTTTTACACCATCACACCCCATTACATTCTAGGTATGTCACAAGTGTATTTTCCTAGAGTTTTTGGTAAAATCATGTAAAATTGGTTGTTTGTCTAGTGCCTGTTATATGCATTTTATTTTATAGATGGGTAATTTCATTAATAGTTTTTAGATTTATCTAGGATATAAAGATATGTTTTGTTTATAAGTTCATAGGATAAGGCATCCCATGTAATTTTATGCCTTCTTGGTGCTAGTTAGCTTCCCAAGGCCTATTAGAGGCAGAAATGGGTAGAAACTATACATAATTTCCATCCCAAGTGGAGTATTAATGGGTTAGGACACGTCATGGACTATCTTTAAACATTTTATTTTGAACTATTATATACATAATTAGAGGGGAATTTTGTTTAAAATGTGTTAATTAATAAATCTTAATCCTAAGTTATAAAGGAATAAAGAGAGTAGTGGTAAGTGCTGGGGTTATTGGTAGACTTCCACATAGAGGTGGAAGATATGACCATATTTTTTGTCTTCTATAGCCTCAATGTGATGTCCATATTGGTGGATTTAGTAGAAGTAGGGAATTTGTTTGATGTGGACTATAGATGATCAAGGAACACCCTAAATGGTGGTGATTCCATCAAGGGATGGTCAGTGGTAGTATAATCGATGTTTATTTCATAGCATGGATTTTTGTTTTTATAGAGATTAGGATTTTTATAAATTCTTCCACTATTTAATATGGGTGGTATATTCTGAAGATACTATAATGTACCATGACACTAGATTCTAGTTCTTATAATTAGGAAGGAAGAAGGATATTTTAGATTCTTTTTACTTTATCAAATTTGTTAATGAGTTTTTTCCGAGAACCTACAATTGGAAGGGTTGTTTCATTTTTTTTCTAGTTTCAAATTGGAAATGAGGGGAATCTCGATAGGAATTTTGATTGGATTTCTAAGGATACCACAAAATCATGATTTTATTTTGGTGATAGTGGATCAACTTTTTAATTCTTCACATTTATTTCCTATATGAGAAATGTTTTTGGTTGATTGGCATTAGAAGCATTATGCGAATTCTTCATTGGAAGGGTTGTTTCATTTTTTTCTATTAGAATCTTTATCATCATAAAAAATATCGATAAAAAATCATATTATCTAGATTTTAGAGGATATTGTATGAGAAAGTGTGCTTGATTTTAGGATATATTGGGCGGATTATATCCCATTATTAGAGTTTTTTAATAATAAAACATATCAATATTTGATTCTTTTAGATCCATTAACTACTGGGAAGTTGGGATTTCCCAACACTTTTATACCAATGGTTCAATAGAACCATTGGTATAGGGGTCCTTTACCAATGGTTTATTAAAACTGTTGGTAAAGGTTGAGTAAGTGGAGGATTTTCCAACGGTTTGAAGAAACCGTTGGGAAATATACAAAATTTTCTCCCAATGGTTTTGTACAAACCGTTGGTAAAGTAAATGCTTTTCCAAATGGTTTTTAAAAACCATTGGGAAAATTCCCCCCCAATTACAGCACCCCGGACCCCGATTACATAGAATCCAGACATTTCCCTCGATTTCCCGAAGCCCCCACGTAGGTGAAACCTAACCCGAGGTCTTCCATCTGATTGAATGTAAGTCCCCCATATAGGTTAAATTCCTTCTACCTCTTCCCAAATACCGACATAGAAGCTCTCATTAAGGTAATTGACATGGTTGGTGTGTGATCTACCAAACTCTGTGACCTAACATGGTGAGTTGAGGTATCTTATCTGATTCTAGTGTTGTTCATCCCAACTATGAGTTGATATCCTTATATTCTCAACCTTTCTCCATTTATTTCACTATCTTGAAAGATCACATCATTATTCCCTATTTCTAGGAATTTTGGAAAATTTTATGATTCACTCTATTTGATATTGAATAAATGTCTGATACTTGATTGGTAGATGTCTGCAAGTATATAGAAGATGGTTTATAAACTATCCCTTAAAAGTAGCATTGTTTTGTGTTCTTTATGACGTGTAGTATCATTGAAATACTTTATTATTAATATCTAATTTAAAAATAAATGTTTTTGTCTATACTTTATGAAATTAAACCTCTTTATGATCCATGAACAACCTATTAGTGTAGAATCCTAAAATGTATCCACCCATGGGGTGCGCTTGACTTGGGTAACTAATTGGGTAATGAAAGGTATGACCTTAGGGGTGACAAGAATGAGTTATTTAACATGAGCAAATGATTTTGGATACCTATAACACATAATGGGACCTGAGGCATGTGCCTCTTATATGAGACCTATTGAAAATGAATATAAATAAATTTTAATTTAATTTTTGAGTACTTATTCTTTGATTAATGATTTATAATTCCTTAAAGAAACCAACCAAGTATTCATGTTAAAAGTATAGCTTTTAATTACATTTTAAAATCCCCATAGATTCATGATGATTTGGTTTAGAATACCTTGGGGAAATTTACCTTGGATTCATAGTGATTATGATTGATAAATCCTTGGGGAAGTCCCCCTTGGATTCTAAATAAGAGGCATATCTCTTTACATAGGCTGGGAAATCATTCCTCCCTATAAATCCATATGAAGTCAATCAATTTTCTAGTTTTACACTCCAAATCTGTAAGGCTTAACTTAGTTTTAATGTTTTTAATCTATTATTTTTTGTTTTTATTTTATTTTGACCTAAACCAAGTGCTGACTTGTGTGGCATGACATACCCAATAACTGTAGTCTAATTTGTTTTCTATTTTCTTTTTACAATTCAAGTGTCATGATTATTTGAATAAACTTGATTTTAAGTCTTCATAGACACTCATTTTATGTAGTTAGTGAATCATATCAACTAATGGAGGTGCTGGTGAGATGTATCCCCACTCAAAGATAGTAAATGGTTTGTTTAGTCATATTTTCTCGAGGTGGGTAATGGATATAAGGATGATCCTTGGGAAGGGATTATAGAAGGTTGGGGTATTGGGGTAGGTGGTTTTCCTTTTTTTAGTGGGGTGATATGGTACTTTCTATGGACTTTAGTTTGGGTGTTATAAAATGTACTAACTTTTCACATTATTTCCATTTTTTAGCATCAATAACTTATTTAAAAACCTCTCTTTACACATTTTGCATCTTTTATGAAAAGCCTTCACTTTGTAATATCTTTAACAATGTTCTATCAAGTTTATGGTGTCTTGTTGTATGTGAGAAATGAAAAAATTACAAAACACATCTCACCTCAAATTTAGGCACACATAACTGAATTAGCATATCTTTAAATTGTTTTAATTGTTCACCACATCAACCAGAAACTCCTTACTTTATTGTTTACATAAATATATTTTCAATTAAACTTCAATATTATTGAATTTATTATAAATAAATGACTTATAACAATTCTTTTTACAGAATGGATAGAAGTTGTATGTATGAAACTGATCGAATCTCAAGCAATTTTCAAAACAATTTGCAGATAATTTTAGATTTTTCATTTCACAATGCTTAAGATAGTGTTCGTATACACTGCCAATGTTTCAATTGTGTTGGTATACCTTGGTTGAGATATGAATAAGTTATCTACCAGATAACCAATTATGGTTTTCAAGAAAACTACTATGTGTGGTATCACAATGGGGAGAAAATAAAATCTCAAATTGCTGATGATCGAAATGAAAGGACTGGACAAGAGAATTTGTTAGATGACCGGTTTCTGTTTATTCGTCATCATGAAAAAGAAAGTATTTCTACTCACGAAGACTTCTATATAAGGACAGATGATGCATCTAATAAAAATGATGATATTGTTAGGGTGAAAAAATTGAATGATGCTACCACAACTCCAGTATATTGACAGTGCAATAAAATGAAAAAGCTAGAATTTTTAGTCTGATTATTTCATGGGAAAACTATGTATGGGATTTATAATATAGTAATCGATTAAATTCTTACCTTCTTGAAGGATTTACTTCCAGACGATACATATATTCCCTAAAACCACTATATGGTATGGAAGTTAGTTGAGGAACATGGATTTTCAAGAAACAAAATTCATGCTTGCCCGAAAGATTACAGTTTATTATTGGAGGAAACTGCTGAATGAAATGATTGTATAAAATGTGGCACATCCCACTGGAAGTTAAAATCTAATAGAACACCATCCCTTATGCCACATAAAGTAATGTGGCACTTTCCATTGATCCCTAGACTTCTGAATATTTTTATGTATGATGAAATATCAATAAAAATGAGATGGCATGATACCGAGAGAAAGAAGACTAATGATGAGTTGGTTCACCCTGAATATTTATTTTCATGGTAGAGATTTGATGCTTGATATCCTGATTTTGTATCCGACATGCGTAATGTGATGCTGGGTCTTTCATGCGACAGTTTTAATCCGTTTGGGCATATGCTTACTTCACACAACACATGACCAGTTTTTATACACATTTATAATCTTTCCCCATGGTTGTGTATGGACAAACCTTTCACTTTCATGAGTATACTCATATTTGGCCCTTCTGATCTTGGCATTGATAGTGATGTATAAATGCAACCTTTAATAAAAAAGTTGAAACTTCTTTGGGATGTGGATGTGCGCACATATGATGCATATTCGAAAGACATATTTCAGATGCTTGCTGCGCTTATGTGGACGATCAATGATTTTACAGATTATGCAATGATTTCTGGATAGAGCATGAAGGGAAAACTATCATGTCCTGTTTTTATGAAGAATACACGATCCAGAAGACTAAAACATCACTTTAGTTTTAGTTTTATGGGACATCGATGATTCTTTCCAATGGACCATCCATATATAAATAATCATCAAAGATTTTATAATACCATAGAGACTGATGATCCACCTCAGTGTATGTATGGAACTGATGTGCTTAATGAATTGAAAGATTTCAGTTTTTTCATTCAGGAAGGGTCAAATGAAATTTGGAAAGAGAAAGAATGTTTCCATTGAAACCTGTTACAATTGGAGGAAGAGGAGTATATTTTTTGATTTTCCTTATTGGTTAACCAATTTGTTACATCATTTCTTAGATGTAATGTACATTGAAAAAAATATCTGTGAAATGTTTCTTTAGATACTTCTAAATGTTAAGGGAAAGAAAAAATATGATTTACGGTCTCAGTGTGAATTGGTGGATTGGGGCATCAGACCGGAATTGCATCCTATGTGTATCAGTGAAAATAAATGGAAATTTCCAGGTGCTTATGTGATGACACCTACGAAAAAAAATTTCTGGAAGTATTGGAGACTATTATATTTCCTGATTGCTATTCAAGAAACATATCTAAACAGGTCAACAGAAGAGAGTTGAAGTTAAAATCATTGAAGACTCATGATTATCACATTCTTCTGTATAAGTTGATTCTAATAGAAATCTATCACCTTTTGTCCAATAATGTAAGGGTGACTGTTATTCGATTTTTCCATTTGTTTATAGATCTTTGTGCTAAGAAGTTGTCCAAGTATTTCTTGAAAAAAATGTTGATAGATGCCCCATTAATTTTGTGTGAGTTGGAGAAAATATTTCCTCCATCATTTTTCACATGCATGATGCATCTGACTATCCATATTCCCACTAAAATACTTCTCGGAGGACCTATTTATTTTTTTGGATGTATCCAACTAAAAGAAATATGTACACATTAAAGTCTTATGTCTGAAATAGGAATCATCCTGAAGGTTCTATCATGAACAGTTACTTGACTCAAGAATGTATGGATTTCTACTCAATTTATTTGTCTGATCTTACTACAAGAATGAAAAAACCAACGAGAAATGAATAAGAACAGTATGAGAAAATTGAACCCAGTTTTCCACAACTTCCTAAAAAAGGAGGAATTCCTAGATCATATACATTGAAGACATTAAGGCTTGAAGAGCAAGAGATAGAACATCGTACAGTTTTGTTCAACTGTGATTTGTTCGATGACTATATTAGGTAACTAAATTTAATATTTATATGTTACATATATATCGGTTAAACTATTCATATTTTTTATCTACAGGGAACATAAAACAATGATAAATAGAAAGTATCGTTATTTATCTTTGAGAAGGAGGGAGACTTTGTATAGAAAAGAGTTTTCTGCTTGGTTAAAATTGAAGGTAAAAATATTACTATTTAAAATAATTAAATCAATATTTAATTAAGTTTAATATTAATTTATATTGCAGGTATTGAGTTTTCCTGCTGACTCTGTCTCTGAGGAAATAAGAGCTTTGGATTTTGGTATTAATACCATGGTTTGTGACTGTAAATCAATCGTTATCAATGGGTACAAATTTATTATCACTAAATGATCAAAGAACATGAGAACACAACATGATTGTGTTATGGTTACTACCACGAGAAATTGTTATGACAATGAATCAGATAGTAGACCATAATTTGAAAATGTGGGTTATTATGGAGTCATTGAAATAATAATAATATTGGATTATTACTCTCATAGATGAGTCATGATGATTGAATTCCATTGGTTTGATTTGATGACGAGACATGGAACATTTATTGATTATTGTGGATTTTAAGTAATTAATATGACTAGCACTCTTGCTACCGAAGAACCATATGTATTGGCATCAATTGATAAACACGTTTTTTATGTCAAAGACCAAATTTGACCTGAATTTGGTGTCATAGTTGAAGTAATTCCAAGACATATTTTTGATGACTGTGGTGATGGAATAGACACCATCCCACCTACCATTAGAAATAATCCATTTATTTCTTTTGATGACTCCAATAGATCAATTTTCAGAGTTGAATGTGAACCTAAAGTTGTGGTAGGAAATATATAAAATCATCCATTCATGTTCTCAATTATTTTGGTTTACCTTGAGTTCGGTAGTTAAGGTTGGTTCTATTCAAACTGATTTAATATTGATTAAAAATATGTTGTATCTGACTTGACCGTTATGTGAATTTTCAATGTTTATTGGTTGAAATTTTTATTTGAATTGAATTTTATAATATGTAATTGAACTGTATTTAAACCTACGAAACAAAAATTTCTATCTTGGTGAACATTTCAATGCTTCAACTATGATTTGTATAAAATTTGTATGACTCTAAGACCTCTCTTTTACATTTTACTAGGTGATGAACATGATGGTTTGTATTCTTCTGAAAAACATGTATTGAAAACTGCATCATCTACCTAAGCTAAATAAATTAAATTTTTCCTTAATTTTGAAAATTTCTTTACCAATTATGAATCTGGTAGAATCAATGTTCCATGATTTTAATAGACTGATGACACTTAGTAAATAATCATCCTACTAAAAATTAAATTTCTTTATTACATCTTGTATGATTTATTGACTTCATTATATATTTGTTCAAGCTCACCTAAAACAATGGTTAGTTAAATTATCCATTAATCCCCCTATTCCCTCTCATTTATTTTGATTTTTGGGTTTCACATTATTTATCCTTTTCTATTTACTTCCATATTTGTTTTCAAATGTAGGAAATGAAACCAATTGAAGAGAGACGATGAAAACAGATTATGGAAAACAATCATCACATGACTGATCTGGGCATTCCACCACTAGTGCCTGTAGTGAGTATTTTATTTCAAATATATTTATTTAAAAAATATATAATGTCATGCGATTAATTTTTTTAAACATTTTTTCAAGATCCATCTATTATGAGACATTTATTTGATGAGCACCCTAGTAGTGGTCCCAGTACTCGGGGTGTTCGTACGAGGGGGGGTACGAGAGTTAGACGATCTAGTCAACGTACCCAATTAGACCCTAACCCTCCCATCGACATAACATCCATCCCATATTCTGATCCTGGTGTGCCATTAGGGACACACGGAATATTTAGGGCTCCCATGTTTTCAACACCCTTTATATCTGACCCTCCTCAACTGTCTGTACCATATCAGATGATGATTCCCACTCCCCATCCAACATTTGGCCAACTATCCTTATCATCTTCTTTTACTTATGCTTCATTCTCTTCGGGATTTTATATTCCATATTCTTCGAATCCTACTCTTCTAGAGTCTATCCTTGTAGAGTATACATTGGGACTCACTCCATCTGTATAGGGTGTTCCTTCAGTTTCTACGGATCCAGTAGCGCCCATTGATCAGACTACTGAAGGTATACTTATACAACCCTAAAAAATTGTTACACCATTATTTATTTTCATTATACCATATATTGATAAAATATTTGTTTTTATTTCATAACAGATACATATAATGATAGGAGGCGGGGGTGGGGGCATACAAACATGCTTGTGGTGTGGAACTGCCGCACGCAGTTGATGGTGGACTACAATGAAGATAGTCAGATGATTGAAAAATCAGGGAAACAATGTCGGAGTTTTTTGGCGACGCTTTCCAAATACTCCGACATCATTCTTATCAGCCCGTTCTCATGGAGACAACTACCAAATGAAGTCAAGGATAAATCTTGGGCAGAGATATGGGTATAAAAATATTTTGTATTTAATGCAATATATTAATTTTTGTAATTATATGAATTAATATTTTGGTGTCAGCTGTGGTTTAATTTTATCGATGGTGAGGGTGCACGACCAACACATCTAAAGGATTTAGGTGAGATTTGGAGAGATTATAATCATGAGTTGTACATTGGCGGGCATGCTATAGTGGGCATAGAGTTAGAGGAAGTCCCTGTCATGGATGATTGTCCTTTAGAACAGTACCTAAATATGATTACTCATTGGAAAACTATCCAATTTACGGTATTAATCAAATTATAGGTATTTAAATGAAAATTTTAATTTTTTTCGTTAATAGTAATTATTGAATTTTATTTATGATTAATCTAGAAGAAATAAAAAAAATTATTCTAATAAATACATCCACACGTTGGGACGTACTACGATGCCAGATCAAGAGAGAGAACAGGTATGATAGTTTATAATCTTTCTTTATGACTTGCACTTTCTATTACTTCCTCCATAACTTATTCGACTTCTAAAGTTGTTATATAATTTTAGTTATTCAATTACTATTTTTTTGGTATCCTTTTTTTAATTATTGTTTCCTAAATTAAATTTCATTATAGAGGCATAAGTTGAATATACAAGGACATGTGCCTCGAGCAAAACAATTTTTCTTGAGTAGAAAGAAGAAAGATGGAAGTGCGATTAATGAACTGACTCAGCAACAGATTGTAAGTTTTAATTTGTATATTTAAAATTTTAAACTCTATTTTGTAAATTAATAATCTATTTATATTTACAATAGTATACTTTTGAGGCCTTTGATGCCCAAGAACCTGAAAATTTTGGGCCAAATGATCACTTACATCGGGTGTTGGGAGATGAGAACCCTGGTAGAGTACGCTGCCGACCTGGGAAGAGTATAGTTATGATGAGGTATTTTCCCTCCTCAGGAATGATTTGTAGTGCCATCGATTTTCAGTAGGTTAAGGAACAGGAAGAACATGCTGACAAAGGGTCACAGAGATGGAAGAATAGTCTGCTAGGAAAAACACTACATTTAGGAAACTGATGGAAGTTTTACATCCAACACTTACACTAGAGGCCAACATTGCTTGTGATGAATATATTTCATCGATTCGTTTTATATATGGTTCACTGAGTGGCAGTTCTAGTGTTGGTTGAGACGATGGAGAGGAGGAGGCCGATGTGGAGGAGGAGGAGGGCGAGGAGGAGGCCGAGGCAGAGGCAGAGGGAGAGGAGGAGGCTGAGGCAGAGGAGGAGGGTGATAATGAGGCTGAGGATAAGTACGAGGGAAAGGAGGATGGAGGGGATGATGATGGGGATGATAAAGAGGACAAGGATGAGGGTGAAGATGATGGTGATGATATTGATAGCGATGAGGGAAAAATTCATCTTTTACATTTTTGACTGATATTACTGACCTTTGATGTTTATTGTTTTGTTGTGCCTGAATATATGTGTGATTAGGTAGGTCACATTATCTTTATTTTTTATCTATAAATAATAAAACTTTACTTGATGATTTTCTATGAAACCACCCCATTTTAATGAAATTGTAATTTTTTAACAGAATTTAGAAAATTGGTGGTCTGATTAGAAGTCGATATAATGAAATTTTTTAACCTTGAAATAATTTTCTTATAAAATATGTAAATACCATCCCATGAACCTGGGAAATCCCCCCGGACAGCCCCACAGACAACCCCCCATACAGCCCCACCCTCCTCCCTGGACCCTGGACAGCCCCCCACCCTCCTCCCTGGATCCCAGACAGCCCCCTGGACAGCCTCCCCACCCTCCTTCCTGGACCCCAGACAACCCACCAGACAGCCTCCCCACCATCCTTCCTGGACCATGGAAAGCCCCCCAGACAGCCCCCTGAACAGCCCCCCGCCCTCCTCCCTGGACCCCTGACAGCCCCCCGGACAACCCCCGGATAACCTCCCCACCCTCCTTCCTAGACCCCAGACATCCCCCCGAACAGCCCCCGGACAACCCCCACCCTCCTCCTTGGACCGCAGATAGCCCCCAGACAGCCCCCCCAGACAGCCCCCGGACAACCCCTACCCTCCTCCCTGGACCCCGGATAGCCCCTACCCTCCTCCCTGTACCCCGGATAGCCCCCCAGACAACCCCCCAGACAGCCCCCCGGACAGCCCCCACCCTCCTCCCTTGACCATGAACAACCCCCACCCTCCTTCCTGGACCCCATACAGTCCCTCGGACAGCCCCCACCCTCCTCCCTTGACCATGAACAGCCCCCACCCTCTTTCCTAGACCCCATACAGTCCCCCGGACAGCCCCCAACCTCCTCCCTAGACCCTAGACAACCCCCTGACCTGACACCCCAACATTGGGCGAGCGACGATTCGGCATATATAAAACATCATGACAATTCACGAAAGGCTAAGGAACACCTACCTTGATTCTTGAGACAATCACACTCTTAATTCTGTGTCTCAGATCCCAATCTAATATTTCTTCAAGATTCACCCAAAATTCCAATGGAAAATAGGTTTTTAGATCTTCGAAATAAGATGAGAGAAGAGTGCAAACACTAATCTAAAAGAGGAAGTAAGGAGATGATTAGACTCACCCGGATCTTCAATCCGCACTTGACGACACTCAAAATTCCCAAGGATCAAAGGAGATCTTCCCTTAAGAGCCCTTTAAAGCTTTGTATTATGTTGATACTTTAGAAAAAGGATCCATGGGTCATATGTGACATGTACGAGTCAACCCCACCTCAATCCGAGGTACAGTGTGGCCGACACCACTCAAATTGTACCACTTTTATTTAAAATGGACAACATTTTAAGTGAAAACTACAAATGGAATATGAAAAACTAACCAAACACATTCACATTCTATTGATACTTTATAAAAAAGATCCATGGGTCATTTGTGATGTGTACGAGTCAACTCCACCTCAATCCGAGACATAGTGTGGTCGGTACCACTCAAACTGTCTCACTTTTATTTGAAATGGACATGATTTTAAGTGAAAACAACAACTTGCATATGGAAAACTGACCAAATAATTTCTGATTATATTTATACTTCAGGAAAATGATTCATGGCTCATTTTTGATGTGTACGAGTCAAACTGCCTCAATCCGAAGCACGGTGTGGCCGATATCACTCAAAGTGTCTCTCTTTTGTTTAAAATGGACAATGTTTTAAGTAAAAACAACAGACATATGGAAAATCGACCAAAAGTATTCTGATTGTGTTTATACTTTAACATAATGATCCATGGGTCATTTTTGACATGTAATAGTCAACCCCACCTCAATCCAAGGCATGGTGCGGCCAGTACCACTAGTGCCTCACCTTTATTTGAAATGGACAACCTTTTAAGTAAAAACAACAACTAGCATACAGAAAACCAACCTAACTCATTCATATTGTGTTGATACTTTAGGAAAACAATCCATGTGTCATATGTGACGTGTATGAGTCAACCTCAACTCAATCCGAGGCACAGTGTGGCCGGTATCACTTGAAGTGTCTTTCTTTTGTTTAAAATGGACACCCTTTTAAGTAAAAACAACTAGCATACAGAAAACCGACAAAACATATTCAGATTGTGTTGATACTTTAGAATAAGGATCCATGGGTCATTTTTGACTTGTACAAGTTAACCCTGCCATAATCTGAGGCACAGTGTGGCCGATACCACCCAAAGTGTCTCACTTTTATTTTAAATGGACAACATTTAAAGTGAAAACAACAACTGGCATTGGAAAACCGACCAAACGCATTCGTATTGTTTTTTTACTTTAGGAAAATGATCCATGGGTTTTATGTGATGTGTACGAGTCAACCCCGCCTCAATCCGAGGCATGGTGTGGCCAGTATCAGTCGAAGTGTCTTTCTTTTGTTTAAAATGGGCACTCTTTTAAGTAAAAACAAATGGCATACAGAAAACTAACCAAACGTATTTAGATTGTGTTGATACTTTAGCACAAGGATCCATGGGTCATTTTTGACTTTTACAAGTCAACCCTATATCAATCCAAGGCATGGTGTGGCTGGTACCACTCAAAGTGTCTCATTTTTATTTGTAATGGACAACATTTTAAGTGAAAATAATAACTGTCATATGGAAAACCGACCAAACACATTCAGATTATGTTTATAATTTTAGAAAACGATCCATGATTCATATGTGACATGTAATAGTCAACCCTGCCTCAATTTGAGGTACAGTCTAGCTGATATCACTCTAAGTGTCTTTCTTTTATTTAAAATAGACACCCTTTTAAGTAAAAACAATTGGCATATAGAAAACCAACCAAAATTATTCTAATTGTGTTGATACTTTAGCACAAGTATCCATGGGTAATTTTTGACGTGTACAAGTCAACCCTGCCTCAATCCAAGGCATGGTGTGGCCAGTACCACTCAAAGTGTCTCACTTTTATTTGAAATGGAAAAAATTTTAAGTGAAAACAACAAATGGAAAATAGGAAACCGACCAAATTCTTTTTGATTGTATTGATACTTCAGGACAATGGTTCATGGGTCATTTGTGAGTTTTACAAGTCAACCCGCCTCAATATAAGTCACGATGTGGCCAGTATCACTTAAAGTGTCTCTCTTTTGTTTAAAATGGACACTATTTTAAGTAAAAACAACAGACATATGGAAAACCAACCAAACGTATTCTAATTGTGTTGATACTTTAGCATAATGATCCATGGGTCATTTTTGATGTGTATGAGTCAACCCCACCTCAATCCGAGGCACGGTGTGGCCGATACCACTCAAAGTATCTCATATTTATTTGAAATGGAAAACATTTTAAGTAAAATCAACAACTGGCATACATAAAATCAACCTAACGCATTCGTATTGTGTTTATAATTTTGAAAAATTATCTATGGGTCATATGTGACATGCAGGAGTCAACCTCTCCTAAATACGAGGCATAGTGTGGCCGGTATCACTCAAAGTGTCTTTTTTTGTTTAAAATGGACACCCTTTTAAGTAAAAAAAACTGGAATACATAAAACCAACCAAATATATTTGGATTGTGTTGATACTTTAAAAAAATGATCCATGGTTCATTTTTGATGTGTAAGAGTTAACCCCGCCTCAATCCGAGGCATGGTGGGGCCGGTACAACTCAAAGTGTCTCACTTTTATTTGAAATGGAAAACATTTTAAGTGAAAACAACAACTAGCATACAAAAAACTGACCAACGCATTCAGATTCAATTGATACATTTTGAAAACGATCCATGGGTAATATGTGATGTGTATGAGTCAACCCCTCCTCAATATGAGGCACAGTGTGGCCGGTATCACTTGAAGTGTCTTTCTTTTGTTTGAAATGGACAACATTTTAAGTAAAAACAATAATTGGCAGATGGAAAACTGACCTAACACATTCGGATTGTGTTTATACTTTAGGAAAATGATCCATGGGTCATATGTGACGTGTACGAGTCAACCCATCCTCAATTAGAGGCACGGTGTGGCTGGTATCACTCGACGTGTCTTTCTTTTGTTTAAAATGAACACCCTTTTAAGTAAAAACAACAACTGGCATATGGAAAACTGACAAAAAATATTCAGATTGTTTTGATACATTAGAACAAGGATCCATGGTTCATTTTTGATGTGTATGAGTCAACCCCGCCTCAATTCGAGGCACGGTGTGGCCGGTACAACTCAAAGTGTCTCACTTTTATTTGTAATGGACAACATTTTAAGTGGAAACAACAACTGACATATGAAAAACTGACCAAATGCATTTAGATTATATTTATAATTTAAGAAAACGATGCATGGGTCATATGTGATGTGGACGAGTCAACCTTGCCTCAATTAGTCTCACAGTGTGGCCGATATCACTCAAAGTGTCTGTATTTTGTTTAAAATTTACATCATTTTAAGTAAAAACAACTAGCATATGGAAAACTGACCAAACGTATTTGGATTATGTTGATACTTTATCAAAAGGATCCATGGGTCATTTTTGATGCGCAAGAGTCAACCCCGCCTCAATCCGAGGCACGGTGTGGCTGGTACCACTAAAAGTGTCTCACTTTTATTTGAAATGGATAACATTTTAAGTGAAAACAACAACTGACATATGGAAAACTGACCAAACGCATTCATATTCTATTGATACTTTAGGAAAACAATCCATGGGTCATATATGATGTGTATGAGTCAACCTCGCCTCAATATAAGGCATGGTGTGACCAGTATCACTCAAAGTTTATTTCTTTTGTTTAAAATGGACACTCTTTTAAGTAAAAACAACTATCATACGTAAAACCGACCAAACGTATTTGGATTGTGTTAATACTTTAGAAAAATGATCCATGGGTCATTTTTGATGTGTACGAGTCAACCCCACCTCAATCTAAGGCATGATGTTTCCAGTACCACTCAAAGTGTCTCACTTTTATTTGAAATGGACAACATTTTAAGTGAAAACAACAACTGGAATACTGAAAACCTACCAAAATCATTCCGATTGTCTTGATACTTTAGGACAATGATCCATGGGTCATATTTGACATGTAAGAGTCAACCCTACCTCAATTAGAGGAACGGTGTGTCCGATATCACTCGAGGAGTCTGTCTTTTGTTTAAAATGGACATCATTTTAAGTAAAAACAACTGGCATATGGAAAACTGACCAAACGTATTCGGATTGTGTTGATACTTTAGAACAAGGATCCATGATCCAGCCTCACACAATCCACTTCTCATTCGAGGAACTCCTACCCCTGTTCTAAAACACATGACATTTAATATTCCAAGGACAACTTATTTTTTTAAGTCACACAAGCTCATTGATACACACCCATTATCATCATCACTAAGTTCAAAGACACCCGCCCCAAACCCTGGGACATTATATTTGTGTTTGGTTGAAGTCATTTATCCATTTCCTAATTTTGGGTTTATTAGATTCTAATTTCTAAATTCAATCGTGTATGTGTTATACAAAATTCAATTTTGTATGTATTCTTAATTCTGTATAACACATATAATTACATATTAAATTTTTTATGTAGTGCATTCATAATTCATAATTAAATTATGTATTTATTAAATTTAGTATTCAATTATGAATTGAATTCCATATTACACATGTAATTTTCATCTCAATTCTGAATTTAATTCTAAATCAATTATGTATGTTTATAATTACCTTATGAATTATGTTTTAATTTTATATGTGTATAGTTGCAGGGTAAATTATGTGTTAAATCTATATGAATTAATTGTGTATATGTATGTGTTATAGTTGGTTATTTCAGGTAATTGGAGTTGGGAAGCTGGAAATGCAGAAAGGGTAGCCTGGAGCTGGCTGCTGCCTGAATTGCACAGCAAAGCCTATGCCAATGGTTGTAAACCGTTGGAATAGGGATGTGAATGTGTTTTATACCAACAGTTCTAAGAGAACAGTTGGTAAAAAAACTTTCCCAATGGTTTACAAACTATTGGGATATAGTGAAATGTCCATCCTTTACCAACAATTTACACAAACTATTGGTAAAAATCTATAGAAAACTATATTCCAATAGTTTGAAATCATTGGAATAGTATTTTTACCAATGGTTTCAAACCATTGGTAAAAATTTATACCAACGGTTTGATATAACCATTAGTATAATGTAGATTTCCTAACATATACCAATGGTGTTCCAGAAACCATTGACATATGTGTTTCCATATGGATTAATTCCCTACGGTTTGGATAACCATTGGTATATATTATAAAAATGGTTATCCAGCCTTTACCAATGGTTTGGAACATTTGGTAAAGGGTTTATTTCCAGTAGTGATTTGAGTCATTAGTTGGTTGTATATGTCGATTTCCATTATGTTATGCTAATATGGGCAAGGGAAATTTTATAGAAACTAATTTGGTGAAATATAAAATAGAGCGGGTTATGTAGATTTAAAAGTGTATGATTAATTATCAATGTTAGTATATGTATAACACTAATCATTATTGAAAACCATTGAGATTTTACACAAGGGTTTCACTATTCTTGAAGGTGGATCTAGGATGAGGGAACTGAAGGCCTAGAAAATATGTATAGTTTTTTCTATGGTATGAAAATCCATTTGAGACCATTGGGATGACTAGAGAAGTTTCTTACAGATTGTATTTACCCCAACATTATATTATTCTTAAAACATTTACCTTGACTACCTATTGAAGAAATATCAATTGAACCTATATCATATTTTGAAATGGGATTTAATGGAGTTAAAACCCAATGTATCTTATTTTGAGGAAAGGATTATTATTTTGAATTATTTAGAGAATATTCTCAAGCAAGGATTCATCCACTTGTATGGGTGTTATGGTAGTATGAGATAATCAAGTTGGAAACATGGGATAAAGAGGTTGTGATATGAAAACAATGACTAGATCAATT
The DNA here is from genome assembly GCA_963277665.1 of Viscum album. Lineage (NCBI taxonomy): Eukaryota > Viridiplantae > Streptophyta > Magnoliopsida > Santalales > Viscaceae > Viscum > Viscum album. The sequence continues at coordinate 1,740,742,709 of OY728155.1, forward strand.
TATTGATTAGAGTTCCCAAGGAATTTTAAATGATGAAATTTTCTATAGTGGGGAGAATTTTAATGCTCATAATTTTGGAATTAATTTATTTATTAACATGGTCTATAATCTTATTTCTTAGTTCATCAGATCTAGAATAGGGTGTTTACCTTAGGGTCAAAATCCTATATGAATTTAGGTTTGGAGTATATGATAGGAGAAATTTTACTAGGATGTTGGGTCTCTCGTATGGTCCCTATAAATTCACAACAACCATGAATTTAATGCCTGATATCATCCTATAATAGTTAAACATCCCATCCCTAGACTATTTCCCAGTGCACAACCTATTATTCTACCATCATGATAGAAATAGTTCATCATTATATTTTAAAGTAAAAATTTTAAATTTTATAAATTTAATTAGATAAAACAGATATCATTTTTGAATTTATAAGGATGAATTTATCGTAGGGTGAATTTTTGGAATTTTTCATAAATACTTGATTTTTGGATGAATAGTGAAAAATGCCAATTTTTGCAAAACTTTTATTTATTTTCATTAAATAATGTAATTTAAAAGGAACATATTGTTTTGGATTTGGTTTTAAATTAAAATAATATATATTTTATTAATTATAATATAATTAATTACATTATAATCCATATTATATTTTATTCTTGATATAATATTTTTTTTCTTTAAGACACATTTTTCTAAAAAACCGTTTTTCATTGCATTTTATGCACTTATATTAAAATTAATTTCTTCTAATTAGAAAAATTAAAAATTGAATAATGGATATTATATTTTTAATTATGAGGATAAAATTTATTAATAAAGTTAATTTTTATTTTTGTTCATTAAGAATAGTAACTTTAGAAAAATGTTGTCACCATAGTAAAGGGATAAATAGGCTAATTAGGGTAAAAAGATTGTGATAAGGTTATAAAGAATCATCTTAATTATTATTATATGTTGTTATTTTAAACCTTTTTAATTTATATTAAATATTTAATTGTTTATGTTCCATTTAACCCTTAGTAAGATACTTATAATATTTAATAGTTAGGAAAAATTTCAAGTGTGCCACTCACCTCAATTATAAAAGGGCACCTCATATCATCTATTACAAAAAACACATAATACATTTAGATTAACCAATATATTTGAAAATATATTCTCAATATACCTCCCCACATTCTATAAGTTCTAGTCTCACCAAAATACCTCTTCAATAAGGATTACGGTCCAACCCAAATGAGGTTACAAAACAAAGAGGTATTTGTCCTTACCATGCCTTTTAATGTTCCTTTCTTCTTATGCCCCTAAAAATATTAAATAACAATTTTTTAGATAATTAAATAAGTATATTAACCAAAATTAGACATTTTTATGTAAATGGTACATCAATTTCCTATATACTTTTTGTCCCATGGAAAATAAAAACTTCACTCATGCGTTTGTACGACATAACATATCCACGCATTTGTGTAATTTGTTTTTCATTACCTATTTATTTGGATGGTTATAAAGATTAAAATAATGAATATATATAATATTTATGAAATAATTAAGATTCTTTAAATATAGTATATCATCTACCTTCTTACCATTCCATATGTTGAATAATGCTAACGTCATTCATGCGTATGTGTGGACTACCACCACCACGAAGCAATGTGATTGGTTTTTATATTACCACCATGAATGGCTGATTCTAAAAATGTATATAAATAAAAATATATATTATTGAAACTATTAACATTTTTGAGATTATTTTTCCATTTTATGACACATTTAACCATGGTTAATATTCTAAAGTAATTTTAGAGAAACTTGACAAACAACCTTAAATGGTTAGAGTTTATTCTACAATCTCATTTTTATTTAGGATTATTTATATTTAAATCTATATTAAAAGAAATTATAAGATAAATATATTTTAAAATACATTTAATATATTATAAAATATTTATTTGTCATGTTTACATGTATTACTATCATTTTAATCTCTACGGTACTTAAAACAACTGATAATTTTTTTTAAGGAAAACTGAACATATTTCTCATTTTGGTCGGAAATATTTCTTCTGTACATCCTTGATCAATATAATTTTTTCAATAATGTTTATAGTATGATTATATGACTATTTAAATTAATTTTAAACTATATTTTACTTCATTGCAAAGTTTTAAAAGGAATTATCTTGTTGTTTTCCAAAAGAGGTACTTTTGATTTTTTACCAAAAGTGTGAAGGGTATCTTTGTTTTAATTTTTACGAAATGAAAAGATTTTTCAGTAGTTATAAACATTATTTTACTATAATATTCTATTAAAATATTCTATTTTTATTTTAAAATAAACGAATTTTATCAATATTCTAGAAATATTTATTTAAAATTTTACCAAAAGAAAATTATATTTTTTCTCATGATTTCAAAGAAAGAATTGAATGTTATTTTAAAGGTATTTCATCTATATTAAACATATTTTGATGATTATTATGATTTAATAGGTATATAATATAATTATACCATCCACCTTACTACACAGTATGGATTATGATTATGTTTTTCTACTTATTAACCAGAGAAAATGTTAACATTTCATGTCAGTTTTCAATACGAATGTTTATGTTTATTAGGAATTAAATTATTATCTATTTATTTCATATAATAAATGAATTTGAATTAGTAAGTGATGATAGGGGCCTGATATATCCCATTTATGCATTTATAGGTCTCATGAGAAAAAATAGTTTGGTTATTTTGCATATACCTTACCTATTTATGTATGATGCCTTGGAACAAGGCCTTAATGGTAAGATTATGATGTCTAACATTATAAATTATATCATTATGAAACTAATTATTGTTATCCATGTAATTATTATTATTTTTATGTCATAAATGGATATATTCCCCTTTTATGATATTATTTGTATAGAATATTTGATTATTTTTTATCTTTTATATATTATTCATGCTTTGTTTTTTCTATCACAGCTTCTGTTGTACGCTTTACCATACCAAACATCCGAGTTCAACCTTTATTATGTTTTTGTTTTACTAGGATAAAAATATGTTATCAAGGAATTATTTTATGAATATACTAGAAAAAATAATAAAGTTATACCTTGTATCTTGTGCCAATGTAGTAAAAGGACCATCATTTTTGTGTTACTGGAGTTGGGGTGTTACAATGCAGTCTTAGAATTTATAGTTAAAGATACCCAAATAGTTCCTAAATGGTATTAGAGACTATATAATATAATAATTTTGGGGTATTGAGATCTGCATGGTCCATGTATAGTATTGATATGACCATGAATAGAAATCATTAAATTGAATTTATATGAAGTATTTTCATCATTAAATACCTAGAAACTCATTAAAATGGAATATTATTCATCTTAAACTCTCTTTAATGATTTTATATGAAGTTTAGTCAAAATTTTGTGATCTACCAACCTCTCATCAATGGATTAAAGAAGTAATTATTTTGTATTGGATGATGAATTATAAGAGAAACATATATCTACTTTATCACTATTAAAACCACTTGTTTATCTCTCATATCCTAGATTGGAGATATTAGATATTTTAATCTATGGTCATGGATTTATGGTTGTGTTCTTCTTGATAGGGATTTTTTGATTCATCTCTTTAGCATATGAATTGGATCCTAGAATTTGGGAATTTCCATGAATAATAAGACTATGCCAGTGTATTTGATCTCATATATGGATTTTATAATTTCATATGAATTTTTGATTGATCATAATCAATTGAGGACTAATTTACTTAATTTATTATTACATTGTGAATTTTTGAAGATAATAGATTTTGGCATAATCGATTTTGATAGAAAATATAGAGGTTATTTTATAACTAATGACTTTGGAATGAAATTTAGAATATGTTAATGGAGATTAAAAAACATGTGACTAAATTTACTAATAATTTATAAAATATTTTTTAAACATTGAATAATAGTTGTAATTATTTGGATTTGAAATAAGGATTTTAATAATGAATAATTTTTTTTTTGTTTTGGCATTGAAACAGAGTATTCAATTTGGAATTCATGTTTCATGAAACAATTTTGTTTATAAAAATTATGATATTTTGTGTTAAAAATATTTGTATAAATTGATTTTAATGGATTTAATTATGGTATGTGGATTTGAACTTGGTTTTGGGAAAAGTATTAGTGAGTTTCTCTGTTTGTTAACATTGTTTTTAGGAGACATTTTTTTAAATTTTGAAAGATTCATCTACAGGGATCAGTGGATTAAGGAGTGTGTGTTATTGTGATAGATGGTTTAAATAATGGTTTTCTAAAGTCAACACTAATTATTGTGTAATTTTTCATGTATTAATGGGGATACAGTGTAACACCCTGAGATTTTAGAATATATTTTCCTTTATAATAAATTAAACGAGTTTAATAGCTTGTGATGTAAATATCACCAAATATAAGTGAATTATTATTTATTACTAGAAAAATTGGGAGAAATTATTATATAGTAAATTTAAAAGATTTTTTTTGAAAAGGGTCAAATTCAATTAAAAAATTACAAATTATTCCAAAGAAACTATTTTGAGCTATTTTTGGAATTTGGAATTTTCATTAAATTCAATACTTTTGAGAAATTATAAAAATAAATTTTATTAATAAAATTAAATAAATAATAAATAAAATTAATTAATTATATCTAAAAAAGTGTTAAGTATTGATAAGTAATACTAGTCTAATAATTCTTGGTCGAACAAAAATGTTTTGTTTAGAAATAAAAGTTTTATCATATATTATATATGTTTCATTTAAAATTAATATTTATAAATTTTATAATATTAATTTTACAAGGTAATATTTAGTTTTAAAATTTAACATGTCAAAATTTTGTTAGGGTATTTTTGAATTTTTTTTGAAATGGGTGATTTTTAAGTGAATAGTGAAAAATACCATGTTTATAAATTCAATAAATTTTATGAAATTATTATGATATAATCATGGATTAAAAATATATTAAATATTTTTTAAAAAATACATGTATTTATGTAGTAAAATAAATCACATAAAACTATTATGTTTAATATGTAAACCCATTATTGACTTTTTAAAGCCAAAGTTATGTTTTATTCTAATAAAAAAAATAGTCATTCACCCTTAATTAAGTATTCACAATTATCCATTCACATTTTCATGATTTTAAAGTAATAAAATATTTTTTTTATTCATAATTCAATATAATTTATGTGAATCAAATTTATACATGATTTTGGTGTAAATTAATTTTTATGGTTAAAAACCATTTTTCTAAAAACTATTTTTCGTTGTATTTTGCATACTTATATTAAAAGTAATTTATGCCATTTTTATAAATTGAATTTGATAAAATGGTTTCCTTATTATGAATATTAATTTAAAAGTTTTTTTGTTATATTATAAATTTAATTTTAGGTCATAAAAACAAGTTACCATGGTAAATGTTAAGTTATCATAGTAAATGATAAAATGAGTTAAAACTGATTAAACTGAGAGATAAAGATTCTAATATCACAAAAAATAGCTATAATTTATTATTTGAGTGTATTTAGACCTAAATTATTGTTATATTATATAATGGGAATATATTTGTTTCCAATTTCAAATTAAAATGAATTTATATTATTTTAATATTAAAGGTATTTATGTGGGTTCCAATCCCCTAAATAATAAAAGGTAACCCCCTATCCTAACTTATCTACAAAAATTGAGAACCTTATTTTGAAAAATATATACCCAAATTACTTCCCAAATATTCTACCCACACCCTATAGGTTCTCATCTCACCAAAATATCATCATATGGAGTCTTAAGGTGTAATCTTGAGGAAGATACCTAAGGGAGATATAATTTTCTTAACCGTGTTCTTTCAAGTTTATTTTCTATTACACCTCCTAAAAATATCCCATAACCACATTAATATAATGAGATTTGTATCATTATTACAAAAAATGTTATTTTTTATGATAAAAATATTTATCTACCTCCTTTCCTTTTAATGGAAAATGAAATTGTCACTCATGCTTACGTGCAGACTACCGCCTGCATGAAGTAATATATTTTATTTTAATAAAATCTATCATGTATGGTTATATAGTTGGATTTAATAAATATATATGATATATATAACATAATCAGTACTATTGAAATATAAATAATTATTTAAATTCATTTCTTTCCATGCACTGAAAAATGAATACATTACTTGTGCATACGTGCGGACCACCACCACCATAAGTGATGTAATTAATTTTTCATCACATAATTAAATGGATTCTTATAAAAGTGTATATAATGAATAAATACTATATTTATGTAATTATTAATATTCTATATAATATTAAATTATGAACAAGGTATAAGGACCATGATCATCAAACTGGAACGAGCATAGAAAACCGAACAATTGACAACCAAAAATTGATTTTAATGAAGAATTGTTTAAAAATGGGTAATTGGAAAATGTATGGGAGTTATATATATTCATATAAGTAAGAATTTATTTCTGGTATATATGTACAATAATTATAAATTTATTATAAAATTTGTTAAAGTGTATATGAAAAAATTCAGGACTTGAGGTAAAGGTTTATGTTACAACTCATTTTTTATCAGGATTGTTTATGTTTCAATTTTCCTTGGGATAATTATATGTTATTTATCTTATAAAATCCATATATAATATAATACTATAGTTACATTTGATTTATTCAAGTATTAATTCAATTTTCCCCTCTTTGGTACTAAAAAATACTAAAAAAAATGCTTTTAAGAAAAGCTATCGTTTTTTTTCTCCTTTTTGGATGGGAATATTTTTCTTCCATATTAGTGTTATTAATTTTTTTAAAGTTATTATATAATATTAAATTATTACTAAAGTTATTTTTCTACTATATTTGGCTATATTTACATATTTTTAATGAGATCTTCTTTTTTATTTTCTAAATGGGTTATTGTTGAATTTCATTACAAAAGTGTTAAAATAATGTTTTTATACATTTACACAAGGAATATATTTTACCACCACTATTTCATTTATTAATCATGAAGCACAGATAATAATTTTCAATTATTTTTCAAAGAAAACCGTACCACCATTATTCTAGTAATTTTTAGTTTTTTATGTTTTCAAAAAGAAAAGACGTTTTCTTCTTATTTTTTAAAGTATTTTTCATCTATATCAATATCCTTTAGGGAATATTATACTTAAATAGGTATATGATCCAGTTATACTATCCACTTAATTTATTTGTATGGTTTGTAATGATAGTTTTTAATGATGTTTTCATGAACCCTATTTCATTGACATGTGTTAATTAAATTTTTTTTATATAATGAATGTTATTATAATCTTGTAGAACACATATATAAGGTTTTAATTATATTATTTTTAGGTCTATAATTATATTATCCTCCAATTTATTAGGTAAATCTTGATATCTCATGAGATAATACTAAAGGGAATGAGGAGTGAACCCAATCCAGTATGAGACCGTGTTCATTATGTTTATGGGAATGGGGAGTGAAACCAAATAACTATTGGACTCTATACACTATGTTATGATGGTATTAGAAGTTATCATTTAATAAGCAAATTATTTTCTATGCTTATGTGTATGAAAAAAATTATATCTTTTTCTTATGATATTTTATCATGGATCATGGTTTATTTTTGATGATTCAACCCTTACGAGTCTTTTATTTTATTATTAGAAAGCCTTATTTCATGGAATATAATTTATGGTATATGAATTACTGGGTTCAAAATTTATGATTATGTTCTTATTCACATATAATTATCTTATTCTCATTTAGGATCATTGATTGATATCTACCATGTTTACCATTATTGAGCATATGAGCTCACCAATTATTATGTTATCATTTCCACTGATTAATAAGAATGGTTTTAAGTAGAATACTTCTTAAAAGGGAACTATATTAAATGTAATTTGTGGGATATGTTGAAAATATTTCATAAAATAAGTTTATTATCCATATAATCTATAAATAAAATACACCTTTATGGTTCCCAGGTATGTATCATTATATGATGTATTGAATATTCATCTAAAATGATGTAATGTTTATTTAAGTGATTCTTGGGTTTCATCAGTTGGTATCACAGTAGGGTTTAGTTTTTTTGGGTATTAGGTTATGAAGAATAAGAGAGTATAACCTAAAAAACAATGTTAGAAGAGATATAGTATAAACCTATATTTTAATGGACTAATAAAATGGTGTTATAATTTTGGACTTCTTAGGAATGATTTTCATTATCAAATGATTGTTTAATTTGATTAGTATTGATTGAATCTACCAGTAACCATTTTGGTGTTATAAAATGATGAAAAAATGAATCAAATAGATAAAATTATGCTTATTATTCATTTACGAACTTTAAATAGCATATTTATATATGGTTATTTACAATATTATGTATTAGAAGAATTTTATAGGAGAATCACATCACCACTTAAATGGTTATATATTGATTTATCATTGAAAACCCCTAATGGAATTATGATTACATCTCAAGTATATAACTCCACTCTCATTAATGATTTTGATAATATGCTTCCCAGAAATCTTATTATTCCCCCAATATTCAAATTTGATGTGATTTCAGGCATGTATTGGATCTCTATTTATAGAGACTATATCAGATAATGGGAAGTCACATTTGATATTCCAAATCAAATTATGATTATCAATGAGTGTGAGGATGAACATGAAAATCAAATGGAAATTTCTCATATGATATGGGACTTACTACCTATTCATGATTGATATTTATCTCAAATGGTTAGGGAGAAACTCATCATTGAAGGTATTCTTATTGTGTGGAAATTTTTCAATGTATTTAATAAAGATTTTCCTAGTATTCTAATGAATCTCGAAGTTTATTTTTCAATATAATTCATACCTATGGATACACCTATTTTAAATAATTATTATTGAATTGACCTAATTGAGTAGTCAGAATTGAAGAAGAAACTCCAAGATAATATAGAAAAGGAATTCATATTCCTTTATTTATCACCATGGGGTGCACCTATTATTTTTATTAAAAAGAAATATGGTTCAATACATTTATGAATTGATTGTAATAGACTTAACAATATCACTATCAAGAACACATATTCTCTACCCTATATTGATGACTTGTTTTATTAAATATGTGGATATTAATACTTTTAAAAGAATGAAATTTGATCTAAATATCATCATTTATGGTTCAAAAGGGAAGATATTCCCAATAGATCCTTTCGTATGAGGTATAGACACTATGAATTTATAGTGACTTCATTTGGACATACTAATGCCTCTATTATCATCATGTATCTATTGAATATATTCCTTAAACATTACTTTGATATTTTTGGGGTAGTCTTTATATATGATATTTTCATATATTCCATGACCAAGGAAGAACACGAGGATCATTAGATTATTGTGTTAAAAACTTTGATAAATGATAAGTTTTATACCAAATTTAACACATTTTAATTTTGGATAAAGAAATCATCATTCTTGGGTCATTTAATTAAAAGTGAGGGCATACCGATGGATCCTTCAAAGATATAATGTAACAAACAACATTTTTTCAATGGAAATTCCCTTATTATAAATATGTCACATAAAAACACAACATAATGAACTACTAAGTGCTAAGTGACCTTTAAACATAAGTTTGTTACTTTTGTGTTTTGAATTTCGAAAATTCGACATACAAGGTTGTGTTCAAGATGATTTTTGGAGTCTAATGAAACAAAAAAATAATTTTCAGTGAATAGTAGCATACCCTTGTGAATAGTAACATAACCTTTTGAATATTATTATGAACCTTATGAATATTAAATAATCAAACATAAGATTAACCTTACCCAGGAATAATTAAATAAAATTAAGACATCTTAGAATGTGGCAATTTGACCTTAGTAAACGTTTTGGTATTTTGCGAGTCATAAATAGTTAATTATAATTAATTAATTAATTTAAAAGAAAATTTATTTTCCTAAAATTTATTCATAAATTATTGAATCAATGTCTTATAGTTTTTAGATAATTTTATAAGACCCTACGTAATTTTTGAAAGCACTATAAAATCAGTTTTAACTTTTAAAAACTGTTTTTTAAGTAAATTATGATTTTAATTAAATATTAAATTAATAATATTTATAAAATTATTTTTGAAAAATGGACTTCATTTTTGGATTCTACACGTTGAAAAATGGTAGGGGTAAAGTTTTGGGATTTTTCTGAAATACTTCAATTTTCGGGGGAATAGTAAAAAATACAGTTTTTTGCATAATCGGTGTATCCTAAATTGCATAATTAATGATGTAATAATGAAATAAAAATTCTAGAACTTTAGGTTAGGAAAAATTATATTTAATTTCATAAATGGTTCCTTAAAATACAATAAATTCAATTTTCAAACCTAAAATGAACTTTCTAAAGTCTAAAGTCTAAAGGTGATTTCTTAAAGTGTCTTTTTCTCTTTCTTTAACTTTAATTTTAATAAATTAATGAATTAGAATTATAAAGATTAATTAAAGCCTAAAACGAATTATATTATATTAATATATGATTTAGGATGTCAAAAAACTACTATTATAAGTCTAACACTTGATATATTATTTTATTTAATATTTTATACTAAAAACACCTCCCTTCTCATGTATAAATAACCCCTCCCCATCCCCTTGCCAAACCACACCTCTCAAGAGTCAAGAATTGTCTAAACTCTACCCAATAATCTCCCCTAGCCCCTCCCCCATGTCCAAGACCTTCTGGTATCATCAAAAGACCAAGCTTAGTCCCCTTAAGAATGATCTCTAGAGGAGGATTCAAGAGGTAATTTATCTTCCTCTTTCCTTTAATTCCCTTTCAATTTTAAGTCCTTTTCTTATTCTCTCCCAAACTATATTTATCCAAATGGTATGGTTACTCTAGTATCACACATATAATTTAATTTTATGATACTAATGGGATATTATACCATACAACCCCCTTCTCCTCTTCCTTTTATTTTATAAAAGAAAACGTTGTTCGTAAGGTGTTAATCTATCACCTTTAAGAACGACATGTTTTATTTTTCCATTTCTACCTACAGATCTGGTCACAAAACCATTTTTATGGTCGAAATAGAGTATTATATATGTATTATGTCCTATTTTAAGTTCTGGAACTAACTTATGTACATATTACTAGATGAGTAAACAAAACAAGTTCGTTTGGTCGAAAAACCACCCAAATTAACCCAAACGATCATCATTAAATTCCTATCTAATGATTCATCCACATGGTATAAAATTTAATTCATATTAATATCATTTTAAATTATGGAATATCATTAATAACATGTAATGTATGTTTACCCATGTTCTACACAAACTTCAATTCATGAATACATGTGAAACACTCAAGAAAACCATAAAAACGAACATTCCCGAACAATGTTTTTAAACTATATAACTCATAAAAGGGCTCATAAAATCACTTAATAAAACCATAATGAACCTTATTAATGTAAGAAAGGTTATGTACTTCTAATTAATGAATATAATGTTATTATACAGGACATTAAATAGAAGGAAGCATTGAGATACAAGGTAAGGGAAAATTCTCGAACGAAACTTTCATCCTTCGGGTTCTCCCTCTTTCACTCCATTTTTGATATGGTTACTCCTATAAAATCATTTGTTCATAATTGTCTTTCCTTTTCTGGGATATAAATGTTTTCCACTATTTTTTATGTCAAACAAAATGTTTTCTAGAAGAACTCTTATTTTAAGAACACACCTTTTACTTATCACTCAAAGTGGACTGTTCTTGTAACATGTATGTTATTACCTCTTTAATTTGGGAACCCAAAGTTTATGATTGTGTTATTATGAGATGAAAACCATTACTTTACATGGGTTAGTAATGTTCATTTTTGATATGTGTTCTATGTGGCAAGCATGATAATGATAATTTTATTATGTGACAGGTGCACCTAGTATTATATAGCACAATATGAATGTTTCAAAGCGACGGGTGTGCCCAGAATTATACAGTGCTCTAATGCATTAGGTAAAGTGATAAATCTCATGAGTAAATGTGAAATTATGTATGTACAATATTCTAGATTGGTTCACAAGTATGTGTGGTTGTTAACCACTAAGACATGATGTTTCTTTTTTTTACATTGCGACATTTCAAGTCCTATATTTATGCTTCCTCTCATTTTCATGATCTGTATCCCATGTTATGATTTTGATCACCCCATGCTATATTGGTCTTTTATATCCTCTTACTGGGCTTTTAGATCACCCCTTTTGATGTATATCCTCAGGTGGCTACATGTACTAAGGAGAGGACAAGTGCCAATAAGAATCTAAAGAAGAAGAAATTAAATAAATGTTTATGCTTGATGTTGTAAAAGTTATGAATGGTCCTAGTTTTCCCAAGAAACTAAACATTTGGATCCTCTATGTGTAATAATATTATGTTTTTATCTTTAAAATGATTTAATAGTGATGTAAGAAAAGGTTGGGTCGCTATAGTTGGTATCAAAGGAAATGTTTAGTTAATTTGGGAATTGGGATTAGTGAACCCTAAAGAAAACCTCTAGCATGAGACTAATTACAAAAATGGACACGAGAATATTTACATAGGGATCCCATATGTTATGTTTTTGGTATAAATTATTTAAATTAATAAGTTATTCATGACTTGTTTACTTATGTTTTGTTCTAACCTTTTCAATTTTAGAAAATGGTGGTAACCAGGAGAAATCAGGCCAACAAATCGTGCGAGGGCCGATGAAATGATTGCCCAAACGAAATCCCCAATGATTTGGGAGGTGGAGTTCAAAACTTCATGGTGATGCTTACCCAATTATCTCAGGTTATGAACAATAACCATAATAATCGGGAAAATCCTCCTTCACTAAATAGGGAGCAACTGGCTATCAAATGTTTTATGCGGCAATGACCACTGACGTTTAGTGGATCTTCTGATCCACTAGTTGTGGAATAGTGGGCCAACTCCATGGAGAAGATCTTTTCTGCGCTTCACTGTTCTGAGATGGAGAAGGTGAATCTATCCATTTATCGTCAATATGGAGAAGTCGATCAATGGTGGGATTTGATTAATAACACCAATCTAAGGGAGGAAATTGAAGAGATGGAATGGGAAGACTTTAAGATAATGTTTCTTAATAAGTAATTACCACAAAATCTTTGCATGAAGATGGAGAGAGAATTCATAGAGCTAAAAAAAAAGGATAATCTGTCACAACCTATGAAGTGAATTTCACAAGGATTTCAAGGTGCGCTTCAGGTTTTGTTATCAACAATGATAGTAAAATTGATAGATTCTTTAGTGGATTAAAACCACACCTTCTAAAGCCTCTTTCAATTCGAGACTTTGGGAGTTATGAAGAAGTTGTTCGATGTGCTCTCAATGTGGAGATGGATTTTGGAGAATGGACCCATGGCTATGGGTATAAGGAAAAAAAGACAGAGGTTCAAGCCGGTGGATCTAATGAAAAAAGTGGGAAGAAAATCAACAACCCACATGCAAAAAATGTGGGAAGTTTCACCATGGGAACTGCCTCAGAGGGACGGGGAAGTGCTTTAAGTGTGGGAAAGAAGGAAATCATGATCAAGAGTGTCAAAAAGGCACAAAAATGAAGGAGAATGTAGCTAATGAAAGGAGAGAACCACTCATTGTTCAATGATAAAACTGTAGGGAGCTAGGGCACTATGCAAACCAATGCACTAAACCTCGAGCTCTCGAGGGTAATTAGCGTCACCAGCCAATGAAGCCAAAGGAACAAAGGAAGGCTTATTCCATCACTATTATGGAGGTGGAGCATGATAATAAAGTCGTACAAGGTAAAATTCCTATTCACTCAATAATGGCAAAATTCTTATTTGATTCTGGTTCTACGCATTCCTTTATATCTTACAGGTTTTCTAGAAATACAGAATCGAATCCCTGAAACCTTGAAGTAGAGATATCTGTAAAAACACCAAGTGGTGCAATCATTGCAACCCAAGTGTTTGAATCCTCTCCTGTTGGCGTATGTGGGAAGATTCTTCCGGAAAATCTTGTAATACTTCCCTTGGTGGAATTCGACTCTATAATGAGAATGGATTGGATCTCGTTATATAGAGCACATATCAACTGTTAGGAAAAGGAAATATATTTTCATATTCCGAACCATCCCATGCTCCTATACAAATGCAAGGAAGATCATGAATCTCCTTTAAAAAATCCTTTGATTGTGTGGGTGTTGATTCTCTATGAAGAAGCATACCTCACCCAAATGGTTGAGTTGAAGGAAAGTGCCAACCTTAAGGAAATGCCCATTGTGAGGGAATACGGTGATGTATTTTCTGAAGAGTTACCCAGAATTCCCCCAGATCCTGAGGTAAAGTTATCAATTCAACTCATACCCGGAGATACTCCTATCTCAAAGTGTCCCTATAGGATGGATCCTATCGAACTGGAGGAGTTAAATAAGCAGCTACAGGAGCATCTGGACAAAGGGTTCATACGCCCTAGTGCATCACCTTGGGGTGCACCAGTGCTCTTTGTGAAGAAGAAGGATGGAACAATGCAGGTGTGTATTGATTATCAGGAACTCAACAAGATCACCATAAAGAATAAGTATCCTCTCCCTAGGATTGATGACTTGTTCGATCAGTTAAGAGGAGATCAATACTTCTCAAAGGTGGATCTTCGTTCTAGATATCATCATGTAAAGGTGAAGAAGGAAGATATTCATAATATTTCCTTCCGTACAAGGTATGGGCACTTTGTGTTTTTGGTGATTCCCTTCGGACTTACTAATACCCCTGCAATATTTATGGATTTGATGAATAAAGTCCTTAGACATTACCTAGACAAATTTTTGGTAATGTTTATTGATGATATTCTCATATACTCCAAGAGAAAGGAGGAACATGAAGAACATCTAAGACATGTGTTGGCGACATTGAGAAATGAGAAGTTGTACGCTAAGTTAAACACGTGTGACTTTTGGATGAAGAAAGTCACGTTCTTGGGACATGTGATCACAAGTGATAAAATTTCTATGGATCCTTCAAATAAAAAGGAAATTGAGGAATGTCCCAGGCCCTCTAGTGTCACATAAATCCATAGTTTTCTTGGATTAGCTGGGTACTACCGATATTTTGTGAGAAACTTCTCACGATTGTCAAGACCGCTAACTAAGTTAACAAGGAAAGGGATAAAGTATGTCTGGACAGATGAATGTGAGGGAAGCATCAAGGAGATAAAGAGAAGGCTGATCACTGCACCTGTACTCACACTACCAAAAAGTGGACAAAGTTTTGTGATATACAGTGACGCTTCAAAGAAAGTATTGGGTTGTGTACTCATGCAAAATGATAATGTGATAGCCTATGCCTCACGACAATTGCAGATCCATGAGCAGAACTACCCGACGCATGATCTAGAGATGACAACCGTGATTTTTGCTTTGAAAATCTGGCGGCACTACCTTTATGGTGACAAGTGTTACATATACACCGACCACAAGAGCCTAAAGTATATATTCACACAAAAGGATCTCAACATGCATCAAAGGATATGGTTAGAGATAATCAAGGAATATGATTTCTCTATTCACTATCATCCTGAAAAGGTGAACAAGGTAGCTGATGCTCTAAGCAGAAAAGAACCTTCTACTCTATCTATGTTGTGGATTGAGAAAGACCCTATCTTCTTGGATATGAAAATAATGGATTTGAAAATCATAAGGGAAGGGGATACATCCTACCTTTCCCAAATGATTTCTCAACCATCCATACAAGAGAAGATTAAGGAAGCACAAAGGTATGATGTGGAGATATAAAATAGGGTGAATGCAGTAAAGGAAGGGAAGCTGCAAGAGTTTCATATCGATGATGATGGTGTAATTGGTTTGGAATGCGGCTTTGTGTGCCTTCATCACCCAGGATAAAGAAGGAGCTATTGGACAATGCACATAACTCAACTTTCTCTATCCATCCCAGGAGTACCAAGATGTACCGTGATCTCTGAGAACACTTTTGGTGGGATAACATGACGAAGGATATTGCAGAATATATATCAAGGTGCTTGGTATGCCAGCAAGTTAAAGCTGAGCGACAAAAGTTTAAAGGTATAATGAAACCATTGCCTATACCCATGTGGAAATGATAAAATGTTACTATGTACTTTGTCATGGGTCTCCCGAAGACATCAAAGGGAAATAATGCGATATGGGTTTTGGTTGATCGACTCACCAAGACTGCCAGTTTTATTGTTATTCGGGAAGATCTATCACTTGGACAACTTGCAAAGATATATGTGAAGGAAGTCATGAGACTGCACGATGTTCCACTCTCAATTGTCTCTAACCCTGATCCAAGGTTCACATCTAAATTCTGGAAGAGCCTTAAAAATGATTTGAGTATTGAATTAAATTTTAGCAAGGACTATCACCCCCAAACTGATGGCCAGTCTGGAAGGACTATTCAGACGCTTGAAGATATGCTAAGAGGCTGCTCTCTAGAATTCAAAGGTGGATGGGATCAACATCTCCCATTAGTTGAGTTCTCATACAACAATATATTCCACTATGATTCATCACTAACTATCACCCCCAAACTGATGGCTGGTCTAAAAGGACTATTTAGACACTTGAAGATATTCTAAGAGGCTGCTCTCTAGAATTCAAAGGTGGATGGGATCAACATATCCCATTGGTTGAGTTCTCATACAACAATAGATTCCACTCTACTATTCAGATGGCTCCATATGAAGCTCTGTATGGAAAGTGGTGTAGAACTCCAACCTGTTGGGATGGAGTTGGAGAAAGAAAGCTACTTGGAACAGATCTTCTACAAGAGATGATATAGAAGGTTAAAGTCACCCAGAAACACATCAAAGCTGCTCAAAGTCGGCAAAATAGCTATACTAACAACCATCGAAGGGACTTGGAGTTCGACGTTAGAGATAAATTCTTCCTTTGAATATCTCCATGGAAGAGAGTCATGCGATTCTGGAAGAAAGGGAAGCTAAGCCCAAGGTATATTGGCCCCTTTGAGATCCTTGACTGCATAGGAGCCGTGGCCTATTGTCTGACACTTCCACTGAATATGGCTCGAGTTCATGATGTGTTTCATGTATCACCACTGAGGAAGTACATACCAGAACCCTCACATGTACTAAAATCAGAGGTGGTGCAGCTGGAAGAAGATATCTCCTATGAGGAGCAGACAATAAAGATTCTGGATCGGAGAGATAAGGTACTAAAAAACAAGACAACCCACCTTTTCAAAGTGTTTTGGAGGAACCATAAGTTTGAGGAAGCAACTTGGGAACCAGAAGAGGCAATAAAGGAGAAGTACCCTCACCTATTTGTGTAAAGTGAAATTTTGGGGGTGAAATTTATTAAGGGGAGAAGAATGTAACGACCCAAATTTTTTCAATGGAAATTACATTCTTATAAATATTTAACATGAAAACACAACATAGTAAACTACTAAGTTCTAAGTGACCTTTAAACATAATTTTGTCACTTTTGTGTTTTGAATTTTGAAAATATGACATATAGGGTTGTGTTAAAGATGATTTTTGGAGTCTAATGATACAAAAAAATAATTTTTGGTGAATAGTAGCACACCCTTGTGAATAGTAACATACCCTTATGAATAGTATTATTACCCTTATCAATATTAAATAATCCAACATAAGAGTAACCTTACCCATGAATAATTTAATAAAATCTAGACATCTTAGAAAGTGACAATTTGACCTTAGTAAACGTTTTGGTATTTTGCAAGTCATAAATAGTTAATTATAATTAAATAATTAATTTAAAAGAAAATTTATTTTCCTAAAATGTATTCATAAATTATTTAATCAATGTCTTATAGTTTTTAGATAATTTTATAATACCCTACGTAATTTTTGAAAGCACTATAAAATCAGTTTTAACTTTTAAATTTTTTTTAAGTAAATTATGATTTCAATTAAATATTAAATTAATAATATTTAGAAAATTATTTTTGAAAAATGGAATTCATTTTTGGAGTCTACACGTCAAAAAATGGTAGGGGTAAATTTTTGTGTTTTTTCTGAAATACTTCAATTTTCAGGTGAATAGTAAAAACTACAGTTTTTTGCATAATCAGTGTATCCTAAATTGCATCATTAATGATGTAATGATGAAATAAACATTATAGAACTTTAGGTTCGGCCAAATTATATTTAATTTCATAAATTTTTCCTTAAAATACAATAAATTCAATTTTTAAACCTAAAAAGAACTTTCCAAAGTCTAAAGTCTAAAAGTGATTTCTTAAAGTGTCTTTTTCTCTTTCTTTCACTTTTCTTTTAATAAATTAATGAATTCGAATTATAAAGATGAATTAAAGCTGAAAAATAATTATATTATATTAATATATGATTTAGGATGTCAAAAAACTACTATTAAAAGTGTTACATTTGATATATTATTTTATTTAATATTTTATACTAAAAACACCTCCCTCATCATGTATAAATAACCCCTCCCACTCCCCTTGCCAAACCACACCTCTCAAGCTTCAAGAATTGTCTAAAATCTACACAATAATCTCTGCTAGCCCCTCCCCCATGTCCAAGAGCTTCTGGTCTCATCAAAAGACCAAGCTTAGGCCCCTTAAGAAGGATCTTAAGAGGAGGATTCAAGAGGTAATTTATCTTCCTCTTTCCTTTAATTCCCTTTCAATTTCAAGTGCTTTTATTATTCTCTCCCAACCTATATTTATCCAAATGGTATAGTGAATCTAGTATCACACATATAATGTAATTTTATGATACTAATGGGTTATTATACCATCCAACCCCCTTCTCCTCTTCCTTTTATTTTATAAAAGAAAACATTGTTTGTAAGGTGTTAATCTATCACCTTCAAGAACGACATGTTTTCATTTTCCATTTCTACCTACAGATCTGGTCATGAAACCATTTTTATGGTTGAAATAGAATATTATATATGTATTATGTACTATTTTAAGTTCTGGAACTTACTTATGTACATATTACTAGATGAGTAAACAAAACAAGTTCGTTTGGTCAAAAAACCGCCCAAATTAACCCAAACGATCATCATTAAATTCCTATCTAATGATTCATCCACATGGTATAAAATTTAATTCATATTAAGATCATTTTAAATTCTGGAATATCATTAATTACTTGTAATTTATGTTCTGTATTTTTACCCATGTTCTACACAAACTTCAATTCATGAATACATGTGAAACGCTCAAGAAAACTATAAAAACAAACATTCCCGAACAATGTTTTTAAACTCTATAACTCATACAAGGGAACATAAAATCACTTAATAAAACCATAATGAACCTTATTAATGTAAAAAAGGTTCTGGATTTATAATTAATTAATATAATGTTATTATACAGGACATTAAAGAGAAGGAAGCATTCAGATACAAGGTAAGGGGAAATTCTCGAACCCAAGTTTCATCCTTCGGGTTCTCCCTCTTTCACTCCATTTTTGATATGGTTACTCCTATAAAATAATTTTTTCATCATTGTATTTCTTTTTCTGGGATATAAATATTTTCCACTATTGTTTATTTCAAACAAAATTTTTTCTAAAAGAACTCTTATTTTAAGAACACACCTTTTACTTCTCACTCAAAGTGGACGGTTCTTGTAACATGTATGTTATTACCTCTTTCATTTGGGAACCCAAAGTTTATGAATGTGTTATTATGAGATAAAACCCATTCCTTTACATGGGTTAGTAATGTTAATTTTTGATATGTGTTCTATGTGTCAATCATGATAATGATAATGTTATGATGTGACGGGTGCACCCAGAATTATATAGTGCAATATGAAAGTTTCAAAGTGACGGGTGCGCCCGGAATTATACAGTGCTCAATGCGTTGGGTAAAGTGATGAATCTCATGAGTAAATGTGAAATGATATGTGAAAAAGATTCTATATTGGTTCACAAGTATGTGTGGTTGTTAACCACTAAGACCTGATGTTTCTTTTTTTTTGCATTGCCACATTTCAAGTCTTATATTTATGCTTCGTCTCATGTTCATTATATTTTTCCCATGTTGTGATTATGCTCACCACATGCTATATTGTTATTTTCTATAATATTACTATGATTTTAGCTCACCCCTTTTGATGTATATCCTCAGGTGGCTACATGTACTAAAGAGAGGACAAGTGCTAATAAGAAGCTAGAGAAGAAGAAATTAAATAAATGTTTATTCTTGATGTTGTAAAAGTTATGAATGGTCCTAGTTTTCCCAAGAAACTAAACCTTTAGATCCTCTATGTGTAATAATATTATATTTTTTTATCTTTAAAATGATGTAATAGTGATGTAATAAAATATTGGGTCGCTATATATATCTTATTGAGTAATGGACTATACCAATCAGCACTACTAATATCTATAGTATTTTTTATATTGGATTGATACTATCAATGATTTGTGAGAAATTTATCATGGTTATCAAATCCACTATACAAGTTTCTATGGAAGAGAGCCTAGTTACTTTAGTTAGATTAATGTAAGTAAAGTTTCAAGGATCTCAAGAGAATCTTGGATAGTTCACCTATGATTACACAACTCTAAAGTGGAGAAGGGTTTGTGATATACAAAGATGCATGAAAAAGGTACTTTGATGTGTTCTCATGTACAATAACATTTTATTAGTGTATTCCTGAAGCCAATTGAAGGTTCATGATTAAAATTGCATGAATCATGATTTGAAGCTAACAATGGTAAATTTTTCATTGAAAATATGGAGGTATTATATTTATTAAGAAAGGTGTGATAAAAATACTAATAATAAAATGTTGAAGTATATATTGACTTTGAGAGATTTATATATAAGACAAAGGAGATAGTCAGATCCAATTTCATATTATGAATACTCAATACATTTCCACCATGGGAAGGCGAACAAGGTGGCTAATGATTTGATTCATAAGTACCATTCTAGTTTGTAAAAGATGTTGATTGTAATAGATCCAATACGTATGGATTTGTAGAATACTAACCTCAAAATAATATATCCAATAGAGAAATACTATATTTCTCAGATGACTGTTGAACCATACATCTATATAAAGATTAAATAGGCACATAAGGAAGATGTGGAATTGTAAAATAAGGCAAGGGATGTTTCAAAATTAAAACCAGACCATTATATAATGATTGGATTGAATAAATAGATAAGTGTCCCTTAAATACTAGAATTGAAGAAGGATCCATTAGAAGAAGGACATAACTCATTATTATATATCCATCCTATGGGAACAAAAAATGTATAAAGATCTCAAATAGAATTTATGATATGACAACATGAAAATAGATATTGAAAAGTATGTATCTCGATGCATAATATGTTAACAAGTTAAGTCCAAATATCAAAAGTTTAAGTGGATGACATAACCAATACCGATACCTATATAGAAATGGGAAAACATAACCATGTATTTCATCATAGTATTTCCCAATACTTATAAATTCTTTAATTCCATTTTGGTTATAGTAAATTTCCTTATAAAATAAATGCATTTAATTACTATTAGGGAGTATTTATCAATTGATCAACTTGTTAGGGTATAAATTTAGGAAGTTTCAATGTTTCATAGAGTACCATTATCAATTGTATTTGATCGAGATTTTAGGATTACCACAAATTTATAGAGAAGTATTTAGAAATAATTTGATAGGGAGATGAACTTTAACACTACATATCATCCTCAGATAAGATGTTTAGTCTAAGAGGAACATTCAAAACCTAGAATATATTTAACAAACTTACCCAGGTTAACCTGAGATGTCACCCAAGATAGATCGACACAAGGTCTAGAGAACATTTTTGATCACTATAGTTTGGTGAAAAGAAACCAGGTATCAAAGTACACTACCAAGGGAATGATTTTACCTTGAAAGATAGAAAAACATGTATCACATATGAAATAAAAAATTTATAAGAATAAAAGTAAACAAATATAGTATAAAGTGATGTAAAAAATTTTCATGAGACATAATAAGGAAATAGTTCAACTATTTGAAACTCACAACAAACTATGTCTCTATGTGATTATCTATCAAATCTATTATAAACCACTATGAAGGTGATATAAACTGAAAGAAGATTAAATTCTACATGACAACCTTCCCTTTTCATGTATCATACAAAATAAATACTATAAATTCCCAAAGGAAAAAGTAGGGTGTGATCAACATAGCTCTATAAGATACCACCAAGTAATCTATAAAATATATATTTTCATTCATCCATTAGTAATAATATAAATTAAATTTCAAAACATTTTAAAATAAATCATTTTCCCATTTAAAATCATCCTTTATCTCTTTTTTCAAAAACATTCCATATTCTACAAACAAATAAATATGAAAAAACATGTATCTATGAGGAATAAGTAGATGAATAGACTAGACTTTCATGCATTAAAATCCATATCAAGTGGTAAAATAAGCATGTAAAATAAACATTCATGTATTGTATCCACAAATAACCAAAGGGGAATCCTTAACACAAGGGATTACACAACTAAGATACATAAAGGAAAACTAGATGATATAAGAGAATCCAAAATTCTGGGAACCTCAGTCCTAAAATAATTATACCACTAGAAACCATAGAATCATAGGAACCTACCCTAATGACAGTACACTCCATGGAGGTCCATTTATGGTTATCTCTCCCTTGTAGCCCAATGTATCCCAATATTCTATATATCATAATTAAATTCTAAGAAAAATAAATCTATATTTCATAAAACATTTTCTATAGTGATTCCACACTACATTCATGTTTGATAAACCATAAACAATTTAAAACCATCTTTCATGTGTTTTATCATAGACATCATGTGCATAAAATTTATTTTTCAAAGAGATCCCATTTTTAAAATACTTTCCATTAACACCTAAGATAAAATATTCTATTTAATAATTCAATTACAAATGAGAGAATCATAATAAAAAAAGTATGATAAGGGATAAACCATAGGATATAGACACCTACCTAACCAATGGAGGAAAAATTGATACCTTTGAATTCAGTGAAGAGAAAAAAGCCAATAAAATAGTGGAAATTATTTCCATCCATATATAACTATTTTTTAAAACCAATATGGTTAAAAAAGTTATCCAATATAATACATTAATATATAAATATCAATAGTAACACTAATGTTTTATTATTAATATTTATTTATAAAATCATTTAACTAAAAATAATGATATATAAACCCAGGCATTATGTAGTCTATTGGTTGGAACTAAACCCTTATCATCCATCTATTTTTGTTTCAATCCCTATGTCGTTTTCTAGATGCAATGATTCATCCATTTTCCAAAACTATATTAATATAATTACTATAATGTTACAAAATTATGATCACCCATAATTACTAAAACATAAAAGATATGATAAACCTTAAATTTTACCAATATCTTTAATCTTATATCCAAAAAATAAAGGAATTCTTCCTAAAATAAATCTTTCATATACTAAACAAATGGTTTTTATTCCCATAAATATTTCCAAAAATATTCTTAATCATGTTATATTCCTAACACACAAATTTTTCAAAGGGGTGTTTAATAATTCAAAATTATGATCATCCTTAAACTAATAAACCCATTATGATATCTATAACTCTTATGTTAATTAATAAATTTATGCTTATGAAGTTTTAATTAAACATTATATGTTTCAAGATTCTTATAACCAAAATAAATTTGGTAAAATACTTCTATAATATAATTCTAAAATTAAAATAAATAAATACTTTATTCATTTTATTTCCAAATATTTCTTTCCTTTGTATAGGGTTTAACATTTATTAGAGGTAATTGACTCATATAATTAATTGGATCCCCACTTTTAATACAATGAACTATCAATGGATCTCTAGGATGAGATTTATTTCCTTCTATCACACTCATCATTTTTTCATGGAAATTCATTGCTTTATGCCCTTCATTTTCACAGATAATTTTTTGCTAATTTCTTTAATACACCTTCATTTCAATATATGACACATTAAGTTCAACCTAGGTCATTAATTATCATCCTTTATTCAAATAATTCATAATTTTAAATAAAATGTGAATTATCCAAAGCATATCCCAAAAGAGTATCCAACTAGGTGTGCAGTAAGGCCTATTATTGTGTACCAGGTAACAATCAAGTCAAGAAAAATATTTCCTTTTTTGAGTTATTCCCCCTAGGTATATATATGCTAGAACTATGTCCAATTTTAGTATCTAGAAATGGATTTATTGTAATTAAAAACCACATAATATCTCCCTTTACAAAACTTTAGGACGTATTTCTATACTTATCCTCAAAGTATATGATAGTGTTATGATCCCTAATCTATGTTTTTCTAAATATAGTTCTCAAGGTTTCTACTAAACTTACTCTAATACCAACTGTAGCGGCATCGACCGTCGTATCCCAAATCTTGTGTCTACTTTATTGCATTGACATAAGATATAAGGAATCACACCCAAAAGTACTAAACAAATTAGTATTATTGGTAAACTAGATACATATATGATACCCATAGTACATTTCAAAAAAAAAAGCATAATTTTTTTTCTCATAAATAACATTATTCCCTCAATTATATCCTTGCACATCAATCATAGTACACTTCATAAAATCATAGGGAAATAAAATAAAATATGTGTGATATAAAATGACCAGTAAGGGTTAAGTATAGTGGAACCTAGCACGAATCCATAAATAATAATCAATATGGAAAGGTAAATAATTGAACACACATTTAATTTAACCAATAACTTGGATATCATAATTAGATAAGGCATAATCAATATTTTTAGGTAAATATTTGAAAAGACATTCCATTTAATCAATAGACTGAGAATTAAATTCATCCAGATATAATATCATTGTGAAAATATCATGGATAAAAATAATTGAATTCTTAATGAAAGAAATTCTTAATTATTGGATGTCACAATCTCAAGAATCATGATACCTCCATTGTCAAGAACTTTCATAAGACAGTTTAAAACTATTGGTACAAACCCATATAATTCTAGATTTCTGGTTAACCCCATGAGACTACTGTTGCATCGAGATGCTATATAATTTTGAGCCCAACTCGTCATTTCATTTCCAAAGCATTAAAATCAATTTAATTCATGAACAATGTGCCTTATCATAAAATATCCATATTGAGTAGAGAATATATATTTATAAATATTTTCTTAGATAAAAAATAACTTTCAATGTAGAACACCATATGTAGAAAAGATATATGGTTCAATAAATAATCATATCCATGATAAATAATATGGTTATTTAGGGGAAATTTAATGTCCAATGATTACAGGAAAGTGAATATTTCATGATAAAGTTAATAACTAAAAAACGATTCAAGAAAGTGAATGTCAATACTTTCCTTGTTCAAAATGATCATAAGATATCCAGAGTAATAATAAGGATGGTATCAATACAAAATATCCCCAGTAAAGTATATGTAAAATAAAGAGTTGTTGTTGTTGACAAATACAATCACCATAAAATAATCTTTAAAAACATTCTTGATGAAAATATCATTTTCATTTAAAAAATCACCTTTTAAAACTAATTTTTTTTTAAAAAATTTTAAAATAATTTTCTTGGAAAATAAAATTTGAAACTTATAAATTAATCTTTAAAATATTAAGTGGTCATGATAGTATGAAATTATGTACATATCGAGTACATTAAATCAAATATTCCATTCACATATTCTGTAATTGCCAAACAAGCCTTATTTTGAAAATGATATGAAGATTAATTCCAAAAAAATTGTAAAATGTAAAAAATGGTAAAAATTTACTTAATAAATCATTTGGAAAAGGATAAAAATATTGTTGAAAACATTGTTTTGGAAGAAAAAAGATTTTTCTACTGAAGATGGAAATAGTCATATTTTCTTAAAAATAATTTCTAAATTATTTTAAGTACCAAATAGTGGAAAATAATGGTAATATTTATTAAAAATATAATAAAATCCCATATGAGAATAAAATTAAATGGTTTTATTAGGAAATGGTCAAAATATTTCTTGCAACTAAAATTCAAGAATAAACAATATTGATTAGAATGAGATTGTACAATAAAACCTTACAATGATAATAACATTAAAGTGAGAATTGATCAATGAATATATCATGTGTATAAAATTTAAATCAAAATAAATAAATTGGAAATAAAACATAATATAATAAAAAATTGTTTCACACATAATCATATAATATCAAATATGATAAAATTAATATAACTGATTGAAATGAAATTGAGTTATGAAATTATTTAGCACTTGGAAACTCTTAAGTAAAATCACATTGGATTAAATAATTCAAATTGAATCATGATGTACCATGAATTATTAATAAATCATGATCTTACATGTCAAAGTGGAATTATATACAACATATGAAAGAAATAATGTGCATAACATTATAATATGCCTCAATGAATGGAAATTGAAATGAAGTCCCTTACCTAATGTTTTTTTTGGTTGAACATGATTTAAGCCCATTTAAAATGGTTTTAAAATTTTTATTAACTAATAAAATAACCATATTAATATTTATAATATTATATATGATATTTTTATAACATATTATCACCCTTTTGTTGATAATCTTTCATTGTTTTAATTATTTTTAGTGTTAATTGCACCATTTTCTCATTCATTATTTGTCATGAAAGTTTAGATTATTGTGTATATTATATAGTTTTATCATATATATAATAATAATAATGAAATAATTATAATATTTATATATAAATTATAGTTTTAATATGAATCACGAGTTATTTTTTTGAAAAATTAAGTATGTTACAATCATGGAGATGGGGGGCCATACATATTCATGGGTAACATTTCAATTTTTCAACAATAATTATTGAAAGGAGTTAAGTAATATTTTATATTTTAAGAATGATAATAATATCATAAATATAGTATTATTTATTTAAATATACTTATATATATCATCCATTTGATATGGTGATGAAAAGATAGTCACATCACTTAGTGAAGGCGATAGTCCAAACATACACAAATGATGTTATCATCTTTAAGTGAGTGAAAAGGTTAGAAATAAAATTATATATTATATTTTAAGAATGATAAATATTTCATTAATATCATAATTATTCTGTGTATATCATATATATTACTTAACTGTATCCTTATTACCTTCCATGTAAAGCGTTAGTGAAAGATGAATCACATTGCTTCGTGAGGTGGTAGTTCACCGTACACATGAACGACATTATCATATCCCCTTCAGAATGGAAATTAAAATTTTATATATTATATAATGAATAAAAAGTTATTATTATGTTATAAATATCTTATATATTGTAACACCCCGAGCTTCCACGATACGCTTCTCTTTCAATAATACAATAGATTGCATTGTACGCAAGTTCGAGATTCTAACACACCGCGACCAATCAAAATAGCCATTATGAATAGTAATACCCACTTTTTTAAATAATTTATATTTTATATTTCAAAATGGACTTCATTTTTGGATTCTAAATATCAAAATTAGCCTATATTGAATTTTTGGTATTTTTCTGAGAACTTCCAATTTTCTATGAATGGTGAAAAGTACATAAAAACAAATTTTTAATAAAAATAATTTATATTGATAAATTATACTATTGAGTGGTTTTAAAGTATAATTAGAATATATTTTTACCATTTTATCCAATGGTGTTCATTATAATTAATTTCACTTTAAAATTGGACATAAACAATTGTCAATCTTTTGATTTATATTGTTTCTTAAAAACATGCTATTTGTTATGATAGCGAGATTTAATTATGAAATTAATTAATGAAACTTATATGTTTGGAATTTTGTAAAATAGACATCACTTTTGAATTCGGAATATCAATTATATCTTAGGGTGAAATTTTGGCATTGTTCTGAAAAACTTCAATTTTTGATGAATAGTGAAACCACTAAGTGGTAGTTAAAAAACTGATTTTTTCATTTAAATGAAACATTACCACTTCTGTGATTTGATTTTCAAAAATCCGACATACATGGTTTTCATTAGGAAGTAAAATTTGGTTCAATGGGTTGAAAATAATTTTTATACGGTGTATAAACCCCTTTGACTTTTACGTTTATTCAAAAGGAATCTTTTTTATACGAAGCATTTTACTAAACGACAAAAAGGAATGTTTTTCTTGTCGTACGTATGCGGCAACAACGACTTCTCCGCCTCCGTGAGCACTATTTGAGTTTCGGCTTCCTCTACAAGCCATAACTTTTTTTAAAAGAAAAATAAATACCATGTTTTACTTTCCTTTTATTTTGGTATTGAAAATGGTTTTGAAAGTGTTTTTATTATATCAATGTGTTGTATTGATATCTTGTGATTGAAATGTGGACATTTTATGTTTCCTTTATGCATGTTTTATTTGATACGATTATGTTATGGTTTATGATATGTTTAAACCTGTTCATATGAGGAATGAATTGGACTTAATAAGTGACGGGTGGAGCCCGCTATAGCTCCTCGATGAATCGGTTGGTCTCATGAGACAAACTAGTGTCTTAGCACGAGGCCTTGACAAAATATTATTTGTGGTCTTGGCATGAGGCCTTGGCTACGTGGTTATGATAGTCTGGCATTATGCATTCCATCATTATGAAAGTGGTTATTGATATTGCATGCGAGTATTCGACTAGTAGAATATCCATGTGAGTAAGTAAATGGAATTATTTAATTTATTTTTTCCATATTATGATGAAGTTAAAGTTTAAAAAAGATTTTGTTTTAGTTATACATTGCCTTAAATGTTAATGTTTATTTACGAAAGCTTCCACAATATTGTTATCCTTACTGAGTATCTGAGCTCACCCCTTTCAATGCTTTAATATTTTCCAGGATGTGAAGAATTATTTTAGGAATGACCTGTAGGGATAGTCCGAAGAGGATAGAAGTGTGGACTATGGAGACTTTGTTATTGTAGTTTTTCACTTTATGATGTAATGTAACATTTATGAATGTATCTAGTGTTTCCAAGGCTACTAAACTAATCGGCCTTTCGAGACTTGATCTTTTGTGATCATGCCAATGTTACGCAATAATGCACCGACTCTGGGTAACTGGGGTCAGGGCGTTACAGTTGGTTTCAGAGGCAGTTTAGTACTATCCTTGGAAGCTAGATTTAGATAAAATCTGATTAGAGCACATAGCCTAGAGAGAGAATTTGAGGATTAGTATAGAAGAACTTCCTAGAATTTTGGTATTATAGATATGTTGTGAGTTTTCCGAGCAATACATACCTGTCTAGATACGAGTAGGTAGAGGCTGCTCTGGAATAGAAGTACCTAGGGGTAAAACCCGAAAAAACCGCTTTGAGCTAGACTCGAATGAGAACTGGTGCACGACAACGGGCCTTGCTGCACTATTGGTTACGACACTCCCGGGGGATATGCTTAGGATAATTTTCATTTTCTTTACAAACCACTATGAAGGGTTATGAGTATATACTTCCTCAAAGAAAACATTTTTATGGATTATATCCATAAATAGTTCAATTTATGTTAAGTATTTTACAATTATGGAATTATGTATTTTGATTCATAAACTAATCTATTTTATGCCATTGTTTAGAAATGGCGCCTAGTGGAAGGAATAGAAACCGTATCAATGCATGCACTCCGTGTAGGGATTTCCCTCCTGCTCAAGATAATTATTGTAGATCTGGAGATACAACTGGTGCTGATCAACTTATTACCATACTGGGACAACTCACTCAGGTTATGAATAAAAACCTTACTCATATGGAGCACCCTGATCCGCAACGTGGAGGATCAATGTTAGACCTATTTATGAGGCAACAACCACCAACATTTAATGGGGGTACAAGTCCATTAGTAGCTGAGCAATGGATAAACTCCTTAGAAAAAATATTTCATGCCTTGGGGAGTAGTGAAAGGGAGAAGGTTGTCATGGAAGTCTACCACCTCACTGGATATGCCGATCAATGGTGGTTGCTGATTAAAAACACAAAAAAATATGAAGAAGTATAAAATATGGAATGGAGAGAGTTAAAAGATCTTTTCTTAGAAAAATAATTTCCACATGACCATCGAGCAGATATGGAAATACAATTTCTGAGTTTGTGGCAGAAGGAGGACGAGAATGTCACAAAGTATGAGGCTAACTTTACAAGGTTAGCGAGGTATGCTGCACATTATATATGTAACCCAAGAAGCAAGATTGATCATTTCTTTGATGGGTTAAAACCATTTCTCTGTCGAGCTTTAGTATCACAATCCTTCTCATCGTACGAAGATATTGTCTCGTGTGCTATCAAGACAGAAAAGGAATTCTCTAAGTCTTATGAAAACAAAGTAAAGAAAGAGAAGAAGAGAATGGTGGAACAAGAGACAGATAAAGGGAAGAAGGGAAAGAAGGATTTTCCATTATGTGATAATTGTGGGAAGAATCACCCGGTACTTGCCTAAAAGGAATGAAAGTTTGTTATAAATGTGGAGAAAAAATCCACCAAGCTCGTGATTGCAAGGGAAAGAAAGAGGCTATCAATGTTGAATGCTACAATTGTAGGGAAATGGGGCACTATGCAAATGAATGTCCCAAGCGTCAGGGAAACTTACCACAGAAAAGGCCAAGGGATCAAGGACAATCTTATACTATTACTACAGTTGAAGTGGAATAATTAATGTATTTTTTCTTTTGGACTCAAGTATTATATTCTGGTTATAAGAATAATGTGATATATATAAGGATTGTACTGCAGTACTTTTTGATTTCATTATGGTTTTAATATGATGAAGGTAATCATATTTTTAGTATGTGATAATAAGAGAAACATTACTTTGTTTGGGGAATCTGAGGTTACAATTGATTTTGGAATTTAGAGACCTTTTAGAAAAAGTCTAGACAGAGGTATTTTGGATAACTATAAAGGTTGGAATGAATTAAGTTGAACTTTGGATAGTATTGATTAAGGTTAAAACATTTCTAAAGATTATTTTTGGAATATTATAATACTATACTTTTAGTAAAAGGACAACCTGCAGGTTGGGGGATAACCTATCGCGTCGGACAAAGCTGCATGAATCGAACCCACAACCGTAGTGCGACAGGCCTTTATTACCTACCACAAGCCTACAAGAAGTCCCTGGTTATTACAAAATAGTTTTCCTAATCTAAATGGTATGTGGTAATATTTATAACCTTATACAATTAGGATAAATAGAATATTTTTGAGTTATGTTACCATTTGGAGTGAAAGATGAGTTTGTGGTAAACATTTATTAAAGAATGAAAGTCTACACGACAAGTAAGTATATTTCCTTACATTCTTAGTAAATCTCTTAAATTTATTCCTCAACTTTATGATAGGTAACTTAAAAAATAAACATTGCCGGTTAACTTTTCCAACTAGGGATTCAATGACCGTTTAACCAATCACAAGTTTGTGATTTTCTTATGGTTAACTTTCTCCTAATCCTATTTTCTACAACTCTCCATCAGACCTTGATGGTTTGTTTCTCCTCCATATCCATATTTTCATATAATTATAGTATGGGCTATCTCGGGTGACCTTTGTACTTCTCTTTCTTTCTTTTAATGTTATATTCTTATTAACCCTATTTCCGATGTGGGTTTTCCACAAAGGTATTTTCTATTTTCAACCTTTTATTTTCGAAGAACATTTTCAAATTGAGAGGATGAAATTTATTGAAGGAGGTGAGAATTTAACACCCCAAGCTTCCACGATACGCTTCTCTTTCAATAATACAATAGATTGCATTGTACGCAAGTTCGAGATTCTAACACACCGTGATCAATCAAAATAGCCATTATGAATAGTAATAACCACTTTTTGAAATTATGTATATTTTATATTTCAAAATGGACTTCATTTTTGGATTTTAAATATCGAAATTAGCCTATGTTGAATTTTTGGTATTTTTCTGAGAACTTCCAATTTTCTATGAATAGTGAAAAATACATAAAAACAACTTCTTTAATAAAAATAATTTATAGTGATAAATTATACTATTGAGTGGTTTTAAAGTATAATTAGAATATATTTTTACCATTTTATCCAATGGTGTTCATTAGAATTAATTTCACTTTAAAATTGGACATAAACAATTGTTAATCTTTTGATATATATTGTTTCTTAAAAACACGCTATTTGTTATGACAAAAGGAATTAATTATGAAATTAATTAATGCAACTTATATGTTTGGAAGTTTGTGAAATAGACATCATTTTTGAATTCGGAATATCAATTATAGCTTAGGGTGAAACTTTGGCATTGTTCTGAAAAACTTCAATTTTTGATGAATAGTGAAACCACTATGTGGTAGTTAAAAAACTGATTTTTTCGTTTAAATGAAACATTACAAATTTTTTGATTTGATTTTCAAAAATCCGACATACATGGTTGTCATTAAGAAGTAAAATTTGGTTCAATGGGTTGAAAATAATTTTTGGTGAATAGTAACTTTTAAGTTTAATTAATCACGATTAAAGGTAATTAGTGAAATTTAAGGTAAAAATGATATTATAAAAATATGAAAATACCTTTACACTTGTACTACCCCTATTGTATGAGTCATGGACGACCAAGACAATCCATGTGTCAACTTGGGGACCCCATGGAGCCACTTTGGTAGGAAAATGACATAAATAACTCTTTATTTAATGTTAAAATAAAAATGTCACAAACAAGAGTTGTTTTACTAAAACAATTTTTACATGGGGTTATAAAAGTCATATTTTTGACTATAAATATTCATTAGAAAGATAAAAATATTTCCTACATCATGATATTTGTTTTATAATTTTTAGACATTAAATAAATTAAATTAATTATGACACCATGATAATGCAGCGACTACCTCATTAATTAATGATTTAAATAAAATGAAAAGATAATGTAAAATCTAATCCTTACACGTGTAAAAAACCTATTGGATGAGTATATTTCGAACCCTTATCACCTTATCCTCGAAATATATAAGTTTGGGACCTTTAGAATCCGAAAAATCATTTCATAATAATGTAACATTTCAATCTTTCCAAGAGTGCCCCTTCTCACTTCTTATAAAAGGCCCCCACCACTACCACCTTAATCACACCTTAAAAGCCTTTTGGATCGACCAACCTCTGCCCAAATACTCTCTAAACTTCCCTACCTTACTCTTAGAAGCCTCACTTTGGGCAGAAGTCTTCCCAAGGAATCCTTTGTCTCAAATCAAAAAGAGTTACCCGATTTTAAGGTAATGTCTTCTCTAATGTTGTTTTGTTTTATTTTGCTTCTCCAACCCCTTAAACTCTTTTTATTAATTTATTTTGTAACAAAAAAAGTATCTAAAATATACTAGGATGTTTTTATGATAATTATTTGGTTTACACTTACACACACCTTCGTCTAATGGTTAAAGAACATACTGTTTCTGTGGGTGGCGAAATACTGCCTCACGAAACGATGATTGTTCAATATTCTTTTAACACCACTAATGGTGGCCCTTTTGATGACACTATTTTCATATATGATATATATATTATGTATATGTTTTCCTTATGCTTCTGTATTTCTCATTTATGGCATACTTTATGATTTCCATCATGGGTAAACGCGATAATTTCATTTTAGGAAGTGCGGACTACCGCCCCCTCAAAGTGATTTGAATCGTTAATTCCATATGTGGGATGTATAAAGGATGGAGTAAATGGTATTATAAATTATTTTATAATGTAATTATATTATTATATAATTATAAGTTCATTCCATTAAATATGAAATGGAAATGAAAGTAGCGTTCATGCGTACGTACAGCTTACCGTCTCCATGAACGGTGCATTTCATTTCTTATCTCTAAATGTTATGTAATATTATAAATGAATGTATATATTGGATATATATGATGTATATGATATATAAATCATGAATATAATTATGGATATAATGGATATTTTACCACATGAACAAAGTTTAATTATAAGAAGTTTATTTTTGACTCAAGTACCTAAGATCGAAAAAACGACCGTTATAAACTTAAATAATTACATAATGTTCATGACATGGTAATAAGTGATATAAAAGGAATAATGAACTTGAAAAAGGTTCTTAAGAAGGTATAGATTAACTCTAGTTTATTATTCAGGAGATCAAAGAACGATCGAGTGAATTCGGACACGAGGTAAGGGAACTTCTTTACCCGATTTCCATTCTTTGGGTTAATCTCCTACTTTCAAATTATGTTATGATATTATTATGTCCTATCTTGTATTTGTACTTTCATTATGTGTACTTATATTGAATACACATAATAGATCTATTTTATTTAAAAAAATGATCTTGGTAAGGACTTCATCTCAATCTCCTTTCATTGAGGCATATTTTGTTTTATACACAACTTTCTTTTATACGGTGTATAAACCCCTTTGAATTTTACATTTATTCAAAATGAATCTTTTTTATACGAAGAATTTTAATAAACGACAAAAAGTAATGTTTTTCTTGTCGTATGTATGCGGCGACAACGACTTCTCCACCTCTGTGAGCACTATTTGAGTTTCGGCTTCCTCTACAAGCAATAACTTTTTTTTAAAAGAAAAATAAATACCATGTTTTACTTTTCTTTTATTTTGGTATTGAAAATGGTTTTGAAAGTGTTTTTATTATATCAATGTGTTTTATTGATATCTTGTGATTGAAATGTGGACATTTTATGTTTCCTTTATTCATGTTTTATTTGATACGATTATGTTATGGTTTATGATATGTTTAAACCTGTTCATATGAGGAATGCATTGGACTTAATAAGTGACGGGTGGAGCCCACTATTGCTCCTCAATGCATCAGTAGGTCTCATGAGACAAACTAGTGTCTTGGCACGAGGCCTTGACAAAATCTTATTTGTGGTCTTGGCACGAGGCCTTGGCTACGTGGTTATGATAGTCTGGCATTATGCATTCCATCATTATGAAAGTGGTTATTGATATTGCATGTGAGTATTCGACTAGTAGAATATCCATGTGAGTAAGTAAATGGCATTATTTAATTTATTTTTTTCCATATTATGCTGAAGTTAATGTTTAAAAAGGCTTTTGTTTTAGTTATACATTGCCTTAAATGTTAATGTTTATTTACGAAGGCTTCCGCAATATTGTTATCCTTACTAAGCATCTGAGCTCACCCCTTTCAATGTTTTAATATTTTACAGGATGTGAAGAAGTATTTTATGAATGACCTGCAGGGATAGTCCGAAGAGGATAGAAGTGTGGACTATGGAGACTTTGTTATTGTATTTTTTCACTTTATGATGTAATGTAACATTTATGAGTATATCTAGTGTTTTCCAGGCTACTAAACTAATCAGTCTTTCGAGACTTGATCTTTTGTGATCATGCCAATGTTACAAAATAATGCACCGACTCTGGGTAACTGGGGTCGGGGTGTTACATATATAGTTTATATCCATCATCACACCCAACTATGGGAGGTTTTGATGGAAAAATTTCTAATTGGTTCGTGAGGCGGCGGTCCGCCATACACATGAGCAATGTTATCGTTTCCTATTTGAGTGAAGAGAAGAAAGACATAGGTCATGAACTTAACATAATAAAATATCATTATATTCTATATATTGTTTTTATAATAAAATAATAATATTTGAAGGAGGTTTAAGAATAAATAAAATAAAAATTCATAGTTAGAAATATTACCTCATCTCGGACCACCTCTTTAGGATTATACCTAAATTACTCTTAGAATGGACTTATCACAAAAAAATGCTTCTAGTACAAGGCTATGGAATTTTGGAATTAATTTTTTTTCAGGTTTTTGCATAATCAAAATGGATTTAAAGTTTTAATAAGATAGGATAAGGGGTGGCCTTTTATATGTGAGGTGAGTAACAAACTTGTAATTTTTTGAAAAGAAAAAGGTGTACCCACATTTTTCAGGTTTCTAAAGAGTAAAAAATAGATTATTCTATAGAATTATAAATTATAGGGTCTATAAATATCCATAAAATATATTTTATAAAATTATTTAGGTCATTTAACCCTTATATTTTTAGTTTAACCCTCTGGTAAATCAGTTTTTACCTTAACCGTAATAAATAATTTTTACTATTTTTACAATTAATTATGGTAAAAAATTAATTTGATCTTATTATATAATATAAATTATTATTATTTCAAATATTTAAACCATTTTTAAAAATTTAATTCACATAATTGTCACAATTTAATTTAAAATTAATCTCACAAACATGATGATAAAGTGGAGTTTCAAAGAGAAAATGTTCAAAGATTACAATATTTTTATTTCAAAATTAAATATTAAAATCATTAAAATGACCTAGATTAGTTAAATTTTAACATAATTTAACTAATTTTACTTTAAAACAAATTTAAAATATAATTTAATTTTCTAATTAATTTACATAAAAATACAGTTTTCAATTAAAATTCAATATTTTGCACTATTCATCAAAAAATGAATCATTTCAGAAAAATACAAAAAATTCACCCTAAGATAATTTTATATTAATATTTCAAAAATTAATTTTATTTTTCAAAATAAATTTCAAAAACTAGTAAAAATTAATTTTAAATTATGTGCATAAAATGCGGCTAAACTGTCTTTTAGAAAAAATACAGTTTTTTAGAAAACATTGATTTTTATTTTAAATGATTATTATTTTATTTATAATAAATAGATAGCCATATTTTTAATAATTTAGTTAGTAATATTTTATAACCTATAATTTAATAGTTAGTTTATAATGGTATACTATATTATGGTTCATTTAGACTCAGTGAAAGCTATCGAAGTGATTAAATTTAAAGAAATATATTTTGTTGGTTGTTTAAGATCATTATTGCATGTCCCTAATTCTATTAAAAAAATTTATTCCTGTAAAATATATAGGTGTTACAAAAATGCTATAAAATTTCTATGTAAAGATCATGTCTACTAATTTAAAATCATTTATTTGGTAGTTCTTCTCATTTATCTTTAATTTTCATGAGTCATAAGCTATCACTTTATCATTTTTCATGATAACACAATCCATGAATTTAATTGAAGCATTATTGTGTGTAACTATACCTTATCCACTTGAGGTTAGTATGAATGTTGGTATAATGATTAAACTCTACTTGAGATCATTAAAACTCTTTTAATATTATTGAATCCAAATGTACATTACCCACATTTTTGTTTAATTAGTTTGTGGGATAGATAAGTGTGAAAAATTTCTCATAAAGTGTCATTAATACCGAATTAATCTAATAAAACTATGAATCTCCTTTATTATTTTGTTTTTGGTATATTATTTAGTAGTCTTTGTCTTAAATAGATCCACAAAAATTACCCCTTGTGACCACAAGCCATAGTAATGATAATTTATGAATGAAAAGTCACACTTTCTAAACATAACATAGAAATTCACCTTCTTTAATGTATTCAACCCAATCCTTAGTTATTCCTCATGATATTCCATTAACTTTTAGTATAGGTGAATATCATTAATAAATATCCTCATAAATTTATCATGGTAATATCTAAAGATACTATTCATGAAGTCCATAAAATGTTTTGGTGTGTCTGTAAATATAAATGATATCACTATGAACTCATCATGTCCATATCTTATACAAAAGTATATATTTTGAATATTTTTTATCTTATCCTTTATCTTATTATATCCAAAATAAATTTGATTGTAGTTCAACTATATACCATTGATCAGTCTCTCAGCCGACGATGACACATGAACTTAGGTGTGTCTTCCCTTATAATAGATGCTTCCTACTAGCAGTTATGGTATAAGGTGTTACTAATGGGAGACTGAAACCTCATATCAGAGTAATTTTTTTTGAAATAACCATGAACCTCACATAGAAAATAATCCTATACGTATTCCTAATAAATAAAAAAATGACTCTATAAAAAATAAAATATGGAATAAAAAGTCATACATCCCACCAATCGCCCTCTAGGATGATCGCATATACAGATGAACAAAGGAATAAAAATAAAAGGAAGATCTAATACCATTACCGAGCCTCATCACATACTTGTCTAATCCCTACTAAGATGCTCAAACCTGATTATGAAACACTGGGCCTCTACCCAACCTAAACATGTGAGCATGAGGTCATCTCAGGTACCAAGGTTCCATGGACGCCTAAGTGGGGTATCAATACAACTCAGTAGGAAACCACCAATGGGGTATGTAATTTAACTGGTAAATAAATTTTATGTACACATGGTTTACTAAAAAATTCATAAAACATGAAAATAAAATAAAATAAACACTATTAATCCTTGGGTTATAACGTGACACCTTGGATTGAATATACCTACTTTTGTTAGCACTGGAGGTCTTTGATCACATGGAAAACCATTTCAAGGGTCAGGTAAATTCCTGCTCATAACATAAATGGTAGATCATCCCACTTATATCATTTCATATATACATATAACTTATTATTATGGGCAGTACACCCCACCCATCCATATCATTTATTCTTTTATTATTAAGGGGTGACACAATATGTACTTCCCCTTAATCTCATGTAGTATTAAGTGTAATAACCAAATCCTAACAAGAATCATAAGAATCTTATGTACCATTATATTTAATAATTAGATCCTAGTAAGAATCCTAGGAATCCTATATAGTATTATGTTTAATCACTAGATCTTAGGAAACACTAAGCATCCCATATATGAAGTTCCGGGGTAAGTTTTTCCACCAAAAAATTTCATTTAATTACACTCATTTAATAATAATAATAATAATAATAATAATAATAATAATAATCATCATTAAAAGGTATGACCATATTCCAAGACCATCGCTCATAGGTTACATATTCCCTCAATATCATTATTTTTAAATTACATCCTCACATTCCTCATAAGGAAGGGAACACTTTCATATCTCTTAAGAGATGGAATAATGTGTATGTCACTTCCTAATCCATCATAGGTTATTCATCACACACCCAAGCTATCAATAAATCCTATAAGGGATTACCCACTTAGTTCTCTCATACTAGTGGGGGAGGAACAATTGCCCCATTCTATAATCAGCTAGACCAATGGATATATTGTGTCTCATGGTTTCACCATTCCCCACTCAATCCAATCATTTCTAGTCAATCATATTTATTTATAAATATGTTTCTACGGTAACCTATACCAAGGGACACTATCCTTACACAATTTATTTAATTTATTTTCCTATAGGGTTTATGCATCTCAATATTCACATTTATATTTAATACCTTGTCCATTTGTGGTCGATACATTAACTAGTTTACAAGGGTCTATCATATCCCTTAACACTTTCATTTCATTTATAGGCATTTATTTTTAATGAAAAAATGATTTAAATCAAAAATTCGATCACCCATAGTGGTTAGGATGCATATTAAACACACATGAAAATATTCATAAACTATAAGAAGATGTTCAAGGGACCACTTACCTCAAACACGAAGTTATCATTCTTTAAGTAAAGTCTAGATACTATATCCCAAGTTCCCACACCTTCCCCAAGCTAATTCCAACAGTCAATAAACTACCTCAAGCTACAACACCCAAAGGAATTATTTATATCAATTTATAATTAATTTCAAAATTTAAGTTAAATAGGAATAAATGATTAAAACCTATTTGATCCATCTTTCCTTACTATAATTGAAACCAAATGCACCTTGAAGGTCTATGAAACACCCTCAACATAATAATGGGAAAATCTCTATAATTCACCACCAAGTGAATCTTAAATTTCATTCAATTCAGTTTAAACCATAAATAAATTCAATGAGATATGTATATTTAATGAAATTTTGAGAAACAACATGCATTCATCATCACAATATATCCCTTATCCATTATCAACAATACCCCCACCATATTAGATGTTTTATATCGCGATTTGGTGTAAATAATTTCCAAATCCTTAATCCAAAGTACCAAAATTAGTGGCAAACAAAGGTATGAAAGAAAGAAGAATAAAGAAGAGGGAAGTCACCCTGAATCTTCATGTGACACCTAAGAAACCATACTTGTTTAAGGGGATATTAAGGAGAGAGAGAAAGTTAAGATCTCCTTCAACCTCCCATTGTCACATCTCAAATCCAAAAGAGCAACACCAAAGATAAAAAAGAACATACTAGTGCACTATGACTAGAACCACACCCAACATTGGGTGTATTGGTCCTACCTGTGGTTAATAAGTGATTCATAGGATCAAAGTATCTTGGAAAATGGCATAGTATATCCTATTTTACACTAAGAATTTCTAGGGACCATTTTCTAGCCATCAAGTTCCAACCAACACATGCCAAACCCAAAAAGAATCACCCCAATGGTAAAAAAGAACATACCTCAAATTGGGATATTAAACCCCTGATCTAAAAATGTGAAGGGAAAGGAAAGGGAGGAGATTATTTAAGAAATAAATGGAGGTAAGATTATTATTTTACACTCTTTAAGAAAATCCTGGTTTACTGTATAGTTTTCCTAATCATGAACTAACTGTGAAGTTCACACTATCTTAGGCCATAGCCCTTATACCATTTGGATGCATTATTTACCAATTTTTTTCTAAAATTGTCGTATACTCTAAGAGGATTTTAGAATTGTACACAATTTCCTCATATGTTTTTTTGAAACCTTTTGCTAATATTTCCTCTAAAATGCAAGTGAAAAACTATCCACATGGTTTCCTATGGTCACTTGAATGGTTTTACCTAATTTCATGGTAATTGTGTAGTAGAGGAAAACCCTTCTAAAATTTCTAAATTTCAACCTAAAGATCCCAATGCTAAAACGATCACCTAGAATACCCCCAATCCTCAATCGATATCCAAAACATCTCCCTGATATTCTCAAACTCTCAAAAACCAATCTGAATACAAATTCTCAAAATAAACAAGATCCATAATAAAAAATTCTCATTTTCCCTGAAATTTACAACTAATAATTACACGAGTCATTAAAAACTCACCACTATAGAACTTTTCAACCCTGAGATGTCTTAGTGGTCCTTTAAACATAAATTCAATCCTATCTCAAACATCAATTCACCACTAACTCATGACGTCCTATTTGGTAATTTCTAATGATATTCCTTTGTGAAACTCCAAAAAAATATATGCACTATTCATCAAAATATGATATAATCACTCATCATCATCACCAATACCGAGATGGAACAAAAAAGAACTCATCTATCTTAAGATACTATAGTTTCATCAACCAATTAATTCCCAATCCCATTGTGCTCCCTGCCATAAGAATTAAATCACAAAGTATGACTATGATTTATGGTGCTCTTCACCATAGAAATACCTTATCTATAATTTACTCCATTGGTTTATCAATACGCTCAGTACAATTTCCACCTCACCACACCTAGTATCATTCAAAACACAATTCAATGTTTAAAAGAAGTTTTAATCATTGATGAGAAATCACATATCCCAATCATGATGTTTAAATCCTTGAAGGCATCCTGATATCATCTAAAAAACTACACAAAAGTCCAAACTAGATTCTCAATGTGATTCCACTCTTCAATAACAAACTAAATAAACTATGAATCATGTTACTACCCTGATAAACAACACACCTACAATATGACACATTATCCGGACAAATAATACCCATTTGAGAACAAATATAATACTTTTACTCTATTTAATGCCACATTTAAATAACAAATATTATATTTCACAAAGAACCAGATAAAATCATATTTACTCACACACTCTTATCTTGGTGCCAGCATGACCATATAGTGACTGGTATCATCAGACACACAAACTTACTCACATTAGGGTTGTATCTTTGTGAACTATACTCTATAAATTACCAAATATAATGAATAGACAAGGTCATCCTTTTCATACCCAAAAGATAAAGAAAAACAATAATCACCACTTCTTCCCGGATCACCAGGAATGCTATACTTTCCATCCATGGAATTTAAATACAAAAT
The DNA here is from genome assembly GCA_963277665.1 of Viscum album. Lineage (NCBI taxonomy): Eukaryota > Viridiplantae > Streptophyta > Magnoliopsida > Santalales > Viscaceae > Viscum > Viscum album. Next base: position 1,740,784,889 of record OY728155.1, read on the forward strand.
GAGTCCACACACTCCAACATATAATGATGTTATCCCAACCAAATGGGTTCCCTAACATCACTCATTGAGTGAAACCTAAATATGTACACCATCACATGTGTTTCAGTCCTCCCTAGCGATGTTCACTAATCCTAGAAACCCCTGACACCATCTATAGACAATGTCGAGATAAATTTCTCATGAAATACCCATGCCTCCATTTCCACAAGAAACCAATCAAAATAACCATTACTTGATCCACACATAGCCACTCAATAATTCACAAGTTAAGTAACCCTTCATAATTTGGGTGGAATACCTTGATCTCATCAAACCGTAATGTGTATACACACTCTTACTAGCCAATCAGAAAACCCTAATCACAATACCATGATTAAAACCTATTAAACCAAGGATGATGAACCTAATAACTGCCCATGACCCACTACATGTCAATATAAACTATCATAAATCACCTTAGTTCCATTTTTAATAATCACACAATCTCTCACTTATTGAGGAAAATGACATGATAATCCAAAATTTAGGCATTGTTCCCAAAATAATAAGTGTTTACAAAAACTATATCCATCCTTGATCCGATTATATTAAATCGTGACCTAATATATAATTGATAATAACAACTGAAACCATTAGATCTAGGTTACCTACCAATCCTACCCACTGAAACATAACCTCATTACCAAAGTTTCTCAAGTGATTTTCATTATGAAATCCTAAGGAATATTCATTCCTATATCATATACCAGGTAAAACATCTAGTGAACCAACCTAAAAATCTAAATAATATTCCCATTATTATTATATCTATGGAACTCACATATATAGGGTAAACCCTCTCTCAGGTTACCCTCGTATATCACTCATCTCACCAATATCCTAATATATATATCAAGGCACTAAGCACAGCCACCTAGCCCGTAGACCATGTATCACATAGGTCATAGCTCACACAAAACATCCTTCTTCAATTTTCAAATATCAAAAGGCATCTCACATGAAATAAAAACTACTTTAGGTTTATCACACACACCCACACACACACACACACACACACACACACACACACACACACACACACACACACATATATATATATAAGGCATCACATGTTAAATCATCAACCCACTCCTAAAAACTAATCATCATCAAACATCTTCATACCAAACTACCCCCTTGAGGACTATGATCTTATCCCTATACACATATCGACATCATGATATGATGAATCAAATCTAGTATACCACAGTAATATGGTTCAATTAAGTATAATTTCACCATGAAACCATAAGGGAAAACACCGTATAGGTTATTGTTGACACTTTAAGTAATTGAACTTATTTTATTTTTAGAACTAGTATCAAAATAAAACACATGAGGAACAAATATAAGTTATCCAATTCCTATAATTAGCTAATATAGGTCAATATTAATCCATTACATAGAGAGAATTTATATATAAAGTTATAAATAATCTGTCCATAAGATCCCAAAGACCTATCACCGGATAAAAATAATGTGTATTAACTGAGTGGAATACCACCAAATATTTATATGGTAAAACACTATATAAGTTATTACTAACACTTTAAACAGTTGAACCCTCTTCACCAAGGATATTAATCCCATAAAATCACATAAATTTCATGTGAGTCATACATTCCAAATATAATGTATGTATACATGCCTCTTACCAATGGTCCAATAACAAATACCAAATATAATTTTTCAAATACACACAATATACTTGACTGAATATCTCAATTATAAAATCAAACACCAAGAAAAAATATCCCATATCCGTAGTAACCTATACTTCCCATTGGGAAAGGTTTTTTCAATATACCGGTTTGAAGTGAATCACAAGCTCCAACACATTCCTTATCACCAGTCCACTATCTCCCAAATAGTAAAACATAATAAAAAATATCTAATAATAATTTTTCCTTCCCCCAGTTGGAGAAAACTATTTGGTGTCTTGGATAGTGGAACCATGTGACTTGAGGTTCTCTTACCAATACACTAGAGGCTACCAAAAATTTGTAAGGGTCTAAGGTGTTACTAGGGGGAAAATATACCCTTATATCAAAGTAAACCAATGAAAGAAATAAATAAGAATCATCCATCACTATAATCATTAGTTTTAACATAATAAATAATTAACAACCACACTATTAAAAAATTAAATGAGGAATCATATAACAATAAATCCCATTGACCACCTAATAAGCTAATAAAATAAACACATGAATAAAGGAATAAAAAAATAGAGTCTCTACAACTTTCCATGAGTCACATCACTTCCCAAACAATCCCTTTAGAGATAATCTAGCTTACTCATGCGACAATGGTACTCCACCTTACCTAAAACAACAAAAATGATGAATTATTAGGTACCAAGGTTCCATGATGTAAGAACCCAGATCTTCTTTTCAAGAATGTTTTCCTTTTTTAGTGTTTTTGAGAAAAATAGGAGTTTATAGAAATTTTTGAAGTACACACCGTGTGCTTTATGAGTACATGCTGTGTACTTGGTTACCGCGGTAGCCGGGTGCTGGTCGTGTAACGACCACGCACACGGCTGTGTGTGATGACCTAGAGACCGCCTAATGTGGGGGCCATTGAAGGCAAGTACACGACGTGTACTTATAAAGTACATGGCATGTAATTTCCTTTTTTTCATTAAACACACTAGGGTCGCGTCTGATAGACATAACCACCTTTTTCTAGTTTTGGTTCCTCCGAGATAACCCGTACGACCATGATCTTCCTCCGAGAACCTGATCAATCGTTTGCTATCCGAATCGACCTTCATCTATTGCATTGAGATCACATCAGTAAGCTCTTCCTTATACTAGAGCTTCGTTTCCTGTTTCCTCATCTTTCTCAAGATATCGTCGGTTGAGCATTTTAACATTTTTGTAGATCTATGGTGTTCTTGGGTGATTCAAGGCTTGAGGTTCCCTTATATCGATCCTAAAACACTGAGTAGGTGGTTTGTGACTTTTCGTTGAACTTATTTGAGTTATGTGTGAAAAAGTGCCCAATACCCTTGAACGGGGTATTGAGTGTTTACTATTTTAGCCCTTTTAATTTACTGCCATGCTTGTATTCTTTAATAGAGGTTAATTGATTGAGAATAGGGTTAATTTCTATACTTTGGAGGTGTTTTCCCATGAATGTTTGTTTGGCCTTGGTTAGCCTGTTAGGCTGCCTTGTTTATTTCCCATGCCTAGTATTGTAGGATGGAGTGGTTTTGTTTATCTGCCAGGCTATTATACTGTAGACTGTTATCCAAGTAGTTATTGAGATTTAATTTGGCCGATATGCATTGCTATGCTTGTTTGACTTACACAGGGCCGTGAGAACCTTGTGTAGTGGACCATAGGGAGAATAGATGTAAGGGATTCTCCAGAGTGTCTATTATTTTATCACTCTATTAGACCATTGTGGAGATTGATTTTGAGTTCTCTAACAGAGGGTCTATAGTTACATTACGAGTCCATAGGGGGAATGTATGTTGAGTGCTTCCTTAGAGTGCCTGTAGTTTCTGTTAAAAGACTATAGGGGGAATTGATGGTGAGTGCTTCCTTAGATATTCTTTAATCATACTTGGATATAAGGGGAATTGACGTTGAGTTATTCCTCAGAGAGACTTTACAAAATATTAACCAGTGGGGTTAGACTGTGTGTAATTCCCAGAGGGTTACTTATTATTGCTTGGTAGGACCAGAGGGGATAAGCTATGAGTAAAAACCAAAGGGTTACCTGTTTGTGATTAGCTGCTTTCTTGATATTTGTAATTGAATGATTTGGAACTGTGGAAATGTCTACTACTGAGTACTTCATTGTTTACTTCTCCTTTTTACTTATTGCCTTTCATATATATTCACTGACTATTAGGAAGAGATATTTGGTGGCTGTCTACTGTGATTTAGTCTTACACCCTATTTGGGTCATTCTTTTGGGCCCAAACAGATTATATTGTTGTAGGTATAGATAAGGAAAATCACCCTTCTACTTCTAGTACTTGACTGCTTGGAGCTGGAGAGAATGGGACCAAGCTTTGGCTTGATATGTTGTGGAGATGTTTACAATTTTATTTGTGCTTGGATTTTTTACTGTATTCCAGCATTGTGATTTGTTTGGATACTTTCCTAGACATATGTATCATGCATCATTTTTATATATATGTGCTCCAGTTGTTTCTTCATCAGTCTTCCACTATTTACTATTGTTTGGTATTTTTACAGCTTCCTCTATTGTATATCTGTTTTACTTCCATTGTGTTACTCTGCCAAAGAGGGCATATTTTCCCCACTATCACACCCAAGGCCTCGCTACTAGTAGGCAACCTCTGGCATTAGGGGAAATGATTTTGAGGCCATGTGACCAACCAGGTACAGGGAAGCTCTGGGTGGCTTACAGAACTGAGACGTTACAAAGTGGTATCAGAGGGATTATTTTCTCTTGACTTATTGTTTGGAGCCTATAGACAGGGATATGAAGGAATTGGTACTTGGTAATAAGCTATGATTGGATGTAGCTAACCCGTGTATAGGGAAAAGCCAATCTACCTCGTTTATTTCAATTTCTCTGGTTTTTCAATTATTACAGTTGATTTGATTTCACCTTGAGTGACTCACATGTTTTGTGGTGTTATTGTTGATGTTATTGAGGTTCTATTTCAATTTCAACCCAATGAGATGAGGGTATTCCATCTCATGTATCATATAGGAACTTATTAGGGATCACATGTCTTGCATTCTTGCCATTACATATAAGGTGCATTAGTGATTGCATGTTGTTATGATAGGTATTGTTCTAGATATGCATGATGTTGTGATAGATTCCTTGATAAAAATACCTGCTGTTTGATAGGGTAATTTTTGTGTAAGGTTTTGTTTGAATAAACGCCAAACTTTGGTTCTTGAGGTGTTATGGGCCCTCCTGGACCGGAATTTGGTGGATCATTGCCCTATTATGCCTGTTTATGACTTGTATATGTTTTCAAACTTTGATTCGCGGGGGTATGGGCCCTCACAGATTAGAATTTGGCACTTTAAGGTTCGTTTTAGTGTTTTTCTAGGATCCAGAGTACTTTCTAAGGATTACTGTCAGGAAAAAACCAGAATACACAATGTGTATTGATGAATACACGCCATGTGCTCTTCTGTTCAGGAAGAAACTATTTTTCTTAAGTACACTCCGTGTACCATATGTACACGTTGTGAAGTCTATAACCCTGTCTCAGACTGTGTGGGTAGAGACATGAGGTTTGGAATATTTTGTTGGACACACCATGTACCAGATGTACATGATGTTTTATAGAACCGTGTTAATGGCTGTGTCACTAACTACACGGGTCGGTTGTGTCTTTTCTAATACACACAGTTTCTATCCGGAACACACCATATAGTTAAATCCCTAGAATCCAGCCGTGTCACTAACAACACGGGTCGGCGAAATCTCCCTAGTACATGCCATATCCATTTGGAACACTCCATGTAGTGTGAGCCGTGTATCTAGCCGTGTCACTAACAACATGGGTCAGTGAAGCTCGTCTAGTACACGCCATGTAATCTTGTCCTAGGGAAGCTGTGTAGCCTAGAAATGTAAGGGAACTTAGGATGGGGAAGAGGATTCAAGTATAAACCATGTGTAAGGACAACACATCGTGTATGTGGTGTTACATGACTAGTTTTGGCAGAGGTACATGACCATGTGAAAGGCTTAAGGGAACATGCTGTGTAGGCATAATACATGCCATGTAGCCATGTTATGAAAAACTTGAATGATTTCTTTCTCCTGTTACATTATTGTACTTATAAGTTTTCAGTCCTTCATAATCTTGATCTAAGGTGTGCGCTTGACCTTGTAGAGTCATTCCACTGAGACGCCCTTCAGTTTTACGCCAGTTATAGGGAAACGATCAGAAAATTGACATGACTGATCAAGGACTTCCAGTAGATCCTCCTATAGTTCTAGTCTTGGCACTAGCCATCATTTCGAATATTGGTGCTGATGCATAGTTCCGAGAGGGATTCATAAGGTTCATGAAGACCTTATGAGGAGTACCACATCCTACCCCTTATATGGAAGAGTTGATGTGGGTTTTCCAGCAGCATCATTTTCCCACTTTCACTGGGGAAGGATGACCTTAGGCTGTAGAGTCATGGTAAGAATCCATGCTAACAATCTTTGAGCATCTGAAGACGCCTCCGGAGAGGAGGGTCAAGATCGCTACGTATATTCTTCGAGATTCTTCCAAGAGATGGTGGGATGTGATATCACAGGTGGGACACCAACAGGATATGGATTTAGATGAGTTTCAGCGTGCTTTCTACGATAACTTCTATCCAGAGACTTTGAAGGATGATCGGGCCTGAGATTTCTTGAGTTTGGAGCAGGGTACTCTTTCTATTATGGAGTATTATTATCGTTTCACTAATCTGCAACACCTTACACCATTTATGGGGGGTGATGGGTTGTTCTTGGCATGGAAGTTTGAGGATGGTCTCAGGCAGAAGATTCAGGCTCAGGTGAACATCTTCAAGTTGACCTCAATATCTTCTATCTTCAACCAGGTGCTGATCACGGAGCGTAAACTTAGGTATTCTGGAGCTATGATCTAGGGAAGTTCAACATCCAAAGTTAGTGCTTCGCCGGTTGATAGTTGGAAGCACCGTAGGGATACTATTCATGGAGATTCAAGTAGGGAAATATGCACCATCAGGTAGCCAGGTGGTATACTACCAGTGTGGAAAGCGTGGGCATACGAGGCCACATTTCCTGAGAGACCCAATGGAGTGCCGATCTTGTGAAAAGATGGTTCATCTTCAGCATTTCTGTCAGATCTTCTCACCAGCAGCTGGTGATAGGGGTTCTTTTATGACTCCTTGTATGGGAGTAGCACCACCAGTTTCTCATCAGTATGGGAATTAGAGTTCTTATGACCGTTCAGGATGAGGTAGAGGTCGCGGCTGTGGTAGTTAGTCTCCAGGATTTCAACAATGGCATAGTGGATTAGCTCAGACCGATCAGGCAGGGTCACAGGGCTGCGGTGTAGGTCAGACTTTTGCGGTGGATCAGACCCAGCAAGAGTAGGATCTCAAACCCTCTACAGTTTGTGGTACGATCTTAGTTGCCTCATTTTTAGCTTATGCTCTTTTAGATATAGGGGCTTCCCATAACTTTATGTCTATTGCTATTGTGGAGATCCTTGGGCTCTATATCTTTTCTTTTGCTGATGTCTTGACATTGGACACACCGTTGGGGACAAGAACAGCTAGTGTACATCAGTGCAATGAGTTCCCTCTTGAGGTTGGTGAGTGTCACTTATTTTGGGACCTTTATGTCCTAGAGATGACAGACTATTATGTCATTCTTATAATGGACCAGTTAGTTCCCTTCTTGGAAGTTTCTGATTACTGTCACCGTAGGGTGAGTTTCACATCACCAGAGGGAAGATAAGTTCTTTATAAGGTTGAATGGGATGTCCAGGCAAGCAGATAAGGACCCGGGCAACATGAGTTGGGAGGAGTTACATCCCATATTTCTAGTTTATATCTAGATGACCAAGGGACTTCACAGATGGACTTTCCTCTAGTGGTGGATCGTTTTAGGGATGTTTTTCCAGAGGAATTTTTAGGTTTTCCTCCTGAGTGATAGGTATAATTTTTTATTGAGCTCGTGTGAGGAGCAAAACCAGAGTCCATTACTCCTTACAGGATGGCTACACCAGAGTTGCAAGAGCTCAAGAAGCAGTTGGAAGAGTTACAGGCTATGGGTTTCATCCGACCCAGTACTTCTTGATGGGTTTCTCCTGTCCTGTTTGTGAATAAGGTGGATGGTACCCTTAGACTTTGCATGTATTATCAGAAGTTGAACCATTTGATGGTCAAGAACCGATATCCCTTACTGAGTATTTTTGATCTCTTAGATCAGCTTCGAGGAGCTCAGATGTTCTCTAAGATTGACTTGAGATCTGGTTACCATTAGTTGCGCGTTTGACCATCTGATATACCTATTACAGCTTTCTGAAGTAGGTATGGTCTATACAAATATGTGGTTATCCCATTCGGTCTCACGAACGTGCCTGCAGTCTTCATGGCACTGATAAACTGAGTGTTCCATCCATACTTGGATTCTTTCATGGTAGTTTTCATGGATGATATCTTTGTGCACTCTCACACTCGACATGACCATGCTACCCATATTGAGATCATTTTGAGTACACTTATAGAGAATCAATTATATGGTAAGCTCTCAAAATTCAACTTTTGGATGGATTAGATTCACTTCTTGGGTCATGTTATCTTAGAGACATGAGTATCAGTAGACCGAGGGAAAGTGAGAGCTATAGTTTCCTAGGAGTATCTGAAGAATGTCTTTGAGGTATGGAGTTTTCTAGGGCTACTTGGATACTACAGATGTTTCATACATGAATTTTCATTCTTATCAGTTCCATTGACGGTCCTGACTAAGAAGGGTGAAATGTTCTTGTGGTTGGATTCTTGTGATTCAGACTTTCAGGAGCTGAAAGGGAGGTTGAATTCAGCACCGATACGATTTTTTCCAAATCCAGGAAAGTGCTAAACTGTTTATTGTGATGCATCAGGTATTGGTCTTGGAGGAGCGTTTATGTAGGAAGAAAAAGTTGTGGCATATGGGTCTCGGCAGTCAAGACCACATGAGAGGAATTACCCAACGCAGGATCTTGAGTTGGCTTCAGTTGTTCATGCCTTATGCTATTGGTGACATTATTTTCTGGGAGATCATTTTGTAGTTTTCACCAACCACAAAAGTCTCAAGTATATCTTCACTCAGCATGGCTTGAATTTGAGACAGTGAAGGTGGTTTGAGTACCTTCAGTCCTTTGAATTTGAGATTGCCTATACGCCTGGGAAAGGAAATGCAGTGGCTGATGCGTTGAGAAGGAGGACTCAGATACAGGTAGTTCAGGAGGCCAGTAGTGAGTGGAAACTTATGGATCTGTTCTCTGAGATGCATTTGGAGGTGCATGACAGATATGGTCAGAATTTTCTTTCTTCTGTAGCTGTTACCTCTTCTCTTCTTGATCGAGTGCGAATAAGGTAGTTATCAGATTCAGAAGGCATAGTCCTACAAGAAAATGTGTCAGGTGAGGACTGTATTCCTAGATGGACCATAGGTGAGGATGAGAACTTGCATTTTCATGGGCACATATGGGTGTTAGCAGACATACGCGAGGAGATGATGCGGGATGTTCATTCCTTAGTTTGGGTAGTTCATCCTGGTGTCACCAAGATATATCATGATCTGCACTGTCAGTATTGGTGGCCATGTATGAAGAGATATGTTTCTAGTTTTGTGATGAGATGTTCCACCCGTTAGTAGGTGAAGGTGGAACACCAGTGATCGGTAGGGATTTTTTAGTAGTTACCCATTCCCGAGTGGAAGTGGAATGATGTCGCCATGGATATCACTACTACAAATATGCCCTTCATCAGCACTAAAAATGGAATTTAACAGCACTATAAAAGCACTGTTAAAGCTAAAGAAGATAAAGGGGAGGGGGGTCCCCTTTATCAGTGCTCAAAAAAGCACTGATAAAGATCCCTTTTATCAGCGCTAAAAAAAGTGCTAATAAAAGGGGTCTTTTATCAGCGCTAAAAAAAGTGCTGATAAAAGTACCCCTTTATCATCGCTTTTTTTAGCACTGATAAAGGGGTCCAATATCAGCACTTCCTTTATCAGTGCTTTCATTTTAGCGCTGATAAAGGACCCTTTTATCAGAGCTTTTAAAAAAGCACTGATAAAAGTTAAAAAAATTAAAAAAAATTACAAAAAATTACAAAAAATTAAAAAACTCATGCCAATTCAGGGGGGATTTTATAGCACTTGATCCCCACTTTTAATAGTGCTTTACACCCCCTCCAAAAACCCGCACATACCCCCTCTACCCTTTATTAGCGCTAGCTACCCACATCCACCCCCATGTGCGTGCCTCTGCCTCCAGCAGGTTTTGAACTCGAGACCTCCCCCCTGCGCGCCTAAGCCCTTTCCACTACTCTATTTTGATTTGTTTTCTATTTCATGATATCTCTCTCTCTATATATATATAGATATATTTATTCGTATGGTAATATATATTTATATTAATATATATATAGTTATATTAATATATATATAGTTATATTAATATATATATAGTTATATTAATATATATATATATATAGTTATATTAATATATATATATATAGTTATATTAATAAATATATAGTTATATTAATATATATATAGTTATATTAATATATATATAGTTATATTTATTCGTATAGTAATATATATTTATATGAATATATATATAGTTATATTAATATATAAATATATAGTTATATTAATATATAAATATATAGTTATATTAATATATATCTATCTATATATATATATATTTAGTTATATTTATTCGTATAGTAATATATATTTATATTAATATATATATATATATATAGTTATATGAATATATATATTTATAGTGATATTAATATATATATTTAGAGTGATATTAATATATATATATAGTAATATTAATATATATGTAGTTATATTAATATATATATATAGCTAGATTAATATATATATATATATAGTTAGATTAATATATAGGTATATAAATATTCATATATTTGTATTTTAAATAAAATGGATATTAGTTATTATTTATATAAAGCTAATATATTTTATATGTAAATATATTTTATTATTTATATTTATAATTAATTTTTATGTCTGAATATATAAAAAATCTATATATATTGTTATACATGTGATTATAAATAGCAGTGAATTATAAAAAACGATAAAATTTCAAAAACATAATATCAATATGAATGTAATACTTTGGAATATATTCAGTCCTCACTAAAAAAATTCAATAATACCCCCTTAAACGAGGCTTAAAATCCACAAAATGTTAAAAAATCGGGGTACCCCGACTAAAAACTCAGTTTCGGAGGCCTTCTGTGCCTCTTTTGGCCTTTAAAAACCCTTGAACGGGGTCCCCACGGGTCACAATGATGTATAGCTCGTCGTAGGCTTCTCTTTGATATGTGGTAGATCTCAAACGGACACCCGGATCAAAAGTTATGGCCGTTTGAAGTTTGAGTTGCGTTTTCAACATATTCTGGATCTTTTTTTAATTTTTTTAGTCTTCAAATTGTTATTAAATGAATAATACTCCATAATAGTTAGAAAATTATTAATTAAAAATATTTTTTTAATTTTTTAAGAATCCATTTTGACTAAATATATTATATATTAAATATATTAAGTGTAAATGTACATTTATACTTATCTAAAATATATTTAAAAATTATATATTATATTTATATCAATATAACTATATTTATATATTAATATATATATATATATATATATATTGAATTCGACCCTTTATCAGTGCTACTAAACAAGTGCTGATAAAGGGGGTCCCTTTATCAGTGCTAAAAAAAGCACTGATAAGGGGAGGAGGCTTTATCAGTGCTAAAAAAAGCATTGATAAAGGGGTACTTTTATCAGCACTGATAAAGGCACCCTTTATCAACGCTTTTTTGAGCGCTGATAAAGGTACCCCCTTTTATTAGTGCTTTTTCATTAGCACTGATAAAAGGGGGGGGGGTGCACTGGAAAAAACTGTTTTTGTGGTAGTGGATTTCGTGACAGGTTTTCTAAGGTCACCTCAAGAGAATGATACTGTTTGGGTTGTCATTGAATGACTCAAGAAGGTTTCTCCCTTCTTACCGATCAAGTATACTCTCAGTGTTGATGAGCTGGGACAGTTGTACATCTACGAGATTGTACATCTACATGGAGTTCCACACTCCATTGTTTCAGATAGGGATGTACGTTTTACTTCTCAGGTCTTGCAGGGGTTGCATAAGGCCTTGGGTACACAGGTACTTCTGAGTAAAACTTACCACCCCCATACGGATGGCCAGTACGAGTGTACGATTCAGGTGCTTGAGGTTATGACTCAAGAATGTATCCTAGATTTTGGAGGTTCTTGGGAGAAGCACATACCTCTTATGGAGTTTTCCTAAACTAATAATTTTCTAGAAACTATTCATATGGCACCTTATGAGGCTTTGTACAGTAGGCCATGCCGATCAACATTATGTTGGCTGGAGGCAGGAGAGGTAGCTATACTGAGACCTCATCTTGTCCAGGAGACCACAAAACTGATAGAGTTGATTCTAAAGAGGATGACTACTGCACAATCTTGATATAAGTCTTATGATGATCAGCGAAGATGACCTATGGAGTTTGAGGTTGGGGATCAGGTTTTCTTGAGTGTCACACCGAGGTTAGGGCACAAGAGGATTAGAAGATATGGTAAGCTTTTACTGAGGTACGTTGGGCCATTTGAGGTTTTGGAGAGAGTTGGGCCGATTTTCTATCAGTTAAAGTTACCTCAGAGGTACCAGGATATGCACGATATTTTCCACATTTCTCATCTTCGACATTACTTCTCAGACCACTCTCATGATTTTTAACCTAAGGAGGTTGAGATAGAGGTGGATGCCTCATTGGAGGAGCATCCTATTCGGATTGTTGATCGTAGTACAAAAGTTCTATGTGGCTGGTCTGTTCTTCTGGTATGAGTGTTATAGAAGCACAGGTGAGTACAGGGCGAGACCTGGGAGAGGGAGACTGATGTACGATCATAGTGGCTAGAGTTGTTTGAGGATTCTTCTTCTACACTACCTTATTAGGGGAATTTGGGGAAAAATTTCTTTAAGGGAGGAAGTTTGTAAGAACCCAGATCTTCTTTTTAGGTATTTTTTTCTTTTTCTGGTATTTTTGAGGAAAATAGGAGTTTCTTGAATTTTTTTGTGTATACGCCGTGTACTTTATGAGTACACGTCATGTACTCGGTTACCGCGGGTAGTCAGGTGCTAGCCATATAGTGGCCCTGCACACGACCATGTGTGGTGACCTGGAGACAACCTAATGCATGGTCCAGTGAAGGCAAGTATATGCCGTGTAGTTTCTTTTTTTCATTAAATGCACTGGGGTCATGTTTGACCTACATAACCACCTTCTTCTAGGTTTGGTTCATCCAAGAGAACCCGTATGATCATGATCTTCCTCAAAGCCACCAATAGAGCATTTTTTATCCAAATCAACCACCATTGATTTCATTGGGATCACCTTGGTAAGCTCTTCCTTCTCCTAGATCTTTGTTTTTGGTTTCCTCTTATTTCTCAGGATATCGTCAGTTGATCATTTTTAATGTTTTTGTAGATCTATGGTGTTCTTGAGATATTCAAGGATTGAGGTTCACTTATATAGATCCTACAACACTGAGGTAGGTGGTTTGTGACTTTCTGTTGAATGTATTTGAGTTATTGTGCAAAAATGTCCAATACCCATGAATGAGGTATTGCGTGTTTACTGTTTTAGCCCTGTTAATTCCCTACCATGCTTGTATCCTTGAATAGAGGTTAATTGAATGAGAATAGGGTTAATTGCTATGATTTGGAGGTGTTTTCCCATGCATGTTTGTTTGGCCTTGCTTACCCTGTTAGGCTGCCTTGTTTTTTTCCCATTCATAGTATTGTAGGATGGAGTGGTTTTGTTTATATGCCATGCTATTATGCTGTAGACTGTTAGCCAAGTAGTTCTTGAGGTTTACTTTGGCCGATATGAATTTCTATGCTTATTTGACTTACCCAGGGATGTGAGAACCTAGTTTAGTGGACCATAGAGAGAATAGATGTAAGATCTTCTCCAGAGTTTCCATTATTTTATCATGTTGCGTGCTCCCTTAGAGGGTCTATAGTTAAGATATGAGGCCACATGGGGAATTGAATTTGAGTACTTCCTCAGAGTGCTTGCAGTTTCCGTTAAAATACTATAGGGGGAATTGACAGTGAGTTCTTCCTCAGAGTGTCTTTAATCATACTTGGATATAAGGGAAATTGATATTGAGTGTTTCCTCAGAGAGCATTTACAAAAGCTAAACCAGAGGGGTTAGACTGTGTGTACTTCCCAGAAGGTTTCTTGTGATTTCTAGGTAGGACCAGAGGGGATAGGCTGTGAGTACATCCCAGTGGGTTACCTGTTTATGATTAGCTTCTTTCTTGATATGTGGAATTGAATACTTTGAAACTGTGGAAATGTCTTCTACTGTGTACTTACTTATTTACTGCTTATTTTTTACTTATTTCCTACCATATATATTCACTAACTATTAGGCAAAAATATTTTAGTGGATACCTACTGGGATTTAGCCTCACACCCTATTTGGGTCATGCTTTTGGGCCTAAATAGATTATATTGTTGCAGGTATAGATAAGGGAAAGTACCCTTCTACTTTTGGTACTTGACTAATTGGAGCTGGAGAGCATGGGACCAAGATTTGGCTTGCGATGCTATGGAGCTTTTTACTTTTTTCGTTATTCTTGGGTTTTGTACTGTATTCTAGCATTGTTATTTGTTTGGACGCTTTCCTAGACATATGTATCTTGCATCATTTATATATATATGTGATCCATTCTTTTCTTCATCAGTCTTCCACTGTTTACTGTTGTTTGGTATTTTTACCGCTTCTGCTATTGTATATTTGTTTTACTTTCACTGTGTTACTCTACCAATGAGGGCATAGTTTCCCCACTATCACACCCAAGGCCTCGCTTCTAGTCAGCAGCCTCTGGCATTAGGGGAAATGTGCTTGAGTCTATGTGACTAACTAGGTACAGGGAACCTCTGGGTGGCTTCCGGAACCGGGACGTTACACATCACTACCTAACCAGGGTGTGAGTACAACTTAGTAGCTTACCACCAATGGGTTCTCTAAAATAAATAGTAAATATAATGTATGCACACCTGATATTAATATGAAATAAATACAATCTAAAAACATAATAGAATAACCATAGTCGATCCTTGGGTTTTATTTAACACATGAGATTGACCATGCTAAGGGTTGGGTAAACACCCCCTACAATATCATCATAAGTATACATGATCACCCGAAGGGTATATAATCCCACCTAGATCAATAGATATATATATATGTATAATTTATTATCAAGGGCTAATACATACACCCACCCATCAAATTTATTCTTTTTTTATTGGGGGGGGGGAGTACATCCTGCCTAACTATCTCATTTAATCATTTATTATCAGTGAGTATTTTATCCTTATCATCCATACTATATAGTATTAGGCATAATTACCTGATCATTGGAAACATACCATGAATACCATATTGTTTAAAGTGTAATAACTGGATCCTTGGGAACATCCTAGACAAATCATGTAGAATTAGGTGTAATAGACAAATCCGAAGAAACAAACTTAGCATCCCATATATAAATTTTATGGGGGAGGAAAATCGCACCCAACCGTATAATATAATTAAACTAATTTATTTATAATAATAATAATCTTAACTATAAAAAATGATCATATGTCAATCCCATCATCCAGAGGGAATGAAATCCCTTATAATCATCATGTTCATATTATGTCCTCAGAGGCCCCATATGGAAGTACATAATAAAATCACTCTATAGTGATGGAATAATTTTCATATAACTTCCTAAGTTATCCTAGTTCAGTCCTCATCTAATATACCAATCCATAAATCCTTCCAGGTTTTAACTACCCAGTAAACTCATACTGTTATCAGAGTAACACTACACCCATTCTCTAACTTTCTATCCTAAATTCTATATGGTATCTCATGGTTCCTTCATTGACTAATCATGCCAATCATTTTAAGCCTATAAATTTCCTCTATAAGGAAGTTTCTAAGGTTACCTTTAACAAGGTCTACCATCCTCACTTAATTTATTTAATTTATTCCCCTTGAGGGTCCATATATCTCAAGAATAATATATATATTTTATCCATTTACCATCAATGTTTCAGGTATCAACTAGTGTTAAAGGGTCCCTTGTGGCCCTTGGCAATTGAATTTCATTTATATGCATTTTTTTATGAAAAAATATATTTAAATAAAAAGTTACATCCCCTATAATAACCAGACAACATATCACATAAATTTGAAAACATGAATAAAACATAGAAATGAAATACCATATAGAACTAAACTGTTGATAATTAATAAAAAACACGTGTTATTCAAATTTTAATGTCCTCTAGTAATGTCAAGCAAACCCCCACCATAGTGAATGATTTCTACTATATATCAGAGGGAATGATCACCAAATCCATTAGTTAGAGAACCAAAATTTCTGGCCAACAAGGTGAAGGAATATTGAAGAAATTAGATGAGGGAACTAACCTCTAATAATCATAGAAAACCCATTAAATTACCCATCTATAAGTGTATTTTCAGGAGATGGAGCAAGGGAGAATCTCCTTTGAGGTCCCCTATTCTGATTATGTGAGAAGAAAAGAAAATGAGGGGGTTAATTAAGAAATTAAAGGATAAAAATTGTAATTTTACACTTTTTAAGAATATATAAGAATTCACAAGGCTACCTCATGGTTTTCCAGTTGATATCGTAACCTTTTGGCTCACACTATCTCAATATATACCCCATTGCATGGTTAGTACACATGGTATAACAAATAGTGTACCAATCTTGTAACATCCTTTGAGAGGTTCTCAAAACTATTCATAATTTTTTCACATGGTTTTTTGAAATAATACCCCAACCATGTGCCTTGTATCCATGTTAAAAACCATCTATATGGTTTTTCCTAGTCAATGACACAATTTTACCTAATCAAGCGACTGAGGAAGGCCCTTCTCAAAATTCTAAATTTCAATCCAAAGCACTAGATACACACAAAAGCACCCAAAAAACCCCCATGACTATATTTTTCTAAAAAATAACTCATTTAATTACTCAAACTCTCATAATTCCAATTTAAATCTAAATTATCAAAATAATCCCTACTCTAGAATCAAAATTTTAAATTACCATGAAATTAACAACTCGTAATGATGTAATTCATTATGAAAAAGATATTTATTTAAAAACTATTTATCTCTACAAATTTATTCAAAAAATTCATCAATCCCTGGTAATGGATACTATTTAATTATAGGGATACAACTAAACTATTGATAATTGATACTGAACCACATTGATCTACCCTTCTTCTCGACAAAGAGATCTATTACACCCTGAGGTGATGCAATAGAATGTATGAACCCTTTATCCAAATTATATTGAAATATATTCTCTAACACCTCTATATATTTTAGGCCACTCCTATTTGGGATCTATGATATTTTTATTTTACTAGTTATAAGTTATATTGAGAACTCTACCTTTGGATCTGAGAGAAGTATAAGAAATTATTTTGGAAAAAATCAATATATTCACTTATTATTTTAATTTTATGAAGTTTTAGTTTTTTATTATCTCAAACATTTGAACAAGATATTATTATTTAGTGTGTATCAATTCCAATAACTTTAAAATATTTATAAAATATATTCATAATATTCATTGTATTTCTATAAAAAATTGGATGATTTGCGATATGGAATGATATTTTATTTTCATTATAGTTGATGTGAGCTCTATATAATGAGACCCAATTCGTTCATAATATAGAATAAAATTATACCAAAGGAAGGATTGTGAAATTTATTTGGATAATATTCCCAAAATTCTAAGAGGGGAAGAGTCCAACACTTGGGTTAAAATTATTTCACCACTAGAAGTTTTTATAGATATCACTACTTTAAGGTATTTGGGAGGTGATTCAATATTATTGAAAAACATTTAAGAGATAAATGTATTTTTAGAACCTAGATGAAATAAAACTTTCTCTATTCCTAAGTGAATAATAAATTTTTCTTACACTAATTTATTTCATTTATATACCTCGGTGATGGTGATGGTGTGGGAGCTCATTTATTACCTTGGATTAGGTGGTTGTTGATGTTTATTATACGTTATTACCCTTAGTTTGGTGTAATTTATTTCACAGTGACCATGTTCCTTACAGTTGAAACTGTGGAACATTGGTGGTTTATTATGTGGTGTCTTTATTTACTCTATCATGTTGTTGAATAGTTCACATCCTTTTTATATTCATGAGTTTTATTCCCTTATTTTCCATAATCAACTCACTTCTTTATTATCTTATGGGAATTATTAGGCTCTTATTTCCATATTTTTAATATGTGAATTGTTAGATATTTTTTTCTTTTTTATCATTTGATCCTAAAGCTTGAAAATTAATTATTAATTTATTGTTTCCACATTCATTGGACCATTATACAAACTCTATCTCAACTTTGAGATAATATCAAACAACTTCTTCATAACTCCAGAAGTTCTATATTTATATAGATTTTCTATAAAATTATTTTAAAACACTATTTAATCTATCTAATTTACTATAATTATTGATAAAATAACCATATGAATACCTTGAAATTGTTGTAAAATTAACCCTATATGTTACAACAGATTCAATCTCATTTTTCTTAAGATCAAGAAATTCTCTCTCTATATTGGTATAAAGAGTTCAAGGAAAGTAATGGTTAATTATATTCTAACTATGATCACATTCTATTACTTAAACTTCATCCTTTAGAGTTTTATTCTTGATAAATTTCCACCTTTAATAAATTTCTCCTTTAAAATGGTAGATTAATAGAGTCAATTTCTATTGATTACAGTAACTAATCATGAAAAAAATTAATTTTCTTTAAATTTGATCCATTTTTCTGAAATTAGTGGATTAAAAGATACAATAAATGTTGATGGTCATTATCTCATAGAGGATTCAATGTTTTATTTCTCTATCTAATGTGAAGGTGGATGTTCCACCAAGCTCAGTTTATTTTTTATAAATTGGGACAATTGGGTAAGTTCCACCATCTACTTTTTAACTACACCTCCCATTATATTAGAAATTCTGTTAAGAAGAGTATTTCATTATCTAGTTGGCCTAGTTTCCCCTATTTCCCACCATTTAATAAAATAAAAATTGTTTGAAAAAAATTGAAGTCAATAAAAGGGGTTATTAACTTATGTAAATGTTTAAATCCATTATGATGTCTTAACTTATGGGATCCCAAAGTTTAAACTAGGCTATCTTTTTTACTAATCTAATTATAAAATTAAATAAAAAATTATTTGATACAAACTATAGTTACCCCCATATAACATACAATATTATTAAATTATTTTGAAGATAAATAATAATATTATAATAAATTATAGTACTGAAATTTTTAGTTTCCTAATTAAATTATGTTTAAACAACAATGTATAAATTTTAAAATTTTAAAATTATTTAAATACATTTTTATAGTCCACATAAAAGATTTAATATTCTATTTATTACATGTAATTACTTGAGGACATATATCAAAGGAAAGATGAGCTAATAACACAATAAGGGGAGGGATAATAGGAAAGAAATATGAGACATGAATCAACATTGTACACAGGTGGGCATAAAAATATTCATTATATAAAAGACATAAAATCATTAATATAAGACTGATGTAATCATTTGATCAAGACAAAGATTATTGAACATGAATAAATATTAAATATCATAAGCATCTTTAATATTTACCATACATATAATGTGAAAAAAGACAACATCATATCCATGCATAACATATACATAAAAAACATATGGAATAGAATATGAACAAAGCTAACATTAGGTTGACACATAACATACATTATATCATGAGATATATCAATTTACCTAATTAAATAAATATTTATATAATTTTTGTCCCACCCACCACATCATAAAATTATCATAATCATACATTCCACATAGAATGGGAATATTTATCAATCATAGATATAAAAGAAAACCATGAGAAAAAATGGGTTTTATAAGTGTGTCAAAAGGAATATATAAATGAATAAAATATAGAGGTTCACAAGAATAATATGAAAAGAAGTATTTTTTTATTTGAGAGTAGAAATAATATAAAAACTTTTAGACATTTTGGAGAGGAGGAGAATAAATAAAATAATAATTGAAGAGAGTTTTTAAGAAAAATTCCATGATAAAAAATATAGAAGGTGTCTTAAAATTATTCCCAATGAAGTAACAAAATTTATATCCATTGAATAATAATGGGAAATAAAATTAAAATAAATTTATATGGGTTTTAAAATAATTATATTGAAAATTGATAGAAAGAAGTGATAAACTAAAAAGGAAAGAGTTGTCTTCTAGATTACCCTTACCTTAGGTATTTTTTATCTCATCAAGTTTATGTATCCAGTATATATATATTTATATATATATATATTATAAATAAATATATAAATATATTTTATTCATTTTTCTATTATTTATCTATTATAATAATTGGAATTTATTTATTACTATCATTGAAGATTGAGTGGCATGATGACATGTTTATTTGAATTTTTTAATTTATGTTTTGATTTATTTGTTTTGGTTATATGATACCTATCATTTTGTATAATTAAATCTATAATAATAAAAATATATAAATTTAAAATTTTATTTATTTTATATTAGATATAAAAACTATACCTGAAGATGAGGATAATTAATGAATTAACAATGTCCTTATAGGAAGATTAAACATACCATTAACGAGACATCTAAAAAACAAGGAGAGTGATAATATATTTATTATGATTGGATTAAAATACTTATTAAATATAAAAATAACATAAATATTTTCTATACATGGGTATTAAATTTTTTAGGGAGATATAAAATTGAATTTAATTCGAATAATTGGAATAAAAAAGTTAAAGCTAAAGATTACAAGGTTAACTCTTCGTTGATACTTAATACCATGATATTAAACTAAATCATTAATCGATTGAGGTTAGAATGTAATATAATTTCCAAAAGGATACTAATAAACTTATGATAAGTGAATTGGAAAGACCATGGGCTTAGGTAAGTGATTTTACAGGTGTTAAGAAGTAGGTATTTATACTTGAGGTAAGAGTTATTTTTCAGTTAGAATAATAAAAAATTATTATTTCAAATGTAAATCTTTCAATAGTGGTATTTTTGACATTATAAATTTGATTTGATTTAAATTATTTTTTATTACTTCTAAAACCATTTAAAACCAAATTTATTAGTTTTACAAAAAAAATAATGAAAAAAATAAAAATTGTTTTTTAACGATATAGTTTATCATTTTTGACATTGGAAATTACATTTTAGGATTGTAAATTAAGTTTTTTTTAAATGATTAATTTATCATATTAAATCAATATTGTGTCCTGTTTACCATTTTATAATTTATTAAGTCATTATTATATCATCACTTTTTTAAAAAACATGCATTATCTGAAAAAGTGTATATTTATTATTCAACTATAAATCCATGTTTTTTAAAAATGTATAAAAAATCCACTCTCAAATAATTTTAAATTGAAGATTCAAAAAATGGTATTTATTTTGTTAAAATATTTTTTTATTTCTATGAATTTTAATATTTTTATAAAAATTATGGTTCTATAAAATATCTAAAAAACACTTTCTAAAAAATGAACTTATACATTATTTTGAGTTTTCTAATTTGAATATTTTTTTATATTAGTCTAACATTTATATTTACTTATTAATTATTATTTTCAAGTAATTTTAGTATTCTAATTAAAAAGATACCATTCTAATAGTTATGTTACTATTACCAATGTTTATGAAATTATTCCAATAGTCATATTGGTTTTATACATCCTATAAATACCACATTTTCCTTTATTCATCATTCACTTCAATTTGTCTCAAGGTATTATATTCAAAATGTTCCAAATTCATATTATTTTACTAATTATTTTTTTATTATATTATTGGTGACAATGAAAATTCTAGGGGAATATGATTCTATAAAATATAAAAATCTAGTTATGTTATTTTTTCATTTATTATTCTATTTTATTAATTTCATTTTATGGAGTATATTTATTCTTCATATGTAATGTTGTAAATTAATGAAAAAATTAGTATTGGTTTTTATTAAGTGATTCATGTGTTTTATAAAATAATGTATTCTTAAATATGATACACTTGTAGTCCTTCCTCTATAAGAGGCAATATACATATATATAAGTGAAATCCCTAAGTATAACCAATGCACATGCCTTGAGGTAGGACCTACAAAACAAGGATAAAAAAATTCAGATGCAACACATAGAAACCATGACCACATAGGTAACACACTAGGATTTTGTGAATTATTATTTTCAAATTAATTCATTCTTTTTGATATTTTTCATTTCACACAACACTTAAAATAATTATTTTATATATATTAAATCACTAAGTTTGGCTTGTTTTATATAAAGTGAAAAGTTAATCTACAATACATGCAATATAAAGGTTAAATTTATATATACAGAATGTCGAGGTAAGCTTATCATACACACAAGACTGACTTTCCTCAACGACCTGTGTAACATGCAAGACTAAGTTTTACCAAACAATAATATATTATTAAAATATTACTATTAAATATATTAAAACTTAACCAAGATGTTAAGATATATAATATTAATAGTATTAAATAAATATGAAATCATTTGGTTTACACAAATATAAAATGAATTCATTAGTTATAATTAATATAAGAACCAATTGAATATAAATGGAATATTTTTATTGAAAACTATTTTTATAAACACAAAGTTATTTTATCCTAATAAATTAAATTAATTACAATTAGTGAGTGATACTAATTTAATATATATATATATATATTATATTCAATAAAATATTTTTTATATTCATCTAATAGATTTTATAGGCATAAGATAAGAACAAACTCAAAATTACGCATAAAAACCTATATTTTTATTAAGTCACTTTTTTCGCCTTTTGATGAAGAACCCATTTTAAATAAAATTTTTATTTAATTTATTAATTTTATAAGTCAAAATAAAATTAATTTTTTAAATAAAAACATAAAAATTAGGTTAGGGTGAAATTTCGGTATTTTTCTATGAAGTTCCATTTTTTAATGAATAGTGAATAATATTGAAATTTAACTCAAAACTGATTTTTCATCTAATTTATTTATATGGTTTAATTATATTTATAATTTATTTTAAAGTTTAATTAGATAATTTTTTATCAATTTATCCAATTCAGGTCATTGGAATCAATTTCACATTGAAATTAGTAATACAAACCTAGCAAATTTTTGAACATTTTTACTTTAAAAACCCGCTTTGTCATCCCCTCTGTGGGATTAAATTTAAATTAATTTCTCCCACTTATATGATTTGAATTTTGAAAAATTTATTCCATATTTGTAATCATAATTTATATTTTCTAATAATATAATCTTATTTTTCGACCAAAATGATTTGTGAAGGCAATTAAATTTAATTACAATAATTAAGATTAAACTCATCTTAACAAGAGACTAAACCCTAAACATAAGGTCTAATATGACTTAGAAACTTGTAAAAAATCCATTGGATGGAAATATTTGGACCCTATAATCCCTTGGATTTTTTTACCATTATTGGATCCACTTTCAACAAATAAACATGGGTGTGGTTTTCGTTACTAAAATATTACAAGAGTGTCACTCCTCCTCCATTATAAAGGGCCTCCTCTCCCTCCACTTACACACACCACTAAATACACTTAGGTTCAGACAATATCTACCTAAATAGATACCCAAAATCCCTACCTTACCCCTTGAATCCTACCTTTTTATAGAAAGAAACCTAAGGAAGTCCTTTGGTGAAAACCAAAAAGAGTTACACAAAGAATAGGTAACATCCTTCCTCAATCTCCTTTATATTATTTTAATTATCCATACCCTCCAATATCATTATTAAATTATTATACAAAAATAAAATGTTATAATAAATATTCTGAGGTGTCTTTATGCTAATATTTCTACCTACACATACTCACAATTCCATCTAATGGGTAATGAACATACTATTTATGTGTACATAGAACCACCAACTCACAAAATGATGATTGTTCATTATTCATTTACCACCTATCATAGTGGAAATTATGACAAAAACTCTATTGTTATATAATATTTATGATATTTATAATTTATTAAACTTATTTAATTATTTTACAACATATATCTTTATGCTTTCCATCTTGTTTAAATATGATAATTTCATTTGAGGAAGTGTAAACTACCACTCCCTCAAAGCAATGTAATTCATTCAAAAATTACATTGAATGTATTAATAATGAGTTTAGTGAACTTATATGATATATATGATATTTTAATTCTAGTGTAATAATGATATATGTACAAATATATACTTATATATATGATAATAAAATAGAAACAACGTTCATGCGTACGTTTGACCTACCGTCTCCGTGAACAGTGTATTCCATTTCATAATTATATATACTATAGATTATTATAATACACAAAAAATGAATATAAATGATATTTATATCATGGTTTAAATTATGGATATCAATATATAAGCATAAGTACCAAATATATAATAAATTAAGATACATGCGAAGAATAAAGCAGATATTACCCGAAGTGAAACCGTAACATTGAATTGTTAATAAGTTGGTAATAGAAGGTCATAATGAAAAAATATATGTTATTAGATATAATAATATGCTTCTTTAAAATATTTATAATAAAATTCAATTTAATATATAGTAATCTTGTATGAGTACGAATAGAATTAAGACACAAGGTAACGAAATTTTATCTTACTCTTTATTTTCGTGAGATAAATGCTGTATTCACTACTCAGTTATTTTGTGTGGTGTATATACTAACCAAGAATGTATTCTAGGAATATTAAAATTAAATATATTGGTATTTATATAACCATTTTATTATTATTTTTATCATGGGGTTTAATTTTCAAAAGTTACCTAATTAATAAAATAATTTTATCTCAATTTTCCTTCTATAAGACACATGTCATGTTATACACCTATAATTTTATTTGAGGTATATAAAATTCCTATAAAATATTATAAAATGAATCTACATCTTTTCATTATATTTTAAAGCTCCATGTTATTTAATTTTCCTACATGGGGAGTATGATACAATGTTAACATGTGTAAGAGTTTATTGAAACAATCTCACAATTTATCAAGACTGTTTATGATCATGTTTTCATTAATCAAATCTTAGGATCTATCTTTCAAGAAAACCCATGAATTTTATTCTCCTATGGTTAGTCTTGATGTCTTCATGTATTTGTACCATTTTTTCCACTTTTGGTACTTAATATAATTAAGAAAATGTTTTTAAGAAAATATGACCTTACCACTCTCTTTGGTTAGAAATATGTGTTCCTTCAAAACCATGATTTCCAAAAAGGGATTCCAAGAATATTAAACTAATATCCCATGTTCATTAAAATAATATTTTACCATTTATTTCTTCTACCAATGTTTTATAGTATTCTTCTTTTATCTTTCAAAACAAGTCATTTTACTAACCATTTTACCATGCAATATGAATATTATTTTTTACCTCATATTACATGTATGGATTTACCTGCCCTCATTTATTTGAAGAATATTTTTCTTGTTTAAAATTATAATTTTTTAGTTTTTTTTAAATTTATTTTCAAATAAATTGTTTTCAAATCTTTTCCAATAATTCTTTATAAATTTTTAAGTATTTTTCAAGGAAATTTGTTTTCAAAAGATTTTTATGCTTCTTTTATAAGTTTTCAAGGAAAAACTGTTTTCAAAATGTTTTCAAGCTCCTCTAAAAGTTTTCAAAGAAAAATGGATTTCAAAATGTTTTCAACGATTCCTTTGTATGTTTTCAAGTTTACTTTCATGAAAATACGTTTCAAAAGGTTTTTTATTTTTAAGAATCATTTTCAATAAAGAAATAATAATTTCCTCATGAAGTGTTTATAAAAGATCTTTTAAATTTATTTACCATAAAAGATAACATCCATTGGTGTTACTCATACCTTTATGGGGAAATGATACAATGTTTCCATATATATTATTTCTCTGAATGGTTTAAATTTTATGGCATGATGTTTATGAAATCAATTTCTCTTTCACAAGTCATATGCTTAAAAGACCTGATTCATTTAACGGGTTGTGATTAGATGAAATAATTACAAAACATATCTCTTTTACATTGGTTATGATATGATTAAATGTTTATAATACCCATTTAATTTCATGGGTTATGATATGATTGTTTATAATTTTTTGTAACACGTATGTATGATTTCATTATGAGATGGGTTGGACCTATATCTCTCTCCAATGCATTTAGTAAAGATTTATATCTCATGATAAACTAATATGGTCATGGGAGTGAACCATGAATGCTAAGATGGTATGAGGAGTGAACTAATGATACTAATATGTCCATGGGAGTGAACCAATACTAAAAATATGTTATGAGTAGTGAATATATACTATTAATATGGTCTTGGTTGTGATTCCTTGGTTAATATGGAAGTCATATTATATACTTATATGTTTTCCAAAATTCCATGTTTTATTCATAGGTTATGATTTTATGGATTATGTTTTTTATTTCCTTATAATTAATGTCTTATGAATAGTCAAGATTTATTCTGTGAATCATTTTTATGTTCTTTGATATGTAGGGTATGATCTTCAAATGTTTTGATCATGTTGTCATACTCCTATGCTCATGTTTATGTTTAGATGTATCCCTTTTTTACATTTTTTGAGCATCTATGGTCACCCATTTTTGTGTTTCCTTCCCCAGGTTATATAGATTTGTATTACGTATGATGTGTCTAAGAAGGGTGACAGTCAGAAAGAAACTAGTGGGAGATAATGCATCTCACTTTTGTACAAGTTTTCATGTTTCCATATTTCCAAAGGCAGTAGAATAATATGGTCTTTGGGAATCAATTTTTGTATTGTTTTATGAATTCTATAAAAGTGACTCAATGTCGATGTATATTAAGATTGGGTATTTATAGTTGGTATTAGAGTGATGGTTTAGTTATCATTTGAAAACTAGGATGATAAAACCTTGGTGAGGACTCTATGAACTAAGGATAAGTCTAATGATAATGAAAAGTATAGAAAAATGGCCTAGGATTTTGGTAAAGGATAGAGTGAGTGGTTTTATAGAAATATATCCGTATCTGGATACTATAAGTGAACGTGGTTCTGGAACTGATGTACCTAGGAGTAACAACTCCGATATGGTGTCTTGGGCCTATCCCAGGGTACCTAGTATACAACAACAGGCCTTACTGCGTACCTGGGTTGACACTCCTGGGGGACGGAATTTGGGAATTCACAAACTCTTCATGAACCATCAAGAATGATTTAAATATAAGTTTAAAATTAATAACCTATTATAAACCTAAGGTGTCCTATATTAAGGAAGATGTCATGACCTAGACATCATATAAGTAACTTTTTATGATTATGTGGTTCCTCACTTTGATAATCGTTTCTTATTCAATGATTTATATTTTTATTAAATAAAGGTAATTATAAGTAACTAGATTAATATTGAATGTGGTGGAGTATCTATTGATGAGAAGTCAAATGGGATGACCACTAGAGTGAAGGAAGCTGTGATCACGCCTAATCAGTTTTCAAGGAACATGATCAATAAAGTGTACCTTAAACAACTCTTGAACTCACTAAAGAAGAGAAGGAAGGATTTTGATGAGAGTTCAAGTAATAGTGACCATGGAGGAAAGAATATTAAGTTTCTTTTTTGTCAATAATTTGGAAATAATCACCCAAGTGAATGTATTTATTGGAACAAGAAGGTGTTTTTATTGTGGAAAACAAAGACACAAAGAAAGTTACTGCAAAGGAAAACTGAAGGGTTCATCCAACCAAATGGATGGGAATGTTACACTCCCTAAGAATCCATTAAAAGTTAAATTTTTCAAGTGTGTAATTAATGGTCATTATACAAATATATCTCATAAGTGGAAATATTTTGAAGAGAATCAGTAAGGTGGTATGAGTAATGGTTGTATTTCTAATGATGATGAGACTATAGAGGAAACATAAAAGGAAAGAGGTATTAATTAATAAGATGAGGCATCCTTCTTATGAATTATGTATGAATTATAATAATAAAAGTTTATATGTATTTATATTCAGGAATTATGTAGTATGAATGGTGAAATATGCAAGGATTGCTCAGTTTATGTTTTCCTCTAAGGATTTACCAGATTATGTTGAATGTTTCTGATGGACTGGAAAAGTTATTTAATGATAAGATGATATTTTGACTAAGGGAAGATAATTGTTAATATGTTCCTTATGTTATGATAATTTTGTTTGGATAAATATTTTTTTGGATAGGAATAAGTAAATTGGACAGTACTAATTACCTCATAAATAATTAAGGACTTGTTAAAAAGTGATTTATGCTATCAAGTTTACATTTTTTTGGATTTAAGGAATATATCCATTATAATTTTAAAATAAGAAGACATGCATGTTTAAAATAAGAATTTATATTAATTTAGGTTATTACCATGTTTTAAGAGAATATATGGTGAAGGTATTCACATGTTTAAAATATTACAACCAAGAGATACTTTCTGATATATGGGGGATCAAAATTAAGCTGATTTTGGGACCTTATTTATAATGTGTTGTATTTTAATATTTTAGATGGGTTATAAGGCTAACCATTTATGTAAATATTAAGTTAAACTTTGAATGAAGTTTTTGAGAATAAATTACTATCTCAATACATGAGGATTTATTCATATTGGTTAACCTATTATAAAAACTTGGTGTTGATGATAACCAATGACAGATGAGATGACATATCATGGACCTCATTATCTATTAGTTCTTTAGGAGTGAAAGATACACCTTTATTTTTTGTGAAAGAGGTGAAATGGATCAAGGAACAACAAAGGGTTAGGTTTTATAGAAATCATTAAAGTATATATTTTCAAGAAAATTATTTAACTTTAGGAAAAAGGAACTTGAAACCAAAAAAGTTATCACAGTACCTCTATTTATGATGAATCAAATAGTCCCTTAGTTCATCAAAAATTTATGGCTTTATGATTATTAACTTTATTCTACCCTTGTTCTCTATCATTCTACATTAGAAAATGATGTATAGATTTCTCTTTCATGTCCATGTTTTCACTTTCCACCTATGTTATCCCATGTGGAAACCCAATTATATTTTATTTTGGGTAACAATTATGTTTTAAACTTTCCTTTTTAAAAGGAAGTTTTAGTATTCATTTCTATCATGTGAGTTTCTAAGAAATAAACTTTAAAGTATTAAACCTTTAATAACTGATACAAATTCTAAAGGTGAAATTCATTTTAATGGGGGTAGAATGTAACACCTTGAGATTTTGTGAATTATTTTTTTCGAAATAAATTTTTTTTTATAGTTTTCATTTCACGCAACACTGAAAATAGTTATTATATATATATTAAAGTACTAAACTTGGCTGTCATTTTACATAATTCCTATTTAATAATGCATTATATGAAATATAAAGGTTATATTTCTCAATAAATAATATTGAAGTTAATTTACATTACAATCAAAACTAACTTTTCTCGACGACCTGCTTAACATGAAAGACCGAGTTTTATCAAACAATAATATATTATTAAAATATTAATATTTAATATATTAAGAAATAACCTAGACATTAAGTTAGAGTATATGAATAGTATTAACTAACTTATAAAAACCTATGGTGTACACAAATATAAAATTAATTCATTAGTCACAATGAATATAAGAACCAATTGAATATGAATGAAATATTTTTATAGAACAAATTTTATTCTCACAAAGTTATTTTATGATGATAAATTAAAATAATTAAAATTATTGAGTGATATTAATTTAATATATATATATATATAATATTCAATAAAATGTTTTTTATATTCATCCAATATATTTTATAGGCATAATAAAGAACAAACACAATATTATACAAAACACCTATATTTTTATTATGACACTTTCCGACTTTTATAGAGAACCCATTTTAAATACAAATTTAGAAAATTTTATAAAATTTATAAATCAAAATAAACTTAATTATTGAAACTAAAACATAAAAATTAGGTTAGGCTAAATTTTTGGTATTTTTTTTGTGAATTTTTATTTTTTAATGAATAGTAAAAAATACAGAAATTTAAATCAAAAATACTTTTTCATATAATTTATTTATAATATTAAATTATATTTTTAATTTATGTTAAAGTTTAATTTGATTAAATTTTTATCAATTTATCCAATTTAGGTCGTTGGAATCAATTCACATAGAAATTGGTTATAAAAACCTAGAAAACTTTTGAACATTTTTACTTTAAAAACCCTCTTTGTCATCCCTTCTATGTGATTAAATTTAAATTAATTTCTACCACTTATATGATTTATATTTTGAGAAATATATTACATATTTTTAATAATCATAATTTATAATTTCTAATAAGATAAAATTAGTTTTTATCCTAAAATATTAGTGAAGGTAATTAAAATTAATTACAATGGTTATGATTAAATTAAGTTTAACAAGGAACTAAACCCTATTAATTATGCCCAATATGATCTAGAAACTTGTAAAAAATAAATTTAATATACATATTTAGACCCTATACTTCGTTTTATATATTTTGGACCATTATTTGATCCACTTGCAATAAAAAAACATGGCTGGGGTTTCCCTTTTCCAAAATATTACAAGAGTGCCACTCCTCCTCCATTATAAAAGGCCTTCTATCCTCCCTCTAGAACAAACCAATAAAGCCACTTAATTTCAGAAAATATCTTCCTAAATAGCTCCTAAACATATCTCCCTTACTCTTTAAATCCTCTCTTTGGATATAAATCAATCCAAGGAAGTACTTTGGTGAAAACCAAAAGGATTTACCCAAAGATGAGGTAACATCCTCCCTCAAGATCCTTTATCTTATTTTCATTACGTATACCCCCAAATATGATTATTACATTATTATAAAAAAACAAAATTATCCTAAATATACTGATATATTTTTATTCTTAATGTTCGACCTACACATACACATACTTCCATCTAATGGGTAACGAACATACTGTTTATGTGTATGACGAACTACCACCTCAGTAAATAAGGATTGTTCATTGTTCCTTTACCACCTCTCATGGTGGAAATTATGATGGAAAATATATTTTTATATAATATTTATAATATTTTAAATTATTTAAGCTTATGTAATTATTTTACAATACATATAATTATACTTTTCATCTTGTCCAAATACAATAATTTCATTTGGGGAAGTGTGGACTACCACCCCCTAAAAGTGATGTGATTCATTCACACACTAAATGAAATGTATTAAGGATGTGTTTAGTGAGATTGTATGATATATATGTTATATAATAATTCTAATATAATAATGATATATATATATATATAAACTTATATATATGACAATAAAACAAAATCAATGTTCATGCGTACGTATGACCTACCATATCAATGAATGATGTATTCCATTTCATACTTCTATATCATATATATTATTATAATAAAAATATACTAAATATAAATTATATTTATATAATGTCTTAAATTATAGAAACCATGATATAATTATAAGGACTAAAGATATAACAAATTAAGACACATGTGAAGAACAAAGCAGATCTTACCTGAAGTGAAACCTTAACATAGAATTGTTAATAGGAGGGTAATATAAGGTCATAATCAAACCATATTTGGTATTAGATATAATAATACTAGTCTAAAAAATATTTATAATAAACATACATTTATTATATAGTATTTTTGTATGATTACTAAGATAATCAAGACACAAGTTAAGATGATTTCATCTCACTCTTTATTTCCATGAGATACTTGCATTATTCACTGCTAACTTATTTTGTGTGGTGTATATACTTACCAAGAATTTATTCTATGTATATTATTATTAAATATATGGTTATTTATATAAACATTTTATGATTTTTATATCACAGGGTTTAAGTTTCAAATGTTACTAAATATGTAAAATAATTTTATCTCTGTTTTCCTTCTTTGGGACAAATTCCATGTTATACACCTGTATTTTTATATGAGGTGTATAAAATGAATTTGAAACATTATAACTTGAATATAATTGTTTTCATGATATTTTTAATCTCCATGTAATTTCATTTTCCAACATAGAGAGTATGGTTCAAAGTTACTATGTGGTAAGAGTTTATTGAAACAATCTCACCATTTATTGAGATTGTTTATGATAACATTCTCATTAATGAAATATTATGATCTATATTTCAATAAATCCCATGAATTTTATTTTTCTATGTTTATTATTGATGTCTTCATATATTATTATAATTTTTTCCACTCTTTGTTAATTAAGATTATTAAGAATTTTTTTTTAAGAAAATACAACCTTTCCTCTCTCTTTGGTCAGAAGTTTGTGTTCCTTCAAAACCATGATTAAAAAAAGGGATTCTAAGAATAATCTATTGATATACTGTGATAATTAAAATGTATTTTTACCATTTTTATTTTATCAATGTTTTCCAAGGAATCTTTTTTCCTCTTTCCAAACAAGGAATTTTTAATACCTTTTTACCGTGAAACAAGAATTTTCTTTTTTACCTCGTATGGATTATACAGATTTACCCACCATCATTTATTTGAAGGTTACTTTTCATGTTTAAAAGGATAACTTTTATGAAAATGTTTTTAAAATTTATTTTCAAATTAATTTTTTTAAATAATTTTCAAGGTTTCTTTATAATTTGTTAAATTATTTTTCAAGGAATGTTGTTTTTAAAAGGTTTTCATGCTTCTTTTATAAGTTTTCAAGGAAAAATGGTTTTAAAAATGTTTTCAAGATAATATATAAGTTCTAAAAGTAAAAAATATTTCAAAATGTTTTCAATTATTTTTTTTATAAATTTTCAACTTTATTTTCATGAAAATGGTTTTAAAAAGGTTTTATTTTTTAAGAATAATTTTTCAAAAGAGAAAGGATAATTTCCTCATGAAGTGTTTTTGAAAGATATTTCAAAATTATTTCCCATCTAAGATAATATCCATTGGTGTTACTAATGAATTTATGGGTAAATGATACAATGTTTCCATCTATATTATTTCTCTTAATGGTTTATGTTTTATGACATGATGTTTTTGAAATTCGTTTCTCTTTCATGGGTTATATTATTATCAAACCTGCTTCTTTTCATGGGTTATAATATGATGAAACGAATATGAAACCGGTATATTTTCCACAGGTTAAGATATGATTACATTTTTATGACACCCATTTCAATTCATTGCTATGATATAATTGTTTATTATTTTTTAGAAGATGTATGTATGATTTCATTATGAGATGTATGAGACCTATATATCCCTAAAATGCATTAGGTAAAGATTTATTTCTCATGAGATAGACTAAGATGGTCATGAAAGTGAACCATGAATTCCAAGATCATATGATTAGTGAACTCATGTTACTAATATGGCCATGAGAGTGAACCATGAATACCAAGATAGTATGGGGAGTGAACCCACACTACTAACATGGTCTTGGAAGCAATTCCTTGGATATTATGAACATAATATTATTTTCTTATGTGTTTTCCACAATTACACATTTTATTCAAATGTTATGCTTTTATGGATTATATTTTTTTCCTTATGATTCATGTCTTATGAACTATCAAGATTTACGAAAACATTCATGTGTATGATCTTTGATATGCAGGGTATGATCTTCAAATGCTTTGATCACATTATCAAACTTCTATTATCATGTTTATGCTTACATTTTTCTCTTGTTTTCCATTGTTGAGAATATTATTTCACCCCTTTATAGGTTTCATTTCCCAGTTTATGAAGATATGTATTGAGTATGATGCGTCTAAGAAGGATTATAGTCAAGAGAAACCTAGTGGGAGATAATTTATCTCACTTATGTACCAATGTTCATGTTTCCATGTTTTTAAAGGCTCTAGACTAATAAAATATTTGGGCTTTAGTTTTTGTTATGTTTTAAGTATTTTTAAAAAGTGATGTAATGTCTATGTTTGTTAAGATTGGTTCATTGTAAAACAAATATTATATAAATAAAAGTATATAATTATTACAATAATTATCTAATTATAAAATGAAGCATGAACATATTATTATAAAATCAAGAGTATATAAAATATGGTTTTAGGGGAGAAAACTAATCATATACTTATCTTTTATAACTTTTAAAGTAATAAGGGAATGTTACCATATGCATCAAATTATAGAATCCCAAACGATACATATTGAAATGTATTATCATTTTTTAAGAGAAAAAGTGAGTCTAAACTACTGAAGGTCTACACGTAATTCAATAGTCATGGGTTATTCATTTTTAGTATATTTATTAATTAAATAATGATTTAGTAACAAATAATGGAAAAATAAAATACATGGATACATGTTATGGAGTAATTTGGATAAAGGGACACCCATTTATTCCATAAGAAAAGAGATATAACAAAAAAACCCACATCATGGTATATCCATACATAAAACCTGAGAGTAAAATCAAAAAATTGAAATATTCATCACCAATATATATGGTTAAAACCAAGAAGCACGTCTAAGATATGTGTAAAATATAATACATAAGTGATAAAAATTCTAATCAAGGTTTCACTAAAAATGTTTTTTATTATTGTGTTTTAAAAGTAAAACCTTAGGCCTATGATCCCTCACTATACCCCATTCTCCTATAACAGTCACAATATAAAAATATGAGAGAAAGAAAAAAGGATCACCCACACAAGCTAGTCTTGATGCATATTCCTAATCTCATAGGGATAGATATTCCACCACTAAAATATATCCAAAATCCTAGGATAGACCAATTAATATTTTAGATCACTCCTATAATTGATAAACATAAGGTATATGTTATTATAAGTATAATTACCTCAAGAATGATGATTAAAAACTCCATCTACCACCTATATGATGTTCAATACAAAGATGAGATGAGATCCAAACCCTATATAGAAATATAAGTTGATTAAATCAATAAATTACTTTAAAAGTAATATAAAATTTTGACACATACCTTAACTTTTATGACTAGGGACTCTCACGACCATTTGATGATGAATATTTTTGTATATTTAATCAAGGATTAAAATGTGTTCAAGAGAAATGAATAAGGTGTTAGGATGAACTCCAAAATCTATTTTACTAATTATGTGTTAGAACATATTTAAGGATAATTTATTAAAGTATAACTTTTAATACCTTAAATTGATATAGAGGAAGTTGCAGTAAAGATATACATATGTCTAAATAAAGAATTGAAAGAATTTATATAAACCAAAATTGAATCATAGAGATGAAATCAAATTTTACCTCTCAGTTCAGATGAAAGATGAAGTTCAATCTATAAAGGGAAAAAATTAAATTAACTCTAGGAAAATTTAAGAGTCATTTTGACTAATTACTATGGAAATTTTATAGAAAATGAAAAAATATAAGATGAAATTTCATAAAGTGTAAGATTAAACTTGTGATAATTTCAAAATTGGGCATTTTGTTTTAGAGGATGGAGTTAAGGTGGTGGAATTCATTGACCAAACAAAGGAATTTTAGTTGAAATCAGATCTGGTGGACTACTCCTCAAAAATATTAAGAGGCCCTCACTACTATTTTCACCACAGATAATCAACTATTTATTAGAATTAAATCACTTTTTATTTAAGGGTAACTATGTAACATTGTAACCATCATATATTTATTTAATAAATGTGTATTTGTGTTCGCCCTGGGGATTAAGACTCACCCACGAATCACATAAATTGTTTTTTTGATTTTCATTAAATTATTTTAATCATTTTGTTATAGTAATTATTATATGTGTTCCTTCAGATTTTGTGTGTTTTATTGTAGTAATTTAATTTTGTTTGTCTCCTATGTTCTAGAAACCATGCCGCAAACTGACATTGATTATTTTTTCCGCCTAATAGGTTTTGGTAAATATCATCCAATTGTTTAATTGAAAGATATCCATGGGTCATACAATTAATATCCAAGATTTTTTAGAGTTTTTGATGATCAAACTTTAGTGAAGGTGTTCTAGATCTTGGTTTAGCTGAATCATTCTTCCTTTTTCCATATAGGAGAGTTTTTATTAAGGAGGTTTATATCCCTCTTACATTTTCTAAAATTTAGTGAGAGTTCCTTAATATCTAGATAAATGGAATTGGATAAGGGCATGTTGTAGGTGGATATTTTTAATGAAAAATATTTTCAGTTATAGAGAGTACATATTAAGGATTATCTACTATATAAGGACCTTTAAATTTCATTAATGTGAACCAAGATGAAAGCGATGGAGAAGGATAAATTGGAGATGATAGATAAGAAATCATTTTGTTTGATTTGGATATCATTATCATAAACATAGATTATAATATATGGGAGGTTAAAACATGTAAAAACATATTAAGATGCTCAATGAAATTTAGGAGAATTCAACCACAATGAATATGGTGTTCCTTTTATAGAGTGTTTCACTAAGAGTATATCATAAGGTAAATTATAAGAAAATAATATTAAAAAATTAAACATAATTCAGAGTTATTTGGGGTCAGTGAAGGTGAAATTTTCATATTTAGAGTGATAACTATTTTTAATTTCATCACTCATTGAAAATTTGAATGTGATGGTTACCGTAGTGAGTAAATAAAGATAAATGATTGACATGGTGTTTTTAGATATTAAAGACCTAATATTGAATAAATAACTTCAGCATAAAGACATTCATATATCTTCTAAAAATTCTTACACTATAGAAGGAATAGGTAATCCCACAATATAGAATGGTTAGAGAAAATATAAAGGAAGAAGAAGTTGGAGTAGGAGTATTTTAGTGGAAGGTGGTCCCATATGTTGGAATTGTGAGAAGAAAGGTCACATATAGAAGGATTTCAATGAGAATAGAGTGAATTTTGGATTATATAATTATGGAAGTGGATTTAGGAATATGGTATCATAATATAAGAGAGGTTTACTTTTGAGTGCCTCTAGTTCACTAGAGTCATATATTATAGACTCCAGATCTTCATTTAACTTACCATTCAAGAGGTTATCTCGAAATAATTAAATTTATAAAAAATCAATAAAGGTATATCTTTTAATTGATTTGGATCTCAAGATTGTGGGAAAGGGTGACATATATGTTCATCCATTTAATGAACGTACACTAGATTTGAAGGGTTAATGGTACATAATAAGATTAAGGAAAATATTAATTTCCATTGGATAGTTATATTATATGGGTTTTTATAGAATATTTATGGATAGATCATAGAAAATTTCACATATTTTCATGTTTGTTTCTACTGGAGTGAAGGTTCTGAAATTTTACCTCACACAAGCATTAAAAGATACAGTGAATGACCAATAAGTAACCTATTTAATGTTATGTCATGTAATATTGGGTAACATAAGTGATAAAGGTTTGAAGATCCTCACCACTAAAGGCATTCTAAATATTAGATTCATGTAGTATAGGAGATAAAAATATTGTCTCTTTGAAAAGAAGTGAATGGTTTCCTTTCAATTGGAAGAAAATTCACTAAATAATTATATGTTATATTTGGTTTATATAGAAGTATGGGTTATAATTTTGGATTTTTCTCATGGATGGTATTTATTTTATGTGATATTAATTGATTACGTGAAACAAAAAATAAGGGTGTTAATTCTCAATCACATGTTTTAGGTGTTCCAAACCTTCACCTGATATATATCCATGGTGGAAAATGAGATATATTTAAATATTGTGTTTCTAGGGTATAACAATAGAGGGGGGAATTTAAGTAGATATTTCTATAGTTTTTTTGGTGGAAGGGAATATGATTTTGCAATACTGTACCAGGTACTAAAAAACATATCAAATTCATAAAAAGGATGAATTAAACATTAATTTAAATATAAAGGATTATGAGAATTCATGTGGGATTACCAAAGATATTTTTGGTGGATTATACATTCAAATCATTAATATAGTTTTAATATCATTCTTAGCTATATTATTCTTTAATACTACCTAATTTTGTGTTTTTTATGGTGGTTTATTGTAATGTTTTTTTGAAAGAGGAGTTTTTGTGCATCTAATTGTTTTAGAAAATTTAATACATGTCATGTTGCAATAATATTATTCATATTAATACTAGGAGGAAGATATAATATGGGATAAATAATAATGGAAGTCATGGTCGTTCCCTAAAATTATACATCATGATAAATTCTAAGTAGATAAGAACAATCATAATCACAAGAGTTTAATGTTGTAACATTGGATTTAGAGTGTGACATAAGAGTTTGGAAATGGAAAAAAAGTTCCAACATCTATAAAAATTGATGGATCATAGAAAAAACTATGTATAACAAGCTTAATAGAAAGGATAACATGATGTGGAAAGAGAATGAACAAGCCTATCATGGGAAAATGCTTAAAAATTGAATAAGAAAAATGGTATGGATATACGAGGAATAAGTGGATGTGGTATAGAGAAGTACCACTAAAATAATATAATGTGGACAAGGAATGCTTGGGATAATCAAGGGATTTCTAGAATGAGCAGAATATTGACATGGGAAAATAAATTTTGGTTTTGTGCAAAGAAGAAGCTTTAGACCATGATGTTTTGATCATTGAGAGACTATAAAATAGGAAAAATAAAAAAGTCTAGTAAAATTTTTAACGTTCATTTAAGGACTCCATAAGGTTCAGAAAAACCATGTAGTAATATATTGTGTTGTGAATTTGATATTTTATAGTTAATTTTAATGTTTATATAGTTCATACATATTGCACTGTGAATCATGGAATCTCACAATGATGATAGTTCTGTAAGACCACTGACATAACCATTTAGGAGATCTTACCATGTCCAATATCAGTCATAACATGCACTAGATAAGATAATTAGATTAGTAAAGACCATAAGAGTTCTGTTCATTAAAAATTCCTTCCACACCATGATATATTTTTTTCAAAGGATAAATGGAAATAAATTTGTGAAAATTTCACTGATATCTTACACTACAATCTTTTGGAAAATTAAATGGTCTAAAATAAAAAAATAATTTTATTTATGAAGGTAAATTATATTATATGAAATGTTTGAGTAGAGGTAATATATGAGAAAAATTTATTGGTACGCACCATGCCTCAAGCTGTCATTCTTTGAAATGTGCCTCATTAAAAATGGAAAGGTCTGCTGAGTTTTGGTAAGAATACTCAAATTTCCTTAACATTTAAACCTATTAAAGTTTTATTTTATGTTATTGTAGATATGTTTTCCTCATAATACTTTATTTTTTGAATTTCAATCATTTTTTAAAGTATTTTTCTTTTACATTCAACTATTTTCAAATATGGTTTAGTTTTTTCTTCATTAGATCATATGTTAGGATGATTTGTTCACATGAAATTAGATTATCTCATGTAATGAAATGATATTCATTAAAATTTGATCCATTGAGAGTATAAATATTTGTGTACTAATGGATTACTAATCTCACTTATGAGAAATGTTTTTTTTATGAATTGGTTTTGTCACTTCATCAAATCTTGTCCTATCAGATGAATCTAACTTTAAGGAATGTGGAGGGAAAAATGGAAAATAATTTTTTAAAATCATGTAATGAATAATAGATCATATTATTTTTTCACCTTAGGATTCAAACACAATTAATCATGTTTTAGGGGTATCCTTGACCAATATATTTTGCTGGATTAGGTAGAATTAATGGAATTTTACATAAGATATTTATAATTTTAGAATGACTTTGTAACAAAAAAAATCAACTAACCCATGAGTGAGAAAGTTTATGTATTTTGAAAAAAATACTTTTAAATTGATCATAATCCATTATTTTTATTTTTTACAAATATTTTAGTTTCCATTTTTCTTGATTTATACTAAATACTATACTTGAGTTAGAAAAAGAACTAATTGCATTTGAATTCTTACTAATTCATTTTTACGGGAAGATCTCAGACTTTCACTACAGAATGTTAACATAGTAATAAAGGATCAAGAAATTTAAAAATTTATAAACATCAAATCATCCACTAAGTAGTAATGAAACCTTGGTGTTGACCAAGTTTTTAGGACCATTGTCAAGGATGCATGGTGAACTTGAGAGTTCTAAAATTTATTGTATTAACTCACTAGTTTCTAATTTCATTTCAATTTTTTTTATTCTTTTTATATCAAATTGGTGTATTGTTTTTTTTTCATTAGAGGACTTTAAATTCCTGAGTAGGAAACCAGCCACTCAGTAAAGAATTATAGATTCTACAGATCCATGAAGATATGAACTAGTGATGGATTCAATGCATATTTATCACATTTAGATCATCATAAAGGAGAGTATATGATTACTCAATGGTGAAATAGAATGGATTATATATTTACATAAATTTATAGTTAATCCATAAGAGTAATTTACCTTCTAATTTATATAATTATTTTTTATATGAATAGAATCCTAATCCAGATGAACCAAAAAATGGAATAATTTAACAATATCTAGAGTGACGATCTGCATGACCACTTATTAAAATTTCTAGATGTATATGACACCTTAATACACAAAATTGTTTCATTATATACTATAAAATTTTGTGTGTTACCATTATCACTAAATAATGGAGATAATTATTTGATAAAGAGTCTTCCCATGGGAACTATCATTACCTAGGATGAGCTATAAAAAAATAATGGAATTTTTTCCAACTACTCATATGTGGAGAGGTGATATTAAAAATATATATAATATTGATAGAAAATTTTCTTGATTTTCCTATGATGAATTTATGGAATTTATGAGGAAGCTACCTAACCAAAATATTGATGGGTTGTTGCAAATTCATACCATTTACTATAGATTATATCCCACATATTAATCCATGGCGGATGCTTCACCATATATAGGAATGTTGATTTAGACACCTACTATTTTCTAGGACCTCGTCAATGAAATTATTCCCAATGATTATATTTAGATAAGTGAAAGAGTAAAACCAAGTAGAAGAATAAACTAGGTGGATAAGATCACCTTTTTATCCACTTAGGTGGATGCCATTAACAAGAAGTTGAATCATTTTTAGTTTCCTTGATAGCAACCATAATCATTGAAATCCAAATATCAGGTGCAATATTATGTGATATGAATTGTTACACATTCTCATAAAGAGTTTCGTATAGTGTAATAGGAAAACTATCCCATATATTTTAACTATGTTATTTATAATCGAGGCCTATAATAATTTTCAAACTCTTATAACCAGTCAAGACTAGTGAAACTAAATTACCAACTAAATATAGCATGATAATAGTAACAAGGTAACCATAACATCCATAGAAATAATGGACTAGATTAAGTTTAACATCATCCTCAAATCCTATGAAAATTTCATCCATTTTTTCTCTTTTATATTAGTTATATCTTCCAAAAATGAATTCCAACAAAAATAAATCTATCCCAAGATGGAACAATATGTTTTACCCCAAAATCCATCAATATAAGACTTATATAAAGAATATATTCAAAGATTTTATATGTGGTGGAATGCTTAAGAAACATATATAAGGAATCAATAGTCTAGTCTCTAGAATCTTGAGTATCAAGAGGGATAGATATATCAAACTCATTCAGAGAAGTTTATATGTAAAATATTATGTAACATGAAGGCACATGAAGAGGAAAAGGCCAAGTATTTTATTTTATGTAGTACGATGAAGTTAGAGGAAAGGCAGTGACATGATTCTAAGAATTAGGTTGATGATAACCCACAAGAAGAGGGAAAATATAGGGAATATAATAAGTAACCATAGGAGGAAAGAGTTGGTAAATAAGTATATATTGAAGTTGAATAAATTAAAGAGAGGAAAAAAGATGATCATAAAGTAGGAGTTAAACATTTTATTCAAGAAATGAAAAATAAAAAAGAGTATGATAATCCAGAATCCTATATAACCCATCTTACAATATTAGAGAGGATGTGGTAGGGGAAAATGGAATCTCAATATTAATTTTTTTTTCAATATTTTCAAACTTCTCTCCATTAATATTTCCTTTATCAAGGAAATATTGAAAATATGATCTTGTGAACAATTATTTAATGATATTTTTATAATAAATGGAAGTTATAATATTTATGACTTATCTCACTTATTATAGAATGACCACTAGTTTTTTAAAGACCTAACCCACCAAAGATGAGGGATCCAGGGAGTTCTTCCATCCCATTCACCATTCAATTGAATAAATTTGTAAATGTTCTTTGAGATATGTGTATACACATAAATATGATGAAAATGAGTGTATTTAGGATTCTAGTACTAGATGAACCATAGAAAATAGTATATAATTATATCTGGTTGAAATAACAGTGAAATTATCAAAGGAAATCCTTGAAGACGTTATTATTAATGTTGGGAAATTTATTTTTCTTCCAATTTTTTTTATCCTATGAATAAGGGATAAATGGGATTTACCTGTCATATTAGGAAAACCATTACTTTTCACTAGGAAAAAAATTATTAACATCAATCAAGGGGGAATCATATTCAGAGTTGGTGAGTAGAAAATTGGTTTTGATATAGTGAATGAAGCAATAAAATGAACATATTCAACAAAGGTGAAGGATGCTTTCATTGATGAATAAAGTTTAGAAGAACCATCATAGATGATTTTACAATATGGGGATGAGTATAATTTGGAGAACCTTATTTATGAGATGGTAGAGGGGAAATAACAACATGGCAGTGATGTGGACAACCCCAAAATTTAAAGTTGTTCATTGGATAAGCCCTATGATAAGGGAATCTTATCCATAGTTAATTAATTCAATCATAAAGCAGTAAATTATTGAGATGAATCTATTTCCAAGTAAATTTAGGTATATATTTCTAAGTGAAAAGAAGGATTTACAAATTATCATTAATTTATATTTATTGAATGAAGAAAATAAAAACTACTTGTTATTTAGAGAGGAATAAAGAAAGTGATTTATTTAAGGATCATTTGTATCAAAGGAATCAACCCCACTATTTTCATATGAAAATGTTTTTTCTTGAAAAAGTGACAAGACCAAGATATCAAACCCAAAGAAGACTCAAATATTTGATGAATGAATTTTTGAAAAATTTGGTGGTAAAAATGTTGGTTGCAATGATATATTTTTTATATTGGACAAAAAATCGGTTAGCAGATTACAAGTGCTGACTGAAAAGGTGAAACATAATAGTTTTAAAGGATCAGGATAATGAGATGATTCATATCAACATATTTACATTAATTTAAGTGTTCATGGACTAAAAAAATTGAATTACTTTATAATAAGAGAAGATTTCCTATTACTATTCATGAACTGGATACTAGAGTGACTATCCAGACACAAATTCTATTGATTTTTTGGGATAGTTTCTTATGTTATGTCTAATTACTAATGAACCTAAATGATCAGAAAAACACCATGTTTAGTTTCCTGTATGGTACATTTCCTATAGATTCATGTCACTTGGAATGTTTAATAGAACAATGTTATTCCATAGGTATATGAAACATATATTTCATGATATATTTTAAGAAATCATTGAAGTCATTATGGATGATTTTTATGAACGGAATATCCTTTGAGGTATGTTTGGGAAATATTAAATTGGTTCTCAAAAGGAGTGAGAAAAGTACTTAGTTTTCTGTTATAAAAAGTTACATATTATGGTATAATAAGGAATATTACTTGGGAGAAATTTCAATACAGGGAAATGAGGTTGATCCTAGGAAAATAATAGTGATAAAGTATCTACCTAAGTTTACCACAGTCATGGGGAATGAAATCCTTCTTAGACAAGCTAGGTCCTACCACCACTTTATTAAATATTTTTCCAAGATAGATTTTCCACTCACATATCTTTTAGAAAATGATATTATATTTTAATTTTATGAATTAAATAAAAAATAATTTTTTTATAAATGGGTAATCTTATATATTCCTTGATAAGAGTTTTTGAAAATCGGGAAAATTATTATGAACTATTGTATGATGCAAGAGTTTTTTTGTGGGAGTTATACTAGGATAAAAATTATATCACATGTTTAGGTCCATATATTATGGGATCACACCCTTAATTATTCCAAAATTAAATACACCACTACACAGAAGGTTATCCTTTTATTATTATTTACTTTTGAAAAGTGAATATCATATCCTGTCCTATACAAGGTGGTTTTTACACTAACCATACAACATTTAGCTATTTGTTGAATGAGAAGGATATTAAAAAAGGTCGATTTGGTTTATTATCCTATTATTTTTTTATATTATTATCAAATAAAATAAGGGATCATAAAATATCTTTATGGAACACTTTTTTGGGTTGCAACCACATCACGTAAAATAAGAGTAAAAGTTGGATATTATGGATGAGTTACCAAATGAAACACTCTTTTATGTTTACTTTAAATATCACCCATGGTTTGAGCATATTAAAAATTACTTGGAAACCATGGAACTTAATCCTTATTTTTTAATAAAAAAATGAATTTATGGATGATACAATATACTACTTCTGAGATGATCTACTATTGTTCTAGTAATGTTGGGATGGTCTAATCTAGATGTGTGTTCCAAAATATAAAATGAAATGTGTGTTGGAATTATATCATTCCTGTCCAATTATAGAACACCACCAAATTCAAATAATAGTGCCAAAGATCTTAAAGAAAATAATATCTTAAAAGACACTTCACTATGATACTAAGGAATACGTGTAAATCTATGATCACTACCATAGGATATAAATAATATGATAAAGGAATGAGATTCCACAAAACCCTATACTAGAGGTTGAAGTATTTTTTATGTGTGAAATTTATTTCATGGGGCCCTTACCAAACTCTTTAATTAAAAC
Organism: Viscum album; assembly: GCA_963277665.1. Taxonomy (NCBI): domain Eukaryota; kingdom Viridiplantae; phylum Streptophyta; class Magnoliopsida; order Santalales; family Viscaceae; genus Viscum; species Viscum album. The sequence continues at coordinate 1,740,829,800 of OY728155.1, forward strand.
AAACATTATAGTTTGTGTGTATTATGTCCCTAAATGGGTGGAAGTAGAAGATACTTCATTCCACACTAGAAATGGGGTTATAAAGTTCTAAAAGAAAAACATATTCCCTCAATTTATAATCCCATGATTACTCAATAATGGTTGAGGTACTAAATTTAATAACCACATGATGAGGGGGATATTAAAGAAAAAGGGGTCAGATAAAACACCAACACCTTATACCACCCACAATCAAATGGAAAAGTGGAGTAGACCAACTGATAACTAAAGAAAATTCAAGAAAGGATAGTCAACTAAATTATAAAAGATTGGATGAAGAATTTATATGATTATTTATAGAAATACATTATAATTTATAAAAAACTAATTGATATTACCCTATTTAATATTATTAATGGTAATATTTACCATTTAATAGTAAATCATGAGAATCAATCTTATTGGAATATAAGAAGAATGAACATGGATAGAAAAAAACTTTAGATAAAATTATACTAAATTTAGAGGATCAGTAATTACATATAAGAGATTATTATTAAAATTAAAGGATCAAAAAAGGTAATACTAAGAATTTGAATGATATATGCATCATTCAATGAACATTTTACCTTGGAGAAAAAGTATTATTATTTAATTAATTATTTAAATTTTTTCTCAGGAAGTTGAATTAAAAATGGTTGGTACTATTAATGGAGATTAAAGTATTCATTGATAGAGATATTAAAATTCAAAAGGATAATGAGGATTCATTAAAAGAAAAATTTTAGTGGGTGAATCTATATGTGGAACCCTTCAAGAATGATTTGTTCTTTCCATCATGTTTACCTAAATATAAGATATTTTTATCCCTCCTGATGTAAAATGAATTATAGTTTGGGTTGAAACCCAAGTATTTTTTCATGTAAAATATTTGCATTATTTATTTTAGTATTAAGAGTTTTTGGAGGGAATGAACTCTGGTACACTTCTCTAAGACCTATACTAGCTTCTCCAGGCTATAAAATCATAATCAATGCAACATTTATAGTAGTTAAGTTAGGTTTTGGAATGAAGAGGGATTCTAAGATGCACCTTGTAACAAGATAATTAAATTTACCATATGTAAACATGCATGAAAACATAATGGTACAACAATAGTAACACCTACAAATACTAAATCATCATTGGGTACCCAATACATCTCAACTCCAAGATACAAAAAAAAAATATTAGATACAGAAATGTGGGTCATGTCATGGTAGAAGTGATTCAATCCACAAAACATCCTAGGTAAAAGAGAAAAGCACTCTATTAAAATCACTAATCTCCTCACATGATGAAGGTTGTGTCTTTTGGTATTACATTTCCTATAGTCTGGGCTATAAAATTAAGTGGATTTACCAATTATTAGTCATGACATGTAGGGTTATTTCATGACACAAATAATTTTAGGGGCATTAAAATCTAAGAACCTTGTTAATATCAAAGACCTACATTCTATATAGAATAAGCCAACAGACTCAAGGAATATCACAAATTTAGGAATAATTTAAATTGAGGTCATTGATGCAACCTTCCATATTTCAAATCCTACTCTTTTGGAGGAGGCAAGTATGGATCAAAGGTATATAGTCATAGAGTCATAGTTTTTTTACCTATCTCAATATTTATTCGTTTTTTGTGTTATATTCATTTTATTATTTTTTTATTTACCCATTTATTATATTTTATTTTGTTTCTGATTCTTAAATATAATTTAATCATTAAAAGAATAAAAGGAAAAATAATTTTTCTCTTGCAATTATTTTTGAGATATATAAATTATTTTATTTTAACTAATAAATTTAATGTGAAGATTTTTCAATGTAGGAATCAACCAAATTTCCACACATAGTATAATTTTTAGGATAAGAATTATTTTCATCAAAGGATTTTTTTCATTATATCTTAATAATTACGACTTATTCCTTTTTATTTTACATATTTTTTTATTTTTTTACTTGCTTATTTCCCACCTTGATCTCAAACTATGAGGTAATTATTTGATTTTAAGTGTGTGTGTGTGGGGGGGGGGGGTATTGGGGTGGATTCTTGAATACCCACTTGAATTTTGTTTTAAATGATTATTATAGGAGGCATGTTTCGTTGGATTGTTTTTTTCTAGAGAATTTTAAAGAAACTATGGAAATAGAACCAAACTTTTTAGGTGTAATTCATTAAAAATAAATTTATTTTATACTTTTACATTGATATATAGTATGATTACACGATTTAATTTTTTCATAAAATTTTATTTTTTAGAAATTTTGATTGATTTTAAGAGTACATGGAATTCATGTATTGGGTGATTATATAAAATTTTGAATTACCACTCCTGAGAAATTTTCTGATCCAATTTTCTATTTTATTTTTCATAATCTCTTTCTTGAGATATGTCAGGACCTATATCACTGGTAGAACATTCAATTTTTTCTTATTAAATCATAAATATTTTTTTAACCACATTAATACAATTTAGACCTATTATTGTTTAACACTTTTTTTCTTTAGACCAACCTTATGGTTGACCTTCTTTTAAGACTATAGTTTCCATGTTGTAAATTCATAAGCATCCATATTATATGCTAATTTATCCTTCCTACCCTAACTAATATAGTACATTTATACGATTTTCCAATTGATCTTTACGAGAGTGATTGGTGATACATGTAACTACTATGTGTGAAATCTATGTAGGGGAAAATGTGAGTGTACCACTAGGAAATGTGGTTTGGGATTCAAAGATAATATATATTTTGTTCCTAAAACCCCTCTTACATTTAAAAAAGAGAATTATAGTAATGGGGTGTATTTTAGACTTTTTAATAATCACCTTCACTCCAAAAATTATCTAATTATAATAATAACAATTTTTTTTATGAGGAGATCCAATAAGGGTTTCATGGAAGTCATGAGATTTTTTTATAGGATAATTTACATTGAAAAAATATATAATTATTTAAAAAGTGGAAAAAATAAAAATATAGATAAAAGATAAGAAACAACAGAAAAATGTATAGCATTATTATTTTATATTTGAAATAAGAATAATTGGTTAATAAGGGATTGATATTGAGGGATTAAACATTATAAAGTAGGATAATAGCTTTTTATACATTGATCATGAATAAAATATCATGCATTATGCTAAAATAGTTGAACCTCCCTTTTTTTACTTGAATTTTTATGTTTATATCATTTACCAACCACATTCATCCTTGAAATCATTCGATCCTTAATTTAAAATTCGTCTAGATTAGTGTGTTTTGGTTTATCTAAAGTAGGTATTAAGGTTTTGTGAAAGTATATGGATAGAGTGTGTGCACATGAGATTGAGAATAACTTTATTTTATATTTATCTTGAGTAATGAGTATAAATTTTCTTAAGATGTAGTTCATAAATGGAAATGAATGTATAAAGATAATTTATGAGATGATAAAGGTGGTAATGAATAATTATAAATAGAATTTAATAATGAAGCATCATTGGATACCTTAGAGTAATGATTTGTTGAAATATAATGCCTTTTGGTTAACAACTTTTTATATTAATATTCTTGGATTTGTTTTTATTTTGTTAATTTTTTTCCTTTAGAATTATTATGAAGAATATTATTTGATTAAGTATAATAAATGATTAAACTATAGGGGAATTTTATGCTTTTAATTTTTTCATATGTTCTTAGTAAAATTATTTATAGTTTTCTTACTTAATAATACATAATCTAGTATAATTTTATTGGTTTACTGAAGATCTTTGTGAAAGTGGATTTGATGATGATCTTAGTCACATTTTAAAGAAAATTTAAGATATTTCACATTAAAAAACTCTTGTTCATTGTGAAACTAGAGGGAATACAAATTGTGTGTAAAGAAACCATGGAATTCATAATAATGACCTGATACTCTCAACCATGAAAAAGTTTGAGCAAAAGAGCATAATAAAAATCACAAAAACTTGGAGTAATAACAATGGATTCACTATTAAACCTATGATTTTGCAAAAGTAAAAAAATGCTCCAACCTCAAGTAAGATAGCTGGAGAAAGTCCAAAAATAGGGGGAAATAATCTCAACAAAAAAACCATCCATAGGCAGAGTGTGAACCAAAAAACATAGCATGGGATGATGCATGTAATGGTATAGGAATTATGAGGAGGTTCTTTAAGGAAAAAGTGGAAATGTTTTAGGGAGGTACCATGAGAGGGAAACTATATAGAATAAGAATACACAAGATTATCAAGGGTCAACCCAAATGAGGAAATTATTGATGTTGGACAAGCAATGTGGTCATAATGTAATGGATGAGCTTCTTGCTATGAGTATTTGATGATTGTAAGACTACTTAAGAAAAAATGGGATGGTACTATGGACTTCATAAGGTTTATTGAAGGAATTTATACGGTTCATAAATTCTACACAAATGGATGTATCGCCATTATGTTTATTTAAAAAGATACATTTTAATGTTTGTATGGTTCATACATGCTATGTTATAAATCATGTAATCATAACATGATATAATATCAATAAAATCATGAAAATGATAATTTATGATATCATTATTTAAAAATGGAATCCATTACCCATGCTAAATATGCCAAATAGATCAATAAAGATCAAAAAATCCATAAACACGACCAATTACTTCTATTATATGACATATTAGGTCAAAGGATAAATGGAATGAAATTCCATATGAATTAATGAAGATCTCACTCTATGATCTTTGATGGAATTGATAGTTTGAAAAGTGGAAAGAATTCATTTCACCATTAAGGACTACATTATGTTGTGACTTTCTTGATTGGAGGAATTAAAGGAAGAAACATTGCTAGTTCATATTATGCCATCTATTGTCAATTCATGATGTGTCTCTCACTATAAATAATAGTGTTTACTATGTTTATCTTGGGATACACAAATTTCCATATATTTTACACTTGTTTTACATTTATTTAAAGTCATTTTGGAGATTTATTTTTTATAAAACATTTTTTTTGTAATTTAAATCTTGGATTAAATTATGGTTATTTTATATTCAAATATTCTTTACATATAGTTTATTTTTATTTTCATTATATCATATCTTAGGATTGTTTTTTCACATGTGATGGGACTCTCTCTTTTCATGCATGGATAATCTCATAATAGGTAAGGGATCAAGAGAAATAGGATGCGTGTATTAATGGATAACTAATATCATTCAACAAAGGTCATATTGTTTAGATTTTTTTGGCACATATTTAAATCATAACCACTCACATGAATTTGACCAAAAGAAGGGTGGAGGGTGGATATAAAAATAAATTGGTTGAATAAATTTATAACCACTAGATTTTATTTTTCTTTCACTTTAAGAGTTGATCATAATGTATAAATTTTAAGTGATATCCTTTACCAATGGATGTTTTTTGGATTAGGTATAAGTAAAGCAATTAAACATTGAAATATGATACCACTTTGTATATTGTTTTTTCTAACCCATTAGTGGGAAATGTGATGTATTTTGAAAATAATCCTTTAAAATTTATCTTGATATTTTGTTGTTATTAATTGTTTTTTCACAAATCATTTAGTTTCTATTTAGATTTATCAATACCTAATAAATTTCTGAAAAAATATACTCATTACTCCTATGAATATATAATTTCTTCACTATTAAAGTGTTAACTAAACCCCTTCTATTATAGAAAGATAAAATCATTACTTATAATGTTATAAATTATCATATTAGTGATAGATCAAGAATTTTATAAATTTTTAAATTTTTCGTCAGCTGTGGGGAGGTGAAAATTCCCATGGATCTACCATAGGAAGCAATGAATTATAAAACATATTAGATCTATAGTAGTACCTATTATTTATTATGGAAGGAACTACATTAATTCAATTGGTCTAAAGAGAAGGTTGAGTTCACCTATATCATTGTCTTTATCTCACACACCTATATCTATGTTGATCTAAAGGAGAGGGATAAGCATAATTATAAGTCCTGAACATGTTATGTTGTAGGATTTGAATATGAATAGTTTGTTTTATTGACTCTAAGATAAAAAATTTTAGAATATTTTCAGTATTATAAATGTTGTCTTTACTGAAGAGAACTTATGGAAAGATCAGAACTTAATTGAGAATGTTGATTAATGAAATGTATGATTAGAGGCTGAAGATCAACTGAATATATGATAAAAACTTATGGATTTTTATGTAGAATTTATAAATTACATTAGTGTGATAATCCCGACCTAGATACCCTCCCAAAATGGTACCTGACCTGAACTATCACATACCTGAAGGGCCTTCCTGATTCCCATAGGCTGGAAACTATCACCCAAGAATGAACACAAACCAAAGGGAATTTTTTCCCAACCTGAAGAAGACAACATGAAATATGTATATACATGATGTGAAGAATATTGGAAAATTAAACAAAAAATATATTTCATATCAAAATGGAAACATCCAAAGTGATCCAACTAAAAAGTAGCTAAAAAATCTCTAAGATAAAAGTACAACAATAATGGAAAACTAAAAACCAAAATAGATACTTCATATGATAGCATGGGAAAAATCCCATCATATCAAAACCATATACCTAGACACATATGATAGAAATATTGACGTCTCACTATGGTGCATTGCCTTTCCCTGTATCTAAATATATAATAAGTTCTACACAGCGCTGAATGGGTGCATAATGTGTAATCTAAATAGGCTCATCAGGATCCCACCCAGACGTTCCATATAAATTTCCTATAAAACAATATGAATGTGCTCAAATAAAAAAAACAAGTCATGGTAAATAGTAAAAAAATTATATCAATATCGTGGTAAAATATTTCAATCCCCCCATTTCCACATTTTGAAAAAATCTAGGTAAAAATGTTTCAAATAATTTCACATATATCAAAGTAGTAAAATCAAATATTGTATCACATATCATATAAAATCCAAATAGTACAAACCAGAAAAAAGGTAACATCATTCTAGGGATCACAACAGTTCAGGTTATCTAGGACATTCATACCCAGACATAGAAAATACCACACATTAAGCCTCTAGATATATGCATCAAATCTAGAGAGTACAGGAACACCCTAACAAGTGAATCTAATAACAGGTCTAACAAGTCACTAGAACCACAATAATAAGGAGTAGAGGAGCACCCCAATATTGACCCCTTAATATTATCAATGGATGATACCTATTACTACACATTCCACCTAAGAACCCAAGGCTTCCCTTGTGATACATTCTCAAAACCATTTAACCAAAACCATGATTTGAAAATCATTTCATAAATAAATTTCAAAATTATTTGAATATACAATTTATTTTACCAAAATAAGGGGAAAACCATATTTTCCCAAGAAACCTATTCTAAAAACATGATTTAGTCATTCCAATTCATTTTTAAAATAATTTATAAATCCAAAGAAATACTTTTCATCCAACAGAGGTTAGTGACGTAACCACCTACCTCAAACTTGGATTTCATATGCCCGTAATGGGATCCACTAATAGGGAAGAACACAGAAACAATAATTTAGACCCTAGAATCAATCCTTATATCTTAGAATCAATTCAAAAAGAAAAGAGTTCAATATAGAAGATAACACAACATGTAACTCAAGAAACTATAATTCCGCATAAAATCCAACATGAAGGTCAACCCCAAGAAGAATATCACACAACAAATCTAGAAAATATCTTGAATATTATAATCAATTATAAATGGATCAATAAAAATAGAACAATAGTGAAATTGCGATCAAGTAAAATAATAAAGTAGAAGGATATCTTACATATAGATATATAAAAAAATAACCATGATGATCAATCACTAAAAGAATGACCCATAAGGATTATAGATCCAAAAAATTTCCTAGGAGAGCTCTAAGATCTCAAGAGAGAAGACTGAAACCAAATAAAAAAGAAAAAAGATGTTTAGTGTGGTTAAAACCAGAAACCCTGATTCATTCATGATGTGAAACTTTTTCACAATGTTAATTTCTCAATTAATAAAACACACCGAAAAATGTATCACCTCAGATTAAAAAAAATATTGAATTCTAAAATTTTATGACGTGAACTCGATTCATAGTGTGTAAACCATTCATGTTCTAAACCAATTCATGAAATCTGCCTTATAAATGTTTCACATCTTGTAAATCATTCATGATGTGAAAATTTCTTGGAGAAATTAAACAATATAGGTTTTAAAGGGAATAATCTTAAGCATTTTATGTATTTATACATATAATCCATTAATTAAAACAAACATACATCCCCAAACTTTAGGTCAATTTCTCTAGAAAAGGATCTAAATCCTCGAGAGACCCAAAATACTTCCAAATATGGAGGGAAAAATAGAGAGATGATAAATAACTTAAAGTGGTTAACATAATGTTATAAACTCTCCACAATAATACTTTCCATACCTAAGAAGTCATGTGGAAGAATGGTGTCTAGAAAGAGAAAAGTAAACTTCTCCTTCATTACCCACTCGTGCTCCTTAGTCTCATGAGAATCTGATCTATGTTGAAATAACTATCTGAACAATAGAATCAACTTACCACAAAAAACATTCACTTAAGAGTCAACGATCTCCACTAGCTTCTCTACAATAGAAACTTATGGCTCTAACTTGATATACTTATAACTTATAACATGAGAGGGATTATTATGATGTTGCATGAACTGTGATATGAAGAAAAAATCATGAATACCGGTCAAATAAACTGGAAATTTGATCCAACATTAAACCTTTCTAATCCACTCAGTGACCTCATATAGCCCAATATATCTTAAATGAAATTTTTCTTATTTTCCAAACCAAAGACCACCCAGCCAAGGTGAAACATTCATAAAAAAACCGGTCACTCATAGAAAACTCCAAGGGATGATGCAGATGATCTGCATACAATTTCTATCAACTCTATATTGTAACCAAACATCAATATATATCCTGAATCCTTGACAATATCTCTTGATCGAGACTTGGTACTATAATTGTGGCCTCACCCATATCTTCCCAAAAGGTTATCTTTATAGGTGACCACAGAAAGACTCAAAATAATCCATTTTGACTGAAGAATGATAACTGTTTTTATAAGAAAACTCAACCAGTCCTAAATTATTATCCTACGGTCAACCAAAATCTGAGACTCAAGCATGAATTATATGCTCTAGGATCTGAATAGAATGCTCTGTCTAGAAGTCTATATGTGGATGATAGGTTGTAATCAATCTGACCTGATTCTCCATCACCTCTTGGATAATCTTATAGAGTTTTTAGGTAGACTTCGGATCCCTATATAAAACAATGGAAGAGGGAACTCCATGAAAGCTCACAATCTCTTTTACATATAGATTACCCTAATCTTGAACATTAGTAGTGTACCTGATCAGAATGAAGTGAGTTTCCTTTTTTAACCTATTAATAACAAACCAAATATCATTCCTCTCTCTAGGAGTTCATTGTAATATAAAAAAGTCTTTGGACACCTTGTCCAATTTTCAAACTAGAATTAGAAGAGGCTAGAGAAACCTAGATAGTTTCAGATGCTCCGAATTTAGATTTTGGTACGTTTAATAGTAGGACACATAATCTTCAGTTTCACTCTTCATACCTAGCCACTAGAATTTATTATCTCATGTCATAATACATCTTTTCAGTGATTAGATGAATAACTCAGGAAGATCACTGACATTAAAACAAAAATAAATCTCTTTATAGATGTTGGGATAATAAACCAATCCCCAAAATAGAGAATACCATCTAAAGAGAGAGACCAACCATAACTAGTCTCCCTAATTTATAGGGTTTCTTTAATTCCATAAATGGTCTCCCTACTTGATGAGATTGTTTTCAATGACGTTACCCTTACTTGGGATGTGGGAGATTTTAAAGTCAAACATCCAAAGGTATTCCACCCTCCACATTTGTATATGATTTATGTCTTTTTGAGAAAAGATATAACTCATACTCTTAGGGTTAGAAAATATTGTGAACCTATCCCCAAAAATATAGTTCCACTAACATTTAAGCACATAAATAATCAAGAAAATCTATAAATTATAAGTGGGTAAATTCTTATCATGCGATCAAATAAGAAGAGAGACTTAATCTGAAACATGATTGTCCTGAAAAATCATATAACCCATTACATCACTAGAAGCATCATAGAAAACCACATACCCCTAATTGGGCTCAAGTAAGTAATAAATAGGAGTTTATGTCCAAAGTCATTTTATCTCATCAAAATAAGACTCACACATTACATCCCAAATTAATTTCACCCTTTTTTTAGTAAGAAAAGTGAAAGGTGATTCCAACTTTGATAAATCATTTATGAACCATCAGTAGTATCCAAAAAAGACCAAGGAAGCTCTAAATATCAAATAAGTTATATGGTTCTTACCTTGACAAGATAAATTTCAATTTCTTTGGATTAACCGATAATCTATTCTCATAAATCACATTCCCTATTAATTTCATTCATTGTATCCAAAAACTACATTTCGAAAGATTTCCATACAAACAGTGACTCCTCAAGATCTCCAGAACCAATCTTAAATGGTGATCATTATGGTTCTTGGATCTCGAATAAAAAAACATCATCCATGAACACTACTGAAAAAGTTTCAATAGTGAAAAATTACACTGAAACCCATACTATTTCATCTTTCCAAGAGGTTCCACTAACTCCACAAAAAAGGACATGAGTTCCATTAGAAGTTTAAGAATATCAAAAAAAAACACCTAGATATAAATGAGTGTAAGGAACCTATATCAAATAAAGAATTCATTATTGAATATGGAATAGAGATGGTACCTCTCACTATCACTGGTCCATCATCTACCTCTATTGGAAACTCATCAATTACATGAAGGTCTTTACTATAAATTCTTGTAGATATATCCCTATAGTCATTGAAGAATTTGAATTCATCATAGTATCCTTTGGATATAAAAATACTTGAACACAAAAAGGCATGAAAATATCTTTATATAAACACTAAACACTATAAATGTACATTGTGTCCACAATTGTTACACATCTTTATAGGTGAGAAAAAAAACATTAGGTGTGTCTGACTTTGAAACACTAATAGCAATCTAGGGGAACACTATTGGCTTCAACTGAATGTGCAAAGTAGGATCACTATGAGAAACATTATGACCACTCCTATGATGATCATGAAACTTCCTCTTATTTCTCTATTTTCCATTTAATCTTATAATTGGTATAAGATAAGGGAAATAATATCCAACCTTTTATTAGGACCAAGCCAATTATAAAGAATATCCTTTTTAGGTATTGTATTTTGTTTTCAAGGAAGTTTGAGAAGAAAAAAAAATCAATTCACTTTGTATAAGTGGTTGATGGAATATATAGAAATTACAATACTTCCAATGGTAACTATAATGATGCTTCAATTATTTGTATTTAAAAAATATCATAATTTTGGAGAACTTGTGATGAAATATTTATGAAGGATAGGGGGAGTAAAGAAGTGTTTTTTGGAAAAGGAAACAAAGTAGCTGGCAAGTCAAAAGTGGCTCTCAAGTCAAAAAGTGGTGGGAAAATGTATGTTTCATGCAAGTCATAGTTCAACATCATCATATCAAAATTTGACAAAGGAAACAATGTGGAGTGCAAGTAATGGAGAGGTGCACTAGTTATGGAGCGAGGTGTAAGTGGGAATGACACAAAAGTGTATGTGGCGCACAAGTCACCAAAATGACTATTAATAGAATGTTACCCTCATCATTTTAGTATGCTCAAAAATTAAGAGAAAATTTCAACCCTGATCTTGCAAGTGGTAGAAAGTGGCATGCAAGCTGAAGTGTCGCACAAGTTGTGCGTTATGCACAAAACTGGCACGTAAGTAGAAGTGGCACACAAGTTATAAGTTGCGCGCAAGAATAGAGTAGTTTGCAAGAAGTGTTTTGTTTATAAGACCGCGGTGGTGCAAAAATTTCAAGTTGTAAAAAATAGTGGTGCACAATTAGGAAGGCACGCAAGTAGGGCGACATGCAAGCATGGTAGCACGCAAGCAAAGAGGCACACAAGTAGGGAGACATGCAACTAGAGAGGCGTGCAAGTAGGGAGGAACACAAATAGGGAGTGGAACATAATTTATTTTCACCTTGAGGTTCTTACATGCTTCTGGGTAGGAAAGCGAATAATTGTTTTGAAAGATTTGATTTTTGGAAGTCCATCAGGAAGCACATAAACATTTTTTTACCCTATTCATGCTAATAGGGAGCACAAGCACTATTGGATTGTTTCCAAAGTGCTACACGAGTATAAGGGGATATCCTACTCATTTTATTACACATAAAATTATTATTTTTTAGTGTATTGTGTGGTAATAGATTTTTTCCATACCATACCAAGTAAGTATGTACTCTTGTTGAGTAGTGAACCTTGTAAATCTTGTGTTCCTGTGGTTGTGAGTGTTCAGCAGGGAATAAAATATTTAACAGGAGGGAAAATTTGTTTCAAAAAGAAAGAAACATAAAAATAAAAAAAGGATATCACTGATTCACCACTCCCCCTCTCAATGATACTTGGATCCTGACTGGGAACTTAAATTTGTATAAAAGGGAAGTTACCTTAATTTGGTCTTTGCTGAATTTTTGATGAAAAGTTCTAAGGGACAATATAAATTACATGAACATTAAGGGGATTATGATATTTGATAGAAAGAATTATTATATCTGGAATGATAGAACGATGCCTTATTTTGTGTCTCTTGGTTATAAAGTTATTAATACCAAAACTGATGGATTTCCTCCTATTGATGATTGAGTTCCTCTTACACCTACCGATAAGAAGAATCACGAGAATGATGGAAGAGCTAAAAATGTATTACTCTCATCTCTTTTTTGAGAGTTAGTTTTTAAGAATGAAATATGTCGCTATAGATAAAGGAATATGGGATAAGTTGAAGAACACCTATGGTGGAAATACAAAAGTGAAGAAAGAAAAACTAAAAATCTGGAGGTTGAAGTACGAAGACTTGAAAATGGGAGAATCTGAATCTATTGGGGACTTATTTACTAGGGTAAATGACTTTGTTTGTACAATCTGATGTCTTGGTGAAAAGTTGAAAAATTATATAGTTGTTTAAAAGATATTGAGAATTCCTCCAAAGAATCTTGATGCTAAAGTGTCTTCATTAGAATACAGAAAAAATTATATCTTGTTGATTTACATATCACTCTCACTACTTATGAAATAAGTAGAGATAAGACTACGAAGAGAAAAACAAAAGCTGATAGAGTAATTTCATTCAAGGATGCAAGTATAGAGAAGTCAAAGAAGAATTTTATTGTATATGATAGTGGTGAATCCGATTCTGAGGATGATTTATGTAAAAATTTTGATAAAATTTTATCCATGTTTTCTAAGAATGTGAAAGTTTGTAAAGGTAAATACAAGGGGAAACTTACCTTGAATTGTTTAGAGTGTGGAGCCATTGGTCACTTTACTTTTAACTATCCTAAAAATAATAAAGAAGAAGATAGTAATGATGATCAAAGAAGGACAAGAAGGTCTTGGAAGAAATAATCTGGCAAAGATAAATATTTTTCAAAGGGGAAGGATAAAAAGTTCTTCAAATAAAAAAGAAGAATATTTTTATCTAAAGATTAAGAAGAATAAGATAGAGAATCTGAATCCAAGAAATCACTTGCTGAGAAAGCTCGAGAAAATACCTTTATTTTAGTGGTGAATAATGAAGATTATGAGAGAAAAAGTTCTGAAGAAAAAGAAACTCAACTTTAATATCATATGAAATAAGAGTTAAAATAATTTTTGAGGTAGATCAGAAGGCTTGAGAAAGAAAACAAGAAGTTAATAAATGAAAATTCCACATTAATCAGTCAAGAAGGTTTTCTAGATGAGAAAATCAAGATGGAAAAGGAGATTTATGATCTGAAAAATTCTATTGAGAATGCAAAGAATCATAGTGATCATTTTTATGTAAAGATAAAGGAAAAATAAGAAGAGTTGGGACTTGTCCAATAAAAACTTTATAAAGCTAAATAAATGAATATTAGTTTCAAAAAAATCTATCTCAAAAGTTGTTGAAAGTTTTAGAAAGAATGATCCAAAGAAGGATCCACAAAAGTTACCTTAAAAGTTTGATAGGAAAGAGGGAACCAGTTCTAATAAGAACAAAGTTGGAAAGGCTATGTTTGTTTCCCAAGTTAGTAATGCCGAAAAATCAAAAGTATATAAAAATCTTGGGTCCAGAAATATTTTTACTAATTCTAGTAATTATAAGTCTGAATAGAAATTTGAGCTGAAGAACGTTACAATTGAAAATAGGAAGGTTGATGGTCCATAGAGTTTTATTAAAAAGGTTGTTGAGAATCATGTTCACAACTTTGGTCATTATAGAAGTTTTAGAGGGAAATATTCATTCTATGGTTATTGCTGGTATTGTGGTGGATTCAGACACACTTCAAACATGTGTTGGTTCAATAAAAAATATTACTACTATTCCACAAGTTATGGAAGACAAGGTTTTAGGGGGAGTCAATCCTCTCAAAAAGGGAAGTATGAGAAGGAAGTTTAGAAGAAATATAAGAAGGCTGGTGTGAAATTTGAAAATAGGTACCAACCATTGGAAACTATTTGTGAAAGACGTGAACAACCTAAACATCTTTCTAAGGGATGTCTTGTTTTGTTTCCTGCACAATAAAAGGTTCTTAAAAAATCTCAGAAGTTGGAGGCTAAGAATGAAAAGGAAGAACAAAAATCTCTTTTGGTTGAATCTGCCTTGAAATCTACAAAAAGAGAACATCCATGGATTCTTTATAATGGGTGTTATTTTCATATGAAAGGAGACTTAAATTTGATAAATAAAGCGAAATACCTCAAATAAGGAACAATTACATTTGGAAATGATGAATCTATGAGGATAAAAAATGTTGGATCCACCATAATCGAGAAAGAGAAAATGAAATCCAAGGAAACATTATATGTTGATGGAACGAAACATAATCTGTTGAGTGTTTCACAACTCTACGACGAGGGAAAAATGTAATCTTCAATAAATATTGGTTTTTTTTGGAAAATGAAAATTATGTAAAGGTAGTTACAAGAGGCTAATGTACAAAAGGGAAATTGTTCCAAGTTGGCGAAGTACAGGACTCTTGTTACCTGGGTATAGTGGATGAAAATCAGTTATGGAATAAAAGGATGGGATATATATGTTAGAAAAACATGTGCAATTTATTAACTTGAGATAGTGTCCAAGATATGATTGATTTATCAAGAAGAAGAGATTGGTGTCGCACTATTTATGAGAAAGGGAAGATTAAAAAATATATGCATAAGAGAGTTGACATTCATTTAAAACAAACCTTGGAACTTATACATTCTGATATATGTGGGAAAATGAGCAAGAAATCAATAAATGGAGACAATTACTTCATTACTTTCATTTGTGACTTTACTAGCATTACTTGTGTTATGTATATAAGACATACATCAGATGCTCTGAAATTGTTTAAGAGTTTCAGGAAGAAATCAGAGAAGGAATGTGAGTATTCAGTGAAATGTTGAGAATTGATAATGGTGGAGAGTTTAAGAATGAATAGTTTAAATGTTACCTCTAGAATCATGTAATTCGGCATGAGTTCAGTTCACCATACACACCTCAACAAATTGGTGTTACTGAAAGTAATAATAGAAGTCTGGTTGAAATGGGGAAAACTGTGCTACTTGAACATGGTCTCTCTCATTATTATTGGAGGAAAGACAAGAGTACTACAATGTATATTCAGAACTGATGTTTCTATAGTCCACATTTAGATATGACTCTATATGAAATGTTTTGTGAAAAAACTCTAAGTTTTAAACACTTTAGAGTTTTTGGGAGTCCATGAATCATAAAGAATAAGGGTGGAAACCTTGGAAAGTTTGAACAAAGAGGAGATTATAGAATTTTTCTTGGATATGCTCTAGAAAGAATAGGATACATATGTTTCAACAAAGAAACATGAATAATTATTGATTCTTCTGATGTGAAGGTTTTTGAAGGAGTTGATAAAGAAATGAAGACTTTTTCCGATATAGATGTTGCGGAGGACAAGGGAAGTCTTGTTAAAGATTCTGATAATTATACCAACACTGTTAATCCTACTCAAGTAGAAGAATCAGAGTCATCAATTTCAAGCGATGAGGATGAAATTCAAACAGATCATCCTAGGCTGAGGAAGTAATTGGAGGCTTAGAATATTATTGGCGATCAACATCAGAGGGTTCAAACAAGAAGAACAAAACATTATGTTACACATACTTATTTGTATTAAGAGTGGATACAAATGATGTGAAAGAAGATTTTGATCATCCAGAATGGATTCAAGCTATGAATGAAGAGCTTTATAATATAGAAAATAATGATACTTGGGAACTCGTACCCAAGCCAGATGACAAAAATGTTTTTGGTACAAAATGAGTTTTCCGAAACAAGATGAATAAAGAAGGTTAAGTGACAAGGAAAAACGAAATTTTAGTGTGCAAAGGTTACTCACAAATTGAAGGTGTTAATTTTGATGAGATTTTTTCTCCTGTGGCTAGATTGGAAAAAATCAAAATATTTCTTGTTATTGTTGCACAACGAGGTTACAATTATTTTCAAATGGATGTGAAGTTCACATTTCTTAATGGAAATCTTGATAACGAAGTTTACATTGAACAACCTTGTGGATTTGATATTGGGAAAGATGAGAGTTATGTGTGTAAGCTGAAGAAAGACTTGTATGGGATAAAACAAGTTCCAAGGGCATGGAATTCTAAACTGGATAATTTCTTAAGGAAGATGATTTTTAAGAAAGGAAGAGTTGACAACAATCTTTACATTAAGGAATGTTTGGATTATTCTCTCATTGTAATTGTTTATGTTGATGAAATTATATTTGCTGGAAATTATGGAAGATCTTGTAAAAGATTTACTAAAGAGATGAAGAAGTTTTTTGAGATGTCCATGCTAGGAGAAATTTAATACTTTCTTAGGTTAAAAATCTTATAGAAGAAGAACCACAATTTTCTATCTAAATATAAGTATTCTAATGAACTTTTAAATAAGTTTGACATGGAAAATTAGAAACTAGTTTCTACACCAATTTCAGTGGGAACTAAGTTTTATAAATATGTAGAAGGGAATGAAGTTGATCATAAATATTTTCGAAAGCTGATTGGAAGTTTATTATATTTGACTACCTCAAGACCTGACATTGCCTATAATGTTACATTATGTGCAAGGTTTCATAGTTATCCTAAATAATCTAATTTAATTGATGGAAATAGGATTCTCAAATATATCAAAGGCACAAAAAATTTTGGAATCAGGTGTGATGGTGTAGAAAATATTGATTTGTTTAGGTATTCAGATGTTGATTGGGTTGGAAATGTTGATGATAGAAGATCCAAATATGGTGGCGTTTTATTTCTGGAGAAAAGCTATGTTAGTTGGTATACAAAGAAACAAAATTCAGTAACTCTTAGCTCGACTGAATATGAGTATGTTATGTCCACTCAAGCTGCTACCAAACTTATGTGGATAAAGACTTAGTTGGAAAATATACTTATTGATGTAAATCAACCCTTACTCTTAGGATGTGATAATCAGAGTGCAATAAATATTATAAGGAATATAATACAACATTCTCATTCAAAACACAATGACATAATGTACCACTTCATCAAAGAGTAGGTGGAGAAGAGTGAATTGAAGCTGGAGTACATTCCTACAATGGAACAAGTTGTTGACATATTCACAAAAATCTATACTGAAGGAACCATTTTCTAAATTGAGGTTGAGCATGGGTGTCTAACCCCCTTCTCATCAAGGTTGAGGTACGTGTGTCTGTCTCCAATATCATCTTATCTTTGGATAGTGTTGTCAAGGGGGATAATTGTATCATAAATATATCCTTATGGTGGCATGCATAAAGGGGGAGTTGTGGGTAAGCTGTGAATTTAGCATATAAGTGTGTGAACTATTCTAACAGTTTGTTGGAGTGGTTGTAGGAAACAAATTGTTTTTTATACTTGGAGTTAAAGATATATAAGAAGTTTTAGAAGAAAAAGAAGATGAGTATGTTTTGGAGTAGGCTGGAGAAGAATGTTGTAGATGATTTATAGTCACTACTTTTGGAAAACATTGTTTTTTTGTCAATAATTATTGTTTTATATAATGAGTTAGCTCACGTAGGCTTAGAATTGCTGATGAGTAATCCATTTCTTGATATTACAAAGTTCAATGATTTATGAATCTTGGTTGACAACAAAATCCAAAGGGGGAGATTGTTAGGGCCAAGATGATCCTGAAGAATATCCTTTTCAGGTATTGTCTTTTTTTGGCAATGAAGTTTGAGAAAGAAATCAATTCACTTTGTATAATTGGTTTAGGGAAGCTAGGAAAGTTACAATACTTCCCATGGTAACTATGAAGATGATTTTCTAATCTATATTTTAGAAATATCTTATATTTGGAGAACTTGCGATGCAAGCCTTAGGAAGTATATGGGGAGTAAAGAAGTGTTTTTTAGAAAATGAAATTAAGCAGTGCGCAAGTAAAAAGTGGCGTGCAAGTAAAAAAGTGGTGCATAAGTATAAGTGTCATGAAAGTGTATGTTGTGTGAAAGTCATATTTTAAAATCATCGTATCAAAATATGACAGAGGAAACAATGTGGAGTGCAAGTGATGAAGTAACATGAAAGTGATGGAGCGACACGCAAGTGACGGAGCGACGTGCAAGTAGAAATGGTGTGAAAGTTTATGCGGCACGCAAGTCACTAAAATTACTATAAATAGATGTTTACCCTCCTCATTTTTGTATTCTCAAAACTTAAGAGTAAATTTCAGCTCTGATCGTGCATGTGGTGGAAAGTGGCTTGCAACCTGAAATGTCGCACAAGTTGTGTGTTATACATAAAAGTGGTTCACAAGTAGAAGTGGCATGAAAGTTATATGTTGCATGTAGGCAGGGAGTTGTGCGAAAGAAGTGTTTTTTGTATAAGATCGAATTGGTTCACAAATAGTGAGTTGTGAAAAATAGTTGTGCGCAAGTAGTTTTTAGAGTGCAAGTAAAACGACACACAAGCAGGGAAGCACACAGGCAGGGTGGGATGCAAGCAGAGGCACACAAGCAGGGGGAACGCAAGTAGAGTGGCGTGCAAGAAGGAAGGTGGGGAAGTAGGGAGTGACAAGAAAGTTGTTTTCACTAGGAGGTTCTTAATGGATTCTGGGTAGGAAAGTGAAGAATAGTTTTGAAAGATTTGATTTGTGAAAGTTCATCAAGAAGCATAGAAACATAGTTTTACCCTATTTGTGCTAAGAGGGAGAAAAATCACTATTGGATTATTTTAAAAGTGATACATTTGTGTAAGGTTATATCTTACTCATTGTATTCCACATCAAAGGATTGTTTTCTAGTGGATTGTGTGGTACTGGATTGTTTTCGTGTCATATGAAGGACATAACTACTCTTGTTGAGTAGTGAACCTTGTAAATATTATGTTCCTATGGTTTTGTGTGTTTAGTAGGGAAGAAACTCTTTAACAGGAGTCGAAGGTTGTTTCAAAAATAAGGAAACATAAAAAGAAAACGGACATCAATGATTCACCCCTCCCCCTCTCATTGATTCTTGGATCCTGACTGGGAACTTCACCTTTCCTATTATATCTACATCCTCCGTTATTTCCCTTTTTACTGTCTCCACATAGGTAGAAATAATCATCATAAATATATATGATCTAATATCTAGTCACAAACCCTGTAGGTACTTTTTATACTTTTACTGGTTATTCTTTACAACCTCTGCAAAAAAATGAACTAGCTCTATGAACAGATTGATGTATATTGATACGGAACGCTTTCCTTATTACAAAGAGAGGGACTCTGGAGACTTCACCATCATTGGGGACTCTAAAAAGATAATAAAATAATGGAGTATTGAAACCCTTATAGTGTAATCCTACATGTCTATCCACCTAAACTATGGAATCCCACCATCTCTTGTTGGGTCTCTTGAGTCCTAATGCTACATACTTTACCTTGATATTCATAGGTGTATCTAGAAATTTGAAGATATAATCAATATTTTACATCCCATCCTCTACCTTTTGAGGTTCATTCATACCTATAAATGATGGTATATTTTCAATTAAGAACACTCCTGATTAATCTCTCTCCCCTCCAACTCTTGGATGTACCTCAACAACTATGTTTTGTACTTGTGGTGAATTTTGATTTATAAAAAAAATACTCAATTTTTATCCTTGATAATATTATGATCATGAGGTGGATTCCCTTTAGGAGAATCCATTTCACCATTCTGAGGAACCTGTGGAAGAATTCTCATAGGTATACAACTATTAACAGAAACAAAAGAAATGATTAAAAAACAATATAATGTCAGTTCAAACTAGAAAAACATAAGAAAAACTAAGATTAAAATATAGGACTCAAAACATGATACACACATTCCAATATCCCATGGTAAATTGAGTCACTTCACAATAAGAAATGGCCAAACACTCACCGCAACCTACCTCTCATGTCTTGATAATCCTATATCTAGTCTTCCAACTTCCCAAAACCAAGCACAACCTACCCCAATGATACCAAGCTATGATGAAATTGACATGTATACCATCTAAAACTAGTACTTGACCTGAACCATTACATACCTGAAGGGAGTTCTTGATCCCCATGAGCTGGACACTAGCACTTAGGCATAAAAAATAACTAGAGGGAATGATTTATCGCAACCTAAAGTAGACAACATGAAATATATATGTACATAACGGGAAGAAAAATGTAAGTGTAAATAAGAAATATTTGTCATATCAAAAAGAGAAATTAAAATTGATACAACTCCAAAGTAGTTAAACAATATCCAAGATACAAGTACAACAAAAAAGGAAAACTAAAAACCAAAATAGTTACTCTATCTTAGAGAATGGGAAAACGTCCAGTATATCTCTACCAGCTACAAAGACACATTTGATAGAAACCTCATCACCTCACTATAACACCTTTCCTTTACTTTCATCGAAGGATATAACATAGTCTACACACTGATGAAGGGGAGAATATGGTGTGAGATAAAATGGCTCAGTAGGATCCCACCCAGGTATTCTATATGTAGTATTTGTACAAATTTATGAACATGATCAACATTAAAGAAAATAAATCATGATAAATAATTAAATAGTTTTTATATAAAAATAATGGTAAAATATTTCAATCTCCCCATTTCCACATTTCCAAAAAATCCAGTTTACAAAATTTCAAATAATTTTTCATATATCAAATAAGTAAAATAAATTCTTGTATTAGATATCATATAAAAAATAAATAGTACAAGCGAAAAGAATAAGTAACATCATGCCAAGGATCATAATAAATCAATATATCTAGGAAAATTGTACTGAGACATAGATAGTAGGGCACATCAATTATCTATATATATTCATCCAATCTAGAGATCAAAGGAACACCCCATAAAGTGAATCTCCCAACATTTCTAACAAATCCTGAGAACAATGTGCATAGAGAGCAGATGAAAACTCAATGAGTGAATCTCCCAGTAGTATAAATAGGTGATGCCTATTATTACACCTTCCAGATAAGTACCCAAGGATTTCCATGTGTTAAATTTTCTAAACAATTTCATCAAAACCATGCTTTTAAAACAATTACATAAATCCATTTCAAAATACTTTGAAAATACCTTTTATTTTACCAAAATAAGGGGGAAGAAATCATTTCCCAAAAACCAATTTCCACACACACAGTTTAATAATTAAAAACCATTTATGAAATAGTTTATAAAATTAGAGAAATACAGTTTGTCCAAAATATTTTAGAGATAGAACCACCTACCTCAAACTCATGTTTCACATGACCGTAATAGGATCTACCAACATGGAAGAACACAAAGACAAAAATAGATGCCCTAAAATCAATCCTTACAACTTATAATTAATTCAACAAGAAAAGAATTTGGTAGAGAAAATAACACAAACCATACCTGAAGAAACTCACACGCTGAACCACACCCAACAAAAATGTTAAGCTTTGAAATATTATCACACAATGGATCTAGAAAGTTTCAAGAAGTCTATTATCATAGATCAACGGATCCATAAACATAGCATAATGATTCTACTACAATAAATGTCATTGAAGGAGAAGAAGGATGTCTTACCTAAGGAGATGAACTAAAAAAACCATGATGATAAGTCACCAAATTAATGATCTAGAATGAGATAATATCCCCAATTTTTTTTAGGAGAGCACTGAGGTCTTTATAGAGAAGGCTGAAACTAAATGGAAAAGAAACAGGACATGAAACATGGTTGATATAGCTATTTTATATCTATATATTGATGGGGTTTTATATGATAATTTATTGAATATTAAATGATTAAATTTTAGTATCATGAGATATATTGATGTAATTTGTATTTTTATATAGGAAAAAAATTTGAAAAAATTTGAAGGAAATGTGACATTTTGAGAAGATAAAGTCACTTCATACCATGTTGTTTAGTGGCGAAGTATGATAATAAAAACATGACGAAGTTGATATTGAAGATTGAAGAAAAAGAGACCAAAATATCTATTGAATGAAAGTTTTACATGATTTTGGATGATCAAGAGAGGTTTTAGAGGCACAAAAATGAATAACTAGATTAAATAGAGATTCTGGAGCTAGAAACACACTTTACACGTTGTGTACTCATTACACAACATGAAAATTTACAAGTCATGAACCATTTTTAGGACTTGAAGAAGAAGAAAACTACTCAGAGTGAAGTTCACTTGTGTTATGATGAGACACATATATATCACATGGTGAAACTTCCAAATTTTTTCTAAAAAGTAATTTACATCGTGCAACATGTTGTGAAACTTTCGTGTCCTGCACATTAAACGTCATGTAAACAATATATGATGTGAAAACATCGTATAAAGACAAAAAATGGTGATTTTCAGCATATCTATTAATGATAGTTATAAATTTTGACCCAATTCACCATTAAATGATATCATTGGCTCAAAAAATCCCATGGAATATACTTAGGCTTATAGAACGAGTGTTCTGTCCAAGAGAAATGGATTCCATTCTAGGGTGTGGAGAGGATCGACTACCAAGAGGATGCTGTAGGGTTCTGAACTAGAGTTATTTGTTGATGGGTTTTAGTTTTTCTTTTCTTTTCTTTTCCCAAATTTTATGTAACTTTGGTTTTATCATTATTTTAATTCTAGTTACTTTTATTTTCATTCATTCTCATTGTTTCTCTTTTGTTCTCTCTAATATGGGTTATTGTTTACTCATCATTGGTGATCACCAAATGATAATTGGATAAATATATAGGGGTCGAGGGTAGGGGTGGTTTGAACCAAATGAATATCTAAAGTCAAAGCTAGGTAACCTTATGGCTAGTAATCAGGTCTAAAAAAATTTCAATCTCATTATTTTGTGCTATCCCAGACGATCATTGGTGAAAATTGAATGACCATGACCTAGTTAGAGAAGATCACACAAGGACCAATAGCCTATAATTATTTCTACCTAGAAGCAAAGATTCCTGTTCTTATGTTATCAATTACTCTAGACCAAGGACGATTTTCTAGATTGGGTTAATCAAGTTGGTTGGACCATGATCAATTGGTTTCTTTTTCACCACTTTTCAATCTATGCCATAAGTCTATCCTAAGTAAAATTTAGGATTATCCCTATACTATAACATTAAATTAACTCTTGACCCCATATCTTCCTTCTTTTCTTTAATTATTATTCCATTTTAATTATTTAATTTGTGTGATTAGTTGAATAAAATCAAACTGAAATTGGGATGACCTGACCTTTGGACAAAATTCATCAATACATTCCCTGCTTTCTGTGGGATTGACCCCATACTTCTAATTTACTATGACTTTATAGTTAGTGCAGTTCAGTAACATATAAATTTATATTTTGATCATACTTTGAGGATTTGACAATTTCTGTTGAAGGTGTATGTGGTTAAGACTACAAATTGGAAAACAATGATGATGTAAAACCATTTCACTACATGAATTTCTCAATAAACAAAATATGTTGAAATACATGTCACAATAGATTAAAAATCCCAAAATCCAACATTTCATGCCATAAAGTTCATTAAAGACAAGTAAAACTTTCATACACTAAACTAGTTCATGAAAACTCCCTTGTAAAGGTTTCATGTCGTGTAAACCATCCATGATGAAAATGTCCTGTAGGTAGTAAAAATTTAAGATTCTGAATTTTATCCTCATAATACTTTGATTCATTTATTCCCAGACCCCATTAATTAAAAAAAAAACTTACATCCTCAAACTTTATTTCATTTTATACAATAAATGACATCCATCCTCAGGAGCCCCAAAATGCTCCCAAACAAGGAGGGAAATGAATAGAGAGATGAGAAATACCGAAAAGTGGGTAACAATATATTATAATAAGTATGGGAAATAATAGACTATTCAAATGTTTAAATGGATGAGTTTCATGTTATGATTTTGTTTCAAAGGCTGAAGTGTGATAAATCTCTAGGATTTTGGAATATAAAGGTATATTTTTATATAAAAGTGATCCAAGATATATATCTCTAGAAATTACATTGTTTAAAGGAGTTGAGACTAAAAGGTAGTTGAAGATGTCTTCCAGAGAAAGGAACCAAGTAACGAATTATAATATTGATCTATATTAATTGGTACTCAAAGATGATGGATAGAATGGTTTCCCAAAAGTGTCCAGAAATTTGAGTGACTCAAAATATTGGTAGTTATCCATGATAGATCAGATTTATTCCCTCTATATATCTAGATCATGGGAGATAATGCAGAGTCATGTTAGGAGTAATTTTCTTCAAAATAAAAGGGTTTATTGGCTAAAAAAATATATTAGATATAGGTACAAGGTATTACTAGTGGTAAAAGGGTTTCAACAAATGGAAGGTGTAAAATTCTAGGATATTTTTCAATATCTGTTAAATATAAGGTTATTCAGAAAGTACTATGTTTAGTTTTTATAGAATTATTTAATATGAAACAATTTATGATGAATAAATTATTTATTCATAGGGACTTACATGAGGAAATAAATATAGAGTAATGAATTTTTTTATAGATAATCAAAACTGTGACACTGTCTGAAGGATGAAGTAGATACTATATAGTTTGAAGAAGGTTCCATGATAGTAGAATATGAAGATTAATGTAAGATCTTGAATTTTTCTCAATTTAAGGAACCTTTTAATTTTAGTTTGTTTCATTATTTTTTTCTTAATGAAAATTCCTAATGAGGTTTAAGAGGTAATTGGGGTGTCTAGGGATTTTTTGGAGCCCAGAACCCCAACATTCGGGGGAAAAAACTAGGCTGTATGGTTAGTAGAACTCATGCACATGATCCTATGCACTATCTAAGGGTTTCATGTTTTAATAAAATTATAAAACTAGGCTACACACCTGTGTGAGGATAAGGTAGATAGTGAACATAGGCAATTCATGGTTTGTCTAATTATAAACTGCAAGACATGTGAGGGGGGTCTTGGGATAAAGTCATGAATACAGTTGGTGCACAGTTTGGCCGACCGTGCAGCCAAATCATAGGATCACCTAAAAGGTGGTGAATTTCTATTTTTACCTAATTTATATTTTATTTACCCCTCCTTTATTTTTATATCCAACAAAAACAACCTCCTATCCTCCCTTTTGAGCTATCTCATGCCTAAAGCTAGGTTTTCAATCCATTCTTCCGTCCAAACTCTGATTTTGGATCCGTCTATTGCATTAGATTACCATCGGTAAGATATACATTACTTTAGCCAATTTTTTTCAATATTCTTCATATCAATGGAGTTATTTTGGTGTGATCTCATATGCCCTATTTTTAGGGAATTTTCATATTTTTCCATCTTCTTTGGATATGGACCAAACCAAAGGTAGATACTGGATGAGTGTTCCTCCACAGGTATAAATTTAGCTGTCTAGTAATTATCCCTCAAGTATTTTTTCTTTATATTATGCATTGTGATGCCACATTCTAGATATTTTGTGTGTTTACGTAAAAATAAAAATAACACTTGTTTAAATTTTTATCATTGATAGATTGACCTAGTGTCTCTTTATTCTAGTTAGGATAGGTACCCATCGACTATTTCCACCCCTTGAGGTGTTCCTATGGAATTTTACTTGATATTATAAATGATTATGTGACCAAACCTTCTTCTATATGGTTTTATCTTGATTCATAAATGTGATGACTATAATGAATCAAATGGAAATTGTGTTTTACAACCACATTATGTGATTTTACATGAAAATGGCTATTCCCTTATTTTAAAGTTGAACAATAATAAATGATAAGTCTATTTGACCCTTGGAGTCCCTTATACTTGTGATACTGGGCATGAAATTCCCTATACTTGTGATACTAGTCTTGGTGTCCCTTATACTTGTGATAATGGGTATGTCATCCCTTATACTTGTGACACTAGAAATAAAGTCCCTTATACTTGGGATGTTGGGGATAAATTCCCTTATACTTCTAATACCAAGCATGAAATCCAATATACTCGTGACACCGGGTATGTCATTCCATATACGTGTGATGACGGGAATATAGTCCCTTATACCTATGATACTCAGGCAAGGTGTCCCATACACCTATAATAATCGGGCATGGAATCCCAT
The DNA here is from genome assembly GCA_963277665.1 of Viscum album. NCBI lineage: Eukaryota > Viridiplantae > Streptophyta > Magnoliopsida > Santalales > Viscaceae > Viscum > Viscum album. Next base: position 1,740,856,580 of record OY728155.1, read on the forward strand.
AAACCTATGATAATTGGGAATGATAGACCTTATGATCTCTGATACTCAGACATGGAATACCCTACTGGATTTTGAGACTCTAGTGACTAGACATGGATTCTTGGGTTTTGAATCAAGTCCTAGATAACACTATTTATGTTTAAATATGGCTATAAATATGACTACATATATAGGACATAAATACACACACATGCATATACACTTATACATATATGTTCATGATGAAACTTATTCAGAGGTTATCCCAACATAGATGGAAGCTAGTAGTGTCAACCTGGTGTCCTTCAAGAACTAGATCCAACCCTAAACAGTTTAATTTATTGCTTTCCATTATTATATATGAACACTAGTAATATTACATGAAGTGGATGGATACTTCAAGACACCATTGGTGGTGGAATACCAAGTATATCTCACACCCTATTTGGTACACTATTTGGTAATAAAAAATGATTTCATGGATATAGGTAGGGATAAGGGATATCACCTAGTTATTTATGATTGATTTGATTGTGGCATGGGAGCAAGGGGGCACAGGGATCAGAAATGGCTTGTGATGTTATTTGGAGATATTATTTCAGTTTTTTGTTCTTTTGATATACCTATATGTATGTGTTTCTACTGCCATGTTTTTATGTTCCTTTTTATTAGATAAACTAATTTGCATAATTCTACATATGGTACCAGATAATTCTATTGATGGTTCTTTATTTTATCAATATGATTTATCATCTATTGTGAGTTGATATCTTGATTTAAACATTTATTCACTTATTACACCAAAATTATACTCTTATTATGATGGTATAGTCTCACCACTATACAACTATGGACCCTACCTACTTGTTGGCAGGATTTGGTATATAAGGATTCATGATTAAGGCCATGTTACCACATGGTTTATTGAATCTCTTAGGGGATTCCAGACCGGGACATTAAAAATTGGTATAAGAGGTTTCTTTTCTTCAAATTACTATTTTGGGAAGGTAGAAAGGAGACTAGGATGAGTTATAATTTGTTAATGAGACTGTGTTTGGGAGTACCTAACCCATGTACAAAGAAAATATAAATTTTTAGTGATGGGAATTGATTTATTGGATTCCACTTATTATAGATGTTTTGATTCAACTCTAGGGTGACACACATGATGTGTAAGGTTGTTATTATGATTGAGGATTCCATTTTATGCTTATCTCGATCCAGAAAGGGAGTGTTTGATCGTGTATCATCAAAGAAACATATATATTCACATTTAATTCATTATTCCATGACATATAGGTGCATATCATTTCTTGTATTTCCTGTTATTTCTATGAGTTCCTTGACACATATAGATAAAATTGTGATAAAATTTATTACAGGGGAATGAGAAACATAATTGATTAATTAAAGTGCATGAATTAACATAACATTATTTTCCTACATAGCTTGATGCTAACACATAAAGTAGTCAATTATGGCATGTTGAGTCATGGACCATTGGTCACATGGTATGGAACATGTTTATGTTTGATATTAAATGGAATCCATAATTCAATTTATATAGAGTATGAGAATTTATAAATTTGAAATGGTAATATCTATAATTATACCATTTTAGAAGTTATGAAATATAAATAAGTACCAATATAAGTCAATTGAAACTCTAGAATGAAATGATCACTATTAAATAGAGATTCCAATTTCAATTTAATGGGCGTTTCCTCTCTAACATTCAATTGAAATTATCTATATTGGGACCACTAACTTATAATATAGAACTTGACCCTAAACTAACCTATGTAGTGGGAAGTTGGTTGTATATATTTTGTTATTATGATCTGTACATTGTTTAGACTTGAATTTAAGAGTAGGTATATAGGTGAAATATAAAGACCCAAGATTGACATACATATACATTACATAATTTTGGTGAAATATTTAATACATTACACAAAAACATTCCCAAATACCATATTAGTTTAGTGCCTTTGGAAACTTCAAAAACATTCTACTAATTTGGTAAAATATCATCAACATCTCCCATAAAGATCCCACCCTTCATTATTACTACCTAAAACCTTTCTTTATATTATGTTAAAAAGAAACATAAGAAAAGGGTGATCTTAGATGACAAGTAAGGGTAAATCAAAGGAGATATCAAGAAAAAGGAGAATAATAATGTAATAACATGAAAATAAATTTTAAAAATCATACCCTATATAACTTATTTCATAATATTAAGTAATGGAATGAATCTTGGTAGTTTATAAGACATATATCATAAAGGAACTCGAGCCTTGAGAAAATATTTTTTTTTATAAAACATGGAATTTTGGAAAACACATAAACATATAAAATAATTTCCATTTTAGTAAGGTTATTTTATAAGTCTATTATAGTGGAATGAGCTCACTCCCCAAACCATAATAGTAGACAAAGTACTTTACTGAAATGATTTCACTCCTCGTTCCAGTCTTGTATTATAGAATCAAGTTCTCTTATCATTCCCATCCTATTTATTTCATGAGATATAAATATTTACCCAATGTATTGGAGGGAGATATATTTACAACCCATAACATAATTAAAACTATACATATGTGTTCTAAAAGAACATAATTTATTTATATATCCCATATTAAAGAAATTGGCTTCATAAATATCATTACAACATAAACATAATATAACCATAGATAGAATATGAATAAAATAATTGAAAAATACCACCACTAAATAATAAATAACATCAAAGAATGCTATCCTAAATAGAAATTTGTTTGAGAGATCATTTGAAAATCACTCTGAAGGAAAATACCCTTTCTTCTTTGAGAACATTTTCTTTTCATAAAATACTGCACAATTTTAAAAGAAAACATTTCATTTGAAAATAACCATGAAATATTATAAGCAAATATCCAAGGAATTAAAATTTAATAAAATAAAAAAAAATCCATTCATGCTGTATAAGTTAAAAAACATTCCTCTCATTTTTTTTACAGAAAATTCATAAATTACCTTATAAGGAAAATGAAAAAAAATATTACTTTCAAACCATTTACTAAGAATTAAAACATAGAAAAAAATGAATTTAAAAATTGTAGAATAATAGTAAAAATGTTTTATATTTTTTTAAGAAACATGGACATGGAAGATAAATATTCCCTAGTAAATATTTATATATAAATAATCCTTAATAATAATGAGACCGTAAAATTAACCCTTACCTTAGGTCTGATTCTATTCGTACATATTTGAAAATTGTGTATAATGGTTTAAATAATTTTATTAATTTATACTAGAATCATATTCATATTTATGATATCATATATACTTATCTTATATCATCTTATCACTCGTTTGTTAATAATATTTCATTGTTACCCTTCTTTGGGGTGTTAACTGCTTCATTTTACCAGACATGTTATATTGTATAAGTCCTAGTTATTATTCATAGTATATAGTTAAATAATTTAAATAATGATATTATGGTAATATATATCATTTTTATTCATTATATATATATATTTATAATCATTCATGGATGTTGAACATGAAAAATGAATCACATCGTGTCATGGAGACGGTAGACCGTACGTATGCATAAGAGATGATATCATTCCCTTAATGATGAAGTGGTATGTAAGTTGATGGTGTATATATTTTTCTACAATACATATAATTTTATAATTATAATATATATATATATATATATGTATAATATTTCCATCATTATACACATCCAAATAAAGGGGTGATAAAAAAACAGATTACACCACGATGTGGATACGGTAAGCTGTACGTCTGCACACACAAAGCTTTAGTTTCTAATAGGATAGATAAAATATAGGTTTTTTTCCTATAATCATAATAAAGTCTCAGAATATATATGATATGATATTTATTAGTTTATATTATAAACAACAGATGAAGAGGAATTAGAATAAGAAATAAACTTGAAGGAGTTGGTAAAGACGATTACTTCTTCTTCAGCAAACAACCTTTAGATATCTTATTAAGGACACTAGGGTTGGTCTTTTGAGGAGAAAAAAACATATATAATGTGGATAAGAAAGTTTATAAGAGAAATTTTTAGTGGATGATTGAGGTTTAATGCTAAATGTGACATGGAGAACTGAGAGGGGATGCTCTCTTTTATAGTTGAGGTGAGGGGCACTTTTGATATTTTCTCAAAATATTTATTTAGAATAAGTTTAATATCAATAAAAATACCTCCAAAAAGAATTTTATTTGAATACAAGATGAGATAATCTTTTAATACCATCAAAAAATAAATTTTAGTCAAGTTTTTCTATTATTTTAAACCTTATCATTTTGATTAACCCTTTGTTAACCTACTTTAATTTTAACAAAGGTAAGAACCTTTTTAATATTAAAATGTAGTAATTTTTACTTATCAGATATAAATTAAATCATAAATGAATTATTTATAATATTTTATTCCATATTATAATTTTTTAAGATGATTTATGTTTTTTAAATAATTTAATAATATATATATTTTTATAAAATATCATTAGTGTTAATTTGACACTATTTAATTAATTTGACTTAAAATCCATCAAGAAAAATTGGAAATTATAATATAATGATTTAAAACCTCTATATTATGTCATATGGATCTATAAAATTCATTTAATACATTAATTCTTTCAAATTATATCAAAATTAATATTTTTTAAATCATTTATTTTATTTTTCTCATAATTATATAAATATTGTATTAGCATTGCATAAGAATTTAAGGTAATTATATTATTTATAAAATGTAAAAATAAATTTATATAATTAAAATAATTTAATTACGATCAAAATATATTTGTAAGTTTATTTATATCTTGATTTTTTCCCGATGTGAACACATAAAAGATATTAAATACAAATAGAGTGACATTTGGTAACTATCTTTGATTTCAATAATATGTAAGTTATTCTCATGGAAAAGTGTCCATTAAAAAACTAAAATTCATGAATAAGGTAATAATTTCTGAGTAATATTCATTCAATATTTTTTTGAAAAGTTTTGGTAATTTTTATAACCTTGTCTTTCTGTTTTATAACTTATTCAACCACTTTAACTCTTTCCTTAACAACATGAATTTTTACTCTTTGGAGGTTAATATATTTACTATAAAATTCCAAATATCCCATAAATGGATAATATATGATATTTTAAACATTATCCTAATTATGGGGCCAAATTTAAGGTTTTTAATAATTTTATATCCTTTAATAAAATATTATTTATAATAAAATATTATTAATTTCAAATTTGATACTATTTGTTACTCTGACTTTTAAAATTATCAAACAAAAAAGATAAATTCGAAAAAAATATATTTTTTAAATTCATAACACATCAAGTTACTATATAATATTCATGGGTGGCATTACTTATTCCAAATTATATTTATTTTAACATTTTTAATATTATTTATTTGATATTTCCATTAATAAAATAATTACTTCATTTGTGTGAGAAATTAAGAAAATTATTTCTTTACTAAAAATTATAAATAAATTTCCATGATGTATATAAATATATTATATTTCCAAATACTATTTATGTTATAATATATATTATAGTTAAATCAATCTTAAAAATAGTTTACTAACCAAAATTAAGAGTGTGAAATTTTGTCACATTCTTTAATTTTAAGAATATCAAAGTCATTTCATGGAAAACTATCCATTATATAATTAAATTTTGAACCTTATGTGTTAAGTTCTAAAATAAAATCATCCAATAATATTTGGGAAAGTTTTAGAGTCATTTTCTAGTCCTTATTATTTTATTTTTACCCTTAATTACCTAATTTATCCTTTATTAGTGTAACAAAATTTACCAAGGTTACTATTAAAATTGAAAAAAATAAAAGGGAAATATTTCATAAATTTAGATATTATAATTCCAAATGTGTAATCTAGTTTTCAAAATTTAATTCACATAATTTTTAGAAATGAAATAAAAATTAATTCCACCAACGAGGCGAAACAATGAGTTTTTAAAGTATTTTTTTTCAAATTTTTGGAATGATTTTATATCCAATTTTGAAATTAATTATAATGAAATAAATTGTATTAAATTATATAAAATAGATCTAATTATACTTAAAATCCAATAAAAAATATAATTTTATAATATAAATTATTTGGACGAAAAAATGGATTCAATTAAAATTCAGTATTTTCCACTATTCAACAAAAAATGAAACTTATCAGAAAATAACAAAAATTAAACCAAAATAAATTTTTTTATTCCAATTTTAAACAAGAAGTTTATTTTTTCAAATGGAATTAATAAAAGTGTCAAAAACTAGATTTAAAATATGTTCACCATCAAAAGTTGGAAAAATGTGTTTTTTAGAAAAATATATCTTATATATACCAGAAAAGTCTGAACCAGGCGAAAGCCCGATCCCACAAGTTTATTAAGAAAAAAGTGCAAGTACAGACAGTAGAAAATAAAAGCACTACATTACATCAAACCCATACTCATCCCTCTCCGTATCATCGGATAACTCATCACCAGGATCAGCTGACTCCCATTCTTAAGATTCATACTTCCTCATCATCTCAAGATACATGTTTTTCTTCCTAAGCATCTCCTCAGACATCTTCACCTTATTTGACCGCTTCCCACTGGGCCCAGTATCCACCTTCGGAGACCCTCCCCTTCGCTTGCCACTGTTTCCATTTGCATGAACAGTTTCTTGCGACCCTACATTCTTGCAAGCATACCTCGTCGCCATTGGCTTGGGTAGGTCCATATAGTCCCTCCGTGTCTTCCTCATACTTTGGGTTTTCCCTTCCACTTCCTTACTTAGGGGCTCATGAATTCCATGCTTTACCACCTCAGTGTAGGATGCTTTGTGATTATGGATCTCTTCTTCACACTCGACTCTATCCCCCCACTTCTTAAGGGTCATGGGGGAATTGATATTTCCATCCTTCCCACCCTACATTTGAGTTGTCTTGACTGTGTCATCAGCACATGAACTTTTATATTCATCATTCACTCTGTCTAGGTACACATGACCTTATTTCCCTCCAACTTCCTCTGCCACTTCAATCACCTTTGCCTCATTTTATTTAACATCACCCAGCACTGCAAACCTGTTTGCAGAATAATTAATCTAGTCATTAGGATTTACCTGTACCATACAAATAGGTGTGTTCTCCTGTTCAGACGCCATTTCCATTGGTGTAATACTATCCTGCATCAAGGCAGACCCCCTTCCAATGTACTGAAAATCATCATTTGACCCCGCCATATGTGAAACTGAGATATCAATCATATTCATATTTTTGTTAGATTCAATCAGAATTGAATCTCCAGGCAGAGGCACATCCATTCCCAGATTGACCAGTTGGATTTCTCCAGCATCATCCATTGAAACCTGATCAGATCTGTTACTCAGAGATGTTCCATTCAACACATCCTCTGGTGTCACTCCCTGCTCCATGATAACAGTGGGCACCAGAAGAGAATCATCAACCTGTTGCACATCTGGAGCAGGATCAGCCACCGCTGTGCAGGCCTCCACTGCCCGTGCATCTCGACCAATCCTTCGGCAGACGTCCATCCCGTGTCCCTGCTTATGGCAAAAAGAGCAGAATGGAATCCAAGACTCATATACAATCTGTTGTGCATACATGTACTCACCCTCTACTACGATCAAAACAGTATTAGGTGGGCTCTTTGAGAGATCCATCTCCACGCAGATTCGTGAAGATGTAGGGTTTCCCATGGAGGCTGTCCTCCGATCAACGCAAATGAAATGCCCAATAGAGTTTCCTATAGACTTCAGAGGCCCAGGGTTCTGAAATGGGAGGGGAATCCCCGGCAGTTGCAACCAGATGGAAAGATTCGGAGAGTCCCGGTTCAAATGATGATTGAAAGACCATCTTAGCAACTGGAATGAGTAGGAATTCCTTGGTCTAGACCTTGCCCTACCCAAATATTCCTCATCAGAGAAGAAGATGAGAATCTGCCGAGGCCCGAAAATCCCAAAGGATGCCTAGTTTTTCAAACCCCAATCTTCATTCACCATCTTTCCAAAATCCTCAACCGAAGGACGTTGCCGTACAAACCTTGCAATTAAGGCTGTGGAAATCATCGAAGTTGCTTCCTAAAATTCTCGAACTGAGACTGGTACGATGGGCTGACCAGAAACACATCCCGGAACCCTCGGAGAAACCTTTATCTCAAGCATGAAGAAACCGTAATCAGGCATACCTCTACGCGCAAAACCAGAGGACGAATAAACCCCTCCCCCCGCTGCGGGAGGAGGGGGCACAACATCCGCCATCGGCAAACTAGGGTTTCATCCCAATATATCTTATATATATAATTAGATTTGTCCATATATAAAGGGTAGAAAACACATAATATGGATTTTTTCCCTCTAATTTGTGTGTCTATGTTATGAAACACTATTTCATAATGGTTTCCAATGTTGTTTTTCTTGGAATTATAAACACCCAATGGTTCTCTATCCATGGGTACCTACTTTCGAAAGGTAGGCGCTCATTAGGTGTTTTGACCTATGATGGTTAAGAACTCTCATTAATCGAGAGGATGGGAGGTTAGGCTCATCATACCCTTTTGGGGGAATTATTTCCTACTCTAGGACTCTCTTCTTATATATTTATGATATTTTCATGAATAATTCAATAATTCTCATGTATGATATGGGTTATTTCAATATTAGAAATCATTTATTAGCATATATGGAATTTAGAATTATCTGTATATATCTGAGTTTCTTCACCAGTGAAGATATATATATGTATCTGAGGATATCCATCAATGGTATCCTCTTATAAACTACTTAGAGATTCTTTGGTTTTTATTATGATGATTCTAGGTTTCTAGACGTACAGTGGGGCACTCTCATGTTTATTATTATTTAGGGAGGCTAAGGTCACTCTAGATTTTATCATCATCTTGGGAGATGGGATTTTTTTCAATGTTGGGATTGAACCCATAGATGGGATTCCTACATATTATTTTGATAAGAATCATAACCCACATAGTTTGAAGGTTATTAATAGGACATATCATACCCTTTAAGGTCATGTGATAATGACCCATTCATATAATTCAACATCTTCTTTAAAGGATGTCTAGGCTTAAGGTTACTAGTCAAAGTTTAGCATGGGAATTATACCAAAGTTTCCCAAGGAACCTAGAAGGGATATGTATAGATATCCTAACCTTTTACACAAAACACTTCATGATTATAAATATAATTCATCATCAGAGTACAAGCCAAGGATCGTTAAGTATAGTGTCTTGGAAGACTAGGTACATATATCACAAAACATAGGGCTAAAAATACTCCTTTATTTAATCTTCATGATAAGCTCCTAACTTCATTTGAGCCCTTACATATGCATAGGGTACACTGGGGAATACATTAAAAAAGGGATGATCTAAAAATCCTAGTAAGGGAAAGAACATAAGAATAAACTTTAAGCACGTGAGTTAGGAGGCTTGACATAATGATATTAGAAGCTTGGAACATATGGAATCATAACATATTAACATGGGATCATAAAAACATGGAATAAAATAATCATGGGAACATATAAGCATGAGATTATATAAGCATAGTTTCATAGAGAGGTGGAAGTAACTTTAAACATGACTTTAGTACGAGTCAAGGCTAACCGCCAATCCTATTTCCCATAATAGCACAAGCCAAGGCTAGCCGCCCGAACTGTTTGCCCATAATATTCTCATGAGACATTAAATTTACCCAATTAATTGGAGTTCTATATAGGTTCACCCATCTAATCTTATTCATGTATATGCTTGCCACATAAATAATCTCACATAATCAATCATACATAAACATAAGAGTACCCAAGGAAAGAAATGGGCACACAATCACGTCATGAAGCATAATAAAAGGGGACGTAACATACAAGTGTCCATGAAATAAAGGAATTAAATCACAAATAGACATTAATAATTTATAAAGGCATAAATCATGACAATAGATAACAAAATTAAGTGATAACATGTAAAAATAGTTTTTAGGAATCATTGAGTCAAAACATTTTAGTGTGGTTTAAGAAAACATTGAATATCTCTTAAAACAAAAAGAAGCATAATATTTTTTTATAAAACCAGAAGTAAACCAGGAGGGTTTTCATAATAAAAATACTGATTTTATAAAGAAAAATGTGACTTGAAATAGAGGATAGAGTACACTTGATAATAGGAAATAATTCGGGAAGTTCCCTTAAAACGGGTTCACTTATTGGAAAGTAATGAGGAGAGAATCACTTAAAGGTTTTCATGTACCTGAAAGAGAGTGATGAAAGAGTCTTTATAAAGAAACTTGGAACATGTACACAAAATTTATATTATGCACAAGAAAATATAAGATAAGATCATTTTGGTAGAAAGGTAGATAAGACAACCCAAAGGAATAAAGGAGGTTCGGGTAGAATTATTTACGGATTATCGGCATGGTATCAGGAGTACTTGAAGGGCTTAGTGAGAGAAGAAAGGGAATTCTCATCACTTATACATAAATAGGGCAGTATGGGGGAGGTGCTAGATCATACCCCATAACTAATAATTACACACAACATGTCCTAACATAGTGAACAATCTTGAATAAGAGTTAAATTGAGGGGATCCCTTACCTTAGGTCCGTTGGTGTTCTCCACTTGATATTAATGACCTGAATAGTCAAATTAGGTTTATTAATCAATAGTTCTATAACCTTATCTAAAATTAAAATATTCAATATAACCTTTTTAAGTTCATTTATACCCATTTTGATTGATTACAAGGTTCAATTTCATTGTTTGGGTCTGTTTGTTTCATTTGTTTTAATGATCGGTTCAATTGTATTTAGGTTCAAATAAATTGTAAGATGAAAGTGGTTGTCCAGAATTGAAGTTATATAACATTAGTGGACATACATTAGGTTAAATGGTTAAAAAATTCATTTGGTTAATTAGAGTGAAGGAGAACCTTTACATTAAACATTAATGATAAACACTTGAATTAATTTTAACGATTTTCCCCATAATTGACTTGTTTTGTATTATTGCTTTATATCATGAGTGTATGAGGATTACAGAACCTTAAATAGGACATATAACATATATAATAATCTGGTTCAACCATTACATAAATGGTTTCATGACCAGAAACAAAATGGTAAAATAATTTGAAAACACATTATCCATGATGTCGGTAATTTGACACATCACAGACGATGTTTTAATTCTAGAACGTGAGGGAGAGGAGGAGAAGTATGATGCTTGAAATTTTCCATAAACATGATTAGCATCCAGAATATATGAGATTCTGAAGCTTTAATGGATTTTGTATAAGGTAAGTGGAAGAGGTTATAAGAAAAGAAAGAAAATGAAAACAAAACACTTGAAAACGAAAGAGGGTTCTTACCCTTTGATCTCTTCTCTTTGAGAATCCTCTTAGGGGCTTTGATTTTGGTATTTTGGAAATACAAGAAAGACTTGGATGTGGGGAAGGATCTTGGGAGGGTATTTGGGCAGAAATTTTTCTAGGCACAAGGCTTGAGAGGTTTAAGGGAAAGAGGTAAGGAGAGGGGGTATTTATAGTGAGGGATGAGAGGGTTTTCCCAATTGTTTATTCAATAGTTTATTAATTTCTCTCAAGACAAGGAATAGTGATGATTCCTTGAAAAAAATAGTAAATTTAGCATGTGAATCTGAACCAAAAGGGATTACATCAGCATAACATCATCATTACTTCATAATTAATGTATTTTGCTTATTTTGTGAATTATCGTATCTCACTATTCATCAAAATTTCAACTATTTCAGAAAAACCCCAAAAATTAACCCTAACCATTTTTCTACGTGTAGAATACAAAAATGATGTAAATTTTTCAAAAATAATTTTCTAAATATGATTATTTTAATATTTAATTAAAATCATATTTCATTATCAAAAACCAGTTTTAATATATTCATTAACTTATTCTAAAATATCGGTATATCGTACTTCAAACTTGAATATTATTTTTATACCACCATAGATGAGGTTACTATTTATTAGGGTATATCACTATTCATAAGGGTATGTTACTATTCATTAGGGTAGGTTACTATTCACCAAAAATTATTTTTGTTTTATTAGACTCTAAAAAATATCTTGAACACAACCGTGTATGCCGAATTTTCGAAATTCCAAACACAGAAGTGACAAAATTATGTTTAAAGGTTACTTATCACTTAGTAGTTTATTATGTTGTTCTTTCATGAGATTTTATGACATAAATATAAGAAGGGAATTTCCATTTAAAAACTTTGGGTCGTTACATTCTTCCCCCCTTATGGAATTTCACCCTCGAAATTTCGTTTTACATGGTAAGCCAAAAACAGGTGCGGGTACTTTTCCTTCATTGCTTACTCCAATTACCATGTTGCTTCCTCGAAATTATGGTTCCTCCACAACACTTTGACAAGATGAGTTGTCTTGTTGCGTAGAATCTTATATCTCTAATCGAGAATCTTTACTGGCTGCTCCTCATAGGAGAGATCATCTTCCAGATGCACCACCTTTGAGTTTAGTACATGTGAGGGATCAAGTATGTACTTCCTCAAGAGTGATACATGAAAAACATCAAGAACTTGAGCCATATTCAGTGGAAGTGCACGACTATAGTCCACGTCTCCTATGTGGTCAAGGATCTCAAAGGGGCCAATATACCTTGGGCTTAGCTTCCCTTTCTTCCCGAATCGCATGAATCTCTTCCATGGAGATATTCGAAGGACGACTTTATCTCCAATGTCGAACTCCAAGTCCCTTAGATGGTTGTCATCATAGCTCTTTTTCTGACTTTGAGCAGCTTTGATGTGTTTCTGGATGACTTGAATCTTCTCTGTCATCTCTTGAACAAGATCGGGTCCAAGTAGCTTTCTTTCTCCAACTTCATCCCAACAGGTTGGAGTTCTAAATCGCTTTCCATATAGAGCTTCATATGGAACCATTTGAATACTTGAGTGGAAGATATTGTTATATGAGAACTCAACCAATGGGAGATTCTGATCCCATCCACCTTTAAATTCTAGAGAGCAGGCTCTAAGAATATCTTCAAGCGTCTGAATAGTTCTTTCAGACTGGCGATCAGTTTGGGGGTGATATGCCATGCTAAAATTTAATTCAGTACTCAAAGAATGTTGAAGGATCCTCCAGAATTTGGATGTGAACCTTGGATCACGGTCAAAGATAATTGAGAGTGAAACACCGTGCAGTCTCACCACTTCCTTCACATATAACTTTGCAAGTTGTTCAAGCGAAAGATCTTCCCAAATAGCGATGAACTGGGATGTCTTGGTGAGTCGGTCAACCAAAACCCATATCGCATTATATCCCTTCAACGTCTTCGGGAGACCCATGAAAAAGTCCATAGTAACATTTTCCCATTTCCACATGGGTATAGGCAATGGCTGCATCATACCTTTGGAATTTTTTCACTCAGATTTAACTTGCTGACATACCAAGCACCTTGATATATATTCCACAATCTCCTTCTTCATGTTATCCCACCAGAAGTGTTCTTAGAGATCACGGTACATTTTGGTACTCCCAGGATGGATAGAGAAGGTCGAGCTATGTGCATCATTCAATAGATCCTTCTTTATCTCTGGATCATATGGTACACATAATCATGTCCCAAATATTATAACTCCTTCCTCATCAATTTTGAAATTGGAGGATTTCCCATTTTTAATAGCTTCTACCCTTTTCTGAATTTCCACATACTTTCTTTGCGCAACCTTTATTTTATCCATGAGGTATGGTTGAGAAATCATTTGAGAAAGGATTGATGATGTTCCTCCCTTAATGATTCCCATGTCCATCCTTTGCAAATATAAGAATATCAGATCCTTTTCCATTCTCATCATTGATAAAGATGCAGGATTCTTTCTACTTAGAGCATCCACCACCTTGTTTTCCTTACCAAGATGGTAGTGGATTGAGCTGTCATAATCCTTTATGAGCTCTATCCATCTTTGTTGGAACATATTAAGCTCTTTCTGTGTGAATATATACTTGAGACTCTTATGGTCAGTATATATCTCACATTTCTCCACATAGAGATAATGCCGCCAGATTTTCAAGGCAAAGATCACAGCCGCTAACTCCAGATCATGTGTTGGATAGTTTTGATCATGGATTATTAGCTGCCTTGAGGCATAGGCTATCACTTTATCATTTTTCATCAGCACACAGCCTAAGCCCTTCTTGGAAGCATCACTATACACCACAAAGAGTTCCCCACTGGTAGGGAGTGTGAGTACCGGCGCAATGATAAGAATCTTTTTCAACTCTTTGAAAGAGTCTTCACACTCTTGTTTCCAGAAAAACTTTACTCCCTTCCATGTCAGCTTGGTCATTGGGTTTGACAATCGTGAAAAGTTCTTCACGAATCGTCGATAATACCTAGCTAGACCCAAAAAGCTATGGATCTCTGTTACAGAAGTTGGTCTGGTCCACTCTTGAACTGCCTTCGTCTTGGAAGGGTTCACAGATATCCCTTTGCTGGTGATAACATGCCCCAAGAATGACACTTCCTCCATCAAGAACTCACATTTACTGTACTTTTCATTTAACTTCTCCCTTCGCAAAGTCTTTAACACAGATTCCAAATGCTCCCCATGTTCCTCATTGCTCTCAGAGTATATCAAAATATCATCAATAAAGACCACAACAAATTTTTCGAGGTAATCTCTAAAGACTCTATTCATTAAATCCATGAATATTACTGGAGCATTAGTGAGTCCTAAGGGCATCACTATGAACACATAGTGTCCATAACTTGTTCGAAAGATAGTCTTGGGAATATCTTCCTTCCTCACCTTTAGTTGGTGATACCCCGACGGAAGGCCCACCTTAGAGAAATAACTAGCCCCACGTAGTTGATCGAACAAGTCATCTATCCACAGAAAAGGATACTTGTTCTTTATTGTGATTTTATTTAGCTCACAGTAATAAATGCAGAGGCGCATTGATCCACCCTTCTTCTTGACGAAGAGGACTGAAGCACCCCACGGTGAAGCACTCGGGAGTATAAAACCCTTCTCCATATTATCCTATAACTGCTTCTTCAACACTTTTTGATCTACAGTGGCCATTCTGTAAGGTGTCTTTGATATTGGAAGAGATCCATGGATAAGTTCAATTGAGAACTCAACCTCTCGGTCAGAAGGAAGACTAGACAACTCTTCAGGGAATACATCAGTGTAATCCCTCATGATAGGCATATCTTTAAGCATGATTCTCTCCTTCGTCTCAATCATTTGAGCTAGATATGCATGCTCATAAAAAATAAATATCTACACTTGAGACGATGATTCGAAAGGATATTCATCTTCCTCCTTGAACTTGTAAAGAATTAGAGGATGCTTCAGAATGTGAAGAGTAATCTCCCTTTCCCAGTAGTTGATGTTGTCCTTGTACAAATATAGCCAATCCTTGCCCAAGATAGCATCAAATTCCACTAAAGGAAGTATGAAAAGATTTTTTGAGAGGTTCAATACACAAAAATTATCCTGAGAGGAGTTATAAACCATGGATGCAATAATTTCCCCATTCGCTGTTCTCACAGATAACTTTTCCCCCAAATTTTGAGGTGGTGTTTGAATAGTTCTACTAAACTTGCAAGATATGAAAGAATGCATATAACCAGAATCAAATAGTATGTTCACTATTCTTGAATGAATAACAATTTTACCTATCACCACATCGTTTTCCGGATCCACCTCAGTAGTAGTGATAGCATAAGCCCTTTCTTGTTGCCTTGCAGGTTGTTGCTGATTGCCTCCACCAACCCTCGGCTTAGGGAAATTGTTCGCATAATGCCCAAGATCCTTGTAGTTATAACACTACATTGCAGGATGAGTGTTGATATGAACCTTTCTTTCTTCTTCAACATTAGTAGAATTTTTCACATCCCTTCGACGGTTCTTGGCCAGATGACCAAACTTTCCAAATTTGAAACAATTCTTGGTTCCCTTCAGACAGTTACCAGGGTGCTTCTTCCCACAATTTTTGTAAAGGGAAAAGTTGGGATTCTTTCCATCATGGGATTTGTTTGATAGACTACCCATGTTTTTTTCCATCTTACGCTTCTTGTCACCGGTCCCATGAGACCATTGAGAGTATCCAATCTCCATTTCAACCTTGAGGGCACAACAGACAATCTCCTCATAGCTGTCGAAGTCTCGAATTACCAAAAATTTTCATAGACTCGGATTTAGTCTGCTAAAGAAGTGATCCAATTTGCTTTCAGTGTTCATGGAAAAGCCTGAGGTGTACCTTTCAATCCTAGTAAAATTTTCTTCATATGCCCCGATGGACTCATCTTCCTTATGCTTGAGTCCGAGGAATTCTCTTTCCATCTTGAGACAGAGGGTTTGAAGAAAATATTTGTTGAAAAAGATCCTCTTGAATTCATCCCAATCTATGGAATCGATTTCCTCTTGGGACTTTGTATTCTTGATCAGTTTCCACCACTGATTAGATTCCCCCTCAAAACGATAGACTACCAGTACCACCTTCTCTTCTTTTGAGCATTGGAGGACGGTGAATATCTTTTCAATGGAGTTAATCCATTGTTCCGCAAGGAGGGGATCAGAAGATCTGCTAAACATGGGAGGCCTTTTCCGCATGAAGGATTCCACGACAACTTGCTATTTCCTTGGAGGAGGAGGGAGTTCCACCTGATTCAACTGATTATTCATAACTCGAGCCAACTAAGTAAGTACTTCCATGAATTTTTGAGCACGTGCTTCCATCACATCATGCATATAATTATGGTAATCATCACATTGCCTATCACATTGGTTGTTGGAATGCGTTAATATATTTCCCACCATTAAATAAGAAAATGAACGTATAATTATAGGTCTTGAATACTTAGCTATAAAAAGAAACTTTGAACATAAAAGTATAAACTTATAAAGAAGAAGTATGTCCTAACTTGTGATTCCTTAGGTTTATATCTAGGTTATCCTCAATCTATTTATTAACTTATATTCTTATGGTTTTTCCCTTAATAATAGTTTATACTATGCTCGTGAATCTACCAAAGCATATCCTCCAGGAGTGTCGTAACCAAGAGTACAGCAAGGCCCGTTGTCGTGCACTAGTTCCCGTTCGAGTCTAGCTCAAAGCGGTGTTTTTGGGTTTTACCCCTAGGATACATCTGTTCCAGAGCCGACTCTACCTGCTCATATTCAGAAAGGGATGTATTTTCTTGATAAACCACTTACTCAATAATCACCAAAATTTGGGAATGTTTTCTAATAATTAGTCTCATCCTTAATGTTCTCACTAAGGTTATTTATTCCTAATCTCCAAAAATAACTAGACTATACTCTGATACAAACTATAGTGACCCTATCCCATTAAACATAACATTTCATGATTTTAAACATAATTCATCATCAGAGTACAATCCAAGGATCGTTAATTCCAGTGTCTTGGAAGACTAGGTACATATATCACAAAACATGGGGCTAAAAACACTTCTTTATTTAATCTTCCTAATGAGCTCCTAACTTCATTTGAGCCCTTACATCTGCATAGGGTACCCTGGGGAACACATGAACAAAGGGATGAGCTAGAAATCCCAACAAGGGAAAGAACATAAGAATAAACTTTAAGCATGTGAGTTAGGAGGCTTGACATAATGATATTGGAAGCATGGAACATATGGAATCATAACATATAAACATGGGATCATAAAAACATGGAATAAAATAATCATGGAATCATATAAGCATGAGAATATATAATAATAGTTTCATAGAGAGGTGGAAGCAACTTTAAACATGACTTTAGTACGAGTCAAGTCTAACTGCCAATCCTGTTTCCCATAGTAGCACAAGCCAGGGCTAACCGCCCGGACCGTTTGCCCATAATCTTCTCATTAGAAATTAACTTTACCCAATGCATTGGAGCGCTATCTGGGAGCACCCATATAATCTTATTTATGTATATGCTTGCCACATAAATAATCTCATATAATCAATCATACATAAACATAAGAGTACCCAAGGAAAGAAATGAGCACACAATCACATCATGAAGCATAATAAAAAGGGAAGTAACATACAAGCGTCCATGAAAGAAAGGAATTAAATAAAAAATAGACATTAATACTGTATAGAGGCATAAATCATGACAATAGATAAAAAACTGAAGTGATAACATGTAAAAATAGTTTTTAGGAATCTTTGAGTCAAAACATTTTAGTGTGGTTTAAGAAAACATCGAATATCTCTTAAAATGAAAAGTAGCATAATATTTTTTTATAAACCAGAAGTAAACCAGGAGGGTTTTCATAATAAAAATAATGATTTTATAAATACAAAGGTGACTTAAAACAGAGGATAGATTACACTTGATAATAGGAAATAATTCGTGAAGTTCCCTTAAAACGAGTTCACTTAACGGAAAGTAATGAGGAGAGAATCACTTAATAGCATGCATGTCCCTGAAAGAGAGTGATGAAAGAGTCTTGATAAATAAACTTGGAACATGTAAAAAACATTTAGATTATGCACAATAAAATATAAGATAACATCATTTTGGTAGAAAGGTAGATAAGACAACCTGAAGGAATAAAAGAGGTTCGGGTAGAATTCTTTACGGATTATCGGCATGGTATTGGGAGTACTTGAGGGGATTAGTGAGAGAGTAAAGGGAATTATCATCACTTATACATAAATATTCAGTATGGGGGAGGTTCTAAATCATACCCCATAATTAATAATTACACACAACTTGTCCTAACATAGTGAACAATCTTGAATAAGAGTGAAATTGAGAGGATCCCTTACCTTAGGTCCGTTGGTGTTCTACACTTGATATTAATGACCTGAATAGTCAAATTAGGTTTATTAATCAATAGTTTCAGAACCTTATCTAAAAGTAAATTATTCAGTATAACCTTTTTATGTTCATTTATACCCATTTTTATTGATTACAAGGTTCAATTTCATTGTTCGGGTCTGTTTGTTTCATTTGTTTTAATGACCGGTTCAAATGTATTTAGGTTCAAATAAATTGTAAGATGAAAGTGGTTTTCCAGAATTTAAGTTATATAACATTAGTGAAAATCCAGTAGGTTAAATCATTACAAAATTCATTTGGTTAATTATATTGAAAGAGAACCATTACATTCATCATTAATTATAAACACTTGAATTAATTTTAAAGATTTTTCCCATAATTGACTTGTTTTGTATTATTGATTTATATCATGAGTGTATGAGGATTACAGAACATTAAATAGGACATATAAAATATATAATAATCTGGTTCAAACATAACATACATGGTTTCATTAACAGAAACAAAATGATAATAGAATTTGAAAACACATTATCCAAGATGTCGGTAATTTGACACATCACAGACGATGTTTCAATTCTAGAACGTGAGGGAGAGGAGGAGAAGTATAATGCTTGAAATTTTCCATAAACATGATTAGAATTCAGAATATATGAGATTATGGAGCTTTCATGCCTTTTGGATAAGTGAATGGGAAGAGGGTATATGAAAAGAAAGAAAATGAAAACAAAACACCTGAAAGCTAAAGAGGGTTCTTACCCTTTGATCTCCTCTCTTCGAGACTCCTCTTAGGGGCTTTGATTTTGGTCTTTTGGAAAGACCAGAAAGCCTTGGACGTGGGGAAGGATCTTGGTAGGGTATTTGGACATAAATTTGGATAGGCACAAGGCTTGAGAGGTGTGAGGGAAAGAGGTAAGGAGAGGGGGTATTTATAGTGAGGGAGGAGAGGGTTTTCCCAACTGTTTATTCAATTGTTTATTAATTTCACTCAAGACAAGGAATAGTGATGATTTCTTGACCAAAAATAGTAAATTTAGAATGTGAATCCGAAACAAAAGGGCTTACATCAGCAGAACATCATCCTGACTTCATAATTAATGTATTTTGCATATTTTGTGAATTATCGTATTTCACTATTCATCAAAATTTCAAGTATTTCAGAAAAATCCCAAAAATTCACCCTAACCATTTTTCAATGTGTAGAATCCAAAAATTAATTCCATTTTTAAAAAATAATTTTCTACATATGATTATTTTATTATTTAATTAAAATCACAATTCATTATGAAAAACTAGTTTTAATATATTCATTAACTTATTCTAAAATATAGGTATATCGTACTTCCAAATTGCATATTATTTTTATACCACCATAGGTGAGGTTACTATTTATTAGGGTATATCACTATTCATAAGGGTATGTTACTATTCATTAGGGTAGCCTACTATTCACCAAAAATTATTTTTGTTTTATTAGACTCTAAAAAACATCTTGAACACAACCGTGTGTGCCGGAGTTTTGAAATTCCAAACACAGAAGTGACAAAATTATGTTTAAAGGTCACTTATCACTTAGTAGTTAGTTATTTTGTGCTTTCATGAGATTTTATGACATAAATATAATAAGGGAATTTCCATTTAAAAACATTGGGTCATTACAATATGAATTTACAAGTTGTATTAAACCCTACTAGGGGTATGGTCCAAAAGAACATGGTTGATTTCAGGGATTGGGTTTTAACCTCATGGAGGATTCATATGTACCCAATTTGGATGATAATCAAAGCCCACATAGTTCAGTGAGTCTCACAGAGGAGTATGGCCCCTTGAAAAGATATGTTGGGTCTTTCTCTTGAGACAGATACCCCTTTTTAAAAAGGGACTATGAGATATGTTTTAACTCCTAGTAGTTTTAGGGATTAACTCGAGGATTAATCCTAAGTAGGATGCTTGAACTAAGGGAATTAGGATTGGGGATTACTCTTTAGGAGAACACCCAGTGATCTCAGGACCTAAATGGGCTTCCTACGTATCCTTGTTAGCATGAATTAGAGTTTTCATAGTTCAATATTTCATGTGGAATGTGTGGGTGTCATGATCATCATTTACCTATAAGCCCACATGAGTCACACTCAATTTGAGAAACAAGAGGAAGTAGAAGATTAGATAAACCACACACTTTTCCTTCTCCAATGGTGGAAGAGGCTGAAGATATCACACTTCCCTCTCTTCACTTTATATTGGAAGTGAATCCAAGTTGAGGAAGGTATTAATTTGAAGTACATAGAGGTATAGAGGAGAAAGACTAAAAACTCATACTATAAAGTCTAGGGGATTACTCCAAGACAGATTCCCTAAAATTATTTCGACAATGGGAGGAAGATCTAATACCATATTGAATGGAAAAGCATGTGTGATTCATACCCTCCCAGTTAGGAATTGGAGGATTCATATCTCAACGATGAGAAGGATTAAACATGGTCCAAACACTAAACAACAGAGGCCAAGAACTTACCAACACTTTCCTTGGGGTAAGGGTCCTCATGATCGTAGATATACAAATCTATATGTGCCTTGATGATCCTAACCATATAGTAGGACCAGTGCAGGAAAACTCTAACCTTTGAAATAAAAATCCAAATTGGAGACACTATGGTGTGGCTTTACCTATGTTTTTTTATGTCTAGAGGTATTGTTGAAGCTTTCATCTTGGTCCCTTTCAGACAAGGTAACTAAGGAGAGAGGATCCCTTCCATAAGTGGATTTAGAAGAGTGCTCAAATGGTGACTCACATAAGTCCTGAGCATAGGTTCTAGGCATGGTATGCCACATAGGTGTGTTGTGTAGGGACTTATAGGAACTGAAAGTGATTCTTGGTGGGGAAAATGGATGCATTAGCTAGATATGGCTCGGGAAATAGGCCACCAGGGTAAAAAAAACTCTAGTAAGGATTCCGCCAAGGCACCCTGGGTCTCCTATAGTGTTCCTGAAAGGGTCTCATGTAGGTTTCTGGATCAGGGACATGGACCTCATGCAAGTTGTTTATTCTTAGGGGGAATGGTAATTGTATATGTGTTTTATTTCTTTATACCCTAGGGGGACTTTGATCTTGCTTATCCACTTTAATTATTTCTTATATTAGGTTTTAGAGAGAAAAAAAAGACATTTTGGGGGACCTAGATGAAGGTTATATAGAATGAGATCTTTGGGGATTATTCTGATTTTTCAGTTGTACAAATGAGGATACCAAGGGACCTGTTTGTAGATAAATATGGGAACTTGGTCAAAGGATCTTGTCTATATAGGTTCCTAAATCACATTCCCTGCATAGGCTTGTATTTCCCCTTTGGCCCACATAGGGCAGCTGTGTGGCCTATGTAATGTGTAGGTGTCTTGGGTGTGTAGGTCCATTTGAAAAAAAATCTTAGTTCTCCTTAAGGATATTTAGCACTTTATCATTCCCAAAGTTTTCTTCATAATTTTTTTATCTTCCTTAATAAAAGGTAGTGAACCCCCCCCCCACTCAGGATTGGATCATAATGAAAGAGAACATTTGATTCCTGAGGTAAATAAATGAGGAAAATTTTATGAAGGGGTATAAGATAGATCACATAGGTGCTCTGCACAGGTTGTATGCCAAGGTTGTCCATGTAGACCATCACTATTGATAAATATCCCTTCCTTTTTCATTTTCTTCACTTTCATGGTTTTTAATTTTTTCTCTTGTTTTCTAGATCTTCCATTGAGCTACGCCACACTCTGCATCTACGAAGGTATACAAAATGGATTATCAAGGTACAACCACCTAAGTTACGAGGCTGTGCGACTTCTTTCATTTGCGAAGAGCCTAGTCAAAGTAGATCATTGAGGGAACTATACGAAGGAACTGGTTGAAAGGGATATGTGAAAATACTTTGTCAAGGGACCCTTACTGGGGCTCTTGTTGAGGGACCTTTGTGGGGTAGCTTTTCAAAGGACCTGAATGAGTTATTTCATTTTCTAAATTATGGGATTTTTCTAAGTTAGAATTTTCACTTTATTAATTCAATATTTCAACTTAATTAGAGAATTTGGTGCCTTCTTGTAGGTTTTCAATGGATACATGAATAATTATATATGAGAAAGCTATTGAACATCCATATGAAATAATCAAAGCTGTCAGGTCTGATTATTATGACATCATTGAAACTAATCTTCATAATTTAGAGAAGTGCATGATACCGTATCAATGTAGATATCCATGAAGTGACTATCTGCCTCTGTATGGGACCAAGATTATGAGGGATGGCCATATTTCTACATTTAACAAACAATTCCTAGTGAATTGGTTCGTGAAGCCTATCAAATGCTATTTTTTTAACATGTCTTCAAAGGGTAGTTTCATCAGGGGAGGAACAATCCCCATTGACTGTATTATGCATAAAAATATTTTCACACCAAACATGAAGCCATATATTGTAGTGTCAAGGCATCATTTTTATGACTCAACCTTTCATGATTCAAAAAAAGTTCAATCTCAGGGCTAGAAGGAAGACTTGAACTTCCACTTTGGAGGGGGAGTCATTCCTGAGTGGATGTGGGCGTTTTTGGTGGATCAAACTTGAAAAGATTAAAAAAAAGAGCTATAATAATTTCATATTTATGAGGATTCTTGGGTAGGAAAGACTTATGCTTATAAGAACCAACACATCATTCTTGAATTACTAAGCTAGTGGATTCCATAGACAAATTCATTCTACTTGACATATTATGAAGTTGTTATCATTTTGTGGGATGTCTACCAAATCTCCAGGGTCTCTATTCTTGGGGAAATGTATGATTAATTTATCACACCAAAGACAACATGAGAAGACACTGAGAGTAAACCAACATTGTCCCATGAGATCTTTAAGATAATGAGAAAATTGTAGAAAGCCCATGATCCTCATCCCAAATTTGATGTCTATACAGAAACATTGATGAAGGATTTCATAGAACTAGCCGAAGAGGGTCCTACTTGTAGATTCCCTACTATTTTCTTTACTTTAGAGAATCACGGTGCTTCAGGCATGTTTTTGATCATATTAGATAAGGGTGAATATAAGAGTAGGGGCTAGAAAGTTAACACTAAGATCAATTGAAAGATTCACCTGGATGGATTACTTGCTATGTGGATAAGAATTTACCTGCCTCTAGTTTTCAAGTATACTGGTGGTGTAAGGCTAGAGGCTTTTGTTATTTCAGCCAAATTAGTAGAGGGGAAGTTCATAGGGTTTACTGCCCTTCTTTTAGAAAGGATATGTTGTTTTTTTCTACATATATACAATGTTAAGGTCCTGTTTATAATTGCAGGGCCATTTTAATTGTTGTTGGGGTGGATTTTAGTTCACTTTATCTCATATTCAGTGATGAGTTCATTAAAAATCCCTAATATCCAATTCTGACAATTTTTAGAAAGTTTCTGGGATTCAACCATTGAGCTTGTAGCCTGATTATGAGCTATAGTTTATAAATGTGTATAGAGATTTTAATTTCATTTATTATGGTAACTCACCATCCAAAACCTTTATCGATGATATTAAGGGTAATAATTACAAGATGAGTGTGAATATGATGGAATTAAGGGATAGCATATTTGTATCCTGTATTTAAAATTAAATCATATTTGAGGATTATGCTCCTTATCAGTTCACTCTTTAGTTTAAATTCCTTAAAAAATCAAGAAATTTTCCTCCAAAACATGTTATACATGAGAAACCTATGATGTTATCCAGATAATTATGAATCCTGATTAATTTAGAGGCATAAAAAATGTTGATCACACCACCTCCTTCAGAATCATCAATTGTCCTAGAGGTCGGATATACCAAGGTGTGGATTTCTTCATACCCTCATGGGGAATTGGAAAAGGTATCAATTAGGTGGAGGCCACTACAACTGTTGGTCATGGTATGCATGACAAAAAGTCTTGATCCAAAGATAATGCCGAGGCTTTAGAGCCTTTGAAATGCTCTCAGGAAAAGGACAATGAACTTGCTAGTGTTAATAAGGAAACACATCCAGCGACAAGGTGGTTTAGTCGCCACCATCTAGATGAGGATTCCGTCTCATCCACTAATTTTTCTAAAAGATAAAGGAGTTATGAAGATGCTTTCATATCAGAGGGTGTTTAGTTTTCTCCATATTCAGCCACACCAAAACCAAACTTAGTGCGACTCTTGGCAATCTAATTTTGGGAGAGTATGACTCGCGATGTCTGGGATGCATGAGAGCTTCTGTAGGATAGCTTGTGAATATTGGAGTTGGGTGATATTATATCACCCACCTAACTTCATCCAAACAATAATTTGGCTGAGGTAATAGAGTATCTAAAGGATCTGGATGATTTTATATATGCAATTGATGATTGGGTATTGTCCTTGAAGTGAGTATTTAACATGCTGGACAAAGGAGTGTTAAAGGGGTAAATATTCATCCTAAGGAGGAATGGGAAATTTATATTAACCCTACAGATGTATCTATATTTTATTCTTTCCATTTTTTACTTTTTCCCCAACATCATTAATTATGAGGGTTTTTTTGAAACTTGGAGCATGAGAGAGAGGAGGAGAAGCAGTAGAGGATCTTGGTTCACTGAAATATGGGCCCATAGGCACTCTTATTGAGAGGGTGGATGAAGCCCTTGGGTCCCCAAAGGTCTCTCTAGGTGGGAGAACCATAATGGAGGTGATGTCAATGAGAATTACTTAGTTTCTACCTTAGGTATTTATTTCTAAGAAGATTGGTACAAGTTCTTCATTATCTCATGAAATGAATCAAACTAAAGCATTAAAGTTGGTCTAATGTGTGTATCATAATAAGTATTTGTGTTGTCATATGATATTACATCCTTTTGACATACTTTTCTAACCGTGATTTTCTTTTGTCGAACCCTCATCACTTTCCTCCATTAAGGATAAAGGAGGATACTCCATGGGAGGTACAGATTCATGCTGATGAATTTGTCAGCATAGAGGATGAGGCGTTAAAAGACATGACAATGTGTGCCCCAGTATATCCTATGATAGTTAGTGGGGATCCCCATTTTCCTCAAAATGGGCTGACATGGATCTTATATGGTCCAATGAGGTTATTTATGATAACCTTGACTTTTAGGGGCTTAAGATGTTTTTCTTTTTGAGAAAATGGCGTAGGTGATCACTGGCAGATCTAAATTGGGTTCTGAGCAACCCGCCTCGGATACCCTTACTGGTGATGATACTAAAAGAATTAATACCATTTTTCATGACATGATGGGTTTAATTAATCCAATCATTGATATTCTTGGTTCCATTGAGGATTTTTAATATTTCCACAAGGAATTGGAAGGATATGAGTTTTATCATTCTTGCATTTTGCAAACATAGTTGATTTTCTTTCATCAAGTGTTTCACATCAAGGTCCAACTTGTGAAGCTTTATGTACAAATAATTTTGATAGTTAATTTTAATAATAAGGAATTAAAATGCACCCTAATCTTGATATTGAATAAGTAGTAGTTGAGAATACCAAGGTGGGGGATTCTAGGGGGTCTTTGATTTTGAATGCTGAGAAAACTCATGGGGATGCTCCTTGTGAGGAGGTCCTGACCCCGAGGGATGAATCTGAGGGTGATAGAGAAGTACCAGTTCTATCAATTTATCCAGGAGTGGATAAGAATCATCATCCATTTTAGTTTTTTTAATACCCTCATTACCTTTTGATCTATTGATGTTAACAAAAAGTGTCATTCTTTATTTAGTGTCATCAAATTTGACAACTAGGCTTGAGGTGGGGACTTCTATACTACTTCCAATAACAATTATAGGTGGGGATGAAGCAAAATTAGAGGGAGAAAGACAATAATTATTGTTAAGTGTAATGATCTTGGATTATGTCCCTCCTTCTGAAAGTGGTTCTGAGTCTTACCCAAATATGCAGGAAGATTTTCTCCCTACATGACTCCTTGTGTGGCGAGATATTTGGAAGAGAATATGTGAGACACATCTTGAAGTTATGCCATCACGACTTCGAAAAATTCCATTTAATATTACCATGTTGGGATATTGCGGTTTTGACTACGATGAGATCCACGGTATGGTGAAGACAAACATTCAGTGAAGGTAGGAGGAGGAAATATCGCAGCAGGTTTAGATTCAATGGGTGGACTAGTTTGAAGAACTTAGAGCTACTGGGATCCAAGATGATATCAGCCACTCCAAAACGGTGGACTAATTCTATGATCGAATTGATTCATGGTTATTCCAAATAATGTTCCATGAAGAATAATTACATGCTACAAGGGAAAATGTAATTCAACATCACTAATCCTTAAAAGAGGCTTTGACATAGAGGAGAGAATCAATTTAGGATGAGTAAGAAAAACATAAAAAAGCCGAGAAGACTATTGTTGTGTAAAGGGATTAGATTCATAAAGCCGCACAAGTTTCTCAAGGTTCAATTCAACTTCTCAAATATTCTATTGAGGATAAATTATAAAATTTGGAAGATAGGCTCTAACATGTGGAAGTTCCTCCATGTTTAAAAAATCAATTGAAAATGATTTTTTTTGTTCCAAATTACTTGTGTCTTCATCCCAGTTCCCTTTCTATGATCGTAGCATAATACTAAAACTAATTTTCATAACAACACGTCTTTGTGATTTTCAGTTGTAACCACAATGAAAAGAATGATGGAAAATATACTCCAATTTTTACCTAGGCCAAAGGGCCTATAGAGTGTAGTTTGACTGTTGCTAAGGTCGCATGGACAACCCTGCAAAATTTATGTCTTTTTATGTCTTCCCCCTAACTTTTACCTAAGATTAATATAGAGGAGACTTAGTGGGTGTAGCTTGGATTTTTATTAGGCTTACCTTTTTGGGTTTTCATCCTCATAAGTTTTGGGCCTTTTAATTTTTTATCCCTTGTTATTTTGCCTAAAACATGAAAATAATAGGTCTAGTGAGCTGAGACTTGACTTTTATCTGGAGTTACTTTTTTGGGTTTTTAATATGGTGACTACTATGTATATTTTTGTGGAAAATTTATTTTTTTTCATTCTGGAATAATAAGGATAGTGTTTTAGTTCAAACATCATTGACCATAATGTTTGAAATAATGACCTAAATAGGGCTTGCTAGTAAAAAATGTTCCAAATTTCTTTAGAAACCTTCAAGGGGAATCTTGAGGCACAAGTTTTTGGTTTTCAAATCTAAAACATGGTATTCAATAATAGAGGAGATATCACCTGAGATTGAAGTTACCACTAGTTAGAAACCTATTATGTGGGTTGTTTTATGCAAGGCCCACTGGGGCGTGTACTATATAGTCAAATAGCAGCATCCTTAGGCTGAAAGTCCCATTATGTGGGAAACTTATGTAAGGAAAACTGGGGAATGCATTGTATAGTTAGTTAAAGGATTTCATAGATATTTTGAAATTATATTGCCGATGGGAAAAGGAAGTATATGATTTGGATGTCTTAAGACCATAGTGGGTGGTTTTACCAAGGAAATATGTCTAAAAATGAAGGGAATAACTGTGTCGGCACATTCCATGAATGAGAAACCCCTCCTATAAAAATGTGGTGTGTGAAGGAGGGTACACTTTTTTAGATAACCCATTTTTGAGGAGGATGCCTCTTTTTGACAAAAGATAAAGGCATTGTGCAGTTTAATGTCATGCGGATAAGACTTTGATCGTGTAGTTTAATGTTATACAATTTGGATGTTACACTGTGTAGTTTAAGGTCATGCAGTAGGGACAATATTCTATGAAGTTTAAAGTCATATAGTAAAGAAATTATATTGTGTGGTTTATATTTTTGTAGTAAGTACATAATGCTGTGCAATTTAAATTCATGCAGTAAGGACATTATGTTGTGTAGTTTACAGTCAGGCAGTAGGGACATTATACTATGTAGTTTATAGTCCTACAGCAAGGACATTATGTTGTGTAGTTTAAAGTTGTTCGGTAGGGATATTAGGAGGGATTTAATTTAATGTCTTTAGCTTTTACTGAAGGTTTGATGGTTCTCCAATTATTGGTAATCTATCTGGAAATGTTCTATAGTTTTTAGGTTTGTAAGAATAAAGATGTAAACTATAACTCAGGGATCTAAAAATAGGAGAAGTGGTAAGGAAAAAAAGGATTAGGGAATTAGAGGAGTTATCTCCTGAGAATAAAGTCACCACTACTTGAAAAATATGTTGTAGGGGCTATTTCATGAAAGGCTAGCGAGGCCTTTTACTGTATAGTAGATAGTGGCATCCTCTGGCTGACAGAACCTTTATGGGGGGAAAATTATGTAAGGTAAACTGGGACACATAATACATAGTTAGGCAAAGGATACCTCAATAATTATGACATTCTATCGCTAAATATCGATGGATTTTTATGGATATTTGGATCATCCCAATCATAGAGTTTGGTTTATCAAGAAAAATGCTCAAATATAGAAGGGGTATTTCAAGTAATTATTTCTGAAGAATCAGGGGAGTAGGTTCTCTATGAAGGTCTGACCCAAGCACAATAAGTATGGTGTTTTTAGTTTTAATTCATACAAATAAGATCATTTAGGTTATGGATATGATGGTTGAAATGTGGTTAAATGGACCAAGATTATTCCAGTATGCTCTGAACATATATATGATGGAGAAAAATTTAAACCATAGCCTTAGATACTTTTAGGTTGGGAGAAAGGATATGGAAAAAAATATGAAAAGGATTTATACAAATTAAAAAATTGTAGGTTCCCTCATACCATCATTAAATGATTAAAGGGACAGTAGAGGATTCTCCTAAGGGAGAAATTTCCACTATTTGAGAAACCCATTATGGGGTTCATTTTATACAAGGCCAAATGGGGAACGTACTACATATCCAAATGGTGGCATCATCTGTATGAAATATCTACTATAGGGGGAAAAATATACAAGGACAATTGGGGAGTGTACCGCATAGTCAATAAAAATAGCTCTCAGTTATCAGACATTCCTCCAACAAAATATAAGGAAAGATTATGAATATCAGAATTTATTCAAGATTAGGAGTATGGAATGGGAAATGGGAATTATCAAATTCACAAAGGAAGCATTTGGACCGATATATTCCTTGAATTTGGAGTCTTTTTCATATATCTGACTCATATGTAGAAGGGGGACACCTCTTTTTTCCATGGTGGGTTCCTTAAGGAGAGTATCCAAAATAAAATATCCTGTATAGATTTTTTATTGTATGTAGAAGAGGGGGGATTTTAATTTACCCAATGGCAGGGACTAGGATCTAAGGCCTAGTCTTCTATACATATCTCAATAAGTTGAGAATCAAGCAATACATAGTTATCTGGGTACCATGTAGTTTAAATTCATATGGTGAGGACATCAACCGTGCAGTTTAATGTTACATGGTAAGAAAAATGTTTTCAAAATGCGAAGAGAAGTAGGATAATTTGGCTGAAAAAAGGAATAAAACCTAAGAATTATTACATATTTTGTCAGATCAAGAATTAAGAAACATGTAGTTATAACAAATATGGGTTCACATGTAAAGTGAGAAGTCATATTGGATCTCCTGATATAGATATGACCCATTCATGGAAGAGCGGTGGCTTTTTCTATGTTGTAATGTGGATAAAAATAAGATTGAATATCTGAACATCATTAAATATATCATAGAGGTGACAATCAAGCCACACATAGTTCTTGAAGGACCATACATTTTACTGTCATGTGGAAAGGACATGGGTGATGTTGACGTGAAGAAGAATATCATGGATGGGCCAAGGTTTATGTCTTGGACATCACGACATATCTTTCTAGGGAGAGAATAAATCCATGTATAGTTCTTAAAAAACTGTGTAGTTTATTATGATGCGATGATGAAAATTGGTGGGCCTTTTAAGGTCTTATATCTAGGACCATGATAACCCCAATGTAAATATACACACCTTACTATCATGAGGAAATAATTTACCAAACTCTTAAGACCATGTGAGCTGTGCTCGATGTGAGGAATAAGGCATAGTGAAGGTTTATTTTACATTACAATGGAAACATAATTGAAGGATAGGGGAATGATAATTACGTGGTGGATGAGATAGGATATAGGATCTAGATATCATTACGTATCTCATTGGGATGATAATCAAGATGTATGCATTTCTTGATAAGGTTCCCTATGCTAGTCTAATCTTTACATAAGGATTGGGGGATTTTTAATTACATCTAGTCTCTATATAGGAGATCTGGGTGTCACTATGTATCTCAATAGAAAGAGAATCAATCCATACATAATTCTAAGAATTCAAGGTAGTTTAATGTCATGTGATAAGGAATAAGATAAACTGACATTAAGAGATGAAAACATTGCAGTTGGGCCTAAGGGAGAAAGTCTGGGAATCACTATGTATCTCCTAAAATCAAGAATCCAACCACACGTAGTTCTGGAAAACTATTCCCCATATAAATCGAGTTTTGATGTTGGGAAAGGGGGATTTAAAATTTTTAGACTGATGGTTGGGCCTAAATCATGAAATCTAGGTATCACCATGCATCTCATTATAATGATAACCAATTTTGAAGTCCTGGAATGGTTCCCTATGCAGATCCGATACATGTATAAGGAAAAGGAAATGGGTTTTCTTTTCTAAAATTATGACTGGACCCAGGATTGGAGATACGAGCGTCACTACGTATGTCATTAAAATGGGAATCAAGTCACATTTAGTTCTTGAAGAAGGTTCCCCACACCAACTGGGTTATAAAATGTTGAAAGGGGGTTTAAATATTTTCAAAATTAATGGTTATACCCAAAAAATGAGTCATTTTAAGGAGAATTAAACCATATATTCTTGAAAAATTTTCCTGTGTAGATCTAGTACGTACACTAGGAAAGAAGAAAATTCTTTTATGCTCATGGATGTACCCAAGATTGGATATCTAGGCATCACTATGTATCTCAATCCAGTAAGAATAAATCCACATGTAGTTCTTGGATTGATCGTACAGTTTAGCATTATACGACGAGGACAAGAGAATGTTTGGACTTATACCCATTAAAAAAGGGGACCATTTTTTAAGGGACCAAAAGAGATATCCTGACTCACGTTATGCCAGGGGTTTATTAATGTTGAATGAAAAGGATATTAACCATGTAGTTTAATGCAAAGCGGTGAGGAAAATAGGTGTCGTGCAGTTTACTGTCAGGCAATAAGGAAATAGGTGTCGTGCAGTTTATTGTCAGTCAATAAGGAAATTGTGTTGTGCATTTTAAGGTCAGGCGACAAGGTCCAACTATGCAGTCTAACCTCTTGTATCTTGGATGTATGGTGCTATGGAGTTTAAAATTCTACAGCTAAGATGAAGGTTTTTATGCAGTTTAACATCATGCTACTAGGATGATCCTCGTCTGATTACACAAATTACTTCTTTAGGAACCTTTCATTGGTTGGAGTTATAATGAGTTCTCCATCCACTGAGATCAAGGAATAATCTTTGTTAGAGTGGAACTTATGTGTGAAATATGGTCCATCCCACACTGGATCAAGCTTTAGAGGCTTCTTTCCTGGGATCATTGGATCCCTAAGGACCAAAAACAACTCTCCTTGAAGAAATTAATAAATGCATGCCTTCTTGGTAATGGCTTGTGCAATCCAATTTTGATATATCTCAAAGTGATGCACAATATGAAATTGATTTTCATCCAATCTCTCCAATTCATCTTGTCGTTTCTGAGACTGTACATCTATAGATAGATCATCACAAATGTAAATATAGAGAAATGGAAACTGAACTTAAATGGACATGAATACTTCTATTTTGTACACCAATGAGTACATGTTTTCTTATGTTTCAGTATGGGTTGTATTCTAGTAAGCTCATATGGCATGCAAGAGATTTTCCGTCCAAGATTTCTTATCTTTTTCCATCATCTTATGGAATATGTTTGATAAGGTCTTGTTAACATCATCTATCTCTCTATTATCTATAGTATGATAATGGGATGAATGGTTAGATTTGATATTGTTCTCTTGATACAACTTTTCTACCTTAGCCGAATAGAAATTGGTGCTATTGTCTGTCAATATGGTATGAGGGACACCAAATCTAGTGATGATGTTAGATTTAAAAAATATAACAATTATTTTGGATCCAAATTCTTTGAGGGGTATTACCTCATCCCATTTGGAGAATAAATTAGTAAGGATATACTTGAACTATTTAACTGTAGCTAGAGGATATGGTCCAACAACATCCATTCTCCATGTGGCAAATGACTAGGAGTATTTAGCTATATGTAGAAACTTCAAGTGTTGGTGAATAAAGTTTGAATGCACTTGACATGAATGAAATTTCTTCATGAAATCAATTCAATTATGTATCATCAAAATCTAAAAGTATCCAAGACTTTAGATTTGAACATGAATCCTATACCTTGATTGGTGGGAACCACATTTTACTACATGTACTTATTCCATAACATCCGTAGTCTCTTCTTTATGAGCACATCTGAGAATGACTCCATAAAATCCTTATTTTTAGAGTAATTTCTTCTGATTTAGGCCATTATAAAGAGTGAAATTGGTTGCTCACTACCAGATCTGCTCTCTTATAGCTCAGTCCATTGGGAGCATTCCATCCTAAAGGTAGTCTATTATGGGAATCATCCATCCCATGGTAGGACTATATGACTCTAGGATGGGATTGATTTCATTGATATCTTCTATTTTGATCCGAACAAATGGTGAGATGATTTAGCAATGGGGAAATAATAATGACTATTTCATACCAATTTGGATCCACCAAATATTTATATCCATTTTTGAACACATACTCTTGGGAATTCTATGACCATAGATAGTAAGTCAATGTTCTCTCTTAGGGGAATTTTTCCATTAACCCTCATACATAATCAAACAGGGGAATTAGCTCCTATTTTCTGATGGTGTAATCCCCATTTATTTTATTATTAAAAAATATGGGTCACCTTTCACGTCTAGTTGGTTTACCAGTTTTTGAAGTGAAAATTCAAGGTCTACAGTGAGAGCCTGATATTCTACCTCATTTTGGTACAAAATTTTTATAATAGGAAGGAGTATGAAAACACTTCCATCTTTGGGGAGATAAGAACAATCCATAACCCTACTTTTTCAAGTATAGGGTCCTATATTCTCTTTAATATTTGTCCCTTGGATTCTCCATAAAAATACATTTCCCATGTTTAGGGGCCACTTTGAATGGAGAATATTGTTTTCATTTTGCAGTTCAGTACTCAATGGTGCCTCTTCTGCAGAAGGCTGTTCGACAAGGAAATACACAAATGCCTGAATTTATACTACTTTCTAAGGCACAAAATATATGTCAAATTTCTATAGAATAATTTCCCACCATTCTAGACATCCTATCAGCATAGGATGACTTAGGAAAATTTTGAGAGGGTAATTACGAGATTCCAAGTGGATCTCATGGTATTGTAGGTAGTGCCTCAACTTTTGAATGGAAAAGATTAATTCTAGATAGATCTTCTTAATATCTAAATAATAAGTCGCAAAGTCAATCATGGTTTGAATGAGATATTAAAGGTTTTTTTCATTCCCAACATCATTAATTTGTGTAAGGAAGGAACCTAATGTCATTCTAGGGCCATCACATATAGAATGAGTATCTTTCCTTCAACAGGTGGGATCAATCGGTGGGATCATGTGATATTTATTGAGGGCATCAAATTCTTATTAACAGTCCTTGGTCCACTAATATGTGACCCTTTCTTCACTAATTTTGTGAAGAGTAGTGTATCACCCCCAATTTTAGGTATGTATTTTTTTTTTGATTTTTATGTTTTTAAAGTGCATGGGATGAGTTGGGAAGAAGTTGGGAGAGTTTGGAATGGTTTTGAATAAGTTTGGAGGCTTTATTAAGGGTACATGGTTTGAGCACAATTTGGGGAAACTGTGTAAGTGCTATAGGAAACCATGTAGTGGGAGACAATAGGCTTTTAATGGTATGCAAATGATTTTCTAAACCATGTGAGGAAACCATGTGGACCCCCTCTCTCAAGGAACTGGCTTGTGCATGGTTAGCGCACGGTTTTCCAAACTGTGTGGACTAACCATGAAACCACTTAAATATAGGGGTTTTAAATCCGAGATGCCTCAGGAATGACCTATTTCACTCCCAATATTCTCCCACTCAAGCCTCACTTGGTATTTTTGGGTTCTCAGAGGTTGGAGGTGCTCTCCCACATATTTTGGAAGCGATTTGAAGAGGTTTCTTGGTGGATTGAGGGTGATTTCTCCCGGGTAAGTCTCTCCTCTTGGCTTCTTTTGGTTTATATCTAGATCAACCCTTCCCTCTTTCTTGGTTTTCTAGATCTAAATCCGTTTCATATTGATATTGGGTTTTGGTATCCTTAGGTGTTAATTTTAAGGCTTGTGGAAAGTAGGGAAGGGAATCTAGATTAGTTTTTGTGAAGCATTTTCCTATATTGGGGTGTGGTTTCTTGTAGGCCGGTTTCGCCAAAACCCTAAAGTAAGGTGGATTCTATCTCGAATCCACTTTTCTATAACTTTAAGTTGGTTACAATTAATTTGTGTGTCTTAAAATTAATTTTCTTTTTGATGTACAAAATTGGTTAGAAATCCCTTTGGTGATGTTTTTGAGATTTTTGGAAAAAAGGGGTGTTGTGGTGAAATGATCTTATTGTGGATTTTAAAATGGAGATTGTAAAATGGGTTACTAAGATTGATTTGTGAAAGTAGTTGATTAATAATGTTTTTCAATAAATATGTTGTTTTATTGAAATGTTTTTTGGAATGGAAAAAGATTAAAGGGTGTTCTCAATAAATGGGTGATTTATTGAAGTGAATTGGCATGCCTTAGAAATGTTTGTTTGCTTATTATTCGGCCTTGGATGCTTTTTTATTATTGGATGATTGAGTTTTATGGCTTGTGTTGTTTTTGTGTAAGTGTGAGGAAATTATCAATATAAAATGTGATGGATAGTGGTCAGAAGAACCACCATTATGGGTAGTGGTCGGGAAGTACTGCTAGTTGAGAATGGGGTGAATGGGATGGGCGGAAGTACCACCATTTTTTTGTCTTGTTGTGCACTATTTTTCAAGATGGAAATTGTTGTGATAATGTTTAATGGTGAGATGGATTATGGCATGATTTTTTGTCTTTCCCTTGGCTTTCTTGGGTTGGGTGAGATGACTTGGTAAGGGTATGTTTGTCTTATAGTAATGGATGCACTTGCGATTATTTTACATAAACTACTTTATATAAATATTATAATAGTTTTATCCTAGTGGTGTGTGTAGGGAAGTCATTTGGGAAAAAACTACTGAGTATTAGTACTCACCCTTGCCTTGGAACTTTGGTGCTTTTGCAGATGTCATATTCTGAGACACAGGTAATTGTAAATCATACCATTTCTAGTGGTTCATGGTGATGCTTGGGAGATGTGGTGGTGCTTAGAGCATGGAGATTGGTGTGGACCTGTGGATTGTGTCTTGTTTTATTTTGGGTCACTTGTTTAGTGTTCCAAATAGTACTCTGATATTGTGTTTGGTTGTATTGTGGAATATTGTGGTTCCTTTTTGGTAACGTATGAGATGGTTATTTTTTTTACATGCATCATGTAGTTTGTTGATAGTGAATCATTTGGTTGGTTGGTTTTGTCTCAAGGAAAAATCGTTCCCCAATTTATTCTCAAAGACCTCGACATTTATTGCCAGCCTTTGGTGCCTTGGGAACGTTGCTTAAGGCCAAGTTGCATTCCTCCACCCTCTTAAGACAATTAGAAGGGGAAAGACGTTACAAGTGGTATCAGTTTGTTCGATCCTTAGCTTTCAAGTGAGAGAAGTTGTTTGATCCTTGGTGTTGATCGTTGGTCTTGGTGTTGACATTCTTTCTAGGCCTATTCCTTGAGTCGGGATGGTAGAAAGGTGTAGGATTGTCAGAAATTGTAATGTATAGAATAAAAGGATGTATCTAAACCTTTTATGCTAAACTTCAAGTTTATAGGGAGTTGGGTATATAAGTGTTTGTAGAAACTTTTAGGCATTGGATATCTCATTGTCATGGGTGTAGCCAATGAGATGAACATTAAATGAATCATAGAAATGACTTCCCACTATGTTTCATATTTCATTGGGGTATAATGAATTATTGTGTGATATGAATGTGTTGATTTTGAAAATATGTATTGGGTTTCAAAACAAATGGATTTGAAACATGGAAACTTATGGTATTTTGAAAATGAGTTGATTTACAAAACAAGGTGTATTTTTTCAAAATAGTTCAATATAGAAAATGTGAACTTATGGAAAGCTGGGTTTTGATAGTTGTAGTGTAATAGAACTGGAAATTAAGAATCATGTGCTGCTAAAATAGAAGGACTCCTGGTTGTTTTTGTATGAATATAAATGACACCGGGTAGGCATCGTAGAGACCAACCAGAGGAGGCTGCTGAAAATGTGGTTGCACCTGAGCCTCAGGTGAATCAAAAACTAGTGCAAAGTATTGCGCAAGCTTTCCAAGATGTGGGAAGTGTAAATAAAGTGGATGAACCTAGGAATGTGGATCATGTTGTTCAGTTTCAAAAGTAGAATCCACCCATCCTTAGGTGTGATTCAATGCCAGAAAAGGTAGAAGCATGGTTTAATAGAATGAACAAGATCTTCAAATTCTTGGGAACACCAGTAGAGTTGAAAGTGAAGTTATCCACATATATGTTGAAAGATATTTCCTTTTAGTGGTGGGAGTAGGTGGCCCAAGATGTAATAGAACAAGGTATGACATATGAAAGATTTGAGGAATTGTTTAACAAACAATTTTACCCTCATACATTCAGAATTCAGCGCATAATGGATTTCTTCCATTTGAAACAGGAAAATCTTTTGGTAACAGATTATGCAGCTATGTTTATGAACTTAGTGAGGTTTTCACCTGAGGTGACGGGTAGTACATGGATTAAATCTAGTATCTTCAAAGATTGTTTGAGGTAGTACATTGGGTCCAATATAGCAGTGCTGTGTATAGATGATTATACAGAGATAGTGAATAGAGCCTCGGTAGCAGAAAGAGATCTCTTGGGGGATGCAAGTGGAGGAAGTGTATTAGTACCTATGGGGAATAGCGGGAACTCGAATACTAGGTTCAAGTGAAAGAGGGACACTTATATCTAGGGTGGGATTATGACTCAAAATCTAACTACAGGATTGGTGAATCTTCCTCTGAAGCCTCAGAGTAAACCTGGAGGTTTTCAGTGTGGTTCTATAAGCCACATAAAGCATGATTGTATGAAAAAACCTCAAGCATGTCATAATTGTTAGAATATGGGGAACCTTCAGTGGTATTTTCCAAATTCTCTGCGGTTGGGTGTCTGTGAAACTCCTCAAGGGTCACAGGGGTCGTATGCCTCAACGAGACGAGGGTAGTAGTATATGCCTCATCATTAGAGCCGAGTCAGTCATGGTAATTCTGGGAACACCATGACTCCTCAGGAAAAGTCTCATCAGGGAAGCAAGGAACATAGTGTCGCAAGAAAGTAGTTGTTTAAAGCTGAAAAAGTTGTGATGGATGATCAGTCAGGACCATCCACGGTGTGAGGTAAGGTTATTTTAAATTCCACATTGATGCAAGTGTTGTTTGATACGAGTCCTTCCAATTATTTTATCACTTCTCGCATCATTTATTTCTTGGTTTTAATGGTAGAAATAATGCCTATGGTTCTCAATCTTCAAACTCCTCTGGGTGAAAAAAAGTGTCAAACCTTCCTGTGTAGAGCATGTCATGTAGGGCCGGATAAGGTTGAGTTGACGTGGTACTTCTTAGTACTTGAGATGTATGTGTACGATATAATCTTGGGAATGGATTGGTTGACAGTGTTTAAGGCCCAAATCAATTACTATGCATGAACAATATGTTTTTTGATGGAGGATGGCATTAGACATCTGTTTAAAGGGGAGAAAAGTGAAATGCTGGGTGCAAAAAATTTGTTGGCACCGACTGTTGGCATGCTCTCATATGAATTGGCTACTTTTTCATTGGAAGTAGTGAAAGGTATTGAGTAGAGTGCTCTTCCAGTAGTCGTGGATCAGTTTTATAGATGTTTTTTCTGAAGAATTATCTAGGTTACCACCTGTGAGAGAAGTGTATTTTACTATTGATCATCTTCCAGGGACCATTCCTATCTCACTTCCATCTTATCGGATGACACCAGCATAATTACAGGAAATAAAAGTGTAATTGGAAGAGTTAGAGAACAAAGGGTTCATCCAGCCTCGTACATCTCCAAGGGAGCACCGATGTTGTTTGTTAAGAAGGCGGATGGAACAATGCTATTATGCGTCAACTATCATAGACAAAATCATGCTATGATAAAGAAGAAATATCCACTTCCACACATTGATGATTTTTTTGACCAGTTGAGGGGAGCTTAGTTGTTCTCCAAGATTGAATTATAATTAGAGTATCATTAGTTGTGAGTGCAGAAGGAGGATATTCCAAAAACTGCTTTCAAAAGTAGATATAGCCATTTTGAGTATGTGGTTATTCCCTTTGGTCTAACAAATTCACCAATGGTGTTCATGGAATTGATGAATCATATATTTTAGATATATCTGTATTCTTTTGTGATGGTATTTGTTGATGATATACTGGTGTATTTGAGGATAAGGGTAGAGTATGAGAAGAACTTGGTGATCCTGTTTGAGATCTCAAGGGATCATTGGTTGTATGGAAAATTGTAAAAGTGTGACTTTTAGATACATGAGGTTAGTTTCCTTGGACATTTTATTTCTAAGAATGGTGTTTCAGTTGATCCAAAAAATACATAGGATGTTATCTCATGGAAACTACCAAATAATGTTTTCGACATATAGAGCTTCTTTGGGATAGATGGTTATTATCGAAGTTTTGTTCGATATTTTTCACAATTTTCTTCACCGATGACAGCTTTGACAAGGAAGAATGTTCCATTTCAATGGGATGAGTAGTTTTAGAAATGATTTTAAGAGTTGAAGGGTCTCAATAAATCTACACCAATCTTGGTTTTCCCAGAACTAGGGAAAGGGTATTTGGTGTGTTGTGACACATCAAGATTAGGGTTGGGTTGTGTTCTCATGCAGGGGGATCAGGTTGTTGCATATGGCTCATGACAGTTGAGGTTTCATTAGAAGAACTACCCAACACATGATTTGGAGTTGGCGGCAATGGTTCATGCTTTAAATATGCGGCATCATTATCTCTTTAGTGATAAATTTACAGTGTTTACCAATCACAAGAGCTTAAAGAATATCTTTTCAAAAAAATATTTGAACCTGTAGAAAAGGAGATGGATTGAATATCTCTAGATGTTTGATTTAGACATAATTTACACACTAGGTAAAGGAAATTCGGTGGCAGATGCATTAAGTAGGAAATCATTTCTCAAGTGGTCAAGAAGGTATTAGATTAGTGGCAGTTGATGTCAGTCATAGCAGACATGCAGTTAGAATGTGAGGACCAGGGTAATAGAGCGGTATTATTTTTAGTTTTATTGGTTCCTGAATTGGTTAGTTTGGTTAAAGAGGCACATAAATCGAATTCCAAATGTTTGGAGATGAGGTTGAAACTCAACAGTGGGGATACCATTAAGATCTGGGAACTGAATGAGAATTCAGTCTTGTGCTTTCAGAATCAGATGGTGGTACCATTGTCTTATCGGGAGGAAATTCTCAAGGATTACCATCATTATAGATGGGATGTATATTCTAGAATTCAAAAAATGTATAAGGCGTTGAAGGCACAATTTTGGTGGGCTGGTATGAAAATGGATGTGGTCAGGTTTTTCTCGAGATGCTTGACTTGCCAGCAAGTCAAGGCAGAGCATCAATAGCCAACAAACATTTTGCAGTCTTTACTTATCCCAGTGTGAAAATGGGAGTAGATAACAATGGATTTTGTGATGGGTCTCCAAATAATAGTCCAGAAACACGATGCCATATGGGTGATTGTGGATCGTCTCACAAAGTCATCCCATTTCATTCTGATTTGTGAACCTCATACGGTTGATGATCTGTCCAAAATATATATATGTGAGGTGGTAAAGAGGCATGGTGTTCCAGTTTCAATTGTATCATATATAGATCCGAGGTTCACATATTGTTTTTGTAAATCCTTGTAGCAATCCTTTGGGCACAATTGACTATGAGCACGAAATATCATGATTAGATGTATGGCCAATCCGAGAGGATGATAAAAACCTTGGAAGATATGTTAAGGGCTTGTGTGATGGATTTTGGTGGTTCATGGGAGGAGCACTTACTATTGGGGGAGTTATCCTATAATAACAGTTATCATGTTTCGATACATATGGCTCCATTTGAGGCTTTGTATGGGAATCCTTATAATTCTCCACTATGTTGGGTAGAAACGAGTGAGACTTTGATGATGTGACAGAGGGTTGTCCAAGAGACTATAGATAAAATCACATTGATAAGTAAGAGGATGGAGACAACTCAATGCCATCAGAAATCGTATGCAGACCATCATCGACGACCTTTGTCATTTGAGGTGGGTGATCATGTGTTTTTGAGAATCACTCCTTGGTAGGGAAATCATTAGTTTGGAAGCAAGGTAAGTTATCTCTGAGCTATATTGGGCCTTTTGAGATACTTGAGTGGATTGGAGAGGTTTCTTGTCATTTGTCTTTGCCACCATGGTTTAGTGTGGTGCAGAATGTGATTCATGTGTCTCAATTGAAAAGTATCATCCAGATCATGACCATGTGATTTTTTGGGATAATGTTGAGCTAGAATCAGATGCTTCCTTGGTGTACATGCCAGTGTGATGTTTTTATAGGCAATAGAAAGTCTTGCGTGGTAAAATCATCAATTTATTTCATGTTTTGTGGTATCATGGTTAGATTCATGAGGAGACTTGGGAGCGGGAGAAAGAGACGGATGAGCAATGGACCGAGCTCTTTCACCAAAGCAATGGTTCCCTACTTTTCGAGGACAGAAAGTCTAATGTTGGAGAGAAGGTAGCAACCCCAGTTTGAGGTATGTAGCCTTTGTTTATGCCTTTTTTATGTGTTTAAAGTGCATGGTATGAGTTGAGAAGAGGTTGGGAGAGTTTAGAATGTGTTTGAATAAGTTTGGGGGCTTTTCTAATGGTGCATGGTTTGAGAACTGTTAGGGGAAACCATGAAGGTGCTCTAGGAAACCGTGCAGGGGGAGACAGTAGGCTTCGCACGACCCGCACATGGTTTTGAAAACCATGCAAGGCAACCGTGAGGCCACTTAAAAGTAGGGTTTTTAAATCCGATCTCCCTTGAGCTTGATCTATTTAACTCCCAATATTTTCCCACTTGAGCCACACTCAGGATTTTGGGTTCTCAGAGATTTGAGGTGCTCTCCCACATGTTTTAGAAGTGATTTGAAGAGGTTTCTTAGAGGATTAAAGGTGATTTATCCCCAGTAAGTCCCTACTCTTAACTTATTTTGGTTTCTCTCTAGATATACTCTTCCTTCTTTCATATTTTT
The DNA here is from genome assembly GCA_963277665.1 of Viscum album. Taxonomy (NCBI): domain Eukaryota; kingdom Viridiplantae; phylum Streptophyta; class Magnoliopsida; order Santalales; family Viscaceae; genus Viscum; species Viscum album. The sequence goes on from OY728155.1 coordinate 1,740,898,983, forward strand.
CTAGATCTACATCCGTTTCATGTATATCTTGGGTTTTGGTTTCCTTGGGTGTTAATTTTAAGGCTTTTGGATGTCAGGGAAGGGGATCTAGAGTAGTTTTCGTGAAGCATTTTCCTAGATTAGGGTGCGGTTTCTTATTGGTAGATTTTGCTGAAACCCTAATGGTAGGTGAATTCTATATCAACTAAAATCTTATAGAAATTGATTATTAGTTACAATTAATTTTTGTTTCTTAAAATTAATTGTGTTTTTTGAAGTGAAAAATTGGTTGGAAATCCCTTTGGTGATTTTTTGGAGATTTTTTGGAAAAGGGGTGTTGTGGTGAAATGCTCTTATTGTGGATTTTAAAATAGAGATTTTAAAATGGGTTGTTGATATTGATTTGTGAAAATGGTTGATGAATAATTTTCTTCAATAAAGATTTTGTTTTATTGAATTTTTTTTCATGGAAAATGATTAAAGGGAGTTCTCTATAAATGGGAAATTTATTTAAGTGAATTTGCAGGTGTTGGAAATGGTTGTGAGCTTATTATGTGGCCTTGGAAGCTTTGTTATTATTGGATGATTGAGTTTTATGAAATGTGTTGGTTGTATGGAAGTGGGCTTTAAGACTCACTATAAAAGGTGATGGATAGTGGTTGGAATAACCACCATTATGGGTAGTGGCTGGGAAGTACCGCTAGTTGAGAATGGGGTGAACGGTATGGGCAGGAGTCCCACCTTTTTTGTTGCCTTGTTGTGCACTATTTTTCAAGATGGAAATTATTGTGATAATTTTTAATGGTGAGATGGCTTATGTAATGATTGTTTGTCTTTCCTTTGGGTTGCTTGTTTTGGGTGAGATAGCTTGGTAAGGGTATGTTTGGCATATGGTAATGGTGGAACTTGCAATAATTTTACATAAATTGCTTTATATAAATTTTCTAATTTCTTTATCCTAGTGGCATGCGTAGGGAAGTCATTTGGGGAAAACCTACTGAGTATTAGTACTCACCCCCTACCTTAGCACTTTGGTGCTTTTGCAGATGTCATATTCCAGGACACAGGTAAAGGCAAAACATCCCATTACTAGTGGTTCTTGGTGATTCTTGGGAGATATGGTGGTGCATGGAGCATGGAGCTTGGTGTGGAGCCATGGAGTGTGTCTTGGTTTATTTTGGGTCTCTTGTTTATTCTTCTACATAGTACTCTGATATTTTGTTTGGTTGTATTGGTTTTTGGGTTGTATTGTGGAATAGTGTGGTTTCTTTTTGGAAATGTATGAGTTGGTTGTTTTGTTGACTTGTATCATGTAATTTTTTGATTGTGGATCATTTGACTAGTTTGTTTTGTCTGAAGGGAAAATTGTTCCCAAATTTATTCTCAAAGACCTTGTCATTTATTTCCAGCCTTTGGCACCTTGGGAACATCACTTAAGTCCAAGTAGCATTCCTACACCCTCTTAAGCCAATGAGATAGGGTAGGATGTTATAGGTAGACCCTTACCTTCAAGGTTGGCTATGAAGCACCAAATGTAGGACAAGATTCCTTGAAGTCATATAAACTCTTTCAAGTTTCAAGGAGGTAAAATGGAAAGGATAAATTTAGTATTCTTAGTATCAAATTCAATTCCATGATTCTATATGATGAAGCCAATAAATTTTCCCAAGGTTACCTCAAAATCACATTTCAAGGGGTTCGTGTTTGGATTATGATGTAGAAGATTTCTTAAGATGGTTTCTAGGTTATCCAGGTGGTCAGAACATTACTAGGACTTGAACACTAAATCATAAACATAACAATCAACAAAATTTCTCAATAAGGGTTTGATGATGTGATTCATAACACATTGGTATATGGAACCAACATTCTTTAATCCGAAGGGTTTTACCTGATAAAAGAATACTCCTTAAGGGGATATGAAAGACAAAGCTTCCTCATCTTCTAGGTCCATATGAATTTGGTTATAATCGGAATAGCCATCCATGAAGGATGGGTCTTGATAACTAACCATTGCATTAATCAGAAGTTCTGTGATTGGAGCTAGGAAGTCATCTTTGGGAAAATATAGGCAGAGATCTCTAAAATAAATGAAAAATTTGATTTTCTTGTTCTTATTATTCATTGGGACAATGTTTTCTTGAAATATTGGGCAGTGTACCTCTTAGATAAAATCATCCTTGATGAGTTTGTCCCCTCCAATGTCGATTTTGGAGGTGTGTGTCAGATGCGTCCTCCTGGATTTTTTCTTGTATCCCTGATGATATTCTAGAAAACCTAAGTGATGGGTTTCCACCTTGGAATCAAGGCTTAGCATATTTGTGTAGTTATAAGAAAACAAGTCCCAGTTATATTTTATAAAGGAGGTATATATCACCTTTTCTTGAGGAGTTATGTCTACACTAATTAGATTGGAGCATGAATATTATTTTCTACCCTAATTTATCTCGTTGAGTTCATCCATGGTGGTAGAGAAACATTCGTCAAATGATGGAGGGACATCCCTAAGATCATCTTCTTATTTCTCTTCCTCATTTTCCATTTATTTCACCTCTTTCTGGGGAGGATATGATAAAAAACGTTCCTCAGAGGGAAGATGTGAGATTCCATTTGGACATCCAGAAGTTAAAGCAATCATTTAAGGATCACTTGCTGATATGTATCCTTATTTGAGTCCCAAGAGGGAAATGAGGGATTGAGAATGAGTCCCACTACTTTCACCTATCATCATGACAACTTGTTCTAGTACGGATGACAGAATCATACTTTTTTTGGATCTCCAAATATAGAGTGAGAACATTCTCATTCTGGACCACCCCTTCAAATTGATATATAGGTAGTGTTTAATCTGTACTTAGTTGTTTCAAAAGGTTAATTGGGATCATCTTCAAGCCATTTTAGGAATTGAATCAAGTAATATCATCTATCATGGAATTTTTGAATCCTTTGTGGTAAAATATTTCATCAATGTATTGTGTCTCACAAGATTTGAACAAGGACTTTCACCATATAATGCCCCATTCAGGCTGTTGACATAATATTAGAGACATTGGTGGTATGATGAAGGAATGGTTGTATGCTGATGTAACCAATGTCTTCCCAAAAAAATATTGAAAGATTTATCCTTCTATACAACCATGAATTTTAAGTTGTACATGAGATCTCCAAATTGAGTTATGAGTGTAATATTTCCAAGAGACTCATACTCATTATTTTCATAGGCCTATAACATCAGAGTAGTGGGAGATAGGTGGGAATCATTAAGACATAGTTGGCGAAGTTTCTGAACTAGAATGAAGTTGGCCTCTGATTCACTGTCAACAAAGGCTTGTCAGATATCAATGTCACTGGTTCTACTGGACATATACAAGGGCCTGACATTTCCTTGAATTACATCATCTTCATCTTGGTCTATGAAAGAGATAATCTCATGGAATTATATGGGATCATTCTAGACACAATATACCTCAATAGTAGAAAATTTGAATTCAAACAACTGATGGATTGACAAGTTCTAGATAATTGCTTCCCGAAGTTCTTTTGATAGATGAAGTGCATCCAGGATTGATAACATAACTGACAATTAGGTTAATTACTTCAAGACATCATGTTTCCGATTCAGTGGTCTGTGCTTCCCAACATGGGGATTTTATTTTATAGAAACATTATGAGATGATGTCCCTGATGTGTATGGGATGTTCCTTGTGATAGAAGCCGAAAGTGGTCATGTTCTTAGTGTATTAGGCTGATTGGGTTGTGTAACACCCCGAGATTTTATGAAAAATATTATTTTAATTTCATTAATGTCTTATGTTGTATTCTACACCAAGATTACCCTGCGCTATACGCAACACCGTATTAGCTTGCAGTATACGCAACACTATTCTTGGACCGTGTTACACACAATTTTGATAATAGTTATTCTAAGCAACATTGAGTATATATATATATATATATATATTAAATGTATAAATGAAATATGGTTGGATTCTGTTATACGAAACAACGAAGGATTTTTTCACAACACACAACCCTGACTTGGCTTGCATTACACGCAATCACGACCTTCCTCGATAGCGTGTGTTGTACGCAATACCGGGTTTTAATAAACAATGTTATATTATTATAATATTGCCATGAACTAGCCGTTATGAATAGTATTAACTAAATTTTGAATTTTATAACATTATTATTCATCTTACACATTTCTAGAACATGGTATAAGAACAAAATAATTTTTTCGGGTAAAATAAGTATTTTTCAAAAAATGCAGTTTTACCGCCTTTTGATGGCGCACCCACTTTAAATATAGTTTTTGACATGTTTATATGTTCAATTTGACAAAATAATATTCTTCTTTTGAATCAGGATATAAAAATTTACATTAGATAAAGTTTTGATATTTTTCCGATAACTTTCATATTTTAATGAATAGTAAAAACACGCTATATTTTAATTAAAAACAACTTTTTTCATCGTAATATCTTATGTGGTTAAATTATAATATTGAATGGTTTTAAAGTATAAATAGAATATCTTTTTACCATTTAATATAATGTATGTCATTATCATTGATTTTACCTTGAATTCGTAGGTTAAATCAATTCAATCTTTTGCAATGTTTTAAACAAAAACCCGTTTTTATTCGACAACGGGATTAATTTTAATTTAATTTCTTAAACTTCTGTGTTTTGAATTTTAAAAAAATGGATTCCATATTTGGAATCAGTGGGTCCAAATTATGTTAATAGGACACTTTTTATTTTTGGGAATTATGAATAGTAACTACGGTAAATTTTATTTACCATAGTTAAAGATAAATCGGGTAATTAAGGTTAAATATAATATTATAAAATTACCCTAACACATGCCAAAAATCTATTTGATGGCTAAAAGTAAACCCATATTAACTAAGGGTCGGATTAGATTAATTTTATGGACTTTTTACCATGAAAATAATTTAATTATTATTAAAACCAAAGAAAGTGACAACATGTCACTCTCTTAAATCTTATAAGTATAATAATTTTAAATTAGTGATAAATATCATAAAATTTCGAACGTGAATAGTCTCCAGAAAGCTAACAAAATTATCTACATCATGAGAATTTATTTAGAATTTTTTCGGATTAAATAATTATCATTAATTGTGACACAATAGTGATGCAGAAATTATTTATCTAGTGAAAAATCAAGAATTTAGTTTTTATTAAACTAATAGTGACATTAAAATGAACAAAACCCTGACCAAAACTTATTGGTCGTGTAAATTTAAACTATAATCATCCAATGGTCGAATATTTTACCATTTGGAGTCTTATACAATCAATTATGACACTTATATTATTTTATTTTAAATGATGCCAAAGTTTTCACCTTCATAATTTAATAAATATAACAATTTAAATATTGTTATTTTAAGATGATAAATTCGAGTAAAAGTATTATTGTGAAATTTAATATATTTATCTTCATCATAGAATTTTATTTTAAATTTTTATGCAACAAATATGTATATTAAATAATTATACAAAAATGATGTAGTAATTATTTTATTAAGAGATAAACCAAATAAATGGTTTTTAAAATAATAAAATAAATATTATATGAACTATTTAATGTGATCCACTAATTTTATAGATACATATGAACTTTTATTAATATATTAAATCTTTTAGTTCGAACATATCTTCTGTATATATTTTATTTAAATTTAAATAAATGAATAGTGTCAAAATTGACACTATTGTTATTTCATAAAAATAACATATTATAAAATAGTTTAAAAATCACAAAAATATTTAAAAATTATAAATTTAAATTTATATGGTCTATAATGTTATAAACTAAAAAATTATGGAAAATTCACAACAAATAAGTAATTATTTGTTATAATTTAAAATTTAGAATTTTATTACCACAAATAAACTTAAATAGATTAAATAAGGATAAATGAAAATGATAAGGTTTAAAATAAGATCCAAACATGTCTAAATTTGATTGGTTGATGAGAGTACAACCCTATATCATCTAATCTTCGAATATGAGTCATTTTTGGAGGTTTTTAAGTGGGGTTAGATTTATTATAAATTAATATTTTTAAGAATTCCAAAGGTGCCCCTCTCCTCCCTTATAAAAGGACACCTCCTCCCCCTCCTCCTCACACCAATTTGAGCACTCAAGCTCGGCCAACCCCTGCCAAAATCTTTTCTCCACTTCCCTAGAAAAATACTAAAGGTTCTGGTCTTCCTCAAAGACCAATTTTAGTGCCCTAAGAGGAGGTCTCAAAGAGGCGCTTCAAAGAAGAGGTAATTACCGTTACCAATTCTTTCATCTTTATTTTTCTTACACATCTTCTTCTTAGGTTGTTTCATTATGAAGTAATAACACCAGTATCACTCATATACTGATATGTTATTATAAGTATGAAATAACCCTAATTAACCTTCTATCCATCCTACGGAAAAATGAAATCACCACGCGTGCGTACGTACGGAATACCGTCTCCACGCCGTGGTGTAATCTATTTTCCACCACCACCTTACATGGATGGGTATAATGGTGTAAAGAATAACTATACATAGTTATTACAACATCATATTGATTCTGATATATTGTATAATCCACTCCAATTCAATTCAATATTTATGGAAATGATATCATCGCTCGTGCGTACGTACGGACTACCATCTCCACGACGCGATGAGATTCATTCTCCATGTTAACCATTTAAGAATGATTATAAAGTATATATAAGAAATAATAATGAAATACATGACATTATAAAGCTACTGTATTTATGTATATATATATGTATGTCATCTACTTACTTCCATTCAAGACAATAAGGAAAGGAAAACAGCGTTCATGCGTACGTACGGACTACCGTCTCCATGAACGGTGTTTTTCATTTCATTTATCTATCTATTATATATATATATATATACTGAATATATATGATATACAAATCATAATTTATATTCTGGAAGTAAGTAAATCATGATATAAGTAATAATAATGTCAAGAACAACAAGTCAAAACACCTACGATAAATGAAACGATTTTACCCAAAACGCTTCTTTAACATGGAATTTACAAAAGAACGGGTAATATAATGTCATAAGTGAACAATATATGATATCATAACAATGAATATGATTCTGTAATAAGTCAATGACATTATTTAAATCATTATACAGGAGGTTCAGACACATACGAAGCAAATCGGACCTAAGGTAAGGGAAATATCACAATCTCATTTTTATTCGAGATTGTTTATACTTTGAAAGTTACTGGGGTGTATTTTATCATCCAAATCCATGTTTCCTCAATATTTAATATTATTTCCATCCACGTACAATTGTTTAAATCCAATTTTACCCTTCGGTGAGTTTTTAGTAAAAGATATGAAAGGAATCTTTTGTCGTTTTTCATACGAGGTACTTTTTGACTTTTCCGAAAAAAGTACAAAAAATGTTTTTTTAACTTATACGGCATGAATGGATTTTTAAAACATTATTTCCAAGAAGCTTCCTTTACATGTTTTCAAGTTTATTTTTAATAAACTTCTTTTAGTTTAAAATTTTAAGACATGTTAAGAAAGGAAAATGTTTTTAAAGTAGAAAGGATATTTTCCTCAAGAATGGAGTTCAAGTGTTTTATCAAAATTATTTTCCATCTAAGATAATAAAGGGTTCTGTTTTTATCCCTATTATTACATTGATTTGATTATGTTGTGATGGAATTATTTTTATGAATTCCTTTATCGTATATGAATTGTTTTATGATGTCATGATGTTTAAGATTCCCATTTTTATTACATGGGTTATGCAATGATGTATGGTTTATAATTTTGTGGCACACATAATAATGATATCATTATGAGATGGGTGGGACCTATATCTCCCTCCAATGCATTGGGTAAAGATTTTATATCTCATGAGATAGACAGGGCTGGAACGGTAGGTTATACCGGTTTAGTGAAACAGGACTGAAACGAGGGTTACTCGATTCAGAAAGGGACTTTGTCCACTAAGATAGTCTTGGCAATGAGTCTTGACTAACAAGAAATGATTCTCTATGATTATGTGTGAATGCCACAAAGTTTCATGTTTTAAGTTATGATTATTGTGATTACATTTCACTGCCATGATTTACCCTATGTTATGAAATTATGATATCTTTTGCAGGTTAAGATTTCCAAAAGTTATGTGCTTATGTATATGATGTGATTGATATTTCTTTTGTTTACCCTTACTGAGCATTTGAGCTCACCCTTTTATGTTTTCTTTTCCCTAGGATATAAAAAAAGGGTTTTAGGTAAAAAAAAAGGAAGATCTTTATGGGAGATATTGAAGATCTTTCACCACGATTAGAAGATTATGTTCCGAGTTTCCAAAGACACTAAACTATTACGATCCTTGTGTGTGTGTTTTTGTTATGTACCAAGTATTCCGCAAAAGTAATGTAATGTCCATGTACGTCAAGCTTCAGGTCTCTACAGTTGGTATCAGAGGAAAGGTTTTGTCAACCTTTGGAAACTAGGATGCGAAAACGTTAGTGAGATCCCTAGAGATATTTCTACGGTATGTCTAGGGATGTCCCTAAGGTTAAGTATACGTATAGGTTATAGTACTAGAACTATTCTAACGATCATAGAATTAACCCTAAGATGTTTGATATTGAAGGTACTCCCCCTTTTATTATGTTCTTTTCCCTAGCATGATTTTTGCCTCTCATGCTATTCTTTTTGGGTTTTAGACGATGGCTGGAACCCGAAGGAACCGTGTTGATCAATGCAATGGACAATGCAATGATTGTCCTCCTGAACAAACAAATGTTATGGGAGATGGAGTGCAAAATCTTATTGCTATACTTACACAATCTATGAATCATTCTGGACTTCCAAATGAGCAGAGAAGGGAACAATATTCTATTGAGTCCTTCATGAGGCAACGTCCACCTTCTTTCAGTGGGTCTTCTGATCCACTTGTTGCTGAACAATGGATCAGTACCACTGAAAAGATATTTTCAGTTCTTCAATGTTCTGAACATGATAAAGTCATCTTAGCAGTATATCGTTTGGAAGGTGAAGCTGATCAATGGTGGAATCTTATCAAGAATACGAGGCCAAGTGATGAAATTGAGTCCATGGAATGGGACGAGTTCAAGAACTTATTTTTCAATAAGTACTTCCCTCGTATTCTTCGAACAAAGATGGAGAAGGAGTTTCTTGAACTAAAGAAAAAGGATGATGAATCTGTTGGTATATACGAAGCGAATTTTACAAGACTTGCAAGGTATGCATCTGGCATTATCATCCAACCTGAAAGTAAAGTTGATCGATTTTTCAGTGGCTTAAAACCAAGTCTTCGAAGGGCATTAGCTATAAGAGACTTCAGTAGCTATGAAGAAATTGTGCATTGTGCTATCAAGGTAGAAATGGAAGTTGGTGTTACATATCCATCTCATGGTTTTGACAAGAAACGAAAGATGGAGTTCAAGGAGAAATCTCAGAATAATGGTGAAAAGAAGATGAATGTTTCCTTATGCACAAAGTGTGGAAAGAAGCATGGTGGAGATTGTCTTAAAGGGAATAGAAAATGTTTTAAGTGTGGAAAAGAAGTTCATCGAGCAGCTGAGTGTCGAAGTAATGGAAAAAGGGTTTCTAATGATGTGAATAAAGCAAACACTGCAGAGAATGCACCCCCAACACTTCAATGCTTCAAGTGCAAGGAAATGGGGCATTATGCTAATAAATGCCCTAATCCAAGGGTTAGTGATGATCAACATGAGCAACCACTGAAGGCAAAGGACAAAGGGAAGTCACATGCGATCACCATTGGCGATGTTGAATATGATAACGATGTGGTGGAATGATTAAGAGTTTATGTAATGTGATTCCAAAATAATGTTGTATCATAAAGTATTGGAATATTTATGTATTGGTCTAATGTGGTATTCAAAGTGATTGAGATATTTTTGGAAATAAGATGATATGAGCATAATGAAGGGAAAATGAGAAAATGAAATGTTTAACAGTATTCATGATCTCATGATTGATATAAGGACTAAGTGATATCATAGTTTGAGTATATAGAATTTTGAGGATTCTGGTATGTGGAAAGTGTTAACTTTAAACTGCATTCATGTTTTCACTAAGGTATTCAAGAGAATACATGATTAAGGACTTTGAATGTTTAGAATGTGACCAACAAAACATATCTTATGATATATGGGGATCGACGATGGTGTTAAATCTCTGGTAATCGTTTTCACTATGTTATGAGAGTGGACAACAGTATTATGGGTAAGCCTAAAGATTGGAATGGATTATGTTAGACATAAGTTAGTATTGTTTAAGGATAGAAGTTTTTTTTTGATATTATTGATGGGATGTTATAGTAATGTAGTTTTAGAAAAAGGACAACCTGTAGGACGGGCGACAGCCCATCGCGTCGGACAAGGATGTAGGAATCGAACCCACAACCGAAGTGCGAGTGGCCTTTATAGCCTACCACTGGCCTACAGGAAGTCCCTGGTTAGTAGAAACTAGTTTTATTTTATTAAGCGGTATGATATATGAAGTATAAGTTCATTTTTGGAACCATATACGATTAACCATAAGATGGACTTATAACTTTTGCTAACCTTTTGTTTGAAAGAGATGGAATGACCCATCATTCTATCACATGATCTGATAACACATCACGAATGACAAATTCAAACTTCATTTCTTTAAGAGATGAAGTGGAAATTTTCCAAAGAATGACAAACAGTGAGACTATACCAAAATCACGAAAGTATTTCTTCTAATTCAAATTCTTCAACTTTAGGGAAATGAACTTGAAAACCAAATTTTTTTTCCTAGTGATCTTATACCTGATGAATCAGATGTTACCTTAGATCGTCACAAATTTATGGATTTGTGATTACTGGATTTTCCATAGCCATGTTCTCTACCACTCTCCATCAGAACATGATGGTTATATTTCTCTTCCATATCCATATTTTCACCTATGTGGAAACCCAGTGATTAGTTTATTTGGGTAACCGTTACGTTTCATACTTTTGTTTTTAAAGATAAGTTTTGGTATTCCTTTTTACGATGTGGGTTTCTATCAAAGAAACTTTCAAATAGTAAACCATTTATAACCCCGACGAATTTCGAGGGTGAAATTCATTTTAAGGGGGGTAGAATGTAACACCCCGAGATTTTATGAAAAATATTATTTTAATTTCATTAATGTCTTATGTTGTATTCTACACCAAGATTACCCTGCGCTATACGCAACACCGTATTAGCTTACAGTATACGTAACACGATTCTTGGACCGTGTTACACACAATTTTGATAATAGTTATTCTACGCAACATTGAGTATATATATATATATATTAAATGTATAAATGAAATATGGTTGGATTCTGTTATACGAAACAACGAAGGATTCTTTCACAACACACAACCCTGACTTGGCTTGCATTACACGTAATCACGACCTTCCTCGATAGCGTGTGTTGTACGTAATACCGGGTTTTAATAAACAATGTTATATTATTATAATATTTTCATGAACTAGCCGTTAAGAATAGTATTAACTAAATTTTGAATTTTATAACATTATTATTCATCTTAAACATTTCTAGAACATGGTATAAGAACAAAATAAATTTTTCGGGTAAAATAAGTATTTTTCAAAAAATGCAGTTTTACCGCCTTTTGATGGCGCACCCACTTTAAATATAGTTTTTGACATGTTTATATGTTCAATTTGACAAAATAATATTCTTCTTTTGAATCAGGATATAAAAATTTACATTAGATAAAGTTTTGATATTTTTCCGATAACTTTCATATTTTAATGAATAGTAAAAACACGCTATATTTTAATTAAAAACAACTTTTTTCATCGTAATATTTTATGTGGTTAAATTATAATATTGAATGGTTTTAAAGTATAAATAGAATATATTTTTACCATTTAATATAATGTATGTCATTATCATTGATTTTACCTTGAATTCGTAGGTTAAATCAATTCAATCTTTTGCAATGTTTTAAATAAAAACCCGTTTTTATTCGACAACGGGATTAATTTTAATTTAATTTATTCAACTTCTGTGTTTTGAATTTTAAAAAAATGGATTCCATATTTGGAATCAATGGGTCCAAATTATGTTAATAGGATACTTTTTATTTTTGGGAATTATGAATAGTAACTACGGTAAATTTTATTTACCATAGTTAAAGATAAATCGGGTAATTAAGGGTAAATATAATATTATAAAATTACCCTAACGCATGCCAAAATTCTATTTGATGGCTAAAAGTAAACCCATATTAACTAAGGGTAGGATTAGATTCATTTTATGGACTTTTGACCATGAAAATAATTTAATTATTATTAAAACCAAAGAAAGTGACAACATGTCACTCTCTTAAATCTTATAAGTATAATAATTTTAAATTAGTGATAAACATCATAACATTTCGAACATGAATAGTCTCCAGAAATCTAACAAAATTATCTACATCATGAGAATTTATTTAGAATTTTTTGGGATTAAATAATTATCATTAAATGTGACACAATAGTGATGCAGAAATTATTTATCTAGTGAAAAATCAAGAATTTAGTTTTTATTAAACTAATAGTGAAATTAAAATGAACAAAACCCTGACCAAAACTTATTGGTCGTGTAAAGTTAAACTATAATCATCCAATGGTCTAATATTTGACCATTTGGAGTCTTATACAATCAATTATGACACTTATATTATTTTATTTTAAATGATGCCAAAGTTGTCACCTTCATAATTTAATAAATATAACAATTTAAATATTGTTATTTTAAGATGATAAATTCGAGTAAAAGTATTATTGTGAAAGTTAATATATTTATATTCATCATAGAATTTTATTTTAAATTTTTATGCAACAAATAAGTATATTAAATAATTATACAAAAATGATGTAGTAATTATTTTATTAAGAGATAAACCAAATAAATGGTTTTTAAAATAATAAAATAAATATTATATGAACTATTTAATGTGATACACTAATTTTATAGATACATATGACATTTTATTAATATATTAAAGCTTTTAGTTCGAAGATATCTTCTGTATATATTTTATTTAAATTCAAATAATTGAATAGTGTCAAAATTGACACTATTGTTATTTCATAAAAATAACATATTTCAAAATAGTTTAAAAATCACAAAAATATTTAAAAATTATAAATTTAAATTTATATGGTCTATAATGTTATAAAGTAAACAATTATGGAAAATTCACAACAAATAAGTAATTATTTGTTATAATTTAAAATTTAGAATTTTATTACCACAAATAAACTTAAATAGATTAAATAAGGATAAATGAAAATGATAAGGTTTAAAATAAGATCCAAACATGTCTAAATTTGATTGGTTAATGAGAGTACAACCCTATATCATCTAATCTTCGAATATGAGTCATTTTTGGAGGTTTTTAAGTGGGGTTAGATTTATTATAAATTAATATTTTTAAGAATTCCAAAGGTGCCCCTCTCCTCCCTTATAAAAGGACACCTCCTCCCCCTCCTCCTCACACCAATTTGAGCACTCAATCTCGGCCAAACCCTGCCAAAATATCTTCTCCACTTCCCTAGCAACATCCTAAAGGTTCTGGTCTTCCTCAAAGACCAATTTTAGTGCCCTAAGAGTAGGTCTCAAAGAGGCGCTTCAAAGAAGAGGTAATTACTGTTACCAATTCTTTCATCTTTATTTCTTCTTACACTTATTCTTCTTAGGTTGTTTCATTATGAAGTAATAACATAAGTATCACTAATATACTGATATGTTATTATAAGTATGAAATAACCCTAATTAACCTTCTATCCATCCTACGGAAAAATGAAATCACCACGCGTGCGTACGTACGGAATACCGTCTCCACGCCGTGGTGTAATCTATTTTCCACCACCACCTTACATGGATGTGTATAATGGTGTAAAGAATAACTATACATAGTTATTACAACATCATATTGATTCTGATATATTGTATAATCCACTCCAATTCAATTCAATATTTATGGAAATGATATCATCGCTCGTGCGTACGTACGGACTACCGTCTCCACGACGCGATGAGATTCATTCTCCATGTTAACCATTTAAGAATGATTATAAAGTATATATAAGAAATAATAATGAAATACATGACATTATAAAGCTACTGGATTTATGTATATATATATGTATGTCATCTACTTACTTCCATTCAAGACAATAAGGAAAGGAAAACAGCGTTCATGCGTACGTACGGACTACCGTCTCCATGAACGGTGTTTTTCATTTCATTTATCTATCTATTATATATATATATATATACTGAATATATATGATATAAAAATAATATTTTATATTCTGGAAGTAAGTAAATCATGATATAAGTAATAATAATGTCAAGAACAACAAGTCAAAACACCTACGATAAATGAAACGATTTTACACAAAACGCTTCTTTAACATGGAATTTACAAAAGAACGGGTAATATAATGTCATAAGTGAACCATATATGATATCATAACAATGAATATGATTCTGTAATAAGTCAATGACATTATTTAAATCATTATACAGGAGGTTCGGACACATACGAAGAAAATCGGACCTATGGTAAGGGAAATATCACAATCTCATTTTTATTCGAGATTGTTTATACTTTGAAAGTTACTGGGGTGTATTTTATCATCCACATCCATGTTTCCTCAATATGTAATATTATTTCCATCCACGTACAATTGTTTAAATCCAATTTTACCCTTCGGTGAGTTTTTAGTAAAAGATATGAAAGGAATCTTTTGTCGTTTTTCATACGAGGTACTTTTTGACTTTTCCGACAAAAGTACAAAGAATGTTTTTTTTAACTTATATGGCATGAATGGATTTTTAAAACATTATTTCCAAGAAGCTTCCTTTACAAGTTTTCAAGTTTATTTTTAATAAACTTCTTTTAGTTTAAAATTGTAAGACATGTTAAGAAAGGAAAATGTTTTTAAAGTAGAAAGGATATTTTCCTCAAGAATGGAGTTCAAGTGTTTTATCAAAATTATTTTCCATCTAAGATAATAAAGGGTTCTGTTTTTATCCCTATTATTACATTGATTTGATTATGTTGTGATGGAATTATTTTTATGAATTCATTTATCGTATATGAATTGTTTTATGATGTCATGATGTTTAAGATTCCCATTTTTATTACATGGGTTATGCAATGATGTATGGTTTATGATTTTGTGGCACACATAAGAATGGTATCATTATGAGATGGGTGGGACCTATATCTCCCTCCAATGCATTGGGTAAAGATTTTATATCTCATGAGATAGACAGGGCTGGAACGGTAGGTTATACCGGTTCAGTGAAACAGGACTGAAACGAGGGTTACTCGATTCAGAAAGGGACTTTGTCCACTAAGATAGTCTTGGTAATGAGTCTTGACTAACAAGAAATGATTCTATATGATTATGTGTGAATTCCAAAAAGTTTCATGTTTTAAGTTATGATTATTGTGATTACATTTCACTGCCATGATTTACCCCATGTTATGAAATTATGATATCTTTTGCAAGTTAAGATTTCCAAAAGTTATGTGCTTATGTATATGATGTGATTGATATTTCTTTTGTTTAACCTTACTGAGCATTTGAGCTCACCCTTTTATGTTTTCTTTTCCCCAGGATATAAAAAAAGGGTTTTAGGTAAAAAAAAAGGGAAGATATTTATGGGAGATATTGAAGATCTTTCACCACGATTAGAAGATTATGTTCCGAGTTTCCAAAGACACTAAACTATTACGATCCTTGTGTGTGTGTTTTTGTTATGTACCAAGTATTCCGCAAAAGTAATGTAATGTCCATGTACGTCAAGCTTCAGGTCTCTACAGGTTGGCCAACCCATCAAGGAGGTGTTAGTGTATCCTCTAACCAATCTTACAATATAATAATGTCAGGGAAGACCATATCATGTGTGGGGAAAGAACTCCCTTGTTCCTACTGAGCTCGCTGGACAGATTTTCCACAAGTTTCAGCAACATAGATAGCTAAAGTGAGGGTTTAGTTGAAGTAGTGGCTCCTAACTCAACCATTTATTCCTCTGTATCCTTGACCTTGATGGCCTCTTTCCCAAATTCTCCAATGTAGTGTTGGAAAATTAGTTTTATAATCAGAATCATCATTTTATATGGGATTTGTTAAGTGAATAAGATTAATAGAATCAAAGATCAACTCCTAGTCTGATGAAGATTCTGAATTAAGGGTTGAATCTTGTTGTGTAATTTAGCGAGGAAGTGCATGGGATTTCAGGATGGTCAGTATGAAGTCTCCTAAGATCAAGGAAAACATTGGACTTGACATGAGCTCATATTTTTCTGTTTTATCTTTATCCTTTGAACAATGTTACTTTTTTTGGGATCGACCTTCAAAATATTGGTATTTTGATTAAGTTGGATATACTATAGAGGATGAGGTTGAGGGAATAGATGTCTATTTCAACTATGCTTGGATAATAACTTGAGTCTGGTAAATTTTTCATACTCTTAATTTTAAATTCAATCCATTTACCTCCCTCCACCATATTGTTAGGGGAAACACATGCTATTTGGGATGGAAAATTTTCAGTTTCACTTACCTAGAGTCCACCATCTTTTTAGAAGGTTTTTGAAGAGAAAAAAAATCCTAGATGGGGTGCCCCGACATTTTATGGAAGGGGAAATAGTTTGTGAGATCTTAATCATATTCTTTTCCAGTATTCTTGGGCTTTAACAACTAAACTACGTTGTTTTCCAATACTGAGATGAATTAACAACGGAATTTTTCATTTCGAAAGGAATAGACTTGGTTTTTACCTCCTCAAATTGTTTCCCCCTCTAATCGCTTTGATCATCCGGATGTGGTGGTCATTGTTTCTAATGCTCGGGAGGTAGATCCCTACGACATGATGTGGGTTTCGAAGTAGGTGCAGGTGGAAGATTCTTCTTAAGTGTAACAATAGAAACCTCTCCTTTTACAATTATACTTCCTTGAGATCATGGAATTACTCAAGACTTGTCTTTAGTCCCAAAAATGGAGTTATCCTCCTATGGAGCAATTGAGGCCAAGTCCCAAAACCATCCTATGTATTTCATAGGGATTAATTGTGTGAGTATCTCATCCTGGATATTTTCTACATAGATAGGAAATGTATCTTATTGAGGGATGGGGATGTTTAAGGGGTATGCTAATCCTTTACACCAATAAATGAAATCTAAAACCCTTTCATTCTCCCTTTGTTTTCAGTTCATAATATCAAAGACTGTTGTCTTCTACAGTATTGAGATGAAATGGAAGAGGAACTTTTGATGAAGATATTCCCATATAGTAATCGATTTAGACTGTAAACTCATGTACCATATAAAGGCTGGCCCCTACAATGATTTCACGAAGCACTAAAGTTTAACCACCTCCTATTGTTTAGGGATACCCATCATGGGATCAAAATGAGATAAAAAATGCCTCAAGTGTTGTTTCATATCTCTCAAATCATTGATGTTTGGAAATGTGGGATTTCCAATGTTTGGTTGGGGAGTGGTAGGATCCACCCATTCAAGGTAATCCTTATTTTTTATATGTATCAGTTCTCACCATCCTTCCATGGATTCTAACTGAGTTTTAAATGAATAAATTGTTTTCATAATAATCTAAGGAATATCGGGCTGATATTGGACCCGAGAAGGTGCAGCGGATGGAGCCGAAACAGGTGAAGTGACCATAGAACTACTGGTGGTAGAACTTCTATTATCTTTTATGGGTAACCCATAGGGATAAGCCTGTAAGGATTTTCCTGAACCTATTTTTGTTATGTACCGCATGGAGGTAATTCTTGATCTGCTATTATGGGATAAAAATATATTGGTGGTTGATATCCCACATTGAGCGGATGTTCCCTATATCATAAAATTTTTACAACAGACCCACTTTGTTGAGGTGCACCAACTGGAAGTGTGAGTTGAGGATATACATGCAGAGCATATTTGGAAGTAATGATTCCTTAGAGTAACTCTGCATTGAGTCTTTGCAACTCTCTCAACTCCTCCTCTAGATGAAAAAATATTTCTTCTAGAGAATGGGATTAACCCTATCTAGGGGGAAGGTGAGACATAGTATAAACTTTAAATTTTACCCTGTTAGGTTCCTTTCAAGGAGTTAGAGGTGGATTGTTTGAGGGGATTCCCAAATTTTGGTTGAGCCTCTAGTTTTGGGTATTCACAACTCCTTTATTTGTTTCATTATGGACTAACTCAATAATCAAAACTTCTTCTTCTAACACCTATAAGTTGGCATTAAGTTCTAGAGGGTCTCTAAAGATAGCATTGATGACATTTACTGATGAAAAATTCATTATGGGCATTCTATTGTTATCTATAGGAGATTTCCTTCGTTTTCACCTTCCATGGGATATTGTTCTCTTATTTTTTTAATTTTTTGGGATCTGTTTGATGTACAATAACCTGAAGGGAATCTATAAATAGTTCTATTGTATGTGTTCTAAGTTAATGTAATGAATCACGAGACATGATTAATAGAGAGGATTCGTTCCAAAGTATCTTCCCTAATGTGGAGAAAATATATTTCTTATGAGGAGGGGACTGTTGAGGTGAAAAATACCCCATCCTTATGGGTTGGGATTATTCCTGCTATGATTTTTCAACACTTCACAAATGATGGGATATACCTGAGGGTTGGGTTTAAAAATCCACCAGCCCTACGAGTTGAGGTTTCACCCAAATTTCAGTGGCTGATATTACCGCAATTGCTACTTTGAATTTATGGATTATTGTTTTAACATGGAATGGGTGAATTATTTTAAACTCACTTAAATCACATGTTTCAGAATACTATTGTTCTATTTCTGATATTTTCAAATTATGATGACTGTAATCCTCTAAGTGGGATTTTTCTTGACATTCACAAATTCTTGATGTATGATTATCTCAATAGCCTACTTTCTTTTGGCCTGACACTGAGGAGAGTCAGTCACAACTTTTTCTTGTTGAGAATATCTTTGTCCATGAAAAGATTCCATTTGTTGTATCCAGAATTGGGAAATTATGTTGTATGATACCACTTTTGGTGGTATTTTCTGATGAGGGGGTCTAGTGAAATACAATTCTCTATATTCACCCCATACTCTAATAAAAACACCAAATATGGTATCTATGATCTGCTGTTGCAACCTCATTAATGTATCAAGGTATGCGCATTGATGGGCTCCTTAATATTTCTCAATCTTTAGATATTGGAAAGACCACATAGATGCCAAGTAAATTTGGTGTTGCAACCCTTCTATTAGATTTATGTGAGTTTAATACTCATCTTAGTGTAATAACTTTGGTCTTAGGTGATGAAGAGTTTTCCATATGTTGAGGCAGATGTTATGCATGCAATATTCCACCAAAACCTCTGGAATGATATATTAAGAAGTGTCCAATGACCAGAACATGACTTGTATTTATTTGTATCCAATTTTTTCCTCATGTTTAGAAGATCCTATTTTCCTTTCACTAGAGTTTCCTCAACCTTTTTCAACAAGAGTTCACACTTCCCAATTTTCTTATCATAAGAAATTGGATTATTTGGGATTTCCTTTACTATGTTGGAAGGAAAATGACCTAAGGGTGGTTCGTAGAATGACTGTTTCCTTGGGACATATTCTAGTTGATAAATTATTTCACCTCTCAGTGACAAGGCATCAGACATGACTAACCTTGTGTTTACAAGATCCTCACAATAAGAGGTATTTCTCATCAATACATTTTCAATTGGAGTATTCTCTAGAAAATGAGAATCACTAATGTAGAGAGAACTTTCAAAGTGAATTCCATCACGGGGAGGACCACCATGATGGATTATAGAAAGAGTAAGAACCTCTTATTCCTTGGTATTTCAGCCACATAGAGGATTTTCAGGGATCTCATCAAGAGATAGGATCTCAAGATTCACCTAATTATTGTCATGAAGCAAGCCTTCATGATGAAATTTCCGATGAGGACCTTCAAAATTTTTGGTACTGCTCCCATAATTTGGTAATTAGAGGGTATGGTCTTGAGCTATGACAAATAAATGTTTAAGGTCTTCAAGAACTCTTGCATCAACCAAATATGGATCTTAGATCAGCTCTTGATTTTCCAATTGTGTTTGTTGTGGTTTCTTCTTAGGTTCCTTCTGATGAGCGATTGGGGACACTTTCTGTGAAAAGTTGTCATCATGGGAAGGTGCTTGTTCTGTCGTTGGAGTGACCATTGTAATAGTTCAATAATGTCTAATTAGATAGAGTGTATTTTTTTCCGATCCAATTCTACATATAATATGGGGGAGTTTTTCCCATGACCCTCCTGGACGAGAGCATAGGTATGTGCCTAATTTGGGGTGTTTTTCTAATGATAAACCCCATTTTGGGGGATATAGTTATGTTTTCATCCCTTAGGTACTAATTTTATTTCCATTATGATATCAGGGGAAGTTTGTAGGATATGGGAAGTTATTTTCATCTGAACTTTCACCGTTCCCAAGATATTCTTGGTAGCTTCACAGGCTGGAATGAGGTTATACGTCTATTCCATATATGTAAGAGGTGTATGAACTTGATACTATCCTTGATTTCATTCAAGTGAATACTAAAATTACTCATGTGTAAGGGAATAGAGTTGAGTCTTCACCTTCATTTCATCAGGACAATCTGACTGAATTATACAGGCATCTCTAGATGAGACCGTTGGCAGGCTTTATGGGTGCTGGTAGGTGTATGTGCTTGCTTGATGTTTGCCACCAAACATAGTCAACAATTTTTTTAAGTGCTTCCATATGAGTCTTCTAGCAGGCTTGGTGGGTGTAGCCAAGTGTTTGTTTCTACTTGTAGGTTGACACGATATTTGGTTAGAGAGCTTCATTGAATGCCATAAGACGAGTCTACTAGATTTCTAAATAATGGTGGATGGGTGTATGTTCCCACTCCCAATTTGCAACCAAACTAGGTTGGTGGGTTTCTCCATAGGGGGAAAAGTTCTGAATATATTCCATATTGACCAGTTTTTGTCCCTGAAAGACATTCTTTCATGCCCATGTTTGAAGAACTTGGGTTGCTCAACTTGTGATAACACCCTCATCATATTGAGGGTTAAATTTCGCATGACATTGGAGATAATGATTAATGGAAGGATACCTTGAGAAGGACCCCTATATATCCTGGATAAGGTTATATTTGGTCTCTTGATCCAGCTACCTAAGATATGGGAGGGACTGGTTATTGTGTTTCAGGGATATTCTCCTAAAATGGTTGAAGATGGCGGTCGACGTCATCTTCTACAAGAATACCATTAATCATTGACTGGATGGTTTGTGGTACCGGTTGATCCAGAGGGCCTGTTGGGTAGCCTCCAAGGATGGGATCATATCATTTTTATGGTACCCTTGGACCATTGAGTTTGAGACCTAGTGTTGAAGATGTTGGGTTGGTGATGAATTCCTTTACACAGGCGAGGATTCGGCCTGAGTAGAAGTCAGGGAATTCATTGGTGAAAACATGAAGGAGGTTGGATCGAAGGGAGTTCTAAAAATGAGTTTCTATATATATATATATATATATATATATATATATAACACAAACACAGAACTCCTTCAAAGCAACATCTCATTTGAGTGAACATATTCATGATTTATTGCCTTGTGTGGACCTCGTTCCCTTTAAGAGTGGGAGGAGCCTAATAGATAAGTGATACTATTATCTTGGATAAGGATTCACGTTGGGTTCACTATTTTTTTGTTTCTCGCAGATTTTTGTATTTGAGTTAAGAAAAACTATTTAAAATGGTTTCGAGTGGGTTTTTTCATGGAATTGGAAACACCCAATGGTTTTGTATCAATAGGGACCTTCATTCCAAAAGCAGGAACTCATTTGGTATTTTAACCCACAATGCTTGATAACACGCATTGGTCAAGAGGATAGGAAGTTGGGATCATCACACCCATTTGGTTGGATTTATTTCCTATTGAGGGTCTCTCTTATAGATTTAAGATATTTTCACCAATCCTTCATTAATTCACAACTATGGTGTGGTATATCCTAAGATTATCAATTAATTATTAGAATATATGGAATTTCGAATCATCTGTATGTTTCAGAGGTTCTACATCAGTGGAGATATCTGTATGTATCTGATGATCTCCATTGATGGTATCCTCTTATATACGACTTAGATATTCTTTGGTTGTTATTATGATGATGTTAGTTTTCTATCCCAATAGTGCGGCACTCTGGAGTTTTTTATCATCTAGGGAGGTTAAGGTCACTCTAGAGTTTATCATCATCCAGGGAGAAATTATTTGTTTTTATGTTGGGATTGAACCCATAGATGACATTCCTATGTCATTGTGAGTGGAATCAAAACCCACTTAGTTTAGCTCCTCTTAATTGGTAACATCATACCTTTTAAGGTCTTGTGATAAGCACCCACTGTACAATTTAATATCGTGTGGAAAGGAAGTTAAGAAGGAAGGTTCCTAATCAAATTTTAGTGTGGGACATATCCTGAAGTAGCCCAAGGAACTTGGAAGGGATACGAATTTCCAATTAGAATTATACAATGTTGGGGATATGGACAAAAATAACATGGTTGATTTGGGGGATTGGGTTTTATCCTCATGGAGGATTCACACGTATCCAATTTAGATTGGAGTCAAATCCAATGTTTCTTGGTGAGTCTCATAGGGGAGTTTGAAACTTTGAGAGGATTGGTTGGGGATTAACATTGAGAAGTATTCCCCTTTGTAAAAAAGGACCATGAGAGATGTTCTGACTCATGTTATTTTGGGGGCCTAACTCTGGGATTACTCCAATGAGGATGCCCAAATTAAAGGAATTAGGACTGTGAATTACTATTGAGGAGGATGACCAGTGAGTTCAGGTTCTATTAGGGATTCCAACATATCATGGTTAGCAGGAAATAGAGTTCTCATAGTTCAATAGTTCAGGTGTATTGTGTGGGTGTCATGATCATCATTAACCACTAAGACCACGTGATTCAAGATTGGTATGAGAAACAAGAGGAAGCATAAGACTCAACAAACCATACAATTTTCCTTATCAACTAGGGGAAGAGGTTGGGGATATGATGCTTCCCTATCTTCACTTTATATTAGATGTGAATCCAATGTGAGGAAGGTATTAATGTGAAGGACGTGATGGTAGAGAGGATAAAGAATGCAACCTCCTAAAAGAAATCCAAGGGGCTTACTCCAGTAGGGATTCCCTAAAATGGGTTCAGTAGGAGGAGGAGGGTATAATACCATGTTGAATGGAAAAGAAAGCCCGATCTTTACCCTCCCTGCTGGGAACTAGAGGCTCTAGATATCAAAGATGAGAATGTTAAAACATGGTCCAAATCCTAATACTCCTAGACTAGGTAATTTCTAACACTATCCCCTAGGGTAAGTATCCTCATGACCACATATAAGTATATCTACATGTTCTTCAACAATCCTAACCATCTGTTAAGAAAAATGTAGGAAACCTTTGATCTTATAAATAAATATCCAAATGGGAGACACTCTAGTGTGCCTTTCCCCATGGTTTTGTAAGTATAGAGGTTTTGGTTTTTGTTTAATTTTGGTCCCTTTCAGACAAGGGAATTGAGGAGAGAGGAGTCCTATTATAGGTGGATTTGGAATAGGGCTCAATGGGTGACTCACATTGGTCCTGGGTGTAGGTTCTCAGCATAGGTATGCCGCCCAGGGCCTAAAAGGAACTAAAAAGGCTTCTCACAAGGGAAAAATGGATGTACAGGATGGATATTCCTTGAGAAATTGGATACCTAGGCAACAAAACTTGGGTGAGGCTTTAGCCAAGGCACATTGGGTCTGTAGTGTTCCTAAAAGGGTCTCGTATATGTGCCTAGATTAGGGAGAGGGACATCATACAAGAGGTTTCTCTTTTGGAGAAATGGTCCTCGTGCAGGTGTCTTATGTCTTTATACCCTAGGGGGACTTTGATCTTGATTATACCCTTTAATTATATCTTCTATTGTGTTTTAGAGAGCTACCTGGGAAATTTTAGGGGACCTAGCTGAAGGTACTGTGAATTCAGAGATACATGGATTCATTAGATTTTTTAGTTGTCCAAATGAGGAGACCAAGGTTCTTATTTATAGGAATCTAGGGGACCCTAGTCAGAGGAGCTTGTCCACGCAGGTTAGTTTCCCTATGCAAGATTTTATTTACCCTTTAGACCACGTAGTGTATATGTATGGCCTATGTATGTAGGTGTCTTGGGTGCGTAGGTCCATTTGGACAAAAAAATATTGGTTCTCCTTAAGGCTCTATAACACTTTAGTATACCCAAAGTTCTCTTCATAATCTTTTCATCTTCCCTAATAAAAAGTGAGTGTCAATAATGTTAGATATTATATTGAATTTATATTTCATTAATATAATTCAATAGGAGTGATTTGTTTATTTATTGGTATAAAAAATACTTGTGCACATTTAAATAGTTTTTCATAAAAAAATTTCATCTTATTTTTTTAAAAAGTTATATTTTCATTTATAATTTATTGGTCACTGAAGTTTTAATTAATATACATGCATAAACCATATTTTAATAATTTCATAAATAATGTTCATACCAACTATTCTAATGGATAGGTTATAATTATCTTGTTTAAATAATAAAATTATGTTTCTTGGAAACTTTGTGTTGCGTGTTAAAAAATCTAAGCCAGTGTTTCATGTAGCGCCATATTAACTTAGTGTATCATGCAATGAAATCTATCAAATAATTTAAAAATATATTTTATAAAAATATTGGGCTATTATATTCTACCCACCTTAAAATGAATTTCACCCTCAAAATTTTTATAGGTTAATAAAGGTTTAATACTTGAATGTTTCTTTCAAAGAAACCCACATATTAAAAATGAATACTAAAAGTCCCTTTAACCAATGTATCTCATAACTATGGTTCCACATGGGAGAACATAGGTTTAAATAAAAAACATGGACATGAAGATAAATATAACTATCAACTTATGATGGAGAGTGATAGAAAACATGGTTAAGATAAATTTATCAATCACAGAGCCATAAATATAAAATGATCTAACAGACCATTATATTTATTAAAAAATAAGGTATTAGGATAAAGTTTTTGGTTTTATAATCCTTTCCCTAGAGTTAAATAATTTTCATGAGAAGAAATACTTACTTGATTTCATTACATTTTATAAGAACAATCTCAGTATTTTATGGTGCCTTGATCAATTTCACTTCATCTCTTAATATAAGAAATAAAGGTGAATTTATATTTACCACATCCTTTAACTTAGAACATTACATTTTTTTAGGGATTATTATACATCAATGTATAAGCCAAGGATCTTAAACTCTAGTTTCTTGGAAGACTAGGTACATAAAACTGAAAACACGGAACTAAATAAACCATTTCTTTATTTAATATTCAAATTGAGCACCTAAATTGAATTGTGCTCAAACATCTACATAGGGTACCCTTTAAAACACATGAACAATGAGATGATCTAAATAGCCCAATAAGGGAATAACCATAAGAACAAAACATTAGCACATGTGATAAAAGTCATGACATGATGATATAAAAAGAAATGTCATATATGGAATCATAACATAAAAACATTGAATCATATAAAAATGGAGTCATAATAATGTTGAAGAAACATAAAACATGAATTTATAATGAGTCAAGTCTAACCTCCAAAACTGATGCACATGGTATCACAAGCCAAGGCTAACCGCCAAGACTGTTACACATGGTATCAGAATCCAAGGCTAACCGCCAAGACCGTCACACATAACATCTCATGAGACGCAAAATTACCCAATTCATTACAGAACTATATGGGTGCAACCATTTTAACTTTTCATGAATATTTTTTCCACACAAATAGTCAAACATAATTAATCTTACATAAACAAAAGGGTTACCCATGGAAAGAATTGGGTACCACAATCTTGTCATAAATCATAACAAATGGGCTTATCATAAAAGTGTCCCTAAAAGAAATGAACTAAAATATACATGGAAATTAATAAGGAAAAATAATCATGTATCATGGTAAGTTATTTCAATTAGAAGTGACAACATGTAATAAAAGTATTTAATAAATTTTAGCATTAAAACATTTTTGTATGGTTTTGAGGAAAATACTATAGAGCCTTTAAAATAGAAAATGGAACAATCTTTTATATAAAAATAGAAGAGAACCATAAAGGTTTTAATAATAGAAAATACTAATTTTATAAATACAATGGTGGATTAAAAGAGAATATAGAGTGCAATTCAAATTAGTTAAGAATTTGGTAAGTTCCCACAAAACAGGTTTGCTTATCGAGAAGTGTTGAGGAGGGAATCACTTAAAAACATGTATATCTCTGAAAGTGAATGATGAAAGGGTATTGATAAATGAATTTGGTAAATGTACAAAGAATTTAGAATATGTACATAAAAAGATAAGATAAATTAATTTTGGTAAAATAAATACAAGGCAACCTGAAGGAACAATGGAGATTTGGGTAGAATCCCTTCCAGATTATCGGCATGGTATCATGTGTACTTAAGAGGGATCAATGAGAGAGAAAGGGGTCTCTCTTCACTTATACATATTGAGAGAAATATGGGAGAGGTGATAAATATTACCCCATCATTAGGGATCACACATAAAATGGAATAACATAGAGGACATTATTGAATAAAAGTGGAATAGAGAGGACCCCTTACCTTAAGTATGATGGTGTTATCCACTTGATATTAATGAACTCTTGAATCAATCATCCATGAGAGACTCTTAAGGGGATAGGATTTGGTCTTTTTAAGGTAATAAGGGTTATTGGAAGTGGGGGATGAGATTTGGGAGAAATTTGGGCCACATTTAGGCAAGGAACAAGGCTTGATAGGAGTGAAGAGTATAATTAAGGATGGGTGGTATTTATAGTGGATGAGAGGAGGGTTTTCATAATATTTAATTCATTAGTTTATTAATTTATCTATAGAACAAAAATAGTGATGATTCCATGACCAAAAATAGTAATAAGTGCATGTGATTTCAAAAAAATTGGGCTTATAACAACATAATATCATCCACGACCCTATAAATCATGTATTCAGCTCAATTTGCAAATTATTGTATTTTACTATTCATAAAAAATTAAAATATATTCGAAAAATACAAAAAAATCACCCTAACCCTTTTTCAACGTGTATAATCCAAAAATGAACTCCAGTTTTCAAAAACAATTTTACAAATAAAATTTATTTAAAATTTAATTAAAATTAAAAATTACTTGAAAAATACAGATTTTAAAATTATAAATGATTTTATAATGTTTTCAAAAATGACATAAGGACTTATAAAATTATCTTAAAACTAGAAGAAATAAAATTAATAATTTATGAACACCTTTTTGGGAAATAAATTTTCTTTTAAATTAATTAACTAATTTTAATCAATTATTTATGAGTTACAAAAAAATTCCAATACTTTTACTATGGTCATATTATCACTTATAAGATGCCTAAATTTTATTTATACATTCATGGGTGGGGTTACTATTCTTTTGGAATATTTAATATTCATAAGTTTCATATTACTATTCATAAGGGTAACATAACTATTCCTAAGGGTTAGTTACTATTCACCAAAAATTAAGTTTGTCTTATCAGACTCCAAAGATCTTACTGATTGCAACCGTGTATATTATATTTTTGAAATTCAAATCATAGAAGGGAAAAAATTATGTTTAAAGATCACATAGTACTTGGTAGTTCATTATGTAGTGATTTCATGTGATTATATGACATAATTATAAGAAGGGAATTTCCATTGATAAATCATAGGGTCGTTACATTATTCCCCCCCATATATAATTTCACCATAGAAATTTTTTTTTACATTCTATTCCATAAATATTTGCGGGTACTTTTCCTTCATTGCCACCTCTAGTTCCCATGTTGCCTCTTCGTACTTGTAGTTCCACGACAGTATTTTGACCATGTAACACCCCGAGCTTCCACGATACGCTTCTCATTCAATAATGCAAT
The DNA here is from genome assembly GCA_963277665.1 of Viscum album. NCBI lineage: Eukaryota > Viridiplantae > Streptophyta > Magnoliopsida > Santalales > Viscaceae > Viscum > Viscum album. Next base: position 1,740,927,119 of record OY728155.1, read on the forward strand.
AGCTTGCATTGTACGCAACTTCGAGTTCTAAAACACCGCGACTAATCAAAGTAGCCGTTATGAATAGTAATAACCACTTTTTAAAATTATAGAAATTTTATATTTCAAAATGGACTTCATTTTTGTATTCGTAATATCGAAATTATCCTAAGTTGAATTTTTTGTAACTTTCTGAGAACTTCCAATTTTTTTATGAATAGTGAAAAATACTTAAAACAACTTTTTTAATCAAAATAATTTATTGTGATAAATTATACTATTTAGTGGTTTTAAAGTATAATTAGAATATATTTTTACCATTTTATCCAATGGTGGTCATTAGAATTAATTTAACATTGAAATTGGACATAAACAATTGCCAATCTTTTGATATAAATTGTTTCTTAAAAACACGCTATTTGTTGTGACAACGGGAATTAATTATAAAATTAACTAATGCAACTTATATGTTTGGAATTTTGTAAAATAGACATCATTTTTAAATTTGGAATATCAATTATAGCTTAGGGTGAAATTTTGGCATTGTTCTGAAAAACTTCAATTTTTGATGAATAGTGAAACCACTAAGTGGTAGTTAAATAACTGTTTTTTCGTTTAAATGAAATATTACCACTTCTGTGATTTGATTTTCAAAAATCCGACTTACATGGTTGTCATTAAGAAGTAAAATTTGGTTCAATGAGATTAAAATAATTTTTTGGTGAATAGTAACTTTTAAGTTCTTAATCGCGATTAGAGGTAATTAGTGTAGTTTAAGGTAAAAACAATGTTTTAATAATATGATATGAGCTTGACACTTGTCCTACTCATATTGGATGAGTCATGGCCGACCAATACAACCCATGGGTCAACTTGGGGACCCCATGGAGCCACTTTGGTTGGAAAATGACATTAATATATACTTATTTAATGTTAAAATTAAATTGACACAAACATGAGTTGTTTTACTAAAACAGTTTTTAAGTGGGGTTACAGAAGTCCAAATTTTGATTATAAATTTTCATTAGAAATCTAAAAATATTTTCTACATCATAGTATTTTTGTTTATAATTTTTATACATTAAATAAATTAAATTATTTATGACATCATGATGATGCAGTGATGACCTCATTATTTAACGATTTAAATAAAATAGAAAGATAATGTAAAATACAAAGCGTAAACTTGTCAAAAACCTATTGGATGAGTAGATTTCAAACCCTTATCATCTTATCCTAGAATTATATAAGTGTGGGACCTCTAAAATCCGAAACTCATTTTATAATAAAGTGACTTTTCTTTACTTTCCAAGAGTGCCCCTCCTCTCCACTTATAAAAGGCCCCCACCTCTCCCACCTTATTCACACCATCAAGCCATTTGGATCGGCCAACCTCTACCCAAATACTCTCCCAACTTACCCCTCTTACTCCTAGAAGCCTCACTTTGGGCAGAACTCTTCCCAAGGAAGCCTTTGTCTCAAATCAAAAAGAGTTACCCGATTTTGAGGTAATGTCTTCTCTAATGTTGTTTTGTTTTATTTTTCTTCTCCAACCCCCTAAACTCTTTTTATTCATTTCTTTTGTAACAACAACAGTATCCTAAATATACTAGGATGTTGTTATAAGAAGGATTCGAGCTACACTTACACACACCTATATCTAATGGTTAAATAACATACGGTTTCTGTGGATGGCGAATTTCTGCCTCACGAAACGATGATTGTTCAACACTCATATAACACCTTCAAAGGTGGCCATTAAGATGTCAATATATTTATATATGATATAAAATATGTTTATGTTTTACTTATTCTTCTGTATTTCTAATTTATGGCATACTTTATGATTTCCATTATGGGTAAAATGCGATAATTTCATTTTAGGAAGTGCGGACTAACGCCCCCTCAAAGTGATTTGAATCGTTAATGCCATATGTGGGATGTATAAAGGATAGATTAAATGGTATTATACACTATATTATACTGTAATTATATTATAAATTTATATCATTATGATTTCATTCCATTAAATACAAAATAGAAATGAAAGTAGCGTTCATGCGTACGTACGGCTTACCGTCTCCATGAACGGTGCATTTCATTTCATACCTCTAAATGTTACGTGACATTATGAATGAATGTATATACTGTATATATATGATATATATGATATCTACATCATGAATATAATTCTGGATATAATGGATATTTCACCACATGAACAACTTGTAATTATAAGAAGTTTATTTTTGACTCAAGTACCAAAGATCGACAAAACGACCGTTATTAACTTAAATAATTAAATAATGTTCATAACATGGTAATAAGGGATATAAAAGGAATAATGAACATGAAAAAGGTTCTTAAGTAAATATAAATTAACTCTAGTTTACTATTCAGGAGGTTAAAGAACGGTCGAGTCAGGACAGGACGCAAGGTAAGGGAATTTCTTAACCCAATTTCCATTCTTTGGGTTAATCTCCTACTTTCAAATTATGTCATGATATTATTATGTCCTATCTTGTATTTGTACTTTCTTTATGTGTAATTATAGTGAATACACATAATAGATCTATTTTATTTTAAAAATGATCTTTTTAAGGACTTCTTCTCAATCACCTTTCATTGAGGCATATTTGGTTTTATACACAACTTTCTTTCATACGGTGTATAAAACCCTTTGACTTTTAAGTTTATTCAAAAGGTTTTCTATTATAATTATGTGATTTTTAAATTATTTCAAAAAATATATATTTCTCTCAAATATATGAAAATCTAGTGAAAATGTATACATATTTAACGCAAGCTTAAAAATGTTTTCAGAAAACACGACTCTTGAGTGTGGTAGACAGGAAGGGATTGGGCATGGACCCATCATGGCCTGTAATTAGTCGAGCAGTCTCAGAATTAGTTATTTTGTTTTTAGAAGCTTGCATAATGTTTTCAAAAAAACACTGGAGTATATTTAAGCAATTTTAAATGTAAGTATCTTCTAAAAAAATTGCATCGGTAGGTCTCATGAGACAACTAGACGTGGAATTGGCCGAGGCCCTTTCCCAATTTGATTTATGGTTTTGGCCGAGGCCTTAATCATTTTAGATTTCTTGGCTGAGGCCTTGACAAAATGTTTCAGAATGTCTGGCATTATGCATTCCATCATTATGAAAGTGGTTATTGATATTGCATGTGATTATTCGACCAGTAGAATATCCATGTGAAGAAGTAAATGGCATTATCTCATTTTACTTTTTCGATATTATGTTGAAGTTCAAGTTTAAAAGGCTTTTGTTTTAGTTATACATTGCCTTAAATGTTAATGTTTATTTATGAAAGCTTCCGCTATATTGTTAACCTTACTGAGCATCTGAGCTCACCCCTTTCAATGTTTTAATATTTTTCCAGGATGTGAAGAAGTATTTTATGAATGACCTGCAGGGGTAGTCGGAAAGGGATATGATTGTGGACTATGAAGACCATGTTATTGTAGTTTGTTTACTTTTTGATGTAATGAAATACTTATGAATGTATCTAGTGTTTCCAAGGCTACTAAACTAATCGGTCTTTCGAGACTTTATCTTTTGTGATCATGCCAATGTTACGAACTAATGCACCGACTCTGGGTAGCTGGGGTCGGGGCGTTATAGTTGGTATCAAAGGAATTTTAGTACAAACCTTGGAAGCTAGATTTAGATAAACTCTGATTAGAGCACGTAGACCTAAGATGAACTTTGAGGATTAGTATAGAAGAACATCCTAGAATTATGGTATTGTAGAGATTTTGTGAGTTTTCCGAGCAATACATCCCTGTCTGGATACGAGCAGGTAGAGGCGGCTCTGGCACAGATGTACCTAGGGGTAAAACCCGAAAACACCGCTTTGAGATAGACTCGAACGGGAACTGGTGCACAACAATGGGCCTTTCTGCACTCTTGGTTACGACACTCCCGGGGGATATGCTTAGGATAACTCTCATTTTCATTACAAATCATTATGAAGGGTTTATGAGTATATACTTCTTCAAAGAAAACATTTTTATGATTATGGATTATATCCATAAATAGTTCAATTTATGTTAAGTGTTTTATAAGTATGGGATTATGTATTTTGATTCATAAACTGATCTAGTTTATGAAATTGTTTAGAAATGGCACCTAGTGGAAGAAATAGAAACCGTAACAATGCACGCACTCCATGTAGGGATTTCCCTCCTGCTCAAGATAATTATAGTGGGGCTGGTGATGCAACTAGTGCCAATCAGCTAATCACCATACTGGGACAACTTACTCAGGTTATGAATAATAACCTTACTCGTATAGAGCACCCTGATCCACAACATGGAGGATCAATGCTAGACCGTTTCATGAGGAAACAACCACCAACCTTCAATGGGGGTACAAACCCGTTAGTATCTGAGAAATGGATAAACTCCTTAGAGAAAATATTCCATGCCTTGGGGAGTAGCGAAAGGGAGAAGGTTGTCATGGTAGTTTACCGCCTCACTGGAGATGCCGATCAGTGGTGGTCGCTGATTCAAAACACAAAGGAAGATGATGACGTATCGAATATGGAATGGAGGGAGTTCAAAGAGCTTTTCTTAGAAAAATACTTTCCTCGTGACCATCGAGCAGATATGGAAAGGCAATTTCTGAGTTTGAGGCAGAAGGAGGATGAGAATGTCGCAAAGTATGAGGCTAACTTTACAAGGTTAGCGAGGCATGCTACCGATTATATACGTAACCCAAGGAGTAATATTGATCGTTTCTTTGATGGGTTAAAACCATTTCTCCGTCGAGATTTAGTATCACAATCCTTCTCATCATACGAAGATATTGTCTCGTGTGCTATCAAGACAGAAAAGGAATTCTCTAAGTCTTATGACAACAAAGTAAAGCAAGAGAAGAAGAGAACGGCGGAACAAGAGACAGATAAAGGGAAAAAGGGAAAGAAGGATTTTCCATTATGTGATAATTGTGGGAAGAATCACCCTAGTACGTGCCTAAAAGGAATGTGAGTTTGTTATAAATGTGGAGAAAAGGGTCACTAGGCTCGTGATTGCAAGGGAAAGAAAGAAGCTGTCAAAGTTGAATGCTACAATTGTAGGGAAATGGGGCATTATGCAAATGAATGTCCTAAGCGTCAAGGAAACTTACCTCAGAAAAGGCCAAGGGATCAAGGCCAATCTTATGCTGTGACTACAGTTGAAGCGGAATAATTAATGTATTGGTGCTTTTGGACTCAAGGATTATATTCTGGTTATAAGAATAATGTGATATATATAAAGATTGTACTGTAGTACTTTTTGATTAAGGTAATATGATTAAGGTAATCATATTTTTAGTATGTGACAATAAGAGGAACTTTTCTTTGTTTGGGGAATCTGATGTTACAATTGATTTTGGAATTTAGAGACCTTTTAGAGAAAGTCTGGATGGAGGTATTTTGGATAACTATTAAGGTTGGAATGGATTAAGTTGAACCATGGATAGTATTGTTTAAGGTTAAATCATTTATGAAGATTATTTTTGGAATATTATGATACTATAGTTTTAGGAAAAGGACAACCTGCAGGGTGGGGCATAACCCGTCGCGTCGGACAAAGCTGCAGGAATCGAACCCACAATCATAGTGCGACAGGCCTTTATTTCCTACCACTAGCCTACAGGAAGTCCCTAGTTATTTCAAAATAATTTTACTAATATAAATGGTATGTGTTAACATTTGGAACCTTATACAATTAGGATAATTATAATATTTTTGAGTTCTATTATCTTTTTGAGTGAAAGATGGTTGAAGGTTGAAACTCTAATTGTCAAGCATAAATATATATATACCTATCTCTTATTCAAAGAATAAATTAATTCTTAAACTTTAGTAAAGGGATATTAAAACAAAAAAAAATGTGTTATCCTAATACCTTATGTCTTGTTGAACTGATGATATTTTAAATCAACATAGATTGAAGGCTTTGAGGCCCTCAATTTGACAGTTGATTGTGATTTATGACCTCAATCACTCCATACAAATATTTACGTTTTTCCTCCAATTATATGTCTCTAATTTCCACCAATGTTCTCCTAATCGAGATCATAATTGGGTGGTGACTTTTTCATTTCTCTTTCCCTCTTATTAAGGCTAAATTTTATTAATCTTATTTCCGATGTGGGTTTTCCTCAAAGGTATTTTCTCTTTTCAACCTTTTACTTTCAAAGAAAAATTTCAAATTGCGAGGACGCAATTTATTGAAGGAGGGGAGAATGTAACACCCCGAGCTTCCACGATACGCTTCTCATTCAATAATGCAATAGCTTGCATTGTACGCAACTTCGAGTTCTAAAACACCGCGACTAATCAAAGTAGCCGTTATGAATAGTAATAACCACCTTTTAAAATTATAGAAATTTTATATTTCAAAATGGAATTCATTTCTGTATTCGTAATATCGAAATTATCCTAAGTTGAATTTTTTGTAACTTTCTGAGAACTTCCAATTTTTTTATGAATAGTGAAAAATACTTAAAACAACTTTTTTAATCAAAATAATTTATTGTGATAAATTATACTATTTAGTGGTTTTAAAGTGTAATTAGAATATATTTTTACCATTTTATCCAATGGTGGTCATTAGAATTAATTTAACATTGAAATTGGACATAAACAATTGCTAATCTTTTGATATAAATTGTTTCTTAAAAACACACTATTTGTTGTGACAGCGGGAATTAATTATAAAATTAACTAATGAAACTTATATGTTTGGAATTTTGTAAAATAGATATCACTTTTGAATTTGGAATATCAATTATAGCTTAGGGTAAAATTTTGGCATTGTTCTGAAAAACTTCAATTTTTGATGAATAGTGAAACCACTAAGTGGTAGTTAAATAACTGAATTTTCGTTTAAATGAAATAATACCACTTCTATGATTTGATTTTCAAAAATCCAACATACATGGTTGTCATTAAGAAGTAAAATGTGGTTCAATGAGATTAAAATAATTTTTTGGTGAATAGTAACTTTTAAGTTCTTAATCGCGATTAGAGGTAATTAGTGTAGTTTAAGGTAAAAACAATGTTTTAATAATATGATATGAGATTGACACTTGTACTACTCCTATTGGATGAGTCATGGCCGACCAATACAACCCATGGGTCAACTTGGGGACCCCATGGAGCCACTTTGGTTGGAAAATGACATTAATATATATTTATTCAATGTTAAAATTAAATTGACACAAACATGAGTTGTTTTACTAAAACAGTTTTTAAGTGGGGTTACACAAGTCCAAATTTTGATTATAAATATTCATTAGAAAGCTAAAACGATTTCCTAAATCATAGTATTTTTTTATAATTTTTAGACATTAAATAAATTAAATTATTTATGACATCATGATGATGCAGTGATGAACTCATTATTTAACGATTTAAATAAAATGGAAAGATAATGTAAAATCCAAAGCGTACACTTGTAAAAAACCTATTGGATGAGTATATTTCGAACCCTTATCATCTTATACTAGAATTATATAAGTGTGGGACCTCTAAAATCCGAAAATCATTTTATAATAAAGTGAATTTTCTTTACTTTCCAAGAGTGCCCCTCCTCTCCACTTATAAAAGGCCCCCACCTCTCCCACCTTATTCACACCTTCAAGCCATTTGGATAGGCCAACCTCTACCCAAATACTCTCCCAACTTCCCCCTCTTACTCATAGAAGCCTCAATTTGGGCAGAACTCTTCCCAAGGAAGCCTTTGGATCAAATCAAATAGAGTTACCCGATTTTGAGGTAATGTCTTCTCTAATGTTGTTTTGTTTTATTTTTCTTCTCCAACCCCCTAAACTCTTTTTATTCATTTCTTTTGTAACAAAAACAGTATCCTCAATATACTAGGATGTTGTTATAAGAAGGATTCGAGCTACACTTACACATACCTACATCTAATGGCTAAAGAACATACGCTTTCTGTGGATGGTGAATTTCTGCCTCACGAAACGATGATTGTTCAACACTCATATAACACCTTAAAAGGTGTCCATTAAGATGTCACTATATTTATATATGATATAAAATATGTTTATGTTTTACTTATGCTTCTGTATTTCTCATTTATGGCATACTTTATGATTTCCATTATGGGTAAAATGCGATAATTTCATTTTAGGAAGTTGGGACTACCACCCCCTCAAAGTGATTTGAATCGTTAATTCCATATGTGGGATGTATAAAGGATGGATTAAATGGTATTATACACTATATTATACTGTAATTATATTATAAATTTATATCATTATGATTTCATTCCATTAAATACGAAATAGAAATGAAAGTAGCATTCATGCGTACGTACGGCTTACCGTCTCCATGAATGGTGCATTTCATTTATTACCTTTAAATGTTACGTGACATTATGAATGAATGTATATACTGTATATATATGATATATATGATATCTACATCATGAATATAATTCTAGATATAATGGATATTTCACCACATGAACAACTTGTAATTATAAGAAGTTTATTTTTGACTCAAGTACCAAAGATCGACAAAACGACCGTTATTAACTTAAATAATTAAATAATGTTCATAAAATGGTAATAATGGATATAAATGGAATAATTAACATGAAAAAGGTTCTTAATTAAATATAAATTAACTCTAGTTTATTATTCAGGAGGTTAATGAACGGTCGAGTCAGGACAGGACGCAAGGTAAGGGAATTTCTTAACCCAATTTCCATTCATTGGGTTAATCTACTACTTTCAAATTATGTCATGATATTATTATGTCCTATCTTGTATTTGTACTTTCTTTATGTGTACTTATAGTGAATACACATAATATATCTCTTTTATTTTAAAAATGATCTTTTTAAGGACTTCGTCTCAATCACCTTTCATTGAGGCATACTTGGTTTTATACACAACTTTCTTTCATACGGTGTATAAACCCTTTTGACTTTTAAGTTTATTCAAAAGGTTTTCTATTATAATTATGTGATTTTTAAATGATTTCAAAAAAGAGATATTTCTCTGAAATATATGAAAATCTAGTGCAAATGTATACATATTTAACGCAAGCTTAAAAATGTTTTCAGAAAACCCGACTCTTGAGTGTGGTAGACAGGAAGGGATTGGGCATGGACCCATCATGGCCTATAATTAGTCGAGCAGTCTCAGAATTAGTTATTTTGTTTTCAGAAGCTTGCATAATGTTTTCAGAAAAACACTGGAGTATATTTAAGCAATTTTAAATGTAAGTATCTTCTAAAAAAATTGCATCAGTATGTCTCATGAGAAAACTAGGCGTGGAATTGGCCGAGGCCCTTTCCCAATTTGATTTATGGTTTTGGCGAGGCCTTAATCATTTTAGATGTCTTGGCAGAGGCCTTGACAAAATGTTTCAGAATGTCTGGCATTATGCATTCCATCATTATGAAAGTGGTTGTTGATATTGCATGTGATTATTCGACCAGTAGAATATCCATGTGAAGAAGTAAATGGCATTATCTCATTTTACTTTTGCCATATTATGTTGAAGTTCAAGTTTAAAAGGCTTTTGTTTTAGTTATACATTGCCTTAAATGTTAATGTTTATTTATGAAAGCTTCCGCTATATTGTTAACCTTACTGAGCATCTGAGCTCACCCCTTTCAATGTTTTAATATTTTTCCAGGATGTGAATAAGTATTTTATGAATGACCTGCAGGGGTAGTCAGAAAGGGATATGATTGTGGACTATGAAGACCATGTTATTGTAGTTTGTTTACTTTTTGATGTAATGAAAGACTTATGAATGTATCTAGTGTTTCCAAGGCTACTAAACTAATCAGTATTTTGATACTTGATCTTTTGTGATCATGCCAATGTTACGAACTAATGCACCGACTCTGGGTAGCTGGGGTCAGGGCGTTACAGACCAGGTGAGTAGTCTTGTTTTGTAGAACTTTTTCACTACAATCCAAGATCTTCACTTGCTACACCTTGTAATAAATATCATACTCCAACTGTACCACCTATGAAGAGAGTACATGTGAAGGATCTGGTTTGTACTTTCTTAAGAGGGATATGTGGAAGACATCATGTACTTTAGACATGGTATTTGGAAGTACCAATCAATTAGCTATAGCTCTGACTCGATCAAGGATCTCAAAGGGGTCGATGTACCCTAACTTAGATTTCATTTATTCCAAATTATTATGACCTTATTCCATGGATATATATAGATAAATACCATGTCTCCAACTTCAAACTCAAGGTATCGTCGATGATTTTCGGCATAACTCTTTTGTCGACTTGGGGATGCCTGGATGTGCTGCTAATTATTTTTTTCAAATTCTCCACCATTTATTTAACCATTTTAGGTCCTATCAGCTTATTCTTACTAACTTCATCCCAATACAAAAGTGTTCTACACCTTTTCCCAATAAGGGATTTGTATGGTGCCATTCAGATGCCCAAGTGGAAACTGTTATAAGAGAATTCAACCAGTGGAAGATGTTAGTCCCATCCTCCTTTTAATTCCATAGAACATGATCTCAACATATCTTTAAATGTTTGAATAATCTGCTCATATTGGCCATCAATTTGATGAAGATAAGCAATACTAAAGTCCGGTTCAGTACTTAGAGCATGTTAGATACTTTTCCAGAACTTCTAGTGAATATAGGATCTCGATCAGATACAATATATAGTGGCACTCTATGTATCCTTACCACCTCTTTGATATATATACGTTAAATTTTATCCAATGATATGTCCTCTCAAATTGCAATAAAGTAACATGTCTTTCTAGGATGATCCACAATGACCCATATAGCATTATTTCCTCTTGATGTCCTTGGAAGTCCAATGAAAAAGTCCATGGTGATTTTATACCACTTTCATGTTGGTATGGGTAGTGGTTGCATCATCCATTTTGACTTATATCTTTCAGTCTTCACTTGTTTACATACTAGGCACTTTGATGTATATTCAGCAATCTTCTTATCCATATTGTCCCACCAAAAGTTCTCTCAGAGATCTCGATCCATCTTTGTGCTCCCTAGGTGGATAGAGAAGGTTGAGTTATGTGCGTTATTCAGAAGCTGCTTCTTTATCTCTGGATTGGATGGTACACATAATCGCAACCCAAACATTATGACTCCATCCTTTTCAATATTGAACTCAGAGAATTTCCCATTTTTAATGGATTCCATCCTTCTCTAATTTTTCACATATTTTCTTTAAGAATCCTTTATTTTCTCAATGAGGGACTGTTAAGCAATAATTTTAGAAAGTATTGATTATTTTCCTACCTTAATGATTCTCATGTCCATCCTATTCAAATATAAGAAGATTAGATCCTTTTCAATTCTCATCATTGATAAAGATGCAGAATCCTTTCTACTTAGAGCATCTATCACCTTGTTTCCATTACCGGTATGGTAGTAGATTGAGCAGTCGTAATCCTTGATGAGATCTATCCATCTTCACTGTCTCAAATTAAGATCATTTTGTGTGAATATATATTTGAGACTCTTTTGATCAGTATGTATCTCACATTTCTCCCCATAGAGATAATCCTGCCAGGCTTTTAACAAAAAGATCAAATCTGCCAACTCCAGATCATGCATAGGATAGTTTTTCACATGGAGTTTTATCTATCTTGAGGTGTAGGCTATCACTTTATCATTTTTCATTAACACATGACCTAAGTCCTTCTTTGAAGCATCATTGTACCCCACAATGAGTTCTCCACTTTTTGGGAGTGAGAGTAATAGCATAGTGATTAGCCTCTTTTTCAACTCTTTAAAGTAGTATTTACATTCCTGAGTCCATACAATATTTACTCCCTTCTATGTCTACTTGGTCATTGGGCTTCAAAATCATTAAATGTTCTTCAAAAATCGTTATTAATACCCAACTGGATCCAAAAATCTGTGGATCTCCGTTACAGATATTGGCCTAGGCCACTCTTCAATCACCTTTTCTTGGAAGGGTCTACAAATATACCTTTGATGGTGATAACATGCCCCAAGAATGATACTTCCTCCATTCATAACTCACATTTACTATAATTTTCATACATCTTCTCCCTTCGCAAAGTCTTTAACACAATATTCAAATGATCCTCATGTTCCTCCTTACTCTTGGAGTATAGCATAATTTCATCAATAAAGACTACCAAATTTATTTCTAGGTAATCTCTAAAGACTATATTCATTAAATAAATGAAAATTTCTCAAGAATTAGGGAGTCTAATGTGAATCACTATGAAATAATAGTGTTCATACCTCATTCAAAAATAAGTCTTTGGAATATCTTCCTTCCTAATCATTAATTGGTGATATCCTGAACGAATGTCCATATTAGAGAAATAACTGGACCCAAAAAGCTGATCAAACAAGTAATTTATCCATGGATGAGGATAATTGTTCTTTATCATGATTTTATTAAGATCATGATAATCAATATAGAGGCACATTGATCCATCCTTATTCTTGATGAAGAGGACTGGCGTACCCCATGATGAATCACCCAGGAATATAAAAACCTTCTCAAGATTCTTTTATAACTGATTCTTCATCTATTCCTGCTCCATGTTGGCCATTATATAAGGTGTCCTTGGTATAGGCAGATATCCAGGAAAAATTTCAATTGATAAATCAACCTCTTGACTAGGATGAAGACCATGAAACATTTTAGGGATTACATCATTGTAATCCCTCTTGATGGGAATGTATTCAAGTATGATTCTATCATTTTTCTCAATAATTTTAGCTAGACATGCTTTCTCATAAGTAATTAATATCCACACATTAGGTATTTATTATAAAAGATATTCATCTTTCTCTTTACGCTTGTAAAGAATTGGAGGATGCTTCAGGATGTGAAGAGTGATCTCTATTTCCCAATAGTTGATGTTTGATTTGTATAAAGATAACCAATCCATTCCCAAGATAGTGTCAAACTCCACTAAATGAAGTATGCAAAGATTTTCTAGGAGGTTTAGTCCACAAACATTAACCAGGGAGGAGTTTTTAACCATGGATGCTATAATTTTCCTATTCGCTATTCTAGCAGATAACTTATCCTTAAAATTTTGAGGTGGTGTTTGAATAGTTATAATAAGCTTGCAAGATACGAAATAGTATGTAGAACTAGAATCAAAAAGTACATTCTCTATTCTTGAATGAATAACTCGCATACCTGTCAACACATCGTTGTCTGACTCCACCTCATTATTTGTGATAGAATAACCCTTCCTTATTGATTTGGAGGTTGTTGTTGATTTCCTTAGACAACCCTCAGCTTAGGGAAATTGTTCGCATAATGCCCCTAATCCTTTTAGTTCTAACATAGCATTATAGGATGCGTATTGATCTGAACCATCCTTTAATCTTCCAAATTAGTGGGATTATTCATAACCCGTCAGTAGTTTTTATATATATGTCCATACTTTCAACATTTAAATAAATTACCGGTTCCCTTTAGGCAGTTCCCAAGATGCTTGTTCCCACAATTTTAAACAAGGGACAATCGATATTCTTTCCATCATGGAATTTAATTGTAGGACCACCCAAATTAGATTTTATTTTCCAATTATTATCACCGGGACCACGATACCACTGGGGGTCTCTGATCTCCATTTTAACCTTGAGGGAACAACAGAAAATATCTTTATAACTGTCAAAGTCTCAAATCTCCAACTCTTTTCATGGACTCATCTTTAGTGTGATAAATAATGAACCACCATGATTTAGGTGTTCAAGACAAAACTAGAGGTATACCTTTCAAGCCTTGCGAAGTTTGCTTTAAATGCACCGATGTACTCATTTTCCTTCTATTTGAGTCTAAGGAACTCTCTTTCCATCTTGATTTGGAGGGTCCAGGGAAAATATTTATGGAGAAAATTCTATTGAATTCTTAGCAATACATGGAATAAATTTCCTCTTAGAGAATTATATTCTTGATCAGTTTCCACCAATGATCATCTTCCATATCAAAACGATAGGCCACTGGTATGAATTTCTCTTCTTTTAAGCACTAGAGGACAAATAATATATTTTGAATGGAGTTAATCCACTGTTCTGGGAAAATGGGATTATAAGATCCACTAAACATGGGAGGACATTTCCACATGAAGGATTCAAATGAAAAAATATCTTTCCTCAGAGGAGGAGGGTGTTTCACATGATTCAAGTAATTATTCATACCTTGATCCAAGTAAGAAAGTACTATCATGAAGTTTTGAGCACCCATTCCCATCATAACAGGCATATCATTAGGGAAATCTTCACATTCCCTATCAAATTGACTATTGGAAGGTGTTATTCTATTTCCCACTATTAACTAAGAAAAATATTGCACAATTAGAGGGCTTGAATACTTAGCTATTGAACATTAAAAGGAAACTTTGAAAATAAGAGGATAAACTTTTAAAGGAGAAGTATATCCTAACTTATGATTCCCTAGGTTTCAATCCAGTTTATCCTTGATCTATTTCATAACTTATATTATAATGGTATTTTTTTATTCCCTTAATAATGGGTTGTACTAAGCTCATGAATTTAATAAATAATATCCCCTAGGAGTGTCAAACCAAGAGTGAAACAATGCCTGTTGTCATGCACCAATTCCCATTCGAGTCTAGCTCAAAGCGGTGTTTTTGGGTTTTACCCCTAGATACATATGTTCCAGAGCAACATCTACATCTTTATATCCAGGCAGAGATTTATTTTCTTGGTAAACGCCTTTCTCTATACTTACTAAAATTTAGGGGTCTTTTCTTATACTTAGTCTCACCCTTAATGTTCATACAAAAGTTTACTATTCCTAATATCGAAAAATAACTAGACCATCCTATGATACCAACTATAGTGACCCTATAATTTTACATATAACATTACATGATTTTAAGCATTATTATACATTAGAGTACAAGATAATGGTTGTAAAGTCTAGTGTCTTGGAAGACTAGGTACATAAAACTGAAAACATGGAACTGAATAAAGTATTTCTTTATTTGATCTTTAAATTGAGATCCTAACTTCCATTGTGCTCAATCATCTTCTTAGGGTACCCTGGGAAACACATGAATAGAGGGATGAGCTAAATAGCCCAGTAAGAGAATAACCATAAGAACAAAACATTAACACATGGGATAGAAAGCATGACATGATGATATAAAAAGGCATGTACCATATGGAATCGTAACATAAAAACATAAAATAATATAAACATGGAGTTATAATAATGTGGAAAAAACATAAAAAATGACTTTAGAATGAGTCGAGGCTAACTTCCAAGACCGCTGCACATGGTAGCACAAGCTAAGGCTAAGCGCGAAGACTATCGCACATGGTATCACAAGCCAAGGCTAACCGCCAAGATCGTCGCACATAACATCTCATGAGACTCAACTTTATTCAATGAATTGGAGTGATATCTGGGTGCACCCATTATAAATTTTAATGAATATGTTTTCCACATAAATAATCATACATAATAAATCATACATAAACATAAGGGTAACCCATGGAAATAATTGGGTACCATAATCATGTCATAAAGCATAACAAATGGGCGTATCATAAAAGTGTCCATGAAAGAAAGGAATTAAAATATACGTGGACATTAATAATGAAAAATGAAAATGTATCATGGTAAATTATGTCAAGTATAAGTTACAACTTGTAAGAAAAGTATTTAATAAATTTTCGCATTTAAAATTTTTTGTTCGGTTTTAAGGAAAATACTATAGAGCCTTTAAAATAGAAAAGAGAACAATATTTTATATAAAAAAAAAGTGAACCAAAAAGTTTTTCATAATAAAAAATTATTATTTTATAAATACAATGGAGGATTAAAATAGAAGATAGAGTGCACTTGAAATCGGGTAAGAATTTGGGAAGTTCCCTCAAAATAGGATTTCTTATCTGGCAGTATTGCAGAGGGAATCACTTAAAAACATGTATATCTATGAAAGAGAATGATGAAAGGGTCTTGATAAATGAATTTGATACATGTACAAAAAATTTCTAAGATATACATAAAAATACAAGACAACTTCATTTTTTTAGAGGAAGATAAGGCAACCTGATGAAACAAGGGAGGTTCAGATAGAATCCCTTATGTATTATCGACATGGTATCAGGTGTACTTAAGAGGGATTAATGAGAGAGAAAGGAGTTTATCATCACTTATACATCATAATTTCAGTATGGGGAAGTTAAAAAATCATAATCCATAATTAGGTATTCCACATAAAAAGGAATAACATAGAGAACATTCTTGAATAAAAGTGGAATAGAGAGGATCCATTACATTAAGTTTGATGGTGTTCGGCACTTGATATTAATGACCTCTCGAATCAATCTTCCTTGAGAGCCTCTTAAGGGGATAGGATTTGGTCTTTTTAAGAGACTAAGGGATTTTGGAGATGGGGTAGGAGCTTGGGGAGAGATTTTCTTGAGAGGAGAGGAGAGAAGAGTTATGGAGGGGTAGTATTTATAGTGGAGGAGAGGGGGGTTTTCATGATATTTAATTCCTTAGTTTATTAGTTTCTCTAAAGACCAGAAATAGTGATGACTACATGACCAAAAATAGTAATAAGTTCATGTGAGTTAGAACCAATTGGTATTACATTTGAAGAACATCATCCATGACCATATAAATCATGTATTTTTCTTAATTTTCAAATTATTGTATTTTTCTATTCATAAAAAATTCAAGTGTTTTAGAAAAATCCAAAAAATTCACCGTAATAATTTTTTATGTATAGAATAAAGAAATGAACTCCCTTTTTCAAAAATAATTTTCCAAATATAATTATTTTAATTTTTAATTAAAATCATAATTTACTTGAAAAATATAGATTTTAAAAATATAACTGATTTTATATTGTTTACAAAAATGACATATGGTTTTATAAAATTATATTAAAACCAAAAGTCATAAATTTGATAATTTATGAACACATTTTTTGAAAATAAATATTATTTTTAATTAATTTATTAATTTTAATTCATTGTTTATGACTTACAAAAAAATACAAATACTTTTACTATGGTCACATTATAACTTATAAGATGCCTAAATTTTATTTATACATTCTTGGTTGTGGTTAATATTATTTTGGATGATTTAATATTCATAAGGTTTATATTAATATTCATAAGGGTAACATTACTATTCATATGGGTCAGTTACTATTCACTAAAAATTAAGTTTGTCTTATCAGACTCCAAACGTCTTACTGATCACAACCATGTATGTCATATTTTTGAAATTAAAATCACAGAAAGGACAATGTTATGTTTAAAGATCACATAGTACTTAGTAGTTCATTGTGTTGTGATTTCATGTGATTATATGACAAAATTGTAAGAAGGGAACTTCCATTGATAAAACATTGGTTTGTTACATAATTTCTCATTCCTGAAGCATCATAAGATCATGATATCCCTAAATGGAATGATAGGTCATTCTAGTTGTCTGTAGCTAACATCCCATAAAAAGGAGGTTAAAAAATTTATAAAATATGAATAAATCCTCATATGAACAGATAAAAATTTAATATCTAAAACCTCATCCAAATTTCAATGTAAAAAAAATTCATAATTTAAATCCATTATTTTCTAAATAAGGTCACCAAATTTACAAAATAAACGTATCATTTATCCTCCAAACATCTTAGCATAGATCTTAATTGTCACACACCAAACATGTGATAACCATTATCATGAATTCTCTTGACACTTGGTAATAACTTAAATTACTAGAAAACTATAGTAAAGACATTCATGCTTTCAAAAATTAAATCTTTCTTCATAATATAAATCCAAAAAATTCTATAAACTCAATACCTGATACCATAAACCATTTTTTATCATATCAGTCCTAATGTCACTAGTATTATTCGATTTATTTTATCACAATTGAACATCTCTTTAGTTCATTATCCCAACATCAAGCACATTTTAAGGGTTATGATTCCCTTAATATGGTGTTCTCCATAAATATCACCACACTACCTCCATCACTTTTCATGGTTACTAGTAACATTAAACATATGATTTAAAATTATTAAGTAAAAACATTAGTAGACAAATACTTATATATTTCATTATTCCGTAATACAATAAAATTACTTCAACAAAATTATTCTTGAATTTCATAACACAAACACTCAATCATTCTTCCACTTAGTTATCATAATACACATCACCAATAGTGATCACATGTGATTTCCCTCTTCCTTTATATTTAAGAGGCTGATGAAATTGATCATCATAGCTAACCCTTATATTTGGGAGTTGTTTAGAAAAATGCCCATTTTCCTTGAATTTTAATAATTGAAGTGTGGGGGGTTCATTTTTTGAAGCCATATATATTCACATCATTTTTTAACGTCATACCATTACTTATGTATTAGTTTTATAGATGACATTCCTTTCCACACTTGAAAAATTTACCAATCCTATTTAGAAAATTTCCATCACGCTTCTTTCCACACTTTGAGCATAAAGAAAAGTTCATATTATTTTCTCCATAGTTTTTATCTTTTCTTTGAAAATCCAAATTTATTTTCTTATTAAAATCATGAGATTGATATATAACTACAACCTCCATTTACACCTTGAAGTAATATCAGAAGATTTCTTCATATCTACTAAAGTACCTTATAGATAACTCCCTTTAGAGACTTGGTTTTAAGCCACTAAATAATCGATCAACCTTATTTCCGGTTGAATGATAATTCCAGAAGTTTACCTTGAAAGTATTGTAATATTTTCCTTATAGGTACCAATGGATTCATCATCCCATTTCTTAATATTAGGGAACTCATTATCTATCTTAATATAAATAATATAAAGAAAGTACTTATTGAGAAATAATTTATTGAACTCATCTCATTACATGGTGTTAAATTTATGACATTTACTTGTATTATTGATAATATTACAACATTGATCTCATTCACCTTCTAAATGATAGACTAAAAAAATGAATTTCTCACGTTCGGAACATTGGAGAACAAAAAATATCTTTTCAGTGGTACTGATCCATTACTTAGCTACAAGTGGATCAAAAGTCCCACTAAAAGAAGGTGGATGTTTCCTCATAAAGGACTCAATGAATTACTATTCCAACTGTAGTTAATTTGGAATTCCATTATGATTCATATATTGAGGAATTTATGTGATCAAAGCGACAAGATTTTTTATTCTAGTTCCCATAACATTCAGTTGCTTATGTGGAAAATTATTGTGATTCCCATTAAATTCAACATTAACATAGTTCATTATGGTTCCAACCATTTACTAAAACCAAAATTATAATGTGAGTAACACTAATAATAGGGAAAAAACTGCATAATCAAGAAAATTACATTCAATCTATAACATATTTGGTATATTCCTTGTTTATCCATGATCGTTACCAAAATTACCAGATTTTAAATGATACTTAGACATATTCTTAGGGATCATAATATGGTTTTCCATCATCGTTTCTAAATGTTGATTAAACATGGATCTGATACCATCTATAACAACCCAATCATAACATAAATAGACATTACATCATTTTTATCAGAATATTTCATTAATTATAAAAACACATACCCAAAGACCATATTTTTTTGTGCCTTTAGAAACATGGAATACAATATTATAATTTAGTGAAAGGTATTCAAAATATCTTGTAAATATCTTCCCACCTTAATATTCAAACTTAAAGTTTTTCCTTGTACCATTGGGATATAAATATAAGAAAAGGGTAATATCAGATGAGAAGTAAGGGTAAATTGAGGGAGATATCAAGTAAAATAGGAGAATAAGAATGTAAACATATGAACATAACTTTTTAAAAGCATACCCCGTATAACATATTTCCTAATATTAAGTTATGGAATAAATCTTGGTAGTTCATAAGACATAAATCATAAAGAAACACAAGACATGAGAAAATAGAATTGGCATAAAACATGGAATTGTTGAAAATACATAAGAATAGAAAATACATTCCTTAGTAGTCAAGGCTCTTTTCCAATACTATCATAGTCGAATAGGTTCAATCCCCAAACCATCATAGTGAAAAATTCTATTACTAAACCAAGTTCACTCCTTATTGCTGTCAATCATTATGGAGCCGAGTTTACTTCACATTTTAGTCTTGTCCATTTCATGATATATAAATCCTTACCCAATGCATTGGAGAGATATATAGGTACCACCCATCATATAATTAAAATATTAACACCCCAAGATTTCATATTATGTTATATCTTCAAAGTAATTCAATAACATGCACTACACGCAACACCAAGTTCCAGCGCACCATGACTTACCAAACTAGCTGTTTAAAAGAGGTTATGAATTGTATTAACTAAATTTTGAACTTTATATAATCCTTATAAATTTAGAATCCATATTATGAGTTTCTTAGAAATAATGTAAGAAAAAATTCATTTTTTCAGAAAAAAGAAGTATTTTTTTTCAAAAAAATCACTTTTACCGCCTTTTAATGGTAAACCTTTTTAAATCCAATATTTGAAATTTTATATATTTAATTTTACAAAATAAAATTCTTATTTAGAATAAGGACATATTAATTTATTTTCCATAAATTTTTGGTGTTTTTTTGATAACTTTCATATTTGGGTGAATAGTAAAAAAATAGTATATTTTAATTGAAAAAAACTTTTTTAATTGAAATAATTTATAGTGTTAAATTATACATTTAAATGGTTTGGAAGTATAAATAGATTATATTTTTACCATTTAATTCAATTCCATTAATTTTAAGTAATTTCACTTTGAGATTGGACATAAACAAGTGTTAATCATTTGATAGTTATCGTTTCTTAAAAATATGCCTATTTGTTTTGACAACGGGAATTAATTTAAAATTAATATATGAAACTTCCATGTTTTTAATTTGGTAAAATTGACTTCATTTTTGAATTAGTAATATCATAATTATCTTAGGGTAAATTTTTGGTATTTTTCTGAAAACTTTCAATTTTTGATGAATAGTGAAAAACACTAAGTTATTGTTTAAAACTGACTTTTTATTTAAATAATTATTTATTTTATTTAAATTTAATTTAGATCAAAATAGATACATAATACCTATATATGTTCAATTTAATTTATTAGGGTCATTTTGTAATAATATTAGATATATAAAATTTTATTGAACTTTTCACCGTCTTTTACCCACCTCTTAGGAGAATTTGCAATTTCACATAAAACATAATTTTACCGCTTATATGAGTGGAATTTTAAATATCCGAGATACACAATTTATATCAGTAAGAAAAATGTGGTTCAATAAGATAAAAATAATTTTTTGGTGAATAGTAACTTTTAACTTTTATTTACCACGGTTAAAAGTAAAAAGGGTAATTAAGGGTAAAAATGATATTATTATTATACTAACACATGTCCAAATTCTATTGGATAAGTATAATTCTACCAAAAACAACCTTAAGAATAATGTATGAACCCCTTTGTTCCACTTGGGTTAGATTAGGACACTTATTATTATTTTATTTAAAGTAGAGTTAAAAGAGTTAAAATCAAAGTTTAATAACAAAAACATTTTTAATATAGGGTTACACATAAGATAAATTTGACTATAAATATTCATTATAAATATAAATGTATTTTATACATAATGGTATTTTATTCTTATTTTTTATAAATTAAATAATTTAATTTATTTATGACACAATGATGATGCAATAATTACCGTATTAAGGAAAGATTAAAATAAGGGACATTATAAATATCAAAATAAATATAATTTGAGACTTTTTATAAATTACACAAATTTTATAGGTTATTATGACATGTTAGGGTTGGTTAGATTAATGTTTTTTGAAGTAATCATGCTGTTATGATTTTAACAAAAAACAAATACCAAATAGTGTCAAAATTGACATAAAATAGTTTTTAAAATAAATATTATATTATTAATTGATATAATAATCCTAAAAATCTAAGGTTCCGAAAAAAGACTTATACAATAATATATATTTCATTAATTAACCAATTGAGGTTTGATTGGAATTTTATAGAAAGTTTATTAACCATATAATATAAAAATATAAAGAGATATGGTAAATGTCAAACAATTTAAGTAAGAGTTAAATCTAAAAGTTAAGGTTAATATGGTGACCTAAAACTATCTAAAACCTATTGGTTGAGTGGTTTTCGACCCATACCCACCTTATACTTTATGTAATACATTTTAGAGAAATTATAAACCAAAAATTATTTTATTATAAAATAATATTTTAAGTTTTTCTTAAGGTGCCCCTCAGCCCTCTTATAAAAGGGCACTCCTCCTTCACTATAATTCACACCTTCAAAGCCATTTGTATCAGCCAAAAACTACCCAAATATCCTCCAAGAAATCCTAAATTCATCCTAGAGGCCTTCCTTTGGTTATAAATCCATCTTAAAGAGCCCTTTTGATCAAATCAAAAGGAAGAACCCAAAGAAGAGGTAATGATTTCACCACCCTCTTTCAAGTTCTCTTATTCTTCCACTCACTCTATCTTTGTTGTTTCAATTATAAAATAATAACTCCAGTATATTATATATACTGTGATGTTATTATAAATATGGTACAACTATATTAATTATCCTATCCATATTATGAATGATAATGTCACCATGCGTGCGTACGTACGACTTACCGTTTCCACACTGTGGTGTAATTTGTTATTCAACACTATGTTATTTTGATGGATATAATGATGATTAATATGTATAAAAATAATGAAAATAACATTATAATGTCTCTGAAAAATGAATATACCATCCAATTCTACACCTTTAAGGAAATGATATTTTCGCTCGTGCATACGTACAAATTACCGTCTCTACGACGTGATGGGATTCATTTCCACATTCATCATTCATCGACAATTATAAAAATATATATTACTAATAAGTATATAATATATGAAATAATATTTCTACTGGATATATATATATATATGTACTTACATATATCTTATTCACTTAATTCTGTTCAATACGATATGAAAACAGAAACAACATTTATGCGTACGTACGGACTACCGTCTCCATAAACAGTGTTTTTAATTTCATATATATGTCTATTATACATATTTATATTCTAGATATATATGATATATAAATCATGTTTTATATTCTGGAAGTATTTAAATCTTGATCTAAGTGGTACAATCAAGAGTAATAAGTAAAAACACGTATGATAAAGAAAGCAATTATTACCCGAAATATTAATTTAACATGGAACTTATTATTAAATGGGTAGTATAAAGTCATTAATGAATCATGTATGATATAATAAATATTAATATGGTTCTTTTATACTTTTATAACATACTATGATCTTCATACAGGATGTTAAACGTACCCTTGACTAAAGGAAAGTTCAAGGTAAGGGGTTTTCATCTCACTCCTTATTCACGTGAGATTCATGCCATATTGCCACTATTACCTTTTGTGTGGTGTATGTACTTCCCATAATTGTATTATTTGTGTAATATACATTAATTTATGTGTATTTACATATTAATTTTATGATACTTCTTTCATGGGGTGTATGTTTCGCACGTTACCAAATTGGTAAGGGTTAATTCCTCAATCTCATTATTATCCGAGATTGTTTATGTGTGAGTATTTATTAGGATATTTATATCATCCATGTCCATTTTTCATAAAAATGATTTCAAAATGAATATTTTAAGGATTTTTGAAAGGTAATATTTATCAAGATCATAATTTTAAATGTTTTATATATTTATCTTTCTAAATATGATTAATTAATGTCAGTTTTTTCCAAATGATTTTAAGGATTTATTTATATGGATATGAATGTTTTGAAATGATAATTCTTTTCAAAAGTTTCAAAGTGGTATGGGACACTTTGATTCAAAAATATATTTTATATTACTTCCTTTACAAATGTGTGACTTTTAAAGGATTTTACCAAAATGTTATTTCTCTCAAAAAGTTTTACTCATCATTTTCAACTATGTCAGCATCCTTTACTGGATATTATTTTTGATTGAGGTTGATTTATTATAATACAATATTCCATATTGTATTGAATGAGTTATGATATGTTTGACTATGGATGTTCTATTTTTATACCATTCATGTTTTATGGTTAAAGTATTGACATTTCGTATGCTAGTTCTAATACGAATGTTTATGTTATGTTTCAACCTTTTCATATGAGGAATGTATTGGATATAGTAAGTGACAAGTGGATCCCGCTATAGCTCCTTGATGCATTGGTAGGTCTTATGAGACAACTTGATGGGGAATTGGCCGATTCCGTTTCCCAATTTGATATATAGTTTTGGCCGAGGCCTTAATCATTTTTAGACATCTTGGATGAGGCCTTGAAAAATTGTTTTCAGAATGTCTGGCATTATACATTCCCTCATTGTGAAAATAATATTGATGATTAATGTGGTTATTCGACTAGTAGAATACCCATGATAAGATTTATTATGGCATTATTTACTCAGGACATATTCCTTTCATAAAAGTATTCATGTTTATTATTGGTAAATGCATGTGTTTTCAATCATTCACCATGATTAATATTTATGTTATCTTCTGCTGTATTGCTTACCCTTACTAAGAATTTGAGATCACCCCTTTCTATGTTTTATTTTTCCTAGGATTCCAAGAAGTGTATTGTGATTGATATGTAGGGTTAAGATAAATGGAATAACGGAGTTCTCAAAGAACTGTATATGCTGTGTTTTATGTTTGAAATTGTAATTTAATGTTAATGTATGTAATCTATTTCTCAAGAAAGGTAAACTGATCGGTCCTTTAGGACTTAATTTCTTGTAATCATGCCAATGTATTAAAATAATGCACCGACTCTAGGTAACTAGGGTCGGGGCGTTATAATTGGTATCATAGGAAGTTTAGAAATAACCTTGGAAACTAGATTTTGATAAACTCTAATTAGAGTACATTACTCTAAGATAGATTTTGAGGATTAGTATAGAATAACTTCATAGAATTTTAGTAATGTAGAGATTTTTTGAGTTTTCTAAGAAAATACATCCCTATCTAGATACGGGCAGTTAGAGGTGGATCTGGCACAAATGTACCTAGGGGTAAAACCTAAAAACATCACTTTGAGCTAGACTCGAACAAGAACTGGTGCACAACAACAAGCCTTGCTGCACTCTTGGTTACGACACTCTCAGGGGATATGCTTAGGATAATTCTCATTTTATTTACAAATAATTATGAAGGATTTATGAGTATATACATCCTCAAAGAAAATATTTTTGTGTATTATATCCATAAACTGTTCAATTTATGTTATGTATTTTACAAGTTTAGAATTATTCATTGTAATTCATAAACTGACCTAGTGTATTCCATTGTAAAGAAATGGCACCCAATAGAAGGAATGTGAACTCCAGCAATATGTTTGATCCAAAGAGTAAGAAGGAACATATCTTTCATGGTATTAATCCAACATTTAGAAGAGAAATAGTCTCCCATGTATTCTTAACATATGAAGAAATAGTATCATGTGTTAATAAGATAAGTAAATAATTCTCCGAGTCCTATGACTTTGAAGGGAAGCAAGAGAAGAAAAGGATAGAAGAGAGAAATATGGATAAAGGGAAGAGGGAAAAAAAGGACTTTCCCATATGTGATAACTGTGGAAATAATCACCTTGGTAAATTCTTGAAGGGAATGGGAGTTTGTTATAAGTGTGGAGAAAAAGGACACCAAGTACGTGATTGCAAGGATAAGATAAATGTTTCAAATGTACAATGCTTTATCTGCAAGGAGTTGGGACACTACATGAATCAATGTCCAAATCATCATAGTATACCCCAAATGATGCTATTGAATAAGAATCACGTTACGATACTACCAAATATGAAGAGGAATGAATAAGAGTTCTTATGTTGTTAATAAAGTATTATGTAATTTGAGTGTTGTATCAATGATGTGCTGGTTATATGAATTATGGAAATAAATAAGGATTGTACTATAGTACTATTTCATTTGTAATTTGAGATTATATGGTCCTTATACTATGGTAGTAATTTTGGAATAAGAGATGGTTGATTTGGATAAATTATATTGGATATTCTTGACTATCTTTGAATAGATTAATGGTTTGTTTATTTCATGATTGTTGGAATATTTAAAATTTTTAGATATAAGGAATATATCCAGTATTATATAAAGGATAAGGGAGCATGAATGTAATCAATAGAGGTTTTATGGTAATTCAGGGTGTTAACATGTTTTAAAAGAATACATGATAAAAGTGTTCACATGTTATTACGTGGCAAAAAGGATCTTCATTGTGTTTACTTTCCTGATAAATTTTGGACTGTGAGTTTGGACAGAAGTATTTTTGATAATTCTAGTTTGAGATTATTTTTGGATTTCCCCAATAAAGGACAACCCGGAGGTCGGAAGGCAACCCGTCGCGTCTGGAAAGGCTACGAGACTTGAACCCGCAACCGAAGGGTGACAAGGGTGTATCAACTACCACTGTCCAATGTGATGTCCTGGATTGAATAATGTAGTCTTTTTAAAAGTTCTTATAGATGAATTATAAATTAATTTTTTTGGAACCCTATATGAATAGAATAAATAGAATATTTTTTAAGTTCTATTATCTTTTAGAGTGAAAGATGAGTTTGTGGTAGAAATTAGTTAAAGGATGGAACTCTACTTGTCAAGTATATATATATTTTTTCTCTTATTCTATGAATAAATTTATTTTTAAACTTTAGGTAAGGGATCTTAAAACTACAAATGTGTTATCCTAATACCTTATGTTTTGTGGAACAGATGATATTTTAAATTATCATAGATTGATGGCTTTAAGGCCCTCAATTCTAAAATTGTTTGTGATTGATGATCTCAATCACTCCCTATAAATATTTATGTCTTTCCTCCAATAATGTGTCTCTAATTTCCACCAATATTCTCCAAATCGAGAAAATAATTTCTTGGTGACTTTTTCATTCTGCTTTTCCTCTTATTAAGACTAAATTTTATTAACCCAATTTCTGTTGTGGGTTTTCCCACAAAGGTATTTTCTATTTTCAACCGTTCATTTTCAAAGAACAATTTCAAATTGAGAGGACGCAATTTATTGAAGGAGGGAAGAATGTAACACCCCAATATTTCATAGTACGTTATATATTCTAAGTAATTAAATAACATGCACTACACGCAACACCGAGTTCAAGCGCACCACGACTTACCAAACTAGCCGTTCAAAAGCGGTTATGAATAGTATTAACTGAATTTTGAACTTTTTATAATCCTTATAAATTTACAATCCATATTATGAGTTTCTTAGACATAATGTAAGAATAAATTCATTTTTTTCGGATAAAAGAAGTATTTTTTTCAAAAAATGCACTTTTACCGCCTTTTAATGGTGAACCCTTTTTAAATCCAATATTTGAAAATTTTATATATTTAATTTGACAAAAAAACTTCTTATTTAGAATCAGGACATAAGAATTTATTTTCTATAAATTTTTGGTGTTTTTCTGATAAATTTCATATTTGGGTGAATAGTAAAAAAATCCTATATTTTAATTGAAAACAACTTTTTTAATCGAAATTATATATAGTGTTAAATTATACATTTTAATGGTTTGGAAGTATAAATAGATTTAATTTTTACCATTTAATCCAATGCGAGTCATTTTAAGTAATTTCACTTTGAGATTGGACATAAACAAGTGTCAAACTTTTGATAGTTATCATTTCTTAAAAATACGCCTTTTGGTTTTGACAACGGGAATTAATTTTAAATTAATAAATGAAACTTAAATGTTTTGAATTTGTTAAAATTGTCTTCATTTTTGAATTCGGAATATCAAAATTATCTTAGGGTAAAGTTTTGATATTTTTCTGAAAACATTCAATTTTTGATAAATAGTGAAAAACAGTAAGTTATTGTTTAAAACCGACTTTTTATTTAAATAATTATTTATTTTATTTAAATTTATTTTAGGTAAAAATAGATACATAATACGTATATATTTTCAATGTAATTAATTGGAGTCATTTTTTAATAAAATTAGATATATAAAATTTTATTGAACTTTTCACCGTCTTTTACCCACCTCATAGGAGAATTTGAAAATTCGCATAAAACTTAATTTTATCACTTCTGTTAGCGGAATTTTAAAAATCCAAGAGACAAAATTGATATCAGTAAAAAAATTTGGTTCAATAAGATAAAAATAATATTTGGCGAATAGTAACTTTTTACTTTTATTTACCACGGTTAAAAGTAAAAAGGGTAATTAAGGGTAACAATGATATTATTCTTACCTTAACACATGTCCAAATTCAATTGGAAAAGTATAATTAGATCAAAAACAACCTTAGGAATAAAATATTAACCCCTTTGGTCTACTTGGATTAGATTAGGACACTTATTATTATTTTATTTAAAGTAGAGTTAAAAGAGTTAAAATCAAAGTTTAATAACTAATTTTTTTTAATATTGGGTTACACATAAGATAAATTCGACTCTAGATATTCATTAGAAATCTAAAAAGATTTCCTAAATAATGGTATTTTATTTATATTTTTTAGAAATTAAATAATTTAATTTATTTATGACACAATGATGATGCAATAATTACTGTATTAAGGGAAGATTAAAATAATTGAAATTATAAATATCCAAATAAATGTAATTTGAGACTTTTTATAAATTATACTAATTTTATAGGTTATTATGACATGTTAGGGTTGGTTAGATCATTTTTTTGGAAGTAATCATGCTGTTATGATTTTAACAAAAAACAAATACCAAATAGTGTCAAAACTAACATAAAATAGTTTTTAAAACAAATATTATTTTATTAATTGATATAATAATCCTAAAAATCTTAGGTTCAGCCAAAAGACTTATATAATAATATATTTTTCATTGATTAATTCCTGTAGTAGGGTGTGGCAAAACAATTTTTAAATTTCCTATGTGTAGTCTAGTGATTAACCCTAGGATGTCACCTAAAGAGAAGTGCACACAAAATCATTTTGTCACATTAAAATGAGGGTAAAAATGTTGTGTTTTTTAAATGTAATTTGAAATTCAAATGATTGAAAAACTATGATATTAGAAAGGGTGATTAGGTCAGGGTCAGTTTCCTAATTTTAATACTATCCTTATTCAATTTAATTCAATCCTCTTCTTCTTTGTTGATTAAAGTGATTTTCCACAATCTATTCCTCTCACTTCTTTGGTGAAATTATGATGGTGAGAGAAAACCTTACCAAGATCTCAGTTTGGTCAACACTCCTTCCGTGGGAAAAATAGTTGTATTGAATATCCTTAATTGACATGGGCAATACCCGATCAGGTCTTGTTTATCCCAAACAATCAAGAACATTCACTACCCTTTTTACACGTACTGACGATCGTCGAGTACTTCACCACTAATTCTTGGTTTATTCCATCGTATATAAAACACAAATTAGTGGAGGGAGATAATGATTATTTTACCAAGACAAAAATAAATAACGAAATTAAAATTTAAGAACTATCTCACTTTCTAATAAAATCTACTATATTAAATTGAAAACAACTTTTAAGAAGAAATAAATTTCATTCAATTAAGTCCAAGAACTCAAACATTACAAAATAGAAAACCAACACTTCCCCAATCACTCCAAATGTTTACCCCACCATGGTAAGTGTCATAGAGATGAATGGGGAAGAATAAGGCATTAGAAAACAATGAAAAAGAAAAGAAATAAAAGAGAATTCCAAAAATATCTCCTCCTTGGTGTCCCAGAAGGAATGGGATAGAATGAGAGATGCTTTTAGAGGGTGGAGCTCTCCTCCTTTTATACCCAAAATTTGTCCCCCGAATGGTGACGCGTTGTAACCCCATTAAGTGACATATTCATGCGTTGATATCTTTTATAATGTTGTTCATAATTATCTTGGGCCTTTCCCCTAAAAGTATTAGCGGATTTGGACATGTATTGCGAGAGTTATGGCCATTTTACTCTTAGCATTTATTCTGTCCAGTTAGACTCGCCAAATCACAAAACTCCAGATTAGGATGCCTTAATGGCCCTTAAAACGGACAATTATTAAGCCTTACCTTCATGAAAGATGTTCTAAAACTCCTTTCGTATCCACCCACCGAATATCACAACAATTGGTTCCACCAAGAATTATTTGTGGACCCCATACCAAAAATCGGCAGAACTGTAAAAAGTATTCATGGGACAACTTGTGAGCTTCTTTTGAGCTTCTATATGGTCGATTAATATTTTGGTCTAAACATAGAAAATGAAGCCCTAGATGTCTTGAATCTGTAAAAAAATAATTTTTCAATTTGGATTAGTGTAGATAATGTTATGGCCAAAATACAGAAATATTTTAAAACTGTTAAAAATCCGAAATGATCCATTTTTTCTGTTCATCTCAAAATAACACCAATATCATAAAAATGAAGCAATTAATCTTATATGAACACTTTTGTAGGTTTAAAAAAATTAAATTCAATGTAAATTTAATTGAAAATATTTTCTCTATCAATTCCCCCACACTTATCACTTGGACTCCTGGACAAGTAAAACTCAAATCAAATCAAATCCAATCCAAAACACATACCAATGAAATATAACAAATCCATACTAAGAAACAAAAAGATATAATGCCTCATCAAAAACAATTATTTCATGTTCTCCATTTTATATTTTAATATATTTACACTTCATTTCTTATCCCATGCACACAAAACACCTACCTCATAATAATTTTCTCTCATCTCACAAATAAAAATGTTGAACAAGGCTTTTCTCATCCAAACTCACACAAGAGTCACCATAGGCTTGATAAATTTCTACTTCTCCATCCCATGTGAGTCAAGGACATGTGTTTCTCATGAGGACATTTTAGGGCTGTTCTGTGGCTTCTGGTTGGTAGGATTTAAATGTTAAAAATTATGAGGCTGAAAAATGAGGGCTTGGCTCTTTTTGAAGAATAATTGAAAGATTATAATTTTCACTCAAATATGGTCTCCTTCTCTCCCCCTTTGTAGAAAATAAGATCCATCATCATTCAATCAGATCAATATTTCAGTAGTAAAAATTTCAATCTTTTCAAACATGATTTTTTAAAGCTCTAGTTAGTCACAACTTTCTTTTTACATTGGAAGCTCCAGAAAGACACAACTTATCTTATCATTAAAGCTCCAGAAAAGTAAAAACTTTTAATAGAATGAAATATTCAGTACAAACATCAGCTCTTCAACATTTTATAGTCCACAAAAACTATCACCAAATGAGGTAGTACACCACAAGACATCTTCTCCCACACTTAAGTTCAACTAGATCGTGCAATGTCACTTCAAGAGCAGGTAGGATAGGGAAAATTGGCTCGTAATGTGGATAACCTAATAGGATATTCATGGATACTAGAGGATAAAATGATTAATGTATAAGGTAAACCGTAATGAAAAGGATTATTTTGAAAAGGGGGCTTCAAACAAAATAAATCCCTCAATCATTTAAAACACACGTACCCCAAACCCTTAAGTTTTGAAAGGAATAAATCAAATTCTGGTTAAAGCAAGAATGGTATGGTTCTCTCATGAAATGATTTTAATGAAAAGAATATCACAAAAATGGTTCAGAAGCCTCACAGGAAAGTGATTTCAAAGATAGGGACAGTGAAATATGGTATGGGTTTCAAAAATCAGTGTACTTTTCATTAAATTCCAAAAGATTTGAACTCAAATCAAAGTTTTTCAGAATTCATTTAAGTTTAGTTTCATGGAATATATTGGTTCACTCATTGACATGGGTTTCAAAAATGGTAATGATAATCATTTCATCTCAAAAGTTTCAAAAAAAACACACCAAAAATTGAAAAATAAACAGACAAAAATATGAAAACACGCATTTATTTTATTTTATTTTTTTGAAAAACAAACACAAAATGAAAATCCTAAACTAAAAAGGTTACCTCCCCCACACATAAATGATTCATTTTCCTTAATGTATTCAAGTGGATTTAACATGTAATCCAATTTTAAAATGAATCACAACAGTAAGAAAGTGTAAAGGAGAGGTACGACCTGACTTATTGGCAATGCAATGTTGACTTTGGCTCCTCAATGTTGCTCTTTGAAAACCTAAAAAAAGTAAAAACATCACATAAGAAATTCATTAAAGGAAATGAAAATACAATTTGAATAAGAAAAGAATGATGAATCTTGGTTTAATCCCCAAAGCGGAACTTGGGGTTTGACTGCCTCTAGAGGGGTAGTTCTAATCGTTTATCCCCAATCTGATGGTGGGTGAGGTTTCTTACTCATGAACCAATAAAAATTATTCTTTCCAGTATACACCTCTTCCTTTTTTTGAGGACTCCAAGTATATAGCACAAAAAATCCACCCCTATGAGAATTATATAATAATTGAAATGTGGGGGTAGGATAATGAATAAGTCCTCTTACTTCTGGGTTTCCATTTGCACAACATCTTCTTTATGCTCCAGTGTTTTTTTAAGGTATGCTATATGAATAGAAAAATCAAATGGAATGTTAGAATTTAATTATATTTGAACAAAATTAAATCAAGATGTGTTAATATAAAATTCTTCCCTATCAATTTCTATGTGTTGTGTCTATATTTCCTCAATAAAATCCACTTTGATCTCTTCTTGAACACCCTCCAATAAATGTTCAACAAGTTTGGGGAGCTCCAGATGTTCTTCTTCAGATGAATCTTCATTTTTATCATCTTCCTCCAAGGAAGTACATGTATTGGATGAGTCAAAAAATTTAAAAGAAGGGGAGGTAATACTCAATTCAGTTTCAACAAAATCAAAATATAATGAGTTCATGAAAAGATTATCTCCCTAAGTTTGTTCATCTTCAATCTCTTCTTCAATGGACAATACCTCTTGGAGTTGAGTATTACCAGGTAGAGGCTGGTAGTCAGTCTCCAATATATCTTGAATCTCCATAGAAAAATAAGGGATGACTAATGGGGGTTCTTCTTGGAACATGGAAACTTCATAAAATTCTGGAAAGTATTGGGAGAACTCTATTAGCTTTCAGGCCATCACTTCAAAAAATTATTTGTTCATGTCCTCCCTTAGTCCATATATGAATTGTTTGAATGTTTTCCACTATTTATTTTTTTTCCAAAATAACCTCACCTCTATAACAATAGATGAAACATTATCCTCCTCAGAAAAGGTTGAGTCAATAATTGGTTCATTTATTGGTGGGTAATTATTCCATGAATTAAAGAAATAATCATTTGAGAGCAACATGGAAAAATATTTTTGTGTTTTTTTTAATTTTAAAAGTGTCAAAAATTTATAATTAGTTTGTGGCACTACCTCCCCGGAAACGACGCCAAGTTTGACGCACGCCTATCATAGGGCATGGAAAAGAAATTTTTAAATATCTTAAGTGTTGTCTAGTTATTAACCCTAGGAAGTCTCATGAAGAGGAGTGCACACAAAATCAGTTTGTCACATTAAAACGGGGGTAATAATGTTGTGTTTTTTAAATGAAATTTGAAATTCAAATGATTGAATAACTATGATATTAAAAGGGTGATTAGGTCGGGGTTGGTTTCCTAATTTTAATGCTATCCTTGTTCAATTTAATTCAATCTTGTTCTTCTTTGTTGATTAAAGTGATTTTCCACAATCGTTCCTCTCACTTCCTTGGTGAAATTATGATGGTGAGAGAAAACCTTACCAAGATCTCGGTTTGGTCAACTCTCCTTATATGTAAAAAATAGTTATATTGAATATCCTTAATTGACATTGGGAATACCAGATCATGTCTTTTTTATCCCAAACAATCTAGAACATTCACTACCCCTTTTACACGTACTGACGATCGTCGAGTACTTCACCACTAATTCTTGGTTTATTCCATCGTATATAAACCCGAAATTAGTGGAGGGAGATAATGATTATTTTAACAAGGAAAAAATAAATAAAGGAATTAAAATTCAAGAACAATTGAACTTGATAATAAAATCCACTATATTATATTGAAAAAAACTTTGGAAAAGAAAGAAATTTCATTCAATTATGTCCAAGAACTCAAACATTACAAAATAGAAAACCAACCCTTCCCCAGTCACTCCAAATTTTTATCCCACCATGGTAAGGTTAATAGAGATTAATGGGGAATAATAAGGCATTAAAAAATAATTAAAAATAAAATAAATAAAAGGGAATGCCGAAAAGTACTCCTCCTTGGTGTCCGAGAAGGAATGAGATGGAATGAGAGATGCTTTTAGAGGGTGGAGCTCTCCTCCTTTTATAGCCAGAAATTGTCACCTGAATTTTGACACACTGTAGCCCCATTAAATGACATCTTCACACATTGAGACCTTCTAAAATGATGGTCATAATTATATTGGGCGTTTCCCCTAAAACTCTCAGCGAATTTGGACATGTATTCCGAGAGAAATGGCCATTTTACTCTGAGTATTTATTCTATCCAGTCAGACTCGCCAAATTGAAAAACACCAGATTAGGATGCTTTAATGGCCCTTAAAACAGCCAATTCCTACGTCCTTACCTTCATGAAAGATGTTCGAAAACTCCTTTTGTGTCCACCCACCAAATATCACAATAATGGGGACCACCAAAAATTATTTATGGACCCTACACCAAAAATCAGCAGAACTATAAACAGTTTTCATGAGACAAATTGTGAGCTTCTTTTGGGCTTCCATATGGTCGATTCAGCTTTTGGCCAAAAAAAGAAAACGAAGCCCTGGATGTGTTCAATCTTTAAAAGAAAGAATTTTGCAATTTTCATTAGTGTAGATAATTTTATACCCAAACTATAGAAATAATTTAAAATTGTTAAAAATCCGAAATGGCCCATTTTTTACTGTTCAGCTCAAAATAACACCAATATCATAAAAATGAAGCAATTAATATTATAGTAACACATTTTTGGGTTTAAAACAATTAAATTCAATGTAAATTTAATTTAAAATATTTTCTCTATCAATTCCCCCACACTTAGAACTTGGACTCTTGGACCAGTAAAAATCAAAACAAATCAAATCCAAAACACATACCAATGAGATCTACTAAATCCATACTAAGAAACAAAAAGATATCACGCCTCATCAAAAAAAAATATTTCAAGTTATGCTTTTTAGATTTTAATATATTTCCACTTCATTTTTTATCCCAGGCACACAAAACACCTACCTCAAAAGAATTTTCTCTCATCTCACAAATGAAAATGTTGAACAAGGCTTTTATCATCCAAACTCACACAAGAGTCACCTTAGGCATGATAAATTCCTACTTCTACACCTGATGTAAGTCAAGTAAATGTGTTTCTCATGAGTAAATTTCAGGGTTGTTCTGTGGCTTCGGGTTAGTAGGATTTAGATGTTAAAAATTCGGAGGCCGAAAAAGGAGGGATTGGCTCTTTTTGAAGAAAAATTGCAAGATTCTAATTTTCACTCAAGTATGGTCTCCTTATCTTCCCCTTTTTAGAAAATAGGCTCCATCATAATTCAATCAACTCTGGATTTTAGCAGAAAAAATTTCAATATTTTCAAACATGATTTTTTTTAAATCTTCAAATAGGCACAACTTTCTTTTTACATCGGAAGCTCCAGAAAGCCACAACTTCTCTTATCATGAAAGCTCCAGAAAAGGCACAACTTTTAACAGAATGAAATATTCAGTAGAAACATCATCTCTTCAACATTTTATATTCCACCAAAAGTGTCACCAAATGAGGTTGTACACCACAAGACATCTTCCCCCACACTTAAGTTCAACTAGATCATGTAATTTCACTTCAAGAGCAGGTAATATAGGAAAAATTGGCTTGTAATGTGGCTAACCTCATAGGATATTCATTGCTACTTGGGGCTAAATTGATTAATGTATAAGGTACTCCATAATGAAAAGCATTATTTTAAAAAGGGGGCTTCAAACCAAATAAATTCCTCAATCATTTAAAACACACATACCCCAAACCCTCAAGTTTTGAAAGGAATAAATAAAATTCTGGTTAAATCAAGCATGGTCTGATTCTCTCAAGAAATGATGTGAATGAAAAGAATATCACAAGAATGGTTCAAAATCCTCACATGAAAGTGATTTCAAAGATATAGAGAGTGAAATATGGAATGGGTTTCAAAAATCAGTGTAATTTTCATGAAAGTCCAAAATATTTGAATACGAAACAAAGTCATTTCAGCATTCATTTAAGTTCAGTTTCATGGAATAGATTAGTTCACTCATTGACATGGGTTTCAAAAATGGTAATGATAATCATTTTATCTCAAAAGTTTCAAAAAAAAAAACACACCAAAAATTGAAAAATAAACACACAATAATATTAAAACACACAATTTGTTTTTTTGTTTTTTTTATTTTTATTTTATTTTTTTTGAAAAAAAAACACAAAATGAAAATCCTAAACTACAAAGTTTACCTCCCCCACACTTAAATGATGCAGTGTCCTCAATACATTCAAGTGGATTTAACATGTAAGCCAATTTTAAAATGAATGACAACAACAATAAAGTGTAAAGGAGAGGTACAACCTGACTTATTGGAAATGAAACGTTGACTTTGGCTCCTAAGTTTTTCTCTTTGAAAACCTAAAAAAAGTAAAAACATAACATAAGAAATTCATTAAAGGAAATGAAAATTGAATATTAATAAGAAAAGAAGGATAAATCATGGTTTAATCCCCCAAGTGGGGCCTGAGTTTGGACTGCCTCCAGAGCGGCAGTTCTAATCATTTATCCCCAATCTGATGGTGGGTGAGGTTTCTTACTCATGAACCAATAAAAATTCTTCTTTACAACATACACATCTTCCTTTTTGTTGAGGAATCCAAGTATATAGCACAAAAAATCCACCCCTATGAGAATTACATAATACTTGAAAGGTGGGGGTAGGATAATGAATGAGTCCTCTTCCTTATTGGTTTCCATTTTCACAACATCTTCTTTATGCTCTAGTGGTTATTGAAGGTATGCTATATCAATAGAGAAATCAAAGGAAATGTTATAATTTAATTATATTTGATCAAAATTAAAGAAATATGTGTTAATATCAAATTCCTCCCAATAAAGTTCTACGTGTTGTGTCTCTATTTTCTCAGGAAAATCCACTTTGATTTCCGCTTGAACACCCTCCATTAAATGTTCAAGAAGTTCAGGGAGCTCCAGATGTTCCTCTTTTGATGAATCTTATTTTTCATCGACTTCCTCCAAGGATGTACATGTATTAGATGAGTCAGAAAAATTAAAACAAGGGGTGGTAATACTCAATTCAGTTCCAAAAAAGTCAAAAGATAATGAGTTCATGAAAAGATTATCTCCCTGAGTTTGTTCATCTTCAATATCTTATTCAATTTACAACACCTCTTGGAGTTGAGTAGTACCAGGTAGAGGCTGGTAGTCAGTCTCCACTATATCTTGGATCTCCATAGAAAAATCATGGATGACTAATGGGGGTTATTCTTGGACATTGGAAACTTCATAAAATTATGCAAAGTATTTGGAGAACTCAGTTAGCTTTTGATCCATCACTTCAAAAACTTCTTTGTTCATGTCCTCCCTTAGTCCATCTATGAATTGTTTGAATGTTTTCCCCTCTTTATTTGTTTTCCAAAATAACCTCACCTATCTAACAATAGAAGAAAAACCATCTTCCTCATAAAAGGTTGGGTCCATAATTGGTTCATTTATTGGTGGGTAATTGTTCAATGAATTAAAGAAATAATAATTTTAGAACAACATGACAAAATATTTTTTTTTAATTTGAAAAGTGTTAAATATTTATAATTATTTTGTGGCACTACCTCCCTAGAAACAACGCCAAGTTTGACGCATGCCTGTCGTAGGGGGTGGCAAAACAGTTTTTGAATTTCCTAAGTGTAGTCTAGTGATTAACCCTAGGAAGTATCCTGAAGAGGAGTACACACAAAATCAGTTTGTCACTTTAAAACGAGGGTAAAAATGTTGTGTTTTTTAAATGAAATTTGGAATTCAAATGATTGAAAAACTATGATATTAAAAAGGGTGATTAGGTCAGGGTCAGTTTCCTAATTTTAATGCTATCCTTGTTCAATTTAATTCAATACTCTTATTCTTTGTTGATTAAAGTGATTTTCCACAATCGTTTCCTCTCACTTACTTGGTGAAATTATGATGGTGAGAGAAAACCTTACCAAGATATCAGTTTGGTCAACTCTCCTTCCATGTGAAAAATAGTTGTATTGAATATCCTTAATTGACATGGCCAATACCCGACCGGGTCTTGTTTATCACAAAAAATCAAGAACATTTACTACCCCTTTTACACGTAGTGACGATCATCGAGTACTTGATCGGTAATTTCTGGATTATTCCATCATATATAAACTAGAAATTAGTGGAGGGAGATGATGATTATTTTACCAAGGAAAAAATAAATAACAGAATTAAAATTCAAGAACGATCGCACTTGATAATAAAATCCTCTATATTTAATTGAAAACAACTTTGAAGAAGAAAGAAATTTCATTCAATTACATTCAAGAACTCAAGAATTACAAAATAGAAAGCCAACCCTTCCCCAATCACTCCAAATGTTTACCCCACCATGGTAAGGATATTCGAGATGAATGGGGAAGAAGAAGGCATTAAAAAACAATGGAAAAGAAAATAAATAAAAGATAATACCAAAAATTTCTCCTTCCTGATGTCCCAGAAGGAATGGGATGGAATGAGAGATGCTTTTAGAGGGTGGAGCTCTCCTCATTTTATAGCCAGAATTTGTCCCCCGAATTTTGACATGTTTTATCCCCATTAAATGACATCTTCATGCATTAATCCCTTTTATAATGTTGTTCATAATTCTCTTTGGAGTTTCCCCTAAAAAGCTCGGTGGAGTTGGACACGTATTCCGAGAGTTATGCCCATTTTAATCTGATCATTTATTCTGTCCAGTCAGACTCTACAAATCACAAACTTACGGATTAGGATGTTTTAACAGCCCTTAAAAAGGCGAATTCCCGCAGCCTTCTGTTCATGAAAGAAGTTCTAAAACCCCTTGCGCATATACCCACCGAATATCAAAACAATTGGGCACACGAAGAATTATTTATGGACCCCACACCAAAATTCGGCAGAACTGTAAACAGTTTTAATGAGACAAATTGTGAGCTTCTTTTGAGATTCCATATGGTCGATTCAGCTTTTGGTCTAAAAATAGAAAATGAATCCCTAGATGTGTTGAATCTGTAAAAGAAAGAAATTTTTAATTTGGATTAGTTTAGATAATGTTATGCCAAACTACAGAAATAATTTAAAATTGTTAAAAATCCAAAATGGCCCATTTTTACTATTCAGATCAAAATAACACCTATATCATAAAAATAAAGCAATTCATCTTAGAGTAACACTTTTGTTGGTTAAAAACAATTAAATTCAATGTAAATTTAATTGAAAATATTTTCTCTATCAGTAATTAATGAACCAATTGGTGTAAGACCTCAAGCTTCTACGGTATGCTTCTCTTTGAATAATACATTAGCGTGTGTTGTACGCAACTTCGAGTTCTAACACACACCACAACCAATAAAACTAGCCGTTATGAATTGTAATACCCACTTTTGGAAATTTTATAAATTTTATCTTTCAAAATGGACTTAATTTTTAGATTTAGAATATTGAAATTATCCTAGGGTGAAGTTTTCGTATTTTTTAGAAAACATTCAAATTTTGATGAATAATGAAAAATATTAAACATTAACTAAAAACAACTGTTTAATCCAAATAATTTATAGTGATAAATTATACTATTGATTGGTTTTAAAGTATAATTAGAATATATTTTTTCCATTTAATCCAATATTGGTAATTGGATGTAATTTTATATTTAAATTAGACATAAACAAGTGTCAATCTTTTGATATTTATTATTTCTTAAAAAACACGCTCTTTGTTTTGACAACGAGAATTAATTTTAAATTAATTTCTGCCATTTCTGTGTTTTGAATTTAGAAAAATAGATTACATATTTAGAATCAGGAGGTCCAAATTGTGTAAATAGGTAACTTTTATTTTTAGACATTTTGAATAATTACTTCAGTAAATGTTTTATTTACCATGGTTAAAGGGTAAATCCGGTAAATAAGGGTAAAAAATAATATTATAATAATATTAAATTATCCTAACACGTGTCCTAACCCTATTGGATGATACATTTTCGACCATGGGCATATTTGGGTTGATTTTGGGACCCCATGGAGCCACATGTAAGTGATAATGACACTTTATATTAATTAAGTTAAAGTAAATACAAAAATGACATAAGCATATATCTTTTAGAATTCTTTTTTACATAGGGTTATATATGTTATATTTTCTACTATAAATATTTATTAAAAATATAAAAATATTTCCTTCATAATGGTATTTTATTTATAAATTTTAAACATTGAATAATTAAATTTATTTATGACACAAAAATGATGCTGTATTTTCATTATTAATGAAAGAATCAAATAATTTGTATTATAAATGTTAAAATAAATATAATTTGAAAGTTTTTCACTAGTGCAAAAACACTTTTTAGCGTCGTTTTTTTTAATTTTTAACGTCGGTTATAAACCGACGTCTTTATAGGCGACGTTAAAAATACAGTTTTCATGTCGGTTCATAGAAACCGACACGAAAAATAATTCGCTTATGAGCTTCGGCGTCGGTTTTTTATAAAACCGACGCCGAAGCTACATTTAGACATTATTTTCCGCGTCGGTTTATTAAAAAACCGACGCGAAAAATAGAGTCGACTAGGTTTTCGGCGTCGGTTTTATATAAAACCGACGCCGAAATATCGGTTTTCCGCTTCGGTTTTTCTAAAAACCGACGCCGAAACTAATTTAGACAAGATTTTCGGCGTCAGTTTTTTAAAAAACCGACGCCATAGCAAACTTTCGGTGTCGGTTTTTAAAAAAACCGATGCCGTAAATAATTTTTTTTTAAAACATTCGGCTTCGGTTTTTAAAATAACCGACGCTGTAAATAATTTTTTTTAAATAAAATACATATATTTTCTCCTCCAAAAAAATCGGAACCCTGAAAAAAAAACGAAGTATACAAAAACAATTAAACAACTTTAACAGAAGTACTTGAGAAAACTCAAAGTAAAGCAGAATTAAAATACACGTACCTATATGGTGCATTTTCTTAATCTAACCATACTCAGTATCAATCATTGTAAGTTTCCTCCCACAGATAGCACCAATCCAGTCAAAACAGTAATGAAACTAAGGAGATGTGCGTGAAAAAATCAATCCAAGATATTAGTGCAATGAATAAACATTAAATGAAAATGTGTAATTTATTTGAATAATTCATTTTTTCACAAAGTAAATTACCAAAATGAAATGTTACGACTCCTGATCAAAATTCCAGGAACACTCAGCCAATGCAACCTCTTCCTCACCTCCCCCACTTAAGATGTTGGGGGTGTCTTTTCACCATAGGATCCCCACCACCCCCAACCTCAGGTTTTTATATTTTCTCTGTATAGACGTGCATTACCCATTCACTATTGTTATTTGTTTAAGTTATGGAATAACAGAGAAATAAGTTTTAGTGCAAAAAATAGGTTAGAAAATTGAAATCAAATGCAGATTGAAGACATAAAGAAACATACCTTAAAAATTGACGCCTTCTATTTTATCTTTGTGCAAACCCACTAAGCGTTGTTTCAGGTATTATGTGATATGCTTCTCGGAAATCATTTTCCGATATTTATTTGCATAAAAAATAAAAAGGCCTAGAAGATATTGATGTGCATGCAATGGAGACAATTTTTAGTGTTTGTGAATGTTATTTCGCTATACGAATCTCTATGTTCATGATCCAAGTACCACCCTCCAGATCTGTCACTGTACAGACAAATGATTTTAAGAGATAACAATGAAAAGAAATATAATAACTAATTATGAATTAAAATACACGTACCTGAAATATACGACATGCTTATTGTTGGTTATTGTTGAAGGATTTATTTGATTATTAGTAGATTCAATAATACAGTTTTTGCAGAGGCACTTGAGAAAACTCAGTAAAGCAGAATTAAAATACACGTACCTGAAATATATGACATGCTCATTGTTTGTTATTGTTGAAGCATTCATTTGATTATTAGTAGGTTCAAACACCTAATATATCATAAGAGTTAGTTTTTTAAACCCATATATATTATTATTTATAAATATTAGTATATACATACCTCAAATCTTAATCAGACTTAACAAATAGTCCTCAAAAGTAGATTGAATATGGATCATATCAGATTGAGAATATGACTGTGAATCATTTAATACCTACAATAATATTGAATGATATGAAATTAATAAATAGAAGAAAGTGGATGAAAATATATAAAAAAATTAATACAACTAACCTTATGAAAATCAGTAGTTTCCCCAGTTGTGATTATCTCGTACATAAATCGTAGAATATAATAACCACATTCAACATGTCCATTTTGACGATGACACTGCAGTTATAAAACATTTAACTAATAATGAAACCCAATATATAACAAAAATATAAAAACTAATTACCTGTACTTCCACATATTTGATTTTTGTTGGTTTCTTTTCCTTTGTAAAATGTTTCCATGAACTGTATTTTTTTATATAAGAACTATTAAAACTTGTGTAAACAATTAAAATTAAACATAACAAACTTCTAAAAATAAAAAAACAACTTACCTGTTTAATAAGTTGGAAAACGGTTTACGCACTTTTCCTATTAAAGAGAAAAACCAATATAAGGTGCATTCATTTGGGCAAAATACACCTAACATCCAATGCCACCTATAATACAAAAATTTCACAATTAATGACATTATAATGATCATGAGTTCAAAATTATGTTGATATTCTTACTTATCAAGAAATGGAAAAAACCAGCACTGAATCTCTGTTTGTGATAATCTCTCGGATATATATTGAACTCTTTCATCATTTTTCACATGTTTGACTTCCAAGGAAATGTACCCTGGATCTATAAAGCTGTAAATGCTTGTAGTTTCATTTTGTAAAAGAATCCTGTATAGATACCTAATTTAAAAAAAAAATATAGTTAGTCAATGACATAACAATATTTTATTAAAGAAATAGCAATTCAAACGTCAATTTACTTACATGGAAAAGAACTGCACCACATTCAGCCCGATCTCTTCAAAATTAACTAAATTCATGATATCTTCTTTCAATATTCTCAATTTATAATTTCTTCCACATATATCGGACGTCATCCGAAACTCATAGATAAAATTCAAGGAAGAAGAGCACTGAGATAATCATTTCAACCCAGAAGAAATATCAGAAGTATCTACAGCCGACTGTTTCTGAACATTTTGCTGCATTTGTACAGTTTATTTTGCTTTCAGATATTCCTATATAAGTTAAACGTCAGAAAACATTATAAGTAATTTGGAATCATTTCTAATTACTATTTAAAAAAACTCATACCTCATGTGAAATATAACGAAGAAGTTCAGTTGGCCAAAGAAAAAAATGGCCCATACATTCCCCAACACTGGTGATCTCCGCAGTAGGAAATGGTAGTAGAGTAGTAGGATCTATAATAACAAGTACTGATACTCTAAACTGACCCATCTGCATAGGCTGATGATGTACCGAGTCCCCCAAAAAATACACTTGTCCTAACGCAACAATATGTACATGAGGATCTCCCGCAAACAACTCACAATATAAGGTTTGATCCGATGGAGGAGGTGGAGGCTCAAAGTTAGCAGGTGGGGCAGGGTAGTCAGGGTGAGCAGGCTGAGAAGTCAGAAAAATGAAAAGGGTATATTAGTGTTCAAAATTTATAACATAGAAAAATTGATTAAAAATTAAATAAAATAATATACCTCAAATGGTTGTGCAGACGGGGCAGGGTAAGCAGATGGGGCAGGGTAGTCCAGGTGAGTTGTCTGAGAATGTTGAAAAATGAAAAAGTTATATCAGTGTTTATAATTTATAAAATAGAAAAATTGATGAAATTAAATAATATACCTCGGAAGGCTGCCCAGACGGTGTTGGGTAAGCATATGAGGCAGGATAGTCTGAGTGAGTAGGCTGAGAATGTTGAAAAATGAAAAAGTTATATCAGTGTTTATAATTTATAGAAAAGAAAAATTGTTAACAGTATATAATATAACTCGGAAGGATGAGTAGACTGTGACTGTCTTGCCAAGTGTTCTAATAAATCCTTCTGTACTGTTGCTTGAATTTGATCACCCATAGACCGTTTCATATCCTGCAGCTCTTCTTTTAAGGATTCGATTTCCGGGTCTCTTGGTTGCTTACTCTTACCAAAAACCTTCCGATTACTAACACCCTCCTGATGTCCTCTAACACGGCTGGGGTGTTCAACCTTTCCCAAAGCAGTGGCTAGGATATCCATCCTACACTCGGGGATAAAAGAGCCCTGTGTCTCTTTCTCCTGAAGTTCATCCTAAAATGAAAAATAAAAAATTTATATTAGTGTTTATAAATTATAAAAAAGGAAAATTGTTAACAAAGAATTAATATTTACTTACAATTCTATCAGCCACTTGATGAGCTTCGTCTGTAAGATATTGTTCATTTTTTCTTCTTCTTGCTCGTTTCCATTTCTCATGGCGAGTGGGAGGAGATGGAGGACCATACTGGACCTCTTCTGAACCACTACTTGATCGAGCTCTTAATGCTTCAAATTTTTCTTCAATAATTTTCTGCTCCAAATACGAGTATCCTCCACGTGATAAAGTATGAGGGTATACGTTTTTCAACTGGATCTCCTGATGAGATCTTCTGGAGGCCGGTTACATAAAAATAAACACATAAGTAATAAGGAAAATATAGCATAAATTTTAAAATATAAAACAATTACAATACCTGAAATTT
Source organism: Viscum album (assembly GCA_963277665.1). Taxonomy (NCBI): domain Eukaryota; kingdom Viridiplantae; phylum Streptophyta; class Magnoliopsida; order Santalales; family Viscaceae; genus Viscum; species Viscum album. The sequence continues at coordinate 1,740,972,080 of OY728155.1, forward strand.
CTCTTCCTGACGACTGTCAAAAAATCGCTTCCATGTTTCTTCATCTATATATGGATACTTAAGACATGGGCTTTCAAACCTTCTCTTTCCAAAAACATAATCTTTCGTCATTTTGTTTTTAAAATCTCTCCATCAAACCGCCGCTAAAGATAGATGTCTTTTCCTAATTTCTTTGGTTTCCTCAAAATTGAATGTCATCTGTAATTGAAAAAATTAAATATGTCATTTAAACTATATAATATTAAAAAAATGAGAGAAAATAAATAAATAAAGATATTTTACCGTCACGGCCTCCCAAAGCTGTTGCTTCGCCGTCCTGTCCACTGACTTCCAATCAGGATATAAAATACTAATCCTGCAACGGCTCTGCATCGCTATATAACTGACAAAATGAACTGCATTTGGGCCAACTGCATTATTATTATCATCAAAACGGATGTGTGATTTTTTATCATCACGAGCGAGTGATAGTTTTGGTAAACGTGTAATACCACGTTTACCAACTAGAGAACTTGATTTTTGAGTAGTAACTGGAGAAGTCTCCTCCGTCGAGGACGCACCAGTAGTCCTGCAATTTTTTTTTATAAATTAACAGTTTTATTTCATTAAATATGTATATTACTGAATATTTAATAATATGTCAAAATAGATATACCTCGGTAACTGCTCCTCTCTATCTGTATTTGACATTGCTACTAGAAAGTGTAATGAAATTTTGGGTACCTGCATATCATTAGAAAACTGAATAATTAGAAACAAGGAAATGAAAAATAAATATGTAAAAATAGAGTCATGCATTTGTAAGTTTTAAAAATAGACACAAAATATAAATATTTACCAGAAAAATTAGGAGACTAATTTATTGTTTTCCCACGTCCCTTCATCATGATCGGTACGTACTGCATGCACTATGTCTGTCTTATATTCATTGTAGTCAGCTGAAAATTGCATAATAGATGAATAAGGATCATGTAAATCACTAGCATCATCAGAATCATCATCATCACCCAAATGATATCTTTTCCCTTGCAAAACAACTGACCACTGATCATTCGACGGATCAATGACATAAAATACTTGTTTTGCATGTGTCGCCAAGATAAATGGTTCCTCATTGTGATTAAATCTTTTCAAATCAACCAGTTTAAACCCATATTCATCATGTTTCATGCCACTATTACTATCAACCCAATTGTACTTAAAAATAGTGACTCTAAATTTAATATAATCAATTTCCAATATGTCTTCAATAACTCCAAAATATGATGTTGATGCAGAAATTGGGTTTTTATCTTTGGCACTCGAAAAATGCACTGCTTCAGCGAATACCATCACACCACTATTCTGAACGGTACTCTTGTCATCCAAGTTTTTTGTGTAAAATGTGTAGCCATTGATATCAAAACCAGACCAAGTGATCACATTAAAATATGGTCCCCCTGATAACCACTTCAATGTTTCTGATACAGATATATCTGGGGTGACTTTCTCTTTAAACCATGAAACAAATGTCTTCTTATGCTCAATCATCAACCACTTTTCATTTCTTTTCTGATATCGTAACTTTAATTCAGCAATATGTGAGGATATATATGGTTGAACCTCATCTGTGTTGTTCAAAATGTATAAATGTTCTTGCATCACTTCATCACGTGGAATGAACTTTACCTTTAAGCCTCGAACCCCTCTACCTTCTCTGTCAACTGTCATATGTTGAGATAGAGGGAGACCAATATGCTCCACCTCATTCAAATAATCAGTACAGAACTCAATCACCTCTTCTGATACATATTTTTGAACAATAGAGGCCTCTGGTCGATAAGGATTTTTAACATATCCTTTCAAAATTTTCATATATCTTTCAAAAGGATACATCCATCTTAAATAAGCAGGCCCACACATTCTTATCTCACGCACCAAATGAACCAATAGATGAACCATTATATCAAAAAATGTGGGTGGGAAATACATTTCTAGTTGACAAAGAATAAGAGTTGCTTCATTCTCCAACAAATCTAACAAATTTGGATCAACGACTTTGCTACAAATGGATTTAAAGAAATTACATAACCTGATGATTGTCTTCCTGACAGCCTTCGGTAATATACCACGCACTGCTACTGGTAGAATTTGTTGCATTAACACATGGAAATCATGTGATTTCATACCTATTAATTTACAATCCTTCAATGACACAAAATTATTCACATTTGAAGAAAAACCGCTGGGTACTTTAATACCATGAAGACACTGACAAAAATTCATCTTTTCAATCTTGCTTAATGTGTGACAAGTCGGAGGTAAATATGTTCTTTTTCCTTTCACAGCGAGAGCTAACTCCAAACGTATTCGCATTAATATCAAGTCCAATCTAGCATGTAATCCATCTTTTGTCTTTCCTTTTATGTCTAACAAAGTTCCAAACAAACTATCACATATGTTTTTCTCAACATTCATAACATCAATGTTATGTTTTATCTCTAAAAATCTCCAATAAGGTAGTTCGAAAAAAATAGACTGCTTCTTCCAGATATGTTTTTGTAAACTAGAACTTTTTCTCTTTCCAAATGTTGAATCAATATCTTTCACTCTGTCATAATATTCTTCAGCTGACAATGGTTGAGGGGGGAGGTTGTATTCATGTAAACCATTAAATGCTTTTCTCAATCTACGATAAGGATGATCAATTCGCAAAAATCTTCGATGTCCCATGTACACTGTCTTTCTTCCATTCTGCAATTGATAATATGAAGTTTGTTCTTCACAAATTGGACATGCTTTATGTCCCTTAACACTATATCTAGATAAGTTTCCATATGCAGGAAAGTCGTTTATAGTGAACATTATCATAGCACGCAAAAGAAAATACTCTTTCTTGTATGCATCGAAAACTATAACACCTTTCTCCCATAGCAGTTTTAAATCCTCAATCAATGGTGTAAGATACACATCAATATCATTTCCCGGTTGTTTTGGTCCAGAAATCATCAAGCTCATCATAACATATTTTTTCTTCATACATAGATGTGGGGACAAGTTGTAAAGTACCAGCAAAACAGGCCATGAACTATGTTGGCTACCGAGGCTCCGATATGGATTCATTCCATCAGTACACAATCCCATTCTGAGATTTCTAACTTCACTTCCAAAATCATGAAATTTTTTATCAAAACTCTTCCACTGTGGTGAATCGGCAGGGTGACGTAAGTTACCATCAGAAATGCGCTCATCTGAATGCCATCTTAACCTTTTTGCATCATTTGAATTTGCAAATAGACGCTTCAAACGAGGAATAATTGGAAGGTACCAAATTGCTTTAGATGGAGTTTTGATTTTGGTACCTAAAAATAAATCAGAATTGAATTATCAGAATTGTTTGAAAAAAATATTGGATGATATCATTGGAAAGTAAAAAAATTGATTTTTCATAACGTTACATGACATCACCTGAAAATGAATCTGAGTAGACTTTCTCATCCATCTTATAGCGCGATGTTCCACATGTAGGACAACTTGATAAATGTTCATTTTCTTTCCTATACAGTACACAATCATTGGGGCAAGCATGTATCTTTTTATACCCCAATCCCATTGGGCATAATAGTTTCTTCGCCTCATAATTGGAATCTGGAAGCCCATTGCCTTCTGGAAGAAGCTCTTTTAAAAGCTCAAGTAAACTGGAGAAACTTTTATCACTCCACCCATTTTTTGCTTTTAAGTTAACTAATCTCAAAACTGCTGATAACACTGTATATTTACTGCAACCTGGGAATAATGGTTTCTTAGAATCCCCATACAATCATTCAACAGTTGGTGTTTTTTCGATGGTTTCAACACCTAAATCATGAATTAATTCTTTAATATGATCCTCTGCCTTATTATGAATATCGTCATCAACATTGGATGTTGAATTTTCAGTTCTTTCACCATGAAAGATCCAACGTGTATAATTAAGGCTAAAACCATAACAAATGAGATGATCCTTGATTTCTCTGAAGTTTAAATTTCTCATATTTACACACTTCACACATGGACAGAAAATCAAATCAATATTTTGATTATGCCGTTTAGAAAATTCCAAAAAATTGTCAACTCCTCTTTCATATTCACTAGTAGTTATTCGTAGATAAATCCAATTATGATCCATTAATACCTGATATCACAATATAATTGATGAATATATTAAAACATAGAAACATTTAAATATCTATCAGATAAATTGTAAACAAAAACATATTCCATAAAAACTATTGATAATCAGATAAAAGACATCAGATATGAAACACGTTTACAAATAGAGTAAACAGTTTATTTTCATATTATATACATGTCTGTTAACGACATTCTAATTTCATAAAAAATTATAAAGTATCAAAATTTAAAAAATAAGATCAAGAAAGAAAATGATATGTCATTTCAATCAATGATGTAGTTTAAAATAAAATAAATTAATGATTGGTTCTTTGATTATTCTGAGGATACTATTGAACATGATGAAGAGTAAGTTAATAAAATACTTCTTATTTTTGTGAACATAATAAATAAAAGAGTCAAATAAAAAGATAAAATTCCTCAATATTTAAATTTTGTTCGAAATTGACATTTTGCAGTTGGGTCACATGGTAAAATATAAGACATCCAAATAAGTGTATCATTCATACTGGCTCATTTGGTTTATTTATCTCCTAAGGTTATTTATAATATGGTTTTACTCCGAATAGTGGGTATAGTCTCCACATTATACGTTTATAAACCTATAATGATGCTTAGGAGCCTCAATTATATTGGGACGCATGCTTGAGTTCATTGGTAATATGACTCATGGCATCAGTTTATGATCCCTCACCACTGACACTTGATGTGGTTTCCCATGATTTTTTTCTATTCTCCCACATAGTTTTTGTAAATTATATGTCATTATCATTTTAGTATATCTTTATATTGATACGAAGACACTTCTCTTTATCCATATCTAACAGATCAATGCATTTCAATTTCACATTTCAGTGGATAATCACCATAATCCAATCTATATTATTTTATTATTGAACATATAATACATAATACATATTCTATCAAGGGATTTAGGTGTCATCGGCCCAAAAACAACACCATAAACTATCTTGAGTAACATCAATGATTTTACTTTTTCTAGATTATTTTTTTCTTGCCAATATTCCCTTTTATAAATGAATCACCTACATAAATGTCATCAATTGTGAGTTTGGGAAGGTCTAGAGAACTATTATTACTAGAAATGATTTTTTTATCGTTTTTCAAGAACCAAGATGAGATGCCATCTAACCAGAAACCCAACACAGTCTGGGATATGGCCTGAAGGGCGTTCTTGATCCCCCAAAGCTGGAAACTACTATAGGGAATCAAAAGAATAAAAAAGGAATGATTTATCCCAAAAAACTACCAAGATCAATATCTAAATTGAATACATGGTAGAACTAACAATAATAAACATCAATTAATAGATAACTAATCCAAATACAAAAACTTCAAAATAAAAAAAACGAAAAAAAACTTATGATACACCATGAAATCGTGATCTCCATGTGACCTCTTTGTCACCACCAAACACAACTCCAACATGCTCTAATGGAATATTTAACTATAAATAATAAACTACAAAATATATTAGGTCAACCAATGTTGTTTGGAACAAGTATGATGTGATCATAAATAGCTCAGTAGGTTATCACACCCTATTCAATGCATTTCCTTTCCAAAAAAGTCCAAAAAAGGTTAAAAAATATATATAAAGTAGGATTTTAATTATTCTAAAAAACAAAACAGATATTTACACAAATTCCCTTTTTTAAAAATCACACATGCATCATTTCTTTTCAAAAATGGTTTCACAATAAAAATTCATTTTAAAAACAAAACCAAAAATATAATTTATTACTAGATGATCAAATAGTGAATATAATGAATGTAAATGAAACAAATAATATGATATAAACTTGAAGGGATAATGACCAATAAGAAGTATAAATAAATAGAACATACAAATAGATAATAAATGGAATCTCTTAAACATATCTAGAGGAAATCCGTGGAGGCACTCAGTTTGGAATCAAATACCAGTATATAGTGCAAATCCATAGTCAATAACCAGTTTTCTGTTATAAACTATCCAATCTAGTGGTACATCCAAATAATATTCAACCATTTCCATGTATTTACCCACTTATACATTTCAAGTGAAAAAATGGTGTGATAGAAATAGAGAAATAGGAAGAACGCTTACCAGAAATTGTGCAAATGAAAAAATCCTTCAAAAATGTCCGTCCAAGATCGCAAATCAAGTTCGAAGGTCGTCGGGAGTCCGAAGTGCAGCCGCGGAGCTTGATTTCGACGATCAAACAAAATAAGGGTTTCGGCCAAGATCGCAAATTAGGTTCCAAGGTAGTCAGATGTCCGAAGGGCCGCAGCGGAGCTTGATTTCGACGATGAAAAAAAATGAGGGTTTCGTGACAGTGGAGCTCGATTTCGACGGCAGAACAAAATGAGGGTTTCAGACCCCGAATAATTTATAAGAAATTTCGCTTCGGTTTTAAGGAAAACCGACGCCGAAAATTTTAAAAAAACATTTCGGCGTCGGTTTTTAGGAAAACCGACGCGAAAGTTTTAACTTATGGCGTCAGTTTTTAGAAAAACCGACGCCGAAAATAAAAATAAAAACTTCCGCGTCGGTTTTTTTGAAAACCGACGCGGAAAGTTTTTTTTTAATTATTTTCCGCGTCGGTTATTATAATAAACGACGCGGAAAATATGTTAACTAATATTATTGGCATCGGTTTTCTGCAGAACCGACACCATTAATTCCCCGCACATACTATTCGCGTCGGGTTTTAAAAAACCGACGTTATTACGCCGACGCGAAAACCCGTATTTCCACTAGTGTTGATACCATACATGAATTTTATTGGTCAATATGACATTTTAGGATTTCTTAAATGAATTTTTTTCAAATTAATAAAGTTGTTAAAACTTTACAAAAATCAATTGTTAAATAGTGTCAACATTGACATAAATGGGTTATTAAAACAAATATTATATTATAAATTGATATAATATTCCCAAAAATATAAGGTTCAACCAAATGACTTATATAATGATAGGTGCATTATTAATGAACTACTTGGGGTTCTTTTGGAAGTATATAGTATGTTTATTAACTATATAACATAAAAATACAAAGAGACCAGGTAAATGTCAAACTATTTAACTAAGAGTTAAATCTAAAAGTTATGGTTAATATAGTGACACAAACATGTCTAAAACCTATTGGTTGAGTAGTTTTCAACCCATAACCACCTTAGACTTTAAATAATAAATTTTGGATCCATTATAAACCTCAAATTATTTTATTATAAAATAATATTTCTAGCTTTTCCTAAGGTGCCCCTCACCCCAATTATAAAAGGGAACTCCCCCTTCTATCTAATTCACACCTTAAAAGCCTTTTGGATTGGCCAACCCCTGCCCAAATATCCTATAAACGTCCCTAAATTCATCCTAGAGGCCTTACTTTAGTCATAAATACAACTTAGGAAGACCTTTTGATCAAATCAAAAGGAAGAACCTGAAGAGGAGGTAATGATTTCACCACCCTCTTTCAAGTTCTTTTATTCTTACACTTCTTATTTATTTGTTATTTCCATTCTAAAATAATAACTCCAGTATCTTATATATACTGTGATGTTATTATAAATATGTTACATCCATATTCATTATTCTATCCATCCTTTGAATGACATGTCACCATACACGCATACGTATGGATTACCGTCTCCACGTCGTGGTGTAATTGTTATTCAATACATTATTATTTGGATGGGTATAATAATGACGTGTAATTTATGTAAATAATAAATATAAAATGATAATGATTATGTATATATGATATACCATCCAATTATATATTATTTTAATATCAAAAGAATGATATTGTCGCTCGTGCGTACGTACGAATTACCGTCTCCATGAACGTGATGAGATTCATTCCCCATCGTATCCATTCAATACTAATTTTCGGTAGATGATTAAAAATAATGTTTAGAGACTTTATATAATTCTGGATATGAATAAGATACATAACATCCATAACAAATATGACTCACATAACAAATAATATAAAGTAAAACGAATCTGTTAACACCCGAAACAGCGGTAATACTAAGATATTATTAAAAAAACAATGTTAAAAGATCATATATGATATAATAGTAATGTATATGATTATTGTATAATTTAATAACAATTATTTCAAAATTATAAAGGAGGTTAAACTACCCTCGATCAATGAAAAGTACAAGGTAAGGGATTATTTCACAATCTCTTCATTATCTGAGGTTGTTTATACATAATTATCTACTGGGAACTCTTTATCATCTACATCCATGTTTCTTAAAAATATATTTCAAATCATTCTTACTATTTTACATACTATGGGTTAAAGTCATTTATATACTTGTTTGAATTTTTATAAGATTTTTATAATGGAATCTTTATGTTGTTTTCCAAACAAGGTCCTTTTTAACCTTTTTGACAGAATTAAGGTAAGAATGTCTTTTTTAACTTATATGGTGTGTGTGACTATTTTCTGCCATTATAAAATCATCAAAGCTTCCCTTACAATATTATAAGAATATTTTCAAAGTAAATGTTTTCTTTTACAATTATGTGACTTTTAAATGATTTCAGAAAATGAGATATTTCTCTCAAATAGTTTTGATTTCATCTATGTCAACATCCTTTGATGGATTTTAAGCTTATTTGAAGTTGATTTATTATGACACAAAACTTCCATATTGTATTTAAGGTTTTGTGATATGTTTGACTGTGGATGTGTTATTTTTATACCATTCATGGTTTATGGGGAAATTATTGACATTTCGTATGCTAGTTTTAATATGAATGTTTATGTTATATTTAAAACTGTTCATATAAGGAATGCATTGGACTTAGTAAGTGACGGGTGGAGCCCTCTATAGCTCCTCAATGAATTAGTAGGTCTAATGAGACAAACTAGTGTCTTTCCATAGGTCCTTGAAAAAATTTTATTTGTAGTATTGGCATAAGTCCTTGACTACGTGGTTAGGATAGTCTGTCATTATGCATTACATCATTATGAAAGTGGTTATTGATATTGCATGTGATTATTCGACTAGTAGAATATCCATGTGAATAAGTAAATGACATTATTTAATTTTAGTTTTTTTCATATTATTCTGAATTTCAAGTTTAAACGGATTTTGTTTTAGTTATACATTGCCTTAAATGTTTATGCTTATTTATGAAAGTTTCCACTATATTTTTTTCATTATTGAGCATCTGAGCTCACCCCTTTCTATGTTTTATTTTTCCCAGGATGTGAAGAAGTATTTTAGGACTAACCTGCAGGGATAGTCTGAGGGGATATGAGTGTATACTATGGAGACTATGTTGTTGTATTTTTTCATTTTATGATGTAATGTAAGACTTATGAATGTATCTAGTGTTTTCAAGGCTACTAAACTAATCGGTCTATCAAGACTTGATCTTTTGGGATCATGAAAATGTTATGTAATAAGGCACCGACTCTGGGTAACTGGGGACGAGGCGTTACAGTTGGTATCAGAGGAAGTTTAGTACAATCCTTGGAAGCTAGATTTAGATAAACTCTGATTTGAGCATATAGACCTAAGATGGACTTTGAGGATTAGTATATAAGAACTTCCTAGAATTTTGGTATTGTAGAGATTTTGTGAGTTTTCCAAGAAATAAATCCCTGTCTATATATGAGAAGGTAGAGGTGGCTCTGGCACAGATGTACCTAGGGGTAAAACCCAAAAACACCGCTTTGAGCCAGACTCTAATGGGAACTGGTGCATGACAATGGGCCTTGCTGCACTCATGGTTACGAAACTCTCGGGGGGATATGCTTATGATAATTATCATTTTATTTATAAACTATTATGAAGGGTTTATGTGTATATAATTCCTCAAAGAAAACATTTTTTATGATTATGTATTATATCCATAAACTGTTCAATTTATGTTAAGTGTTTTACAAGTTTGGATTTATGTATTGTGATTCATAAACTAATCTAGTATATGAAATTGTTTAGAAATGGCGCCTAGTGGAAGGAATGGAAACAGTATCAATTCACGCACGCAATGTAAGGATTTCACTCTCGTTCAAGATAATTATAGTGAAGCTGGTGATACAACTGGTGCTGATCAACTTATCACCATACCGAGACAACTCACTCAGGTTATGAATAATAACCTTACTCGTATGGACCACCCTTATCCGCAACGTAGATGATCAATGTTATATCGCTTCATGAGGAAACAACCACCAACATTCAATGGGGGTACAAATCCACTAGTATCTGAGCAATGGATAAATTCATTAGAGAAAATATTCCACGTCTTGGGGAGTTGCGAAAGGGAAAAAGTTATCATGGCAGTTTACCGCCTCACTAGAGATGCTGATCAGTGGTGGTCATTAATTCAAAACACGAAGGAAAATTATTAAGTATCAAATATGTAATCTAGGGAGTTTATAGAGATTTTCTTAGAAAAATACTTTCCTGGTGACCATCGAGCAGATATGGAAAAGCAATTTCTGAGTCTAAGGCAAAAGGAGGATGATAATGTCGCAAAGTATGAGGATAACTTTACAAGGTTAATAAGGCATGATATAGATTATATACGTAACCCAAGAAGTAAGATTTATGGTTTCTTTGATGGGTTAAAACCATTTATTCATCGAGCATTAGTCTCACAATCCTTCTCGTCATATTAAGATATTGTCTCATGTGCTATCAAGACAGAAAAAGAATTCTCTAAGTATAAGGCCCCAGCCTTAAACCTTACTTAATCTTGAGTTATTACAAGATTATACATTGAGGATCTTTTCAGGTTTAGAGTTTTATATAATTAGATCATAAAACTTTCATTACATTCTACATTTAAACAAAGTGGTTACATAGAAGATAGTATTCATTTTTCCCATCAACGGAAACATATTTAAAATAAAACACGGATTCTTTCTTGACACTTCATTGACACTATCATCATATCATGTACCCTTCCCTTGACCTGTGAAAAACATTTCAAAACCTTGGGATGAGCATAAAAAGATCAGTAAGGGTTATAAAAAATATAGAAAGGAAACATGAGTTCATATATACATAAGAATGAAATCATACTTTACCCATAAAACATAGGCACTTTAACATACCTCATAAAATCATGAATAAATCATAGAAATCATAAGACATAAAAGGTAACTTGAGGCATTCATAACATTTTTAAATAGGGAGTAACCCTCTTGGTTACGTTTGGAATACCCACCATAGTATATTCCCTAAATCTCTTCGGAGAAACCTTAACGTTTCACTCCTTCACGTTACCCAATGCATTGGAGAGCTATATCGGGCTCACCTGCCCTTAGTTTATCATGGAACCACCCGTCTTCATAACAATGCCCAAGAACCATAACATAATTGTATCACATAAAACATATATAAAGGAAACATAACATTTCCACATTTCAATCACAAGATATCAATAAAACTCATTGATATAATAAAACATTATGAAAACCATTTTCAATACCAAAATAAATGAAAAGTAAAACATGGTATTTATTTTTCTTTAAAAAAATGGTATGGCTTGTAGAGGAATTCAAAACTCAAATAATGGTCACGGCGGCAGAGAAGTCATTGTCGCCGCATACGTACGACAAAAACATTCCCTTTTGTCATTTTGTAAAAAGCTTCGTATAAAAAGATTATTTTTGGATAAACATAAAAGTCAAAGGGGTTTATACACCATATAAAATAAGGTTGCGTATAAATCAAAATATGCCTCAATGAAAGGAGATTGAGACGAAGTCCCATAGAAAGACGATATCCTTGGATTAAGGATAAATAAATTACATAATTATGTGTGATAAATGAATACACCAAACATAAGTGGATATTAAGTTTAAAAAAATCAGAGGACATTCACACATATTCATAGAATGACATATTCAAGGAGTACAAGTTTATCCCAAAGAATCAAAATTGGGTTAAGAAATCCCTTGCAAAAATTTGACAGCCTAACGACGTCACTTAAAAATTTAGAAAAAGAGTTGATGAGAGATAAAAAGGGTATCTCGTCACTTGGACATAAAATTTACATCAATAAGGATATAGAAGAAAATATCCCAACATAATAGTATGTGAATTAAAAGACATAACAAAAGAAGTCTTTTAAAAAGAGGAGGGTGTAACGTTCCCTTACCGACTTGGGTAACTTTCGAAACATACACCCTGTGAAAGAAAGACAATACAACATGGATGTAAATACTCATAAATGAAATTATATTACAAAATGAGTAAAATAATGGGCAGTACATACACCACTCAAAGGAAATTGTGGAAAATGTAGCATAAATCCCATGTGAATAAAAGTGAGATGAAAAATCCCTTACGAAGACTCGGCAGCCTAACGACGCCACTTAAAACATCCAAAATGGATTGATGAGAGAAAATAGGGTCTCTAATCATATTAACACAAATTTTATAGAAAGAGGAATATAAAAGAACATCCCCCAACATAACAAAGAGGAGCTTAAAAGAAGTGTCATAAAGGAGAGTACTTAAAAAGAAAGAGAGAGGATAGATCTCTTACAAAAATTCGGCAGCCTAACGGCGCCACTCAAAACTTCCAAAATGGATGGATGAGAGAGAATAGGGTCTCTCATAATATTAACATAAAAATTACAGTAATATTAATATAAAATAACATCCCAATAACAAAAAAGATGAGCTTTAAAAGGAATGACATAAAAGAGTGTACTTAAAAAGAAAGAGAGGAGTAGGATCCCTTACCTCAAGTCTGACATGTCTTGTTCATTTATTTATATTCCTGAATAATAAACTTGAGTTAATTTCTACTTTCTTAAGAACCTTTTTCAAGTTCATTATTCCTTTTTTATCACTTATTACCATGTTATGAACATTATGTAATTATTTAAGTTAATAATGGTCGTTTTTTTGATCATTGGTACTTGAGTCAAAAGTGGACTTCTAATATTTAAAAGTTGTTCACGTAGTCAAATATCCATTATCTAAATAATTATATTCATGATTTAGATGCCATATATTTCATATATATCCATTATATACATGAATTTATAATATTTCATAATCATTTATAGGTAATAAATGAAATGCACCGTTCATGGAGACGGTAAGCCATACGTACACATGAACGCTACTTTCATTTCTATTTCATATTTTATGGAATGGAATAATAATGATATAAAGGTATATTATAATTCCAGTATAATATAATATATAGTATCATAACTCCATCCTTTATACGTCCCACATATGGTATTAACGAATCAAATCACTTTGAGGTGGCGGTAGTCCGCACTTCCTTAAATGAAGATATCGCGTTTACCCATAATGGAAACCATAAAGATATGCCATAAATGAAAAATACAGAAGCTTAAGTAAAACATAAACATATTATATATAATATATAAATATAGTTACATCTTAATTTCCACCTTTTAAGGTGATATATGAGTGTTGAACAATCATCGTTTCGTGAGGCAGAAATTCGCCATCCACGGAAACAGTATGTTCTTTAACCATTAGATGTAGGTTTGTGTAAGTTTAGCTCGAATACTTCTTATAAAAACATCCTAGTATATTTAAGATATTGGAGTTGTTACAAAAGAAATGAATACAAAGATTTTAGGGGGTTGGAGAAGCAAAATAAAACAAAAGGACTCAAGTGAAGACATTACCTTAAAATCGGGTAACTCCCTTTGGTTTGAGCTCAAAGGCTTCCTTGGGAAGACTTCTGTCCAAAGTGAGGCTTCAAGGAGTTATAGAGGGATGTGGACATACAAAATGGGCAGGGTTTGGCCGAGCCAAAGGATTTGGAAGTATGGGTAAATAGGTAGAGGTGGGGGCCTTTTATAAGAGGAGAGGAGGGGCACTCTTGGAAAGTAAAGAAATGTTACTTTATTTTAGAATGAGTTTCGGATTTTAATGGTCCCACATTGATTGTTTTCTAGGATAAGGTGATAAGGGTTCTAAATCCACCCATACAATAGGTTTTTTACTTGTTTAGGTCTTATATTTTACATTATCTTCCCATTTTATTTAAATCCTTTATTAATGAGGTAATCGCTGCATCATCATGATGTCATAAATAATTTAATATATTTAATGTCTAAAAATTATAAAACAAATATCATGATGTAGGAAATATTTTAATATTTTATATTAATATTAATATTCAAAAATATGAATTGTATAACCCCATGTAACAATTGTTTTAGTAAAACATCTCATGTTTGCGTCATTTTTACTTTAACATTAAATAAAAAGTTATTTATGTCATTTCCAACCAAAGTGGCTCCATGGGGTCCCCAAGTTGACACATGGATTTTCTGGGTCGGCCATGACTCATCCAATGAGGGTAGGACATCTTTCTAGGTCATTTAATATTATCAAAACATTATTTTTAACTTAAACTACACTAATTACCTCTAATCGCGATTAAAAACTTAAAAGTTACTATTAACCAAAAAATTATTTTAATTATATTGAACCACATTTTACTTCTTAATGAAAACCATGTATATTGGATTTTTTAAATTCAAAACATAAAGGTGGCAAAATTTCATTTAAACGGAAAATCAGTTTTTATAAGTACCACTTAGTGGTTTCACTATTCATCAAAATTGAAGTTTTTTAGAAAAATACCAAAACTTCAACCTAAGATATATTTGATATTCTGAGTTCAAAAATGAAGTCCATTTTAAAAAATTCAAAACATATAAGTTGCATTAATTAATTTAATAATTAATTCCCGCTGACATAGCAAATAGCGTATTTTTATGAAACAATAAGTATCAAAAGATTGACACTAGTTTAAGTCCAATTTCAAAGTGAAATTAATTCCAATGACCACAATTGGATTAAATGGTAAAAATATATTATAATTTAACTTTAAAAACAATTAAAAAGATAATCTAATCATATAAATAAATTATATTAAAAAGAGGTTTTGAATTAAAATACAACATTTGTCACTATTCATTAAAAATTGAACTTTTTCTGAAAAATACCAAAAATTTATAGAAAGTAAATTTTGATGTCTCGATTCTAAAGAAGAATTTTATTTTGTCAAATATAACACATAAAATTTTCAAAAATTTGATTAAAAAGGGGTTCACCATCAAAAGGTGGTTAATCGACCTTTTAAAGAATATTAGAATGTTTATGCTTAAAATTGGATTCATTAGCATTTTTAATCCTCTAACATTTATTGTAAAAAGTAAAAATATTTGACAAACACACATACTCATTTTTTGTTAGTTTCCGTTCTTTCCCTCCATTACAATGGCTAGGCATTAACTACCATTTAAAATAATATTATTTTATTATTAGAGTGCAACGTAAGATTTCAAAGGAACTTGTTGTCACGTATTGGGTACGCCATCGAGCATAGAGTTCCCTTTAAAGTAATATTAATATTAGTTTCACAAATAGGGATAAATATAAAAATGTCATATTATTTATTTACCTGGGGTGTTACATCCTTCCCCCCTTTTGGGAATTGCGTCCTCGCAATTTCAAAATTGGGCTTGAAAACTCCATTGAAAGTCCCACATAGGAAAAGGAGTAAATTAAACTATCACTTTAAAATAAAGAAAGGGAAGTACAAAGGTCACCCGATTTAACCCAAACTAGGATTCCATGTATGAAAATATGGAAATGGAGGAAAAAACAAAGGGTCATGTTCTGATGGAGAGTGATAGTAGACATGTCTAGGAGAAAGTTAACCATAAGAAAATCACAAACTTGTGATGGGTTAAATGGTATTTGATTCCCCAGAAGGAAAAGTTAACAGAAAACGCTTTTTTTTAAGTTACTCTTCATTGAGGAATTTGTTTTTGATCTTAAGGAATCATACTTACTTGTCATGTTGACTTTCAACTTTTATTAGATTTCTTACACAAACTCATATTTTCTCCAAAATACGAGTATTTAGGAAGACTTGTTCACTATAATCAACTTCTAGAGAATCTCCTAATCCACAAAAGAGAACTATATAATTCCCATGTTTTTAGACTTTAACCAAAACCAAAACCAAGATGGTTAGTACAAGATCAGATAATCCAGAAAAGGATAACCCTTTATAAAAATAAAATCTCTTCTTAATCTCCAAAATTTGTCCAACAAAACCCAAAGTTCAACGAGGACCATTTGATAAACAATTTTTCCATAAAATTCTTCAAAGTAAACCAAACTAAGATTGAAACCCAGATATTTGAAGGATTTAGTCACATAGTCCTCTAAGTTAAATCATAACATTTATCTCCAAACAACATCAGTTGCTCCTAAAGTCTCGTATTAAAAAGTAATTAGCCTAATCACATATCCTCTATGATAGGTTAATAATTTTCATAAATAACCCAAAATAAACTTACTATTGATTCCTAAAATCATCTAACTAAAAATAATTAGTCAAACTAACTAGGGACTTCACGTAGTCCAGCGGTAGGTGATAAATACCAGTCGCACTTTGGTTGTGGGTTCGATTCCCACAGCTTTGTCCGACGTGACGTGTTGTCACACGGTCTGCGTGTTGTCCTTTTTCCAAAACTATATAATTCTTAAAACATTCCCTAAAACGAGATAAAATCTTCAAAAATAATCATTACATATTTTAACCTCATGTTTATCTCATGCCTTTCATCTTCCACCAAAACATATAATAACCCATAATTACCTCAAAAGTAAGGATCATATAAACCCTAATAATTATTACCTGAACTTCCACATCGATTGGTCATCTAGTACATGATGCATTACAGAACATACCAAGGTACAAGTGGTTGATAATGACTCCTGGATAGTTGGTTTAGAACAACCGTGAGTTTCCTCATTGAATACCCTATTTCATCCAGTCTCTTAATCAGAGAACCACCACAGTTTCCTTCAAACCTATTGTCACTTTGGTGACTGCTAGATCCATCCATTTACTAAAACCAAAAAGCTCAGAGTGAGTATATAAACAAAACCATCATGTACTAATGAGGAAGATAAACACTAAGATATATACTTACTCATTCACTTTATCTAAAACTAGAACTCTTTCTGAAATCCTAACCATTATGGTAATGTCACTTATGCTTAAAGAATACCCTAACCTCTAAAGTTATCTAAACCGACCTCTGATACCAACTATAAGTACCCAGCCTTAAACCTTACTTAATCTTGAGTTATTACAAGATTACACATTGAGGATCTTTTTAGGTTTAGAGTTTTAGAGAATTAGATCATAAAACATGCATTACATTCCACATTTAAACAAAGTGGTTACATAGAAGACAATATTCATTTTCCCCATCAACGGAAATATATTTAAAATAAAACATGGATTCTTTCTTGACACTTCCTTGACACTATCATCATATCATGTACCATTCCCTTGACCTGTGAAAAACATTTCAAAAACATGGGATGAGCATAAAAAGCTCAGTAAGGGTTATAAAAAATATGGAAAGGAAACATGAGTTCAAATATACATAAGAATCAAATCATACTTTACCCCATAAAACATAGGCGCTTTAACAAACCTCATCAAATGATGAATAAATCATAGAAATCATAAGGCATAAAAGGTAACATGAGGCATTCATAACATTCTTACGTAGGGAGTAACCCTCTTGGTTACGTTTGGAATAGCCACCACAGTATATTCCCTAAATCTCTCCGGAGAAACCTTAACGTTTCACTCCTTCACGTTACCCAATGCATTGGAGAGCTATATCGGGCTCACCCGACATTAGTTTATCATGGAACCACCCGTCTTCATAACAATGCACAAGAACCATAACATAATCATATCATATAAAACATACATAAAGGAAACATAACATTTCCACATTTCAATCAAAAGATATCAATAAAACACATTGATATAATAAAACATTATGAAAACCATTTTCAATACCAAAATAAATGAAAAGTAAAACAGGGTATTTATTTTTCTTTAAAAAAACGGTATGGCTTGTAGAGGAAGCCGAAACTCAAATAATGGTCACGGCGGCAGAGACGTCATTGTCGCCGCATACGTACGACAAAAACATTCCCTTTTGTCATTTTGTAAAACACTTCGTATAAAAATATTCTTTTTGGATAAACGTAAAAGTCAAAGGGGTTTATACACCGAATAAAAGAAGGTTGCGTATAAATCAAAATATGCCTCAATGAAAGGAGATTGAGACGAAGTCCCATACAAAGACGGTATCATTGGATTAAGGATAAATCAATTACATAATTATGTGTGACAAACGAATACACCAAACATAAGTGGATATTAAGTGTAAAACAATCAGAGGACATTCACAAATATTCATAGAATGACATATTAAAGGAGTACAAGTTTATCCCAAAGAATCAAAATTGGGTTAAGAAATCCCTTGCAAAAATTTGACAGCCTAACGGCGTCACTTCAAAATTCAGAAAAAGAGTTGATGAGAGATAAAAAGGGTATCTCATCACGTGGACATAAAATTTACATCTATAAGGATATAGAAGAAAATATCCCAACATAATAGTATGTGAATTAAAAGACATAACAAAATAAGTCTTTTAAAAAGAGGAGGGTGAAACGTTCCCTTACCGACTTGGGTAACTTTCGAAACAAACACCCTGTGAAAGAAAGACAATACAACATGGATGTAAATACTCATAAATGAAATTATATTACACAATGAGTAAAATAATGGGAAGTACATACACCAATCAAAGGAAATTGTGGCAAATGTATCATAAATCCCACGGGAATAAAAGTGAGATGAAAAATCCCTTACGAAGACTCGACAGCCTAACGACGCCACTTAAAACATCCAAAATGGATTGATGAGAGAAAATAGGGTATCTAATCATATTAACACAAAGTTTAAAGAAAGAGGAATATAAAAGAACATCCCCCAACATAACAAAGAGGATCTTAAAAGAAGTGTCATAAAGGAGAGTACTTAAAAAGAAAGAGAGAGGTTAGATCTCTTACAAAAATTCAGCAGCCTAACGGCGCCACTCAAAACTTCCAAAATGGATCGATGAGAGAGAATAGGGTATCTCATAATATTAACATAAAAATTACATTAAGATTAATATAAAATAACATCCCAATAACAATAAATATGAGCTTTAAAAGGAATGACATAAAAGTGTGTACTTAAAAAGATAGAGAGGAGTAGGATCCCTTACCTCAAGTCCGACTTGTCTTGTTCGTTTCTTTATATTCCTGAATAATAAACTTGAGTTAATTTCTACATTATTAAGAACCTTTTTAAAGTTCATTATTCCTTTTATATCACTTATTACCATGTTATGAACATTATGTAATTATTTGAGTTAATAATGGTCGTTTTATTGATCATTGGTACTTGAGTCAAAAGTGGACTTCTAATATTTACAAGTTGTTCACGTAGTTAAACATCCATTATCTAAATAATGATATTAATGATGTAGATTACATATATTTCATATATATCCATTATATACATTCTTTTATAATATTTCATAATCCTTTAGAGGTAATAAATGAAATGCACCGTTCATGGAGACAGTAAGCCGTAAGTACGCATGAACGCTACTTTCATTTATATTTAGTATTTTATGGAATGGAATAATAATGATATAAAAGTATATTATAATTCCAGTATAATATAATATATATTATCATAACTCCATCCTTTATACGTCCCACATATGGTATTAACGAATCAAATCACTTTGAGGGGGCGGTAGTCCGCACTTCCTTAAATGAAGATATCGCGTTTACCCATAATGGAAACCATAAAGATATGCCATAAATGAAAAATACAGAAGCTTAAGTAAAACATAAACATATTATATATAATATATAAATATAGTTACATCTTAATTTCCACCTTTGAAGGTGATATATGAGTGTTGAACAATCATCGTTTCGTGAGGCAGAAATTCACCATCCACGGAAACAGTATGTTCTTTAACCATTAGATGTAGGTGTGTGTAAGTGTAGCTCGAATACTTCTTATAAAAACATCCTAGTATATTTATGATACTGTATTTGTTAGAAAAGAAATGAATAAAAATAGTTTAGGGGGTTGGAGATGCAAAATAAAACAAAAGGACTCAAGTGAAGACATTACCTTAAAATCGGGTAACTCCCTTTGGTTTGAGCTCAAAGGCTTCCTTGGGAAGACTTCTGCCCAAAGTGAGGCTTCAAGGAGTTATAGAGGGATGTGGAGATACAAAATGGGAGGGGTTTGGCCGAGACAAAGGCTTTGGAAGTGTGGGTAAAGAGGTATAGGTGGGGGCCTTTTATAAGAGGAGAGGAGGGGCACTCTTGGAAAGTAAAGAAATGTTACTTTATTTTAGAATGCGTTTAGGATTTTAATGGTCCCACATTGATGTTTGTCGAGGATAAGGTGATAAGGGTTCGAAATACACCCATCCAATAGGTTTTGGACATGTGTAGGTTTTAGATTTTACATTATCTTCCCATTTTATTTAAATATTTTATTAATGAGGTAATCAATGCATCATCATGATGTCATAACTAAATTAAAATATTTAATGTCTAAAAATTATAAAAAAACTATAATGATGTATGAAATCTTTGTATTTTTCTAATTAATATTTATAGTCAAAAATCTGAATTTTATAACCCCATGTAACAATTGTTTTAGTAAAACATCTCATGTTTGTGTCACTTTTACTTTAACATTAAATAAAAAGTTATTTATGTCATTTCCCAACCAAAGTGGCTCCATGGGGTACCCAAGTTGACCCATGGATTGTATGTGTTGGCCATGACTCATACAAGGAGGGTAGGACATGTGTCTAGGTCATTTCATATTATCAAAACATTTTTTTACCTTAAACTACACTAATTACTTCTAATCGCGATTAAAAACTTAAAGGTTACTAGTCACCGAAAAATTATTTTAATTCCATTGAACCACATTTTACTTCTTAATGACAACCTTGTATGTTGTATTTTTGAAATTCAAAATAAAAAGGTTGCAAAATTTCATTTAAACGGAAAATCAGTTTTTATAAGTACAACTTAGTGGTTTCACTATTCATCAAAAATTGATGTTTTTCAGAAAAATACCAAAACTTCACCCTAAGATATATTTGATATTACAAATTAAAAAATGAAGTCTATTTTACAAAATTAAAAACATATAAGTTCAATTAATTAATTTAATAATTAATTCCCACTGACAGAGCAAATAGCGTGTTTTTATAAAACAATAAGTATCAAAAGATTGACACTAGTTTAAGTCCGATTTCAAAGTGAAATTAATTCCAATGACTACAATTGGATTAAATGGTAAAAATATATTCTAATTTCACTTTAAAAACAATTCAAAAGATAATCTAATCATATAAATAAATTAGATTAAAAAGAGGTTTTGAATTAAAATACAACATTTGTCACTATTCATTAAAAATTGAACTTTTTCAGAAAAATACCAAAAATTTATACAAAGTAAATTTTGATGTCTCGATTCTAAAGAAGAAATTTATTTTGTAAAATATAACACATAAAATTTTTAAAAAGTGGATTAAAAAGAGGTTCTCCATCAAAAGGCGGTTAATCGACCTTTTAAAGTATATTGGAATGTTTATGCTTAAAATTGCATTCATTAGCATTTTTAATCCTCTAAAATTTATTGTAAAAAGTAAAAATATTTTAAAAACATACATAATCATTTTTTGTTAGTTTCCATTCTTTCCCGCCATTATAATGGCTAGGCGTTAACTACCATTTAAAATAATATTATTTTATTATTAGAGTGCAATGTAATATTTCAAAGGAACTCGTTGTCGCGTATTGGGTACGCCATCGAGCATAGAGTTACCTTTAAAGTAATATTAATATTTGTTTCACAAATAGGGATAAATATAAAAATGTCATATTATTTATTTACCTGGGGTGTTACATCCTTCCCCCCTTTTGGGAATTGCGTCCTCGTAATTTCAAAATTGGGCTTGAAAACTCCATTGAAAGTCCCACATAGGAAAAGGAGTAAATTAAACTATCACTTTAAAATAAAGAAAGGGAAGTACAAAGGTTACCCAAGTTAACCCAAACTGGGATTCCATGTTTGAAAATATGGACATGGAGGAAAAAACAAAGGGTCATGTTCTGATGGAGAGTGATAGTAAACATGTCTAGGAGAAAGTTAACCATAAGAAAATCACAAACTTGTGATGGGTTAAATGGTATTCGATTCCCCAGTAGGAAAAGTTAACAGACAACACTTTTGTTTTAAGTTACTCTTCATTGAGGAATTTATTTTTGATCTTAAGGAAACATACTTACTTGTCATGTTGACTTTCAACTTTTATTATATTTCTTACACAAACTCATATTTTCTCCAAAATACGAGTATTTAGGAAGACTTGTTCACTATAATCAACTTCTAGAGAATCACCTAATCCACAAAAGAGAACTATATGCTTCCCATGTCATTAGACTTTATCCAAAACCAAAACCAAAATGGTTAGTACAAGATCAGATAATCCAGAAAAGGATAACCCTTTAAAAAAATAAAATCTATTCTTAATCTCCAAAATTTGTCCAACAAAACCCAATGTTCACCGAGGACCATTTGATAAACAATTTTTCCATAAAATTCTTCAAAGTAAACCAAACTAATATTGAAACCCAAATATTTTAAGGATTTAGTCACATAGTCCTCCAAGTTAAATCATAACATTTATCTCCAAACAACATCAGTTGCTCCTAAAGTCTCGTATTAAAAAGTAATTAACCTAATCACATATCCTATATGACAGGTTAATCATTTTCATAAATAACCCAAAATAAACTTACTATTGATTCCTAAAATCATCTAACTAAAAAGAATTAGTCAAACTAACCAGGGACTTCACGTAGTCTAGTGGTAGGCGATAAATAGTAGTCGCACTTTGGTTGTGGGTTCGATTCCCGTAGTTTTGTCCGACGTGACGGGTTGTCACACGGTCTACGTGTTGTCCTTTTTCCAAAACTATATAATTCTTAAAACATTCCCCAAAACGAGATAAAATCTTCAAAAATAATCATAACATATTTTAACCTCATGTTTATCTCATGCCTTTCATTTTCCACCATAACATATAATAACCCATAATTACCTCAAAAGTAAGGATCATATAAACCCTAATAATTATTACTTGAACTTCCACATCGATTGGTCATCTCATACATGATGCATTACAAAACATACCAAGGTACAAGTGGTTGATCATGACTCCTGGATAGTTAGTTTAGAACAACCATGAGTTTCCTCATTGAATCCCCCATTTCATCTAGACTCTTAATCAGAGAACCACCACAGTTTCCATCAAACCTATTGTCACTTTGGTGCCTGCTAGATCCAACCATTTACTAAAACCAAAAAGTTCAATGTGAGTATATCAACAAAAACATCATGTACTAATGAGGAAGATAAACACTAAGATATACTTACTCATTCACTTTATCTAAAACTAGAACTCTTTCTGATATCCTAACCATTATGGTAATGTCACTTATGCTTAAAGAATACCCTAACCTCTAAAGATATCTAAACTGACCTCTGATACCAACTATAAGGCCCCAGCCTTAAACCTTACTTAATCTTGAGTTATTACAAGATTACACATTGAGGATATTTTTAGGATTAGAGTTTTAGAGAATTAGATCATAAAACTTGCATTACATTCCACATTTAAACAAAGTGGTTACATAGAAGATAGTAATCATTTTCCCCATCAACAGAAACATATTTAAAATAAAACATGGATTCTTTCTTGACACTTCCTTGACACTATCATCATATCATGTAACCTTCCCTTGACCTGTGAAAAACATTTCAAAAACTTGGGATGAGCATAAAAATCTCAGTATGGGTTATAAAAAATATGGAAAGGAAACATGAGTTCATATATACATAAGAATGAAATAATACTTTACCCATAAAACATAGGCACTTTAACATACCTCATCAAATCATGAATAGATCATAGAAATCATAAGTAATAAATGGTAGCTTGAGGCATTCATAACATTTTTACATAGGGAGTGACCCTCTTGGTTACGTTTGGAATACCCACCATAGTATATTCCCTAAATCTCTTCGGAAAAAACTTAACGTTTCACTCCTTTGCGTTAACCAATGCATTGGAGAGATATATCGGGCTCACCCGCCCTTAGTTTATCACGGAACCACCTGTCTTCATAACAATTCCCAAGAACCATAACATAATCGTATCACATAAAACATACATAAAGGAAACATAACATTTCCACATTTCAATCACAAGATATCAATAAAACACATTGATATAATAAAAAATTATGAAAACCATTTTCAATACCAAAATAAAAGAAAAGTAAAATAGGGTATTTATTTTTCTTTAAAACAACGGTATGGCTTGTAGAGGAAGCCTAAACTCAAATAATGGTCACGGCGGCGGAGAAGTCATTGTCGCCGCATACGTACGATAAAAACATTCCATTTTGTCATTTTGTAAAACGCTTCGTATAAAAAGATTCTTTTTGGATAAAAGTAAAATTCAAAGGGGTTTATAAACCGTATAAAAGACGGTTGCGTATAAATAAAAATATGCCTCAATGAAAAGAGATTAAGACGAAGTCCCATACAAAGACGCTATCCTTGGATTAAGGATAAATCAATTACATAATTATGTGTGACAAACGAATACACCAAACATAAGTGGATATTAAGTGAAAAACAATCATAGGACATTCACACATATTCATAGAATGACATATTCAAGGTGTACAAGTTTATCCCAAAGAATCAAAATTGGGTTAAGAAATCCCTTGCAAAAATTTGACAGCCTAACGACGTCACTTCAAAATTCAGAAAAAGAGTTGATGAGAGATAAAAAGGGTATCTCATCACTTGGACATACCATTTACATCAATAAGGATATAGAACAAAATATCCCAACATAATAGTATGTGAATTAAAAGACATAACAAAAGAAGTCTTTTAAAAATAGGAGGGTGAAACGTTCCCTTACCGACTTGGGTAACTTTCGAAACAAACACCCCGTGAAAGAAAGACAATACAACATGGATGTAAATACTCATAAATGAAAGTATATTACACGTTGAGTAAAATAATGGGCAGTACATACACCACTCAAAGGAAATTGTGGAAAATGTATCATAAATCCCACGGGAAAAAAAGTGAGATGAAAAATCCCTTACGAAGACTCAGCAGCCTAACGACGCCACTTAAAACATCCAAAATGGATTGATGAGAGAAAATAGGGTCTCTAATAATATTAACACAAAGTTTAAAGAAATAGGAATATAAAAAAACATCCCCAACATAACAAATAGGATCTTAAAAGAAGTGTCATAAAGGAGAGTACTTAAAAAGAAAGAGAGAGGTTAGATCTCTTACGAAAATTCGGCAGCCTAACGGCGCCACTCAAAACTTCCAAAATGGATCGATGAGAGAGAATAGGGTCTCACATCATATTAACTTAAAAATTAAAGTAATATTAATATAAAATAACATCCCAATAACAATAAAGATGATATTTAAAAGGAATGACATAAAAGAGTGTACTTAAAAAGAAAGAGAGGAGTAGGATCCCTTACCTCAAGTCCGACTTGTCTTGTTCGTTTCTTTATATTCCTGAATAATAAACTTGAGTTTATTTCTACTTGATTAAGAACCTTTTTAAAGTTCATTATTCCTTTTATATCACTTATTACCATGTTATGAACATTATGTAATTATTTTAGTTAATAATGGTCGTTTTGTTGATCATTGGTACTTGAGTCAAAAGTGGACTTCTAATATTTACAAGTTGTTCACGTAGTCAAATATCCATTATCTCAATAATTATATTCATGATGTGGATTCCATATATTTCATATATTTCATATATATCCATTATATACATGCATTTATAATATTTCATAATCATTTAGAGGTAATAAATGAAATGCACCGTTCATGGAGACGGTAAGCCGTACGTACGCTTGAACACTACTTTCATTTCTATTTCGTATTTTATGGAATGGAATAGTAATGATATAAAGGTATATTATAATTCCCGTATAATATCATATATAGTATCATAACTCAATCCTTTATACGTACCACATATGGTATTAACGAATCAAATCATTTTGAGGGGGTGGTAGTCCGCACTTCCTTAAATGAAGATATCGCGTTTAACCATAATGGAAACCATAAAGATATGCCATAAATGAAAAATACAGAAGCTTAAGTAAAACATAAACATATTATATATAATAAATAAATATAGTTACATCTTAATGGCCACCATTTAAGGTGATATATGAGTGTTGAACAATCCTCGTTTCGTGAGGCAGAAATTCGCCATCCACAGAAACAGTATGTTCTTTAACCATTTGATGTAGGTGTGTGTAAGTGTATCTCGAATCCTTATTATAACAACATCCTAGTATATTTATGATACTTTATTTGTTACAAAAGAAATTAATAAAAAGAGTTTACGGGGTTGGAGAAGCAAAATAAAACAAAAGGACTCAAGTGAAGACATTACCTTAAAATCGGGTAACTCCCTTTGGTTTGAGCTCAAAGGCTTCCTTGGGAAGACTTCTGCCCAAAGTGAGGCTTCAAGGAGTTAGAGAGGGATGTGGAGATACAAAATGGGAAGGGTTTGGCCGAGCCAAAGGCTTTGGAAGTGTGGGTAAAGAGGTATAGGTGGAGGCCTTTTATAAGAGGAGAGGAGGGGCACTCTTGGAAAGTAAAGAAATGTTACTTTATTTTAGAATGAGTTTCGGATTTTAATGGTCTCAAATTGATGTTTTTCGAGGATAAGGTGATATGGGTTCGAAATAAACCCATACAATAGGTTTTGTACTTGTGTAGGTCTTATATTTTACATTATCTTCCCATTTTATTTAAATCTTTTATTAATGAGGTAATCACTGCATCATCATGATGTCATAAATAATTTAATATATTTAATGTATAAAAATTATAAAAAAATATCATGGTGTATGAAATATTTTTATCTTTCTAATTAATATTTATAGTAAAAAATATGAATTTAATAACCCCATGTAACAATTGGTTTAGTAAAACAGCTCATGTTTGTGTCATTTTTACTTTAACATTAAATAAAAAGTTATTTATGTCATTTCCCAACCAAAGTGGCTCCATGGGGTCCCCAAGTTGACCCATGGATTTTCTTGGTCGTCCATGACTCATCCAAGGAGGTTAGGACATGTGTCTAGGTCATTTCATATTATCAAAACATTTTTTTACCTTAAACTACACTAATTACCTCTAATCGCGATTAAAAACTTAAAAGTTACTAATCACCAAAAAATTATTTTAATTCCATTGAACCAAATTTTACTTCTTAATGACAACCATGTATGTCAAATTTTTGAAATTCAAAACACAAAGGTGGCAAAATTTCATTTAAACGGAAAATCAGTTTTTATAAGTACCACTTAGTGGTTTCACTATTCATCAAAAATAGAAGTTTTTCAGAAAAATACCAAAACTTCACCCTAAGCTATATTTGATATTCCGAATTCAAAAATGAAGTCTATTTTAAAAAATTAAAAACATATAAGTTGAATTAATTAATTTAATAATTAATTCCCGCTAACAGAGCAAATAACGTGTTTTTATGAAACAATATGTATCAAAAGATTGACACTAGTTTAAGTCCGATTTCAAAGTGAAATTAATTCCAATGACCACAATTGGATTAAATGGTAAAAATATATTCTAATTTCACTTTAAAAACAATTCAAAAGATAATCTAATCATATAAATAAATTAGATTAAAAAGATGTTTTGAATTAAAATACATCATTTGTCACTATTCATTAAACATTGAACTTTTTCGGAAAAATACCAAAAATTTATACAAAGTAAATTTTTATGTCTCGATTCTAAAGAAGAATTTTATTTTGTCAAATATAACACATAAAATTGTCAAAAAGTGGATTAAAAAGAGGTTCTCCATCAAAAGGCGGTTAATCGACCTTTTAAAGAATATTAGAATGTTTATGCTTAAAATTGGATTCATTAGCATTTTTAATACTCTAACATTTATTGTAAAAAGTAAAAATATTTGACAAACATACATAATCATTTTTTGTTAGTTTCCGTTCTATCCCGCCATTACAATGGCTAGACGTTAACTACCATTTAAAATAATATTATTTTATTATTAGAGTGCAACGTAAGATTTCAAAGGAACTCGTTGTCGCGTATTGGGTACGCCATCGAGAATAGAGTTCCCTTTAAAGTAATATTAATATTTTTTCAACAAATTGGGATAAATATAAAAATGTCATATTCTTTATTTACCTCGGGTGTTACACTAAGTCTTAAAAATTTAAAGCAAATCCAGAGAAGAAGAGATCTACTGATCACTCTGGAAATGGAAATAAGGGGAAGAAGGTAAAATTTGAATATCTATCATGTAGTAAATGTGGGAAGAAACACCCCGGTACATACTTGAAGGGAATGAGAGTATGTTACAAGTGTGGTGAAAAAGGCCACCAAGCTCGTGATTGCAAGGGGAAGAAAGAAGCTACCGATGTTCAATGATAAAATTGCACGGAGATGAGAAATTATGCAAATGAATGTTCTAAGCATCAGAGGAACTTAACTCAGAAAAGTACAAGGGATAAAGGCCAAGATTATTCTATCACTACTGTTGAGGTTGAAGCTCCGAAAGATATGGTGGCAGGTAATTTAATGGTTTCCTCAAGTTTATCCAATACTTTATTTGATTCTGGATCATTGCATTATTTCATATCTTCCCAGTTTTCTATGAAAATAAGATATTTCAAATTTGATTTAACAAGGGAGTTATCAGTCAAAACTCCTAAGGGAAGTATCATTGCTACAAAGTTCTGTGAATCAGTTCCCAATAGGGCATATAAATGTTATTTATATGATGATCTCATCTTCATAGACATGATTTAATTTGATATAATCCTCGATATGGATTGGATTTCAGACCATGATGCAAAATTTTATCGTAAGAAAAAGGTTACTATTCTTAATGACGATGATAAAGAACACCTTATCTTTAGAGAAGAATCGTCACCGCTTAATTATTATCTTGATCCACCCACAGTAGCTCAACTAAATTCAATTATTGGGGTGGAAGAGAATGAAATAACTGTGGGTGAGTAAAGGAATGTTCAAATAGAGGATGTACCTATTGTTAAAGAATATGTTGATGTGTTTCTAGAAGATTTACCTGGACATCCTCCAGAACAAGAAATTCAGTTTTCCATTGATTTAATTCCTGGTTCAAGGCCCATATCGAAGACCCCTTATATAATAGCCACTGTGGAATTAGTTGAACTAAAGAAACAATTAAAGGAATTGAGTAATAAGGGATTTATTTGCCCTAGTGTTTCTCCATGGGGAGCCCCTTTTCTTTTTGTTAATAAGAAATATGGATCTATGAGGTTATGTATCAACTACAGAGAAATCAATGCTATAACAATAAAGAAAAAGTTTCCTTCTTGGACATATTCTCTCTAAGGATGGAATTTCCATTGATCCTTCTAAGACCAAGGCAATACAAGAATGGCCAGCACCAATGGGTATAATTGAGGTACGTTATTTTATTGGTTTACCAGGTTATTATCGGTATTTCGTCCATAATTTTTCCCGATTGGCTAACCCATTAATGAAGCTAAAATGTAAAGGGGTTAAATTTGTTTGGACAAAATATTGTGAATATTTTTTCAAAGAACTGAAGAGAAGACTAGTCAATGCTCCTATATTGACTCTACCATTGGGGAATGAAAAGTTTGTTATTTATAGTGATGATTCAAAGAAAGGACTTGGTTGTTTACTTATGAAGAATGATAGGGTTATTGCCTATGCATCAAGATAGCTAATAATTCATGAGAAAAACTATCTTACTCATAATCTTGAGTTAGCTACTGTAATCGTTTCTTTGAAGATATGGAGACATTATCTCTATGGTGAAAAATGTGAGATTTATACTGATCACAAGAGTTTGAATTATATTTTCTCACAGAAAGAACTCAAAATGAGGTAAAGGTGATGGCTTGACCTACTCAAGGATTATGATTTCATGATACACTACCCCCCAGGGAAGGCAAATAATGTGGAAGATGCTTTGAGTATAAAGGATCATGGAGTTTTGAACAAGATGAGAGTTGAAAGGGATCCTATTTTCGTGGATCTAGTAAAGATAGATATGGGAATCACCATGGAAGGTGAAACATCAATATGTTTTCAAATGGTTGCCAATCCATATTTACTAGAAAGGATAAAGAGTTCTCAGACAAATGATGAAGAGTTTGAAAAGAATATTAAAGCTGTGAATGATGGGAGATTGTGTGACTTTGTGTATGAAGATGATATTTTGAAATTTGGGAAGAGACTTTGTGTTCCCAATATACCTGATCTAAAAATGGAATTGTTGGATGATGCTAATAGTTCCAATTCTTCTATACACCCTGGGAGCACCAAAATGTATAGAGATTTGAAGGAACATTTTTGGTGGGACAACATGAAGAGGGAGATTGCTGATTTTGTGTCAAGATGTATGGTTTGTCAGCAAGTGAAATCTGGTAGGCAACAGCCTGGAGGAGTCATGAAACCTCTTCCCATACCGGAGTGGAAATTGGATAATATTACAATTGAATTTTTAATGTGACTACCAAAGACTCCTATAAGGAATGATGCAATATGGGTCATTGTTGATCGTCTTACCAAGTTAGCATATTTTTTTTCTATAATAGAAGATCTACGACTTGAATGTCTAGAAAGAGTATATATTAATGAAGTTGTGAGACTTCATAGAGTACCCCTATCTACTGTTTCTGATCTTGATCCATGTTTTACATCAAGATTCTGGAAAAGTCTTCAGAAAGCCCTGAATACTGAGCTTCGTTTGCGCACTGAGAACCTCCCTCAAACAGATGGACTATCAGAATGAACTATTCAAACATTAGAAGACATGTTGTGATCTTTATCACTTGACTTTAAAGGTATGTGGGATCAATATTTACCTCTGGTATAATTTTCCTATAACAATAGCTTCCGTTCAAGTATTCAGATGACACCATATGAAGCGTTATAAAGAAATAGATGTCGCACACCAACCTGTTGGGATGATGTTGGTGAAAGAAAACTCGTAGGCCCACAACTTGTGGAGGAAATGATGGAAAAGGTGAAGGTAATCCAAACCCACATCAAATCAGCTCAAAGTAGTCAGAAGAGCTATGCTGACAACCGATGGAAGGATTTGGAAATTTAGGTAGGAGATCATGTTTTCTGGAAGGTATATCCATGGAAGGGAGTTATACATTTTGGTAAGAAAGGTAAATTGAGTCCCAGGTACATAGGACCTCTTGAAATTATAGAATGAATTGGGGCTGTAGCTTATCGTTTGGAAATGCCGCCAAATCTCTCATAAGTTCATGATGTGTTCCATGTATCACTGTTGAGAAAATAAATGCCTGACCCAACGCATGTACTCACCTATGAGGAAGTAGAACTGGAACCCGATCTGTCTTATTGAGAAGAGACGGTTAGGATTCTTGATACCAGAGAACAAGTGTTGAGAAACCGGACGACTCGTCTGGTAAAAGTTCTATGGAGAAACCATAAGATGGAAGAGGCAACGTGGGAACCCGAGGAACTTATGATGAAGAACCACCCAAGTCTTTTTATGCAGTAATATTCTAGAAATTTCAAGGACGGAATTATTTGAAGGAGGGGAGAATTTAACACCCCAATCTTCCACATTATGCTTCTCTTTGAATAATACAATAGCGTGTGTTGTACGTAACTTCGAGTTCTAACACACACCACAACCAATCAAACTAGCCGTTATGAATAGTAATATCCACCCTTTGAAATTTTATAAATTTTATCTTTCAAAATGGACTTCATTTTTGGATTCAAAATATCAAAATTATCCTAGGGAGAATTTTTGGAATTTTTTAGAAAATATTCAATTTTTGATGAATAGTGAAAAATATTAAACATTAACTAAAAACAACTTTTTAAATCCAAATAATTTATAGTGATAAATTATAAAATTGAGGGGTTTTAAAGTATAATTAGAATATATTTTAACCATTTAATCCAATATTGGTAATTGTACATAATTTCACGTTTAAAATAAACATAAACAAATGTTAATCTTTAGATAGTTATTATTTCTTAAAAAACACGCTCTTTGTTTTGACAACAAGAATTAATATTAAATTAATTTCTGCCACTTATGTGTTTTGAATTTAGAAAAATGGATTCCATATTTATAATCAAGAGTTAAAAATTGTGTAATTAGGTAACTTTTATTTTTATACATTTTGAATAATTACTTCGGTAAATATTTTATTTACCATTGTTAAAGGGTAAATCGGGTAAATAAGGGTAAAAAAATAATATTATAATAATATTAAATTACCCTAACACCTGTATTAACCCTATTAGATGATACATGTCCGACGATGTTCATCTTTGGGTCGATTTTGGGACCCCATGAAGCCACTTGTAAGTGATAATGACACTTTATATTAATTAAGTTAAAGTAAATACAAAAATGACATAAGCATGTATCATTTAGAAAAACAATTTTTACATAGTGTTATATATGTTATATTTTCAACTATAAATATTAATTAGAAAGATAAACATATTTTCTACATAATGGTAATTTATTTATAATTTTTAGAAATTGAATAATTAAATTTATTTATGACACAAAAATGATGCACCATTTTCCTTATTAATGAAAGAATCAAATAATTGGTATTATAAATTTTAAAATAAATATAATTTGAACGTTTTGATGACATACAAGAATTTTATTGGTTAATATGATATTTTTGGATTTCTTAAATGAATTTTTTTCGAATTAATAAAGTTGTTAGGATTTAAAAAAAATCAATTATTAAATAGTGTCAAAATTGACATAAAGGAGTTTTTTAAAAAAATATTATATTATAAATTGATATAATATTCATAAAAATATAAGGTTTTGTCAAAGGGCTTATATAATTATATTTGTATAATTAATGAACCACTTGGGGTTCTATTTGAAGTATATAGTAAGTTTATTAACTATATAATTTAAAAATACAAAGAGACATGGTAAATGTCAAACTATTTATCTAAGAGTTAAATCTAAAAGTTAAGGTTAATATAGTGACCCAAACATGTCTAAAATATATTGGTTGAGTGGTTTTGGACCAATACCCACCTTATCATTTGAATAATACATTTTGGATCTATTATAAACCGAAAATTATTTTATTATAAAATAATATTTCTAGCTTTTCCTAAGGTTCCCCTCACCCCTCTTATAAAAGGGCACTCCCCCTTCTCTCTAATTCACACCTTAAATGCCTTTTGGATCATCCAAAACCTGCCCAAATATCCAATACAATTCCCTCACTTTATCTTAGAGTCCTTCATTTAGTTAGAAAGAAAACTTATGGAGCCCTTTTGATCAAATCAAAAGGAAGAACCTGAAGAAGAAGTAATAATTTCACCACCCTCTTTCAAGTTCTTTTCTTCTTCCACTTCTTATTTATTTGTTATTTCCATTCTAAAATAATAACTCCAGTATATTATATATACATTTATGTTATTATAAATATGGTACATCCATATTCATTATTCTATCCGTCCTTTGAATGACATGTCACCATACGTGCGTACGTATGGATTACTGTCTCCACATCGTGCTGTAATTGTTATTCAATACATTATTATTTGGATGGGTATAATAATGATGTGTAATTCATGTAAATAATAAATATAACATGATAATGATTCTTTATATATAATATACCATCCAATTATATATTATTTTAATATAAAAATAATGATATTGTCGCTCGTGCATACGTACGGATTACCGTCTCCAGGAAAGCGATGAGATTCATTCCCCATCGTATCCATTCAAGATTAATTTTCATTATATGATAAAAAATAATGTTTAAGGACTTGATATAATTATGGATATGAATAATATACATCCCATCCATAACAAATATGACTCACATAACAAATAATATAAAGTAAAACGAATCCGTTAACACCCGAAACGGTGTTAATACTAAGATATTATTAACAAAACAATGTTAAAAGATCATATATGATATCATATTAATGTATATGATTATTTTATAATTTAATAACAATTATTTAGCCATTATACAAGAGGTTAAAGTACCCTCGATCAAGGAAAAGTACAAGGTAAGAGTTTATTTCACAATATCTTCATTATCCGAGGTAGTTTATAAATAATTATCTATTGGGACCACTTTATCATCCACATCCATGTTTCTTAAAAATTTATTTCAAATATTTCTTAATATTTTACAAACTGTGGGTTTAAGTCATTTATACTCTTTTTTTAATTTTTTAAGATGTTTATCGATGAATCTTTCTGTTATTTTCCAAAAAGGTCCTTTTTAACCTTTTCGATAGAATTAAGGTAAGAATGTTTTTTTAACTTATACGGCATGTGTGGCTATTTTCCACCGTTATAAAATCGTCAAAGATTCCCATAAAATCTTATAAGAATATTTTCAAAGTAAATGTTTTCTTTTGAAATTATGTGACTTAAATGATTTAAAAAAGAGAGATATTTCTCTCAAATAGTTTTGATTTCCTCTACGTCAACATCCTTCGATGGATTTTAAGATTATTTGAAGTTGATTTATTATGATACAAAACTTCCATATTGTATTGAAGGTTTTGTGATATGTTTGACTATGGATGTTTTATTTTTATACAATTCATGGTTTATTGGGAAAGTATTGACATTTCGTATGCTAGTTTTAATAAAAATGTTTATGTTATGTTTAAACCTGTTCATATGAGAAATGGATTGGACTTAGTAAGTGACAGATGGAGCCCAATATAGATCATCGATGCATCAGTAGGTCTCATTAGAAAAACTAGTGTCATGGCATAAGGCCTTGAAAAAATCATATTTGTAGTCTTGTCACAAGGCCTTGACTATGTGGTTATTATAGTATGACATTATGTATTTCATCACTATGAAAGAGGTTATTGATATTTCTTGTGATTATTTGACTAGTAGAATATCCATGTGAATAAGTAAATGACATTATTTCATTTTATTTTTTCCATATTATGCTGAATTTCAAGTTTAAAAGGATTTTGTTTTAGTTATAAATTGCCTTAAATGTTTATGCTTATTTATGAAAGTTTCCTCTATATTTTTATCCTTACTGAGCGTCTGAGCTCACCCCTTTCTATGTTTTATTTTTCCCAGAATGTGAAGAAGTATTTTATGACTGACCTGCAGGGATATTCTGAGGGGATATGAGTGTGGTCTTTGGAGACTATGTTGTTGTAGTTTTTCACTTTATGATGTAATGTAATACTTATGAATGTATCTATTGTTTCCAAGGCTACTAAACTAATCGGTCATTTGAGAATTGATCTTTTTTGATCATGCCAATGTTATGTAATAATGCACCGACTCTGGGTATCTAGGGTCGGGGCATTACAATTGGGTTTTTATTGGAATTTTATAGTAACTTTATTAACCATATAATATAAAAATACAAAGAGACATGGTAAATGTCAAACTATTTAACTAAGAGTTAAATCTAAAAGTTAAGGTTAATATGGTGGCCGAAACCTATCTAAAACCTATTGGATGAGTGGTTTTTGACCCATCCCCACCTTATCCTTTAAATAATACATTTCAGAGCCATTATAAACCGAAAATTATTTTATTATGAAATAATATTTTAAGTTTTTTCTAAGGTGACCCTTACCCCTCTTATAAAAGGGCACTCCCCGTTCACTCTAATTCACACCTTCAAAGCCATTTGGATCGTCCAAAACCTGCCCAAATATCCTAAAAACTACACTAACTCCATCCTAGAGACCTTCCATTGGTCATAAATCCATCCTAAAGAGCCCTTTTGATCAAATCAAAAGGAAGAACCCGAAGAAGAGGTAACGATTTCACCACCCTCTTTCAGGTTCTCTCATTCTTCCACTTACTCTCTCTTTGTTGTTTCAATTCTAAAATAATAACTCCAGTATCTTATATATAATATGATTTTATTATAAATATGGCAAAACTATATTCATTATCCTAGCAATTTTATGAATGATAATGTCACCATGCGTGCGTACCTACGGCTTACCATCTCCACGCCGTGATGTAATTTGTTATTCAAAAATATGTTATTTTGATGGATATAATGATGAGTAATTTGTATAAAAATAATAAAAATAACATGATAATGTCTCTATAAAATTAATATACCATCCAATTCCACACCTTTAAGGAAATTATATTGTCGCTCATGCATATGTACAGATTACCGTCTCCAAGACGCGATGAGACTCATTTCCACAATCACCATCCATCAACGATTATAAAAATATATATTACTAATAAGTATGTAATATATGACATAATAATGCTACTGGATATATATATATATATATATATATATATATATGTATTTACATATATCTTATTCACTTAGTTCCGTTCAATACGATATGAAAACGGAAACAACGTTTATGCGTACATACGGACTACCGTCTCCATAAAGTGTGTTTTTCATTTCATATATATGTCTATTATACATATTTATATTCTAAATATATATGATATATAAATCATGTTTTATATTCTGGAAGTATTTAAATATTTATCTAAGTAATACAATCAAGAGTAACAAGTTAAAACACGTATGATAAAGAAAACAATTATTACCCGAAATGTTAATATAACATGGAAATTATTATTAAATGGGTAGTATGAAGTCATTAATGAATCATGTATGATATAATAAATATTAATATGGTTCTGTTATACTTTAATAACATACTATGATATTCATACAATAGGTTAAACATACCCTTGACTAAAGTAAAGTGGAAGGTAAGGGGTTTTCATCTCACTCCTTATTCCCGTGAGATTCATGCCATATTGCAACTATTACCTTTTGTGTGGTGTATGTACTACCCATAATTGTATTCTTTGTGTAATACACTTTAATTTATGTGTATTTACATATTCATTATATGATACTTCTTTCATGGGGTGTGTGTTTCGTAAGTTACCAAGTTGGTAAGGGTTAATTCCTCAATCTCATTATTATCCGAGATTGTTTATGTGTGAGTATTTACTGAGATATTTATATCATCCATGTCCATTTTTCATAAAAATGATTTCAAAACTAATATTTTAATGATTTTTGAAAGGTACTCTTTATCAATATCATAATTTTAATTGTTTTAAAGATTTATCTTTCTAAATATTTTTAATTAATGTCCATGTTTTCAAAATGATTCTACGGATTTATTTATATGGACATGAATGTTTTGAAATAATAATTCTTTTCAAAAGTTTGAAAGTGTTATGGGACACTTTGATTCAAAAATATCTTTTAAATTACTTCATTTATAAATGAGTGAATTTTAAATGATTTAACAAAAAGGATATTTCTCTCAAAAAGTTTTAATCATCATTTTCATCTATGTCAGCATCCTTTACTGGATATTATTTTTGATTGAGGTTGATTTATTATAATAGAATATTCCATATTGTATGAATGAGTTATGATATGTTTGAATGTGGATGTTATATTTTTATACCATTCCTGGTTTATGGTTAAATTATTGAGATTTCGTATGCTAGTTTTAATACGAATATTTATGTTATGTTTAAACCTTTTCATATGAGGAATGTATTGGACATAGTAAGTGACGAATAGAGCCCTCTATAGCTCCTCGATGCCTTAGTAGGTCTCATGATACAAATAGACATGGAATTGACTGATTCCCTTTCCCAATTTGATATATGGTTTTGTCCGAGGCCTTAATAATTTTTAGACGTCTTGGCTGAGGCCTTGAAAAATTGTTTCAGAATGTCCGGAATTATACATTCCCTCATTGTGAAAATAATATTGATGGTTCATGTGGTCATTCGACTAGTAGAATACCGATGATATGATTTATTATGGAATTATTTACTCAACTCATATTACTTCCATAAATGTATTCATGTTTATTATTGGTAAAGTAATGTGTTTTCAATTATTCACCACAACTAATATTTGTGTTATCTTCCGCTGTATTGCTTACCCTTATGGAGCATTTGAGATCACCCCTTTATATGTTTTATTTTTACTAGGATTCCAAGAAGTGTATTGTGATTGATATATAGGGTTAAGTTAAATGGAATAAAGGAATTCTCAAAGAAATATCTATGCTGTGTTTTATGTTTGAAATTGTAATGTAAAGTTAATGTATGTAATCTATTTCCCAAGACTGTTAAACTGATCGGTCTTTCGGGACATGATTCCTTGTAATCATGCCAATGTATTAAAATAATGCACCAGATCTGGGAAACTTGGGTCAGGGCGTTACAAAAACCATACATATGTGTTCCAAAAGAACACAATTCACTAATAGAAACCATAAAAAAGAAAGGTATTTCATAAAAAATAATTCCGTCATAACATAACCCATGGAAAATAAATGGGTTTCCTAAACATCATTCAATCATAAAAATATAAAAATCATAGAAATAATAGGGATATAATAATTTAAAAATATCCCCATTAAATAATTAATAACATAAAATAATGTTCTCATAAATAGAAAATAATTCTGATAGATCATTTGAAAATATTTCTTGAGGAAAATATCCGTTCTACTTTGATAATATTTTCTTTTCTTAAAATGCCATAGGATTTTAAAATAAAATTTTCCATTGAAAATATCCTTGTAATATTATAAGGTAAGATTAAAGGAATAGAAACATAAAGAAAGAATAAAAATCCATTCATGATGTATAAGTTAAAAAACATTAATCTCATACTGTTAGACAAAAGGTCATAAAGTAACTTGTTAGAAAAACACCAAAAGATTCCTTTCCAAACATTTAGTGAAAATTAAAACATGGGTAAAAATGAATTTAAAATTTGTAGAATAATATTAAAAATATTTTAGATTTTTTTAAAGAAATTTTTATATGGGAGGTAAATATTCTCTAGTAAATACTTACTTATAAACAATCTCGTATAATAATGAGATAGTGAAATTAAACCTTACCTTAGGTATGAATTTCATTCATATGTATTTTAATATCCTATATAATGGTTAAAATAATATTATTATTTTATTAAAAAAACTTTATTCACATTTATGATATCATATATTGTCCTATAATATCATCTTATCTCCCATTTGTTAATAATATTTCTTTATTACCCTTCTTTTTAGTGTTAAACTACTTCAATTTTTTATGCATGTTTTACTATATAAGTCCCATTTATTGTGAATTGGATATATTTATAGCATTTAAAAAAGGATATTAAGGAAATATATATATTATTTATTCATTATATATATTTATATAACTATGAATTAATGGTGAACATGGAAAATGAATCACATCGCATCGTGGAGACTGTAGGCCATACGAATGCACAAGCAATGATATCATTCACTTAATGGTGAAATGGAAAAAAAGTTGATGGTGTATATATTTTTATAGAATAAATATAATTTTATAATTATCATATATATATATATGTATATTATTTCTATCATTATACCCTTCAAAAAAAGTTTCTGATGAAAAAATAGATTATACCACGATATAGAGACGGTATGTCGTACGTACGCACGTGCAGTGCTTTAGTTTCTCATTAGATTGATAAAAGGTAGAATATGGTTTTACCATAATAATAATAAAACCTCATCATATATATTATAATTTAGTTATTACTTTAGAATTGAAGTGACACATGAAGAGGAAGTAGAAGAATAAATAAAATTGAAAGAGTCGGTAAAGACGATTATCTCTTATTTAGTGAAGTTCCTTTAGATATCTTCTTAGGGACACTAGGATTGGTCTTTTGAGGAGAAAAAAACCTATAGAATGTATCTAAAGAAGTTTAGAATAGAAATTTTCAGGATATGTTATAGTTTTAAGGCTCAATGCGATGTGAATAAGTGAATGAGGAGGTGCCCTTTTATAATTGAGGTGAGGGACACTTTTGGAATTCTATCAAAATATTAATTTATAGTAAGTTAAATATCAATCAAAATAACTTTAAAAGATATATATTTGAATTTAATATGAGATAAGGTTTTAATATCATAAAACAAAAAATTTTATATATGTTTTGGTATTATTTTAAACCTTATTATTTTGATTAAACCTTATTTAACCAATTTTAATTTTAACTAAGGTGAAAAAATTTTCAATATTAAAAGGTTGTAAATTTAAATAATCGGATGTAAATTAAATAAAAAATGGAAGATTTGTAAAATTTTATACCATATTATATTTTTTCATATTTTTAAATATGTTTTTTTATTTTTATATAACTTAATAAAATTTTATTTTTTAAAAATATCATTAGTGTAAATTTGACATTATTTATTTAATTTGACATAAAATAAATCAATAAAAGGATATATTTGAATATATTGATTTAAAATGAATATGATATTTAATATAGATCTATAAAATTCATTTAATACATTAAATATTCATATTTATATCAAAATTAATATTTTTAAAATCATTTATTTTTTTAATTAAATAAATAAAGTATTAGTATAACACAAGAATTTGATGTAATTATATTATTTTTAAAAATTAAAAAAAAGTTATTAAATGAAAATAATTTAATTAATATCAAAATAAACTTTTAGGTCCATTCATATATTTATTTTGTCTCTATGTGAAAACATAAAAGATATTAAATATGAAGATGGTGACATTTGGTAGCTATATTTGATTTAAATAATATAAAACTTATTATCATGGACAAGTGTCCCTTAAAAAACTAAAATTAAAGCCTAAGGTGATAAGGATTAAATTTTATTCATTAAATACCTATTTTTGGAAATTTTTTGGTAATGGTAGCAACCTTATTTTTCGCTTTAACACTTATTTAACCACTTTAAATTTTTTCCTTTACAACATGATATTTTAATAATTGGCGGTTAATATAGTTACTATATAAGAGAAGAAGACCCATAAATGGATCACGAATGACATGTAAAACCATATCCTAATTATTTGGCTCAATTTTTATATTTTTAATATTTTTATATCATTTACTAAATTATTATTTATTTTAAACTATTATTAAGGTCAATTTTGATACTAGTCATTTCTTTGACTTTTAAAAATATCACAAAAACAAGATAAATTCAAAGAAATTATTTTCTTATATCCCTAACATATCATGTTATTCTATAAAATTCATGTGTGAAATTATTTATTCTGAATTATATTTATCTTAATATTTTTAAAATCATTTATTTGATATTTCCATTATTAAAATAATTACTTCATCAGTGTTGTTTGAGAAATTAAGGTAATTATTTATTCACTAAAAATTATAAATATATTTTCATGATGTATATAAATATTTTATATTTAAAAATACTATTTATTTTCAATAATATTTTTTTAACTATATCATAAAAATATTACACTTATAAAAATTAAGAGTTTCATTTTGTCAGTTTATTTGATTTTTATAATATCTATGTCATTTTCAAAGAAAATCGTCTTTTAAAAAATTAAATTTATAATATTAGGTGTTAATGGTATAGATAAGTTCATTCAATAATATTTTGGAATGCTTTAAGGTCATTTTATAATCCTTATTATTTTATTTTTACCCTTAATTGCCTGATTTACCCTTTAATGTGGTTACAAAATTTACCAAGGTTATTATTCATATTCGCCAAAACTAAAAGGTTAATATTTAATAAATTTTTAACTTCTGATTCAAAAAATGAAATATATTTTTCCAAATTAAATTCATAAAATTTTCATAAATTAATTAAAAATTAATCCTACAAATGGGATAAATCAATAAGTTTTAAAAGTAAAAATGTTCAAAATGTTATGAATGTTTTTATAAACAATTGTGAAATTGATTAAAATGGACAAAACTGGTTTAAATGATATAAAATATTTCTAATTATACTTTAAAATAAATAAAAAATATAATTTAACACTTTAAATTATTTAGATGAAAAGAACTGGTTTCAATTAAAATTCAGTATTTTTCACTATTCATCAAAACATGAAGCTTATAATAAAAATATCAAAAATTCAACCAAAGTGAATTTTTATATTTATATTGAGAATAAGAAGTTTATTTTATCAAATATAATTTATAAAAGTTTCAAAAAATAAAATTAAAATAGGTACACCATCAAAAGGTGAAAAAACTGTCTTAAAATATATCTTTTATGCGTAAAATTAGATTTGTTCATATATAAAATCTAAAAAACACATAATATTAATTATAAAAATCATATTTAACATATATTCCATTATTATAGTCTAATAAGGGTGATTTTTTTATTTATTGGTATAAAAAACACCTATTCACATATAAATAGTTTTTTAGTAAAACATTTCATTTATTTTAAAAAAAGTTCTACTTTCATTTATAATTTATTAATCAATGATGTATTAATTAAATATACATAAAGAAACCATATTTTCATAATTCAATTAATCATATTCATACCCACCATTATAATTGCTAGGTTATAATTATCTTGTTTAGATAATAAAATGGCGTTTCATAGAAAATCAATGTTGCATGTAATTCAATCTAAGACAATGTTACATGTAGTGCATGATTAACATGGTGTAACATTTAATAAAATCTATTTGATTATTTAAAATTATATTTCATATAAATATTGGGGTGTTACATGTAGCTTTTATATATAAGGGCTTTGTTTCTATTCTATTCTTACACCTGTGGATTATGTCATTATCAAATAATATCTAAGGCATGTGCTTGGAATTTTTAGAGCTATTCCACCATGAAATCCTCAGGCTGTGTTCCAAGAGGGTGATGAAAACTGTTCTCCAGAGGTAGTGGGACCTTATCCACTAGTGTTACCTCTAGTAGTGCCTCTTATCGAACCAATAATTATACATGATGAGCGAATATATTAACAATTCCATGAGGGGGTTTTCAACTTATGAAGGCTGTTCAGGTAGCTCTGTGGCTTGACCCTTCTATGGAAGAGCTAATGTGTGAGTTTCAATAGCACCATACACCCACGTTTCGTGGGATGATGGTGCTCAGGATTCAGAGTCATGGCTATAGGCTATGATTAATATCTTAGAGAACCTTGAGACACATACTGGGAGAATAGTGAATCTCACTACGTATATGATTCCAGATTCTGCCAAGAGATGGTGGGATTTTATCACAAAGAACTATCATCATCAGGGAATGGAATGTGATGGTATTGAAATAGTATTTTATCACTATTTATTTCCTCAGATTCTGAGAGAGTCCCAAGATATATATTTTATGTATCTACACCGGGGTTCTTTGTCTATGATGGACTATTCTACTCGGTTTATAGAGCATCAGTTCTTCACACCAACTATTACCGGTGACACGTTAGAATAGAGAAACATTTTGAGGATGGGATCATCTATGCGATCTGATATTTGGAAAATTTATCTTGATTGAATATCATTTTGAAAATATTAAGCCATAAAATCAACCCCAAGTAGAACCCAAGGGAAGATAACGGTGTGGGCTAGGGTGGTTTATAACTGAGATAGGGAATTGGATTGACTAGTGTCCGAAAATGTTGCTTTCAGATTTAATGCGGGAGTAACTATATCCAGATGAAACACACTGATAGTTGTGTGGGTTTTCACTAGTGTGGGAAGCTAAGTAATAAGAGGCCATAGTGTCCCAGAGACCCCATTTAGTTATAAGGATATGGAAGGTTGGAGTATCTTCAGTGTTTTTAGGTCCTTACCATCTATTCCTAGTGGGAGATGATGCATATCAGCTCAACTTTATGTATTGGATCCATAAATCCACGTCAAGAAGGATGTTGGTCTACTTATAGTTGTGTAATATTTGGTAAGATGGATTTAGATACACCAAAATAGTAAATCATAACCACTTATGGTAGTCAGGTTATAGTACATAGTCATGGATTAGGCCAGATATATGCAGTTCATCCTATACTTGAGGAGCATGGTGCTAGACCATCTATAATTTGAGTTAATATTCTAGTGGCCTCTAATAT
This sequence comes from Viscum album, assembly GCA_963277665.1. NCBI lineage: Eukaryota > Viridiplantae > Streptophyta > Magnoliopsida > Santalales > Viscaceae > Viscum > Viscum album. The sequence continues at coordinate 1,741,016,292 of OY728155.1, forward strand.
CATGTTTTCCATGTTCAATATAGGTTCTTCAAATTAATTTATCTATATTAATACTATAAAAATACTTAGGCTTAACACTCAGTATTTTTGTGGTGTGATGATACTTGATACTCCATTGGGGATTCGATTGGAGATTGTACACTGGTGTAAGGAATGTCCCATTGAGGTTAGAAGGTATTGTTTATAATGGGACCTATTAATCCTAATTATGATGGGATTTTATGTCATTATCAAGATGGAATGGTTGTTCGCCTAACATTCTTATGTGAAATTCTATCATAATAGGGTATTATTTATATCTCTAGAGGGAGGTGGTTACCTTTAAACGGGTGAATGAGATGTCTAAGAAAGTAGAGTTAGGCAAGACCATCATAGGATGGGTGGTGTGAAAACCCATATGTCTATCCTATATATGGAGGATCAAGGAATGGGTTACCCTTATTTTCCTCCCATTTTAGATCATTTTAGGGATATATTCCTAGACTACTTCTCTATTTTACCTCTTGAGTGAGAGGTGGATTTCTCTATTGATCTTTTTCCAAGAGTTGCACCAGTGTCCATTACTTCTTATAAGATGACCACAAATGAGTTGTAGGATCTCAAGATATATATTGAGGAATCAAATGTTAAGGGTTTTATATGAACCAGTGCTTCTCTCTAGGGTTCACTAGTTATTTTTTCCAAAAATTTAAAAGAAACCCTTAGGGTTTTTATAGATTCCCAGAAGCTGAATTGGTTTACTATGAAGAATCGGTATCCCTTTCCTTACATCAAAGACCTATTTGAATATATCCAAGGAGATTGGGTTTTATCAAATATTAATTTGATGTTAGGATATCACTAGGTATGCGTTATACCTTTAGACATACCTCATACAACATTTCATAGTAGGTATAGTCTTTATGAGTATCTGGTTATATCCTTTGGTCTCACGAATGTGCTGGATGTTTTCATGGATTTGATTAATCATTTTTCAACCCATTGTTGGATTCATTTTTGGAAATATTCATGGATGATATATTAGTGTATTATCATACTCGATATGACTATAATAAACATATTAATATCATTTTGAATACACTAAGAGCGAAACAAATTTATGCTAATCTTAGAAAATGAAACCTTTGGATTGATAAGTTACACTTACTAGGTAAAATTATCTCAGATGAAGGTATATCAATTGGAATAGAGAAGGTGATATTTTTAGTTAACTAGGAGCAACCTAATAAATGATTTGAAAAATTTACTTTATTAGTGCTACACATGACATTTAATTCCTAATTGATCCTCTCACGGGTTTAACTAATAAGGGTGTAGAATTTATATGGTCATAAGAATGTGAGAAAAACTTTGTTTAAAGGGAGATTTGATTCACCACTGATCATAATTCTAGCTAATCCAGAAAGAAGATATATAGTCTATTATGATGAAATAGGTATTAGGCTTGGAATGGTTCTAATACAGTATGATTGTGTCATGGCATACATGTGTCATTAGTTGAGAGAAAATGAGAGGAATTCCTCGACGCATGATATTGAGATATCAGACATAGTTACTTCCTTATGTTTCTAGAGACATTATTTTCTTGTAGATAATTTGGTGGTGTTTATAGACCACAAAATAATCAGGTATATTTTCATGTAGAGTGACTTGAACCATAGGAAGAGAAGGTGGGTTGACTAATTGTAGTCATTTGACTTTGATCTTGCCTATATTTGTGTTAATGGAAACTGTATAGCAGATGCGCAGAGCCAAAGAACTCAGAAAAAGTCATTTTGAGAGGCATGTGATGAGTGAAAGCTTATGGACCTAGTTTTTGGGATACACTTGGAGGTTTAATAATATCATGGATATCATTTAGTTTCATTGTTATCAGTAACATGTTCACTTCTTTAGAGAGTGAAGATGTTGCAATTATCAGATCTTGAAGGCATAGTCCAAACGTAGAGTATTTTATGTGATGACCCACCTCTTATTTAGGTTGTGGATGGGTATGAGATATTAAGCATCCCTGGATTTGTATATGTTCCTACAAAAATTTGAGAAAAGTTTAAGCAAGAGTTTCATGGTTCTACTTGTATGGTACACCCATGTATTTCAAAGATGTATCATTATCTATGTATCCAATATTAGTAAACTATTATGAAAAGGTATTTAGATGGTATTGTAACTTACTGTTCAAACTGTCAATAGGTGATTGCATAAAATGAGTGGAAAGTATAAATTTTACATCAATGTCCCATTCTTTAGTTGAAATCGGATGATTCCCTAATGAATTTTGTGGTGGGATTACCAAGATCCCATTGAGGCAGTGATGTGTTGTATCTGTGATTGTTAACATGCTCATGTACGTCTCCCACTTCTTACCTATCATAAAGAAATTATTAATGGATTATCTTGGGTGACTATATGACTGTTAGATTATATGTTTAAACAAGGCCCCTCTTAATATCATTTAATATAAGGATACTCATTTTATGTTTAGGTTCTATCAGGGGTTACAGAGATCTTCAGGTACACAGGTACTTTTGATCACAACAACTCACCCTTAGACCAATGTTTAGTTATAACAGAGGATACATGTACTATAGTACAAGCTCTAAGCATGTGTCCTTGACTTTGGAGGTTCTTTGTAGAAACATATACCTCTTTTAAAGTTCACCTACAATAACATATTTTAAGTGACAACAAATATGGTTCCCCATGAGGCTTTATATGGTCAGCCATGTAGTTCTCCATTGTTCTAGTTAGATAAAGGTGACAAAAACTTACTTAGACCTCATCTTGTTTAAAAGAATTTAGATTAGGTTCTGTTGAATAAGAAATTAATGTCTATAGCACTTTCTAGGTAGAATTCATACACCAATCATAATTATTAACCACTAGATTTTGAGGTCAAGGATCAGGTATTCTTATGCATTTTTCCAATAGTGGGGCATCGATGGTTTAGAGAGAAATGTAATATTTCACCTTGTTTTGTTGTACATTTGAGTTTTTAGAGAGTTTCAGGTCGGTAGTCTATCGGTTGAAGTTACCTTTGTGGTATTGGGCTTTGCAGGAAATATTTTATGTTTCATAGATTTGTCAATACTATCTAGATCCTTATCATATATTAAAACTTTTTGAGTTTGAGTTAGATATAGATGTATCCTTTGAAAAGCATCCTATATATACTGTGGACCTGAGCATGAAGGCTCTTCATGTAAGATCGATTCATCTGGTACATGTTCTATGGAAGCATGACCGTGTGTAGAACAAACTGTGTGAGGTGATCCTGTGCACTGTCAGGGGGTCTCATAGTTTGATAAAATGATGTGACCTATCCATACAACCATGTAGGATGGCAATAGAGGGTTCACATGGGATATGGATGATTTTTATAACTATTCACTTCAAGATATGAGATTGGTTTCTTGGGATAGATATGGAAACATGGTTAGAATATGTTTTGGACAATTGTGTGGCCAAAATGTGTAACCAATTAAAAAGTAATGAATTACTATTTTTCCCTATTTATATTTAACTCACCATCCTTTATTTTTTTCTCCAGTGAAAAATGTCCTCCTCTCCACCCTTTTTATCTCTGTCAATACTAAAGATATCCTTTGGAGTTATTCTTCTATATCGAATCTTATTCAGGATCTTTCTGTTATGTTGGATCAGTACCTATAATCTCTCCATTATTTTAGTTCATTTCTTTGTTATTTTTTTGATGTAGTTATTTTGGTGTGAGATCATATGAACTATATTCAGGTTGTTTTTCTATTTTTATATTTTATTATAATCTGGACTTAACTAAAGGCTGATACTAGATGAGTGTTCCTATATAGGCATATGGTAATATTATACATCCTAATTCTATGCAGAGGATATTCAGTGTGTTTCCTTAAAAACAAACAAAACCCTTGTTTAAATTTATATCATTGATATATTGACCTAGTGTCTCCTTATTATTGTTGGGATAGGTACCCATCAACTATTTCAACCCCTTGATTCATGCCTATAGACTTTTAATTGATATCATAAATGCTTATGTGGACAAAACATCATATATATGGTTTTGGATTAACTAAAAAATGTGATTACTATAACGAATAAAATGAAAAGTGGGTGGTAGAACCATGTCATGTGATTTTACATAAATAATGGTTATACCCTTATTTTAAGGTATAATGTTAACAAATAGTGAGTTTCTTTGACCATTATATTTGTGATATTGGGCATGGAATCCCTTATATTTGTGATACTAGGTATTGAATCCATTAAACTTTTGATACTTGACATGGAGTCCCTTATACTTGTGATACCAGTCATGGTGTCCCTTATACTTGTGACACTGGGCGTGGAGTCTCTTAATATTGTGATAAAGGGAATGATGTGCCTTATAATTGTGATTCCAGGAATGGCATCTGTTATACGTGTGATACCAGAAATGGCATCACTTATTCTTATGATACTGGGAATAGAATCCCTTATACCTATGATACTTGGGAATGGCATCCCATACACCTATGATACTTGGGAATGTAATCCTTTATGATCTTTGATACCCAGGTATGAGGTCCCCTACTCCCTTGTGAGACTCTAGTGATTAGACATGGATGATTGAGTTATGCCTTTGGTCTTGAATAGAGCTTTGTATGTATACATATGTACATAAAATTCATTACAGATATAGCGAATATATATAAATACATGCATATACACTTATATGCATATGTTTATGATGACACCTATTTAGAGGTTATCACGGAATAGCCCAAAGATGGTAGTGTCATCTTGGAGTCCTTCATAAACTAGGGCCAACCCATAATAGTTTACTTTAATACTTACCATTGTTATATCTACAAACTACATATATTACATGTACTGACTGGATATTTCTATACACCATTAGTGTAATCCTACGGAGTATATATCACACCCTATTTATAATGTTGTTTGGTACCCAAAAAAACTTTCATGGATGTAAGTAGGGATAGAGTAAAGTTCCCAATTGTTGATGCTAGATTCGATTATGGTATGAGAGTTGGGAAGCATAGGACTGAGCTATGTCTCAAGATGTAATCTGGTGATAATATTTTGTTTTTTTGGTTCTTTTTATATACATGTATATATGTGTTCCTGCTTCCATGTTTTTGTGTTCTTTTTCTATTAGAGACATGACATTACATCACTACCTATATGGTATTGGATATCTCTATTGATTTATGTTTAATTTATGTGGTTGATTTATTTTCTACTACGATTTGATATCATGTATCTAACATTTATTCATATATTACACCACTGTTCTACTTTTATTATGATGGTATAGCCTTCCCATTATACCACCATGGTCTGAAGCTACTAGTCAAAAGCCGCTATTATATGGGGATGTTCACTTGATACCATGTTTCCAACTAGCTTGGGGAATCACTTAGTGGATTCTAGGTTGGGACAATACATTAATGACTTCATGATGTAGAATAAGTTAATATCAATTAATAATAACCATTTTCGTGTTCCTTGGTTTGTTTTCAACTAGACATTGTGAATATTAAAACAAAAATAGTGGTTGAAATATTAAGTATGACTTCATTTTTTCTCAACCAAAAATTGAAAAAAAATGTTAGATATGTTAGAAAATATATGTTAAATCCTAGAAGAGGAAATTGGGAGGAGATGAAAGAAAATAATAGACACATAAAGGGATATGATATGTTTTCAAATTAATATATATGAGTCATTTTAGGGTTTTGATAACCCTAATTTTGGGATAGATTTAGGGACTCATAAAATAACCAACTAATATTTGTTTCACCTTTAGAGGAATGGTTGTAAGATAATTGTCAAAGCTTCAACTAGTAGATTTTCAGTTTAGAAATGAAGAAGTGTATATTGCATTAATGAAAGATGGTAAGGAGATTATATAAATGAATGGTTTTTTAGAATATATAAGAAGGATTCAATATGATATGACTCTATTTTCTATCTCATAGTGTGTGATTAACATGAAAAAAAATATGAATTTTAATTATAGGTTATGAATATTTATTTAGAGTATTACCACATCTGAAAGTTTTTAGAGGATGGAGTGCTAGATCTATTGAAAATAAAAGGGGTTTGAAATAATAAATTATGTTGAAAAAGTTCATAGTCTGGGATACAATAAGCTGATGCATTGCCTTTCTAAGGTCGAGATAACCAAAATCACAGTGGTCGAACCATGAAACTACAATGTTCGGATAATGAGTTAAATTTTTTGTAGTTGATAAAATTATTAGTGAATATAAGAAAAATATTCTCAAGTGGTAGATTATTGGGCTTGGCTATGATAACCATTTTCATACTTAGAGTTAAAACCACCAAAAGGAGATGTTCAAGAAGTCTAACATTCAATTGTGTAGATTTATATAGAAAAGAAATAAATAAAAACATTTGGATGTATGGATGTATTATAATAAGAATTTATATTGACCAGGAGGTTAAATCTGAATTTGAAACTGAAATTGACCACTTGACTCAGACTGAATGTGGTGTGAGATGTGAAAAGGACTTAAATAAAATTAACTTTAATAAACCATAAGAGTTCTTGTGAAGGTTTCCATTTGATTTTTTTGCAATAAATCTTAATTTTTTTTGGATTTTAAGAGTAAAATCATTAGTGTTTTATTTGCGACCATAATGTACAGGAGGATAGAGTTGAGGTAACGAAAGTGTTTTATATAAGAGAGGAACTTCTATAGAAATTAGATCTGGTGGACTCCTCCCTGTGAAGATCGGGATTTAGAAACCACTAAATTCACTATCTAGAAAATACTATTTATTAAAGTGAAATTTATTATCATTTAATAATAGCTATTTAAAATTTTTATCATGTTACATTTTCTTAATAAAATCTAATTAATGTTCCCCCTATGGTGCATGACTAAATTTTAAACCATGTAAATTGTTTTTTTGTGTTTCAATATTTTGATCATTTTATTATTAATATTATTGTACATATTCATTTAGAGGTTTTACATTGATGTGAATTGATTTAAGTGCATTCATCCTATGTGTTTTAGACATTATAACGTGATCTCGCATCAGTTCTTCATTTTTACCTACTATGTTCTTTTGGATATCTTTTGGTGTTTTAATTGAAATATAGTTGTGAGCCTAAAAAAATTATATCCCAATGGAAGGATAAGTCTAATATAAAAAATTTAATCCTAAGGGATGTGATTATGGAGATTAATTATAAGTGTGAAAGTTAAAAATCCCCTTATTTTAAGGGATCCCATATAGTTATATACTAGGTACCTTATATAATTACATTGAGTACCTGATGACTTCTATAGAATCCTCACACAACTAGAAACACCAATAGGTCCCCAGTATAGGGAAACTACATACCTAAGACTTTTGAAGTTTCCAGGATCCATCTTTATTCCATTATCTCTCTCTTACTCTTCTAAATTCCTCTAATCCAACCTAAAATATTAACTAAATTGAAAATAATATTATGAGTATAAAATTAAAGGAGATGGCTAACTGATAAAAATATGAGTCTTGACACCCCCACCATCAACTTCTCGTACTTTTAAAAATTCAACTCAGTCCCGAAGGAAAATGAATCATTCATTGGGAATTCATATTGGATTTATATTCCTTGGCCAGATCCAAATATTTACCAAACTGAGTTCATAATTGAACAAATGAAATGATATTACCCTATATAAATTTATATCTTTAGTCAATGTTATGTACCAATTACTCCACATAGGTACCATCTAACTCAAAATCCATTTCATCATTCCAAATTTCATGAGTAGTGCTAGGAACATAATCCTATGATTAGATAGAAGGAAAAAAATATCCACTACACTATACCATAGAGGTAAATCCAATATAAATGATATTTCTTTGACATGATATTAATTTTTAATGGATTGATAAATTATGGATAAATAGTTTCTTTATTCCCCATTTTATATGATTTAATCTATGAGAAATTTATAGAAATAGATGATGACCAACCTAGAATTACATATGATGTATCCTCCAGTCAAAACAAGATTTTTGGTGACTTTTCACATTCTATAACTGCTTCTGGATCAATTTATAAAACTCATTCATCTCTTTAACTATACGAATACTAGCCCATCATGAATCTTTAATCATGGTATAACATAACGAAGATTGAAACAACCTGATATAAATTACCTTGAATGGAGTAATCTAAATGGATTCATCAAATCTGTTATTTTTAGAAAACTCTATATGAAGAAATTGACTCTCCCAAGACCCAACTAAGTCAAGGATGAATACTAATTATGTTTCTTATCAAATATTAATGGGTCTTCTCTAATAACAAATAATTTAATGATGAAATACATTATATAGATTTACTTGTGACACAATGTATGTGGAATCACTTGACTAAAACTAGGTGTGAATTTTGGGTCTCGGTCAAATATATTATTAGATGAAATCCCATGGAGTTTCATAGTCTCATCAATATAATTATTTCCCATATCATTAGTTTATGATTCCTCTTCAATACATAACATGTGAGTGATCATTGTTATACAATCCATAATTACACATACCAAATCCTTGCCTTTTGGAGAATGGGGTAGGCCCATTACAAAATCCTTAGTAATTTCATCATATTTACATTCGGTTTTACAACGTGACAGAAACTCTACCACATTATGTTGATGTTCTTATTTAACCTATTTCAATGTCAAAAATTGAAACATAGATACTACTATCTCCCATTTCATACCAGGCCATAATAATTTTATATGTAGATATCAAAAACATTTTGTAAATTCCCAGATGTATAGACCAATGAGAAGAGGGATATTTCACTATAATATCTTCTTGTATATTGGTGAAAACCACCAATATTCCAAGGATAAATATTAAAAAACTAGAATATTGTTCCCATCCTTTATGGTTCTCCTGACCATCAATTATCTGATGAGTGATTATACAATCCTGTTAGATATCCTATAATCCCTTACGAGTTCCATAATCATTGATTTTAAATTGATTAGAAGAAAATAAAACCCATTATAATTTGTAAATACACCTAGATAAAGGTTAACTAGAATAGATATAAGCCTCCATTAATATTAATATTCCTTTACCTTATAAGGTTGATTCTTCCAACTAAGGGTGTCAGCCACAACATTTCCATATTCTTAATAAAATAAAAATATTAAAATTAATGGGTTTAAGATAATCCATCCATTGAAAATTACTTAAATTTTGTTCTATATAAGTAAATATGCACTTGATACTTTTAAAACAGGTCTAAAAAATTAATTTCTCATTTAATTGATAATGTATCCATCATTTGAAGTTGTACATAACAAAAAAAAAGCTCAAGATCATGGGTTGGAGAATTACTTTCATATGAACATAAATAACTAGAACCATAAGCTTCCACATAATGATCCTATATCTATAGAGACTCATGAATCACTGATGATTCATCTTAAAATAACTATAAAAAATTACCTAATTTTAGAAGAACCAAGATAGGTGTGGATGTAATTATCTTATTTAACTATTGGAATGAAATATAACACTGAGATAATGATACCCAGATATAAAATCAATATTTTAAAACCAGTTAAATGATTTTAATTAGTGAAATAGGTCATCAATTCAATGTAATACATATTGGTTTTCTGATAGATACATGATTCATCTTGTAATAACCTACATAAGGCATAGAATCCCATAAATATCTTTGATGAAGAAAACCAGATCACTCTAAGGAGAGGTACTAGGTTAAATAAATTCTTGAAATACATATCTTGAAGCTAAAAATATAATTTCATTAACTCTATAAGTTCCATATGATATAAAAGAATCATGATCAGTTTAGGTTTAGGAACCAAGTCGATCAACAAAACCACCCCAGACTCAAGTGGAAACCTAGAAATGTGTTCAAAAATACGTCAGAAAGGAAACTAACTATTGGAGGTAATACTTCATATCTCATTGTTTAAACTTCTCAAAGTACTAAAAATTACATATAAGAGGTAAGAGTTCAATATTTCTCTTATTCATACCCATCTCCCCCATAAAAATATTACTATTATGTCATAATATTATAATAGGTCCCATTATGAGATTGTAATGACAAACACCTCTTCTATAAGTAAATAAAAACTTTTAATTAAATTTTCTAGTCAATTAAAAAGATGATATTAATGATGTTCATGTAAAGGGAAGAGAAATACTAGAGATCATAGAATAATCCTACCACAAGAGTACTAGACTTACATATCTAACTTCTTTCCAATTTTTTACACAGTGGGGTATTGATAATTATAATAACATGCGATATTTCCACTTATAATACCAAAATAGACACCAGATTCTTAGAAATAAATAAATGGGAAACACAATTATAAAAAAATCATAAATTATATTTGATGATAATTGAACTATACCTCTCACCATCAAAGTGAAGAAGACCATGTAAATATAATTTATTTTTTTATATAGAGTAATAATGAATTCTCGAAGGATTTTTTGGAGAATTAAAAGAAGAATCAAGTCCAGGAAAAAAATATTTCATGTTTCATGAAGGATATTTAAAGACATTAGATTTGGATAACACTTTCATACTTTGTAATTATATTAAGTACATACATGCCTTATTTAAAAAATTGACCTTCCATATCCAACCAGCCAGGCTATCTCAATCCCACACATTTGGGAGAAAGTTCAACCTCATGGAAGATCTAATTAGGCTCATTATCCATGTATGTAGAAGGTAGTGGGAACATAGTTACCTTAGGGGTGTGCACAAGCATGCCCATGGAATATGCTGAGCATGCTTAGAGGTTCCTAGGTAGACCGTACAGTTGTGGTGTGGCCAATGATGGAATTGTGTTCATATGTGTTTCCGATTGCTGACCCAGGTGCTAGATTACAAGGCAGAATAATCCCTGATTATTATTAAGGTATTCCAAAATGATAGAATCTTCAATGCGGGATAGGCACACATGGTTACTATTCACCCATTTAAAAAACATACACACATAACACATGCTACCTGATCACCACTAATCCAAAAATAACCCAACCTCCACAATTTCATCATCTTATATTCTCAATGAATCATAAATCAACAATGATACATGACATTTGACCACCATTAGTGATCAGGCCATATACCTATAATCATCTTTAGTGATAAATATGAGTGACTGAGACATGCCTAACAAACAAAAGTAATTCATGAGTCTATTCAAAGAAAAATTATACCATTAGATGAAAAGAAGTTACAAGTGTCCATTTATGAATTTGTATACATTTTGAGTTCAAGTTAAGGGGTTACATGTGGTATTCAAAAATACACATGATTGTTTTGTCATAAATGAATAAGGAAGATTGCATGAAACAACTATGAAATGATTCCATGACTTTCAGTGTCACAATAAGTCTCATGATTATAAGGAAATCCATGTTCAATTTTTTTTGAGTTTTTTGGTAATTTAAAATTATTGATGGAAATAAGATATTTTTTAGGATTTTAATGAACCATGACATGAAATTTTTATCAAATAAGACACAATGAAATTCATATATAAATACCAATGTAATGTGGCCAATAATATTTATTATATACACATTTTTCACTAAGATCTCTAATTTTTAGAATACATGGTATGTCTTCACTTCCACTTATTTGAAGAGGTCAGTGGGTTCCACAAGATACTCAACTTCATGAAGGAGTTCTGATCACTCATTCTTAGGAATAAATAACTGTATACTCTTTATTGTTCAAAGAACTATCAAGGATTATAAGAATAAGAGCTATTTCCTCAATGTATTCAAATTATAAAATGATGAAAATGTTACATCAATGTTCCATGAATAATTTATTTCTTTCGTGAAGTTAATCCATGATTGGTCTATGTGAAGAAGATGAAAAATCCTTTATAATTACATGAGGATGGATAAAGAACAAGTGCTTGAAACTTTCATGAAGAAGGATAAGTAATGAAATATTATAAATCTATCAGAGTCTACACTTGGAAGAAAGTTAATTCATGATAAATTATAAAACTTGCATGAAAATAGAAAAAGATAACTAAAAATATACATGAGTATTTGATACTGAAGAATAAGTCATCCTAATTTAGATCATTGAATAAAATTAAAATAGAACATAAAATAATAAATATAATATCTGATGTGTGATGGGGTTTACTAAAATTAAAACACTATGAAATGTATACTTCATGCATGAGGTTTATGAGAAGTTTCATTTTATATTGTTGAAGATTATTCTTGTGAAAAAAAATATTTAAAGTGGAGTGTGATTAAGTTGAAAAAATATTTTTTATAATAAGAATAATATAGGAGAACTGATACATAAATAATTATTGATATTGTTTATTGGGTAATTTTGAGAATACCAATTAGAAAAATCTTGACATATTTGTTATTGAAGAATACGTAGTGTCTTCCTCATATATTTTTGTATAATTTTTTTCATCCCATTTATTGTTGAATTTGAGATATCCCTTTGAATGCTGTGAAATAGAATCATCCATTTGAATATTACATTCATATGAAGTTAATGAGATTACATTGGTTCCTATTAAATAATTCTTGTTATATATTGTTGATCCCTTTATAAGGTACATGAAAATATCCTGTAATATTGTATTTCAAAACTATATTTCACTATACCTAGTCAATTCAAAGAAAATGAGTTCAAAGTCATACCATTTCGTTTTCTTTTATTGATAATAAAATAAATTTTGTGTTCAAGTTGGATATTAACCCCTATATACTGGGGATGTATTCATCAACAATTGAGGTGAACCTCATTAAAAAACCCTGGTCTCCATTCTGATTTATTATTTTAAGTGAATTATTTCTAATTACAGGTTAAGAAAAATAAGAGATCAATTTGTTAAATAAGTAATCTAGGTAAATAAATAGATAAAATGTAACATCCCAAGTAAGTAATGAATAATAGATATTTTTATCTAGGTCTATTAATGATTAAGATAGTGTTTTAGAGGCTTAAAATGAAAATAAATCCAATCTTAAGCATGGAATACACTAATATTCTTAAAAGATTGTTTTACTGCCTTATGATGGAAAACCCTTTTTAAATATATCTTTTGACAATTTTATAAACTATGTTTGTCAAAATAAACTTATTCTTTATGATTGGGACATCAAAATTTACTTTGTGTGAATTTTTGGTATTATTCTGACAATGTTCATTTTTTAATGAATAGTGAAAAATACTGCATTTTACATCAGAACTGCTTTTTAATCTAATTTATTTATATGATTAGATTATCTTTTGAATTGGTCTTAATATGTAATATGAATATATTTTTACCATTTAATCCAATGGTGGTCATTGGAATCAATTTCACTTTGAAATTGGACTTAAACTGGTGTCAATCTTTTGATACTTATTGTTTTATAAAAACACGCTATTTGCTCTGACAGCGGGAATTAATTATTAAATTAATTAATGTGACTTATATGTTTTTAATTTTGTAAAATAGACTTCATTTTTGAATTCGTAATATCAAATATAGCTTAGGGTGAATTTTTGGTAATTTTCTAAAAAACTTCAATTTTTGATGAATAGTGAAACCACTAAGTGGTACTTATAAAGACTGATTTTCCGTTTAAATAAAATTTTTCCATCATTGTGTTTTGAATTTCAAAAATCTGACATACATGGTTGTCATTAAGAAGTAAAATGTGGTTCAATGAGATTATAATAATTTTTTTTTGAATAGTAACTTATTAAGTTCTTAATCGCGATTAGTGGTAATTTGGGTAGTTTAAGGAATAAATAATGCTTTAATAATATGAAATGACCTAGACACATGTCCCAACCTTATTGGTTGTGTCATGGAAGACCAAGAAAAGCCATGGGTAAACTTGGGGACCCCATGGAGACACTTTGGTTGGGAAATGACATAAATAACTTTTTATTTAATGTAAAAGTAAAAATGACACAAACATAATTTGTTTTACGAAAACAATTTTTACATGGGGTTATAAAGATCAGAATTTTGATTATAAATAGTAATTGGAAAGATAAAAATATTTCATACATCATAGTATTTGTTTTATAATTTTTATACATTAAATAAATTAAATTATTTATGACATAATAATGATGCAGCGATGACATCATTATTTGACGATTTAAATAAAATGGAAAGATAGTGTAAAATCTATGAACTAAACATGTCCAAAACCAATTGGATGAGTGGATTTCAAACCCTTATCACCTTATCCACTAATTATATCAATTTGGGACCTTTTAAAACCGAATCAAATTTTCAAATAAAGTAATATTTCTTTACTTTCCAAAAGTGCCCCTCCTCTCCTCTTATAAAAGGCCCCCACCTCTACCTCATTTCACACACTCCTCAAGCCTTTGGCTCGGCCAACCCCTGCCCATTTACTCTCTCCACATCCATATCCCCATCCTAGAGGATCACCTTTGGGCAGAATCCTTTCAAAGGAAGCCTTTAGGCTCAAATCAAAAGGAGTTACACTTTTAAAGGTAATTCATTCTCTCATGTTCATTTGTTTTATTTTGCTTCTCCAACCCCCTAAACTCTTTTTATTTACTTATTTTGTAACAACACCAGTATCTTCAATATACTAGTATGTTGTTATAAGATTTAGTTGAGCTACACTCTAACCAAACTACATCAAATGGTTAAATAACATACGGTTTCCGTGGATGGCGAAATTCTGCCTCCCGAAACGATGATTGTTCAATACTCATTTAACACCTTAAAAGGTGGCCATTATGATGTCACTATTTTTATATATGATATATAATATGTTTATGTTTTCCTTAAGCTTCTGTTTTTTTTCATTTTGGGCATACCTTTATGATTTCCATTATGGGTAAACACGATATCTTCATTTTAGGAAATGTGGACTACCGCCCCCTGAAAGTGATTTGATTCGTTAATACCATATGTGGGATGTGAAAAGGATAAAGTTAATGATATTATATATGTTATTATACTGTAATTATAATATACTCTTATGTCATTATGAATCCATTCCAGAAAATACGAAATAGAAATGGAAGTAGCGTTCATGCGTACGTACGGCTTACCGTCTCCATGAACGGTGCATTTCATTTCTTACCCCTATGTGATGTAATATTATAAATAAATATATATGCTGAATATATATGATATATATGTTATCCAAATCATTAATTTCATTCTGGATATAACGAAACTTTGACCAAATTAACAACATGTAGGTGTAAGAAGTCTATTTTTGACTTAAGAACCAAATACCGACAAAATGAAAATTATTAACTTAAATGATTACATGATGATCATAACATGGTATAAAAGGAATAATTAACTTTAAAAAGGTTCATAAGAAAGTAGAGATTAACTCAAGTTTATTATTTAGGAGATTAAAGAACGGTCGGGTCAAGTCGGATACAAGGTATGGGACTTCGTCTCAATCTCCTTTCGTTGAGGCATATTTTATTTTATACACAACTTTATTTTATACAGTGTATAAACCACTTTGACTTTTACTTTTATTCAAAAGGAATATTTTTTATACGAAACTTTTACTAAATGACAAAAGGGAATGTTTTTTTCGTACGTATGCGGCGACAACGACTTCTCCGCCGTCGTGACCGTTATTTGAGTTTCGGCTTCCTCTACAAGCCATACCTTCTTTTTAAAAGAAAAATAAATACCATGCTTTACTTTTCTTTTATTTTGGTATTGAAAATGGTTTTCATAATGTTTTTATATCAATGTGTTGTATTGATATCTCGTGATTTAAATGTGGAAATTTTATGTTTCCTTTATGCATGTTTTATGTGGTATGATTATGTTATGGTTCTTGGGCATTATTATGAAGACGGGTGGTTCCGTGATAAACTAAGGGCGGGTGAGCCCGTTATAGCTCTCCAATGCATTGGGTAACACGAAGGAGTGAAACTTGAAGGTTTCTCCGAAGAGATTTTAGGGAATATACTATGATGGGTATTCCAAACGTAACCAAGAGGGTTACTCCCTACGTAAGAATGTTATGAATGCCTCAAGTTACCTTTATGTCTTATGATTTCTATGATTTATTCATGATTTTATTAGGTATGTTAAAGTGCCTATGTTTTATGGGTAAAGTATGATTTCATTCTTATATATATATATGAACTCATGTTTCCTTTCCATGTTTTTATAACCCATACTGAGCTTTTTATGCTCATCCCAAGTTTTTTTGAAATGTTTTTCACAGGTCAAGGGAAAGGTACATGATATGATGATAGTGTCAAGGATGTGTCAAGAAATAATCCATGTTTTATTTTAAATGTGTTTCCATTGATGGGAATGAAGAATTCTATCTTTATGTAACAACTTTGTTTATATGGGGAATGTAATGCAAGTTTTATGATCTAATTCTTTAAAGCTCTAAACCCGAAAAGATCCTCAATGTGTAATCTTGTAATAACTCAAGATTAAGTAAGGTTTAAGGCTGGGGCCTTATAGTTGGTATCAAAGGTCGGTTTAGATAACTTTAGGAGTTAGAATTCTATTAAATGATTATCCAAAAATATTTTTTTATGGTCAAATTAAAGTGATATAGCATTTGAAGATTACCATGTTGCTTCATCTAAGACATGTTTGTTCAGAATGGTTTTCCGCAGAGGAAACAGGGAAGCAGTGCTAGGAAGGCATACGGAAGGAAATAACCTTCCGAATCAGCATCCAGAAATGGTCGGAATTTGAACTGAACAGTTTGTTGCAGTGATGGCACAGTTGACACAGGCTATAAATGGTGGTGGTATCCATGCACGAGATCAGCCAGATCAACCGCAGAGGAACATGTTAGTGGTGGAACATTTCATGAGGCAACATCCCCCATCATTTAGAGGATCATCTGACCTTGTGTTAGCTGAAGGGTGGATTAAATCACTGGAGAAGATTTTCGATTTAATGGGGTGTTCAGAAAATCAAAAGGTTAGTCTTGCTATTTACCATTTGGAGGGTGAGGCAGATCAGTGGTGGTCGTTGGTTAAAAATATCAGGGACGCTGATGAGATTGATGCTCTTGACTGGGATGAATTCAAAGGTATGTTTCTTAAGAAGTATTTTCCTAAGGATGTTTGACTTAGGATTTAAAAACAATTCTTGGAATTGAGGCAAGAGGAAGACTCAGTGGCTGCCTATGAGGAAAGGTTCACTCGATTGGAAAGGTATGCTCCAAATTTTATCCGAGACCTTGATAGTAAAATAACTCGTTTTTACTCAGGATTAAAGCCAAAATATCGAAGGGCATTAGCTTCTCGTGAATTTAAAAGTTATGAAAAGCTTGTTCGATGTGCTAAGAAGGTGGAAAT
The DNA here is from genome assembly GCA_963277665.1 of Viscum album. NCBI lineage: Eukaryota > Viridiplantae > Streptophyta > Magnoliopsida > Santalales > Viscaceae > Viscum > Viscum album. Next base: position 1,741,033,669 of record OY728155.1, read on the forward strand.
TGAGTTTGCCGATGACCAAGTGTTCTATAACAACCAGTAGAAGAAGAGACCGAGGTGGCAGGAGAAAGGTAATAATTCTTCAAAAAAGTCTGATGGTAAGAGAACTAAGTTTCCAGTTTGTGATAAATGTGGAAAAAGGCATGCTGGGGAATGTCTTCTGAATTCTGGAAAGTGCTACCGATGTGGTAAGATGGGACATAAGGATCGTGATTGCACTGAAAAGGATCAAGGTGAAGGTAAGAACAAATTTGATTTAAAATTAGTGAAATGTTATAAGTACAATGAGATGGGTCACTATGAAAATGAGTGTCCGGCAAAGAGATTGAGTGATGGGAAGCAGTTAGACTACAAGCAGAAAGGGGTGGTGAAATCCTTTGCAACTACTTCAGCAGATGTCGGGCCATCAAATGAAGTTGTATCAGGTACTTTGTTTGTTTTTTCAGATTATTCCAGCATGTTGTTTGATTCGGGGTCTACACATTCTTTCATCTCTGAAACCTTTTCTAGTAAAATGGGAATACCATCTCAAGAAATGACTTCTGAACTTTTGGTAAAAACACCTGGGGGAAATGTTGAGGAAAAAAGAATTTATAAGAATCTTCCTATCCTTATCTGTGGAAAGAACCTACATGCAAACCTTATTGTTCTACCTCTAGTAGAGTTTGATGTTATCCTGGGTATGGACTGGCTCTCTATTTACCATGCTAATATTGACTGTAGAGCTAAAGAAGTTTCTTTTCAGAAAGACTTTTAGTTTGTTTACAAGAATGAACCCTTACTTTTGATAACATATCAAGAGTCCGAGAAACTTGTAAAATATGGAAATGAATGTTACCTTTCACACGTCGTTGAAAATAAAGGAACTAGTCAGATTAATGATGTGCCAGTGGTAAATGAGTATCCTGATGTTTTTCCTGATGAGTTGCCTGGAATAATACCAGATCGGGAAGTTGAGTTTACTATTGACTTAGTTTCTGATGCTAAGCCAATTTCAAAACCCCCTTATCGAATGGCACAAATTGAACTTTTAGAGTTGAAGGAGCAATTGCAAGATTTATTAGAAAAAGGTTTCATTAGACCTAGCACATCACCATGGGGTGCTCCTATTTTATTTGCTAAAAAGAAAGATGGTTCTATGAGACTTTGCATGGATTATAGAGCCTTGAATAATATCACTGTTAAGAACAAATATCCTTTGCCTCATATCGATGATTTGTTTGATCAGCTCCAGGGAGCTCAGTTTTTTTCAAATATTGACCTGAGATCGGGGTACCATCAGCTGAATGTAAAGTAGGCAGATATTCCGAATACCGCGTTCCGTACGAGATATGGCCATTATGAATTTTTAGTAATGCCTTTTGGGCAAACCAATGCACCTGCTTTATTCATGGACTTAATGAATAGAATTTTCCATGAGTTCTTGGATAAGTTTGTGGTGGTTTTCATTGATGATATTTTGGTGTTTTCTAAAAGTAAAGAGGATCATGAAAGACATTTAAGGGTTATCTTGCAAACCTTAAAAGAAAATAAACTGTATGGGAAATTCAGCAAGTGTGAGTTTTGGTTGCAACAAATTTCTTTCCTTAGTCACATTGTTTCTTAAGATGGAATAACTATTGATCCTGCAAAAACAAAAGTTGTGGAAGAATGGCCAAGACCCACAAATGTAACCGAGATTTGTAGCTTACTTGGTTTGGAGGGCTATTACCGAAGGTTTGTTAGAAATTTTTCATGGTTATCTAGTCCAATGACTAAGCTAACTCGGAAGGGTGTTAAGTTTATCTGGACAAAAGAATGTGATGATTGTTTTCAGGAATTGAAAAGAAGATTGGTGAATGCTCCAGTTTTGGCACTACCTTCCAGGAATGGTGAGTTTGTTATATACAGTGATGCTTCATTGAAAGGACTTGGTTGCGTCCTAATGCAGAATGATCAGGTAATTGCCTATGCTTCACGACAGTTGAAAACTCATGAGGTAAATTACCCTACACATGATTTGGAATTAGCTGCTGTTGTTTTTGCTTTAAAAATTTGGAGGCATCATTTGTATGGAGTAAAGTGTGAAATATATACCGATCACAAAAGTTTAAAGTATATATTCACTCAGAAAGAGTTAAACATGAGACAGAGGAGATGTCTAGAATTAATCAAGGATTATGATTGTACAATTCATTACCATCCGGGAAAAGCAAATAAAGTGGCTGATGTTTTGAGTCGAAAAAGTAATGCGTCATTAACAATGTTGCGTTTGGAACGTGATCCTTTGGTTAAGGATTTGATGAACTTTGGCATAGAAGTTATTGGTGCAGGAAGTCCTTCTGTTTTGTTTCAGGTATCAGTGAGATCTTCTCTATCAGATAGAATCAAGCAAGCACAGAAGCAAGACAGTGAGTTGCAGAAAAGGGTAGAGCTGGATCATAAAGGTAAGTTGCCTGAATTCAACATTGATAATGATTGTGTTTTGAGATTTGGGAAGAGATTGTGTGTGCCTTGTGATTCACAGTTGAAGAGAGAGTTGTTATGTGAAGCTCATAGTTCTCCGTTTTCAGTTCATCCAGGCAGTACTAAGATGTATAGAGATCTGCGGGAGTATTACTGGTGGGATGGAATGAAAAGAGATATTGCTGATTTTACTGTGAAGTGTTTGACATGTCAACAGGTTAAAGCAGAGCGGCAGTTACCGAAAGGGATACTTCAGCCTTTACCAGTTCCAGAGTGGAAATGGGAGAATATATCCATGGACTTTGTTGTGGGATTACCGAAGACATCTCAAGGTAATAATGCAATATGGGTTATTGTTGATCGCTTGACCAAATCTGCTCATTTACTTTCTATACGAGATACTTTCTCTCTTGATCAAATTTCCCATTTGTATCTTAAAGAAATAGTCAGGTTACATGGATTTCCTCTCTCCATTGTATCGGATCGTGATCCCAGGTTTACTTCTAACTTTTTTAAAGGCCTTCAGAAGTCGTTGGGTACTGAATTAAATTTTAGTACAGCTTTTCATCCTCAATCAGATGGGAAGTTAGAGCGAACAATTCAGACATTGGAGGATATGCTACGAGCTTGTTCTATGGATTATCAGGGAAGTTGGGACTAACATCTTTCTTTGGTTGAATTTTCATATAATAACAGTTTTCATTCCAGTATACAGATGGCACCATTTCAGGAATTATATGGGATGTGGTGTCGAACTCCATCTTTATGGGATGAAGTGGGTGAAAGGAAGTTGATGGGACCAGAATTGGTAGAAGAGATGGCAGAAAAAGTTCAGCTGATTCAAAAACACATGAGAACAGCTCAGAGCAGGCAGAAGAGTTATGCGGATAACCGGAGGAAGGATCTATCTTTCGAGGTAGGTGATCATGTTTTTCTCAAGGTTTCTCCTTGGAAAAGTGTGATGAGATTTGGTAAGAAAGGAAAGTTGAGTCCAAGGTTCGTTGGACCATACGAAATTATGGAAAGAGTTGGATCAGTTGCATACCGAGTGGCTTTACCTCTGAGTTTATCTCAGGTACACAATGTTTTTCACGTTTCGATGTTGAGAAAGTATATGCCAGATCCATCTCATGTTTTGAGTCCAGAGGTAGTTCAGCTGGAAGAGAACCTATCTTATGAGGAACAGCCGGTCCAGATCTTTGACCACAGGGAGCAAGTGTTACGGGATAAGGTGATTCACCAGGTAAAGGTTTTGTGGAAAAACCACATGATTGAAGAGGCAACATGGGAATCTGAAAATGCAATGAGGGATAAGTACCCCCATTTATTCGATAAGTAAATAAATTGCGGGGATGCAATTTTCTAAAGGGGGGAAGGATGTAACATCCCAAGTAAGTAATGAATAATAGATATTTTTATCTATGTCTATTAATGACTAAGATAGTGTTTTAGATGCTTAAAATGAAAATAAATCCAATCTTAAGCATGGAATACACTAATATTCTTAAAAGATTGTTTTACTGCCTTACGATGAAAAACCCTTTTTAAATATATCTTTTGACAATTTTATAAACTATGTTTGTCAAAATAAAATTATTCTTTATGATTGGGACATCAAAATTTACTTTGTGTGATTTTTTGGTATTTTTCTGACAATGTTCATTTTTTAATGAATAGTGAAAAATAATGCATTTTACATCAAAACTTCTTCTTAATCTAATTTATTTATATGATTAGATTATCTTTTTAATTGGTCTTAATGTGTAATATGAATATATTTTTACCATTTAATCCAATGGTGGTCATTGGAATCAATTTCACTTTGAAATTGGACTTAAACTGGTGTCAATCTTTTGATACTTATTGTTTTATAAAAACACGCTATTTTCTCTGACAGTGGGAATTAATTATTAAATTAAATAATGTGACTTATATGTTTTGAATTTTGTAAAATAGACTTCATTTTTGAATTCGTAATATCAAATATAGCTTAGGGTGAATTTTTGGTAATTTCCTGAAAAACTTCAATTTTTGATGAATAGTGAAACCACTAAGTGGTACTTATAAAGACTGATTTTCCGTTTAAATGAAAATTTTCCATCATTGTATTTTGAATTTCAAAAATCCGACATACATAGTTATCATTAAGAAGTAAAATGTGGTTCAATGAGATTATAATAATTTTTTGGTGAATAGTAACTTATTAAGTTCTTAATCGCGATTAGTGGTAATTAGGGTAGTTTAAGGTATAAATAATGCTTTAATAATATGAAATGACCTAGACACATGTCCCAACCTTATTGGTTGTGTCATGGTCGACCAAGACAATCCATGGGTCAACTTGGGGACCCCATGGAGACACTTTGGTTGGGAAATGACATAAATAACTTTTTATTTAATGTAAAAGTAAAAATGACACAAACATAATATGTTTTACGAAAACAATTTTTACATGGGGTTATAAAGATAAGAATTTTGATTATAAATAGTCATTGGAAAGATAAAAAGATTTCCTGCATCATAGTAGTTTTTTTATAATTTTTAGACATTAAATAAATTAAATTATTTATGACATAATAATGATAGAGCGATGGCATCATTATTTGACGATTTAAATAAAATGAAAAGATAATGTAAAATATATGAAATAAACATGTCCAAAACCAATTGGATGAGTGTATTTAGAACCCATATCACCTTATCCACGAATTATATAAATTTGGGACCTTTTAAAACTGAAACACATTTTCAAATAAAGTAATATTTATTTACTTTTCAAAAGTGCCCCTCCTCTCCTCTTATAAAAGGCCCCCACCTCTACCTCATTTCACACACTCCTCAAGCATTTAGCTCGGCCAACCCCTGCCCATTTACTCTCTCCACATCCCTCGCCTCATCCTAGAGGATTCCCTTTGGGCATAATCCTTTCAAAGGAAGCATTTAGGCTGAAATCAAAAAAAGTTACACTTTTAAAGGTAATTCATTCTCTCATGTTCATTTGTTTTATTTTGCTTCTCCAACCCCCTAAACTCTTTTTATTTACTTCTTTTGTAACAACAACAGTATCTGAAATATAATAGGATGTTGTTATAAGATTTATTTGAGCTACACTCTCACACAACTACATCAAATGGTTAAAGAACATACGGTTTCTGTGGATGGCGAAATTCTGCCTCCCGAAACGATGATTGTTCAATACTCATTTAACACCTTCAAAGGTGGCCATTATGATGTCACTATTTTTATATATGATATATAATATGTTTATGTTTTCCTTAAGCTTCTGTTTTTTTCATTTTGGTCATACCTTTATGATTTCCATTATGGGTAAACACGATATCTTCATTTTAGGAAGTGCGGACTACAGCCCCCTGGAAGTGATTTGATTCGTTAATACCATATGTGGGATGTGTAAAGGATAAATATAATGATATTATATATGTTATTATACTGTAATTATAATATACTCTTATATCATTATGAATCCATTCCAGAAAATACGAAATAGAAATGGAAGTAGCGTTCATGCGTACGTACGGCTTACCGTCTCCATGAACGGTGCATTTCATTTCTTACCCCTATGTGATGTAATATTATAAATACATATATATGCTGAATATATATGATATATATGTTATAAAAATCATTAATATCATTCTGGATATAACGAACCTTTGACCAAATTAACACATGTAAGTGTAAGAAGTCTATTTTTGACTTAAGAACCAAATACCGACAAAATGAACATTATTAACTTAAATGATTACATGATGTTCATAACATGGTATAAAAGGAATAATGAACTTGAAAAAGGTTCATAAGAAAGTAGAGATTAACTCAAGTTTATTATTCAGAAGATTAAATAACGGTCGGGTCAAGTCGGATACGACGTATGGGACTTCGTCTCAATCTCCTTTCGTTGAGGCATATTTTATTTTATACACAACTTTCTTTTATACGGTGTATAAACCACTTTTACTTTTACGTTTATTCAAAAGGAATATTTTTTATACGAAGAGTTTACTAAATGACAAAAGGGAATGTTTTTTTCGTACGTATGCGGCGAAAACGACTTCTCCGCCGTCGTGACCATTATTTGAGTTTCGGATTCCTCTATAAGCCATACCTTCTTTTTAAAAGAAAAATAAATACCATGTTTTACTTTTCTTTTATTTTGGTATTGAAAATGGTTTTCATAATGTTTTTATATCAATGTGTTGTATTGATATCTCGTGATTAAAATGTGGAAATTTTATGTTTCCTTTATGCATGTTTTATGTGATATGATTATGTTATGGTTCTTGGGCATTATTATGAAGACGGGTGGTTCCGTGATAAACTAAGGGCGGGTGAGCCCGTTATAGCTCTCCAATGCATTGGGTAACGCGAAGGAGTGAAACGTTAAGGTTTCTCCGAAGATATTTTAGGGAATATACTGTGATGGGTATTCCAAACGTAACCAAGAGGGTTACTCCCTACGTAAGAATGTTATGAATGCCTCAAGTTACCTTTATGTGTTATGATTTCTATGATTTATTCATGATTTTATGAGGTATGTTAAAGTGCCTATGTTTTATGGGTAAAGTATGATTTCATTCTTATATATATATATAAACTCATGTTTCCTTTCCATGTTTTTATAACCCATACTGAGCTTTTTATGCTCATCCCATGTTTTTTTGAAATGTTTTTCACAGGTCAAGGGAAAGGTACATGATTTGATGATAGTGTCAAGGAAGTGTCAAGAAATAATCCATGTTTTATTTTAAATGTGTTTCCATTGATGGGAATGAAGAATTATATCTTTATGTAACCACTTTGTTTATATGTGGAATGTAATGCAAGTTTTATGATCTAATTCTCTAAAGCTCTAAACCCGAAAAGATCTTCAATGTGTAATCTTGTAATAACTCAAGATTAAGTAAGGTTTAAGGCTGGGGCATTATATAAAATATTAATGTGATAAATTTTCCTCACATTGATTCACCCATGTCAGGGTGGTCATCCCAACGTGATCTCAATAATTGGAACCAGAACCATAGGTCACACCAGTAATTTTATTTTCTTATTTTAAGCTTATTGAATATTTTAATTATACTATTAATTCAAAATGGAGTTCTAAATTTAAGGAGTTTTATATAATGAAAATAATAATTCTATCCCATCCAAGAACTTAGAGAATAAAATAAATAAATAATTGGTAAATATGAAGAAGATATTCTTGAAAAGGGGATGATAAATTAGTTTTCCCATGCTATAATTTTGAGAGAGACATTTATAAAATGGAATTATAAGATATGTAATTTATTCAATTACCAAAGATAAGGAAAACAGTTCTACATAAATTTAGTATTTTATCTCTATATAAAGATGAGGAAAAAAATCTATTATACAATTTTTCCCAATATGATACCACCATTAGTGGGAGTGATCACATGTGAGAAGAATTAAATATTTAATCAATCACTACTATGAATGTTATGATGCACAATTAACTTGAGGAAATAGTCACTTTTATCTATGGATCATTTAATGGAATACCAGAAGAGATCACTAAGCTTGAATAAATTTTTGAAAACCTGTAGAAATATTTTGAATAAATAATGAAATAAAATATTAATATCTCTACTAAAGATACATCCAAAGAAGAAGATAATGATTAACTTGAATATAGGTGATCTATTTTTTTATGATTAGTGGATAAATACAATTCATGATAATGAGGATGGAATAGAATTTGAAGAAAATTTCCATGCATTAGAATAAAATCATAAGGCTATCATTGATGTCAGTAATTCTCAACTTGAGAATGAAGAAAATAAAATCATGGAGCTTAAAAATGTTCTAAAAGAGAAACATAACATGTATGATGAATAATTTATAAAGATCATGAAATAATGTGAAGATATATTGAAGTCTATAGAGGATGATAAATTTAAACTAAATTTAAAATGACTAGAACTTGGAGTCCAACTGGAAAATATTAAAAAATTTCAAACAATTTCTTTACAATAAGATGAAGGATGAGATATTACTACAAGATTTGAAGCCACACAAACTTCTAAGGAGGATTATTATCCTAAATTAAATACATTTTGTAGAAACAATATATTTAAATCATATAATGTTCAATCACATGAATACACTAAACTAAAGGTACCATCCAATTCAAATAATGTTATATGTTCTAACTATATTCTTATGAATAATTTAGGATCAAAATAAAAAATGGTTTAAAAGTGGAAAGATAAAAGAAATAAAGTGATCACCATTAATACTACAGTGAAGAATTATAATTGAAAAATATGTTGTTCTACTAAAGGATTCAAATTGAAGAATAAAATCTCACAAATACAATAATAATGTAAATCTATCTAGACTATAATGAAAAAAGAAATGATCAATATTTGTTTACTACTCTTGGTAATATTATGGATTTGGGAACATAAAATATGATTTCTGGAATAATATGACAGTATTTGAAATTCAATGTAATCCTAAATAATGGTGAAGAAAAGTAGAAATGGAGAAAATACCACTAAATAAATAAAGTAATATTCTAATTAAAAATATATTTATAAATTGAAATAACCTACTTCATCTTTTTAATAGAAGTGGTTATAGTTAAGATGTGAGGAAGTATAAATAACTTATCCACATAAATGAAAATATTTATATGAAATGATCAAATATGTTTAATAGTAAATGAAAGTCAACCTTGGGTAAAAATTATAAAAAGACTGATGCTCAGAAAAAATACAAGAAGAATGAAAAGGGTGCTAAAATAAAGAGCATAAGCTACTCCTTTTGTAGAAGAGGTGGTCATACCATGGATAACTATAAGTAGGCCATCGAAAATACCATGAATGGAGGTAAAATCAAGCAACTAAAGAAGATACCATTCTAAGAGAAAAATAAAAGGATGAAAGTGGTAAAGAGAACACCTGAGGATCCATGTGGATATACCAATCATGTTTTTTATATTAAAAATGATATAATAGTAACTTTCCTAGTTTATTTGGAAAGAGAAATTAAATTGGAATAAGCACAAATTAAAGGAGATGCTAAAGGTAAATCAAATAATCCACATTATGAAATCAAATTTCATCAGTGGTTGTAAAAAATAATGAAGGTCTCATAAGTTCCATGTCGAAGGTGAAAGAAGGATAAAAACATATCATATGATTGTTTGTTCATAAATAAATCCTAAAAAGAGATATGGGAAAAGATCCATAAATTACCAAGTGATGAATGTGCCTTGATGGCTAGCGTAAAAATGAAAACTCCATACAAAGTTATCATAGAAAGGGGTAAATACACCGTGCTCCCCAAAACATCCAAGAAATCCATAAATGTTAGCATTAATATTATACCTTCACATGGATCCAAAAATAAAGGAGTCTCATGGTTTAGAAAAAATTCTCATCCATGTTTCTCTCATTGAGACACAAAGGATATCCTCCTCATTCTCCTCAAATTTTTGTTGGTTTATTATTTTTAGGTAATTTAAGGGGTAATATATATTCACGAGGATAATTGATAAAGAAATTATATTATTATATTATAAATATGAAATATTCATTATAATATTTATGGAAGACACTATCCTAGTTTTTTCAATCAGATAATATATATAATATTTTTTTATAAAATATCATAGGTCAACCTTGATGAAGATGATCAAGATATCATAGATGATCAAGAAAAATGAATTCAAAATCATGAATGTATTAAAAAAATGGGTATTCCCATCAAATTTAATATATAATAATAATTAATTACAAGATCTATCTTAATGATGTGAAACTAGAGATCATACTTAGAAGGGGTTTATCTAGAGATATTATCATAGAATTACACTTTAGTTAAGTATGTTATCTCTATAAGGTAATTATTTAAGAATTAATTAATGATGTATATTGGAACACACTATTATCATTATTTAAAAAAATTAAATGAAGTTTCCATTTTGTGGGGGATAACTTAACTGAGTCAATTAGATGAACAAAAAAATCTTGTAGAAGTAACATGATTTATATTATAAACATTACCTACCTATTATAATTGAATTTTTTTAATATGTGTGTTGAAATTAGTGTTGGAATTTCAGGTTTAATGTATCTTAAAAAATTTCTTTAGAAGTGGTATCAAGAAATTTTCACTTTAATTACATCAATTGCTATAAAAAAATTACTATCAACCAATAAATAGCTAAATAGACTCTGAGGAAATTGACAAGTTATGCTATATCAGTTGGTATCATATTATGAATTGAGAAAGGGAAACATTGATGTCTAAGTCTAATGGTCCTATTTTCTAAACCTGGTTAGACCACATAGTCCTAGAGTTTATTTTTTTATAGAATATTTCTTAATAAATAAATAATACCATCCTCTCTTAGGTACTTTTAATTTGTTAACAATAAGTGGGAGAAAAGAAAAGGAAAATAGATACAGATGAGATAGAAAATATTGACATCTCATTTTATATATTGGTATTGGAAAAAAATACAAAGGGGAGATTTATGATATTAATTTGTGGTTATATTGTATGTAATTTCAATAATTCATTATGATATGAGGCAATTTATTTAAATTTTCATCGAAGAAGAAGGCTATCTTAGAAGTTGCTTTTTTTCTCAAGGATAGAAATGTGTGATGTTTTAAGAAGATCCATACTCAAGAAGTTCAAAGGTCATATATTTGATTTTGGATAAGGTGGACTAAATTCTAGTGATTGATGAACTATTCTACTTGTTTAACGTATGTGTTCTAGTGGGTAGCACATTGTCCATACCAATGAAAGTGAATACAACTGTGCAAACATAATTTATTTTCATAAGAGGTGCAATGAAGAATTATCTGAGGGTTTCTGGAAGAATTAAAAGAATAATTAAGGCCATGAGAAAATGTTTAATATTTTATATATGATATTTTAATACATTTTATATGGATATCACTTTCATAATTGGTAATTATACTAAGTATATATGGGCCCTAATAAAAAAATCGGCCAGACATTGGTGACCAACTAGGATAGCTCAATCCTAAAAATGAGGGATAAATATTAACCATGTGGGAGAGATATCCAAGAATCTAGCCATATAGGAAGGTGTAATTAATCACATAAATCCCTCAAGGGTTCACTTGGACATGTACACGGAACATGTTGATCATGTATAGTGGTTCTCAGGTAGACCACATAGGTGTTTCTTAACTCTATGATGGGATTATGTTTATTTATGTATCTGAGTGCAGACCTAGGAAATTGATCAAGAAGAAAAAAAGGCATTGAGTATCGTTAATCAATGTCAAAATGATAAAATATTTTATGTGAGGAGAGTGGATGTGGGAATTTGTCATCCTCTTATAAAACTTACACACATAACATGAACCATCCAATCATCATTGATCTAATTCTATTATGCCTCTAAGTTTTCATTATCTTCCTATTACCATGAAGCATAAATAGACAGTGATAATCAACATCTGACCACCATCAGTGATCTATCCATGCACCATGAATCATTTTTTGTGATAAAATTGTGTGAAATGTACTTGCTTAATAAACCTAAGTCATGAATGAATCTATTTGAAAAAATATATACTTTTGATTAAAAATGAAGTTTTAGGAGTCCATTTAAAAATATAAATACATAATGGGTTCAATATAAAGATTCTAATGTGATCTTCCAACAAGGATGTAATTTTTTCACAAAAGAATATGGAAGATTATAAAAATTCAACTACACAAAGATTCCATGATTTTCCACATCACAAGAATATGCTTGATAATAAGGAACACCACGTTTGAAAAATTACAAGGTTTTCAAGAATGAAAATGTATTTATGGAAATTTCATATTTTGTGGGATTTTAATAAGTCTTGGAATGAAACTATTATTGAAAAACATGTGATTAACTTTATATAAAAGTTTTAGAGAATTGAGACCACGAATATTACTATTATTCACATTTTTCTATGAGTGATATTGTTTAAAAAAAGATTATCTCCACACATTCACTTATGCAAAGAGGGTTGAGTGTTCCAAGAGCCACTCTTCATTGTAAAAAATTAGTTCTATGCACTCTTTTACAGGAATGAAGTAGTGTGTAATCTTTCCTATTAGAATAATGCTTGAAGGTTACCCGAAGAAGAAATACTTTCTCGGTGTATTCACGCAGTTATTTTAAGAAAGTGTTATTTTAGAGATCCATGAATCATATATTACTTTTCTGAAGTTTTTTCGTGATTTTTTTGTATAAAGAATAAATAACCCTTTTACTTACTTAAGGAAGGATATAGAACTAGTGCTTAATACTTTTATGAATAAGGAGAACTCACACAATATTATAAAAATTTTCAGGTTTTCATGAGGAAAAAATTTTATGCATAATAGTTTTTGAAACTTTAATTCACATGGACAAAGAAAAATAAACATATTTATGAGTAATTGATACTGAATTACAATGCATACTAAATTATAACATTTAATAAAATTAAATTAGCACATAAAATAATTGTAATAATATCTCATGTGTTCTAGGGCGTTCTAATTTGAAAAAACTGTATATTGTATACTTCATGCATTGGGTTAAAGAGAAGCTGTATCTAAGATTATTCTTTTACAAAATAATATTAAAATTGTAGTGTGGTTTAGTTTCAAAAATATTTTCGGTACCAATTAGAATAGAGGAGAATTGATAAAATAACGGTTATTGATATTGTGTATCAAGGAATTATAAGAATATTTGTATGCAACATATTGATATATTTGAGAGTGAATTTGAAGTAATGTATATCTCTTAGTTTTCTGTATAATTTGTGTCAACCCATTAATTTCTAAATTTGAAACATCCCTTTGATTACTGTGAAATAGAGTCATCCATTTGATTAATAAATTAAGAGGAAGTAGATTATAATTCATTTCTGTTAATTGAAGATGACTTGATATATATTTATGATCACTTCATAAGGGACATGATGATATCCTATAATCTTATAATTCAAAGATATATTTTTCATTATGCCTAGTTAGTTCTAGGAAAAAGAGTTTTTAGTCATATTCAGGTTTTTTATTTCGTTGATAATAGAAGTAAATTTGTTATTTAGTTAGATAATAAAAACTATACATTGGGATGTAGTCATCCACACTAGATGAAAACCTCATTAAAAAACTGTGGTGCCCATTATGCTTTACTGTTTTATTTTCATGATAACTAATTATATGAGAACACAATAAGAGAACAATTTACTAAATAAGTAATGGAGGTAAAGAAAGGGATAAAAGTTTAAAGTGATAAAAGTTTACCCACAATAATTCACCCCTCTCAGTGTGGTCATCGCAATGAGATCCTTACTGTTGTATTAGCATATTGTTTCACTAGTATATAGATAGATAAAAACCATTTATTTATTAGTGAGTTTTTAGTTAATATAAAAATTTATATAATTATAATAATAAATAGATCACACATAAGAAATAATATTATATGCCATGTCTCACTTTCAATGACTAACTAAAAAAACCTAATCAGGGTGCATAAAACCCATTGAGGAGGAACCGACTCAAGGTAAATGTCAAAATAGAACTAAAACCACCTTTAGTTGCTTAATATTTAACTATAATTATGATATCTAGGTATATTTATGTGTTAAATTATGAATCTCAGTAATCTTATCCTCTAAATACTCTTAATCCCACACCTAAGACCCCTTAAAGTTATTTGATATCATTTTTCCACAACACGACCTGAAGTACTTGAATAAACCCATGTCAGATCCCAAAAAAACCTTAGGTGCACCTCCTGATCACCAAATACTATCATTAACACTGAGGGTGTGAGATATGGCTTACCCCTTTTAAAAATTGATATATAATATAATAAATAGATAATAAAACTAATGAAAATTAATCATGACCACTTTGGTCCTTGGACAAAGGTTAATAAAATGGAACCATTGTCGGTGTATCACACGTTCATTAAAATACCAAATCAACATGGTGTTCTAGAACTATATAAACTTATATATATATTAATAAATTTCAAAAACATCCATAAATTCTATATATTGGGTGGAACTAGTAAATAAACTTATATAGAGATAGTCTTCCACTTAAACACACTCTACTGAGCTCATAATGAAAAATCATAAGGTGAAATCCTACTTGTGAAGAATTGCGGACCTCACCACTACATCCTATCTAAATGTACTGTAAAGACTCATACAAAGGTACACCTAAACTACACACACCAAATGGAAGGACTAATTATTCCCTATTACGATCAACCATCACATTTATTTGCATTTTCTTTACCGAGGTAACATAAAATCAGGACTACCTAAATTCCAAAAGAAAAACATGTAGAGTGTGAGTAAATTGTATTTTTTTGAATTTTCCACCCAAACCCAGTAAATGAATCATAAAGAAAAGTGTATAATACAAGATTATAAAGTAGACATGTAACAACTAAATACATGAAGTCTATCAATAGGGTAATTGTAAGCATTCATTCTAAACTAGTTGACATGCTATTCAAATTAAGTAATGAATAAAAAAGATGCCTTCATAACATTAAAATGATTTTATCCACTTTATACAAACCTGTATTGAGACAATATTTATATCAAGGTAGGTTACCTGTCTACTATTAGGTTTTTATTCATTGGAGATGTCTTACCAAATCCATTCTCTATATAAGAAATGTACACACACCCACAAATATATATATATATATGTATGTATTTTAATATATATATATATATATGTATGTATGTATGTATCCATAATCATCCTCCTAGGTAGGTTCTGCATATACCATCTCACCTCAATGGCCACCTAACACTTTTTAAGGAGATACCATATATAATAATTCTCAGTTAAGATGAATAATCCTCTCATAGAAGGGAATGTATATATGTAAAGATATAGAAAATTCATGTACATATATATAATCCTTCTTTTATATAAATAAATTTACATATATACTCGTAGAATCCTCATGTTTAACTGATACACATACCTTAATAAAACAAAATTCAAAAAAGCCTCAACACATTCACATGTAATACATAAAAACCAGTGCCAAACAAATTCATTACCAAAAAAAGTTTCAAATAACTATTGTCTTTGTATAACCATAATTGTAAGCATGAATAAAATATTAAAGAGTCTATAAAATATGATATAATTGACTAAGCACATGGATAGACATATAATTTATAATATTTAAATTTAAAGGAACCATTAACATTTGAATCAAATAATGGAATCCCTAGATAAGCCTAATCGGTATGAGTTTTTTACTTTAATCACTATAAGAGATTTTACACTATGAAATGCCTACTGGGAAGACCCTAATCATATATTATTCATGTTTAAAATATTTATTAATTGATACATGATTTAATTATAATTTAAGATAATCTAGAATCCATTGAAATGTGTTCGTGAGTAATCGGTCCAAACAGACACCCAATTACACCATATGCAATGAGTTATAATATAGTAGCCCACAACATGGTATGTATTAATATAAAAAGATCAAAGGAAATTCCTAACAATAATATTCATCACCAATAAATATGGGTGAAACAAATAAGCACAAGCAAGCGAGTAGTAAAATCGAAGACATAAGGGACAACAAATTTCAATCATAATTTAGGTAAAGTCAATTTTTTTAAAAGAATTTTTAATAGAAAATATTTGGCAGGTTATCCCTTACATTACTCCATGCCTATAAAATTTATAAATTTAAAAAGTATTAGAGAAAGATAAGAGGACCACCCACTAATTTGTATTCATAGACCATGTCTTATGCCCATAGGGATAGATATGGCACCATTTCTTAGTTTCTAGAATCCTAGGATAGACCATAGAAAGTACCATCTCACTACCTTAATTAGAAAACACAAATACTGCACACTTGGAACTATCCTTATCTAATGAATGGTTTTTATGGACTCGTATTTACCACCTCAAGGATGTTTGATTCAAATATGAGTATAGATACAAACCCTTGACGTAAGGAGAGGATGAGGGAATCAAGGAACACATTTAAAACTAGAACATATTTAGGGAAGAATGGGATACCTATCATAAAATTAATAATAAAGGACTTCGATGATCACCTAGATGCGAATCTAAGTAATGATTGAAGATAGGGTTTAATGGAGTGCAGTAGAAAAAATATAGGATCTCCCCACAAAAGGGTAGGGTTGAAATAAAAATGGGAAATCTAATGGAGGTGCTAAAATTAGTTAATTATAATTTTGGAATGTCAAAATTCCCTTATTTTAAGGGATTAAACCCATGTGTCTACCATGCACCCAATACATGAAAAGAATGTACTCAATAGATTATATGAAATCCAAACACCCCCAGAACCCTGAAAAGATATACAGTACAAGGAAACTGTGTACCTGATGCATCTACAACACTCTATCCCATTATTTTGTCATTTATTTATCTCATTAAAAAGAATATATTCCATTAAAAACCTTGAATCAAAGTGAAAAAGATTATTTGGATAAAATTATATTATAAAACTAGTTAGTATGGGTACAAGTATTTACAATCCTATTTTAGTAGTGAATATATGTGTCCCATATGATGAACATATCTAACAAGCCATAGGTTGGCCTCTAGCACTGAGGGTATACAAGACGATTTATAGGATTCATTACTCTCATTAACTGTGGGAAATAAAATAAAACACCAATTAACACCAAATCTATATATAAAATCCCAAATATTTATTCCTTGACTATATTGAATAACTGGTTTCAAATGAAACACATTAGAAAATTGAAATTTATTATTTTATTAGGGAATAAAGATACAATAATATCAAAATTTAATACATTATAAGAGATAAATTTGGAACATTATTTTTATCATTACAATGGAAATTAACTATAAGTAAATAAAATAACTGTGAAATTGAAATCTTTATCCTTTTGGTTTTCCTTTAAGAACATACCATCAATGATAAATATGGAAATAAGAAAACATATTAGAAATATGAAAGGAATTTTTATAATTAAATTAAAGAGTAGGATAAATTAATTTTAGAGAAGTATTTATGAATATATAGAGGTGTTGAAATGGGTAATATGACTACTGCAAACATATATGATTGTTGGGAATAAATATAACCATAGTTTATATTGAAAATATTATAAATAGTTTCTAATAATTTTATAGAAATGAAAAATTTATTGTAATTAAAATATTTAACATGAATAATGAATAATTAATACCCATTAAATAATTATGGTATGATAAAAAAACAATATACAATCATTCATTACATAATACATTTATTTTATTCAAGTAAATTTATATTTATAAAGTTTTAGGTATTTTATTTTAAAGTTATGTTTCAAATATATAGATATGAAATTTCATAAAATGAATTTTATTTTTTGAATAATTACATTGAAATTATATTATAAGGATAATTTTATTTTTTGGGGAAAAATAAATTATAAAGGTGAGTAATGAATAACAAAATAAAACTGTAAAAATGATAAAAAAACAATATATAGATAATGTGATGTATAAAACATGTGAGAAAAAAAATAAATGTTAAAAATAGAGGGAATATTTTTCTATAATATTTTCTACTTATGGGAATTTTTATTGGTAAAATGTACTTCCATAATGATAATTAATGAGAAATTAAAAAATTTCACTTAAATACATCTATAAAAATAACCATCATATGCCCTTCCCAAACCACTTATCATATTTAGGTTACTCTTGAATACATGCCCATATTCCATTCCCTAGAGTATTATCTCACATTGGTTAGGTTATGGTCCCTAAAAAGAGGCAAAAATCCATCATTATGAAGGAATCCATTACAAGGAAGAGTGATTATATCAATGTAATGATTTCTTATTCATCTCAATCATTTGTATTATAATATACACTCTTCTTAAACCCAATATCCTTGTCTCTTCATTTTGGCACAGGAGGATATTTCTGGGAACCTTTAGAGGATAGAGGAGGATGGAAGACGGAAGTCGTATGTCGGGCGGCGGGGTAGGGAAAGAATTTCACATCCCAGGTTTGCAGATGATGTTTTAATTTTCACCAACGGGAGTCGACGGTCCCTGATCAACCTTATGGAGGTGTTTTCTAGGTATGACAGAGCCAACGGACAGTTCATCAACCCAGTCAAGAGCCAGGTTTACATCTCTTCTAAATTCTCTTCTAGGAGATGTAGAAATATTCAATCCATCCTTGACTGCCAGAAGAAAAAATTCCCCATGAACTACCTCGGGGTTCCTCTATCTTATGGTCGGATCAAAAGATCTCTCTTTGAGGGCGTTAAAGACCGGTTTCTTGGAAGAATCTATAACTGGAAAACTAGGTTTCTATCCTTCAGTGGGAGAGTTACCCTGATCAATAATGTCCTATCTTCGATTCCAATGCATACTTTCTCTATCATCCAACCGCTAAAGGCAACTGTGGATAAGATGGAAAAGGCCCTCACGACCTTCCTGTGGGATGCCGATCACGCAGGTCGGTGCCATTGGGCTTCCTGGGCTAGACTGGCTAAACCAACTAAGGACGGGGGAGTGGGGTTACGCGATCTCACGATCTCCATGCAGGGCATGCAGGCACGTTCAGCGTGGGATATTGTGGCGGGGAACTCTATGGGCCACTTTCTTCAAAGGGCAATACAGGGATCTGGAGATGAGTAATAATGAGCGTAGGGTTCGGACCTCTCGACTAGGCAGGAGCATGCTGGTCTTCCTTGAGGAGCTACGTGGCTCGGATAGGTGGATAATTGGTAGAGGGGACGTCAGATTTTGGAAAGGCAACTGGGTTGATGAGCGCTTGTTTTTTCCCAGATGCCCTGCACCAGATATCACGTTTAGGGAGCCCTCTAGACATCCAACATTCATCTTTTTAGTCCTTAGCCAAGAACAAAGGAAGTTGTTTGATAGTATCTGCCTTAATGAGGTAGTCATTCATTGCTAATTTATGGGCTCAAGCTCGGGTCGGTTTTCCACTCAGAGCTATAGGGAGTGGAAGAACGTGGAGGTCAGCCCTGGGAATGGCTCAGAGAGAATCTGGTGTATGGAGACCCCAATCAAAATGAGTTTTCTGGTCTAGCGTGTCCTCAACAAAGCCCCCCCCCGACAGAGGAAAATGTCCAAAACAGGGGAATATCCCTGGCGTCCCACTGCTTCTACTGAAGAACACCGAAGAATGAATCGACTACTCATCTCTTTTTCCAGAGTGACTAGGCGGTGGCTGTTTAGAAGATGTTCACTCCTGGGGTGTGCGCTAGCTTCAAGCTTTTATACTTCCAGTATCTCCTCTCCTCGTGGTTTACCGAAAGTCATAGAAGCAACTCAGAAGGTAACGTAATCACTTGTATTCTTGCTGCAATTTGATGGGTCATTTGGGAGACCAGGAATAAAGAACATTTGGGTTCCCAGAGCTCGATCTCTATGCTACAGTTAAGAGTTAGGTTGCTGGTTTATGAGATGGTCTCCCTGTTGAGAATCGATCAGCGCTCGGACTAGGCGTGCAATATCCTGGGTATACCTTGTGGTACATAATGGTTTGGAGGGTGATGGGTTAGATGGAAACCTCCAGTCGGTGGGCTTAAATTAAATTTGGATGGGTCCTGCATGCATGGAATGATGCGAGGCAGTGGGGTTTTTTGTGATTCTGGAGGCTCAGTTCACATGGACTTTAGTGTCACCTTTGGGATAGGCAATTCATTGGGGTAGGAGGCTCAGGCCCTTCTTACGGGGATGTAGGTATGCAAGAGAAGTGGTTTCCAAGTATCGGAGGTGGAGACAGATTCGTAAGTTTTGGTTACTCATGTACGGGGCGGGACAGACGTACCTTGGGAGCTGGCTTATATCATTAGAAGGTGTAGCATGGAAACCAACCAAGGATGGATCATACAACATATCTGGAGGGAGGGAAATTTTGTTGCTGATGCATTATCAAATATTGTAAGTCCCAAGGAAGAGGCCGTTATTTATAGAAGAATGGCCACTATGCCTCTTGAGTGTAGGTCTTTTGTGATGAGGGATGCTTTAGAAATGCACTACTTTCAACCACCTTGAATGATGGGGTTGTTTGTATCCTTTTAAGTGACTCTGGACATGGCATTTTTTCACTTATAATAAAAATCAATATTACTACTACAATAACATACATGATCAATGCTATATAATATTCATAATTTTTAGTTCAACCAAAAACATGAATGATGTCGTAACATATTAATTATTTTAATCATGGATGAGTATAAAAACATAAAAACTTGTAATATATGTTTTTAATGATTAACATATGTCATGATTATGGTTCATAAATTGAGTCACCAAAAAAATTATTAGTAAAAAGTTACTCGGTAATTTTGGTAGTGTAACTTAGAACATACAAATCATGAATTCAATTATTTAAAACAATACCAGTATCTTCTATCGGTTAAAAAAATAAATTTATAAATCATTACAATGTTTTTAGTTCACTAAATTCAATAATTTGTTAATAATAATATTAATATATAGTGTTATGATTGAAACCCACATACCAAAATAAGAATAGTATAACAAAAATTGTTGACACATGATGAATAAAATATACTAAAAATTAACTACCATTTATTTAATAATCTATATGAAATTATTAATATAATTTGAATTAAATAATAATAATGTTCTAAAATAGATTGTTAATAAGTATATGTTGACTCTATAAGAGGATGGACTGTGTTTTTTATTGTCAATAGTAATGGTTAGGATTTATCATCTCATTTTCTTCATTGAGGAATTTTTCACATTACCTAAGTATTTTCATTTATATTGGGTATATATTACATCATATATTTATTTTATCTTACTTTTCATGTAATTTATTGGTTTTAAATATTCATATCATTGAATTTTGATTCATGTATTACAAAATTTTTAAGGGTTTTTATCACAATATTTATTATTACTTGATATTATTCCTACAGTAATGATCAAGATGAAATAACCTAAACGACACCCTAGAGGGAGTTCCACCTGACCTCTTGAGTGTCTCCCTATATTCATAAGGCTATCAACTAGTGGTGAGTGTTTATGACCAATGTGTGGAGACTATACTCTTAGTACTATCATATTTAATAATAATCAGTAATAGAATCATCAAATAAAGAATCATAGTAAGTGAAAGGAATTACATGTTATTTCCAATGATCAATAAATAATAATATCAACCTGCTATAATATAAATGACACCCATTCTCAACATTCATACATTCAATAAATTCTACCCACTGATATGACCCAGTGTAAAATAAATTGAAATAAACATATGAGGAGAATAAATTATAAAATATAAGGACTTCATCGGAATAATATCCCAACTCTATCTAGATATCCCTTTGAAATCCACTATACAACATGTCACCTAAAATACAAAAAATAAGTTCTGCACCCACACAAGGGTACTGGTTTAGGGTGTGATAATATAAATTTATAAGGTCTCACCATGTTCCCCTTATATACACTATCACACACAATGTACGCATAAATAAGAAAATGAACCAAGGAGCATGTACAATATGTAGGCAAGCATGTTAGGTTATCATTTTATCACCAATCCCACATGAAACCAGACCCCACCCACATTGGACAATACCATTCATAGATCCTTTATAGTATCTAATGATCATTTTTCATTCATTCTCTCAAGAAATTTTTTATTTTTAGTAATTGATATATAGGGGTATATCTAGATCGTTATCTTGAGGAAAAAGTGATCATCTCAGAAATTTGGCTCCTCAGTTCCACCACTTGACTTGTAAGGTCAAGTATTTCATATTTTTTTGTCTCTCTAAATGTAATACACTGAATCTCAATGTATTTTTTTTTGAAAATTAAATGGATTATTTCGAGACGAGGCTCTAAGACGACACATAATTCTGAGGCTCGGAGTGGTTGAAACATATTTTTGAACTATTTTGAAGTTTGTTAAATAATCATGAGATCAAGTTTTTATAACATTTAAACCAGTGCCTAGATCAAAAATATGAGGGAACCGTTGAAATTAGAGAAACAAGATTTTTCTAAAAGGGCCTAACATTGGCTGACATGGTCCAACAGTGGAAAGTAGTTTTTTGGTCATAAATAAAATATATGAGTAATGTTTATTTTATTTTCAAATCCTTATAACTCCTAAATGGTAACTTGGATTTGAAATCGGAGAGTACCACTGAGCTCATGATGGCATACTTCCCATAGGTAGATCCTAACCACTACTGGAGCGGGTTGAGGGTGAAAGTTATTTTTCAGAATTTTCGGAAGAAAAATAAAATAACTTAAAAGGTCATTTTATTATATTTTATTCTTTATTACGTAGTGAATCAACAATGCTGAACTACAACAATGAGGTGACGCTGAATCCCATTAATAAACCTCATTAATGGAGTAGGGTGGTGACACTAAAACACACACACATCTTCCTTCTTTAATTAAATATGGATTTCAGGGTTGACGAACAGACCACGAATTTCTATGATGAATGATGAAGGAATCCTCTCCAAAAAATGAACACTGGTGAGTCAAAAAATGATGATGACACCCTTGGAGAGAGTATTAGGGACTGGATATTGAAGGACGATGAAGAACGATCATCCTCGAGCAATCTCCTTTCCCTGGTAGCAGTTTGATTCTTTTTATGTTGGAGTTGCTTTTACCCATTATTTATTTTTAACAACGAACGTAGGTTAATTCACAAACATGTTAACCCGTGGGTAAATCATTCATGTGGGATGAATAATGATGCAGGATAAAGGGGATATCTATCTTAGTGATTATTCCACCTTTTTTTGGTTCTTTTTGATCTTGCTATTAAGAACAAATCTAGTTCAGCATGAACAATGACCCAGATCATTCTTCAGGTGTTATTATGTATGAATCCTTCCCCTATTCTATTTTTTCATTCTATATATTATTCGTGGTGCAATGAATTTAGTGGTGATGGTATCTGCGATCCAGATGGGACTATAGTGGCGCATCAACGCATTAGCCCGCGATAGGAGGCCGTGGGAGATGATAGAATATGGAGGGAAGGGCCCTGGCCAGGTGGGCTGAAACATCAACAAGAGGCCAAAACACAAGTCCATTGAGGTGGCAAGAGGTTGTGGTAGTAGGATCCACCGAAACCAAGGCCGGTGGGAGGCGTCGTGCCGAGGTGGCATAATTTGAAACCAGTAGGGCCACAACGGTGCAGTAGGGCGGCGCCTGTCGGGTGTCGCGTCAATGGGAAGGGCCTGCAGGGATGGCCGCGACATGTGCTAGAATGCGATCCATCAGGGACCACGTGAGAAGGGTGGTGGTCAGCCTTATCCAGCCAAGTGCTACGCGAATCATATTCCAGCATGACATATGGTCTAGACCCAAGACGGATTACCAAAGTGGGTAGGGCTGGTGTAGTAAACCGGGGTACCGGGTGGCCTGTGATGGAGAAGAGACGACCTACCAATGCGGGATGGCCCAGATAGTAAACTGGACAATTGTGCGACCTGTATGGAAATAAAATGGTCTTACTAAGTCAAACCGGGCTCGAAAATGCAGACCTGGTCATGGGGCGACTCGACAAGTCAGACCAATAGTCGAACTGGGCTAGGTCTAGCAAGGCCCAATGGGCCTGGCCATTAGAATAGGATAGATAGGGTTGGCCCAAACCCAACCGAGTCGGGTTGGACAAACCTAGTTAGGTCATGTAGGAACCCGAGGCTTGGTTGGTCGGGTCTATCCGGCCAAGTCAGACCAGGCCGAGATGCAACTGGGCCCTGTTTACTAAAAGACAAATAAATTTCAGACCGGGTGTCTGATTGATGGACTGTCTGCGACGATGGGACCTTTGTGACGAGAAGGTATTTTGGGTATACTCTATATAAGTTTTAGTGTCCTTTGAGATACGAACTATGTATTAAGGAGAAGATTACCCCAGAATAAAGTGTACTAGAGATTGGGAATCCTACGACTGGTTGTGACATGAGGGATATGACCAACATACCTTAGTGGTCTAGCATAAAAGCAAACCTCAGTGGTCTAATAGATGAGCAGACCTTAGTGGTCCAGAAGATGAGTAGACCTCAATGGTCTAGAAGACGTGCAGAACTGAGTTCTCTATCAGACGAACGAACCTCAGTGGTAAAACAGATGAGCGGACCTCAATGGTCTTGCATAAAAGTGGACCTTAGTAGACCTGAAAACAATAACACCTCGATGGTCTAGCAGATGATCAAACCTCAATGGTCCAGTAGCCGATCAGACCTTAGTGGTCCAGCAGATAAGCATACCTCAATGGTCCAGTAGCCGAGCGGACCTTGGTGGTCCAAAATTTTAGTGGATCTCAGTGGTCTAGCAGCCATGCGGCCCTTAGTGGTCCAGTTGCCGAGTGAACATTAGTGGTCCAGTAGCTGAGTGGACTTCAGTGGTCCTGTAGCCAAATAGACCTCAGTGACTCATCAGGGACGAGTTCCTTAGGAGTACAAGATAATTCTTCTCTGTGAATGATAATCTTACTTTATATACTTTGAGTTGTACATGGTGTGAGTTTTGTTTTCTATGTGGTCTTGCTTTGTGGTCTTGATTTTTGATACTTTCTTTATGGTTTTGGGTCCCTACTTAGTATTGTTTTACTCATCCCTACACGGGCTTCACCCGCATATGTCATGTCTTGTGCAAGTGATCAATGTGTCAATGGAGACCTTGGTTTTCCAAGTCCAGGTGGTGCCTAGTGAGATGGGATGGAAAATACATACTTCTGTGGTTATAAAAAACAACCCTCCAACAACCCTTCAAGTAGGGTTTAAGCAAACAAACATTACAGATGTACTTTCCTTTGTGGTTTTGGGCATGTATTTTGACCCTTTTTACTTTTCATTTTGTACTGTACCTTCTGTAGTTATCTCAGTGACAGTTGTGGTTTACATAGTGTTTACTTTTCCATATTTTGTTTTGCATGTGTGTACATGTTTAAAGGCAATACCTTGAATTTTTGGGATATTCCTTCTCAGTGCTGGTCGCCATCCTCTATTCTATAGAAGGTGGGCTTGAGGTAGTCTAAATATGGTCCATGGGGGATGGGTCATGAAAAATTGGTTTCAAAAGAGGTCATTTGTACCAAAATAACTAATATTCTGTAAATTGTGATGGGACAATAGTGTTAAGTGTTTCAATTTCACCTTTAAGACCATGGAGTCCAGTGTTTGTGCGACGACCAGAGTATACATACACTAGGACCCTAAATTCTATTTTCTGACCTGATACAAGAAAAAAATGGTTGCATGCGTATTTGAGTCTTTTCGCATGATATTTTTGAGTCAGAGTCATCTCACCAAGTCTAATAAATTGACTTTGGTTCATCTTGATCTCTATCAGGATGCCTCCACTCAGAAATCCATCTAGGATTCCAGTACATGACCACAGGGATGGTTCCCAGAGTGATGAGGCTTTGTTAAAAGGACTGTTTCCCGAGATGAAACCTGCAAGATGTGTCCCAATGATACCACTGCCCAGTTATCAGAAGTTACAATCAGCGCTATCAGTAGAGGACGCACGTAGGCTCAATTCCTTTCACGAGTTCCAGTGATAGAGATCTCCCAGGTTTAGGGGGGAGTGAGATCCTTAGGTCACTGAGGATTAGATGGAGTTGGTGGCACAATTCTTCCTCTTAGATAGGATAATACTTGAACATATGATGGTTCTAGCAGCGAGACTTCTACAGGGATCAACAGGAAGATGGTGGAGTTTTACCATCCAGACTCACAAGGAGGCAACCCTCACCTGGCCTGATTTTGAGTGACTTTTCAGGGTGGATTTATTCCCCACAAATTTACTCTTAGTGTGCATATATGAGCTTCTTAACTTATAATAGGTAATTATGATAGTGGATGAGTACTCTATGAGGTTCACAGACCTCTCCTATTACTCTATGTATATGGTACATGACCCTTTATTTAGGTCCTGAATCTTTGAGCAGGGACTCCGATGGGAGATAAGGGTGTCGATGAATTCCCTCAGCATCCCTACGTAGGATGGGGTGCTGGAGAAAGCTCTTCTAGTGGAGATCTTCCTCAAAGGGCAAACACCAATGCTGGGAGCTACCACCAGGTGACAGGTGACTGAGTCATCTGTGGTGGGTAGCCGACAGATGATGCAGAGGCCCAAATGGGCCATGCCTTTTAGAGGAAAACCCTAGGATTCTGTGTTAGTAGTACATGGATCCTAGGACAGAGGGAGTCATCAGAAGAGAAAATTATTCTACGCATGCAGTGGGGAGGGGAACATGGCTCGGGATTTCCCGACTCGCCTCGCAGAGGACCGATAGACGGTCAAGGGGCCACCGAGGTAGTGATGGAGACAAGAAAATGGTGGTCTTCTAGGAATTATATGTGGAAGAGGAGTGGTACAAGCGACATGAGGTGGGCATAGGTACGAGGTACCACCACCACCTCCCCCAGGTGGTCCTCCATGGGCTCCAGGAGTAGGTGGGATGGGGAGGTCTCTGCTTTAGGAATTTGAGGACTATGGTACAGGTGTCTCATATATGATATGAGGTATGATCTATGTCTTCTTTACTATAGATGATTTTATTATAGACATAGGTGTCAGTCACTATTTCCTTTCCACGGACCTTGTTCATAGCTTGGAGATTCCAATGAAGCTATTGGATTGATTCTTAAGATTAGAGACTCATATGGGAGGGGATTAGACAATCAAACATTGGTTATGGTAGTGTGAGATTACTCTTGTAGGTGAGATGTTTGAATAGGATCTCCTATAAGTGGTGTCAAGGCCTTACGATTTCATTTTGGGTGTGGACTGGTTGTCCACAGTCCATGCTCAGATTGACTATTTCAGGAGCATAGTGTGGTGTGTCTGCCGAGATGGGACCATATTTTTCTTCACTGGTGAGAAGGGATCTCTTGAAGCATGATTTGGCTTGCACATAGGAGGGTGCATACGATCACTCATCATTTGGCTAGAATGACCTTCTATGTAGTGCATAAGAAGAGTCCAGAATTTCCTACAGTGGTGGATGAGTACGACAATGTCTTTATAGAGGATGTTCAAGGACTACCTACTCATAAAGAGGTAGAATTATCCATTTATCTATACCCTAGTACAACACCAATATCTACACCTATATATCAGATTTCTCCCTTAGAGCTCAAGGAGCTGAGGGTATATTCGGAGGACTTATAGAGGAAGGGGTTCGTAAGGCCCAACATTTCTCTATGGTTAGTCCCAGTGTTGTTTTCCAAGAAGGCAGATAGAAGCTTGAGGTTATACTTTGAATTCCGGTGCCTAAACCCGATTACCTTGAAGAACAAGTATCTACTACGGAGGATCGATGACTTAATTGATTATCTAAAGGGAGTGAAATGGTTCTCAAAGATAGACCTTAGATCAAGATATCACCACCTTCAAGTACAATATGAGGTTATCTCGAAGATGGATTTCAGATGTCTCAATGGACACTACAAGTACTTAGTGATGCCATTTGGCATGAAGAACACCCCAATAGAGTTCATGGGACTCATTAACATGATCTTCCAGCCGTACTTAGACCTATTTGTGGTGATCTTAATTGATGAGATCTTAGTGTATTCGACATTTGATGAGGAGAATGTAATACACCTAAATATGGTTATGGACACACTATGAGAGCACCATCTTTATGGAAATCTCTCAAAGTGTGAGATATGGATACAAAAGGTCTACTTCCTAGAATATGTCATCTAAGAGGATTAAGTTATGGTGGATCCAACAAGTATTGAGGCATTTCTTTCTTAGGAGCCATCCAAGAGTGTTACTAAGTTGAATATTTTCCTTGGATTAGTTGGGTAATATCAGAGGTTTGTACCTAATTTCTCTAGATTGGAATTACCCATGACAACATTGATGAATAATGGAAAAACTTTCATGTGGATAGAAGGGTTCCATTAGTGCTTTCCACAGTTGAAGAATATGTTGAAAATTTCTCCTATATTGAGCCTTCCATAGGAGGGAACTGACTACATGGTGTACTATAACGCATCAGGAACTAGGATTGGTTGTGTCTTGAGGCAAAGGAAAGTAGTGATTTTTTATAGATCATTATAGTTGAGGCCGCATGAGAAGAATTATGCGACTCATGAACTTGAGTTGGTAGTGGTAGTCTTCGCACTGAAGATATAGAGATACTACCTTAGGGGGCAATGATTCATCATCTACTCTAACCACATGAGTCTTAAGTATATATTTTCTTAGAAGTATATGAATATGATACAACGACATTGGATAGATTTCTTCCAAGACTATGAATTTGAGATAGTCTATACTCCTAGGAAGGGAAGCATAGTGGTAGATGCTCTCAGTGGGAGATCGAGTTTAGAACTACTGAATGAGACCTCAGAGTGGTTATCATTGCTTCAGATATCCTTTTTGGATAGAGATGAGGTGGATTTTATTTAGTCGATGTTAGTTTCTCTTACACTCTTATAACGAGTTAGGGAGGCGCAACTCAAAGATTCCATCTGTGAGACCACACGTGCCTAGATGTCAATAGGGCATGCCCCTGATGGATATTCGAAAGGTGGGAGTAGGTAATATTTTTTAGAGGAAGCACCATTGTACCATTGGTGTTATGGGAGAAGGTGTCGAGGGATATTAATAATCCCCATTTGGCAGTACATCCAGGTGTGGCGAAGATGTAGGAGGACCTCCGATGTTAGTACTGGTGGCTGAGGATGAAGAAGGTAGTGGAAGAGTTTTTCTCGAGATGCCTCACTAGTGAGCAAGGGAAGGCTGAGCACTAGCTTTCAGTAGGTTTGATATAACCCCTCGAGGTATCAGAGTGGAAATGAGATGGGATATCAATGGAATTATTAATGGGCATACCACGTACGTCTAGGGGGAATGATACCATATAGGTGATCGTAGACTAACTCCCCAAGTCAGTCCATTTCCTACCCATTCAACAACATGGTTCAATAGAGATATTGAGATGCCTCTATGTGTAGAAGATAGTTCAACTCTAGGGAATCCCATCTACTATATTCTAAAATCGTGATGCACACCTTACATCACGGTTGTGGAAGGGATTATAGGAGGAATTTGGGACTTATAAATGCTTGAGCACAACCTTACACCCACATATGGATTGTTAGATGGATAGGACCATAGAGACCTTGGAGGACATGCTTCGGGCTTGCATTCTTGATTTCTGTATCAGATGGGAGGCCCACCTACTACTGGTGGAGTTTGTGTGCAAAAATAGCTACCACTCCACCACTAGTATGTCACCATTCGAGGAACTGTGCAGACGACTATGTAAGTCACTATTATACTAGACATACCTAGGGGAGTTAGCACTCATAGGTCCAGAGATGGTACATGCTTCCACTGAGAAGGTACAATTCATCCGAGAGTAGATGAAGACTAAAAAGAACTGACATAATTCCTATACTGATAGGTGACAGAGACCCTTGGAGTTCAAGGAGGGGGACCACATATTCCTACAAGTCTCTCCTTGATGAGGGATATAGAGATTTGTCCAGGGTGGAAATTTATCTCGGAAGTTCATCAGACCTTTTCTGATATTTCATAGAGTTGGGGAGGTGGCATACCTCTTGGATCTACCTTCGGTGTTAGAGAGGGTACACGAAGTATTCCACATATCCCAGATGAGGATATAATTGAATGACACTTCTCACATCATCGACCACAATGAGCTATAGATTGACGATAGGGAAACATTCTTGGAGTACTCAGTGGAGATAGAGGATTGAAATGAGAGGATCGTTTGTGGATGATCAATTCCTCTGGTGCATGTTTTTTGGAATCACGAGATTTTATAGAAGAGAACGTGGCAATGATAGGATCAAATTAATGCTCAATACACCATTTGTTTGATTAGCCCTTATTTTGCCTTATGAAGATGTAAAGACCTAAAGGGTGCAATAATGTAATACCCTAGAATTGCATGTATTTTTTTTGATAATTAAATGTGATTACTTCGAGATCAGGCTCTGAGATGACATGTAATTATGAGGATTGGAGTGTCCGGAACATGTTTTTGAACTATTTTTAATGTTCATTAAATAATTGTGTGCACGGGTTTTTATAAATTTTAAACTAGTGCCCAAATAAAAAATATAAGGGAACTGTTGAACTTTGAGTATCAATATTTGACTAGAAAGGGCCTAATATTGTCCAGTATATTCCGTTAGTAGAATGTAGTTTTTGGTCATAAATAAAATAATTGAGTAATGATTATTTTATTTTAAAATCTTTATAACTCATAAATGGTAACACGAATTAAAAATATGAGAGTACCATTGAGATCATGATGACGTGATTCCCTTAGACAGAGCCTAACCTTGACCGATGTGAGTCCAGGGTAAAAGTTAGTTTTCATAATTTTCAGAAGAAAAATAAAATAACATAAAAAATTATTTTATAATATATTATTCTTCATTACACATTTAATCTTTAGAAATAAGATGCAGCAATGATGTGACATTGAATCCCAATAATAAACCTCATTAATGGAGTGGGGTGGCAATGCAACAATGTGCACACGTCTTCCTTTATTAATTAAATAGGGAATTCAGGGTTGACGAAAAATCCTAGAATTCCTCTGACGAATGATGAAGGAAACCTCTCCAATGAAGAACGCTGGTGAATCAGATGAAGGTGACAAAACCACTAGAGAGTGGATTCGGGACTAGAGATTGATGGATGATGATGAACGAACATCCTTGAGAAATCTCCTTTCCTAGGTAGGGGTTTGATTCTTTTTTGTGTGAATTGCTTTTCCCCATTCTTTCTTTTTAACAACGAATGAGGGTTGACTCCCGAACAAGCTAACCTGCGGGTTGATAGTGCATGTTGGATAGCTAGTGATGCGGGATAAATGGGATATCTATCTTAGTGATTATTCCACCCTTTTTTGGTTCTTCATGATCCTGAAAATAAGAACACATCTGATTCAACATGAACAAAGACCCAGATCATTCCTTGAGTGTTATTATATGGGACTACTTCCCCTCTCCTCTTTATATGTTCTTAACATTCTTCAGGGTGCAATGAATTTGGTGGTGATGGTATCTATGGTCCAGACAGGACCGCAGTGGTGTATCATCACATCGGCCCATACCAGGAGGTCATGGGATTTGGAGTAATCGGGTCTGAAGGGTTGTGACATTGGCAAGAGGCCATCGAATAAGGCCACAATAACAGCACAAGGCTGTAATACCCAAGGGAGGCACATGGTTGTGACACCTAGCCGTAGCAGCAATAGGAGATATCAACACCAAGGTTGGCAGTAGGCGGGAGGTGGCATGCCCTAGTGGTGCGTCAAGGCGAAAAAAGCCACTTCCAGCGGGGTGGTGCTGGTCAAGCGTCGTGTGAAAGGGAGCGACCCATGGGGCAGGCGGCAACGTGCACTGGCACACAGTCCAGTGGGGAACGCATGCATAGAGAGGTGTCCAACCTTAGTCAATCACATGCTGCACAAACAAGATGCCAGCACGGCGTCCGATCTGGACCCAAGATGGCCCGCCGATGTAGGCCGATCTAGATAAGAAAATGGGCCACTGGGCGGCCTAGATAGAAATAAACGGGTCTAAATAAGACGGACCGGGAAGGAAAATGTAGAACGGGTTGCAGGGCGACCTGGTGGGTTGGACCTAAAACCGAATCTGGCTAGGTCTAGCAAGGCCCAATGGTCCTGAACACTAGACTAGGCCAGACCAGGTCGGACCAGACCCAACTGAGTTGGGTGGGGTAGGAAAACCGGGTTTGGTCATGTATACCCCTGGGATGGGTTGGTCGTGGCGTTCCAACCAATTCAGATCGGGCCCAGACACAACCGACCCCTATTTACTAAAACACTAATAACATTCATACCAGGAAACTGATTGACGTTCCTTATACATCATTGGGACCCTTGAGACAATACGATCCCTTGGGTATACTCTATGTGAGTTTAGTGGAAGTCGAGATACAACCAATGTCTTGAGGAGTATATTTTCATGGAATCAAGCGAACCAGAGAGCAAGAATCCTACGACTAGTGGTGACACGAGGGATATAACAAGCGTAACTTATTATTACGACAGAGGAGCAGACCTCAATGGTCCAATAGATGAGCAGACCTTAGTGGTCTGACATACAAGTGGACCTTAGTGGTCTGATAGAAGAGTGGACCTCAGTGGTCCTGTTGAAAAGCGCATCTTAGTGGACTAATAGATGAGCGGACCTCAGTGGTCTAGTAGATGAGCATACCTTAGTGGTCTTGCAGATGAGCAGACCTTGGTGGTCTAGAAAACGAGCAAACCTCAGTGGTCTAAGAGACAAGTAGACCTTAGTGGTCTAGTAGCTGAGAATACCTCAACGACTCGTTAGGGATCATTCCCTCACCAGTACAAGATGGTTCATTGGTCTAGTAGCTGAGAATCTTTGTTGTGTGGTCTTGCTGTGTGGTCATGCTTTGTGATCTTTCCTTTGTGGTTTGGGGTCCCTACTATGTGTTGTGTTACTCACCCCTACATGGGCTTTTCCCACACGTTTTTTGTCTCATTCAGGTGATCGATGCTTCAATAGAGACCTTGGATGTTCGGGACCAGGTGGTGCTTGGTGAGACTGGATGGGAAAGACGTACTTATACAGCTACAAATATCTACCCTCCACCTACCCTTCAAGTAGGGTTTGAGCAGACAGACCTTGGAATCTGTACTTTTCCTTGTGGGTTTGGGCTAATATTTTTGAACCTTTTTAATTTTCAATTTGTACTGCACCTTCAACAGTTTTCTCAGTGATAGTTTCAATTTACTTAGTGTTTATATTTCTGCACTTTGTGTTGTGTGCATGCGTATAGGTTTAAAGGAAATTCCATCTCTTTTTGGGATATGCCTTCTCGGTGCTAGTCACTAGCCCCTGTCCTATTGAAGGTGAGCTTAGGGTAGTCACGACACGAGCCCGGGGGGATGGGTCATGACACTAAATTTCTAATTAGGGATAATAAATTGTTTGGTTGATTTATTCTTATACATGTTATAATAGAGTGGGTATGTTCTATTTTTGGTATATTGACCATGAATCATGCGGTTGGATGTGTTTATAAACATTTATTTGGAAATTATTCTATCATCCATTAAAAAACATGTTGTAATAGGGGATCTGAGTATTATTGTGGAATATTAACAACAAATATTTTATGATCATAAAATTGGGTATAGGTCAATTATGTATAATCCAATGAAGTCATCATAAAATATTTTACTAACCTTATAATAAGCGATGATAATTTGATGGGAATTTTTGATAAATATTAATTTTTTTTATAATTTTTTAAAGTGAAACATAGGGGATGAATTAGAATATTCTCTTAAGGATAAATTGAATTAAAATATCCCAATTATGTTTGAATATAAAATTAAATTAATTATTAAATGGGGAGAAAATATGGGGATTGTCTCTATTGATTTACTTTAGAACAACATGATGAAGCCAAGAAAAAATATCTTTAAAAACACCTATATGATA
Source organism: Viscum album (assembly GCA_963277665.1). Taxonomy (NCBI): domain Eukaryota; kingdom Viridiplantae; phylum Streptophyta; class Magnoliopsida; order Santalales; family Viscaceae; genus Viscum; species Viscum album. The sequence continues at coordinate 1,741,067,684 of OY728155.1, forward strand.
ATACATAATCAATATCATATTCCCATTAATTATTTAATCATAATTATATATTATATTGAAATATATGTAATTATGAACCCTTAATATTTTTGACCCCTGAACCCTTTACAAATTAATAAGACCATTAATATAGGAAGAAACAAACCTTTGGTTAACTTCAGGAAATTCAATCATGGAACACTTCATTTAATTTAGTACCAAAAAGAACTTATGGTTAGTATCTAATTAGGGTATCATATAATCCCTTCAAATAATAAGTATTTTAGTTTCTCAATTATATTTGAACCCTACAATTCTATCCCAAGTTGATTAATATGGCGATTAAATTTGTTGTCTCATGATTCACACAAGACCATACACATGGAATAATTTATTATCAACCTAGTTATTTTGAAATTTAAACTCAATTAATTAGTAAAATTTTATAAATTATAGTTTTGTCATGAATTAAAATATAATAAGTGAAGTGATTTGGAATTATATTGACTGTGCATAGAAACTAATATTATATTGGTGATATTGTCATCATGGAGAATATTTTCATAAGTAATGGTTTTAAATGGTAAACACAATCATATCTCAACTCATTTATTATACCATATAAAGAAAAATAAAAATCTATAAATATGGGAAAAAGAAGTTTTTATTGAATTATAAGTGAGATTAAAATCATAAAATCAAATTAATAAAATGTAGAAGAATTGGAGGAGATCCTTCTTGGAATAGATCCATGCTATTAGAGTTTCTTACTCTAAATGGTTATATAAGTGGAAGGAGAACACTCTATTTTGATATAGCATCCTAATTCCATTAACAAACCTATCTATGTGTTAAAAATATAGATAAATATAGTGGTGGAGAGAGAGTGTATAAAATTTTGACAAGTTTACATGTGGAATTCGTCCTTAAAATATTCCCCCAAATTATGCTACCTTTTTGACCAACATCCATTATGAAACTCCCATCCTTACAGTTTAATGAAATACTATATATTTTTTTAATTTTTTTTTGAAATTTTGGACCAATCCAAACCTAGATATAAATGTCATGGCCTAAATAATGAAGTGAGTTCTCTTCCCTCGAGTTTACTCTAACATAGATTTCATAAACGTTTTTTCCTTCATATGTGGGATAAATATAGCATAGTTGAGATGAGAAATATATCAATATTAGTAGAGAATTAATAAAAATGAATATTTCATGGTAAAATCCATGAGGTAAATTTAAAAGGGTAAAAATAATATTTTAATGAAATTTATAAATTTAAACTCCAAAGAAAATTTTTCATACAATATTAAAAGAAATATAAATGTGGGTAAATTATTCCAAATGTTATCAACACTATATTGAATAAAATTATTATTTATAAATAAAATCAATTATAAAACCCAAAACTAACATCATAGAAATGATCCATGGAAGGAATATCAATAGTTATCCTCCTAAAATAATTGAATTATCCCCTTAGGATATTATCCAATAGAAATATATCATATCCACTGGTTAATATATAAAGTTATATGAGGAAATAATCTTAAAAGTGAACCTACCATATTAGCTAAATCTATACTCACCTTTGAGATGATGTCTTGAGGGTGGTCACATTGAAATTGAGTATCATTTGAAGTAGTCTAAGAAGACAATCTCAATATAAAACCTCCCATGCAATCCAAACTAGAACACTCCTAGAAGGAGAAGTACCATGCACGATCACATTAAAATCAGGAATCATCAAAAGTAGTATAAGGAGGGAATATCAATATCTAACCTATCAAATATTATATACTACCACCCTACTCATATTTAAGGTTCCATGGATTACCATGTATCTAGAAATTTGGAATAGATGAACTCTATGGTAGTGTAAATATACACCCTAATCCCTAGGTCTATAGGCCATAGTCACTTCATCTGTATAAATAAAACATGGTCAAGATATAATGATATAAATTCATGGAAGATATAACCACTATCCAAGATTTCAAAAAAACATATTTCTAACCTATAAATTAGTTAGAGAATAGTCCGTACTACTAAACATATCATTTCTTGACCAACCTCTCTAAATATAACCATTAACACAAGAACAACTAGTCAAAATAATATTGATCTTGGGACCCTAAGATATACCTACCTCACAATTTGATCCATATGTCATACGTAAATATAATAAAATAATAATCATCTCTCTTAGACAATGTAATACCCTATATTCCCTTATGAGGGATAATATTCCAAGCTATACGCCATCCTTAACACCCTGATAGAACTCGACCACCTTGTTGTGTCACAATAGACACTTGATATATAATATAGCACTAATTTTTCAGTCAATAAACCTATGAACTAACCAAAAACCCAACTTAGATACCAATAGACATATTCTTTTCAACAGTATCCAAGACTCATAAGGCTTTATGCTAGTTACCTAGAATCATCATATTTTTTCCTACTTCCTTAGGAACCCCACACCCAAACGAGCCCATGCCCACACTTTATTATCAAAAAGTTACACTATTCACATGATAAGAGAGTTATTACAAAATAAACCATTAATTAAGGACCAAATACTAGGAAAACGTTACCATAATTACAATGGCGCACCATGTGTTTTTTATAATTCAGTTTACAAGAATATACAACTTCAAGATCCCTTAATAAATTGTAAAAATAATTCCCTTTGGAAGAATAACCAATATAAACCTCTTAAATCTTATGTCAATGTAGAAAACAATGCGATAATTACCAAAAGGTCGCACCTAAGTCTATCCATCAATTTCATTCACATCATCCCTTCAAAAAATTGTTGAAATGAAACACAAGTCACATTAAATATAGAAGATACATACAGACCTATACATATGTATTAAAGGGACCACCTACTATTAAAATGAAGTTACCATCCTCAAGCTATGCTTTGCCCAATATTTCATAAATAAAAAATAATGTCAAAGCCCAAGGTATAATTAAATGGTTAAAAGCATGAGATTTTTTTTATGAATGGAGGTATTCCATTGACATTTTTATGAAAAATACACCCATTGGTTGACATTGTATTGATTATTGATTTCAAATGAAACTGATCAAATCACAATAAAAATAGATTCAGAAACTTATTATAACTCAAACAATTATAAATGGGCGATTTTTATCCTTTTTTACATCAAATATATTTATAACAATGAATATCCACCACTTCAATGTGATTTTTTCATGCCTTAGATAATTTTTCAAAAAACCTATCCTTGAGAAAAATAGAGATGAAAAGGGAATGGTATAATACATGATGAATAACAAGACTCTTATCCATTATTAGTGATGAAAGAAACAATTTATACACCTAAAAAACAAGGCCGGGTTTGGGAGAATATATAAGAGTAAATAAGGGGGAGAGGGCTGGCCAAATTCCAACTTTCCATATCCACTCAACCGAAGAAGGAAGGGGGTAGAACTTGAAAAGCCAAGACCTCCCCTTCAAAAAAGGACTTGATGTCTATTGTAGCGTGAAAAAATTGATCAAGAAAGGACACCCAAATTTCTAGGGAGAATTATGATATGAAATAATGGGCTACTCTAACTCCCCAATAATTTAGTATATATGTCTTATTAAATATTTATTTATCAAATATCCTGTTTCACATGAAATACTGAACTAAAACGATTCACGACACATTTCAGTAAGATTAATATAATCATTAAAAATTAGTTGTTGAATTGGTGCGTATATATAGAGGTAAATAAATTATGAAATTTATATATATAAGAAAATAAATATCAATTTTAATAATAAATCCTTGATTAAATTAAATTAGTATAGCTAAAAAAATAATAAGATCATTTTATGCTTGAATTTATTTTTATAAAATTTGATTTTTATGCGCTATAATTTTTTATTTTAAGATACTAAATATATTATGGTTAAATAATAAAAAAATATTTTTTATCTGAATAATATATTAACTCTAATTTAGTTAAAAATTGACAGGGAATAAGAATAAGAACAGTTCATATTTGAAAAAGTCATTTCTAAAAGAAAATCATTATATTTCAAGCTTCATTTTAAATGTAAATTTTATAAATTTTATAACATGAATTTTATAAAATATAATTCAATTTTAGATTCATAATAAAAATATTTTATGTGGTTTAATTTTGGGGTTACTTTTTCAAATATTGATTTTTAAGGGAATAGTTCAAAATAGTGTTTTCACGAATATCATGACTTTAATGACATTATTAGGATATAATAATGACATGAAATTTATAAAAAAAGTTACTGACTAATGATTTATTTTATAAGTAAAATTATTTATTTAGAAGTATTGGTTTTAATTTAAAATATAATACTTGAAATTTTAGAAAATAAGTTATATTTTCTCTAAAACAATATTTAATGCATTATACATTTGTTATTTTATATTTAATTTTTACCATTTTTAGAAATTATATATTTTAAATTTGGTATCATATGATTAATCATAAGGTCTAAATTATTTAATTATTTCCATATTAATTTTCAGCATAAAGAAAATAAATTACATAGGAAAGAATTAGTGAATATGGTAAAATTCAAAATTGTAGAAGAGTTAAATCTAAGAGGAAATGGAACTAAAAACTTTATCTAAATGATTTTTTAGGGATTAATTTTGTATATATCATCTAATTTCCATTATATTATAATTTTGGATCCACTTACGTTGAATAGTGTGCCCCTAATTATAAAAATGTAACTCCTCTCACCTATAAAAGTACCCCCTCACCACCAAACATTTGCTCACACATTAAGATAATTGGTTTGAGTAACATATTTAAAAATATCCCCCAAAATATAATCCTATAAATTTATTAAACAAAACTTTCTCATCAAAATACCACCCATAAATTTAATAATATAGTTTTCAAATGAGTTTTTCAAAGGAGTAAAGTAAAAATCCATAATAACTACATTTTCCATTTCTGTTTATTTCTATCTTTTTATACCTCATCTAGATATATTAAAATAGTGCTAACATAATTACATATGTATCATAAATATTCTAAAATTTTATTATGTTAATGGAATAACCATTTTTTTACTTCTTCCCAACTATTTGAAAAATAAAAACGTATCTCATGCATACTTTCAGACTGTTTCTTTCATGAAATCCATATTTAGTTTTTTATCACTACCTCACATGGATGGTTATAAGAATATATTAAATGGATTAATATAATATTTTTATATAATTAATATTTAGTGAAGATAAATTATTACATGTCTCCATTCCCTTCCATTCATTATAAAATTAAAATGTTGCTCATGGGTACGTGCGGACAGCTGCCTCCATGAGTGATGTTTTTTATTTTCCTCATTTCATTATATAGATGGTTATAAAATATATTGGATTAATATATATGATATAAATATTTGGTAAATATCATGAATATGGTTCTAAATATATTACATTAAAATTGGTGATCATTATAAACTAAATCATTGATATCAGTAAATTATCCGAAATAAGATCACCATGTATCCACTTATCTCAGACCATATCCATAGTTTCCATAAAATAAACAAAGGGAATAAAAAAGCATTTTAAAACAATTATTTAGATATATTTAATAAAATGGTAATGATATTTTTTTACAAAGAATGGTTTTAAATTTGACCATTACAAAACATGTGCGAAACAATTGAAAATTACCAACACTTAACAATGAAAATAAATGATAATTAAATAATGAATGAATAATGTAATATTAAAGATTATAAATTTTTATATTTATGAATATGTTTCTAAAACATTTTATTAAGATATTTATTTTTATTATACAATAATATAAATTACATTCATATAATATCAGAGTTAAGTTATGTTTTTCTTGTCTCACTTTTCTTTATTTGAGATATATGCCACATTCACAACTTATTTTATAATTTATGGTGTATATAATTTAATATAGTTGTTTATTATAAGTTTAATGAAATTAAATGGATTTAAAAATCCATTTTTATTTCTCATTTTCATGGGTTTTTCGAGTCAAGTGTTACTAAAACCATAAGGGATTTTGTTAACCAAAATATCCCTTCTTTGTGTAATATTTTTTTATAAAATTAATTGTTATATATTTTTATATTCTACCATAATATTTTATTAAATGATTATTTCTATTTATCTATTCAAAAATTGAAAATTTTATTTCCAATCCATTTCTTTAATGAATTTATTTCACTTTAAAGTAAAAAATTGTAAAGAATGATTCTCATCCTATTTAAATATTATTTTTATTCCATGTTCATATTATTTATTTCCACAATTGTTTTCCCCTATTATTTTTATTATCCAAATATGTATTATCCCTTTTTATATTTATATTTTTCTATTTGAGTTTTCAAAAATAATATTTACTAGTCTTTTTTAAGATGTGGTAATAAAGGTATTTTTAAATGTTAAATAAGTAATTCCTTTATTGATTGTATGTTTTATCATCCACTCTAAATTTTCTTAACATAACCTTTTAGTTTTTTAAGGATGAATTATTTAATATTATTTTTAAAACTAAAATATTTTGAAAATTATCACTATAGTTTTTCAAAAATTATTTTTAAAGTGAATTATAACTCTTTCGCTTATGATAATTCTGAAAACACTTGTTCCTTTTAATTTTATCTTCCTATTTATCTCAAATGGAAAAATATTTTTTATTTTCTCATGAATTACCATATATATTTCATCATACTATTTTTTCTTTTTGGTTAATTAAACACACGATATCAAATGATCCAATTATTAATCCCTTCATATGTGGTCATTTTTTAAGTGTTCTGATTATAAATTTGTTTTCAATAAATGTTAAATTAATTTAATGTTTTTTAAGATTCACTGAGGATATATTCATATTCTACCATCCACCTTATTTTTCTTGATGCATTATGAAATTTCTTGGGATGTTTTAATGAAACCCATATCTTTTTAATTATTTAACTAAGTGGTCTTTGAAAAATAAATGTTTTCATGTTATCATGGAACACATATGTATGAATGATTAATTTTTGGAAGGTGGAGTACTATATATACCTTCAATGCATTGTTTAAAGTTTTATATCTCATGCGATAATGTTTTTTTGTCTGTGTGTAATTTTCTTTAAGCTAAGATCACAAGTTTTTGAATTGGTGTAATTTTGGTAAAGTTATGCTCACAAAAATTTTATGGGTTGTAATTATGGTTAAAATATGATTAAAAAATTGTGGGTGGGTGTAATTATAGTTATTCTATGCTTTCATGATTGTGTTCATGTAATTGTGGTTATGTTATGCTCCCAGGAACATGCTTTGACATAATTAATATTATTCTATGTTCAAAATTTTATAATTTCCTTAGCTTTTACTTTTGAAAACTTATAGGTTCAATGCCTATGTTATTTTACATTCCACATGATTAATTTTTCATGATTTTTTACTCTTATTCCATGGAATATGTTAGATCATTTTAGATTATATGAATTTTTATTTTATCTTATAAAAATCCCTTATTTTTCCATGATCCTTTTTACCAGATATTTATCCCATGCTCATTTTTTCTATTCCATTATTATGATCAAATCCATTTATAATTTGTTGATAGGTTTTTCCCTTACCATGAATTTGAGAGCACACATACCTTAGGTTAATAAGAGGATTATTATATATGTTGTGTCTAAAGGATTTCATTTATAATGTATGATTATGAAAGAATGTTGAAAAGTGTTCTAATATTTGTTTTTTATATAGATAATATACAAAGACACTAAAACTTTGGATTCTGAGATGGTGTGATTATTTATGATAAATAATGTATAAATTATGGGAATATATATATGTTTAAAATGATTTGTATCAGTTGGTATCAAAACTAGTATGAAAAGTATATGATTTTTGTATTTGATTCGAGAGTTTAAATTGTTTCCACCTCAGTTGGAATCATATTATGACATTTTTATTTTTGGAAATTTGTTATTTTATATGATCGGGATAAGGTAAAAATTGTGAAAAACCCTAACGATAATCCTAAATAATATAAAACATCCTAAAATTTATGAAAATTATAGTATGTGTGGTTGCTTAGTAATTAAATCCATATCTGGATAAATATACATGGATATAGGATTTGGCACAAATGCACTTTGGGTTAATGACCTTGATTTTTTTTTTGCAAAGTATTAATATGATCTTGACTCAGTGTATGATAAGCATGCCTAACTAGAAACTTGGTTTTAAACTCTTAGGATATATACTTTGGTTAATTCACATGCTCTTTATAAACCATTATAAAGGATTTAAATGGGATTTGAGGATGTAATGTATAACTTGTTTGGTTAGAGAACCTGATAGGAATATGACCATAGAAAAAATACATTAAACAGAAGGAGTTATAGGTTTATCTAGTTATATAATATTTGAAATAATGTATAAAAGGTTTATATAATGGTTTTATAGATAAATACGTCTTTTGATTGAGTTTTTATATTAAAATGATCCTTCATTATGATTTTATTGGATATTACTACAACCTTTTTGGTTCTATTATTTTTCAGTAATAGGATCATGAAAATGAAGTTGTTAAAGATATGTTTAATAATACTTATAGATAGATAATGAGGAATAATTTGATAAAAGTGTGAAAATATAAATACATGCCTATTAAAATGGAAAAAATTAGTGCCATTATATTAACCATGATTATGAGTTGGAAATTATATCTTGACTATTTTCCATATTATATATACACTTAGTAATTTTCATTATTAAATAGAAATAAAAATTTTGAGGATATAATTTATTTAGGTGGGATGTAAATCCCAAAGATATTAGTATATAATTATTATTAAATAAATAGTTTTTAAATATCTTGTTTCACATGAAATACCAAACCAAAAGGAAAAATGAAAAATTTTATTGACAAAACAATATACCTTATAAATGTCAAGACCTGACCCACCTAGGACTATTTGGCTGGTAGTAAGATAAGCATGACAATCCCAATCCCACCTCCAATTGGACAGTGGTTGGAGACTAGCATTTACTAGGCCTATCCCACACATGGTAGACTGTAGCCTAAGTTTCTGTATGAACACATGGAACTCCAATCCCATACAATGATGGGTGTTAAAAAAATAAAATTGAAACCAATGAATGTATACATCTAAATCCCACCATCAGAGTACCACATAGTATGAAATTTAAAAAGGGACCAAATACATGCCAAAAAAACCACAATAGTGTTCAACCTACTCAATAGGAGGGGACTACTATCAAATGCAACACTGATAAGTGCCTATGTCTGTTTATCCCAAATTATGCTCCACTTTCTCTTGGTACTCCATGGACTTCTTAAAAAGGAATATAATCTAAATAATTCATGAAATGTATGGGGATAGAGCATATAGTGGTGAGTGTAAAAATACCTAGTTAGGCACACTGAAATCACCAAATAAAAAGCATCAAGTGAATAGTTATCTCATCACAAGGTATTAAAATAAGGATATGAGATATAGAAATAAGAAACTTAAAAACATAGATATACTCAAGATAAACTCCATGTCTTAAAGAGGTCTCAATCGAACACCCAACCACATGATTTTTTTGAGTATTTAAGGTAACACAACACTAGAAAATTACACTCCATGGGCTATAATGTCACTGATGATGCTCGTCAAAGAGGTCATTCTTATTCAACCTCACCATATAAGTACTCACTAGATCTCTAAGATCGCAACACCCAGATAGGGGATCACACCCAAGACCACTAGGTGACACTGTATACCCTACAATATTAACCCACTAAGTAGGGAAGTATATGTATAATGAAAACACATTCCCAAATAGATTAACATGATAGATATGGGATCGACACCCTACACGTGGTAGTGATACTATTATACCCTAAAACAGTTTGAGAGAAATCAACCAACCTCATACCAAATATGAACAAAGAATAATGAGGGATTCACCTTTTAATTAATGGAGTATATTTCATGTAACACATAAGGGTACATGGAATATTTGTCTAAGACTAGAATTGCTCATGTCTCACACTCACACAACATGTATTTCTCAAAAAATATATAGAATGTCTCATAGGGTACCCTATGTGTAAATACCTTTCTAGAATTGGGAATGCTGCCTATCCATGCTATATTACATCTGGTCATGCCTGGGTACTTCAGGTTGTGCCTTTATACCTGGTTGTGACTGTTTACTTGGCCATGTTTAAGTACCAGGCTATGTCTGTGTACTATACCTATACCCATATGTCTAGCTATGTTCGTACCCATGTAGCCTCCAAGGTATATGTATACTTGTCAGCAATAGGTCACACAGTGTGTGTTATTCTCCACACATCATGTGTTATTTTTTTCTTAATTTAAACCCTAGTGTTGTAGAAGGGGGACAACACTATAAGTGGTCTTATAACTACATGATGTATAATCAGAGATTTACCAAAAATTATAGGAATTTCATGCATATCTACTATGTAAATTCCATTCAATACAGATGTGATTCATTTCGTAGATCGAAAATTTCAATCTTACTGATCCCTTCTATCATTTTATATCAGATTCTAGCCACCCAATCTTCTTAGAAATCATTTCCCATCACACTATACTACCATCATTGTACAAAACCGCAAGTCATGGTGCTCCCAAATTTTATCCTGATCCATATTAATCACCATGAACCTAGATCTCATCACCTATCTAGAATATCAACTCATTTAAACCATCCATTTCACCAAATAGGAAACTAAAAGGGACCGATTTATGGTTGTTCATTAAAATACTAACCATAAGAAATACTGACAATGACCTTATGATGAATGGGTGAAAAAAATGCACAAAACACATGATTAAGAACAAACCTCAACCTTTATTTGGGTATAACTTGATTAATTTCCATGATAATGATGAATAAATATCCAAAAATAAACAAAATAAAAGTAAATCAATCCCTAAATTATAGGATGATAAATCAACAACTGAAATCAACCATCAATCTGCGAATAAAATTTTATTATGTGAATTTTTTCATATTCAACATGGTATATCAAAATTAGGTAAATACAAATACATAAAAATACCTACCTCTAATTGGATATGTCATTGGAAAATAACAAATCTTCTAGAAAATAATATGAATATCCTGCTATACTCAGCATCCGTCTCATGGTTCACCTTGATGTTCTCATCGTTAGTCCTCAGTCCTCATCCACCAACGATGATTTGGATGTCCTATAGTTATCTATAGGTTTTGCAGCTAACCCTATAAATTAATCTTAAATATGTGTTTATATTGTATTATTTAGGTTAGGGTTATTAAATAAATCAATTAAATTTATTTAGCACACTCACCAACACCCGCCATCCACAAAACAAATGATGATGACCATCCTTATGTTGTGACTAGGGTAAATCATGAATTATGGAATCAACCATGTATTCAAATTACTAATTCTATACTCCATTCATAATTTATTCCATTTTTTTCTAGAAAATTTCATCTGTGTGATAATAATATATTTAATATTTTTATTATATCAATTTAGGGCTCACGGGGCTTGGGAATCTCACACTATCTATGTTTATGGATCTAAAAATATTCCATAAAATTATTAAAATTATTATAAGGAAAAAATGAGATGTTACATTCTCCACAACTTTGGTATTTTCATCTCTAAAAGAAAAAATCATACTCAAAAGCGAGGATAAATATCTCCCAATTGGGTCTCCACCTATCATCTCTCCTGAAGGTTCCCATACTGTCAACAAGAACACACCCAAGGAAAAAAATTCCAAATATAGGGTATTCTCTAGTCAATATTAAAACACGACCAAGATCCAAAAAATCCTTAAAATTTTAATTCCACAGTCAATTCCAAAATCATCTTGGCTGACATCGTGAAACGAGTTGTACAAATTCTCCTCAACTGCGACTTGTGGAAAAGACCAAGAACCAAGTCATACTACAGCAATAGGGTCAAGTGTTATACCACCTCACCGACCCGATAATCACTAAAAAATGATTTGAAAATCCTATAGATATCTACCATTCTATCCAAATCTATACAATTCTTGATGAGGAGAACCCTCTATGAACACCTGATATCCTCATCTAACCCAATGTTCAATGTCATCAGTCCATAAAGAACTCTTGACATTACAGGGTAGTCCTCATGTACCTCCAAATGAATTATACCCCTTTATAAACACTTTTAGAAATAACTCTAGGACTAAAAGAGCTATTACCTGCTAGTTTCGACCAGTAAAATGGTGACTGTAGGGTCTCCCATGCATGGCCTCAAATGGTGCTGCACTGGTAGTGGAATGTTAGCTATTATGATTGGGAAACTCTACCAATGGTAGATGATCCTCCCAAACATGGATAAAAGATAACATGAAATCCGAAATTATGTTCTATAGAACCCAAATGGTCTACTTTGACCATCCGAATATTTTATGTAGAAAACTCATGATCAACCAAAATAGTGTCTCAAAGCCTCAACCAAACTTGACACTCGAATTGTTAGGAATTGGTCCGACATGGTGATTCGTTCTAGGATCACTGAGATAATGTCCTGACCTATTTTTGGTCATCGAAGTTCCAACATAAAATCCACAATGATACCATTTCATTTTTACATATACCAGCAAAGTTAAGCCTTCATCTACTGATAGGTGTTACATCAATAGTTAAACTTAGTGACATGCTATAACTTATTTTTCTACCAAACCTGATGCTAAAGGATATTGGTGTTTCATCATCTCTCTTGGATGTATTTATAAAGGAAATAAACCTCCACAGTACCTCCCTTTATAGTGTGAATGGTTCCATCATTTTTAATCAAATGAATAATATACTCCTTGACTTTAGAAAATCCATCGAGAACATGACTAGTGATACTTGGTTATGAAAGATCTCGAAATTTATATTCCCAAGCTGTGCCTGCTTGAATTGCTAAAGATGCAGATGAGGTAACAACCATATCCTTGTGATATGTTTCACCATCCTCATCATTAATAGTTAACTACAATCCTTCCAAATACTCAACCACCTCTCTCAACAATAGCTAAAGAAAAATTGTTGTCACAATATTCTATTAAATGCACACCCTTTGGTGGACCTCAATATAGAACTAACTCAACCTTTACTGGGTCCACTACCACTCCCATGTTCGAGAAGTCATATCCTAAAAAGTGGAACTCCTGAATCTAGATCTGATACTCTAAGTATAGAGACCCTATCTTTTAATACATTTACATTAAATATGTTTTTACAGAATACTTAATACAATGCACAAACAGATTCCCAAATTCTGCATTAGTTTAGTTTCTTTAGAAACATTGAATCATAAAAATTGGTATATAAGTGATCTATATTATCTCCCACAACATTCTCCTTGAATATAACCCTTCTTAGATATATCATACTTAATAAATATTTTCATAACCTAGGGAAAGGAAACATAAAAGTGGTGATCTCAGAAGATCATTAAAGATAAATAATGGATATATGTAAGTATAAACATTAGCCGAAGGTTATGAGAATGTTATCATAACAATAAAAGATCATACCATATATATCTAAGATCATAAAAATGAATCCTAGTATAAAGATTCGTAGTTCATAATACATGAATCAGAAGGGAATAAAGAGCATAATCTATGAAATCATAACATAGTAATAAGACATGGAATTTTGGAAGACACATAAAAATGTAATATCATTCCCTATAAGTCAATCAACATTTCCCAAAAACTTATTAGGGTATTTTATGGGGACTAAAACTAATGGGAGGAACATTCCATGATCACCATTCATAGCCCAATCCTTATAAGGTATGGGGTTTCCACATCTTCCCATAGTGGATCAGGTTTCCACATCTTCCCATAATGGAGTGGGTTTCCCTATCTTCCCATAGTGGATCAGGTTTCCCTATCTTCCACAGTGGATTATGCCCATCAACTTGATTCCCATCATTATCTCTTGAGATATAAATATTTACCCTTTTCATTGGAGGAATATATTGGGCCCAAACATCTCAAAATTAAATAATACATACATGTTCCAAAAGATCATAAACAATAATATCATAACCTATGAAATGAAATGGGTATAATAAACATGTTGTAACACCCCGAGCTTCCACGATACGCTTCTCATTCAATAATGCAATAGCTTGCATTGTACGCAACTTCGAGTTCTAAAACACCGCGACTAATCAAAGTAGCCGTTATGAATAGTAATAACCACTTTTTAAAATTATAGAAATCTTATATTTCAAAATGGACTTCATTTTTGGATTCGGAATATCGAAATTAGCCTATTTTGAATTTTTGGTATTTTTCTGAGAACTTCTAATTTTTATGAATAGTGAAAAATACTTTAAAACAACTTTTTTAATCAAAATAATTTATTGTTATAAATTATACTATTTAGTGGTTTTAAGGTATAATTAGAATATATTTTTACCATTTTATCCAATGGTGGTCATTGGAATTAATTTAACATTGAAATTGGACATAAACAATTGCCAATCTTTTGATATAAATTGTTTCTTAAAAACACGCTATATGTCGTAACAGCGGGAATTAATTATAAAATTAATTAATGCAACTTATATGTTTGGAATTTTTTAAAATAGACAGCATTTTTGAATTCAGAATATCAATTATAGCTTAGGGTGAAATTTTGGCCTTGTTCTGAAAAACTTCAATTTTTGATGAATAGTGAAACCACTAAGTGGTAGTTAAATAACTGATTTTTCGTTTAAATGAAATATTACCACTTCTGTGATTTGATTTTCAAAAATCCGACATACATGGTTGTCATTAAGAAGTAAAATGTGGTTCAATGAGATTAAAATAATTTTTTTGTGAATAGTAACTTTTAAGTTCTTAATCGCGATTAGAGGTAATTAGTGTAGTTTAAGGTACAAATAATGTTTTAATAATATTAGATGAGCATGAAACTTGTCCTACTTCTATTGGATGAGTCATGGCCGACCAAGACAACCCATGGGTCAACTTGGGGACCCCATGGAGCCACTTTAGTTGGAAAATGACATTAATATATATTTATTTAATGTGAAAATTAAATTGACACAAACATGAGTTATTTTACTAAAACAGTTTTTAAGTGGGGTTACACAAGTCCAAATTTTGACTATAAATATTAATTAGAAAGCTAAAAAGATTTCCTACATCATAGTATTTTTTTATAATTTTTAGACATTAAATTAATTAAATTATTTATGACATCATTATGATGCAGCGATGACCTCATTATTTAACGATTTAAATAAAATGAGAAGATAATGCAAAATCCAAGGCTTACACTTGTCCAAAGCCTATTGGATGAGGAGATTTCGAAACCTTATCACCTTAGACTCGAATTATATAAGTCTGGGACCTTTAGAATCCGAAAAGCATTGTGAAATAATATAACATTTCAATCTTTCCAAAAGTGCCCCTCCTCTCCACTTATAAAAGGCCCCCACCTCTCCCACCTCATTTACACTTTCAAGACATTTGGCTCGGCCAAAATCTGCCCAAATAATCTCCCAACTTCCCCCTATTACTCCTAGAAGCCTTAATTTGGGCATAACTCTTCCCAAGGAAGCCTTTGGCTCAAATCAAAAAGAGTTACCCGATTTTGAGGTAATGTCTCCTCTAATGTTGTTTTGTTGTATTTTTCTTCTCCAACCCCCTAAACTCTTTTTATTAATTTTTTTTGTAACAACACCAGTATCCTAAATATACTATTATGTTGTTATAATAAGTATTCGAGCTACACTTACACACACCTACATCTAATGGTTAAAGAACATACGGTTTCTGTGGATGGAGAATTTCTGCCTCACGAAACGATGATTGTTCAACACTCATATAACACCTACAAAGGTGGCCATTAACATGTAACTATTTTTATATATGATATATAATATGTTTATGTTTTACTTATGCTTATGTATTTCTCATTTATGGCATACTTTATGATTTCCATTATGGGTAAAACGCGATAATTTCATTTTAGGAAGTGCAGACTACCGCCCCCTCAAAGTGATTTGAATCGTTAATGCCATATGTGGGATGTATAAAGGATGGAGTAAATGGTATTATACACTATATTATACTGGAATTATATTATAAATTTATATCATTATGATTTAGTTCCATTAAATATGAAATTGAAATGAAAGTAGCGTTCATGCGTACGTACGGCTTACCGTCTCCATGAACGGTGCATTTCATTTCTTACCTCTAAATGTTACGTAATATTATAAATGAATGTATATACTGGATATATAAGATATATATGACATCTAAATCATGAATATAATTCTGGATATAATGGATATTCTACCACATGAACAACTTGTAATTATAAGAAGTTTATTGTTGACTCAAGTTACCAAAGATCGACAAAACGATCGTTATTAACTTGAATAAATACATAATATTCATAACATTGTAATAAGTGATATAAAAAGGATAATTAAATTGAAAATGTTTCTTAATAAGGTAGATATTAACTCTAGTTTATTATTCAGGAGGTTAAAGAACGGTTGAGTCAAGTCGGACACAAGGTAAGGGAATTTCTTAACCCAATTTTCATTCTTTGGGTTAATCTCCTACTTTCAAATTATGTCATGATATTATTATGTCCTATATTGTATTTGTACATTATGTATGTGTAATTATAGTGAATACACATTATAGATGTACTTTATTTAAAAAAATGATCTTTTTAAGGACTTCGTCTCAATCCCCTTTCATTGAGGCATATTTGGTTTTATAAAAAACTTTCTTTTATACGGTGTATAAACCCATTTGAATTTTACGTTTATTCAAAAGGAATCTGTTTTATACGAAGCGTTTTACTAAACGAAAAAAAGGGAATGTTTTTCTTTCCGTACTTATGCGGCGACAACGACTTCTCCGCCGCCGTGACCATTATTTGAGTTTCGGCTTCCTCTACAAGCCATCATTTTTTAATGAAAAATAAATACAAAGTTTTAACTTTCTTTTATTTTGGTATTGAAAATGGTTTTGAAAGCATTTTTATTTTATCAATGTGTTGTATTGATATCTTGTGATTGAAATGTGGAAATGTTATGTTTCCTTTATGCATGTTTTATGTGATACGATTATGTTATGGTTTATGATATGTTTAAACCTATTCATATGAGGAATGCATTGGACTTAATAAGTGACGGGTGGAGCCCGCTATAGCTCCTCGATGCATCGGCAGGTCTCATGAGACAAACTAGTGTCTTGGCACGATGCCTTGACAAAATCTTATTTGTGGTCTTGGCACGAGGCCTTGACTACGTGGTTATGATAGTCTGGCATTATGCATTCCATCATTATGAAAGTAGTTATTGATATTGCATGTGATTATTCGACCAGTAGAATATCCATGTGAAGAAGTAAATGGCATTATCTCATTTTACTTTTTCCATATTATGTTGAAGTTCAAGTTTAAAAGGATTTTGTTTTAGTTATACATTGCCTTAAATGTTAATGTTTATTTATGAAAGCTTCTGCTATATTGTTAACCTTACTGAGCATCTGTGAGCCCTTTCAATGTTTTAATATTTTTCCAGGATGAGAAGAAGTATTTTATGAATGACCTACAGGGGTAGTCAGAAAGGGATATGATTGTGGACTATGAAGACCATGTTATTTTAGTTTGTTTACTTTTTTGATGTAATGAAAGACTTATGAATGTATCTAGTGTTTCCAAGGCTACTAAACTAATCGGTCTTTCGAGACTTGATCTTTTGTGATCATGCCAATGTTACGAACTAATGCACCGACTCTTGGTAGCTGGGGTCGGGGCATTACAGTTGGTATCAGAGGCAGTTTAGTACTAACCTTGGAAGCTAGATTAAGATAAACTCTGATTAGAGCACATCGCCCAAATATAGACTTTGAGGATTAGTATAGAAGAACTTCCTAGAATTTTGTTATTGTAGAGATTTTGTGAGTTTTCCGAGCAATACATCCCTGTCTAGATACGAGCAGGTAGAGGCGGATCTGGCACAAATATACCTAGGGGTAAAACCCGAAAACACCGCTTTGAGCTAGACTCGAACGGGAACTGGTGCACGATAACGGGCCTTGCTGTACTCTTGGTTACGACACTCCCGGGGGATATGCTTAGGATAATTCTCATTTTCTTTACCAACCACTATGAAGGGTTATGAGTATATACTTCCTCAAAGGAAACATTTCTTTTTATGATTATGGATTATATCCATAAATAGTTCAATTTATGTAAATTATTTTACAAATATGGAATTATGTATTTTATTTCATAAACTAATCTAGTTTATGCAATTGTTTAGAAATGGCGCCTAGTGGAAGAAATGGAAACCGTATCAATGCACGCACTCCATGTAGGGATTGACCTCCTGCTCAAGATAATTATAGTGGGGCTGGTGATGCAACTGGTGCCGATCAGCTAATCACCATACTGGGACAACTTACTCAGGTTATGAATAATAACCTTACTCGTATGGAGCACCCTGATCCGCAACGTGGAGGATCAATGATAGACCATTTCATGAGGCAACAACCACCAACCTTCAATGGGGGTACAAATCCGTTTGTAGCTGAGCAATGGATAAACTCTTTAGAGAAAATATTCCATGCCTTGGGGAGTAGCGAAAGGGAGAAGGTTGTCATGACAGTTTACCGCCTCACTGGAGATGCCGATCAGTGGTGGTCGCTGATTCAAAACACAAAGGAAGATGATGACGTATCAAATATGGAATGGAGGGAGTTCAAAGATCTGTTTTTAGAAAAATATTTTCCTCGTGACCATCGAGCAGATATGGAAAGGCAATTTCTGAGTTTGAGGCAGAAGGAGGATGAGAATGTCGCAAAGTATGAGGCTAACTTTACAAGGTTAGCGAGGCATGCTGCCGATTATATACGTAACCCAAGGAGTAAGATTGATCGTTTCTTTTTTGGGTTAAAACCATTTCTACGTCGAGCTTTAGTATCACAATCCTTCTCATCATACGAAGATATTGTCTCGTGTGCTATCAAGACAGAAAAGGAATTCTCTAAGTCTTATGACAACAAAGTAAAGCAAGAGAAGAAGAGAACGGTGGAACAAGAGACAGATAAAGGGAAAAAGGGAAAGAAGGATTTTCCATTATGTGATAATTGTGGGAAGAATCACCCTGGTACTTGCCTAAAAGGAATGAGAGTTTGTTATAAATGTGGAGAAAAGGGTCCCCAGGCTCTTGATTGTAAGGGAAAGAAAGAGGCTGTCAAAGTTGAATGCTACAATTGTAGGGAAACAGGGCATTATGCAAATGAATGTCCTAAGCGTCAGGGAAACTTACCTCAGAAAAGGCCAAGGGATCAAGGCCAATCTTATGCTGTGACTACAGTTGAAGTGGAATAATTAATGTATTGGTGCTTTTGGACTCAAGGATTATATTCTGGTTATAAGAATAATGTGATATATATATATGGATTGTACTGCAGTACTTGTTGATTTCAGTAAGGTTTTAATATGATTAAGGTAATCATATTTTTAGTATGTGACAATAAGAGAAACTTTTCTTTGTTTGGGGAATCTGATGTTACAATTGATTTTGGAATTTAGAGACCTTTTAGAGAAAGTCTGGACGGAGGTATTTTGGATAACTATTAAGGTTGGAATGGATTAAGTTGAACCATGGATATTATTGTTTAAGGTTAAAGAATTTATGAAGATTATTTTTGGAATATTATAATACTATAGTTTTAGGAAAAGGACAACCTGCAGGGTGGGTAATAACCCGTCACGTCGGACAAAGCTGCAGGAATTGAACCCACAACCATAGTGCGACAAGCCTTTATTTCCTACCACTAGCCTACAGGAAGTCCCTGGTTATTACAAAATAGTTTTACTAATCTAAATGGTATGTGTTAACATTTTGAACCATATACAATTAGGATAAATAGAATATTTTTGAGTTCCGTTACCATTTGGAGTAAAAGTTGGGTTTGTGGTAAAAATTTATTAACGAATGAAAGTATACATAACAAGTATGTATATTCCCTTACGTTCTTAGTAAATCTCCTAAATAAATTCCTCAACATTATAAAAGGTAACTTAAAACAAAAATGTTGTCGGTTAACTTTTCCAACTGGGGATTCAATGACCGTTTAACCAATCACAAGTTTGTGATTTTCTTGTGGTTAAACTTTCTCCTAATCCTGTTTTCTATAACTCTCCATCAGACGATGATGGTTTGTTTCTCCTCTATATCCATATTTTCATATAATCCTAGAATGGGCTATATCGGGTGACCTTTGTACTTATCCTGCTTTCTTTTAATGTTATATATTTATTAACCTTATTTCCGATGTGGGTTTTCCTCAAAGGTATTTTCTATTTTCAACCTTTTATTTTCAAAGAAAAATTTCAAATTGAGAGGACGCAATTTATTGAAGGAGGGGAGAATGTAACACCCCGAGCTTCCACGATATGCTTCTCATTCAATAATGCAATAGCTTGCATTGTACGCAACTTCGAGTTCTAAAACACCGCGATTAATCAAAGTAGCCGTTATGAATAGTAATAACCAATTTTTAAAATTATATAAATCTTATATTTCAAAATGGACTTCATTTTTGGATTCAGAATATCGAAATTAGCCTATGTTGAATTTTTGGTATTTTTCTGAGAACTTCTAATTTTTATGAATAGTGAAAAATACTTTAAAACAACTTTTTTAATCAAAATAATTTATTGTGATAAATTATACTATTTAGTGGATTTAAGGTATAATTAGAATATATTTTTACCATTTTATCCAATGGTTGTCATTGGAATTAATTTAACATTGAAATTGGACATAAACAATTGCCAATCTTTTGATATAAATTGTTTCTTAAAAACACGCTATTTGTCGTAACAGCGGGAATTAATTATAAAATTAATTAATGCAACTTATATGTTTGGAATTTTGTAAAATAGAAATCATTTTTGAATTCGGAATATCAATTATATCTTAGGGTGAAATTTTGGCCTTGTTCTGAAAAACTTCAATTTTTGATGAATAGTGAAACCACTAAGTGGTAGTTAAATAACTGATTTTTCGTTTAAATGAAATATTACCACTTCTGTGATTTGATTTTCAAAAATCCGACATACATGTTTGTAATTAAGAAGTAAAATGTGGTTCAATGAGATTAAAATAATTTTTTGGTGAATAGTAACTTTTAAGTTCTTAATCGCGATTAGAGGTAATTAGTGTAGTTTAAGGTACAAATAATGTTTTAATAATATGAGATGAGCATGAAACTTGTCCTACTCCTATTGGATGAGTCATGGCCGACCAAGACAACCCATGGGTCAACTTGGGGACCCCATGGAGCCACTTTAGTTTAAAATGAAATTAATATATATTTATTTAATGTTAAAATTAAATTGACACAAACATGAGTTATTTTACTAAAACAGTTTTTAAGTGGGGTTACACAAGTCCAAATTTTGACTATAAATATTCATTAGAAATCTAAAAAGATTTCCTACATCATAGTATTTTTTTTTATAATTTTTAGACATTAAATGAATTAAATTATTTATGACATCATTATGATGTAGCGATGACCTCATTATTTAACAATTTAAATAAAATGAGAAGATAATGCAAAATCCAAGTCTTACACTTGTCCAAAGCCTATTTGATGAGGATATTTCGAAACCTTATCACCTTAGCCTCTAATTATATAAGTGTGAGACCTTTAAAATCCGAAAATCATTGTTAAATAATATAACATTTCAATCTTTCCAAAAGTGCCCCTCCTCTCCACTTATAAAAGGCCCCCATCTCTCCCACCTCATTTACACTTTCAAGACATTTGTCTCGGCCAAACTCTTCCCAAATACTCTCCCAAATTCCCCCTCTTACTCCTAGAAGCCTTACTTTGGGCAGAACTCTTCCCAAGGAAGCCTTTGGCTCAAATCAAAAAGAGTTACCCGATTTTGAGGTAATGTCTTCTCTAATGTTGTTTTGTTTTATTTTTCTTCTCCAACCCCCTAAACTCTTTTTATTCATTTCTTTTGTTACAAAACCAATATCCTCAATATACTAGGATGTTGTTATAAGAAGTATTCGAGATACACTTACACACACCTACATCTAATGGTTAAAGAACATACAGTTTCTGTGGATGGCGAATTTCTGCCTCATGAAACGATGATTGTTCAACACTCATATAACACCTACAAAGGTGGCCATTAATATGTCACTATTTTTATATATGATATATAATATGTTTATGTTTTACTTATGTTTCTGTATTTCTCATTTATGGCATACTTTATGATTTCCATTATGGGTAAAATGCGATAATTTCATTTTAGGAAGTGCGGATTACCGCCCCCTCAAAGTGATTTGAATCGTTAATGCCATATGTGGGACGTATAAAGGATGGTGTAAATGGTATTATACACTATATTATACTGGAATTATATTATACATTTATATCATTATGATTTAGTTCCATTAAATATGAAATTGAAATAAAAGTAGCGTTCATGCGTACGTACGACTTACCGTCTCCATGAACGGTGCATTTCATTTCTTACCTCTAAATGTTACGTAATATTATAAATGAATGTATATACTGTATATATAAGATATATATGACATCTAAATCATGAATATAATTCTGGATATAATGGATATTCTACCACATGAACAACTTGTAATTATAAGAAGTTTATTGTTGACTCAAGTTACCAAAGATCGACAAAACGATCATTATTAACTTGAATAATTACATAATATTCATAACATTGTAATAAGTGATATAAAAAGGATAATTAAATTGAAAATGGTTCTTAATAAGGTAGATATTAACTCTAGTTTATTATTCAGGAGGTTAAAGAATGGTTGAGTCAAGTCGGACACAAGGTAAGGGAATTTCTTAACCCAATTTTCATTCTTTGGGTTAATCTCCAACTTTCAAATTATGTCATGATATTATTATGTCCTATATTGTATTTGTACATTATGTATGTTTACTTATAGTGAATACACATTATAGATGTACTTTATTTAAAAAAATGATCTTTTTAAGGACTTCGTCTCAATCCCCTTTCATTGAGGCATATTTGTTTTTATAAAAAACTTTCTTTTATACGGTGTATAAACCCATTTGACTTTTACTTTTATTCAAAAGGAATCTTTTTTATACGAAGCATTTTACTAAACGACAAAAAGGGAATGTTTTTCTTTCCGTACTTATGCGGCGACAACGACTTCTCCGCCGCCGTGACCATTATTTGAGTTTAGGCTTCCTCTACAAGCCATCATTTTTTAATGAAAAATAAATACAAAGTTTTAACTTTCTTTTATTTTGGTATTGAAAATGGTTTTGAAAGCATTTTTATTTTATCAATGTGTTGTATTGATATCTTGTGATTGAAATGTGGAAATGTTATGTTTCCTTTATGCATGTTTTATGTGATACGATTATGTTATGGTTTATGATATGTTTAAACCTATTCATATGAGGAATGCATTGGACTTAATAAGTGACGGGTGGAGCCCGCTATAGCTCCTCGATGCATCGGCAGGTCTAATGAGACAAACTAGTGTCTTGGCACGAGGCCTTGACAAAATCTTATTTGTGGTCTTGGCACGAGGCCTTGACTATGTGGTTATGATAGTCTGGTATTATGCATTCCATCATTATGAAAGTGGTTATTGATATTGCATGTGATTATTCGACCAGTAGAATATCCATGTGAAGAAGTAAATGGCATTATCTCATTTTACTTTTGCCATATTATGTTGAATTTCAAGTTTAAAAGGCTTTTGTTTTAGTTATACATTGCCTTAAATGTTAATGTTTATTTATGAAAGCTTCCGCTATATTGTTAACCTTACTGAGCATCTGAGATCACCCCATTCAATGTTTTAATATTTTTCCAGGATGTGAAGAAGTATTTTATGAATGACCTACAGGGGTAGTCAGAAAGGGATATGATTGTGGACTATGAAGACCATGTTATTTTAGTTTGTTTACTTTTTGATGTAATGAAATACTTATGAATGTATCTAGTGTTTCCAAGGCTACTAAACTAATCGGTCTTTCGAGACTTGATCTTTTGTGATCATGCCAATGTTACGAACTAATGCACCGACTCTGGGTAGCTGGGGTCGGGGCGTTACACATGTCATCATATCATAACCTATGGAAAAGTTATATGTTACATAATAATTTCATAAAAAAATAAACCATTAAAATAAATATATTTAAAAAGAATATAACACATAAGATAGAAATTGTTTCTCAAAAATATAAACCATGAAATAGAAACAATCTTCATAACTATCATGCCATCAAAACATAAACCATTCATGTGAAATAATATTAATGGAACATTCAGATCATTACCTCAGAAAGGTATGAGTAAAACCAATGTATGTTATCTTAGATGGAAAATAATCTGTGAAGGTATTTTTAAAATACTTATTAATAAAAATATCATTTTTTTGAGAAAATATTTTTAAAACACAAATTTTATTTTTTATTTTTTAAAGACATGGTTTTTGAATGAAACACCTATCTAACGAAAGAGAGAAAAAATATCGGATTTTTGTAAAAACATTTTTTTAATTATATTAAGTACCAAAGAGTGGAAAAATTAAATTTATACATGAAGACATAATGAATAAACACATGATAATAAAAATAATAAATTTTCATAAATTATGGATCATAAGATTTCATCAATGAAATCATAATCAATAACAATCCAGATAAACGATGGGATTTTTTGAATAAACTCTCACCACTTAGTAAATTTGAATCAGACTCACCTTGTTATAAAATGACATTAAATAAATCTTAAAATTTAATTAAAATATTGAGATCAATAATATAACATTTCAAAGGGTAATTTATAAACCCCGTATGAGAACGTAGGTTTATATCATCACTTGTGTCTTAGAAAAGGCAAACTAAGACCAAACTACCTTACCAATTTTAAAACTTTTGAAACATAAAACCCATGAATGTAAGATAATAAAATGGATCTTTAAATACCCATAAATTTAAGGATAATAATAATGGAATATATTCTTGCTTATTATATACACCACACAAAAGAAATGAGTGGTGAATAAGACATAAGTCTCACAGAAATAAAAGTGATACTATAAATCACCATACCTTATGTATGGAATTTATTCATACTCATTAAAACCTCCTGTATAATATATATAAGTTTTTAAAAATATAATACAAAGATAAATTATTATATATAATACCATATGAGGATTTATATTACCCACTTATTAATAATTCCATGTTAATGTTACACTCTAGATAATATCTGCTTTTTTTATACATGTTTGATTTATTATTCTTGATCCTATTACTTAGATCAAGATTTAATTATAAACATAATGTAAAAAATGATATAAATATTTTTAATAATCATTTAATTTTATAAATATTAAATGGTATACACTGTTCTTGGAGATGGCAGGTTGCACATACGCTTGAATGTTGTTTCTGTTTAATTATCATTTTGAAAGAAAGAAAGTAAATGAAATACATGTGTGTGTGTATATATATATCATCATTAAATTAGTATTATTAATTCATATATATCATGTGAAATCACTAAAACCATCCTTAATATGTTCCATATAAATTATGAATGAATCACATCACTTTGAGGAGGTGGTAGTCCACACGTCCACAAAAAAGTTATCATATTTTCCAAAAATGGAAATAATGAAGTTTTATTTTATATAATAATTAAAAAATATTAAATAAATAATAAATATCATATATATAATATAAAAATATAATTTTCATCATAATTCCCTATCAGGAGAGATGGTAAAGGAAAAAACAAAAAACCTCATTTTGTGAAGTTGTAATTCGCCCTATACAAGTATGGTAAGTTCATTACTCATTAGATGTATATATATGTAAGTGTAGGTTTAAACCTTATAATAAAAAAATATAATTATATTAAGGACACTATGGATATGATATAATAATGAAATAAATATATTTTAGGTGGTGGAAATAAAATTGAAACAAATGATCTTGAGGAAGGATATTACTTCTTCTTTGGGTATCTCCTTTTGGTTTTCACAAATGGGATTCCGTGGATGGATTTCTGCAAAATAGATGATTATAGGATTAATTTAGGGATTTTGGGAGGATATGTGAGCATATTTTTTATTATTCAATTTGCTTTAGAGTTGTGGATACGTGGGGGGGGGGGGGTTGAGTGCCTTTTTATTGTAGAGGAAGAGTGCAATTCTTGAAAATTTGTGAAAAGTTAAACCACCCACATTTTCCCATGTCATGTGGCTCCAATAATGGTAAAAATTAGAAAAAAGAAATTATATAATAGATATATGAATATAAAATGGGTTTTTACAAGTTTATAGGTCATTGTGGGCCATAAGTGTAAGGTTTATTCCTTTATTAAGCTATTTTTTCTCTTAATCAATGTAATTATTTTTAATCTCCTTCACTAATGTTTTTGGTTAAAAACTAAGTTGAACTTATTTTAAAATATAAATTGTTACGATTAAAAATATGGATACTATTTTTAAAAACTATAATAATAGAATTGGTAAACATTAATTTAAAATTAATCCATTAGATGTGTCACGACATCATGTTTTTTAAGAAAAAATGTTTAAAAGTTTTGGATGTTTTTATATCCAATTTCATTGTGAAATTGGTTCCAATGAAAAAAATAATATTAATTAATGTAAAATTATTTTAATTATACTTTAATCCCACATTAAATGATAATTTAACTATATAAATAAATTATATGAAAAAAAAAATTTAGTATCTTTCATTATTCATACAAAAAATTAAATTTTTCAGAAAAATACATAAAATTCACCTAAGATAATTTTTCCATTATGAATTAAAAATATTTTTTATTTTTTAAATTAAATTTATAAAAGTTTCAAAAATTAATTTTATTATTTCTCTTAGAAGAACCTAAAAAGTAGTTTATTTGAGAAAATAGTATTTTCAAACATATAAAGAATTTACAAAAATAATATATATTTTATTATCAATATGTTTTATTTATATAGAAACATTATAAATAATATTTAAAAATTAGTTATTACTATTCATATTACTAATTTTTATGTCTATGTTATAACTACCTCACTTAAATAATTATAATTGTAAAATTATGTTTTGTAAAAACTCAATGTTGCGCAAAACACAAGATAAGTTGGTGTTTTGTGTAACACAATATTAACTTGTTATAACATACAAATAAAGTTTGACTTAGTGTATCTTGGAATGAAATATATCAAATAAAATTAATTTATTCAAAAAGTGGTCTATAACAACTCAGGGTGTCACATTCTTCCCCCCTTGAAATGAATTTCACCCAAAAAATCCAACATTTTGATAAAAAACAAGGATACTTTTGCCTCATAATATTCTCTAGTTCCCACAAAGATTCATCTAACTGGTGAATTATCCAAAAACATTAACTAGGTGAGAGATCTTGTTGTGTTGAACATTATTTGTATGATCCATAATTTCTACTGTTTGTTCCTCGTAAGAAATATCCTGCTTCAAAGGTATGACCTTTGAGTTTAGTACATGTGAGGGGTCCTGTATATACTTACTCAGGAGAGATACATGGAACACATCATAAAATTGAGAGATATATAGAGGAAGTTCCAAGGTATAGGCTACCATCCTGACATGATCAAGAGTTTCTAAGGGACTGATATACCTAGGTTCTAGTTTCCTTTTCTTAATGAATCTCATAACCATCTCATAGGTAGAGAGTCATAGAAACAACTTATCACCGACTTCAATTTCTATATCACACTAATAGTTATCATTATATTTTTTTAATAGAATTTGAGCTTCCTTGATATGCTCTTGAATGGTTCTAACCTTCTTTTCCATTTATTCATCAATCTAAATTCACCATATTTTTCTTTCTCCAACTTTATCCCAACACATTAGAGATCTTAATTTAATCCTATAGAGGGATTCATTAGGATCCATATGAATTATAGTGTGAAATCTATTTTTGTAAGAAAACTAAACTAGCAGAATGTGTTGATCCTAACCACTATTGAAATCCAAATAACAAAATATCATCACATCCACAAGAGTTTGAATTGTACTTTCATACTGAACATCAATCTGAGGATGAAAAGAAGTGATGAAAATTAATTTTGTATCAATTATTTTCTGAATACATGACTAAATATTTGAAGTAAACCTCAGATCCTGATCAGACACAATGGAATGTGGTACTCCA
Source organism: Viscum album (assembly GCA_963277665.1). Lineage (NCBI taxonomy): Eukaryota > Viridiplantae > Streptophyta > Magnoliopsida > Santalales > Viscaceae > Viscum > Viscum album. The sequence continues at coordinate 1,741,096,009 of OY728155.1, forward strand.
TATAACATTACCACTTCCTAAATATATATACTGACTATATGATCTAGAGAGAAGGGTTATTTTATTATGATGAAGTATGATGAAATAGTAAGGTGATCGACTACCACACATATAGCATTAAACCATTTAGAGGTTTTGGGGATTCTAATGACAAAATCCATTACTTTGTTTTTCCAATTTCTATTTTGGTATGGATGAAGGATGAAAAATCCCCTTATACTTTTGTCTTTCATCCTTAACCTTATCACATGCCAAGCACTGAGATACAAACTCCAAGACATCCCTCTTTATAACATTCAAGCAGATGTATTATTTCAAATCTCTATACATCTTCATACTTCTAAGATGAATAGAAAATGAAGAACTATTCGATTCCTATAACAACTCATTATTCAAATATAGTATGGATGGAACACATACACAGTTTCTAGACCTTATAATTCCATCCTAATCAAGGTTAAACTCTAGAACATCTTTAACATTATTTTTTATCTCCACATCTTCCTTCTATGACTCTTTGATCTTCAATTTGATATAGGGATGAACATTCAATCGAGCAGGAAAAGATATTCCCCATTCCACCAGGATTTTTATATCCATCCTTTGAAAATCTAGAAGTATTGGATCTTTTTAGATCCTAAACATTGATAAGCTAGCATGATCCTTTCAACTCAAAGAATCGGTTCCCTTATTCTCTTTCCCATGGTGGTAATGCATTTTGTAGTCATAATATTTTTTCATATCTATCCATCTTCACTAGCTCATGTTCAACTCCTTATATTTGAACATAGATTTCCTACATTTATGATCGGTATATATATCATACTTCTCTCCATAAAGATAATGACTATAGATTTTTATGGAAAAAATTATTGTTTGAAAATCCAAATCATGATTTGGTAATCTTTCTCATAGATCTTCAGCTTTCGTGAAGAATAAGAGATAGCCATGTTATTATTCATAATAACACATCCCAATATATTCTTTGATTCATCACTATAGATTAAAAACCCTTCTTCACTATAGGTTAATGTAAGTAAAAGTGTTCTAATTAACCTTCTCTTTAGTTCCCTGAAAATTTCATCACATTCATCTATCCATAGGAAATTAGAACCCTTTATAGCTAACATAGTCATATGATTAGACAGTCATGAGAAATTCTCCAAAAACGTTCTATAATATCTATATAAACCAAGAAATCTATGGTTATCTTTCACCATGGCTGGTCTAGGCCAACATTCAATAGCTACCGTCTTTGATGGATCTACTAATATACCCTCAATTGAGATTATATGACCAAAAAATAAATCTTTTTGTAGCAAAAATTCACAATTTGTAAATTTTCATATAGTTCCTTATTACATAGGGTCTTTAGTAAAATTATCAAGTCTTCTTTATATTTTCCCATTCTCTTTGAATATATAAGAATATCATCTATGACGACTACCACAAACTGATCTAAGTAATATATAAATAATCTATTCATTAAATCCATGAAGATAGCAAGGGAATTAGTAAGACCAAAAGGATTCAATATATATTCATAGTGTCCAAATCTTCTACAGAATTCCATATTGGGTATATCCTCTTTCTTGTACCTCAATTTATGATATCCAAATTGAAGGTAAATCTTGGAAAAGTATTGAGATCTACATAGTTGATCAATAAAGTCATTAATATGATAAAGCATATACTTATTATTAATTGTGAACTTGTTCAAATCTCGATGATCAATTAATATTAACATTGATCTATATCTATTTTTCACAAAAAAGAATAGGTTCACCCAATGGTAACACATTTGGCTGAATGAACCCCTTTTCATAGTTTTCTTCGATTTTCCTTTTCAATTCCTATAAATAAATTGGGTAAAATCCATATGGATTATTTAAAATTGGTGTGGAATAAGGTATGAGTTATATTGATAATACAACTTCACATTTTGGTGGAAGGCTAGAAAAATCTTTTAGGAACACATCCAAAAATTCCTAGACAATAGGAATATAATCAATGCTGAGTTTTCCCCAACTATTTGAGACTCACACACCTTCTTAATGGGAATTAAGACTCATACACTAGATGTAATCTCCATAGGAAGTTTTTAGTTACCATCACATTAATAGATGATCGTAGGTTGGTTTGAAATATAAAACTCAAATTTCCATCCTCAAAAATAGATGATGTATTTATACATATAAATCCAATACATGCCTAAGATGACATCAAATTCAACCAAAGGATGAATGAAAAGATTTATATGAAGCACATTACCACAAACATCAACCAGAGAGGAATCATAGACTTGAGATTAAACCCATGTACCATTAGGGGTATTCACTTCTAATTCTATGTCTAGTTATTTGGGTGGGATCTTAATACCCTTATAAAATTCTTTATATATGAAAGAGTGGATAGATCCAGAATCAAATAAGACAGTTGGAGTACTAAAGTGGATGGTAGGTGTACCTTTCACCATGGTGTTATCACACCCCTGATCAGAAATAGTGATCACATGACATTTCCCCTTATCCCTTGGTTTAAGAGGTTTCTGATGTCGCTCATTAAAACCAACCCTTGGGTTTGTGTACTAGTTTTCATAATGACCATACTTCTCACACTTCATGTACTAAAGTGTTTGAGGTGCATTCTGTGTTGCTTTCCCCCTATTTTCTTCATTGGATAACTTCTTCCCATCATTTGGGCAATCAATTTTCCTGTGAATTTCGCTTACACACTTAAAGAATTTATTATAACAAATAATACATTTTCTCCATGAATATTTCCGAACATAGATCATAAAGGAAGGATCATATTCTTTTCTCCATGGTTTTTATATTTTCCTTTTAACTCCATATACCTTTTCTTGTTAAAACCACAAGATTGATACGCAACTACAACCTCATTTTCATCTTTTATTGCACAACACATAGCTTATTCATAGCTAGAAAAGCCTCTGATAGACCACACCATTCTAAGACATGGCTTTAAGACAATAAAGAATCAGTCAATCATACATTCTGGTTGGATGATAATACCCTAATCATACCTCTCAAGTCTTGTGAAATTATCCTCATAGGTACCGATAGATTCATTATCCATTTACTTTTACTCAGGGAACTACTTTTTCATATTTTTATAAAGAACATAAGCAGATTACTTCTTAAATAACATTTTCTTGATCTTGACACAATATATGGATTCAATTTCATCTTGCTTCCTATTATTCTTGATTAGAGTCCACCACTAGTCATCTTAACTTTCTAAATGATAAACCGCAAGAATGAATTTCTTTTGTTCTGAACATTGAAGAAGAAAAAATATATTTTTGGTGGTACTTATCTATTATTTGGAAATATGTAGATTAGAAGAAAAACTTAAAGAATGTGGATGTTGTCTTGTGAAGGAATAAACAAAATGTTTTTCTATTATTGGTTCATTTAAAAGTATAAAAAGATTTATTGATTGTGAAATTCAGGGGAGCATAGAAATGATATTTTTCATTCCAGATCCAATAGAATTTGGTTTCTCAAGAGGAAAATTATTACATTGTATATTTTAATCAAAATTAATAGAGCGTCTTCAGTTTCCATGTAGTTACTAAAATAAAAAATAGTAGAGTTAGAAATAGTTTTCAAAGTGAGGAAGCACATAATCATGAAAAATAACATATTGGATGTCTAAATTATGCAATATTATTTAATCTATGATACCCAAGGTTTATACTTGGTTATTCATAGCCAAATTATATTTAAATCCTTCATGATTGTTCATGAAGAGTTTGTGAATTCCCAAAGAATATCCCTCGAGAGTGTCAAACTAGGTTTGTAGCAAAGCCCATTGTTCTGCACCAGTTCTTGATCAAGTCTCTCTCAATAAGGATTTTCAGGGTTGTTATGACTATTTACATATGTGACAGAGCAAAATCCACTTATCGTATCCATACATTGATTTATTTCTAGGAAACCACTCACTCTATCCTTTACCAAAATGTCGGGCCATTTTTCTATACTTTTCCTTATCCTTAGAATTATCCTTAGACATGTCCTTAGGGTTATCACTATGGTATTATCATCTTAGTTTTCAAAGGATAAATAAAATTTTTCTCTGATACCAACTATAGAGACCCCCAATTTTTATTCATTAACAATGCATCATTTTTTGCGGAATACTTAATATACTACACCAAAAAATTCCCAAAGACCATATTAATTTAGTTTCTTTGGAACATGGAAACATAAACACTAGTACATAAGTGAGATAAATTATCTTCTTCAAGTTTTTACATGATTATAACCCTTGTTAGAAATATCATACATAGTATATATCTTCATAACCTTGGAAAAAGAAACATAAAAGGGGTGATCTCAGATGCTCAGTAATGGTAAAAAGGGAGATATGTAAATATAAATATGAGAAAAATGATATGAGAACGTGATCATAACATTAAAAGATCATACCTTTCATATAAAAGATCATAAATATGAATCATGGAATAAATATTGGTAGTTAATAAGGCATGAATCATAAAGGAATCAAGATAATAAGACATGAAATCATAACATAGGAATACGATATAGAATTGTGATAGAAACATAAATATATAATATCATTCTTTATAAGTCAATGATCATTGAGAAAAACATATTAGGGTACTTCTTGGGGACTAAATCTACTGGGCGAGACATGCCACCATCCCCAATCATATACATTTATTAATATGGGATTTATTTTCTCCATCTTCTCAATGGAAATTAGGTTTCCCCATCACCCCATAATGGATCAGGTTTCTCCATCTTCCATAGTGGATCAAGCTCTTCAAATTGATTCCCATCATTATCTCATGAAATATAAATATTTACCCAATGCAGTGGAGGTAAATATAGTTACCACCCATATCATAATTAATTCATATATAAATGTTCCAAAAGATCATAAATAATCATATCATAACCCATGAAATGAAATGGGTATCATAAACATGTCATCATATCATAACCCATAGAAAAGATACAAGTTTCATAATCATTTAATCAAAAAATAACTCATGTAAATAAGTGGTTTTAAAAATCATAAAACCCCTGGAAGAAGAATTATTTTCTAAAACATATATACCTTAAAAGTTAAATGTGTTTTATAAACATCATTCCATTAAATCATAAACTATTCATGGGAAATTATATGAATGAAACCTTTGTATCATTTTCCCTAGAAAGGAACGAGTAACACTAATGGATATTATATAATATATAAAATAAATTGGGAAGATCTTTTAAAAAAATTATAGAGGAAAATATACTTTCCCTATTAAAAAATTCATCTTAAAAAATTAATTTTTTTTAAAACATTTTTAAAAACATGGATTTTGAATAAAACAGGTATCCGACCAAAGAGAGAAAAATGTCATATTTTATTAATTATATTAAGTACCAAATAGTGGAAAAAATGTTACTAATACATGAACACATAATGAATAATCAGAGTATAATAAAATTAATGAGTTTCCTTGATATATGGATCGTAATGTTTTATCAATGAAAGTTTAATCATAAACAATATTGAATGATTAGATTGTTATAATAAACTATTACCACCAGGTAAATTTGAATTAGACTCCCCATGTAAGAAAATGAAATTAAATAAATCTTAAAATATCATGAATAGTATTATATTCATGATATAACATGTCAAAAGCAAAGTTTATACACCTTATATAATAACATAAGGGCACATCATGGAATGTGTCTTAAAGAAGGAAAATTAAGACAAAACGACTATATCCATTTGGTAAATTTTGAAACATAAAACCCATGAAAAAGAGGTCATAAAATGGATATTTAAATAACCATTAATTTAAGGTTAATAACAATATAATATATTTATTGTCATTATATACACCACATAAAATAAATGAGTGGTGAATAAGGCATAAATATCACATAAAGAAAAGTGAGACTAAAAATCCCCTTACCTTATGTCTTAAATTTAATCATACCCATTAAAACCTCATGTATAATAAATATAATTTTTTATAAATATACAATAGATCCATATTGTTTTATAAAATACTATATATAGATTTATATTACCCTCTTATTAGTAATTACATGTTAATATTATGCTCCAGTTAATCTCTGCATTGTTTTTCAGACATGTTTTGACTTATAATTCTTGATCCTCTAATGGATATCAGGATTAATTATTTATAGAATATAAAAAATGATATAAATATCATATATATGGAATATATATATTTAAAATAATATATAAATGATATAAATATGAAATGGAGTCAACCGTTCATGAAGACGGTAGACCGTATGTACGAATGAATGTTGTTTCTATTTAATTATCATTTTAAAAAATGAAAATATTTGAAATATATGTATATATTTATATATATTATCATCATAGTATAATATTTATTTCATATATATCATATTATTTTACTAAAACCATCCTTAATATGTTCCATGTAAAGTGTGAATGAATCCCATTACTTTGAGAAGGCGGTAGTCCACACGTCTACAAATAAAGTTACTGTATTTACAAAAAATGGAAAGCATAAATGTATGTATTATATAATAATTAAATAAGATTAATTTAATCATAAATATCATATATGTAATATAAAAAAATATTTTCCATCATAATTCCCAACCCTGATAGTTGGTAAAGGAAAAATGAACAACATCATTTCATGAGGTGGTAGTTCACTGTACACAAGAACGGTAAGTTCATTACCCATTAGATGGAAGTGTTTGTATGTTTTGGTTTAAAATTTATAATAAATATATCTAATTATATTTAGGTTACTTATTTTTTATATAATCATTAAATAATATTAGTTGATGGGTGGATAATGAAAATAAAACAAAATAGATTGAGGAAGGATGTTACCTCTTCTTTGGGTAACTCATTTTGGTTTTCACCAAAGTGATCACCAAGATGGATTAATCACAAAGGAAGGATTAAAGAATGAATTTATGGATTTTGGGAGTATATTTTGGGTAGATTTTGGATGATGCAAAGGAATTTATTGGTGTGAATAAGTGGGAGGGGTGAGTGCCTTCTTATTATGGAGGAGGAGTGGCATTCCTGTACATTTTAGAAAAGTAAATTCCACCCACTTTTTCCCAGGTAAAGTGGATCCAATAATGGTATAAATACAATAAAATAGAGTATAGTATATAAATATGAATATAAAATGACGTTTTGACAAGTTACTATGTAATTTTGGTCCTTACATTTAAGGTTTAGTCCTTTGTTATGCAAATATTTTCTTAACTATTGTAAATAATTTTAGTTACTTTCACTAATATTTTTGGTCAAAACATAATTATAACTTATTATATATTATTAATTATTATAATTGAAAATATGGAATCTATTTTTCCAAATTATAATCATATAATTGGTTGAAATAAATTTATAATTAACTTCATAGACATGTCGCGGCAATATGTTTTTTATAAAAAAGTTTTTAAAAGTTTAGGATGTTTTTATATCCAATTTCAATGGGAAATTAGTTGGAATGAACTAAATTTTATTATTATATATAAAATTAATATAATTACACTTTAAAAAATCATAATTTAACTATAAAAACATTTGATTAAAAACAGTTTTGATTTACAATTTAGTATTTTTCAATATTCATCCAAAAAATGATTTTTTTTCTTTTAAAAAAATAAATAAAATTCACCCAAAGATAATTATAAAATTATGAAATAAAAAATTATTGCTATTTTATAAAATTAAATTTATAAATTTGTATTATATTAATTTTATTATTGCTTATAGAATGACATAAAAAGTATTTGATTTGAGAAAATGGTATTTTCAAACATATAATGACTTTACCATAAAATATATATTTTATTATCAATATTTATTATTTATATAATATAATTATAAATAATATTTTAAAATTATTTATTACTATTAATATTACCAACTCTAATAGTTATGTTATAACAGTCTCACTTAAATAATTATAATAATAAAATGTTGTTTCATCGAAACTCAGTGTTGCGTTTAACGTAAGCCATGTCAGTGTTGCGTGTAGAGAAAGAATAACTTATTCTAGAGTATAGAGAATATTTTAATTATTTTATAATTCAATTGAAGAAATTAAAATAAATTAATTTATTAAAAAAAGGAGTATAAAAACTCTAGGTGTTACATCAAGAGATTACCATTAAGCCTGTAACTTTAGAGTATATCTAGAACTATCCTCTAGTGTCTCACATAGTCCAGCATTGCTTCCATGTAAAATATGATTTAATCATATAATAACACCATGAAACGATCCAAAAGGTTTGAAGGACTTGGTTTATAAGTCTCACAAACACTTATTGGGTGTCTAACACACTGAAAGGTATCACCAAGTACTCAAAGCTACCATAGAGGATTTAAGAAGACACATTTAGTACCTCATACACTTGAACCTAATACAAGTGATAACCTATACTAAGGTTGAACATTGAGAAATAATTCACCCCTAACAACAGGATGGAGTATTAATTTATTCTCAGGGGTGGATACTCCTCCATGATAGTCACCAGGTTTAGGTGATGTCAATCTACAACCAAACTGAAGATCTTGTACACTTCCTAAGAAAACCATGCCATGATACCTTTGTGAAAACACTAGATATAACAAATCCACTACCATTTTAGATCATATTACTACACATTCATCTCTGAATTATCTATGGAGTCATTTTATATGATGTAAAACATATTAGACCATCCTCGATAAAAGTATATATAGAAAAAATACTTTTGAAGGGGAGGTAAGTATAGAACATCCTCTAGGAAGGCTTCCGCATAATCCTCCATCTCCATAGGGAAATTAAATATCATAACATTTACTACTCCAAGGTTAATATTATCCAACTGATAAGATATCCGACATATCCAACTATACATGAGCTTATCTATCCATTCCTGGGATTACTCCATACCAAATAAGGAAAAAACTATCTCACAACTAAAATTCAATGAAACCCTCATTTTTATCAGTCAACTAATCATGGATAGTTTAAAACCAGTCTATATTGAGGAAACCATTATAGGGACCCACTACCAATACAAAAATAATCCATGTAGGGATCTATCTCTCTCTCCTATAGAGCCAGGCCACACTTTCGATAGAAGTGTGTGATCTCTGATCCACTCTGCTAGAACCTCTACACATTAGAGTCACAAAATGGATAAAATGGATTATATAGGTCTCTAACTAGAGATATTAGAGGAAAATAGTAGCATATAACTATGCCTATTTATAAACCACTATTTTATTGAATATTTTATTGATAATAAATGATATAATTTTCTCACATTGTGTTAAATATGTTTAATTAAAAAGTATTTGGGATTAGATCATTCATTTGAATATTTGATGAAAATTCCAGTTTTACCTTTTATAGTTCACTTTAGTATTTCGATGATAAATATTTTTATATTTATTATTTGAATTTTAAATATTGTAAAAGTGTTCGTAACATAATTATCTACAACTTTTATTCAGGACACTAGAGCTAAAGAGATCATTTGTTTGTTGAAAATGGGCCATGACGTCAAAGTTGGGTTGGGCTCGCCAGAATGGAGAAGCTTCTATATTTCGGCCATAACTCCTTCATATAGGCCTGTATTGAGCCCAAATTTGGAGAGAAGATAGAGGACCAATATCCGCACATTGGATTCTTCTGGAATACCGGAAAATACACGCGTTTTGGTGGTCAAATGGGCGGTGCAAGTTGGCATAAAATATTTGGCCGAATTTCCACATTCACACTTGAAACCACTTGTAACCTATCCTCCCATCCCCTCTATAAATTTGAGTTTTTCTCATTTGCAGGGGTTGGGAAGTGAATTATGAGATTGGAGGCAGAGGAGAATTTGTTTCACCAAAATTCTCCAACCATTGTAAGAGGGGTAGCTCTTGAAGCAAGGATCCCCTCATCGAAGCCTCCTTCTCTTCTTCATTTTGTAATGTTTTCATTTGTGTAATAAACTTAATTGTTCTTCTTTTATTCCTTCTCTTTTCTTCTGTTTTGTTTAAATTTATTCTTATCTTAATCTTCATCTTGGGTCTGGAATTCTTGAGTAGAAGCGTTATTGGGTTATACCCATTATAAACCTTTGCACATGCAAAATGCTTCTACGATGATTACACCACCCATGGAAGAGTAGTCTTTTAGTAATCGATCTATCTTCTACCCTATTAATTTAATAATTTTGAATCAATGAGCTACTGTAATTCTCATTATATGATCCAGGAATTGTGTTTTTAAATTACAAGAAACTAAGAAAGCAATTGAACAATTAACACAAAAACAGGTGAGGTCAGGATTTTGTGTAAATTGTGAGAGCGTAATCTTAATCGGTAATACAAGACCACACGAGATAAATTTTTAGAGTTAAAATATAATCTATAAACACAATTCATCCTCATTTCTAGAATGGATATATGCTCTAATTAACCACTGACCATAAGCTATCCTTAGAACAACAATCACCTATAAATACTACAGCTAAAATAAAAAATATGCGGACCATACCTCAAATCACTCCCATATCTATTAGGTCAAAAGACTCCATTGCTTGTATATTTACATGTATATTAACACCATATACCTTATCTTGGAACTAAACACTTGAGGTTAGTAGTGATGGAAAAAGATAAAAGCGACATCTACCACCTGTTAATCTCCAAGCTCCATTGTCATGCATGCCATTCTGTGGACCTCTCTGATCCAACCACAACCTATAAATGGGAAGTCCATTGATTGTATCTCAATCTAAAGTATGACGGGTAGGATAATATCATGTGATATATCCTCATCCACCACAATAATAACAATGCCTCTACCTCAATGGACTGAGTTGACCCTGAGGTCTTCATGAATGACAGAACCTTCTATTTCATGACTAACATCACTCGCCTAATGTCAGTGGGTCCTAATCATCCTGGATCACAAGAAATCACTAAAATATAAGAATATAACATGAATTATATACATTCATGTCATTATTATACACCCACATATCTATCCATGGATCAATCTGATATGATTCATCCACCTGAACTGCTAGTGGTGGGTCTATGCATTGATCATCGGGTGGTAGAACATCATGCTCTCCACCAAAAATAATAACCACCACATGAACAAGCACTCTAAATGAAGTCTTATCAATCATCTAGTCATGCTATTGATCTTACTATAGAAACATCACTAGAGGTAATTGTGGAAATATCCTAAAAGTAGAAAACATGTGGTCAATGAGTATATATGGGGAGATCACCCAAGAAGGACATGGAAACCAAATACCATTATTATATGATGAATGTAACAATATTTTTATTTGTATCTCATTTATACATGTACCTAGTCAACATAGAGGTTATCAGAGTCCAAGTGAATTAATACATCAGCAACTGTAACAACACTTAAGTCCCTTGTCTGAGAACCGAACCTAAAACCCTTTAAAACTATTTGCCTAGGTCCCGAACCAATCTCATAGATAGAGAATATCCCAACTATAGTACTGGGATGAACCTTACTCCAATATCAATTTTCATGACTTGAATCACTGCATCCCACCTGGCTAGCATTAATCTCAGAATGAAATCCCAATATTTCCTCAATAGGCCATGGGCTGGTGAGTGGTTCCAAGTAGGTACAACCCCTAGATAAAAGGAATTATTAAAATTACTTTCACTCACACACAAAACTATAGGACCATACAATAATGGAAGTTAAAACAATACAACAGAATCCAATGCATGCATACATCTAAATCGCACCATCAGATTACCATAAAGTACACAATGGAAAAAGGGGCCAAATACAAGCCCTATGAAAAACTAAACAATTATCAATCTGACTCAGAAGTTGGGGACTTCTATCAAATGAAAAATTGAAAATAACCTAGTTATATCTATCCCAAACTATGCTCCACATAATCATAGTCCTTCAAGGAATCCATAATGTCCTTTAATCTGCATTAGGGATGACATGTGTGAGAAAATCCCATGAAAGGGTGAGTATTAAATACCAAGAAAGACACCCCAAAATCCCCAAACACAAAGAATCAATAGAGTATCTAGTCCACCAAACCAAACTGCTAGCCACATGATTCCACTCAAGGCTTTAAGGTAACACTAATTTAGGAGATTCCACTCCATGAGATATGCTTCCACTAATGAATCTTGTCTAAGTGGTCATGATCATTGGGTATTTCTAATGAAGTAATCACCAAATCACCATGATCTCGACACCTAGATAGAGGATCACACCCATGACCACTAGGGGAAACCATTAACCCTATCGGAATAACCCTATAAGTAGGGGATCAAATGTAAAATAATACCATGAACCTTATTGGATTAACCTACTAGATAGGGGATCTACTCCCTAGGCATGATGGTCACACTGATACCACAAACCCCACCTAGGGAAAAGTAAGGAATGATAGTGGATCACACCCTAGGTCACATGGAGGGTCACCACGAACCCTATTCAAGACACATCCCACTTAGAGGATCAAAATAATATATTCAGGGTGTAATATTATAATATACCCTCATAATTATAGAAGTAGGGAAAAAAATCTTAACTGATATAGGTCTACAGTAAAATGGTTTAAGGGAAATCACCCAATCACAGACCAGAGAAAAACTAAGAAGAATAAGGGCTTCAACATGCCCTTAAAGGAGCACACCACATGTACCATAAGGGTACATGATGTATCTCAAAAATCCTAGTACTTATCCTGTCTCATTCTCAAATGGAATTCATTTCTACCAAAATAAAATACATATACCTTAGGGTACACGACATTTATATACCCCTTTGGCACTTTTTTTCCTTTCTACCCATGCATGGGTAAATCTGGTTGTGCCCATGAACATTAGGTCATTTTTGTGTACTTTGTCTTGCCCATGTGCCTGGCCATGTCTCAGTACTAGTCTATTCTTGTCTACTCTACACATAACTATGTTCCTAACCATGTATATATCTGTGTACCCTCCCAGGTACATGAAAATATTCCATCATCGGGTCACATGGTGTGTGACACATGTCACCCAACGTGTCTTATTTTTTGGTTTTTTTAAACCATAACTCCATAGACGGGGGACTACACGATGTGTTTTATTCATACTACACATTGTGTACTCTAGAATTTCTAAAAAATTAAACACTATTCACAAACCTTTGTTGTATCTACTCCCATTTATTGATCAATTATCCCCACCATAGATCACATATCTTGATCCGATTGAGACCTTATGTCACTTTGCACTAGATTCTACCAATCCAACTCACTCAGAAATCCTTTCTCATCACACCACACTACTATCACCATACCAAACTGTATGTCATGGGTCACACAAATTTGATCCAGATACATCATTATCTCTATGAATTTAAATTACATTACCAATCCCAAATCCACACCCATAGAAACCATCTATTTTACCAAAGATCAAACATGAATGGATCTATTTCCAAGTATTCATCAAACCACTAGACAAAAGAAATATTAGTGATGAATGTGTGAATAATGTGGGAAGAATTGTATAAAAGAAAAGATTTGGAACAAACATAATCCTTTGTTCGGGTCTTCCTTGATTCATTTTCATTTTAATGATAAATGAAAATGTAGAAACAAAAGAATTAAAAGAAATAAATTTTAAAACCATAGGAAGATAAATCAATAATTAAAATCAATCATTAGCCCATTAACCAAATTTTTTAGGTGAATTGGTTAATATTTGACATGGGATATCAAAATGTGATAAATCAAAATAAATCAAATTCCCTACTGCAAGTTAGATAAACCATTGGCAAGGAATTAATCTTGTATGGAAGAAAATGAATATCCCACTATGCTCACCAAAGGCCTCTCGATTCACGTCGATCCTCTCGTTGAAGATCCTTGGTCCCGATCCACCAATGACTATGAGTCACTCATATAATTCTCTAAGAGTTATGTGACTAAATTTGGAAACACTTCATAATGACATATTTTTAGAGGATTATTTAGGTTAGGGTTAGTAAATAAAAAATAAAAAATAAAATAATTTATACTATGCGCCTTCCAATTCCCACCTTCCATGGACAATCTAAAGTCGAACAACCTTATGTCGTGCCTATGATAAAACTCACATTCTGGAATCAATTGTGGTCTCTGATTAAATATACGAGACAATATTTGTGAGTTATTTTATTATTTATAGTGCCCATGATATTAATATATTTAATATTTTCATTATATCATTTCTGGGCTCACTGATCCTTGGAATCTCACACTGTCTCAACAGTTGTCACTGAAAATAATCCTAAATTTTTTCCAAAGTCCTACAAGGGAAAACTAGAAAGTTAAAGTTATGTAGGAATTTAATTTGTAGAAGTAAATATAGGTTACCTGATTTTAAAATATATATATATATATAATAAATAATAAATTCCATTTTTAATACTAATTCATCATATAAATTAAATTATTATTGCTAAATAACTTATATAATCATTTTATGGTTAGAAATGCATTTTAAAAAAAAATGATTTTTTATTCATAAAACATTTTTATTTAAATTAATATTTATATATTATGATTAATTGATAATAAAATATATCATTTATATAAATAATATATTAACACTAATTTAACTATTAATTTATTGTGAATAATAATAATAATTTACATTTAAAAAAGTCATTTCGTAATAAAAAGGTTATCATTATATTTTATATTTCCATTTAAAAGTTATATTACTAAATTTTAGAATTTTTAATTTAATGAATGAACTTTATTTTTGGATTCATCAAAAAAATATTAGCTGAGTGTGAATTTTTGTAATTTTATTGAAAAGATTGATTATTATGCGAATAATGAAAAATAAAATTTTTACAAATACTATGCATTTTAATTAATCAATAATATATAAGTATGAAATAAAATTTATGAAACCTTTTTCTTCACCAAAGTTTTATAACAAGTAAAATTACACATTTAAAGATATATATATTTATAGTTTACAAACCTATATTTGACATTTTAGAACTGAAGTTATATTTTTATATAAAATTATTTTTATTAAATTATGCTTGTATTGTTTTCAAATTAATCATTAAAAATTTTAGAAATTTTATTTTTTAAAATTTTTATAATATTTTTAATTATAGGGTAAAAATTATATAATAAGGTCCATTTTTTACTTTAGGAAAAAAAATTACTAAGGTAAAAATTAGTTTCTAGTGTAAAAATCAAAATGGTGAAAGGGTATAATACCTAAAACATGTTAAGACGTGTCTTGAAATGATTAGTTAAGTGATCTATTGACCATAATTATTGCCTCCTCCATTATAGTTCATTTTTGCAGAAACTTTCACTAAAAATTTCACCTATTATTAAAAAAATGCTACTCCTCTAACCTCTAAAAGGTCCTCTTCACCACCCATTTTTTCTAACACCTTAGTCTACTTGTTCTAAAATAATTATACCTGAATTATTGCCCAGACCAGCTTTAATTTTCCTATATGTCCTTATATCATCAAAATACCATGATTTAAATGCTTACTATAATTTTCAATGGGTTTCTTCAAATGAATAAGGTAAAAATTCCAAATCACTCATTTTTCATATCTTTTATTATATCTCTTCTTATATGCCCTATATATATATATATGTTATACCTATGATAACATAATGACTCTAATATCATATGTATAAAAAAATTATTATGAAAATGTAATCATAATTTTATACATTCATCCCAACCATTCACAAAATGTAGACATTGCTCATGTGTACTTGTTGACCACCACCTCTATGAATGATGTATATAAGTTTTCATCACCACCTCAAAAAATGGATTTTATTATGTATTTAATGAATAAATATGATAATTATGTGAAAATTTATATTATGGAAATATTAATCATTACCTACATTCTTTCCCTCTCATTCATTAAAAAATGAATATGTTACTCTTGTGTATGTGCATACTAACAAATTCAAGGATGACATGTTTCATTTTAATTAACACATTAATGGATTGTTATAAAATATTTATTATGAATTTATATGATATTAATGACTAATATATCTCATTAATATGGTTCTGAATATACGGAATAAAATTATTATCATTATGATGCAGTCTGTTGATATCAATAAATTACCCGAAACAAGCTTACCATTGATCCCATTTTCATTAACCATTCCCATAGATTGCAAAAAATTAACATGGTGATGAATAAATAATTTAATAATTATTATTTAAAAATATTTGATAATATATTAATGAAATTATTATTGATTAATGGTGTTGGATGTCCCCATTATGTTTCATGTGCGAAACAATTGAAAATTACCAACATCAGATGATGAAAATAAACGATAAATAACAGATGAATGTATAATGAATGATTATAATGAATGAATATAAATGGTTATAAATATGAATAAGGTTCCCATATAATATATTAATTAAGTTATATTTATTATACATGAGGTTGATGCACATTCATAGAATTGGGGAGTCAAGGTAAGGGTTTCTTATATCACTTTTCTTTCATTGAGTATATGTATTATTCACCAATTTTTTTTAGATTTTGTGGTTTATATAATAACTTATGATTTATTTCATTTTAAATATCTTGAAATATAATGGATTTAATAAATTATCTCAATTTCAATTTTATATTATTTTTTCGATTCGAGTGTTACTAATGCATTAAAGTATTTTGTTAAATCAAATATCCTTTAATATATAATGTTTCTTCTTGTAATTATTTCTTTTATGTTTTTTTTAAACATAGGTTATATGAAATGATAAATAATATTTATAAATATGGATATTAAAAATCAAATTCAATGAGTCTTCCTTGATGAGTTTATTTGACATAAAATTATATAGTTGTTAAGAATGAATCTCATCCTCTTTAAAGAAAACATCTATTTCATTAAAAAAATATTTTCCTTTATTGTTTATAAGATCTGAATATTTTTTTATCCCATTTTATATTAATATTTACCCTTATATCATTTAAAAAAAATATTTACAACTCTTTTTATGATGTGGGTTTCAACGAATATTTTTTTTAATTATTAAAAAAGGGGTTTCCTTTCATGATCATATGTTTTATCTCCCACTCCAAATTTTACCAGAGTAAACTTTATATATTTTTAAATTCTCCATTATTGAATATTATTTTTAAAATTAAATTATTTTAAAAGTTTTCATTTCAATTTTTTAATAACGAATTTTTTAATTCATCCATAACACATCCTTTTATAAAAATGTTAAAAACATTATTCAAAAAAAAATTGTTTTCACTTTTGTTTTAATCTTTATATCAAAATTACTTCTTTATATTGAGATTATTTTTTCATGATTTACCCCATAAATTACCTAGTACTATTTTTCATTTGGGGAAATTTTAATGGCTTGGACATCCGTGGACCATTACATTGTCAAAATCAAGTGTTTAAGGTGTTCTTGGAGGTAATGGTGCCTTATAGTCGATATCTTAGAATCGGTAGGGAGATTTAGTAGCTCACGTTAGTAGCTCAACAATGGTAGCTCATGTTGGTAGCTAACATCAATATCTTAGCATTGGTTGGTTAGGTCATTGATATGTCAGGGCATCAGTAGGTCAAGGCATCAGTAGGTTGAGGCGTCGGTAGGTCGAAGGCATCGATAGGTCAGGGCACTGGTAGGTCTAGTATAATAGTAGGTCGAGGGAGTAAGTAGGTCATGGAGTCGGTAGGTCATGACTTTAGTAGGTTATGGCATTAGTAGGTCAAGGGTGTCGGTAAGTCGAGGGTGTCAGTAGGTCTAGGGATCGGTAGGTCTGGGCATTGGAAGGTTGAGGGAATCAGTAGGTCCACGCATCAGTAGGTCAAGTTGTCTGTAGGTCCGGGCATCGGTGGGTCAGGGAGTCGGTAGGTCAGGGCCTCATAAGGGTGAGAGAATTGGGAGGTCTAGGGCATCAACAGGTCGAGGGAATCAGTAGGTCAAGGGCGTCAGTAGGTCGAGGATTCGGTAGGTCGAGGGCATCAGTAGGTAGAGGGCGTCGGTAGGTCGAGGAGTCGGTAGGTCAAGGTATCAGTGAGTCAGAGATTCAAGGTGTCATGCTTCAGTAGGTTGCATCAGTGGATCATCTTTCGTAGCTCAGCGTTGATGACTCATTGTCGGTGGCTTACTATCGGTGGCTCACCCATTAGCGACTCATTTCACATTTTTCCCAGTTTTCCAGTTTCACCCCTCTTATATATTATTTGACATAAATTACGTTCAAAACTATGTTTGATATTTTATCTATGTTTTTAAAAGGATATTAATTATATCTTTGACATCCTAACACTCCCGGGACCTTGAAATAGTCAAACTACATAATCTTGATCATGATCCAACTTTAATGGCCTTGGAACCGTTTCCTTCTATTGAAATATGATATGTATTTTTTTAAGTCTAGGTCCTCTCTTATCTTTTCTCTTGGTACAAGAAGAATTTTTCTTCCTATACGAGCTATGAACCTGTGTTTTATCCCCCCTATTCAGTTTTCCTTGGAGTCTCCTACTCACGCGACCCCCTATTTTGGTGCAAGGACGAGTTATGGTCGCCTCTTATTCTAGGTAGGGATTCCTCTATCTGTCTTTTAATTGTGTATCATGCGGGGTGGGTGTACTAATGTCTTCTTGTAAATACAAATGAAATCAATTTAAATAATATAATAGGAGTGAATATATTGGGATGAGGAAGATGTTGATGATCCGTAGATTTTATCTATTATCTTTGATTTGTAATGTGAATTGTATGGGTTGTATCCCTATTAAAACCATGTTGTTGGTGGTATTTGATTTCACAACTATGATGATTCATGATTATCGTTGATCCTATTTTTAAATTATTGTAAATATGAAATCCTATTAATCACGTATACCTGGTTAAATGAAAATTATTCCCCAAGGTCAAACTTGATTTATGATCACCTCTATTTGTCAGAGTGGAATTAAAGAACGTTTGTTGGTTAAATATAAATACAATCAGCTTTCTTTGGTGTGTATATATTCTCTGTTGGTCTTTTTGGGTTTTTTCTTTATGAGAGTTATATGGTGGTGTCCTTGGTTGGATGGTTTTGGGCATAGGGGTGGGAAGAGGAGTTGGTTTTGTGAGAAGGGTGTGGTATGTGTGGGCAGTGAGGATGTGGTTTTAGTGGTGGTTGTTGTGGGATTTGTGTATGAGGTGGTTCAATAGGTGTGATGGAATATCAAGTTGATAAATTGATTGATTTTGGACAGTATGGACTTATAGAGCAGTGGGACTAGTTCTGGGTGGCATCATGGCTATTGGACATTATTGTGCAGTGGGACTGTAATCTGGTTGTGTGTTTTTTGTGTTATTGAATGTGTTGGGTATGTCTATGGTTGGTTGTTTCCCAAATAGAGTTGGAAATAAATAAGTGAAATTATTAATAATGAATGATAAGTGGTTAAATGAAAGGGGAAGCTTAATGTTTTGCTTGTGGGTGTTGCATGGATATTCATGTAGGGGTAGCAGAAAGGGCAATTTTTGTGTTGGCTGGTTGTTTGTTTGGAAACCCTTAGGTTGGGTTGAGTGTTTGTTGCCTATATGTATAAAATTGAATTTCCTTGTGATTTTCTATATTCACCCCACCGGTTTTGAGTACTATGTTATGAACACGCCATTGTTATGAGGGAGGGTGTCTTTCCCAACATCCTTGGGGAATGATGGATAGATGATTAATGAGCTTACCCTGCTCCCTCTTCTAGGCATTTACCACCCAAGAATCTTTGGGAGGTTGTAGTGGATTGAGGTTTATTTCTAGATTTATGGTATTGGTTGTGTGAGAGGTGGTTTGTTTCCCAAGTGTCTTCAGGATGAGGTACATGTGTTTTCGGGTGAGAAGTGTGGTGGTTGTGGCCCAAGTGTTTGCGAGAGGGATGTGGTATGTGGCTCAGGTGTGTGTGGGAAGGTTGTGATAGTAAGGCTTGTGGAAGAGTGTGGTAGTTTCAGGAAGTTCTCCATAAGGGATGAGCATTTAACTAGTGGGAAGTGGTGAAGAGTGCCTAAATATCAATGTGATTATACTTTACTTTACTTGACTTGTGTAATTTAGTGAGTGTTCTTTGGTGAGGTTGGGGGGGGGGGATAGTATACCGTGTTAGGTGATTATGAGTTTATGCTATTTTCTCATGAGGAAATTAGTATGCTTCTCCCAATTTTGCACATGTGAATTTGGTTTTTCCCTACTGAGTATACTTGTATGCTCTCTCTATATTTATAAAATTGTTTTCTAGTTTCCAGGGAGATTATGCGGACCCTGCTGAACCATACTATCTCAAATGTTGGGGATAATTTTTGTGTCAATGATTATTAATATTTTGGTACTTACGTTGGATTTTTCCTTATATTTCTAGCAGTTTTACATTAAACATGAACATGAGATGGATTTTGGTTTCTTAATATATATATATATATGTGTGTGTGTGTGTGTCCAAGATTTGTTTATAGTTGATACATCTTATCTATTGATATTGGTTACTATAAAAAGCGTAATTACTAGTGCAGAAAACATTATTTATGTCGGTTATTTTCCAATTTTTAGGTCGGTTTTTTATCCGATGCTAATACGGATGACGTTATAAATAACATTTTTTATGTCAGTTATTTAAAAACTGACATAAAAAACATAACATCGTGGTGTTTATCACATCGGTTAATTAATAACCAGCGTGAAAAAACCGGGGGGGGGGGGGGGTTATAACGTCGGTTATTATATAACCACCATGATAACAGGGGGTTTATTTATAACGTCGGTTATTTAATAACCGACGTGATAAACCCGGGGAAATGGTTTATCACGTCGGTTATTATATAACTGACGTGCTAAACCAGTCCGGGGGGGGGGGGGGGGGTTATCACATCAGTTATTTAATAATCGACGTGAAAAACCATTTCCCAGGCCTTTTACCACGTCTGTTATTAAATAACTGACATGATAAACCATTTCCCAGGACTTTTATCACATTGTTTATTAAATAACCAACATGATAAACCATTCCACAGGTGTTTATGACGTCGGTTATTAAAAAACTAATGTGATAAACCCAACCCAATTTCATTACCATGTCGGTTTTAAAATAACTGACGTGGAAGACAATTTTTTTAAAAAAAATCGAATGCAGTCCTCTGCTCTCCCCAGAAACAACCATAAACCAAATCAAGAATTCGTACCACAAAAAATAGAAGTAGATAAAAACAAGAACTAAAGCAAAATTAAGCATTCACATTGATAACATATAAAACTTACACCACTTGACAGCCCCCATCACACCCTAGGACTGCCCCCCAACCCCCTGGACAACCCCAAACACCCCGGGACAGCCCCAAAAACGCCGGGACAACCCCCCACTGGACTCCCACCACCCCCTGAACAGCACCCCTTCACCACACTTGACAGTCCCACCACACACCTGGATAGCCCACGACCCCCTGGACATCCCCAAACACCCCGGGACAACCCCCCACCCTCTTGAACAGCACCCCTCACCCCACTTGACAGCCCCCACCACACCCCTGGACTACCCATGACCCCCTGAACATCCCCAAACACCCAGGACAACTGCCACACCAAAATTTATACCCCCCACACCCTGGACAGCCCTCCCCACCCCATTGGAGCCCCCACCACACCCCTGGACTACCCCCTGACCCCCTGGACTGCCCCCGACCCCCTGAACATCCCCAAACACCCCGGGACAACCCCCCACCCCCTTGAATAGCACCCCTCACTCCCTCACCCCACTCGATATCCCCCACCACACCCCTAGACTGCCCCACCCCCTGGACAGCCCCAAACACCCCGGGACAACCCCCCACCCTCATGTATACCCCCACACCCTGAACATCCCTCCCCCACCCCATTGGAGCCCCCACCACACCCCTGGACTACCCCCCGACCCCATGGACAGCCCCAAACACCCCTGGAAAACCACCCACCCTCATGTATACCCCCACCCCCTGGACAGCACTTCCACACCCCTAGCCAGCCCTCCCACACCCCTGAAACAGACCAAAAAGTTACTGAAAACAAACCAGAACCCCCTCACCCCACTAGACTACCCCCACCACACCCCTGGACACTCCCCCCCACACCCCAAGACATCACCACCACCCCTGGACAACCCCCACCCTCCTGTAGACCCCCACCCCCTGTATGACACTCCCACATCCCTGAACAGCCCTCCCACACCCTTGAAATAAACCAAAAAGTTGCCAAAAATAGACCAGAACCCCCTCAACCCACTAGACATCCCCTACCACACCCCTGGACTACCCCCCATCCCCATGGACACCCTGGACCCCCCCCCCGCTGGACTAACCCCCACCCCTAGAAACCCCCCTCACCCCACAAGACACCCCCACACCCCTAGACACCCCCAGGACAGCCTCCCACTCCCCTGGAAAGCCCTTCCACCCTCCTAGAAACGTTCCCACCCCCTGGACTGCCCCCCCACTCTCATGGACACCCGGGACCCCCACCCCACCGGACAACCCTCCCAGACCCCTGGACACCCCAACCCCACTGAACACCCCCCACACCCTTGGAACCCCTCCCCCCAGACCAGAATCCATACCTGAAAAACCATCATAAGTAGACCAAAACAAGAAGTAGATCAAAATTAAACATTCACATATATAAAATTCAAAAATTAGACTGTCAAATTCAAAAAAAAAATCCAAACTAAATGACTACCAAATACACAATTACAACGACAATATTCAAAATTACATTCTACATTACAAACAACTAAAATTCAATCAAACCTGTAAAATAATTTTACCACTCCACTTGTAAGTGTTTGATGTATTCAGTAGTATAGGGTTGAGGGTCATAAAAAAGCAACAAATGAAAAGGATAGTAGTTAACGTGTATAATGAATAAATCAATTTGAAATATTATGGCAATGTTTAAGAGGAAATCTTACTAGGTCAAAATTCACAACTGTCCTAGTTGTTTTTATTTTATACATAAATCTTAAAATATAATATCCTCATTTGATGATTCCTTCTTGTTCATGATAATTCTGTTTTAATGAGTGTAAATTCAATATATTATTTTTATGTAATAAATGAAAAAGTACAAATTATAAATGTATATTTACCTTCGCATTTACATATTTGATCTTTGCACTCCTTTTCTTTGTGTTTTTTTGAAAGTAAGCCCATTCCCTATTAGAAAATAATACGAATGGGGTAAATTTAAAATTCATTATAATATATAAAACTATTGAGAAATTGAAACTTACTTTTCCAATATATTCTTAAAACTTTCCCACACATCATCATGGACAGAGCATATCCAATAAAGTGCTTTCTCACTTGGGCAAAAAACCCCTAACATCCAATGATCACTAATAAAAGGAAATTTAAGGTTAGTGGTTTTTTATGTTAAAAGATAATGAACTCTTTGAGAGATATGTGTTTTAAACATCTCAAAAAAAGGCATCATCCAAAATTGTATGACTATATTCTTTTCAAGTCTTTCAGCATTATAAAGCATTCTTTTTTCCTCATCCAATGCACATGCTTCAGGGGAAATCAATTACGGTTCCATGAATCCATATACATATGTCAGGTCATTCCTCTCAAAAATTTTATAAAGATACCTAATACAAAATAGACATAAGTATACATTTTTAATAAATATAACGCAGGGAAAAGGTGTTAAGACTTACATGGAAAAAAATTTCACCACGTTGATTCCCAACTTATCTCCAGTAACAAGATCCATGATATCAGTTTTCATAATCCCCACACTTGTTGTACGTCCATAAACATGAGCTTCCATTGGAACCTCATAATGACCTGCCAACAAATTTGAATTTCTTCACAATCTGTCGAGACTACTAGAATCTATATCTGATGTCATAACCATTTGTCTTTGTTGTTGTCTATATAGTATTTCTTTACCTTTAAAGTATTCCTGTAAAAATAAATTGAAAAATATATTAGTTTTCAAATGATAAAACAAATTTAATAAAAAATAAAATAAAAGATATAACATTCATACCTCTATGATAATGAGTCGAAGAAGTCTGGATGGAAAAATTAAAAAATGGTCGATACTATGTCCAATTGTCATCACCTTATCTGTAGTTAATGGTACTCGAGATGATCTATCTATAATATCCTTTACAATGACCCTCTGATTCTCTACCACTAATTTTTGATGATGAACTGTATCTCCTATAAAATATACCAACCCCTATGCAACTATATGATATTGAGGATCATCAAAATACAACTAGCAATAAGTAGGAAGCTGCGGCAGAGGAGTAGGATAAAAAATGGGGTCTTCAGGCTGAGGTGGGGGAGTGGGAGCTACTGGCGGAGGTGGAGGATAAATAATGGGGTCTGCAGGGGGAGGTGGAGGAGTGGGAGCTGCAGTCTGAAATTGTCTTTGCATGTCTGTAAGCATAGACTGTACCGAAACTCTAATATTTTCCTCCATCATTGCATTAATATTATGAACTTGAGCCTCCAAGGATTCTATATTTTTTATAAAACCCTCAATGTTAGAAGTTGAAGAAACTGGAAATGCTTTTCTTACGGATACACCTGCCGGATATCCTCTTACACGACCAGGATGTTCAGGCTTTTCCAATGCTACAGATAAAATATCTTGCCTCCCAATAGCTGTAAATGCCCCCTGTGAACTCTGCTCCTCAAGAGAGTCCTGTATTAATTAATTGAACATTTCTGTAATGATGGAAATTATACGAAGAAAATAGTTAACTTAAATAAATAAAATAGATATCTTACAATCCTCTAAGCTATGATTCTCGATTCTTCCGAAAGATATTGCCTTTTTTCCCTTCTGAGCTCTCTTCCATTTTTCATGTCTATATTGAGGGGATGGAGGGGCCACCTCTCCAGAGCTTAAAGACTCAGCTCTTAGTTGTTGAAATTTTTCCTCCATCATTTGTTCTTCCAAAAATGCATACCCTCCTTGAGATAAACTATGAGGGTATACATTTTTAGATTGGATCTCCTGATGAGATTTACATGTTTTCTATAAATTAATAATAAGAAATAATTAACAAAACATTAATAAGATCATTTATATAAGAATGATTATAAATGTTTACGTTGACCTTACCAAAAATGACTCTTTTCATCTACTTTCAAAAAATTGTCTCCATGTGTATTCATCTATAAAAGGATATATATGACATGGATTTTCATGACTCATATGACTATAAATGAAATCAGATGAGAGGTTTAATTTGAAATCCCTCAATCTCCTGGAAACCAACAATAAGCATTTCTTCCTGACTCCTCCAGTGTCAGGAATATCAAATTTCATCTGATAAAGAAGAGGTTAAACATATTATATATACTAGAAACATTTAAAGAATAATCAAACAATAGAAAAAGATCTGACCAAAATCTTCTCCCACAACTGAGTAATTATCGCTTTATCCACAATTCTCCAGTCATCATACAGAATGCTTACTTTTCTCTTAGCCCGAGTTTCTACAAAACTCTTAAAATATTTTTCATTTGGACCTCTAAGAATATCATCATCATCAAACTCAATGACTATCCTCTGATCCTACATATGGGAAAGTGCTAATTTTGGTAAATGTATGCACCCACGTTTACCAACCTTTGAACTCTTTTTCATAATAGGAGAACATGAGGAAGATTGGGGAATATCAAGAGGAGCATGTGAATGTTCCTCCCCAGAGGTATGACCAATATGCTTATCTCCAGAATCATGTGGTTGATCAACTGAATGATCTATCATTATCCTTCAAATCAAAAACACAAACATTAGTTCACAAATATAGAAATTCAAATACTTTAATACTAATATAATCAGGAAATAGAAAAGTGTACTAAGTTACGTAATAGTAAACATTGGTAATATGGTAAGCATGTTAAACAATGGTAAAGATGGTAAACATGGTAAACATGGTAAACATGGTAAACCTGGTAAACATGGTAAAGTAATTGTCACTAAACAAAAATAATAGATATATAATTCATGTAATGGTAAACATGATAAAGTAAACTAAACAAACTTAAAACAAACAAAAACTTATACTTATTTTGTTTTAATACATGTTTTAATAAAGAAAAAACATATAATATCTAACATTTTATGAAAAAAATAAATGTAAACAAGAAATAAAAATAAGTTACCTATAATTTTAGGAATGTACAAATGGATTGTTTTCCCAAATTCCTTCATCATGATCGTTCCTTATGGAACAAACCATGACTTTAACATGATCATCATTATGTTATGTTAATATTTCCACGGAAGTAGGGATCTCACATAAATTAGCATCTTTATCAAGTTCATCCTCACCAACATATTGTTTTTTCCCTTGTAAAACAACCGCCCACTGCATATCTGATTGATCTACTACCTAGATTTTTTTTTCATGTGCTTCCATTATAAAAGAATTAGTTGTGTATTACAATCTATTTAGATTAACAAGTGTCATTCCAAATTCATCATGTCTGAAAATATTGTTACCGATAAACCATTAATAGTTAAAAATAGGAACTTTAATTTTAATGTAATCAACCTCCCATATGTCTTTAATCACTCCATAAATATGCAGTTGATGCAGAAATTGGGTTTTTGTCCATAGAACTCAAAAAATGTATTGCTTCTGCAAACACCAATACACCACTATTCTGAACTGCACCTCTGTTGTCCTGATCTTTCCTATGAAATGTATAGCCATTAATGTCATAACCAGACTATGTTATCACATTTAAACATGGACCACCCAATATCCATTTTAATGTCTTTGATACATCTGATCTACCAATCAAGGTCTTTTTAAACCATGACAAAAAAGTTTTGTTGTGCTCATTCAATATCCACATTTCTTTCTTCTTTGGATGACATTGTTTCAACTCATTAATATGTAATGTGATATACGGTTTAGCATCATCTATGTTATTCAAGATGTATGATTCTAACTTCTTCATATGCTCAGTTGAAAATGATTTGACTTTCAAGCCACGAATCCCCTTTCCCTCATTATTAACTCGTTCATGGAGAGATGAAGGCAAACCTATGTTTTTCATCGTAGCCTAGTAGCTCATACAAAACTCTGCTACCTCCTCAGAAATATACTTTTCAATAATGTAGGCTTTAGGTCGATATGGTTTTTTGACATACCCCTTTAATATTTTCATATACCTTTCAAAAGGATACATCCAAAAAGATATACAGGTCCAAAAATATTTATTTCTCGAACTAGATGAATCATTAAATGCACCATTATATCAAAAAAAAGTTTGAGGAAAATACATTTTCAATTGACAAAGTATAAAAATTGCATCTTTTTCCAAAATTTTCAAATCATTCACATCAATCACCTTATTACAAATTGAATTGAAAAAATAACACAACTTCATTATAGTATTTCTAACATGGATGAGCAATATTCCACGCAATGCAACTGGTAGAATTTGTTTCATCATGACGTGACAATCATGTGATTTCATACCTTTCAACTTCAAGTCCTTCAATGAGACAAATATTTTTACATTTGAAGAATAACCTTGAGGCACTTTGACATCATGAAGACACTGACAAAAGCTAATTTAATCCCTCTTCGATAATGTATGATAAGCCTGGGGAAGAAATGATCATCTTTCTTTAGAAGTGGGAGCTAACTCCAAATGTATTCCCATTGATAGTAAGTCTAATCTTGCATTCAACCCATCTTTTGTCTTTCCTTTAATATATAAAAATGTTCCAATCAAACAATCACATATATTCTTCTCCACGTGCATGAAATCAATATTATGTTTAACTTCATGATACCTCCAATATGGTAGCTCAAAAAATATTGAACTTTTCTACCAAATATGTCTATCATTAACATATTTCTGTCTCTTTCCCAATGTCACATCAAGGGTTTTCACCCTCTCAAAATACAAATCAGGGAATAAAGGTTTTGGAGTAGTATCAAATTATTTTGATCCATTGAATGCCTTTTTTAGTATTCTATAAGGGTGATCCATAGGCAAAAAATTTTGATGACCAATGTGCACTATTTTCATCCCATGATGCAATTGACAATATGACGTCTGTTGTTCGCAAATTGGACATGCTTTATGCCCTTTAACATTGTATCCAAAAAAATTTCCATACATTGGGAAGTCATTTATAGTGAAAAGAAGCACTGCATGTAGTTGAAAATATTCCATTTTATAATAATCATACACCCTAATACCATTATCCCATAACAATTTCAAATCATCAATCAACGGTAACAAGTAAACATCAATATCATTTCCCGGTTGCTTTGGACCAGAGATCATTATACTCAACATGACATATTTTCACTTCATACAAACTTCAGAAGAGAGGTTGTAAATTACCAATAAAATAGTCCATGAACTATGTGTGCTACTGAGGGTTCGGTATGATTCATTCCATCTGTGCACCACCCTAGTCTGAGATTTTTAATTTCATTTACAAATGTAGAATACTGCGCATAAATTTTCTTCCATTGTGGAAAATCAGCTAGATGATGTATTTTTCCATCACATACCCACTCATCATCATGCCATATTAAATTTTTTGCATCATGTGAATTAGAAAATAAACATTTGAAACGATGAATTATAGGAAGATACCAAAATACCTTTGAAGGGATCTTTGTAATCTCTACATCAGACAGTGATTTTTATTTCACCTTATATCGTGATTTCCCACATTTTGGAAACTCTGACAGAAATTCATATTCCTTCCTATATATAATGCATTCATTCGGATAGGAATGTATTTTCTTGTATCCCAATACCATCGGTCATAATATTTTCTTGGCCATATAATGTGAATCTAGAAGATCATTATCTTTTGGAAGAATGTATTTCATCAATTGTAGCAGCTCTGTAAAACTTTTGTCACTCCATCCATGTTTCGCCTTCAGGTTAATCAATATTAACACCACCGACAAAACCGTAAAATCTGTACAACCATGATATAATGGTTTTTCAGCATCACCATATAGAGGCGCAAATGTCGGTTCTATCTCAATTTGTTCTGCTACAATATCGCGAATCATTTTTTCAATTCCATCAGAGTTACCATCTTGAGAATCATCATCATCATTGAAATTCCATCCAGTTTCACCATGCCAAATCCAAGGGCTATAACTCTAATTAAAACCATGACAAATTAGATGATCTTTTATCTATCTACTTTTCAACTTCTTCATATTCAAACATTTCAGGCATGGACAGAAAAAAAATGTCTCTACTTGGAAAATTTTGTTTAGAAAATTCCAAAAAGGCAACAACACCTTCCTCATATTCATTGCTCATTCGATGTGCTGTAATCCAACTTCGAGTCATTATTACCTATAACAAATATCAAAAATATATATATTTTTAAGATAATAAAAATATATGTTTATATGAAAAAATCATAATTTGAATGTAAAACAATTTTTAAATATAAAACAAATCTATGTGTTTTTAAAAAAATATGCTTGAATATTATTTTAAAAAGAAAATATAGTTAGATATAACAGTTTTAAATTCCATTGAATCAAAGAAAACCATTGGTCCTACAGTGGTTGATAGAAAATTGGAGAAAATGGAGTAAACATGAGAATCAAATCAAATTTAAAATAAAAATTCAGATGGAGAAAATCACAATGTAAATCCAATCATCATGGCACAATCATCATGTCATAATCTCAGAAAACACGATGCAGTAGTCAATCCCAACTGACACTTTTCCCGACCCCCTTGGACACCCTCTAGACACCACCACCCCCTTGTACAGCCGCCCACCCCCTAGACACCACCCCCTACCCCCATGGACACCCCTTGGACACCACTACAACCCTTGGATATCCCCCCACCACTCCTGGACACCGCCACCCACTAGACAACTGCCACCCCTCTAGACAGCACCCCCACCCCTTTTGGACACCACCCCCACCCCCTACCCCCTTGGACACCACCTCAGACACCACCAAACCTCTGGAAAGACCCACACCCCCTAGACAGCCTCCACCCCTCTAGACACCACCCCTTACCCCTCCTGGACACCACCACCACCCCCTACCCCTTGGACACCCCCCCTGGACAACACCACACCCCTCTAGACAGCACCCCCACCCCTCCTGGACACCACCCCCACCCCCTACCCCCTTGGACACCCCCTGGACACCCCCAACCCTCTGGACAACCCCCACCCCCTAGACTACCCCACCCCTCTAGACAGAACCCCCACCCCTCCTAGACACCACCCCACCCCTACCCCCTTGGACACCCCCCAGACACCCCCAACCCTCTAGAAAGCCCCCCATCCCCTGGACAACCCCCACCCCTCTAGATAGCACCCTCACCCCTCCTGGACACCACCCCCACCCCCTAATCTTGGACACCCCCCGGACACCCCCCAACCCTCTGTACAACCCCCCCACCCCCTGAATATCCCCCGCCCATCTAGACAGCAACCCCACCCCTCCTAGACACCACCCCCACCCCCTACCCCCTTGGACACCCCCTGGACACCCCCAACCCTCTAGAAACCCCCTACCCCTGGACATCCCCCACCTCTAGACAGCATCCCCACCCCCTACCCCCTTAGACACCCCTTGGACACCCCAACCCTATGGACCACCCCCACCCCCGGACAACCCCCAAAACCCTCTGGACAGACCCCCACCCCCTTGGACATCCCCCCACACCCACCCACCCCCTTGGACACCCCCAACCCTCTAGACAGCCGCCCAACGCCCCCGGAAAACCCCCCAAAGCCTCTGGATAGGCCCCCACCCCATTGGACAACCCCCCATCCACCCACCCCCTTGGACACCCCCCTGGCCACCCCCAACCCTCTAGACAGCCCCCCACCCCTGGACATCCCCCACCCCTCTAGACAGCACCCCCACCCCTCTTGGACACCACCCCACACCCCCACAACCTTGAAAACCCCCCTAGATAGCCCCCACCCCTCCTGGACACTAACCCCATCACTACCCCATTGGACACCCCCCCGGACACCCTCCAACCCTCTGGAAACCCCCCCCCCCCCCCACGCCTGGACAACCCCCACCCCCTCGAGATAGTACACCCCACCCCTCCTGGACACCACCCCCAGCCCCTACCCCCTTGGACACCCACTTGGACCCCCAACCCTCTGTAAAGCCCCTCACCCCCCTAGACAACCACCCAAACCCTCTGGACAACCCCCCCACACCCTTTGACAGCCTCCACCCACCCACCCCCTTGGACACCCCACCCACCCCCTTGGACCCCCCCCCCACACCCCTAGACTGGCCCTACCTCCATGGACACCCTGGAGAGCCCCCAACCCCCTATACAACCACCAACCCTTTTAACAGCACCCAAAACCATGGGATTTTAACCTCAAGCTACTAGTTTTGGCATATCTAGAGATTTTAACCTCAAGCTACTAGTTTTGGTATCATGCCATTATTCAAAATGAGAACCATTAATTGTATCTCCTACTAGTCTAAAATTCTCTATTGGGAAATGAATCGGTTTTTAATAGAATATGAAGACTTATAATAGTCTATGAAAATAAGAGACGTAAATAGATTATGGAACAAAAAAAGTGATACCCAAAATAGAAACAACCAAGGATCCAAAACAAAAATTCCACCATGAAAAACCATATATATACTTATAAAATAAATCACACTGGTACACGTAATGGGTGTATCCCAATGGTTTACATATAAATTGTAGTAATATAGGTGAACCAGATCATTAGTTATCAATGACAACAAAAATTACCATCAATGTCAGGCATTCGTGAAACAAAAACAAACGAAATAGTAGTAGGTGAGGCTTAGGTGAATATTGCGAGTCGATCTAATTGATCTGGGGAAAATAAATAAGATGATGATGGAAAAACAATGTAAGAGGGTTCAAAATCTAAGAATCTTACCTAGTTTAGACAAAAAAATCGCAAAACGTAAATATAGACTATCCAGAAAAAAAAGAATGAAATAAAGTCATGGGAGGCTTACCTGAGTGTTGCGAGTTGAGATGATAGATCCGAGGAGAGTAAAGATGATAAATGATGTTGAAAAAATGAGTTTAATGCAACGATATCAACAAGTCGATTAGGGTTTACCGCACGAGAGAGACGAGTCGTCGGATTGTCGATTGAAAAATCGTAAATGAAAATCCACGAGGCATGTTAATTTTTTAAAAGTTTTATAAGGTCAGTTATTATAATAACTGGCGTTATAAATGTATCAGATATGGATTTATCTACATTGGTTATTTCACAATCGACGTAAAAAAATCCGAGTGTTGGTTTTTTATGTCAGTTATTCTATAACCGACGTAAAAAATACATCAGAAATCACAGTTTTTTACGTCGGTTATTTTATAACCGACGTAAAAAATTCTGCGGGTTGTTTTGTTACATCGGTTATGAAATAACCGACGTCAAAAAGGTCTCAAAAACTACTTTTATTTACTTCGATTATTTTATAACCGACATAAAAAATTTGTAGATACCTCGTTTTTACATCGGTTATCAAATAACCGACGAAAAAAACACCGCGCTTTGTTTTTTTACGTCGATTAATTTATAACCGACGTAAAAAATGAACGCATGTGATTTTTATCATCGGTTATTAAAATAACCGATGTTAAAAATTTACTCACTGCATTTCTACGTCGGTTATAAAATAACCAATGTAAAAAACCACGTTTCACAGATTATCACATCGGTTATATATAACTGACATAAAAAATGGTGATGTAAATAACGTAATCTGCCATAGTGAATGCCTCCCATTTTTGTAAGATTTATATACCCTTGGTGTTGTTCACCACCCCAGGTCCTATTGAAGGCCGGAATCAGGGGTCATTATCTTTCCTTTATCTCGAGGAAGGATGGTCTCAGAATCATGTTATTCCTTACCACATCTTGAATAAGGTGGGTCATGACCGTATGGTATCATAGGTGATGATTTAGAGGTAGGATAGATTTTGGAGTTTGGAACGTTGAGGATTAAATGGGTTGGTAGGGTTACAATGTTAGGTGATCTTGGTGCATGACATAGGCCACAGAATACCGAATAGGATATTAAATTTTAGGGCCCCCTATGATCCGATGCAAGGAATATAATCTTACCGAATGACCAAGTGATGCCACACCGATTGTGGGGTAGAGACCCTAATAACATTACATGCATCATGAGGAATTGTGTTTCTATCTTTTTTTGGATGTTTTTTGGAAATTAAAATAAACAATGAGTTAAAGTGAACCCTACATAAATTCCAAACTAATCTAGATTAACAGTTCCTTTTTTCCTTCATCTATGGACCTCGAACATCTCCCGCATGTGGTATGAGAAATGGAGGGTCAAGAAGGATGACCTAGTTGTAACACACTGACCCCAGTTACCTAGAGTCGGTGCATTATTACATAACATTGGCATGATCACAAAAGATCAAGTCTCGAAAGACCAATTAGTTTAGTAGCCTTGGAGTCACTAGATACATTCATAAAGTTTACATTATATCATAAAGTGAAAAACTACAACAACATCTTGTCTCCATAGACCACACTAATATCCCCTAATACTATCCCTACAGGTCATTCATAAAATACTTCTTCACATCCTGGGAAAAATAAAACATAGAAAGGGGTGAGCTCAGATGCCCATTAAGGATAACAATATAGCAGAAACTTTCATAAATAAGAATAAACATTTAAGGCTATGTATAACAAAATAAAAGCCTTCTAAACTTTAAATTCAACATAATATTGTAGAAATAAAATGAAATAATTCCATTTACATATTCACATGGATATTCTACTAGTCTAATAATCACATGTAATATCAATAACCACTTTCATAATGATGGAATGCATAATGCCAGACTATTATAACCACATAGTCAAGACCTTGTGCCAAGACTACAAATAAGATTTTGTCAAGGCCTTGTGCCAAGACACTAGTTTGTCTCATGAGACCTACTGATGCATCGAGGAGCTGTAGTGGGCTCCACCCGTCACTTATTAAGTCAAATGAATTCCTCATAAGAATAGGTTTAAACATAACATAAACATTCGTATTAAAACTAGCATACGAAATGTCAATACTTTTTCCATAAACCATGAATGGTATAAAAATAACACATCCATAGTCAAACATATCACAAAACCTTCAATAAAATATGGAAGTTTTGTATCATAGTAAATCAACATCAAATAAGATTAAAATCCATAAAAGGATGTTGACATAGATGAAATAAAAACTATTTGTGAGAAATATCTCTTTTTTTTAAATCATTTAAAAGTCACATAATTATAAAGGAAAAAATTTACTTTGAAAATATTATTATAGTCTTTTAAGGGAAGCTTTGATGATTTTATAATGGCGGAAAATAGCCGCACCCACCGTATAAGTTAAAAAAATACACTCTTACCTTAATCTTGTCGAAAAGGTTAAAAAGGACCTTGTTTGGAAAATGACGGAAAGATTCCTTTATAAACATCTTATAAAAAGTCAACAAGGGTATAAATGACTTTAACCCATAGTCTATAAAATAGTAAGAATTATTTGAAATACATTTTTAAGAAACATGGATGTGGATGATAAAGAGGTCCCATCAGATAATTACTTATAAACAACCTCGGATAATGAAGAGATTGTGAAGTAAACCCTTACCTTGTACTTTTCCTTGTTTGAGGGTAGTTTAACCTCCTGTATAATGGTGAAATATTTTTTATTAAATTATAATAGAATCATATACATTAATATGATATCATATATGATCTTTTAATATTTCTTTGTTAATAATATCTTAGTATAATCGTCGTTTCAGGTGTTAACATACTAGTTTTCTTTTATATGTTTTGTTACATAAGACAAGTTTGTTATGGATAGGTTGTATATTATTCATATACATAATTATATCAAGTCCTTAAAAATTATTTTTAATCATCAAATGATAATTAGACTTGAATGGATACAATGGGGAATGAATCTCATCGCGTTCATGGAGATGGCAGTCCGTACGTATGCAAAAGCGACAATATCATTCTTTTGATATTAAAATAATTTATAATTGGATGTTATATCATATATAAAGAATCATTATAATGTTATATTTATTATTTAAATCAATTACACATAATTATCATAAACATCCAAATAATAATGTTTTGAATAACAATTACACCACGATGTAGAGATGGTAAGCAGTACGTACGCATGTATGGTGACATGTCATTCAAAGGATAGATAGAATACTGAATATGGTTGTACCATATTTATAATAAAATCAAAGTATATAGAAGATACTAGATTTATTTTTTTAGAATGGAAATAATAAAGAAAGAAAAAGTTGAAGAAGAAAGGAACTTGAAAGAGGGTGGTGAAAACATTACCTCTTCTTCGGGTTTTTACTTTTTATTTGATCAAAAGGGCTCCTTAGGTTGAATTTATGATCAAACTAAGGCCTCTAGGTTTAATTTAGGGAAGTTGAGAGAATATTTGGGTAGGGGGTGGCCAGGACAAAAGGCGTTAAAGGTGTGAATTAGAGAGAAGGGGGAGTTCCCTTTTATAAGAGGGGTGAGGGGCACCTTTGGAAATTATAGAAATATTATTTTATAATAAATTTATATTCA
The DNA here is from genome assembly GCA_963277665.1 of Viscum album. Taxonomy (NCBI): domain Eukaryota; kingdom Viridiplantae; phylum Streptophyta; class Magnoliopsida; order Santalales; family Viscaceae; genus Viscum; species Viscum album. The sequence continues at coordinate 1,741,131,731 of OY728155.1, forward strand.
GTTTCTAATGACTCCAAAGTGGATTATTTAAAGGTTAAGGTAGGTATGGGTATAAATACTTTCAAAAAATAGATTTTATACAGGTTTCAGTTACTATATTAACCTTATCATTTATATTTAACTCTTAGTTAAATAGTTTGACATTTATCATGTCTCTTTGTATTTTTAAATTACATGATTAATAAAATTACTATATACTTCCAAAAGATCCCCTAGTGGTTAATTAATGATAAAAAAATCATTATATAAGTCCTTTGGATGAACTTTAGATTTTTAAGAATATAATATGAATTAATAATATAATATTTGTTTTAAAAACTATTTTTTGTCAATTTTGAAACTATTTGGAATTTAGTTTTTGCTAAATTTATAACAGCATTATTACTTCGAAAAATATTCATCTAACCAACCCTAATATGTTATATTAACCTAGAGAATTATTTTAATTTATAAAAAGTCTCAAATTACATTTATTTTGATATTTATAATATCAATTATTTTAATATTTCATTAATTAGGTAATTACTACATCACCATTGTGTCATAAATAAATTAAATTATTTAATGTCTAAAAATTATAAATAAAATATGATTATGTAGGAAATAGTTTTAGATTTCTCATAAATACTTATAATCGAATTTATCTTTTGTATAACCCTATATTAAAAATGTTTTAGTTATTAAACATCGATTTTAACTCTTTTAACTCTTCTTTGAATTAAATAATAATAAATGTCCTAATCTAATCCAAGTGGACCAAATAGGTTCATATTTTATTCCTAAGGTTGTTTTTTGTCGAATTATACTTATCCAATAGAATTAAGACATGTGTTAAGGTAATAATAATATCATTTTTATGCTTAATTACCCTATTCATATTTAACCGTGGTAAATAAAATAATAAGTTACTATTCACCAAAAATTATTTCTATCTTATTGAAACAAATTTTACTCCTTTATATTAACCGTGTCTCTAGGATTTTCGAAATTCCACTCACAGAAGAGGTAAAATTATGTTTTATTTGAATTTGTAAATTTTTCTAGGAGATGGGTAAAAGACGGTGAAAGTTCAATATATATATATATAATTATTATAAAATGACTCCAATTAATTAAATTAAACTTATATAGGTATTATGTATATATTTTGACCTAAAATAAATTTAAATAAAATAAATAATTATTTAAATAAAAATTCAGTTTTAAACTATAACTTAGTGTTTTTTATTATTCACCAAAAATTGATTGTTTTCAGAAAAATACAAAATTTCACCCTAGGCTAATTTTGATATTCCGAATCCAAAATTGAATTTCATTTTAAAAGATAAAATTTATATAATTTTAAAAAAGTGGGTAATACTATTCATAACGGTTAGTTTGATTGGTTGTGGTGTGTGTTCGAACTCCATGTTGCGTACAACACATCCTTCTATATTATTCAAAGAGAAGCGTACCGTGGATGCTTGGGGTGTCACATTCTCTCATCCTTCAAATAATTTCGTCCTCAAAATTTCTAGAATACTACCGCATAAGAAGACTCGGGTGGTTCTTCGTCATAAGTTCCTCAGGTTCCCATGTTGCCTCTTCCATCTTATGGTTTCTCCATATAACTTTTACCAGACGAGTCGTTCGGTTTCTCAGCACTTGTTCTCTGGTATCAAGAATCCTGATGAGATTTTCACAATAAGACAGATCAAGTTTTAGTTCTACTTCCTCATAGGTGAGTACATGTGTTGGGTCAGGCATGTATTTTCTCAACAATGATACATGGAACACATCGTGAACTTTGAAGAGACTTGGATGCATTTCCAAACGGTAAGCTACAACCCCAATTCATTTTAGAATTTTGAAAGGTCCAGTGTACATGGGACTTAATTTAACCTTCTTACTGAAATGTATAACATCCTTCAATGGAGATACCTTCAATAAAACATGATCACATATCTGAAATTCCAAATCCTTCCTTTAGTTATCAGCATAGATCTTTTGCCTACTTTGAGCTTCTTTGATATGGTTTTGGATTACCTTCACCCTTTCCATCGTTTCCTCCACCAGTTCTGGGCCTACGAGTTTTCTTTCACCAACGTCTTCCCAACAGGTTGGTGTGCGACATCTCTTTCCATATAACGCTTCATATGGTGCCATATAAATACTTGAATGGAAGCTATTGTAATAGGAAAATTTCACCAGAGGTAAATATTGATCCCACATACCCTGAAAGTCAAGTAAACATGATCTCAAATGTTTTCTAAGGTTTGAAAAGTCCATTCTGATTGTCCATCAGTTTGGGGGTGGTAAGCAATGCTCAAACAAAGCTCGGTATCCAGGGATTTCTGAATAATTTTCCAGAATCTTGAAGTAAAACGTGGATCACGATCAGAAACAATCGATAGGGGTACTCCATGAAGTCTTACAAATTCATTAATATACAGTCTTGCTAGATGTTCAAGTGGTAAATTTTTCTTATAGCAAGAAAATGTGCTGACTTGGTACGATGATCAACAATGACCCATATTGAATCGTTCCTTCTAGGAGTCTTTGTTAGTCCCATGAAAAATTCCATCGTAATATTATCCCATTTCCACTCCGGTACGGAAAGAGGTTGCATGACTCCTCCAGGATGTTGCCTTCCAGCTTTCACATGTTGACAAACCATACATCTTGAAACAAAATCAACAATGTCTCTCTTCATGTTGTCCCTCCAAAAAGGTTCCTTCAAATCTATATACATCTTGGTGCTCCCAAGGTGTATCGAGAAATTGAAACTATGAGCATCGTCCAATAATTCCCTTTTTAGATCAGGTATATCGGGAACACATAGTCTCTTACCAAATTTCAAAATTCCATCTTCATACACAAAGTCACTCAATCTCCCATCATTCACAGGTTTAATCTTCTTTTGAAACTCTTCATCACCAGTCTGAGAACTCTTTATCCTTTCTAGTAAATATGGTTTGGCAACCATTTGAATAAGCATTGATGTTTCACCTCCCATGTTGATTACCATATCCATCTTTACTAGATCCATGAAAATTGGATCCCATTTAGCTCTCCTCTTGTTCAAAACTCCATGATCCTTTCTTCTCAAAGCATTCTCTACCTTATTTTCCTTCCCCAGGTGGTAGCGTATCGTGCAATCATAATCCATGAGTATTTCAAGCCATCACCTTTGCCTTATGTTGAGTTCTTTTTGAGAGAAAATATACTTCAAACTCTTGTGATCAGTAAAAATCTAACATTTTTCACCATAGGGATAGTGACTCTATATCTTTAAAAAAAATATTATAGAATCTAAATCAAGATCATGAGTAGGATAGTTTTGCTCATGAATTTTTAGTTTTCGTGATGCATATGCAATAACTCTATCATTTGGTATAAGGACACAACCAAGTCCTTTCTTTGATGCATCACTATAAATAATGAACCCATTATTCCCCAATGGTAGAGTAAATATAGGAGAATTGACTAATATTTTATTCAGTTCTTCAAAACATTTTTCACACTCTTTTGTTGATTCAAATTTAACCCCTTTACGTGTGAGCTTCATTAATGGGTTAGCCAATCAGGCAAAATTCTGGTTGAAACACCGATAATAACCTTCTAATCCAATAAAACCGTGTACCTCAGTTATACTCATCAGTGCTGGCCATTCTTGGATTGCCTTGGTCATAGAAGGATCAATAGAAATTCCATCCTTAGAGATAATGTGGCCAAGAAAAGAAATCTCCTGAAGCCAGAATTCACACTTTCTAAACATCCCATATAATTCATGTCTTCTAAGAGTCTTCAGGATAATGCGCAAGTGATTTTCATGATATTCGTAGCTTTTGGAGTATACCAAGATATCATCAATAAATACCACCACAAAATCATTGAGATATTCCTTGAAAACTCTATTCATTAGATCCATGAATACAGAGGGTGCATTAGTCAGCCCAAAAGGCATTACTATAAACTCATAATGGCCGTACCTAGTTCAAAATGCTCTCTTCAGAATGTATTCATTATTCACACACAACTAATGGTATCTAGATCGAAGTTCAATCTTTGAAAATTATTGAGATCCATGTAGTTGGTGAAATAAATCATCAATACGAGGTAGGGGATGCCTGTTATTTATTATTATAGCATTAATTTTCCTATAGTCGATACATAACCTCATAGATCCATCTTTCTTATTAATAAAAAGGACAGGGGGTCCCCATGGAGAAACACTAAGGAGAATAAATCCCTTATGACTCAATTCCTATAGTTGTTTCTTTAGTTCAACTAATTCCACACTGGACATTCTATAAGGGGTCTTCGATATAGGCTGTGAACCAGGAATTAAATCAATGGGAAACTCAATTTCTCATTCTGGAGGATGTCCAGATAAATCTTCCAGAAACACATCAACATATTCTTTCGCAATAGGTACATACTCTATTTGAACATTCATTTCCTCACCCATAGTTATTTCATTCTCTTCCACCCCGATAATTGAAATTAGTTGAGCTACTGGGGGTGGATCTGGATAAGAATCAGGTGGTGATGATTTTGCTCTAAAGATAAGGTGTTCTTTATCATCATCATCAAAAATTGTAACCTCTTTCTTCTTACAATAAATCTTCGTATCATGGTATGAAAGACAATCCATACCGAGGAATATATCAAATTCAATCATGGGTATGACGATGAGATCAGTAGATAAAGAACATTTATATGCTCCTATGGGCACTGATTCACAAAACATTGGTGCAATGATACTTCCCTAAAGAGTTTTTACTGACACCTCACTTGTTAAATCAAATTGGAAATATCTAATTTTCTTTGCAAACTGGGAAGATATGAAACAACGTGATGATCCAGAATCCAATAAAGCATTGTCTAAAATTGAGGAAACTATTAAATTACCTACCACCACATCTTTCGGAGCTTCAACCTCAGCAGTAGTGATCGCATAAGCTTGGAATTGATCCCTTGGACTTTTCTGAGGTAAGTTCCCCTTTAGGAAATTCATTTTCATAATGTACCATCTCCCTACAATTGTAGCATTGAACATAGGTAGCTTCCATTTCCCCTTGAAATCATGAGCATAGTGGACTTTTTCACCACAACTGTAACAGACTCCAATTCCCTTCAAGAAAGTACTGAGGTGTTTCTTCCCACATTTATTGTAGGATGGATACTCAATATTTCCCTTCTTCCCCTTATTTCCATTTTGAGAGTGATCAGAAGATCTCTTCTTCCCTTGCTTTTTTTTAAAGTCATAAGACTTAGATAATTCATTTTCTATCTTGAGAGCACATGAGACAATATCTTCATACGAGGAGAAGGATTGTGAGACTAATTCTAAATGGATAAATGGGTTTAACCCATCAAATAAATGATCAGTCTTACTCCCTGGGTTTCGTATATAATCTTCTACATGCCACGCTTACCTTGTAAAGTTATCCTCATACTTTGTGACCTTCTCATCCTCCTTTTGTCTCAGACTCAGAAATTGCCTTTCCATATCTGCTCGATGGTCACGAGGAAAGTATTTTTCTAAGAAAATCTCATTTAACTCCCTCCATTCCATATTTGATACTTCATCATCTTCCTTTGTGTTTTGAATCAATGACCACCATTGATCAACATCTCCATTGAGGTGGTAAACTGCCATGATAACTTTCTCCCTTTCACTACTCCCCAAGGAATGGAATATTTTCTCTAAGGAATTTATCCATTGCCCATATACTAATGGATTTTTACTCCCAATTAATATTGGAGTTTGTTTCCTCATGAATTGATCTAACATTGATCCTCCACGCTGTGGATCAAGGTGCTCCATACGGATAAGGTTATTATTCATAACCTTAGTGAGTTGTCCCAATATGGTGATAAGCTGATCAGCACCAGTTGTATCACCAGCTCCACTATAATTATCTTGAGCATGAGGTAAGTACCTACATGGAGTGCATGCATTGGTACAATTTCTATTCCTTCCACTAGGTTCCATTTCTAAACGATGGCATACACTAGATTAGTTTATGAATCACAATACATAAATCCAAACTTGTAAAACACTAAACATAAATTGAATAGTTTATGAATATAATCCATAATAATAAAAATGTTTTCTTTGATAAAATATATACTCATAAACCCTTCATAATGGGTTTTAAAGAAAATGAGAATTATCCAAAGCATATCCCCTTGGAGTGTCGTAACCAAGAGTGCAGTAAGGCCCGTTGTCGTGCAACAGTTCCCATTCGAGTCTATCTTAAAGTGGTGTTTTCAGGTTTAAACCCTAGGTACATCTGTTCCAGAGACGCCTCTACCTGATCATATCCAGACATGTATGTATAGCTTGGAAAACTCACAAAATCTCTACAATACCAAAATTCTAGGAAGTTCTTCTATACTAATCCTCAAAGTCCATCTTAGTTCTGTGTGCTCAAATCAGATTTTATCTAAATCTAGCTCCCAAGGTCTGTACTAAACCTCCTCTGATACCAACTGTAACGCACCGACCCCAATTACCCAAAGTTTATGCATTATTACATAACATTGGCATGATCACAAAAGATCAAGTCTCGAAATACCGATTAGTTTAGTAGCCTTGGAATCACTAGATACATTCATAATGTTTATATTACATCATATAGTGAAAAATCTTGTCTCTATTGACCACACTCATATACCCTCATACTATCCCTGTAGGTCATTCATAAAATACTTTTTCACATCCTGGGAAAAATAAAACCCAGAAAGGGGTGAGCTTAGATTCCCAGTAAGGATAACAATATAGCAGAAACTTTCATAAATAAGCATAAAAATTTAAGGCCATGTATAACTAAAACAAAAGCCTTTTAAACTTTAACTTCAGCATAATATGGAATATATAAAATTAAATATTTTCATTTACTTATTCACATGGATTTCTACTAGTCGAATTATCACATGAAATATCAATAACAACTTTCATAATGATGGAATGCATAATGCCAGACAATCATAACCACATAGTCAAGGCCTTGTGCCAAGGCTACAAATAATATTTTGTCAAGGCCTTGTTCCAAGACATTAGTTTGTCTCATGAGACATACCGATGTATCGAGGAGCTATAACGGGATCCACCCGTCACTTATTAAGTCCAATGCATTCCTCATATGAATATGTTTAAATATAACATAAACATTCATATTAAAACTAGCATACGAAATGTGAATACTTTCCCCATAAACCATGAATGTTATAAAAATAACACATCCATAGTCAAACATATCACAAAAACTACAATACAATATGGAAGTTTTTTATCATAATAAATCAACTTCAAATAAGCTTAAAATCCATCAAAGGATGTTGACATAGATGAAATCAAAACTATTTGAGAGAAATATATCTTTTTTTCTGAAATCATTTAAAATTCACATAATTATAAAAGAAAAAATTTACTTTGAAAATATTCTTATAAGATTTTAATGGAATCTTCGACAATTTTATAACTGTGTAAAATAGCCGCACCCACTGTATAAGTTAAAAAAAATACATTCTTACCTTAATTTTTTCGAAAAGGTTAAAAAGGACCTTGTTTGGAAAACGATAGAAAGATTCCTTTATAAACATCTTATAAAAAGTAAAAAAGGGTATAAATGACATTAACACATAGTATATAAAATATTAATAATGATTTGAAATACATTTTTAATAAACATGGTTGTAGATGATAAAGAGGTCCCAGTAGATAATTACGTATAAACAACCTCGAATAATGAAGAAATTGTGAAATAAACCCTTAACTTGTACTTTTCCTTGGTTGAGGGTAGTTTAACATCCTTTATAATGGTGAAATAGTTGTTACTAAATTATACAAGAATCTTATACATTAATATGATATCATATATGATCTTTTAACATTGCTTTGTTAATAATATCTTAGTATTATCGTCATTTCAGGTGTTAACTTACTCATTTTCTTTTATATGTTTTGTTACATAAGACATGTTTGTTATGGATAGGTTGTATCTTATTCATATCTAGAATGATATTAAGTCCTTAAAAATTCTTTGTAATATTCAAATGAGAATTATACTTGAATGGATACGATGGGGAATGAATCTCATCGCGTTCGTGGAGACGGTAGTCCGTACGTACGCACGAGCGACAATATCATTCTTTTGATATTAAAATAATATATAATTTGATGGTATATCATATATACAGAATCATTATAATTTTATATTTATTATTACTTCAATTACACATCATTATCATTCCCATCCAAATAATAATGTTTTGAATTACAATTACACAACGACGTGAACACAGTAAACTGTACGTACACACGTATGGTGACATGTCATTCAAAGGATGGATAGAATAATGAATATGGTTGTAACATATTTATAATAACATCAAATTATATAGAAGATAATGGAATTATTATTTTAGAATATAAATAACAAAGAACGAAGAAGTTGAAGAAGAAAGGAACATGAAAGAGGGTGGTGAAAACATTACCTCTTCTTCGGGTTCTTTCTTTTGATTTGATCAAAAGGGCTCATTAGGTTGGCTTTATGATCAAAATAAGGTCTCTAGGTTGAATTGAGGGAAGTTTAGAGAATATTTGGGTAGGGTTTGGCCAATACAAAATGTGTTGATGGTGTGAATTAGAGAGAAGGGGGAGTGCCCTTTTATAAGAGGGGTGAGGGTCACCTTCGGAAAAGCTAGAAATATTATTTTATAATAAATTCATATTCGGTTCCTAATGGCTCCAAAGTGGACTATTTAAAGTTTAAGGTGGGGATGGGTCGAAATAATTTCAACCAATAGATTTTAGATAGGTTTGGGTTACTATATTAACCTTATCATTTATATTCAACTCTTAGTTAAATAGTTTGACATTTACCATGTCTCTTTGTATTTTTATATTATATGGTTAATAAACTTACTATAAACTTCCAAGATAACCCCAAGTAGTTCATTAATGATACACCTATCATTATATAAGTCCTTTTTCCAAGCCTTAGATTTTTAGGAATAGAATACGAATTAATAATATAATATTTGTTTTAAAAACTCTTTTATGTCAATTTTGACACTATTCAGTATTTTGTTTTTTTATAAATTCATAAAAGCATTATTACTTTGAAAAAAATTCATCTAACCAACCCTAATATGTTATATTAACCTATAAAAGTATTATAATTCATAAAAAGTCTCAAATTATATTTATTGTAATATTTATAATATCAATTATTTTAATATTTCATTAATTAGGTAATTACTACATCACCATTGTGTCATAAATAAATGAATGTATTTAATGTCTAAAGATTATAAATAAAATATCATTATACAAAAAATCTTTTGATCTTTCTAATGAATATTTATAACCGAATTTATATTTTTTATAACCCTATTTTAAAAATGTTTTAGTTATTAAACATTGATTTTAACTCTTTTAACTCTTCTTTGAATTAAATAATAACAAATGTCCTAATCTAATCCATGTGGACCAAATAGGTTCATATTTTATTACTAAGGTTGTTTTTTATTGAATTATACTTATCAAATAGAATTAGGACTTGTTTTAGGACAATAATAATATCAATTTTACCCTTAATTACCCTATTCACATTTAACCGTGGTAAATAAAAGTAAAAAGTTACTATTCACAAAAAATTATTTTTATCTTATTGAACCACATTTTACTCCTTTATGTTAACTGTGTCTCGCAGATTTTTTAAATTCCACTCACAGAAGCAGTAAAATTAAGTTTTATGTGAATTTGTAAATTCTTCTAGGAGATGGGTAAAAGACGGTGAAAATTCAATAAAATTTTTATATATCTAAAATTATTATAAACTGAATCCAATGAATTACATTGAGATTATATAGGTATTATGTATCTATTTTGACCTGAAATAAATTTAAATAAAATAAATAATTATTTAAATAAAAATTCCGTTTTAAACTATAACTCAGTGTTTTTCACTACTCATCAAAAATTGAATGTTTTCATAAAAATACCAAAATTTCACCCTTGGATAATTTCGATATTCCGAATCCAAAAATGAAGTCCATTTTAAATGATAAAATTTATATAATTTCAAAAAGTGGGTATTACTATTAATAACGACTAGTTTGATTGGTTGTGGTGTGTGTTAGAACTCGAAGTTGCGTACAACACACGCTACTGTATTATTCAAGGAGAAGTGTGTCGTAGAAGCTTGCGGTGTTACACTAGTTGACCAGTGGATTGTCCATTGAACAGAGGAGGATGGTCAATGGTAGAAGACACATTGTTCTTTCCAATGACAGTCTCTGGGGAAATACGAAGGCATCATTTCCGACATGGAGAGAGAGAGAGAGAGTTGGATCGAGGAGATGGTCATAACTTTCAGCTTGATCTAAGATCTGATAGAGTAATGGGTTCCCCTAGATGTTTTCTAGATGAGGGGATCCGTATGTTAGTGGTGGAAACATTACCTCAGAGAGAAGAATGTGACCGATGTTCCGTGGGTCAACTTTGAGAAGGAGTTCTGGGAAAAATTCTTTCCTTCCATTATGAAGGCTAAGAAGAGGTAAGAGATAATATCCCTCCAATAGAGGAGTATTTCATTGGGGAAATTGAGGCTCAAGTACCAGGATCTTCTACATTTTACTATGTATCTCTTTCTGAATGAGGAGTCTCGAGTGAGACGTTTAGATGAGGCAATCCGTCTATCCCCCTGATATGTGGTTACCCCCTTCACCATACCCACATAATTAGATATTTAGAAGATGGATAAGGTGGTGGAAATGATTCACTCATGTGGAGGTCTTCCATGAGAGGGAATTAGACTGAGTTATTCATAGGGGAAGGCCATTAACAGTAAGTCTCTAGAATCAGGGCCTTCCAAGTTTTGGCCTGAGGGGAGTCGACCCTAGAAGTTTCGGTTTTGACCCTCTAGTCCTTGTGCTTTTACCACAGGCCTGGGGTCAAGGTGTATCCCTTTTGGAGATTGTGGGAGCCTCTATATTCATTTCCCAATTTGGGCTTAGTATGGTGGAAGTGTAAAGGTTCAACACCCATATTTGCAGTAGTTTCCATCCTAGAATTTCCTAGAGTAGGGATAGTAGGACCGTACTCTACAAAGGGAAGATAATGTAGGGGGAGGCTGACCTCAGGGTGCTCCTCGGAGGCCTCAACCATGTCATGGTCAGGGAGGTGTCCAACTGCTAAGGGTAAGATTATTTGGGTATGGGCAGTTTCACACCACAATGGCAACAATTTCAACAGGGCTGGAGATCGTTCGTGGTATGATGAGTTTGTTTAATAAGATTTTTCTTCACCTTGTTTGATTTAGGATATTATAACTCCATTATTTCACCCTATCTGGATAATTCCTTAGGACTATACATATAGAGAATTTCCATTCCCGTAGTGTTGATTACACCAGTCAGAGGTTATACTAGTTTGTTTGATGTTTTTGGGGTATGTAGACTAATGTTGGGGTTGCATTAGTCTACTGGGGATCTCTTTCTATTACAGATGCACCTATATGATGTCATCCTTGGAATCTATTGGTTGTTTCAGATGCACAATATTATCAATTTATTTTGGAGAAGATTCATTTTTTCAAATTTGAATGGCTAGAATGTAGCTTTATTTGGTGAGTGGAGCTATCATGTGGGACATCGGAGTATGAAGCCTCTTCTTTCATTGTTAGCCAAGATGTTAGTGGGATCAAAGGATGCTAAGATGGTGCATTTTCCATGAGTTTTTGGATAATATATGTATGTTTTACTTGAGTAGGATGTGTCTCGACCCCCTCAACATGGATTTTATTTTGGGATACATTTACAATCAAATTATATTCTGATTTTGTTGGATCTTTTTTGTATGGAACCTTATGAGTTATTGGAGTAGTAGATCCAACTTGATGACCTGATGAAGAAGGGTTTCATCCGACCCAGTGCGTCTCCATGGGGTGATCCAGTCTTTTTTATGAAGAAGGTGGAGAGTGGTATGAGGATATGAATAGACTATCGAAGACTGAATCAGGTAACAGTCAAGAACCATTACCCTGTCTTGAAGAAAGATGATATTTTTTAATAAATGAGGTGATAAAGTTGGTCTTCCAAGATCAATCTATGGTATGGATATCACCAGTTTAGGATGAAGGAGGGTTACATCCTAAAGACTTCTTTTAGGTGAATATATGGGCACTTCTAGTTCGTAGTTATGTCATTCAGTGTTACAAAATCACCAGTTATGTTCATGGGGATCATGAAATCTATATTTTGTGAGTTCCTGGACCGGTTCATCTTCATGTTCATCAATGAAATCCTGATCTACTCGAAGTAAAGTAGGAGTATACTAAGTATATCAGGAGTGTCCTATAAATCCATTGTCCCCACAAACTCTACAAAAAGTTGTACAAGTTTATGTTTTGGACACGAGAGGTCCAATTTCTTGGTAATGTGGTTTCTTATCAGGGTGTATAAGTGGACCCATCAAAGTTCGATGTAGTTTTTTCTTTTTCATCACCCAATAATGTGGCATAGATTCACAGTTTTCATGATCTGGTAGGCTACTATCAGAGATTCGTACTAGATTCTCCCGATTAGGAGATCCATTGATGACTCTGACTAGAAAAGGGAAAGATTTTGTTTTTAGTGATTAGTTGCATGAAAAATTCGGCTATCTGAAGGGGAAGTTAATCATTAATCCAGTTCTCAGGCAACTAGAAGAAGGGGTGATGTTCTAGGTTTTTTGTGAAGCTTCCCATATAGGCTTGGGGTGTGTGCTGATGTAGGAATGGGGAGTGATCTCCTATGGGTATAGGTAGTTATGTCCCCATGAACATTACTAATACACTCATGATTTGGAACTAGAAATGGCCATCTTCAAACTAAATTTATGGAGACATTACATCATTGGGGAGTACTTTGTAGTCTACATGTATATTAAGTGCTTGAGGTACATGTTTTCGAATAGAGATCTAAATTTGAGGCAGTGGAGGTGGATAGAGTTTCTCCAGGATTAAAATTTTTAGATATCCTAAACCTCAGGAAAAAGGAATGTTGTGGCTGATGCTTTGAGTTGGAAGTCACATAAGGAAGTGGTTTGGGAATCTGAAGATGCTTGGATGGTGGTGGAGGAGTTGGCTCCCCGGCACATTGATGCAGGAATGGATGGAAGTAGAGGCCATATGTTTCAAATTATAGTATAATCATCTATGAAGTAGAAGTTGGAGGAGTCTCATTGGGGAGACTTAGAGGTTGAGGTGATGCATGATCACATTGACCAGGATGATGCACCAGAGGGATGGTTGGAAGATGGTCGGAATCATATTTTGTTCCCTAAAAACCTTTTTTTCTAGTAGTAATGTGTGAATAAGTTCTCCATTAGTTTCATATATCATCCCTAGAGGTACACCCCAAATTTTACAAGATGTATCGTGGCTTTAGGGAACAGTTTTGGTGGCCTGGAGTGAAGTGGGAAGTGGCGAAGTTTCTGGAAAAGTGTTTGTTGTTCCATAAAGTGAAGGCTGAGCACCATGTTACCGGTGGTTTGTTACAGCCCCTATATGTCTCCGAGTATAAGTGGGATGATATATTGATGGATTTTGTAATAGTATTACCCATATATTAGAGATTATGTGATTCTATCTGGGTAGTAGTGGATTGGTTGATGAAATCGGCTCACATCATAGTGATCAAGGAGTCAAGCATAGTGGATGCCTTAACAAGGAGATATATAGATGAGGTGGTGCAGTTACATAGATTTAAAAGATCCATCATCTCAGATTGGGATACATGTTTTACCTTGCGATTCTAGAGGGTATTGTATCATTCTTTTGGTACAAAGTTATGCCTCGGTACTGCTTTCCACCCTCAAATGGATGGAAAGATAGAGAGGACCATCCAGACATTAGAGGACATGTTTTTGGCATGTGTTATGGACCTTAGTGAGTCTTGGGTGTGAAATTTTCCTTTGTTATAGTTCTTTTACAATAGTAGATATCACTCTTACATTGGCATGGATCCATTAGAGGTCTTGTATGGGAGGTCGCATCATTTACCCTTGTGCTGGATGAAAGTTTGGGATGGAGATGCTCTTGGTGCGGATGAGGTTCATAGTACAAAAGAGAAGTTTCAACTTTTCCATGAGTGTATGAAGGAAAAACGGGTTTAGAAGAAGTAATATTCCAATCACAGGAGAAGGACCTTGGAGTTCGACATTGGGGACAACATATTCTTAAAGGTTTTCCCTCGACGTGGGAAGCATAGGTTCGACAGAGTGATTAAGATTTCTCCTAGGTTCATCAGACCTATTTAGGTGTTGGAACAAGTTGGTGAGGTGTCATATTAGCTGTAATTGAAGCCATAGTTGGGTAGGAACCACGACGTCTTTCATGTCTCCCAACTACTTTGATATGTTCATGATGAATCCAAAGTCATTGAATGGGGAGAGTCGGATATCAACAATTATGCAATTCTTGTGGAGAGAACAATGGATATTTAGGATCATTGGGAGAGGGCATTACATGGATGGACAATTCCCTTGGTTTGTGTGTTGTGGAGGCATGGTGTCTTGGAGGAGAGTACTTGGGAAAGAGAGGAGCACATGTGTGCCTTATACCCCAATTTGTTTTGAGTTTTACTCATGTGTTTTCTTTGTGATGTAATGCTTGAAACTTATTTTATATGAGATGAATTGTCCCCGTGTAGTGTGAAGTATGATAAACTCCTGACATTTGAGGAGGGGAGGACTTGATATCTTATCAAGATACATTAATTCAGATGAAATCAAACCCTTGTGGGTGAGTCAATTCCACCCAAAAAGGATAATATCTTGACATGGTGGAAGGAATTCATTGATTCCTATTTTTGGGTAGTGTAAATTTTGGTTATTGTGTGGTATGTCTTCTATTTGAATGGGTTGCTGAATCTAGGAGGAGGGATTCTTCAGTGTTGAGGTTTCACTATAATGAGGTGTTTTATCCTTTATAGGTATCTTATAGGGTGGTTCTTCACACCCCTCTTTCTTATGGGTTGGGTTTTTAATTCTTAAGGGTGAGAATAGTTTGAGAGATATTTGATGTAATGGCCTGGACCTCTATGGTCCATTAATTTTTTAAAATCCAGTGTTTGGAGGTTTTTTCAGAGGTATCGGTAGCTCAATGTTAGTAGCATGGTGTCAATAGGTTGGAATATGTATCTCACATTAGTATCTCAACATCAGTAGCTCACATTGGTAACTTGCATCGGTTGCTCAGTATTGGTAGGTCAGGGTGTCGATAGGTCAGGGCGTTGGTAGGTCGAGGCATCGGTAGGTTTAGGGAATCAATAAGTTGAGGGCATCGGTATGTCAAGGAATCAGTAGGTAGAGGGAGTCGGTAGGTAGGGGTGTCAATAGGTCTACGAAATCAGTAGGTCCATGCATCAGTAGGTCATAGGGTCGGTAGGTTAGGGTGTCAGTAGGTCGAGGGAATCAGTAGGTTGAGGGCATCAATAAGTCGAGGCATCAGTAGGTAATGGAATCAAAAGGTCGAGGGTGTCATTAGGTAGAGGGTATTGGTAGGTCGAGGAGTCATTAGGTTAGGGTGTTCGAAGGTCGAGAGAATCAGTATGTCAAGGTGTTAGTAGGTCATGGTGTCTGTAGGTCAGAGTGTCGGGAGGTCAGGGGCATCAATAGGTCGAGGGCAATAGCCGATTTATGGCGTTGATAGTTTGAAGGAATTGGTAGGTCATGGCATCGGTAGGTTGAGGAATTGGTAGGTCGAGGGTATAGATAGGTCTATGGAATCAGTAGGTCGAGGGATTTAGTAGTTTGAGGCATCAATAGATCAAGGCATCAGTAGATCAAGGGTGATGGTAGGTCGAGGCATCAATAGTTTGAGGCATTGGCGAGTTCAGGCATCAGTGAGTTAGGCGTTAGTAGGTTGCATCAGTGGATCAGCATCGGTAGCTCAGTGTCGGTGATTTTCTATAAGTGGATTGCTGTCAGTGACTCACCCATCGATGATTCATTTCCAATTTTTCCTAGTTTCCCAATTTCTCCCCTATTATGTTTTATTGGACATAAATCAAGTTTCAAACCATGTTTAATAATTTAGAAAGGAATTTCAAAGGATATTAATAATATCTTTAATATCCTAACACTCCGGGAACTTTAAATTGTTAAACTGCATAATCTTGATTGCGATCTGACTTTAATGTCCTTGGAACTATTTCCAACCATTGATATAGAATCTAGATTTTCCTAAAGATGAGGTCCTATCTGATTTTTCCTCTTGGTTCATGGAGAACATTTATTTCAAGATGAGCCATGTGTCTATACTATATCCCCGCTAGTTTGGTTTTCCATGGAGTCTCTCCTACTCCTATGACCCCCCTGTTTTGGCGTAAAGAGGAGTTTTGGTTCTCTACTATTCTAGGTAGGGATTCCTTCATCTCTCTTTTAATTACGTATCACACGACATGGGTTTACTTATGTAATCTTGAAAATATGGCTGATTTTTTTTTGAAGAAGATAATATGAAGGAATAAATGAGGTCAAAGAAGATGCTGATGATCTCTTGATTTTATCTATTATCTTTGATCTCTAATGTGAATTGTATGGGTTGTGTCCCTCTAACAATCCTAGTTTTTGGTGATCCTTGTTTGCACACTAGTGATGACTCATTATTTTTAATGATCCTCTCTTGAAATGATAGTAAACATGAAATATGATAAATCATGTATACCCAGTTAAATCAAAATGATTCCCTAGGATCAAAATTGATTTGTGATCACCCCTATTTATCAAAGTGTAATTAACGAACCTTTATTGGATAAATATAAATACATTGATATTTTTTTTGAATGTCTATATAGTGGGTGAGTATTATTGGGTTTCATGATTTATGATGGTTATATGGCGGTGTTTTTGGTAACATGGTTGTGGGAATAGGGTTGGGCAGAGGAGTTGGTTCTGTGAGAAGGGTGTGTTATGTGTGTGAAGAAAGTATGTGGTTTTAGTGGTGGTTGTCATGGTATTTGTGTCTGAGGTTTTTCATGAGGTTTGATGGAATCTCATGTTGAGAAATTGGTTGATTGTAGAGTGTATGGAACTATAGAGAAGTGGGACTACTTTTAGGTGGCATCATGGCTGTGGGATAGTGTTGTGTAGTGGGACTAAAATCTGGTTATGTGTTGTTTGTGTTATGGAATGTGTTGGGTATTGTAGTGGTTTGTATTTTCCCAGGTAGTTTTGGAATTAAATAAGTGAAATTCATAATAAAGAATGATACATTGTTAAATGAAAGGGTTTGGTTAATGTTTTGGTCGTGTTTGTTGTGTGGTTGTGCATATAGGGGTAGCAATAAGGGTGTTTTTGTGTGTGGGTTTGTTGTTTTTTTTGAAACATATATGATGGGATGAGTTTTTGTTACCTATATGTATAAAATTGTAGTTCCATGTGATTTTCTATTCACACCCACCCGTGTTGAGAAATAAATGTTGAACACCCCATTCTTATAGGGGAGGGTTTCATTCCCAACATCTCGATTGGAGGATGGATGACTGGTTAATGAATTTACCACGCTCCCTATTTAAGGAATTTACTGCCCAAGACACATTAAGACGGATGTAATGGATTGACTTTTATATCCAGATCAATGTTATTGGTTGTGTGAGAGGTGGTTTGATTCCCATGTGTCTCCGGATGAGGCCTAGGTGTTTTCGGTCGAGATGTGTGGTGATTTTGGTATAGGTGTTTGCGGGAGGGATGTGGTGTGCGGCACAAGTGTGTGTGGGCACATTGTCACAATGTGGCTTGGGGAAGAGTGTGGTAGCATTAGTACATTTTCTATTAGGGATGAACAGTTAACAAGTGGGAAGTGGTGTAGGGAACTCAAATATAAATTTTATTATTCTTTAAATTACTTGACTTAGATTATTTTGTGATCATACCTTGGTGAGGTTGGAGTGGATAGTATACAATGTTAGGTTCTTTTGAGTTTTTTCTATTTACTCATGGGGGAATTAGTATTCTTCTCCCACTTGTGCTTGAGTGACTTTGGTTTTTCCCTACTGAGTATACTTGTATTCTCACCCTACATATATAAAACTATTTTTAGTTTTCTAGGGATATTACGCGGACCATGATGGACCTTACTAGCTTGAATGTTAGGGAATGTTTTTGTGTCACTAATTAGTTTTATTTTCATACTTACTCTAGAGTTTACCTTGTACTTCCATTAGTTTTACTTTAAAAATACATATGGGATGGGTTTTGGTTTCTTAATATATAAATGTGTTCTAGAGTTGTTTGTTCCTAATATATCTTATCTCCCAATCTTGGTTACTAAAAATAGGGTAATGCCTCCAATTTTATTAATATTTCTATACCCTTGGTGCTGGTTGCTAACTTGGGGCCTATTGAAGGTGTGACTCGGGGGGGTCATTATATCTTCTTCATATTGAGGAAGGAAGGTCTCAATATATTGTCATCCCTTCCCTCATCTTGAATAAGGTGGGTCATGAGAGAAACAAACATGTAGTATCAAATAGAACGATTATTATTTTCTTTTTATATGGCACCGTTCAAAGTGTTCTTCATATAAATGTGTTTCTCATATATGTAAAATATATTAATTTTTTTATGAATCATTGTGGATATTTTATTATGTTACAATCCTCCTTCTCTCCCTGTGTGGATTTTGAAGTTTTATATAGAAGTTTTCATGAAACCCTTCTCATTTCAATGGGTTAACTAAGTAGTTTTTGAAAGATTATTTGTTAATTTTTTCATGTAACACATATGTATGAATTATTACTATTAAGAAGGGTGGGGATATATTTATCCCTCATATTAATTAGGTAACATTTTTTATACCATGAGATAATTATTTTGATTTTTTTTATAATTCTAGTTAATTTACGATCACAGTGTTGTGCCTGAATGTAATTATGGTTGAGCTATGCCCACAATATTGTGAATAGGTGGTATTATGGTTTTGGTATTTTGAAAAGTTTGTGCATGGGATTAATTATAGTTATGATTTGATCAAAAGATTGTGAATGTGTGTAATTGTGGGTAAACTATTCTCACTAGATTGATCATAGGAATAATATCAATTATAATATGTTCATGATGTTATGATTTCCTATTCATAGTCTTATATCACATTTTGATGTTAAATACCATTTTTATTTTCCATGGATCACGATCATTGTATCAATATTCATCACTCTTATTTCATGGTACTTTTTTGATCAATTGATATAATACATATTTTAATTATTTGATTTATAATTTTTATCCATGTTTTATTTTTCAGATATTTCTCACATGCTCATGTTTTCTCACAAGCTTATAATCTATTATCTTTATGATTATCTAATAGTTTTTTATATAATTTATCATTTATACTCACCCCTTTATTATATTTTCATCCCCTGGTTATGTCATGTATTACTATGTATGGTGTGTCTAAAAGCAATAATGTATAAAGTATGATTATGGTAGAATGTTTACAAGTGTTACAAAATATGTTTTTTATGTATCTAACCTTAAATGTATCAAACCCATTTGGTTTTGTGAATTGGTTCTAATTTTTGATATGTAATATATGAATTATGTTAATAGATGTAAGTTTGAATTGAGTCACCTCACTTGATATCAAAAGTTATTTTTAATTATGTTTTTTTTAGTATTGGACTAGGGGGTTTAGGTCTGGGGTGACTTAGTTATGAAGTAAGTACCATCCAAAAAATTGTACCCATAACTTTCTTGTTACATATTTCAATGTGAATAAAACTTCCTAGGACAACCAATAACCTTTCGACCACATAATAATCATCCCCCTAATAACACTTTTTGGAAAAACCCTTTATTGCAAATCGAAAAATATCCCCTTGAGTGTCCCTCATGGTATAATTCAAAGGCTATTTTGTAGCCTCCCTCACTCACCACACATGACACACCACACCAACCACTATTGTGTTGTGGTCTTCCAACTATCACATAATATCACCCCTCCACCAATAACTTCTCCTCTAACATCTTTATGACCCCCCAAAACCCCTAAAACTACAAAATTAGACTAAAGACATACCTTATAAATGTTTCAATTCTAATAATTCTATTTTTAATCTGAATTATTATCACTCACTCAAATTTAGGAATATAAATTCAAATTTACCATAAGCATACTAACCCATAATTACAAGATTTTTTAAAAACTCCCCACTATATGGATTCTCATTCTTGGGAATCAATTATAATGTTTCCATGATTCTTACCTGACCATCTAAATCTGATGCAACAATTTTTCTTAATTATAAGGATTTAAAACACCATCACGAATAATATTGATCTAGAAAAGATAAAAAAATTACTATAAACATTAAAAATGATACTCCACACTCATCAATCACCCTACGAATGAGATTATCAATATCAAAACAAATTTTTAATTCCCAAATAGGTGCATCAATGCTTTTCATATCCCCTATACATTGAATTTATCAACCACAATGGCCCACCAAGATACCATGTCTTGATAAATTATATTATTCCCCAAACCAGATGATATTATTAAACACAAAAGCTCCACCCATCCCTTTCACTAAAAGAAATCCCCTTTTTTCATTAAATCCATCAATAATAACCACCACTATAGATTAATATGAAAATTTATTATGGTATTTGAAAAAGAAATGGTGTAACATTTTTTTATACTAAGAAACACTAAATTAATCAATATATCTACTTTAGCAACCATCAACCAACCCATTCCATATAACATAAGGGATACTTGAAAAAGAATGGTGGGATTCTTCCCACCACAGGATTTCCCATACAATCATCCCAATTATATAACCAAACTAAAACATCGATAACCTAATGGGACCTTCCTTACATATTAATTTCTTGTTGGAACCTAATATAATTTACCCAAGAGTTACACTCTTGGTTTATGAAATCTCAAGA
This sequence comes from Viscum album, assembly GCA_963277665.1. Classification (NCBI taxonomy): domain Eukaryota; kingdom Viridiplantae; phylum Streptophyta; class Magnoliopsida; order Santalales; family Viscaceae; genus Viscum; species Viscum album. The sequence goes on from OY728155.1 coordinate 1,741,152,669, forward strand.
TATCCCAAACAAGTCTCTCATGATTAAATAAACCCTCGATCAACACCACCAATTAGATACATGTGGTAGAATCAAAGGGAATAGAAATCTTACCAATAGGGACCAAGAGAACTCATCTAACCTATCCCTAATCATTGTTTCACAATCCCTTGATCACAAAAATTTCATTACTATATTCCTCCAAAAATCAATTCACCCAACACTGGTTTACTAAAATTCACTATATACATCCCCTAATTGTCTAAGATTTTTTTAGTATTTTACTATAATCCTAAATAAAAATATAATATATGTATCTATATAAACACACCATTTAGATCTCTAATAATTACAAACATTCCCACTCCTAGAGTAGTTGTAGAAATCACAACCCATTAAAGACATTCCTAACCACATCTGACATGTTTAGAGATACTACCCATTGGAAACTGCTCATCAATATCAACATAATCTATAATGGTTAAAACTTAATTCCCTAACCATGATTCCACATCCCATAATTCTTTCTAAATATCAATGTTATTTTAACATCATTATTCAAAACATATTGAGTTTCCAAAAAATTATTTTTTTGATCATGTTACTCCATTCATGTCCCAATGAACACCATTTCTCACAGTGATTTCCATAAACCCTAGACATTAGTAAGATGTTACAGATCCAAACTCATAGATCTCTGGCTAAAAAATACATAATTTTTAAACATCACATGAATTAAAATGAACTCCCAAGATGAAATGTTTTAGTTTCTTCAGGATCCAGGTACATATCATTCTTAACCCTAGATAAAAATTACATTCAATCTACATACATTCTTCACACATGAAACTCTCTTATACATATACCCACATTATAATCCTTTGAGAAATTAGAAAACATAAGAATACAGTGAACTCAAACACTTAGTAAGGGGTATTTTACAATGAGATATATAGTGGAATAAACAAGGGTTAAAAAATGACATTAATAAATAATAATGAAATAATGAAATATAACTGATAAGATGGGAATGAAATATATCCATGGATAACATAACAATGAAAATAATTAATAGCATGGATAATAATAAAAATTTAATTCATAGTGTTTGAATGTATAAATCCAGATATAATAAACATACTATCAAGTCCATATACTAAGTAGTAATTCATAAATAGGTATGGAATTTACCAAATCATCAAACTATTATATCTGATGAGTCTAGAAGATACATCGAGGGAATATATAATTTCAAGCCCCACCAATCACATAATAAGTCCAATGAAACCATAATATTAAGATAAATTATAAACAATAAATATAAAAATGTTCTCTAAGGAACCTCATAATAAAACCATACATAATCCATCTATAATCATAATGTAGAAAACCCCATAGAAATTAAATGGGTATCAAAATAAATGAAGTAAATCTCTAGTTAGATTCCTTTTAATAAATGAAATGAACTATGAGTTAGTTAAACCATATTAAATTTATATTATATAATTTAGTAAATAATTTTCTTAGTCATATAGGGGAAATATACAAGGGAATTTATAAGGGAAATGAATTGGAATAAAAGAAATTCATAAATCATGATAAGGAAAGAAAAAAGTAGTGTTGGACCATTAATCGCATTGATATTACATTTTTATAAAACCACATGTATATAGGAACATGTTCATGATTTAAAAAAATAAATTCATGTGAAAGGTAAAGAGTGATAAAGATCATAGTCACAAGATTAAATATGGGTGGAAAAAACCCATTTTGAACAAATATATTTTTGGATAATAAATATTAAATGGAGTAAAAAGGACAAAAAATTCAATATAAATGAATAAAATAAAATAATATAATAATTCATGAAATTTAATTGGATTAAATAATTATATTGTGTATAATAATGGAACAATATTAAAAAATAACCCCTTACCACTTTGGTATTATTTTATTCAAAACCCATTTAAAGGTTGAACACGAATTAAACATTAAATACCATGAGAGAGAGATAATAATAATATATTAGGTAAAATACAAAGGATATACACATTATATAAGAATATAGGTGAATAATAAATAACATGTTCCAAATAAATAAAATTGAGAAGAAAAACCCCTACTTCAAATCACAACATAAATCTTAAGTTCTATAATATACTAGAGAATAAAATTTTGTTAAAAATTTAAAATATAAAAAACATTATTATTTTATAATTATCAATCATTTAAATTATTTTTTGATCATGTTTAATTCATTTAATAAATTATTATAGTTTGTGTTGATTATTTTTAGGTTTCTCACTTCATAGTCTTCAAAAACATTATGGGGAATTTGTATTGGTAAAAGGTTATATTCAAATTATTCCATAAAATATTTAAGTTTAAAGTTATATATTACATAAATTAAATAATTTATAGAGTTTAATAAGTTATGAAATATTTACCATTCAAAGAATCATCCTCAATAATATTCTTTTTGAAGATAAAAAATGACTATATTTTATTTCTTTTAATTTCAATGATATGAAAGAGAATATACCATTTAAGAATAATAAAAGTAAAATTAAATGTGTATTAATATTATATTTAGTCATAAAATCAATTTTTAATAATATTTATGGAGGGAAAAACATTAATAAAGTGTTTATCACTCACTAATAAAGTGTAAAACTACCAGGCTGAGTGATGTTTTTAAATTAGTTTAAAACAACGTTAAACTGAATAAGTGTTAGAGATTAATAAAAAAACAACATTAAACTAAAGACAATTTATTAATGATACTTTTAAATATTAATTGTTTAATATAAAATTTTTATATAGGAATTGAAATGTAAATACCCATTTTTGAAAAACCTGAATTTTAATGTAATAGTAACTTATAAAATGGGTTTGATAAAAAAATGGTAATATCTTATAAATAAGAGTTAAAAATATTTATAATATAATTAAAATTAAATAATTTCTTCAAATTTATGGTTCATTACGTTTATGAAAAAATAATCACTTATAAGAAATTAAAGGTTAAAATAATGAGAATTGTTATTTTAATATAGTAGTGGATTATGAAAAGGGTTTGATGAGATGTATTTAGAAGGCTCTCATTAAAAAATGAATCAAATGGACTATAAAAAATGGATATATATGGATGGAATAATATTAAATATTTTCTTAAATGAGGTCATGATAAATGAATATTAAAAGAAAGTGGATGATCAAGGAATAAGAATTCTAACCCTACTCGTAAGTCACAATATTTTGATTGATCTTAATGCCTTAAAAAGTGGGTATTTTTTAAGAAAATAAGATTAAGGAAGTGGATAAGTATGTTTATGGAAGTATTTAATTATAAATTAGGCAAAGTAAAAAAACTTCTGAGTAAAAAGGTATGGGTGTAGGAGGTGTGTTTCTACAGTCAAGGGGGTGGGATACACTTGAAAACATTATTTGATTATTTTATCCTTTTAGACAAAAACATTGAATAAGGATGATTATAATGAATTTATTAGATTATTATTAAACAAATTGATATTATTTTATATTATAAATATGAAACGATTAAATGGAAACATTGAAATACTTCATTAATAGTAGGTAATGAAAAATAGTTTTTTATTTGAATAAAAGATAACTTCAGGTTTAAAATTACAAACATAGGTTAATAAATGAAAATGAATATTTAAAATCAATTATTTTAATCCTTAAATATATTTTTATTTAAAAAATTCTTTTCAAAAATTTTTCATTCATTATTACATAATAATGATGTCATAAAATTTGTTGTATTTGTAAAAACAGTATTTTATTTACTATTAACTCAAAAATTAACTTAAACTGAAAAGGCACAAAAAAATCATCCTTAAGATAGTTTTTTTGTACTATTTTTAAAAATAAATTATTATTTTATCAATTGAATACCCTAATTTTTTTAAAATTATCTTTTATATAAATTAATATATCATATGAAATCAAATTTATTCTGAATTGAGACTTTTTCTTTTCTTTTGAGTAATGAAATTAATATTTTTTATTATTCATTAATTACTATATGATTGATAATAAATTATTTATACATGTAAAATATTTAAATTTTATGAAATTATCCTATTGATTATGTTAAATTTTTCTATTAAGTAAATAATAAAAAACATCTTTAGTACAACATCCTTTATATATCATGATTATAATTCCATGTCAATGACCATTTTATATTTCTTAAAATAACATTATTAAAATTTTATAGCCTTTTAATTATAATATTAAACTATATATATATGTGTGTAATTAAATTTATAAATATACATTCCATAAATAAATTTTATTATAAAACACCTAACTTAATGTTTTAAAATGAAAAAATTAGTGTTAAAAAATATATACACATGATATGATTATAAATTTTTTGAAATTAAATGAACTATGATGTGAATTAAAAATGTATGATAAATTATTATTTTAGTTAAAAAAATATTTTTAATCATTTATCATGTATTTTATATAAAATTTTATATAAAATTAATTTTAGTGGTCATATCTTACAATTATGTGACTACGAAAATATTTATCATACTCTGTTAACCATTAAATTATATTGAATTAATTACTATAGTGGTGTGAAAAATAAAAATAAAAATAAATTTTATGTATTTATTAAACAATATATGAATGAAGTTTCATGAATGTAGTGAAATATATTTTAAAAAACTATTTTAGTAAATATAATTCCATTATACTTGAATTAATATATAAAAAAAATTAATTAAAGGAAAAAATATTAGGTGATAAATATGTTTATTAATTAATATTTTATAACATAAAAAAGAAAAAAACTCATTTATAATTTAATTTTATGTTTTATGAAGGAAAATGTATACAAAATAATTTTTTTGTAGATTTGGGTTGTCACATTCTTCCCCTTTAAATAAATTAGATTCTAACAATTTTACTAATTTATAAACACTTACAAAACCCATAAATTCTATTAAATAATACCTATAATAAGAAAAAATTCTAAATGATTAGGAAATTTTAATTATATGGGGTCATAATTTATATATTTATCATATTAATATATATCTAATGGTTATCTATCTAGGGTTATATACACAAATATTCAAAATCCTAATTCTTATAAATATCTAAACTCCACTCTGATACAAATTTATATTTTCTAGATTCACACTCCTAGATCAAATTCTAAAATATACATAATTATTATACATCACATGAATTACAAAAAACTACCAAGATTTAATGTTCAATGTTACTAAGAAATAATATATATCCATCATAACTCTTAATTAAAACCACATTTCATCCAAAAAAATTATTCACACATTCAACTCTCTTATACATATCCCTATATATGAATTCTTCTATAAATGGGGAAACATATGAAAATGGTGATACTAAAAACATTTAATGGGGTAGTGAATAATGAAATCAATAATGGAATAATAAAGTCTCCAATAATATGGAATGAATAAATAATAATCAAATAATTCCATATTACTGATAACATTGGTAAGAATTATATCCATTGATAATAGAATAATAAAAATAAATAATCACATGGATAACAATAATTGAATTTATAGTGGTGAAAAATATAATTTCAAACACCATAAAAACCCCACCAAGTACTCATTTGAATCCATCATACAAAAATGGGTATGGAATACAATGATGGCATATAAATTTTTTTCATATGACATTTACCAAGGCATCAAGGGGATATATAATTTTGAGTACCAACCATCATATAATAAGTCAAATTAAAATATCATATGAAGTGAATGGAAAAAAATACATATATAAATTTTCCTTAGGGAAACTCATAATGAAAATATACATAAATACATCAATAACAATATCATGAAGAAACCCATGGATATTAAATGGGTACTCTCTAGGTAATACCCTTAAATAAAGAAGATAAACTATGAGATATTTACACCAAGTAGAATTACTGATATATGTTTTGGTCAATAATTACCGAAGTTAGTTGATATATGGGTCTCTAGGTGAACACCCTTCAAATAGAGGAAGTATACGTGGGTATTCACAAGGGAAATTGACTGAAATATTTTTTTTGAATAATTGATGATAAGGAAAGAAAAATTTAGTGATAAATAAATAATAAAATTATGTTAATTATTTACATGATTAAGGACAATTTTATTTTTAATATATTATATTTAATCATTTAAATTAATTTATTATTGTGTTAAATTCGTTTGTTAAATTTTAATAGTACACATTGATTGCATTGATTTTTCTTAGTTCATAGTATCTAAAACCATTATGGGGTATTTTTATTGGTTAATGTTCATATTAATTTTTTCCTATAAACTCTAGAATTGTAAATATATATGTTTCATAACATTCCATAATTTAGGGAATTCAATAGGTTTTTAAATATTTACCATTCAAAGAATCATCCTTGATAAGCTTGTTTTCAATAGTACAATAAATGTCTTTGTTTGGTTACTTTTAATTTCAATGATAAGACCCATATTTTACAATTAAATAATCATATACAAGAAGTTTCATGTATATTAACATTATATTAAACCATTAAATCAATGTTTAATAATACATAAGGTGGATTTTTTTAGAAAACATTATTATTCACTTAGATTGCATAAAACTATCACGATGAGAGTTGTTTTTCAGAATAGTTTAAAAGAAGGGTAAACACAATAAATGGTAGAGTATTAGAAAACAATACATTAAAATAAATCTAATATTTCGAGGTTACTTTTAAATAATATTTTTCTATTGAAATGTTTTATAAAATAATTAAAAAATAATGTCCTTTATTTTTTAAAAAACTAAATTTTGATGAAAAAATAACTTATAAAATGTGTTTGTTGAAGGAAAATTGGTAATCTATTATAAGTAAAAGTAAAAATAAATGGTAATAACATGAAAATGAAATCATATATGTATATTAAATTTATGTTTTATTTATTTTATAAAAAATTAATCCCATATATGAAATGAAAGTATATAATTGAGAATACTATTATTTCAATAACGTAAAAGGTTCTAAAAAGTGTTTGATGAGAGCAAATTTATAGTCTCATAAAAAATGTATCAACTGTATGATAATATAATGGATAAATAATTATGGGAATATATAAAGTTTGATTTTAAAATAGATAATTATAAATGAATTTTAAATAATTGGAAGGTCTTGGGATAAGAACGCTTACATTTCTCTTAAGTCCGCTCCTTTCAATTGAGCATAATGCCTTCAAAATATGATTTTTTTTTCAAGAATACAGGATTATATAATTTCATAAGTATGGTAAGAGAGAATTTTTTTTTGTTACATTGGCAATGGAAATTATATTGAGAGTGATTATGTATGGGTGAAGGATGTGGGTTTATATAGTCTAGGGGTAGGTTTATTTTTTAATGAAGTATTTGATTATTTAATCATTTAGGTCAAAGAATTTTAAATATGGATGATTCATTGATGTTTTTTTATTATAATTAAAAAATTAATTTTAGTTTTCATTATAAATGTGATGATCCTGACCCTGATACCCTCTCAAACTGGTACCCAACCCAGATATCAACATACACAAAGAGATTTATCGATCCCCATGAGTTTAAGATTAAAACCTAGGCATGAAAAAAAACTAAATGGAATGATTTAACCAAACATAAAGAAAAAAATGTATTATATATATAAAAAATATAAATAAAATAAGAAACAAATATATTCCATAACTAAAATAATACATTAGAAATGATACAACTAAAAAATAGTTAGAAAAACTAAAATTTCAAGTCAAATATCAAAGTAAAACTAAACCGAAATTGAATATTCCATGTGATATCATGGGAAAACACCCACAATATCACCACCACCAGAATAAAATTAGATAAAAACCCTAATATATTTAATTAGGTGCCTTTACTTTCCCGGCATCAAATGAAATAAAAAGATCTATGCACTGTTGGGCCTACGGGTCGTGTACAGGTTCCCCTTCAACCCTTAAAAAAGGGATTATCCATAATAAAATAAAAAAGAAGGCCTTCGGGCCATTCGGGTGAGAAAAAAATCTTAGTAGGATCCCACCTAGGTGTTCCATAACAAGTCTTTCCACAATAATCTGAACATGATAAACATGAAGGAAAATAAGGAATGATAAATAGTTTATACTATTTATATCACAATCATGGAAAAAAATTTAATTTCCCCACTTTTAACATTTCCAAATATATACATTTAAAACATCTTCAAATAATTTACAATACATATATCAAAGCAGATGTATCAAATCAATCCAAATTGTGCCTCACATGTCATATCAAATCCATGGAAATAGAAGAGAAATCTGTAAAATCCAAAACCACAAGTCACATCACACAGGATCACTCTAGGTTAGGATAACAAGGATACTCATTCCTAAACATATACAATAACATGCATCAAGATTCTATATATATGAATCGAATCTAGAAATTAGAGGAACTCCCTAAAAATTGAACCCACAAACAATTATACAAAGTATTCCAAAAATAGGCCTTGGGAGAAAAATAACACCTAACTAGTGACCCCAAAAGAATTTATGTAGACTATTACTAAACCTTCCACCTATGTTCCCAAGGATTCCCATTTAATTCATTTTCCAAACCCTTTCATCAAAACCATTTTTTTAAAACCATTTCCAAAATCCATTTTATAATGATTTGAAATAACCTTTTTCATTTACCAAAATAAGGGGAAAACATATTTTATCCAAAAACCATTTCCACACACAAAAATAAATCAATAAATCATTCCATTTTATTTATAAAATAATTTATAAAAACTAATACCAATATAGTTCATCCAACATAGGCTAGATATAAAATCACCTAAAATAAATTTAGGTCTCACACACCCACAATGGAATCCACCAATAGGGAAGAATGCAATGATGATAGTGGAGGCCCTAGAATCAATAAAATCATCTCAAAATAAATTCAATTGATAGAAAGGGGTTTGAAAATAAAAATAAACAACAAATACCCTAAGAAAATAACACGTTTTACCACAACTAACACAAAGTTTAACCTTTGGAGGAATATCGGATGACATATCTCGAATGAATAAAGAAGAATCATCATAAAAGATCAACTATTTCAATACCGCAATACAATGGAGCTACCAAAATCAGGGTAAGTTAAGAAGTAGAAATTATTACTCACTTGAAGAAATTAAATTGAATGAATAAATGATCAATTGTTGAAAAAAATGATTTGAAAGGGTTAGAGGTCACCAAAATCACCCATAAGAGCCTCTTGGTTGAGATCAATAGAGCCTGTAGAAAAATGAAATAAGAAATCACTCATATGGTTCCCTAAAAGAAATTTATATGATAATTATATGGTGTGTAATCACATTAATTACTATGTATTCCATGAAGCACCAAAACATAAAGAAACGTGTTACATGTTTACAAAAACCCGAATTTTACAAATACATGATGTGAAACAAGTACACGGTGTGTAATCCTTCCCTGGAATGCACCTGACTCATGAATTCTTCTTAGTACACTTTACAATTTGTTTAGTCCCATTACACAACATGTATTTCTATTAAAGACTATGAAAATTCTAGTTTCTATTAGAAAACTCCAAACTAATGCCAATATTCTTTGAACTCAAGGAGAAAACCTACAATGTTATTACACATTTATACCCACTCTATTAATTCAAAAAACAAATACACCCCTGAACTTTTGATTAATTTTCCCATAAAATTCTCTCCATCCTCTAGAGTCATAAGATGCACCTAAATGATGGGAGAAAAATATAAAGAGAAGGTAAATACCAAAGTATGATAAAAATATGTTACAAACTCCCTAACATAAGAATTTTCATCCCCAAGAAGTCATGTTAAAGAATGATGTCTGGTAAAGAGGTTAGGCTACTGATCCCTCATCAATGAATCCCACTCCCATGACTCATGATAATCTAATCTACATCACCATAACACTTTGACCAATGAAATAAAATTCCCTTTAAATAATTTCAATTGAGTGCTAACAATATCTATTTGATACTTCATAATAGAAACATATAGCTCTAAATTGTCCTCTTCTCAACTAAGAACCTGAGATAGATCATGTTGATATTTCATGAGATGCGATATGTGAAAAGCATCAATAATGTATTTCAACTGAACTCATAATGATAATTGATAAAAAACTTTTCTAATATGCTCAGTGACTTTAAATGGTTCAACATATCTTGGTGTCAACTTTCTATATTTTTAAAACCAATGGAGACCAAACTAAGGGGAAACTTTTTATAAAAACCCATTCACCTGTAGAGGAATTAAAATATGAAGCTAGTGATCCTAATAAAATTTCTACTATATTTTAAATATAACTAAATGATGATATATATCCTAAATCCACAATGACAACTCCTGAACAACACTATGTCCCACAAAAGATTCCCCACTGAACTCTTCCCAAAGAAAGGTGACCTACACGAGTGACTATATATATCTATTCTAATTGATGTCTAATAACTATTAATGTAGGATCCTCAAATAGTCCTAGATGGATATCCCAAGATCCATAATAATCGAATACACATGCACATATTATATCCTCTAGGATCTAAATTTCACACTCTGTCTAACCATCTGTCTATGGATAGTAAGAGATAATCAACCTAACCTGAGTCCCCTTCACCTCTTAGAGACTCATATAGAATCTTGAAGTGAACCTAGGATCCATGTCTAAAAAAATGGAATAAGGAACCTCATTTAACCTTGTAATCTTCTACACATACAACATACCTATATCTTTAACTTTATTGGTGTCCTTAATCAAAGTAAAATGATTTGTCTTTTTGAACATATCAACCACCACCAAGATTGAATTCCTCCATTAGGGAGTATGTGGAAATGTAGCCAAAAATTTCATGGACAAATTGTCCCATTTCAAAACCAGAACTGAAAGAGGCTGAAGCAAAATATAAGGTTTATGATGCTTTGCCTTTATCTATAAAAATGGTCTCCCATAATAAAGTATCCCCAAAAATACTCTAAAACCATCATCATACAGCTAACTCTTCATAATAGACTAAATAATAGATGAAGATATTTGAACACTAGACAAAACTATACCTAAATCATATTCTCAAGTGTCCAAGTGAAAATAAGAAAAGTGTCCCATGAGGTTACAATATTCTTTCAATTCTAGAGCAACATGTCATGGTAATTTCCTACGTAGAGTGTCCGCAATGACATTTTCATTCTATAGGGTGTTGGAAATATCAATGAAATACATTTGAAGGTATTCCACTCACCACCTCAATATGATATTCAAATCTTTCTAAGAAAATATATAACTTAGAATCTTATAGTTAGAAAATACTATGAACCTCTCCCTAAAAAGATAGTTCCACCAACACTTAAGCCCATGCACAGAAATAACTTTCCCTAGTAAGTTAACTTCCTCAATACATAAATTATATTTCAAAATATTTCCATACAGATAATGACTTATCATTATTTATAGAACCAAACTCTAATGGTGCTCATTATCATATTCAGATCTTGAATAAACCAAAATATTATTCATTAAAAATACCATAAAAGGGTTGGGATAGTGATGGAATATCTAAATCATCAAACCCATAAAAATTGATGGAGAATTATTTAGACCAACAGACATCACAATATATTCATTATGGCCACAGCTTCTCTTGAAATCTATCTTTGGTATGTTAGACTCTATAAATATGAGATGAATATAACCAGACCGAAGATTGATCGTTCAAATCCACCTTACCCCTTTAACAGATCATTAAAATTATCTACATGAGGAAAAGGATAACTGTTCTTAACTATATATCAGTTCATCTTCTGTTAATCCACCCACAATCAGACTAAACTATTTTCCATTTTTAAAAGAGGATTGATGATTACCAAGGAAAAACACTTGAGAGAACAAAAAAAATCTCTACCAAGTCATGAAACTGAATATTAATATATTTTAGCTTTGTTATTTCCCAATGATAATAAGTTATCAAAATCATATGTGTACTTGGAAATAGGTAAATTGTAAACAATAGCTCCCTATTTGGAAGAATAATAGACAAATCCTCTAAGAAAACATTAGGGAATTCCTACAAAATAGTTTTAAGATCAATAAAAGAAGAAATAACATTGATCTCAACTACTACAACCGATAAAAAACTTTTGAGATCTAGTTTGGAAGGTCTTGCATGAAGAGACCATGGATTCCACTCTCTATGAAACAAATATAAGATCCCATTACCCACAGTAAATGAGACACAAAAATGATAAAAATCAACTTCATCATGATAATGAACATGAAAATCCATCCTAATAATGATGTAAAAGAGATCCAGATCAAGAATGAGGAAATCCCAAACTAACTCTACACCAGTTATCAATAATAAACAATAATGAAATTAAAACCATAACTATTTCCTCTTACCAAGAGGTGTTTCTAAATCAATAAAAAATTAAATGAGTTCTATTGTAAGTTTAATCATATCAACAAAACAAGTAGATATAAATGAGTGGGAAGCACTGGTATAAAATAAATCAATTGCTGATAAATTTTCAACAAAGATGGTACGTATCATTATCACTAGAGCCACCTCCACCTTTAACAAAAATTCATCTACTATATGAAGGTTATTAAATCCAAAGGCCTATGTTTGGATCCCTATAGTCTTTAAAGCATATGACTGAACCATAGTGTCCCTTGGTGTTGATGATACCAGACTATTTTGAGGTTTATAAATAGCCTGAAATAAATGATATATATAACCATAAAATCCACAAATATTACACATATTTGATGGTGAAGGTCAAGAACATTGTGTGTGTCCAACTATTCCATAGTGATAGAAAGTAAGAGACACACTACTAGTTGTAACTGAGGGTGAAAAGGAATCACTCCATTGAGAACCACCCCCATCACTTCAGTGATGATTCTTTCACATCCTCTTTTCCCCCAACATTCCATTGAACCTACCAACAAATGGAATATAAGGGACATAATACCCAACCTTTCCTTTAATATTCATCTTGACAATCATATATTGGTCTAACATATCTATATAGGTCAAAAGCTTAATTATAAATACTTGTGATATGATATCTAGTCTCAAACCCTGTAAGTACTTCTGAGCTTCCAACTGGTCATTCTTTATAATATCTTGACAAAAAAGAACCAGCCTAGTAAATCGATCTATGCACGTTGACACCAAATTCTATCCCTACTATAAAGATAGTAACTCTTGATAATTCACCATTATCAGAGTCTATGGAAAAATATTTTTGAAGAAGGGAGTATTAAAAACCTTCCATACTAAGACTACATACCTATCTACATTTACCATGGAATCTCACCAACACTTGTTGGGACCCTAAAGTATAAACACCACATAATTCAACTTAATACTATCATATGTATCTTGGAATTCAACAATATAATAAATCTTATCTATCCATTACTTTACCTATTTAGGTTCATTCATACCCTTAATGTATGGTTCATTCTCATGCAAGAACTACCATGATCGATCCCTGTCTCCCCTAGCTCTTAGTGGTACCTTAAATATTGTGTTATGAACCTATGATATTTTTTTAAAAGATCGAATTTTCTACATGATATCATTGAAAAGATTCTGATCTATAGGAGTATTTCCTAGTGGATCATCTATTGTACCCTCTTAAGAAACCATAAAAATATGAATCATAGGCATAATACTGCACACCAGAACATAATAAATGATAAAAAATAGAAAAACCTTGGTTTAACATAGAAAACCATAAGCAATAATTGACATTAAGATCAAGAAAACAAAATAGGATACACACATCCCAACATCCCAAGGTAACCTCATTTTTGTCATGGAAAGATATGGTCAAACACTCACTGAAACAACCTCTAAATTCCAAAAAATCCAATATCATATCTACAAAATATCCCAAGACATGGAATTCTGAGGAAAATTACCTTTGGTACCAAACTATGAAATACCTAACCTATATACCCCCTCAAACTATAAACTCACCCAAATTTTCACATACCGAAAGGGTGTTCCCGATATTCATGGGCTAGTAACTAGAACCTAAGCATCAAACAACAACAATACAAAATGTTTTTCCCAACCTAAAGAAACAACATAGCATATATATATATTATTGATATAAATAATAGAAGAAACAAATATATTCCATAACTGAAAGAAGACAAAAAAAATGACACAACACAAAAATAGTTATAACAACCCAATGTATAAGTCTAACATCCAAGGAAAACTAAACAAATATTGACTACTCCATATGATAGAATGGGAGAACTACCACTATCTTAACACTAACTACTCATACTGAGATTAAAAAACCCCACTCTATCACCATGGTTCCTTCCCTTTCCCTACACCAAATGACATAAAAATATATATGCACTACCAAAGTGGTGCAGTTGGTGTGAGCTAATTGGCTCAATAAGATACCACCCAGGTGTTTCATAATAATTCATTACATAATAATTTAAACATGAATTTTTTTAATAAAATAGGGAATGATAAAAAGTATATAGTTTTTATATCAAAATCATGTAAAAACATTTAATTTCACCTTTTTCCACATTTCTAAGTAAATCCAGGTAAAATAGTTGAAAATAATTTCATATACATATATTAGTTCAAATATATCAAATAAATCCAAAGAATGAATCACAAATCATATCAAATCCATGGAATTGTAAGCTAAAATAGTATAATCCAAAATCATAGGTCACATCACACCAAAGATCACTCTAGGTTTGGATATATAGAAAACTTGTACTTAAACATAGATAATTGTGTTCTCCAAGATTTCATATATATGTATCGAATCTAGAAAGTAGAGGAACAACCCAAAAATTGAACCCCCAACAAGTCTACCATGAACCTAGAACAACATGTGTATGGAGTAGAGGAACACCCTATGAGTGAACCACCCCCAATGAATGGAGATTCCCTATTACTACACCTTCAACATAAGTACCCAAGGACAACTATTTTCTATTTTTTCCAAACCATTTCATCAAAACCATTATTTGAAAACAATTTCAAAAATACATTTCATAATGATTTTAAAATACTTTTCCTTTAACCAAAGTATGGAAAAAAAATATTTTATAAAAAAACCTTTTCCAAACACACAAATGAATCAATCAATAATTCCATTTTATTTATAAAATAATTTATAAAAACTCAGAGAAATATAGTTCGTCAAAATAGGATAGATACATAACCAATTACCTAAACATTGGGGGGCACATTCCCACAAAAAAATCCTCTAACAAGGAAGAACACAACGATGAAAATGATGCAAAAATAATTAGTCAAAACATTTCTGAATTGATTTGGTTTAGATAAAGGTGATGATGAAGAGGATGAAACAATCCATACCTCAAGAAAATTGCATGCCTCACCATAGACAACACAACATATATCCTTTGGAGGAAGTTCATATGAAAAATATAGAATTAATCAAGAATAATCATCATTATAGATCAGAAGATGCAATAGCACAATATAATGATGATACCATGATCAAGGTAAATGATGAAGCAGAAAGGATTACTCACCCCAAGAAACACACGATGAATAAAAAATGATCAGTCACTGAATGAAATGATTAGGAAGGGTTAGATTTCTGGAAAATATCCCCATAGAGACTCTAGGTTGAGATCAATTGACCATATGGATGAAATAAATAAGAAATCACTTATACGACACCATAAAAGTACTTTCTACCAGATTTAAATGAAATGTAATCCCATTACATGTTGTGTAATCCACGAAGGCTGAAATGACTGAAAAAAGAATTGCCTTTTTATAAGAAACCATAATTTTACCACTACATGATATGAACCAAGTACACAACATGTAATCCTTTCACATAGTGTACTAGACAGATGAATAGTTCTCAGTAGATATTATAAAATGTGTTGTCCCATTGAATGATGTGTATTTTTTCTAGAGACTATGAAAAGTCTAGTTTTTCAAAAATTCTTGAAACCAACTCCATTATTCTCTAAAACCATAGAGAAACCCTAAATATCAATTTTATTTTTTATACTCAAACTCCATTAATTTTAATGAACATATATCCCTAAACATTTGGCCATTTTCTATAAAACATTCTCTCCATCCTTAGCAGTGTGAAGACACACCCAAACGAAGAAGAAAACAGAAAAATAGAAGGGAAATACATAAAATATAGTAGCATGATGTTACAATAACCATTTAAAAATCCAATGAAATCCTTGAACCTCTTCATTAATGGAAAATAATCAAAAATATTTTTTGGAATAAAATATAAATTAGGATTCAAAATTCCAAACATTGGATTATACATTCGAATTAAAAATTTTAAAATAATTTCTTTACTCATAAAATAGTTTTTATTTATAGAAATAGTTTGTGGGTGTTCAATTCATTATTTAATTATTATGATGTTATAAAATTTATGGTATTCATAAAAACTATATTTTCTTCCCATTAACTAAAAAATGAATTTTTTTAGACTAATAAAAAAAATCAACCAAAGAAAATTATAATGTGTTTATACAAAAAATTAATTCTTATTTATTATATCCATGTTCCAAAAATTGATAACTATAATTTTTTTTTGAAATAATATAATATATGAAAAAAAATTTATTTTAAATTAAAACTATTTCATTTATTATGATTGATTATGTTTCTATTTATTATTATTCCTTAATTATTACATGATTGATAATTAATTATTTAAAATTTTCAAATATGTATAATGTAATAAATTATATTTTTAATTAAATTATTTTATAATTTAAATACATTATCAAGAAAATGGTTTTTGTGAATTTACATTTATATATACTAATTACATTACCAAGTTAATAACCATATACTTCTCTTATAACTACATTATCAATATTTCATAGCTATTTTTTTAAAATAATAAACTATGTATTTGTGTAAGTACATTTCCAAATAAATATTTCATGATGTTATCTTATTATAAAACATGTTAATTAATGCTTTAAAAAGAAAATTTTAGAATAATAAAATTTATTCATAGAATATGATTAACAAATTTAGAAATTAAAAAAACAATGATATGAATTAAAAATTCATGACTAAGTATTATGTTACTGTACAGATGGTATTTAATCATTTATAACATGTTTCACATAAAATGTTATATGAAAATACTTTCAATGGTTATACATTATAATTTTCTAGCTATTAAAAAATTTATCATACATTTTTAACTATTAAATTATAATTAATAAATTACCATGATGATAAGAAAAATAAAAGTACTAATTAATGAAATTTAGTTATCAAAATATATATATATAATTAGGCTTTAATAAAATAAAATTGATTTTTTAAAACTATTTTAATAAATAAAATTCTATTATACTTGAATTAATATATTTAATAAAATCATGAAATAGAAATAACTTAGGTGATAAATAAGTTCATAAATTCTAGATTTATAGTTTTAAAGGGAAGGAAATTAATTTACCATTTACATTTATATTTTATGAAATAATATTTATAAAAATATTAATTTTATATTTTGGATGTTACAATAACCATTATCTATTACCAAATTCAAAACTCAACTATGGTTTCCAAACTAAAACCACAGTTCAACATCACAATTTACCTAAATCCTTTAATGTCAATTTTTTTTTCTCAAAAAGTATATATGGTTCCTTTATTTCCAATATAAGCAAAAAAATCCTATCTAAGATGAAACACTCAATGTCGAATAATCGATCATCTTTCTAACAATAAAATCATCTCTTCATACTTATTTCAACCTAGGCTGATTCCTTTAATAAACTTTTCTTAATTGGAAATACTTACTCATAAATTCCTTCTGTAAATGAGGGTCAACCTACCCATACTATCTAACTCTATTTGATTGTTTAAAAATAACATATACTATTATAACTTGGTAGTAACATAGAATAACTAATCAAGATACACATCACACCCTCTCACATAATATAATTATAATATTTTTGACCCATATATGGGTCTCTCATCCACCATACCTCTCATAAAAACATAACCCATACCCTGACATTTATTCCTAGGTAAGAAATGGGGTAACACATATTCTAGATGTTCCCTCTAAAGGGATATAATATTCTATGAGTAATGTTCTCTAAGAATGGGTGCACCACTTAGAATGGGCAGGAGGAATATATAGATCTTATCCATTAATAATTTATTCCATATTAAATTAATCTAGACTACGTGTTAATATATTATCCACTCGAATAATTTTCTCACCCTTATCGAAAAAGAAATGTAATAAAAATAAAGAGAAGGATCAAATATTTTTATATGGTTTGACCCCATAGTGAGTGACTTAGTATTTGATGTGATCCAAATCGTCTGAGTCACAAATTTTCTCTTATAATTTTTTGATCAATGAAAATGTGGTCGGAAATTTATCATAATATGGATTGGTGCCTCCCAGCAGAAAAAATAATCCCACTGGGAATACTATATGTCGATTGTTATAAATAATTTTGAATGAATTTGAGAAAGATTATAGATTGATATTTGTTGATTTAGAAACTAATTATAAATATCTTCCCCTCAAAACAACTAAGATAATTATATTATAATATGCACTTCTCTTAAATGACTCAAACTTAAGATAAAATAAGCTGTAGAAAAATGAATTAGTTATTTCTTGATCACTTATTAAAGAATCAACTTGTTGATTTTATTCTTGATCACAAAATACCTATATTATTTATATTTCATCTCTATAAAAATTTATCATATTCATTCTCCATTCATATCAATATTATCGGTATTTGGGTTCCATAGTTTCTCTCTCATTCATAGTTTTTTTGATTCTACAACTTCTTCTATTAATTATAAATTCACATAATTTTGATGTTTAATTAATTTTGAAATTTATTTATATATTAGATTCTATAGGGATATAAAAACTTAATTTCATAACAATATCCTCTAAAAGTTTCATTATTCTAATTTTTATGTGATAATATTCCCACAATCACCGAATAATACCTTTTAAATTGAACTACCATATCTAATAAAATTACCAAAATTTACTTCTTATATTTAACAACATTTATGTATATTAAAAATGTTCTCAAGAAAAACCATTATCTTAGATCACCATTAAAAATAATTCAAAAATATCTAAAAATGATCATTAAAAAAATTTCTAGTAACGATTTCATCTTTATTCCACTGGATTATCTTTTGTTTTATCTTCTCCAACCTACTCATGCTGTGAAGAATATATTTACAAAATAAAAAAATTATAACTTATATTTGAACATCAATTTATTATTCACATTTTATTTATGAAATAAATTACAACACAATATTATCCCATTTTATATTTTGAATCATCATAAACCTTTTCCCACTTAAAGGAATAATGTTTTGTTGATTGTCTCTCATTTAGTTTTTTTCACTATGTGAACTATTTTTTTCCTGTAATGCATGTCATAATATCAACACAAAACTTGATTAACAATACATTTTATGATTTTTAAATCATTTAATATGAGATAAACAATAATAATATATTAATTCCCTATGAATATTTCATATTAAAATTTCTCAAATTTTATAGAATTTTTAAATATAAAATTTTTACAATGTTTCTAGCCTTATGATGTCTAATTTTTACAAAGTCTAATCCTTATGAAATTTTTAGAGAGAGATATATTTCATTTCTTTATCAATTTTTTTGGATAATTAATACTTCAAAAGGATAAATGAGTCTTAAAAAGTCAAAGATGAATCATAAAGTCAATCAAAATAACCTTAATAACACATGACATGATTTTTAAAAAGGGATGTATGATACTTATAAAAATTGAAATTATCCTCAAGAACTCAAGAATAATTATTAAAATATCTATAAAAGTCTTTATAAAGTATAATTACTCTTGTAGAATTATCTTATGATCCTTATATAGTAATAATATGATCCTTATAGAGTATGTAGTCATCCTTACATAGTAGAAATCATCCTTACAAACTTCCAAATTATCCTTATAAAATTTTCAATATTATCCCAATTTTAAACTCAGGAGATGAAATGAATCTTATAAAGTGACACACTAGATGAAGCTTACAGTATTGGAAGTCATCCTCATGTTTTCTTGTTTGGATCAATAATATTTCACTTTAATCAAACCTATTTAAAGTAGTATTTATTCGATGAAACTCAAAATTTCACAAAACCTTCTTCAACATGTCGAGATCACATCCAAATTGACTCAAATAACATTTTAAAACTTCTTCCACATCATTTATTACAAATAAAACCTTAACAATTTATAATGGGTACCCCAATACCCCCTTCGGATTGTTTTAAATCATTTCTCATCTCTTTTAAAAAATCTCTAACTCATTTACGCAACATAAAAATTTCATCCTTTCTGAAGTGAGAAGAGTCGTGATACCAAAATACCCAATAAGGTAATATTTTATAGAGAATTTTATATATTAGTGATGATTAAAGTTTTTCCTAGAAGGTTAGATAATATAACCCATAATCCATACGCTAATTTATATCTAACATAGTAATAACCAAAGAATTAGATTAAATAAATATAAAGAAAGATAACACTTCCCATTTGATAATGAAACACTCACCCATTGAAAAAGTTGAGTACACTAATTTTTCAACCACAGTTGCATAATTTCTCTTGACTTCAGATGAATAATTATGAACCACTTCATACCCTTTGATAACATAATCCAATTATATGTTTGAGACATATACTCATTTCTTAAGTGATGGTGGGAGGCTAAAAATGGAGTTTCTTATTCAATTTAGAAAACCACCCTCTTGGAACTTCATTTTTAAAGATATTTCGAATTTTATTTTTGGTGAAAATGTATTCATGTTTCTCATCACCATTTTCAACTCTTTCATTGATTAAATGAAACATAATGAAAATTTTATTTTATTTAGAGTGTTTAACGTGTTTCAATGAAATATAAATAGAAATTTGGTTGAAATAAGTAATTTTTAGTGGTATATCGATTGCTATATTTTCATCTTCTAGCTATACCTATGTCCATATCATCTATGTACTTGAATGTGTTAATGAAATATACTCCTCCTCATCTGTACTCCCAAAATTTGAAGTCTAGTTATTATTATACCATCTGATATAGATATCATCCATGAAAAAAATATATACCAAATTTGAAATTTGGGTTATTATATTGTCATACATAGTTTTTATATGTAAATTTCTGAAATTTTAATTTAGATTGTTTTTATATAGTATTTTAATATTCAATGTTCCCTTGATATATTTTATGATTCTTTTATCTGTCAATATATGAGTCTATTTTGTATCACTGTGAAATATTTCACTAAGATCAATATAAAATTATATATCTAAACTTGAATATATAAGACAAAGTAGGCTCCCAATGATTTTTTTGAAGTTCCTTTTATTAGTTGAATTTGTAGATTCATATTTAGTCAATTTTTTCCCAACTACTTTGGGAATTGAGGCTAGTGATTAATCAATTATGAAAAAAAATTCAAAAATTATCTAAAATAATTCCCTTGATATAAATAAATATCACCTACTTTTGAGTAATCTGTATGGTCAGAAAATTGTTTATCCCACCAATCATAAACATCAAAAAATTATTTTTCATATCTAAATAAAATTATCCATAGAGAAACTAGTTAACACTAATAAATATAAGTCTATATAGATACACAATGATAATTAGATTAATTATGGATTATACATTCGCATGTATATCATTATCAATCATTCCCTTTGAAAATTTCATATATCTTAGGAAACTATCTAACTTTGAGTACCAGGATCTATTCATGATATACAAGTACTTTTTATTTTTTCAAATAATCATTCCATATTTTTCTAGAAATAATCCATTAAATTTCAAAATAAAAACTTCTTTAAGATATCTGTTCATGAAGTATAAAATCACATCCATCTTATATAATTTCAAAATTATGTGAGTGGTTTCTATAAGAAATATTATTATTTTTTCTAATGTTTCTAATGATTCATAAGTTTATTCAAAACCAATTCCTTATACATGTGAGTATCCATTTTAAATAATTATAGGCTTATTTCATGAAATATTGCCTTTTTGGTTTAGTTTATTTCTATAGAAACACGTGGTTTCAATCACATATTTATTTTTATATATTGGAATAGGCATATAATTAAGTTTATTCTAAATTTTTTTACTCTCCGATAGATTTAATCATTCCATCATAATCAACATCGTTTTCACCTATGGGTCAACTGGTGAAATGTGAACAGTTTGGTTTTCAAGACTCAATCCTTTTATTATTTCAAAAATAACCCAAGATTTTTTTACTAAATCAACATGATTTTAAGTCTATTATATCTCATGTTTTCATACTCAAAAAAATAATCTACATCTCTAGAAATTTCTATATCAACGTTATCAGGATTATACTTATTTCGGAATTCTTCATCATTATTGTTTCCAAAAACTAACATGTTGTTTACTCCATATTTTTTATATACTACCTCATCTGAAATTACTTATATATATCTATTGATTTTCTATCCTTCTAATATAAAAAGTTCAGAATATTATGATATTTTGTTTCTACATTTAAACCCTCAACAATTATATAGGTATAACATTAAAATGATTTCATCAATATTATATTCAAAATTTCCAAGTTTTGTGTTCTTTATATTCATGAAGTATGGACTTCTAAAAAATTTCAATTAATTTAGTTTTATATTTTCATGAAAAAATATCTTATAATGTGTAAAGTGCGTATTATGTCTCAATAATCACCAATTTTTTTATCAATAGATTTACAAAAAACTTTTTTCCAAATGAATTTAAAGAGTTTGTGTTTGGACACTATAGTCCTACCCATCTCTACAAGACATCTATTTTAACCATATCTTATTCCATTCAATTGAGGAATGTATCATGAAAAGAACTGAAAATTGATTTATATATTTTTATGATAATTTTAAAAATAATAATAATTATAATCTCTAATATTATTATATCTTAGTTTTTTAATGTAAACACACAAATCCTTTTCAACCTATTTTATGTCAATTTTAATCATTTAAATTACCTCATATTGGTGTTTTATGAACATGAAATTAGTCTAGTTGGTAAAGTAATCAATGGATGTAATAAAATAAAAATCATCACTATTATACTTTTGTCTCATAGAAACACACATGTTAGTTTGAATTAAGACAAGTTTCCTTATAGGCTGGATATATAAAAATTTATGAGGATATTGGACCATAATCCCCTTTTTAATGTTTTACATACAACCACTCTTTCTATTTTAATATCGGATAGGTCTCTCACTACATATTTTTTTTGATATTTTTTCTAGGGTCCTTTGGATATTCAGTCCAAATGTCCTATGCCACAAATTATTCTCTTCAATTCAACTCATATAAAATTTACTTATTGAGATGGAACTTTGGAATAGATGTATACTTCTGACCTTCCATTGGGTGATAACCCGTCAACAATTTTAAATTTTTATGATGCATGAATTCCTAATGAAAAAAGTTTATTCCTATAATCATAGATGATTTTTAAACTCAAAATATTCTATTTTAACCTTTAAATATAAATGAAATCATTATATTTAATTCATTGAGATTTTATTTTATTAGTTCTAACCCCATTGATTTTGAGTGAGTTTCCATTAAACAATTCTATATATCCTTTATCATGTTCATCAAAAGTATTCAGTATTATGGTATTACCTTTCATATGGGAGGAACAACCACTATCAAGAATCTATGTTTTTCTTTTCTTACACGACAATAGAGAAACTTCCATAATGATGGATTTTTTTAGCTTTAAATTTGTAATTCCTATCCATTTTCCATTATAGTATATCCATTAATGCAATCATTTCATTCCTTATTTAGAACTTTGGCCCTGTTGGTCCCAACTACCACATATTTCTTCCAAACATTTTTGTACATTCTATATAGAAATATTTTTTGTGGTTTTGACACCACATACTTTCTTTAGGATCTTCTTTATACTTTCTCAATGATGCCTCCTCCATAATTAATACCTTTTCCATTATAGAGACACATTATTCTAGTAAGAATAATATTTTTTCAATAAATTCAATAATAAATAAATAACATTTGAATCCATATTATCCAACCTTATAAAAAATCCCAATTAGAGTACTATATAATTTGATCTATCATGTTTTGAGACTTATTCATTCTATGGGAGGATGAAGTTTAATAAATACTCTTCTCCCCATTTGACGTGGTAGAGATATTCTCATCACATTTATGTCCCAAACATGATTATGAATATAATTTTAACTTTAATGTTTAGTAATAAAAGGTTTATTTATATATTTAGCATGGGAATATTTGACATACTTATTTGAGTGTTCCAATTTGAAAGAATTTTTTTATTTAACTTTGATTTAAAAATACTTGTTTACATCATATTTTATCTTTTCAATTAATTTTTTGTTATAACACATTTTGAGTGTTCCTTAAAATGAAATTCCTTTATCATTGATAATTTTTTATTCAAGATAAATAATTTTTTTCACAAACTAATACAATTTCAATTTTTATTTATTTATCTCCATAATGAGTTTAGTTTTTCTTTTTAAGAACTATTCCTTCACTTCATTTAACTTTCCATATTATTTCCACATAAATCTGAGTTTCTTATTGAAATTTGTATTTTTATCATGTATTTCTTCTATTATATCCATAATTATATATTCTATATATGTTTCTTCCCCTCCTACTTATTTTTCAGTGGTTTAGGATTTTTCATGATTTTTAACAAGATCCATGAAGATTGGTAATTTATTAAGAGTTTCATCCATTGATTTGATAATGGATGAAGAATATTATTATTCTACTCATTTACACATCCTATTTCTTTATGGAAACATCATTTTGTTGTTCAAGGAAATTTTACCCAAATAATTATTTTGAGGTTTGTCACTATGTTCAAATGCCAAATATTTTCTTTGGATTTTTAAAAAAAAATACAAGTTCCCAAAAATTTGAAGAAATTAGGTGGTGGCCTTTATTTTTTTTTCCCCTTTACATTTATAAAGTTTTTAGAGATAACATACATTATTCTATTATAATAAGCATCTTTTTATTCTTAATCATTAGTCACTAGAGTCTTCAACATCTTCTTCATTGATTTTAATCTTTCTCATGAATTTAAACTTAATTTATTCTTTAACATTATTCTTGAATTCTATAAAGATTATCATTTCATATGTAATCAAAATATTATGGAGCTCAGTAAGAATAATATTCTCTTTATCCTATAAAGGATATTTTAGGATCAAATATATTTGGAAGGTTCATAATCTAATTATTCATAATTTTAGAATATTTATGCATTTTTACAATAGTTTAAAATATTTCTACATATCTCAATTAATATTTTAAAATATAATTCAATTATTTATTTTTAAAAAATTTCATTTCCTTTAAATATGCTTCACCAAACATGATGTTTATCCTCCATAACATTGACATTACCTTCATTGTGGAAATATTAATTTTCCCATATTGTATTTTCAGTTTTAAGTCCCACCAAGTTGGTGTAGACCAACTCTAATAATGTTATAATAATCTCATTTCCAGATTTATGAATTTTTATAACTAACAAATGGAATTTGATAAATTCTTTCCATCAGTATAAATTCCCTAGTTACCACCACAATAACCTCTACACTAACAGGTAAAAGATTAAGTATCTTACTATTCTTCCCACTGTGGTAATTCTTTTTATCAAATATCGGAACACCTATAATGTTATTACATTTTAGATTTTTTATCCTCACAATATATTAATATTATAGAGTAAAAATCATTACTCTGATAAGAATTTATATTACCTAGGGCTGGGTGCTCCACTGAGTAGGGGGGATGAATCTACAATGATTTATCTATTATAATTTACTACACAAAAAACAAACCTCTACTTATAGTTAATATATGATCAAATAAAATATTTATTTCATCTTTAAACAAATGAATATAAATAAAAAGAAACATAAGGAATGTTAAATTTTAGAAGGTTTAACCCAAATGGGAGTTACCACTCCTTTTTTTATTAGTATCATATGAATCATATATTTTTTATTATAATATTTTGATAAATTATAATGGTATAGGCTAGGATTCGTCCTCTATCCCAGTGTTTCCCAATATATAGAATCATCTTTATGATAATACTATCTGTAGATATTTTCACAGAAAATAAAAAAAAATCAAAAATATCAAAAAATGGATTTATGTAACTTAAAATACCATTTATATAGAACGTATCCATTGAACATAAAAAGATGATCAAATAAGAATATGATAACATATTTATGAAATTAAACTTCAGATGATGCGATTTTATGAAATACCACTTGGCCAGTTATTTATCCTTTCATGCAGAATATATTAAACAATACACTTTCTTGTCACTGAATACTTAGTTTGTTCATATTTGATCTCAGAAGAATTTTCCTAGTCCCAGTCTCTATTCCTCTCAACACTGTTAAAGTCAATGTTTTCCTATTTCTCTCCCAGTCACACTTTTTCTCCTCCCCAACTACTTTCCTTAATTGGGTATTAATAGAATTATATAATTGATTTAATAATGAAATTCATTTCCAGGACATCCTCTAAGGGATTATCATAACCAAATTGTACTACGATATCCTATAAATATTTCCTTAATCTAATTTTTATGTGGGTACATTCCCATGATACCAAAATATTTACTTATATAATTAACAACTACCTCTATTATAATACTGTAAATAACCTTCTTCTATTTTTTCGCATTTCAGTTGATTAATAAAAATTCATAGGAAAAAAAATATCTTTAATCACCATTAAAAATAATTACAAAATATATAAATTTGAGAATTATAGTTTTAATGAACCATAATATTATCATTAATGTTTAACTTCCTATAATTATTTCATATAGTATAAATCACATAAACATAAACTAGGGAACACAATACAATCCTTATAAATTATTAATTAATTAAATAAGAAGTATTTATACCAAAAATATAGAGGTTCTCCGACCCTTAAATTTATTAGAAAAAATAAATAGTACAACATTAAGAATTACAAGAAGATTTACAAATATGGGAGTTCATTAAACCCCTCATATCTTCAGCCCCCAACAGGGCACAAAAATAAAGGGTCATGAAGGACCACATCATTCTCGTCTCCAAGATCTCTCACTTTGAAAATATATCCACCCCTTGAATTACTTACCTATAGACATATGAGACAGTCAAATTGATATGTTTCTCCTAATAGAGGAATTCAATCCAATAAGGTAGAAGTCACCAAGTAACATTCATAGTACCCTCTTTAAGGCCATAATAGAAAGTTTATATTCATATTCAACCTGTAATGAAGTATAGTTATGGTAAGTGGAATTCTTTATGGCCTAAATTGTTGGCCATAATTGAGCCTCATATTCCACACCAATAACAATTTAATTTTGAAAGAAACCTTTCACAAAACTATGGAGAGTGTGAAAATAACTTGTACAATATGATGGAGCTAGCATTCCAGATGTCGAACCATCCATAATTACTTAGATCTATTAGGAGAATAGAAGTATCCATCATACATATTTTTTTCCAAGTGGTTTCTTGGGCCTACCCTGAACACCCTGTAGTCTAAGAATTGTAAGAACATTAATGGTATTGTTCACTTAACCAACCTTTACACCCACTACAACATGTATTTACTTATGAATTTTAGTGTCTCCCTTAGTAAATGTGAGAATTTTATTGTTGAATATTCATTTGTTTATTTCTATCCATACAAAGAACAATATAGAGGCAATTTCACATAATAAAATGTTGTAAATATTCCAATTCAAACCCATTTTATCAATGTGTTACACAAGGTTTTCCAAATTCATATTTGTTAATATCTTAATGTTAAACTTGCTTCTAACATAATTCGACAAATTCTGAGAAAATATAAAGTCCAAAAACATCTGATGCATGTTCTTCTTGGCTTGGAAACATAGGTGATAAGAAGAAGAAAGATGCTTAACTTCCCTCTTCAGTTGATCATAGATGGATATTATGTTTTTTCTTGATTTTCCATTGCATAAGAAATCTATATTATTTTATGAAAGGTACCTTAAATTTAACCAACAATGATGGTGGCATGAAAGAGAAAGAACACTTAATCTCGTAGTATTCTCTATCATTAAACAAACCATTTCTATTTTGTTTCCATAAAAGTGTGTCTAAGTCAAGGAAGGTATACCTCTATATTTACATATTAACCAGATGGGGGATGATATATTATCCTCCTTTATTGATAACCAACAATTAAGAAATTTTCATTTGAGTCATTCCTGATAAAACAATCATCATTTACAAGAGTGGCATGTCCAACCATTTTGTCTTACAATTGTAAAGGTTTGACTATTTACATACCTTCCATTTTGAATTTTTCATAATATTATGATTTGAATGTTTTATGGAGTCATATTCAGAATATTAAAGATAACGAAGGAAATCCTTAAGAAACCTCCTTTTGAACATGCTTCATAAAAACTCAAGAGAACAATCATTCAAAATCTAGAGAGACCATATAAATATGTTAAGAATTATAGCATTGAATATTATGAGATATTTGGTTATAATAAACCCCTTATCGATTGTATTAATACATTCTTTTCATGGAATAGAAATAATTTTCATTTCATGCACTAAAACGGCCCATATAATGATTCTAATCATAGAATAAAGGTACTTTAAGAGTTCTCTCATCCATCTATATAAATAGAACGAGTGAATTTTTTTGAGGTAATCACCGAGTTGACATGACATTCCCTTCCAAATTATAACATGATCTTACCTGTCCAGCTACCCATCTGATTTATGATACCTGAATATATTACTTCAATAAATTATCTTCGAAAATTTTCCCAAAATAAGGGGACAACATGATAATTGAATGCATTGATCCTCTTTTACATCAAGTGATCTCATGATCATGATTTTTTTTCTAATTGGTACTACACCACAGAAAATGAAAAATTTATTCCATCAAATGTATTTCTAGAAACTTATTCATAATGTGTGGACAAGGTTTTAAAAGTAGATATGGTTTCCTTCGAAGCATTTTTAGGAAGAAGGATTTCATCAGTGTTCAAAAGATGCGATTAAACAACCACATATCTACCTAAACTGATTGTTTATAATGAACAATTTGTGCAAGGTCATTGATGAATTTACTCATATAATCCTTAGCAATTGAAAAAAATGATTCTTGAGAGAGGGTCCCCTTGCCCAATTCATCTGGTGAAATGAAAACCGCTTATTATAAACCCATTAATAAGAATATATAATCTTAATGATATAAGTATGGTAATAATTATTTTGACGAAATCAATTGAGAATCAATATTTATTATGGTAATTATTAAGGAAACTCCATTTAATTGTTTCAAATTATTTAGGGATATCCCAATTGAATGAAAAAAAACAAACTTTCAATTTTATTTTCATAAGGCTAATGCTTTCTGTTGTGTTGAATAAGAAATGTTGAATATTCATCCCCTGAAAAATCCCAAATTAGGTTGGGGTCAAATTTTCTTTGATTAATTATCCTAATATTATCATTATAATATTTCTAATAATTTTGGGGACAATATTTCGAAGAGAAACTAGCCAAGAATTCATTATTCCATGAGAATTTACCTTCTTGGGTAGTAATGAAATAATGTGAAATTTTATCCCATATGGAATATAGAAGTGAATAAGGAAATCCTATATTTTATTGGTTATTTCCTTCTACATAATGTTCCAATAAAACATGAAAAAGTTATTAATGAATCCATCAATACCAGTTGCATACTCCATATTGAGATAAAAGGGATTACTCTTCATGTCCTCTTTTGAAGGATCCATGAAAGGATCTTGATTTTGATGCTCATCAATGCAAGGAGATATATTATAAACCATCTTGGATGTGAAGTCTAATCCATCATTAGTATACAACCTCTCAAAGTATCCCACCATAGAATTGTAAATATCACTTTCAGAAGTGTATGCAGTTCTATCAACACAAATATATTTTCCATTCTTTGATTCACTTTTCTCTGTAAAATATGTGAATTGTTTTTTATTACTGTCCCCATTTTTCATCCATTTAATTTTGAGTTAACATTGGTTCAATATTTCCTAGATAGTAAGAAGGTTGTCAAGCTAGTTTTTAACATGTTTGTTTCTCCTTAGATGGGATATTTTTATGTTGTTTTTTAAGTTGAAAATCTGGCAAATGCTCATCGGTATCCTTAATTTCCGATACTATATTATAGAATGAATTTTTCCCTAGTTTTTAATCATTTACATGCAACACCTAAGTTTTTCAGAAATAATCCCAAACACTACTGAAAAAATGACCTATACCCACTGTTCAAAAGGCTATACCCACAGTTTTGGAAACTGTGGGTTGGAAAGGCGTCGCAATAGGGGTCTCAACCTATACCCATGATTTTAGAGAACTTTGGGTATATATATATTAACACCGTGTAATAAGTATGTCCACCGTGTCAATGGATTATACCCACGGTTTTCAAACCATGAGTATTTAATAAAACAATATAATCCCGCCTAGGTTTCAAACTCACGCCCTCTTCAATCTATCTAAGATATCTGACCACCCACACTACTTCTTATACATGTTTATATATGTACATTTTAATTAATATATTAATTTTTACAACTGAATTTGAAAACAAAAAATGCGGAGTCTCGAACCAGTGACCTACCGAACAAAGAACCCACACCGAACCGACCAAGATACAGAACTTTTTATGAAATATATATATATTAATCTTCTTATATTTGTTTTAGTTTTTTTATTATAAATAAAAATGACATTTGAATTTGATCACATAACCGCTAAATATAACCAATGACTGCCTAATCAACTAAGCTATGATGTTTTTGTTATTTAATATTTCTATCTTCTTAATTATATTAATCCAGACCGACTTCCTTCCAAATAACTTTTTTTCCCTATAGATTTTTTTCCCTCTATAAGTTATATCCATGGTTTTGAAAAATTGTGGGTATAGTTCTTTGAAAAAAAATTCATATACCCAGAGTTTTTGAAAAAATAGGGGCATAGGTCTTGAAAAACAATGCCTATTCCCATGGTTTTCTAAAACCGTGGGTATATATCTTCAAAAAAACTCTATCCCCACGGTTTTAGGGGGAACCATGGGTATATGTGATCTATACCCACATTTTTGGGAAACCGTGGGTATAGGGTCCCATAATATACCTACACCGACGGT
This sequence comes from Viscum album, assembly GCA_963277665.1. NCBI lineage: Eukaryota > Viridiplantae > Streptophyta > Magnoliopsida > Santalales > Viscaceae > Viscum > Viscum album. The sequence continues at coordinate 1,741,184,090 of OY728155.1, forward strand.
TTTCCAAAACCGTTGGTATAAGGGTGCCCTATACCCACGGTTCAAAACAAAACCGTGGGTATAGGCCCATTTTATAGTAGTGAAAGGATCTACCCAAAGGTTTCATCTTCCAAAACTCAAGTTTTATTTTCCTATATTCAGGCATGAAAAGCCATCTAATATTTAATTTTAACGGTAAATGGACTAACATATGAGTATGAGTGGAAAGATCCACAATTATATTATTATGATCTGAATGATATATTTGGAGTCAGTATCCTAAGATATCAATAGACTATCCTGGTTCATAAATTTGAATAAATAATTCATGAATTTTACTAGCCTTCCATCCATGTGTTGTGTATCTTCTCCATGTAAACCCATCTCTAGTAATTGGTATTTCCACAAGATTTCATTGATCAATAGATGTAGAGAATTAAAATAAATAAATCCTATTAAAATGGAGACTATTTTTTCCTACGTCTTCAGTATTTTCTTGAAGTCACCCATAATAATTCACTTATTTCTCATAGTTTTAGTAATGGCATAAATATCTCTCTACAAATACCTTCTTCTGATGTATGAAGTGTAGGCATACCAAAAAGTGATAGAAAAAATGGATTATTGAGTATTGATGAAAACAATTATATTATGAGATTGTTTAGTGTGTGTAATAATATTAATTATATCATGTTTGAGAGTCCAGCAATGATCCATGTTACTCTCATGCAAGTCCTGAGATATGAAGCTATACCCAAATGTGGACCATTTAAAAGATTTTCATTTCTCAAAGCACATTTTATTTTCAGAAATACTAATAAACATCAGTTTTTTTCTTTGACATAATTCCTAAGGGATTTGGCTATTGGGTAATTCCAAATCCCTTGGTAATTCCAATAGAGGATCTTTATTTCTTGCAGGATTGACCCCTTATATGGGGTCCCCTGCATTGTTCCCCATCCACATGGCTTTTATATTATAATTAAGAGTAACAAAATTGGACATTGTGATTAGTGTATTCATATCAGTATCAGCCATAGGTTTTCCATCATCCCTATTATAATATTCTTCCACATATGTTATATTATTAGTCTAACTACTATTATATATAATTGGAGTTTACTATAAATTTTTTTGTGAAGTTCCTTCATTTCTCTTTGGCATTTGGTTGTCAGCTCCATCACTAGACATTACCTCTACTATATTAGAAGCAGGGTCATGATCATTATACTCAACTATAATTCCCCATGATACCATCCATGGATCTCCTTAAACGAGCACTTTCATTTGAGTTTCATTCTTAGGTGATATAAGGTTACCCACATTAGGATGATACTTAATAATTTTAGCAGCATTGCATTCATCCAAAAAATCCTCAGAAAGGGGATTGCGTTATTTACCATTAATTGTTGTTGAGGGATCTCTAGCTTGTCCATAAAGTTATCTATGTTGCTATCTTAGTGCCATGTAATCCTTAGAGGGTCCAGAACTTGAACAATTTAGTGAATCAGATAAAGGGATTTTTTTCCATCACTTTCTTCTTTTAATAATTAACTTCATCATGCCCTTTGATCCTACAAAAGGTACACTGCTTCATCCTATTGCAATCAGTAGAAAGGTGACCAAAGAATTGATAGTTGAGGTAGAACTTGGGATTTCCTTTATATTAGATATCTTGTGGGATACCATCATCCCTTGTGGTTAGAACCACTTTTTTAACAAGGGAGTCAGACATCTATACATCCACAAGTATCTTTGTAATATTTCCAAACCTGGGTTTATCAGTTTTATTTCCCATTCTTATTATATTACCAACAGAGGAAGGATTATCCCAAAGAATATTTGGGTTCCAGTATAACAAATTGAGTCTAAAAAATCGAATCCATGCTTGTGTATGAGAATTCCTAAAATTTTTAGTATTGAGATTCCTATCCCACAATTAAATATGCAAGAAACCGAGCCTGAATGATACCGAACCATGGATTTTGGCTCTTTTGTATCATTTGTTAGAGGGGACTACTACATGCTAGTACCCACGCCCATGGCTTTCATTATATACTCCGAACCCACCAATTTCTATAACTTCTTGGGCAAGATCACTAAAATTCTACATAAATTTCCCCTTAGTATTTTACATGTGACATAATCAAATATTTACAGATATTCACCTGCTCCTATGTAGTGTGTTGATCGAATTATACATGGGTGACATCTCACTTTAGAATGATTCTTCCAGGAGGAGTTAGATCAAAGTCCAAGAACGGGTGGGGGGGGGGGGGGGGTTGTAGTAAAATTTACTACTTAAATGAAGTTTTTCATGGTACCATATTTAATAGCATGGCTTCGATCTTCCATGCTTGTTTAAGAAAATTGAAAAATCCCCTTGTGCGAATTCTTGAGTCGATTTTCATCAGATGTACAACATTGTTAATTTAGCTTCATCTTGACAAAATGTTCTTCACAATTATAGGATGTAGGTTTAAGCCCTAGTTCCCCAACCTCTCACTGCTCTTCCAAACATTAACCAATTAATTAAATATATTTTTAATTATATTTATAAAATTTATTGAAATTAAGTAATCTAAATTAATAGAATAGTAACATGACCATTGAAAAAGTAATATAAAATTTAGGAATAGTAATCCATCCAATAGAATAGTAACCTAACATATGAAATTATAAATAAAATATAGGTATCTTAAAAATTAAAATATGATATATTTATATTATGGTATATGTAAATAAATGTTTTAAAAATGATAAACTACCTATTGGTATTCTTATGAAACATAAATTCTTATTTATAATTTTATAATTAATATAATGATTTAAAATAAAATATACTTTCATAAAAAAATTCATAAATTAGCATTCTTTTTCTTATGATTATAATATAATTTTATGAGACCATAATTAATTTTTCAAAGTCTTATACCATGTGTTATAGATTTAAAATTGGTATTTTTTGAATAACTGATGAATTTATTATAAAATTAATTTCAACATATTTAGAAAATTACTTTCATAAAATGGAGTCCATTTTTTTAGTTCTATACATCTAAAAATGGATAAGGTAAATATTTGTTATTTTTATAAAATATTTTAATTTTTAGTGAATAATGAAATACTGTAGTTTACAGTATAAGATAAACACCCAAATGTTTGAGTCATGGATGAGTAATTGATGATGTAAAAACCATAATATCGAAAAATACATCTATGTTTACTATATTTAGTCATAATAACCAACACTAGTCATGTTCTTGAGCCAAAATAATAATAAAAAGAATAAAATAATCAAAAACACCCATCTCCTTCACTATAAATACAACCTCTTCTCCTCAAACCATAAAAGCCTTGAATATTGTTGACTATTTTCCAAATATTCTTCCCAAGCCTCTACCTCACATATAGGAGCCTTTGGTCTTAATAAAATACCATGCCCAAGTGCATAAAGTAGGTTCCAAAGGAAAATAATTCCAGAGGTAAACCCCTTTCTTTTTCGTTTAATTTCTTTTGAATTTATTTTCTTTTGTTTTATTCTCCTCACCTCCTATTATCCAAGTGACATGATAAATACAGTATCATTTTTATACTATTATGTTATTTCTTTAATTTATTAACCCAACATCATTTCTCTTCCCCTCCCCTTTTCTTCTAAAAATGAGAACATCCCCTTTGATGTGTTAATTAATCACATTCAAGAATGATGAGTATTCAATTTCAATTACCGCCTCCAAGACTGGTCATAAGACCATTTTTATGGTTAAAAATATTATAATATATTTATTACAGTTTATTTAATGTTCTATAAAAAGTATATATACATCATATTAATTAATTAAAGAAAATTAGTCCGTGATTATTGAAAAAATACCAAAATAATCTAAGCAGATATCATTAACCTTTAATCTAATGAATAATCATCACATATAAAAAATGATGTGTAAGACCATTTAATATTTTTTAAGTTCATTAATAACATATAATTTCAATTCTGAATAACTATTATCACTTTACATGATCTTCCATATGAATATACTAGTGAACCAATCATGAAAACCAAGGAAATGAACACTCCTAAATAATGAAATTTTATCTTATAACTCATCAAAATTTCCAAAAATGAAAATTAATAAAATTATAATAAATAAAATAATGTTTATTAGGTTTCTAAATAATTAATTAATCTATTTAATATTATTATCTAGGACAATAGTATGAATTTTAGAATAGTTTCAGACATATGGTAAGGGATTCTCTATGAATTGACAATTCTCCTACGGTTTATTCTCTCTCCCTTTAACCAAATATAATTATTAATTAATATTATTTACTCTTCCTAAATTCTATTTTTATGTTACCATAATATTTTACTAGCTCAATTATTATTTCTTTTATGGGTAAATACATGTTTTTATAAGGTTCCCTTCTCAATTATTCTTGATAAGCAAGCCCATTTAAAGAGAACATCCAGACTGGTTACCTATTTTCAAGTGCTCTCCATAATCATTTGTAATCTACCATTATTTTTATAAAATCACTAATTTTATAATGAAAAACTATCTTGGTTTATTTTTGGTTTTCTACAAACAATTATGCCCTCTCCTTTTTAAAGATTCATTAATTTTTTTCGTTAAACCGCACTAAAGTGGATAATTGTAAAGTTTCTTAAATACTATTTTACATGTTTTCCCTACACTTTGACATCACCTCGAATGTATTATTATTATTTTAACTTATGAATGTTGATTTATAATTTCAATCCATTATTTCGTGCACACCTTTATGATACGTCCATTTGTTATGCCTTATGACATGTCCTTAATACCCATTCACTTCCATGGGTAACCCTAATGTTTATTACTTATATATGATTCTTCATGTGGAACACATATTCATGAACATATAATGATGTGTCTGCCCATATTTCACTCCAATTAATTGGGTAATGTTTAGTCTCATGAAATTTTAGGTCGGAATAGGGAGTGAACCTGAATCATTTATGGTACTTTGTCCACCATGTGTAATGGTCTTGGTAATTAGCCTTGAATCATGCTCCTCCATGCGCAGTGGCCTTATAAGTTATCCTTGACTCATTATTATCTCATGTTGTATGTTATTTACACATTTCTATGATTCCATGATTACATGACCCCATGTTATGCATGTTATGATTCCTTATGATTATTCATGCCTTTTTATGTTATTATGTTATACTTTTTAACCAATGTAATATGTTTTATTACTGTGTTTATTTCCTACTGTGATTTTTTGTTCATCCATTTTGTCCATGTATTCCCTAGGTTATCCTATGACGATATAATAACTAAAGAAAGTTAGTATCTCTTTATAGAGTTTAAATAAAATACATTTTTATTTTGGTTTCATGTTTTCTAATTGTATTTCATATACAAAAGAATTTATGATCTTTGGTTTGTATTTTAATGATATTTATTCTTAAAATCATGTAATAATATGTGTAAAAGTATAGGTCCTTTATAGTTGGTATAATGAGGATATCTAATTATTTTTGTTTATTAGGGTTGGGGAACTTGAGTAAGAACCCCATGGATTATTCTATCACCATGAATAACCTATATTAAAACACAGGGAATCAAAATTTAGGATATAGTTTTCACTTAAAATTTTATCCTTTTATGTTAAAAAGTTTATTTTTACATGATTATTAGCTAAGTATTCAAGCCACCTAATTTTAATTTATTTTTCTTTATTCAAGGAAAGAATTAGAATAACCCATGCTAAAAATAAATGTGATATGAATTGTGATGTATTCCCTAATGAAATGGAAAACATGATGGGAAAATGTGCTTGAAACTTCATGAAAGTACATGCTCAAATGAAACAAGTTTGTAATAATAACTTGAATTGAGTGGAACACCCTTCTTCTCATAAGAGAGAGAAATTTGAGATCGAATCCTTCATATGACAAAAAAATCCCATATTTACTGGATCTTCTGACCCCTCATCATGGATTAATTCATTAACTCTATTAATAAGATATTTTATGTCCTCTAGTTCTTATAAAAAGAGAATGTTGTTCTAGAAGTTAATCATTTTGATGGGGAAACTGATCAGTGGTAGACGCTAATCAAGAAAAAAATTTCCAAGGAGAAAATTGATTCCTTTAAATGGTAATATTTCAATAAAACATTTTTAAATAACTATTTTCTCCAAACTCTCCATCTTATTATGGAGAGAGAGTTCTTGAAACTAACTAAACAAAAGATGATTCTATTAGGGCGTGTAAGGAAAAATTTATATGGCTTCCAAGATACAACTCTGGCTTTATCGTGAACATTGAATGCAAGGTGGATCACTTATTTAGTAGACTAAAGTCAAGTCTATGAAAAGTGTTGGAGATTCAAGGCTTCAACAACTATGAGGATATTGTTCGTTGTTCCATTATGGTTGAAATAGAGATCAGAGACTCTCAGTGATCTCATGGGACTAAAGATAAAAAAATGGAAGATGGAGTTTAATATGGGATGATAAATAGATATATCCCATGATGGAATGAAATGCCAACATCCCACATGTCAAAAGTATGGTAATAAGTATCCCAAGAACTATCTAAAGGGAACCAAGAGATAATTAAAATGTGGAAGAATGGGGAATATTCCTAATACATAATGAAGGAATATGAAGAATCCCACTAATGTGGAAGAAGAATGAACGGTTAAGATCAACACTCATCTTATAATGCAATGTTTAAATAGAATGATACATGAGAATTATGTGATCCATTTCCCTAATACAAGGTTTGTTTGAGGAAATCAAGAACGAAAACCTACAAGGCAACAAGGAAGGGAATATGTTATCACTACTCCTGAGAAGAAGCTTGACAACATGGTGACATGTATGCTGGTTATTCATTCAAAAATAGTGAATATACTATTTGATTCTTGTTCTATCTGACAAGTTTAGTAGATCTGTTCAAACACCACCTCAAAATATAGAGGTTTTTTTATCTATGAGAATAGAAAATGGTGCAACTATTGAACATAATGTATATAACTCCTCCCCAGTTAATGTTTTTGAAATGAACCTCCCTGAAATTTTTTTCATACTTCCTATGGTAGAGTTTGATGCTACATTGGGAATATATTGGATATCATTATATAAATCCAACACCAACTGTCATAAAAGGAATATAACTCTTCACATACTGAAACATCCTCCAATTCTATATAACTGTATGGATGATAATAAATATCCTTCAAAATCATCACCTCAAGTGTGGATATTACTCTCATATGATAAAGCATATCTGGATTAAATTAGTGGTAAAAATTATTGAATCAGGCTTAAAGATATGCCCATTGTGAGGGACTACAGTGATCTATTCCTTAAAAAATTATTTGATATTCCTCTAGATCAATAGGTTGAGTTCTTAGTTGAACTTATTTTTTGATATATTCCTATATAAACAACACCTTATTGAATGGACACCATTAATTTGGAAAAAATGAAGAATAAATTATAAAATAATATAGAAAAGAGTTTTATATACCTGATTGCTTCATCCTGGGGCGAACCTATCCTATTTGTCAAGAAGAAGGATAGATCAATACACTTTTTCATTGATTATTGTGAGATCAATAAAATCATAATAATGAAGAAGTTTCCCCTTCCATGGATAGATGAATTGTTCGATCAATAACATGGGGTTGAGAATCTATCTAAGGTGGAACTTCGGTGAGGATATCACCAATTAAAGTTGAGGAAGGAAGATATAACTAAGAATTACTCTCGAATGAGGTATGGAGAATACGAGTTCCTAGTGATTCCCTTCATATGCAATAATTATTCGTAAATATTCTTGGATGTAATGGACGATGTATTTAGAGATTACTTCAACCAATTTTTGGAAGTCTTTAATGATGATATTTTGATAAACTCTAAGAGATAGGAGGAACATGAGGAGAATTTGAACACTATGAAAATGAACTTATGAAGGGAGAAACTATATTTAAAGTATAATAATTGTGAGTTTTGAATGTAGTAAGTGTCATTATTGGGGAATGTTATCTCTATTAAAGGAATATAATTAGACCCTTCAAAGTAAAATGTTATCAAAGAGTGGACTGGGACAACATCTCTAATAGATATATAATGTTTCCATGGTCTATTTGGGTATTACTGACTATTTTTGAAGGTTTTATCATGATCTTTTAACCAGATAACCAAGCTGAATCATAAGAGATTGATGTTTTTTGAGACCCATGAATGTGAGGACTGGTTCAAAGAGTTGAAAAAGTGGCTTATCAATGCCCCATTAGACACACTTCCAACAAGTGGGGAACACTTTGTGGTGTAAAATGACTCTTAAAAGAAGGTATTGGGATATGTACTTATGAAAAATGACAATGTGAAAGCCTACACCTAAATACAGTTAAAAATTCATGAGAAAAACTATCCCACAAATGATTTGGAGTTAGAAGTTGTGATCTTTGTATTGAAAATATGGTGACATTATCTCTATGGGGAGAAGTTTGAAATATATACTTATCAAAAGATCCTCAAGAATATATTCACATATAAGGAACTTAATATGCACCATTGAAGATTATTGGATCTCATCAATGATTGTGAGTTCTCAATCCAATACCATCCTGGTAAAGAAAATAAGGTAGTAGATGCTCTTAGTAGAAAGGATCCTTTATCTTTATTAATGATTATAATTGAGAATGATCCAAAATTATGAGACCTAAAAAGGATGGTGATGAGAATCATTATGGGAGGAACATCTTCAATCCTTTCTCAAATGATTTATAAACCACATATCATAGAGAAAATAAAAGATTCTTAGAACAATAATATAGAAATTCATAAAAAGGTGGAAGCTATCAGAAATAGGAAGTCCTCATAGTTAAAAGTGGATGAGAAAGGAGTCCTTATATTTGGGTCACACATATGAGTACTATCCAATCTAGAGATAAAGAAATAGATTCTGAATGAACCAAAGAGCTCAACCTTCTCTACTCACCCAGGGAGCATAGAGAAATAATGGGATCTCCAAGAGCACTATTGATGGGACAATATGAATATAGAGATAGATGAATATACATCAAAGTTCTTGGTATGTTAGCTTGTGAAGTACAAAAGGTAAAAGTATAATGGGATGATACAACCATTACGTATACCAATTTAGAAATGGGAAAAATATCACTAGGTAATTTTTCACTATACTTCCAAATACATCCATATGAAATAATCCTATATGGGTTATTAGGGATCATATTACAAAGAAAAATCACTTTATCTCAATTAAAGAGAACTTATAATAAGGTCAACTTGAAAATATTTACATTATAGATGTGGTAAGGATTAATGGAGTACCACTATCAATTAAATATGATCGAGATATGATATTTACCAGCAAGTTATAGAAAATTATCCAACATGTTCAAAACACTGAGTTTTACTTATGTATGACCTATCATCCTAAAACTGATGTCCAATCACAGAAATCAATTCCAACACTAAAATATATGTTGAGAGAATATTCTATGTACTTGAAAGGAGGATGGGAACAACATAAACCTTTGTTTGAGTTCTCTTAAAACAATATTTTCTACTCGAGCGTCCAAAATGATCCATATGAATCCCTTTATAGGAAATGATGTAGAACACTATAATTATAGGATTAAGTCGATGAGTCTAAGATGATAGGACCTGAAATGGTCAAAGAAATGGTGGAAAAAGTGAAAACCATTTAGCAAGACATCAAAAAATCCTAAAGTTGATAGAATTAATATGATGAAAATAACTAATGATACATGGAGTATATATTTGGAAGCATGATATTCCTTAGCATATCTCCATGGAATAGGATAATACGATTTTGGACGAAGGGGAAAATAAGTCCTAGGTACATTGTCCCCTTTGAGATTCTTGATCATGTAGGAGTTGTGACCTATGGACTAACAGTTCCATCAACCATGTCTCAAGTGCACAATTTATTCCAAATATCTCTCTCAAAGAAGAACATACTATATCCCTCCCATTTATCTAATTCAGAGGTGGTGCAATTGGAAAATTATCTCTCTTATAAGGAGAAGACAGTGAAGATCTAAGACCTTAAAGATAAATTTATACACAACAAGACTACTCACCTAGTCAAAGTAATATGATATAACCATAAGTATGAAGAGGAAACATGGGAACCGGAGGAAGAAATGAAGGATATGTATCATCACTGGTTTCCCCTCAGTTTGTAAAATGAAATTTCCAAGGTGAAATTTCATAAGGGGGGAAGAATGTAACCACCCCTAATTCTATCAATTAAAGTTCCCTTCTTATAGTTATTTCACATAGTATAAATAAAATAAAAACAACATAAAGAATACAATTAAAACTTTATAAATTATGGATGCATGAAATAATAAATATTTATAGAAATTAATGAACCTAAACCAATGGAATAGAAACATGGCCTTTGTAATAGTAATATGACCCTTATGAATAGTAATTTGGACAATAAAATAGTAACCCCACCTATGAAAGTATAAATAAAATTTAGGTGTTTTATAAATGAAAATATTAGATATTTATATCATTATATAAGTAAATAAATGTTTTAAAATTTATAAACTAATTATAGTTTTTTATTAAACATAAATATTTATTCACAAATTTATATTTATATATATTTATATAAATTAAAATTTATTGACATAAAATGGATTCATAAGTCAATATTTTGTTTTCTTATGAATATAATATAATTTTATGATGCCGTAATTATTCTTTCAAAGTGTTATAAATAAATTATAATTTTAAAATTGGAATTTTTCAAATTAACTATGATTTTAATTAAAAATAAAATTTATCATATTTCGAAAATTATTTTCATAAAATTAAGTCCATTTTTTAATTTTTCACATCTAAAAATTCTTTGGGTATATTTTTGGGATTTTTCTTAAATTGTTAATTTTTTGGTGAATAGTGAAGTTCAGTAATTTATAGTATAAGCTATATAAGGCCCCGACCTTAAACATTACTTAATATTGAATTAAATGAATAATTCATATTGAGGATATTTTCAGGTTTAGAGTTTTAGAGAATTGGGACATAACTGTTACATCTCTAAAGATTACAAAGTAGACACTTCTATTGAGTTTCCATAGAATAAAAAAACTCTTAAAAAGAAACATGTCTAGTTCCATGTTTTATATAGCATGAATTTCCCTTGATCTCATACTTGACCTAATTCCACATTAAGTCCTGTGAAAAACATTTCAAAAAAACTTGGGGTGAGAATAAAAAGCTCAGTAAGGGATACACAAAGAATGAAAACTGTTAGTTTTTCAAACATCAAGTAAACCATCTATACTTTATCAAAGTAATACCTTCACCTCCATGAAGTATTAAAAACTCTTCACTGAATAAAATATCATTACTTACCCTTTTGTAACCAAAGGATTACCATAAAACCCATATCAAGAACACATAACATATAAAGGTAACTTGGGACATAAACATACTTAAGTAGAATAACCATACGGTCGACTTCCACACATTTCACTTAATGGAATAGTCATACGGCCAACTTCCATACATACTTAATGGAATGGCCTTACGGCCGACTTCCATACCCAATGAATTGGAGGTTATAACGTAACCACCCGTCCTGGTATTCACGGCACCACTCGTCATATGGTTTATTATGTAACCACCCGTAATATGTCCAAGTACCATTATAAAATTATAACACATAAAACCAATATAAAGGAATGATAGAATTTCCACATTTCAATCACAATATATCATTTAAATATATTGACATAATAGAATCATTTATCAAAACCATTTTCAATACCAAAACACATAAAAGAGTATATGGTATTTATTTTATTTTAAAAACATTACGACTTGTTGAGGAAGCTAAAGATCAAATAATACTCGCGGCGGCGGAAAAGGTCGTTGTCACCGCGTACGTTAAAAGAAACATTCCTTTTTGTTGTTTAGTAAAATGCTTCATAGAAAAAGATTCCTTTTGTATAAAAGTAAAATTAAAATGGGTTTATACACCGTATAAAAGATAGTTGTGTATAAAATGAAATATTTTTTAATGAAAGTAGATTGAGACGAAGTCCCTTACCTCGGGTCCGACTTGACTCGATCGTTCTTTAACGTCCTTAAAATTAGGTAACTCTCTTAGATTTGAGCTCAAAGGCTTCCTTCGGAAGATTTCTACCCAAAGTGAGGCTTCAAGGAGTAAGAGAGGGATGTGGAGAGACAAAATGGGCAGGCGTTGGCCGAGCCAAAGGCTTTGGAAGTGTGGGTAAAGAGGTAGAGGTGGGGGCCTTTTATAAGATGAGAGGAGGGGCACTCTTGGAAAGTAAGAAAATGTTACATTATTTTAGAATGAGTTTCGGATTTTAATGGTCCCACTTTGATGTGTTTCGAGGATAAGGTGATAAAGGTTTGAAATCCACCCATCCAATTGGTTTTGGATATGTGTAGGTCTTATATTTTACCTTATCTTTCCATTTTATTTAAATCCTTTATTAATGAGGTAATCGCTGCATCATCATGATGTCATAAATAATTTAATTTATTTAAAGTATAAAAATTATAAAAACTATCATGATGTAGGAAATCTTTTTATCTTTCCAATGACTATTTATAATCAAAAATCTGACTTGTATAACCCCATGTAATAATTGTTTTAGTAAAACATCTCATGTTTGTGTTATTTTTACTTTAACATTAAATAAAAAGTTATTTATGTCATTTCCCAACCAAAGTGGCTCCATGGGGTCCCCAAGTTGACCCATGGATTTTCTTGGTCGGCCATGACATATCCAATAAGGGTAGGACACGTTTCTAGGTATTTTCATTTTATTATAATATCATTTTTGCCTTAAATTGCACCAATTACCTCTAATCGCGATTAAAAACTTAATAAGTTACTATTCACCAAAAAATTATTTTAATCCCATTGAACCACATTTTACTTCTTAATGACAACCATGTATGTCAGATTTTTTAAATTCAAAACACAGAAGTGGTAAAATTTCATTGAAACGAAAAATCAGTTTTTATAAGTACCACTTAGTGGTTTCACTATTCATCAAAAATTGATGTTTTTTAGAAAAATAACAAAAATTCACCCTAAGCTATATTTGATATTCCGAATTCAAAAATGATGTCTATTTTAAAAAATTCAAAATATATAAGTTGCATTAATTAATTAAATAATTAATTCTCGCTGTCAGAGAAAATAGTGTGTTTTTATGAAACAATATGTATCAAAAGATTGACACTAGTTTAAGTCCAATTTCAAAGTGAAATTGATTCCAATTACCCCCATTGGATTAAATGGTAAAAATATATTCTAATTTCACTTTAAAACCAATTCAAAAGATAATCTAATAATATAAATAAATTAGATTAAAAAGAGGTTTTGAATTAAAATACAACATTTTTCACTATTCATTAAAAAAAATGAACTTTATCGGAAAAATACCAAAAATTTACACAAAGTAAATTTTGATGTCCCGATTCTAAAAAAGAGTTATATTTGGTCCAATATAATGCATAAGAGTGATCAAAACTATATTTAATGACGGTTCTCCATCAAAAGGTGATAAGTGAACCTTTTGTGAAAATTAGGGTATAAATGCTTAAATTTGAATTCTTTCCGTATTTTAAGCCTTTATCTATTATTAGATAAATGTAAAAACATTTAAAAAACATATATAATCATATTTTAGTTATTTCTATCCTTTCCCTCCAATACAACGGCTATGTGATAACTACCATTTAAAATAATATTATTTTATTACCAGTGTGCAACGTAAGATCTCAATGAAACTATATGTTGCGTATCGGGTACGCTATCGAACATAGCAACCCCTTTAAAGTAAAATTAATATTTAATTCGTAAATATTAATAAATATGAAAATTATTTATTCTTTATTTACCTGGGATGTTACATCCTTCTCCCCTTTTGGGAATTGTGTCCTCGTAATTTTATTCACTTATCAAAATAAGTGGGGGTATTTATCCCTCATAGCATTTTCAGATTCCCACATTGCCTCTTCAACCATATGGTTTTTCTACAAAACCTTTACCTGGTGAATTACCTTATTTCGCAACACTTTCTCTCTTCAGTCAAGAATCTGGACCGGTTGTTCTTCATAAGATAGGTTGTCTTCTAGATGAATTAACTCTGGACTCAAAACATGAGATGGATCTGGCATATACTTTCTCAGCATCGAAACATGAAAAACATTGTGTACCTGAGATAAACTCGGAGGTAAAGCCACTCGGTAAGCAACTGATCCAACTCTCTCCAGAATTTCATATGGTCCAATGAACATTGGACTCAGCTTTCCTTTCTTACCAAATCTCATCACACTTTTCCATGGAGAAACCTTGAGAAAAACATGAACACCTACCTCGAAATATAGATCCTTCCTCCGGTTATCCGCATAACTATTCTGCCTGCTTTGAGCTATTATCATGTGTTTCTGAATCAAATGAACTTTTTCTACCATATCTTCTACCAATTCTGGTTGCATCAGCTTCCTTTCACCCACTTCATCCCAAAATGCTGGAGTTCGACACTGCTTCCCATATAATGCCTCAAATGGTGCCATCTGTATACTGGAATGAAAACTGTTATTATAACAAAACTCAACCAAAGAAAGATGTTGGTCCCAAATTCCCTGATAATCCATTGAACAAGCTCGTAGCATATCCTCTAAGGTCTGAATTGTTCCTTCTGACTGCCCATCTGATTGAGGATGAAAAGCTGTACTAAAATTTAATTCAGTACCCAATGAATTGTGAAGGCCTTTCCAAATGTTAGAATTAAACCTGAGATCGCGATCAGACACAATGGAGAGAGGAACTCCATGTAACCTGACTATCTCTTTAAAATACAAACGAAAAAGTTGATCTAGTGAAAAAATATCTCGTATAGCAAGGAAATGAGAAGATTTAGTCAAGCGATCAACAATAACCCAGATTGCATTATTACCTCGAGATGTCCTCGGTAATCCCACAACAAAGTCCATGGATATGTTTTCCCATTTCCACTCTGGCACTGGTAAAGGATGAAGCATCCCTTTCGGTAACTTCCACTCTGCTTTAACCTGCTGACAAGTCAAACACTTCACAGTAAAATCCGAAATATCTCTTTTCATTCCATCCCACCAGTAATACTCCCGCAGATCCTTGTACATCTTAGTACTGCCAGGATGAACTGAAAATGGGGAACTATGAGACTCACATAACAACTCATTCTTCAACTGTGAATCACCAGGGACACATAATCTCTTCCCAAACCTCAAAACACAATCATTATTAATGTTGAATTCAGGAAACTTACTCTTTTCCATTCTTTAACAACTTTTGTTTTAGCAGGATCAACAATTATTCCATCTTTTGAAACAATGTGATCCAGGAAAGAAATTTTTTGTAACCAAAACTCAAACTTTCTAAAGTTTCCATATAGTTTCTTTTCTTTTATGGTTTTCAAGATAATCCTTAAATGACTTTCATGCTCCTATTTACCTTTATAAAACACCAAAATATCATCAATGAAAACAACCACAAACTTATCCAAGAACTCATGGAAAATTCTATTCATAAGGTCCATGAATACAGCAGGTGCATTGGTTAACCCAAAAGGCATAACTACAAATTCATAATGGCCATATCTAGTATGGAACGCAGTCTTCGGAACGTCTGCTTCTTTTACTTTCAACTGATGGTACCCCGACCTCAATTCAATCTTCAAAAAATACTGAGCTCCCTGGAGCTAATACTACTTCATTAGATGGTCCAACATCTTCTGAAGTTGTTGAAAAGTATTTCACCACCCCTTTCTGCTTGTAGTCTGGCTGCTTTCCCCCAGTCCAGTTATTCGTTAGACACTCATTTGCATAATGACCCATTTCATTACACATAAAACATCTTACTTCTAGCTTTTCATTGCCTTCTTGATCATCTTCCTTACAGTTACAATCAATATGACCAGACTTACCACACCAAAATCACTTACTAGACTTGGATAAACATTCTCCAGGATGCATTTTACCACACTTATCACAGGATGTATATTTGGTTTTCTTACCTCCTTGCTTCTTTGATGAATTCTTCCCCTTTGCCTGCCAACTGGACCTCTTATTCTGTTGTTTGTCATAGAACACCTGATCATCGACAAACTCCATTTCCACCTTCTCCGCACATAGAACAAGTTTTTCATAACTTTTGAACTCACGAGAAGCTAAATCCCTTCGATACTTTGGCTTTAACCCTCAGTAAAAGCGGTTTATTTTACTATCAAGATCTCGTTTGAAGTTTGGAGCATACCTTTCCAATCGAGTGAACTTTGCTTCATAAGCAGCCACTGAATCATCCTCCTACCTCAATTCTAGGAACTGTTTTTCCATCCAAAGACGAACCACCTTAGGAAAATATTTCTCAAGAAACAAACCTTTGAATTCGTCCCAGTGAAGATCCTCAATCTTATCGCTATCCCTGATATTTTTCACCATCGACCATCACTGATCAGATTCACCTTCAAAACGATAAACAGCAAGACTAACCTTTTTATGTTCTGAACACCCCATGACATCAAAAATCTTATCCAGTTCTTTAATCCACCCTTCAGCTTGCACGAGGTCAGATGATCCTCTGAATGATGGGGGATGTTGCCTCATGAAATGTTCCACCACTGACAGGTTACTCTGCGGTTGATCTGGCTGATCTCGTGCATGGATACCACCACCATTTATAGCCTGAGTCAACTGTGTCATCACTGCAACAAACTGTTCAGTTTCGATTCTAACCATCTCAGGTTGCTGATTTGGAAGGTTGTCTTCCTCCTGATGTTGTCCCAACATAGCTGCTTTGTTTCCTCTACGGAAAACCATTCTGAACACAGAAATATCTTAGGCGAAGCAACATGGTAATCTTAAAATTCTATATCATTACAATTTTACCATAAAAAAAATATTTTTGGATAATCATTTAATAGAATTCTAACTCCTAAAGTTATCCAAACTGACCTCTGATACCAACTATAAGGCCCCAGCCTTAAACATTACTTAATATTGAATTAAATGAATAATTCACATTGAGGATCTTTTCAGGTTTAGATTTTTAGAGAATTGGACATAACTGTTACATCTCAAAATATTACAAAGTAGACACTTCTACTGAGTTTCCATAGAATAAAAAAACTCTTAAAAATAAACATGTCTAGTTCCATGTTTTATATAGAATGACTTTCCCTTGATCCCATCCTTGACCCAATTCCACATTAAGTCCTGTGAAAAACATTACAACAAAACTTGGGGTGAGAATAAAAAGCTCAGTAAGGGATACACAAAGAATGAAAACTGTTAGTTTTTCAAACATCAAGTAAACCATGTATACTTTATCAAAGTAACACCTTCACCTTCATGAAGTAGTAAAAACTCTTCACTGAATAAAATATCATTACTTACCCTTTTGTAACCAAAGTATTACCATAAAACCTATATAAAGAACACATAACATATAAGGGTAACTCGGGACATAAACATACTTAAGTGGAATAACCATACGGTCAACTTCCACACAGATCACTTAATAGAATAGCCATACGGCCAACTTCCATACATACTTAATGGAATAGCCATACAGCCGACTTCCATACCCAATGCATTGGAGGTTATAACGTAACCACCCGTCCTGGTATTCATGGCACCACCCATCATATGGTTTATCACATAACCACCCATAATATGTCCAAGTACCATTATAAAATTATAACATATAAAACCAATATAAAGGAATGATAGCATTTCCACATTTCAATCACAATATATTATTTAAATATATTGACATAATAGAATCATTTATCAAAACCATTTTCAATACCAAAATACAAAAAAAGAGTATATGGTATTTATTTTATTTTAAAAACATTACGGCTTGTTGAGGAAGCCAAAGATCAAATAATACTCGCGGCGGCGGAAAAGGTCGTTGTCACCGCGTACGTTAAAAGAAACATTCCTTTTTGTCGTTTAATAAAACACTTCGTAGAAAAAGATTCGTTTGGTATAAAAGTAAAATTCAGAGGGGTTTATACACCGGATAAAATATAGTTGTGTATAAAACAAAATATTCTTCAATGAAAGGATATTGAGATGAAGTCCCTTACCTCGGGTCCGACATGACTCGATCGTTCTTTAACGTTCTTAAAATCGGGTAACTCTAATAGATTTGAGATCAAAGGCTTCCTTGGGAAGACTTCTGCCCAAAGTGAGGCTTCAAGGAGTAAGGGAGGGATGTGGAGAGACAAGATGGGTAGGGTTTGGCTGAGCCTAAGGCTTTGGAAGTGTGGGTAAAGAGGTAGAAGTGGGGTCCTTTTATAAGAGGAGAGGAGGGGCACTCCAGGAAAGTAAGAAAATGTTACATTATTTTAGAATGAGTTTCGGATTTTAATGGTCTCACATTGATGTGTTTCTAGGATAAGGTGATAAGGGTTCGAAATCCACTCATCCAATAGGTTTTGGACATGTGTAGGTCTTATATTTTACCTTATCTTTCCATTTTATTTAAATCCTTTATTAATGAGGTAATCGCTGCATCATCATGATGTCATAAATAATTTAATTTTTATAAAGTCTAAAAATTATAATAAAACTATCATGATGTAGGAAATATTTTTATCTTTCCAATGACTATTTATAATAAAAAATCTTACTTGTATAACCCCATGTAAAAATTGTTTTAGTAAAACATCTCATGTTTGTGTTATTTTTACTTTAACATTAAATAAAAAGTTATTTATGTCATTTCCCAACCAAAGTGGCTCCATGGGGTCCCAAAGTTGACCCATGGATTTTCCTGGTCGGCCATGACACATCCAATAAGGGTAGGACATGTGTCTAGGTATTTTCATTTTATTATAATATCATTTTTGCCTTAAATTGCACTAATTACCTTTAATCGCGATTAAAAACTTAATAAGTTACTATTCACCAAAAATTATTTCAATCCCATTGAACCACATTTTACTTCTTAATGACAACCATGTATGTCGGATTTTTGAAATTCAAAACACAGAAGTGTTAAAATTTCATTTAAACGAAAAATCAGTTTTTATGAGTACCATTTAGTGGTTTCACTATTCATCAAAAATTGAAAATTTTTAGAAAAATTCCAAAAATTCACCCTAAGCTATATTTTAAATTCAGTATTCAAAAATGAAGTCTATTTTACAAAATTAAAAACATATAAGTTGCATTAATTAATTAAATAATTAATTCCCGCTGTCAGATCAAATAGCGTGTTTTTATGAAACAATAAGTATCAAAATTTTGACACTAGTTTAAGTCTAATTTCAAAGTGAAATTGATTCAAATTACCACCATTGGATTAAATTGTAAAAATATATTCTAATTTCACTTTAAAATCAATTCAAAAGATAATCTAATAATATAAATAAGTTAGATTAAAAAGAGGTTTTGAATTAAAATACAACATTTTAAACTATTCATTAAAAAATGAACTTTATCGGAAAAATACCAAAAATTTACACAAATTAAATTTTGATGTCCCAATTCTAAAAAAGAGTTATATTTCTCCCAATAGAATGTATAAGAGTGATCAAAACTAAATTTAATGACGGTTCTCCATCAAAAGGTGATAATTGAACCTTTAGCGAAAATTAGGGTATAAATGCCTAAAATTGAATTCTTTCCATATTTTAAGCCTTTATCTTTTATTGGATAAATGTAAAAACATTTAAAAAACATATATAATCATATTTTAGTTATTTCTATCCTTTCCCGCCAATACAACGGCTATGTGATAACTACCATTTAAAATAATATTATTTTATTACCAGTGTGCAACGTAAGATTTCAATGAAACTCTTTGTTGCGTATCGGGTACGCTATCGAACATAGAAACCAATTTAAAGTAAAATTAATATTTAATTTTTAAATATTAATGAATATGAAAATTATTTATTCTTTATTTACCTGGGATGTTACAGGCTAAATACAAGAATTTTTCTATCATTGATGAGCCATATATTGATGAAAGAACCATAATCCAGAACTATACTTCTCAATTTTATTTATTTTTTCATAATAAACATCACTATTCATAGTCATGATCTAAAATAATAAACAAATGAGTAAAATAATCCAAACTCACCCCTCAACACCTCTTCTCATCACACATCAAATTCCATGAAGATTGTACAAATTATTCCCAATATTCTTCCCAAGTTTCTCCCCATATCCAGAATCCTTTTTATCTCAATAAAATTTTAAAATCAATTGAATCAAGTAGTTTCTCAAGGAGAATATTTCAAGAGTTAAAAACCACTTTCTTTTTCTTTTAGTTTCTTTTCAATTTATTTTATTTACATTTCCTACACTCACACCATCTTATCAAAGTGACATGATAACACACGTAACTTTATATAATTGAATTTTATTATTTTAATGGTAAAAACCATCATCATTTCTCTTCCCCTGCCCTTTTGTTCTAAAAAAAGAAAATATCTTCCATGATGAGATCATTTATCGCATTCAAGGAAAAATAGTGTTCAATTCTCATTACCACATTCAAGGAATGTAATAAATAAATTTATGGTTAAAATAGATAATAATATATTTATTACTGTTTATTTAATGTTATATAAAAATTATATATACCTAATATTAATTAATAAAACAAAACTAGTTCACGATGTTCGAAAGAACACCCAAATAATCTAAACGATTATCGTCAACATTTTATCAAATAAATTATCAGGACAAATAAAAAAATGATATATAAGACCATTTAATATTATTCAATTTCATTAATAAAATATAATTTCAATTCTAGATAACTATTCTCATTATACATGATCTTTCATACACATATACGAGGGCATTGATCATGAAAACAAAGGAAACAAACACTCCTGAACAATGAAATTTTATATTATAACTCACCTAAAAGGCCATGAATGACGTTAATAAAATTATAATAGATAAAATACATACATAAAATTTTATTAATTAATTAATGAATTAATTTTATTACCTTAGTCATTAAGATCTAGTGAATAACATTTTTAGACATAAGTTAAAAGATTCTCTAAAAACTGCCATTTTTACCTTCGGGTTACACGTTCTCTCTATTTACCCAAATGTAATTCTTATTTATTCTTATGTAATCATCCTAAAATCTCTGTGTATTTCCCAATAATATTTTCCTAGATTAATTATTCTTTCTTTAATGTGGAAATACTTGTTTTTTATAAGGTTCCCTTCTCAATTATTCTTGATAAGCAATCCCAATTGAAGGAAACTTCACAATTTATTACCGATTTTCAAGTGATCTACAAAATATTTTTTTAAGACACAATTATTTTTATCATGAAAAAATAACTCGGTTCATTTTCATTTTTATACAAACAATCATCCATTTTTAATTTTAAATAACCCTTAAAATGTTCTCTTAAAACGCACTAAAGTGGCACATTATAAAGTGTTTTAAACACTATTTTTATTTATTCTCACTTTATTTTTACATCAACTTTTATGTATTATGCCTATTTTTAATTATGAATGTCCATTTACTAATTGAATCTGTTCTTTCATGGACACCTTTATGATATGCCCATTTATTATCCCTCTTGACATGTTTATTATACCCATTTCATTCTATGGGTAACCTTATGTTTATTACTTATGTATGATTGTTAAAGTTGAAAAATATTAATGAACATGTTATGATGGGTGAACATAAATATCTCTCCAATTCATTGGGAAATGATTAGTCTCATGAGACATCATGTTGGAAAAGGGAGTGAACCTGAATCATTCATGGGACTTTGTTCACCATGAGAAATAGTCTTGGTAGTTTTCCTTGTCTCATGATACTCTATGTTCAATGGTCTTAGAAGTTTGCCTTGAATCATGCTTATTTCATATTGTATTCTTTTCCACATTCCATTAATGCCATGATTATATGATCCCATGTTATACATGTTATGCTTGCTTATTTTTGTTCATGACTTTTTATATCATCATGTTATGACTTATAACACATGTACTATGATTTATTCCTATGTTAATTTCATTACTGGTATTTTTAGATCATAGATTTTGTTAATGTATTCCACAGGTTATCCTATGCAGATGTAAGAGCTAAATGAATTTAGGATCTCTTTATGGATTTTAAATAAAAGTTGTTTTATTTTGGTTTTATATTTTATAATTATGTATCTAATCTTCCAAAGAAACTAGACTTTATGAACCTTGGTTTATATTGGAAGTATTTTTATGCTTAAAATCATGTCATAATATGTGTAAAAGGCTAGGTTTACTATAATATAAATACCCAATAGTGATCTTGTCTTCATTCACCAAGATCAACTTATGTAACATATTCTTCAACATGATCATGAAATAAAGGATCTTTTCATTGAAGAACAAAAATTGATAACTCTTCCTGAATCATTTCATGATCATTATCAAGTGATTTATGAAATAAATAACAAAAAAATATTTTCCAATTTAATATTAATAATCATATTTATAATTTTTTCAATTAAGATAATAAATTTTGGGAAATTCTTACTCATTGAGTTGGTTTGACCATCTGATCTCGTTTTCCATTTAATTTAGATCACATTCTCTTTAAACATATTAAAACACTATTTGTTTATGATTTTTAAATAATTAAATATTAAATAATCCATCATCATATTTAAATTCCATTAGAATATTTCATTTTCTAATTTCATAGATTTTACTGATGACTAAAATCCCAGTATTTCATTATGTGTTGGCCTTTAAAATTTCCATTTCTTAATAAGTCTTATAAATTCAAAGTTCCATCCATACTAACTTCATAAAGTGTATTAATTCATTTTAAATTTTTTAAAACAATTTATAAACCATATAGTTGATCAAACTATCCTTTAAATCTAACAAATTATCCTTAAAGACTCTAAAAAGATTCATATTAATTGTTTCATGATGCTTATAAAATTTGAAATCATTGTTTTTAACTTAGGATTAATTCTTTGGAACATATAAATACCTTTTGTTATGTGGAATGATAATTAGTGATCTATCTAATGATGGAATAATCCTTATAAAGTTTAAATCATTATTATGAGATTTATACCCATACTTATGAAACATTCATAAATTTTCCAATTCTCAATTTAAGTGTTGAAATGAATCTTATGAATAGATTTTATTGAAAATTCTTATATTATTTTAAAAGATTCTTTTTAAGTATTATAGGTTTTAGGACATTTTTAATTTCTTTAAATATATGAAAATGTAAATTGATTCATCTCAAATCAAACATTTATAGAACCTTCTTCAATACTTTTAGACCAGCTCACTATTAACTCAAATCATCTTTAAACACTACATCCACAAGGTTGAAAATAAATAAAACCTTATTAAAAATATATAAATGGTACTTTAATGAGTATAATAGAAAAATTTATAATATCAAAATGAATACACATCAAAATCACTATAGTGTTTGTAAATAACAAAGGAACCACCAATATTTTATTTTGTTAAATGATAAATAAGTTAATTTTCAATTTTTAATTAATTGGAACATATTCTCTCAAAATGTTTTCTAAAAATAATTCGTTCCTCCTAAATATTTTCCAAAACAATTTTCTCTTTTTTGAAAATAATTCTTTACTTAAAATCCATCATACACATGTTCAAAGTTTATATGTGCTTAATATTATTTCTAAACCCTATATCTCTTTACACTTTAGGCATTGATTAAAAAACATAAATAAAAACTCACACACTAAAACACCTTCCTTTAATAAAATTATCGACTATAATAGTGAAAATAAATAAATAAATTACAGCTTTGGTGGTTTAGAAATTTCTTATATATGGTTTTTCTATGCCCAATAATAAGGTCTGTCCTAAAATATGATAATATCATACCACCATCTACCAATTCAAAATAGTATAATGACCAAAATAATTATCTATTAAATTTTTTAAACTATTTATTAGAAATCGCCTGAATAACGCCTGATTCAAATAGACATAAGATCTCATATATAAAAAATAATATGCTAGTGGCTGAAATATAGAAGTGGGAGTCTGTGACCAACATGGGGAAATATCACATTCTGTAACATCTCATTCAAAAAAAACAACTCATTTTATAAAGTATAAGACCAATGAAATGGAATTTCTACTAAAAGTAAATCATCAATAATAGATTCTATCATCATGTTATAATATAAATGATACACATTCTTAACATACATATATACAACAAGGTCCACCCTCCTAATATGATCATTTATTAAATTAATTGAAATATAATATAGTGTTAGAAACAACTATAAATTATAATTACCTCATTAGAATAGTCTCCCAACTCTGGTTGGATATCCATATAAGATCTCCCATAAAAGATATAAATCAATTTTCAAACATAATGTGTTCCCACACACTAATGTGCTTGTGCAAGTTGTGAACATATAACTTGGAAGGGTCTCCCTAAGTTCCCCTTACATAATAAGTCACATAAATATTATGTATGTCTGGGAAAATAAAATAAGAAACACACTTAGTATTGAAGAAAATAGATTATCCACCCTATACTAACTATGACACCATAACACTTTACCCCATGTATTACTGTTAACAGTGGTCCTATAATTGTCATATTCACAACATATTTGAAATCCATAAATAACTTTGAGGAGTGATCAAAAGTGGGAATCTTGTTGGATAAAATCTCATTGAGGTTAAACTATCCCTGTAAAATATAGCTCTATGACGATGTATCACATCCACTGGTCAATAAACAAAGCTATTTGGGGAGGTAATATCAATAGATAATATCCTACAAATGTTGAACCATCACCCTCCTTAGAGTCAAGATCCCATTTCGGATCACATACACATTAGGAATCATAAAAAATGGATGAAGGCAGAAATATAAGATAAAACTATAAAATAATCCCAACCAACACCCTCTATAGAGGTGATGTCCCATGGTTGAACACATAAACAATAGGCATCACAATACGTGGTTATTGGAGGGAATATAAATAACTAAACTCTTACCCAAGAAAAACTATTATATTTATCATAGGTGATGTTTCTAGGTCCCAACCATGAATGTGAATGGTATAGTGGAAGGGTGAGTAGACAAGTTGAAAAATTAAAGAAATTAAATTTAAGTAAACATGCATAGACATGAGTAGCAGTGAAAAAATAAATAATGAACATAGTGATTTTAATCATAGTTCATAACAATGTTATACTATGTCTACTATTTATTTATTTTTATTTAGTTAGAGAATTAGGTTGCAATAAAATGACCTTAATTTTAAAGGGGAGTCACAACCCTATTATAGGATACCTTTTCTTGTGGAGGCATAATGAAACAAACCAAGATTTTAAATGGGAGTTAGAGACCATTACAAAATGTACCTTCTGTGTAGGTATAACTAGATAACAATAAAAATTATTTTACAAGGGGAAATAATAAAATATAAGAAAAGTTTAAGAATATTATAAAAATTTAATGAATTAAGTACAAAGACTCAAGGAATTAGTCTTGGAAGATAATGGTAGAACAATATATAACAACTCAACTAGCCTCCAATAGTTCTATTACTTCAACAAAATAGTATCAATTACCCTAACAATTATTTTGTAAATTATTAACTCTCATTTTAAAACTTATATTTTTATTAAATCAATATATCATAGTTATATTTATTATTAGTTTTTTATTGTGTTCTTGGGGTACTATCATCCATTCCATGTTTCCTCAACTAACATTAAATAAGATTCTTCAACAGCTAAAAAATAATATTTTAATCGATAAAAATAATTAAAAATCAATAATAATAATAATGATAAATATAATATTTTCCACAATTATCTCTCTTAAAAAATAACAATGAAGGCTATGTCAAAACTTTTCAAAATATCATCCTTGAAATAGAAAACTACATTACAGTTGATTATGTATTTAAAATAAAATGAAAACAATAATTTTCCATGAATACTCATTCAAACTGATTTTAATAATCCATAAAAATCTCTATTTATTTTCTTTTAAAATATGATATTTGAATATCTTACCAAATACATAGAAATAATTAGTTGTACGTAATAATTTAAATAAATAATAATTCAAAATAATAATTAAATATATTTTCATAGTTATAGAAATAATAATAAAAAATAAAAAATAAAATCGCTAAAATTTTAATCATTATAACAATATATTTCCTAAAGTTGAATGAATATCACAAGGTTCAAAAGTTTCTTAAGATTCAGGAATACTGTATTATTCAATGTGTGGATTAATCCTTTGTTAAAATACCACTTCAATTGAACTTTGTAAATTTAAAACTCAACAACATAATGTTTAACATAAGTTTAAAAAAGTTAATTTAAATAATTAAAAAACCCAAAAATTGATTCACACATATAAATGTATAAACAAAATATTAGAAATATGAATAAATATAAGATAAATGATTTAAATAAAATTTAATTAATGAATAAAAAAAATAATAAATGAATTCAATACAATTATTTTCATATACAAGTTGTGAATGATTCAAATAAGTAAATACCCTAATCTTTTAAAAACATATATTAGTGGGAATATTGTATGAATGAAAAAATAATTAATTTCTAAATAGAAATAAAAAAAGTAAATTAATGGATTATAATTTTAAAACATAAATAAATAATACGAGGATTTATAATTATCAAAACACAGGTAAATTAAGTAAAAAAGAGCCACTCAATAATCTCCCCCCTTTTTGATAATTATAAAACTGAAAATAATAATAAAAAATTTGTCATATTTTTGTAATGGTCAATAATTATAGAAACTTAAAATTATCCTCCATTTTGATTTTTATTATAACAATTAAATAGACCTATAAACTTCTCTCTACATTAAAAAAGAAAGGATCATTTTTATAAGACATTATAATGAAAAATTTAATAAACTTATATACTACCCATATATTAAACTAAAACAAGATAAGAAAATTATATTGTATTAAAAAATAAGAATAAGAAAGAAGTTGATATAAAGTGGTATTAGAAATAACATGGAATGATCAAACTTATACGATAAAATATATAAGAAGAAATACTATGTGGGTATTTAATATTTCTTTAAGAATATTTTCTCCAAAATTTAGGTATGTTAGATATAGATACCAATAGAAAAAAATATAAATAAAAAGAAAAAAACTCCCCTTAACATTAACAACCTTTTCATAGATAAATCAATCATGTTATGGTAATTTTAAATTCCAGGTTATATTAAATAGTGAGAAATCATCTTGTATAAATACATTAAATGAAATAATGATCCATGTAATAATTTAGGTTATTTGATGAATTAGGTAAACATATACAATAAATTAAATAATAACCAAATATTTTAGAATATTCTAGTATAATACACATCATTCTTGTATAAAACACCAACTATTCCTCTATAAAAAATAATATAAATAGAAATTATATTAATATCTACATCCAATATAAACTTCGTACCCATATGGAATGTAAATTTTGTATAAAAATTAAGTCTAAATATTTTATGTAAATATTTATCAAACTATTATTGATTAAAAAAATATTCTATCTTTTATTGGATAAATTTGAATTCCTAGGAAGAATATTAATTCTCCCAAGAAACACTTTGAAAATTCACTAGAGATTAAAATATAAAATTTCATAAAAATAAAATCAGTATTTGAATGAAAAAATATCATAAATATAAATTTGAATAACAACAATTTCAATAGAAATATTCTTAATAAAAAATTTGGGCATAATTTACCTTTGTTAAAACCATTGTTAAAAAATAATGACGATAACCATTTATATTAAGATCTTGGATCTCTATTTAGGTCAATATAAATGTTTTATAAATTAAAAAAATCATTTTGGAATTTTTTATGTTCATAACATAGTGTTTTATTAACATTAACTGCATAAAAAATAAAACCATTTAAGAATGTACTTTTAATGTTCATTTGATATAGTTTTAAAACCATGAATTGATGAAAAATTTAAAAAAAAATTACAAGATTCATTCCCATTAATAGGTTTAGAGGATTCATCAAAATATGTACCTTCTTCTTGATAAAAATAATTTACAACTAATATAGACCTATTATTTACAATTTTTCATGTTCCATCTAATTTATTTCTAAAAATCACTTTAGTTATAATAATTTTATTATTATTTAGGGGTCCAAATAATGTCAAAAAATTATTTCTAGTAAATTAAATATGCTCCAAAAATAAAATAATTAATATATTTTTATGCCTTGTTAATATATTTAGGTATTAATTCATAAAATGGTAAAATTTGCCTTGAAATTAAATATAAATTTTTTAGTTTTAATTCTAGAATTAATTTTCCCAATAACATTATAAATTGGGTGATCATTCATAATTTCCCATTATCTATGATATTTATGGGAAAGTTTGTTCTCTCCCTTAGTATTTACATTATTATTTCAAGGTTTATTTTCACCAAAATTAAATTCTCTATATTCTTCTTTAATGGGATCTAAATTAGAATTTTATATCTCATTATTTACATCAAATATTACATAATAAAAATTTTATACAAGCATATATTTTTAATAAAATCAATATGATCATTACTAACATTAAAATAACCCAAAAAAATCTTTTTTCAAATTTAGAATCAATTCTATAAAAAACATCATTTGTATATAAGATAAAAACATTACCTCTAAAACTTTAGATGTACTGTTGTGGTAAGCATCCCGTAATCCTACATGAAAAATGGGGGTTCAAAACCCATTGGGCATAGGTACTGTAGCAATACTATAGCAGCACTGTATCAGTAATGATACTATTGATCGGTGGGAACTGTAGTAGAGGCAGGGCACTGTAGCAGGCGGGTTAATATTCACAGAATGGGCATCAGGCCAAATATTTGGGCCTACGGGCTATGTAATGGGCTATAGGCACACTGTCCCTTCAGGCTATGCAATGGGTCTCGCTCTACCCAGTTAAAAGAGGTCTTTTTTTCTTTAATAATAAAATGAGGCTTTTACACCAACCTTTAAAAAAGGGTTTTATTTAAAACATATCCACTAAGAATTCTATTTTAAATAGAACAAGTATTAAAAATTACTTCATCACAAAAATAAATATGTAATCTTTATTCTCTTAACATAGTTCAGTCCATTTCAATTATATTTTAATTAGTTTTTTTGAAGGATCTATTTTTCTATAGAGTCCTAATTTCTAAAAAATAAGAACCATTTTTTTCACAATTTTTTTTAAATTACATGTTCTTACATTCACCCATTCTATCATTATAAATATAAATAATAAGAAACCCTTCTTATTTTTACCTTAATTATAGAAAATATAGATAAATTTACACTTTTATGAGAATAAAATAATATCCACATGAATATACTATAATCATTTATGATGTTTAATACTTAACTTTTTCCATAAAGAGTTTTTGTCCGATTAGGTTCGAACAAGTTAAGATGAACTAATTATGGATGTCAGTTGGAGTTCAGAAACTTGACTGATCAAAAATAAAATTCATGATGTTTTATTTTCTTGAAATCATCACAAACCTGAAACTTATCTTTTCTTAAGTGTAGTAGTTATAGTACATTTTCATGGTTAAAATGTTTAGTAAATTTTAAAAAGTTATTATAGCCAAGTATTTGATAGAAAAGTTTACTATCAGTCTCTAAAACAATCAAATACTTGGAACCTTGAACTTCTATTTCAGAATGGTCAATAAAATATATATTTTAATTGCATTTAGCATAAAATAATAAATAATTGTCCTTAAAACTAAAAATTTATCGTTATGATATTTATCATTCATACCATAATTTACAAATTGATATATTGTTATTATGTTATGTTATAATTAATCATTATATAAAAAATTATAAATAATATTGGATTTAGATATTCCAATTTCACAAATGCAATTTCTTTGACTTTGGAATTATTTTTAAATATTGTGCTACCTCTAACACACCTATTGTATGAGATAAATGATGGTTGTTCTTAATTAATATAAAGAAGAATAAATTTTCCATATAGCATATATATTTATTGGGAATTCCTTTTAATTTTTTTATTGAAATGTTAATTATCAAATAGTTTTGGCTTACAAGATACTTTGGGTCAAATAGTATTAATAAAAAAATTAGTAAGTTTCACTAAATATTTAAAGAATGTATTAAAATGTACTTTTAAAGATAAATATTTATAATTTTGTGTCTTAATATCCTCGATACTAGTGATATCCTAGTGAACATTCATTAGAATAGTGTTCCTTCCACATTCTCTTATAACAAAATTCAGTATAAGAAAAAACTTTTGAGCTATTCCTAAAATAATGTTGATATAAATTAAGTTGGTTCCTATCATTGTCAACACCATTTTTATTTTAGAATATTATTTAAAGAAATCATTTTTAATATTTATATCTTCCTTGAAAAAACAAATACTAATTTTGATTCAATTTTTCAATATCATCATTCAACCTTTCATTCAACTTTTAATTCAACTTCTATAATGTTTTTAAATATTTATAAACCTAATAATTTTATTTAGAAAAAAATATTTATTTTTATATTTCAATATAAAAGACCATTTTTTAAATCAATAAGTTTCTTAAATTTTCAATAGAGATAATTATATAATTCAAAAATTAAAATAATATATTTTAATTATCTATCAACTTATTTTTTAAATTCATTGAAAATCATATTATAAAATAAAAAATATTTTTAAAAAAGCGAGAATTAAAAATGTAATTCCTAAACTAATTTATATATAAATTATTGTTTTTTAATTTCTATATCCTTAAATATAATAAAATTCATTAATATAACTCTAACTTAAAGATAAATCACTTTTCTCTTTCTGTTTGAAATATTTATAAATATTTTCACTCTTAAATATTTGAAAATATTGCAAGATATCCCATTTTTTATTCATTTAAAACATGTGACACCAAATGTAATATAATTTATGTTAGTATTTCCTTTATTTCCCCCCGAATGATTAACCTTTCGAGAGTTCCTTCAGGATTGGTTTCTATGAATTCTCAATATCATTCTTTTTTGTAAACCTGTTACTGTCTTGACCATTTTTTTTATTTTACTTTATTGATGACAGACTCAGACGAGATAGAAGAATTAAAAATAATTCGTTTTAGTGTTACACTTTTATTTTGTGTAGTTTCTTCCAAAACTATGTTATTTTTTTCTATTTCATATTAAAGTAATGAAACAATCATCTCAATAAAAGTGCACCACTCAAAATTATTACACACATAAATGGTGAAATTCTTTTCAGGACACTTTTTTTGGGT
This sequence comes from Viscum album, assembly GCA_963277665.1. Classification (NCBI taxonomy): domain Eukaryota; kingdom Viridiplantae; phylum Streptophyta; class Magnoliopsida; order Santalales; family Viscaceae; genus Viscum; species Viscum album. Next base: position 1,741,215,504 of record OY728155.1, read on the forward strand.
AAATTATATATAAATATTAACATGAAAAATGTTTCTTATTACCTCTCCGTGTGTTTTTGTTCAATTTTCAAAGCAAGAAAACATAATGAAAATATGGTTGATTATTTATCATCTCTCATATTTAAATATTGATATTGATCCTAGATCATTCCAAGATTTATCATTATCAAGTTATCTAAGAAAATCTGAGTAAATTTTAAAATTATACAAATTTAATTAGTTGTTTTACATGAATGAACAAGAATAAACACATATATCATAATAATAAATATTCATAACTTTAAAATTTAAAACATATCTAGCTACATCACTTCCTATAAGAGAATCTAGGTAAAAATATGATAATTTATAAGAATTCACTATAACACCCTAAAATTATAATATAATAACATTGTATTTGATAGTTTATTTTACATTAAAACCTATGCTTAAATATCCCACAAAATATATTTCTTTAATTTAATCTCCTTAATATCTTACCGAACACATAACCTTGAGTCTAAATGAACTTTAATATAGTATACAATTATAAACTAGACCTTAAAATGGTGGGTTTAAATAATACTAACTAAATTATATAAATTATGGATAACTTTTAATTATCAATATATAAGAATCATTTAAAATAAAGAGAAATGTTTTTTGAAATGTTTTATTTTTTCTAAAAGACAATTTAGTCACGTTTTTCACTAATAATTAAAACTAAATTTATAAAAAATTTAGAAAATATATGTGATAAAATTAAATTAATTATTTAAATCATAATATCAAAATTATTTTAGGGCACTTTTATGGTATTTGCTGAATTGTTTCATTTTTTGTGTAATAGTAAAAAATATTGAATTTTACATAAAAACTTTATATTCATTTAAATTATTTATAAGGTTAAATTATATTTTAAATTTTTAAGGAAAAATTAGTTCAATTTTAAATCTATTAACACAATTTATTCTATCAGAATCATTTTCATATTGAATTTTAATATACAAACATTTCAAACTTTAGAACATTTTCTCCTTGAAAATTTGATCTCTCGTCCCATCAGTGAGATTAATTTTAAATTAAATTATTCCACTTATATGAATGGAATTTTTAAAAATAGATTCAATATTTTGAGTTATCATAATTTATATTATATAATATTGTAAACATGATTTTTGACTAAAATGAATAGTGAAAAACGTAAATATTATTTATCGCAGTCACGGTAAAAACAGTTTTTTCGGGAGTTAAACATAAAAGATATATATTAAAATGATCTAAATACGTTTATAAAGTTCATTTAATGGAATAATTTAGAACCTATAATGTTTAATTTGGTATAAAAATTAATTTTGGACCCTTATTTCTTGTGACAAACGTGGGTACACCATTTTCTTTTCAAAAATTACAGGTGTGCAGACACCTCACTTATAAAAGGCCACCTCCTATACTCTCCTATTCACTCCTTAAACACTTTTTTATCAAATAAATTCACAAATAAGTTTAATATTTCTATAAAATTTCTTTATAAGCCTTATTTTGTTAAGAAATACTACCTTTTAAGAATTTTGGTTCAAACCTAAGGTAGTCCCCCGAGGAAGATAAAACGTTCTTCATCGATCATTTTTATTTTATTTCTTCCCCCACCTCCTTCAATTATTAATAATAAATATTGATATAATAACCTCAGTATATAACATGTAATGAGATTTTCCTATTTTAAGGGTGTGACCTACAACCATCCCCACTCCCATCAAATGGGTTATGAAATCTTCATTCGTGTGTACGGTGGACTACCATCTCACGAACTGATTTTATTTATTTCTCCATTACCACCTCTCATAATTGGATATGATGTTGTATATAAAGTATATATATTATACTTATAACTTAATTCTACCAATGAAACAATTATATCATATATAAATTTATAATTTCTATTTCTTAGGGGATACAATTTGTTGCTTATGTGTACGACATACTACCCCCATGTGAAGTGATATGATTCGTTTTTTAGAAAACATTACATGGAAGGTAATAAGGAAAAAATTAATAAATATATGTGATATAAATGAAATAATTATGATATTAATGAAAAATTTATCATTCTTAAAAGATAATATATCATTTTATTTCTTACCTTTTCACTCACTTAAAGATGATATCATCATTTTTTACATGTGGACTACCGCCTTCACAAAGCAATATGAATTTATTTTAATAACCACAGTACATGGATATTATATATAAAAATATTTAAATAAATAATCTGGTATCTATGGTATTATAATCATTATTTAAGGATAAAATATTGCTTACCACCTTTCTATAATGAATGTTTAAAAATGGAAATGTTAATCATGCATACGTACGACAAACCATCTCCATGATCGTAACAAACTTCATTTCTCATAACCATCAATAATTATTGGTTTTAAAAGTATAATTTATGTATAAATAATATAATTATTTCATTATTATTATTATTTAGATGATTTATCTATATAATATGCACAAGAACCATAATTTTCCTCACAAAGAACGATTGAGAAAACAAGAAAATTAACACCCGAAACAATGAAAATAAGGAAAGATTATTAAAAAATGGGTGATAATTTGTTATAAAAGGATAATATATGTTATTATAAATATTAATATTTTTATATTATAAGTCAATAACATGTTTAAAACCACTATAAAAGAGGATAAATCATGTTCAACTTGAAGGAAGTGTGAACTAATGGACTTTGTCTCAATTTGACTTTATTGAGGAATAATGTAATGTTATGCATCTAGTTTATTTTATTTGAAATATGTACATCCAAATTTACAATTAATATCATCATTAATTCATAAATAAGGTTATTTTTTGTTTCATTTTTAATTATTTTATATAAGGTTAATTTAATTGAAAATTACTAATTGGTAAATAATTTCATAACTCAATTTTTTTTCATTGGGATATATTACTTCTTAATTGTCTTTGACATTATGCAATTATGTGTGTAAATAAAAGTTTCTATATTATGTTGTATTTCTAATTATTTTAAGTGTATTTATAGCTAATAAACATAACCAATTCATTTATTTATTCTCACTTCAATTTTATGATCTTTATAAGGGTTTATTTCACAATATCATTCTAATCTAGATTGTTTATTATTAAATTTTAGTAGAAGGAAATTATTTGATCATTGAATAATATGATTATTTAATTTTATTATCCTATGTTTAATCATGAAAGTTTCAAGTAATAGTAACATTATTTCTATTCTTTGGTACTTAAAATAATGGAGAAAATACTTTTAATAAAATCTGACTTTGATTCTTTCTTTAGTCAGAAATCTTTTTTCTTCTAAAACCATGTGTTATAAAAATGTTTTCAAAAATATTTTTAACCATTTTGAAATGATTTAATTTAAAAAATTACGTATTTATACTCTTTAATTTTTTTAAAGAATATTCTTTTCATTTTAAAAATAAATCCCTTTTGGATTTTATTGAAAATTTGAATGGAATATTTGTTTTAACATATTCAACATGTATGTAATTTCCTAATTTCATGAACACTAAATATTTTAAGGATTACATTAAAAGTTTATTAGGTTATTTACAAACAAAATTATCTTTCATAATGATTTATGAACTTTTAGATTTAAAGATTATTTTTTAAATAAAACGGTATTTTCCACAAGAATGTTTTTAAAGTCATTTTTATCATATTTATATTCATAAAAAACCCCTTTATTCATTAAATAAGGGGTATATGTTGAATTGATAATTTCCTTATTCAATTTTTGCATATTTTATTATTATTTTTACCAAATAAATTATTGACATTCACTTTCTTGATTCATTTTGGTAGTTATTATCTTTCCCCTGAAATATTAACTTACCTTTGATAATTGGAAATTAAATTTTCCATAAATATTCATATTATTTATCATGGATATGTTTATTTCATAAACTATAAAACATTATTAATTATGGATTTTACTTTTAATGTTATTTAATAAACTAACGAAATATTTATACATCTATATCCTTTACACAATATGTACATTTAATGAAAACAAATATTGATTCATGAATTAAATTGATAATTATATATGTGAGGAATACTTTTTACCGGTAGTGATAGGTGGGGAACAAAATTATATATCCCCTTGATGAATTGGTATTTTTATAAGGGAAATAATTAATCTAGCATTAAATGGGTTTTTATCTATAGTTTTAAAACATATTGAAAATTTTCTTCGTGGTAGAGGTATCAGGTGCCTCAGAAAATGACATATAATGACTAAGAATTTCCATCATTATTAATTAATTTTTTATTATCAATTAGATTTTCACAATTGTAATATCTATGGATGCATTTAATTATTAATTATTGATTAAATGGAATGTGTGTTCGGGTACATACATTTCCATATGGATTATTTTTTATCTTTTCATGATAGTCATGTTATTGATTTAATTGAATGTGTGTTTCATTGTTTACTTATCTATATTGATTATAACTTATATTATTATCTATTTTTTTTTGAAATGATATTATCTCTGGATTCAGTTTGTTCTCAATTTATTGATTAATTGGAAACCAAATTCTGTTATTTACTCTTCCAGGATGATTAGGTATTATTAAATAATAAGAGTAAAATTATTTAAATGCCATATGGGTTCAATTATTTACATTTCCATGTCATTTATGATTATTGATTCATTATAAATTCCACTTTAGTTAACCCTTCTAGATAATTTTATCTCACCCTCATTCTGTTTCTTTTCATATTAATTCATTAAGTGTAATGTGATTGATATGTAAAGATATGCAAGAGGGGAAAACACTATTCTCTAAAAAATGTGTTATTTATTTTTTCAAATGTTATTTGAAAATCATCTATCTAACTAGTTTATCAAGACTACCAAAATCTTTGGTTCTTTAGGATGTGATACCTGGTATCTTATTCCAATGTAATAAAGGCGACATCTTATCTAGTATATTAGGGTTGGGGCCTTTATAGTTGGTATCATAGGTAGTTTATTAGAAACATGGGGAACTAGATTCAAGAAAATATAAACTAAGGATCATAACCCTATGAAATACATTGGATATATGTATATAATAACATCCTAATGTTTTTTAATGTAATATTTAATTTTTATTTTCATAGAAATACATCCCTATATGGATACTAAAAGTAGATGTTCTTCTGAAAATGTTGTACATAGGGGTGGTAACTCTAAAAATGGTGCATTAATATTGACAAAGTCCACACTTGGTTTATTAAAAACGACCTTATTGTACACCTGGTTTCACACACCTAGGGGATATTATTAGGATAACTCATATTTTTCTTCAAAAACCATTATGAAGGATTTGAATAGATAATGAAAATTAATAACCTAGGTTAAACCTAAGGTGTATTAAAATAAAATCAAGGTGTACCAGAGGAATGGGAAAATGTTTTATGTATGAAAAAGAATGGCATAATGAAATGAATTTAAAATCATAAACTAAGAGTATGGTGGAAGGAAATAAATCTCATCACAGGGATCCATTTATTGTTCATTTTATTAAATGTGTGGAACCTGGGATTATCCAAATCAATGACCTATTATAAAGGTTAAACCTTAGCCCAAGGAAGGACCTATGTGAAAATAAAACTGATGAAGTATTTATGTATTATAATTCAAGAATTAAATTGTATAATTATTTTTCGAATGATATTTTGGTTATAAGAATCATGAAACATTTGATGACTTTGTTTAATTTTATAATTATACATATCTTCATTGGCATAATAGTTATGGATACTATCATGGGTTTATGATTTTAAGGATTATCATAAGCTCAAAGTGTTAAACACCCCTTTTAGGTTTTATATGATGGGATTATACCCAGATTAATGATATTTTGGGAGAAATTTATGGAAAGTATATGTTTTAGTGAATAATTTATTTTAACAATAATGTATAATAATATTTAATGTTGATATGATCATTAATGGAATTGTAATAATAGTAAAATAATATTATAATACTTTTGGTGGGAAAATGTTATATTGAAAACCTTTGTAAAAAGGTTATTTAATTTTTTATTATATTTCAATGGTTTCCATTATATTTTTTTGGGAATATTATATAAATTATATTAAGATAGTATTAGGAAAAGGAGAATGAGAATATTAGGTGACAAGCCAACATATCCAGCAAGTCCATGGGGCTTAAACCTTCAATTGAAGTCTTATAAGGGTTTGATTCCTACCATTCATCTACATGATGCCCAAGTTAATATATCATTTTTTTAGTTAAATGATTTAATGGATTATATTAATGCCAAACCAGTGGTGTTACTATTGAGGATTATAAATGAATGTACTTGACAACTATTGAAACCCATATTAGTTTTGGAAAATTGTTAGAGATAGATGAAAATACTTTTCACTCTTTTATGGATCTTATGACCCATCAAAAGTAAATTTTAGTGATTTAGGAATAATTTTTTCATTTCATGGAGTATTTGAGGTATTTTAAATTGATCAAAGAAAAATCAAAAGAGGAAATTATGATTATGAAATAGAAACATATCAAGTAAGTATATTTACTTATTTTCTTAGTTAGTAAAAGAATTACCAAACTTTAGGAAAATTATATTGAAATTAAAATATTAACTTATTAAATTCATATTTTATTAATCATATGGTCATTTAAATCATTTTAGATTTTTGGTTTTTAGTTCCTTTACTTTCCATTAATAATTCACATTCTTATGATCAATGAACTCTTTCATTCTTTATAATTATTTATGATTTTATTATTTGTATATATATTTACTTCCCCCAAATGTTCACAAAATTGGAATCTTAATTATTGGTTATTCTATATGACATTTTAAATTCCCTCTTTATCTTATTAATAGTATTTTTTATTGACTCTTTTTATTATATGAGTTTTCAACAAAAGAATTTCCCACTATAAAACACTTTACCAATACCAAGATTAAATTTTAAAAAATAAATATATTTAAGGTAAGTAGAATGTAACACCAAAATATTATAAAATAATAAAATTTTATTATATATAATATTCAAAATGAAGCACTGAGATAAAAAAACAAACAAAATATATTTCTTTAAATTTAATCTCTTCTAGAGCTTGTGGAATACACAACCCTAAGTTTAATTATACCATAATATATTATAACGTTATATCCAAGAAGTGAAATTAATGTGTTTGAATTGTAATAAACTAATTACTGAAAAAATAGTATTTATTTATTATAAATAAAATAATAATAATTTCTAACAAAAAATAAATATTTTCTAAAAACAGTATTTTTTCTAAAAGACAGTTTTACCACATTTTTCACACATAGAATAAAATTAATTTTTAACAATTATATAAAAATTATTTGATAAAAATTACTACATTTTTACTTCATAATATCAAAAAAAATTGGGGTTATTTTTTGATATTTTTCTAAAATGTTTCATTTTTCATGAATAGTGAAAAATACCAAATTTTAATTGAAATCTTCATTTTAATTTAAATTTTTAATAAAGAAAATATATATATATTTAATGGGTTTTAAAGTAAAACTAGTTCAATTATATATCTTTTAATTAAATTTTTTAAATTTTAATCATTCTCATATTGAATTCTGATATGAATCATTGTAAACTTTTGAAAAATTTCTCCTAAAAAACTCACTTTCTTATCGTGTTTGCGAGATTAATTTTAAATTAAAATTTGAAAATTATATATATGTAATTTTAAAAAATGTATTAAATATTTTAAATAATAATAATTTATATTATATAAATGGTAAACTTATTGTTTTTCAAAATTAATTTTGAAAATAGTAAAAAATATTTACCACAACTAGGGTGAAAATGGATTTACCAGGGCGTTAACCTTAAATGATAAGGGATAAAATGAATTAATACTTTTATAAAATATATTTTATGTCCATATTTTAATCCTATTATTTATATTTATATATAATACTACATTTTTAAATATTATTTAATGTGAAAAACTTTAGTAGACATTTCTCATATAAAAAATTACAAGTGAGCCACTCACCTCACTTATAAAAGACCACCCCCTCACATCTCCTCTTCACACCATCAAACCCTTTCGGTTCATCTTATACATGACCCAATAACATAAAAAAATACCTCCTATAATTATATAAAGGTTATTTTGGAAACAAATCAAATTTTTTATTGATTTTGGTGTAATCCTAAGAATGTTACCTAAGGAAGAGGCAACGTTCTTGATCGAACATTTTTATTTTTTAATTCCTCCACCTTATTCAATTCTTGTTAAACCATAATGATATTATAATATTAGTATGATAAATATACTGAGATTTTTTTATTATATTATAATTTCTTAAAAACATACCAACATTCATCAAATGTTTTATGAAATCATCTTCCCTGTGTACGGTGGACTACCATCTCTCAAACTTATGCCATTCCTTTTTTCAATACCACTTCTCACAATTGGATATAATGACAAATATAATGTATATATTTTATATTTATAACATAATTATACCTATTTAGTTATTATATCATATTTTTTTATTTCCATTTCTTATGGGGTACGATAACATCCCTTATGTGTTCGGCGGACAACCATCTCATGCCTCGATGTGATTCGTATTTCACTAAAAATTTACATGGAAAGTAATGAGGATAAAAATAATGAAGTTATGTGATATAAAAAAAATAAAAATGATATTAATGAATTATTTATATTTATAAAAATATAACATATAATTTTATTTGTTACCTTTTCACTCACTTAACAATGATAACATTATTCATGGACTTTTGAACTACTACCTTAATGAAGTGATGTGACTCTCTTTTCATCACCACACCATGTGAATGATATATATAAGTATTTTTAAAGAAATAATATGGTATTTATGATATTATTATTATTAATTGATGATAAAATGTTACCTAACTCCTTTCCATAATGATTTTGAAAAATGGAAACGTTACTCCAGCGTATGTACAACTAACCGTCTCCATGATCTAAACATACATTATTTCTCATAACCTTATTTCATGACTGGTTTCAAGTATAACTGATGTATAAATATGATAATTATTTCATTATTATGTTTCTTTATATGATGAAACTATATAATATACACAATAACCAGAACTTTCATGATAAATCACAATAGATAAAACATGGTAATTAAGAGTTGGAATAATAAAATTAATGAAATATTATTAATGAATGTGTGAGAAGATGTTATAAAAATATAATATACGATATAAGAAATATTTATATGGTTATATTATAAGTTAATAACATGTTTAAAACCACCATACAAGATTTTAATGTAGGTTCAATCAGAAGGAAGTGTGATGTAAGGGGCTTTGTCTTAATTTAACTTAATTAGTCATATTCTAATGTTATGCACCTAATTTAGTTTTTATGGTGTTTATACTATCTATTTTACTTGGAATATCATTATTCATTCATAGTTCATGATATTTTCTGTTTTATTTTTAATTCTTTGAACCAAGGTGAATTGAAATTAAAATTACCATGTGTTAACGAATTTTAGAACACAATTTCTTTTCTATGGGTTATATTTGTTCATCATTATCTTTCAAATTGTAAGATTTTGTGTGTAAAGAATTTTGAATTTACTTTGTTTTATTTCCAATTTTTTATGTGTATTTATAGTTTATACACATAATTGATTCATTGAATAATTCTTATTTCAATGTATTTATCATTATATGGGTTTATTTCAAAATATCATTCTAATTGAGATTTTTTATTCTTGAATTTCAATTGAAGTTAATTATTTGACCATTGTCTAATATACCCATTTAATTTTCTTCTACTTTGGTTATTCAAGATATTTTAAATTAATAGTATCATTTTTTTCAACTCTTTGGTACTTAAAATAATTGAGAAAATGTTTTTAAGGATAACTGACTTTATTTCTATCTTTGGTCAGAAATCTATTTTCTTCCAAATGCAATTTTTGTAAAAATGTTTTAAAAAATGATTCATTAAATAAATTTTTACCCATTTTTACTTTTTAAAAAATATTTTGAAAAGAACCTTCATTTAATTTTCAAAACAAGGATTGTTTGGAATTATATAAAATGTTAATGGAATCATTATCTTAACATACTCAGTATGTATAAAATTTCTTTCCATAACGGCCACCCAATGTTTTAATTGTTCCTTTATAAGTTTCAAATATTATTTTCAAATAAATTATTTTCCAAATTTTTTTTGAACATTTTGTTTTAAAAATTTATTTTTAAAATTAAAAGTATATTTACCTGAATAATTTTTTAAACGTCTTTTTATAGTATTTATATACATCTACGACAACAACCCTTTATTATTACTGAATGTGTATATTTTGTACTGATATTATCCTTATTATTTATATAGATTTTTTATGATCATTCTGACTAAAAAATGTAATGAAATTTACTTTCTTGATTCATTTTTGTATTCATTAACTTTAATTTGAAATATTCTCTTACTGTTGATCATTGGACATTAAATTTCCCATAAATAACCATATTATTTATCATGGATAAGTTTATTTTTTAAACTATATAACATTTTTTACATTTGGTTTTTAGATTAAAAGTTATTTTATTAACTAGGGAAATATTTATAAATCCACCTTCTTTACTTAATACGGATGTTTGATGATAAGGAATATTGATAGATGGATTAAATTGATCGTTAAATTTGTGATTAATGATTTGGACTTATAGTGTTGTGTCAGCCCTAGGAATATATTTCCTCTTGATTCATTGATATTCTGATTATAAAAATCGGTAATCTTGGATTAAATGGGCTTCTACCAATAGTTTTGTATTGTTTTGTAAAATTTCTTTATAGTATAGGTATCATGTTCCTGAGAACATGATCTTCAATGATTATGAATTTCCTTCATTAAGAAATCAGTTTTTATTATCCATGATATTTTCACCATGATATTATCTATGGATTCATTCCATTCTCAGTTGTTGATTAAATGGAAATTGTGTTTAGTTATTTATATTTACATATTCATTATTCCTTATATATTCATGACAGTCAAGTTATTTGTTAATTTGAATGCGTCTTCAGTTATTTAAATTTCTATATGGATTATGTATCTATATTATTATATGTGACATTTTCGCAATGATTTTATCTATGGATTCATTTCATTCCTTATTTACTGATTAAATTTCATTTTTTCAGTTACTTACATTACCATATTGATTATGTCTTATTAAATCATGATAGTCAAATTAACTAATTCACACATGTGTTCAATTATTTTTCCTTATCATGTCATTTATACTAATTGATTTTGATGTTAAATTACTCTTTACTTAACCATTACAAATAATTTGATATTACTCTTATATTTTTTACTTTACTATGAATCCATGAAGTTTACAATGATTGATATACAAGGATATTCTAGAGGGAATAATGTTATTCTCAAAAAAATTAATTTTTTGTTTTTAAATGTAATATGGGAATCATGTATATATCTAGTCTACCAGGAAAAAAAATCTTTAGTTATTTGGGATGTGATACATTATATCTTATGAAAATATAATAAAGTAGACATCGGCTTTGGGTTACTGGGGTCAGGGCCACTACATTTACCATAGTAGTCCAATGATAAATGATGAGTTTCTAAAGATAGGCTTCAATTCAAGTCTCCCCAAACCCATTATATATAAACTCAATTAAATATGATTTACGTAGAATCTATCTATAATTATAAATAGTATATAAAATATTAAAGATATTTCCATTATAAATCTATGTCTATTAAGAGTTTATAAACATAATATCGCCACTATATCCAATAATATACCAAATGTTGTATTAGAAAAAAATTATAGCACAACACTTAAAGGGTTTAGATCAGATACCAATTTTTAGTTCCCATATAAGATATATAATGAACTATATGGGGTGAATTAATGAGTTTAAAAATTTTAGGAAATTAAATTAGAGTTAAATCATTCCTTCACCATATGATGAAATAATAAATAATGAATACAGCGGATTTTTAAAATAGTCTGGATCGAAGTTTCCCTATGTTTACTATTTAATTATCTCTATTTAGGTATAATAATGGTATGAACTAAATGGAATATATTTTAAATGGTATTCAAAACTTTATTCAAAGACACCTTTTCTAGTGAGGGAAAAACTAGAAAAAACCTTATCATTTAAAGGGGATTCACAACCAGTTATAAAAAAAATCCTTTTACTAAGGTATAACCTGATAATGAGAAAAATACTTATGGAAAGGAAAGGCATAATGTAGAATAACAACATAAGAATAAAAGAAAGATAGAAATAATTAATTATAAACACTATGGTAAACAGTTTAGGTAGATAAAGGTAGAAAAGTCCATATTATCTTGAACAACCATGAATATTCGTCCAAGTATTACAACAGTAAGGAAAAGTGATCATGAAAATTATTATGTTTTTCCTTTACTTTAAATTAAACACTTAGATTTTTCTTGATTCAAGATCACATTGTTGTATTAAGTATGTGTTTTTGAATTGATTTGTAGGGTGTAGTCATGTATCCTTTATATATTTTTCTTTCATTGAATAATAGTCTTCAACAATTACACACACATTTTATAACCATTATAAAAAATTTAAAATAAATAATAATTATGATACCCATAATATTTTCTATGATTATCAATCTAATAAACAACCATGAACACCTAGTAAAAACATTCCAAAATATCATCATTGATATAAAAAATATTTTTAATATTTTTCGAGACCTTGAAATAAACTCTCCATAACAATTAGAAATGAATAATCATTCAAATTATTTCAAATAATATAGAAATCTAAAAAAATTGTTTCCTTAAAAATAAAAAATTAAAATATATTTCCATAAACATATATATAATTATCCATAACAATAATATAAATATATAATAATTCTAAGCATACAAAAAATGTATTTCTATTGTTAATGTATTAAATAATATTCAATAAAAATAAAAATAGATTAAATTCTAATTCATAAAACTTTATATTTCTTAAGGTTCAATGAATAAAAAAAGTTTAAAATTTTTAGAAGGTTTATGACTATAATATGGATTAACATAAGGATCAATCATTAGTTAAAATACCACGTCACTGAAACATCATATATTTAAAATTCAACTTTTTATGGTTTAAAAAATGGTTAATTTTTTTAAAAAAACATCAAAAAATAAAAAAAAATTAATTTAAAATGAATATAATAATTAAGGAAAATAATATCAATATGAATAAATAGATTATAATTTAAACAGAGAATAATTAATTAATGTACAAAAATTAAAGAATAAATAAATTCAATATCATTAATTTATTCTAATTTTTTTTAATCATTATAAAATGAAATTGTTTATTTTTTAAAAACTATTATTTAAGGATATAACAAGAGAATGAATAAATATGAAATTTATAAATTAAGGATATAACAAGAAGCTAGGTATGATTCATCTACACTCCAGGCCGCAAACTCCTAAATTGTAGTTTTAAAACATGGCCAGGATTTGAAAACCAAAATGCAAAGAATACATATCCCAAACCCTTCTCTTGAAAATAAATAATTCTAACATATTACACATCTTGAGAATAGTATATAAAACACAACATATCATTCCCTATCATGCCTTTTTGAGCATGACCATCAACCCAACCACAACTACCCAACTCTATTGAATATCTTGAGACCCTAGGACATGCTTTACTGTATCGAACCACTAAGACTCTATTTGAGGGTAGAAACTACCATATAGTTCCTCAAGAAGGCCATAATTTTAACTTATATTTTATCCTTAAAAGCTGAGTATAACTCGATTGAATTGAGGAATCTCACTAGACACTTGGTCTCCTGTACAACACAAATCAGGGACTAAATAGACCCATAAACAAGTTAGAAGTTCTATAAAACTATTTATAAACATATAATTTTATACACTATCTATGCTTCAATAGGGTTATACTACTTGACCATATTTATCTCATGTTTTTTACCTCTCCCTTAAAAGTCCCACATGCAAGAGGGTCCATGTCTGAAATTTAAAATCAAAATTTCCCATGAGAAATTAAAAAATTGAGTGATTACCCTCCTTAAAAACCCAAAAAATGTATATTCAAAGACCAATGGATTCCCAGGATTGGTAGGACCATTTTCATTATCTCAATTATCTCACTCAAGGAGATCCATGGTTGCAAGGATATTTCTAAATACTTTCCAACACAATTCCAATGGAACAACACTAATATTATTATTCATTATTATCTATCCATTTAAAACACCTTACCAGATCAACTAGGGCTAAGCATATGTATTAAATAACACATCGAACAAGATAATTACACTCCAATTTTGGTTAATAAATTATAAAAAACCTATCCATTGATGTTATATCTTTCAGAAACTTTAAAAAACTCCAACCCATGCATGACACACTCAATTCACTACCAAATTTCTAGACCTAATCCTTTCCTTTAATTTTAGGCCCACTCAACCCCCTTCAATGAATTTTGGAACTAAAACTGAAGAGAAACCCATGAAATAACATGCACACATGGTTAATGTAGAGACCCAAATCTTGACGTACATGGACATTACATTACTTTTGCGGAATACTTAATACATATCAAAACAGACACCAAAGGACAGTAATAGTTTAGAGTCTTTGGAAACTTGGAATATAATCTTCTAATCTTAGTGAAAGATCATCAACATCTCCCATAAAGATCTTCCCCTTTTTTTCTTACCTAAAACCTTTCTTTAAATCCTTGGGAAAAGAAAACAAAAAATGGGGTGAGCTCAAATGCCAAGTAAGGGTAAACATAGAGAACATAAAAAATCCATAAATATTTAAATGAAAAAACTTAAACATAAAATCTAAACATCAAAATCTTGAGAAAAGACATGAATCTTGGAAGTACGTAAGGCATATATCATAAGGGAACATCAATCATGATAAAATATAATGGGAATAAAACATGTAATATTGGAAACCATTAAGCACATGATATGATTTCCATAGTAGCCAAGGCATTACTACCAAGACCATCTTAGTGGAAAAAGTCCCTTTCTGAATCGAGTTCACTCCTCATTCCAGTCCTGTATCACTGAACCGGATTAACTTACCATTCCAGCCATGTATATCTCATGATATATAAATCTTTACCCAAAGAATTGGAGGGAGATATAGGACCCACCCATCTCATAATGAAATCATTCTTACTTTTTCCACAAAATAAACATAAATCATTCATCATAACCCAAAGAATAAAATGGGTTTCATAAACATCATCCTAGCATCAAATAATCCATATTAAACAAATGGATATCATTTCATCATAAGAAAAATCACACCATGTAAATAATAGAGACATTATACTTGAAACATAAACATGCTAAATAATGTCATCTTAGATGGAAAATAGTTTTGATAAAACACTTGAAATGAATTCTTGAGAAAGATATCCTTTCTTCTTCAAAATCATTTTCTTTTTACAAAATTCCACGAAATATTAAAAGAAAATTATTATGTTGAAAATATTCAAAAAATATTGCAGGGTAAGATTCATTAAAATGATACGTTATGAAACTGTAAAAATCTGTTCACGCCGTATAAGTTAAAAATAACATTCTTCTCGTACTTTTGTCGGAAAAGTCAAAAATTTCCTTGCATGGTAAAAAAAATATTCCTTTCATAACATGTGGTAAAATTAAAAAATGGGTAAAAATGACTTTAAGCATACATAAAAACACTTTCATAAAACATGTAAATGGAAGGTAACAATAACCCCAGTAAATACTTACGAATAAACAATCTCGGATAAGATTGAGATTGGAATAATTATCCCTTACCTTATGTCTGATATGCTTCGTATTTTTCGAACCTCCTGTATAATGATTTAAATAATGTCATTTACTTATGACAGAATAATATTCATTGTTATGATATCATATATGGTTCACTTATGACTTTATATTACCCGTTCTTTTGTAAATTCCATGTTAAAGCACCGTTTTGGGTAAAATCGTTTCATTTATCGTATGAGTTTTGACTTGTTGTTCTTGATATTATTACTTGTATCCTGATTTAAATAATTCCAGAATGTAAAAAATTATTTATATATAATATATTTTCATCATATAAATATATATGATAGATCGATAAATGGAATGAAATAGACCGTTCATAGAGACGGTAGGTCGTACGTACGCATGAACACAGTTTTCGTTTCCTTATTGGAATGAATGGAATTAATTAGATGACATACATATATATATACATAAATCCAGTATCATTATTATTTCATATTTTTCATTATTATTCATTATATATACTTTATAATCATTCATGAATGGTTGACATGGAGAATGAATCTCATCGCGTCGTGGAGACGGTAGTCCGTACGTACGCACGAGCGATGATATCATTCTCATGATCATGGAATTGTATTGAAGTGTATGTATAATATTTTAGAATCAATATCACTTTAAAATAATCATATATAGTTATTCTCTATACCATTACACCCATCCAAGTAAGGTGGTGGTGGAAAACAGATTACACCACGACGTGGAGACGGTATACCGTACGTATGCACGCGCGGTGATTTCGTTTTTTGTAGGATGGATATAAGGTTAAATAAGGTTGTTTCATATTTATAATAACATATAATTATATAATTAATAATTATGTTATTACTTTATAATGAGACAACTAAAGAAGAAGAAGTATAAGAAGAAAGAAACTTGAGAAAATCAGAAGAAGAGATTACCTCTTCTTTGACGCACCTCCTTTATGATTCCTCTTAAGGATGTAGAGTTAGACTTTTGAGAATATAAGAACCTCCATAATGTTTCTAGGGAAGTGGAGAAGAGAAATGTGTACGGGTTGGCCGAGATTCAAGGCTCAAAAGGGTGTGAAGAGAAGAGGTAAGGGGTGCCCTTTTTATAAGGGAGGAGAAGGGCACCTTAGGAAAACTTAAAATATTATTTTATAAAAAAGTCATATTCGGTTTTTAATAGCTTCAAATTGATTTATTTCGAATCTAAGGTGAGTATGGGTCGAAATACTCTCAGAAAATAGCTTTTATACAAGTTTAGTTTACAATTTTATCCTTATCATTTAGATTTAACTCTATGTTAAATAATTTAACTTTTACCGTGTCTTTTTGTTTTCTTACACTATATGGTTAATAAACTTACTATAACAAGCCAAACGAACCCCAAGTGGTTTATTATTAATATATATATCCTTATCTAAGTCATTTTGCCGAACCTTAGATCTTGAGGAATAAAATAACAATTAATAATATAATATTTGTTTTAAAAACTATTTTATGTCAATTTTGACATTATTAGGTACTTGATTTTTTTGAAACTCATAACAGCATGATTAGTTCGAACAATGTTAATTAGATCAATACTAACATGTCATATTAACCTATAAAATTAGCGTAACTCATAAAAAGTCTCAAATTACATTTATTTGAGTATTTATAACATCAGTTATGTTAAAATTTCATTAATAAAGTAATTACTGCATCATCATTGTGTCATAAATAAATTAAATAATTTAATGTCTAAAAATTATAAATAAAATATCAATATGTAATAAATCTTTTTATATTTATAATGAATATTTATAGTCAAATTTATCCTATATTAAAAATGTTTTAGTTATTAAACGTTGATTTTTACTATTTTAACTATTCTTTAAATAAAATAATAATAAGTGTTCTAATCTAATACAAGTGGACCTAAATGGTCATATTTTATTCCTAAGGTTGTTTTTGGTTGAATTACACTTATCCAATAGAATTAGTACATGTGTTATGGTAATAATAATAATATCATTTTACCCTTAATTACCCTATTTACTTTTAACCGAGGTAAATAAGAGTAAAAAGTTGTTATTCACCAAAAAATATTTTCATCTCATTAAACCACATTTTAGTCCTTGATATTAACTGTGTCTCTCAGATTTTTGAAATTTTTCTCATAGAAGCGGTAAAATTATTTTTTATGTGAATTTTCAAATTCTCCTGGGAGGTGGGTAAAAGACAATGAAAAGATCAATAAAATTTTTATATATCCAACATTATTATAAAATGACTCCAATGAATTTCATTGAACTTATATAGGTATTATGTATCAATTTGGACCTAAAATAAATTTAAATAAAATAAATAATTATTTAAATAAAAAGTCGGTTTTTAAATAGTAACCTAGTGTTTTCACTATTTATAAAAAATTGAATGTTTTCAGAAAAAACCAAAAATTCACCCTAGGCTAATTTCAATATTCTGAATCCAAAAATGAAGTCCATTTTGAAAGATAAAATTTATAAATTTTTCAAAAAGTGGGTATTACTATTCATAACGACTAGTTTATATAATATTTTAATAGTATATCTTTGTTTAGTGAAACTCGGTATTGCGTACAACACACGCTATCATGGAAGGTCGCGATTGTGTGTAATGTAAGCCAAGTCAGGGTTACGTGTTGTGAAAGACTCCTTTGTTGTTTTGTATAACAGAATCCAACCATATTTCATTTATACATTGAATATATATATATATATATATACAATCAATGTTGCGTAGAATAACTACTATCAAACGAACTTGAAATTGTGTGTAACACAATACAAGAATAGTGTTGCGTAAACTATAAGCTAATATGGTGTTGCGTATAGTGCAAAATAATATTGGTGTTGCGTACAACACAAGACATCAATGAAATTAATAAGAATAATCCTCATAAAATCTCGGGTTGTTACATTCTACCCCCCTTAAAATGAATTTCTCCCTCAAAATTTGTCAGGGTTATAAATGGTTTACTACTCAAATGTTTCTTTAATAGAAACCCACATCATAAAAAGGAATACCAAAACTTATATTTAAAAACTAAAGTATGAAACGTAAATGTTACCCAAATTAACTAATCACTAGGTTTCCACAGAGGAGAATATAGGTGAAAATATGAATATGGAAGAGAATCTAACCGTGATGTTCTGATGGTGAGTGGTAGAGAACATGGCTATAAAAACTACAACAATCACAAAGCCATAAATTTGTGATGATCTAAGGTACCATCTGATTCATCAGATATAAGGGAACTTGGACAATATTTTTGGTTTTCAAGATCATTTCCCTATAGTTGAAGAATTTGAATTAGAAGAAATACTTACTTTATTTCGGTATAATCTCACCGTTGTTCGTGTCTTGAACAATTTCCACTTCATCTCTTAAAGAAATGAAGTTGAATTTTTCATTCATGAGGTGTTAGAAGATGATGTGATAGAATGATGGGTCATTCCATCTGTCTTAAACAAAATGTTATCAAAAGTTATCAAATATACATAAGTCCATATATGGTGAGGTTAATCATATATGATTCCAAAAATGGACTTATACTTTATCTATCACACCGTTTAATATAATAAAACTAGTTTTTAATAACCAGGGACTTCCTGTTGGCCAGTGGTAGGCGATAAAGGCCTGTCTCACTTTGGTTGTGGGTTCGATTCCCATAGCCTTGTTCGACGCGAAGAGTTGTCGCTCGTCCTATAGGTTTTCCTTTTTCTAAAAATATATTATTGTAACATTCCATTAATAATATCGAAAAAGTTATAGCCTGAATAAATACTAACTTATATCCAACATAATCCATTCCATTCTTTAGGCTTATCCAAAATACTTCTGTCCAATCTTATAGTATAAAGAAAAAGATTACTAGATATGTCATCTACCGAGCATGTGAATACCATCATTTATCCCCCATATAAGATATATCTTGTTGGTCACATTCCAAACATGTGAATACCTTAATCATGTATTCTCCTAAAAAATTAATACCCATTGAATCTTAGTGAAAACATGAATGATGTCAAAAGATAACTCTTTCCACATACCAAAATAAAAAAATTCTATATACTCAAACCAAGATTTAACTTTTTCATTACATCAGTCATGAGCTCATGAATACTGTCAAACATTTCATTTTCTATTTATCCCTTAATTATGTGCATATCATCTTCTTTCCAAAAATATCTCAATCACTTTACATGGTTACCGGTACCATAAAATTATTGAAAACTAAAATATACCAAAACATAAATATTACAATATTCCACGATACTATATACAACATTATTTTGGAATCCCATTACATAAACACTTAATCATTCCACCACATCGTTTTCATATTCAACATCGCCAATAGTGATCGCATGTGACTTCCCTTTGTCCTTTGCCTTAAGTTGTTGATCATGTCGATCATCATTAACCCATGGATTAGGGCATTGATTAGCGTAATTCCCCATTTCCTTGCAATTGAAGCGTTGAAGTGTTAGTGGTGAATTCTCTATAGTATTTTATTTATTCACATCATTAGAAACCCTTTTTCCATTACTTCGACACTCAGATGCTCGATGACCTTCTTTTCCACACTTAAAAAATTTTCTAGTCCCTTTAAGACAATATCCACCATGCTTCTTTCTACACTTTGAGCATAAAGAAACATTTATCTTTTTTACACCATTATTCTGAGATTTTTCCTTGAACTCTATCTTTCTTTTCTTGTCCAAACAATGAGATGGAAATGTAACACCATCTTCCATTTCTACCTTGATATCACAACGCACAATTTATTCATAGCTATTGAAGTCTCTTATAGCTAATTCCCTTCGAAGACTTGGTTTTAAGCCACTGAAGAATCGATCAACTTTACATTCAGGTTGGTTGATAAAGACGCATGCATACCTGGAAAGCCTTGTAAAATTCACTTCGTATATACCAACAGATTCATCATCCTTTTGCTTAAGCTTAAGGAAATCCTTTTCCATCTTTATTCGATGAATACAAGGGAAGCACATATTGAAAACTAAGTTATTGAAATCATCTCATTCCATGTTTTCAATTTTATCTCGGGGCCTCATATTCTTAATTAGAGTCCACCATTGATCTGGTTTACCTTCTAAATGGTAAATAGCTAGAATTAATTTTTCATGTTCCGAACAACGAAGTATGGAAAATATCTTGTCAATGGTACTAATTCATTGTTCAGCAACAAGTGGATTTGAAGACCCACTAAAAGAAGGTAGATGTTTCCTCATGAAGGACTCAATAGAATATTGTTCCCTTCTCTACTCATTTGAAAGTCCATAATGATTCATAGCTTGTGTAATTATATCAATAATATTTTTCACTCCATATCCCATAACATTGGTTTGTTCAGGAGGACAATCATTTCATTGTCCATTACATTGATCAACACGGTTCCTTTGGGTTCTAGCCATCGTCTAAAACCCAAAAAGAATAGTGTGAGAGGTAAAAATCATGCTAGGGAAAACAACATAATAAAGGGGAAGTACCTTCGATATCTAACATCTTATGTTAAATTCTAATATCGTTTTCGTAATTCTAGGACTACAATCTATATGTATACTTAACCTTAGGGACATCCCTAGACATACCATAAAATATCTCTAGGGATCTAACTAAAGTTTTCACATCCTAGTTTCCAAAGGTTAACTAAACCATTCCTCTGATACCAACTGTAGAGACCCAAAGCTTGATGTACATGGACATTACATAACTTTTTCGGAATACTTAATACATAACAAAAGAGACACCAAAGGACTGTAATAGTTTAGTTTCTTTGGAAACTCGGAATATAATCTTCTAATCTTGGTGAAAGATCTTCAACATATCCCATAAAGATATTCCCCTTTTTATTTTCTTGCCTAAAACCATTATTTAAATCCTGGGGAAAAGAAAACATAAAAATGGGTGAGCTCAAATTCCTAGTAAGGGTAAACATAGAGAACATAAAACAATCCATAAACATTTAAATGCAAAAACTTGAACATAAAATCTAAACATCAAAATCTTGAGCAAAGACATGAATCATGGAAGTACCTAAGGCATATATCATAAGGGAACATCAATCATGATAAAATAGCATGGGAATAAAACATGTAATTGTGGAAACCATTAAGCACATGATATGATTTCCATATTAGCCAAGACATTGCTACCAATACCATCTTAGTGGACAAAGTCCCTTTCTGAATCAAGTTCACTCCTCGTTCCAGTCCTGTATCACTGAACCGGATTAACATACCATTCTAGCCATGTCTATATCATGAGATATAAATTTCTACCCAATGCATTATAGGGAGATATAGGTCCCACCCATCTCATAATGAAATCATTCTTACTTGTGGCACAAAATAAACATATATCAATCATCATAACCCAAAGAATAAAATGGGTTTCATAAACATAATCCCATCATCACATAATCCATATTAAACAAATGGATATAATTTCATCATAAGAAAAATAATACCATGTAAATAATAGAGGCATTATAATTGAAACATAAACATTCTAAATAATTTCATCTTATATGGAAAGTAGTTTTAATAAAACACTTGAAATGAATTCTTGAGAAAAATGTCCTTTCTTCTTCAAAATCATTTTCTTTTCACAAAATTCCACACAATTTTAAAAGAAAATTATTTTGTTGAAAATAGTCATAAAATATTGTAGGGTAAGCTTAATGAAAATGAAGCGTTATGAAACCATAAAAATTCATTCACGCCATATAAGTTAAAAATAACATTCTTCTCGTACTTTTGTCGGAAAAGTCAAAAAGTTCCTCATTTGGTTAAAAAAACATTCCTTTAATAACATGTGTTAAAAGTAAAAATGGGTTAAAATTACTTTAATAATACATAAAAACACTTTTAGAAAACATGGATATGGATGATAACAATAACCCCAGTAAATAGTTACGAATAAACAATCTCGGATAAGATTGAGATTGGAATAATTATCCCTTACCTTATGTCTGATATTATTCGTATGTTTCCAAACCTCCTGTATAATGATTTAAATAATGTAATTGACTTATTAAATAATCATATTCATTGTTATGATGTCATATATGGTTCACTTATGACTTTATATTACCTATTCTTTTGTAAATTCCATGTTAAAGCACCGTTTTCGTAAAATCGTTTCATTTATCGTACGAGTTTCGACTTGTTGTTCTTGATATTATTACTTGTATCCTGATTTACATAATTACATAATGTAAAAGAATATTTATATATAATATATATTCAGCATATAAATATATATGATAGTTTGATAAATGGAATGAAATACACCGTTCATGGAGACGGTAGACCGTACGTACGCATGAAAGCTGTTTTCGTTTCCTTATTGAATTTGATGGAATTAAGTAGATGACATACATACATATATAAATAAATCCAGTATCATTATAATGTCAGATATTTAATTATTATTCATTATATATACTTTATAATAATTCATCAATGGTTAACATGGAGAATGAATCTCATCGCGTCGTGGAGACGGTAGTTCGTACGTACACACGAGCGATGATATCATTCCCATGATCGTGGGATTGTATTGAAGTGTATGTATACTATTTAAGAATCAATTTCACAATACAATAATCATATATAGTTATTATCTACACCATTATACCCCTCCAAGTAAGGTGGTGGTGGAAAACAGATTACACCACGGCGTGGGGACTGTATTCCGTACGTATGCACGCATAGTGATTTCGTTTTCCGTTGGATGGATAGAAGGTGAAATAGGTTTGTTTCATATTTATAATAACATATCATTATATAAGTAATACTGATGTTATTACTTTATAATGAGACAACTAAATAAGAATAAGTAGAAGAAGAAATAAACTTGAGAAAATCAGAAGAAGAGATTACCTCTTCTTCGATGCACCTCCTTTAAGCTTCCTCTTAAGGAAGTACAGTTGGTATTTTGAGAAGACCAGAACCTCCAGAATGATTCTAGGGAAGTGGAGAAGAGAAATCTTCAGGGGTTTTCCGAGATTTAAGGCTCAAAATGGTTCTTACGAGAAGAGGGAATCAGTGCCTTTTTATAAGGGGGGAGAGGGGCACCTTAGGAAAACCTAAAATATTATTTTATAAAAAAGTCATATTCCGTTTTTAATAGCTCCAAATTGTTTTATTTAGAAGCTAACGTGGGGATTGGTCTAAATCCTATCAACCAATATGTTTTAGACAAGTTTAGGTTACTATTTTATCCTTATCATTTAGATTTAACTCTATGTCAAATAATTTAACTTTTACCGTGTCTTTTTGTTTTCTTACACAATATGGTTAATAAACTTACTATAACAAGACAAACGAACCCCAAGTGGTTCATTATTAATATATATATCATTATCTAAGCCATTTGGATAAACCTTAGATTTTTAGAAATAAAATAACAATTAATAATATAATATTTGTTTTAAAAACTATTTTATGTCAATTTTGACACTATTTGGTACTTGATTTTTGTGAAAATTATAACAGCATGATTAGTTCAAAAAAGTTTAATTATATCAGTACTAACATGTCATATTAACCTGAAAAATTAGTGTAACTCAAAAAAGTTTCAAATTACATTTATTTTGGTATTTTTAACACCAATAATGTTAATATTTCATTAATAAGGTAATTACTACATCATCATTGTGTCATAAATAAATTAAATTATTTAATGTCTAAAAATTATAAATAAAATACAATTATGTAGGAAATAATTTTATCTTTCTAATTAATATTTATAGTCTAATTTATCCGATAATAAAAATGTTTTAGTTATTAAACTTTGATTTTAACTATTTTAACTATTCTTTAAATAAAATAATAATAACTGTCCTAATCTAATCTAAGTGGACCTAAATGGTCATATTTTATTCCTAATGTTGTTATTGGTTGAGTTAAAATTATCCAATAGAATTAGGACATGTGTTAGGGTAATAATAATATCATTTTTACCCTTAATTACCCTATTTACTTTTAACTATGGTAAATAAAAGTAAAAAGTTACTATTCGCCAAAAATTATTTTCATCTCATTGAACCAAATTTTTGTCCTTGATATCAACCATGTCTCTCGGATTTTCGAAATTTCTCTCACATAAGCGGTAAAATTATGTTTTATGTGAATTTCCAAATTCTCCTGGGTGGGTAAAAGACGGTGAAAAGATCAATAAAATTTTTATATATCTAAAATTATTATAAAATGACTCCAATGAATTACATTGAATTTATATAGGTATTATGTA
Source organism: Viscum album (assembly GCA_963277665.1). Lineage (NCBI taxonomy): Eukaryota > Viridiplantae > Streptophyta > Magnoliopsida > Santalales > Viscaceae > Viscum > Viscum album. Next base: position 1,741,240,716 of record OY728155.1, read on the forward strand.
TCTATTTTGACATAAAAAAAATTTAAATAATATAAATAATTATTTAAATAAAAAGACAGTTTTTAAATAGTAACCTAGTGTTTTCACTATTCATCAAAAATTGAAAGTTTTCAGAAAAATACGAAAAATTCACCCTAGGCTAATTTCGATATTCTGAATCCAAAAATGAAGTCCATTTTGAAAGGTAAAATTTATAAAATTACAAAAAGTGGGTATTACTATTCATAATGGCTAGTTTATATAATATTTTAAAAGTATATCTTTGTTTAGTAAAACTCGGTATTGCGTACAACACACGCTATCGTTGAAGGTCGCAATTGCGTGTAATGTAAGGCAAGTCAGGGTTGCATGTTGTGAAAGACTCCTTCGTTTTTTTGTATAACAGAATCCATCCATATTTCATTTATATATTGAATATATATATACACATATATATACACTCAATGTTGCGTAGAATGACTACTATCAAACGAACTTGAAATTGTGTGTAACACAATCCAAGAATAGTGTTACATATACTGCAAGCTAATACGGTGTTGCGTATAGCGCAATATAATCATGGTATAGCGTACAACACAAGACATAAATGAAATTAAAAAGAATAATCCTCATAAAATCTTGGGTTGTTACAGTTAAGTAAAATAAATACCATCAAACTCAAAGATATAGTTAACTTTATTATGTTAAGACTCATATAATATAACCCCAATCCTCTAATCCCAAAGAAACCTTTAATGGAAGTAACCATGAGAAACAACATGCTAGCATCCCAATTTATTTCCCGAACACTTATACTGACAAAATCCTCATCAATAAACATAAAATGAATTATTTTATTTAAAAAAAATAAATTAAATCCATGAAAAAACTGATCTAGAAACATATAATAAATCAAACAATTAGAAATATACAGTAATCATATTCCAAAAATGTTCTCTAACCACTACAAAAAAATGTCCATCAGGACAGTCATATATTTCCATTTCATGGGGAATTATAACAAAAATTTAGCTCAGTGAAACAAAAAAAATATGAGAGTGGGAATGAATAATGAATGATATATAGGAAGAATCAATTCCTTTTTCTACAATAAAAAACAATAGATAACCCCCAAATGTAATGTGGAACAAGCTGGAATCCAAACGGGAAACTAAAGCTAGATGTATTTATGAATTCCCTCCCATGAGCCAATCATGACTCAGACTTCACCAGGACATGAATCTAGTCACATGATCCCATAGGTATCTTATAATAACATTGTTTTATTCCCATTACAACAACAGATATTACCCATACATGTCACTTATCAGACTAATGATTGTCCCAAAAAGACAATACATGTTATTTAATTGTGTTTTTTCCTCACACACACACACCCTAGGAAACATCCTATGTGGTCACCCATCTTGACACTACTCCAAGTGAAGCAAAATTAACTCGGGAGTTCCAATCAGGTAGTATCTTGGAAGTAAAAGTGTACTTTATTTACATGGGTAGTAGAATTTATCACTTTAATTATCAGTTTTCTATCAGTGTTACACTCTCCACCCATTTAACATATAATTCACTCATTATAGACCACAAAAATCAATCCCATGAAGTTCCTCTACACTTCCAATTAGGTTTTGGATTTGATACCATTTTGAAACACCCTGACCTGAACTAATGGGTCTTAGTTTGAATGTCACATGACCTCATGCATGCATCCTCATACACAATAGGATAAAAACTAGAAATAATGGTATATTTATGTTAGTGTGGAGACTATACACACAATATCATGTCATATGATCAATAATAAAACACAATAAATATAATAAATAATCAAAGTGAACATGATGAAATGAAATAATGAAATTCATGTAAAATAATAAGAAGAAGATCCCCAAGTGGCAAGATTGTTCAATATATAATGCATTAAATAAATAAATAAAAATAGGGAGGTCCATGGAATTATACCTTGGTGCCTTATTAGATCCATAATCCCATTCTCAACCATGAACTATAGGTCCCATTTTTTTGGCAGATCTCTATTCATGCAATCTATAAGAACAAAAAAATTCTTGAGTAGGGTGTGAGTACAAGACTCAGTAGGACACCATAAATTCACCTTTATCCTAGTGTGATCGATTATAATAAATGTATGATAGAATAATTATAAATTAATAATAGAAAAATAATCATAAAATCCAAAACTGATAAGTCATGCACTAAACATTCCTCTATAGACCCCTGAATTTACCTATTCAGATCCATGCTAGAAGGATAATAAGAATATATCTGAAGAAGAAAAGTAGACACTAGGAAATTAAACCCATTCCTTGAAAACCTCATGGAATCATGTATACATACGACTTCTTTCTCTCCTCTTCCTCAATATGTAATTCTACTCCCAATTCAACTAGGCATCAAGTATTCCATGAGAAAATCGACTGGGCATAGAACATGCTTCTCAAAAATCAACTAGGCATCGATTGCACTACTTACAAATCAACTAATAATTAAGAAACCCAATAATAGTCTTCCAATTCCATGATATTATCATCAAAATGGCTCTACAGTATCATCATATCTCCAACCATTTCTTAGTTTCATCACCAAAATCATCACAAGTCAATTATACTCACACTCTAAGGGATAATCATGTCACGACGATCCACTTATTCTGAGAAAAAAGATCAATATCTCAAAATTAAGGTAACATATATATACAAGGTACATCATAAATGAAAGGAATATTTATATAAGAATAGACTAGAAACAAATAATAACATGTGATCATAATAAAACATGGAAACAAGATACCTTAGTATCTCACATGGAATGAAATATCACAACTAGTCTCACATTCTAAAAACACACCCACACATGATCAAAATTAAACAACATTATCAATTATTCCAACACATAAATTATAACATGGAAACATGTGAAAAGAAATCCCAAAAAGTTAAGTAAATTTCTACATTAGGTGGAAAAATCATTTGACAATAAGGGTTGAGGTTTGAGTTTTTTTTCACCATTGAATCCTAGAACCATTCTTATTTTCCATGATTTAGAATTATCATCATATTATATACTTAAAACATATAAACTAGATTAAATTAAATCTAGATAAGATACATTACTTCTTTAGAAATTAAAAATAGGGATTAAATTATCCTCATCAAGATGAACTCAATGACACTGAAGACATGTCAATCCGATCAGAATCAGAGAAGATATAGAAGGGAGAAGTTTGGAATTATAATAATAATAAGGGAGGTAGAGTATAAGGGTTAGGTATAAGTGAGGGAGAGGTGCATGAGGATTTTCTTGTGTGTGTCTTTTTTAGGTGACTCTGCTCTCCTACTTTTAAAATAATGTTTTCTATTATTCAGTTTATCATTTATTATTTCCATCTTTCTTATTATTTCACTTTATTTATTTCTCTCTGTTCTTAAACCCATGTGACACCCCATAACAGAACATGGGTTTATTTAATTTAAAACCTCCTTAAAAACATATAATAAGTCATTAAATATATTCTAAAAGTCATATATTTATACACACATTATATATATATATATATTTACACACTTTCATATACATATATACACCCATACACATATATATACATCGATATATATATATATATATTTAACTCAAGTATATACATATTTTACACACATAATCACAACCAAAAATACATATATACTCCCACAAACCAGCTTATATATACATTATACACACACACACATATATTTATAGACACATTTTCATACACACACATTATATATTTTCACACCCTCAAATACTTATATATATATATATATATATAAACCATACATATATATAAATTTTTTTTAATTTAATATAGAAAAATATAGTTTTCCATATTTAATAATAAAAAAACAATAATAATTTTTTTATTGTTAAATATACCCCATAATTAATACCAGACATTTTTTTAAAAACATTCATTAAATATCGAAAATAGAATAATATTTTTTATTAGTCACACAAAATAATTTATTTATCACAAGAAATAATATTATCATTATTACTTTGACCACCATATAAAATATTCACCCAACCAATATTTCAACAGTAAAACAATTATTAATTTTGAATTTAAATTTTCATTCTTTTTTGACACAATTAATAATAATAATAATAATATTATTATTATTATTATTATTATTATTTTTATTAACACCCCAATAAATTTCTGATACTTATGTATTTTATGAGTTCAATTTATCAAATAATTTGATAAATTTATTCACAAACATGTATTCTATCTTTTTAATACATTTATTAAAATGAAAAAATGTAAAAAAATTACCCTTATGTGCGATTTAAGAAAACACCTGATGGACATAATGGTTATATCACATCTAGGTTAAAATCTGCAATCACGATTTATTGGGGTTCTCAAATTTCTCAATCAATATTATCATTAAATAGATATTTTATTATTTTAAATGGGTCATATAATATATTTAATGTTATTATTTTATCAATATCGAAGATCTATTAGCCTTGAAATCCTTTGTTGACTAAGTTCCCAACTCCAAATATATTCTTTTAAATATTTTAATGTGTTTCGAGGCAAAATAGATCTGTTTCATCTATATGTATTTTACCCTTTTATAATGACCTGAAATCACATTATGTTTAAGTTTATTAAACAAACTGGTTTTTTATATAAAAAAATGATAAATTACAAACAAATATGGTTTTATTATCGTCAATAATTGATAAAATTAGAATTATCTCCCTCTAACAACTTCTCATCATTAAGAAACATCTCAAGTGGTCTTGTTTGAATAAATCTCACCACTAATCTTGAACATCTGATTCCCACTCACACATCTCCAAGGTGGAATCTCTACAAAATAGAGATAATTCTAAGAACATAAAAAAACCTTATCATGTCTATGGGATCCCATAAGGTTCTCTAAGGAGTCTACCCTCACCCCATGGTATACCTCTCCTAGAACTAACCAATGTATCATCCATATAATTTAGTCATAGTCATCATATATATACTAATATAGAAACATAATCAATTCAACTAATTAGTGCCATTAAATATTTATCAGAACTACATGGAAATACCGATATATTACACATCAAAGAATCAATCCCCAGAACATAGCACTATTAAAGTCATTTTATTAAAGATCTAATATAAAGTAAATAAATAGGTATATAGTTAAAATGTGAACCTACCTGATTGGCCATGATGCATATGCACACCCAAAATCTCATAAAGAAACATCATGTGCATTAACTAAGGTGATTTAAATAAATGGAAATAGAGAAACATAATTTCTAAAACTTTATGGAAACTTGAAGGTCCACTATACACTTTTGGCTAGACACTATTATAGGTCACCTACCTAAGTCCCAACCATAATATCTCCTATCCACAGTATCCCAAATCAAGGAAAAGAAAATAAACTTTTTTTTAATCTTAGTTCTCTGATTTCATCATCTATAAAACTCCATGGTATCATCACATCACCAAAATATACTTAGTTCCATCATCATCCTTATCACAAGTCATGTGTACTTATTCTCTAAGAGAAAATATTGTCACAATGGTCCACCCATTATATGCATAAGGAACGATACCTCCAAAGCAGGGTAACATATATATAAAAGGTAGATAATACATGGAAATCAATCACCATTAGTATAAAGTAACAAAACACAATAATTGATTATCATAATCAAACATGGACACAAGCATCATTAGTATCAATCACCAAATCAAGTATCACAATGGGTCAGGCACATTACACACACACACACACATATGCGATCAAAATTAAACACAACTATCTATTATACACACACAAACAAACATACACACACGCTCGTATATATACGCGTGCACACACACACACAAATATTTTTATAAAAACCCTCATATATATAAAAATTATAAACACACACACACCCGCATATACAAAAATACATACATCTATATATTTATAACCCACATATAGATATACACCAATTTTAATTTAACACACACAAATATTGTTAACCTAATTTAATAATAATAGTTAATACCATAATTTTTATTATTATTAAATATCTCCCATCATTACCACCATAAATATTTCAACAAAAAATTAATTAAATACCAATAATAGATTAATAAATTTTTATTAATCACAAAAAACCATATATTTATCACAAGTACTTATATTATCATTATTACATTGAACACCAAAGAAAATATTCACCCAACTCATATTTACACCATAAAATATTATTAATTATGTATGAAAATTTTGATTCTTTTTTTACCTAAAATAATAATAATGATACAATCATTATTATTATCAACTACCCAAAAAATATTCAGATATTGATTTATTTTATTAGTTCAATTTATCAAATAATTTGATAAATTTATTTTCAAATATATATCATTATTTTTTAATAAAATTTATAAATTAAAAATGTTGAAAAAAATTAATTTTATATGTAATTTTACCAAAAAAAATGAACACAAAGGTTATGTCACATCTAGGGTAAAATCTGAATACAATATTTATTGGCGTTCTCTAATTTCTCAACCTAGAAACCATTTTGGAGAAATTCCATTATTTTTGGAAAATAAAGCCCGTTTTATATAATATATTTAATATTTTTATTTTATCAATACCGAGGCACTATGGGTCATAGAATCTAGTACTAGCTCAACTCATAACTCTGAATAAAATCATTTAAATATTCTAATGTGTTTCGAGGAAAAATAGATTAATTTCATAAATAAGGATTTCACCCTTATGTAAATCCCTAAAATCATTTATAAGTTGTTTTTTATTGAAAAAATAAATTTCCTTATAAAAACACTTATAAATCACAAGAAAAACAATGTTTTATTATCATTAATATTAAGGGTATTGAAAGTACCCCCCTCTAATGACTTCTCATCCCCAATTTGTATCTCCAGTTTTCTTTTTTGAACAACTCATGCCACTAAGCTTGACCATCAGGATCACTCTATCATGTCTTCAAGGCCACATATCTCAAACAAACATGATTTTAAAAACATACACATAACATATCTAGTCTTTGGGATCACATAAGGATATCTTATGAGTATACCATTACCTCATGGTATACCCCTTATTGAAATAACCAATTTATTATCCCTACACATTATTCATATTCATCATACATATACTAGCACAACATCATACTCAGTTCAAAAAATTAATTCCATTAAAGATATATCATAACAAGGCTATACAGATATATCACACAAAAGGGAATCTTTCCAGAATATATAACAAGATTTATGTAATTCAATTATAGAACTAATATGTGGCACAACAATAAGTATATACATTTAACTTGAATCTAAGTGCTTAGTCAATATGCATAAACACACATGAAATATCCTAAATCCCATATCAAAATCATGTGCATCACCCATGGATAATTTAATCGATGGCAACAACAAAACATAATTTCCCTCACTTTCTAGAAACTCAGAGGTCTACTATACATTTCTAGTCAGGCACTGTCATAGTTCCCCTGCCTGAGTCACAACCATACTATCTTCTGTCCACCCTATCCCAAATCAAGGAAAAGGGAAGAAACAAGTTTGTGAATCCTAGTGCTCTGAGTGCATCATCAACACAACTCCATTGTATCATCGTATCACCACCCTGTGATTAAGTGCATCATTCTTATCATCACAATTCATCAATACTCCCCCTTTATGGGAAAATCATGTCACAAAGGTCCACCTATTCTAAGCACCAAGAATGATACCTCCAAAGAAAGGTAATATATATTCAAGAAGGAGCATGCAAGAAAATCATATTAACATGAGAATAAATTACTGACACACAATAACAGTTGATCATAATTAAATATGGAAATATGATACTTTAATATCACTCGTAGAATCAAATATCACAACATGTATCACAGGTGACACACACACCAAATCCTACAAAACATGGCTTTAAGAACATTGGTCATTAATAGTGCAATAAAAAAGTGGAAATAAAGGTACCCTTTATTACCACTAAAACAAGCCTTGATAAAGGGTACCTTTTATAAACCATTTTTTTTCTATCACTGATAAAAGACACCCTTTATCAGCATATTTTTTAGTATTGATAAAAGACAACCTTTATCAGCACTTTATGTTTAGCGCTAAGAAAATACGCCATTTATCAGTGCTTTATTTTTATCCTCACAAAGGAATACTTTATCCGCAATTTTTTAGTGATGATAACGACATGAATAAAATTAAATTTTTAAATAAAAAAAAATTATTTCTTTAAAATAATATTAAATTTTTTATTAATTAAATAATTATTGATAAAAATGAATAAATTTATTATATTGTATATAATTTATAAATAGTATATATTAAATATATAGAAATATGTAAAACTAAAATTAAAAAAATAAAAAATAAAAAAAGTAAATTTAGAAAAATAGTAAACATTTTATTAATTAGATAATTATTGATACTCTTAATAATAGTATATATTAAATTTATATAAATATTATTTATATGAATCAAAATATTATTTATGCTTAACAATAAATATATTAATATATTTAATGAATAATGGTTTATAATTAAAAAATAATATGAATTAAAAGTATTGACTAATTGCATCGAATAATGGAAATAATTGAATGTCATTTTATTTTTCAATTTAACATAGATTTAAAGTATTTTATTGATTTCATATATACGTAATTAATTAATTTATATATATATATATGCACACACAAAAATACGTTTTATGAATTTAATCTATTTATATTATATATATATATATATATTTACTGTGTTGTAATATTTCTAATATGTATTCACCTTTATTTCAATATATATCCAATTTTTTTAATGATTTATATTAATCAAACTTATCCAAATTTTTAATATTTTACACATTTTTAATTAATAAATTTTAATCATTTTTAACATGCATGCACTTATGATTAAATATTCATTAATAATATAAAAAATAAATTTGTAAAATAATATTAATAAAAAATATTTATAAATGTATGTTTACTATTTCTATACATTTATAATTATAAATAAATAAAGAATAATTTTTTAAATGGTATTTATATAATTATAAATAAATAATTATATGATTATAATAAATTTATTAGAATAAACAATATATTTACTATATATATATAAATTATATATATATATAATTATATAAAAATTATTTTTTAAAATAGTATTTATGTAATTATATATAAATAATTATATATTCAAAAAATTATAAAATTATTATTTTATAAAAGTATTATTCTAAATATTATAATTATATATAATAATTATACCTTTTAAAAAATATATATTTTTTTTAAAAAAGTAATGTAAGTATTTATTAGCGCCAAAAAAGTGCTGATAAATCTTTATATATATCAGTTCTAAAAAACATTGTTAAAGATTCATTTTATCAGTTCTTATTAACTTAACACTGATAAAATATTTCTTTAACAACACTTTTATTGATGTGTTGATAAAAGTTTCATGATCTATTTTTAGAACCCTAACCATCACGAACCTATTATAGATATCTTATGCACTTCCTAGAAGCAACCTATTTTTTTCATTCCTCATTGTTGAATCCATGCTCAAATCTAGGCTAGAATCACGAACCCTATTATTCAAGGCTCGAATCTAAGGCTTGAGCGATTCAAGGGTTGATTGAAGCCAAGTATTGAAAGAAATCCATGTTCCTTGATATCTCTAATTTCACTCAGTTATCCACTATCCCTTCTCATCCCAATCCATGTATCCCAACTAGTCCAGTTACACTATCCTATAATAAAACAACCCAAAATTCATTGATTTTTCTTTTGAATGAGGTCTAATCCTCTTGAAGAAGCCTATATTTTTTAGATTAAATAAAAGTATAAAATATGTACACTTAAAATAAATATATGTAGTAGGTTTGATCTCTATGTCATTTTATTCATTTTTTCTATTCTATAAACATCAATGAAAAATAAAAATGCATATAAGTGGACCCGATAATAGCTTGTTCGACAAGATTCCCACTTAATGAATGAATAAAATATAATCCATCTTTTAACAATAGGATATAAATTTGATTCTTCCTAAATTATTTATATTGTGCATCCTCATTTTTTATGTTATGTATGTTCTGCTTTCAACTTATTGGTATGCTGCACGCAAATATGAGTGAGAGTGAGTGAATTCATCAAGTGAGTTTTTCTTCCTAGAGGAAGAAGAAGAGATATTATGCAACCAAGTAAGGAAGAATATCCATTTTATTTTTATGTTCAGATATTAATAGCAAGAAAATTTATTTTTATTATAAGGATTTATTTAAACGATGATATTTTTATAGAATTATAATATTTTAAAGAGATTAGTTGTTTATTTATTTTAACAATATTTATTTTTTAAGGGTATTTATTTTCATATTTTAAATTTTTATTCCAATAAATTTTCTTATAAAATATATATTTCATTTGAATTATAGGAATTATCTTTGAATAGATATTTATTCATATTATTTTATTATAAGTGATTATTTTTTCTTTATGGAAAGACTTATATTTTTCAAAAACAATTACCATATCATGTAGATATATGCATATTAAGTAGATATATGTATATGAAATTATTTTCAAGTTACTTGAAATTTTAAATAATGTTTTATATTCATTATAGTATTTTTATTTTTGAAATATAATATAAAACATTGAAAAATTATTATTTTTTATTGTTTAGTGGTTTTGATTTTATTAAAATATATGTTTATATTTCAAATAAAGAAATTTATTATTTTATTCCCCTGTAATAAATAAAAGTTATTATCATTTGATGTTTATTATTTATAATTAGTTTTAAATAATTAAAACTATCATGTCTTGTGTGAAAAGTGTATATTAAATCATGAATTTCATTTTTAATATAAGATATAGGCATAACCTTAGCTTGTGATATAACATGCATGGATTAGTTTTATTATTCAAGTACATGTATGTGTTTTTAATGAATCATCCCTTTTTTCTATCATCTTATTATGCATGTGCTAGTTTTGTTATTCATGGTTTTTTGATGTATAATAGGCTCCCAGAACCTATATTCCACGAAATTACCTCTTTTTAATTATCAAAGTTTGAAAAATTCATCCATATATTGGTCAATGGTGACAATAGTTTGGAATATTCCATTTCAAATCACTTAGGAAACACTTGTTCATATTTTTATCGATAAATTAATGTGCTATAATTTCCTTGATTCACCTATAAACCAAGGAAAATGTTTCACCAATCATAGATATCTCAATATCATACCTCATATGATCTATAAAAAAATTAATTGTTCTTTATCAAATCCTCAAAAGTTATTTCTTCAACATATATGAGTACCAACATCCTTTTATTAATCTTCTTCTAGATGTAGAGGTTGTGGTCAAATATACCTCACTAAAAACCATGCTTTCTCAGGTATTAATCCAACCTTAAATAATAGGTCCTCAATGATTTTTTATCTTACACCAATAATTATTCAACTGGAACACATGTCTCTCATTCTCATCCATAATAAACCCATCCAAGTTCTCAATTTGTAATCCCCCTTTAATAAATCCATTTAGGAAAATAGATTTGACATCCATTTGGTACAATTTTAACTATATTTTCACGAAAATAGCTAAAAAATCAAATAGTTTCCAACCGGGATATGAGAGTAAATTTATCATAAATTTAAATTATTTTGATTTGAGAGTTCTCCGTAAACACTATCCATTCTAAATTTTGATCCACTTTTATATATTAAAAAAATTTATTATGAAACATCCACATGGTTATGATAAAATTTATTTCCACCATCCTTGGAACAATTTCTTATATCACATTGTTCATATTTGGATCAAGCTAATCATGCATAGATTTGATCCAATTATATTTTTTTCATGACTATATAAATGATTTAGGCTCTACCTGGTATAAAACAAGGTATTTTGTAGAGTCTTACTCCTTTGAGTTTTCAATGAACCTATATGATCTCATTAATTACCTCTGATGTTTCATCATTATTTTAAATATTAACAATGTTCTCATTCTAATTATTAAAAAATGCCTTTGAATTTTATCTTTTTACTATAAAAACATATAAACCCACCCATTTTTAAGACAATATTTAATTGTCTCATTATCCAATATGATCAATTTTTCAATACCAAAAATCAATTTTCTCTTTCAAAAACAATTATCCTCATTATTTCTTTACCATAAACATATCCCTATGGTCAACAATGTTTTGACTATAAAATCATTATCCATAAAATTTATGTATTATTTCATATTTATGTTCGATTAATTTCTATTTAATATTACCCATATTAGTTTTCTTTTATAAGTGAATTATTTCATTCAAGTTTGGGTGGTTTTTTCGAAGCATCTCATGTTTGTAAGGTATTGGACTTTGAGCCTACAACTCAGATAATTCCAACAAGTAAATGCATCAGGAATGCATACAACCATCTAAAAAGGGGGAATTTATAATACTTATTTAATTAATTTTGTTATCATTTTATCTACTATTTGTAAGTTAATTTCTTTATCATTTTTATCGAATACTCAATTAGTTTTTCCAATGATAATTTAGAAATTCATATTTTTTTCCTACCTTTTGAAATAGGCCACAAAAGAGATAAAATGATTTTTTCTACCAATGATACCACATTTTCAATTTTCATTAACATTATTCATCTAACCGCTAACAATGCATATTGATTCAATATTATTAGATGAAAAACTTTTCACATTATTGAACGATATAAGAGTAGAGTAATATCATGTTCCCATTGTGGAAACTTATTATTACATAATAGTTATATGATCTTTTTTTTCTCTTCTAAATTTCAATAATGGGAACGGTTTTTCGGCTAAGAACATCAAGTCAATATGAAGTGTTGGTAGTTCGATATAGTTAAACAATAGAAACATGTTTACATTGGTATTTATGTTTTTTGGAGACTCTAATATATGTAGTAATTAGGCACACCTCAATCCTACACATGTTTTGAATGTTTTGAATCATAATGATTCATTTTAGTTAAAATTTTCATTGATTTACTAAAAAGTAAAATAACATAATCCCAATGAAGAAACATATTCTGATTGTTTTTATACTTTAGGGAAAAAATCTCTAATTAATTTGAGATGTTTAGGAATTAGCCGCACCTCAATTAGATGCACTTTGTGACCTCTATGAATCAATGTTCCCTTTATGAGTATTAAATCAACAATTTGGTTCAAAAAATTCCACTCAATAAAAAAATATCAAACAAACACTAATTTTATTGATAATTTAGGAAATCAATTCAAAATTAATTTTTTATGTTTATGAACAACTTTCACATAAAATCGATACATGATGTGATCAATATGAGTCATAGTGCGTGTTTCTAGTTTAAAATGATATTTTAGAAAAAAAAATATGTGTCATACTCAAAATAAATAAAATGAATTTATATTATTTTTATACTTTAATAAAATGATCCATTTGTCATTTGAGACATTTATGAATCATCTACACCTCAATATGATGCATGGGGTGACCAATAGTACTCAAAGTGTGTCTTTTTATTTAAAATTGACATAAATTTTAGTAAATACAACAACTGACCTACTCAAAACCAAAAACATGCATTAATAATGTTTTTTATACATTAAGGAAATGATCTATATATCATTTTTGATGTGTAGGAATCAATATAACCTCAAACTGATACACAATGTGCCTGGTATGACTCAATGTGTCAGTTATCAGTTTGAAATTGGTAGATTAGTTCAAAAAATGTCATTCACTGAAAACAAAGAAAACATACACATATTTGATTTATAATTTATGAAATCATTTCATATGTCATTCTTGATGTGTAGGAATTATTTTCACATATAATAGATACATGGTGTAATCGGAATGAGTCAAAGTGCATATTTTCAGTTTAAAATGACTTTTTATTAAAAAAGATAAATGACACAATCAAAACCGGGAAAACACATTTTGATTGTTTTGATTCATTATAAAAATGATTCATAAGAAAATTGGTATGTATAGTAATTAGTTTCATCTCAATCTAATTAACAGTGTGTCTGATATGACTCCACGTGCATCATTTTATTTAAAATTGACACCAATTTTATTAAAAAGGACAACTAACCTACTCAAAATTGAGAAAATGAATTTGGATTATTTTGATAATTTAGAAAAATGATTCATAAGTCATTTTTTGACATGTATAAATTAGTTACCCCTCAATCTAGTACACAATGTGTCCGTTATTATTGAACGTGTCTCTTATCATTTTAAAAAAGACATTTTAGTTCGAAAATTATCACTCAATGAAAACTAAGAAAACACACTCATATTTTCTCTATAATTTAGGAAAATGATTCATATGTAATTTTTTATGTGTAGGAATATGTATCAACTCAAACTAATACACGATGTGACTAATATGAGTCAAAGTGCATGTTTCCTGTTTAAAATGACATTTTAGTAAAAAAGAAAAGCGATGTACTGAAAACTGAGAAAACACATTAAGATTGTTTTGATAATTGAGGAAAAGTATCCATAATTCATTTAAGACACGTAAGAATCATCCATACCTAAATCTGACACACAGTACGACTGGTAGAACTCTAATTGCATCTTTTCAATATAAAAGTATCATTTTTGGTTAGAATATTCATCACAGCATCAAAACTGAGAAAATGATTTTATATTGTCTTCTTGTATTTGTGTTGTAAATTTTATTTCATTTAAATTATGTATTATTACTTGATTTTTTATTTCATGGTGTTTTTGGTGTTGTAGTGTGTTGTTACAACACACTACACTGGTGAATTAGTGTGATGATTCAACACAGTGTAGTATGCCCCATTATTATCACTTCTAAAAGAACTAATAAACAGTCCATTTATCAGTGCTTATAGATTCACTAATAAAATTAAACCTTTATCAATGATTTTTTAGTGCTGATAATTGACTAGAGATTTTAATCTCACTCTAGTATTCAGTTCTTGTCTAGCACTGATAAAATCCATTTTTAACATTGTTAAATCCATGTTTAATAGTAGTTCCCCCACATGTGATCACAATTAAAAATGGTTATAAATTATTCTAACACATAAATTAAAGTTTAGAAATATGTTATACAAAATATCCAAGAGTTAAAGAACTTCTTACTTTATGTGAAAAAATGATATGATGACAAGGGTTTCCATCCATGTTTGATTTCACTAATGATTCCTAGAACCATTCCAATTTGACATGATTTAAAATTATCACCATCTTCGATATTTAAAATGTGAAAATCATATTAAATTAAATTTGGATAATATACCTTAATTCCTTATAACATAAACTTAGAGATTAAATTCCTCTCATCAAGAAGAACCCAATAACCCCAATTTCTCATTAACTGGTTAAGTATTAGAGAAGATATTGATAGAGAAGTTTAGAATAAAAAAAGAATATAAGAGAGTGGGATTTATTAGGGAGAGAGGGGTGAGGATCCCCATGTTTAGGTCATCCTCCGGTTCCCCCCTTTCCTCCTTTTAACATATTTAAAATTCAACCATATATATATATATATATGAAATATATATATATATATTTTTATTTATTTAAATACCCACATGTATATATATACACCCGTATATATATGCACAGACACAGACACAGACCCATACATATAAATATGTTTAACACATGTATATACACATTATAAACATACATACACACAAGCTTACACATATATACACCTGCACATGTACACACACATTATATATATACAAATGTGTAATGTCTCGACTTGGATTCCACTATACCAGTGTTCTAAGCTACTTCATCACAATTCCTCAAGCACACCTCCCTGTATGGAAGATGCTAACATCTTGAAATGTGATTATAAATGTGGTATAGTTGTGAGACAATACCCTTATATCATTTTAAAAAAAGTGAAAAAATATCATCCAAATAACCAAGTATTGAAGCAATTGTTAAACTAAATAAGAACATCCTATAATAATGAACAGAATTCAGTAAAGGCTCAAATGGTCATGTCATACATAAAACACTAATCTTCGGCTGAGACGATCACATATCCAAGAGTACATAAAGGAAACTGAAATAAAAGAAAAATTATATAATTCCATTTCTATGTTGAAACAAATACTCAATCTCAATATAAAAATTCAACCCATCCGGCTCGATCAGTCATGAGCCTCATCCCAACCGATGTCCGCAATCAAGTGAAAATTTACTCGGGTATTCCTATGAAATGGTGACCCAAGTAAGGAATGAGTTAAACTCCGTAGGGAACCAATAATGTAGTCTTGTACATAACCAAAATACTTCAATGTAAATATATGCGAGCTACTTAGTAGGATTCTGATAATAAAAAAATATTAACTAAATGATAAAAATAAAAGAGACAAGTTCACAACTAATACTCAAGGCTATGATCCTAATCATCTGGATGTAGTTCCATATTATATAGGTACATATATTCATGCATATTTATATATCTCCATGAATATAAATATATGTACATGTTCTCATATATAAATTTATATAATAAAGTCAGTAAAAAATAAATAACTCAATCCAAAAAGGATCCTTGGTTCCATGACCCAATCAACTGTAAATCATGTAAAAAGGGAATTGAGTCGAACATCATACCGCTCAATCCATTTATAATTAAATAAATCATGAGGTCTAAAATTTTGACCGATAATACCTGCTTCAACTAGAATAAGAATTTATTTAAGCAAGATATGTCACCATGGGGGGATACATGTCCTAAACCTAGGTTCACCATGCTCACCGGCAATAACTAAGATGAAGTATTCCAAGTATCAACTAGAAATCCTAAAAATGAGTCATTAAGAAAGATAACATACTACTCAATCCACATGTAATACAGTCCAATTTATGTTTCCCAGGTCCTGGTTGATAGGTAATCCTAACATTGTAACTAGAATAATCCCTAAGGGGGTGAAACGTAGGTGATCTGTAAGGAATAATCTACTAATATGATACAACAACACAAAATCATTCAATAACTAGATCAATAGCCTAATCCCTAAAGAAGTTTGGCTGATACTATACTACCATTTCCACCAATCCAAATAAGTATCTAATGACTCAAACTAGGAGATTAATCCCATCCTTGTTGAGCTCATCATCATACTTCTACTCGAGGGAAATTCACCCACCAAATAACCCTTTACATCTTATAGAATGATAGGGAACTATCCATTCCCAGAGAAACCCAATATAAGAGGGGTTTCAAGAAACTCTAATAAACTTACCCTTTTATCCCAAAATAGGGAGGAATCCCAATGAAAAATGGTACTTCAAATAATGGTTAATGTAAAATTAAACCATGTAAGGTCATAAGATGGAACCTTGGAAGTATGTATGGAAATCCCGATAAAATAAGGCTCAGAAGACAAATTCGATAAAGTATGTATGGAAATCCAAAAATATTGAGGCACAATAGATAAATCCAAATAATTATTCATGTGAATCATGATAAGATAATATTCAATAAAAAGGGATCATCATTCGGGTACCACGAAGTATGTCTAGGGACCCCAAAAAAATAAGCATGTAAAACAAATCTAAGGGAGTATGTTTAGGAATAACAATATCACATCATGTTAGGAACACATACCACAAAATAAGATTGACCACTAGATATGATAGATTTATCAACATTAACCATTTGAATGCATAAATAAAAGAATGAGGGTGGACGAACACCTAACCCGCCACTACTACTACAAACTTATTACTTTAATGTTTGACATGAGTTCAAAGGAGACACTTGATACCATCTCTATAAAAACCCTTAATGCACAAGTTCTTGGATAGTCGATCATTTGTAACTCACTGGGGCCCCTAGATAAATATTATAGAGATGTATCTTACATAGAATTTTCAAGATCCATGGGTAAATAGAGGCATCCCTCTTAGGTTCATCTGTGTTAGTATACATGTAAGTAATTCATTTTGGGATCCTAAAAAGAAATGATCATAGTAATCAAAATGGGGATCTTTTTTCATGACCATAACCTCAAGTTGTGGGATGAATTTAGCAATCTAGGGTTGTTAGTGACCCTATTCATTCATCCAGTACCATATACTAATTTTATTTAGTTAAGAAATTCCTGAGAATGAATTTAAATATGGGGATCCCTTAAGAGAAATATTAAGCATCCATATAATACAGTAAACTTTCATAAATACTAAAGGGAAAGTATAAAAGGCCACCTAACTTTAGGATTCTTTCCATCTATTTTCCAAGGCCCAAAAACAAGTACTGAGGTCTATCCTAGCTCATCCAAGTCATACTGGAACTGTCTCACAAACATACCAATAGATTTACTTAAATATTACATTATAATTATTTAATAAAATAAAAATATCTATAAAAAAATAAAACACACCTTATTTTAAAACGAAATAAAGATTAAAATCTCACAATCAAATCTATTTTCACTTGAATGGAAACATAGTACTTACTAACTAAAAGAGGTATAGAAAAAACCTTGAATATGATAAAATACCTAAGAAACAACGTCAAAAAAACAACCCCAAAAATTTAACTAAATGAATTTAAGATTTAAAAATTCACCTCAGATATTTGACTAGAAAAATAATCATATAAAGAAGACCAGATAATATTTCGGGTCACCCTTTTCCATGGAAAAGTGAAACCCCCAACACTGATATTTGACTCCACCAAGACCTAGTTAAATTTTGAAGAAAATCCATAACTGGTGGAAACTAGGATAGAATAACAATGAGAATAGCCCAACATAATTTAAAAAATATAAATATTCACAACAAGCACCATAATGAAAATGAAAGTGTCTGATTCAAACAAAAACTGAAGGGGAACTTCTCAAGGGAAGGGGGGTAGGTGTGCACCGCTTGGGTCATGAGAGGGAGGGTGAAGGAAAAAGGGGGATTATCTATTAAATAATGTAGGAAAAAATTTCATTTTCAAAATTTTAATGAGTCACATGGTATGCATGTATGTTTGAAAAAATTGTGTGCCATCCATGCAATTGGATCTATCCAAGCACCAACCCCACGAATGGGTATTGTGCATGGTTTAACAGACCATGTGACAGCTGTAAGACATGTTTTCAATAAATTTTAGATGACTTCATTTTTTTCCTTATCCTATCTCACGGTCTCCCTAGCCTATGTGTCTATACAAATTAGGCCACATGATTTGGTCTAACAGTTAACACTTACCATTCTCCAAACATGTTCCCTCTACAACACTTTTCCCAAAACACATATTTTTGGGTCTTGAACCACTGAGGTAATCCTAAAACCTGTAAGATACCATACAAACATAATTACAAAGATAAAAAAACATTTATAAGCATTCCAAACTTCATAATTCTATTAATAATCTTCTATCAATATTTGACTGGTCTAGTAAGTCAAAAATTCAAATTCTTTAGGAAATTTCTTGATCGAATAAACACTAGATCTTATAGAAGCCCAACCTTAGAACTTTTCATCCATAATAAGACTAGGTAGACACCAAAAAAATCATCTGAGTTACATAGTTCAAGTATTTTTTTATTAGATAGTTTCATTTCATTTTTTAACACTCAAAACACATATAAGAGTCATTTCAACATACGGTACCTAAGTCTTCAAACCTTGAGCAATGTCGAAAACCACCATCGAAAATCTAAGAAGATGCTTACAAAATCTTGTATAACCTAAGACATGATCATGTCATAATATCTCCAATCATCCAGCTTGTGATGATCCCCACCATGGGTATTGAACTACTACTGGTAAAACCATGTTGTTGCACAACCACCACCAGATTCCCTTATGATAACATGTTTTACATGTCCAAGTCACACTTCTTACATTTTCATCAAATTTCATTCTTGGGGAGTACCCTATTTCCTCAATTTGATCATAATGGTCGAAATCCCATTGACCAATCTCAACCTGGTCACACTGGCTTTTCCTTAAAAATCCTGAGCCTAAACTCGAACTATGTCGGTCTCATCCTAAAAGAGTACTAAACACCATATCTTGCTGACATCATCCAATCATTAGTGTAATTTCAACTCGAACTACCTCCAGTTAACTATTCCTAGGAATTATTGTTTCCCCTAGATGATATATATTCAAAATTATACTTTCATAGCTTTATCTCAACAGAAAACAATATTATTCTAAGCATTCTTACTGATGCTAGTACCCGACTTCTAGTGATGTCTTTTATTAAAACCATCTCACAATAAAAATCGTTGTTGTGCTATAGAACAAACCATAATGGAAGCCCAATCTAGTATCCATGGATTTTCAAATCTACATAGGGATTAATTACCACTTCTGGTTTTCACCTATATCCATAATCTAACTTGTACCTAGCATTTAATTATATATCGAGTCGTATATATTTCATTTATCTAACCAAAAATGAGTTCCAAAACAACCAACATATAATCCGCCTCATGGTCCCACAATCTTCCCACATAAGGGTCACCCTACTATTACTGATGTCCCACTCCTAACAAGAGGAGAATCCTTATTTTTTAATCAATGAAATGAAAGCCTAATCACTTTATCCCATGAACTATCTACTTCTGGATACAATAACCAACATTTCTAGAAACCCACTGATACATGATCATTAACTCACAAAATCCAAGTATCTCCCATTAAAAATCCTCAACAATGGTTTCCAAGAAAACCACCAAATTTGAACTCATCATGAGGGTCAATACCCTCGAATAGATAGTGGTTAACTCCCCACCATAAGGATTACCTTAGACCTCTCCTCGATCACAACCTCAATAGGTTCTATAATAGACCATAAAAAATATTTTTAAAGAGAAGAATCTTAGTCTATAACTAATACTCTCTAAATATTATCATCTCTATGTAAAGATATATATCATGATCATCTATGACTAGTAATACTCTAATATTCCATAAAACTATTTTACAGCTCTCTCGATCCATTATCACAACAAAACAAGATAAAATTTACTTTAACCAAATCTTGACACCTCGTCTCTCGACAATGCATGTCCAGGTCCTGCCATGGGTCAATCTCTTCATGGAACTCAATCCATCCTCAATTTATCCTCTACCATAGAGGTAAATTCATCACTTTAACCAAAAATTCTTAGCAATCATGCTAATGGTATGTTTTTTTGAAACCATTGATCCTAGGCTCACATAAAGCCACTCACCCATTTACGATCTAGATGGTACCATGTATAGACAGCATGTTCTATTATATCCCAAATCATACTCCAATGAGTCATTTGTTAGTAAAACCCTATTGACCAGGCTTCAAGGTATGTAAGTAAAAACAAATCTGAAACTAATTTGTAAATCCTCATAAAAATTGAATACCACACCCATTCCATGATTAATTCCTTAACCATATTTTACATAACATGATTTTAGTCATGAGAATCTACATGTACCCTAACCACTTACTAATAACCAAAACATTGGTTGATAGGGCCAACATCTTGAAAAGTTATACCCATTGTTGTAAATCTTGATACCAAATCACTCTAGGATATTTGAAAAAATCAAAATGTATCAATATGACTTTTAAAAAACTCCAGGCATAACTGTGTATCAGTAACAAATGAGCGTTTAACCTATCACACTACCTAGTAATTCATACATAAACTAGGTCCAACCATACTCATAGGTTTCTCTTGATTAAAATGAAACTTTGACCTATGAGGTACTAAGTGAGAACTAAAGGCCTCTAGATATCTCACCTAGTCATACTAATAAAGTCTCATAATAATGTATCTAGATCTAACCATCTATCCCAAAGGTCAAACCACTTTAAAGGATGTAAAGATAACATTGACATGTAAGGGTTATGAATGTCAACATTGGCCTACTAGGGACCTAATACTCAATGAGAATCCTCATAATGAACTTCTCCCTGGAGGTTAGGATATAACAAAGAAATAACGATAAACTAATACTCATTGGGTATCTATATATGTTAATACCCCCTTGAGGTCAATTTCAATATTAACATTTACGTGTCTATAAAAATAATACAAAGATACTAGACTTGATCACCTAAAATGAAAGGATACAACCATAAAGGGTTTACTAGGGATGAATCAAGGGATGATACTGACCTACATGGGTTAGTTTCATAATCACATGGTTCCATTAAGTTTAATTTCATTCCAAGATATGCCAGAAAATAATATATATTTATTTTCTGACTCTTTAAATATATTAAACTTTGTCAAAACACCCCATGAGGAGTCCAAAATTTGGGCATCATGTAACTTATCAACCTACTACATTCATTGTACCTCCTATTCATGATAATCGAGTCATTAACCTCACCATAAAACATCTAAATACTGATCCACATAACCAACCATTAGAATGAAATATATAATAAAGTCGGTCTAATTGAGAATAATTTTACCAAAAACCCATATGGGAAAACACAATTTAGTTTTTTTGGAAACTTTAAATATTTCTCCACTATTGATAGTGAAATTGTAAAATAGCAGGTCTATAACCTATGAATCATATATTCCAAATATTATGCATGAGATGCCTCCTGTGATTACTGTCTTAGAGTCAAAATCCATCACTATACTCCTTCCTATGGGACAAGTTTCATAAATCCATAATAAATCATAAAATCCACTCAAAATGTGAAACACTAAAAGAAAAAAATCATATATTATAGCAACATTAAAGATTAGAACAACAATCCCATATCCCTAGCAACCACAACTTATTAATAGAACAAATGTTCATGGTCCACCAGTCTGATATCCATCATTGGTGCCAACACATTCCTAATATGCCTATCTACCATATCCAAAATAGTAGTTCAAAAGGAATGTAAAAACTATGATAGTAATTAGAAACATCTTGACCATGATTACATTAAACTAGTTATCCAAGATGATTCAACACAAGTACTCAATTGCTCTTATCTATATACCAGAGTCATCGAACAATAAATTAGGGTTTAAAGGTGGTTTATTAGGGAGAATATACCCACAAATCAGAGTAGCAATAAATAAAATAACCAAATATCATCCAAATAAGTAAATAAATAGATGGTGGAAGAAATAGATAACGTGAACAAGAGCATGCTATAATAATTAATGGAATACAGTAAAGGCTTGAACGGTCATGTCATACATACAAAATTGATTTCCCACTGGAAAGATCACGTATATATATATATATTAGTACATAAAGGAAATTGATATAAATTTACAAGTATCAACTTATATCTTCATTCCAAACCACATACCTGATCTCCACATATTATAATTCATCCTACATTATCAGTCTCGGGCCTAAGACCAACTAGTGCATACAATCAAGTGAATGTATGTACAGTTAACCCATTGATATGGCAGCCCAAGTCAGAAATGAGTACAAAACTCATTTGGGTACCACAAACATGGTACCGTACACAACTAGTAGAATGTAGTGTAATTATATGTGAGCTACTCAGTAGGATAAAAATAAAAGAAACAATAAATAACTGGTGAAAATATAAGATACAAGGCCATAACTGATCCTTGGGTCCATGATCGCAATTGTGTGGACAGAGTTACATCTTATACAGATATATATACATTTATATTTATATATCCCCATATATATGCATATATATATATATATATATATATATATATATCTGTGTGTGTGTGTTCTCAAACATAAATTTATATAATCATGGAAGTAAAACATAAATATCTCAATTCACAATATATACCAAGATTCAGGATCTGGTCAATTGAATATCTTTTAAAAATAGAATTATGATAAATTTTGTACATCTCAATCCAAGTCTAATTAATTTTATCCCTGGGTTTGTAATATCGATCAATAATACATACTTCATTCATTGTCGGAATGTCTCTGAGAAAGCAACATGGCCACTAGGGGAAACATGTCCAAGCCCTGGTTTCATGAATACTTACATTCAATTACTAAGATGAAGGATTCCATGCACCAACAAGGCATCTGATAACTTTGGAACTAAGTTAGATTTCATACAATTGAATCCACCTACAATCCAATATGATGTTCAATTCTCAGGCCCCATAATATAGTCAATTGTGACATTGAACGTTTGATAATACCTAAGGAGGATATCCTATAGAATATATAAATGGAATAATCTTCCGATTTGGTATACAAACACATAATAATTCAATAACTGTCTCAAAAACCTCATCCCAAACAAGTCTAGGAATTAATGTAATGATGCTTGCACTGATACTAGGGAGTATCATAGGAATCAAATGAGAAGATCAAGTCTTTCATTTGGGATATCATCAACATCCCAATGCTTAGGGGAAATGTTCCCACCCAAAAACCTTTATAATTCACTAGATTTCTTGTAGAATATCCATTCCTAGAGTGAACAAGTATACGAGGTGTTCTAAGACACTCTCAGTATCCTACATATATATCCCTAACCAGGGTGGAATCCTAGTAAAAAATAGTACTTCCAATAATGATATATGTAACATTCAATCATGTAAGATCATAAGTTGGACCCCTATAAGTACATCTGACAATCCTATTAAGCTAAGGCTCAGAATCGAAATTCTACATAGTATATCTTGAAATAAAAAAAAGTAAGGCTCAACAGTTAGATCATAGGTAGTACAACTAAGAATCACAATAATATTATAGTCAATAGAAATGGGTCTTCATCGGGTCCCAATAAGTATGTATGGGGATTCCATGAAAATTGTAACAACTGGGCCCAAGTGAAAGCATAGACAACCCACCTTAACATGGTCGTCGGGTCCTGGCTCTCCAGGTACCACCAGATTCCCCATAGACAAGTGGTCCCCATCCTTAGGCCCACCCATGTGCCCACACAGGTCATCTGACTAATGACTATCCCCACAGGCCAACACATGTCCTTTCCAGTGTGCTTTTTCCTCACTCACAAACACCCTGAGATACTTCCCCAAAGGTCACCCATCCTGATCACTACTCCAGCCCAAGCATGCTTAAATGTGGAGTTCTAATTAGTTAGGCTCCCGAAAAGAAATTTTCATCTTGTAAACATGAGTCATTTCATTTATTCATTTAACATTTTATCATTAGGGAGTGTTACAATCACCCCCACATTAGACCACATTGTCCTCGTTGGGGGCCCTACATCTCATCCCAGGCAGTGTGCTGCACTTAAGGCTGGGTACCACCTCTGATACCAAATGTAACAACTAGGCCCCGATGACAGCATAGACACCCCACCTTAACATGGCTGTCAGGTCCTGGCCCGCTAGGTACCCCCAGTTGCCTCACAAACATGTGGTCCCCATCCTTAGGCCCACCCACGTGCCCACACAGGTCATCTGACTAATGACTATCCCCACTATCCAACACATGTCCTTTCCGGTGTGCTTTGTCCTCATTCACACACACCCTGAGAAACTTCCCAGAAGTTCACCCATCCTGATCACTAATCTAGCCCAATAATGCTTAATTGTGGAGTTCTAATCAGTTAGGCTTCTAAAAAGGAAGGTGCACCTTGTTGACACGAGTCATATCATTCAGTCATTTAACCCTTTATCATTTTGGGGTGTTACAAAAATACGGGGCACATAAGAAGGATCCTGGTGATTATGTCTAGGAATCCAAAGATTACATCACATTAGTCACACACACACAAACCTGTAAGCACCAATGTATATGATAACTACATTAACAGTATCCATCTTAATAAAAAAAATATTGAGTGAGGGTATCTGAACACCTAACCCAAAACTAATGGTACAACATTATGTCTTACAATGTTGGTATGGGTTCTAAGGCGACCCTCTCTCCCACCTCAACCCAAACCCATAATGCACTAGATCAGGGTTGGTCAAGAACTGAGCACCCACTAGGTCCCCTAGATCAATACTCTAGAGATAAATCATACTTGGAATCCTCATGGTCTATGGGTAATCAAATATATCCATATTCAGGTCCTCTAATTATAGTATGGGAGAAATGAATCACTCTTGGTATCCTAAAAACTAATTTTTAGAGTCATCCCTTAGGGGATCCTTGGTCATGGTCATATCCTCAATAATGGGGATGAGGATAGCACATTGGAGTTGTTAGTGACCTTGGTTTTTAATCTAATACAATTTTCAAATTTCATTTAGGTAAACAATTCATCAAAATGAATTTAAATAGGGGCCACACTTAGTTTCAAGCCTGATAATCCATATAATAACATAATAATTATTAAATACTAAAGGTTATGTATGATAGAACACCTACCTTAAGTAATATTTCCTTCTATTTTCTAAGGGATGATAGTAGGTTCCAAGTCCCATCCATGCTCAGGCAAGTAATAATGACCCAATCTCACAAAAAATCCATTATAATTAACTAGTTTTAACATTATAATTAATTAATGAAAAGAAAAAATATACAAACAAAGAAAAACCACTTTATCCAAAATGTTTATAAAGCTTTAAAAATCACCAACCAATATCATCCCACTAGAAAGATGACCTAAATCTCATAAAAAACAAGTGGTACACCAACAATATCTAATTAGGTGAAATATCAAAGAAACAACATAACAAACCACCCCAACAACTTAATTAAAATCAATTTAAGATTTATAAATTCATCACAATGACATGACTTGATGGATTGTCATTCAGGGAAATGTTGATGACATCCAAGATCACCCTCTTCTAAGGTAGAGTGAAGCCCCCAACACCAGTATCTAAATCCAAATTGATTTGGTGGAATTAGGAACAAAATCTAAAAACAGTGGAACCCACGTTAGTGAAAAAAGTAGAAGAAAAAAAACTAGGGTGATAGAGTCAAATATTTACCTCAATCTTCTCAATGAATTTGACATTGTCCAATTTTGACCAAAATGAAGGAGAGCTTACCTTGGGAAGTAGAGGAGGAGAGGTATGTGAAACTAGGGTCATGATATAGAGGGGGAAGGAAAAAGTTGTACTACCCTCTAAAATCCCATAAGGGAAGAAGTCATTTTTTTTATTTTTAATGTGACACACATTTTGGACTAATGGTTGGGCAAATGGGGAACTAACCATGAGGTTGGAACTATCCAAGCACAAACTAAAAGCATGAGTATGAAACATAGTTTAACATACCATGTTCCAGCCATGTGACATGTCTTCAATAAATTACACACACCCTCGCTGTTTTCCTTATCCAGCTACAAAATCTCCCCATCCCTTAAACCTATACAAAATGGGTAGCACAATTTGGTCACACGGTTAATACTAACCATCCGTCAACCTACTCCCTCTACCACACTTTTTCCAAAACTCCAGTTTCAGCTCCCGAACATAAAATACTCTCCAGAAACCTCCAAGATATAAACCAATCCTTATTCCACATCTAAAAACGTCATTTAGATGCATTAAAAACTTCAAAATTATATTCCAAATCTTCGATAAAGATTTTTCTTGTCCAGTAAACCCAAAATTCAAATTCCTTTAAAACGTTCCCACTCCAAATAAAAAAATATCATACAACACATTCATATACATACATACATACATTTATACATATATATATAACCCGTTAATATATTTATATGTTATATATATGAACAACCACATATATATACAAACCTATGTATATACACACATTATATATATACGCAACCGCACATACATACATACATACATACATACATACAAACAAACATACATACATACATACATACATACATACATACATACATACATACATACATACATACATGCATACATACATACATACATATTTTAATTTAACAAACACAAATATTATTTTCCAAAACACAAATATTATTTTCCGTGCACATATACATATACATTTATATATATTTATATATTTAACCCATATATACATACATATTTTAATTTAACAAACACAAATATTATTTTTCCAATTTAATAAAACTATAAAAAATAATTTTTATTATTATTAAATATCTTCTATAATTACCAACAAAAAATATTTCAAAAAAAATCTCATTAAATATCAATAATAGTCTATATTTTTTTTAAATCACACAAATACAATTATTTAGAAAAATTGATAATATTATCTTTATTACTTTGAAGAAAAAATAAAATATTCACCTAACCAATATTTCAATTGTAACATAATTATTAATTACACATGTGAATTTATATTCTTTTATTAAACAAAAATTATAATAATAATACAATTATTATCATTATTATTTTTAAATTACAAAAAAAATATTTCAAACAGATTTATTTTATTTGTTCAATTCCCCAAATAATTTGATAAATTTCTCCACAAATATATATTTTTCCTTTTTAATAAATTCATTAAATTGATAAGGGTAAAAAAATTCCCATAAGTGTGATTTTACCAAAAATATGATACACACGATGGTTAAGTCATACTTTGGGTAAAATCTGCATTCAAAATTTATTTGTAGTCTTAGATTTCTCAACTATGACACCATTGGAGAGATATTGTTTTTGTAAAAATCATGCTATCATGATATAGTATGTTTAATATTTTTATTATATCAATAAAAATAATCTATGATCCCTGAAATTCAGAACTAACTCAACTGCTAACTCTAAATTTATTTTATTCAACATACTAAATAGTTTTGATGAAAAAATAACCATTTCATTAATAGATATTTTACTCTTATGTAAATCCTTAAAATCATTTATATGTTTTTTATTGAAAAAAATAATTTCCATATAAAAAAACTTATAAATTAAATACAAAATTGGGTTTTATTATCATTAAAAACTGATAATATTAACGATCCCCATTGAACTATAGAATAAAGAGGGGTGACTATGAAATGTAGGTCTAACCCATCTAAAAAAAGATTGGATGTCTATTGTGGGGTCACAAAAGGGGTCACAATGTGATGCCCCACTTTTTAGGTTGTAGTGTGGAATGGCCTAATATTCGTGAAAAAATCCACGTCTCCAAAATAGATCCTATAGATATCTAGTCCATTTATTTATATATGACCGAATCTTCATAGTGCACCCATCCACTTAGGGGATATGCAATACTCCTCACCCAATTAAAAATTCATTACCCAAAACATTCTTGTTAGTTAAACCCCCCTTCGAGCAACCATCATAGAGAAATTTTTATGATGCGACATGACCTTCCTTAATGAGTATATATTTCATACCTCATTGGCCCCTTTTATTGTGTGGTCTGACACCTATAGAAGAATCGAAGCGCTAAATCAAGACTAACACATCCCACATGTACCAAAATCCCTTGAAAACCAAAAAACTTATATAAAACAATAAAAAAAAATGTATTAGTAATTTTCCAACTCTCTAAATTATTATCTATATAATTTTTTTAGCATACCACCTAATTCAGACCAATAATTAAAATCATCCCAAATATACCAATCCTTAACAGTGTGGGTCATTATGCTTATTTTGGGATTATATGTATGCACTTTTCATGTTAATACCATTTTTTCTAATGATTTTTTTAGTTTGTTGATTTGTCACAAATTGTTAACATTTTCCTACTCTTTTATTCATAAATCGTCTAAAATTAAAATTTTAATTGGTATTGACATTTTTTTCATTTGGGTTAGTAATCCTTCTCTCCCATGTCAATATTCTTTATACATTTTCATGAATGTCATTATATATACTCCAATGATCGCATAATGTGGATTTTGATAGACATTTGATCACTTGTAATCATATTAAATTAATCTTTATAATCTCAATTCCACTATTTTTTCTACTGATTGGTTTTCTCACACAAGTTTCTTTATCTTTTGTTATAAATATACCTTTTATTGTATTTATAGTCTATTAACTCAATTTATATTTATTTTCTCATTATTATTAAAAACTTTATATTTATTTCTTTTTAAACATTACCAAACTATAAATTAAATTTCATATGATTTTCAAAACAATTATATTATATTCTTCAAAAGTGTTTTTTATCTTTTTAAATATCCTTTTTTATTTTCATATGATTAAATAGGGATATATTTGAATTGAATCATCCAATTTATTCCTCTAGTTTATTTAATTTTATTATTTATACAAATATTTGGGAATACCATTTCATTCACATAGGTTAAATATATTTTGATGAACTTAAGAATATTTTTCATCATCATGTGGCGCAAATATGTGTTAATTTATGATTATTTAATTTTTGGCCTCAAATTTTGTATCTTAACTGTGCATTGGGTAAATATTATATCTCCTCTAATATTATGATATAGGATATGTGAGGTCATTCTTATCTATCATGTTTTGGGACATGTTTATCAACCATGTGATGATGGTCTTAGTAGTGAGCCTTAATAAAAGTTATAATTTTCTATGCTTATGCCCTGAAAATAATTATTTATCATGCCACATTTCTTTGTTATGTATTAGATTTATGTTATGAATTATATTTTTATTTATGGTACGATTTTTTTATTATGTTCTCATGATTAATTTTTCATTTTATGATTACGGATTTATGATCTTCCTTATGATCAAATATATTGATTTGATTGATATATCTTATGTTTTACTTCTTATAAAGCATTTTAGATCACTCTTTTAATATGTATCCATAAACTAGGTAATAAAGAATAATATTACATTTGATATGATTAATAAGGATTTATGTATATTCAAAATGTTAATGGAATGTGTCCTATGATTTAAAAAATGTTGTTTTTGTTATTAGTTTTTAATAGAATTAAGCATTTTGTTTCTTGGGGTGTGATCTAATGTGAGTTTTAATTTTTAATGATGTAAAATTATATAATATATTTGTTTATTATCATTGGTGTTGAAATCGGAGACACCTAGAGAGGGCATGGGGTTAAGGTAATAGTCAAATTAAGAATTTTATTTAAGCCATTTAACTCTTTTTTAGGGTCATGTTCCCAATTTGGTTGGAATAGTGTTCAACCTATCAAATCTTGCAAGATAAACTAAAAAATAAAAACAAATATGTCATAAATTAAATCATGCATAGAACACTGAGATATTACATGTTTTACCATAATGAGATGTGTCAAAGGATCACACTCTGATGATGTATCGATATACCAAAATCCACCAATATTCATGAGTTCTATGGATTCAATGTTTTTTCCATTATAAATCCATTATAGGTGAATTTATTTTACAATTATTTCAGTTCAGGAATTCCTCACCCTAGGGGAACTGCCTCTTTTTATCATATATACATTGTTTGGTGAAGGAATCTTCCACAATTTTAGACGTGTAGGTTTCTTTAATAGATAAGTAACATGACAGTCTGTCTATGTTCAACATGAGACCCCACTTGAACCATAACCCTTGATTTGATGATAAATTTCTCTTCCCCCAGGATACAATCTTCTTATTCTATGATATATGTGATTAATTTCTCAATGACATGGTTAAGTCTTTTAATTCTACATCTCTATCAGAAAAATACTTATTCTTAGAGTGAGGATAATTAAATATAAATATTATCCTATTTCATTCCTCATAAAAAACTATATGTTTCAATTAAATTATTATTTCAATTATTTTTCCTCTATAATAGATATATTTATGATGATTTATGAATAGTATATAAATATTCAATGCTTCTAGTTCACAGATAAATACCTTGTTGGACTATTTCCTAATTAATCACTATTCACTTTAAGAATATGTCATATAAGTTTCATTAAAAAACCTATATCACATAATCCCAAGAACAAAACACAAATAATGATACCCTGGGAATATAAATATTGGTGTGTAACTCCTTTCACAAGTACAAGTGTAAGACCTTGTGCATGAGAACCTTGTGTGGATAATTATATGTGTTCTAATCTAGATAATGAGATTCCTAAGCACATTTCTCCTTCTAATTTAACTACTAATATACAGTAACATATCTCTAAGTTTTAAAATAATTATCATGTGTCTCTTATGTGTTACCCAATTGAAATCCTCCTTATGAACTCTACATATATGACTCTGATAATGTATTTTAACATGTAATTCTACTTTTCTGATTCCTCTTCCTTCTCCCAAGGATTATACTCCAAATTAAAATCAAATAATAAATATCAATCTCTCTAGTGATGTGAATATTGGACTATTTATAGAGGTTTTACACCAACATAATCCCTTTGAAATGATTCCTATCATTCATTTCACTAACCTACAAAGAATTGGCACATCACCTAAATAGACGATTGTTGATCACATGACTCTCTTAAGATACGTAGGGAAAGTGAATATATTTATGAAACTCCTATTTTTAAAAAACTCATTCATGAATAAATCACAAGAAGTCTCTATTATTAATATCATAACTCCATTCATGTGATCTGCATGACACAATCATGTGATCTATTCAAGCTTATATGATCTTCTGATCCCTTTGAACAAGAATCATTGTGTTAAACATGAACATAAAAATCATCAATATTCATATGAAAGTCAATAAAAAATAGTTTCAATTCATTATGTGATTCACATGAATTCATGAAGCTCTATCACATAATCATTTTCCATAAAATACACCCATCTTTTATAGTGTTTCACTCTTTACGTGCTCTGTATGACTACAATTCCTAATTCTATTTCACATAAATGAATCTCATAAACCTCATTAATGTTATCCTTATAAGTTTATTCATGAAAGTAATTATTATATAAAACCCCTTCATGACATTTTTATTTCTAATTAACATATGTGTCTTCATGACCCTTCAGGGAATACATGATCATATAACATATAATGGATTACACGATTTGACTTCTCCTTTGAATTTTTCACCAAGTCATTAAATCCATGTTATCTTCTCCATTCTACTTCCACTACACTTTAGAGATTCTACTAGTATTATTTTTATATCAATTGAAATATTATCATTATAATTTTACCACCCATTTTCCTATACTAATAATATATTCTTCCACCAAATGATAACTATTCTACATTAGAAAAAATTGGTTGAATTCATCTTTAGAATCACATAAATCATTGTAATTATTTTTGTCTCTCTAAGAAAGTTCTATTTTATCTACAATCATCTAAAATAAATGTTTTAATCTGTATATCCACTATTGATCTTATATTTGATGCCACAAACGTCTCTCAATCTTCCATGTACAACTATTATCATCACATCCAAGAATATTACACAACCACTAACCATGTATTCAATATCTACTAATACTCTATCCATATAACATGATACATAGAATGAAAAAAATGCAATACCAAACATACATATGGGTCCAACATTCTCTTCCTTTAGATTTTATTTGTTAAATTTTTCATGAATTCATCCTCCATAAAATTATTCCCAGAGGCCAAGGTTATGGATTCAAGAATCTATTATTTCCTCCACCTTTGACATCAAAATGAAATGGTTCATATAAAACCTGATATTACCTTCAAATTATCATCTTCTTATGCAATAATCAAAACTATATTTTGATCAAACTCCCCCTTTATCATTGAATTATACATGGTATTCCTTCATCAGTGGATCTAATTCCCCTTATTCAATAATATATCCCCATATTTTGACTGATCTTGTGTAAAACATAATGTGGAAAAAAAATTTATTACAACTACTAAATATAGAAAATATAGATCTTTCTCCCCCAATGAACTCCATATATAAAATTTTGATTAAAACATTCCATATATTAACAAATTTTAAGCTTGGACCCGCATTATTATTTTATTGGTACACACTACAAATAGATTATCAATGAGTGAAATTATAACTTGGAATTGAGTCATAAAAATCTTATAATCCCACCGATTCAAAAATTATTTTAGTAAACATGATTTTAAGACATTAGAAAAAAAGTTATATTAATTTCACTCACTTACTAAAAAGGATGTTAGCAACATAATTTTTTTTGAAGAATCATATTGTGATCTCAATCACACTAACACCAAATAGTTATTGAATAAGAAATTAAGCAAAATTGGGGGAGACAGACTACATGATGTTCCAACTAACACCAATTTTTAAATAAAACATCATGGTACCACTTGTAATGGGTAATATATACTTCTTAACAGGTCCCCTTTGTCATATGAGACTAAAAAACCTAAATTTATTGATGTCAAATATCTTTAAAAATCTCCAAATTTTTACTAATATTGATTATTAATACAAATTCTTGAGTTAAAGAAAAATATAGAATTACTATTTAGAATTAGGATACTTATTATTAAGAATGATATTAATTTTATTTAAGTATATTAGTACCCTAAAAACAATAGTTGACACCACATTATTGGAAAGAAAATAGATAAACCTAAAATATATGAATATTATTTCTCCTCCACCAATATTTCTTATATTGGTGGTCCAATTACATTTGACATTAGGATTAAAAATATTGGTTGAATATTTAATGTGACTTGGAACCATTGGATTTTTATAATATAGATTTTAAACCTATTAAGATTTATATGAAGATCTTTAATAGTAGTTTCTCTTTTTTTACAAAACATGACTACGAGAGTCATCTTTTAAAACCAGAGTGATTTATTGAAACCAATTTTTAATTTTGGAACCATATGTGAATTTCATGAATTATAATTTTTATTGTCCCATGTATCTCTATTTATCATATACACATGTTCCCTTTTATCACAAAAACACACCTCCTTAATCATTTTCCCCCTTAATCGTGTACAACTTATAAAAATAGTTAGAAACATTTAAATTCATTGGGATTGGGGTACCTTAAGAATCATCAAATAGAGGATTGTGTTTGGTTATATTTAACCAAACCTTGTCTTCTTGATGTCTAACAAGACATTACTTTGTATATTCTTTAAAATGTATAATTTTTTTCTTTTCAGATGTATTCTTTGGACTCACTATTCTTGAAATAGTCTTCATCAAAATTTAATCATAAGAAGGTTCATTCATATATGTTTTTTTCTTTCTTTAATTCCAAATCCAAATAAATTTTTCATATAGTCAAGCATTATTTCTAACCATTATCAATATTCTATTAATACATAGGTTCCATGGTATTCTATATCCTTATGGTTATAGTATTAATAACATGAGTTAAAATTTTATTCATTTATATACCACCTACCTTCTAATCAAACTTCCCCTGCCACTAGAAGTATAATTTTCATACCTCCACATTTCACCTCATGGATTGTTTTTTAAATCCACAAAGTATTACCTCAAGTCAATCCCTTATTACAACCATAATATCCACCTCAGGCTTTTCCTGCCATGATGTGCATATATTTACATGAAAATACATCATACTTACAATGAGAGTAGATTCTATATCTTTTTTGTAGACTTGTTTGAATTCTTTATAAGATGGATGATATGAGTGTGACCTTGTAGGTTCTTGGTATATTTTTTTTGAGATTATTGTTTTTCTTCCAATAATATAAACCTATTTTCTCAGTTTACAAGATATCTTATAGTGTATACTCTTTCTTTGTATGAAATAAGAGTTAAGGACCGCATTATGGATACTTTTTTACTCCCTATATTTTTCAATATACAATATCATTCCAAATTCCCAATATTATTTCATAAAAAACATTTATCATTAAAAACATACCTCATGAGAAAAATTTTCAGATGATATATTAGGGAAACTTATTTTCTTATTCTAATAATGATCCCTTGGGCTTCAAGACAATCACTCATGTTGTTTCATAGTCTTTTAAAATAGTATTTTTCATGGATAAATTATTCTTAGAGTATTTAATTATAGATTTTACAGATAAATTATCCTTTCTTTTTTATTTAGGAATATTATTCCTCTAGCTTATAGAGTTCATCTGTGAAGCCTAGTATACTCCACTTGTATATTCTTCTCGGGTGAGAAGCTCCACCTTTGCCTTTACCATATATAATTCAAGATTTTCACCAAGATATATGACCTTATAGTATTTATCATCTTTACTGGATTTTATCTTCATTATTATAGAACATGGTTTATTTATAAATTTTATGCTCTCTTCAATAAGTGTCTTGAGAGGAATGATACTCACTTTTAACTCCTTTTCTATTACCATTTTTTTGATATTTTTTGACATTTGATAAAGAATTTACCCATGTTTTTTAATTTTAGAAAACATTATATTTATGTCAAAATTTTGGGCCACCTATTCTATTTTCATTATCTAGTTCTCTATGGATATATATGACCTCCCATCAAACCACCTTCTCTTATAAGGGTTGGATTTAATCTTATTATTCACTCAAACTATCGCCAAATTGATTACCATAAACTATAACCACTTTTTACTTGCTAGATTTCTTATTATGTGTGATTGGTGCATCATCACCACTAAATCCTAATTTTTTTTCTCAAAATCAACATATTAAAATTGACCCTTAAAGTTTTTCCCTTTAATAATTTCATTATAAAGATACTCAATTATTCTATTTCATTATTTGATAGAAGAATTCAAATTTTCAATTACCATGTCTTATTATTTAATTATCTATTTGAGATTCATCACTTATTTTTTTTGTAAATAATACTTATATCTTTTTAAAAGTGTGAATATATGTTTTTAAATTTTAAATAGTATTCTAAAACATTTTTAGGTTCAAATATAGAATCATAATTATCCATATTAATTAGAGAAGTTTTCTTCATAAGTGTCTTCTTCTTATACATATTTTTCTTCTTTCCTTATATAATTAGGAAATATAAACCAAAAATGTTCTCTTATTTATCACCTTGAATAGTTTTAAAATATATGAAAATGGTGTAATTCATAATCTTTTTTTCATATGTTCTT
The DNA here is from genome assembly GCA_963277665.1 of Viscum album. Lineage (NCBI taxonomy): Eukaryota > Viridiplantae > Streptophyta > Magnoliopsida > Santalales > Viscaceae > Viscum > Viscum album. Next base: position 1,741,277,584 of record OY728155.1, read on the forward strand.
TTTCACATAAACATTTTCCATGGTATTCTATATTTCATGTGATACCCTAGACTCATACACCGGAATTTGGTTCCATAAACATGTAATATATTTGATACCAACTATAAATTACCAAACATAAATATCAAATAATTAAATTAAATAAATAAAATATTGAATCACCTACACTCCCAAGACAGTGTTGGGTTTGATCTTTGGAGAATTAGGATTAAACGTAAACTAATAAATTCCATTTTATTTCTCAAATATTATAATTTGTTTATACCATATAAAAATACATAATAAATAATAAATATTCAAAATAACCCAAAATACTATACCCAATAGATATCCTATTATCCCTATCATGTGTAATATGTTTCTTCATAGCCATGGAATTGTAAGCATAAGAAGGGGTGAGTTCAGATGCTTAATAAGGGAAAAATATAACTAAATTTATAAAAAAAAATACGTATGATATAAATAATATGATAGGAATAAATAATATGTATAATCCCACAATCACATGAATCTAATAGAATTATATATGCTTAAAAATAAATGAAAACATTGAAATAAATAATTATTGATCTCATGATGATGTAATTCATAAAATCATACATCGAAAACATAATGTCAAGGAATTGTGCCAAGAAAATATTATGCTATGGGATGAGGTATGCACCCAAACCCAACATTTTTTATCTCATGAGACCCATATATTCATCAAGGAGATATATAATTGTTTCCCCACCCATCACTTGATTATGTCACATTAATAGTCAATAATACCTTTCATACCATTACCTAAGGAATCATTGGATGAATAAATAAATAATAATTTATATAATAAAGAATATAGAATATCAATACCTGATCAACCTACATTAATAACCAATAATCACCAAGAATTTCAATACATTCCCCAATTTCAGTAAAATTGATATCCAGATCATGACCCATCTTGAGAAAGAAACTAGATAGCTAAATAATACACAATTAACATTCCATTAATAGTTGGTATTGGAATAACAATATATGGTATGATAATACATTTCACCATGTAAATAAAAGATATAACATAATCATAACCTATATAGAAATTTTTTTTATGGTTTTAATAGAACATACCCTCAGTGTAACAAATAAAATATATAAGGACTTTGTTATTGATTAAAAAGATCTTTACAAAAGAATTTTTCAATGATACCACCCATAAAGGGATCAAGAATTAGATTGTTTTTTACCGTTATTTCATGAAAAATAAAGATTAATATATATTAGAGTATAAATAGTGAAACATAAAACCTATTAATGAAAATTGTTTTCCAAATGAAAATATAAATTGAAGTGAAATTTTTAAATTGCTTTTAGAAAAAAAATCTATATTGACGTAAAAGACAATGTTATGGGTAACTTTCAAAAGTATTTTTAAAATGGTGAATTGAAAAATCTTTGTAAAAAGATACATTTTATGAAAAATATTAAATAATGGGACGTTTAAAATACAAAAGGTTTATCATGGGTCAATGTGGAAAGGAAGATAAAACATAACTAAGAGAAAACCCTTTTTATTATTTTCAAAATTCCTTTGTTGAAACTAACATAATCAGGAGAGTAACAAAACATTCATTAATATTGAAACTTTATTTTAAAATATTGGTTTATAAGATAAAATATGATAAAATATTAATAATAATGGTCTGTGTAAGAGAAAACCCTTTTTATTATTCTGTATGTTTTAGTGTCATCGGATATTCCTATTTCTAAGTCTGTGTAATGGTCCATAGTCTTTAAGATTATAATTAATTCATATTATGATTCACACAGTTATATGTATTTCATAAACCATGATAATAATATATTATGGTGAATTTTTGATATGTTGGGTGCATCACAAAAGAAATATTATTAATAATAAGTTGATGAAAATTTTTCTCTTTCATCTTTATATAAGTTGATATCTCAACCATTTTCTTGAAATATGGTCATCTGAAAAATTACATGGCCATAATGTGATGATGTTTATTATATATAGTCAAAGAAATAAGTATTCAGAAAATAGGCTAAAGAAATGGATGTGAAACTTACATGATGAGAAATTTAGAAAAGGTGATTATATTACATAGTGATTTTTCATATGTGGTTATTAATGTCACAATATTAAGTTCTTTATCTTCAATGCCTTTACCCATTTCCAGACCATAATCTTGGACATTAGGAAATCCCACCAAATACCAATGATAAAAAATCCTAGAGGGTCACACAAAAAGTGTTTCTGTTGATCAAGAATAATTATATTTGAATTTAATGAATGGAATAAATATTATTCTCAACATTGAGGAATAAATTTATTTAATTTTTATATAACTTATAAATTAAATAAATATTTATTCATAATTATGTGGAGAAATATATGTATTTTATATTATGGGAAATATAATAAATATTTATTCTTCGGTATGTGGATAAAATATTTATTTATAAATAATACATTTATTCAGGTGTTCAGAAAATGTTGAGGAGTTTAAATAGACAAAGATTGCATCCGATGATAAATAATTATTTACAAATTGTTAAAAATTATTTATCATTTATGCATGTTGGAACATGCCACAAAATAATAATAATCATCATCATCATCATCATCATCATATGTGGAAAATTTTTTATTAATGGGTTCAATATTGTTTATGGCCCGATATGTAATTAAAAAAATATTCTAACATATACCTTACCACTATAAATAGAACCTTATGGTTATTGTATGTGTAATTGAAAATAGAGAATTGTTGCACACAATGAATTATCTTTCATCTTATCCATATCTACCCATATCAATAATGAGAATACAAGAGAGATTTATTCAAGATAAAATAATGATCGGTCAAGAAAAAATAATGAAATATATTTGGTTCACCATGGCAGAACTCAAAGCTTGAGTGGCATTACTTAAAGATCATTAGTATTACATATGGATTACTGTTGGAGGGATTCTACCCTGGGATCCCCCCCAAGCACAATAAAAGAAATCTAAAAGCGCCTTTTTGGATGATCAATGTCCACTATGAAGAAAGAAATTTTAGATGAGTTAATTGTTTTCTTCAAATCTAAATAAATTAATTATAATCTTAACATAATAGATCATCTCTCATGGTTTCGATTATAGAAATATTGAAAGAAATTTTAATATATCACCCACCACTGGATGCTTCCACTACTCTTAGATCCTTTAAGAGGTATAAGAGGGGTCACATATAAATTTATAATTATGTATGGGATTGTTTCTCTATGAGAAATTTTGGTTGGATTTTTTTTTCATTTTATCCATTATTTAATCTGATTCAAATTATTTTGTTCTAACATATTAATCATTTTAATTCAATGTTTCATTTTAATGATGGTATAATAACAAATAATGAATGACTGGATATAAAATCAAGAACTACTAAATTTTAGTGTAATATAGGATTACACGGTGTGTGATTGGATGTACACATTGTGTACACTAGTTCCCCATATACGGATGTTTTAAGAATTACACATAATTCCATGTTGTAATGAAACATGGTTTATGTGGCGTGTTGACCAGCCAACCTATAAAATGGTTTTTGGATTTCATAACATGTATTGGTATACAAACTTGGCAGTCCACACTAGTTAGCAGTGTAAATTGTGAAATCTTTATAGTCATAATACGTTGTCCAACTATGTGAGATTGAAAACCCAAAGCATATATGATATACTTGACATGTATGTGGTGTACACGATGTGTAGTTAATAAATTCCCTCATCCAAGATACATACTGAATTATTTAGATAAATGAAATTAGAGATACATGGTGTATATATGGGGTCCACACATTATGTATTCTCATGGTCGAGAAAAGGTTGAGATTTTCTCCGGGTTGCATGAACTCTCATCATTTTGACCACATGGCATGTAGTTGGCCTTTACATGCTTTGTAATCTACTGAGATACACGCCAAAGTCCCATGTGAGTATCTCAAGCTGATAAAAAGTAGAAATATGTAATGTATCTAGATTTTACACATTGTTTAGTCCAACTATGGTACACATCGAACACCTAGACATGTACCCTGGATTCAAGGAAACCAAGATACATAGCGTATAGTTAGTCTGTATTGTCCATGTATTCTCCCATTAAAGTAATTAATTTAAAATTATATTAAATTGAAAATATATAGCATTTAAACAATATTTAATTATTTGGAACAACATTGCGTGATTTAAAATTTAGTAATGGTATTAAATAATTTTAAATGATCAATTAATTAATTATATTAAGTACATAATTATTGGTACTTCTCTTTTTTTCCATGACTGAAATTAATAGTGGGTATCTCAAATTATGTTTGTTTGAAAATTTGGATAAAAGATAATTAATTAATTGATTAAAGAATGTTTATATTATTTAGAAATAATGAATAAAAAATATTTCTAGTTGATTAATTTTGTTTATTAATTCCATATATAACCAATCATGACCTCGACCAAGACCTAGGTATGTGTTGGAATTAATTTAATTTAATTTATTCGAAGGGTTTTAAGTTATTTGATATTAAATTAAAATTATGTTATGTGAGTCATATCTCCCACAATTGTTATGTATAACATGGGTGTACATCATTATTTATGTAATCCCCTTTATCCAATCCTTTTGTTCCCCTAACCTATGTGTGATTTTTAAATACATGTAATTAATGGGGTATCCCAATCTGTGTGGTTATGGTCTAATGCAGAACCATTATGATTATGTCTCAGGTGATAAAAAGTGCAAAGGTGGACTATTGTAACTCATTCCATGATTGGAATTGAGATTTATTTCCCTTAGGAAAATGGTTTATTTAATATCCACTCATTAAAATAAATATTAGATAATCTCTGGGTAAGTTATTTTACATAAATTATTTATTTTTTTTATGAATTATTTATATTATGTATAGAATATTACAATTACAAAAATAAATGAATTTATTTGTGATAAAATAAATTAAATAAATGAGTTATCCACAAATGTTTCATCCAACATGGTTAATTAATTAAGTAACACACACTTAATATTAACCATTCATGTAAATGATAAAACATGATAAAATTTATTCATTATTAATTAAAATCCATCAACAAAATATTATTTCATACTAATCCTTCTATTAAATGATTGGGAACAAAACCATAGAATAAATCATAGTACATAGAAAAAGTCTGAACACTTACTTATATAAGGGAATTATCATGAGAGTTTTGGGTTAAATAAAAAAAAATTTATTGAGTTTTATGGATAAGTTATGTTCAATAAAAATACTATAATGACCCAAACTGTACTAAATAAAATTCCCTTTTTGATTTAATTAAATGTCTTATTATGTAATATGGTTATAAAAAACATGAAATTATATTGCTTTATTATATCCAATTGGATTTAAAATACTGTTATATAACATTACTATTGATAATATTTCCCTTGAATAGTGATCACATGATTAGTATAAACATAGGTTCTTAAAAAATCCAATTCACACATAAAAAGGAAGTGATAGCCTCAACCAATAGGATTGTACCCTATGAAGCCCATTTATATGAGATTATGAGGGAGATAAAATCAATGGTCTTTTCCCTTTACCAAGACCAATATGAGGTCCAACAAATTAAGAATGAGCGAAAACATTTATTGGAGAAGTTCAGGTTCATCGATATCATGACCCAAAGAGTATATGTTGAACCACCCCATAAATATCTAACAGTATTTCATATTACTCTTAAGTAATTTTTTGGTGTTTTAATGGGATATTTATCATGAGAATAGCAATATGAGTATGTAAATTAGTTTGTATAGAATAATGAAAATATTTTTATCTTATTATTGTTACTTTATAAAGGATTTTATTTTGATACAATAAAACACAAATAGTATTTTTTTATAATATTCAAATTCAATTAAGGAATTTATTTTTATAAATTAATGGATATTTGAAATAAATAATATTTTAATAAAATATTATTATTAGATAATTTTTATTAAATATAAATTATCATATATTTTTTATGAAGACAAAAGTGATTTTATAAGGGTTCGAAAACAATTTCTTTACTAAAAATTATTTTTTTTATTAAGATAGACCCCCTTTAAGGCGAAGGGGGGAACCAAAATGACTTCAAATACATAAATATAATTTTTTATTATGAAATCATAATTATTGAAAATTGATTTAATAAATACTATAAAGGGTATCCACGACCAAATATATGTTTTTAATTTAATATAATGTGATTTTAGGGTTATTTAATTAATTTTATAAAGCACTTATAAATCCTTAAAAACCATTAATATATTTTAAGGTTTTAAAATCATTTATTTAAGAGTGTGAGTCACCTCCAAATAATAAAAGGAATTATTTTTTTTTAATTTCAACGCATTTCCTTATAAAATAATGAGAACCACTCACATTTTCTAGAAACAATGGGAAAAACTGTGGGCAGGTTTGTGTTTTTGGTTTATTATTATATAGAGTCCAAAACCTAAATAATAATGAAATATCACCCATTTTATCTATAAATCCACATAATATCCCATTTATGTTCACTTGAACTCTTTTTACATGTTCATAATATTCTCTCCACCCTCTAAAGTCCTCCCAAGGTAACCCCAATCTCTCAAGAAGCCCCTTCCAAGCATTTGGATTCACACACTCAAGTATGGGTTGTTTTACTTTTTCCTATTTATTCAAATATATTCTTTACCTTATTTATTTTATCTTCATTTCCTTATAATGGGATATGTTATTCTGTATCCCACTTACTATCCAATTGAATCCAAATTATTATATACCCATTTCTCTCTCACCAACAACTTTTATGATTTTTATGTGATGTTGTTATGCTATGGAAATTTCACCACAAGTTTAAATGTCAAAAACAATTGTATAGTGAAAACCATACCCATATCCAATCAACGGTATTCACCTTTATACCCTAATACCTATTGGAATTTTTAATTAAATGTATTTATTCTGCAGTCTTTAATCCTGGAATAAAATATGATGATGAATCAATCCATGTTGTATGATCTATTTGGCACACTTAATAATGATAATGAAATAAAAGTGACGGGTGCACCTAGAATTATATAGCAATCCAATGCACTGGATAATTTTTTGTCTCATGAGATTTCATCTTGAAATATGAAGTGAAAACGATTCCTTTAGGGTATTATTCCAACCATTATGACTTTTTGGTTTAGCCTTGACCTATGTTTATGATGCAGTGTTTTAGATTGTCGCCGCATTTCCCATGTTATGATTATCATGCTATATCTTGTCTTATTATTCATTTTTATGATTCATACTCTTTTTATGGACCATTCATATGCATATTGTCTAACATGTATCACCTTATTCCATGTTTATTCTCTTCATTGGATTTATATCTCATCCCTTTCTTATGTTTGTCCCCAATTTATCCCGTGCATTTTTGAAAGCTGTGGAATTTTAGAAGCATGTTATGCTGGTTATTTATAATGTTATTATATACCATGTTCAAGATGTTATTCTATATTCCAAATTGGAAAATAAACCAAACTTATCAATCTTATGGGTTTTAATTTGTTTAATTATTTTTTAATAAATCATGAATTAATGTGTAATAAAGAACATGGTTCTTATAGATCATATTATTGGAAATGTTTAGGTATTTTTGGGATTAGGAATAGAGAAATATAATGAAAGCCTTAGGGATATGACTAATTATAAGAAAATCCGTCTAAATTTTGTTAAGTATATAGTAATTGGTTTATCAATAAAATACATCCTTTTTTAGATACTACATGTGGACGTGGTTCTTGCACAAATATACCTAAGGGTAATAACTCCAACACGGTGTGTCAGTCCAGACTCGGTGTGACCTGGTTCACGAAAACATGCCTTACCACACACTTGGTTTAACACTCTCAGGGGATATTCTTTTGGAAACTCAAAATATCAGGATGAACCATTATTATGGAAACAAAAAAAATCCCATAAGAATATATGTTAGGAAATATATCATGGATAACATACATCGAGGCCTATAAATTCATAACCTAAGGAAATAAATTTAATTTATAAGTTATTCCTTTAATTTAATTAGATTACCCTTTTATGTGTTTAATATTATAAAAGTAATCACCCCTAATTTTTCTTTTTATTCTTGCCAATGGCTGCAAATATGAGGAATCGAGAAAACAATAAATGAGACTTGCAATGTGACGACTCCACCAATGAGATTCCCAACTTGATTGTAGATGAAATCATAAAATTTAAGACGATAAACTCTTTGCTAAATCATGTTATGAATAAAAACCTAGATAATTAGGAGTTCCAAACCCCCCTAAGAAAGAATAGTGTACAATTGAGTCATTTATGTGAAAAATTATTCTCATTTTCAATGGATCATCTGATCCCTTAATCACCAAAAAATATGTTAACTCCATTGTGAAGATATTCTCCAAACTTCATTTTTCTAAAGAATATATGGTTCTACATGATGTTTATCATATAGAGGGATAATCTAATCAGTGGTGAACATTAATCAATAATATTAAAATCTTGAGGAAGAGATCAAAGCAACTGGGTGGAAGGAATTTCAAAAAATGTTTTTAAATAAATATTTTCCTCACACACTCTGACTTAAAATAGAAAGGTATTTCCTTTCCATCGATTAAAAAGATGGCAAATCTATCGGGCATACGAGGAAAACCTTATAATACAAGCATAATATGCCTCTAGATTTTTCTTTACACATGAATTATAGGTTGAATGCTTCTTTGGTGGTCTAAACCCTATTCTAAAAAAATAATTTGAGATATGTTACTTAGATATTTATGAAAGAATTTTCCAATGTTCCCTCAAACTCAAAATTGAGATTAGTGAATCTCAAGGGTATCATAGAGATAAGAAGTAGAAAGTGGATATAAATTCTAGAGGTTTGATGGAGAAATCTAATAGTACCAACAAATTTCAACATCCCACTTCTCAAGGGTGAGGAAAGAAGCACCCTAGAAATTTCGTAAGGTGGGTGAGGAAATGATTTTGGTGCAGGAAGGAAGAACACCTAGCTAACAATTATTAACATGAGAAACCCACTAATTCTACGGAGGAATGGAATGCTCCAGTCAGACCTTAGTACATTGTTAATTAATTCAACATCAAGGAACGATTGATCTTTACAAACCAATTCTCTACACCAAGGGTTTTCAGAGATAACCAACAACATCTAAGGCAGTAAGGGTGATTTTTTCCATCATAACCACTATGTTGGATCCTAAAAACTTAGTGGTGATAGGTATTATAGTTATTCATTAAAGGATATAGAATGTACATTTTGATTTTGTATCTACACATTCCTTTAAATAACTAAAGTTTACAAGAACTATTCAAATACAACCATAAAGATTGGAAGTGGAGTTATCGGTTAAAATGAAAAATGAGGAAATTATAGCATCCAGATTATATAACTCATACCTTGTCACAATTTTTAGGGTGTAATTATAAGTAAAATTTATCATATTACCTTTGGTGTAATTTGATGCAATTTTGGGAATTTCTTTACTTCCCCTGTATATATCCTACATAAATTTTCTTGAGATGAAAATCACTCTTCGTATTGCAAATCGACCTCTAATTTTGAACAAGTTCAAGGAGGAGGATGAATCCTATTTTTCACCAATGTGACAAGAATCTATATTATTTCCCCACGATTAAGAGTATCTCGCTCTAATGATTGTGTCTAAGGAAAGAATCATCCTCGAATATATACATATTGTGAGGGAATAAAATGATGTGTTTTCAATGGAATATCCTAGTCTTCCTCCTAGTTGAGAGGTTGAATTTTCAATTACATGGGGATTTACCATTATCCAAGACTCCATATAGAATGTATGTTGTGGAAATTGAGGAGATGAAGAAACAAATATATTAAAATATGGATAAATGGTTTGTATGCTCAATTGCTTCACCATGGGGTGCACGAGTCCCCTTCATCAAGAAGATGGATGGGTCAATGCACCTTTTCATTGATTATCATGATCTCAACAAGATCATGATAAAGAAAAATTATCTTCTACCATGGACCAATGACTTGTTCAATTAACTACATGCAGTACAATACTTTTATAATATGGATATATGGTCTAGATATTATGAAGTTAGGGTGAATATGGGGATATCCCCAAGGCTTCTTTTCATAAACGTTATGGGCACTATTTGATCATAGTGATTCCTTTTGGGATCACTAATTATCCCACAACCTTCATGGAATTAGTGAATATAGTATTTATATATTACCTTAACAAATTTTTGGTAGCCATTATCGATGATATTCTAATATACTCCAAAACCAAGGAGGAGCATAAGGAGCATCAGAGCACTATGCTAAAGACCTTGTGAAGGAAGAATATTTATGAAAAGTACAAAAAAAATTAGTTTTGGTTTAAAGAAATCACATTATTGTAGAATATCATCAGAAGTAATGGGATATATATATCCCATAAAAAATAGATGCAATTAAAGGATGGCCATTTGCAAAAAATGTGATATATACCCTTATTTTTTGTGGATTAGTTGGGAATTATCATCGATTTGTGAGAAACTTCTCACAATTGTCAATCCTTATAACAAAGCTAACGCAAATGAGAGTCAATTTTTCTTGTAATGATGAAAATTAAAAGAGCTTCAAGGATCTGAAAAAAGTATTATCATTTACCTTATTCTCACGCTACCCAGAAGTGGGGAAATTTTTTTAGTATTAAGGAATGCTTAGAATAAGGGATTGGGATTTGTGTTAATACAGAATGAAAAAGTCATAGCCTATGCTTAAATCCATTTGAAAGTTCAAAAATATAAATCCCCAACACATGATATGGATTTTGATTTTGCGATCTTCTCTTTAAAAATATGACGGAATAATCTCTTTAGGGATAAGTGTGAAATATATAAAGATCATAAAAGTCTCAAATATATATTCACACAGAAAGAGCTAAATATGCTCTAAGGATGATGGTTTGAGTTGATCAAGGACAATGATTGGTCAATCCACTACCATCCTGGGTAATCAAATAAAGCGTTATATGATCTAAGTATAAAGGACCCAAAAATTCTATCATTGATATGAATTGAGAGGGATCCAATAATCCTAGATTTTGAAAGGATTTATATGGTAATCAGAAGAGAAATAACATCAACAAACCTTTCACAAATTATTTCTCAACTATCTCTTCTGGTGAGGTTAATATAAGGCCACAGCCTTAAACCTTTCTTAATCTTGAGTTATTACAAGATTACACATTGAGGATCTTTTCAGGTTTAGAGTTTTAGAGAATTAGATCATGAAACTTGCATTACATTCCACATTTAAACAAAGTGGTTACATAAAAGACAATATTCATTCTTCCCATCAACAGAAACCTATTTAAAATAAAACACGGATTCTGTCTTGACACATCCTTGACACTATCATCACATCATGTACCCTTCCCTTGACCTGTGAAAAAAATATTTCAAAAACTTGGGATGAGCATAAAAAGCTCAGTAAGGGTTATAAAAATATGGAAAGGAAACATGAGTTCAGAAATACATAAGAATGAAATCATACTTTACCCATAAAACATAGGCATATCAAATCATGAATAAATCATAGAAAACATAAGACATAAAGGTAACTTGAGGCATTCATAACATTCTTACGTAGGGAGTAACCCTCTTGGTTACGTTTGGAATACCCATCACAGTATATTCCCTAAATCTCTTCGGAGAAACCTTAACGTTTCACTCCTTCGCGTTACCCAATGCATTGGAGAGCTATATCGGGCTCACCCGCCCTTAGTTTATCACGGAACCACCCGTTCTTCATAACAATGCCCAAGAACCATAACATAATTTTATCACATAAACGTGAATAAAGGAAACATAACATTTCCACATTTCAATCACAATATAACATTTAGGATATTGAAATAATGAATCCAAAAAAGAAACCATTTCCAAAACCATTTAAAACATTTAATAAAGAGATTTTTGAATCAAAGTGTCCCATACCACCTTGAAGCTTTTAACATTTTAAACCATTAATATCCATATAAATAAATCCTTAAAACCATTTTGAAAACATGGATATTAATAAGAAGAAATAATTAAAACATTTAAAACGATATTCTGGTAAAAGGGGTTTTACCAAAATTAGAGACACTTGAATACAATAATCGAGGAATAACATTTAGTCAGAACATTATAATATCATGAGAATAAAAGGATTCATGATATAATACTCCAAAGGACAGTATATACACCATATAAGAGTGAATTGGTGCATAACAACAATGAACCCTCAATAGAAATTTCAAATGTGATGAAATCCCTTATAAAGAAGGTATCCTTAAAATAAGGACAAATCAATCTCAAAATATGTGTGAAAAATATAAATACACACAATATAAGTGGATATTAAGTGTAAAACAATAAAAGTTCATTCACACATATTCAAAGGATGACATATTCAATAACTACATGTTGAACCCAAAGAAATCGAAATTGGGTTAAGAAGTTCCCTTGACAGCCTAACGGCGTCACATCAAAATGAGTTGATGAGAGATAAAAAGAGTATCTCATCACTTGGACACAAAATTTACATCATTAAGGATATATGAGAACATATCCCAGCATAATAATATGTAAATTAAAAGACCCAATAAAAGAAGTCTTTTAAAAAGAGGAGGGTGAAAGGTTCCCTTACCGACTTGGGTATCTTTCAAAACTTACCCCCATGAAAGAAAGGCAATAAATCATTGATGTAAATACTCATAAACGAAAGTATATTACACAAAGAGTAGAATAATGGGCAGTACATACACCACTCAAAGGAAATTGTGGCAAATGTAGCATAAATCTCACGGGGATAAAAGTGAGATGAAAAAATCCCTTACGAAAACTCGGCAGCCTAACGGCGCCACACAAAACATCCAAAATGGATTGATGAGAGAGAATAGGGTCTCTCATCACATGAACATAAAAATTACAGTAAGTTTAATATAAAATTTCATCCCAATAACAAGTAATATGAGCTTTAAAAGGAATGACATAAAAGTGTATACTTAAAAAGAAAGAGAGGAGTAGGATCCCTTACCTCGGGTCCGACTTGACTCGATCGTTCTTTAATCTCCTGAATAATAAACTTGAGTTAATTTCTAATTCCTTAAGAACCCTTTTTCAAGTTCATTATTACTTTTATACCACTTGTTACCATGTCACAAACATTATGTAATCATTTAAGTTAATAATATTTGTTTTGCCGATATTTGGTTCTTAAGTCGAAAGTGGTCTTCTTACAATTACATGTTGTTCGTGTGGCCAAATGTTTATTATATCCAGAATTGTATTCATTATGTAGATATCATATATTTCATATATATCCAGTACATGCATGCATTTATAACATTACATAATCATTTAGAGGTAAGAAATGAAATGCACCGTTCATGGAGACGGTAAGTCGTACGTACGCATGAACGCTACTTTCATTTCTATTTCGTATTTTATAGAATGGAATAATAATGATATAAAAATATATTATAATTCCAGTATAATATCATATATAATATCATATTTCCATCCTTTATACATCCCACATATGGTATTTAACGAATCAAATCACTTTGAGGGGGCGGTAGTCCGCACTTCCTTAAATGAAGATATCGCGTATACCCATAATGGAAGCCATAAAGGTAAGACAAAAATGAAAAATACAGAAGCATAAATATAACATAAACATATTATATATCATATATAAAAATAGTGACATCATAATGTCCACCTTTGAAGGTGTTAAATGAGTATTGAACAATCATCGTTTCGGGAGGCAGAATTTCGCCATCCACGGAAACCGTATGTTCTTTAACCATTTGATGCAGTTGTGTGAGAGTGTAGCTCAAATAAATATTATAACAACATCCTAGTATATTGAAGATACTGGTGTTGTTACAAAAGAAGTAAATAAAAAGAGTTTAGGGGGTTGGAGAAGCAAAATAAAACAAATGAACATGAGAGAATGAATTACCTTTAAAAGTGTAACTCCTTTTGATTTAAGCCTAAAGGCTTCCTTTGAAAGGATTCTTCCCAAAGGGAGTCCTCTAGGATTAGTAGAGGGATGTGGAGAGATCAAATGGGCAGGGGTTGGCCGAGCCAAAGGCTTGAGAAGTGTATGGAATGAGGTAGAGGTGGGGGCCTTTTATAAGAGGAGAGGAGGGGCACTTTTGGAAAGTAAAGAAATATTACATTATTTGAAAATGTGTTTCGGTTTCAAAAGGTCCCACATTGATATAATTCGTGGATAAGGTGATAAGGCTTCGAAATACACTCATCCAATTGGTTTTGGACATGTGTAGGTTGTAGATTTTCCATTATCTTTCCATTTTAATTAAATCGTCAAATAATGATGTCATCGCTGCATCCTTATTATGTCATAAATAATTAAATTTCTTTAATGTCTAAAAATTATTAAAAAACTACTATGATATAGGAAATCTTTTTATCTTTCCAATGAATATTTATAATTAAAATTTGGACTTGTATAACCCCACTTAAAAATTGTTTTTGTGAAACATATTATGTTTGTGTCATTTTCACTTTAACATTAAATAAAAATATATTAAAGTCATTTTCCAACTAAAGTGGCTCCATGGGGTCTCCAAGTTGGCCCATGGCTTTTCATGGTCGGCCATGACACAACCAATAAGGTTGGGACATGTGTCTAGGTCATTTCATATTATTAAAGCATTATTTATACCTTAAACTATACTAATTACCACTAATCGCGATTAAAAACTTAATAAGTTACTATTCACCAAAAAATTATTTTTATCCCATTGAACCACATTTTACTTCTTAATGACAACCATGTATGTCGGATTTTTGAAATTAAAAACACAATGATGGAAAAATTTCATTTAAACGGAAAATCAGTCTTTATAAGTACCACTTAGTGGTTTCACTATTCATCAAAAATTGAAGTTTTTCAGAAAATTACCAAAAATTCACCCTAAGCTATATTTGATATTACGAATTCAAAAATGAAGTCTGTTTTACAAAATTCAAAACATATTAGTCACATTAATTAATTTAATAATTAATTCCCGCTGTCAGAGCAAATAGCGTGTTTTTATAAAACAATAAGTATCAAAAGATTGACACTAGTTTAAGTCCGATTTCAAAGTGAAATTGATTCCAACGACCACTATTGGTTTTAATGGTAAAAATATTTTCTAATTTCACTTTAAAACCAATTAAAAAGATAATCTAATCATATAAATAAATTATATTAAAAAGAGGTTTTGAATTAAAATACAACATTTTACACTATTCATTAAAAAATGAACTTTATCAGAAAAATACCAAAAATTTACACAAAGTAAAATCTGATGTCCCGATTCTTAATAAGAGTTTTATTTGGTACAAAAGAATGTATAAGAGTGATCAAAACTATATTTAATGACAGTTCGCCATCAAAAGGTGATAAGTGAACCTTTAGTGAAAACTAGGGCATATATGCCTAAAATTGAATTCTTTCCGTATTTTAAGCCTCTATCCTTTATTGGATAATTGTAAAAACATTTAAAAACATATATAATCATATTTCAGTTATTTCTATCCATTCCCGCCATTACAACGGCTACATGTTAACTACCATTTAAAATAATATTATTTTATTATTAGAGTGCAACGTAAGATTCCCAAGAAACTCGTTGTTGCGTGTTGGGTACGCCATCGAGCATAGCGTCCCCTTTAAAGTCATTTAAATATTTTATTCACAAATATGGATAAATATGAAATGTCATATTCTTTATTTACCTGGGATGTTACATCCTTCCCCCCTTTTGGGAATTGCGTCCTCGCAATTTTAAAATTGCGCTTGGAAACATCCTTGAAAGTCCCACATCGGAACAAAAGTCGGTAAAACAAACACTTTAAAATAAAGAAAGACAAGTACAAAGGTCACCCGAGTTAACCCATACTAGGATTCCAAGTATGAAAATATGGACATGGAGGAGAAAACATAGGGTCATGTTCTTATGGAGAGTGATAGAAAACATGTTTAGGAGAAAGTTAACAATGAGAAAATCACAAACTTGTGATGGGTTAAACGGTATTCGATTCCCCAGTAGGAAAAGTTAATATACAACATTTTTGTTTTAAGTTACTTTTTATTGAGGAATTTATTCATAAGGAAACATAATCACTTATCATATTGACTTTCAACCTTTATTATATTCCTTACACAAACTCATATTTTCTCCAAAAGATGAGTATTTAGGAAGACTTGTTCACATTAAGAGTACTATAATCAACTTCTAGAGGATCACCTAATCCACAAAAGAGAACTATGTACATCCTATGTCTTTAGGCTTAAACCAGAACCAAAACCAAAAAGGTTAGTACAAGATCAGATAATCCAGAAAAGGATAACCCCTTATAAAAAGAAAATCTATTCTTAATCTCCAAAATTTGTCCAACAAAACCCAAAGTTCAACGAGGACCATCCGATAAACAATTTGTCCATAAAATTCTTCAAAGTAAACCAATATAAGATTGAAACCCAAATATTTGAAGGATTTAGTCACATTGTCTTCCAAGTTAAATCGTAACATTTATCTCCAAACAACATTAGTTGCTCCTAAAGTCTCGTATTGAAAAGTAATTAACCTAATCACATATCCTCCATGATAGGTTAATCATTTTTATAAATAACCCAAAATCAACTTACTCTTAATTCATAAAATCATATAACTAGAATGAATCAGTCAAACTAACCAGGGACTTCACGTAGTCCAGTGGTAGGCGATAAATACCAGTCGCACTTTGGTTGTGGGTTCGATTCTCGCAGCTTTGTCCGACGCGACGGGTTGTCACACGATCTGCGTGTTGTCCTTTTTTCAAAACTATATAATTCTCAAAACATTCCCCAAAACTAGATAAAATCTTCAGAAATATTCACTACATATTTTAACCTCAATTTTATCTCATGCCTTCCACTTCAATCATAACATTTAGTAACCCATAATTTCCTCAAAAGTAAGGATCATATAAACCCAAATGGTTCTTTATAACTATGTCCACAAAAGAAAAGATAACTATTCCTTGGATAAAATTTGCCTATATTAAACATCAGGGTTACACATAATATAAAAAGTCTTCTAATGTAACCCCATCATCAAAAGAGACTTGATAATCTTAAGAATTTCACCATAACTCTTGAAGCCCCTATATGTTGACATCTTACTCATTCAACATTCTTCATGATCCATTATCCATTCCTTTCCAACCTATTCCGAAATACCTCTTTCCTACAAACAAAATCATGAATCATATCCCAAGATTCCAAAATAAGAAAACAATAGTCATGAAATAGTACATACCTTTGATTGGTCATTGTCAGTTTCTTCATCCTCAATTGGAATGGCATTAGGTATTGGTAAACAAACATTTGTATGCTCTTGGTGACCCCATTCACGAAACTTCTTCATAGAACATGTGTTTGCATAATGACCATGCACACCACATTTAAAACATTCAATTGATCCCTCAGAAAGAACTTCTTTCCCTTTCCTCGATTCAACTGGATGCTTCCTTTTTCCATGGAAAGTTCTTGCTTTATGACCTTTATTTCCACATCTATAGCATATTTCTGTCCCTTTGAAACATTTTCCTAGGTGTTTCTTTCCACATCTTTGACACATAGGTTTTTGAGCACACATACCTTTATGATTATTACCTGTACTTCCGTAGGGATTTGTTTCTTGCATATATGATGCCTTAGAGAAAACTCCAAGGTTTAGGTGGTCAATCATGACTCCAGGTAGTTGGTTGAGGATAATCAGAAGAGTTCTCATTACAGCTCCCATATCATTCAGTTTTTTGCTCAAAAAACTGTCACAGTTTCCTTCACATCCACTGTTACTTTGGTGCCTGCTAGATCCAGCCATTTACTAAAACCAAAAAAGGTCAGTGTGAGTATATCAACAAAACCATCATGTACTAATGAGGAAGATAAACACTATGATACACTTACTCATTCACTTTATCTAAAACTAGGACTCTTTCTGAAATCCTAACCATTATGGTAATGTCACTTATGCTTAAAGAGTACCCTAACCTCTAAAGTTATCTAAACCGACCTTTGATACCAACTATAAGGCCCCAGCCTTAAACCTTACTTAATCTTGAGTTATTACAAGATTACACATTGAGGATCTTTTCAGGTTTAGAGTTTTAGAGAATTAGATAATGAAACTTGCATTACATTCCACATTTAAACAAAGTGGTTACATAAAAGACAATATTCATTCTTCCCATCAACAGAAACCTATTTAAAATAAAACACGGATTATTTCTTGACACATCCTTGACACTATCATCACATCATGTACCCTTCCCTTGACCTGTGAAAAAATATTTCAAAAACTTGGGATGAGCATAAAAAGCTCAGTAAGGGTTATAAAAATATGGAAAGGAAACATGAGTTCAGAAATACATAAGAATGAAATCATACTTTACCCATAAAACATAGGCATATCAAATCATGAATAAATCATAGAAAACATAAGACATAAAGGTAACTTGAGGCATTCATAACATTCTTACGTAGGGAGTAACCCTCTTGGTTACGTTTGGAATACCCATCACAGTATATTCCCTAAATCTCTTCGGAGAAACCTTAACGTTTCACTCCTTCGCGTTACCCAATGCATTAGAGAGCTATATCGGGCTCACCCGCCCTTAGTTTATCACGGAACCACCCGTTCTTCATAACAATGCCCAAGAACCATAACATAATTTTATCACATAAACGTGAATAAAGGAAACATAACATTTCCACATTTCAATCACAATATAACATTTAGGATATTGAAATAATGAATCCAAAAAAGAAACCATTTCCAAAACCATTTAAAACTTTTAATAAAGATATTTTTGAATCAAAGTGTCCCATACCACCTTGAAGCTTTTAACATTTTAAACCATTAATATCCATATAAATAAATCCTTAAAACCATTTTGAAAACATGGATATTAATAAGAAGAAATAATTAAAACATTTAAAACGATATTCTGGTAAAAGGGGTTTTACCAAAATTAGAGACACTTGAATACAATAATCGAGGAATAACATTTAGTCAGAACATTATAATATCATGAGAATAAAAGGATTCATGATATAATACTCCAAAGGACAGTATATACACCATATAAGAGTGAATTGGTGCATAACAACAATGAACCCTCAATAGAAATTTCAAATGTGATGAAATCACTTATAAAGAAGGTATCCTTAAAATAAGGACAAATCAATCTCAAAATATGTGTGAAAAATATAAATACACCCAATATAAGTGGATATTAAGTGTAAAACAATAAAAGGTCATTCACACATATTCAAAGGATGACATATTCAATAACTACATGTTGAACCCAAAGAAATCGAAATTGGGTTAAGAAGTTCCCTTGACAGCCTAACGGCGTCACATCAAAATGAGTTGATGAGAGATAAAAAGAGTATCTCATCACTTGGACACAAAATTTACATCATTAAGGATATATGAGAACATATCCCAACATAACAATATGTAAATTAAAAGACCCAATAAAAGAAGTCTTTTAAAAAGAGGAGGGTGAAAGGTTCCCTTACCGACTTGGGTATCTTTCAAAACTTACCCCCATGAAAGAAAGGCAATAAATCATTGATGTAAATACTCATAAACGAAAGTATATTACACAAAGAGTAGAATAATGGGCAGTACATACACCACTCAAAGGAAATTGTGGCAAATGTAGCATAAATCTCACGGGGATAAAAGTGAGATGAAAAAATCCCTTACGAAAACTCGGCAGCCTAACGGCGCCACACAAAACTTCCAAAATGGATTGATGAGAGAGAATAGGGTCTCTAATCACATGAACATAAAAATTACAGTATGTTTAATATAAAATATCATCCCAATAACAAGTAATATGAGCATTAAAAGGAATGACATAAAAGTGTATACTTAAAAAGAAAGAGAGGAGTAGGATCCCTTACCTCGGGTCCGACTTGACTCGATCGTTCTTTAATCTCCTGAATAATAAACTTGAGTTAATTTCTAATTCCTTAAGAACCCTTTTTCAAGTTCATTATTACTTTTATACCACTTGTTACCATGTCACAAACATTATGTAATCATTTAAGTTAATAATATTTGTTTTGCCGATATTTGGTTCTTAAGTCGAAAGTGGTCTTCTTACAATTACATGTTGTTCGTGTGGCCAAATGTTTATTATATCCAGAATTGTATTCATTATGTAGATATCATATATTTCATATATATCCAGTACATGAATGCATTTATAACATTACATAATCATTTAGAGGTAAGAAATGAAATGCACCGTTCATGGAGACGGTAAGCCGTACGTACGCATGAACGCTACTTTCATTTCTATTTCGTATTTTATAGAATGGAATAATAATGATATAAAAATATATTATAATTCCAGTATAATATCATATATAATATCATATTTCCATCCTTTATACATCCCACATATGGTATTTAACGAATCAAATCACTTTGAGGGGGCGGTAGTCCGCACTTCCTTAAATGAAGATATCGCGTATACCCATAATGGAAGCCATAAAGGTAAGACAAAAATGAAAAATACAGAAGCATAAATATAACATAAACATATTATATATCATATATAAAAATAGTGACATCATAATGGCCACCTTTGAAGGTGTTAAATGAGTATTGAACAATCATCGTTTCGGGAGGCAGAATTTCGCCATCCACGGAAACCGTATGTTCTTTAACCATTTGATGCAGTTGTGTGAGAGTGTAGCTCAAATAAATATTATAACAACATCCTAGTATATTGAAGATACTGGTGTTGTTACAAAATAAGTAAATAAAAAGAGTTTAGGGGGTTGGAGAAGCAAAATAAAACAAATGAACATGAGAGAATGAATTACCTTTAAAAGTGTAACTCCTTTTGATTTAAGCCTAAAGGCTTCCTTTGAAAGGATTCTGCCCAAAGGGAGTCCTCTAGGATGAGGAGAGGGATGTGGAGAGAGCAAATTGGCAGGGGTTGGCCGAGCCAAAGGCTTGAGAAGTGTATGGAATGAGGTAGAGGTGGGGGCCTTTTATAAGAGGAGAGGAGGGGCACTTTTGGAAAGTAAAGAAATATTACATTATTTGAAAATGTGTTTCTGTTTGAAAAGGTCCCACATTGATAGAATTCGTGGATAAGGTGATAAGGCTTCGAAATCCACTCATCCAATTGGTTTTGGACATGTGTAGGTTTTAGATTTTCCATTATCTTTCCATTTTAATTAAATCGTCAAATAATGATGTCATCGCTGCATCATTATTATGTCATAAATAATTAAATTTCTTTAATGTCTAAAAATTATTAAAAAAATACTATGATATAGGAAATCTTTTTATCGTTCCAATGAATATTTATAATCAAAATTTGTACTTGTATAACCCCACTTAAAAATTGTTTTTGTGAAACATATTATGTTTGTGTCATTTTCACTTTAACATTAAATAAAAATATATTAAAGTCATTTTCCAACTAAAGTGGCTCCATGGGGTCCCCAAGTTGGCCCATGGCTTGTCATGGTCGGCCATGACACAACCAATAAGGTTGGGACATGTTTCTAGGTCATTTCATATTATTAAAGCATTATTTATACCTTAAACTATACTAATTACCACTAATCGCGATTAAAAACTTAATAAGTTACTATTCACCAAAAAATTATTTTTATCCCATTGAACCACATTTTACTTCTTAATGACAACCATGTATGTCGGATTTTTGAAATTAAAAACACAATGATGGAAAAATTTCATTTAAACGGAAAATCAGTCTTTATAAGTACCACTTAGTGGTTTCACTATTCATCAAAAATTGAAGTTTTTCAGAAAATTACCAAAAATTCACCCTAAGCTATATTTGATATTAAGAATTCAAAAATGAAGTCCGTTTTACAAAATTCAAAACATATTAGTCACATTAATTAATTTAATAATTAATTCCCGCTGTCAGAGCAAATAGCGTGGTTTTATAAAACAATAAGTATCAAAAGATTGACACTAGTTTAAGTCCGATTTCAAAGTGAAATTGATTCCAACGACCACTATTGGTTTTAATGGTAAAAATATTTTCTAATTTCACTTTAAAACCAATTAAAAAGATAATCTAATCATATAAATAAATTATATTAAAAAGAGGTTTTGAATTAAAATACAACATTTTACACTATTCATTAAAAAATGAACTTTATCAGAAAAATACCAAAAATTTACACAAAGTAAAATTTTATGTCCCGATTCTTAATAAGAGTTTTATTTGGTACAAAAGAATGTATAAGAGTGATCAAAACTATATTTAATGACAGTTCGCCATCAAAAGGCGATAAGTGAACCTTTAGTGAAAACTAGGGCATATATGCCTAAAATTGAATTCTTTCCGTATTTTAAGCCTCTATCCTTTATTGGATAATTGTAAAAACATTTAAAAACATATATAATCATATTTCAGTTATTTCTATCCATTCCCGCCATTACAACGGCTACATGTTAACTACCATTTAAAATAATATTATTTTATTATTAGAGTGCAACGTAAGATTCCCCAGAAACTCGTTGTTGCGTGTTGGGTACGCCATCGAGCATAGCGTCCCCTTTAAAGTCATTTAAATATTTTATTCACAAATATGGATAAATATGAAATGTCATATTCTTTATTTACCTGGGATGTTACAGTTAAAGTATGATCAAAGAGATGATGTGGGAATTCAGAATAAAGTGGAACCTATAAGAAAAGGTAAATCCTTGAAGTTCAAAGTTAATTGAGAATTTGTTTTAGTATTTGGTTCAAGACTAAGTGTACCGTCAAATCCTATTTCAAATGAGCTGTTGGATGATGCACATAGCTCAACCATCTCCATCAATCCTGGAAGCACAAATATAGATCATGATCTCAAAGAACACTATTGGTGGAACAATATGAATAAAGATATCACAAAATATACATTAATATTATTTGTATGTTAGCAAGTGATTGAGGAAATGAAAAAAATCTAAGTGGATGATGCAACCATTATCCATACCTACATAGAAATGAAAAAACATTACCATATACTTTGTCACCAGACATCCAAAGACATCCAGAGGAAATAATACTATCTGGGTTATAGTGGATCATCTTATAAATTCTACACACTTCATTTAGATTTGATAGTATTTCTCACTGGATCAACTTGCACATATATTCATAAGAGAAGTTTTAAGGTTTCAAGGGGTACCACTATCAATTGTATCCAATCGAGATCTCATATTCACCTCAAAGTTCTTTAAAAGTCTCTAATATGCTCTAAAAAATATGTTGAACTTAATTATTGTCTATCATCCTCAAAATTATAGCCAATCAGAGTGGAATATTTATACACTAAATGACATTTTTCTGCATTTTCTATGAACTTCAGAGGAGGATTGGGCCAAAATCTTCCTTTGATCAAGTTCTCATTCAACAATAGTTTCTAATCAAGCATCCAAATTCCCCCATATGAAACCCTTTTGGGTAGGTGGCATAGAAATAATTCAGGTTTGGATAAACTAGTGGAACAAAACTAATAGGTCTTGAAATGAAAGAGAATATGGTGGAAATGGATAAGCCCATTCAATAGCACAAAAAGGATGCTCTGAGTCGACAGAAGAGTTATGCCAACAATAATTTTTGATAACTAGAGTTTGAGGTTGGAGACCCAATATTTCCCAATATATATACATGGAATAAAGTTATGAGATTTGGGAACAAGGGAAATCTTATCCCAAGACACCTCAGGCCCTTTGTGATCCTTGATCGCATAAGAGCAGTGCCTTACCGATTTGCACTCCCACCTAACATATCTCATGTACATGATGTATTCCATGTATCCCTATTGATAAAGTGAATTAAAAAACCCTCACATGTAATCAATACAGATGTGTTACCATTGGAGAATGATCTCTCATCTGAGCAACATCCGATGAAGATATTAGACCATTGAGACGAAGTTCTATGAAGTAAGACAATAAACCTGGTAAAAGGGTTGTGGAGAAACCAAAAGTCTAATGAACTGATATAGGAACTAGAGGAAATGATGAACCAAAGTTACCCTCGTCGATTTTAGTGTGGGAAATGAAAATTTTGAGTGTAAAGTTTCTTAATGGGGGGATATTGTAATGACCCAAACTGTTACAAATAAAATTTCACTTTTGATTTAATTAAATGTCTTGTTATAAAATTTAGTTATAGGGAACACATGTACTTATTTTTTTTATATACAATTGGATTTAAAAGACCATTAAGTATAATTACCTTTGATAATATAGTCACTGAATAGTGATCACGTTATTAGTATAAATATAGGTTTTAAACAAATATAACTATCAATGAAAAAGGAAGTGACGACCTCAACCAGTAAAAACGTACACTATAAATCCCATTTATGAATTCTTTCGATGAAGATAGCATCCTTGGGCCTTTACTATGAGTAATCTCAAAATGATATCCAATAAATCAAGCACAATTGAAACCGTTTATGCTAGAATTTATAGATCCTCTAGATCATGACCCAAACCACGTGTGTGGAACCACCTCATGAAAGTCGCACCATCATGCACTATACGCTTAGGTAATTTTCTGTTTTATTAAACAGATATGTATCATGACCATATAAATATGAGTATGTAAATTAGTTTTTATATAATAATTAATATATTTTCATCCTATTAATTTTACTCTATAAATGATTTTATTTTGATACAATAAAACAAAAATAGTATTTCTGGGTAACATTAAAATTCAATTAAAGAATTTATTTTGATTAATTAATTGATATTTTAAATAAAAAAATAATAAAAAAATATTATTATTATTATTATTATATAATTTATATTAAATATAAATGATCATATCATTTTTATGAAGATAAATGTAATTTATATAATGGTTTGAAAATTTTTATTGTAAAGAAACCCATCACTTTCAATAAATGTCAGTAATTATTTTAAATGGGAAAATTTACATATTTAAAAAAAATATTTTGATAAAATTAATATTATTTTTTGATTTATAATTTCAAAATTATGTGATGGTGAATCATTCATAATTTTCTAAGACATCCGAATTTTTGGGTAAAAATTAAATACCGTATAAATATAATTTTTGTATTTTGACAATATAATTACCCAAAAGTGATTAGTAAAATAATATAAATGGTATTCATGACCAAATATATGTTTAACGTTAAAATAACAAGATTTTATTTATTTTTTATTAATTTTATAAAGCTGCTATGAATCCCTAAAACCATTATTAAATATTAAAATTTTAAAATCTTTTCTTTAAGAGTGTGACTCACCTTCACATAAGAATGATAATTTTTTATTAATTTAGAGAAATGGCCTTATAAAATAATTATAGACATTCCCGTTGGATAAAAACCACCGGAAAGCCATAGGATAGTTTGTAGTTTTGTTTATTTTATATCTAGAGTTCCAAACCTAAATAATAAATAAATCTCCCTCATTTTCAATATAAAACCACCCAAGATCCCATTTATCTTCACTAAAACTTATTTAAGCACACCATTATTCTTTTATCCACTCTCTAGAGTCCTCCGGTGTCTCCCAAAATCTCTCAAAAATCCCTTCCCAATCATTTTGATCCACACACTTAGGTATGTGATATTTTTTCTTTGACTCTTTATTCACATATCTTCTTTACCTTATATGTTTTATCTTCATGTCATTATAATGGGATATGTTACTACATATCCCCATTAATTTTCAATTTATTTCTAAATTATTAGAGACCCATTTTTCTCTCCGCAATGCATTTTATTATTTTTTATGTGATATTGTTATGCTGCTGAAATTTAATCACTATTTTCAATGCCAAATCAATTGTATAGTGAATACCATATCCATTAATATTAAGGGTATTAACCTTTATACACTTATACTACTTTGAATTTGAATTTAAATGTACTTATTTCACACTCCTTTATAATGGAATAAAATATGATGATGAAATAATCTATGTTGTATGATCTATGTCACACACTTAAGCATGAGAATGGAATGAGAGTTACGGGTGCGTTCAGAATTATATAGTGCTCCAATGCATTGGTTAATGTTTAGTCTCATGAGACATCATGTCTAGATATGTAGTGAACCTGATTTCATTATGGGACTTTTCCAAAATAAGTTCTTGGTGGATTTTCCTTGACCTATGATTAGGATGCAGTGTTTTAAGTTGTTGCCACATTTACCATGTTTTGATAATAATGATATATCATGTCTCATTGTAATTTTTTATGATTAATACTTTTTCATGACCCATTAATATGACAATTATCTAACATGTATCACTTTATGCCATGTTTATTCCCTTATTGAACTTTATAGATCACCCCATTCTTTTATTTATCCCTAGATTATCCTGTGTAGTTTCAAAATCTATGGAATTTAATAAGAATATTAAATAATATTTCAATAATGTCGTTGTATCACATGTTCAAGATGTTATTATATGTACCCAATTCCCAAATACACTAGAATTATCGATCTTTGTGGCTGTATTTTGCATAATTTTATGTTATAAATTATTAATTAATGTGTAATAAATAATTGGGTTTTAGTAAATATAGAGGAAAGTGTTGAGAAAATCCAAGTCATGATTTTAGGATAGGGGAATTAATAAATGGATCAAGGAGTTATAAGCCCTTAGTTGGAAAGACCAGCTACCTAATTACTTTCCTGTGGTTTTATTGGCCAAATTATGGATTATTAATAAAATTAATTGGAATCCTTTCCACATGAATTTCATTGAAAATAGAAATTCTGAGTACAATGGTGAGGGTATTGGGACTTGATAAAATATTTGGATACTTAATAAAATCAAATAAATTTATTTTATCTCAAAAAATTAATAATCATTTAAATTACTAATCAACTGTTTTCATTTTCTGATAAAAATAGAAAGAAAAACAATAAAAGCAATGAAATAATTCATCAACATGTCCTCATAAATACAAATATTTTGATGTATTACAATCATTTATATGATTCACTATTATTAAAATTTTTGTATTATGCATTGGAATACCCTATTTCTATTTTCCACCCCCGCAAGTAAGATAAAGTGAAAAGGTACTCAACAAGTGATATGTTGAGGATTATTCCTATGTCCATTTTATTATACTATCAATTATGTCTAGAGAGTTTATTATACAACATAAAGACAGGGATGTTTACCCCAAATAACACATCACCATTCTCTTGAGAAAGAAAAGAAAAGGCTAGAAATAAATAAAATTGTCAATGAACTATATTAGTGTAAAATAGAAGACTAAAATCTAGATAATGATCATGCTTCCAAAATTTTGGGGTATATTGATAGATTAAAAAAAATGGGCTCCCACTGGGATAATAAATTATATATTAATATTATTTTATTACCCTTACCAAATATATTATCTTTATTTTTCCATTCCCGGATAAACAAAACGGATAATTCACTTAAGAACTTTTTCCCATACATCACCAAGTATATAAGAATAGGGTGAAGCCTATTTCTCCCCCCATAATGGTAAATTTTTTGAAATACAATTTTGAAGATCCCATGTAAATTATAAATCTAAAAGATCTTTTAAAACATCATTCAATGATAAAATGGATTCACAGTCAAAAGAACGAACTTGAGGCTATTTTCTTCCCATGTGGAAATCATGGGAAATGGAAAATAAATTGTAATTAGTGAATTGAAGAATAAAGAAGTTTCATTGACTTCATTTATATTAATCACGTTTTAATTCATCACTTTTATATTAAATTCCATATGATTATTACATAAATGTATTTAACTACTAGAAAAAATTACAAATAGAAGGTTTATAAAGTAAAATAAAAAGAAGCTGAGAAATGATGATTTCTATGTTAGCCAAGCGGGGTTCACAACTTCTCATTATTAAATGGTTTGATTCAAGTCTACAATAGGTGTTATCAAAAACATATATCTTAGTTCCTGGCTATACACAATGATATATTATTTCATATTTGGAATAAATTTTTTTAAGGTACTTGAAATAATAAACTACTAGTCTGGTATCTCTTGAATCATATATATCCATTTTAATGAATGATTAATATAAAATATAGGACTCTTACCTCATCATAGAAGGATAATTATTTAGAAACTAAAACTGAATATAGTAAACTTTTTTATTCCATTTAAAGTGTTTTAGACTCAATTAAGCTAAGGTACTGGATATGCAAAAAACTACTAATCATATTTTAGATTAAAAAACCTTTATACATAAAGTTACATAACTAAAATTTTAAAATTAGTTCAACATAGTCTTGTCTACTATTCTAAATAGAAAGGTGAGTTTATATACTTCTATGATATTCCTTTAATAAATTATAGAAATTCTTAGTGACATGAATGTGTTCACTTGGTAAAGATAGAAGAATCTCTAAGTTGGATTGTCAAAGAACATCTCATCCAAGTAATCATTGATTAAACTTGTGGATTAAAGTTTATCCCAAACTCACATTTCCTTTTATACATAAATGAATTTATGATGGTAAAAGTAAGATTAATGACGAGTGTTATATATATTGAAACTATTCCATTATACCATCCACAAAATATTTTTTAAATAGAAGTGTGACAACTAGAAATATTACAACTATACACTCTAATAGATATCATATAAATATTGATATGATAAGAATATATTAGGACACCACTATAATTGTTTTTTGAAAATAATTTGTTATAAGTCATTATTATCTAATAACAATCCTTAAAACATTAAGGTGAATCTATGTTAATGATCATATAATGACTTGAATATTAACATCTATTCAAAATAAACTATATTTTCATAAATTAAGACAATATATTTTAAGATAGTGGGAGAAGACATAATTTATATGGGATAAGTCTTTGGAATCACAAAATTTAGTATAGGAATACAAAAATTTTATGATCTTAGTGGGAGGATCAGTTCTTGAGAAACATATTGTATAGGAATTCATAACCAAAGAGTTGGTTTATTTTCATCAAAATGTGTGATAAATGTATTATTCTTTCATAATAATGATTCCTATAAAGAAGAAGTAAATGTTAATGTGATAATTCTAAAAAGTATATATAAATTTAAGTTATGAAATCCATGTATCATGATTCTTTTCACCGAATTTTGAATGTTTCTAACAATTGGCACCATTGCTGTGTTTTTAAGAGAAACTGGACGTGGATGGTACAATATAATCAAAATAAAGCATGACTGATTATCAAATGTTTATTCCATGATAAAAATTATTCTACTCTCATAATGAATAAAATATTTTTTGAATTTTATTTGTCAAAGATTACTTCTATGACCATCATATTGGGCTATTGATTATCAAGGAAACCTGGTTTAGAGGATTCCTTAATGGAGATTTATATATGATGCAACCAAACAAAGAACTTATACTATATGTCTACTTTTCATAAATGAAAGTTTTCTTAACATAATTAAAGTTCAATAATGTATCAAGATTACATAAATTCATATATTAATGAATCATTCATAGTGATCATTGGATATTAATTTGGAAACAAATGAGTGATATGTATCTCAAACTGGTTAGTTGATACACTATAGGTTTTCAAGATAAAATATGTTAATAACATATGGAAAAAAAATTTATGTCTTATGTGTTTCTTAAGACTATGGAATGCAATCTATCCCAGATTGACAAAAATATGAAACCGTGTTCTAGGGAATATGATCTACAAAAATGGATCTATGTGTTTTATTAATATTGTTATAGTACATGTATTAATAAAGTACGAAAAAATAAAAGTTAAAATAATCCATGAATAAATTTTTATTGGAACATAATCCTTCCATAATAATATAAAATGGAATTTGAAGTGATTATGTAGATTAAAATAATATAACAAGATTAAGTGCTAGGAATTCATCTAATGTTTCTGGATATATACTGATGTATGATATTACTAATGAATAATTAATACCATGTGAATATTAAATAAATCCAACATAATTTCATAAACATGTCGTTAGAACAATCCAACAGTACTTTTAATGTCAAAAATGGATGAGTTACATGTTTCTGGATATGTGATAATACTAGTTATCAAGCGAATTGAACACCTATCATTATTTAGTTCAATTTAATCTAGTTTTACTAATAAGTATATAGTATTATTCAAGAAATACTTATAATGTAAGTGGTTTCCATATCTACAATATCTGAGTATGTTGTGGCTTCTAATATAGCTTAGGTATAATTTTAACAACATTATATTTTGATTTTGGGTTATATAAAAAGAAATAGGTTTATAATTTTCTGATAAAATATAACTATATATTTAGTTCGGATTTTAGATTTTCACATGGGAACAAGGGGTGGATAATTAGTTAAATTAATACCTGATGGATTTTCTCAAGATAGTTATGTTGTAGTAAAAAGATATACCCGACAAACATGTAGATTAAAAAACCCCAGACACAGAATCCCGGGGGCTAGAAACTTTTGTCATACTCAACAGAATCATGTTTAACATGTAAGTAATAACCTATCATTAGTAGTTTTCTCAAGTGCAAGTGGGTGTTTTTAAGAGATAGTTCCCTAGAACTAACTAAATTTTACTTTATATTAATTTTATATTCAAATAAGTGAATATTAATATAAATATCTTATCCCATATTGATTATTATTCTGTTCATCATTGATATAATAATGTACTAGAGTTTATATCACACTGGTAAGATCATAGAAAATATTCTCTATGATGAAAACTTGAGATTCTAGGGATATATATCTTGAATATATTTCTACAATTAGATAACATATTATTATATGACACATAATATGTAGAATTTGAGGTGTGAGTACTCATAAGAAGATGTGGATTCTTGTCATGAAGCTCACACTTGGTAATCTCTATGATGGTATATTTTGAGAATAAGCCTACCAAATGGAATTATGTATGTTATGGTTTCATCTGATATTCCTATCTATGAGCATTTATAATGGTCCTTAGAATTTTAGATTATAATTAATGCATGTTATGACATGTAAACTTAGATGTATTTAATAAACTATGATGATAATAGCTCATGGAGGTTCCATATATATTGTGTTTATCATGAATGACATGTTATTAATAGTTATTTGAGTAAGTATCTGTCCTTAAATGTTCATTGAAGTTGATATCTTGGTTGTTTAATGGAAATTTGACTATCACATAAATTCCATGGCCATGGTGTACTGAAGTTTATTTTAGATATCCAGTGAAATAAATTTTGGGAAAATATATTGATCAAACAGGTGTGAAAACTTCTTGATGATATATTAATATAAAGGGATTATATTACACAGTGAGTGTTCATATGTGGTTATTAACATTGAGACATTATATTCTTTCTTTTGGGTTCCTTGAACAATTTCTAGACAGTAATATTGGCGTTCAGGCAAGCCTTCTTAATTCCAATGAGAAATAATACTAAAGGGTCACACACAATGTGTTTCCATTGATATCAATTAAGTTATATTTCAATTTAACTAATTGAATAAATATTATTCTCAAGATAGAGGAATAAGTTTATTCATATTTTACTGATCACATAAACTAAATTAATATTTATTAACTGGCATATGACTATATATATATATATATATTATTTAATAAATATTTACTAGCCAATATGTGAATGAAATATTTATTTATGAATAATATATTTATTTAGGTATTTAGTAAATGATGTTGAGTTCTAATTGACCAAGACTGTGTTTGGTGATAAATAATTATTTATAAGTCAGTGAATAATATTTATCAATTACGCATGTTGGTGTGCACTGCAAAATATTAATATTATTATTATTATTACTATTATTATTATCTATAATTAAGTTTATTAAATGTTTTAATATTTTTTAATGGCATGTATGAAATTAAAAAAAAAATCTAAAACAAACCCTACCTCTATAAATATCCCATTATAAATATTGTATGTGTAACTGAAAATAGGGAATTGTTGCATGTAAAAAAATTCTCTTTCATATCATCCATCTCTATACATATTAAGAATGAGAACATAAGATATATTTCTTGAGTTTCAAAGAATGATCTATCAAGAATGAGAAATGAAAGACATTTTATTCACTGTGCTAGCACCCAAAGATCAAGTGGTATTTCTCAATCATAATTAAGATATGTGTGGATCACCACTAAAGTGATTCTACCTTTAGATTCTCATAATCACAATAAAGGTATTATTAAAGGATTCTTTCATACAATCAACATTAATTTAGAAGAAAGAAACTTATGATGAGGTAATTTATTTATTACAATATAAATTACTTAATTATAAACTTAACATGTATGATCCATAATCGTGATTTCAGGTAAAAAAATATTAAAAGAAATTTAACTATATCCCCACCACTACAAACTTTTACGCTCTAAGAACCTTAATAAATATCATACTTAATATAATTCTTTGTTACCTTAGGAATTAAAAAATAACAAAGGGTGATCTTAAATACACACTTTGGGTAAGAATGGGTGTAACCAATAGATGATAATAATTGAATGTAAAATAAAAATGTTGGTAAGAAAACATTGTCAGTTCACAATAACAAATCATAAGAAAATTATACCAATTAAACATATATCTCAAATCACATATCCTGACATCAAACATGTGTCATGATTCAATAGTATATGATCTTGGAATAGACACAAAGCATAACATAATAATATGGTACAAATATGAGCATTGAACGAAAAGAAAGGAAATTCATAACAACATTCACCACATAAAGGAATTATTCATACTATTATTATAAATATTGTAGGAACATGATAAATGCCTATGTACCTTTTTGGTATTTAACTTACCATCATGTACCCATGGGCTTGATTTGACCACCCATGTACTCTTAGGATTAGGATGAGCACCCATGTAACCTTGGTCATGGGATGTAAATCCATGTGTAGACTTATATAGCATGATATAAAAATTTACTTAATGCATTTAAGAAAGATATTGGACCCCACCCTTCACCTAAAAATCATTCATACATATTCATACCACATAAACATGAAAACATTCACAAATTCCATCAAAATTTCATCAACCCATAAAAAAGAAACAGGTTTCATGAAAACTTTCATAGGACATCATCATAATAAATAAAGATAAAGAAAGAATATGGTTTTATTAGATTATATTCCTAGTGAATAAAAGGTCCAATAAAGGATCTTGACATTGACTAAAAACACATTTTTAAGATTATTAAAATGAAAATGTATTGTAAGGAAGGTTGAAATATTCTTTATTTTTAAAATAAAATGAATTATAAAACAATAGGAATAGGAATTATTTTGGAAACCTTGAAAACCAGAAGATGAATTTTATTAATTAAAATAAATAATGATGTTCGGAAAATTAATTTTCACAGAAAATTCTAAAATGATATTCCTTTCTATTTTTTAAAGAAATTCGAACACATAAGAAATAGACCCATGTAAAAAATGTCAATAATATTAATTTATAACTATTGTAAAAAAATATTTTTATAGTTGTAAAGTACTTTAAGAAATAAAATAATTAGAGATAAAGAAATACATGAAACAATAGAAATAATTTTTACAAAGAGGGGAAAGATTCCTGGCCTATAATAAGAGATAAGCTCAAAACCATTTACAAATTTTATTTGGTCAACTATTAAAAAAATAAGGTGAAATGATATCAATAATTGTAATAAACATGAAAAAAATTAATAAGATAAAATATATGTGGTTTAATATATAAATAAAATTAATTTTTTCTAATAAGGAGTTAAGACATATAGGATCTCAATCTGAATTTTAGAATGAAAAACTAAACATTAAGAATTGGAAAACTTTTGAATAGAAATACCATAAAGACATATCTAGAGATGGATTTGTAAACCAAATAAATTTCATGAATTTTATTATAAAAGGAATCTATATGAACATATATACACCACATAAAAAATAGCAATGAATATTTTATATTTCTCAAAGGAATAAAATTGAGACGAGAAACCCTTACCACTTTGGTAACATTATAATTAGAGGATTTTTAGGGAAAGAAAATCATATAGCCTAGTTAATCAGATAAATTAAATGAATGATATTGTAAAATACATTTATGGGTCAAAATATACACTATATAGGAAAATTTATGGTGAATATAAAACATATCTCTAAGAATAAAATTAAGATGAGAAAAAAACCATACATATATTCCTAACTTTCAAAAAATAAAATTATACCTCATATAATAGAAATAACCATAATAATCACTAATATAATGAATTTATTCATATTTATTACCTATTATTATCTTCATATATATTCATTTATCAAAAATATTTTATTTATTTATGGTTTTTTACATCATCAGAAGTTAATAATATTATTTTTTCATAAAAGTTTTATAATGGTGATGTTAGTTCTGGTTTATTTATACAAATTTCTTCATTCACATGCTTTTCAATGTAGTGGATCCATATTGGTTCAATGATTTATGTAATTCCATATTCATTTTATGGAATATAAAATTGTTGTTCATGAGAACAATATCCTTGGTGATAGTTTTTTAGGTAATTTATCGATAATAGTGGATTACTCTATAATGATAATTAATTTTTTCTCTATCCTTAAATAGAAATATTTATGAAAAAATTAATCCTTAATGTCATATAAAAAAAATTAATAACCAATAATGAATTTTTTTTAGGATCCAACTTCAAGACACCCCTGAACTAGGCACCCAAGCTAGCCCATGACATACAAAGGGCATATTCATTCTCTCCTAGGGACGAAAACTAGTTATATAAAATAAAAGAAGATATCTTGGTTAATATTTCACCTAATAAATGATAGGATACATGAATCTTACATCATGTTGTCTAGTTTCACCACTCTATTCATTAGAGAACTATTCACAATGCAAGATAAACAAGTGGAAAATAGAAATAATCCAAAACATACATAACCAATTATATAAAGCCAGAAAAAGTTTAATATAAATTTAAAACTGAATAATAGAAATTCAATATTATAATATAGATTTACCATATTCCCTTTAAATCCATGATATAAAAATAACCTAAAAATTTATATCCATCATAATCTTCATGTGACCTCCAAGGTCAACATCTATCTTCAAAACCACCTACCTCCTTGAGCAATCAAAACCCAAATATGAATCTACAAAACATATCATGTCTGCTAATGTCAAGTGAAAAAACTAAGGTTTGAGAATATCCCAACATTGCTTACAATCACCATAGAATCCATGATTCACATTTTCTAAAATAAACCATTAGTGTAGCATGAATATATGAAAAAATAGGGTTTTATCTTTTAAAGTGATAACCAAAAGATTTCTATTGAAATAGTTCTTAAAACATAAACATGATTTTAATAAAGTGTATTTTAAAACATGTAATTAAAAAATTAATTTTTAAAATAAACACTTTAAATCATACTGAGTATTTCAGATATTATCTTAAGAAAAACCTAAACTAAATAAATAAATGGGATCTAAATAAAAAATAATGTAATGAAAAAATAGAACCTATAAAAAATATCATAAAACAAAAAATGATAAAGTGGGAAAGTATGATACAAATTTCAATACATAGGAAACATGAATAATAGATAATCAAAGGAAAGTACTAAATATATCATGAGGTGACCCTATAATTACTCAAGTTGGAACCATCTTTCAGCATATCTATGAGTTACTAAGTCTATAACCAACAGTCCCATTTAACTTAGCCTTATTAGGGGAACTTCCCCACAACTTCATATAAAAATGGGGATCTATTAAATCAAATCAAAACTATAAAAAAACTTCTTATGTATTAATAACTAAGATTCATAGGATTCCCATTATTATATAAATTGTACATTATGTATATTTTATAAAAATTCTTCAATGATAACCATATTCAATCACATCTTCCCCTCCTTATTACACCTACAATGGGAAGTACATATAAAAATCTACTCTAACCATAAAAACTAATATAGGAATCCAATTATGGTGTGTCTCATTTGAGAAACAAATTATGAAGGTTCCAACCAAGCCTTTTAGTTCAAAAAAAGTCATATCCTTTTTAATAATTTTTCTAGATAACCATTTCTAAGATTTTTTAATTTACAAATCCAATTTAAATTTCCATACGTGCCCCCTTGTTTTCCCATTTTTAATATAATTTTAAATACATTTCTAAATCAATTGTAAAACCAAAAATATACTTTTTATTTATAAAGAAACAAACTTTTCACCAAAACACCAATCAAAAGGCATGCATAAAAATTCATAAGGTTTTGAAATATAAGTCCAACAAAAAATACAAATGAAATGAAAACCCAAAGAAAAAAACCTCAAAAACTTATTCCAAACACATATAATCATGAAAAGTCCAAAATAAAAAATAAAAATCTAATTCTACATGAAATTCATTTTTTAAATTTCTTAAAACACATAGAAATCACCCTTATGAGATTATATGATTTCCAAAGCAATTATAGATGGGTAAAAACACTAAAGAAAAACTAATTTCAAAAGAAACAAATTTAGATATATTAACAATGTTTCAAGTGGAAATAAAAGGAAAAGGAATGAAGTAACCTACCTTAAGTGAGGTTTGAATGGTATAAAACCTCAAACAGAGGAAGTGGAAGACCTGAAAAACAATCCATAAAATTTAAACCATCAAGAATTGCAAGATTAAATAATCCCCAAATATCTAGGGTTTATCTAACAATCTACCAAGGGAAAAAAGTGAGAAAAACAAGATGTTTGATGAGGAGAGAAAGAAGGGGCACAAACAATTGGAGAAACACTTTAATTAAAGGGAGATAATTCCAAATACAAGAAGGAAATAAATGTGAAGTCAGATAAGGACCCTCTTTTATTCACCTAATAATTAAGAGTAAAAAGTCCCCATTAGGATCTTCATTTATAAGGTTAAAACATTTATGTTTTAATTTTTTTAAAAAAATAAGAAAAATATGGTGCATCATGGCATAAATTCATGCACTATAGTACTCAAGAACTATGACATGGTGAAATAACTCTCGTACACCGAACATGTGGAGCCATTGAATTTTAGTCAACCAATATCATATAGAAAATGCATTGGGTAAAACCCACTAAAATCCATGTTTCATTGGAGTTTCCTTTACTTCAATCCATGAGTATAACACTACTCTGATAATGCCCAAGAATTACATCGTGGTGAATTTACCCTCACCTCATACACCATCTTTAAGTCGTGAAAACCCATATAAACTCCTAAAAAATAAGAAACATGAAAAATTAAAATATATAATAACAATAAAACTTAATTTCATGAGAAATTCCGGTTGGGGTGTGAAATTTATCCACACCATAACACTTTTTACCTATATAAAATCATATATTTCTAAAAATAATTAAAAAAAACCAATAGTTTTAACAAAAATGTAAGAGATAGATCTATCCTGATATCTAAATTCAACCAAGACCAAACAATCTATCCCATATACATATATTTCTTATATTAGACTCAAAATTAACCACCACAACAAATATATTTTGAGATGATGACATACAATGGGTCTCTACACTATTTAGAAACTCACAAATATAGAAGATCAACTGGGAAACTAAGAATCACCAATTAAACATCTGATAAAAGATATTAAAGCAATGAGACCGAACCAAGATAATATTCACAATTCTTCCGAAACAACCACTTACTACTGTAATGGTAAAAAAACTAAACATTAAAAAACACATATCAAATATAAAAACTAAAAATTATAACAAAACCAAAAGGATAAGAGTAAAAAGATGAAGATGAAGGGATACTTCAACATACAAAAATTATATTATACAAAAATTATGATTTCAAAAAGGGATTCATCCCCTATAAATTATTCTTCATAGAGAACTTCTAGTGTTGTCATAACTTACCATAGTAGAGATATTTAATTAGAACACTTGGATATGATATATTAGAATTCTTAAAATGACTACACTAGAAGAACTTGAGGGATAAATTCCTCTAATGAGAAGTTAAAATAGAATAATGAGATCCTCATAAAATAAGTCCCTATAACTTCTATTCCTAACCATATAGGAAAACTCACCAATACTAAAGTAGATAAGGGTTTTAAACATCACATTTTACCCTCTTGGAACCAATTATTAGAGATTATATTCCCCTTTCAAATCAATAAACCAGATCAGTACTAAAGAATAAACTTTGGAACTAAGATTTGGTTGATTTTACTTCATTAACAGATGATATTTAAACAAATTAAAAAATATGATATCATAAGAAAAATGAAATATCTCTTTGAAATTCTCAACATACACCTTTATTAATCATTGGCCCTAAAAAATATTCATATGACCTCCCACCTTATTTACCAGGAACACATTACAAATAAACCATAAAAAATTATGGACTTAAATAACACTAACATCATATTAATTTATATTAAGGGTAGAACCAAACCCTTACACTTATCTAGACTAGGATGCTCAAATAATCCCAAAAATATCTCTCACCCTCTTGGATTCAGGAGTTCCAAGAGATTTAAAGATCTATTCTAGCCTATATAAAAACTCTACAAGATTTGGGGGATTTTTATCACTATAAAATACAGTAAAAAACTAGATTGAAACAATCTCTTTAATCCTATCTAGAGTATGAAAAGATTTTTTAAACAAAATAGTGAAACATATGTCTTGAAATACTGATACACAATTATTCCTCAGAACTATTTTATGGGGAATACTCGAAATAATAATCACGTCAAATAACTCAATAAATAACCATTAATCTACCCATAACACATAGCTTATATTTAATATTAATATAAAAAACTCTAAATAACCAAAATAATTTTAAACTATTATTTAATTTTTAAAATAAAAAATTATACATTACCCATTTTTAAAGAGTTTCCTTATTAATTTAAAAACTTACTATTGTTGTTAAGAAGTATAATATCTCACTCAAAATCTCATTAAAATTAATGAAAATATATAAACACACCAGACAACATATAAATTTATATTAGAGGGAATATTTTTCAATAAATACATAACAACATGGTTTGGTGGAACATAAGTATGATTTTCAGTTTCCACAAAGAGTTCTATTAAACCATGCACTCTGGTTTTACATAGCATTCAACACCAAGAATCCTCGTTGTATACCACCAGTTCAACTCCAATTGTCAACCAAAAAACAATATATATCCTCTAAATAATCCATATATCATCAATGAATTTTTTTAAACCATCAATATATAACAAAATATACTATAAATAAATGATTAAGGCTCAAAAACCAAGAGAAAAAAAAAACCCATGTAAATCAAGGATCTAGATCAGAAAAGGAAAATGAGTCTCTCCCCACACCTACCTATAAAGTTTTGATATACCTATCTATAATATAGAATTGCTAAACAAATAATAAAGTGTGTTATAGAACCTAGATCCTTTTGTGAATATAGGTTCTCATACCATTCTTTCACAAACCAACTTTGGTCCACCCCTAAACTCTGTACCTAAGATAGCGCATGACACACATGGGGCATGTTACTAATCTCCACATGATAGAAACAAATTCTAGAGAATAAAATAAGAAATATTTTTAATTATTTCACATAATTAATTGATAATATACCTATATATTCCAACTATAAGTCTCTAATGACCATTCAATTCATTAAGGATCTATACACAACACAATATAAACATGAGAAGAATAAAAATAATCCAATTAGATCATAACCAAATATAGATTGATATGACATTATCAATATAAATATACAACTAAAATAGAGGATTTAAACCACCAAATAAGAATTTCGGATATTGTGAGTACATCCATGATCTAAAAATAACCGAAAACAAAACTGTATATCTAACCTAATCTCATTGAGACCTCCATGGTAACCATATATCCTCAAAAGCACCTCGCTCTATGAATGATCAATAATCAAATTTTAACCTTCCAAATATATTATATTTACTTATTTCGAGTAACATAAGTATGGTGCGAGCACATAATAGCTCATTAGGAAATTCCAAGAGAGTACATACATCAACTTTTGTAAAATAAACTATAAGAGGTAGTTTGAAAATATAATTAGAATATTGGTTTTTAACATTTAAATTAACAAATAAGAATGCTTCCTATATACACATTTTAATACACAAAAATTATTACAAAAATCAATCATTTAAATCATTTCCTTAAACTAATACTTTTTAAAATACACCCTCTAAACTATTCAGAAGGATCTTGAAAATTAACTAAAACAAAATTTCTACTAACAAAATGAACTGAATCAAAAAAATTGATAATAAAATATAGAAAATGAAACCAGTAGAATATTCCATAAAATAAAGACAATAAAGTTGAACAGTAGGAAACAAAGTGCATTAAACATTAAACAAAACAAATATATAATCACGAGGAAGTCATAAAAATACCCTAACATGACCCTAGACATACTTATTTTGGATCTATCAATTGGACTATCAATATATTCCTAAGTATATAGCTAACTATCTTCTCGAACCTATCCTAACTATAGAATTATTTCATGGTGTTAGACATCATGGGAATATATTCAATCAAATTGGGACTAGATAGAAACTATCCATATATCCTTCACTAAAACACCTTGGATACCCATGATAATATAAATAGAAGGTGAGTTAAAACCGATAAGGTTTATAAGTAAAAATACTACAAAAAACCATAATAAATGGAAATATAATGAAAACAATACCAAAAATCCTTATTTAAAACACATGTAAGTTTCAAAAGACCATAACATACATTAATAAAATAAAAATCTATTTGAAATACATTTTTTATAATTTCATCAAACACATTAGAATCACCATTTTTCCTTAAAAAATTTACGAGTTAATATTCTTTTAAAAATATTACAGATGGGTCAAATCCTATATAAAAACACTTATTTCAAGGAAAAATACTTTTATAAATATCATTAAGTAATGGAGTCCATATAAAATGAAAAATCATAGAACCACTTACCTATGATTGGGTGTGGATAGCAGAAAACCTTGAATGTGAAAATAGGGTGACTTGAGAAACAATTTTTACACCCAAACCATTAAGAATAAAAATCTTACATCAACACAAAATTTATTGGGTTTGGAAAACAAGATTCCAAGTAAAAAATAAGGGATAAAAATAATACAAGAAAAATAATAAAAGATTAAGTAGCCCTAAAAATTGTAGGAAGACACTTCAATCAAACTAATAATGCCAAAAATATATAAATGATACTGGGGAGGAATCACCTAGGTCTCCCCCTAACACGTGTCAAAAAATTGGGAAGTAAAAATAAAAAAGAATGGTGTTTAATTTTAAGGGTAAAAAATAGAATATTCAAAAGAAATATAAATGAAAAATAGGGAAACCAAAGACCAAGTCCCATTCTTAATGGTGTAGTAGTCCTCTTCGATACCCCTGATGAGTAACTAAATTCAATACCATATGGATTAACCCATCCACTCTTCACCATTTCTTTCAAGAATAACCCATACACACCACGGGGTACTCTGCATTTTGGATCACCTAGTGTTATATTCTAAATAAACAATTGATGTAGCCCACGACAAAAAGGACTTCATTTTGGTTCCAAGGCACCATCGACTTTTCCAGGTCACCACCACAGCCACCCAAAATGAAAATCCTTGGTGTTTCAGCCACCTTGTTTCTACCAATGAAACCATATACCATATACTCCCACTAAAATGAATATTTTCATGGGGAAATAACAATATACACCCACTTGGCTATCAGCATACTTATAGTCTTAAAGAAGTATGGTGTGGTGATGTATCGCTCGCCTATCACACTCTCCGCAAGGATCAAGAATCCCCATAAACCCCTAGAAAACTAATAAATATAAAAAATTAAAATAAATACCTATAATTAAACATAATAACATAATAATTTGATGTCAAGATATGATAAAGGTAGTGATTTAAAATGTAATATTTCATCTATGGAGGTTTTATATTACATGTAACACGTTCAATGATTTTATTTTTTAATTAATGAAAAAATGGATGGTATATGATTGTTATTATATCGACATAATATAATTTTTGAATATTTATGATACTAATTTTTTGTATTATTGTATTTATAATATACTTTGTGGTATAAAATATATACTTTAAGGAATATAAATGAACATGAGTGATGTAGGAAATCTTACCTTAACACTTAGGAAAATTCTATTGAAAATTGGATCAAACCTTTAAAGGGTGACCACTTGATGATAATGGAACCTCTAGAATATTTATAAGAGTTTTAATAAGGTATTTGGAAATATTTTAGTCGAACTAGGATTCTTTATATGTGAGGGTAAGATGGGTGGTGAAGGGTGCCAATTATGGGGGAAGTGAGTGGCATTTTTGCAATAATTATTTCTTATTTAAAAAAGGAAAGAAAGTTATCAATAAAAGTATATTAAAAGATGATGATAATGGAAATGGGATATGGTTTGGTCAGCAGATCCCTCATCTATACACTTGGAGATTGGGTTTTGTGAGATTTTTAGTTTTTTTCACTTAGTTTTAACCTTCTTTACCTTGTTTTACATTTATTGTGGAAACTTAACTTTTATCTTGGTAACTTTTTTATGCCTAAAAATAAAATCTAATCTATACATAATTTATACAATATGATTAAAAATTTAAACTCCATTTAATCTAATTTAGTTCCAAAATATGGTAAAATTATTTTCTAAGTGAAGACATAATATATATATAATAGTTTTTATAGAAAAATAACATTTTAAACATTATGTTCCCTTAAAACTATTTCATATTAATTACATATTAAATCAGTGTTAATATATTTTATATACATTGAAACGTAAAATTATATTCATCAATTAAAAGATATCAATTTAATTATTTAAGATAAAAATATAGAAAAATACAATTCATTTAAAAATAAATATTTGACTATTAAATGATAAAATATTAATTTATAAAAAAGTTATAACCCATGTATGTATGATTATTAGAAAAATTATATTTATAAAAAAATAAATTAATTAAATTTAATAATCTAAATTTGATAAATTTAATTTTAAAAAATATATAATATATAATAAATAATCCTTTAAATGTGAAACATATATCATTGAATATCAACTATTAAATTCTTATTTTATGCAATAACATTTTTCTTTCTTGAATGTTATTTATTGTTTTTAGTAACTTTAATAATTTAATTATAATAGTTTACAGAAATAATTCTTAAATAATAATAATAATGACATGTAACACATTAAAATATAATATTATAATATAATATTCTAACTATATGTAATATTTTTATTTCATTATTTATCATTTTTAAATGATATTATTTTAATTTTCTATAAAAAAATTACATATATTCAATATACATGTTGGATACATGTATATCCAATGGACATATTTCTAACGACCAAGTTTCCAACACCCATTTTTCTAATGATGAAATATCAATGGCTATTTACCCCATGTATAACATCTATATAATGTCTATATTACCCCCATTTCCTCATAAAAATTCATTCCATTGTAACTTCACAAATCTAACTTCTCGTTCCAAAATCTTTCATTGAGGAATATTCAAAATGTTTTCTCCTTTCATGATGTTTTTTCATTGAATGTTTTATTTTTGTAATGATGATTCTCAAGATTGAAGATGATCAAGGGGATATCCTTGTTTTAAATATATTATTATTTTCTATTTTTTGTTCCATTTTAATTTATACACCTTAAATGGAATAAAATATTCAACAGTTTGTAATAACTTGTATTATGTACACTTGTGGTAATGTTATATTATAAACTAATAATGTATCATCTGTTTGATTTATATCTTATTTGACCAATTTTATAATAAATTTAAATTTTTTTGAAAGAAAAGAAAAATATAATTTCTAATAATACAATGGTTTGATGTAAAAATGGGTCTCAAAACCAAATCCATTATAGATGTAATACCATAAAATATACGTATATCATAAATAATAATATTGACTAATATATATCAAATATACATTAAACATTTGGTTATGA
Organism: Viscum album; assembly: GCA_963277665.1. Lineage (NCBI taxonomy): Eukaryota > Viridiplantae > Streptophyta > Magnoliopsida > Santalales > Viscaceae > Viscum > Viscum album. The sequence goes on from OY728155.1 coordinate 1,741,321,903, forward strand.
CACCATCATTATTCATATACCTAGTTAGTCTACACTCTAATAACAGAGAATGTATCGGCCAACCATCTTGGATTGATAGACTCTATTTTATATGGCCAATGGATCTCTTGGAATGATGGATTACATGATAATGCATTTTTGTATATTATATATGGAGTGCATAGAGGAATGTACATACATGTGTTTTATAGAGATCAAACCAAATAACTTGGTATCTTAAGTATCATTATTGATTTTTATAAGCTATTATTTGCTTACAGTTTTAGATTAGATAATTTATAATTGTTCTCAATGATACAATTCCCAATGAGATCACACTTTGTCATTTTTTGAATAAGGATAAAGTGTGGTAAACTTGGAGAGAAAACACAAAAGTTTTTTGGATGATATCTAGAGGAATTTCCTGATTTATTTTCACATTTTGTTACATATGATCCAGCATGTGTTGAAAATATATGATAGTTTTCTCTTCAAAAATAATTTTAAAAAACCACCAAAAAGAAATTTTGGATATAGATTCACAAGATATTATATATGATGCAACTTAAGGTGAATGTGTTCTATGTCTATACGGATTTAATAGAACTGGGGTTTTTAAAAAAATATATATTAAAGAAATAACCATAATGTGGTGTCTTAGATCACTTTGTGGTGTATATTGGAATCTAAAATGAAATAAAAAGGGTTGCCACATCATGATGGTGTGCATGTTTATGCTCATTATGTGATAACATACTATTTCTCGATATCATCCATTCTAAATGCTATCATGATCTATTATTTATCAATAGATGACAATAATGAGGGGTTTGAGAATGTATAATAATCATTTAAGTGTTAAATTATTATTATGAAGATATGTTCATATGTTTCAAGTGTTATAATAGTTTGAGGTACTTAAGAAATATCTCATAAATATGTTCAACCATTTGATTCTCCTTAAATCCAATATTAGTGAACATTGATCCTCATGAAGAGTGATTTGAGTATGAAAAATATTGATCTTGTTATATCTCTAAAAGGATGAAATAATAAAGATATTTTTTCTCTTTATCATTCTTCCAAATAATCAAGGAGACCATGAATAAGAGGGATACCCTTCACAGGCTTTGGAATATTTATAAAATACATGGAAAGCCTAAGATGGAGGAACCCACTGGTTTATCCTTAATGATATTGATCAAAATCATGTGTTAGATCTTAGAATACTTAGTGAAGGTATGCCATTACATATTTGTTTTGTTATTAATTATAAATGTATATATAGATTCATATAGTTTTGGGTATTGTTGTTGTCTTCCACTTCATTTTGTATGATTTTTATACCTACAAAACCCATCATGATCAATCAATAATTCTACCATAAATTAAATAAAACCCTGTTACAGGTTTCATAATTTTAAATAAGGTTTTATTGAAGTTGATGTGTTATATAAAGTTAACATGGTGTTACATGAGGTTTTGGTAAGCTATTACAAGTACTATGAAGGAAAGTAAATATACCTATAAAAAGTATCATAGATATTGGAATGAATTGGTTCTTATTTTGGATGATTAATTCACTCAATGTAATACTCATCAAATAATAATGAGTCCCTTTAATGTTTTTATTATTGAGGGTGTTCAGTGTTAAGTCAAAGTCTCTTTTATTGTCCTTTTTTTCATATTACAATACCCTTATATTAGAATTAGTTTAATAATTTGTTTGTTGTTTGGGTTTTATATTATGTCGATCATTGGTCTAATTATCTTAAATTCATGTTCCTTTGACTAGTATACTGAGCTTATTTATTCCATATAATAGATACTGTTCTATTTTTCAAGATGTAAAATTTAACAAAAAGTTTATTTATTTATTGAAACCATTAGAATATCAATTTTCTTCTTTTAATGTAAATAAAATTGATCATTAAGTTTTCAAAATTATACTATTAAAGTTGTTCTTACAAATAGAATTTACTCTTTAGGTAATGGAATAATATAAGACTATAAGGGCTTGTAACACTGAAAAAAATTGACCATTTTAAAGTTTAAAATAGATTGATGTCTATAGTTTCTCTAATTAAATTTTTTATTTCATAGATTTTTTCTATAGAGATTATTCTTATGGTTATTTTATTATAATTATCTAAAAATTTCTCTTTTAATCAATAATTTTTATAATAATTTCATGAGGTAGATTATAGTATCAGTCTAAGTACTCTAACTAATTATTTTATGGGGGGGTTCGTGGTTATAATGACTAATTTATCTTTTGATAGGGTGATAGTCATTTTATCCCAGGGTTGTAAGCTTGTTTCATATAATTTAAGACATTGAGGGATTCAATGGTTAGGGACGTTCTCATTTGGAATGTGGATACTTAGTTTTGGTCAAATAATCTACTGCATCATTGGATAAAATTGAGACCTCTATGAGAGGATGGTGTTTAATAATATTCATTAAAGTGGAATTTAATTTTTCCATCCAGACTCTATGTTTTATTTTTATATTCCAATATTATTTTTTATAATATTAGAAATTATTCTAACTACCTATTCATTTATTTTCACTATGATTAAAGTTTTTACCCGATAAACTCAGAATTAATAAGACATTGTTTTACATAACCTACCTGAATCCGGAGGGGGTGGAAAATATGATTTATTTTTATACACCTCAATTAACCCCCATTATATAGTTCACCTATGTTGTTTATCTAGTACAATATTTTGTTTTTCTTTTTTATTATTTCATTAGAACTCAGATGGAATTTATTTTTTTGGGTGGTGTTCATGTTCATACTTTGTTTTTCTTTTTTACTTTCCCTATTTTTTTCCCAAAAACAAATTCAAGTTATAATTCAATTTTTCATTATAGATAAAAATGGTCATATATTTGGTATTTTTATAAAGGATAAGGATTTATTCTGGGGATTTTTCTGTTATTTATGTTTTTTGAAAAGATAATATATAATCATTATTTAAAAAAATCATATGTGTCTAGATAACACTATGATAGAATATTTTATTCCACAAATAACATATAAAGGTTATTCTTCCTAAAAATAAATTTTTAATACTCTAAAATTTGTTCTTATTACATTTATATAAGACCATATCATTCTCAGTTAGATAATCTATTCATTATAGAACTATAAATTATTCATCACAATTAGTATGACTGAACACAATTGAATTTGTTCAATTAACTGAATTTCTATTAGATATTATTTATTTAAACATGATTTATATTATTTACTCTACCAGTTTCATCAAAATATTTTAAAAAAATTATAATGTTTTTTTAATATAATGAGATATTTTTTTAGTAAAGTTAATTATGACCATATGTTAAAAAGTGGTCCAAAAACATGTGCAAACAAAAAAAACTCATTATTTTCCTTGTACAAAACTTTTATATGCTTCTTTCCCCAACAACATTATGTATTAATTATAATATTTATCCTCTCAAATAATATGTTCTATATTCATAAAAAATTAAAAATGATATGTGAAATGTATCATAAAATTTTATCACTTTATTATATATTATAATCCATACTTAATATAAAACTAATTTCGTGTATTTGACTCGTTATTATCATCTCTTGTAGTTTTTTGTGGTATTTTGAAACATAATAGTGGTTTTTATTATATCATAGTTTATATTAGGATCTATATCCATATTGATACAATTTAAATATTATAAATTTTTAATTACCGATAATTATAAATATTATGGTTAGATATAATATATAACACACCCTCATTATTCACATTTAATAATTCATTGAACACTAAATCCTCTATTAAATGTATCCTCCATAGTTAATGGATTATTGTAAATGTATTTCTTAGTTGATTTAAAATTTTAAAATCTCTAATTAACATTTTTATAATTTATATTAAATGATTATAACATTAACTTAAAGGTAACCTTGATTCCCATACATTTAATATGTCTACATACATAATGTTTTTTCTGTGGAAAGTATGCAAAATGTGAAGGAATAGTGATTATAGCATCTTGCAACTACTTTTTCATGTTATTTAACAACCCCTAACAAATCGCATGAGTGAAGTGTCACATAATTTAATGAATAAATTGATATCGGGTTAAGAATTATTTCATTAAGAAGAGAAAACCATTAGAGCATAGTGAAGTGTTAGGTAACCACCACCAAGGGAAGAGACTATTTCTTTGAGAGTAAGGAAGCACATGACTAGAGTGTTCTATGAGTATAGAACTATACAGATAATATCACCATCCATAAAAAGAGAAAAAAGTTAAGGGGCTACTCAAAACTCATTTCTCACTTACTTCCATGTGAGCGAACCATGTGATAATTTGAAATTTCCTGAGATAATGAAAATAATTTAAAATACCTTGACACATGTTGATTTAAATAAAACCATCATTCTTTGAGGAACCAACACCAAACCAACTCACCAAATATTCGTGTGTAACACTCACATTAATATAATTTGTGAATATATATTCCTAAATAACATTAATTATTATATTATCATAGAATTACAATATATTCAAATAATAAGATTTTTAAAATATATCATTAAAAACAAAAAAAACCATTATAATATAATTATATTAATATCACCTTCAATCATCTAATAATGACTATAAAATTTTGTACATACAATTTTCTCTCTTAAAACTATTTTCATTAATCCATTTTAAATGTTTTTTTGTTATATTTGAATAATTTAAACAAATCTAGTTTTATATTTATTAACTATTTTGTTAAATTTAATTTTCTTTTGATTTTTTAATTTTTTTGAATAATAATTTATAAAAATTTAAATTTTATCATTTATTGGTAAATTATTTCAATTTAGCAACATCCCAAAATAGAAATGAAAAAAATTCAGTATTCTAAATAATAAATTATAATACATAATCAAACATAAATTATTTATTTATATACATTAACACAAATTTTAATTGCATTATTTTAATAGTAAAGTTATTTTTAGTTTACTATGTATATCTTATAAAAATTTTATTGATACTAACATTAATGTAATTAAATTTCTACCATATGTGATTAATAATAAAGTTTATTTTTTAAAATATTAAAAGATTAATAATATTAAATTATTTATATATATATACAAAAAATAATATAAACAACAAAATTTATAATGATATTTATAATATTAATGTATAGATGAAATTGTTAATAATTTAATAATTAGTTATGTAAACAATATTATAACTATAATTAATTTTTTTTCAGCTTCATTGACACAAAAGAATTATTTATATAAAATTATAGGATTTTAATTCATAAATCCAAAATAATATTATATATCCAGATATGGGAAAAAATATTTGATCATTATTTCTTGTTATTGTTCCAAAAGTACCATATTTTATATGTACATTTTAAATTTTAATATATATATATATATATATACATGAATCATATTTTTTAACCACTTTTCCTCTTATTAAACATTAGTTATAAGTTTATTGGTTACTACATGATAAGAAAAAGAATATAAAATCACTTAGAGGGTAGATAGTCATTCATTTGTGAGTCACAATCAACATTATATACATATAATTAAACATCCTCATCATGTTTTTTTACAAGTACTGAGACCTATATGAATCCAACGTTGATGAAAAATCAACTTCTGAAATCTCATTCAACATCTCTTTCTTATTATTCATCCTTTCCATTAATTTTTTAGAAGCTTTTTCAGAATTTATTTTGTCATATTATTCATGAAGAATGTCAAATTAGTTCCTAACATTCATAACATTTTTAAGAAGTGGTTTTGGTTAGAAAATTTCTCATAAAACTTCATCCTTAGTTGGTAAATATATCATGCCAAGGTAGACCTTTAGAATTTAATTAGGTAAACCACCAAATACTTTCACAAATTTCATTTAAGATTGTAACATTGATTATTTATTTGTATCACCCCAAAAATTAGTCACAAACTTGTTTCACTCTTATTAGGGTATAAAAGATATTGAGTATGTCGATACTCAAGGTTTGTCTTACATATATCGTATAGGTTATGTTGCTTTAGATAAGTTTCTGATCCACGGTGAAATTTACTCTCCACAAAAAAATAGTATCATCGTTTTGATTTTTACATTAACCCCTCTTCTTGGAATTACCTGTAGACTTGTTAAAAAATTCAACAAAATTCATAAAATTTAGAATGATCTCTTTGTTTTAAAATTTATGTGATAAACTATTTATTAATGACTTTATAATCATTTTGAGAAAACAATATTTATCACCAATACTATTCTACATCAATAAAAGAATAACTAATATTGTAGAAGTTGATCTATATTGTTCTTAATATATAGAATCAAATAGTTGTGAAGATTACCAACCACTATAATTTACACCTTATTCATTTATTTATTGGAACATTGGGTTTTAAGTTTTAATATAGGATTGATCAGACCATTCTGTGTAGATAGAGGGGAAGTTAGATTTAATTTCCCATCATGTAGATACTAAACCATGGTATATTGCTTCAAAAAATATCCATTATCCACAAAATAATACAAAATAACATGGAATTGAATTATATAAATAGATTAAGTTAGATTAAATCTTATTATTATATAAGAATTTATTACTCTATTCTAAGAATTTGTTTCTTCTTCAATGTAATTAACATAGAGAAGATCTGTAATAGGATTTAATGATTCTCCCTAGTGACATTGATGTAGCTAATTTCCTTGAATAAATTTTTAACTACAGTACCCAAATAGTGATATATTCCTGATTGTGGTATATTCTTACTATTGGAATTTGATGTAATTATATATTTATGAGTTTATGATTTTTATTAGTATTACCAATTTTCAGGGATTTATTCTTTAATTATTTTATGTGTAGTATCTATTTTCAAAAAAACATGATTAAAGAGGATCTGGGGGAGATTTTGTTTGAAATAAGTAGTTTTAATGAAAATGAAAGATGTTCACACAACACTAATTGCGTGATTATAAAAGGTAAATAATTGTGTAACCCATAAATACAACACACATAAAATATTTAGATGAATTTTATCTCAATGGGCTACATAATAGACCTCTTCTATTTTCATGATTAATTATTCATAAGAAAACCACTTTCGTGACCCCAGAGCCTATGAATACCCCTAAACTATCCATTTCATGGTTTTAGAGTTTTAACATTTTATTTTAGTTATTTTGATTCTCTCATCCCACAAAAACCAACTTCTTTGCTTCACACAACCAACCCAACCCTCTGTAGAATCTTATATTTTAGAATATTATGTGAATTTCTTTTTTAATCCATCCAAATTATTGGAATGAACTTGAGATGATCTTATGAAATTACCTTTCTTAAAGAACACAGTTTTCACTAAATTCATTTGCCTTGTGTGTAAATCATGGTTTCATATAACACTCATCTTACATCAAATACATACCATAGAAACCCACTTGATTCCATCCTTTTGTGAAACTCACATGTATTAATGTTGAGGTCAGGTAGGACCAACAAAAACCTAATCAAGTATTTTTCATAGATACTTCATATGAACAATTGTTATTATAAACTCTCACCCATATGACCTTTTCATCAATAATGGACTAGGTAGAATTATTTTATATTCCTCTTAAGCCTTGGTTGAGAAGAAACCTTTCCTATTTCCTCAGGAAAGAATAAAGAAGATTAATGTGTAAGACCCACTATATCCATTGGTTTCATCTCTTTCAGGACATAAGAGTCCTTACCACATGATGTTAAATAGTATGAAAAAAATCCTATAAATCAATATTAAATTGTGCAACTCTAACTTGAAGTATTTTTATTCTTGTCTCTATCAGGATAAATATGACACCACATTAAAGTTCAATCCCAACACCTAAAAAACCTTACCATCCCATCCCATTTTCCAAAGATGGTAAAACCTATAGATTCATGGAGAACACTAATAAATCTATAGAATCCCCACTAGTAAATAAACTATGAGTGTCCATATAGGACTATAAACTATTACCATCCTTACATAATGAACATAAGTGGATTTATGTCCCCAATATACTTTAAACTATGAGTATCCCCATGGGTCTCTTATAAGTTGCCTCCCTTAAATGATGAGTTAAAGTCGATTAATTTCACATTTTGTGATGATAATAACTGAAATTTTTTTTATGTTATGATAATACAAAAGTATATATGATAATAATAGGGTTACACCCTTCCCGATTCATCAAAAATCCACCCATTACCATGTGATGAGTTTAACAACCTAAAAATTTATAAATTTAATTCCATTTTGGATTAAATAAATACCTTACCAAGTAATATAGTTATATAAAACACAAGAACTACCTTGGTTATTTTTTATTATTATAATAAATTAAATTTAAAATTCCATTAAGTATCATAACCATTGATAATATGGTTTTTTATAGTGAACATTAATATTAGTATATTAAGGGTTATGATAAAGTCCAATTGATATAGATGGACGAAGCGATGTCCTATACCAGTAGGTTAGTACCCAATGAAGTCCATTTATCGAAGAATTTGAGGGATATAGAATCACTAGGAATTAAACTTTATCAAGACCAATATAATATAAAAAAAATCATGAATGAATCTATTTATGGGAGATGTTAGAGTTCATTGATATCACAACCAAAGCCATGTTTTCCAACCCATCTCAAGAAAATATCAACTTTGCTCACCTTACCCTTAGGTAATTCACTGGTATAATAAAGTTTTATGTATCCAAAACCTAAGAGTATGTATTTTAAAATATTATTTTAAATAAAACAATTATTATATTAATCGTTTTATAATATTACCTTTTTAAGTGATTAAATAATGAGTTTGATAAAAATGATATTTTTATACGATGAAGCAAAAAATGTTTTTCTTTTGTAATATATAGTTTCAGCAAAGGAAAAAAATTTAATAAAACAAAGAATTTTTAAAATAAATTATATTTTAATAAAATATAATTATTAAATAATATTTATTATTTATAAATGATAATATTATCTAATGAAATCAAAAATAATTTTTATAAGTGTTAGAAAACTGTTGTAGTAAAAATAATATTTTTCAAAAAATGTATGTTTTTTATATAATTTTCTAAATTATAATACTTATAGAATTATATTGATAAAATATAAATTATTTTTAAAATCAACACATTGAAATTATCCCATGTTATTTTTTCATAACTTTTGGAGATAATTGAATTTTTTGGTGAAAATTAAATACATCATAAATACATTGTGTGTATTATGACCTCATAATGACCTAAAAGTGATGTAATATATACCATAAATTGTATACACAACCAAATTTATATTTTCACTTTAAAATAATGTGTTTTTAATTAATTTATTAATTGTATACACCCTAAACAAATTCTAAAAAACATATAATATAATTTAAGGCCTAAAAATGAATTCTTTATACACATTACCAACATTCACCTCACCATGGGTATTGTTTTAATATTTTTTTTTCATATATTTATAAAAAAAATTAAATCCACTCCTCTTTGGAAGAACCCATGGTAAGAACTTTATGAATATTTCTGTTTTTTATTACTTTATCATATAGACTCTAAAACCTATGTTTGGAAATTAATTAAGAATTATTCTCTATTTTTTATATAAAAACACCCAAACTCCCATTAATCTTCAACAATATCCCTTATATCATGATATTACTTTGAATTTGTCTCTATATATCCCTCCCAAGGTTCCCCTAATATCTTAATAAGCTATTATAAATATTTTAGAGGTATCTTTTCAAGGTAAGGGATAATCTATTTCTCTATATTCAAGAACCTTTTTTATACTATGCCTTTTAATTTCTAATTGTTCATGTTGGGATATGTTCTTACACATACATCATACAATCATTATGATTTATAATTTATGAGATACCCCTTTCACTCTCATTAATATATTATATGACTATTTATGTACCCCTATTATACTATCAAAATTATCCTATGATTTTTCCATGTCAAGCATTTGTGTGGTGAATACCCATCCCATTTTCACTCAATATTATGCAGATAAATGTACCTATCCTTGATTTATTTGGTAATTCCATGTATGTAACACACACTTCTTAATCAATGGATTAAATGTGATTACATATTATCTTATGTTGGATGATCAATTTGACACAGCAATGCATGTACATAATTTGAATGTGATGGGTGGGCCTGAACTTATATATCCCTACAATGAATTGGGTGATATTTTTATCTCATGAGATGAAATGTATGATTCTTGATAAGTTTTCCAAATCACAAAATGTTATTTTGTCTTGGAAGTTATCCTTAACTTATGTTTATTATTATTTTTTCTATATTATTTCCATGTCCCCCGGTTTCCTTTAGAGAATCAAGTTATATCTTGACTCATTGTTTAGGATTATGATTATCATCCCTATTATGTTACTTGAAATGTATCATGTATCACATATACTAATTCACCTTATGATATGATTTGTTTATTCCCTTATGAGGATTTATACCTCACACCTTTCTTATGTATGTACCTAGGTTATCCCATGCGTTTTGAGATCATCCATGAAAAATAAGGGCATGTTTCAGAGTTTTTCATTAATGATGTTATATTTATTTGGAAAATTGTTATGTCATGTACCAAAGATATCAAAGACACTAGTCCTCGGGATCTTATGGGATTGTATTAAGTGTATCTTTATGAACAAAATCATGAAATGAGGTGTAATAAAATATTATTTGTCATAACAAATATAGGATGTCTCAAGCGATGGCCATCAGACAACTCATCTGATAAGTATAGGACACCTTGAGAGATGAGCCTAGACAGCCTCGTGTGATGAGAATAAGTTTCCTTGTGCATCGATAAAAATATTAACTAGGATATAATCTCATGATTCCATATGTGATGAGCATAAGTTTCCTTGTGTGATGAGAAAAAGATGCCTTATGTGACAAACCTAGGATTCCATATGTGATGAAAATTAATTTCCTTGTGAGATGATCAAAACATTACCTAGGTGATGAGTCCATGATGCCTTATGTAATGATTATATTTTCCCTTGGGTGATGGTTATTAGATTACTAAGGTGGAAAACCAAGGATGACCTATGAAATGATACATAGTTACCTTATGTGATGAGAACAAGATTACCTAGGTGATATTCCTAAACAGACTTATACGATGAATATAAGTTTCATTGTGTGATGAGCATGGGATACCTTAAGTGATGAGATAATGATTCCTTATGTGATAAGAATATGTTTCTTTATTTTATAATCACGATATATATTATTTGTAGGTACCATGATTCCCCATATAATGATAATATGATTCCATATTATACTATCCAAATAAAAATAAAAAATCCATGATGCCTAAAAATATCTTACGAGAATCTTCTCTCCATAAAATGTGTTTATGTTACCTTGAAAAAAAGTTGTGCAATTAAGTAATATCCACATAAACATTTAATTATATAATTGATTCAAAATAATGTATTAAATATATAAGGTGAGACCAGACTAGGTGATGATATTATTATAGAGATGTTGACATCCCATTATCTAGTATTGATCAAAGTAGTCTACAACATCCCCCATGTGGTAAAAGGCCATCCAATTTTAGAAAGTGGGAATATGAGACCCATATCATTACCATCCATAGTGTAGGTAAAAAAAATTGATCCCAGGGGAAATCATCAGAAATTGAAATGGTGTACCTGATATGAATTACCTCTCATGGGGGTATGATAAGTTCCCATGATGTTGTTGAAACCTACAGACTCCCTCCTATGATGATTCTGTACATGTACATCCATGTGGTGAATTCTATATATCCTATAGATATTGGGAACTCTCATCACATTTCCCCGTGAAGATTATTCAATAGTGGGTTATCATGAACCATGTGTAACACCCCAAGATTTCATAGTACATTATTTCTTCAATGTAATTCAATACCTTTCACAACACACAACACTGAGTTCAAGCGCACCACGACTTACCAAACTAGCCGTTAAAAAGAGGTTATGAATATTATTAACTGGATTTTAAATTTTATAAAATCCTTATAATTTTAAAATCCATATTATGAGTTTCTAATACATAATATAAGAACAAATTCATTTTTTCAGATAAAAGAAGTATTTTTTTTAAATGAAATTTTACCACCTTTTAATGGAGAACCCTTTTTAAATCCAATATCTAAAACTTTTATATATTAAATTTGACAAAATAAACTTCTTCTTTAGAATCAGGACATAAAAAATTAGTTTTGATAAATTTTTGGTGTATTTCTGATAACTTTAATATTAGGGTGAATAGTGAAAAATACTAAATTTTAACTGAAAACAACTTTTTAAATAAAAATAATTTATAGTGTTAAAATATATATATGAATGATTTGTAAGTATAATTAGATTATATTTTTACCATTTAATTCAATGTTGGTCTTTGGAAATAATTTCACTTTGAAATTTGACATAAACAAGTGTCAATCTTTTGGTAGTTATTATTTCTTAAAAATACGCTTTTTGGTTTTGACAACAGGAATTAATTTTAAATTAATAAATAATATTTATATTTTTTCAATTTGGTAAAATATACTTAATTTTTGAATTCATAATATCAAAATTTTCTTATGGTGAATTTTTGGTATGTTTCTGAAAACTTTCAATTTTTGATGAATAGTGAGAAACACTGCGTTATTGGTTAAAACTTAATTTTCATTTAAATAATAATTTATTTTATTTCAATTTATTATAGATATAAATAGATACATAACACATATAAATTTTTAATTTAATTCATTGGAGCCAGTTTGTAATAATATTAGATATATAAAATTCTATTGAACTTTTCCCCGTCTTTTACCCACCTTCTAAGAGAATTTGAAAATTCGCATAAAACATAATTTTACCACTTATATGAGTGGAATTTAAAAAATCCAAGAGACATGGTTGATATCAGTAATAAAAATTTGGTTCAATAAGATGAAAATAATTTTTGGTGAATAGTAACTTTTTACTTTTATTTACCACGGTTAAAAGTTAATAGGGTAATTAAGGGTACAAATGATATTATTCTTACCCTAACACATGTCCTAATTCTATTGGATAAGTGTAATTCGACCAAAAAACATCTTATAAATAAAATATGATCCTTTAGGTCCACTTGGATTAGAATAGGACATTTATTATTATTTTATTTAAAGAGTTAAAAGAGTTAAAATCATTGTTTCATAACTAAACCATTTTTAATATAGGGTTACACACGATATAAATTCAACTATAAACAATAATTATACATCTAAAAATATTTCCAAAATAATTGTATTTTTATTTATAATTTTTAGACATTAAATAATTAAATTTATTTATGACACAATGATGATTCAGTAATTACCTTATTAAAGAAAGAATCAAATAAATGGTATTATAAATATTAAAACAAATATAATTTCAATGTTTTTAGGACATAAACTAATTTTATAGGTGAATATGACATGTTAGGATTGATTCAATTTATCTTTTTTTATGTAATCAAGTTGTGATGACTTTCACAAAAACAAAATACCAAATAGTGTCAAAATTGACATAAATTAATTTTTAAAACAAATACTATATTATTGGTTGATATAATATTCCTAAAAATATAAGGCCCAGACAAAGGGATTAAATAATATTATATATGCCATTAATTAACCACTTTAGGTTCTATTAGAAGTTTAGATTAAGTTTATTAACCATATAGTGTAAGAATATAAGAAGACACGGTAAAAGTTAAACTATTTAACTAAGAGTTAAATCTAAAATATAACGTTAAAATGGCAACCTAATATTGTCTAAAACCTATTGGCTGAAATTATTTCGACCAATAACCTCATTATCCTATAAATAAATCATTTTGGATCCATTATAAACCAAAAATGATTTTTTATAAATTAATATTTCAAGCTTTTTCTAAAGTGACCATCACATCTTTTATAAAAGGGCATTTCCCTTCTCTCAAATTCACACCCCAAAGCCATTTTCCTAGGCCAAACCCTACTCAAATATCCTCCCAACTATCCTAACTTCATCCTAGAGTCCTTGCTTCATTCATAAAGCCAAACTTAGGATCCATTTTGATCAAATAAAAAGGAAGAACCCGAAGAAGAGGTAATGATTTCACCACCCTCTTTCAAGTTCCTTTCTACTTCCAATTATTCTTTCTTTGTTATTACCATAGCAAAATAATAAATCCAGTACCTTATATATACTGTGATATTATTATAAATATGGCACAACACTATTCATAATTATATCTATCTTATGAATGATAATGAGACAATGCGTGCGTATATACGGCTTATCGTCTCCACGCCGTGGTGTAATTTTCTATTCACCACTATGTTATTTGGATGGATATAATGATGAGTAATATGTATATAAATAAAAATATAACATTATAATTTCCCTATAAAATTAATATAAAATCCAAGTACACACCTTTAAGTAAATGATATTATCGCTCGTGCGTACATATGGATTATTGTCTCTACGACGCGATGAGATTCATTTACACGTTCACCATTCATCGACGATTATAAAAATATATATTATTGATGAGTATGTAATATATGACATAATAATTCTATTGGATATATATATATATTTATTTATTTATGTATATATGTATTTATTTACTTACATACATCTTATTCACTTACTTATGTTCAGTACGATATGAAAACAGAAACAACGTTTATACGTACGTACGACCTACCGTCTCCATAAACAGTGTTTTCCATTTCATATATCTATCTATTATAAATATTTATATTCTAAATATGTATCATATATCAATCAAGGTTTATATTCTGAAGGTATTTAAATCATTATCTAAATGATATGATCAATAATAACAAGTTAAAATACACACGATAAAGAAAGCGATTATTACCCAAAAAGACAATTTAACATGAAAATCATTATTAAATGGGTAGTATAAATTCATAAAATAATCATGTATGACATAATAAATATGAATATAGTTCTGGTATAATCTAATAACATACAATGGTCATTATACAGTAGGTTAAACCTACCCTCGACCAAAGGAAAGAGCAAGGTAAGGGTTAATTCCTCAATCTCATTATTATCCAAGATTGTTTATGTGTAATTATTTTCTGGGACATGTTTATTATCCATGTACATGTTTCATAGATGATATTTCAAAATTATTCTTTTAACATAATATTTAACTAAAACATCATTTTAAATGTTTTAAATATTTATTCTTCTAAATCTTTCTCATTAATGTCCATGTTTTCAAAATGGGTTTTAAGGATTTATTTATGTGGACATGAATTTTTTTAAATGTTAATTCCTTTCAAAAGTTTCAAAGTGGTATGGAACACATTGATTAAAAAATGTATTTAAATGTATTCTTTTCAAAATTGTGTGACTTTTAAATGTTTTCATGAAAAAGGGGTATTTCTATCAATGCATTTTACCAATCGTTTTCATCTATGTTAACATCCTTCGATGGATTTTAAACTTGATGGAAATTGATACAAATATTCCATATTGTATTAAAGGTTTTGTGATATGTTTGACTATGGATGTGTTATTTTTATACCATTCATGGTTTATGGATAAAGTATTGAAATTTCTTATGCTATTTTTAGTACGAATGATTATGTTATGTTTAATCCTTTTCATTTGAGGAATGCATTGGACTTAATAAGTGATGGGTAGAGCCCGCTATAGCTCTTTAATGCATTATTAGGTCGTATTATATAATTAGACGTGGAATTGGCCGATGCCTTTCCCAATTTGATATATGGTTTTTTCCGAGGCCTAAATCATTTTTAGACATCTTGGCTGAGGCCTTGACAAGATGTTTTAGAATGTCTGACATTATGCATTACCTCATTATGAAATTAGTTATTACATGTGATTATTCGACTAGTATAATATCCATGTGCCTGTTTTTATGGTAATGGTTGAATTATTTTTGTCATATTATGTTCAAGTTTATGTTTGAAAGGCTGTCATTTTTATTACACATCTTGACTTATAAGATTATAGCTTCCTCTAAATTATTTACCCTTACTGAGCATCTGAGCTCACCCCTTTCTTATGTTTTATTTTCCCAGGATATGAAGAAGTTAGTTATGAGTGACTTTCAGGCATAATCTAGGAGGCTTGGACATTTCTAATGGAATAAATTATTGTTTTTTTCTTTTCAAGTTGTATTGTTGAACTTAATGTATGTAATATATTTTCAAATACTACTAAACTGATCGGTACTTTGAGACTTGATTCATTATAATCATGTCAATGTATTAAAATATTGCACTGACTCTTGGTAACTAGGGTCGGGGCATTACACCATGTCTTACACTATAATATTTGATATATCAAACATACCCAAAATATGGATTGGAAGGATTTTGAATCCATGAAACCATACCATATTTTCTAATATTATAGATAAAAAAGGGGTAAAGTTCCACCCATTACAATTTCCAATTTCTTTATAAGTTTTCCAAAGAGTGCGCTGGTCCCACCTTCCCATCCATTGGGAAGGTAGGGTAATCCATGATGTGATATATTTAGTTTCCACCCAGAAGTCACCAAGGAGGGTTCCCACCACTAAACATAATAATAATAATAGGTTCATATTGTAAGTTGTTGGAGAGGTTAGGCCTACACTTATTCTAGACACCTAATTCCAGACTTCACGAAATCCATATTGATTGATAGCCTCTATTCTTACTCGATGAGAGTCCATTCCAACAGATTCTATGGTCACTATATCCATTAATGTATCCCATGATTCCATGAACACTATATAGGGATACATCCTTTCATGACTAGGGTTGAGACATCGTTTATTTACTTGGTATGTTTTTTGGACTCTAAATGACATTGGAACAACCAGAAGCCATGACATAGTTCCGCCCCTTGAGGAAGAAGTATACCATCTTGGAGGTCCACCAAAGGGTGAAGAAATTTCCATTATTCAAGGTGTACCTCCCTACAACATCGTCCATAATGGCCATGTATATTATTTCTAAGATGAATGAAAATTTATTTGAATGTAAATTCTATGCCACTAAAAATAGGAACATGGGGGGAACCATCGGTAGATCACCATTGGTCTTACCAAATCTGAGAGTACTAATAATTCCAAAGATATTTTTTTTCTTCCACTATCACATCCTCTATGGGAGAGCATCCACAAACTTGGGATTTTCATTATTTTAACTAAGGAAAAAAATATTTCAAGGTCACTCCATAGGTACTTGTGTGTATAAGATTTGTTGTTATCCTTTTATGTAATATCCATGATTTCATCCTTATCCTTATAATCATCATTCCATTATATGTCTACATTGGAAGTGGGGGGGGGGGACAGAATCTGGACAAGAATAATTTGATGAGTAGTCACATACATAATATCCATAGGTACCCAATGATATCCTTCAATATGAAGATATCGACTTGCCATCCTATATAGTCATGAAGGTAAATCTTGATACATCTCGACAAGATGTATCAATAATTGGGAACATGTTGTTTTAATGAAAACACTCACTTATGGAGGTCCACAACCAAGGATATTTTTATTAATCTCCCATATAGCTTCTTACTAACCTAATGTGAATTTCAAGATTTGGAATAATAAATAATTTCCTTTTAAACTAGTATATAAGGATGATGAGATCCTTTAGAAAGACATAGACTATGACTAGATTCTTGTTATGTTATAGACTCATGTGAATCCAAAATTCTCTCTCCAAGAATTTATCATTGAAAACCATTCTAAAAATCACTGGTAGAACTTATGGGATACATTAAATTACCATTAGGTTTATCACTTTGATTCTTTTGGGGACTCTAAACACCATGAGTTCCCTAACTAGTAGTGCTTAAAGGTTAAACTCACAACACTTCCAACGATATAACACCATAAATATACTGGATATAGACAAAACATACAAATAGTCTATACTAAATATATCATTTTATGTTTTAATATTTTTAAATAGGAATACCCCTATGTAAAATTCAGAGAATGGGGTAGTATGCTTTCTCGACATTCAGTCCTCTCAGGAATAAACAATGGTTTCTTCAAGCTCTATAATTTTTTTTGGAATATCATATTATAACTCAGAAATCCACCCAAGTGACTTCTAAATCCCCAGTTTATAGAACATAATTAATTATTCCAATTTTTTCATTATCCATCTCTCTAGATATCCATATATGATCACTTAATGTCAGATGGTAGGTCCTAAGTCCATTAAGCCAAGTTGGAATTACTCAATGAAAATAGGTTCAAGGAACTGTATAATCGAGAGGTATATTAGAACTGGGTATCTGGAGTATTCAACAAGAAGGTTCACTTCCACTTATTCCTCAAAGGAGATTTAGTTCTACTATTTATAGCCACAATCATTCCTTGAATAAAACTACCAAAGTAGGATCCCAGATGGGAATGCCCCTTCACCATTTAGATATTTTTCTCCAATGGTGAATATTCTCTAATCACTATATAAAGAGATCAATTCACACTTCCCCCAAATTAATGGTTCAAGAATAAGCACTTAACATGACTTCACATTGATATTTTATCCCTTCTTCATTATGGTTAAACTACATGAATTTCATCCATGTTTCATGATGGTTAAATTGTATGACTTTCATCTATATCACATGAAGTTAAACTAAATGAAAATAATCCTGATTGTAAAAAATTAAACTGTATAAAACCTTATTCATAGTTACATGGAACTAAACTACTTGTCACCTAGGTCCCTGCTATATGCACATAAAATATGTATCACATATTACAAATCAAATGATGTTAAACTACATGATAAATATCATGGACACAAAATGTTAAACTAAAATGGCTTTGGTTCAAGATACATAGCATCAAAATATATTTCCAATTACTTTCCATATGATTCTTAGACTAAAGAACCATACTAGAGTCAAAAACAAGGAGGAATACCCCTTTGTATTCCAATGTGGTTACATACCGCACCTTTTTTTTAAAAACTACATGTTTTCTAATTCCTATTTCATGGGATATGTAGTGACACTTAAATATCCTCATTTGGACCAAGTCACAAGTACAATTTTACCCTAAACTTTTTTTTATTATTAGTTTCCCTTCATCGAGTTTACATCTCTCTAGGGACATTGAGAAAATGATTTCCTCAAAAGTGGTGATCAGAGGTTGTATAACCGTAAATGACATCCACCATTGTTCAAAGAATCGTGACCATAGTTTTTTTTATGTTTTACCCTATTATTTATTTTATTTTACTTAGGAACCCAATTAATTTGTCTTATAAATCATCCAAATTTCAATATCAACCAACTCACTCAGGTATTTTGAGCTTGGGGACCATTAACTAGAAGCATCCCATGATCTAAATTGTATGACCTAAAACATCATTCTAATGGTCCAAGATTTTTGAGAATACACTATATGTACATGAAATTTGAGTTTAACTATAATTTCATTAGGTCTCCAATTCACAACAGTTCTACCCTTCCCCTATACCATATATAATTCCTCACCCTATTGGTCCATGCTATGTGAACATAAACAATGTAGAATCCAGGAACAACCCAATTCTCCCAAAGAAATAGTTGAACCCCTCCTTGTATCACCAGTGGGTTTTTAAATCCATTAGACTGGGTGCACCACATCCATATGACCAATAAAAAAAATATCCGCAGAGTTCTTGAACCTCCCCTTAAGATTATTCATTTCCTTCATCTAAAAACATTGTATCTTCATAGTTTTAGTTCCCTTCTCAATCTCCCATTCCCAAACAGAAACCCCTATTGTGATGACAAAATTACACATTCTTATCCTACCTCCCATATAGGGTACATGTCTCAAAGGAAACATTATTGGTGGAAACATGATAGGTACCAAGTTTTGAACATATTCATTAGTCAACCTTGTCTCATTTTTAGTGATATATGACAATATGGAAGTGGAATTCATGTTTTAAACATAGTCAATGGTCATCCTTATATAATATATCACCACACATGAGATTATAATTATAAAGGTTATAATTCAATCTTCATATACTTTCCATTTCTCTAGTATAGTTTCAAGAACCTGTGGTTTTTTCCTACAATACATTTTCTCATTATCGGGGTGAACTTGTATTATGAATCTTGCCTAATTGGTTTTTCCATCATCATGGGTACTCTCAGAGGTTGATATAACATTCCAACCTTGACTTATAAACCTTTTTAGGTTCTCTTTTTCAGTGTCAGTAATCATCAATTTCCTATAGTTTCCAAATCTAAAAATGACTCATGTAGTCTTAGAGGATCCAGTTAATAATTTTTATAACATGTACAAGATGTTTCGACATCAAATGCAAGTAATCCCATATCAATCCAAGTAGTTTGAATTTTAATTATATGGTGAACCATCCTTTATGTATGATTTTAAACTGCATGATCAATGTACCTGGTGAAAGATGTTAAACAATAGGTATTTTTACTGTCATATGACTTAAAATTGTGTGATTCTTTTCTCCTCTCTTTGAGGATAAATTGTTCATTTAGTGTTGGTCACCAATTATACCACCCCCATTGAACTACATGGGTATTTATTTGGGTATCATGGGATACACAATGATGCTTAGATTCCTTACACGTAGCCCAAATTTATATTAAAACTTCATTTAATTTTGACACATGATTTTATCCATTAAATTATATGGATACCCCTTTTCACCTAGTATCAAGATGATTCCCCTAATTAGCAGTCTTTCATGAATAAGTTGTATATAATCTATAACTGATTATTGGATCTAATTTGGTGATAAGGAATATACCCATTCATTTTTGGTGTTATCCTTTTATCCCACTAGTTCTTCCATGCATTTCCCTCTCCCTCTCATGTACATAATAAAGATACGTACAAATAAATTACATATTTTAGAACTAATTGTGGATTTATTAAAACATCACAAGATACATTGTTGTAACACCCTGACCCTAGTTAACTAATTTCAGTGCATTATTTTAATTCATTGGAATGATTACAAGGAATCATGTCTCGAGATACTAATAGTTTAAAAATATTGGAAAATATATTACATACCTGAATGTTACATTACACATTAGAAAATAAAACACAACATAAATGAATATTTAAGAAAGCCATGATTTCATTTTAGCTTAACCCAGTATATCCTTCAAAATACACTTCTTAGAAATCCTGGGAAAATAAAACATAAGAAAGGGGTGAGCTCAAACGCTCAGTAAGGGTAAGAAATACAGCGGAAGATAACATAAATATTAAGCATGGTGAATAATTGAAAACTCATGCCTTTATAAATAATAAACATGAACACATTTATGGCAGGAATATAAGATGAGTAAATAATGTCATAATAAAACATAATCATGGGTATTCTACTAGTCGAATGACCACATGAACCATAAATATTTCTTTCATAAGGATGGAATGTATAATGCCTGACATTATAAAAACATTTGGTCAAGGCCTCGACCAAGATGTCTAAAAATAATAAAGGCCTTAGTGAAAACCATATATCAAATTGGGAAAGGCCTCAGCCAATTCCACATCTAGTTGTCTCATGATACCTACTGATGCATTGAGGAGACATAGCGGGCTCCACCTGTCACATACTAAGTCCAATACATTCCTCATATGAAAAGGTTGAAATATAACATAAACATTCGTATTAAAACTAGCATAAGAAATGTCAATAATTTAACCATAAACCATAAATGGTATAAAAATAAAACATCCATAGTCAAATATATCATAAAATATTCAATACAATATGGAATATTTGTATCTTAATGAATTGACTTCGAAGAAGATATAAAATTCATCAAAGGATGTTGACATAGATGAAATCAAAACTATTTGAGAGAAATATCTCTTTCTTTTTTGAAATAATTTAAAGTTACATAGTTATAAAAGAAAGTATTTATATTGAAAGTATTCTTATAAGATTGTAAGGTAATATTTTATGATGTTATAACGGCAGAGAATAACCGCACCTACCGTATAAGTTAAAAAAGACATTATTACCTTAATTTTGTCGAAAAGGTTATAAATTACCTTGTTTGGAAAACAACTGAAAGATTCCTTTCAAAACAAATAAGTTAAAATAAGGGTATAAATGAATTTAACCCATTTTCTAGTAAATAGTAAAAATGTTTTCAAATACATTTTTAAGAAACGTCAATGTGGATGATAAAAAGGTCTCAGTAGATACTTACGTAAAAACAATCTCAGATAATAAAGAGATTGTAGAATTAACCCTTACTTTGTACTTTTACTTGGGATAGGGTACATTAACCTCCTGTATAATATTTAAATAATTGTTATTAAATTATACAATAACCATATACATAATTATTATATCATTTATGATCTTCTAATAATTCTTTGTTAACAATATTTTAGTATTATCGTCGTTTCGGGTGTTAAGTGATTTGTTTTCCTTTATATTCTTTGTTATGTGAGTCATGTTTATCATGGATGAGATGTATCGTATTCATATCCAAAATTATATAAACTCTTTAAACATTATTGTTAATCATCAGATGAAAATTATTCTTGAATGGTTACGATGGGGAATGAATCTCATTGTGTTTATGGAGACTGTAATACGTACGTACGCATGAGCGACAATATCATTCTTATGATATTAAAATCCTATATAATTGGATGGTATATCATATATACAGAATCATTAAAATTTTATATTTATTATTTACATCAATTATTCATCATTATTATACCCATCTAAAAATAATGTATTGAATAACAACTACACCACGACATGGAGAAGGTAAGCTATATGTAAACACGTATGGTGACTTTTTCATTCATATGATTGATAAAATAATGAATATAGTTATAAAATTTTTAGAATAACATCAAACTATATTGAAGATACTGTATTTATTATTTTATAATGGAAAAAACAAATAAAGAGGAAGTGGAAGAAGAAAAGAACTTGAAAGAGGTGGTGACATATTTACCTCTTCTTCGGGTTCTTCCTTTTAATTTGATCAAAAGGGATCCTTAGGTTGTATTTCTAACAAAACTAAGGCCTCTAGGATGAAGGTATGATAGTTGATAAGATATTTGGAAAGGGGTTTTCCGAACCAAATGGCTTTCAAGGTGTGAATTTGAGATAAGGGGAACTGCCCTTTTATAAGAGGGGTGAGGGGCACCTTAGGAAAATATTGAAATATTATTTTATAATAAAATCATTTTCTATTTCTAATGGCTCCAAAATGAATTATTTTAAGTCTACGGTGGGTATGGGTCGAAAAACGTTCAACTAATAGGTTTTAGACAGGTTTGGGTCACTATATTAACCTTATCTTTTAGATTTAACTCTTAGTTAAATAGTTTGATATTTACCATGTCTCTTTGTATTTTTATATTATATGGTTAATAAACTTACTATAAAATTCCAAGAGAAACCCAAGCTGTTAATTAATGATAAACCTATTATTATATAATTATTTTTTCCGAATATTAGATTTTTAATAATATTATATCAATTAATAATATAATATTTTTTTTGAAACTCAATTTTTTCAATTTTGACACTATTTAGTATTGGGTTTTTGTGAAAGCCATCACCTAATTATTACTTAGAAAAAAATACAATTAACCAATACTAACATGTCATATTAACCTATAAAATTCGTTTATGGCATCAAAACTTTCAAATTATATTTATTTTTGTATTTATATTATCATTTGTTTGATTGTTTCATTAATAAGAACAATTCTACATTATTATTGTGTCATATATAAATATATTTATTTTATGTCTAAAATTTATAAATAAACTATCCTAAGGTAGGAAATATTTTTATATTTCTAATGACTATTTATAGTCAAATATATCAATTATATAACCTCAGATAAAAATTTTTTACTAAAAGATATTTTCTTTTGTTATTTTTGTCTTTACATTAAATTATTTAATATAAAATGTCATTATCACTCTCAAGTGGCTCTATGGGGTCCCCAAATCGACCCAATGATAGCCATGGTCGGACATGTATCATCCAATAGGGTTAAAATACGTGTTAGGGTAATTTAATATTATTATAATATTATTTTGTTAACTTTATTTACTGGATTTACCCCTTTAACCACAGTAAATAAAATATTTACTGAAATAAATATTCCTAATGTATAAAAAAAAAGTTACCTATTTACACAATTTGTACCTCCTGATTCAAAATATGGAATCCATTTTTTCCAAATTCAAAACATAGAAGTGGCAGAAATTAATTTAAAATTAATTCTTGTTGTCAAAACAAAGTGTGTTTTTATTAAATAATAACTATCAAAAGATTGACACTAGTTTATGTCCAATTTCAAAGTGAAATTACTTAAAATGACCATAATTAGATTAAATGGTAAATATATTATCTATTTACACTTCAAAACCATTAAAATGTATAATTTAACCCTATAAATTATTTTGATTAAAAAAGCTGTTTTTAGTTAAAATATAGTATTTTCACTATTCACCCAAATATGAAAGTTATCAGAAAAACCCCAAAAATTTATTGAAACTAAATTTTTAGTCTAGATTTTAAAGAAGAAGTATATTTTTTCAAATTGAATATATAAAAGTTTCAAATATTGGATTTAAAAAGGTTTCTCCATTAAAAAGTGGTAAAATTACAATTTTTGAAAAATAATTCTTTTATATGAAAAAATGTATTTGTTCTTACATTATGTCTAATAAACTCATAATATAGATTCTAAAATTATAAGTATTATATAAAGTTCAAAATTTAGTTAATACTATTCATAACCGCTTTTGAATGACTAGTTTGGTACGTCGTGGTGCGCTTGAACTCGGTGTTGCGTGTAGTGAAAGTTATTAAATTAATTTGAAAAAATAACGTACTATAAAATATTAGGGTGTTATATTAATCCCTACATCAATAAATTGAGTCCTCGAAATTTTAAAATGTTCTTTGAAAAAAAAGGTTGAAAATTTAAAATACCTTTGTGGGAAAACCCACATCAGAAATTGGGTTAATAAAATTTTGTATTAATAAAATGAAACGTGAAATGAAAGGGTCACCACCAAATTATGATCTCAATTAGAAGAATATTGGTGGCTATTAGAAACAAATAATTAGAGGAAAATGAAAATATTTATAGGGAGTGATTGAGGTCATCAATCACAAACAAGTGTAAAATTGAGGGCCTCAAATCCATTAGTCTATGATGATTTAAAATACATCATTTAAACAAAACATAAGGAGTTAGAATAAAACATTTTTGGTTTTAAGATCCATTCCCTAAAGTTTAAGAATTAATTTACCCATAGAATAATAGAAAAATTTATATATATATATATATATATACTTGACATGTAGAGTTTCATCCTTCAACTAATTCCTACCACAAACTCATCTTTCACTCGAAAAGATTTCAAATAAATTATTCTATTTATTCTAATCTTATAGGGTTCCAAAAATAATGAATTTATAATTCACCTATAATATGCTTTAAAAAAATTAGATTATATAATCTAGATACTTCACGTAGTATATTGGTAGGTGATAAATACCAATCGCACTATGGTTGTGGGTTTGATTCTTGTATCTTTGTCCGACTCGATGGATTGTCAAACGGTTTGCATGTTTTTCTTTTTATAAAAATCCAAAAATAACCATAACAATAGTATCCAATTTAAAACGTAATCCATTCCAACCTTTAGACTTATCCAAAAAACTTCTATCTAAACACACAGTCCAAAATTTATAAGGAAGTTAAACACAGTGAAGATCCTTTTTTCCATTTAATAAAATGTGAATACCTTCATCACGTATTCATTTAAAACATGATGACACTCTGAATTATCGTATAACCATATTGATTACTTTCATGCCCCCTTATTCTTTATAGAATCCTGGATATACTCCTTATATCCAAAAATTTTGAATACACCAACAATGATGAAATAAACAAACCATTAATCAGTTCCAAGGTAGTCAGGAATATCCAATATAATTTATCCAAATCTGCCATCTCTTATTCTAAAATTACTACCTTAGTATCAGGACCATATTAAGGTTTATCTTTCCTCCAACCATGTATTTTCCAAAAAAAATAACTTTTTGTTGAGTCACTTTTCATAGAACCATATAATTTCAAATTCTCAATGAAATAGTACTGTAGTACAATCATTATTTATTTACATAATTCATATAACCAGTACATCGTTGTTAAAACAATCAAATGAAACAATACTTTAATAACAACATAAAAACTCTTAATAATTCCTCTTCATCTTAGAGAGTATAATAACTTGATTCTTATCCAATATCAACATTTGGGGTATACTCTGAAGATTTGGGCATTGATTCACGTAGTGTCCCAACTCCTTATAGATGAAGCATAGTATATTTGAATCCTTTTTCTCGAGATATCAGTCACGTACTTGGTGTCCTTTTTCTTCACACTTATAACAAACTCTCATTCCCTTTATGAATTTACCAAGTTGATTCTTTCCACAGTTATCACATATGGGAAAATCCTTCTTTCCCTTATTCTATTTATCCATATTTTTTTCTACCATCTTTTTCTTCTATGGCTTCCCTTAAAAGCCATAGGAGTTATAAAATTCTTTACTTATCTTATTAACACATGATACTGTTTCTTCATAGGATGAGAATATGTGGGAGACTATTTCCCTTTTTAATTTTGTCTTATTACCATGAAAGATATGATACATATTAATCTTTAGATCATCTGTATTGCTGGAATTCTTATTCCTTATACTAGGCACCATTTATATATAATGGCATACACAAGATCATTATATGAATCACAATGAATAATTACAAACTTGTAAAATACCTAATGTAAATTGAACGGTTTATGGATATAATCCGTAATAATAAAAATGTTTTCTTTAAGAAGGTATATACTCATAAATCATTCATAATGGTTTGTAAAGAAAATGATAATTATCCTAAGAAAATCCATTGAGAGTGTCGTAACCAAGAGTGCAGCAAGGCCTGTTGTTGTGAACCAGTTCATGTTCGAGTCTTTCTCAAAGCGGTGTTTTCGGGTTTTACACCTAGGTACATCTGTGCCAGATCCGTCTCTACCTACTCGTATCCATATAGGGATGTATTTCTTGGATAACTGAAAAAATCTATACAGTACCAAAATTCTAGGATTTTCTTCTATAATAATCTTCAAATTCTATCTTAGGTTAATGTTCTCTAATCAGAGGCTTTCTAAATCTAGTTTCCACAGTTATTTCTAGACTTCCTCTGATACCAACTATAATGCCCTGACCCTAGTAACCTAAAATCAGTGCATTATTTTAATACATTGTCATAATTACAAGGAATCAAGTCTTAAGAGATTGATAGTTTAGCAGTCTTGGAAAATAGATTACATAAATGAACGTTACATTACACATTATAAAATAAAACACAACATAAATGAATCTTTGAGAACACCATTATTCCCTTTTAGCTTAACCTTGCATATCATTCATAATACACTTCTTGGAAATCCTAGGAAAACAAAACATAAGAAAGGGATGAGCTCAAATGCTCAGTAAGGGTAAGCAATACAGCAGAAGACAACATAAATATTACAAATGATGAATAATTGAAAATTTATGCCTTTACAAATAATAAACATGAACACTTTTATGGAAGAAATATGAGCTGAGTAAATAATTCCATAATAAAATATAATCATGGGTATTCTAATAGTCTAATGACCACATTAACCATAAATATTATTTTCATAATGAGGGAATGTATAATTCAAAACATTCTGAAACATTTTTTCAAGGCCTCATCCAAGATGTATAAAAATGATTAAGGCCTTAGCCAAAAAAATATCAAATTTGGAAAGGCCTCATCCAATTCCACATCTAGTTGTCTCATGAGATTTACTGATGCATCAAGGATATATAGCGGGCTCCACCTGTCACTTACTATTTCCAATACATTCCTCATATGAAAAGGTTGAAATATAACATAAACATTCGTATTAAAACTAGCATACAAAGTGTCAATACTTTAACCATAAACCATGAATGGTAAAAAATAACATATCCATAGCCAAACATATCACAAAACCTTCAATACAATATAGAATATTTGTATCAAAGTTAATTGACTTCAAACAAGATATAAAATCCATCAATGGATGTTGACATAGATGAAATCAAAACTATTTGAGAGAAATATATATTTATTTTTTTGAAATAATTTAATGTTAGGTAATTATAAAAGAAAACATTTATTTTGAAAATATTCTTATAATATTGTAAGAGATGCTTTGATGAAGTTATAATGGCGGAGAATAACTGCACCTGTCGTATAAGTTAAAAAATACATTCTTACCTTAATTTTGTCGAAAAGGTCATAAAGTACCTTATTTGGAAAATGAATGAAAGATTCCTTTAAAAACATATAAGTTCAAATAAGGGTATAAATGACTTTAACCCATTTTCTAGTAAATAGTAAAAATATTTTGAAATGTATTTTTAAGAAACATGGATGTGGATGATAAAGAGGTCCCAGTAGATACTTACATAAAAACAACCTCGGATATTAAAGAGATTGTAGAATTTACCCTTACCTTGTACTTTTCCTTTGTTGAGGTTATGTTAACCTCCTGTATAATAGTTAAATAATTTTTATTAAATTATAAAAGAACCATATACATAATTATGATATCATATATGATCTTCTAATAATTCTTTGTTAATAATATTTTAGTATTTTCGTCGTTTTGGGTGTTAACTGATTCATTTTCCTTTATATTCTTTGTTACATGAGTCATGTTTGTCATCAATGCGATGTATCTTATTCATATCCATAATTATATCAACTCTTTAAAAATTATTTTTAATCATAAAATGAAAATTATTCTTGAATGGTTATGATGGGGAATTAATCTTATCGCGTTCGTGGATATGGTAATCCGTACGTACGCATGAGCAACAATATTGTTCTTTTGATATTAAAATCATATATAATTGGATGGTATATCATATATAAATAATAATTAACATGTTATATTTATTATTTAAATCAATTATACATCATTATTACACCCATATAAAAATAATGTGTTGAATAACAACTACACCACGACGTGGAGACTGTAAGTCGTACGTACGCACGTATGGTGATTTTGTCATTAATATGATGGATAGAATAATTAATATGGTTGTAAAATTTTTATAATAACATAAAATAATATATAATATACTGGATTTATTATTTTATAATGTAAACAACAAAGATAGAGTAAGTGGAAGATGAAAAGAACTTGAAAGAGGTTGAGAGATATTTACCTCTTCTTAGGGTTCTTCCTTTTGATTTGATCAAAAGGGCTCCTTAGGTTGGCTTTATGATAAAACTAAGGCCTCTAGGATGAATTAAGGACAGATGAGAGGATATTTAGGCAAGTTTGGGCTGATCCAAATGGCTTTAAAGGTGTGAATTAGATAGAAGGGGAAGTTCCATTTTATAAGAGAGGTGAGGGGCACCTTAGGAAAAGATTAAAATATTATTTTATAATAAAATAATTTTCAGTTTATAATGGCTCAAAAATGAATTATTTAAAGGATAATGTGGGGATGGGTCTAAAACCTCTCAAAAAATAAGTTCGAGACAGGTTGGTTTCACTATATTAACCTTATCATTTAGATTTAACTCTTTGTTAAATAGTTTGACATTTACCATGTCTCTTTGTATTTTTATATTATATAGTTAATAAACTTAATATAAAATTCCAAGAGAACCCCAAGTGGTTAATTAATGATACTTCGATCATTATATAAGTCTTTTTTCTGAACCTTATATTTTTAGGAATATTATATCAATTAATAATATAATATTTGTTTTAAAAACTCAATTATGTCAGTTTTGACACTATTTAATGTTTGGTTTTTGTGAAAATCATAACAACATGATTACTTCAAACCAAATACATTGAATAAATAATAACATGTAATATCCACCTATAAAATTTGTGTATGGCATCAAAACATTAAAATTATATTTATTTTAGTATTTATAATATCATTGATTTGATTGTTTCATTACTAAGGAAACTATTGCATCCTTATTGTATCATATATAAATATATTTATTTTATGTCTAAACATTATAAATAAAATATCCTGAGGTATAAAATATTTTTGGATTTCTAATTACTATTTATAATTGAATATATAAATTATATAACCTCAAATAAAATTTTTTTTACTAAAAGATGTTTTCTTTTGTTATTTTTGTCTTTACTTTATATTATTTAATATAAAATATAATTATCACTCCCAAGTGGCTCCATGGGGTCCCAAAATCGACCCAAGGATGACCATTGTTGGATATTTATCAGCTAATAGGGTTAGTATATGTGTTAGGGTAATATAATATTGTTATAATATTATTTTTTTTTAACCTTATTTACTGGATTTACCCCTTTAATGACGGTAAATAAAATATTTACTGAAGTAAATATTCCTAATATCTAAAAATAAAAGTTAACTATCTACATAATTTGTACCTTAAGATTACAAATATGGAATCCATTTTTCCAAATTCAAAACCTCGAAGTTGCATAAATTAATTTAAAATTAATTCCCGTTGTCAAAACAAAAGGCGTGTTTTTATGAAATAATAACTATCAAAAGACCAACACTTGTTTATGTCCAATTTCAAAGTTAAATTACTTACAATGACCATAATTGGATTAAATGGTAAATATATAATCTATTTATACTTCCAAACCATTAAAATATTTAATTTAACACTATAAATTATTTTGATTAAAGAAGTTGTTTTTAGTTAAAATATAGTATTTTTCACTATTCAACCAAATATGAAAGTTATCAGAAAAACACCAAATATTTATTGGAACTAAATTCTTATGTCACGATTCTAAAGAAGAAGTTCGTTTTTTCAAATTGAATATATAAAAGTTTCAAATATTGGATTTAAAAAGGGTTCACCATTAAAAGGCGGTAAAATTTAATTTTTTGAAAAATACATCTTTTATCTGAAAAAATGAATTTTTTGTTAAATTATGTCTAATAAACTCATAATATGGATACTAAAATTAAAAGGATTATATAAAGTTCAAAATTCAGTTAATATTATTCATAACCGCTTTTGAACGGCTAGTTTGGTAAGTCGTGGTGTGCTTGAACTCAGTGTTGCGTATAGTGCAAGTTATTGAATTACTTTGAAGAAATAACATACTATGAAATATTGGGGTTTTAAAATAGTGATGTCCAAATCTCTTATAGTGGGTATAATATCAAATTTCATATATCCCCATCTCATCTTGGAATTTAGTTCCCCATAGATTCCCCTACCTTCCTGATGACAACCTAACTCTACCCTCCAAGGGGATTATTCAAGTTCCATGTCCCTTAACTAGTAACCACATTCCAAGAATCATGACCCTAATTTATGTGAACTTATATTTGAGGTTGTTTATATAAAGATTTTGGATTATAATCCATGTTGGGTTTAACCTTTTCCCCCACATCCATGAATAATTTCACAATTCCCCCTCTCATCATCACTGCATGATGTAAGAATATATTTTCTTGGTCTGAGATAGAAGAACATAAAATGAATATCACACAATCCCCACGTGATGACTTAATATGTGTTCAGAGGGCTAGTCAAGTTTCAATATTAATTCCCCCTCTTACATGTATGGATACCCATCTATAAAAAAAATTGGAATGGTTCATAGACACAAAGAGGTATGTTCTGCTAACTAATGTGGTGCATCATATCATAGATTTTCTCCAACAATAAGAAGAGATTTATTTGGTATCTACTTTCCACTTTCACCACCATCATGAATGTCCTAGCAGACCCCCTCCCAATGTGTGTGTATTTGACTAGAATAAACCACTCATAGAGGTGGTCTTCCTAGAATTAAGTAAATCATACCTCTAACAACCCGACATTCAAACTCATTCCCCACTCTGTATAATGGGAATACTCTAAAAGGTCCCAGTTTGGCCTAGCTTTGCCTCATGTTTGAGATCCCATACACTAATTTGGCTTCCCTAGAATCAATACATAAATCATATGTAGTAATATTTGTAACCACCTCATAATATATAATTATAGGTTTTTTAACATTGCCGACCCAGGATCCACTAAACCAGTGCTCTGGGCCAGGTGGTTACATGACCTTAAGCGTGCCTCCCCATACGACAAAGGTTATTGACTAGAAGTAGGGGTCCAAATAGTCAATTGGGGAGACTATACCCCCTTTTTATAAAAGTAATCCACAACAGAAGATGAATAAAATAGTGTAATAACAACCAATAATTCTAGAGCATGCATAAAAAACCATTCCCCAAATGGGGTAAAACCAAGTCCAACAGTAAATATGTCATGTTTTTTTACAAGTGAAAAAGTGAACAAAACCCAAAATAAAGACAAACTGCAAAATCTCCCAATTGTCTCAACACTGAGTATGGGTACTCCTCCATTCACACTCGTGCCAACCCAACTATCTTGAAAGGGACTTTTCCCTTATCCAGACCTTCAAACATGAAGTTTGCTCGGGTAACCAATGGCGGCCTGAGCATGGTGTGAGTATAACTCAGTAGGCCACCACCAACGGTGTCTATAAAATAACCTGTATAAACAACTGTGCATGAAAAAAGTGAAATGAATAATAAATGACAATGAAATATTAAGTTCCCTTAGCCTTTTTAGGTCCATTACCAAAAATTATTACCATTTCCATATCTTACCATTTCCAACAAATTTAATATGGGTTCATCAAACACAACAAGTTCCACAGCTTAAAGTACACAATTACATACATGAGAAAAATATACATTGTTTTACTATCTCACTAGGTCCAAATTCCTCAGGTAAATCATATCCTCACATCAAATCCTCAATCTTTGTGGATGCAACCGATAGGGAAACAGAGCATCAGTCATATCCCTGCCTCATGCATTAGGGGTGGAGTTTAGAGCCTCACTCCAACTCAACCCTTGGGCGTAAAACCTAATTCAATACCCCACACTACCAAGAAATGTTCACATTCAATACATATATTTAACCATTATCCATTTACACAACCTCACAACCATTGCCCATGGAAAACAAAAACCATAAAAATCCCATGAGGGTTAACACCATGCCTTAATCCATTAACACATTTACCAAATTTCACACCATTTATCCATTTAGCACAATTACATTTTATTAGGCTAATATCACTAAGAATTCATTCATTGTTTCTATCTCACTAGGCTTTTTCCTTATACATAATTCAATAGGCTTAATTACTATGCTCATAATCCATTACATTATGGTCTTTAATCACTTCCACATAATAACCAAATATCCCTTAGGTTATTAACAAACCTAGGTTCATCACCTAGCTTCTAACCCAAAAAAATTAGTCCCATAAACATGTCTATCAAGGGATCTACATAACTACACAACAATCTCATTTGTTCTTCACAAATTTCCTAGATCTGAAAAATTAAGCACACCTTATTGGTGGACCTAGGTTAGTATCGTCAACCTCAATAAATCTAATGGGTATCATTAGGGTCTCTATTTACCTTTTTAATAGCCATTTTACTTAGACATGACAAGGGTGATCAAAACATACCAAGAGAGACCCAAGAACAAAACCACACAAGCACTAATCAAAAAAATCCCATGAGATATAACTTATAGACCACCTACCTTGATTTTGTGGGTGAAAGAACACTTAATAAATCCATTATATTCTTCTTCAACCAACCCTTGAAGCGTCAACCTAGATCTCACCCAATGAGTAGGATTTTAGAGCTTCGGAAGGAGATGAGAAGAAGATACAAACCCTAAACTCAACAGATAAGAAAGGATGGGATTAACCTCACCCTGAGCTTCGATATGAAACCAACAACACAACAAATGCCTTAGGAATGAGAGAAATTGATCTCTTTGAGCTCTTGGAATATTTGGTTTATCCCTAGGGTGAAGAGGGGTGAAATGGGAGGAAATCCTAAGTTGTGGTTAAAAATCCCAGAGTGGCAAAATTGTAATTTTTTTAGAAGTTTCTGGGCAACACGGTGTACCTGCCTAGTTTTCCAAACCCTATGAAAACTGTATAGAGGCCACTGTCAAAAGTCTTACCTCCCTGATGGTTTTCTGGGATGTCTACATGGTTAGCTATAACTTTGTGCAAACCGTGAGGCCTTCTAAGAAAAGCCATTTTCTCCATTTTCATGTTATAAACCCTTGGAACACCCCTGATCCTCCTCTAGGACTTGGGTATGCACTTAATTAACCAAAATAAAGGATTCAAACCAAAATGTAAAGGAGAACTTAACTTTCCAAGATCTGGGATCTTACAACCTCTCAACCTTATAATGGCTCATCCTCGAGCCGAGCTCCAAAGATTAATTACACTTCCAAAGGAAATAGATCAGGCCAGTGGGACTGCATATCTGATTCCCTCTCCCAAGTTTATTCTTCAACCTTCCCATGCTTCCATAGTACTCACAATAATAACACAACCTTTCCCCGGAAGTCTTTCTCACCATGATCCATGACACAAACTGGATGCTCCTTAAAGGTCACATCAGTCTCAAGATGAACATCCTCAACATCCACCACGTGAGTTGGGTCAGGGTGATACCACTGAAGTTGTGACCCATGAAAAATATCATGCATCCCACTATACCATGGTGGAAGAGAAAATCCGTACGCAATCGGCATGATCCTCCCTGTAATCTCAAACGGTCCCACATACTTTGGTTCTAACTTTCCTTGCATCTAAATCCATCGGTGACCCAACCTTGGCAACACCCGAAGGAACACACTATCACCCACCCTGAACTCAAGTGTTTCACGCCTCTGATATACTTATGTCTTTTTCCTAATCTAAGTTGTTTCCATCTGTTTCCAAATAAACTCAACTTTCTCTGAAGTCTCTGGTATGAGACTCGGTCCCAACAACTCAGATTCAACGGCCTCCAACCAACATAGTGATGATCTACATAGCCACCCATAGAGAGACTCAAATGGTTCCATCTGAACCGTAGCCTAAAACTGTTGTTGTAGGAAAATTCATCAAACAATAATTTCTTCTCCCATGAACCACGAAAATCCAACACACAATCCCTAAACATGTCTTCAAACACTAGGATTGTGCGCTCTAACTTCATGTCTGTCTGTGGGTGGAAATCTATAATCAAAAGCACCTGTATACCAAGAGTATTCTAAAAACCTATCCAGAAGCACGATGTGAAATGAGGATCATGATTTTAAACTGTTTTCTATGGTCCACCAGGAAACCGTAGTATTTACTGAACATACAACCCACCTAACTGATCAACTGTGCAAGTCTCTTGAATCTGTAAGAAATGAGACACTTTCATTAGCCACTCAAAAATCACCCAAATTGCATCATTCTACTGAGGGGCCCTCAGAATACCCACAAAAAAATCCATCACCCCATCATCCAACTTCCACTATGGAATGGGAAATGCGTGTAACAAACCACCTGGGCATTGAGGCTTGACCTTCACCTAATGACAGGTAAGGCACCGTGCCACAAATCCCGCAACATTATTTTTCATTATCATCCACCAAAAATGACTACATAGATGAAGATACATCTTGGTCAAACTAGGATTTACTACCCATTTTGATGCATGGAACTCACACATCAACTCTTACCGCATGCACACCAACACAACCACACAATCATGAAAACAAAAAACCCCATCAATACTAACGGCCCAACCTGAAGGTGGCTCCCCACCACTAAGTATTACCATCATGGACAATCATTCAGGGTCGTTGAGCTGAATTTCTCTAAATCAACTCAAAATCGTTGACTCAACCACCAAGGAAGCAAGTGTCACATGACCGTTTTCCTTCCGCACCTCCAGGTGTATCTCTACGAACAATGCCATCACCTTCCACTCAGTACTAGATTCCTGATCCACCTGGTTCTGATCCTTCCTACTCAAAGAATCAGTAACACTATTCCCTTTCCCCGATGTATATACCATCTCAATGTCAAAAGACTAGTGATTCTCAACCCACCTTCACTACCAAATATTCAAATCCCACTATGAATAGATATACTTTAGACTCTTATGATCGGTATGCACTATGAATCGTTCCCCCAACAAGTAGCGCCTCCAGCATTTTAATTCATATACTAATACAACCAACTTGAGATCATGAGTGGGATAATTCCACTCATGGGGTCTCAATTACCTCGACCTATAAGCCACCTCCCGCCAATCTTGCTTCAACACAGCCCCAAGCCTGATACCAGACGCATCGCAAAACATGACATACTTCCTACCTAGATCGGGTAAGATCAAGATCGATGCAGACATCAATCACTTTTTCAACTCTTGAAAGGAAATATCACAACCCTCATACCACTCAAACTTGATTTCCTCCTTGGTCAATCCTGAATGTGGTGCTTCCAGGCGAGAGAAATCCTAAATGAACCTTCAGTAATATCCGGCCAGACCTAGAAAATTATGAACATCTGAAGCACTATTGGGATGATCCCATGACACAACAGCCTACACTTTATCTAGATCCACTAACATTCATGCCTCAGATATGATGTGACACATAAAATTCACATCTCTAATCTAGAACTAACACTTTGACAGCTTGGTGTATAGCTGATGCTCTCTTAGTGTTCTCAAGATGATGTCAAGATGTTCGGCATTATCATCATGATTTTTCAAGTACACAAATATGTATTCAATGAATACAACCACAAAATAATCCAGGTAAGGATGAAATATTCATTTCATCAAATCCATGAACACTGCCAGTGCATTGGTCAAGCCAAAATGCATCACTAAATACTCAAACAACCAGTACCGACTCCTAAAAGATTTCATTGGTACTTCAGAAGGCCTCACCCTCAAATGGTGATAACCCGATCTCATATTAATCTTAGAAAACTCTAATTATCCCATCAACTGGTCAAAAATGTCAATAATTCTTGGAATAGGGTACCAATTTTTCACTGTCAACTGATTCAACTTCTGATAATTAACAAACAACCATAATGTTCTGTCATCCTTCTTTGAAAAAAGAACAGTATATACCCAAGAAGATGTACTAGGATTTACAAACCCATTACATTATAACTCCTCAAGCTCAACCTTTAACTTTTGGAGTTCTGTCGGTTCCATTTGGTATGGAGGAATAGAAACTGTCTCTACTCCCGACAGCAACTCAATCGTGAACTCAACATCCCTATCGAGTGGAACTCTGAGAAATCCTCAAGAAACACATCCTAAAACTAATACACTACTATAGGGAAAAAATATTATTTATCATCAAGCTCAAGGCAAGATACCTGAGGTGTGAGCCTACCCAACTGCTAACAAAACATCCCTGCATGACCTGCTCGAATATCCTACCCTCCACGATGCACATAAGCGTTACCCTCAAGTGACCTAAATGATACCCTATGACAGTAACAGTCTATGTGCACCCAATACAACACCAACAAGTCCATACCGAGGATTAGGTCAAATCCTGACATCTCAAGAATGAACAAGTCCCATAAGAAATTTTACCCACCGACTTCTAGAGCATATCTCTTACACTCCCTGATATCTTCCATTCTCACCCCCAGTGGAGTGTCAATCAATATCACCCCACACAAAATCTCCACAAGATAACCCAATGCAACAAAAAAACGAGAATAAATAAAATATTGTGTGGAAAAAATGTCAAAAAATACACTAGAAAGCATAGAATATACAAGGATCATACCTAGGACAGTTGATGTCCCAACCTTTCCATCACCAGGTGTAGACTGGATTGCATGAAGCGAACCTGCCCCTCTACCCTGGGCTCCAACCTTTTTGCCTTGCACTACACTACCCTACTAATGTGGGAAATACTTCCATGGAGTTTCATGTCCAACTCCCCTTCCAGTATGGTCCTTGGAGATCCAACTGCCTACTTGATATGGAGAAACCGATCCCTTGCCTATGCTCAGAATTTTTCTGTCACCAACATTCATACTCTCCAGCTGAGGGTTCCTGCAAAACCTCTGCACGTTTCTTAATCTTACCCACGATCGGAAGTCAACTTTAGGTCGAGGAAACTAGTTGCACATGTTCCTTGGCCTTCCACACTAATAGCAGAACACCCGATCACTACCCTGAGAGGATGACCC
This sequence comes from Viscum album, assembly GCA_963277665.1. NCBI lineage: Eukaryota > Viridiplantae > Streptophyta > Magnoliopsida > Santalales > Viscaceae > Viscum > Viscum album. The sequence continues at coordinate 1,741,360,182 of OY728155.1, forward strand.
TCTCTTCTGACCACCTTGCACAATTATGTCCTACTAAAAACATCCAAAACAGCGCTTCTGACCATCAGAATATGCCCCAATTATTTTCCTAGCTGGCATGACAAGCCCACTACATGAATCCCCCTTCAGGTTCCCTTATAAGATCAATGCTTGATCCACTACCTCTGTAAACCTATTCAAGCAAAAGATATTCACTTAATACCTGATATCATGTCTCATCCCATCCTGGAAATGCCTCGTAACTTCTTCCTCATTCCCCACCAATGCTGGAACAATGCATCGCAGGTCAGTGAATCAGCCAGCATACTCTACCACTAACATTGATCCCTAAGTTAGGCTCATGAACTCTGCAGCCTGCTCTTGCCTCAATGTCTCTGGGTAAAAATTCTCCAGAAACCTTTCTAGAAAATCATTCCTCAACATCCCCTCAGCCTGCACTGTCTGAGCCAGGATGTCCCACCATTGCTTTGTCTGGCCCCGCAACATATAAGCTGCCAACTTAACTTACTTTAAACCTGGAGTCTTCAGATGATCAAGTATCATCTTGGAAGAATCTACCCAGAACTCGGTTACCACTAGCCCACCCTCTCTGGTAAAGGTTGGAGGGTGCTGAGTTGAAACTATATGGTCATCTCAAACATACTCAGTGAGACCTGCCCTGGGTCTCAATCCTTCATCAGCATAAAAAGATCCAAGTTATCTCAGAACTGCTCATCCCCACTTTCCTAGATCACCGCATTCTCTTTCTCCTCTTTGGGAGTAGTGTTCTAAGCAACATCCTCTTGTTTCCTGACCAGCACTCAATTTCGTGGTGGAATTTCACTAAATTTTTTAAAAAAAAGGTTTAGAACACATACCACAAAACTTTCACAACTTCAAAATAGGAAGGTTCCTCACCAGCCACAACAACCCTTAACATTCTGAAAAAACCAACCTGATCATCCCTATCATAGTCCATGGTCCAAAAGGGTAAACAACCCTAAACCACCACAAGGCTCACAAAACATGTTACAAACAACATTTTAATTCATTAAAAACCTTCAATTACAAATATTTTATTAATCATCACTTATCATTATTTTATTTTCACCCCCCATTCATTGTTTTTTTAAAACATTTTCTATTTTCAATTATCAATATGTAGGGTGCATTCTATCTTTCATGCCTCCCACACCCAACCTGTGTGTGCCTACCATGATGCATGCCACCTAACTCTCTAGGTGACCACAACGATTCATGAATTAACAACCTTATGCCATTGAGTCCATGAGTCAAATATCATAAAACAATCACATCACACAACATGTGAATCACCCAATGGTTAAATATCATCAACTGTAACGTTGCACAATCAAGAAAAACAATTACCAACCCAGGTGACTTGGGGTTTTCTCATACACAGGTTAAATACTCCCAATCACAAGCTCATTACCATGTCCCAACACATTCTAACTCCCATCTACCATACCAAATAAGAAGATACCATAGAAGGAGAAGAAAGACCTCCTGTGATACCATATTGTAACATCCCCAACTCAAGATCCACTAAACCGTTGCTCCAATCCGGGTGGTTGCATGGCTTTAAGCATGCCTCCCAGTACACCCAAGGTTGACAACTAGCTGCGAGGGTTGAAATAGTAAATTGGGGAGACTATACCCCCTTTTATCAGAGTAAGCCACAACATAAGATAAACAAATAGTTGAATATCAACCAATAATTCCATTGCATGAATAAACAACCATTACTCAAACAGGTTACAACCAAGTCCAACAGTAAATATCCCATGTTTTTCTATAAGTGAAAAAGAGAACAAAAACAAAAATAAAGACAAACTATAAAATCCTAAAATGGTCCTGACACTAAGTTAGGGTCCTCCTCCACACACACTCATGCCAACCCAACTGTTTAGAAAGGGACTTTTCCCTTCTTCTAACCTGCAAACATGAAGTCTGCTCGGGTACCCAGGGGTGGCCCGAGCAGGGTGTGAGTACAACTTAGTAGGCCACCACCAACGGTGTCTAAAAAATATCTGGTATAAACAATTGTGCATGGAAAAAGGGAAATTAATAAAACAACAATTATTAAAATTTCCATATCTTACCATTTCAATCACATTTAACCAGGGTTCATCAAACACAAAAAGTTCCACAGCTTAAAGTACACAATTACATCCATGAGGAAAAACACACATCTGTCCTATCTCACTAGGACCAACTTCCTCGTGTAAAAATTATCCTCACCTCAGAGCCTCAGTATGGGTGGATGAAACCGATATAGAAACAGATCATCAGTCTTATCCACACCCCGTGCATTAGGGGTGGAGTTTAGATCCTCAGTCCAACTTGACTAGTGGGCATAGAACCTCAGTCAATACCCCACATACCAAGATATGTTCACATTCTATACATATATATAACCACTACCCATTTAGATTACATTACAACCATTTCCAAGGAAAACATAAACCATAACAATCACATGAGGGTTAGCATCATTCCTTGAACCATTAACACATTTACCATATATCACATCATTTATCCCTTTATTCCAATTCCATTTTATTATGATTATCTCACTAAGCAATCATTCATGGTGCCTATATCACTAGGCTAATTCATTATGCCTAACTCACTAGGATTCATTACCATGCTCATAATCTATTTCATTGTGGTATTTAATCATTTCCATATATTAACCCCATATCCATTAGGTTATTATCAAGAATAGGTGCATCACATAGCTTCTAACCCAACACAATTAGTCACATCAACATGTTTATCAATGGATCTACATAACTAAACAATAATCTCACTTGTTCTTCACAAAATCCCTAGGTTCAGAAAAGTCATCACACCCCATGGGTGGCCCTAGGTTAGACTCATCATCCTAGTCGTATCCCATGGGGATCTTTAGGGTCTTTATTTACCTTTTTAAGAACCATTTTACTTAAACATTCATTGGGTGATCAAAAAATACCAAGAGACACCCAAGAACAAAAACACACATGAAAAAATCTGCAAATTAACCATGGTATATAACTTTTAGACCAAAAACCACTATTTCATGGGTGAGTGCACTCTTAATCGAGCCCTTAGATTCCAATTCTACTAAACCTTTAATATTTAACCTAGATCTCACCCAAAGAGTATGGTTTTAGGGCTTCAGAAGGAAAGGAGAAGAAGATACCAACCCTAAACTCAAAAATAGAAGCAAGGATGGGATTAGCCTTACACGGAGCTTCAATCCACAACCAAAGGCACAAAAAACACCTTAGGAATGAGGGATATTTATCTCTGGGATATCTTAAGAGATTTGGTAGGTCCCTAGGGTGAAGAGGGGTTAAATGGGAGGAAATCCTGAGTTGGGGTTAAAAATCCTAGAGTGGAAAATTTGTTATTTTTTTAGAAGTTTCTAGAATGCACGGTATGCCCACACGGTTTTCCAAACCATGCAAAAATTGTAAAGAAGCCGCTGTCCAAAGTCCCTCCTCCCGCACGGTTTCCTAGGCTTTCTGCATGGTTATCACTAACCATGTGTAGACCGTGAGGCCTACCTAGAAAACCTCTTTTTTCTCCATTTTCGTGTCCCGAACCCTCAGAACACCCCCGAGCCTCTTCTAGGACTTGGGTAAGTAGTTAATTAACCAAAAAAAGGATTCAAACCAAAACTTAATTGAGAACATACCATTCCACGATATGGGATCTTACAGGTGTAGTCATGGATTTTACTTCTACACTCTTTTCCAATACCCCCAATAAAACACACACAAGTAACATGGTCTAATCTGTATCTTTATAAGAATAGACCCCCATCAAGAAATTATTATACAGATAACAAAATATGGGGATCCCTCCAATCATGTAGAGATCCCATGTACTAATCCTAAATTTGCTATGATGTGGATGGAATATGTTCATATCTAGTGATCACCTGGTCAAAAATTATGGCATTGGGTTTGGATGGATGTGGACATGAAACTGTGAGTTTGAAAATTTCATATACAACCCTTATCTATAAAGGATATTTCCAAATTCTCTAAATTATTGGGTAACCAAGCAAGCCAATTCTCACTAATTTGTCAAATTTATCCTTGGGCATAAATCAAACACATTTTTCAATACCTAAGGTATATTCAAGAGGTCGGCCTTAAAGATGTCATATTATTACAGTGTAGATGCTTCAGTGCCTAGATACTCTACATTGATCATCTATGTTGGATTATAGAGTGTGTAGGACACTTTTGGGTTATGGTCCCTAACATTATGGTTACAAAAAAACATATTCCACAAAACGTATCTTGGTGATATCTAGAAACAGTAACTGAGGGAATAAATATTGGTGTTTAGAATGATGATGTCATATCATAGACAAAACCCATATAGAGTTAGTCGATTTCATAGTGTATATTCTCATTTCATGTATTTTAGTAAGTCTTCTGGTGTTGGTTGCACTGAATAGATCAGTTTACTTGATCCAATACCAGGGTTCTCTATCATCTCTCTCCTTCAAGTATCCATATATTTTGATTCCCGAATTACCATTTAATGGGTTCTTGAAGAATTTTCTAATTCTAGTTCATGGACCTTTACTTCTTATAATATTGCTTAGAAAAGATATTTCATCATAGTTATAAAATTATTGGTTTGTTCATTTATATCTCACAGAATTTGATTCATGGAAATATATAGTAGAGTGAAATAAATTTACTTATGTCATAATACATTCATTCAAAGAAAAATTTTAATGAAAGTAAAGAAACTATTCAATTTTTTTGAAGAGCCAATAGCCCCCTATAAGGCGTCGACCCCTATTTATAGGATATGGGTGACTTTACTTTCATGAACATGGAGTATAAATTTCTAAAAAATCATTTCATTTGAAGTTATTTCATCCTCACCCCCATCAGAACGAATCCAAAGGTTGTAATTTTTTAACACTAAGAAATGTAATCAAAGAGTATTATCGGTTGAAATTGAATGGAACATGCAATTTCAGAGTAAAGTAATGATTATCATGTGACCTTGGTTTTGTGATTCAGAAATATAAAGCACCACGCGGCCCCTAAGTTTCATGTACACATAGTATTTTCAGGAAACACATCTCGAGGAACAATAAAAATGTCCTATTTTATGACTTTTAATGATAATTCATGATATGACAATATTTATGATCTTAATGACTATAAATTCCCATCAACATTACATTTAACGGGTTCAGAGTTTAGATATTTGATTTCAGGGAATCCAAACCTCTCATGTTGTGAACAGTGGCATCAATGCTTCACACAACATACCTAATCCTCCATAGACACTTAAAATTATGAATATTTTATAAATTTCAACCCAAAATAACTTCAAAGTACTTGAATGTGCTTGAGATGATCTCAAAGAACTCACTTTTATGAAGAACATACTTCATAAAAAATTGCAAATCCTTATACAAGTTATGTTTTTGTATAATACCTATCTTGCATGACACCCATAGAAAAGAAACCAGCATGATGCATTTATTTTATGAAACACTCTTTTTTAAATGTTTAGAGACTATGGGACTCACATCGACCCAATTCTTACTCTTTTTTTAAAACTCAATATGCATTACCAATATCATAGTCTCTCACCCACATGAAATTTGTATAAACTATGGGCTAGGTAGAATCCATGACTGTTGCACCCAACCATATACTAGAAAACATCCATTCCCATTACCCCCAATAATTAATTAGGAAAATTAATTTGTAATTACAAGTATATTGACTAATGTATTATTCATAACAATATAAGTATATATATCGTATGGCATTAAACTACATGGACTAGTCATACCATGAATCCTTATATTGTTCAACTAGAACAATGTGGGTTTGGATTTTTTCATTTGGACACATAAGAACCCACTTATAAGTTCAATAAAAAACCCAAAATAAAATTAATATTCCATATATATTTTAAAATATGAAAAAATCTATACCTATTTACAAAAAACCAATCTTTCCAAATTTCTCCCAATATACATTAAACTATGAGTGTCCTCATCAGAATCTAAGTTGTGACCACCCTTATGTAATGTATTTCAGTGGATTAATATCCCCACTAAAAATTAAACTGTTAGTGTCCTAATATGACTATAAACCATTTCCTCCATTTCATGGATATCATAAATAGATTAATGTTATATTATATGATAATGATAAATAGACCCTTTCCTTATGTGATGATTTCACAAACCGGACCCTTCTGACCAGGAACATCACCAAACCTAATCCATTATTTGTTCTAGATGGCATTCCCAATTCCCAGGAGATGGGAAATAGTTCATGGGAATCAATTAATAATCTAGGGTAATAAAATCACCCTTGTAGAATAATTATAAAACCCACTAAAATATATCAATAATCTTCCATCGTACATCCTTTCATTGGACTACCATGCTTATGAAATATTAATTTGGAAAATTAAAACTAAACCAATCATGGAATAATAAAATAAAAAATCAAAACTCTTATTTATAAATTTTAAAGATAAAGAGTTAAAAACCAAGATGTTTCAATAAAAACTACAATAAATAATTGAATATAATAGTACTAGACAGTTGATACCCAACATCCCAAAATAAACAAAAAAACCCAAATAGTGTAAAAACCAACTTCATGTGGATCATATCTACTCACCATTTACAAACACATCCTCCATGGGACAACCGATAAGAAAAACTAAGTGGAAAGATATATCTTCTAAAAAAACATAAGAACTACATACTCCCATTGGTGTATGGGAGGTGTGAGCTGAACATGCCAATGAAGATCTCAAAAAGATTTTATGAGATACCTAATAAAAAAATTCTATAATTATTGTTTTAATTAAAATTATAAAAAAATTTATCACACAATAAATAATTTATAAATCAATTAAAATTATTTCTCTTTGAAAACACAACTTTCAAATTCACTTCCATTTGAAATTAAAATAAATCATCACTCTAAAGGAACCCACTATTAACCATAAAATGAAATCCTTAGTAAATTCTTATAAAGTCAAATTGTTCCATAAACACCCCATTTTCCATTATCAAAACCATTTTACAAAAAACCCCACTTTCATAAGGAAATAGTTTAAGAAAAAATCACATTATAAGTAGAGGGAGCATCAAGAAAACTTACACCACCTATCATTGAAAGAAATGGAAGAAATAACAAGGTTCTATAAAACCAATGTCAAAAAGTGGGTACAATAATAATAATTTTGGGATCCCCTAGATAGAATAATCAATAATATACATGGATCATGGAAACCCACTAGGTCCAAAAAGTGAGATGGTCATAGAAATCACTCTAACACCAGATAAAAAATAACCTATGTTGCATCCAAAATAAAAAAAAACTACCTTATTATCCAACAATCTCATCATCAGGATGACACCTACCCTCTAGTTTTGAACTAACACATATATTAGGGGACATAGTAAGTGTTTGAACCAAGTTGTGTAGTATAAATATAGACAACTCTCTTAGTTCATAAGGAGACACTAGTACTCTTAAAACATAATTTCAAGATTTAGAAACATCAAGTCTATAAATAACCATTCATTATAAGTGGTGAAAACATTGAATTAAATTTTTAAGCCCATAAAAAGAACCATATCTAGTTATAATATGATAATGTATGATTTTAAATAAATTAATAGATCCAAGGAATTTTATGAAAAGGTATCACGTATAAGCATATGTCGTACAATCAAGGGGAATGAGTATGTTATGATGTTGGAAGACCAAAAAGGATGAAGTTGATGTCTATATCCCATAGAAATAAAAATCTTTAATATTTGGTTAACTTCAAAAACTGAATTTGGATAACCTTACACTTAGTGTTCATGAGATAATCAAAAACCAAGAAAAAATTAATAATGAATGAAGTAGAAATGTAGAGGATAGATATAGAGTAGTATACATAGAAGAACCAAACTCTGGTATGAATTAAATCCAAGCGATGAAACATCAAAGAAAGGATAATCTTCATGGAGGTTCACTTAGGGATATATTTGTTTAGTGGGGATAAAATGGGTTAAACCCCCTTTAATATAGGAATAGTAAAATGGGGATTTTATAAGGTTTAAAAACTAAATAGTCTGCATAGTTTGGACACACATTTTTTTGAAATGTGTGATAACATTGCATGGGAAATTTAATGGAACTAGTAAAACTTACGTGGTTCAGTTTAATGGATTCTTCTAATTGTATTCTATCCATTTTGGTTACCCCGCACACTCAACCAAGCCACACAATTTCCTAGAGAGGCTACATATTCTAGAGAACTGCATTCTAACTAAGAAAAACCCATTGTAATCCATCTATATCACATCATATAGTTTCATATGAAATACAAATGGGTTTTTCCTAGCTATTCGGTAACCATGAGACACAAAAGAAACAAAAAAATTAAAATAAAATCTAAAAAATTTTAAAATTTTAATATATCCCAAAATAAGGAAAAAAAAATTAACGGAGACACTAGTGTTCTATAATAATCCTAATAGTGCCACTTTAATCTCCTAAAAAGTCATTAGTTATATATGGATGACATCAAGATAAGAGGATCTCAATAACCCAATAAAGAGGGTTGTGGGATGGGTAGAACTAAAAGATACCCAAAACTAAGGGTAACACAAAACAAGTCTATTATTTAAAACTAATAGAGCACATACTTAAATATCATATAACATTTCATTGAGTACCTCAACCCATCAACAAGAGACATACAAATTAGGGATCCCAAGGACATATTAAGGTCTCCTCACCATTTATAATTCATCTAAAATAGTTTATCAAAGTGATAAATACTCTCCAAAATACACATCACCAGTAGAAAACAATTCCACAAAAATATCCAAAAGAAACCATAATTTCTAAATCGATCTCACAAACCATTCAGGAGGATAAATTAATAACCCATAGGGAGATAACCAACGAAAAATAATTCTTCAAATAACTCTAAATAATATCAAACGAAAACATCATACCCTAACAACTAGGGAAAGAATACCCCGAATAAAATTCTATTAATACAAAACAACATTGATATAAACTTGAGTGTAAGATCTAGAAAAGAGGGAAACTTGGAATGTCACACCTATAATTACAACCATGGTACATCCAACATAGTATAAATGGATATAACTAGTCTCAAACATAAAATCACTCATTATAGAAATCCAGGTACCAACCAAATTTTTCTATGTTTAGTCCATCAAAACCACAACCCTATAACATAATTAACAACAACCTGATCATATCAAAGACTAAGAACTGAAAGGAAAACCAATGTCTCATAAGTTCCAAAACAAAACCACCCAAAACAAATACCTGATAATAGTTGCCTCAAAAGTTCTTATCTAATCTAAACTCATCAATAAAAAGCAGGAAAATAATATTCATTAATTCCTATGACACTCAAATATTTTCTTCTAACAAACTCATGAAAGATTTCACTCTTGAATACTCAAGAGTTTCCAGGGAATTTAACATACCATAAACCATTTGAAAACACTCCATTTCCCCAATAGAACATATTTCACCATAAAAATAGGGAGTATATAGATTCAATAAAACCTATAAAGCATTGAAAAACATGGAATATTGTAGCTTGACTACTCTATCATGTGTCATAGTAGAGTCACTAACTAGAATAACTAAATATACAAGATAAGAAGAATTATTGTGGGATTCATCTAAAGAAATATACCTTTCCTTTTTATTCAAGACCTTTCTCAGAGGAATGATTTAAATAGATTTATAAAAAACTCAATCCATTCATCTTACATAATAAATAAATGATCCCAATATAAACATAAGGACAATTAAAAATCAGTACTTAATAAATAATACACTTTTGAGACACACTAAAAAATATCCTTTCTAAACTCGAAAAAAATTATCAAAGGGTTTGAATATAATTTTATAAAATAAACATACTTTTAAAAATTTATGAACCACTTAACTTTATTTTTAATACTTGGTGAAATCAATCCAAAACTTTATTTAATGTAAAAATTCCAATTATCAAATAACTGATCTTAAAAATACTCATTTGTATACATGTTCAGTATATTGAAAACACAATAGTTCTTAAGATATTTTAATTTCATTTAGTAGTCAAAATGATTTCAATGTTTCCAAAACCCTTTAAATAAACCCTTCCATATATTAAAATGATTTAAACCACATAAAAAAATACTTTATAAAATATAAATCTCTTTTTTGAACAGCCATCAAAACTAGTTTCAAATAAAAAAATTAATACGATTCCCCTTTCATTCTCAAGAAAATATCTTTGAATACTAGGAACAAACAACTCATATACCAATAAGTCATAAAAAATATACCCCAAAAAACATAAAACATTACAAAACCCTCTTGATGTGATTTATAATGAATATTAGTCACTTTAAGAGAAAAAGAGAATCAATCGGGATTGAAAAAAAATCCAATAGGGTTTAAGAGATGTGTACAATTTGTCCACAATATTAGATGTATCATGTTTCAACCTTATTATACGACCTATGAAGTCCCCAAAACCATATTTACCTGATCTAAAAAGTTAACTAGACCATTTAGAAATATTATACAGTCCTCATTCTAATTCTACATTTACCCCAAAATTCAATAAATCTCTAAAAAAATTTAAACACATTTAAGGGTTAGACACCACCAATTAAGATTAATATTTACTAATAAAATATCAAGAAAACCCCAAAATTTAAATCTTTATCTAAATTCCCATGATAACACAAGAATCATCAACAAATGTGTCGATTAAAAAACTACACCTGAACTACCACTTGAGTCCCTACCAGACTTTTATCCTTACTAATAGACTCTGAAAATAATATGAGGATCTCTCAGGAACCTAGGACATTCAAAACAAAATATTTGATACCATTTTTTATGAACCAATCCAGGATGACCCATCATATCAACTAATCTAATCTTTTACTGGGCCCAAAGTGTATTCTTTATACTAACAAGGATGGAAACTATTTCTTGGCAATCATATAAGAAGATATTAAGATTGATTTTTTTTCTTGAATAATAAATCTATAAACCACCGAAATATGATGATAATCTTGTGTGGAACATCCATACATTGGACTAACCAATATATAAAATAATAATTTTTGAAATATAAACTAAATCAAGAACAAAATAATAAAAATAAGCAACCCAACACATCTTTAAAAATTTTAAATATGAAAAGTGAGAAACCGTGAAGATACAAGAGAAATAAAAACAAACAATAGGCCAAGATAGTTTGTACTAAATATCATAGAATAAAACAAAAAAACACTAACAGTGGAAAAAAATCCATGTGGTTCATATACACTCATCAACTCCCAATACATCCTCTTAATGGACAATATGATAGAAATTATAAGAGGAATGATCTATCTCCTAAAATAAAATATAAGAGAATAATACCCCTATTTATGTATATAGGGTGTGAGCTAATAATTCCCAATAAGATACCATAAAATAGTCAATGAAATACCTTATGAATGATATTTTAATCATTCTAGTTTTACGTCCAATTAGAAAATAGATTTTCATAAAAATAAATCATAATGAAAATAAGTAATGTTTGTTTCCTTTGAAAATATCTCTTTCAAATCCAATTATATTTGAAATTAAAACAAAGATTCAATCTAAAATAACCCACTTATATTCATGTAATCAAATCCCACGTTAATCATTATGAATCCCTATAGTTCTACAAAAACTCCCTTTTCCTTTTTCAAAACTATATTTCAAAAAACCTCCTATTTTATAAGAAAATATTTTAGGTTTAAATCACACTATAATGAGATGTATAATCTTACATACTAGAATTGATTTTCAAAAAAATTAATAGCGGTAATAAATAGGTTTCATATTACCAAATTGATTAAGGGGATATAATAATTATATTTTGGTAATCCCTTAGATGTTAATAAAAGATAAGAAACATGGTAAACTCACTAGATCCCAAAGTGACATTGTCATAAACAACACTATAACATGGGTCCAACTACTAGCCTATCTTGTATCCAAAATATAACAAGACATCCAACCATCCCACTCATGTATCATTAGGGTGACTCCTCCCCTATATCATTGACCTAAATTACAACAAGTTCAGCATTAATAGAATATGTAAAAAAATATATCATAAATCTAGAACACTCTATTATATGAAGGAGCTCCCTAATATTAAATAAATTGGATGTGAGAAATAAATCAAGAAATGAAAATCTCACACATCAATAAAAAATAAAATAAATATCATCTTACCCCAAATAACATCACATGAAATATCCATTTCATATTACTGTATAAGAATCAATCATTTTTTCAATAATAATTAATCTATATCATTTTATGATAAAAAGGAAAAACATAAAATGTTAAGGAAGGGAGAATAAATTTTAGGGACTTAAAAAACCCCTAACATAAATTTCTATTATAAAGACACTAATGGGAATTTTAGAACTATCCTTTGATGTCAATCCATGTCATAAATCCTTTAAAAATAAATTATTAAAACATGATTTTCCAATCCACAGAGAAATAAAGTTGAAACTAACACTTCCTTCGAAAACCATTTCAAAATCCGTGAACTATTTTAAAATATGTAACTCTTTTTTAAAAATCTATTCTAAAAAATTGAAACCATTCTTTAATTGAATAAATACTTTTCGAAATGTTGCATCAATTCCAAACACCCCTTTCAAATTTAATATTCATTTGAAAACTACCTCGAATGAATTTAAACTATAACTTGCAATACTTAAACATAATTAAAATATGGGAAAACATAAAATAAAAAATAAACCATTCATATCATGTTATGAAACACTTTTAGAAAAATTTAAAACCCATCAAGGGAACCACATATTATTATAATTTTATAATAAAGGATTTTAAATCAATAATATAATAAAAATCATGAAAATTGGTTAAATAGAAACCCATACCTTAAAATTATAAATAATGATTCATAAATGATGTAATAATACCATAAACCAATAAATATCATGTCTAAAATACCCAAATATCAAAATCCAGTTGATTAGGTTACCCCTAGACCCTGATTTCGTCCAATATGGAACTTATAGTTCATAAGAGAAGTAGAAACCAAGGGAAAATTGTGGAATAAAAATATGAAAATAGGAGAATATATATAGAGGATTTCATATTGAGGATCCAATATAAAACATGGAATAAATCTAATGTAATCACTTTTGAGGAGATGACAATCAATGGGGAGGTACACCTAGGGTGGGATGAGTTGAGTGTGAGGAAAAAGGTGTCGAACACCCTTTTATTCAGGGAGGGGAAACATTGGTATTTAATAAATTTTAAAATTTGGGTAGGCCACATGTTTTTTCTACATATTTTTTCAAACCATGTTCATATAATGTGGGGATATTGAATGACACCTACACAAATCACCACATTTATGATGCATGGTTTATATTAATCATGAACCAACAATGCCAGTCACCCTAGAGTCTTATTCAAGACATAAGGTTTCATATAAATTCCATTTGGTTTTGAAACACCTATTACAACCATTAAAAAACTAATATAATCATTTTATAGTAACGTTCACATTTTCCTTTGAAATAAGTACAATTTAAACTAACTATGTGGTTTCTATGTGGCACACATAAAGCATCCAAAATAAAAAATAATATTTGAAAACTATATAAAAAATAAAAAAAATCCAATAAATACATAAAAAATATAAACATTGATACAATGATGTTATATATTAGGAAAATTCTCCCTATGTGATGAGCATAGTCTAATCCCATTCATTATGCATTAGAATCCCACCCCTTCTTGTGTGATGAGCACAAGATTTCTCATGTGGCCTGAAAGAGATTCCTCAAGTGAAAAACTTGGGATGAGTTAGGGATTCATCATTTAATGAGAATAGGTCTCCTTGTGTTATGAGAATTATATTCCCAAGGTGTTGATCCCAAGATTCCTAATATGAAAAGCACACATTCCCTTATGTTATGAGTATATGATGAATCATGTGATGATCTATGGATGAATTGTGTTATGAGAATAAGTTTCCTTGTCTGATTATCATATTATTATATTGGTTATTATTATATGATTCCTTATGTGATGAGTATGATTTTCCTTGTGTGGTCAAGAGATACCATGGGTGATGAGACTAATATGGATTATACGAGGAGCATAAGTTTCCCAGTGTGGTGTGAACAAGATTCCCTATGTGATGATCGTAAAATTACTTCTGTGATGATCATAAGTTTCCTCATGTGATGAGAATATAATTACCTTTGTGAAGAACCTATGATACCTTATGTGATGGAGATATTTTTCCATCTATGATGGTCACCTAATTTTGTAAGTGATGATCCTAATATGACTGATGTAAAAAAGCATAGGATTCCATCAAGGCCTGACCTAACTAAGAAAAAATATTCAATATTATTGTTAATTAATAATGATACTCTTATATATAACCTGATTATTTCACCCCCTCCATGTTTTAAAGTGATGTAATTAACTAATTTCAACATCAATATGTCATCGAGAACAGAATGCATGAGTATTTATTAAATCTATAATGGATACCCACAATATGTGGTGATATTATTAGTAAGTTTTCAGTATCCTAGAATCCCATTTAAATTAATGGAACCAACACTATTACCCTGGTAGTAAAAACCCCCCTATCATTTGAAAGTATGAATAGATGACATAGATTATGAACATTCAAAGTGTAGTCTATTGAATTTTGTCATAGATGAAAGAAATAGAAATAGTAATATTTAATTTTTTATTTCCATGAAATTATTTTTTATTTATTTTACATATTATTGTATCTCATATTGGGATTTATTCACTGTTTATCAATTTGATACAATAGTACATCATTTCATCCATTATTATTTTTTTGGTGTTCCATCTCCCTCTTATTGAATTTGCTGAATCTATATATTTAATTTTTATCCTATTGTATGTTGTTTCATTTACTCATGATCAAATTAATGTATATTTATTTGATTGGATTATTTAACTAATGGTTTTTTATGTGAAGATCAACCCATATTAATTCCTAACTCACCCATCACTATTGAATCCTTCTATGATTGCTTTACCCTTCAATTTTGTGAGAGGGATTCATTCTAGTTTCTATTTATTACTATTGCAAGTGGATAAGTCCTTATTTAGTGCAGATTTATCATGAGGTTGGGTAATGTTATTGTATATAAGACTTTATTCTTCTCCACATACATTCCAATAATCATTACCATAATCCCATTTCACTACTCTAGAGGAGATCAAAGTAGGCAACTAGAGTTGGAGTTGGAATATCCCTTACACAGAGCTTCAATGGATGCTATATATTCTCTATTGTCATCAATTATAACTTGGTCTTGTAAAAAACATTGATCTATAAGCGATTTATTATCTTTTCTTGATTTCATTATTTCACCCTTTATGCTTAGGGATTCATTCTTGAGTCCATCTAGGAAGGTTGGTGCAAACATCACATGATGTAATTAATCATTAATACCTAGTTTAAAAATTCATGTTTCCTTGGATATCTTCTCTTGTCCTTTACTAATTTCAATTCTATTTTATATTTATTATTTATTTCATAAAACATATGGTTGTAGGTTTTATTCTTAATTTGTATATAGCTTAAATTTTAACAAAATAATGTTACACTTTGTGTTCTTTCTTTTTTATTTTTGGTTTTTGAAGCACTCTTATAGAGATTAGTTCATCTATTTAATATCATTATTTTTAATTGTGATAAAATTATTTAATTATATGAATTGGAACCATTAATATAAATAACTATCTCATTCAAATTCATGTGGACTACCTCCAAATGATGCCTAAAAATTGATATTAGATCCCTCTAATTCTCAGTAATGGGTTTTTAAAAAATTTGAAATAAATAAATTCAATTGAGAAAATGATTTTAATCTCACAAGAACCAAGATGAGAAAAATTCTTGATCACATTGATATATTTTATGATCTATATGGCCCTAAGAAGAAATTAGCTATGGAGTTTTCTAATATAAAGTTTGTTGTTACATATTTAAATATCTCTATTGATTTACATTGTAAATTATATACTCATATGTTGATGTTTTTAGGTGATAATTTTTTAGAGAGGTTGTGTATGAGTCTACTGTTACTAAAATATGATCCGAATTTTAAGCCTTTTATATGACTAAATATTTGTTATAAATATTATATATGATTATGAAAATATATAATTTTAAAAATTCATCCTATAACTATAGACAGGGAATATATAGATGATTTTCATATGATCTGTTTTTATTTGTTGAACATAAATGTTAGTATAGGTGATAAGGGCTCTTATATTATCCATTTAACATATCTAGATTGTAACAGCCCGAGATTTTATAAAAAAATATTCTTTTTATTTTACTAATGTCTTGTGTTATACGCTACACAAAAAGAAGCTTTCACAACACGCATCCTTGACTTTCCTTCCATTACACGCAATCGCGACCTTCCACGATAGCGTGTGTTGTACGCAACACCAAGTTTCGCTAAACAACGATATGCTATTAAGATATTATTAAAACTAGCCGTTATGCATATTAATAACCACTTTTTGAAATTTTGTAAATTTTATTTTTCAAAATGGACATCATTTATGGATTCGGAATATCGAAATTAGCTTAGGTTGAAATTTTGGTGATTTTCGGATAACTTTCATATTTTGATGAATAGTGAAAATTACTAAATTTTAATTAAAAACAACTTTTTCAATCGAAATAATTAATAGTGATAAATTATTAATTTGAGTGGTTTTAAAGTATATTTAGAATATATTTTTACAATTTAATACAATGTTGGTCATTGGATGTAATTTCACATTTAAACTAGACATAAACAAGTGACAATCTTTTGATAGATATTGTTTCTTAAAAACACGCTATTTGTTTTAACAGCGGGATTTAATTATAAAATTAATTAATGCAACTTTTATGTTATGAATTTGGTAAAATAGACTTCATTTTTTAATTCGGAATATGAAATATAGCTTGGGATGAAATTTTGGCATTGTTCTGAAAAACATCAATTTTTGATGAATAGTGAAACTACTAAGTGGTAGGTTAAAAACTGAATTTTGCATAAAACTTAATTTTACCGCTTCTGTGAATGAAATTTCGAAAATCCGAGAGACACGGTTAATATCAAGGACTAAAATGTGGTTCAATGAGATGAAAATAATTTTTTGGTGAATAGTAACTTTTTACTTTTTTTACCACGGTTAATAGTAAATAGGGTAACTAAGGGTAAATATGATATTAATATTACCCTAACACATGTCCTAATTCTATTGGACAAGTGTAATTCGACCAAAAACAAACTTAGGAATAAAATATGACCATTTAGGCCCACTTGGATTAGATTAGGACATTTATTATTAATTTATTTAAAGAAGGGTTAAAATAGTTAAAATCAAAGTTTAATACGTAAATAATTTTTAATATGGGGTTATACATAAGATAAATTCGACTATAAATATTCATTAGAAAGCTAAAAATATTTCCTACATAATGGTATTTTATTTATAATTTTTAGACATTAAATAATTTAATTTATTTATGACACAAAGATGATGCAGTAATTATCTTGTTAATGAAATATTGACATAATTGATGTTATAAACACCAAAATAAATATAATTTGAGACTTTTTATTAATTCCACTAATTTTCTAGGTTACTATGATACATTAGTGTTGATTTAATCAACTTGGTTCGAACATATAATTCTGTTATGACTTTCACAAAAATCATGTATCAAATAGTTTCAAAATTGACACAAAATAGTTTTTAAATCAAATATTGTATTACTAATTGTTATTTTATTCCTAAAAATCTAATGTTCGGCCAAATGACTTAGATAAGGATATATATATTAATAATAAACAATTTGGGGTTCGTTTGGTATGTTATAGTAAGTTTATTAACCATATAGTGAAAGAAAACAAAAAGACATGGTAAAAGTAAAATTATTTAACTTAGAGTTAAATCTAATTGATAAGGATAAAATAATACCCTAAACATGTCTAAATCCTATTGGTTGATAGGATTTAGACCCATCCCTACTTTAGCTTCGAAATAAGACCCTTTGGAACCATTATAAACCGATTTTGACTTTAATATAAAATAATATTTTGAGATATTCCTAAGGTGCCCCTCTCCTCCCCTATAAAAGGACACCTCCTCCCCCTCCTCCTCACACAAATTTGAGCACTCACGCTCGGCCAACCCCTGAAAATTTCTCCTCTCCACTTCCCTAGCAACATCCTAGAGGTTCTGGTCTTACTCAAAGACCAATTTTAGTGCCCTAAGAGGAGGTCTCAAAGAGGCACTTCAAAGAAGAGGTAATTACCGTTACCAATTCTTTCATCTTTATTTCTTCTTCCACTTCTTCTTCTTAGGTTGTTTCATTATGAAGTAATAACATCAGTATAACTCATATACTGATATGTTATTATAATTATGAAACAACCCTATTTCACCATCTATCCATCCTACGGAAAAAGAAATCACCGCGCGTGCGTACGTACGGAATACCGTCTCCACGCCGTGGTGTAATCTAATTTCCACCACCACCTTACATGGATGGGTATAATGGTGTAAAGAATAACTATACATAGTTATTACAACATCATATTGATTCTGATATATTGTATAATCCACTCCAATTCAATTCAATATTTATAGAAATGATATCATCGCTCGTGCGTACGTACGGACTACCGTCTCCACAACGCGAGGAGATTCATTCTCCATGTTAAACATTTAAGAATGATTATAAAGTATATATAAGAAATAATAATGAAATATATGACATTATAAAGCTACTGGATTTATGTATATATATATATATGTATGTCATCTACTTACTTCCATTTCAAGACAATAAGGAAAGGAAAACAGCGTTCATGCGTACGTACGGACTACCGTCTCCATGAACGGTGTTTTCCATTTTATTTATCTACCTATTATATATATATACTGAATATAAATGATATATAAATCATATTTTATATTCTGGAAGTAATTAAATCATGATATAAGTAATAATGATGTCAAGAACAACAAGTGAAAACACCTACGATAAATGAAACGATTTTACCCAAAACGCTTCTTTAACATGGAATTTACAAAAGAACGGGTAATATAATGTCATAAGTGAACCATATATGATATAATAACAATGAATATGATTCTGGAATAAGTCAATAACATGATTGAAATCATTATACAGGAGGTTCGGACACTTACAAAGCAAGTCGGACATAAGGTAAGGGAAATATCACAATCTCATTTTTATCCGAGATTGTTTATTCGTAAGTATTTACTGGGGTGTATTTTATCATCCACATCCATGTTTTATCAATATGTAATATTATTTCCATCCACCTAAAATTGTTTAAATCCATTTTTACCCTTCGATGAGTTTTTAGTAATACGTATGAAAGAAATCTTTTGTCGTTTTTCGTACGAGGTACTTTTTGACTTTTCCGACAAAAGTACGAAGAATGTTTTTTTTTAACTTATATGGCACGAACGGATTTCTACTGTTTTATAAAGCCTTATTTTCCTGAAGCTTCCTCTAAAAGATTTCATGACTATTTTCAATAAAATCTCTTTCTTTTAAAATTGCATGATGTTTTGTGAAAAGAAATTGATTTTGAAGAAGAAAGGATATTTTCCTCAAGAATTCAATTCAAGTGTTTTATCAAAATTATTTTCCATCTAAGATAATAAAGAGTTCTGTTTCTATCCATATTTTTACACTGATTTGACTATGTTGTGATGGAATTATGTTTATGAATTCCTTTATCTTATTTGAATTTATTTATGATGTCATGATGTTTCAAGAATCCCATTTTTTGTTACATGTGTTATGCGATGATGTATGTTTTATGATTATGTGGCACACATAAGAAAGGATTCATTATAAGATGGGTGGGACCTATATCTCCCTCCAATGCATTGGGTAATGATTTTATATCTCATGAGATAGACATGGCTGGAACGGAAGGTTATTTCGGTTCAGTGATACAGGACTGAAACGAGGAGTGAACTCGGTTCAGAAAGGGACTTTGTCCACTAAGATAGTCTTGGCAATGAGTCATGACTAACAAGAAATGATTTTCCATGATTATGTGTGCATGCCACAAAGTTTCAAGTTTTATGTTATGATTATGGGGATCTCATTTTCAATTCTATGATTTATCCCATGTTATGATATTATGAGCTCTTTTGCAGGTCAAGATTTCCAAAAGCTACGTTCTTATGTATATGATGTGATTGATATTTCTTTTGTTTACCCTTACTGAGCATTTGAGCTCACCCTTTTATGTTTTCTTTTCCCCAGGATATAAAGAAAGGTTTTTAGGTAAAAAAAAAGGGGAAGATCTTTATGGGAGATATTGAAGATCTTTCACCACGATTAGAAGATTACGTTCCGAGTTTCCAAAGACACTAAACTATTACGATCCTTGTGTGTGTGTTTTTGTTATGTACTAAGTATTCCGCAAAAGTAATGTAATGTCCATGTACTTCAGGCTTCGGGTCTCTACAGTTGGTATCAGAGGAAAGGTTTAGTCAACCTTTGGAAACTAGGATGCGAAAACGTTAGTGAGATCCCTAGAGATATTTCTAAGGTATGTCTAGGGATGTCTCTAAGGATAAGTATACGTATATGTTATAGTCCTAGAATTGCGCTAACGATCTTCGAATTTAACCTAAGATGTTAGATATTGAGGGTACTACCCCTTTATTATGTTGTTTTCCCTAGCATGATTTTTGCCTCTCATACTATTCTTTTGGGGTTTTAGACGATGGCTGGAACCCGAAGGAACCGTGTTAATGCGGAATGTGATGGGCAATGCAATGATTATCCCCCTGAGCAACCAAACGATATGGGAGCCGGAATGAAAAATCTTGTAGCCATGCTCACACAACTTTCTCAAGCTATGAATCATGCAGGACTTCCAAACGAGCAAAGGAAGGAGCAACATTCTGTTGATTCCTTCATGAGGCAGCGTCCACCTTCTTTCAGTGGGTCTACTGATCCATTAGTTGCTGAACAATGGATTAGTACTACTGAAAAGATATTTTCAGTTCTTCAATGTTATGAACATGATAAAGTCATCCTAGCAGTGTATCGTTTGGAAGGAGATGCTGATCAATGGTGGAATCTTATTAAGAATACGAGGCAAAGGGATGAAATTGAGTCCATGGAATGGGACGAGTTCAAGAACTTCTTTTTCAGTAAGTACTTCCCTCGTATTCTTCGAACAAAGATGGAGAAAGAGTTTCTTGAACTGAAGCAAAGGGACGATGAATCTATTGGTACCTATGAAGCAAATTTTACAAGACTTGCAAGGTATGCTTCTGGAATTATCATCCAACCTGAAAGTAAAGTTGATCGATTTTTCTGTGGCTTAAAACCAAGTCTTCGAAGGGCATTAGCTATAAGAGACTTCAGTAGCTATGAAGAAATTGTGCGTTGTTCTATCAAGGTAGAAATGGAAGTTGGTGTTACATATCCATCTCATGGTTTTGACAAGAAACGAAAGATGGAGTTCAAGGAGAAATCTCAGAATAATGGTGAAAAGAAGATGAATGTTTCCTTATGCACAAAGTGTGGAAAGAAGCATGGTGGAGATTGTCTTAAAGGGACTAGAAAATGTTTTAAGTGTGGAAAAGAAGGTCATCGAGCAGCTGAGTGTCGAAGTAATGGAAAAAGGGTTTCTAATGATGTGAATAAAGCAAACACTGCAGAGAACGCACCGCCAACACTTCAATGCTTCAAGTGCAAGGAAATGGGGCATTATGCTAATAATTGCCCTAATCCAAGGGTTAGTGATGATCAACATGAGCAACCACTGAAGGCAAAGGACAAAGGGAAATCACATGCGATAACTATTGGAAATGTTGAATATGACAACGATGTGGTGGAATGATTACGTGTTTATGTAATGGGATTTCAAAATAATGTTATATCATTGAGTATTGCAATATTTATTGATGTGGTATTCAAAGTGATTGAGATATTTTTTGGAAATAAGATGATATGCGCATAATGAAGACGAGAAAATGAAATGTTTAATAGTATTCATGAGCTCATGATTGATATAAGGACTAAGTTTGAGTATATAGAATTTTGAGGATTTTGGTATGTGAAAAGTGTTAACTTTTAACTGCATTCATGTTTTCACTAAGGTATTCAAGAGAATACACGATTAAGGACTTTGAATGTTTGGAATGTGACCAACAAAACATATCTTATGATATATGGGGATCGATGATGGTGTTAAATCTCTGGTAAACATTTTCACTATATTATGAGAGTCGACTGCAGTATTATGGATAAGCCTAAAAGATTGGAATGGATTATGTTGGACATAAGTTAGTATTTTTTGTTTTTTTCGATATTATTGATGGGATGTTATAGTAATATAGTTTTATAAAAAGGACAACCTGCAGGACGGGCGACAGCCCATCGCTTCGGACAAGGCTGTGGGAATCGAACCCACAACCGAAGTGCGACTGGCCTTTATCGCCTACCACTGACCTACAGGAAGTCCCTGTTTAGTAGAAATTAGTTTTATTATATTAAGCAGTATGATATATGAAGTATAAGTCCATTTTAGGAACCATATATGATTAATCCCACTATAGATCGACTTATAAATTTTGCTAACCTTTTGAGACAGATGGAATGACCCGTCATTCTATCACATGATCTGCTAACACTACACGAATAACAAATTCAACTTCATTTATTTAAGAGATGAAGTGGAAATTGTTAAAGGCACGAACAACAGTGAGATTGTACCAAAATAAAGTAAGTATTTATTCTAATTTAAATTCTTTAACTTTAGGGAAATGATCTTGAAAACCAAAAATGTTGTCCTAGTTCTCTTATACCTAATGAATCAGATGGTACCTTAGATCGTCACAAATTTATGGATTTGTGATTACTGGCTTTTCCATAGCCATGTTCTCTACCACTCTCCATCAGAACATGATGGTTAGATTTCTCTTCCATATCCATATTTTCACCTATGTGGAAACCCAGTGATTAGTTTATTTGGGTAACCGTTACGTTTCATACTTTTGTTTTTAAAGATTGGTTTTGGTATTCCTTTTTACGATGTGGGTTTCTATTAAAGAAACGTTCGAATAGTAAACCATTTATAACCCCGACGAATTTCGAGGGCGAAATTCATTTTAAGGGGGGTAGAATGTAACAGCCCAAGATTTTATAAAAAAATATTCTTTTTATTTTACTAATGTCTTGTGTTATACGCTACACCAAAAGAAGCTTTCACAACACGCATCCTTGACTTTCCTTCCATTACACGCAATCGCGACCTTCCACGATAGCGTGTGTTGTACGCAACACCAAGTTTCGCTAAACAACGATATGCTATTAAGATATTATTAAAACTAGCCGTTATGAATATTAATAACCACTTTTTGAAATTTTGTAAATTTTATTTTTCAAAATGGACATCATTTATGGATTCAGAATATCGAAATTAGCTTAGGTTGAAATTTTGGTGATTTTCGGATAACTTTCATATTTTGATGAATAGTGAAAATTACTAAATTTTAATTAAAAACAACTTTTTCAATCGAAATAATTAATAGTGATAAATTATTAATTTGAGTGGTTTTAAAGTATATTTAGAATATATTTTTACAATTTAATACAATGTTGGTCATTGGATGTAATTTCACATTTAAACTAGACATAAACAAGTGACAATCTTTTGATAGATATTGTTTCTTAAAAACACGTTGTTTGTTTTAACAGCGGGATTTAATTATAAAATTAATTAATGCAACTTTTATGTTATGAATTTGGTAAAATATAATTCATTTTTGAATTCGGAATATGAAATATAGCTTGGGATGAAATTTTGGCATTGTTCTGAAAAACATCAATTTTTGATGAATAGTGAAACTACTAAGTGGTAGGTTAAAAACTGAATTTTGCATAAAACTTAATTTTACCGCTTCTGTGAATGAAATTTCGAAAATCCGAGAGACACGGTTAATATCAAGGATTAAAATGTGGTTCAATGAGATGAAAATAATTTTTTGGTGAATAGTAACTTTTTACTTTTTTTTACCACGGTTAATAGTAAATAGGGTAACTAAGGGTAAATATGATATTAATATTACCCTAAAA
Organism: Viscum album; assembly: GCA_963277665.1. Classification (NCBI taxonomy): domain Eukaryota; kingdom Viridiplantae; phylum Streptophyta; class Magnoliopsida; order Santalales; family Viscaceae; genus Viscum; species Viscum album. Next base: position 1,741,384,476 of record OY728155.1, read on the forward strand.
CATGTCCTAATTCTATTGGACAAGTGTAATTCGACCAAAAACAAACTTAGGAATAAAATATGACCATTTAGGCCCACTTGGATTAGATTAGGACATTTATTATTAATTTATTTAAAGAAGGGTTAAAATAGTTAAAATCAAAGTTTAATAAGTAAATCATTTTTAATATGGGGTTATACATAAGATAAATTCGACTATAAATATTAATTAGAAAGCTAAAAAGATTTCCTACGTAATGGTATTTTATTTATAATTTTTAGACATAATATAATTTAATTTATTTATGACACAAAGATGATGCAGTAATTATCTTGTTAATGAAATATTGACATAATTGATGTTATAAACACCAAACTAAATATAATTTGAGACTTTTTATGAATTCCACTAATTTTCGAGGTTACTATGATATATTAGTGTTGATTTAATCAACTTGGTTCGAACATATAATTCTGTTATGACTTTCACAAAAATCATGTATCAAATAGTGTCAAAATTGACACAAAATAGTTTTTAAATCAAATATTGTATTACTAATTGTTATTTTATTCCTAAAAATCTAATGTTCGGCCAAATGACTTAGATAAGGATATATATATTAATAATAAACAATTTGGGGTTCGTTTGGCATGTTATAGTAAGTTTATTAACCATATAGTGAAAGAAAACAAAAAGACATGGTAAAAGTAAAATTATTTAACTTAGAGTTAAATCTAATTGATAAGGATAAAATAATACCCTAAACTTGTCTAAATCCTATTGGTTGATAGGATTTCGACCCATCCCTACTTTAGCTTCGAAATAAGACCCTTTGGAACCATTATAAACCGATTTTGACTTTAATATAAAATAATATTTTGAGATATTCCTAAGGTGCCCCTCTCCTCCCCTATAAAAGGACACCTCCTCCCCCTCCTCCTCACACAAATTTGAGCACTCAAGCTCGGCCAACCCCTGCCAATTCCTCCTCTCCGCTTACCTAGAAACATCCTAGAGGTTCTGGTCTTACTCAAAGACCAATTTTAGTGCCCTAAGAGGAGGTCTCAAAGAGGCACTTCAAAGAAGAGGTAATTACCGTTACCAATTCTTTCATCTTTATTTCTTCTTCCACTTCTTCTTCTTAGGTTGTTTCATTATGAAGTAATAACATCAGTATCACTCATATACTGATATGTTATTATAAGTATGAAACAACCCTATTTCACCATCTATCCATCCTACGGAAAAAGAAATCACCGCGCGTGCGTACGTACGGAATACCGTCTCCACGCCGTGGTGTAATCTATTTTCCACCACCACCTTACATGGATGGGTATAATGGTGTAAAGAATAACTATACATAGTTATTACAACATCATATTGATTCTGATATATTGTATAATCCACTCCAATTCAATTCAATATTTATAGAAATGATATCATCGCTCGTGCGTACGTACGGACTACCGTCTCCACGACGCGATGAGATTCATTCTCCATGTTAAACATTTAAGAATGATTATAAAGTATATATAAGAAATAATAATGAAATATATGACATTATAAATCTACTGGATTTATGTATATATATATATATATGTATGTCATCTACTTACTTCCATTTCAAGACAATAAGGAAAGGAAAACAGCGTTCATGCGTACGTACGGACTACCGTCTCCATGAACGGTGTTTTCCATTTTATTTATCTACCTATTATATATATATACTGAATATATATGATATATAAATCATATTTTATATTCTGGAAGTAAGTAAATCATGATATAAGTAATAATTATGTCAAGAACAACAAGTGAAAACACCTATGATAAATGAAACGATTTTACCCAAAACGCTTCTTTAACATGGAATTTACAAAAGAACGGGTAATATAATGTCATAAGTGAACCATATATGATATAATAACAATGAATATGATTCTGGAATAAGTCAATAACATGATTGAAATCATTATACAGGAGGTTCGGACACTTACAAAGCAAGTCGGACATAAGGTAAGGGAAATATCACAATCTCATTTTTATCCGAGATTGTTTATTCGTAAGTATTTACTGGGGTGTATTTTATCATCCACATCCATGTTTTATCAATATGTAATATTATTTCCATCCACCTAAAATTGTTTAAATCCATTTTTACCCTTCGATGAGTTTTTAGTAATACGTATGAAAGAAATCTTTTGTCGTTTTTCGTACGAGGTACTTTTTGACTTTTCCGACAAAAGTACGAAGAATGTTTTTTTTTAACTTATACGGCACGAACGGATTTCTACTGTTTTATAAAGCCTTATTTTCATGAAGCTTCCTCTAAAAGATTTCATGACTATTTTCAATAAAATCTCTTTCTTTTAAAATTGCATGATGTTTTGTGAAAAGAAATTGATTTTGAAGAAGAAAGGATATTTTCCTCAAGAATTCAATTCAAGTGTTTTATCAAAATTATTTTCCATCTAAGATAATAAAGAGTTCTGTTTCTATCCATATTTTTACACTGATTTGACTATGTTGTGATGGAATTATGTTTATGAATTCCTTTATCTTATATGAATTTATTTATGATGTCATGATGTTTCAAGAATCCCATTTTTTGTTACATGTGTTATGCGATGATGTATGTTTTATGATTATGTGGCACACATAAGAAAGGATTCATTATAAGATGGGTGGGACCTATATCTCCCTCCAATGCATTGGGTAATGATTTTATATCTCATGAGATAGACATGGCTGGAACGGAAGGTTATTTTGGTTCAGTGATATAGGACTGAAACGAGGAGTGAACTCGGTTCAGAAAGGGACTTTGTCCACTAAGATAGTCTTGGCAATGAGTCATGGCTAACAAGAAATTATTTTCCATGATTATGTGTGCATGCCACAAAGTTTCAAGTTTTATGTTATGATTATGGGGATCTCATTTTCAATTCTATGATTTATCCCATGTTATGATATTATGAGCTCTTTTGCAGGTCAAGATTTCCAAAAGCTACGTTCTTATGTATATGATGTGATTGATATTTCTTTTGTTTACCCTTACTGATCATTTGAGCTCACCCTTTTATGTTTTATTTTCCCCAGGATATAAAGAAAGGTTTTTAGGTAAAAAAAAATGGGAAGATCTTTATGGGAGATATTGAAGATCTTTCACCACGATTAGAAGATTACGTTCCGAGTTTCCAAAGACACTAAACTATTACGATCCTTGTGTGTGTGTTTTTGTTATGTACTAAGTATTCCGCAAAAGTAATGTAATGTCCATGTACGTCAGGCTTCGGGTCTCTACATAGATGATCCCTATAGTTTTGTAAAATAATTTATGATGTATGGTAGTAATACTCTTACACTCAAAGAGGTTACATCTAATTTTTTGTTTAAATAACTACTTAAGTGAGTCTCTATTACAAAAATGCCTTATGGATTAATTGTTAGAGGTAAGAAGAAACATAGGGGTAAATGGAGAGATAAGAGTTAGTCTAGGTGTATATGGTATAATTCTAATAATTTGGTGATAAGGTTTTTTCAAGGTAACAAACATCGGTCCATAAAGATGAATTTTTCAAACATGATAATTTATTAAATAAACTTTCATCATTATTAATAGTAAGTTAAGAATGATTTTGACACTAATTATGTTATTAATGTCTATGACCATTCCATTTTTTAATAATGGATATTATATTCTAGATTCCCTTTTCACATGTGTACCATGATATAATACTTTATGAAATAAATAGAGGTGGAGTCTGGTGATGTATACTTAGGAAAAAATAAGATTTTATCATGGGTGTCGGCTATATTTCCTTGTAACATCATTATGGGATGGGTAAAACTCTAGATGAGGTTATATGGTTACAAAATTAAAAACAATCCTCATTTACTTATAACTTCTTGACCATAAGGGACATATTTTTCATCATACTCTAGTTTCCTAATAATTTCACCTAGCTCACTCATTATGATGAATGAAAACATACTAAATGGAAAACATTTTTTGATTGATACGACTCCTATAAAAAATCAATTCCCACATATCTTGGATTGTAATAACACCGTCCTATAGAATATAAGGACTAATCACATAAGTGATGAGGTCTTAGATGAAATAATTAATTGTGAGATATTAAAAAATATGACACCCAAAATATGTCCCATTTTTTATAATTGAATGTATGGTAAATCCAAATGTGTGAGATTATATAAGTCCATGTGTAATTATAGAATCCCCCTTGAGTATGTTCAATAAAATATATGATATATTTATACTAATTACTCCCATAGAGATGGTTATTACTTCATCACTTTTTTTAATTATTAGTCATGGAAGGTATGGATTTATATACTGAAACCAAAGTTTGATACCTTTTAGAATATTAAGAACTAGAAAACTAGTGCTGAGAACCAATCAGGTTCTTAGTTGAAGACTCTTAGGATTGATAAAGAGTTATAGTATCTATCGAATGATTTTTTATAATTATCTAACTCTAAAGTGATTATTAGACACCATATTAATATAGAAACACCTCAACCTGATAGATTATATGAATATATGAATGGGATGATCCCAAAGACAGTAAAATGAATTCTCTCAAACTAAGGTTTTTATTATTCATTCATGGAATGAGTTACCACTATATTAGTGTATCTCATTAATTTATGTCCTTCTACAAATAATGCCTTGGAAACACTTGATGAAGTCTAAATGGGAAGACCACATAGTCTTAGAAACAGTAGAGATTATGGATCCCTGGTTTATTGCCACACTGAGAATGGTAAGATGGAAACTAAGAATATCAAAAGAATTCATGTTAGTTATCCAAATGGTATAATGGATACATATTTTAGATAGATAAACATGATTAAAATAAGGGAATCATTAGTCATGATGTGGTTTAAAATGAGTTTTTCTTTCTAAAGCAGAACTATGTGATTCCAAAAAACACTATAACACCACAACCATTAGCTGTTGATGTTCCTCTAGATCCCCAAGAATAGTCAAAGATTAACACCATCTATACTAAACCTCCTCCTCAGACTAAATTTGTGTCTAATTCATATTTTTAATAAGAGATAGTGGGAGGTTAAAATCTCATCTATTATCAATTGAACCAAGATATAGTTATGAGTACTATTAGACCACCAACTATGTTTAGTAACACTGATGTGGCTACTTATGTATTTAATATTAGGTAGGATAATAATAGTGATGAACTGCAATCCTTTGAGAAAGTCATTAAATAAAATCATCTAAGTAGTGATTTACTGTTATGAAATAAAAATTGAATTCCATTATTAAAATTAAAACCTGGAAAATTGTAACCAAACTTAATAAATCTAAAGTAATTTCTGGAAAATGAATTTCTAAATGTAAATAATTTAATACCAGGAAATTGAAAATAGAATACAATGTCAGTTTAGTTTCCAAGGGGTTATTTTAGTGCTAGTGGATTAACTATTTTTAGATATTTTCCCATGTTGTAAATCATTCCACTATTAGGATTATTATTTCTTTTATAGTCTATAATAATTTCTATTTAGAAGAGTTGGATCATAAAGATACTTTTTCCCTGGAAAGATGGATGAAATTATTTAAATGAATATTATAGAGGGATTAAAAAAATATTTTAAACTAAATCAAAATTTTCTTTTACAAAAATATTTTTAGGCAGTTAAATAATCATCTAGAAAATTTTAAAAATGGATTAATTATTTTATGATTGAAATTGTTTTTAACAAACGTAAATATGATGCGTCTGAAAATTTCGATCCTTTTAATAATGAAATTATTTACCTATATTTAGGTTTAAACGAAATGTTTCTTAATAATAAAAATATGAGGCTGATTAATCATGTTAATATCTAAATTCATTCAATTTTATAAATGGATGATCTAGGAAATAAAAAATATATTTTGGAAATGGAAATCATTAGAAATAAAGATGTCGAGATCTTATATATGTTAGAGAATGTTTATATTAATATGTTTTTCAAATATATATCTTTTTTATAGTCGTAAGACCATTCATAATTTATTTGGGTTAGCATATTAATTTTTCCTTTATTCTATCCCATAACATTGAAACAGTTGTATGATTTATTAATAAGTATGATTTTCTAATATTGTTGGTATTTTTATGTATGTTATGATATTCTCTAGACTAGATGTTTACTTTTTTGTTTTTACTTTTTGTAGGTTCATAGGAAAACATTGTAAACTACACTATCTTGTATGAAAAAAGATCCTTATGTGTATGTCTATTTTTTCCATTTATGCATCTAATATGAAAGTAGTTATTGTTATACTGATTATGTTAGTGGGTTTATTAATTCTAATTGTGTTTCTTATATTGATAAATGGAAATCAATCATAAGGTAAGCATTTATTACCGATCATAGACCTATTTCATGGAAATGAAACTTATCCATTGGTTTATTACCCAACACTAAGATAAATACATTGGTTTTACCAACTAAGAAAAGCTTTTATTTGGTAAAATAGATTGAAAAATGAGTTTTTTTATCTACTAGAAGTATTTTTTCATTTTTATAGCTGTTTTCCATTTAATTGTCTAAAAATAATTTATTGTATGGTCATTCAAATCACATGGACATTTGACTATATTGTTTAAGGAGTTTATAGAGATTATAAATGTGTGTGTCAACAAGATACACATTTCTAATAAACCAAATGATATTTTGAATAAACTTATTCCATTGTCAAATTTTAGGCATTTATTAAGACTTATGAATGTTGTAACAATACATTAAAATAGATTTCAATAATTCAATCATTCATAATATTTTTATTACGTGGTGGATATTTAAGATATATTCTTGTGTGTGATAAGTTCCTACCTTTTTTATTTGTTTTAATTAAATGTTTATGAATTTATGATTAATGTTGGTATTACCTTTCTGTATATATATATATATATATATTCTTTCTTTCTATTTTTGATTGTGAAATTTCATTTTTTTCTCAATGAAATAATTTGTAATTTTATTTCCCTAAAATTGATTCCCAACTATGGATTTAAATACAATAGATCATTTTGATATAATGGTATAGTGTATGGACTATTGTGTTTTTGTGGTGTTATTTCTCCCTCTCATAGAATTTATTAGATCCATGCCTTTCCTTTATGTCTTATCGAGGGTTCTTGAATTTCCCTATGAGCTAGTGAATATTCAGTTATTAAAATGGATTCTTTTGATCATGATCATACATGCATCAAGCATCCCACAATAGTGACTTACTCACCAGTCTAATTGACTGCCTATAAAGATAGTACACCCTTTGGTTTTGTAAGAGAACATGATTTAGGTTTTTGGTTCTTGTGTGAGAGAGAGAGGGAGAGATAAGAACTCTTTATTTTTTGTAAGTGTGATCGTGATCTTGATAGGGGATTTGGATCTAAGTTATGCTGAAACTCAACTTAGGTTTGAAACATTATTCCCATTTTCCTGGAGTACTGCTCTGATGGTGATTGGAGGAGGTAAAAAGAGTAGGATTTGGATGATCACCTTTATAGATATTCATCTGAAGTTTTAATTTAATCATCTTTAACAAGGTCTTGGTAAATAATTCATAGATATATAAGCTAATTATTTTATTTCATTGATAATTTTTGTTGTATTATTGATGCTTCTAAGTGTATGTGTGAGTTTTTAGTAGAAGGAAAACACTTACTCCACATGAATGGGTTCATCACCACCACCTAGATTGCAAGGTTTACTTCCTTAGATAGCTTCCCTAATTCCTTATTGTTTCCAAATATATTTTTGAGTCTTTGTTTTGTAATTAAGATATTTTCGGGTTTTTTTCTTTCTATAAACATTAGTTTAATATGAACTGAATAATTTTTTAACTTGTTCTATTTTTTTGATTTTGAGAATTTAATGAATGTTAATTTTGATATATTAATTAATTTAATATGAATATTTTTTTAATAATAAAATGGTCTACATATATGAATCATAACTTTTAATATAAATTAGTTGATCCTAGATATTATTTTTGATAGAATATCAATGATTACTAAAACCTAATTTGATATCTATAAGAAATAAATTAGATATAGTAATAATCATGTGTAACATTATTCTAGAGAAATATAGAATGGGTCTTCAAAAGGATGATCCATAAAAGGTTATTTCAATATAAAATTTGGAATGTCCATGTAGAGGTATCGAGTAACCTAGTTACCAAACAAAACTAGTATAGATGGATATTAAAATGGAAGAGGTAGGAAATAAAACCTCCATTGGGGGGATCATTACAAAAACAGAAATCAAATAACCATCTAAATAGAAAAAATCAAAAGGATATGAAGTGGAAGGTAGATCGAGACTAGAATTTTAATAATAAAAATAATATGTATATTCCATTCCCCATTGGAATTCACTTAAAAATCAAACATTAAAGGGAGATGGTGATCAAAATAAGAAACTTGTGATAAATAAAATAATCTTGAAACCTTAGTGAACTCCATAGAATAGATCTCCAATACCATAATGACTTTAAAAACACTATAGAAATTTGATCTAACCATAATATCTAGATATTTTAGAGGTTACACAAAATCAGAAATCAATAATGAATAATATGGATAAATAACCAAAGGATTCTTATTCTACATTAGAGAGGAAAGGAACTGAGAAGTCGCGACAATTTTTTTCAAAAAATATTTTATTATCAAAAAAAGTACCAGTGTATTTAATTATAATTTACATATTTAAAAATAAAAAATACATAAAAATAAAATCAAAATCAAAAAATTATAAAAAAAATATATATATTTCAAACTATTAAAAAAAATTTCAATCCAACTATGACCAATAGAAATAACATTCATGCATGCACAAAATATATAATTTAAGGAAAAACTTAAGTGTCGAACAACATATGAAAAAAGGTACCAAACATATATAAGTAAAAAATATAAAACATAGAACACCCAAAAAAATATTATGAATGTGTAACTTTAAAATATTATAAAATAGAATTTAAAAATGATTTTTGAAAATTTAGAATATAATATTTTATTATTGATGGAAAATTTAAAAAATAAAATAACATTAAACAAAAATTAATAAAAAAATATGAAACAAAAAACATCAAAAACAAGAAATTTTAACCTAAAATATAAACACTTGAAAAACAATACACCTAACATGTTATGGGTTGAATCTTACTAATTTTAATTTTTATAAAATTAAAACTACAATTTCATTATAAATCAAAATTTATACAGAGACAGTTTATATAATATTAAACAAAATATAAAATAATTTTATAAAAATAATAAACATAAAATAACAAAAATGTCACTTAACATGATTATTTATAATAAACTATGAACTATAAGAAAATTATTTTGGTGAATCATATTACATTGAATGAAAATAAAACTAAACCTTCATTTTCATTCTTATTAAAAATTAAAACTTATAAAATCCATATAACAATAAAATCAAAACAAAATCAATTATTTTAAATTAAAAAATAAAAATAATAAAATATCATAGAGCACGTCTGTTTAAAATAAAACATGAAAGCTTAAAAAATTTGCATAGAATATTTATTTATATTAAATGTTTCACTTTAAATATGTATAAGATAAAAAAATATAATTAGATTCTAAATAAAAATAAAATCCTTTATTTTTCATATAATTAAAAATTAAAAATTAACAAATTACAAATAGAACAAAATAAAAATGATATATTACATTACTGATTACAAAAAAAATAAATTTAATAAAATATTCTTCATATTGAATCATTTTAATTTTAATCTTTCTAAAATAAAATTGAAATTTGATTCATACTAAAAATTGAAATAAAGATTTACCATACAAAAAAATAAAAAATATTGTTGAAAATAATAAACATAATATACTATAAATGTAAAAAAAATATAAGAGTTTACAATAGAATATTAATTTCACATAAAATTTCATATATAAAATCAGGCTACATTGAATGATTATAAAAAGAAAATTATAATTACATTTGTAATAAAAAGTGAAACATTGGTTCTCTATATAACAACAACTAAAAAATAAAAACAATAGGAAAATTAGGAATTACATAATAAAAATGGAAGAAAACAAGACTCTTTGAAAAAAAACAAGGACACTTAAAAAATTTATGCACATGAAATTTTTGTATTGTTAAACATGTCACATTATGTGACTACAAATTTAAAATTATAATTATATTCTGAATGAAATTTGAAACAAAAATGAACAATATAAAAAATTATTTAGAATAAATATTTCTATAAAAATATATATTACAGGATTGAAAAACAATGATCATTTTAAAAAATCCTTAAATAAATAACATTTGTAAAATTAAAGAATATTTTTTATCCCAAAACATTTAGTAATAGATTATTAGAATATAAAATCTGTAGTTATATTATTTATAAAACAATATAACATAGTCTATATATAATATAAAACAATAAATAAAAATAATAGAAATATAATATATATAACTTTATTAGGAATGTGGCATGCTAATAATATGTCAAAAATAATATGAATATATTTATAAATTAACATGTTTATAAAGTTATGTGGAATTTTAAAATATAAAAGGTTATTAAATTAATATTTTTTCCACAAAACAAGTATTTTTTTTATTTTATGAGATATACTCTATACTTTACTATTTTTTATTTTAAAAAATATATTAACATAAAATTAATTAATGAGCATTACCCTACGTAACCTTTTAATGACTCATCCTGGGTAGAATACAAGACTGAGAGTGACCCCAAAATATGTCCTCCAATAGGCCATTAGATTGTTACTAGAACCAAGGGTATGAAATCACAATATATGTGTGGCATTATCTTTGTCTAAATTTTCTCACAACCACAAACACAATAAACTAATTGACCAATCAAAACCTCTCATAATGAAACACGTGGATGGTTATGTTGCACAAATGAAAAATAAAATAGCCTATAATAAAATAGGGAAACACCATGTAAAACTCCTTTTACTCCTAATTAGATAATTTCATGTTCAAATCAATATCACCTATTATCACCCTCAACTTAATCCCATAAGTCATACAAGTAACTGATAATAATAGGGTGAGTATATAAGTTTCCCTAGTTGGTTCCTCCTCCAACCACTATTTTTTTCTAGAAAAGGGTCATCATAAATCTTCAAGGAATGAAATGTATAAAAATTAAAATAAAAACATTCCAAACAATCAAGATAAATTATACCGTGTGAAAACCTTATGTTGTTGTGATTAACCAAATAATCAATTTGACTATATATTAACCACTATAACAATCACCTAATATTTTCATTATCACAATAACTAAATATTAAGATAAACACCTCTAATGATGGTATAATAACAACTGAACAAAAAATTATCACTCTAGGAAAGAACTATATAAATGTAACAAAAAGTAAAGTATAGTGGTATAGGTACAATAACATAATTCTGACTTGTTTTAGGAATACAACATCCTTCTAGCACATCCTCTTTTGGAAATACTATATACCATACATCAATTAAATATCAAGAAATACTACATCCCCCCATTTTACATCATCAACTAAACTATACAAAGCGTGATTCACATCATAGTAATCAATTTTATATAAATAAAAATAAAAATCAATCAGAACATAATGCCCCAACATATTTCCACAATCTACATAACTTAAATATTTCTAACCCAACAACCACAAGAAAAGTAACTATTTCTATCTCAATTATCCTATCATATACACAAACATCCACATGTCCTATGTAAATAAACTATAAATAGCATATAGTTACACCAAAATATACCCATAAATTATGATCCCCATGTATCAACACAACCTTTATCATATTGTCATTACCATTTCAATTTAAATCTTTATTTATTAGGGTTCATAACATCTCATAACAATATTAAGAAAATAATCATTCACATAACTTCACCTAAAAAGTAATTAATACAGTTAATCAATTATACCTCTTCCCTATTACCCAAAAAATCCTATTCATATATTCTCATTAATGTCATTATGTTATGTAAATTATATTCCCCTTGATTTACCATATTTAAAAACTATTATTTATTCCATGCTAATTCAAATTCTGTATTCAACACAGAAACCAACCAATTATAAATATATTATTTACTCCATGTGAACCTCTCAAAATACCCAGCCACACATAAATGGTATTATATAGATTCACTAAACATATATAAAATAAATGTTAAAATATGATACCTCATAAAATTTTGAAACCTTTAATGAACGATATTAAATCACATACTCTAAATTCATAAATATAACCTATCCAAACTTTGGTTTAATTACACCCCTAAAAAAATACATTAAAGGATGCTTATGTTTCTCAAAAACTTCATATAAGTAATCCTTGTGATCATCTCAATTTTATATTGTAGCTACAAGATAAATATTAGAGGTTTTGTAGGGTTTTAATTTTTTAATCTAATTCCTCAAAATTCAAGATGTTTCTACCTCAAACTTTAGGAATCTCACCATTCAATTCCCAATCAAAAAATATTTATATATTTCACATCAATTACATAAAATCCTCCATCATTTACCAAATTAACTACTCACTCATCTGGTCATCAATACGATTTATGGAATATAATTGTAACATGTTTTATTAAATTTCAATAAAAAGGAATAGAATTATATCTTCTCACCTTGATAGTATCAACCAAATGAATCACCAAAATTTCAAAAAAAAATAACCATATCATGTTAAAAATCAAGAAATTATTCATTTCTTTGTCTAGAATGACAACATTTATAAATAATCTATCATTAAACCCTAAAAATATTTCTCAACCATTCTCCCCAAAAGGTCAACATGACATGTTTTCCATTCAAAAAAATTTATGTTGGGACCAAGTTGAATGGAGAAGGAAGTTTAAAGAGTTATCCTTTGCAGAGTGTTGTGTTTTTTTGTCAAAGAAGATAAATCAATTCACTTTTTAAAAGGACCAGAAATCAGATGATGCTTTTCTGATTTGTATTTCATAAATATCATAAGCTAGGAGAACTTGTGATGCAAGACTTATAAATGAGAGGGGTAGAAATGATGATTCCAATCATATACAGTTTTGATTGGAAGGAATGATGATGCTGGAAGATGGGATGTTTCAGTAATTCTCATTATAACTCTGATAATGATAAAGCTGATCTATCAAAGGATATATATCACGATAGTGGAGTTCATGATGAAAGCTGAAGAATGGTTATGGGAAGCAGTGAAGGGAGAAATTACAAAGAAATGGACAATTGGGAGATTAAGATGTGTTTTTGGCAATGGATGTTGCGCGAAAGATGGAAGATGATTTAGAATTTTGTGTCCAAGGAATTATTTAAGGTCAGAACATCGAATAATGGAAAAGGCATGGAGTAAACATAAATTTAGGTAGGTTGCATGAAAAAATAAAGTGGTGCATGAAATTGTAGCGGGATGCGTGAAATATCAGCGGGATGCCCGGAAAAAAATAATGGTTGCACGAAATATTGGTTTGGTGTGCGAAATAGAGGAAAGAAGTTTTTCACGTGAAAGGTGTTTCAAGATCAGAATATTGAAAATTGGAAAAGGCATGATGTACGCGAAATATTGGAGCATTGTGCAAAATATGAAGTTGCGTGAAAGAGTTTTTACATGCATGAAAAAGGTTTTACGCGCGGATTAGTGTTTTTCGCGCGGGGTCAAAAGGCTTATAAATATGTGGTGAACCCCTCTCATTTTTTTTGCTCAACACATAGAAGAAATACTGAGTTCTGGTGTGCATAAAAATTTACCCAAAGTGAGTTGCATGAAAAGAAAGAAGTTTGCGTGAAAAGAGGAAAGCTGCGTGGAAAAGAGAAAAAATTGTGCAAAAAAAGGAAGTTTCACGAAAAAGTTTTTCGCGCCAAAAAGGAATTTTTACATGCAAGACATTTGAATTTTGCGCAAGGTATCCTAAAGTTTGCGTGAAGAATTTGGGGTATGCGCACATATTTAGTTGTGCGTATGGGATTTCTTACTGGCTTCTGGGTAGGAAAGTGAAGATATGTACTTCAGAGAATACAACTGTTCAATTGTAAAGAAGCACTAAAATATTTTAATTCCCTATTTGTGCTAAGAGGGTGAACACGTGCTTGCATATTGTTTTCCAAGTGCTACACAAGTGTAAGGGTATATCCTACTCATTGTATTCCACATCAAAGGATTTTTTTTCTTGTGGATTGTGTGGTACTGGATTATTTCCGTACCACACCAAGGACGTACCTACTCTTGTTGAGTAGTGAACCTTGTAAATCTTGTGTTCATGTGGTTGTGTGTGTTTAGCAAAGAAGAAACTCTTTAACAGGAGGTGAAGGTTGTTTAAATTAAAAGGAAACATAAAAAAGAAAAAGATATCACTGATTCACCCCCTCCCACTCTCAGTGATACTTGGATCCTGACTGGGAACTTCAATTTATTATTTCATATTGAATTTATCACTAAATTTATATCTTTAGTTTTCTCTTCATTTTTCAATTCTCCAAAACTTACAAAATAAAATAAATACAAATTTCATACTTCTATTTTAAGTAACACTCATTCAATTCTAAACCTAGAAAATCCAAAACATGTAATATAAAAAAATTAATTAAACAAATATCGCATCACCCCTGTCAAGATCACTCCCAATCAATGACATTAAATCATTTTAAATTTATTTATGAATTTTTTATCCATATTGAACATTGTAAGACCCATCCGATAATGGTGTAAGTTATTGCCTGCATGGTAGTTTACGTATGCTCACCAATATCCTGAATTATCCAAAATATATAGTGAATGATTAATTGATATATAAAATTTTCATTGTCTACATAAAAGTGAAAAATTAAAGAATACATTATAACCACCTTGGTAACATCCCGGTTCTGGAAGCCGCCCAGAGGTTCCTTGTATTCGGTTGGTCACATGGTCTCAAGCACACTTCCCCAAATTCTGGTGGCTTCCAACTAGTAGCAAGGGCCTTGGGTGTGAATGTGGGAAAACTATTCCCTCATTGGTAGAGTAACGTAGTGGAAATAAATAGATAAAAATAGCAGAAGCAGTAAAACATGCAATAAAGAAACAACGGAATTAATAAACAAATGAAGCACATATATATAAATGATGCATGATAAATATTTCTAGGAAAGTATCCAAATAAGTCACAATGAGAGAATACAGTACTAAACCAAAGTATAATATAATAGTGAGTAAAAACCTCCATAGCATCGCTAGCCTCAGCTTGGTACCATACTCCCCAGCTCCACATCAGTCGAGTACCTAAAGTATAAGGGATCTTTACCTCTTCTAGAACTGCAATAGTATAATCTGTTTGGGCCCAAAAGCATGACCCAAATATGTTGTGAGATTAATCCGAATATGTAACCACCCAAACATTTGTGCCTAAAAGTCAGCGAATATATATGGTAGGAAATAAACAAAATGAAGCAGTAAACAAGGAAGTACATATAGTAACGGTACTAAAATTTCAATTACATTCATTTTTATATATCAAGAGAAACCAATCAAAATAAGGTAACCCTATGAGAATTAGTCACAATGTAATGTCCTAGATTTTTTCATGTATTATTTTAATATTATATGGGAATTAATTTGAGACCAGGCTCTGAGGCGGCGTGCAGTTCTGAGGCCCGGTGAGCCCAAAACAAATGTTTGAATTTAATTTAACAATTAAATAACACACGCATGCGGGTTTCCTAAAAAAAAGTGGAATAACTCCTAAATGGGTGCTCGGATCAGAAATCTGAGGGCACCATTGCGTTCAGAACATTGGTTTTACCTTAGGCGAGGCCTAACATCAGTCGGCGCAGGTTGGTAGTAAAATCTGGTTTTTGGACGCAATAGTAATAAAATATTTTATTTAAATCTTTGTTACAGCGAAATCTCTTATCTTTTTAAATGGTGATTTCATAGGGGATCGGGGTTACAATTTCCATAACCCTGAAAACCTTGGCGGCTCTGGAGGCTCTGGAGGAAACCTCCCAACGCGGCGACGACGACGCAGTGACCAGATCATCGCCGACAAACGCCGTGAATCCAGGTAGGATGTTTGTCTTGATTTTTCCTTCCCCGTTTTTGATCTCTACGATGAACGCAGACTAATCCACGAACATATTAGACTGCAGGTCGATCTTTCTTGCGGGACGGGTTCATGTGGGGATTTCAGGCTTTGATTCTTGAGATTGTTTTGGTTTTCAATCTAATGGTGGCAAACCCAGATCGTCACAAACAACGATCAAGGATCGCCCCTCTTGTTGATTCTTACTTTTCCCCCTCACGTTCTTCATTGCGTTCTACGCGTTCTTAGAGGAAATCGATAATTGCGCATTCGTTTGTTGACGCAACGATCCGAGATCAAAGATCCAACGTCAAGGTGACCTAACAGAGGTGCGACGGTGACGGTGGCGGATGAATCGATGCGGTTTGGAAGTTCCCATTCTTCGATCATTTTTGTGCGGATTGATAGGGATGCGTTTTCAAGGCCGATCGAAAGCCTGAAACTGATGGAATCGGTTTCGTAGGGGCGGGAAAACCCCAAATCAAGATTTTCTTGATGATTGGGTGGTTGGATCAAGATCCGGAGAATTGGCCGAGGCGCGCGGAGGAAGACGACGGTTTTGGAATTTTCCCAAATACACACCATGTAGTCTGGGCTACACGGTGTGTGTTCGTCGGCGGGATTGAATGGCGTGACCTCCGAGAGTACACGAACATGGGTAGGGTACACGGTCAAGGACATGTCGTGTATACCCCTCCCCGGCCAAACCCGGCTAGATACACGGGATACCCTGTGTACTGGTACACAGGCAGGAGACGTGGACACGGACAGAGACTATGTACGGGCACATGGTCAGCGTACACGGAGCGAGCCCAGGTGCTCGGAAACGGCATGTGATTCTTCTAAATGCTGTGTAGTTTCTTTCTATCTGACAAGCCGAATGACATGGGCCAGTTACACGGGCAGTACCCGGGTTCAAGGAACACAGCGTGTACCTTTTCTACACGCCGTGTAGTTTGGCTTTACACGGCTTGAAAGAATGACCCGGGCCGTTTGCCTGGGTAGTACCCAGGGTCAAGGAACATGACGTGTAACCATACTACACACCGTGTAACCTTTTCTGGTTGACTTGAGCCACTTGTCTTCTGTGACTTGGACTAGTTCTCTTAGGGTTCGTACCCTCGGTCGTTTCCCTAAAGGTTATGGTATCATTTCCTTTACACATGAGTATGATCCCTTCAATAGAACTCCCTAAATAGAGTTGTTGGAATCCCCTTTGTGAGACTTAGATCCGGATCCTCTATTCGTTCCTGGAACCCAAGGTAGAGTTCTTGGTATCGACGTGACCAACTTTACCCAGGTGTCGATCCTCTGCTTAGCGGATTAGCTCAGAAGGAGTTTTCTGAATCACCCCATGACATGGTTGGGATCCTCGTCTGAGCAACATGTTCTCAAGGTACTTTTGGAGTGTGTTCTCCCAGAATGAGTACTTTGTACCTCTCTCTTTAGACCTAGGAGTGTGTTCTCCCAGTTGCATGCTTAGTGAAATCTTCAAGCTCGATCCTCGTGGTGGTATTCACGATAGTCGATTATGCATGAGTATATCTGGATATTCTTGTGGTATGTTCTTTAGAAATATATGGTGTGGAGCTGACTGTATCTTTCCTTTGTGGTATTTTCTCTTATTTGTTTTCCATTGTGGTTTCGGGGTGTCCTACTAGGTATTGTTATACTCACCCCTGCATGGTCTTTGCCCGCACGTGTCATGTCTTGTGCAGACGAGCGAGACTTTGATAGGATTCTAGGTAGACCAGGACCGGATGGTACTCAATGAGATCAGACAGGCCGAGGTGTGTTCCTACAGCTATAGACTATAGTCCCAACACCTTTCTTACAGGTTGGACATTGTTACATACTTTCTTTTTGGTAGGCTTGTACTTTTGGACCAGGGTTTTACACATGTTGTACTTTACTTTCTTGTCGTACTCTGTTGGTTGGGTTTTAGTGTATGAATACATCCTTTCCATTTCTAGTAGTTTTTACTTTTCAGCTTTGTGGGATTGGAGATGTGTGTGTGTGTGTATATGTTTATAGGCAATGCCTCCCATGTTAGTATCATGCCTACTCGGTGCTAGTCACCAGCCCCTGGCCTATTAGAGGCGTGCTTGGGGAGTTGCGGCTCGGGCCCCACAAGGACAGGTCGTGACAGAGTGGTATCAGAGGTGGTCGGTTCTACCTTAGGACCGAGAGTCTATGAGTTGGTTTGGGGTAATAGTGTTAAGTGTATCGAGTTCAAATTTCAGGCCAGGGACCCCAGTGTTGGTGCGGGCGACCGACGTATCCATACACCAGAACTCTAATAACTTTCTTTTTGACTCGGAACATGAGAACACTAGTTGCAGGGAAAATAATAGTACATGCATCATATAAGAATGGGTTGTGGTTTCCATGTCCTTTTTGAGTCAGCTCTTCAGATATACTCACTGACTAAGATACATCTTGTTTCAATACAGGATGCCTCCGCGACGTGCACCCGATAGGATCCAGCAGCTCGATCATGAGGATGACCCCCTCAGTGATGAAGCTTTGATATAGGAACCAAATCCTCTAGTTTTACCACCAGTTGGTGTGCCAGTTAACCTGTCACCTGTGGAGCAGTGTTTAGTGCCTGCTGTACTAGTAGAGGAGGAGCGTAGGCTAAGCGTACTCCACAAGTTTCAGAGATAGATACCCCTTAGGTTTTGAGGTGAGCCTGACCCTTAGTCAGCAGAGGACTAGCTTGAGGCGGTGTCCAGAGTCTTCTGTTTGGTCAGGACACCAGGAGACCAGATGGTGATCCTGGCAGCGAGCCTTCTGTAGGGCTCGATAGGACGATGGTCGAGTTTGGTTATCCAGACTCACGACGAGGCGACACTCTCTTGGTCAGAGTTTGAGCGTCACTTTAGAGAGGAGTTTTCACCAGTTACCATGAGATCAGTACGCATACAAGAGCTTCTTCAGCATCAGCAGGGAACAATGATGGTGGATGACTATTCATCGTGGTTTACCGACCTCTCGCGGTACTCGATGGATATGGGTAGAGATCAGTACTTCAGAGCTCGGACTTTAGATCGGGGCTTGCACAAAGATATCCAAGCTAGCACCATCCCTATGAGCATTCATACTTATACTGGGGTGCTCGAGTAGGCTCTGGTGGTCGAGAGCTTCTTGGAAGAGCAGAGACAGCTGGCAGATGTTAGTAGTGGGCGAGCTGGAGCAGAGACCTCGATAGCTGGGAGCAGATGTCAGGGACCCAGGCATGGGAGATGTTTTCAGAGGAGATACCAGGATAGGGGATCTTCCTTATAGAGTTCGCAGGGTGCATCCAGCCATCCTCGAGAGAGGGGATGATACTCATGTGATTGTAGGGGACATCTCACTCAGGATTTTCCAACCCGCTGTACTACTGACACGGGAGCAGTGGATGGACCACCGAGGCAGAGGCAACGTGTGGAGCAGACAGATCTGCGGGGTGGCGGACGAGGTAGTGGAGTTGGGAGAGCAGCCTGAGGTGGTCAGCATTTTGATATTTTACCACCACCACCCCCAGGAGGTCCACCCCAGGCTTAGGGAGTTGGTGGACAGAGGCAGGGACAGCTGGAGGCGGTAGAGGCTTATGACCCAGGTACTCCTGGAATGATTAGAGGTACTATCTGTGTCTTTTCTACTTTGGCTGTTGTATTGATAGACACAGGTGCTAGTCATTCCTTTCTGGCTTCTTATCTTGTTCGAGACCATGAGATTCCAGTTGAGACGTTGACTCGACCCTTACTCTTAGAGACACCGACTGGAGAAGATTAAGAGATCACACACCTCTATAGACAATGTGACCTGGCCCTTAGAGGTGAAAGTTTGGATTGGAACCTCTTGGTGGTAGTGTCGAGGCCTTACGATGTCATTCTTGGTATGGATTGGCTATCCACAGTTCATGCCCAGATTGACTATTTTAGGCAAAGGGTGTGGTGTGTCCACAGTGATGGAATGAGGTTCTCTTTTTTCGGTGAGAGAGAGACCCAGGCAGCGCAGGATGGACTCATGCATGGGAAGGCACAGCTGATTTCACATTAGTTGCATCGCCTAGCCCTTGGCACAGTAGATGCTAAGAGTTTCCAGTTTCCAGTAGTAGTGGCTAAGTACGAGGACGTCTTTCTGGAGGATGTCCCCGGGCTACCTCCCCGTCGAGAGATAGATTTCTGCATTGAGTTGCAACCCGGGACGAAACTGATATCAGTATCAGCATATCGTATGGATCATGCAGAGCTTTTTGAGCTGAGGGTGCAGCTGGACGACTTGCAGAAGAAGGGATTTTTGAGACCCAGCGTTTCACCCTGGGCGGCCCCTGTGCTATTTTCCAAGAAGGCGGATGGGGTCTTGAGGCTATGTGTAGATTACCGGCGGTTGAATCAGGTGACCGTAAAGAACCGGTATCCACTACCGAGGATCGATGAACTCTTCGACCAGTTGATAGGGGCATGATGGTTCTCGAAGGTTTATCTATGATCAGGATATCACCAGTTGTGAGTACGGGTGGAGGATATACTGAAGTCGACTTTTAGATGTTGCTACAGTCACTATTAGTACTTGGTGATGCCCTTCGGCGTGACAAACGCCCCAGTGGTGTTCATGGGGCTCATGAACCAGATCTTTTAGCCCTATCTAGACTGGTTTGTAGCAGTCTTCATCGATGATATCCTTGTGTACTCTGCGTCCGAGGAGGAGCACGCGAGATACCTAAGGATGGTTCTAGACACTCTCCGAGAGCACCAGTTATATGGGAAACTCTCGAAGTGTCAGTTCTAGTTAAAATAGGTCCACTTTCTGGGACACGTTATCTCGGAAGATGGTGTGGCAGTGGACACAGCCAAGGTGGAGGCAGTGCTAGCATGGGAGCCACCCCGGAGCGTGACGGAGGTGAGTAGTTTCCTTGGGTTGGCAGGCTACTATCAGAGATTCATTCTTGATTTCTCTAGGATTTCAGCACACATAAAAGCTTTGACACGAAAGGGGAAGCCTTTCGTGTGGACTGAGAGATGCCAGCAGGCTTTCCAGCAGTTGAAATAGTGTTTTATGAGCGCCTTGATATTGAGATTACCGGAGGAGGTTGTCGAGTACGTAGTGTTCTGCGAAGCATCAGGAACCAGGCTTCTTTGTGTCCTAATGCAGAGGCAATCGGTGATTACCTATGGCTCACGTCAGTTGAGGCCACACGAGTAGAACTGCGCGACCCATGATCTTGAGTTGGTAGGGGTAGTCTTCGCGTTGAAGATGTGGCGGCACTACCTGATGGGCGAGCGGTTTACCATCTACTCTGATCACAAGAGTCTCAGATATATCTTTTCTCAGAGGGATCTGAATTTGAGATAGAGAAGATGTCTTGATTTTTTCCAGGATTACGACTTAAAGATTGTTTATACTCTTGGGAATGGGAACGTAGTGGTGGATGCTCTCAGTAGGAAATCTAGTTCGCAGTTGTTGGATGAGGCGACAAGGCAATTGGCCTCCTTATAGTTATCCTTCATGGATGGAGATGAGGGAGCTTACCTTCAGTCGATGATTGTTACCCCCCTACTCTTACAGTGAGTCAGGGAAGTACAGCACGAGGATGCTATCTGTGAGACTCTACGTTCTCCGATATCCACAGGTGTTGTGGCTGATGGATTTTCAGAAGGAGGGGAGCATGTTTTTCTTTTCAGATGGCGCACAGTAGTACCAGTGACGTTGCGGGAGGAGGTTCTAAGGGAGTTCCATACATCTCATTTGGCAATCCATACAGGCATGGAAAAGTTGTATCAGGACCTTCAACGTCAGTTCTGGTGGCCAGGAATGAATAAGTGTGTGGCGGAGTTTGTTTCTCGGTGCCTTACTTGTCAGCAAGTAAAGGCTTAGCACCAGGTGCCCGCAAGTCTGACACAGCCCCTTGGGGTGCTATAGTGAATGTGATATGGGCTATCCATGGACTTAGTGAGGGGTTTACCACATACGTCCAGGGGACAGGATGCCATCTGGGTGATCATTGATCGACTCACCAAGTCGGCCCACTTCCTAGCCATATGGGGGAAGAGTTCAGTGGAGAGCATGGGACGCCTCTACGTGCGGGAGATAGTCTGACTTCATGGAGTTCCATCCATGATCGTCTCAGATCATGATGCCCATTTCACATCCCAGTTTTGGAAGGGTTTGCATGAAGCTTTTGGGACTCAGTTAGGCTTGAGGACAGCATTCCATCCCCAGACGAATGGTCAAACAGAGCGGACGATTCAGGTTCTAGAAGATATGCTTCGGGCTTCTGTAATTGAATTCGGTCGTAGTTTGGAGGATCACCTACCACTGGTGGAATTTTCTTATAATAACAGTTATCATTCCACTATTCGTATGGCACCATTTGAGGCTCTGTACGGGAAACCTTTCAGGTCGCCACTTTGCTGGACTGACCCAGGAGAGTCAACACTCATGGGCCCAGAGATGGTGAGAACTACTATAGAGAAGGTTCAGGTCATCCAGGAGTGGATAAAGAATGCACATAGTCATCATAAGTCTTATGCCAACAGAAGGCGGAGGCCCTTGGAGTTCGAGGAGGGAGACCATGTGTTCCTTCAGGTCTCACCTCTACGGGGATTGCATAGATTTGGCCGACGCGGAAAGTTATCTCCGAGGCTCGTTGGCCCTTTCTAGATTCTGAGTAGAGTTGGTGAGGTGGCGTATCGCTTGGATCTACCTCCTCAGATGGAAAGGGTGCACAACGTCTTCCAGGTGTCGCAGCTACGGAGGTACATGCATGATCCATCGCACGTCATCGACTGGGTCGAGCAGGACATCGATGATGGAGTGACCTTTGCTGAGTACCTAGTGGAGATCGAGGATCGACAGGAGAATATCCTTCATGGGAGATCTATTCCCTTGGTGCGTGTCCGGTGGAAGCACGGGAATCTCAAGGAGATCAAGTGGGAGCGGGAGGCTCAGATTCGCGTACAGTACCCACATCTTTTTGAGTAGCCTTTGTTTTGGCTTTTCGGGGACATAAAAGCCCTAAGGTGGGTGTGATGTCATGTCCCGGATTTTTCCATGTATTATTTTAATATTTTATGGGAATTAATTCGAGACCAGGCTCTAAGGCGGCGTGCAGTTCTGAGGCCCAGTGAGCCCAGAACAAATGTTTGAATTTAATTTAGCAATTAAATAACGCGTGCGTGCGGTTTTCCCGAAAAAGTAGAATAACTGTTAAACAGGTGCTCGGATCAGAAATCTGAGGGCACCATTGCCTTCAGAACATTGTTTTTACCTTAGGTGAGGCCTAACATCAGCCGGCGCAGGTCGGTAGTAAAATTCGGTTTTTGGACGCAACCATAATACAATATTTAATTAAAATATTTTATTTAAATCTTTTTACAGAGAAATCCCTTATCTTTTTAAATGGTGATTTCACAGGGGATCAGGGTTACAATTTCCATAACCCTGAAACCCTTGGCGGCTCTGGAGGCTCCGGAGGAAACCTCCCAACACGGCGACGACGACGCAGCGACCAAATTATCACCGATGAACGCCGCGAATCCAAGTAGGATGTTTGTCTTGATTTTTCCTTCCCTGTTTTTGATTTCCACAATGAATGCGGACTAATCCATGAACAGATTATCCCGCGGGTTGATTGTTCTTGTAGGATGGGTTCATATGGGGATTTGAGGTTCTGATTCTTGAGATTGTTTTGGTTTTCAATCTAACGGCGGCAAACCCGGATCGTCACAAATAATGATCAGCGTTTGCCCCTCTTGTTGATTCTTGTTTTCCCCCTCGGGTTCCTCATTGAGTTCTACGCGTTCTTGGAGGAAATCAATCATTTTGCATTTTTTTTGTTGACGCAACGATATGATATAAAAGATCCAATTTCAAGGTGACATAACAAATGTGTGATGGAGACGGCGGCGGATGAATCGATGCAGTTCGGAAGTACCCGTTCTTTAAGCATTTTTGTGTGGATTGATCAGGATGAGTTTCAGGGCCAATCAGAAGCTCGAAACTGATGGAATCGGTTTTTTAGGGGTGGGACGACCCCAAATCCATAGTTTCGTGATGATTGGGCGGTTGGATCAAGATATGGAGGATTAGCCGAGGCGCGCGGAGGAAGACGATGATTCTGGAATTTTCCTGACTACACGCCGTGTAGTATGGGCTACACGGCGTGTGTTCATCGGTGGGATTGCATGGAGTGCACTCCGAGAGTCATACACGGGCAGGGTACATGGCCAAGGACACGCCATGTATACCACTCCCCAGCCTGACCCGGCTAGATACACGGGATACCCCGTGTACTGGTACACGGGCAGGCGACACAGAGACGGACAGAGGCCGTGTACGGCCACATGGCCAGCGTACACGGAGTGATCCCAGGTGCTCAGACATGGCGTGTGATTCTTCTACAGTCCGTGTAGTTTCTTTCTATCCGATAAGCCGAATGACACGGTCCGGTTACACGGGTAGTACCCGGGGTCAAGGAACACTGCGTGTACCTTTTCTACACGCCGTGTAGTTTGGCTTTACACAGCTTGAACGAATGACACGGGCTGTTTTCACGGGCAGTACCCAGGGTCAAGGAACATGGCGTGTAACCATAATACATGTCGTGTAACCTTTTCTGGTTGACTTGAGCCACTTTTCTCATGTGACTTGGACTAGTTCTCTTAGGGTTCGTACCCTTGGTCGTTTCCCTGAAGGTTCCGGTATCATTTACTTCACACAGGAGTATGATCCCTTTAGCAGAACTCCCTTAATAGAGTTATTGGAATCCCCTCTGTGAGACTTAGAGTTGGATCCTCTATTCGTTCCTGGAACCCTAGGTAGAGTTCTTGGTATCAACGTGACCAACTATCCCTGGGTGCTGATCCTCTGCTTAGCGGATTAGCTCAGATAGAGTTATCGGAATCAACCCATGACTTGGTTGTGATCCTCATCTAAGCATCATGTTCTCAAGGTACTTGTGGAGTGTGTTCTCCTGGAATGAGTACTTCGTACCTCTCTCCTCAGATCTAGGAGTGTGTTCTCCCAGTTGCATTCTTAGTGGAATCTTCAAGCTGGATCCTAGTGGTGGTATTCTTGATAGTCGATTGTGCATGAGTATATCTGGATATTCTTGTGGTATGCTATTTAGACATATACAGTGTGGAGCTGACTGTATCTTTCCTTTGTGGTATTTTCCCTTATTGTATTTCCTTCGTGGTTTCGGGGTGTCCTACTGGGTATTATTATACTCACCCCTGCACGGGCTTTGCCTGCACGTGTCGTGTCTTGTGCAGACGAGCGAGCCTTTGATAGGATTATAGGTGGACCAGGACCGGATGGTACTCAGTGAGATCAGACAGGACGATGTGTGTTCCTACGGCTACAGACTACAGTCCCATCACCTTTCTTACAGGTTGGACTTTGTTACAGACTTTTTTTTTGGTGGGCTTGTACTTTTGGCCCAGGGTTTTACACTTGTTGTACTTTGCTTTCCTATCGTACTCTATTGGTTGGGTTTTAGTGTCTGTATGCATCCTTTCCATTTTTAGTAGTTTTTAATTTTCTACTTTGTGGGATTGGATATGTTTGTGCATGTGTACAGGTTTATAGGCAATGTCTCCCATGTTAGTAGCATGCCTACTCGGTGCTAGTCACCAGCCCTTAGCCTATTGGAGGTGGGCTTGGGGAGTTGCGGCTCGGGCCCCACTTGGATGGGTCATGACACACATATAAACCCCTATAGTTCAACCAAACTAACACAAGATACCCTCTGGTAACTACACATAGTTTAACCCCTCTAGTTCAGCTTTAGCAAAGACTCTCTGAGGAAGCAATCATCATCAATTCCCTCTATGGTCTCATATTGGTAACTAGTAGAAACATTGAGGAAGCACTTAACATCCAATTCCCCTGGTGGGCCATATCAAGGAAACTAAAGACACTTTAAGGGAGCACAAATTCCATCCCCCCTATGGTCTTTCAATGTAACAGTAAAACAGACACTCTGAAAAATCCCTCAATGTCCATTCTCTCTATGGTCTACTACACAAGATTCTTATAGCCTTGTGTTAGTTAATCGTGCACAAATGATATGCAGCAGCCAAAGTAAACCTCAATAACTACTTAGCTCAATATTCTATAGTATCTCACATCATGTCAGATAATATCACTCCATCCTAACAATACTTGGCATAGAAAAAAAGCATTATCCTAACAGGAAAAGCTAGACCAAATGGTAAAAATAAGAAAACATGGGAAAAACATCCATAGAATGGAAAATTTAACACTATTCATAAACAATTAACCTCTATCCAAACAAACAAGGCATAGTAGGTAATAACAGGGCTAACACCCAGTAACACACAATACCCTAAATTAGGGTATTGGGAACTTTTGAACATTTAACTCAAAGACAGTCTACAGAAAGACACAAACCACGTAACTCGGTGTTGGGAGATCAATATATGTGAACCTCAATCATTGAATCACCCTAGAACACTATAGATCTACCAAAATGTTAAAAACATTAAACTGAGGATAACTTGTGAAAGAGGGGAAATCAAGAGATGAAGTTCAAGAATAAAGGAGAAATCACTGATGCGATTCCAACACAACAAATAGGGGTTAAATCAGAGAACGGATGGTGATTTGGGGGCTCAGTGAAGATTCACATTGTACGTTTTCTCCTAGATGAGATGAGAGATGAAGAATAGGGTTTTGTCGATTAGAGGCGTCCCCAGTCCATTTAATGAAATACAAAGAAAGTACATGGCGTGTTCTTTAAAATTACACGACATGTAATTTCCTTTTCTCGCCTCCACTTTAGGTGGTCTCTAGGTCACCACACACGACCATGTACTCAGTCGTTACATGGCCAGTACACGGTCACCCACGACAATTGAGTACACGGCTTGTACTTATAAGTACATGGCTTGTATTCCAAAAATTTCTGAAAACTCCTCTTTTTCTTGAAAAACACCAAAAAACAAGATTCATACCTGAAAAGAATATTTGGGTTCTTACAAAATTACCCCCTTAATGAAATTCATCCCGGAATTTCCCTAGAAAGGCGGAGTAGAAGGAGAATCATCGAATAGCTCTGGCCACTGCGATCGTACATTAGTCTCCCTCTCCCAAGCCTCATCATGTACTCACCTTTGCTGACATAGAATTCATAATAGAGGAATAGACTGGCCACGAAGAACCTCCACACTTTGATAAACAATCCAGATAGGAATATCCTTAAGCAAGTTGTGTACCTCAAGCTCAACCTCCACGGGTTGGAAAACATAAGACAAGTTTGAGAAGTAATGTCGTAGCTGAGAAACATGAAAGACGCCACGCATAGCCCGGTAACTATGAGGTAACTACAGCCTATAGGAAACCATTTTGACTCTCCAAAACCAAAAAAGGACCAACGTATCTTGGTGAAAGCTTACCCTGTCTTCTAATTTTTTTGTATCCCAACCATAGTGTGACACACAGGAAAACCAGATCTCTAACCTTGAACTCCAAAGGTTGTCTCTGTCGATCACAATGAGACTTCTATCATGATTGTGTAGTAGCTGTACACTTTTGAATCAACCCCACCTTCTTCATGGTCTCCTGAACAAGACAAGGTCCCAGCATA
The DNA here is from genome assembly GCA_963277665.1 of Viscum album. NCBI lineage: Eukaryota > Viridiplantae > Streptophyta > Magnoliopsida > Santalales > Viscaceae > Viscum > Viscum album. Next base: position 1,741,412,201 of record OY728155.1, read on the forward strand.
GCTACCTCTCTATCCTCTATCCAACATAAGGGTGATCAGCATGGCCTACCATACAAATCCTTATAATGTGTCATCTGAATAGTGTCCTGAAAACTATTATTGTAGGAAAACTCCACAAGAGGTATGTGATTCACCCAAGAGCCTCCAAAATCAAGAATTCATGCTTGAATCATGTCCTCATGAAATTTAAATTTATGCTCGAACGGTCCATCTATCTGGGGGTGGTATGTTGTACTAAGAAGTACTTGTGTACCCAAAGCCCTCTAAAGTCCCTAACAGACCTGAGAAGTAAAATGTGCATCCCCATTTGAAATAATGATGTATGGAACCCCATGTAAACATTAATCTCTCGGATGTAAAACCATCCCATCTCATCACACTTAAGATATTCTTGATCGATAAGAATTGGGAAACCTTCGTTAGTCTGTCAATGACATACCAAACAGCTTAATTCCCTAGAGGATACCTCCGTAATCTTATCAGGAAGTACATCACGGCATTATTACACTTCCACTCAGGAATGGGTAACCACTGTAAAAGTCTAATTGGTCACTGATGCTCTGCCTTCACCTGCTAACAGGTGGAAAACCACATGACAAAACCAGCAACATATCTCTTTATATCTGGCCACCAATACTGATGGTGTAGATCTCGATACATCTTGGTGACACCATGATTAACTGCCCAAACTGAGGAATGAAAGTCCTGCATCTATTCTTCATGCATGTCTTTTGAGAACCATATGCACCCCTAGAAACGTAAGATCACATCCTCTCCTATGGTCCATCCTGGAATAGAGTCCTCTCCTGAAACACTCCCCCATAGGACTAGGCCTTCAGAATCTAATAGATGCCTCATTTTCACCCGATCGAGTTGAGTAGAGGTAATAGTTGCAGAAGAAAGAAAAATATACCCCTGTATATTGTGCACCTCCAAAGGCATATTAGAGAACATAGCCATAAACATCCACTAACCGCTGGCCTCCTAATATGCTTGTATCTAAGTCATCCTCTTCAATGCATCAGCTACGGTGTTGTCTTTCCCTGGCATGTAGGAAATATCAAATTCAATGGATTTAAGGTACTCAACACACCTTCTTTGTCTCAGATTCATATCATTTTGAGTGAAGATATTCTTGTGACTTTTTTGGTTTGTGAAAAACACAAAATGATCTCCCAATAGGTAGTTTCTCCAACAGCATAAAGCATGAACAACTGCAGCTAACTCAAGATAGTTCATCGGGTATTTCCTCTCATGTGGCCTCAACTGTCGAGACTCATACACAACGACTCCTTCTCCCTGCATAATCATTTCTGCCATCCCAATACCTGATGCATCATAGTAAATAGTATAGCTCTTTCCTGGATCTAAAAAAACTAGTATCGGTGCTAAAGTCAATCTCCCTTTCAACTCTTGAAAGTCTGACTCACAAGAATCTATCCACAAGTACTCTGCACCCTTATTAGTCAGAACTATCAGTGGCACTGCTAAGCGTGAAAAGTTATGTATGAAACATCTGTAGTAACCATCCATCCCTAGAAAACTCCACAACTCAAAGGCCTTCTTCAGCTGTTCCTAGGAAACTACTGCTCTTACTTTCTCTAGGTCTACTAATACTCCTATCTCTGAGATAACATGACCTAAGAAGTGAATTTGGTCTATCCAAAAGTGGCATTTTGAGAGCTTAGCATATAACTGATGCTCCCCCAGAGTACTAAAAATGATCTAAATATGTGGGTCATGGTTGTGTCGAGTGTGAGAATACACCAAGATATCAACCACGAAGACTACCATGAAATAATCCATGTATGGATTGAACACTCAGTTCATTAGTTCCATAAAGACTGCAGGTGCGTACATGAGACTGAATGACATAAACACATACTCGTATAGACCATACATTATCTGAATAGATATAAGAGGTATATCAGATGGTCTAATGTGCAAATGATGGTAACCAAATTTCAAGTCAATCTTCAAAAACACTCGGGCTCCTTAAAGCTGATCAAAGAGATCATCAATCCTTGACAATGGATAACAGTTATTGACCATCAACTGGTTAAACTTTTGATAATCCAGACAAATTTTGAGGGTACCGTCCAACTTCTTCGCAAACAGGATAGGTGAACCCCATGGAGAAGTACTGGGTCAGATGAAACCATTTTTCTGAAACTCCTCCAACTGCTTCTTGAGATCTTGTAACTCAGGTGTAGCCGTCCTATAATGAGGAATTGCCACTGGTGCCACTCCTAGCACAAGATCAATAAAAAATTCCACCACTCACTTTGAAAAAAAACTAAAAATTTCTCTAGAAATACATCCCTAAAATGATCCACCACTGTAGGAAAGTCCATCTGTGAAGTCCCATGGTCATCCAGATATAGACTAGCAATCTGGGTTGTAACTCCTCCCAACCCATGATGCTCTGGCCCTGCTTTGCTCACCTAGACATACCATTCATCCTTATGAAGAAACGATCTACCCTTTAGTGATGTGAAACTCACCCTATGATGATAACAGTCGACGACTGCCTGGAAGAGAACTAACTAGTCCATTTCAAGAATGAAAGCATATCATGTCATATCTAAGAAATAGAGGTCCCATAAGATGTGAAACCCACCAACCTCGAGATGGAACTCCTTGAATTGACGTACACTAGCCATTCGAGTCCCCAATAGAGTGTCTAGCATCAAGATATCAGTAGAAGAAAAGATACAGAGCTTAAGGCTCTCTAAAATAGAAATAGATATAAAGCTATGAGAAACACCTATATCAAAAAGCACAGAATCTAAAACTGAGGCAACTAGGATTGAACCTTGAATAGTAGAGGATTTGGGATCCTGCTCCTATTGGTTCTGCACCACTGCAAAATTTGGACCTGTAACACGGCCTTGGGACCCTGCCTGACCACCCTGAGCTAATCCAACCTATTGTCGCTAAAATCCTATCGACTGTCTACCATGGCCATGACCTTCCCCTCAGCCTAAACTGTTATAAGAACCCTTGTTCCTGGAATGATAAGAAACTGGTGGTGATGCTCCTAAACATGGAGTCATAGCGGAACTCCTATTACTAGCTTGTTGTCACAACCCGTTCTCGGGGCCCATGTCGGGACTACCCCAAGCCCACCTTTTATAGGCCAGGGGTTGGCAACTAGCACCAAAGGAGTAAATCCCAGAAAAAGGGAAGACATTTATTTTATAAAGTAAACAAACACAACAGAGAATGCAAGTGAAGTAAACACTAAGAAAAATTGGGTATAAAGTAAGTGCTCAAAGTAAATGGGTCAGTATACAAACCCAACATAAAGTACAGTACAACTGAAAGGAAAGTAAAACAGTAGTAAGTAAAACAGAAACACTGAGTCATCCTCCAGAAATCCCACCTGAAGGGTGGGTACAGATAGTCTCATCGGCTCCTCACATTCGGTCATCCGCTCCGTGTACGTCACACCAAGTGGTCCACCTCCAGGTATCATTCAGCTCAACAAGCCTCCACCTCTATTAGTGCTATCCATCATCTAAATCCAACACAACGTAGTGCGGGCATAGCCCATGCGGAGGTGAGTATACAATACTCATTAGGGACCTTAAGACCCCCAAAGGTCTCTCATAATCCACGAAGGATAAACCACAAAGGAAATATACAATCCTGAAGTATCAACAACACTACTTAGGTATATGCCCATACATATACCTAAGTCATTAGTTAGAGTTCTTCTCCAACTCTTGAGCCCAAGAACCATCCAGTCCACAAAGGAAAGCACAACCTAGTGCACAAAGGATAGCACAACTCAGTCCACACAGGAAAAAACACAACCCAGTCCACACAGGAAAGAAAGTCAATCACATCGATGATAATGATTGAAGTCAAGACTCATCTCACACAGGTATACATCTTTTGTAAGACGATATAAATGATCATATGTAGCCACTGATTCATCTAATCTGTCGAACCCACATGGGATACAAGTCCAGCTAAGCTGTCGGACCCACACAGGATACAAGACCAGCTACTCTGTCAGACCCACACATGATACAAGTAAAGAGGTCAATACTATCGGACCCAAACAGGATATAAGAATAGTAGTCATCATCGTCGAACCCACAGAGGATCCCAGTATGGTAGTCGTCACTGTCGAACCCATGGAGGATTCCAGTACAGTAGTCGATGCAGTTGCAGCCAGCTCTAGGGTTCCAGTACACACCACGCTCGATTCCGGGAGGGTCCGCTCCTCGAGCCAAGGGGTCGATACATCAACTATCATGAAGTGCAAAGTTTATGTATCCCGAAGTTTTGTCTCATCAAAAGAAACCCAAAGTGACCGACGGTGCATCAATCGGACGCTCGGTCTGAGAGTTATTGGATTTTCTGTTCTAGGGCCCGATTGGTCTTTAAGCTAAAACCAATCCGACCATACTCCAACTTCATCCAAACCTCAAGCGAAGTAAGCCAAAAGGACCGTCTCATTGAGAGGAATCCAACGTAGTTTATGGTACATCAAACAGACGTATGGTCCTTAAATTATAAGCGTTTCCGCTCCAAGGGCCAGGTTAGTTCTGGGTTCGAACCAACCCGGCCATACCAAACTTTTCTGAAACCTCGATTGTAATAAACTGAAATGACTGACTCAATCTAAGAATTCCAACTCAACTGATGGTGCATAGATTGGAGGTCAGTGGCTCAAGTTATGGTAAAAATACTGAAAATGGACTGAAGTGGGGGTCTGGGCCCGGTCCGACCCGGCCCAACCCCCCCTAGGTCGGCCTGAATTGGGTCAACCCGACCCGAGTCCGGGTCTGGTACTGTAGGGCGCGGCCCAGCCCGGTCCGTGTAACCCACCCCGGCCTGGCTGAGGGTGTGCGCTGGCTCGGCCAGTTGGCCGAGCGAGGGGGGGGCTCCAGTTTTCCGCGGACGCGATGCTAGGGTGGCGCCATGGGTCTTCCTGGATCCCGCACAGCTGTGGAATCCACCCTCTATCGCCACCGCAGCGGGCTTCTGCTGCAGGCGCACCGGGGCGCTGCCGGGGACTTCCACGGGCCACCGGAGTCATTCCGGTGGTTTGATTTTGCTCATGTATGCGCCTGCGGTCGCCTCGGGACCCATACATTACTGCGAAGGCCTCCAAACGCCATTTCGGCCCCGCTTCGTCATCGCCGATTATTCTACACATAAAGAACAAAGTAGCGGTGGGTTTGGACTTGTTTGTTAGTCCACACCCATCGCGTTAGTGGTTTTAAACATCACCAAACAATTTTCATGCCATGCAGAGGGTATAAAATCACATAACGAAAATATATACAAATTCCCCTGCCTCAAAAAATAAGATGAATGTCGGCATCACGGTATATGGCGTTATGGTAGACGACGTTGCGGTAAATGGCATCGTGGGGAATAGGGTTCGTAGGTGTCATCAGAGTGTGTCGAGGAGGAAGTGGCGTCGCATCTCTTGTCAAGGAGAAGAGGATTGGTGGTGTGTCGTTGTTCTTCAAGGAACTGGCATTCTTCATCATTCTTCATCAGAGGTCGTCGTTCTTCCAAAACATCTAGAGTTCTCTCGTTCTTCCTCGCACAATGAAGCTCTTCTCCTTAATAAAATAATAGGTTCCTCCTATTATTCTGTTATTCACGCAAAGAAACTCCCAAATTAACTCACCACATTATATAAAACGTGATGAAAATTAAATAAAGAATGGATAGAGAAGGTTCCCCATTATTAAATGTGTTGGCAGTTAAATAAAAAAAAGGGAAAAAGAGGAAGGTTCCTCATTAAATTATGGGTTGACATAATTTAATGGATTGAGGTGGAGAGATTCGCATTTAATGGAGGTTTTCCAAATTAATGAGGGGATGTTAATGAGATCAGAAGAAATTAAATGGTGGGGCTCGTGTGGGCCCCCACCTCTCTAACATCCACACTTGGGTAGTTAAGTGGCTGTGGGCCCCACCCTTAACTACCCATGGGAGGGAATAACCACCTTATAAAATAAAAAATGTTCCGACAATTTTTTTTATTTACTTCTTAAATAAAACCCCAAAAACATCTTCTCCTCCTTTGCGAACGCAACTACGGTAAGTGTCCCCTTATGTAATTACTGGCGCTGTGAGTTCATCGGTGCCCTCAAATTTTAATTCTGAGCACCGGTTCAAAAGTTATAAAACCCCTCTTGTTCGTTTACTGAAAGTACCCGAGCTAAACTTTGGAAATCGATTCCGGGCACACCGGGCCTTGGAATCAAGTGCCATCAAAAGCCATAGACTCGTAAAATTCCAAAGTATTTAAAAAATATTCCTTGAAATTTTGGGGTCTTTACATCACTCCCACCTCAGGGCTCTACATCCCCGTAAAGCTACAACATAAACTAGGGAAACAAATAAGGGTACTAAGCACGCATCTGGGCCTCCCGCTCCCATGTGCTCTCCTAGAGGTTCCCGTGCTGCCAACGAATGTGCACAAGAGGAATCGACTGCCCATGTAGGACCCTCTCCTGTCGATCCTAAATCTCCACCAGAACCTCCGCAAATGTCTCCCCATCATCGATGTCCAGCTCCCTATGGTCAATGATATGCCTCTAGTCATGCACGTATCTCCTCATCTGAGATACGTGGAGGACGTCGTGCACCCGGTGCAACTAAGGTGGAACGGCCAGGTGGTAAGCCACCTCACCTACTCTACTGAGGATATGAAAAGGACCGGTGAAGTGCAGAGATAACTTGCCGCCCCGGACAAATCTCTGCAACCCACACTGAGGTGAGAACTGTAAGAAAACGTGGTCTCCATACTCAAACTCCAGTGGTCTCTGCATCCTATCAGCATAGGACTTCTGTTTTCTCTATGCAGTCCTCATCCGCTCCTGGATGATCTGCACCTTCCCCATCGTAGACTGAACCATCTCTGGTCCTACGAGTTCTGACTCCCCATGGTCATTCCAGCACACAGGTGATCTGCAAGGTCAGTCGTAAAGTGCCTCGTAAGGTGCCATCCCGATGGTGGAGTGGTATCTGTGGTTGTACTAAAACTCCACCAAGGGTAGGTGGTCCTCCCAGCTGCGACCAAAGTCAAGGACACATGCACGGAGCATGTCCTCGAGTGTCTGAATGGTCCTCTCTGTCTGGCCATCTGTCTGAGGGTGAAAGGCAGTGCTCAGGCATAGCTGTGTCCCAACGGCTTTCTGCAACCCCTTCCAAAGCTGGGAAGTAAAGCGATAATCTCGATCAGAGATGATATATGATGGAACACCATTAATCCGTACGATCTCCTGAACGTAGAGGCTTCCCAAGATCTCTATTGAGCCCTTCTCTCTGATCGGTAGGAAGTGGGCCGACTTGGTGAGTCGGTCTACGATCACCCAGATGGTGTCGTGTCATCTAGAAGTATGTGGAATACCCATCATGAAATCCATGGATATCCCATCCCACTTCCACTCTAGGACCTCTAAGGGTTGTACCAAGACTACAGGTACCTGGTGCTCTGCCTTCACTTGCTGACAAGTGAGGCATTGAGAGACGAACTATGCCATAACCTTCTTCATACCCGGACACCAGTACTATCGTATGAGGTCTGGGTACATCTTCACTACCCCAGGATGTACTGCTAGAGGGAAAGTGTGTAACTCCCAGATAGCCTCCTCCTGTAGTGAAACTGGTACCATGGTATGTCCCCTGAAGAGGATGACGTACTCCCCACCTTTAGAAAATCCATCAGGTGCTAGCCCTGAGGATATCTGAGCACGTCGCACCTCACAGCCAACAACCCCACGTTGTGCGTCTCTGACCCGCTGAAGAAGTGGAGGAGTGACTGTGAGGGACTATAGATAGGCTTCCCCATCTCTATCCACGAAGGATTTCTGCAAAGCGGCTAACTGCTCTCTCACCTCTCTCCAAGTAGTTGAAGGCCCAATGTCCTGCTGAGAGCATCAGCCACAACATTACCCTTCCCAAGAGTATAGACAATCTCAAAGTCATAATCCTTGAGGAACTCTAGCCATCACCACTATCTCAGGTACATGTCCTTCTGTGAGAAAATGTACATGAGACTCTGGTGGTCAGATTAGACTGTAAAGCGCTCTCCAATGAGATAGTGTCTCCACATCTTCAGGGCGAAGACCACTGCTGCTAACTCCAGGTCATTGGTAGTGTAGTTATACTCATGCTACCTCAACTGCCATGAAATTTAAGCGATCACTACTCTCTCCTACATCAGGACACGCCCGAGTCCATTCCCGAATGCGTCGCAGTAAACTACGTACCCTACTCCCTCCTCCTGTAGCCTCAAGATGGGTTCACTAGTCAATCTCTGCCTCAGCTCTTGGATGCTCTGCTGACAACTGTCTGACCACCGGAAGGGTTTCTCCTTCTTCGTCAAAGCTGTAAGCGGTGCTGCAACTCTGGAGAAGAATTTCACAAATCTCTGATAGTACCCAGCCAGACCTAGGAAACTCCGCACCTCTGTCACACTCTTGGGTGGCTCCCAAGCAAGTACCGCCTCGACCTTCGTAGGATCCATTGTAACTCCCGCCTCAGAGATGTCGTGCCCCAAGAAGTGAACCTCTCAGATCCAGAACTGGAACTTCGAGAGATTACCATAAAGCTGGTGCTCTCGGAGTGTATCCAGTACAACCTGTAAGTTGTAAGCGTTCTCCTCCTCTGTAGTCGAGTGAATTAGTATGTCGTCAATGAAGACTACGACAAACCGATCGTGGTAGGGCTGGAAGATCATGTTTATGAGACTCATGAACACTACTGTAGAATTGGTCACAACTAAGGGCATGACCAAGAACTCATAGTGGCCATACCAACACTTGAAGGTCATCTTCTGCACATCCTCATCCCGAACATGGAGCTTATGATAGCCTGACCTGAGGTCTATCTTCCAGAACCAACGTGCTCCCTTGAGATGATCGAAGAGGTCATAAATCCTTGGAAGTGGGTACTTGTTCCTCACGGTCACCTGGTACAGGCGATGGTAGTCGACACACAGTCGCAAGCTCCCATCTGCCTTCTTGGCAAACAGAATCAGAGAAGCCTAGGGTGAAACACTGGGTCTGATGAAACCTTTCTCCTGTAAGTCCTCCAGCTGTACCTGCAGCTCAAGAATCTCAGTGGGAGCCATACGATATGCTGGAGTAGATATTGGTGATGTCTCGGGGTATAGGTCTATGTAGAAATATACCTCTCTACGAGGAGGTAGTCCTGAAACATCGTCATGAAAGACGTCCGAAAACTGATCCACCACGACAGGAAAACTCAAAATCTGCACATAAACTACTCCGAGGATGAGACTAGGCAACTGATGTTTGATCAGTTACCCTCTCCTCTGCGTCAGTCCATCCTGTGATGTGAAGGTTCCCTTCTCACCAGTGAAGGTGAACCTGGTCCAATTCGTGCGGACACACCGCACCTTTCCCCTAATACATTCAATCTGAGTATGGACTGTAGATAACCATTCCATACCCAAGATGACGTCGTAAGGCCTCGATGCCACTACAAGAAGATCCCAACCGAAGTTCTTGCCTCCTAGAGTAAGCTCACACTGCCGGCACCAGTGCGTAATCGTCGAGTCTTCTCCCATAGGAGTCTTTAGCCGTAAGGATCGAGCCAACGGCTCTGTCGGAATCTCTGATCTTTGAACAAGGGTAGCGGAAATAAAAGAATGACTCTCACCTGTGTCTATAAGAACTGTAGAAGGGTGGAGTAGACACAGATAGTACCTAAAATCATCTCGGGTGTGTCGTGGTCATAAGCCTCCGCTGCCTAGAGCTAAGCCATCCTCTGCCCTCCAGCTCCCTATGGTCGGGGTGGACATCCTGGGGGTGGTGGTGGTTGAGCCTCGAAGCATCGTCTACCACCCTCTGCTCGCCCAGCTCCTCTGCCCTGTTCACCTACTCCCTGCGGACCGCCATGGTCGAACCTCTGCCTCTTCTTGGGAGGTCCCTCCACTATCTGCTTCTTGTCTGCATAGAGGGTCGGGTAGTCACGAGTCATGTGGCCCTGCCCACCGCATGCATAGTACTGTCTGCACCTCGTAAGGCTGGCTCTGCGCCGTGTGCCCCGCACATCTAAACTTGAATCCTAAGGTTGCCCACATGTCGTCCTAGTTTTTTGGACCCCTGCATCATCTATCGACTACCGGCTACAGAAGACTCTGCTCCGTGTCGTCCTGCGGTGGGTCTTGCTGCTGATTGTTGCTCGGCGAGAAAGCTCTCCACAAACATGGCTCACTCCAGCACCCCCACCTGCGTTAGGATGCTGAGGGGAATCGTCGAAGCTCTGATCTCATGCCTCAGTCCCTTCTCAAAGGTCCAGGCCCAGAATAATGGGTCACGTACCATGTCCGTGGAGTAGGGCGAGAGTTCGGTAAATCTCGCCGAGTACTGGACTACTGACATGATGCCCTACCGTAGATGTAGTAACTCCTGGATGTGCACTGCACGGAGGGTGGATGGAAAAAACTCCGAGAAGAAGAGGCTCTCGAAGTCTGTCTATAGTAGAGATGCCTCATAGTACACCTAGAGCATCAGGCTCCACCATCTACCTATTGGTGCATGAAGAATACTTGCGGAAAGGATCACCATAAGATCTGCTGGTATCCCTACCGGTCTGAAGACTCTGACGATGGTCTCCAGCCAATCCTCAGCTACCTGAGCATCCATCTCTCCACGGAACCTGGGTGGCCTCTACCTCTAAAACTCGTGAAATGCGCTCAAGCGGCGTGCACTCTCCGCCGCCGGGGTTGGTAGCATTGGTGGCTCAGCGGAGAGTAGTACCGCTAGTGCCTCCGCTGTAATGGGGCCTTGTACCAAGGCCTCGTTGCTGGGTGGGCTGCCATCTCACACGTAACTATGAACCCTGGTTGGATGCCTTCGTGGGGCCATCCTGAAAAGAAACAGGTGCGCCTAGGTCAAACAGTATACCTGGTGAGCTGACACAAAGTAATCACAAAGAAATTTTTTTAAGGGAAACACACATGCAATCAGTGTTTTCGTGCACTGAGTCAGAAATCAAAATTTAGGGTCCTGGTGTATGGATACGTCACCTGCCGCACCAACACTGGACTCCTTGGACTGAAATCCACACTCAATAATCTTAACACTATTGCTTTACAGAAATGATAGATCAGAGTCATGTATTCTACGGTAGAACCGACTCCTATGATACCAATTTGTCACGAATCGTTCTCGAGGCCCATGTCGGGACTACCCCAAGCCCGCCATTTATAGGCCAGGGGCTGGAAACTAGAACCAAAGGCGTAAATCCCATAAAAAAGGAAGGCATTGCCTTTATAAAGTAAACAAACACAATAGAGTACGCAAATGAAGTAAACACTAAGTAAAACAGGGTACAAAGTAAGTGATGAAAGTAAATGGACCAGTATACAAACCCAACTGAAAGTACAGTACAACTAAAAGGAAATTACAACAGTAGTAAGTAAAACAGAAACACCGAGTCATCCTCAAGAAATCCCACCTGAAGGGTGGGTACAGATAGTCTTCTCGGCTCCTTGGGTCCGGTCGTCCGCTCCGTGTACATCCCGCCAAGTGGTCCACCTACGGGTACCGTCCATCTCCATAAGCCTCCACCTCGATCGGTGTTATCCGTTTTCTACATCCAACACAATTTAGTACAGGCATAGCCCATGCAGGAGTGAGTATACAATACTCAGTAGGGACCCCGATACCCCCAAAGGTCTCTCAAATCCATGAAGGATAAACCAAAAAGGAAAGATAAAATCACGAAGTATCAACAACACTACTTAGGTATATGCCCATACATATACCTAAGTCATCAGTTACAATTTGTCTCCAACTCTCGAGCCCAAGCACCATCCAGTCCAAAAAGGAAAGCACAACCCAATCCACAAAGGATAGCACAACTCAGTCCACACAGGAAAAAAACAACCCAGTCCACACAGGAAAGCAAGTCAATCACATAGATGATAATGATTGAAGTCAAGACTCAACTCACACATGTATACATCTTTTGTAAGATGATAGAGATGATCCTATGTAGCCCCTGATTCATCTAAGCTGTCCGACCCACATAGGATACAAGTCCAGCTAAGCTGTCGGACCCACATAGGATACAAGACCAGCTACTCCGTCGGAACCACACAGGATACAAGTACAAAGGTCAATACTGTCGGAACCACATAGGATACAAGAACAATATCCATTGTCGTCGAACCCACGGAGGATCCCAGTATGGTAGTCATCGCTGTCGAACCCATGGAGGATTCCAGTACAGTAGTCGATGCAGTCGCAGCCAGCTCTAGGGTTCCCGCACACAGCACCCTCGATTCCGGGAGGGTCCACTCCTTGAGACTAGGGGTCGATATATCAACTATCATGAAGTCCATATTTTATGTATCCCCAAGTTCTGTCTCGTCAAAAGAAACCCAAAGCGACAGATGGTGCATCAATCGGATGCTTGGTCTAAGTGTTATTGGATTTTCCGTTCCAGGGGCCCGATTTGTCTTTAAGCTAAAACCAACCCGACCATACTATAGCTGCGTCCAAACCTCAAATAGAGTAAGCCAAAAGGACCATCTCATCAAGATTAATTCAACGCAGTTGACAGCACGTCAAACGGATGTCTGGTCCTTAAGTTATAAGTGTTTCCGCTCCAAGGGCCCGGTTGGTTTCGGGTTCGAACCAACCCCAGCATATGAAAAATTTGTCTAAACCTCGAGTGTAATATACTGAAATGACCGTCTTGGTCCAAGGATTCCTATTAATCTGATGGTGCGTCGATCGGAGGTCTGTGGAATGGGTAAAATACCTAAAACGGTTTAAAGTGGGGGTCTGGGCCCGGTCCGACCCGGCCCACCCCCCCCCCCCCCTCGGCCGACCCGAACTGGGTCTGGCCCAGTAGGGAGTGGCCCGGCCTGGTAGGGCATGGCCCGGTCCACGCGACCTACCCTAGCCTGGCCGGGGGGTGCGCTGGCTCGGCCAGTTGGCCGAGCGGGGGGGGGGGGCAGCCCCCTTTTTCCGCGGACGCAGCGCCAAGGTGGCGCCTCGTGTCATCCTGGATCCCACGCGACCATGGGATCCACCCCCCCTTCACCGCCGCGACGGGCTTCTGCTGGTGGCGTGCCGAGGCACCACCGCCTCCAGGCAACCCGCGCTACAGGGGACTTCCGCGGGCCACCGGAGTCATTCTGGTGGTCCGATTTTTCTCTCGTCTATGCCTGCAGTTGCCATAGGACCCGTACATTACTGCGAAGGCCTCCAAACGCCATTTCGGTTCAGCTTCATCTTCTCCGATTATTCCGCACATCAATAACAATGTAGCGGTGGGTTTTGACTTGTTCGTTAGTCTTCACCCATCGCGTTAGTGGTTCTAAATATCACCAAACAATTTGCACGCCATGTAGAGGGTATAAAATCACATAATAAAAATATATACAAATTCCCCTACCTCAACAAAGAAGACAAACGTCATCATCGCGGTAGATGGTGTCGTGGTAGATGGCATCGCGGTAGACGGCGTCACAGGGAATAGGGTTCGTAGGTGTCGTCGGAGTGCACTGATGAGGAAGCGACGTCTCCTCTCTTGTCACGGAGAAGAGGATTGGTGGCACGTTGTTGTTATTTGAGGAACCGGCGTACTTCTCCGTTCTTCTTCAGAGGCTGGCATTCATCCAAAACCTCAAGAGTTCTCCCGTCCTTCCTTGCACAATGAAGCTCTCCTTATTAATAAAATAATAGGTTCCTCCTATTATTCTATTATTCATGCAAAGAAACTCTCCCAAATTAACTCACCACATTAATTAAAAAGTGATGAAAATTAATTAAATAAGGGAGAGAGAAGGTTTCCCATTATTGAACGCATTGGTAGTTAAATACAAAAAGGGAAAAAGAGTAAGGTTCCTCATTAAATTATGGGTTGACATAATTTAATGGATTGATGTGGAGAGATTCACATTTAATGGAGGTTTGCTAAATTAATGAGGGGATGTTAATGATATTAGAGGAAATTAAATGGTGGGGATCATGTGGGCCCCCACCTCTCTAGCATCCACACTTGGTTAGTTAAGTGGCTGTGGGACCCACCCTTAACTTCCCATGGGAGGGAATAACCACCTTATAAAATAAAAATTTTTCCGACAATTGTTTTTATTTACTTCTTAAATAAACCCCCCAAAAAATCTTCTCCTCCTTTGTGAACGCAACTACAGTAAGTGTCCCCTTAATTAATTACCGGCACTATGATTTCATCGGTTCCCTCAGATTAAAATTCTGAGCACCGGTTCAAAAGTTAGAAAAACGTGCTCTTTCATTCACTGAACATACCTGAGCTAAACTTCATAAATTTATTTCGGGCGCACCGGGACTTGGAATCAAGTTCCATCAGAAGCCACAGAATCTTAAAATTCCAAATTATTTAAAACAAATTTCCTTGAAATTTTCTGTTCTTTACACTGGTGGTGAGATGAACTGACAAAAGCACTAAAGATGACCCATTTTGTCACAAGATCGGAACTCAGATATGTATCTCGGGCAATGTGTCCTCATATTACCACTCTTCCAGCACTGGAAACACACCACCTGGCTACCAGAAGAAGTATCTTCCTTCCTCGGTTCTCCATGCATAGACTCCACATAGCGCTTCCAATTATCAGTAGGAGGGATACCAACCCCAGATACTGAGCCGACCTAGCTCACAACTTCATATTCCCTCAGATTGAACTCTGTGATCAGCGCCAGGTTGACTATAGAAGTGATGGAAGTCAACCTGAAGATGTTTACCTAATATCGTATTTCTTTCTTGAGACAATCTTCAAACTTCCTCTCTAGGAATAACTCATCACCTCATAGTATGGGCATGAAGCACTGCATCTCTTTGAAGCGTGAATAAAACTCCATAACTGAAATAGTACCCTACTCTAGACCCATGAACTCTCGGGATCGGTTGGCCCTCAAATTATTTTGGTAAAAGTAATCATAAAAGGCTCCCAGGAACTCATCCCAAGCCATGGCCTACTGGCATCCCACCTGTGAGATCACATCCCACCATCTTTTGGCAGAATCGCATAGCATGTACGTAGCGATATTTACCCTCCTCTCTGGAGGCTTCTCCAGATGATCGAAGATAGAAGGCATGGCTTCTAACCATGAATCTCCAGCCTGAGGTCCTCCTTCCCCTATGAAGGTGGGAGGGTGGTGTTGCTGGAAAAACCACATTAGCACTGCCATAGACGGGGAAGGGTGTGGTGCTCCTTGGAAGGTCTTCATGAACCTCAAGAATCCCTCTCCGAACTGTGCATTGACACCTATATCTGGAATAACGACTGCTGCCAAGACTAACACTACAAGAGGATCTTCTTGTAGTCCCTAATCAGACATGTCTGGTGTCTAATCACTACCTTGTAACTAGAGTACAACCGGAGGACGTCTCGGTGGAATGAATCTTTAAGTTCAAGAATTCACCTTAGATAAAGATTATTAAGGACTAAAACTTAGAAGTGTATGAAGGTAACAAGATAAATAAAGCATTCAAGATTTTCAAAAAAAAGATACATGGCGTGTATAATGCCTACACGATTTGTTCCCTTAAGCCTTTGCACGGGCATGTACTTTTACAAACACAGGTCATGTAACACCCCATACAAAAGGCGTGTTATCCAAAAACATGGCATGTTCTTGAATCCTCTTCCCCTTTCCAAGTTACATTACATGATCAAGCCACACGATTCTCCTAGAACAAGACTACACGTCATGTTAGTGCCGGACACGGTGTGTACTAGACGAACTTCACCGGCCTGTGTTGTTAGTCACACGGTCGGTTACATGTCTCACTCTACACGACATATTTTAGATAGACACAGTGTGTACTTGAAGGATTTCACTGACCCGTGCAGTTCGTTACATGTCCGGATTCAAGGGTTGCATTGAACGTTGTGTTCAATATTTACACGGCATGTATAAATTATGTTTTATCCATCCATGTAATTAGTCACACAGGTGGACACATGGTCTACACAACACGGTGTGTACAACTAGTACATGGCGTGTTCCCCCAAAGATTTCCCAACCCCGTGTATCTAACCACACAGCTAGTGACACGATTAGAGACTACATGGAGTGTACATACAGTACACGACTTGTTCTTAAGAAAAATAGTTCCTTCCTGAACAAAAGGATCCATGGCATGTATTCGTCATTACACACCGTGTATTCTGGGTTTTTCAAGATAGTAAGCATCAGAAACTACTCTGAAACCCAGAAAACACTGAAACGAACATTAAGGTGCCAAATTATGATCTGTGAGGCCTCAAACTCCCTGGAAATCAAAGCATGGAATCTTATAAATGTTATACATAAACATAATAGAGCAATGATCCACCAAATTCTGGTCCATGAGGGCCCATAACTCCTTAAAAACCAAAGTTTGGTGTTCATTCAAACTAAAAATTACATATTAGAAATACCCTATCAAATAAAAGGTATTATATCAAGGAATCTATCACAAAAACATTCATATCTAACACAAAATCTATCATAAGAACATGCAATCAATAATTCACCCTAAATGGCATGGCAAGAATATGCGACATGTGATCTCTAGTAAGTGCCTATATGATGCATGAGATGGAATACCCTCATCTCATCAGGTTGTAACAGAAACAAAACCTCAAGGATATCAATGATAACATCACAAAACATTTGAATAACCCAACAATGAAATCAAATCAACTGTAATAATTGAAAAACCAGAAAAATAAATCATAACATATGAGATAAATTGGCTTTTCCCTATACACGGGTTAGCTACTCCCAGGCACAACTTATTAACAAGTACTTATTCCTTCCTTTCCCCAGTTGTAGGCTCCAAATAGTAAGTTGTGCAGAAAATAATTCCTCTGATACCACTTTGTAACATTGCGGTTCCAGAAGCTTCCCAGAGGATCCCCGTAAACGGTTAGTCACATGGACTCAAGTGCATTTCCCCAAATGCAAGAAGCTGGTAACTAGCAACGAGGTCCTTGGGTGTGATACTGGGGAAACTATTCCCTCATTAGCATAGTAACACAATGGAAAGAAACATATAACAATAGAAGAAGCAGTAAAACATGCAATAAATAAACATCAGAAGTAATAAACAAATTGAGTATATATATATATAAATGATTCATGATACATATGTCTAGGAAAGCATCCAAACAAGTCACAATGCTGGAATATGGTACTAAACCAAAGTAAAAAATAAAATCAGGTAAACAGGTCAACAGCATCACAAGCCTCAACTTGGTCCCATGCTCCCCAGCTCCACAACAATCAAGTACCTGAATTATAAGGGCGCTTTCCCATATCTTGACTTGCAATAATAAAATCTGTTTGGGCACAAAATCATGACCTAAATAGGGTGTGATACGAATCATAGTAGGCAACCACCCAAATATTTGTGCCTAACAATCAGAGAATATATATGGCAGGCCAAAAACAAAATGAAGCTGTAAACAAGGAAGTACACATAGTAACAGTCCTACAATTTCAACTGAATTCATTTTTATATATCAAGAGAAACCAATCAAAAGGAGGTAACCCTCTGGGAAGTACTCACAGCCTAACCCCTCCGGTTCAACATTAGCATAGACTCTTTGAGGAAGCACTCACCATAAATTCACCCATGTGGTCTCGTATCGATAAATAATAGGAACTCTGAGGAATCACTCAATGTATAATTCCACATGTGTCCCATATAGAGCAAACTAAAGATGCTCTGAGAGAGAGAACATTCCTCCCCACTATAGTCTCGCAACATTACAGTAAAACAGACACTCTAGAGAAGCCCTCAGCGTCCATTCTCCCTATGGTCTACTACACCAGGTTCCCAAAGCCCTGTGTAAGTTAATCATGCACAAACGATATATGAAAGCCAAAGTAAACCTCAAGAACTACTTGTATAAACAATCTACAGTATCTCACAACATGTCAAATAAAATCACTCAATCCTATTAAAACTAGGCATGGAAAACAAAGCACCAGCCTGACAAACAAAGTTAGGCCAAACGGTCAAAACAATAAAAAATGGGAAAACATCTATAGCACAGATTAGTTAACCATATTCATAAAGAAATTAACCACTATCCAAACAAACAAGGCATAATAGGAAATAACAGGGATAACACTCATAAACATGCAATACCTCGAATAAGCGTATTGGGCACTTTTGCACATATAACTCAAAGAAAAACTACAGAAAGGCACAAACCACCTATCTCGGCATCATGAGATCAATATACATGAACCTTAGTCGTTGAATCACCCTAAAACTCCATATATCAACAAAAACATTAAAAATATTCAACTGAAGATAACTCGTGAAAGAGGATAAATCAAGAGATGGAGTTCGAGAAGAAATGAGAACTCACTGATGCAATTCCAACGCAATCGATGGAGGTTGAATCGAACAACGGACAGCAAGTTGGGGGCCCAGTGAAGATTTGTGTCGTACAATCACTCCTAGATGAGATGGGTGAAAAAGAAGAGGTTTTTGTCGATTAGACAACACCTCGGTCCATTTAATGAAATAAAAATAATGAACATGGTGTGTTCTCTTAAAGTACACAATGTGTACTTTTCTTTTCTAGCCTCTGCTTTAGGTGGTCTCTAGGTCACCACACATGGCCATGTACTTGGCTATTACACGGCTAGTACACGATCACCCGTGAGAACTGGGTACACGGCGTGTACTTATAAGTATATGGCATGTACTCCTGAAATTAACAGAAACTCCTCTTTTTTCACGAAAACACTACAAAACAAGATTTATACATGAAAAGAAGATCTGGGTTCTTATAATCATCATACATAAAGTGTGTTATCTTTATATCAGAATACATTTTCTAATGACTTTGAGTTGTATTCATCAACTCCAAAATCATCCGCAATTTATTTTTCATATAATTTATCAAAGCCAGTATTATAATCCTTATCTCACCAGTATTTACTAAAATTAAGGGTGATCTAAAAGGTTGTATGTATATCACTTCGAATGGTAAAAGTTCAAATATATGAATGATAGTATTTATTGTATGGGAATTAAATAAATAGTTGTTTAACCAAAAATAATTCACCATAATCTAAAATTAATGACCTAAACATGTATTATAATGTCTAAAGAATATGATTATATTTACAGTTATTTTATGGTTTGAATGTAGTGACATGTTTCTTGATTATATAAATTAAAAAAATTATAGATTTTAAATTGGAATTTGAACTAGGAATACATTGGTTTTTTAAATTATGCATATATAGATGGGTTCATTTTTTTTCTCAATCTATTGTATCCAAATCAAGAGAAGTAGATTTCATATATGATCAAATATACCATATTTTAATGGAATTCATCAAACAATCCCTAATCCTAGTAATAGAAATTTGAAGTGTAGATAATAATGGTGGAATAAAAATATAATAGAGGATTCATGTCTTAGTTTTGATGATAGAAAATCATATTTATTGGACTTGCATTGAAGGTGGATAAAATCGGGTATTGGAGAAGCTAAAATAAAATTAATTATTTATATGTTAAATTACTTAGTTAATTTTGTGGTAATGGTGTTAGATATATTTTATTATTCATATGATTAATTTTTCATTGGTTTTATTCAATATTGATTTATTAATTTTTTGTAATAGGTATTATTTGGTGATGGGATTTATTTAATGATTAATAGTGGTTTTTGGTAACTCTTAGAGTACAAGAGACTCTCCAATCATTGTAGAAAGTGGTCTTAAACCCACAAGTGTATTTCCAGGATATGATTTCAATATTATGTCCACTTTTTTCCAAATTGATAATAAAGGGAAACATTTATTTGGAAAATTATTAATGAATAATTTCAAAATTGTTTTCATATAAATTTTAAATTAATTTTCAATGAGGATTTAATCTCATCCTATATAATGTTTTCCCCTAAATACTTGTTTTACCAAAACAAATATTGATTTCTAAACTTTTAAAAAGTTTTTTTGTAAATAATTTTTCATTTATATTAATGATAAATTTTCATAAATAAAACTAAGAATGTTTCTAATGGTTGGATTTTATTGGTTTCTTATTACATATTTATATGTCCAATTATTGTATTTTGAAATTGGAGGTATCTTGTTTGTCTATAAATAACTCCTTTATATTATATTTTCATCATTCATTCCGTTTGTAAGGTCTGTTAATACTTTCATCTTATTTTTCATTTTATGTTCAATGTGCTTTAATTATTTTCGTCAGATATTTATGTGTTTGTATACTTGTGTTTCTAGGATCATAAACCACTAATCACTGGAAGGAAAAAGTATGAAACTTATATAGTGTAACAAAGTTTGCAACAAAAATAATTTGAATTAACTTGGATAAATAATGTTTCTATGATTTAGAAAATAAATATCCTAATAATTTAAAAAAACACTCTCAAACAATCCTCACAAGAACTTTTGAATGATAGTGATTGAAATAAGCCTAAGAAAAAGAATCAACTTATTTATATACATGGTTAGGCCTAATCCCAACTCTATACTTGAAGAATAAAATTATTATTATAATAACAATTAAGTCATATTCATCAAAAAATATCACATCCTAATATTTATATTAGAGTCTAGTAAGTGTGACGGATTCCACTTCCTTCCTATAGTTACAACTGATCATCCACTAAACCGTGATCACAAATTAATTTCCACCACCATAATTGTCTAATCTGATGAATAAAACATGATTATATGAACTCTATGAGTTATCCTTATGTAACCTTTAAAAATTTCCTTATATAAATTTCATTAGGGTTAATAACACCTTGCAAAACATCAAAATTGAAACATAGGAAATTCTATTGTGGATCTACATATCCTCATTCTAGACACATCATATAATTTCTAATTTCACAACATTCGATCTACCTAATTATGATTTCACTACTTATATAATTCTATACCATAGTTCCACCACTCCACCATATTTATTCGGTTATAAAATTTATTTCCAGAATCTCTCCTTTTTTAAGTTCCAATGCTTAGCTGAAGAATTGTTTAAACACCGATGAACCTAATAATCACCCACCGGAGAATCATTTTTAAGATTTAATACCAATTCCTCTATTAATATTCAAAAACATATTCCACTCACAATATTCCTTTGTATATTCATATTTCAACCACCATGATTCTAATTATCCTAGCCCAACTAAGTCACTAATCCATCTATCATACCCTTAACTACAACCCTAGTCAATATATCTAGAAAAATTCCAAAATCTATCCACATTTTGCAGATCCATCACTTTTTTCTTCAACAGCTTCCAATTGAAGTGATAATTTATATGAATACACTTTTTCTAGGATTGAAAAATCAAATTATTATCAAAGTGGATCAAACTTTATGAATAACAAAATAGAATCCCAAAATATTATCTTCTTTTGAGATCCTCCAATAACCCCTTTAACTAAATAAATATTTACCTTCTTCCACTAATTTAATATAATCTACCCTTATTGTTGAATTTATAGCTACTAGTTGACACTTCGACATCCAACTCACAAATTTACCTCTATAAATTAATGCATATCTAGTGTTTCTCCATCATGTGTTTGTATCTACCCTAAATTATTAATCTAAAACCCATTCAATGTTTTAAATATTCTATAATAGATGAAAATAATTTTCAAACATTTCAGACATAGGAGGATCTACTTACCCAATTCTCAGTGTCCTCCTCTTGGAATGGTTATGAATCTTTTAACAACTCTCACTACATGAACAATGTTCAACTGCGTAAAAACCAATAAACATAAGAAGCATCTAACTGCTAATGAAAATGGAACTTTTCCATGTATTCAGCCTCTTCTTACAATATAGGTGCCTTATCTACAACCAAATTAACCATTAAATCTATGGGAATTTCAATTTTTCCTCGCTCATTTTTAAGTCATTCAACTTAATGAGTCATGAATAATGTTCTAGAATTTAAGTCACTTATAATATAAATCCCTCAAAACTTCTAGAACAATATCCTTCATCTCCAAACTTCTATAAAATTATACCTTTAACACAAAAATCATATCATTTATTAATCAAGTAATAAATATTCCATCTATATAGAAAAGTTAAATAATGGAACTCACATCACCATACAACTTTTGGTAACAACAATGATCCATATTTCATAGAAAACCAGCATTTCACCATAAAGTAATGGAACTTCTAGTTCTACTAAATTGGTGCCTACTTAGAATCTAAAAGGCTCCACTTCAACATATACATAAGGTTCTAGATATATTAATCCATGAAACCCTATGACTAATCCATGTAAATATATTCATATAATTCTCCATGAAGAAATTTTCTTTTCATATTTAACTGCTCTAGATGTATCCCTTCCATGGAGACCTTTTGATTACTATAAGAATGGTTGTGCATTTAAAAAAATTTATAAAAGACATTAAAAAATATGCACCTTATATTTTTTGAAAATCCTTCATGTCAAGCCTCATATTGTACCATATTCAATCGTATTCTTTCTCCATCATGAAATAAACCCATCTGTTTTGAAGTAATCTCCACCCAACAGGTCATTCAGTAAGAACCAATTTCCCAAAAATATGAATGGAGTTTATTTCATCCTTCTTCTCTAACTACCACTATATAATGTCACTCATAAATGTATGATTTTAAATATTTTCTAGTAATCCATTGTGTATTTTTTGAATATAATATTGCTTACTTATGTATCTCAACACTTGGTTTCAAATATTGGTAGTCCTTCAAAACTAACTTTGTGGACTAGCTTCTTAAGGAACCACTACTTCAAGAATATTGAATTTTGGACCTCTTACTAAATATTTCAAAGTCCCTAGGTATTATAGTATTTCTATCCTTTTCAAACCCAATAGAACATGACAATAATTAGAACTCCTTCTGGATAGAATAGTGTTTATAGAAGTTATTCAATACCTTAATATTCAATAACGTCTAGGATATAAAAACATCTATTCAATAAAACCCTCATATTTTGAGAATTATATAATATCATGTGCAATATATGATTAGTTATGATGCTTTAAAATTATATATTCATTGAAAATAATATTCTTGAGTTTCATGACTTTCCAAATATTTGTATCTCAGAGTAGATATCCAAAGTCTTCATCATCATACCCTTAAAACATACATGCTCAGAATATATCCTCTATATTATAAATTTCTTGGTCATAAATATAGATATGAGTGAAAAAAACAAAAATTTGAGATAGTAAATTCCAATATTCTTTCAATCCCAATAGGCTTCTTAGATTTACAACCCCAATGGAGAAGATATACCTATTTTCACCATGTAGGTATCACAATTCATGGATTATAACGAAAAATACATGGGAAACCCACTGTGTATCCTCATGCTCCATTATTTATCTACTAACTTTTGATTCATCCACTATATGAATCCATATTTTTAAATGTTATCATTATGGTATTCTTATACTATTTGTCTATTTTTGATAACATAATATATGGAACAACAGGCTTCCATATTCCCCACAATTTGTAAACCTCAAATTTTCTAGTTTAATTTTTATATCCTTTACTATAATAGAACTCCATTAGATGAAGGCTCCAAAATCATTACACTTTCCCTTGAGTAAGAACACTCGCACCATCTAGGTCACAACATCTATGAAGGTAACATATTATGGTGAACCTATAGGAGAGAAGATTGAAGACAACCCCCACACATCCATTTGAAGTAGATCAAACATATGTTCCATGGTATATAACCTTACATTTGGAATGATACGTGCCATTTCTTCATAAGGATTAATTCTTCACATAATCTATGATCCATATATCTGATCACTCCAATTTCATTATAAGTATGAACTTTAATTACATTTTTACACAAGTGACCAAGATATTCATGCCAAAACATTCTGAATGTTTCTTTTCTAAAATGCATTGCACCTTTAGAAACTCCCATAATGAATAATATTTCATATTCCACTCCATTGGAAAACACTATTGAATCACGCATCCCTTTCCATGATCCATCCAAAAACATAGTATAGAAACCCATAGTATCCATATTTCCTACCAAAATCTTGTTTTTATTTAACCCAGTTATGTGCCACACTCCTTAAAATTCCAATAAGTTACCACTCATTATCTAGATATAAACATCATCCCTTCCCACTACCCTAATAGTTTCATATTATTAATGATTTAACTTCCTAAATCTTCTATATGTATAATTACTTATACCCCTTTGGTTTTATATAGATTGAAATTAAGTTTTAGATTCTATGATTTTAGACTCAAGTTAACCCATAACACTCAAAAATAAGCCTCTTGAATCTTCCAAAACATGATCTGAAGATTCCATTCTAGAATCATATCATTCAAAATTGAATCTCTAACTACTGAAATAATTATTCATATGTACATTCTTAAAATAATGAAAAAAATTAGGTCGACATTAAGATGCACTACTCTTGATTGGGCTTCTCCTTCAATTTCATTTCTTTTGAATTTTCTATACAACAAAATGTCCTCTACCATCCACATGATAGGCACTTCTACTATATTAATGGATCCAATTATATATAATATCACCATTCTTGATTAGATCCCTAACATCCATAAACACTATGTTAATATTATTTCATAAATTACTTACCACAATAACCATCACATCCCATGATTTTAGAAGTGATGATAATTTTAGTACTTCCCACTCAAAATTCATGAATGTACCATTAATTGACTCCAAATAACTATGAATCATATTGAATTTATTAAAATGATCATACATAGACATTCCCTATAACATTTCCAAGCATAATAGCCTCTATAATAGAAACATGATTCCATTATGGTCAGAATCTAAAATATATCGATAAGAGTCTTTATAAGTTTTGAATTCGTCTTCACATAATGAATTTTATAGGAAAATATTCAAGGCTAGTGACACTAAAAAAACTCATAGATTACTTATCTAACATTTCCTATTATCCCATATTTATTAATTCTCATTTGGTACCAGTTAATAAAAGGTCAAGATCATTATATAGTAGTTAATATTATATTTTTACTTTCTTGTATCCAAAATCATTCTTATAAAAATTTAAACCAAGGAAATCCCCTCACCAATAAAAACTAATTTTATAAAAAATGTACCAACACTAAATTCAAAAAATGTAAGAGAGATCAGGAACTATATACTATAATTATACAACAAGGCCAAGTGTATAATGATACAACTAAACGGAGCTCTAAAACACCTTGTATATGATTTTTTTCATTCTAAAACTCAACAACTAATCTCAAATAAAACTTATTATCCTTATAAATCTATTATTATTAAAAAATATATAGAAATTATACATCTAAATTATGTATAGATTTTCCTAGATCATAATGAACTCATTTATACGATCTTTCCAAAACTAAGAAGACAATTGTCCTGGTCACAAAACATAACACTTATGTACTGACCAAAAAATAACTTTTAAAATAGAATTATAGAAAAAAACTAAATCAAAATAAATAAAAATTATAATTTATATGGTTGAATCAAATTCATACTCCACTGGGGAACATGGAAATCTCTTTCATTGAAGATGAGAAATATGATTACAAAAGTGATTAATCCAAATCCTATAAAAATTATCCCACTGTAATATTTATAGTAATTAATAGAAGGTTAAACTAGTTTCATAGCTCTCTTATAGTTTTGGGTGATCACCCAGTAAGACTTAATCACTGAAAGAGTGCCACAACCTCAATTAACTCATTTGGTGAATAGTGTGTTCTATCGAAATGTTTGTGGGTTCTCCTTATAAAACCTTTTAAAGGATCCTTACATTACCCTCATAAATACTGATAAAACCTAATGCAACATCATAAATGATACTTATGAAAGTTATTTTCATCATAAAAATTCCTCCTTATAGACTTATCATATTTATTATGAATGCATTTATTCTGGTCTACTTGTTTTCAACTACTCATATTTTAAGCTTTCATTCCATTTTCATGTCACTCCACTATATTTATCAACTTTTAGAATTTTAAATTTATAATCACCCCTTATAAAAATTCCAACACTTATCTAAATATTTTTTTTCAAATGATTGAACTTAATATTTTTTAAATAATTTCATGTCAATAAATTCATTTTATAATAATATAGGTACCCAAGAAAAATAAGTTGATTTTACTTTTTTTTATAAAACAATATTCTAGAATTGAGACCTTTCTTTGATAAAGAATATATTTTTGTGCCCTTATACTATGTGTTACTAAGGAAATAACTTATTCCCACCTTTACTTAGATGAATTATAAGTTAAAAATCCAGGATTGACCATGGTTAATAGATTTCTTTAGTGATTAGATAATTTTTGGGATAACTATATGCGAAAGAGTTATTTGGTTCATTAACATTACTAGTTTAATTAAAACAAATTCTCTTTACTAAACCTAAAACATCTTAAAAATAAATAAGAATTTAGTTTTTTATGAATTTTGTATCTAATGTTTTTATATAAATTCTACACCTTTATATAATTTTTTTCCATGAACTACATCAAATGGTATTTCATATTTTAAAATTTTTTCTAAAAACAAACCATTCCAATATGATTTCAATTTATTATTTTTCTATTAATATTAAATATTTAAAAAAACTCATCCCTTAAAATATGAGTAACACCTATAAACTTTAACCTCAAATGAACCCTTTTTATATCAATGTTTTTCATAAATTGGGATTTAAAATTAAAAACCATTTTTTATAAATAACCCATATCTATTAATTTTAATGTCATAAATTACTCATTATGTAACATACTATACCTAGCCATTGCTTATGGAAAATTCCATACCTTAGAGTATACATTATCTACCACTGGTGTGAACGGGTTGTTGTTGATGCCCTATATAGTTCCTTATTTGGCATGTCATTAAAATGTATTGAAGTTTTAAATTCTCTATAAATTGGGAATTATGTGTAATTTTACTAAAATAATTTATTTTGGTGGTCATTAATTATTTTAATTATTACTTATATACCTAATTATATTATTCTTTTTAGTTTCTTATGTTATGTGTAACAACCATTATTTTCTTATATAACATTCTTTTTTTATGATACACCTTATTCCTTGTTTGGATTAAGCTTAGTATACATTTTTATTTTATATATTGTAGTTTATTTTTTGAATAGTTTATTAGTCATGTAATATTTACAAGTAATATTGATTTATGTCATGATAAATGGATCACTCAGTTGTTTTTACTAGGATGTTTCTTCAGTGTGAGCTATGTTGGAGAGTGTATATTTTTTCTTTATAAAATTTGATCAGGTTCACCTATTTCTAATGAAAAAAATAATGGATTGGGATTATCTTTTAATTATCTAACTCATTATGTTCTTTCCCTTTTCCCTCAAATGGGCTGTTATATTTCCCTAACTCATTATACAAGATTCTCTTTCCCCCCATAGTGGGTATTTCACCATGAGTCATTAAATGTGATTCCTTATTTCCCCTTGAATAGGTATTTCATGATAACATGTTACATATGTTCAAAAAAAATTATTATATAGGCTCAAAGAATGTTGTTTTAGATATTCACCCTCTTGATAGATGGATTTATTTTCTTGTTTAATGATCCTATATAAACTATGAATGTTCATTTATTCTATAATTTGATGATATTCCACTTGAATATTTTTTATAGTATACAAATAAATGTGTAGGTATGTTCATTCATACATTTTTTCATTTAATATATGTATCTATAAATCATCGGGGGTTCCCTGATAAATATTTATTCTCAAACCCTAAAAAAACACCATAGTGGACATTTAGTATTATTTGTTTCATTTCAAGTACATAGTAAACTATTATAAGTATATATCGTTAATGAATATGCATATTGTTAGAAAAAGTTCAGTTTCCACATGGGCATTTTATCTAGTAGTAAATAAATTGGACTAGGTAGTAATAAAATCGACTTACATTGGTGGCTTTAGATGGAATATGATCTGTTTAGATATATCAAATTTTATAGCTAGTTTTTTATATATGGAATTATATCATGTTTTATTTTGGTTTTATTTTTATGAAGAGTTATTTTATATATATAATGGTAAGAATATGTATTATTTATGTATAGACAATATTAAAATGTCAACATGTTGTGTATTTTATTTTTTAAATGTTTTAAATGCATACGAGTCATGATAGATTTTTGGAAAGATTCATACATGACTTATACTGAGAACCTAAGTAGGTATTTAATTCCAAAATTTTATATAAGAACTCACAGTTCAAGTATCTATCCCCTTATTATCAAAGAATGATTTTGAATTTATTTATAGGTTTTAGAGGTTTTGAGGTAGTACTTGAGGTTTTTTAGTGATATAGAGTTGAGTTTTGGTTCTCTTAGTGAAAAATGCCATTTTTAGGTGTTTTTCTAAGTCAGTTGGATGAGAATGTATTAGTGAGTGTCCTTATCATGAAGGTTCAACATGTCATGGTTTCTATTCTTATAATCATGGATCCAATGGAACCTTTGGTAGTGTTTCTATATGAAATATAAGGGTTATAACACCTATATTTCCCTTTGTGGTTGGGCTATTCCATGGTCCTGAGGGTTTTTAAGCATGGTTGAGTAGTTGGGTTGTTGTGTTTTCCAACAGAAATGGTTAGGATAGTTCCTCTATGCTATTAATAGAGTAGTGGTAGATTTCTTGGTATTAACAGTTTGTCTACCACAACTTAGTAATTCAAGGTTGGTCATTTCATCCCTTAATCATCAAGGAGGCTTGTACCAAGGGTGTGAAATGGATGGGCTAATTTTTTTCTGTCATATAGGGATCAATACTAGGAGTCTTGTGTTATGTAACATTCCATTGTGAAGGGAAAAAATCCATGAGAAAAAGATATTGGGGATATATTTCATTTAAAGTCTTAGAGTTTTTAATATATCATTGGTTAAGGAAATTATGTCCATTTTGGAAGTCCATATTCCACAATGGACGGAGAAAAAAAAATTATAATTTCATCCCTCATTTCCTCTCTACCACCCTCTCAATTTCCTTATTTTTAATAAAGAACTAGGTGGATAAATGGGCTTCTTTTGGTGATAATATTATTCTATTTTCATGGACTTTATGCCCAAGATTTGAATATTGTTTCTCTTTTGATCTATGGATTGATGAATATTCTCACAAATTAACTGGTGCTCAGCTTCAGTTCCATCAAAATTGGATAGCTTAACTACATTAGGGAATGGGGTTTTATAAACCTTTATTATATCTCTTAGAATGTTATGTTTCTTGTTATATTGTGAAATATTCTCAATTATCCATGTTGATCCTTAATCTCTTAGTTTTTTGTCCCTTTAAACCATTAATTTTAAATCACATAAATTGTTATACCATTGAAAATAATGATTTGAGTTTCCTTTGCTCCTCAAATTAAAACCCACCCATTTAATCATATGATCCAAGACTCCTTAATCCACTAAACCACTAATAATCTAACAATTCTAGAAATTAATTCTAATATGGAATGTAAAAAAACTCTTACCTTATCTCAATGGTGATGGTTTTGTCCACGGTAGGGGTTGTTATTTATTTTATTAATTTATGTTATGATACTCTTAATATTGAATTATTGTTGTTTTATTGGTCTGCGGGAAGGGGTTACTTTATGCATTCTTATAATACATGTTTGCTTCTTATTTTATTATTTATCTCCATTATTTTCTTTTATGGTATGATTTAGGCAGTTTATTTCCCCCATATTTAACTTTTAATTTAGTATCATCAAATCTTATACCATGTCGATGTACTGGTTGAGAGAATATATATATATATATATATAATTATAACATTATGTGATTTCCTAATGGATGTGGAAAGTATTTTAGAAATGATATTGGAAGCAATAAATCTATATTGTTAATGAAAATGAGGAATAAAATATATAAATCCTCATTATAATATCATTATTCATTATATATGCACTACTTTATTAATTGTTGGTATTTTTTTGAATCATATTTTTGTATAGATACACATATATATGATGTTGTGTTATATTGATAATGTTATTATAGAATCATATGTACAAAATAGAAATTATTATATAATGATATTATGATATTAGTAAAAAATAACTTTGGAATTAAAATGATAATGGATATAGAATAATTATATATGGTGTGGATTTATTATCTTGTCAAACATTTTTTATTTGACTATATTTGAGATATGGTTTAGGAATATAGGTTTACTTATTCCTATAAATTTCGGTAAGGTTAGTTTAGATAAAGGATGATTATTATATTTAAGAGAGAATATGGTTGTGTTTATAAGGATATTGAATATATTCCTTACCTTTATCATATTTTTCATTCCATAATATATATTTTATTTTTGGGTTGGATACTGAGTAGATAGAAGTGATAATTTTGGTGGTTCAGGAATAAATATCTAATTCATCCCTTTTATTTTTGGAAGGCTAGTTTATCTAAGTATTGGTTATTTTATTCATGTGATAATAGGGGTATTTTCACTAGTGTCTTAAGAGTATTCATTGACTCACTAATATTTTACCTTCCTTACAATTTCTATGTATTTGTGATTTGATGGAGAGAATTTAGATATAATAGTGTTAGGCATTACTCCTTTGAGATTTTCCATTATCTGGGTTTTAGGTTAAAGTGTGGCAGGTAATTAAGAGGTCATATGGGATTCTATAGAGATATAGAGAGATGGGTATGTTTTTAAGATGGGTGTGCTAGAATATTATGATTATTGGTAAGTTATAGGTGTTGGATTTGAGGTATATATTTAATAGTTATTGGTAATTTTATAGTGTTTTATTAGAAGTTGTAAGGTTGGATTTTTTTCCTAATTATTCACATTTAAGTGGTTATATTTAAATAACTAATTAATTAATGGGAATATTGTAAGTGAATAATTGATGGGTAAACAAAAAAAATACATGGTGTTTATGATAATATTTATTAGAGATAACTTGTATGTTATGATGACTATTAGAATGTGGAAGGATGTGATTAATTTATCATTTATTTCATTATTAATTCTTATTATAAAGTATTTGTATGTTTCATTTACTATTATTGAATGTGCTTGTTTTATTGATTTATTTGATGTATTTTTTCCAGTTTATTTAAATGATTTTTCATGATCTTTTGATACTGTACATATAGGTTATAATGTCCTTCAATTATGTGTATACATACATGAGATATTAGGGCTTATGGTATATTGCATCAATACACATACTATAATGTCACTAGTTTGTTACTTGTATAGTCATTGTAGGATGTAATGGATTATGATGGTAATATGAATCTATATATATATATATGAGATATAATTGATTAACAAAGTAGTGTATGTATGTACATATACATGATGGTTGTAATGGATCATGGTTATGAAACATTCACATTTTTATAGGATATAATTGATTAAGGTTATTACATAAACACATATCCTTAGCTTATAATGGGTTCGGGTAATGTAATATTCTTAGGTTATAATGGATCATGATTATAACTCAAGTCATTGAGGTGATGTAGTGGTTCTAATGTGGTTATGCCTATGTTGATTTTTTATTGTGTTGGTGATTCGATTACGGTGATGATTTTTAAGTGGATGTGATGTGATTATGATGGTGATGTTACTGGTATTTTGTGACCTGTTAATATTATTATTATGAAAATAATATTGATGATATGGATGATCTTTTATGATGGCTAAAAGAGTGTTTATTTTTTATGGACCATAAAAATATTCCGTTATGGCTCTAAAAACCTAATATCAACCTTATTTATCATTATAAGTTAATATTGATAAAACATGTAAATGGTAGGGGATACATATAAAGGTGATATTTTTTTTTATTTTCAAATATAATATTTTCTATAAACCTTACCTACTTTCTTAGTATGTTCCCCGGATTATTACATATTCCTTATTAATTGATTTCACTCATGTATATCTTAACACATATATTTCACATGCCTATATATTTTTTTAGAAATACAATCCTACTAATTATTGTACCTCTATATGCCATTGGGTTTTTATGATTACAGAAACTCATATATGTTTATAACATTTTCATTTGAGTAAATTTTAGTATTTAGTTTAAATAAAAAGTGATGAAATTTATATCATCCTATATTTATTTCCAAGACATTATAAAGGAATTGTCATGTATCAATTATTAATTAAATACCTTTGATTCAACACAAAATATTCAAGGAATATATTTAATGTCATGATCCGACCAATTGTACGACCATATAGACAAGTAGAAATCCAAGAGTGACACCCTAATCCAACCACTAATAGTATATGGGATGGAGAAAATTTCTAATTAGGAATAACACTTAAATGGGAGTCCATAGTCAAAAGTACCTATTCACACACACACACACTCCCAGCCCCAAGAAATTTTGTAGAGATATAACACATCAGTATCCAATAGAGATGAAATAATGAAAGAAATAAACTCGGTGATATTTTTTATAGTGAAAAAGGTAATAAAAATTTATAAGGGGTAAAATATGTGTCCAACCAGAAAAAAATGGAAAACTCAAACTGAAAAAAAAAAGAAAAAGGTAAATAAGGGGAGTTCCTGAATCAAGATCCCAAAGTCCGGCCCCCAAACAAGATAATATCTATCACATACTACAAAGATTCAATAATAACAGGTCCATCATAGTTAGTTCTAATTTGTTTAGTGTCTGTATAAGACATGAAACAAGTGAGAAAAATCTTATGTAGGGTGGATTATATGCATATCTAGTCTGACGCACAAAAACCCAAAAGGGAAGAAATAGAATAAATACAATCAACTCAAAAAAAATGCAAGATGAAAATGAAACCTAAAAAATATATGCTCATAAAGAAAACCAAGAAAATAGAGAAAGGGGATCTTTATCATCACATCTAGAAAAGAATGATGATTCAACCTTCAAATTGCAATGATTCTATCTCTAATTCCAAGAACCATGCACAAGTTCACTAGAATCAGAATGAAGGGACCATACCTTGCTACTGTGGTCCAAATTCGAGGGATCACTAACTATCAGGGAGGACCAAGTCCTTATAGAATATTGAATATAGGGGAGTAACACTCCATTGATATAGGACCATCACCCTTTATAATGTGGGGGAGTTTTGACTCTACTTGTATAAGAGTATTGGGGACCCACACCCTTGTGTGATAGGAAATTAAAAAACCCTTCCATCTCTCTAATGATCAAACCCATTCACTTCCATTAGATAAGAATCTCAAGAAGAAGTGTCACACAGATAAAACCTTGTGTTGTATCTCTTATGACAAAATAAAAGACACCATCACATTCTATATGGAAAATGACCTAGGATAGGCTACTCACTAGCCCAAATTTCACTCATGGGGATGTAGATAAACAAGGTAGAAGGTTATGAGGTGTGCATATGGAATGTATTACTGGGGAAAATATTTTCCTTCATTAAGACAAACACTTACCATGTCTCATCACTGTAATCAACATGTAAAATCCAAATTAAATTGCATATATATAAGGTCACATGATATATTCCATTACCTAAAGGCCATGACGTGTCATTCCTTTCAAATGGATTGGGTTTCCATGTCTATCAACAATAAATGTTCCTATGGGAGCATGAAAAGTATGTTCACCCATGGTTTTGGGTGTGTTCCCTTGGAACATAGATTGACCAGCCATGTAGTTTCACACAGTGTATCCCTATTGGGAAATGATATGATTGTTCCCCTGGGGTCTTGGGAATGTACCCTTGGAACATGGCTTAGCAACCTTGGTAGAGTCAAGTCGCATGTGGTCCAAGCCACATGGAATGTGATACGTAACTCGAGTGAAAGCTAATCCACCAAGATATTCCAAGGAACACAGCATGTGTTCCTTCAGAGTTCATTATTTTTACTCATGTTCTTCCAACATTATAACTATAACCTTCATATGAACACAATATCCTAAATTTATTCCCCCTCCATAGAAATTTTACTCTCTAAAGATAGTTAAATTCATAGGGGGGTCTCTTATCAATGATTCCTAGCCACTGGTGGTTAAAAATCATGTCATTTATCACCCGAGTGGTGGAATCCACACCTATCATCACAATTCAAGGGTTCTAATAAATTAATACATCAATAACATCACATTAACCTTCTTGATCCATTCAAAAAACACCAATACCTATGTGTTTTTCCAACCCTATGGTATAATGATGAAGAAATCAAATAACGGTGGTGAGAAAAAACTACTGTAAAACAAGGTTATACATAATTTTTTTTCCAAAACCTTGGGTATAGGTCAACTCAATATCCACAGGAAAAAAATTCATGAGAAGGACTTATATTCATGGTTATCAAAAACCCATTGGTATAGGTTACCCATATACCCATGGTTTTTCTAAACCATGGAAATAGGTTTCGCGAGGGGGGGGGGGGATTTCACAGGAAGGTCGTGGGAAAACGTATACCCATATTTTAACCAAACTGTGGGTATAGGTAAATTGCTCTGGGAACCTATACCAATGGTTTGGGTGAATTGCTGTTATAGGCCACCTATACACATGGTTTGACCAAACCGTGGGTATAGTTTGGGCCATTATTTTTCCGTAATAATAAAAATTATAATAACTACTTTAATATAAATAAATTCTTATATATATATATATATATGAATATAAGAGAAAAAAATGCATTGCAGGGTAGTGGTAACGTCAATGGATTATAATTGTAATGTGTTGGTATCAATTCCCAGTGGTATATTTTTTTTAATTAAAGAAAATATACCCATGATTTGGTTAGACCATGGGTATAGGTTGTGTAAGAACCCAGTTCTTATTCTTAAGGTATGGGTTTCTCCTTTTCCTTTTCCCTTAAGTGTTTTGAGAAAATAAGGAAAATGGGGAAAATTCCCAAATTTTGTGGGTACACGCCATGTACTATTCCACACGTTGTGTACATTGGCCATGTAGGATGAGTAAACAGGTCGTGTAGGCCTGTACGCAATGAAGGGTGTAAAATCAGACTACACGCCATGTACTTGGTATTTACATGTCATGTAGTTAGTCGGTAGGTGAATAGTAATGTGGTGGGAGTAGCCGCCAGCTGAGCGATAATACACACCGTGTATTCAGAAATACATGTTGTGTACTCATGTTGATAGATGAACAGTGTGGCGGTGAAAAGTAGCCTCTAGAGGAACAGTTAAATGAAGAAAAAATTACACCCCATGTACTTAGGAGTACACACTGTGTAGTTTGTTTTTTTCATTTAAAATGCGCAGTAGCCTCCTCATTCGGCAGAGGAGTCTATAGACGTGTTTGGAGCTCGGGAGTAGAGCCCGGATCTTGGAGGAGCTCGTGATCGCACGTCGGGAATCCGTTTCTTCTGTCATTGATCTTGTTTGAACTTTGCGGATCTATATCGTTCTTGGTCGTTTTGAGAGGCGTCATTCACGTATATCAATCAGTGGAGATTGAGGTAGGTGTTCTGGTGTTTAATTCCAACTGTTGAGTGTTTTTGTGTACGATTGTACTACGCGCCCATGATTGGGGTGTCATATAGCGAAGGCCTTGGCTGTTTAGATATCTAGAACTGCATAGAAAATCTAATGATAAATATAAAATGTTGATTGGGATCATTACTTGGATCCAGGGCCACCCTGTGGGTGTGTTTCCCTTGTTTAGTCGTTTTTCCAGGTTACCTGTGGGTATACCGTGAATTTAGAATGCTTTGAATTTCATTGAGATGAATTTTATATAAATTGCTTGTTTATGTGTTGGGCTCAGCCCGGTGACTTTCTTAGCCTGAGGGTAGTATTTCATTTAGCCTACAGGAAACTTTTCTCATG
Organism: Viscum album; assembly: GCA_963277665.1. Taxonomy (NCBI): domain Eukaryota; kingdom Viridiplantae; phylum Streptophyta; class Magnoliopsida; order Santalales; family Viscaceae; genus Viscum; species Viscum album. The sequence goes on from OY728155.1 coordinate 1,741,448,130, forward strand.
CCTATGGGATGTAGTTAATGTGTTTTTGGGCGACACCTCGTACGCATGTGAGCAATATTCATTATTCTTGTGGGGAGTCACCTGCAGGTTTCGATTCTGATTACTTGAGGGTAAGGATTTTCATGTCTGTGGAAAACATTTACTTTGTATATTCATTGTGGTGATTTAATATGTTTCACTTGCCAAGATAAAGAACAAGATTGGAATTAATAAATTATTAACATAGTGTCAATGTAACTAGTAGAGATAGGTACTTTTGAGTAATTCCTTGTTTACTGCATTTTATTGTTGCATATTTTTGTTGCACATTTTCACTGACAGTTGGGCACATGCCTTTAGTGGTTGCCTACTGGGATTTATTTCTCACACCTTGTTTGGGTCATGTCTTCGGCTCAAACATATTATATTGCTGCAAGTATTGATAAGGGAAAGAGTCCCTATATAGGTACTTGATTATTGTGGAGGAGTGGGAGAGCATGGGACCAAGCTTAGGATCTCGAGGTGGATGAGTTCCTACTGAACCATTTTTTCCCTTTTTTTACTTGTACTCTGTATTGGCATATTCTAGATTGCAGTGTAACCTATTTTGGATAATTTCATAGACTTAGAAACATAACTCATTATCATATTTATATGACTTTTGTTATATTTTACTTCTGTACTGTTATTCATTTCAGTTGGGTATTGTTTATTGCTTCTATTTTTATATGTTTATATCTATTTCCGCTGCGCTACACATTGATAAATTAGGGCATAGTTTCCTCACTATCAGACCTAGGCCCTCGCTGCTAGTCGACAGCCTCTGGAATTTGGGGAAATTCGCTTGAGGTCATGTGACCAACCGGGTTCGGGGCACCGGTTGGGTGGCACCCGGATCCGGGACGTTACAAAGTGGTATCAAAGGAGGTTCTTTTCTTTGACTTACCATTTGGTTCCTATAGTCAAAGATGGGAAGGAATAGGTACTTGGTAATAATCTATGCCTGGGAGTAGCAAACACATGTACAGGGAAACGCTAATTTACCTCATGTTGAAATTTTTCTGATTTTGCAATTTTACAGTTGATTTGATTTTCACCATTGGGTGACGCACTTTTGGTGTGTTGTTATATTTTTGTACTTGGGTTCTATTTAGTTTCAACCCGATGAGATGAGGGAATTCCAATACATGCATCATTTAGGCACATGTTAGAATCACATTCCATGCATAGTTTCAATGCCATTTAGGTGCATTATAAATTTCATGTTGTTGTGATAGATGTTGTGCTAGTAAAAGCATGTTGTTGTGATAGATGCCTTGATAAAATACCTGCTATTTGATTAATTATTGTTATGAAAGTTTTTGAAGAAATGAATGAAAAAATTTTGTTCTTGAGGAGTATAGGCCCTCGATGACCGTAATTTGGTGGATCATTGACTTTTTACCTTGGTTATAACATGTAAAAGATGCCAAGATTTGATTCGTGGGGAGTATGGGCCCTCACGGATCGTAATTTGGCACATAGGTGTTGGTTTCAGTGTTTTTTGGGCTTCGGAGTATTTTTTTAGGCTTATTTTCTGGAAAACCCTAGAAGACACGCCGTGTAGTTTTTGAGTACATGTTGTTTACTCTTCTGTTTGGGAAGAAAAGAAAAAAATTATGTACACGCTGTGTACCGTATGTACATGTTGTGTAGTTTATACCCGTGTTATAGGTCGTGTAGGCAGAAACATGGGATAGGGAAACTTTGAAGACACATATCGTGTAGTTATTATACATGTTGTGTTGCATTGAACCTATGTCTGCTGTGTAAATAACAACACGGGTGGAGAAATATGACCATATACACGTCGTGTCAATGATGGACACGCCGTGTAGTTTGACTTGAGAATTTGGTCATGTAACTAACAACACGGGTCGGTGTTATCCTTCGAGTACATGTTGGATCCATGTGGAACATGCCGTGTTGTGTGAGCCATGTGTCCGGCCGTGTCACAAACAGCACGGGTCAATGAATCTCGTCGAGTACACGCCGTGTAGACCTTATACATGTCGTGTAGGCTCATTCAAAAGGAGAGTCGTGTGGCTAAGCCATGTAGAAGGACTCAGGCAAGGGAAGAAAATCAAGTACATGCCATGGGTGTGGACAACACGCTGTGTGTTTTGGAGTGTTACACGACCAGTGATGGTAGTTTACACGCCCATGTGAAAGACTTAAGGGAACATGCCATGTAGTTATTATACATGTTGTGTAGTCTTGTTTCATAAAACATAAATGTTTTCTTTCTCCTGTTCCCTTCTTACACTCCTTGTTTTCAGTCCTTGATAATCTTGATCTAAGGCATGTGTTTGACCATATAGAGTCATGCCACTGAGATGACCTAAAGTTGTTCTCCAGGAGAGTGGAAACAAGTATACTCCATAAACAGTAGGCCACAGGCTACCGATGGATCCTTCAGTATAGCCAGAAGTGGCGCCAACCGTTATATCAGACACAGGCGCGGAGGCATAATTTTGTGAAGTCTTCGTGCGTTTCATGCAGACCTTCCATGGAGCACCACAGGCTGCCACATCTAGGGCAGAGCTGACTCATATATTTCTGAAGCAGAATCCGCTTACGTTTTCAGGGGATGGCGGACCACAGGCTGCGGATGTTGATTCAATAAGGTTTTCCTTATGAATTTTCCATTTCTTCTTATTTTGAAAATCACAAACACCTTATAATTAAGCAAAGTGATATTTTACTTCTCTAAGGAAAATTTCATTCCTTAATGAAATTTACCCTAACCTAGATTTCCTTACTCATATCAATATTTTTCTTAAGTATAAAAATTGGATTCATACCTAAAACCTTGGAATCATATAATACTTAGATATGAATCATTCTGTTTTAGGATATGAATTCTGGATACGAACTCTAATGAAGTTCCATTCCGAATTCTGGATACGAATTCTAATGAAGTTCCATTCCGAATCCTAGATACGAACTCTGATGAAGTTCCATTCAGAATTTCGAGTACGAACTCTCATGAAGTTCCACTCTGAATTCTAGATACGTACTCTCATAAATTTCCACTCCGAATTTTGGATATGAACTCTCATAAAGTTCCACTCTGAATTCTGGATATGAACTCTTATAAAGTTCGACTCCGAACTTTTATGAGTTCGACTCCGAACTTCTACTAGTTCAACTCCAAACTTCCATGAGTTCAACTCTGAACTTTTTCTAGTTCGACTCCGAACTCTGTAAGTTCAAATTCTGAATTCTAGTGAAACCAGACACTGAATTTCCTTAGAAATTCAGACTCCGGATTTCTACAGAATTTAGGGTCCTAATTCCTATAAAATAGAATCTGAATATCTATTTATTATAGACTCTAAATTCATTTTTGGTTAGACTCCAAACTTTTATTTGCTTACATTTTGAACTTTAGTTTTACTTATTCTTACCATCGTTTCCTTAAAAAAATGTCGTGCTTTCAGTTATTAACTAACCGTTGGTTGAGTGACACATGTACAGGCCCTTCCGAAATTCAAGGTGAAATATGACCATTGGAGGAGGGAGCTGACCGTTGGAGCTTCACCTATAAATAGGAGCTAATTTTAATGAGCTCGAGACACAACACAACTGACAACACAACTTTGACACATCTTTGATATCTATGATTACATGCCATTTAAGTGATTTCTAGAGATAGAGGCTCTTATCAGCTCTCAAGCTTCGTGCAGAAAGTTTGAACGGCTTGTTCAAACTTTTCCTTGTGCAGACTTGCTTCGTGCGACTCCGATTGTTGGTGATTACAATCGAGTGCTTACGGGGATAGGAAGACAAAGGTTCAGACACCTTGAAGTTGAGGGCTTCCTTGCTGAGGAAGACAAAGGTGATGACTACCTGATAGTTGAGGGATTGCGGGGATAGCAAGACAGACTCTGATCTTCGTATCAAGGGCTAACCCTACTGTGGGTAAGACAGACTTGTTTGAAAGTATAAATCAAGGGTCCTTTATCCAAGGTTGTTGGATATCCTTCTCTTTGGGTTAAAAGAGTTATTCTTTATTACTTTTAGTTTTACTACTTGTTTTTTTGCTGCATTTTGTATTGTTAAGGAACGTATAACTTTCTTATACTTTCTTTTACTTGTACTCTGAATTAGTAAGATTCTATACGCTTTAAGGTATAATCTTAATCATTGTAACTATTGTTAAGTTCCATTTTTTGAATCACTATTCTAGAATCTAGAAAGTATTTAGTACTCATAGAGGTCTTGTGAATTATATTTTTTAACATTGTTAAACATAACCATAGAAAAATTCCCTTAAGGAATTTTAAAAGGTACAATTTACCCCCCCCCTGTATCTGAGAATCTCATTCTTATTTCGATCTTACATGTGGTATCATAGAGTATATCATACTCAGAGACATACCATCCTAACAGAGGAGCCTTGGATGGGTTCTATGCAGACTATTTTAGAGAATCTAGAGACGCCTCCTGGGCGGAGGGTCTAGCTCGCTACATATATGCTGCGTGATTTCACCAAGAGGTGGTGGGATGTTACCACCCAGACCGAACATCATCAAGACATGGAATTTGGAGATTTTCAGGCAATCTTCTATGAAGTTTTCTTCCCAGAGACACTAAGGGAAGATCTAGCTTGAGTGTTTGTGAATCTTTAGTAGGGAACTATGTCAGTGATGGATTATTCTTCCCGTTTTACCGAGCTACACTGCTTTGCACCTATTCTGGTGGGTGATGAAACGTTTAGGGCATGACGCTTTGAGGATGGTCTTCGATATGACATCTGAGCACTGGTGAACATCCTCTGGTTTCCTACAATACATGCTATTGTGAACCAGGCACTGATTACTGAGCAGAACCTACGAGAAGCTAATGGAGCAGGCCAGGGTAGTTCGGCATCAGTTTCTGGTACTATTTCTACCGGTAAGAGGAAGACACAGATGGATTTATCTCATGTTGGCAGTACTAGTCGGTAAAATTCTTCAAGTGGCCAGGTCATGAGCTACCAGTGTGGTAGAGAGGGGCAGAAGAGACCTCAGTGTCCACGTGACCCAGTGGAGTGTCAAGCTTGTGGCAGGATGGGTCATATGCAGTGCTTTTGCTGGGCATTTCCACCGGTGGCTACTGAGAGGGGTTCTTTGTAGACTCTGCATGTGGAGGCAGGGCCAACAGCTTCTTACCAGTCAGGGAATTAGGATATGTTGGGAAGTTCATACCGAGGTGGTGGTCATGGTCGTGGTAGCCAGACACCAAGATCTCAGAGACAATAGTGTGGGTCCGCTCAGGGCAGCTAGGTTGTGTCGCAGGGCCGCGACACTAGGCAAGAAAATGCAGTGCAACAGACCCAACAGGATCAGGATCCCATACCTTCTACTATCCAAGGTATAATTCTAGTTTCTCCAGTTTTTTCTTCAGTACATTTTAATATTGGTTCTACACATAGATTTATATTTGTGCCTGCTATGGAGAGCCTTGGGCTCTGTGTTTCTTCTTCTTCTGATGTGATTATGCTATACACTCCATTGGGGATTAGAACGGATGGTGTGCGTCAGTTCAAAGAGTTCCCCCTAGAGTTTGGTGGGTTTCACTTTCTATGGGACCTCTATGTCTTAGAGATGACAATCTATGACATCATTCTTGAGATGGACTGGTTGGTACCTTTTCGAGCCTTTGTAGATTGCTACCATCGCAGGGTGAGTTTCACGTCACCATAGGGTGGAGAGTTTCTATACAAGGGTGAATGGGATGTCCAAGAGAGTTGAGCTGGACTCAAGCATCATGGGTGAGGTGGAGTGACAGCCCAGATTGCGAGCTTATGTCTTGATGACCAAGGAATGTGTTAGAAGGATTTCCCTCCACTAGTTGATCATTTCAGGGATGTCTTCCTGGACGAGTTTTTAGGTCTTCCTCCACAGCGGGAGGTGGATTTCTCTATTGATCTAGTTCTAGGAGCAGCACCAGGATTCATTCCTCCTCATAGGATGGCAACACCAGAGTTATAGGAGCTCAAGAGGCGTTTGGAAGAGTTTCAGGCAAAGGGTTTAATCCGACCCAGTATATCTCCTTGGGGTTCTCCTATCATGTTTGTGAAGAAGGCAGACGGTACCCTCAAACTTTGTATGGATTATCAGAAGATGAACCAGTTGATGGTCAAGAACCAATATCCCTTTCCAAGGACTTATGATCTTTTTGATCAACTTCATGGAGCATGAGTGTTCTCGAAGATTTACTTGAGATCCTGATATCATAAGTTACACATTAGACCATTTGATATACCACTTACATCTTTTCGGAGTAGATATGGTCTATACAATTACTTGGTCATGCCATTCGGACTCACGAATGGGCCATCTGTTTTCATGGCTTTGATGAATCGTGTGTTCCACCCATATTCAAGTTCTTTTTCTGTAGACTTTGTGGGCGATATCTTAGTGTACTCTCACACTCGACACGACCATGCTACCCATCTTGAGATCCTTCTGAGTACACTAAGAGAGCGTCATCTATATGCTAAGCTCTCAAAGTGCCACTTTTGGATGGACCAGATACACTTACTAGGTAATATTATCTCAAAGGTAGTAGTTCCTATAGACCCAGAGAAAGTGAGAGTAGTAGTTTCCGGGGAGCATCATAAGAACGTGTTTGAGATACAGAGTTTCTTGGGGCTGGCTGGTTACTACAGGTGCTTTATATAGGACTTATTCTACTTATCAGCACCACAGATGGGTTTGACTAAGAAGGGTGTGAAGTTTTTTTGGTCAGAAGCTTTCGATATAGCTATTCAGAAGCTGAAGGGAAGGTTGACATCAACACCAGTCCTAATACTTCCAGAGCAAGGGAAGATCTATATAGTTTACTGTGATGCATCAGGTATCGGGTTGTGAGCTGTGTTGATGTAGGGAGATCGAGTAGTTGCATACGAGTCTCAGCAGTTGAGGTCACATGATGGTAATTACTTGACGCATGATCTCGAATTGGCTACAGTTGTTCATGAATTACGCTGTTGGAGACATTATCTCTTGGGAGAACATTTTGAGGTTTTTACGGACAACAAAATTCTCAAATATATATTTACCCCGCGTGACCTGAATCTGAGACAGTGAAGGTGGGTTGAATACCTTCAGTCTTCAGACTTCGAGCTTGCCTATACCCTTTCTGAGGGTAACGCAGTTTCTGATGCACTGAGTAGGAGGACTCAGTTACAAGCAGTGCAGGAGGCCAGTAGTGAGTGGCAGCTTATGGCTTTCTTCTCTAAAATGCATTTAGAGGTGCACGATAGTTTGGGGTGAGCCTATCTTTAATCTTTATTTGTGACTTCTACAGTTCTAGATAGAGTGATGATGAGACATCTATTAGATTCGAAAGGCCTAGTTCTACGGGAGTTGGTGGCAAGTGAGGACCCTCTTCCGGGTTAGACGATAGGCAATGAGGAGGTACTGTGAGTCCATGGAAGAGTATGGGTTCTAGAGGATATACGTGAGGATTTTATGTGGGAGTTTCATGCTTCAGTTGGGTAGTGCATCTCGGAGGTACCAAGATGTACCGTGACTTGAGACGTCATTATTGGTGGCTGGGTATCAAATGGGAAGTAGCTGGTTTTGTTGTGAGATGTTCCACCAATCAGTAGGTGAAGGCGGAGCATCAGAGGCCATTCAGGCTTTTATAAAAGTTACCCATTCTGGAGTGGAAATGTGATGATTTCATGATGGATTTCATGACAGGGTTGTCACGGTCACCTCGAGTCAGTGATCTTGTGTGGGTTGTTGTGAACAGACTTACAAAGGTAGCTCACTTTTTTCCGATCAAGGAGACCTTTGGTGTTGACGAGCTTGGAAGGTTGTATATCTGAGAGGTGGTACACCTTCATGGGGTCCCTCGTTCTATCATTTCTGATAGGGATGACCATTTTACATCCCATTTCTAGGAGATCTTTCAGATGTCACTAGGTACACAGTTTCTTCGGAGCACAGCTTACCACCCTCATATTGATGGCTAGTCAGAGTGTACGATACAAGTTCTTGAGAACATGATTCACGCATGTGTCCTGAACCTTGAGGGCTCTTGAGAGAAGCACATACCCATGGTTGAGTTTTCCTACAATAATAGTTTTCAGACAAATATTTATATGGTACCTTATGAGGCTTTATATGGTAGGCCATGCCGATCACCCCAACACTGGTTGGAGGCTGGAGAGGCAGGTTTTCTAGGACCATGTCTCATGCAGGAGACTTCAGAGCAGGTCCAGTTGATTCATAAGTGGATGGCTACTGCACAGTCTCATCAAAACTCTTATGTTGATCGCCGCAGATGACCCTTGGAGTTCGTAGTCGGGGATCAGGTTTTCTTACGTGTTTCACCAAGGTTAGGACATAGGCAGATCAGGAGATAGGGTAAACTTTCCCCAAGATATGTGGGGTCGTTTGAGATTCTAGAGAGAGTCCGGCCGATTGCCTATCGGTTGTAGTTAACACAGGGGTATTGGGCCATGCACGACGTCTTCCCCATATCTCAGCTGCGCCGTTATCACTCAGACCCATCTCACGTATTACAGACCGAGGAGGTTGAGCTTCAGGCCAATGTGTCCTTTGAGGTGCATCGAATTCGTATTGTTGATAAGAGCACGAAGGTTCCCTGAGGCTGGTCAGTTCTTCTTATACGGGTGTTATGGAAGCATAGTCGAGTGTAGGACGAAACATGGGAGCGGGAGACCGACGTACATGCTTAGTGGCTAGAGTTGTTCTGAGATTTATCTTCACCACCCTTGGAAGGGAAATTCAGGGTTAAATTTCTTTAAGGGGGAAAGTTTTTTAGAACCCGATTCTTATTCTTGTGGTAAGGGTTTCGTCTTTTCCTTTTTCCTTAATTGTTTTGAAAAAATAAGGAAAATGGGGGAAAATCCAAAAAAATTTGGGTACACTCCATGTACTTTTCAACAAACATTGTACTTTGGCCATGTGGGAAGGGTACACAGGGTGTGTAGGCCTGTCAATGATGAAGGCTGTAAAAACTGACTACATGTCGTGTACTTGGTATTTACATGCCGTGTAATTAGTCATAGGTGAATAGTAATGTGGTGGGAGTAGCCTCCAGTTGAGCGATAGTACATGCCATGTATTCAGAAATAAACGTCGTCTACTCATGTCGATAGATGAACAGTGTGGTAGTGAAAAGTAGCTGCCAGGGGAACAGTTAAATGATGAAAAGTACACACTATGTACATAAGATTACATGCAGTGTAGTTTGTTTTTTTAGCTTAAAATGGGTAGAATCCTAATCATTTGGTAGAGGAGGCTTTGGACGTGTTTGGAACTTGAGAGGAGAGGTCGGAGCTTCGAGGAGCTCCCGATCGCCCGTTGGGAATCCATTTATTCCGCCACTGATCTTGTTTTAACCATGCAGATCTACACTGTACTTGGTTGTTTTGAGAGGTGTATTTCACATATATCGATCAGTGGAGATCGAGGTAGGTGGTTTGGTGTATAATTACAACTTTTGAGTGTTTTCGTGTACCATTGTGCTACGCATCGATGTTTGGGTGTCGTATGGATGAGGCCTTGGCTATTTAGATATCTAAAACTGCATAGGTAATCTAATGATAAATATAAAATTTTATTGGGATCATTACTTGGATCCAGGGCCACCCTGTGGGTGTGTTTCCCTTGTTTAGCTATTTGGCCAGGTTACCTGTGGGTATAATGTGAATTTAGCATGCTTTGAATTGCCTTGAGAGGAATTATATATAAATTGCTTGCTTATGTGTTGGGCTTGGCCCGGTTACATGCTTAGCCTGAGGGAAGTGTTTCATTTATCCTGTGAGAAACTTTTCTCATGCTTGTGGGTAGTAGTTTCTCGGCCTATGAGTGACACCTCGTACGCCTGCGAGCAATATTCATTATGCCTATGGGCAGTCACCTGGGGGTTTCGATTCTGATTACCTGAGGGTAAGGATTTTCATGTCTCCAGACAATGTTTACTTTGTATATTCACTATGGTGATTTACTATGTTGAACCTACCAAGCTAAATCACAAGCTTGGAATTAATAAATGAATAATAAAGTGGAAATGTAACTGGTAGAGATAGGTACTTTTGAGTACTTCCTAGTTTACTACATTTTATTATTGTACACTGTTATTGCACATTTTCACTGACAGTTGGGCACGGGAAATTGGTGGTTGCCTACTAGGATTTATTTCTCACACCCTGTTTGGGTCATGTCTTTAGCCCAAAAAGATTATATTTCTTCAGGTGTTAATAATGGAATGAGTCCCTATACAGGTACTTGATTGTTGTGGAGGAGTGGAAGAGCATGGGACTGAGCTTAGGCTCGTGATGCGGCTGAGTTTCTGTTGCACCGTTTTTTTTCCTTTGTTGTACTTGTACTTTGTATTGGCATATTCTAGATTTTATTGTAGCCTGTTTTGGCTGATTTCCTAGACTTAGAAACATAACACATTATCATATTTATATGACTGTTATAATATTTTACTTCTGTACTGTTATCTATTTCAGTTGGGTATTGTTTACTGCTTCTGTGTTTGTATGTTTATATCTATTTATGTTGCGCTACACTTTGACAATTGAGGGAATAGTTTCTCCACTATCAGACCTAGGCCCTCGCTGCTAGTTGGTAGCCTCTGGAGTTTGGGTAAATGTGTTTGAGGTTATGTGGGCAACCGGGTTCGGGGCACCCGTTGAGTGGCACCCGGATCCGCGACGTTACAGGTTGGACCATTATTTTTGCGTAATAATAATAATAATAAATAATTTAATATAAATAAATTTATATATATGTGTGTGTGTGTGTGAATATAAGAACAATAAATGTGTTATAGGATAATGGTATAGTGATTGGAGTTTATGTGGAATGTGTGGGGATCAATTCCTAGTGGTGTATTTTTTTAATAAAGGGTATATAATAATGGTTTGAAAAAACTATAGGTATAGGTCTATACCCACAGTTTTACTAGATAGTGGGTATAGGTCTTTCCATTGAAATTTTATTCACAAATGGTTTAATAAGCATGGGTATAGCTCTATCTTGATGGCTTAAGCACCCACGGTTCATAGAACCATGGGTATAGCATATAACTAAGGTTTTCTGAGCTATGCCCATAGTTTTGAACCATGCTTATAGGTAAATATTCTGGTACTCAAATAAAAAGAACAAAATTAGATTATATTTGGGTGATGTTGTCCTGGACAATGATTAAATATTGAGGAAACAAATGGCATGAAATATGGAAAAAATACTATAAAAATTTTGGTTCCTAAAAACTTATCAAATCCTTAACTTAAAAAAAGTATGGGAATCACAGGAAAAAAAGATACACAATCCATGCTTGAAAATTAATTCATAGGTTGGAAATATACAAAATAAGGAGTCATACTTCAAGAATAGATCGATCTCTGGTGAAGAACATATCTACTAGTGATGATGATGAGGATCCCACTATGGTAATCATTCATCTCAAAAATCCCCTCTATCCTTCATCATTGATCCATATTCATGAGATTCCAATTACATTAGATCTATCACATTGTTTCCATCATCTCCTATGGTTATGTATCTGAACCAATAAGTTATTTATAATGTTTTTTATATGGATAGATATTAGTTATTAACCATTAAATAAAATAAATTAATCATTTTTTTATTTAATGCACTAAACAAAGGCTTCCCTCCACCAAACACTCGGTGAAGATTGAGTTTATATCACACCTAGGGTAAAACCTACATTCTAGAACCAACCACCATCTCAAATTCGGTATTCGAGGTCCCAATAAATGGGAAAATATTTATTTTAAAATAGTATTAAAACATGATTTAATATTTTTAATATTTTAATTTCAGGGTCCTGCAAATACTAAAACATGATACCAACTCCAAGGAAAAATACCTAGATACATGAAAAAATATTCAAAGGATATAATTCAAAAACTAGTGCTATTACATTCTCCACACCTTCACGAATTTTCTTCACAAAAATCAACGTCAACAAAAAATAGTGAGGTTATTGATCCCACATCTGCATATCATACTCCCATAAGCTCCCATGTATGCTCCCATGCTGCGAAACTAATCAAACTAGGGGAATGGTAGGTCCACATAGTATTTTATACTATTGATACTCGATCACCACTGGGTACTCTGTAATGGTATACCCATCCTAAATGTCCATCTCACCATAGTTGATAACGTGTGATAGGTTGTGCACGTATCTACTCAGTCGTGGCACATTGAAGACATAATTCCCTTGGTCCCACTATGAGGGTACATCCAAGTGTTAATTAAGTTCACCAACCCCATTTAAATTCTCATATAACCCTATGAACATTGGGATAATATTTCTACACCAACAAGACATTGCAATTCATGTGATCCGGAGACTCTCAAAAATATATGGTTTCGTTGCTTGAGAAAAAGGTCTACGGTGTTGGTCTGTGAAAGAATTATGTCAATACTGAGATTTTCCTAAATACTCTTACATCACTTCAAACTTTATTCTATATAACCTAAACCAGTTATAGACCAATAATAAATGTATCTCTAACCTCATTCCACCACAACGGTGACCTCCAAGGTCTCCCATAATGAGACTCAATTGGTTCCATGTCGATAGTGGAGTGATAACTAATATTATAATCAATATACTCTAGTGGTAAGTGATCCATATATATCTCTATGAAAACCAACACATGGACTCATGATATATCCTCCAAAACCAGAAATATATTCTCATTCTAACCATTTTTTTGGAGGGAATCATCATGATCATCCTTAACTAGGTCCCAAAAGCCTCCTGCAGCCCTCTCTAAAATAGCGATGCATACTGAGCATCATGGTCAGATATATTCATCATGGGAACCACATGAAATAGAATATCCGCTTAAAAATAAAAAATTTAGTGACTCAATATTGACATACATAGATATTACATCATTTTAGATTAAAATTCACCACATTACAAAAATACATGCCTGGGGACCGGGATAGTTTAGTATCTTGAGAAACATAGAACAAAATATTCTAACTCAGTGAAAGACATTCAATATTTCTCATAAAGATCTTCTCATTTACTACTTCTACATAAGTCCTTTCTTTATAACCTGGGGAAAGGAATCCTAATAAAGGGGAGATCTCATATGCTCAATAAGGGTAAAAGAAGAGATATATATGAATAACATGAGCATAATGGTATAAGAACATGAGAATGACATTTTAAGATCACACACTACATATAAAAGTTCATAAAAATGAGTCATGTAATAAATATGGTAATTTGATAATACATGAATCATAAGGTAATCAAGATCATAATCCATGAAATCCTAACATAATAATAAGAAATATAATATGTGGAAGATATATAAGAATATAAAATTATTTACATATTAGTCAAGGAATTTCTTCTAAGGACATATTATTAGTTTTTATTCACTCTCAATACCATCTTGGAAGTCATGGTTCACTCCCATGACCATATTAGTAGTCAAGGTTCACTCCCAATACTATCTTAGTGCAAAAAAGTCCTTTACTAAAGTGAGTTCACTCTCTATTCAATCCATGTCTATCTCATGAGATATAAATCTTTACCCAATGAGTTAGAGGGAGATATATGTCCCACCCATCTCATAACGAATTAATACATACATGTTCCATAAGATCATAAACAGACATATCGTAACCCAGGAAATGAAATGGATAACATAAACATGTAATTATATCATAACTGGTGGAAAAGATATAGGTTTCATACTCATTTCATCATAGTATATCCCGTGAAAAGAAGTGGGATTCATAAGCATATAACCAATGAAATTTAAAAGGTTTTCATAAACATATGACCCATGAAAGATAAATGTGTTTCATTCATATATAACCTGTGAAAGAGAAATGGGCTTCATAAACATATTGCAATTAAAATGTTAACCATCTAGAGGAAGAAACTGAATCGATACTCTGGATCATTTCTAACAAAAAGGCATGAGTAACACTAATGGATGTCATCTTACCTAGAAAATAATTTTTAAAGTTACTTTAAAAACATTTATTGAGGAAAATATTAATTATTATTTGAAAAAATATTTTTAAAACATAAATCCATTAAAAACCCTTTTTCTTTGAAAATAATTTAAAAACTTATAAATATTTCTTGAACACATTTAAAAAAAATTAAATACTTTAAAAAAAATATAAATAATTCTTAAAAAAAATTAAAAACGTTTTTACTTATAAATATATTTAAAACTTATAAATAATCTGGAAAACATTTTGAAACCCATTTTCCTTGAAAACATATAAAAAAGATTGAAAAAATCCGTGAAAACTTATAGAAGAAGCTTGAATTTTTTTTTAAAATATTTTACTTGAAAAATAACAAAAGAAGCCTGAAAACATTTTGAAAAATTTTTACCTTAAAATTTTATAAAATAAACTTGATAAAAAAAATAAAACCTTTTTCCTTGAAAACTTTTAAAAGAAGCTTCAAAATTTGTTGAAAATCATTTTGCTAGAAAACAAATAAGAGAAGCTTGAAAAAAATTTGAAAGTATTTTTTATTGAAAATATTTTGCAAAATTATAAAAATTTATGATAACAAATTAAAAAAAATTAAACCTAAATATTTTTTAAGTACTTTTTTTAATATAAGGTTTTATAGAACACAGATTTTCAACATAAGGGAGATATAAATTTGAATTTTATTTAAAACACTTCATTAAATATCTTTAGTATCAAAGAGTGAAAAATGGTACCAATACATGAAGATATCCTGAATAACTGCACTATAATAAATTTAATGAGTTGTATTGAGATATGGATCATAATATTTCATCAATAGATGCATAATCATGAACAATCCCAATAAATTATTAGATTATAGAAATAAACTATTACCACTTTGGTAACTTTGAGTCATATTACACATGATATAATAACACTAAATAAAGATTATAATATCATTAATTAATTATGTTGATAATATAACATGTATAAGTGTAGTTTATACACCTCTTAGAATATAATATGTTTATATCATGGCATGTAACTTAAAGAAGAAAAATTGAGACCAAACTACTTTACGATCTGGTAACTTTTGAAACATAAACCCTATGAAAGAGATATAATCATATGGATAGGTAAATACCCATAAATTTAATTATAATAATCCTAGAATAAATTCATTGGTAGTATATACACCATAAATAAGAAACTAGTGGGGAACATCACATTTTTCTCATAGATAAAAAAAGTGAGATGAGAAAAACCTTACCTTAAGACTTAACTCTCAATGTACTCATTCAAACATCCTATATAATAAGTATACGTTTATTATAAATCTATCATAGAATCATATTCATATATGTGATACCATATATTAATTACTTATGACTTTATAATAACCGTTCATCAATAACTCCAAGCTAAAGTTTCGTTATGGGTGTTAACCGTCTTGTTTTTTATACATGTTTGGACCTGTTATTCTTGATCATCTTACTTAGGTCATGATTTACATATTTATAGAACATAAAACATGATAAAATATCATATTTATTCAATATATAAATATTTATAATAATATATAAACTATATAAATATGAAATGGAACACACCGTTCATGGAGACGGTAGGTCGTACGTACGCATGAACGATGTTTCCATTTAATCGTCATTTTTTTATAAAAAATTAAATGAAATATATATATATACATATATTATCATAAAATATAATTATTATTTCATATTTATCATATAAATTTATTAAACACATCTTTAATACATTCCATGTAAATTGTGAATGAATCACCTCGTTTCGAGGAGGCGGTAGTCTGCACGTCCATAAACGAAGTCATCCTTTTTTTAAAAAATGTAAAGCATGAAGGTATATTTTATATATAAATTAAATAAGATTAAATAAATAATATATATAACATATATAATATAAAATCATATTTTCCATCATAATTATTAACCATTATAGGTGGTAAACACAAAAAATAACATCATTTCATGAGGCGGTAGTTCGACATACACAAGAATGGTAAGTCTGTTACCCATTAGAGGGAAGTGTGTGTATGTGTAGGTAAAAAAACTAGAAGAAAAAAATATTAGTATATTTATGATACTTATTTTATTATATAACCATAGAATAATTAGGGTTGATGTGGTGTAGAAATATAATAAAAGAAAGTATCATGAGGAAGCATGTTACCTCTTCTTTGGGTAACTACTTTTGGTTTGAACCAAAGGTCTTTATTAGATGGATTTATGACCAAAATTATGGTTAAAGGAGTAAGGTAGGGATGTTTTGAGGATATATTATCATATTTGTTCTATAAAAAATTACAGTTTTAAAAAAGTGGGAGGGGTGAGTTCCATTTTATAGTAGAGGATGAGTGGCATTCTTGTAAATTTTTGAAAAGGAAAATCCACCCACATTTTTTCAATGAAAAGTGACACCAATAATGATCCCAAAAATATAAAAGTTAGTATTGGGGAGAAATATTTCCAGAAAATATATTTTTTACAATTTTCTAGGTAATGTTTTCCCTTAAGTTTAAGGTTTAGTCCTTTGTTAAGCTAATTTTTCTCTTAATCGTTGAGATCAATTTTAATCAATTTCACTAATATTTTTGGTCAACAAATAAGTTAAACTTATAATTATTTATAAATTATTATTATTATTATAAATATAGAATCCATTTTTCCAAATTATAATCCTTATAAGAGGTAGAAATTAATTCAAATTTAGTCTCGCGGATGGGACGATAAAGCAGATTTTTTAAGTAAAAATGTTCAAAAGTTTAAAATATTTTTATATACAATTTAAATGATAAATTTATTACAATGACAAAAATTTGATAAATTTCTGTATAATTATTCTAATTTAACTTTAAAAAAACAAAAAGGTAATTTAAACTTTTAAATAAACTAGAAAAATAAGTATTTTTGAATTAAAATTCAATATTTATAACTACTCATCCAAAAATGAAGTTTTTTAGATAAATCCCAAAAATTAACCCTAAGATAATATTGAAATTATGAATTCAAAAATTAGTTTTATTTTATAAAATAAAAATTATAAAATTATTAAAAATCAAATTTAAAATGGGTTCGCCGTTAAAAGGTGGTAAAATTACCTTTTAGAAAAATACATGATTTTATTCATAAAAATGGATTTATTCTTATATTATACCTATAAAATATATTGGATAAGTATCAAAAAAAATTATCATATATATAAAATATAAATTTTATTAAAAACATTAATCAAAGGTTTTTTTTGTTTGTTGAGATAAAATTGTGTTTGTACATAGAAAAAAACTTATCTTAGAAAAGTGATTTCTTTATTTTCAAATAGTTATTACAGTCAATTATAATAATTGATAACCAAAGAATTAATTTTATATACATTTATAAATAATATTTTCACAAATTAGATAATATTATTTGTAACTTCCTTTCCAAGGCCTATTTGGTATCTATAATAATATATTAATAATCGTGTTAATACTATATTGTAGTTTAGGAAAACTCAGTCTTGTGTATAACACATGATATTTCAGGGACTCAGTATTTTCTGTAATACAAGACAAATATACTATTGTGTGTATGACAATATAATCTAAGTTTTTTGTTTGGAACAATATTCACATGGTGTTGCGTATAACGCAATCCAAACATATTTCTTTTATAAAAAAATATATCCATAGTTATGTGACTTGAGAAATATCAAAAAGAATAAATTAATTTGAAAAAATAATTCAAAAAACATCAGAAAATTACATTATACACTCCTTAAAAGAAACTTATCCCTCTAAATTCATCTACATTTTCAAATGTTTAATACTTAAAAAATCATTTCATTGAAACCCAAATTGTAAAAATGAGTACCAAAAAATCCTTTAAAAAGAGAGTTAGAACCCTAATGGTTACCCACACTAACTCATATGTATTTGTATAATGAATAGAAGTAAAGTTTGTACCAAGATTAAAATGTAAATAAGATAAATATCATTGATCATCAACAAGTTAATAATCAATGGAAAGTTAAGGATGTCAAAACCACAGATCTGTGATGATTTATAGGGCCGTTGATTAAACAGAAATGAAGGTATTAGGATAACCCTTTTCCAATATAATTTTTATTGAGAAATTATTTTACTATATAAGTATATAAGGAAATATACTTACTTTATTTTATTCCTTTTCATTTTAACAAACTCACCTTATGATTGTTCCTTGATCGATTTCAACTTCATCTCTTTCTCTAAGAAATAAAGGTGAATTTGCCATTCTTGAAGCATTAGAAAATCACAAGATCTATAAATAAAATGTTAGGTAATTACATCTTTCTTTATCAAAACTAAAAGGTTATAAAAATTTGTCCAATATGTATAAATACTCATAAGTTTTATAATACTTTAATCTCAAAAACTTCATCTTAATGTTAACATAAACCATTCGATAAATGGTTAACCTTGCAACCCTTAGAGAAGATGAAAATCAAAAACCATAGAAATAAGGTTACTAAATCAGATTAACATCGATCCCCCTTATATAATAATGTATCTCTTTTCTATTACATTCCAAAAATTTGAATACTCTCATCAAATATTTTCTTAAAACATGGAAACACTACTATAAAATGAGGTTTTCAAGACCCTTTACATCAGTGACCACCATTGGCGGTCGCTATTGGTTCCCCATAGCGACCACCAATGGCGGTCTCATGGATTCTAAATAAAAATCCCACCTCCCCCCTCCCACCTCACGCCTGATCCCAAAACTTTTCTCCTGCATCCTCCTGTCCCCTCCCTCGATGCACCGATGCCGCTATCTACCCCGTCCCTCATGGCACTGACGACGCCACCCCACCAATGCCGCAATAGATCCACCTTAGGCTCCCAGCTAATGCTCTTTCCCATCCTTTCCATCACCGCACTTTATGTCCCCTCCCTCGCTGCACCTCCTCCACCTCAATGTCTCCTCCCACGGCTCCCCGTCACCGTCGATTCCCTTCCCCTCCCTCGCTGCACCACCTTCAACTCTATCTCCCTTCCACTTCCCCTCATCTCCCTTGAAACACCACCTTCAGATCCCCTCCCTTCTGAATTTGTCGCTCTATTAGGTATTCTCTAATTTCCATTTTAGGTTTTTAATTTTTAATAATTTACACCACACATTTGGCATGCATGAAGATTTTATGAATATTGTGTGTGAATAAAAAGTGGTTAAATGTAAGTTCATGTTTATACGGGCTTATGTGCATGAATAATTATGAAAAAATGTTTGTTGATAGTGTGTGTATGAGAATAATTCACACTTTACTTGATGTTGGAATTTATATACAATGTATATTTCATGTATATATTGAATTGATTTATATTAAGTTATCTTGTTATTTGATTTATACCATTATTGAGTTTATCACATGTCTCTCTATGTGTGTGTATCCCATGAGAAAATGTTTGAGGTTTGAATACATGTGTGTGCTTACATAGCCCATGATACCCATGTTTATGTTTGATCACATATGTGTGTTTTGATACTATATGTTATTATTAATATTATATGTTATTCCTCTATGTGATATTCCATGTTTCAACATAACGTACTTTGTATATTTTATATTGTGTTGTTCTATGCATGGTAGCAATGTTACAGGTGTACTTATCATGGCTCAGTATCCCTTAAGGGAGAGAGTGATAAGATAATGTATGTTCCATGAAGATTGGATTGAGATATATGATGGGGTATATTGGGTTTTTTAGCCTCACATAGTGTTATGGTAGACTTATGTGATCTGAACCTTGAGGTGACAATGGGGCATGATGGTATTCAAGGACATGACTTGGGATGTAGTTCTAGGATACAAAGGCCCAAGGGAGTGTAAAAATGTGTTGTCCTTATGAATTAACTTAGAGGTATATGGGTATTTATGTCCTTCTATGGTTGGAAATGATACTCTTAATTTTTTGTTTTGGAATACATGACGTGACATTGTGGTTTACTAAGTTCATTAATTTTTTTATAAATACACTTCCATCATATATCCAAATAAAATAGTGTATGACCACTCTGAATGTGGTTGTGTGTTTTATTTCATGCACATTTATTTATTATCACAACATAAACTCTTATACCATTGCTCATGTGTTAATGACAAATTGGTTGTCTCCAAATCCTTTTATATTCCCCCCAGGCATAGGCATCTTGATGCATGTGAAGACTTCATAGTCTAGGATACAATAAAGGGAAAGTCCCAAATGATAAGGGAGAGGATATAGAGAATGGGGTTTAGAGGTATAATTGGGATCGAATTTAGAGTGATGTATCAATATTTTTTCACATTCTTGTTATTTCCCACACTTTTATTGACCTAACACTTTGGGGGTACTTGGGTATTCACTATATGACTTAAGATACCTACCATGGATTATGATTTTTAATTGTTTATTGACATTATTATGTTATTGTTTATCCTTTTATTTATTGATACTAAGGGTATATTTTATACACTGAGGAAATTCAGACCCTTACTACTATTAACAGACATCTTACATAATAGGATACCTGCTTGAGTCAATGAGGAACACTGTCTTGGACCCTGAGATTCTACATGCGGCATCATATTCATTGTCCAACATATTCTCTATTGATAACATAACTCAAGATATATTGGTATTTTTTTGTTATAGAATTGTATATATTTGATTTTATATTTGATATAGATTTTTTAGTTTTCCATAAATTAGAGATTGATTTCTATCTTTGATGGTTAATCATTACTACCTCTAATGGCACAAAGGAAGTGTGAATCCAAGATCCAGTGAGACATTATTTGTTCAATGATATAGTTTCTCTAATTTTGAGAAGACTGTTCATCACTAATTGATTTTGGGCACTTTCATCACAAATTATATTTTTCGATTTATTGGTAGGAATTAACTTAGTCGCCAAGGATTATAGTTCAAGATTTGTATTTGATGAATTTTTTCATGTACCACATACACATGTAGGTTATTATGTTGGGTTTCATTTTTTTAGCATTTTAATTTCTATAGTTAGAGTTACTTTATATGTTTTGATTATAGTGTATCAAAATTAATGCATTTTGATATTAGTGTACCATGGATTTCTTACTGTTCATGTTGGTTTGTTATTTTTTAGTATTCCCAATATATAATATATTTTTTTCTTAACTGATCGACACCCCCACCCATCTGATCAAATGAGTTAAGTAATTTCATCATATATGACCCATGATCTATCCAACTCCATATTATAAAGAATGATATATTGAAAGTAACCAATGATCATGTTTACAGGAAGAGAATATAATTAGTGTGATTCGCTTTATGGAAACACACTTTAGAACCAAACCTGAAATTCACAGCTCAATACTGAAAATCTTGTTGTGGATGACCCAATCAGTTACCTTAAGATAAAAATTAACCAATGATTGTTCAAAATTAAATATTTGTGAAGAAAAATTATTATATAGTATGTTTGAATAATAAGATTCAATAACTATAATATTCCTTTCTTAAAAATGTATACTTTATGGAATTATAGACCAAATTCATTCTCAATATAGTTTCTTCATTATACATATTTTCATCTACTGTTTTAGGAGTTATAAAGTATTTCATTTCCACTTTTTAAAAAAAATAAAAATATGGTTTGGGACTCTTGAATATAGAATCATCATTAGATTTACCATACCAACACGGTGGCGATGACATGGGATTTCACATACCTTCCATTATTGATTCTCAGGTTCATTTTATAGAGATATAAATTGTTTATTTTATCAATGGTCCACATGCAATTGATCAGTTTTTATTTTATGTATATTTTATATGAAAAATGTATGTAATATGAAGTCTTGTATAAATGTTGTTATACAGATATTATTATGGATAAGAGTTGGATTAATCTTATAAATCAAACCTCTAGAGATTATTTCAAGGGAATTATGTAGTTTATTAAGTTCACTGGAGTATTTCAATGTGACTATATTAGTTTTACAAGTAGAAAATGTGAAAATAGATATCATTTAACATAAGATACCATGAGTGAGCACCTATTATTGAATGGATTACTGAAAAATTATAATAGTTGGACTCGTCATGGGTAAGAATATATTCGTTTTCAAAATACAGATCCAGTTCAGATGGATGTTGATGTGAGGATGAATGATCCAATGCATTAAATGCTTACTGAAATGGTACATAGGTTTGTCCCTGAAGGCATTGACATACAGAATGTTGCGACTGGTGAGATAAATTTTCACCCCTGTGAAGATCATGATTCGAGGAGGTTTTATGAAGAACTTAATGATGCAAAAATAGAATTATATCCTTGATGTACTGCTTACAATAAATTTTCATTTATCATGGAGTTATTGAATTTGAGGACATTGAATTAGAGGTCAGACACATCATTCAACATGTTGTTGGTGTTATTTAAAAAGATTATTCCCTTTGATTCTAAGATTCCTAAGTCGTATTACTATTCTCGTAAGTTGACAGAGAACTTAGGTTTTACATATGAGACCATAGATGCATGTGAAAACAACTGTATATTTTTTAGAAAATAAACTTACCATTTGAATATTTGTACAGTCTGGGGCACTTATAGGTGGAAAGAGAATAGGAGAAATCAGACTCATCAAAGTTAGACTGAAAAATAGGGAAACCCGATTGTTGTAAAGAAAATGTGTTACTTTCCCATAAAGTTGTGGTTGAAAATATTTTTTATGCTATCTAAAGATTATAATTTAATGATATTTCATGCTAAAATAAATATGGAAAGTGTTATGTTAACCCACCTAGAAGACTCTCATGCATGGATGGATTTTGATAACAGATACCCTAATTTTATAAAGATGTTTGTAATGTCTGATTGGGGATGGTAGCATATGGTTTCAATACAATCATGTATATGGTTGGTGAAACTCATAACGCATGGCTCAGGGCGTTGGTTCCATATAATCTTCCCCTGTGGCTTTGTATGAAGCAACAATTTATATTACTTTTCACTCTTATTAATGGACCTAGAAGTCTAGGTGATAAGATCGATGTTTACCTTCAGCCATTGATTGATGAGTTGAATGAATTTTGGAGTGATGGTGTGATGGATTATGACTATGAAATGAATGAAATGTTCAAACTATAGGCTTATTTATTGTGGACAATCAATGACTTCCCAGCATATGCAAATTTATCAGGTTCGAGTACAATAGAGGAATTTTCTTTCCCTTGTTTCAATAAAAGTACAAAAAATATGTATGGATTACACATTCCAAAAAATGGGCATACATGGGTCACATATGTATTCTCCCCCCTCATCACATATTCATAATGTACAGAGTGACATTTGATGGTTCTAGAGAGTTTATCCTAGCACCAAAGACCATGACAGGAGTTGAAATGTTATCGTGGATTGGGGAAGAAAACATCTGCATGGTATATGAATTTCCAGATTTGGTTTCTCATCTATTAACTAATATTTGTAGTGTGGGTAGACAACGTAATCACAATTGGAAAAAGAAAATTATTTTTTACAATATCCCCTATTGGAAAACTTAAATGCTTTTGCATAATTTGGATGTCATGAACATTGAAAAAAATGTTTCTGATAATATATTGTGGACTATTTTAGGTGTTAGTGGAAAATAAAAGGACCATGTTAATGCATGTCATGATTTGGAAGAAATTGGATTAAGGTGACAGTTTTATTTATAGTCATTTGAGGGAAACAAGGCATATATTCTTCTTGCACAGTGTACGATGACTAAAAAGTATGATACATTTCTTTCCATTTTGAAGATTCTCAAGGTGCTTGATGGTTACTATTCTAATATTTCAAAGTGTGTGAATATGAAGATAAGGACATTGAAAGGGTTTAAAAGTGATGAAAATCACATACTACATCAGCAGTTGATTCTAATCACAATTTATGATTGTTTAACCCCCAATGTTGTTCAACTGTTTATTGAGATGGGTAATTTTTTTAGACAGCTTTGTTTAATAAATAACCAAATGAGTGATTTAAAAAGTTTTCAGAGATGAATTGTACTTATGCTTTTCCACTTTGAGAAATTGTTTCCCCCCCCCCTCTTTTTTTATGTTATGGTTCACTTGAAAGTGAACCTAACTGATGATGTAATGGTTTATGGTCTAGTGAAATTAAGGTGGATGTATCTTATTGAGTGGTATTTTAATACATTGAAATGTTTTGTATGCAATAGATCTCATCCAGACGAATCAATATCCAATGGTTATTTTATGGATGAGTGTATTACTTTTTGTGTAGAATATATTATAGATGTTGAAATAAATTTAGATAATCCATATTGGATTCATGATAGTCCTGTTGGAGAAGAACCCATATTTGATATGGACAACATCTAGCGGATACAATCACATCGATATATCTTGTTCAATACTCCATCAGTTGCACCATTAATGTAGTAAGTGTCTTATCCCCTTTATTCTTTAACTTTTAAATGTTTTTTTTTGAAAAAGTTGATAATTTAAACATCATGTTATCATTTGAAGTAAACTCATTTATGATCTAAAATAAGAGATGTCTCATGCGACTAAGTATCAAATTCAAAAATTTCATTATGCGTCATTTCATGATTGGTTCAAGGATTTCTATACATATAAATTGATTTTCATTATGAGTGAAGTGTTATACTAATTTATTTATGCAGAAATCATTATTGAATTCTGTGAATTATGTAGGTTCATAACCTAAGGGAGTTAGGTGACCCCATGCTAACTGAAGAATTTATCCTACTAGCTGAGGGTCCATATATAACAGCTCATCATTAGAAAGTTATAGATTCTAATGGATTTAAATTTCACATTAAAGATGTTAAAGACAAATGAGCATCACAAAATAGTGGCATTGGTTGTCTATTCGTCAATTCTGGTTATTACTATGGTCAATTGACAGACATCATTGAAGTTTTATATTCACACATGTTGAAGTACATATTGTTAAAGTGTAATTTGGTTGATCCAGTGCATGGAAGTAAAGTCGATAAATATCTATTTACATTGGTGAATTATGACTATATGTTATATATAAATGAACAAGTTGATAATGAACCTTTAATTTTGAAAACTCAAGTGGAAAAAGTATTCTTCAATACATTACCTCTGAATCCTAGTAGGAAAGTTGTTGTGAAAATGTCCCAGCGAGGAGTGTTTTATTTGAATAAGATGAACCCTAGATTGTTCCCTTTGTTCCCAACATCCTGATCAATATACCATAATGAAAGGTATAATTGTTTTCCCGCTCTTCAGTTTAAATATTTTTTTTAAATTGTTTAAAACAACACACAAGTAATTTAATACATAATAATTTTTATTTATTATCAGTCAAAATCAACCCTAGCCCCTGGACAGCCCCCCCCCCCCCTCACACCCCCCTCCCCCTCCAACAAGACAGCCCCCCACCCCCAGCCCCGGAGAACCCCCACTCTTAACAAGAACCTCATAAAATTAAACATGGCTGATAAATAGTGAAAGCCTTGGGTCTATTCTTACTAACTTCATACAAATAATCAAAGGTCGGTTTCTTCTTGTCGTTCTCTAGAAAAATGAGAGAAGTACCATTTTTCTATTTCTCTTATTTTGATCTCAACCAAATATATATTCAATTTATTCTCTAGTAGGATCGAGTTCTATTCAAAAATATACCACTGAAAATCTCTATTTAATCAATAAAATAGGTGTAAAAATATACAGCAACAACACCTTACGGCATATCTCACCCCCAGACATCCCACCCCCCCAAAACTCCCCCCAAACTGCCCCCCTGCATAGTCCCTCCCCTTCACCTAGACACCCCTCCCACTGGACAGCCCCACTCCCAACCCCCGGACAACCCCACTCTCAACCCACATTCACAATATCTCTTTCTCCACCTGGACACCCCTCTGCACTATCCCTCCCCCTCCACCTAGACAGCCCCCCAGAAATCCCCACCCCCCCCCACCCCCAGATAGCCCCATTTATAAATAATTTTTCTATCCTTTTTTGTTTTATTAATAAATTTACAAGTTTTATTTAAAAAAATAAAATTTATCTTTTTTTCACTTTGGATGATCCCATTACCAATGTTTTCTATGACTACAGGCATGTCAGGGGAACAAGCAGCAGATCCACATCATCCATCTAAGCCATCTACGTCTCAGGGTCGAGGTATGTTTGAATGTAACTGTGTTTATATATATATATATATATATATATATATATATTCACATTTTTCAAATTATGTATAAATTTTTTTTCAAAAGGATCAGACTCGACCGTTTCTTCCTCTCATAAGAGAGGCCCTGGTCTTTGCATTTCATCATGGAATTCCGACATGACCTCTGAAGTTTCATTTGATGAGTGATTTCTTCTTGCGGGACTGATAGCCCCTGCATTTATTATTCATCTGGGTCATATCATACGTGAACCACATATATTTCCATTTACCACACATGAATGGGCTTATATCCCTCAGGATACATTTGATCGACTTTGGAGGGATGTTCGGGTAAGAAGACCATTTTTGTTTCCTCCCTATGTTTAAAAAATACTAACATGTGTGATTTTTTTCTTAAATAGAATAATTTGAATGTGTGACCTAATTGTTTTCATCTGGTGTGTATGGGAAAATTACTTAATATGTGTAAATAATATAAATTCATAGTCAAGAGGGAGCATTGGGTCCCAAACATGGGTGCCCCAGACATTCTGGAAAAAGTCCCGAGAGGTGTTCTTTCGTCTCAGTGGCATGGCTTAGTTGAATATTGATCTAATGAGTCCATTTTGGTTAGTATATTTATTTTGTTATGTATATTTTCAATAATTTGTGGCATTATATTTGTTTGAAATCTGAATTATTTGAATGTTTGAGGTGTCTACACACCATTCTGAGAATTGAGCATTATAGGGACCACCTCACATGCTCAGGACTCCTCACGTGTCTCAGATATGACATGATGTATTTATTATATATTTTTTAATTTATTATTTAATGTGGTTTTGTGTTATATTTTTATATTTTATTAGTTTATAGTTATAGTAGAAAAGTGCACTGACTGATAATATGTCGATGTGGATGAGAACTCGTGATCGAAATGATCCAGAGGTTGCAGATCTTATAGTGAGTGATTATTTACTCATTACCAATACTTACATGAATCTATATATAAACATATATATGTATATATATTTTAATATTACACAGGGTCAATTTGAAGTTGAGTTAGAACAGCTACCAGAGGACCAGTGACAGCTTCCCATGCGAAGGGATGAGATTTTCCATCACATTATTGGTCGTGACGGACATGGATATAGTTTGACCTTTGGAACAGGGATCCCTCATTCTGTATTATCATGTACTGAGGTTGTTGGCCCTGCTATTTTTCAAATGAGACAACAGTTATCGTATTTCAAGGCACGGTTGCACGCTTCTCAGGAGGTAAATGCGCAATTGATTGCTGAGGTGAGAACGTTGTGGGAATATGTGTGTTTGGGTGATGGTACATGGGATCATACGATGTAGGTTTATACTGAATTTATTTATTTACTTTCTATTATTTTTTTATTAAAATATTTATAATTTTTATTTTTTGCAGGCCCCTGGAACTCCAGATGGAGGTAGCAGCCACTAACACACATGACACATCATATTCACATGGTGTGTTTATTTTATATTTATTATTTAATTACTATTATATACTGATTTAGACTTTAAACGTAGAATTATTTGAGATTAGAACAATTTATGTTTTTAAAAATTCCAAAGTTTTTTATTTTTAAGAGTATGATCAGTAATTGGATATTTTATTGTGATAGATAATTTATTAGAATCCCCATTGGGGTATAGGAATTAAGATAGGTGGACCAATGGCTTAATGTCCTAATGGACTTATGGCCCAATGGCCTAATTGCCTATTGTAGTAAAGGAAGAATGTCCTACTGGCCTATTGGTCTAATTATCGAATGTCTAAATACCCAAATAGCCCAAATAGACAAACTCCCCAATGGACTGCCACCCTGCGGACGGACCTTCACCCCGCGGCCAGACCGCCGCCCCACGACCGGACATCCGCCCCATGGCCGGACCACCATCCTCAGCTGAGCCACCCTACGGCCTCGCGGCCTCGTGGCACCCTCCACGGCCTCGCGGCCACCCACATCCCTCCACGACCCCTCACGGCCTTCCAGGCCGGACTGAGCAGGCTGGGCCACCTAGCGGGTCAAGACGGGTCGACCCGAACCGGGTCGACCCAGGCCGGGTTGGACCGAGTCGGTCTGACCGGGTTGGACCGGACCTGGGCCCATTATGACCCATTTACTTTCTATTGGCCTTAACTTTAGTATCGGACATCCGTTTCATAAACCTTTAGCGGCACAAGAAACATTGCAGCTAGAAGGTCCCTTTTATTATACCCTACTAAATTTTTGGATTGAGATGAGGTACAGTTAGTTTTGATCGAGCATGAATCCAACTGAGCCCCCGTGAAAAAAAGGCTAACAACTCACAGACCGGACATCTGATTGACGTGTCGTCTATTACGTTGACACCCCTATGACGTGGTAGAACTTTGAGATACTTATTCGTGGTACTTCGTGGTAGTTGGAGTATTGACCAGTAGCTTGTGGATCGGATCCTCCCGGAGACAAGAGAGCATAGTACAGGAACTGAGTGGTCGGCTGAGACTTGATGACTGCTGAAAATTTTGACTCGGAATGACTTGACAGGCCCAATGGAGAGTGCCTTGGTGATGTGGCAGACCCACAGTGGCAAGCGCCTTGGTGAAGCGGTAGACCCACGGTACTAGACAAGAGGAGTACCTCAGCATGCCATGAGGGGGAGTGCCTTGGTGATGTGGCAGGCCCACGGTGGGGAGCACCTTGGTGATGCGGAAGACCCACGGTACTCGACAGGAGGAGTACCTCAGCAGTCCAAGGTTAGTGGGAAGCACCTCTATGTGACGAGGTAGGCCCACTGTACTCAAAAGAGGAGGAGTTATCCAGTAACTAAGATGTTTGATGTTGTAACTGGGAATGTTACTTGATACAACCCCTAGAACAAATCCTGGTGTGAGCTGAGTTAGTACCTCTGTGTTTTTTCTCTTGATTGAGATGGATTAATTGATAACTTTGGTATATGTATGGGAATATACAAAAGTAAGGTT
Organism: Viscum album; assembly: GCA_963277665.1. Lineage (NCBI taxonomy): Eukaryota > Viridiplantae > Streptophyta > Magnoliopsida > Santalales > Viscaceae > Viscum > Viscum album. Next base: position 1,741,477,340 of record OY728155.1, read on the forward strand.
ATCTATTGATTTCATACATTTGGTTTTATCCTTGATGGATTTTGTGAGACCTAGAGGTTCTCGAGGTCCCTACTGAGTATCATTATACTCACCCCTGCATGGGCTATGCCCACACCTTGTTGTGTTGGATGTAGACGATGGATAGTGCTGACTGAGGCTAAGAGTAACAGGACAGGATGGTACCTGGAGGTGGACCACACGGTGTGTCGATACGCAGAGGAGATGGGTGGATGTGGAGTGCTGAGGAGGCGATCTGTACCTACCCTTCAGGTAGGAACCTCAGAGGATGATCCAATAGTTTTATCTTCTCTTTCTTTAGTTGTATTGTATTTCAGTTGTACTTGTACCTTTACTGTTGGGGTTGTATTTCAGCCCCATCACCTTCAGCACTGTTTTGGTTATACAGTTTTCTTGTGTTTGTATCTTACATTGTGCTTGGTTATGTTATGTTATAGGTTATAAAGGAAATGTCTTCCCAGTTTTAGGGATAACGCCTTTCAGTGCTAGTTGCCAGCCCATGGCCTATGGAAGGTCGGCCTAGGGTAGTCACGGCACGGGCCTCAGGGGAAGGGTCATGACAAGGGGGTTGGGAGGGGGTTCTCCAGGGGGTTGTCTCAGGGGAGTAGGGGGGGCTATACGAGGGGGGAGTGTGGGGGCTACTTGGGGTTGGGAGGGGGGCTGTCCAGGGGGACTATTCATTACTGAACTTTAATCTATATAGTTCAATGTAGAGAGAGCACAATTGAATGGTTGTCCAAACCTCTTTTCAAACAACCTCATCACGTACGAGAAACATAGTAGGTCCCTACTTGAGTAAAGTAGTGATTCTAATGGCCTAATGTCAAAATTGGCCAATTGGATAAATGGAGACTTGGCCAACTGGCCAAATTTCCAAATGGAAAAACTCCCTAATATCCTAATGCCCTAATGCCCTAATGGACTAATGCCCAAATGTCTTAACACCCTAACACCCCAGTTCCCTATTTCCCTAACACCCTAACGGCCTAACGACCAAATGGACAATTGGCCAAATGGACCACTATCCTAATTACATAATGGCCTAATTGCCTAATGTCCTATAGTCCTAATGGCATATTATCCTATTGGACTAATGACCAAATAGCCTAATGACATATTATACTATTGGAATAATTTCCAATTGTCTAAATGGAGACTTTTCCAATTATCAAAATTTACAAATTCCAAATGGCCAAACGCCCTAATGACCTAATTCCCTAACAGCCAAATGCCCTAATGGCCAAATGTCTTAACGTCCAAATGCCCTAAAACCATAACGCCCTAATGGTATAACACCCTAACATCCTAACTCATTAATGTCCCAATGTCCTAACAATTTCCCAACGTCCCAACGACATAATGACCTAATGGAAAATTGGCCAAATGGAATACTGTCCTAATTACCTAATTTCCTAGGGGCCTAATGTACTATTTTCCTACTAGCCCAATGGAATATTATCCAATTGGACTAATGAAAAAATTTCCAAATGGCATATTAGCGTATTGGCCTAAATTCCAATTGGATAAATAGAGACTTTTCCAATTGTACAAATTCTCTAATGGTCAAATGCCCTAATGGCCTAATGCCCTAACAGCCTAACGACTCAATGGCCTAATGAAAAATTGGAGAAATGGACTACAATCCTAATTACCTAATGTCTTATTTTCCTAATGGAATATTATCCTATTGACCTAATGACCAAATAGTCTAACATAATTTTAGCCTATTTTCCAATTGGCCAATTGGCAAACTTCCCAAATGCCCAAATGGACAGACACCCTAACGGCCTAACTCCCTAGCGGCCTAACACCCTAATGGGATAACTCCCTAACACCATAACACCCTAATGCCCTAATGGCCTAACGGCCTTATGGTCTAATGCCATAATGGACTAACTCCCTAGTGCCCTAATGCCCTAACGACCTAATGCCCTAATGGCCTAATAGACCAATTTTATTATTATATATATACTAACTGAATAAGTATGTCCTATTTTCATTTTCTTTGTTTAGTTGTTTATTTTTAATCTTATTTTAGGTTTATTGAAGTAGAATATTGGAATGTATTAGAGATGTTTGGATCACTAGATATGTGAGGAATTTTTTGTCAATTATTATTTTTGAGGATCCCGGTGTTTCTGCTTTTTTGAATTGATATTTTTTCTGATTTTAGCTCTATTTCTACTATTTCAGAAGTAGAAATGTAATTTTTTCAAAAAACAATTAGAGGTTAGTGGCCACCTATATCAATCACTAATGGTTGTTTTTTTCTTAGAGCCCAGTGGCCGCCAATGGCGGTCACTATAGGCTGATTCTTAGGTTACCTATATCGACCTCCATTGGTGGTCTCTGTAGCTCGACCCAAAAGTGAAAGCTATTCAGTTGAGCATTAGTTCACCTATAGATACTGCCATTTATGATCAATATAGCCCTATAGTGATGGGCCTAATGCAACTACCATTGGAGTTCTTTAGGTGGTCTCTAAAGACCATTAGTGATCGCCAACAGTAGTGGCTAATGGTCCTATTTTTAGTATTGTAATAACCTAAATTACCATAAATCCTTTTTGAAAACATGTTTCTTCCTTATTATAATTATTAATAGATATATTCCTTAAATCCAAGAAATTATAAACATTATCCATGAAAACATAGAACTCTTTTTCAAAATATCATTTATTAGTTTGGATTTCATAAATAATATCCAATATAATTTATCCATATCATCGTCTCTTTATCCAAATAAAATATTATTTTCTCATCCTTAGAAACATGTTAAGGGTTACCTTACCTTAATGTAACCTTTATGTTAAATAAATTCCCTAGGTCATCATTATCATTTAAAACATTCCTGAAAATACTTAAAGAAAAACATCTATAAACAATACTTTTATACATTAGGATTCATATAACAAATTCTTTGTTTTAAAAAACATATACACTTCAATCATCCAAATTTATTCTTAAACTGTTAATCATATTCATGAATATATTATTTAATACCACTTTCATATAATGTGAAATATTAATCAGGTCTTAAGGTTCTTTAGCCTCAATATAATTATGCTTCTTATGTTTAATAGAAATTATATGGGACAAAAATCTTACACATTTCAAATATTGTTTGTTGTCTCCTAATCGTCAACAGTATATCCTGAGAGGACCTGTTTGGGATATACCTAACACTGAGAGGGGGGGTGAATCAGTGTTGGGGACTTTTTAAACCAATTTTCAACTTTTATCCCTGTACCTCTTGACCTATTAGGATCTTGATTCTCTTATTCTCTTTTCCCTGTCGCATGAAATAATAGAAAGCAGTAAAAATATGCACACGATATTTTTACAAGGTTCACCACTCAATAAGAGTAGCTATGTCCTTGCTATTCCTGGATATGACCAGTGCATGGATTCTCCACTATGATGTGACATGAAATTACAGTGGAGTGGCTAGGAAAACAATCCTCTAGCTAGTGTGAGTCCCTACAATTTGGAGGGTGGTGGGAAACAATCCTCTTCCCTGGACTGGTGATGGCCTAGTCCAACTTGCAGCCTCTAACTGGTACTTTATACTGCCTTTGAAGACAGTCTTCTTCTTTCTTAATAAGGTAGGTTCTTCTCATGGACTTCTTTAATACTCTTCACTTGATTAATTGCAAAGCAGTAGGCAGGCAATTCTCTTCTTTCTTTCTGTTCTTCTCTAGTGAAAAAACCAACTTCACTAGTTCGTCATCTTTCTTCCACTTAGTGCAACAACTGATTGCACTAATCTTCTTATTTATTTAGCTAGAATCACACACACCAATGTGATTATTCAAAAAATGAGGATCCTCTCACATAGAATCATTTGAATTAAACTGCCCAGAATAATTGTCAGCCTTCAGTTGGGCATACTCTGTTCTTCTTCTTCTCTTCCTTCTCTTCTCAATACCAACACCTGAGTGTATTGGTATACTGAATTCTTCCTTCGTGCAGATATGAGTTCAATTGCACGTCTAGTTCTTCTTCACTTCGAAAATCATAACGAGAGTAATGAACACCAGTCGTGTGTGTGCGGTACAACTTCTCTTTATGAAATCGAATGGTTCATAGTTCTTTATTCATCACAAAGATGCTTCGAGAGTGCTATGCAACAGTCGAATGCCTGTTGTACTCTCAAATTTTACACGCACCCTTCAAAGTGTCTTGAGCGTAAAATTCAATCCTTGCGCATAAAAACACATTTCATCACGGAAAACCCTTTTCACGCAACTCTTCTTTTTCACGCAGAACTCCCCTTTTTCGCGTAGCACTTCCTTTTTCGCGCAGCACTTCTTCTTTTTGCGCAATACTCTATACTTCAATTTTTTCATGCGCCAGAGCTCAGGATTTGTCTAAGTGTTGAGTCTTCTTCAATAAGAGGGGGTCACCTCATATTTATAGGCGGTTTGGACCCTGCACGTAAAACCCCTTTCTGCACGGAAAATTGTCTCCATGTTCTTGAGATTATGCGCACCTTCCTGGTTTTTTCGCACAACTCAGGACTTTTCCATTTTTAGAGTATCTTATCAAAATACACCAATTGCGCGCAAAATTCCACATCACGTTCCATATTGTGCGCAAACCCAATCTTTCCCATGACATTATATTTCGTGCACTGCTCCAATCTTTCGCACATTTCATGACTTTTTCGATTTTCATCATTCTAAGCATGAAGCACCAATTGCGCGCAGAATTCCACATCGTGTTCCATATTGCGCACAAACTCACCTTTCGAACAACCTAATTTTTCGCGAAACCTTCATTATTCACGCAGCCCATCGATATTGCGTGCACAACTATCTTTTTCGCGCATCCCTCTGATATTTCGTGCAACCAGCTACTATTTCACCCAACCCGCATATATTGCGCGTACCACCTTAAACTGTTCTTTTTTGCCACCCCCAGATTGTCCATTGCTTTTTTATTTCTCTCTTCACTACTTCCCATAACCATTCTTCAGCTTTCATCACGAACTCCACTATCATGATATATATCCTTTAATAGATCAGCTTTAGCATCAACAAAGTTACAATTGAAAGTACTAAACCTTCCATATCTTCCAGCAGCATCATTCCTTCCAATCAAAACTGTATATGATTGGCTTCATCATTTTTTCACCTTTCCTTTATAAGGCTTGCATCACAAGTTCTCCTGAATTATGATATTTGAGAAATACATATCAGCAATGCATCGTTTGGTTTGTCCATTCTTTTTGGAATATGAATTCCAAAGTACTTCTTTCATCCTCACTTCAAATCCTCAATTCTTCTTCAACCATCCTTAGATAGATGATACTTTACCATTCTGCTCCAATCATGATCAAATGGATTATACTTCTCCATTCTTCATTGTTGTAAACAATGTGTCACCTTTGACACAAGTTCTTTGAAATTAGGATCAGTTCAACATTCATCTTAATTTACTTCATGGAGAATTTACCAAGCATGAAATTCAATGCTATGAATACATAAAAATTCTCTAGGCATCCTCACTTCAGTCGATATCCATTAACATTGGAGTCCTTCTTCATCTCCTTCTTCATTTTGACCAGCATTGACAACTGTTGACAACAAATACAATCTTCATACACAAAGTGGTCCCAACATATCCAATACTCAAAACTCCTTTGTTATTCTCTTCATGATATTTCCACTTAGGAAATCAATTGTTATAATGTCCATACTTTCCACATGTAAAACATTAAATGTTAACCCAGTTCCTTCTGGTTCCTTCCATCAACTAAAACCAAAAAGCATTGTGTGAGAAACACATATTATTGTGTAAAACAGATAATAATGACAAATCGTTTATAGAATGTCTTAATTATGACCCCTTATTTAATTTATGACACCTTAGGATTTTTATTAGAGATAACCCTAGACATCTCCTTCAAAATATCCCTAGGGATATCAGTAAATGTTTCTCATCCTAGTTTCCAAATGTTGACTAAACTTTTCTTTTGTTTCCAACTACAGATACCCAAGCTTAACATATATGGATAATAAATCATTTTAGATGAATATTTATCAAATTAAAAAAATATGAGCCTAGGGACTGTGATATTTTAGTTTTTTATAAACTTGGACTAAAATATTCTAACTAAGTGAAATATCTTAAATTATTACCATAAATATCTTAACCATTAGTAAATATACTTAAAACATTTCTTCATAACCATGAGAAATGAAACATAAGAAAGTGGTGAGATGATATGCTTAGTAAGGGTAAAAAAACATATATATAATAATAACCTAAGCATAGAAGTATGAGCACATGAGAATAAAATTTAAAGATCATACCCTACATATCAAAGATCATATACACGAGTCATGTCATAAATATTGGAAATTCATAATACATGAATGATAAGGGAAGAAAGAGAATAATCCAATACATCATAACATTGTAATAATACAAAGAATGTATGGAAGACACGTAATCATATAAAATTATTTCCATAGTAGTCAAGGAATTGCTTCCAAGGCCATCTTATTAATATGGGTTCACTCCCTATATCATCCTGGTAATCATGGTTCACTCCCATAACTATATTAATAGTCAAGGTTCACTCCCAAGTCCATGTTAGTGGAAAAATTATTTTACTAAACCGAGTTCACTGCTTATTCTATCCATGTCTATCTCATGAGATATAAATCTATAACCAATACATTGGAAGGAGATATAGGTCCCACCTATCTCATAATGAAATCAAACATACATGTTCTACAAGATCATGTAAAATCATATCATAACCCATGAAATTAAATGGGTATCCTAAACATGTAATTATATCATAAACTTTTGAAAATAGATAGTTTTTATAGTCATTTAATGTAACATCCTGATTTTGGGAGTCGCCCAGAGGTTCCCCATACCCGGTTGGTCACATTACCTCAAGCACATTTCCCCGAACTCTAGAGAATGTAGACTTGTAGAGAGGGCCTTGGGTGTGATAGTGGGGAAACTATAACCTTGTTGGTAGAGTAATACAGTGGAAGTAAAATAAATTACAATATCAGAAGTATTAAAACATGCAATAAGTAAAAAGCGGAAGTAGTAAACAACTAGAGCACACACAATAATATAATGCATGGTACATATGTCTAGGAAGCTAGCCAAACAAATAACAATGTTGGAATATAGTAATAAACCAAAGTACAAAATAAAATCAAGTAAATAGATCCACAGCATCCCAAGCCATAGCTTGGTCCCGTACTCCCCAACTCCAAAACAATCAAGTACCTAAAGTAGAAGGTCGCTTTCCCTTATTTATACCTGCAATAATATAATCTTCTTGGGCCTAAAAGCATGACCCAAACAGGGTGTGAGACTAATCCCAGTATGTAACCATCCAAAGATCTGTGCCTAAGAGTCAGTGAATATATGGAAGGTAATAAGCAAAAAGAAGCATTAAACAAGGAAGTACTCAAAAGTAAACAGTCCAATAGTTTAATTTATAAACATTTACTTTTATGTATTTAATCAACCAAAAACAAATACCAAAAACTCTTTGGGTAGTTCTCACAGCCTAACCCCTCTGGATCACATTACAAGAGAAGATATAAAAAAGAATCTCTGAGGAAGAACTCACCATCAATTCCCCCTATAGTCTTTTAACGATAATCTACAAACACTCTAAGGAAGTACTCAACATCAATTCCTCATGTGGCCTCGTAACGTAACTACATACACTCTGAGGGAGAACTCAATTTCAATCACCCCTATGGTCTCACAACGTGATAATTATAACAGACACTCTAGGAAAGCCCTCAACGTCAATTTCCCCAAAGTTCTCACTACACCAGGTTCCCACAGCCTCGTGTAAGAAATCATGCACAAATGATAATCAGCAGCCAAAGTAAATCTCAAGAACTACTTGTCTAAAAAAAATACAACATATCATAGCATGTCAGATAATAATCACTCCATCCTAACAATACTAGACATAGAAAGCAAGCAGCAGCCTAACAGGAAAGGCTAGGCCAAATGGTCAATAACAAGAAAACATGAAAAAAAAACATTCGTATCATGGCAAGGTTAACCCAATTCAAAATAATTAAACTCTATCCAAACAAAAAAGGAATATCAGACCATAACAGAGCTAAAAACCATAAACACACAATACCCTGAACAAGGGTATTGGGAACTTTTACACATATAACTCAAATAATATCTACGGGAAGGCACAAACCACCTACCTCGGTGTTGTGGGATCAATATACATTAACCTTAGGCCTTAAATTGGCCTAAAACGCCATCGATATACAAAAAAATTAAAAAATTCAATCTAGGATAACATGTGAGAGAGGATAAATCAGAAGATGAAGTTAAAGAAGAAGGAAGAATGCACCGTGGTGATTCCAACATAATCGACGACGGTTGATTCAGAGAACAGATGGCCAGTTAGGGGCTTGGAGAACATTTGTGGCGTATGGATGCTCTTGGATGAGATGGACAAAGAAGAAGTGTGTTCTGTCTGTCAGACATGACTTTGGTCCGTTTAATGAAAAAAAAAGTACACAAATTGTTCTTTAAAAGTACACGGTGTGTACTTTACTTTTTTGTCCTCCTCTTTAGGCAGTCTCCAGGTCACCACACACGGCCATGTACTCGTCCATTACACGACCAGTACATAGTCACTCGTGGCAATCCGGTACATGGCGTATACTTAAAGTACACGTTGTGTAATCTTGAAATTTCTAGAAACTCATCTTTTTCTCAAATACAACTAGAAAAGAAAAATGTACTTGAAAATAATATCCATGTTCTTACAAACTCCCCCCCCCCCTAAATAAATTTGTCCCCAAATTTCACTAAAAAGGTGGCATAGAAGAATAAACCTCAAATAGCTCTGGCCACTATGATGGTATATCAGCCTCCCTCCCCCAAGTCTAGTCCTGTACTCGCCCATATTAACATAACACTCGTACAAGAGGAACAATCTTTCCATAGAAAATAATTGCACTTAGATCAAAAATCTAGATAGGATGCTCCTCGAAGGATTCATCCACCTCTAACTCAACCTCCTCGTGTTGGAAAACATGACACGGTTCTGAGAAGTAACGTCGAAGCTGAGAAACATGTAAGACATCATGCATAGCCTGGTACCTATGAGGTAACTGCAACCGATAGGCAACCAGACCGAATCTCTCCAAAACCTTGAATGTTCCAACGTATCTCAGCAAAATCATGCCCAGTCTTCTAATCCTCATGTGTCCCAACCTTGGTGTGACACATAGAAAAACTTGATCTCCAACCTCGAACTCCAGAGGTCGTCTCCATTGACCAGCATAAGACTTCTGTTCTGACTGTGTAGTATCCATCCACTTTTGAATCAACTCTATCTCATTTGTGGTCTCTTGGACAAGTTGAGGTCCCAGAATAGCTGTCTCTCCTACCTCCATCCAGCATAAGGGTGATCGGCATGGCCTATCGTACAAGACCTCATAAGGTGCCATATGAATATATGCTTGAAAAATATTATTATAGGATTACTACAAAAGAGGTAAGTGCTTCCCCTAAGAACCTCCAAAATACAGGATTCATTCTAAAATCATGTCCTCAAGCACCTAAATCATACACACGGACTGGCCATCTATATAGGGATGGTATGTTGTACTCAGAAGTACATGTGTACCCAAAGCCTTCTGTAATCCCTGCCAGACCTGAGAAGTAAAACGTGTGTTTTTGTCTGACATAATTAATTGTGAAACCCCATGTAAACATACAATCTCTTGGATGTACAACCTCCCAATCTAATCAACATTGAAGGTCTCATTAATTGGAAAGAAGTGGAAAATATTTGTGAGTATGTCAATGACAACCCATACTTCATCATTCTCTCAAGGTGACCTCGACAAACCTGTCACGAAATCCATCGTGACATCATTTCACTTATACTCAGGAATGGGTAACTACTGTAAAATCTTTGCTGGTCACTAAGGCTCTACCTTCACTTGCTGAAAGGTGGAGAAACTAATGACAAAACTAGAAACATCTCTCTTCATACCTGGCCACCAATACTGACAGTGTAGATCTCGATACATCTTGGTGACACCGGGATGAACTACCCCAATTGTGGAATGAAAGTATTGCATCATATCCTCGTGTATGTCTGTTGGAACCCACACACATCCATAAAAATTCAATATATCATCCTCTCCTACTTTCCATCCAAGAATAGGGTCCTCTCCAGAAACACTCTCTCATAAGACTAGGGATTTAGAATCAAATAGCAGCCTCATTTGCACTCGATCAAGTAGAGTGTAGGAAACAGCCACAGAATAAATAAACGTCTTCCCTTGACTGTCATGAACCAACATATTCATCTCAGGGAACATATCTATAAGCTTCCACTCCCTGCTGGCCTAATAAACGTCATGTACCTGAGTCCTCCTACTCAACGCGTCAGCCACTACGTTTCCCTTCTCGGGCATGTAGGCAAGCTCAAAGTCAAAAGACTGAAGGTACTCAACCCACATTTTTTGTCTCAAATTCAGGTCACTCTAAGTGAAGATATAATTGATAATTTTGTGGTTAGTGAAAACCATAAAATACTCTCCAAATAGGAAGTCTCTCTAACAGTGTAAAGCATAAAAAACTGCAGCCAACTCGAGATCGTGCATCGATTAATTTCTCTCATGTGGCCTCAACTATCGATACCCATATGCAACGACCCCTTATCCTTGAATAAGCACTGCTCCCACCCCGATACCTGATGCATCACATTAAACAGTATAGTTATTGGTTGGATCTAGAAAATCTAGTATCGGTGCTAAAGTCAACATCCCTTTCAACTCCTGAAAGGATGACTCACAAGATTCTAACCACAATTACTTCTCACCCTTTTTAGTCAGGCCCGTCAGTGGTGCTATCATACGTGAAAAGTCCTGTATGAAACATTTTTAGTAACCATCCAGCCCTAGAAAACTTTGTTCCTCAAAGACGTTCTTTGTCTACTCCCAGAAAACTACTGCTCTCACTTTATTTGGATCTACTGATACTTCTGTCTCTAATATAGCAAGACCCAAGAAGTGAATCTGGACCATCCAAAAGTGGAATTTTGAGATCTTATCATATAAATGATTCTCTCTCAGTGTAATCAAAATGATATCAAGATTTGTGGCATGGTCGTGTCGAGTGTGAGAGTACACAAAGATATCATCCATGAAGACCACCACGAAAGAATCTAAATATTGATGGAACACTCGTTCATCAGTGACATGAAAACTATAGGCACATTCATGAAACCAAACGGTATAACCACATACTCATATAGAACATACCTACTCTGGAAGGTTATAAGAGGTATATCTAATGGTCTAACGCATAACTGATGATAACCAGATCTCAATTCAATATTTCAGAACACTTGGGCTCCTTAAATCTAATCAAAGAGATCATCAATCATCAGCATGGGATGTCAGTTATTGACCATCAAATGGTTCAACTTCCGATAATCCACACAAATTCTGAGGGTATCGTCAGCCATTTTCGCAAACAGGACTAGTGAACCCCAAGGAGAAGTACTGGGTTGGATCAACCATGTGCCTACAACTCCTCCAATTGCTTTTTGAGTTACTGTAACTATGATGTATCCATACTATATAGAGGAATAGACACTCGTGCCGCTTCTAGAAAATGATCAATAGACAATTCCCCTTTCTCTTTAGAGGAAAACATGAAAAGTCCTCTGGAAAGATGTCCCTAAAAAGATCCACCACTGGAGGAAATTCCATCTGTGAAGTCCCTTGGTCAAAAAAATACAGACTAGAAAATTGTTCGGTAACTCCTCCTAACCCATGATGCTCATGTCCTACTCTGCTCACTGGAAAATCCATTTATCTCTTATGAAGAAATGATCTACCCTCTGGCGACGGTAAACTCACCCAACGACGATAGAAATCGACAACAGCCAGAAAAAGAACCAAATAGTCCATTATGAGAATGAAATCATATCCCATCATCTCCAAGACATAGAGGTCCCAAAAGAAGTGACACCCACCAACCTCAAGAGGGAACTCCTTGCACTGACATACACAAGACGTTATAGTTCCCAAAAGAGTGTCTATCGTCATGAAATCGGTAGAAGAAAAGATACAGAGACCAAGGATCTCCACAATAGCAACAGATATAAATCTATGGGAAGCCCTTGTATCGAAAAGAGCAGAAGATAAAACTAAGGTAACTAGGATCATACCTCTAACTGTAGAGGGTCCAGGATCCTTCCCCTGCTGGGTCTGCTCCACTACAAAAGTCTGACCTACACTGGGACCCTGTGACCCTGCCTGACCACTCTGAGCTGATCCACCCTATTTTTGCTGAAATCCTGGTGACTGGATACCACGTCCATGACCTCCACCTCAGATTGAATGGCCGAAAGAACTCTTATTTCCAAACGGGTGAGAAACTGGTAGTGTTTCTCCCAAACTAGGAGTCATAGAAGAACCCCTATCGTCGGTTACTAGTGAGAAGATCTGATAGAAGTGCTGAATATGGCCCATCTTGCTGCAACATCAGAACTCCAATGGGTCTCTCGAGCTATGTGGTCTGGTATGCCTAACCTTCCCACACTGTTAGGACACCACCTGGCTACCTGAAGGTGCATCCCGTCTACTCATATCTCTACCTGTAGACTCCCTACAGCGCTTCCTGCTACCATTAGGAGAAGCACTAACTCTGGATGTGGAACTGCCCTAGCTCGCACCACTAGAATTCCTCAGGTTGCACTCTGTGATCAGTGCCTGGTTGACTATGGATGATATAGAAGTTAACATGAAGATGTTGACCTGAGCTCAAATATCCTGCCTGAGACCATCCTCAATCTTCCAGGAAAGGAATAACCCATATCCCCCTAGAAAGTGGGTAAATCACCGCAGCTCTATAAAGCGAGAATAATATTACATGACGGAAGGAGTACCTTGCTCCAAACTCATGAACTACCGGGATCGATCGGCCCTCAATGTCTCTGGATATAATTAGTCTTAGAAGTAATGAGGAAACTCATCCCATTCCATAACCTACTGGAATCCCACTTGTGAGATCATATTCCACCATCTCTTGGTAGAATCCTGAAGCATATATGCAGCGACCTTGACCCTCCTATCTAGAGGTGTCTCTAGATGCTCTATGATCATCAGCATAGATTCTAGCCATGAATCAGAAGCCTGGGGTCCTCTATCCCCAGAGAAAGTGGGAGGATTCTGCTTCTGAAAGACCAACATCAATTTGGCCATCGACGGGGTAGGATACGGAACTCCCTAGAAGGTCTGCATAAACCTCAAAAATCCCTCTCAAAACTGTGACTCAGCACCTTTATCTGAGATGACATCTAGTGCCAAGACTGACACAAATAGAGGATCCACTGGTAGTCACTGATTAGCCATATCCATTGTTTGATCACTTCCCTGTAACTATAAGACAACCAGAGGATGTCTCGGTGGCATGACTCTGTAGGGTCAAGTGCACACCTTAGATCATGATTAACAGGGACTGAAACTTAGAAGTGTAATAAGGGAAAAAGAGAAAAAAAGAATTCATGTTTTTAAAAACCTGGATACATAGCGTGTATAATGCCTAAATGGTGTGTTCCCTTAATCCTTCACATGGTTGTGTACTTCTGCCAACCTAGGTCATGTAACACCCCATACATATAGCATGTTATCCTAACACACGGTGTGTACTTGAATCCTCTTCCTCTGCCTGAGTTCTTCTACACAGCTGGGGAACACGGTTCTCCTAGAACTAGACTACACAGCGTGTTAGTGACAGATATGGTGTGTCCTAGATGAACTTCACTGACCCATGTTGTTAATTACACGGCCGATTATAGGGCTCACTCTACACAGCGTGTTCCAGATGGACACAGTGTGTACTAGAAAGATTTAACCGCCATGTGTTGTTTGTTACACGGACATATACAAGGGTCACACTACATGGCATGTTCAAACTTGACATGGTGTGTATAACCTAAGTTTTATCCATCTATGTTGTTAGTCATAGGGGTGGACACATGGTCTCTACAACACGACATGTACATCCGGTACACAGTGTGTCCCTCCAAGATTTTACAACCCCGTGTCTCTACCCACACAGCCAGTGAAAAGGTTAGAGACTACACGGTGTGTACTTAAGAAAAATATCTCCTTTACAAATAGAAGGACAAAATGCATGTATTCATCATTACACGTTGTGTATTATGGGTTTTTACGAAAAATAAACCTCATAAACTATTCCAGAAGCCCAGAAAAACCCTGAAATGAACATTAAAGTGAAAAGTTCTAATCCATGAGGTCCCATACTCCCTGCAAATCAAATCTTGGAATCTTTTTACATGTCATACCCAAGGAATAACAATACAATTATCCACCAAATTCTGATCCATGAGGGTCCATAACACTTGAAGAACCAAAGTTTAGCATTCATTCAAACAAAACCATACACAATACAATACCCAGTCAAATAGCAGGTATTCTATCATGGAATATATCACAATAGCATACATATCTAGCATAACAGTTATCACAACAACATGCAATCACTAATGCACTCTAAATGGAATGGAAAGAATGCATGAAATGTGATCTCTAGCAAGTTCCTATATGATCCATGAGATGGAATAACCTCATCACATCAGGTTGAAAATAGAATAGAACCTCAATAATACCAATGATAATAGAACAAAACATGTGAATCACCCAACAGTGAAATCAAATCAATTGCAAAATTTAAAATCCATAAAAACGCTATAACGAGGTGACTTGGATTTTCCCTGTACATGGGTTAGATAAGCTCAGGAATAACATATTACCAAGCACCCATTCCTTCCTATCCCTGGATATAAGATCCAAACTGTATGTTAAGAAAAAAAGAATCTCTCTGATACCACTTTTCAATGTCTTGGTTCCAGGAGCCACCCAGAGCTTCCCCGTACCCGGTTGGTCACATGGCCTCAAGCACATTTCCCTGAACGCCGAAGGCTCCCTACTAGAAGTGATATCCTTGGGTGTGATAGTGGGAAAACTATTCCCTCATTTTTAGAGGAACACAACAGAAGTAAAATAGATTACAATAGCAGAAGTAGTAAAACATGCAATAAGTAAATAGTGGAAGTAGTAAACAACTAGAGCACACATATACATATATATATGATGAATGATGCATATGTCTAGGAAGGCAGAAAAACAAATCACAATGATGGAATACAGTACTAATCCAAAGTAAAAAAATAAAATCAAGTAAATAGCTCTGCAATAACGCAAGCCTCAGCTTGGTCCCATGCTCTCCATCTCCATAGTAATCAAGTACCTATAGTCGAAGGGTAATTTTTCTTGTCTATACCTGCAGCAATATAATCTATTTAGGCCCAAAAGAAAGACCCAAATAGGATGTGACACTAATCCTCGTAGGCAACCACCAAAAGATCTATTCCTAACAGTTAGTGAATATATATGGCATGTAATAAGAAAAAAGAAGCTGTAAACTAGGAAGTACTCAAAAGTAAATAGTCCTACAGTTTTATTTACAAACATTTAATTTTATTTATTTAATCAACTAAAAACAAATACAAGAAACCCTCTAAGTATTTCTCATAGCATAACCCCTAAGGATTACATTATAATAGAAGATATAACAAATACACTCTGAGGAAGCACTCACTGTCAATTCCCCCAACAGTCATGTGTGATCCAAGACTCTCTGAGGAAGCACTCACCATAAATTCCATCTATAGTCTTTTAATGGTAATCTACAAACACTCTAAGGATGCACTCGATTTAAATTCCTCTCATGGCCTTGTAACATAACTATAGACACGCTGAGGGAGAACTCAGTGTCAATCCCCCCTATGGTCTCGTAGTGTGATAATTATAACAGACACTCTGGGAAAGACCTCAACATCAATTTACCTTATTGTCCCACTACACCAGGTTCCTGTAGCCTCATGCAATCAATCATGCACAAATGATAATCAGAATCCAAATTAAACCTCAAGAACTACTTTTATAAACAAACTACAACATATCATAGCATGTTAGATAATAGTCACTCCATCCTAACAATACTAGGAATTAAAAGAAAGTCGCATCCTAACAGACAAGGATAGACAAAATGTTCAATAATAAGAAAACATGGGAAAAACATTCATATAATTTAATGCTTAACCCTATTCACAAAAATTAACCTCTATCCAAACAAACAAGGAATATCAAACAATAACAGGGCTAAAAACCATAAACACGCAATACCCCGAACAAGGGTATTGGGCACTTTTTCACATATACCTCAAAGACTATCTATAGAAAGTCAAAAAACCGCCTACCTCGGCATTGTGAGATTGATATATGTGAACTTCAGGCCATGAATCTCCCTAGAACACCATAAATCAAGAAAAATTCTTAAAACGTTGAACTGAGGATAACTCATGAGAGAGTAGAAATTAGAATATGAAGTACTAGAAGAAGGAACAACTCATCGTGGTGATTCCAACGCATTAGATGGCAGTTGATTCTGAGAAAGGATGGTAATTTGGGATCTCAGAGAATATCTGTAGCTATACAGCCACTCCTAGATGATATGGATGAAAAAGAAGTGTGTTATATCCGTCAGACGCGACCCTGGTCCATTTAATGAAAAAAAGAAAGTACACGGCATATTATTTAAATGTACATAGTGTGTACTTTCCTTTTATGGCCTCTACTTTAGGCGGTCTCTAGGTCACCACACATGACCATGTACTCGATCTTTACATAGCTAGTACATGTTCACCCGTTGAAACTGGGTACATAGCGAGTACTTCTGATATTTCTAGAAACTCCTCTTTTTCTCAAAAAACAGCCAGAAAATAAAAAGATACCTGAAAAGAATATTCGGGTTCTTACATTTCACCACATTATAACCCATGAAAATAAGTGAGTTTAATAATCATATAATTCATGAAATAGAAATGGGTTTCATAAAAATATAACCCATGAAATAGAAACGGGTTTCATAAAAAAATAACCCATGAAATAGAAACATGTTTCATAAACATCATGCCATCAAAATGTAAAACTTCCAAAGAAAGAATATGAATGGAACCTTTGGATCATTTCCTAATAAAGGAATGATTTGCACTAACAGATGTCATATTATATGGAAAACAATTTGGAATGATCCTGTAAAAACATTTCTTAATGAACATATCCTCTTTTCATTGAAAAATGATTTTTAAAACCTAAATCCTTATGAAAACCATTTTCTTTGAAAATATATTAAGGAATGTAGAAAAAATGGTGAAAATATTTTTATTTGAAAATACTTTGAAAACATATAAAGAATACTTGGAAATATTTTCAAAATAATTTTCTTTAAAAATACTCTAAAAACTTATAATAAATGCTTTAAAACCTTTTGAAAACCTTTTTCCTTGAAAAAGTTAATATAAGATTGAAAATGTTTTTAAAACATTTTTCCTTGAAAAGTTATAAAAAAATATTTCAAAAAAAATTAAAACCTTTTTCCTTAAAAATTATAAAAGTAATATGTAAAAATTTCAAAAAAAAATTTCATTGAAAAAAAAAATAAAAGAGGGTTTAAAACATTTTGAAAACATTTTTGCTTGAAAATTTATAAAATAACCATGAATACATTGGAAAAATATCTTTACTTAAAAACATTTAAATTAATCTTGATAACATTTTAAAAAAAAAATTCTTGAAAACTTATAGATGAATCATGAAAATATTTTGAAAACCCTTTTCCTTGAAAACTTCTAAAAAAATCTTGAAAAACTTTTGAAAAACGTTTTCTCTAAAAAAAATTTGAAAAAATATAAAAAATATTGAAAAAAATAAATAATATTTAAACATTAAATATTTTTTAACACCTTTTTAGAAAACTTGGTTTTAAAAAACAAAGATTTTCGATCAAAGATAGAGATAAAGTCAGATTTTATAAAAAAACACTTTATTAATAATATTATTTACCAAAGAGTGGAAAATGTTACAAATACATGAAGATATAATGAGTAACCAATGTAACTAAAACATCATGAGTTTTCATGGGATATAGATAATAATATCTCCTCAATAGAAACATAATAAAAAATAATCCTTATAAACGATGATATTTTAACAATAAACTATTACCACTTTGGTAAAATTGAATCATAATACACATGAAAGAATAAAATTACCTGAAGTTTGGAATATAATTAAAGGGTTAAATTCATTATATAATATTTCAAAAGTAAATTTATAAACCTAATAGAATAACATAGGTTCATATCATGGAATGTGTCTTAAAGAAAGAAAATTGAGACAAAACTACTTTATTGATTTGGTTACTGTTGAAACATAAACCACATGAACGAGAGATCATAAAATTGATATATAAATATGCTAAAATTTAAGAATAATAATCTTAAAATAAATTCATGGTAAGCATATATACCACACAAAATAAATTAGTGGTGAATGTGGCATGTATCTCAAGGATATAAAAAGTGAGATGAGAAAACCATTACCTTAAGCCTTGAATATTGTTGTACTTGTTAAAACCTCTTGTATAATAATTGTAAGTTTGTTATAAATATATAAAAGAACAATATTTATTTATATAATACAATATATTATTTACTTATGACTTTATAATACCCATTCATTAATAACTCTTTGCTAAAGTTATGTTTTGGGTGATAACCGTGTTGTTTTTTTGTATATGTTTTAACTTGTTATTCTTGATCCACTTACTAAGATAATGATTTGCTTATTTAAATAATTTAAAACAAGGAATAAATATCATATTTATTAATTATATTAATATTTATAATAATATATAAACTATATAAATATAAAATGGAATACACCATTCATGGAGACATTAGGTCATACGTACACAAGAATTTTGTTTCTGTTTAATTATTGTTTTAAAAGAAAGTAAGTAAATGATATATATGAATTCATATATATATATATATATATTATGGTATAAATATTATTTCATTTATATTATATACATTTTCTAAAATCATCCTCAATATGTTCTATGTAAAGTGTCAATGAATCACATCGCTTTTATGTGGTGGTAATCAATACGTCCACAAACAAAGTTATCATTTTTACACAAAATAGAAAGTATGAAGGTATGTTTTATATAATAATTACATAATCTTTAATACATAATAAATATCACATATATTATATAATAACAGATTTTCCATCATAATTCCCAACTATGAGAGGTGTTAAAGGAAAAATGAACAACATCATTTCATGATGTGGTAGTTCTCCATACCCAAAAACCATAAGTTTAGTATCAATTAGATGGAAGTTTTTTTAATTTTTGGTAAAACTATTTGAAGAAAATATGTTATTTTATTGAGTAAATTGAGGCTATTATATAATCATAGAGTAATAAGGGTTGAGTTGGTGTATAAAAAAATAAAATAAAGGAGCATGAGGAATGATGTGACCTCTTCTTTGGGTAACTCCGTTTGGTTTGCACAAAAGGGATTAATTGGTTGGATTTATTCCCAAAGGGAGGATTAAAGGAGTAAATAAGGGATTTTTGAAGAATATTTTAGAATATTTTTTTTTCTAATTCACAGGGCTTTAGATGGGTGAAGAAGTGGGAGGGGTGAGTGCCTTTTATAGTGGAGGATGAGTGGCATTCTTGTATATTTTTCAAAAAGGGAATTCAAATAATTTTTTTCCTATGAAAATTAGATCCAATAATGGTAATAGTTAAATAAAAGGGATTATTGGGCCTAAATATTTCCAAAAAATATTTTTACAAGTTTCAAGGTCATTTTTTCTATTAAGTTTAAGGTTTAGTCTTTAGTTAAGACAATTTTTCTATTAATCATTGTAGTTAATTTTAATCACTTTCAATAATATTTTTGATCAAAAACTAATATTAAATTATTAGAAATTACAATTTATTATTATTAGAAATATGGAATATATTTTTCTAAAATCTAACCATATAAGTAGAAGAAATTAGTTAAAATTTAATCCCACATACGAGACGACAGAGTGGGTTTTTAAAGTAAAAACCAAAAGTTTAAAATATTTTAATATATAATTTAAATTATATTGTGATTCCAATAACCTAAATTTTATTAATTGATGTATAATTGTTTTAATTTATCTTTAAAATCAATCAAAATCATTTCTTAAATTTATAAATAAATTAGATGAAAAATCAGTTTTTAATTAAAATTCAATAATTATCACTGTTCATCTAAAGATTAAGTTTTTCATAAAAATCAGAAAATTACACCCTAAGATAATATGAAATTATTAATTACAAAATGAAGTTTATTTTATAAAATAAAAATTATAAAATTGTTAAATCATATTTAAAGTGGGTTCTCTATTAAAAGGAGGTAAATGTACCTTTTATAAAAGTACATCTTTTTATTCATAAAATTAGATTTATTCTTATATTATACATATCAAATATATTGGCTGAGTATGAAAAATATTTATTGAATATATAATATATAAATTTTATTTAAAACATTATTCAAAATTGGTTTATTTAATTTATTAAGATAAAAAAATGTAGATAGAATAATAGTTTTATTAGACATGTAATTTATTTAGTTTTAAATAGTTCGTACATTCACTTGTAATAATTAATAACTAAAGGGTTAATTTTTAATTTGTTCTTAAATCACATTTTCACAATTTAGTTAATATTATTCGTAACTTCCTTTTCAATGGCTGGGTTATAGTAATAATAATATTTTGATAATCATATGAATAGTATATTATTATTTCTATAAAACTCGGTCTTGTACATAATAAAATCTATCAAAGGGACTCAATATTGGGTGTAATACAAGACCAGAATAGTGTTTCATGTACTTAAAGATAATCTAAGGGTTGTGTGTGGCATAATATTCACTTGGTGTAGTGTATAATTCCATCCAAACATAGTTCTTTATACATAAAAAATAGTATTAAGTGTTACGTGAAGTGAAAAATATTAAGAAGATTAAATTAATTCAAATAATAATAATTCAAAAAATCTCAAGGTGTTACAAAAATACCCCCATATCTCAAGAGAACTTTTCTCTCATATGTCAAGGAAGAGTGTCAAATTTGTAGTTCAGTAAAAAATCATTGAGATAGAGTCATGAAATCTCTCTATATGTGGAATCCATATCATAATATCTATTGATATTTTATCCCACTATGATTTTAGGAAAATATATTGGTGTGTCAGACTAGATGGAATCTGATACTCAGTCATTACCAACAGATAGACGAGACATCGAGAACCAAAGTTGACAACACCCAACCTCATGACAGACTACTAAAACTACCAATAATGTTCTGGATATAGCTTTCAAAATCAAAAATGTACCACCAAAATAGAGGTTAAAAACTCCCTCAACACCTCCTTTTACAATGAGACAAGAACCCCCATCCATTCCTTGTAAAGGATAATGTGATCCCTACTTTCATGAACCCATATGTTGTATCTATTGATGATATTTGGTCATGTAAATCTTTACAATAGATTCTTTCAATGTGATTCCCTCTCATATGCTTATAGATTGGTTGGGTCCCAACCATTGACAAGAGATAAGTTTTAACCTACTTAACCACCAAGGCCAACTGCAATGAGTCCATCATCCTTGACAAGAGATAAGTTTTGTGCCTTCTTGGAAGATAATACCTCCCCATATTCAAGTTAAATACTAAAACTTCCAAAACAAACTCATGGGTGACAATTTTCTTCACCTAGGGTATCGACTGATTCTTCCCCTAATATATCACTAATTTCCTCTACGCTAAGAGGCATCTAAACCTAACTCAATTAGAATAAAAAAGCACCATATACTCGACAACATCCACTTGGAGCCTGAACACCAGATCACTAATCAAGCTCTACATCAGCTACTCAAAGGATTTAGAAATTATTAGGACATGAAAATGGATTCCCATTTTTTTAAAGCTTTTGAAAAGGGGTATTCAATCCTATAAATTTATATCACAAACCTCTGATGGTAATCATACAAACTAAAGAAACTATACACCTCTACTATGCTCTTGGGTGTCTTGCAAGAAAGAACTATATTAACCATTGTTGGGTCCATGGTTACATCATTCCTAGAGATTAAATTCCCACAATAGTGAATCTATTGAATCCAAAACTATCACTTAAATAGTTTATCATATATTTAATACTCTCAGAGAAAGTTCAGGAGCGTACTCAAGTGCTTTACGTGCACCCCCTCAGACATAGAGTATACAAGAATGTAATTGAAAAAGGTAACTATGAACTCATCTTAAGAAGGCTTTAATATCTTGTGTATAAGTTCCATGATCATTATAGAATCATTCTTTACACTAAAATGGAATTCCCATGTACTAATTTTTTTCAAAGAAACATTGATAATATTTTTTAGTATACCATCCTCATAAACTCTCAACCTATGGAAACTAAATCTTATGTAAACCATTTTGAAACATCTCATGACTTTAAATTGTTCAAATAGGTCATATATCCTTGTAAAATAGTACCTTTCTTCTAGATTCATCTAATTCAGGAGATAGAAAAAAAGTGCCTAAATCCTTCATCTAGATTTTTTATGAATAATACAATATCTTCTGAGGTGAACACACTGTGTCTGATAAAACCAATCTCTTGAAAGTATTCCAAAAACACCCGTAGCTCCCAAATTTTGATAGAGGTCATCCATTATGTTTTATTAGGTATCTGTGTTCTTGGGTTGAAATTTGATTCAAGAGTTAATCTATTTCCTCATAGGTAGTCCTTGAAATTATTCAATAAATACATCCATATAATTCTTACTACCAACATAAGCCAAATTTATATAGAAACCCTTATACCAAGGGATAAAATTTCCAATTTAAGGGTAGACATATGAAACATTTTACTTGCAAGACCTATTCATTAAAATAAAATATCATTCTATCCTATGAATTATAATCTCATCTCATCCACTTGGAAATCCTAAAAAACATTGTATGGTCTCACTTCTACTATATAAGGATCAAAAAATAATCCATCTTCTACAAGAGTCAATTCATACTATCTAAAGAGAAGTCTTATCTATAACACTTCCTCAGTTAGAGTATCTAGATGCAATGGTTGATCTATAGGCTCCATCATAATCTCTATGTTTTAACCAAGGGATTTGGAATGAAAGGAGTTACTCATTAATGTGTAGAATAAAACTACCACAAAATTAAGGAATACCTAGTTCATACCACAAACAAACTTGATTTCTTCAGGTCATAAGCATCCACTTATTGAAGTTATCATTCCACATTCCATCAAGATCCACATAACCAAGGTTCTCACTAACACTTTTTCACCACCAAAATGATTTCAGACATACAAATAAAAGGAACTCATCCACCACACCACAATACTATCTACATTAGGAGGCACTAACTTGCCCATGTGACTTTAGATTTCATCATAAGATAATATGTCTTGGTGTAGGAAATGTCCCTCTTACTTGCTTGCATGAATCAATATCACACATAACCAGTACAAGGATACATCAAATCCCCATGTTTCCCTAAATAAGTCTAATTGTTATGATCACCATCAAATTAGGAGAGTTACAAAAAAAGTTGGAAAACCTAATCATTCACCTTTAGCGAAAACTTAGTTACTGATGAGGATTATGGAAGGTACTTATCTCTGAAGTGAATATCATATTTCTGCCAAGGGAGGGTCACCTCATCATGGATATGGATGAATAAACCCAATAAGTACACTTCTACTCTATGAATAAGATCATTCATGACAACAACCATCTGAATGATCGGGGTGAACATAAGCTAGAAAACTCAAACCACTTCCTTGATCCAGTCCACCACTGCTTGAGGGCCTAGCTCATTGTAAAACATGATCATTATCTGTCATTGAAGCTCCCATGATGATCGATTCCAACAAACATCCTCGTCCTATCCTACTAGATCTATTAAATTCTTAATAGGAATATGATTATCCCATTGAATCACTAGAGATGGGTCCATGCATTGCTCATCAGGTGGAAGAATTTCTCCATGATTTACTAAAGGGAAAACACCTTAAGAATGGGTCCCTGCTCTAAGGTATCATCACCCAATTGGTTAACATCACAACATTATCTCAAAATCTTTGTTGGCTATTATCATGAAGAAATATTAGAAATTCTGAAGATATTCCATGATCAAATATAATATTTTTTCAATTGGCTCAAGAAGGGCTTGGATTTCAAAAGACATAATCATATATGATTCATGTACCATTTGTTTTTCTAAAACCACTACCTTAGTATATTGAGTTGATAAAAAGGTAGTTGGATTCATAGAGTATTAATACATCGACTGCCACACCAAAAATGGGTTCCCTTGCCTTATAATCAAACTCGAGACACATCAACACCACTGACCTAAGTTCCCAAACCAATTCTCACAAGACAAAAAACAAAAAAGATCACCCCAAGGATATAATTTCTATGATACCAAAATATCATGACCCATCCAAACGAGGCCCTTATTAGGTTGGAAGTAATCATAGAGTGACACTGTCATCCCACCTCTAATATGTCAGTGGCTAGGAACAAGTGTTGTGTAGACAAAACACTAAAATAGAATGACTTAAACTAAGGTATCTATACACAAACACACACACCCACACACACCCCTTTCTCCATGAAATAGTACAGAGATATAACAAATAAGAAACCACTAAAGAGTAAACAATGCATGAAACATCATCTACGATATGTATCAAAGTGAAACAAAGTAATACAAACATATAAGGGGGAAAATGACCCACTAGAAAAAAAGGGAAAACAAAAACTAATAACAACTAAAAATGGTATAGAATAGGAGACCCCAATTCAAGATTAAAGAGTCCAAACACCAAAAATAGTTAGCGCCACCACATACTATTAAGCTCCACCAATACTAGGTCCACTACATTCATTGCTAATATTTTTAGTCTCTTCATAATCCATGATATGTGTGGGGAAAAGACCATGTAGTAGTGAGTATATACATACCTAGTAGGATTCCCCAAAAACCAAAAGGGAATAAATATAATAAGTCCATTAAGATAAACCCATAAAAAGAAGAAAAAGTAACCAAATAACATATATACTCATAAAGAAACCAAATAAATGAGATAAAAGGGATTACTACCTTCATATACAGTTAGGAATTACGAGTCAATATAAATTACCCAGATATCATATCTCTTATTCCAAGAACCACACAAGAATCAAAGTGAAGGGATCATTAATCTCCACTGCACTTCATAGTTGAGGGAACACTAACTATAGTAGATGAATTTCTCCCCATTGGATCTCAAAAATGGTGGAGTTACTCTCTATAGATAGAGGACCCACACCCTCTGTAATGTGGGGGATTTATTACTCTACATGTATAAGAGTATAAGGGACTTTTTCCCTAGATTTACATAAAACTAACGACCCCAAAATCTATTAGATGGCCAAACACTATTACAAAACACACTTTTAATAGTTCTAGAATTAGCCTTTATCAGCACTAGAAAAGAGCTGACGACCTTAGCATGGTTAAAAGTACATGACTTTTATCAGTGCTAAAAAAGAGCTGATAAAGGGTAGATTTATCAGTGGTTTTATTTTCACTGATAAAATTATGATTTATTAGCACTTTTTAATGCACTAATAAAGATAGACTTTATCATCACCTGTATAAATGACAATAAAGGACAGATTTATCAATGCATTTAGTAGAGATAATAAAGGTGAAAACTATAGTGTGATGATAAAGCATATTGCATCATTAGATTGAGGTGTAGTGTGCTGCAAAAACACACTAAATCATCAAAAAAAGTAACAATAATTAACAAAATAAGATAAAAATACAGAATTTAAATGAAATGGAATTTCTATCAAAAATACAAGAAAAAGAAAATAATATTATAGAATATGTAATTAGTTTTTACTAAAATTAATATAAATTTTGAATAAAAAGATAAACTTTTATTCATATCAGTCACACTATGAGTTGAATTGGGTTGTTACTGATTTATACATGTCACAAATTATTTATGGACTATTTTCCAAAAGTACCAAAATAATCAGAATCTTTTTCCTCTATTTTGAGTATGTCAGTTGTTTTTTTTTTATTAAAATTAATGTCGGTTTTGAATAAAAAGACACACTTGGAGTCATACTAGTCAAATATTGCATTGGATTGAGGTGAGGTTGATCCTTACAGGTCAAAAATGATGTATGGATAATATTTATAAAGTAAAAAAATAATAGGAAAACATTTTTTTAGTTTTAAGAATGTCGGTTGTTTTTTTACAAAAATTAATGTCAATTTTGAATAAAAAAGATGCACTTTGAGTCATATTTGTCAAACTGTGCATTAGTTTGAGGTGTGCATAAATGATACATGTCCCAAATTAATTGTGGATTATTTTTATAAAGTAACAAAATAATTTGAATGTGTTTCCTCAGTTTTGAGTACACCAAGTATGTTTATTACTAAAATGACATTCTAAATAGGAAACATGCATTTTGATTCATATTGGTGACATATTGTATGGGTTGACATAAGGCTAATTCACATATGTAACAAATTAATTATGAATTATTGTAAACAATTATCAAGATAATCTGATTTTGTTGGAATTTTTTTAGTGAGTGACACTTTTTTTATTAAAATATCAATTTTAAACTGATAACGAACTCTTGTAGTCATATCAGTCAAACTGTGCATCGAATTGAGGTGTGAATGATCCCTACACATCCCAAATGACTTATAGATCATTTTCTTAAATTATCAAAACAATCAGAATGTATTTCCCTTTTTTGAGTATGTCATTTGTTTTTTTGATTAAAATTAATGTCATCTTTGAATAAAAATACACACTTGGAGTCATGGAAATCACACTGTGCAACATATTTAGGTTTCACTGATCACTAAATGTCAAAAATTATTGATGGATTTTTTTCACAAAGTACCAAAATAATATGAATTCATTTTCTTGGTTTTGAGTATGTTAGATGTTTTTTAATAAAATTAATTTCAATTTTGAATAAAAGAGACACAGTTGGAATCATACCGGTCACACCATATGTCGGATTGAGGTTCGATTGAATGATACACATCTCAAATGACTCTTGAATCGTTTTTATAAAGTATAAAAACAATATGAATGTTTTTTACTAGAATTTGAGTATGTCATGTTGGTTTTTTTACTAAAATGTCATTTTAAAATAAAAACACGCACTTTGAGCCACATTTGTCTCATTGTGAATGAGATTGAGGTGTGTATAATCTCTACACATCAAAAATGATGTATGGACCATTTTATTAGAGTATAAAAACAATTTGAATTAATTTTCTCAATTTTGAGTATGTTATGTGTGTTTTTTACTAAAAGTCCATTTTAAACTAGAAAGGAGAACAATGTCTCTTATCTTAAGTGACAAGTTTTGTGTGAAAATTTAAAAAAAATCACAAATACTATCATGGAATGATATTTATTTTACTTAATTTACCCATAATTTTATTGTGTGTAGGCCAATGCTTCTTATCCTCCTCCACCTCAGTCTCCACCTTGGTCTTCACATCTTCCACCTCCTCCATGTCGATATCTGACTCTAACTCAGGCTCTGCATTCACCACCTCCGTGTTTGACCAGAAATTTTATTATTTATAGGCCAATGATTCTAAAAAAATTAATTTCCTCCATTACTATTTTCCTTGATAATGATATCAAAAATGATATATAAGAATTCTAACACTAATTCTTCACTCCACAAATATCTTTCTAAGGTCATAACTCATACTAAATAATATATATTGCTTGTAATCATCTAAATTTATTTTCAGCATACATTATGAAAAAAAGTACGCTGCCCACTTATCTCTAAAAAAATTGATTTATTCTGTTGAGTAACTTTTTTTGTTGGAAATATTGATAGTACTGAGAAAATATAAACAAACAAATTATTATGAAATATATTTTTTGATATTTTAATTACCTTTTGAAATTACCTGTTGGGGGGATGTTGGTCATTTCATTATTTATGATTTCTCTCATAAATTATCAAACATAATATTCACAATTGATTTCATTATCTAGTTTCAAACACTATAGAAACATTGACCAAAATAAGTAAATTATTTTTAAATGTTTTGATAGTTAAATATTTCTATATATACTTTAATTTGTTTTCATTTTTAATAATCCATGGGTTATATATTTTCAGACACTAACTTCTTTCCATGATCTTGACTATATTTAGGGATCACCCTATCATAACAAAATTCTCTTTAAAACACATATTGAACATATAATATGAAGTCTATCTAGAAAAATTTTATTGTAGGGTGTTATATATTTACAATACACATCATGTGTGGTCAGTTGGTTGGAAATACATTCATTTAATCGAAAAAATAAATATTCGAGGTTTCTATATTGACAAATATCACCATCATTTGCTTCCTAAAAAAACAAAACCAATTCAATAGTGAAAATTTAAAAATATAATTTATTTTTTTAGATCATAGAGTTTTACCCTTGAAATGTTGGCATCAAAAATAGTATGTTGTCTGATGCTTTTTTGTTAAAAAATTTGAGTAACACGTCTTTTTTCTTATTAATTTCTTCCTCATTCAAAGTAATTTCTATCTTTAAAATGATACATGGATTAATGAATCCAAATCATTATTAGCATGATCATACCTTTATATAGTTGTAATATAAACGTTTTTACAAAAAATTAATAGTTATAAACTTTAATAAACATATTTATCTCACTATTTTGACAGATGTATTATCAAAATGTACATTATGTATATAGTCAAAACAAAGATGCCCAGCCATTCATGCTTGATAATATCATCTAGAGTCTTGAGACCAATTCTATATGTCAAGGAAGATCCATATATTTATTTTTCATATTCAATGTAACAGATAGATTTATCTTTAAATTTGGTCTTAATAAGATGTTGAAATGTTAATAAATGTTTCTCGAGAACTAGTGGAGATAAGTTACTCTCATAAGTTCATTTTGTTTTCTTTGTTGATTCACTATATTTTCTTGGTTTTACCTTTCGTTTCTACACCACATTGTCCATTTGTAATATCATACCTCACTTAAGACCTTTTATCATCAACTGTTACATGATTTTCATATGAAGAAATTTTTTTAACGATGTACCTCGTGTATCTTTATAATATTAGGCATCCATGCTATGAAAGCTCCAATAATAGTTTTGACTATTGTAATATATGGAATATCAAGTGGAACAGGAAAATCATTAGTCATCTCATAAGGTATCTCAATCCCCACTCTCATGTGATTTTTTGGGAGGGGTTGACGGTGTAGATGGTCTCCTGGAATATTATACATTGTACTCATTACAACATGGTGGTATATGGGTGTTGATAGATAAAAATAGGATACAAATATATCCTACAAAATTTTAGTAATATAACGTTATCAGAATTTGTTTGATTCACATTTAGGAGAAAGAGTAATTAAAAAATTGATTACCACGTGGTATGGTTTGGGGGTAATGACCAGAATCAAACCTGGTGGGATCATTTGGTTCATGTACAAATCTTATCTCCACTATCAGTTCACATTGATATTTTCTTATACATTGGTCTTCCAAACCATACCATAAAATAATATCTTGTAGTGAGTCAATATGTGTCTACATTAATCTCATTATATAATATATTTCTTGATGTGGTTTTTTCTTCTCAAAATATGTTCATCGAGAGACTCTAAAACATAATCCTCTAAAACCCAATCCTCTAAAATGTCTGTATTTTCTAGACCTCTTCAAAGTTACTAAAAGTCACTTTTCTTCTGGTACAATTGTCACAAATTCTTGTTTCTAAACCATATAAAAATATGAATATATTTATTTTTATGAAATATTTTAATAAATCATAATGAATTACAATTATTTCATACATACACATGCTTCCCATACTAATTTTGTGTTTTTATCAACTAATACACCATCCTTATTTACACTAGCCTTCTTTCATAGCATATGGATTTGGATGGTAGTGGCTTCCAATTTTTATTCATTAATATACATATAAAAAAGGAACATATGATATTTTATATCACATAATTAATCTTTTATTGTTGATTTAAAGTACATGTAATTTTTTTTCCTAATGAATCATATCTCATCCTTCCTTTCTGACAGAGGTATACTTGTTTTGATGCACATTCATTATTTTTAGCACCCTTTTTTAGTTTCATAAATTAACAATTTTGAATCAAGTTTGATAAATTAAATAATTTCAAATAATATATTATCGATCTCAACACACCTGAAATGATTTATCATTGTGAAAATTTCAGAAATCATTCCTTTTTTTCTTGCTTTATAATGTGCTCATAATAAAGTGGTGGGTGGGGAATTATTTTCTCCTCAGCATCCCTAAGATGTAACTTCATCAGAAGAGTCTGGAAGCCTCTATGGGATTTTCTAGTAGCCATTAATACAATTTTCTTAGGGAAATATTCTAAAATAAATGAAGTCAATATAGAATAATGAAAACTAAATCAATATTTTATTATATAATTATAAATTAAAATAGATAAAGTATATTGTAACATTACCATTATATCTTTCTAAAGAATTTCCTTTTTTATAGGTTTGACGTTGTTTCATGAGTCAATATCCATCGACACATTCATCCTCATTGTGACCCTAAGATAACTAATGAACATTGACTTGTTGGGGTCAATATGTTAGTTTCATTGATTCCAACTAACCTAAAATTTTATACTTTGACTTATTTCCCTGATAATTTTATTTAAAACTCTGATAATGATTCGTTATTTTATTCATTCATTTTTTTCATCAACATTTTGCTGATTCCCTAATAATTATCCAGTTTCATCATCAATAGTCTGTTCTTTCTTGAGATTGACAACATCATCGTGTTTCGAAGACATTGTCTGCATGACTAATTAAACATTTGATTTTTCTTAAATAACAACAATGTGATACACTCCATGCCTTAAATTACACAATTGTATCCATCTATCATGAAAATTATTAAAATATTGAACAAAGATATAATAATACAATTCTAAAGAACAAAAAACCTTCACTACCTTTATTTAATCCATCCTTAGACACTTGATTTCCTTCTATATCTTGATAATGGGAGGAAAGAAATTTTGAAAGAGGGAATCCAATACATCATCAAGAGATAAAATATAATCAAGAAACTAAGGATTAAAGTGTCATATGAACCTACACTAATGGAGTCTCTCAAAAATTCTCCTCAATTGAAGTAGATATACAATTACCTCTAGGAATTTACTATTTATGACTGATAATGATATTATCAGTTGTAAAATATAATATTGGATAGAGGTATTCCTACAACTCAATCATATTTTATGATGAAACATTAATTATGAATCTTGGGTGGTATCACCAAATATTAAATGAGATATCATATTTGTTTTATCATATTTAACAATTGAGGTGATATTTATTTTGTTCTTTGATCCTCTATTTTCACAAAAACCATAGATAGAGTCATATTTTATGATATCCTAAATTGTATGATAAAACGTGGTTAAAATCATTATATTTTCTATATTTCATACCATATGATATATAAAATCCCGATGTTGTGGTTAAACAAAGAAATCCTTCATATTATAATATGTGATATTGAAATAATATAATATCACATTTATTTATTCGAAAAAATAATAGATTAATAAACCGTGTCCTTTAAGAAAAAGTCTTTGATACCACTTATGAGTTTTAGGGTATCATCCTATGATCATTAGAGGGATAAAAAACCTAAACAAGGGTTGATTTATCTCAAGGATAAATGTGAATGGAAACAAATAAAAAACACATGTGTCATGCTTATTACATAGTATTAGTGGAATTCATCTTTAAGATTCAATGGAATATGTTTGATTTATAACACTAAAGTAGCAAAAAAATTATTCTAGCCTTTAAGGATATTACACTGTCCTTCAATCATAGAAATATTATTGAGGACCCTTCATCACTGGAGGAGTTCTATCACCTTAACCAAGTGATAAAAAGTGATCAAAGAAGAATATATCTTTAGATATGTAATGATAAACAAAGTTTCAAATACAATAGGGGATAGTATATCTATTTATTTTTATATCCTATAAAATATTTCTCTCTTTTTTTGTTAGTAAATCTATTAATAAATCACATCTCATATTTTTCTTAATCTATTATCCAACCATGGATAACTCACCTAATTTTGGGAAATACACTCCTTATATATTGTTGTGTATTTTTAATTTCATTTAGCCAATGATTCCTATGATCTACCCAATCTAGGATTTTTTTAAAAACCAATTTGACCATATTTTTTCACCAAATAAATTCCCCATCACTCTTTATAAATCATGATTGAATTTTAATAATAATATTGAATTAATTTAAAAAAACACTCACTACATGCATCAATAAAATAATTTTTGGAATGTGACTAATTAATTCAGTATTTTTTTATTTCAATAAAAAATTATTCATAAAAATCAAAAATCTAAATAACCCATTTCATGGTTTAATAATTTACACAACTAAGAAAAATCCAAAAAAACAAGTTTTAATGATTTTTACACTTACCTTGTTCCCTATATGTTCATCACCCATAAATGAGGGCCACAACTTTGTATCCCTTAATCCTAAAAAACCCTCATAATTAAGCCTTTAAAATATAGAATATTGTATATAAGATGAATTAAATTTGAGAAAAAACCTAGATTTTTGAACCCTATATTATTCAAATAAAGAGAAAACTAAGGGGGTGATAGGTATACTTGTTAATATTGAGAGTAGAGTAAACCATATATGTGTGTCTTTAGGGAAATATTATCTAGTCACTCAAATGCATATGAAAGGATAAAAATAAATAGAACTACAATAATTGTATTTAAGTAGAAACCAGAAGGGATGTAGGGTTCAACATGTTTAAGAACATCACAAAAATTCAAAATATGGAACACAAAACATTAAAAAACGATAGAGGAAGAGTAGAAAATAACATATATTGGATTCTATCATTGATTAATCTAAGAAAACATAGAGGAGTCACATCCTCAACAAAGTAGTTCTTCGAGATCTTGAGAATCATGAGTGACTGAGTCATGGTCTAGGTTTTTTTAAATTGACCAGAGACACTTTTAACAACGCCTTTAGAAAATCACTGACAAATATCTATTTTATTTGTGCTAAATTTTAAAACACTGATAAAAGGAGTATTTATCAGTGATTTTTTAGCACCTATAAATCTAGAGCTTTATTAGTGAAAAAACTCATTGATAAAAGACTTATTTATTAGTGATAACATTTTAGCACTGATAAACGTATCTTTTTTCACTAATATTTTAGCACTGATAAAGATTGATCTTTATCTATGCTCAAAAATCACTAAAAAAGTATTATAATTATAATTATTTAGATAAGTTTATCATTATTTTATAATTATTTAAATAATTTTATTATAATTTTATATTTATTTAAATAAATAAAATTATTTATTTATAATTATTTAAATACTTATTTAAAAAGTAATAATTATTTATTTATAATAATTATAAATATAGTAAATATACATTTATAGATATATTTATTTTTAAATATTTATTTACATATATGTTTTTAATATTGTTAATAGATATATAATCTTAAATTCATTAATTTTAAAAATCAGTGAAATAGAATAATTCAAAATGAGTACACTTTAAAAATATTGAAAAAATTGAAAAGTTTTATTAATTAAATATAAGTTATTCATAAAACTATAGATATATATAGATATATATTGAAGTGCATGAATACATATTGAAAATTCTAAAACATAGTAAATAAATAAATATATAAATAAATAATAGAAGAATATTAAATTCAAAAATAAAATTAAAAATAAAAAAAATTAAAAATTAAATTGTAGTATTGAAAGAAAATAAATAAATTTGAATAAATTACATAAATATTAGGTGAATGTGTTTCTATATATTATGTAAATATATTTGTGTGTGTGTTTATATACAAATACATTAACATATATGTGTGTGTGTGTGTGATATAAATTCAATAGACATTGTTTGATATAGGTTAAATTGAAAAATCAAACAAAATTAAAAATTAATATGACATTAATATGTTTTCAATTAAGATTTTATATATTTTACTAATTCATTTTATATATCTATATTTAATATATACTATTTATTAATATTTATAACCTATATATGTATATTAAATTTATTCATTTTTATCAGTAATTATTTAATTAATAAAATGTTTCATATTTTTCTTAATTTACACATTTTAGTTTTATTTGTTTAATTTTTCAAATTTTTTTCTGGACCTTTATCAGTGCTAAAAAAACAATGATAAAGCCCACCTTTTATAAACTCTAAAAATAAAGCACTAACAAATGTTTCCTTTATCAACACTAAAATAAATCACTGATAATGGTTACTATTTATCAACACTAAAAAATCATTGATAAAAGGTGCACTTTATCAGCGCTTTTTTTAGCACTGATAAAGGGTTTCCTTTATTAGTACTTATTTTAGCACTGATAAAGATGGACTTTATCAAGGAATTTTTCTATCACTAATAAATATTAGCGCTATTAAACACGTGTTTTATAGTAGTAAAACCTAATCACCTACATCAACCAAGAATTTATGGAAGATGATTCAAGCTTATAAATACTTGGTTCATATCTCTGATTTGAAAATAAAGTCCACCATCACATCATATGTATAAAACTCCTTAGATACAATACTCGTAGGAACAAATTTGAGTATTGGTGAAGGATATGTGCATGGTAGATAGTTATGATGGGAGTAAACGACATGTCCTATATGGGTACATGGCATGTCTCAGGAATCCAAACCCTGGCCATGTCAAGTTGCTTCACTCTGCATGAAAAATACAAAGTACATGGAATGTACAAAGATCTCACAACGTGTGTCACCAGTTGAAATATCGAGTGTATCCTTCCCTATACATATTTTGGGTAGCCATGCCTCAAAACATGGAATGTTCTTGTGGGAGCATGGAATGTATGTTCACCTGGGGTCCTAGATTTTTTCCCTCAATATATGGCTCAACCATCCATGTTGCTATCCATGATGTGCCCCTATGGGGACATGATGTGTTTGTTAACCCAAGGTCCTTGGCATGTTCCCATAGTAATGGCTCAAATACTCAGTTAGAATCGCCTGATGTTTTGGACCGACTAAATAACGTGTAATACTTAACTCAGGGAAAACCATATCCACTGTGAGATTCTAAAGAAAATGAAAAGTTTTCCTTTACAGTAGATGGTTTGTACTCATATATTTTTTATAGAAAGTAAACTTGGTCTTCACACGAACATCGTAACCACAATTTATACACCTTTATTTCCATTTTGTACTCACTTGAAATTCCCAAATCCAAAGGGGACGGTCTCAGATTGATGATTCCCAGACTCTAGTAACTAGAAAACAGGACTCTGGTCTCCAAAGAAGTAGCATCTGCACCTCCTATCACCATTAACAGTCCTGGATACATGAATCCATTTTCACATATGAAAAAATATCTTGATCCATTTTTAAAACTCCAATCCCAATGTTTTTCATCAATCCGTCATGAATTTTGGGGTTCAATCATGCTCGAACTGACCAAACAATGTCAAATCACTGACCCCATAGTACAATGACAAAGAACACAAAGAATGGTTGTGAGAAAAGCATAGGAACAAAGTGAGATCATCGTTAGATGATGTGATAATGACCAACAATTCCATATTACATAAACATAATTTATGAAATATGGGTACAATAAATATAAATAATTAGTTTAATGAATACTAATAAAATTCTTCTCTTAGGCGAAGGGTGAAAATCACAGGAAATAAATAAAATACATAGTAAATTATTGATAATTAAATAAAAGGGTATAAATACACAAAATAATGAGTCCTACCTCATGAACATATCAATCCCTCATAAAGAACATGGCTACTAGAATTAATAATGAAGATCACACTATGTCAATTTATCACCTCATGCATCCCATTGATCATTCTTCATTGATACATGTACCCAATTTTCCAATGCCAACAAAGCTATCATATCCTCCTCTCTAATATCCTAGGGTTATGTAGATAAACTTGTAGATTACCATAATAAGTTTTATATATATTGAGATAAGGATAATTTATTAAATAAAATAAATTTATTATTCCATTTACTGAACACACCTGCCAGTGGAAGCCCTTAAAAAATGCCTAGCGATGACAAAATTTATATCGCGTCTAGGGTAATACCCCAAGTTCTGAAACTGGCTGTGGTATCGTATTTTCCATTTTGGTTTCTGATCAACGGTAAAACTATTTGTTATGGAATTAAATTCACACATAAATTCATATATTTAAATTTTTTAATATATTAATTTTTGGGTCTTATTATGCTCAAAACACAGTGACTACTATGAGAAAAAATTCATTGATACTTGAAGAAATGTTTAATGAATTGAATTTCCAAAACCAAATTTGTAACAAGTGAAGATTATAAATACTTCATCAAGTATTCAAAAATATTTTAAATTGATTTTTTTTAAAGTATTTAAAGTTAATGTGATCATGGTGGATAATTATATAATTAAAATTTAGTATTTTTTTCAATGGCTATAATCATTATTTTTACCATCATCAAACCCCCCAACAAAGTGGAGAAATATAGAGAAAATATTGAACATCCAAAAAAATAACTCGAATTATTTTAAATTAATTTTTTCTTAAAAAATATTTTTGGGAAAAGGTCAAGAATACTATATGTTGTATCATTAATCTTGATCATGTAAGACCTTTTCTGAAGAAGAATCCTTTTAAACTTTGGACTCTTAACAACTCCAAAGTAATATTTTTCAATATTTTTGGTTGTAATTTTTGTAATCTATACAACCAAAATATTAGTAAAAAATAGATTTTAAATCTGATGAAGGTATCTTACTTGGATACCCAAACTTGAGAAAATATTACAGTATATTTAATTGAAGGGCTAATATGGTGGAAAAATCAACCCATGTTTTTTTATAAAATTATTCCAAAACCACTTTCTATAAATATTTTTGAAATTTAATCTTTAAAATAACCTTTCCAAACTCAATAATTTTAATAAGAACCAGAATCTTCTTAAGATTATTTTCCTAAAGTTTACAAAAAATATAAATATTATCCCCTTAAAATTTCTTGATATATTTACAAGAAGAAACTCATACACATATATTGTTCTAAAATGTGGTTTAACACCTAGTCCTTGTCTCTCACCTTGAACCCCAAAACCTAAATGATTCTCTTAACGATGAAATTTGGTTACTTCCCAAGAAAAATTAAATTAATAAATTCACTCTAATAGATGTATGGACTCCCATGGAAATAATCATCAATTTATAGGCACTAAATGGGTTTTTAGAAATAAACTATATGGGTCTAGCACTATTAATAAAGCTCATTTATTTTCCAAAGGTTATATCCAAGAAGAATCAATTGACTATGCTAAAACATTTTCACCCATAACACAATTATAATCTATAATAATCTTGTTAAAATTAATCTCTCATATCAATTTCAAACTATTTCAAATGAGAGTAAAATGATCATTTTTAATGTTTTTTTTCAAAAATATTTTTTTGTAAAAAAAACACCTTGTTTGGAAAATCTACATATTCCAATTTTTTAAAACATCACAAAGCTCTTAATGGTGTAAAACAATACCCTAGTTCTTAGTATGAATATATTTCAAATTATATTCTATACGATGGTTTAAAATGGGTTATTCCGATTCAACCCTCCTTTTAAAACATATCTCAAATTATTTCTTACTAGTTCAAATTTATGTTAATGATGCGGTTTTTGGATCTAACATTGAAAATACTTATTTTTAATTTTTTTTTATTTAATGAAAAAGTAATTTCAAATGATAATAATGTGTGAACTCAATTTATTTCTCAATTTTAAAATTCTCAAATAAATGATAGAATATTATTAAATAAAAAAAATACACCAATGAACACTTAAAATGAATCAAAATTCATTAAGATAAAAAATTATTTTCCCTATGATTCTAAATATTAAGCTTATGTTGGATGAAACTAATAAGATTGTCAATGGAAATATTTATAGAATTTTGATTTGTAGTATAAATTATCTTACTACGACCCGATTAGATATCATGTTCAGTGTTTGTCTCTATTCTAATTTTCAATGAAATACAAAGTAATCTAATTTCAAATGAATCAATATTATTTATTCAATATTTAAAATGAACTAAAAAATTAGTTAATTTTATCCAAAAGGAACCTATTTTGAATTAACTACTTTTTTTATACCCATTTTATAGGATTCAACCTTGATAGGAAAAGTACTAGTGGAACTTTATATATACTAGGAAAATCGATCATATCATTGAGAAATAAAACGCATAACTCAATTTCTCCTTCTATAGCTAAATTTGAAAACATAGTCATTATCAGTTTTTAGCCAAATTTTTATGGAGGCAACACACTCTCTTGGACATTAGGCTTACATTTGACTATGTCCCTATTAAGTGTGATAATATTAGTATCATCAAAATTTCGTAAAGTCATGTCCAACACCCTCTCACTAGGAACATTGACTTGAGAAACCATTTCCTGAGAGATAAATTCAAAAATGGGATATAGTATTGGATTTTTTCCCAATGGAAAATAAAATAACTTATATTTTCACTAAACATGTATCCCTCAATCATTTTGAATTCATTACAAGTGAACTAGGGGTGGTTTTCTTATGAAATATTTCATTTTTCTAATAGATATATGGTGTTTTCTTTTTAAAATCTTATTTCAAAAGTCTTATTTTTAATATTCATTGTCCTGTAATTTCTTTTTATTCAATCATGGTTATTGTCCCTTTATATCACATGTACTACCATTTTAGGTGGAATTATGTGTCTTTTTTATACCATTTAATTCTGAAATTTTTCTTAAGAGGTATCTTTTTAAGAAAAATTAATTAATTTTTAATTTTTAAAATAAATTATCTCTTTATAAAATTTTAAAATCATATTTTCTAATAAATAATGCTTTTAAAAACTACCTTTGTTTTTTTTCAATTTTTTTAAATTCCATTTCAAAATTCAAAATATAGATATATATATATTTTAAACAAATTGTACATTTTTATATCTATCTTAAATAAGATAAATATTGAGTAAAAATATTTTATATAATTTATTCTCTAATATTACTCATGAGTTTTGTTTAAAGGAATAAAATTTGAAACATGTTTTATAAGCATCCTTTCACTTTATAAGGAACTTTATTCTATAAGTTTTTTCAATAAAAAATAAATGGTGATAAAATCATCTTATAAGTAAAATAGATTCCATGGAAAAGGTATGAAAAGTTTTATTTTCATCTTATTCTTTCTATTTTTATATTATTCAATCTCATGTTTTAGTCTTTTACTCTTCATCTCTTATATTTTTTCATTGATACTCCTTTTTATACACATATTTTGAAATTCATCTATATCTCTCTCTAATAATCATATTATTTGGGAATATTATATATTAAAATGTTTTTTAAAATATTTTTATTATTTTTAAATTCTTTCTTTATTATTTTTTCAAAATCACTTTATATATTAAACTCTTTTTCAACTCTATTTTTGTTATCTTAAATATTGTTTGAGAATTTCCTCAAAATATTTATTTGGTTCCCTATTATTCTCTATATTTTATAATTTTTAATATTTTTCACTTTATTATAATGAAAATGGAGAGAAATTATATTTCAATAATAAGTGTGTGTTTTCTCTCAGGGGAGAAATTTTATAAAAAATTATTTTCATATAAGGGGTGTAGCTCTTGATTTTTAAAAAAAAATTATTCCTTCCTAGTGAATTATTTTTTTCAAATAGATTGATTTTAAATTTTTATGTATTCTTGTAAATTGATTTTCGGATGTGTTTTTCTCCTTAATCTCATTAAATATATTGTTAATAACTTTAATTTTTTTTCTATCTCTTTTACCTTTCCTTTATGATTAATTTATCTTTTTAAGTTGCATTTTTATGATCCTAAAAAAGGAGCATATTATTATACCACTCTCTATAATGGTTTTTTAATTATCACAAACACTCACCTATGTTTCTAATATTTTAATTTGAGTGAGTTTTAGTGTTTACTTTAAATACAATGTGATGGAATTCATGACCTCATAATGTTAATTTAAATAATTAATAAAGGTTTGGTAATGTATATTTTCTTTGTTTAAGACCTTGGAATCAGCATAGAATATTGAAGGAAGGTATTGTTGTGAATTATATGTGGTTTTAGTTTAATATGAGTTTTTTTATACCGCACTAACTCACCGATTCAGGGGACCGACCAGTTGGAGTCATGGTGGTGGCTGCAAAAAATATCAAAAAGCCCCACTGGCTAGATAGTGGAGGATAACTAGCTAGTTCGGGGCTCATCAATTTTTATTTACTACTATTTTAATACCATCAGCTATTTTTTTCTCACAATAGATCCTCTGTGGTATTTTTCCAATTTCCCCAAGTTCCAAGTTACATAGTGGACGTTATTAAGTATCTAGTGGTGTCTCAACATGTTTATTGAGGATAAATTTATTATGGTCGAAATTTTATAATGTAGGTTTTATATAAAATCATGAATATTATTAAATATAAAAAAATTCTTGGTCCTTTTGGAGTTTATAAAAGTAATCACATGGCCCCTTCAAACTCTAAACCAATTATAAAGGATTTGATTAAAAAGATCAAACAGATGGAAAACCAAAAGAATTTTCAATCCTATAAAGATCCAACTTTAAGTTCTTAATTTATTCCAAGGTTGTCTTCCATCCTATGAAATATATCAACTTTAATTTCACTTCATCTATCCAAGGATATTTTTGATAAGTTTCTAATATTTTTTCCTAAATAAAACCTCTCTATTCTAAATTGTGGTTCTTGAATAGTTAAAGCTTCAAAAAACCATGGGATGTGTTCCTTAGCTATTGTAAAATATATATAGGGTGATCACAAACAAAAATTGTTGAATATTAGTTTCTTGATCTCCACTAATATTAATGTATTAATAATATAGACCAATTGAGTCATGGAGAAATTTTTAGGGTATCACATAGAGCTTTAAACAAACTCTTTATCAATTGTATTTTTCCTCTATTAAATTTTTTTGTTGCATAATTTAACATAATTTCACATAATTATATAAATTAAATCTAAACATTTATATACTAAAATTAATTTTATATTATATTTATAAAATAATATTAAAGTTATCAACTATTTCTTAATCTATTTATTGCTTTAATCATTTGGTCTGCGTTAAATTTTATAAAGACTTATTCACCCCTCCCTCTTTCCATAATTTCTCCAACCAACACTAAGTAATACAAATTTATAACCACTAAATAATTTTATTGAGTTTTTTTATAAGATAGTTTAATGGATATTGGAGAGGTTTTTATTCATATTGTAAAAATGGATTCATAGAGATTATCATTACATTATTATAATTTTATTATATCCATTGTATTATGTTGATGGTTTGGGTATGAGAGTAGTATCTTTTTAGTTTATTAATAAATTTTATTAGTGATTTCAAATCATTTTTTCAAGAAATTTATGAGGATAATGAATCTCATTTATTTGATAGAAATCATCTATGTTAGTCACCAACTCATAACCTATTAGAGGTAGGATTTGAAGTTCACAATTTTCATCACTACAAATAAAGGTGGGGTTGAAATGGGGCGGTTGTGGAAAAGTTTTATAGAATATATATTTATAAATAGGATAGAGTTTAGAGTTATTCACAAGTGAGTATTTCATGGGTTCAGTTGGGAAATCGTTTTCCTTACCCAAACAAGTGATAGAGGTGGGGGATTGGATAAAAGACATATATTTAGGGTCCCTTGTGAATGATTACAAAACCCTTAATACTTACTAGACTATCTATGATCTATGTATCCTAGCTATCTATTATCATATTCCATGATAATGATAACAAACTCAATATATTTAATTATAAAATACATTTATTATAAGGTAAAAAAATAAAAATGTTTATGCATAATTGTTATAGGTTACATTGAAATTAAAATTTGGATTTATTATTATGTTTTATATCATTATTTACACTAACATATAATCATAAGGTATATTACTAATAATTATGTTTCATTAATTTATACTATATTAATCCATACTAGTAAAAAATATTTTCTTATAAAATCATGACATCATATGAAATTTGATTTTATGAATACGCCAAGTTAGTTATTAAAATCTAAATATTAAATAATATTAATCAACAAACCTTTAATAGCATGTTAGGAACTGAAACTCTTATTATAAATTATAATTATAAAATGTTTCCATTACTGGTGAATGATGTATAAAATATTTTTATTCCCATAAAAAAATATTTTTTGAAATATATTTTTTTCAATCATGTCTTTTATGAGCTATTAATTAAGTGAACCAGTTTTTGAAGAAATGTATTAGATTCATGTTTTAAATTCCAATGTTCCAAACTATGTAATTTTATTTCATGTGTTAATACAAACTAGTAAAAAATTATAAAGTCTTTTGGAAATAAATTATTGTTGAAAGTATGTTTTTTTAATTAAAGAGGGTGATGGAGTTATAAATTCTTGTTACTCAACATGTGTCATTGAATATAATATTCAGAAACATGTCAAATATATAATTTGATTAGTAATAATTGATGATACATTATTTAAATTGGGATATAATGTGATATGAAGTTCTTATTATAGACATATTTCCTAAGATTCATAAATGCTACAAGTTATTTGTTGTGAAAATAAAGTAAATTATGTGAAATTTTAATTAGTTTTTATACGATGTTGAGAATAATGAGTTAAAAATTTCATTAGATGATTTAAAATATCTAAATGACTTATATTTCCATGTTACATCCTGACCTAAAAGATCCCCTCACAGGTTGGTGGGATGCCAAAATTGACACCTCAATATTACCTCAAATAAGCCTAGGGCAAGGGACTAGCATTGAGTAGACATAATACACACATGAGAGGCCTTATCCTATAAAAACGAAAAACATAATTGTATCTCTAATTCATAAGGTATGTAACAAAATTTGTAACATATAAGAAAATACAGTCAACTATTCTGAATGTTACACATGAATTATAAATCTACAGAGATGACCGAGATAACCAGTATGAATAAAATAGAATAAAAAGGAGGAAATACATTACCAACATCTATAAAGGAAAAATGAAAACAAAATAAGGAAAAAAGGACCCACTGAATGCTGGATCTAAACATGAACAGTTCATGTTATCATTAGCTCTATGTACCGCCAACACCAAGACAACATAAAATCCCCCAAATTCTCTAACCATACACTCAAAATATAATATGTTAACCCCAATATCACAAATCCATCTCTGACTTGTATGACATCCATACTAACACAACATGCATGG
This sequence comes from Viscum album, assembly GCA_963277665.1. NCBI lineage: Eukaryota > Viridiplantae > Streptophyta > Magnoliopsida > Santalales > Viscaceae > Viscum > Viscum album. The sequence goes on from OY728155.1 coordinate 1,741,520,937, forward strand.
TTCCAAGTACCACGCTGTGGTGAGTATAAAATTAATGAGTAGGATACCCAAAAAACAATAAAGGGGGCATGGAGTAATAATCAACATGAAATCATGAATTGGAGGTATTGTGGAGGAAGATTATAGGAGAAAAAAACATATGAATTCATCTCAAGGGTCCTGGTACTAAGGAGTATCTAAAATAAATTCAGGAAAAAAATTCCAGATATGATCAAAGACTAAAATACTCAGATTTTTTTATATGTAATGGTCAGCAAGATATAATATTAAAATTTACTATACAAGGGTATATGGTAGTTCTTAAAACACTAAAGAGCCCATAATTATTAAATTATAGAGTCAGAAGAAACATCATGTCCCATAGTCAAACCTTAGGGTGCTGATGAATCAAAATCCTCAAAGAATTCATCACTGCATAGACTTCCAATTATCATACAACCTCTAAAATAAAAGAAGGGGAATCTCCTCAAACATGAATCATGATTTCCCAAATAGGAATTTATTTCTACATGAGGGTAATAAATACACCAAGATATGGTCATAGGAGGTACTCAAGTCCTAAAGTACAATACTAGTCCTTCAACTAGTCAAACAACCTCCTCCATCCCAACTCCCAATCATAAAGTCTTGGCATCCAATATAGGAATTCCCTAAAATGATGCAATGAGATAACTACCTTATTAATTTGGTCTAGATAATGAATCTAGTGGAAGATCCTTATCCCTTATAAGATATATGGATAGTTGAAATACTAATCCAAAAATAGAGGATCTCAACCACATAAATTTGGGTGAAATACTAACTCCATCAAATTCAATAGATAGAGGATTATTACCCTATGATCATGTGGGATATATACAGACTCCCCTAAGAGGATTACAAACCCAATGGGTGATATACCAACTCCACAGGGGAATAATTAGAGTAAAATAGACACTTGAACAATGTATCTAAGGTCAAGGGGGGTGTACATGGTGTGTCTTATAAGTAAACGGTGGGTTATGCCAAGTCTTCCTCCTGGTCATGCACCACCATTCTACATGGTGTGTCTGATCCCAACTACAGGATGTTTAGAGGGGTTACATGGAATGTCATATCCTTGGGGATATTTGGTGTATACCTCATATACTCGAACCATGTACCTATAATGGTATATAGGAATTGACTGACACACATGACCATATGATATTTAAATCTTCTTTAAACCCTATAATCGTATCATGAGACACACAACATGTGTTCTTATAGATTAAATGTCACATAGTTATGAATTTCCCAAAATATTCCCATTAAAATCATGTCTCTAGATTCTTCTCAACCTTAATCGATCATGTCGAAGTCTATGAATGAAATGTCCATAATCCACACTAACCATCATTAACACCTATTCTTAAATCATATTTCATCTATTCTTCATAAAAAAATATTTTCACCACCTCTAATTGAAGCCTTGTTATCTAAAATCCATGGTTCATGAAATAAACTCTACCCAAATAATTTTCAAATTATTGGAGTCCTCATGAAACCAATATTGATATAAAAACCATGATTATGAATATGTAATAATGATCAGAAAAGATAAATTAGGATCAAAAAAGAAATCAAGTCTATAAAATTTAATAAACCCAATGGTCAAAATTGAAAATCGTGATGAACCCACATAGAACAAAGGGAGAAAGGCACAAAACACCAAAGTGGATAATCATAGATAGCCATGTGCACACTAGCCATTGATTACATGATAATAAAAGAAGTTGAAATAGTGCTAAATAATTATTCAAATAATTATAATCATAAGTTTGTTAAATTTAGTTATAAACCACAAAAGTATGATCCTGGGAATTATCAATTCTGGATTAGATTTTTAATAACTAATCTATAATCATATCTGTATATTAAGTGGGGATAAATACACGATAAAATCCATACCTCAAAAAAATAATTTTTTATTCTTCAATTATTTTTCATTACCATTTATTCATTCATCATATCCAACAAAATCTCTCTATAGACATCACTTTAGGTCAAATATCGTTCCTCAATCTATTGTCATTTCCCCTATATTCATCCTTTCATTTCAACTCTCTAGGTTTTGTTAATGAAAAATGTGAGTAACCTAAAAGAGGATTCAAAAGTGGGGTTAAATAAATTTGGCCTAGGAATTCTCTATAAATTAAAAAAATGATTAAACTATTTAAATATTTAATTAATCCTCTCATGATAGTGAACACTTGATAATCTAGATGTGAACATAACTAACATCGTGAATAGGGTAAACATAAATTTCTAAACTCAAATGTAATATTTTTTTTCATATATAAGGTACCAATGAAAAGATATAATCATTTCAATAGAAACTTTCAAGTATAGAATAAAAAAATATAATATTTTTTTAATATTGTTTTTGAGGCCACACTTCACTCGCATTTCCATGCCAGCTCAAATTGTGGGTAAATACCAAATTAAAAACCGATGAAACCCTAATAATTTTTATGATATATTATTATATTTTTTAAAAATAGTTTTACCCCTAGGAAGGGCTTGGGAATTTAAAACACAAAATCAATTTTATTACTACTAAGGTAAAAAAAGACATTACATTCTCCTGGATCGGTCTTCAATACCACCATGCCCATCCTCTCCTCTCCGCTCTCTAGTAGTTTTTAATGAAAATAGAGCAAACACTAGTGAGGATATGAAATGAGGTTTAAATAAATATGAAATAGTATTTCTTCATAAATTAAAATAATTAATTAAATTATTTAATTATTTAATTAATCCAATCATGACATCAAACACCGAGGAATCCAAATGTAAACTGAACCAATGTCAGGACGAGGGTAAACACCCCATTAGAGACTCAAAGGTGGTCTATTTTTTTACCATATGTGGTTTTGATCAGGAGAAACAAACATTTCATTAGATACTCTAATTAACATAATAAAAATAGTACTATATTTTTATATATTAGTTATGAGGCTATAGGATACTCGCATTTCCATGCTATATTAACCAGGAGTTAAACCCTATATTTAAGAACTAATGAAATCATTAGAAAATTTTCCTGAAAATTTATTATAATTTAAAATGAAAATTGTCCCACTAAAAATGTAATGAAACTTAAAATCTCATAAATTAGTTGAGTCCCACTTGGGTAAAAAATTAGTAAATTGCACTCTCGCCACCTAAAGACATTCCATCACTAAAAATTAAACAATTGTGCATGAATAACACAAGTCTTGGGATTGATCTTATTTTGAATCTACACACCATCTCATGGAATACCAAAACCTTGGATATATGATCTCTAAGAGAACTCATTAAATTACCATTTATTTGTAATAACATCTTAAACCCTCATATATAGTGATATTGGCCTCATTCTATCTTGAAACCAAAAGAAATAGTGGAATTCTTCCACCAGATTCACAATTTACTCAGCCAATGTATTACATTTGTTAGCCTTTCCAACTCATGTGATGGTAAAAATACCACAATTCTCTGAGTGATTCCCTGAAATGAAGATATAAAGTATCATCCCGGGTGGGAGAGCCCTACTCCAACCCTTATAAGGATAATTTATGATGTTTTTCATAGAGGAAAACCCATCCAAACTACACAACCACACTAAGAACTCAATAAAATTTCCATACCAATTCAAGAAAATGTGAAAGGAATAAATATTATCAGGTTCCACATCCAAAAACTCTACCAAAAACTATCAAAATGGAATAGGATGCATCTTTTCTATCATGTAGTCTAGGGGCAACATGAGACTTCCACTCTAACATCTACACCAATATTCTTAAGGTTTTTCCATTTTTTCATTATGATCTCCAACTAACGCAAACCCTCAGTCAAAGATATCAAAATAAAGTTATTGTCACTCACTTTTTAAAAGATATCTACAATAAAATTAGTCATAATAACCACCATAGTAGATTAGTCAATTCCACTTCACTACTCACTAGTTCATCCAGTGTGTCATTATCTGAAGTGGATGGCCCTGACCATTAAAATAAACATGATCTATCTGCTCAGTAACTAATAAAAGAACCTAAATGAGTCAAAACTATCAAAAAACCCTAAAAATAGCTTCCCCTTAATAAAAACTTGGTTTCAAAGGGATGGGCATGCTTAAACATAACCATTATACATTACTCATCATAGTCCTTACTTTAAAGAGATGCCTTTGGACATTATTTCAAACTCAATACCCATCATGTGCACCGGGGAATAATATCTACCCATCTAAATTTTTTGTTTATTCACCATCATCCTTACTAAAAACCATTTTGGGTTACCTTATGAGAACATTTACTCAAATATGATAACTTGTTAAAATCATTCCCATAGTTTCCTTCACACAAAAGGAAGGTGTGAGGATACCTCCATTAGCCAAAGGGGAGAAATGTATGATCTTTAACTCTATAATCAACCATATAAATACAAATAATCACATTATTTATACTTTCCTTAAACATAGAGAAATTTTCTGGAAAGCACCAACTACTACACCATAGTTATTCTACTTCGATCTCCTCAGTATCCATAATCTGTATTCATAAAGGCCCAAGTCAATTAGTGAATTTTGGTTTCATACCAAAAGAACTAAATTCCTAATATTCTCCACACAAAATCATATCACGAATAAATTTATTTCACTACATTGAAACTTCATAATATTCCTCATCATTCCCAATATGTAGAAATCTGCATACACCTGTTTCATTCCCAGGGTCAACCATAGTTTAACCCTCTGAATCATTCACACATTCCTTGATATTTTTAAGGATGTAATTTGTTTTATTTACCCAAATATCATGAATCCAATATCACCAACATAAATATAAACTCAATATCAAAAGGGTAGGCTCTTCTTTCTACATTTAAGGGGTATATCCCACTATTATAGATAGAAGCTACCTCATCCATGCTTCCAATGAAACCTCATAATACCCACAAAGGGTAAATTATTCATAATAAGGTGTGTATCATCACATGTCATCCCTATAATTAAGGAATTATCAAAAGGTAATATTCCTCCAATATAGGGAATCTCACTCCACTATGAGGATGACTGGTGAACTCTCATTATAAATGGATTCTTTCTCGCTGACCAAGATCGAGCTCGAGGTTCCACTTGAATATCTAAATCCAAAATATATGGTTTTGGTTGAAATGTTCATGCATGGGAAAAATAATACTAGGTTATATGTGGATACATACAAAATTCATACCCATTTTACACTTTTTATCACTCGATCATATGAATCTACTTTACACATTAACCAAAAACTCGGGTCACCAATGCCCTGTGATGGAATCCACTGAAAAACTATCAAAAACACCTGTGTATAATATAATAATATTCCTGGATTCTCTATCCACAACATTTAATTCCATCCATAACACTTGTTTAGCTACTTTTAAGGGATAATCTAGCTTTCCCCTTCCCACAACCATCATATATCTTTGTCAAGGCTTGTTTAGGTGACTCTGAAACTTGTTATTTTGCAAGGAAGTTCAAACACACCCTAAAAATATTATTTATTAAAATTCCTCCACAATAACCATGATCAAACAAATACTCTATAGAAAATTCCCAAAAATCACCGTATAAATCCTACATGCTCCAATGGGTACTTAAATATGGTCATTCCTCCTTCAGAATTTTCTAATGAGAACTCAATCCCAGACAAGAGATAAAATATAACCATGGTAGAGAAGAATCATCATGATTTTTAGAATCACATATTAATATAATGTATCATACTACTATATAGGAATATCAATACTTGGACCAATATTTGTATGTATAAGTATGGACTAGATAAATAAGAAAATATAAATATCTAGTTGATCCACTATCAGCCAAGGGTTATGCCCACCCCAGAAAATCATGTTTCCTATACCATTAAATTAATATATCATAATCAATATACTTGTAGTTTCATCCAACCTACTAGAAACTAACATCCTGATCCATGAGAATTTTTTTCATCAATTACAAGAGAATAGAAGACCCATTAAATCATTGGGTGAGAGAACCTCTCAACAAAGTCCCATGAAATAATTCCTCATAATCCACTCTCAGCTATAAAGATGACCAAACACAAGCATGGTCTCATCAGATCCCAACCTTATTTTTTAAGATGGTTATCGGAGGTTGATACACTATAATCAGTAGGTCTTTCCCACATGGTTTGATCATTTCTAGATGATCTAAAACAAGAAGGACCTGAAAGATCATAACTAACCACGATATGATGCATGTACTAATATTCATGTACCCCTCAATCAATTACTCAGGTAACAGGATTAACAAACTAGTTATTAGAGGCCTAGTGAAAGGATATGTCAGTCTCCACACCTATAATAGTTTCCAGAATCTTTTAGAAAAACTCATCATTCCCTTAACATCCATACCTTAATTCAAAAATCCAATCCTCACATAACTACTAATTACAATATCTTTAATTGGGATAGACCACCATTAAAAACAATATGTAACATACTAACCTACTAGGTCCCCACTCAGGATAACAATATGTTAGAATTGACAGCCCAAGTCTACCTCCAATAGGATAAGTGTTGGTGACTAGTATTGAGTATGAACAACATGCACAAGGGAGTCCTTAGCCTATAAAGACCATTATAAGACACATATATCTAATGTATAAGGTATGAAAAACATCAAAATGATATAAAAAAATATAATCAACTATACTGAATATAAAATAAGACTAATATATACACTGAGATCCAAAAGGTAACAAGTATGAACTTCATAGAATAAAAAGGGAAAAGTAGATACCCAACATCCAGAAAGGAAATTTGACAACCAACCAAGGTTAAAAGGCCTTCATAATAAGATTTCTCCTACCATGAACATGTCATGATATCATCAACTCATGTTACCACCAATACTAATCCAACATTTCATCCCTAAGGTCACTATATGTGAACTCCAAATAATCTACATGAATTCCACTCTCATAAATCCTTCTATAATATGAACATCATCTATACTGACACAATAGTTTTTTCCTAAGGACTATGCAAAGGTGACTATAAATATACTTGGTAGGATTACTTTAAAATATTAAAGTGAGAAAAAAGAAACAATAAACTAAAATATTGGCACTTGATGTATCCATAAGGTGGATAATAGGGGGAAATAGAATATCAAGTTCTCTCAAGGCCCCAAACACTGATATTTTTCCAAAAGAAAGTCAATAAAAAAATTCTATATATTCTCAAACCATAGAGGACTCAGGTACAATGAGAAGTCATATTTATCAAGATCCATTCCTCAAAATCCACTACACATGGGTATTAGGAAGTCCTCATAATATAAAAGAAGCCAAAAATCCTTAATTTTATTATCATCTGCAACATCATGTCTTTAAGGAACCCCATAGTGTGTTGAGGAATCAAACACCTTGAAAAAGTCAACATTGCACAAGATTCTCGTAGCCATGCTACATATAGAAGCCAAGAAGTATAGTATACTCATACCTAAACAATATTATCCCACCAAGGTACAGTACACTAATTTTGGTAAATTAATATCCCCATATATAATAATAGGAGCTACTCAAGTTGTTGAGTATAGTCTCTACCTTTTATATGGTTAAATAAAAATTTCATCCCTACTCCCAATCCATAAGTCTCAACATCCTATATAGTAATTCTCTTACATGATGTTAGAGGATCCATGTCCCATTTCTATGGGTGAAATAATTACTAAAGTCAAGGATCTATATCTCATATGAGAATTATGGATGGATGAAATACCACTATGTATACATAGGAACCATTCCTTGTAAATATGGGTAAATTAAGAACTCTATATAATTTCACAGGTAGAGGATCATAGCCTCATGTTCACATTGTAAAAATACTAACTCCCCAAGGATGATTTTATTCCCAATGGATTAGATTCCAGCTCCACCTAGGAATGAATATAGGAAAATCAATGCCTAAACAAAGTATCTAAGGTCAAGGGGGTGTATTCAGTGTGTCCTAGGGGTATACTATGAGTTTTCCAAAGCCATACTTCTAATTATGAACAACCATTCCATGTTTCATGACTAATTCCAACTACACTATATATTTAGGGGTCAAAATTTGTTTCATTCCTTTAGGGGTACTTAGTGTGTACACCATATGTGTTATCCATACACCTCTAAAGGCACATGGGGTGTGTCCCAACACACAAATCATGTGGTTCCACATAGGTACCAGGGTGTGTACTCCTTGTACATTTCAAGTTCACCTACTAGGGTTCATTGATGTGTCCCCCAATTACATGTCCCTCTAAAAATTAACTAAAATTTAAACCCTAACATACTATTTTTAAACACACAACATGTGTTCTTCCAAACTACACATTGTATAATCATGAATTTCCTATAATCTTCACATATAAGAGGAATATCTAGATTCTTCTTCACCTCAAAAAATATTGCAATTTTATTTACTTTAAATTCCCTAAATCCAAATTGACCATCATTAACACTACTCTTCATATATTATTTTGGATATTCATCATCATAAAAATGTATCCCCATAGACTATCATCGAACGATCATAATTTAAATACCATAGTTCACCAAAACACCATCACTGGATTTCATTTCTTATTCTCATGATGATAATCATCAAACCTCAATAGAGTAGTAAACCATGATTTTAACCCACAACTATGATTTTTAGATCTAAAGTATGATCAGAAATAAAATTGGGTCCTGGAAATTTGGTCAAACCATCAGTCAAAACAAACATCGGTGATGAGCACTCATAGAATAAAAGAAAAAAAGTAAAAAAACACCAAAGTAAATAATACTTGATTTTCATTGGTCAACCATAAATTTATTAATGGATATTAAATGAATATGAAATGGTGTTATATAATTTTTTAAATAATGAAAATCATCAATTTCTCAAATTCATTTATAAACAACAGTCTTACAGGCCTGGAAAAAATCAATTTAGGATTAGATTTTTAGAAAATAATTTTTAATAATAGGGATATCATAAGAAGGTATAAATACATAAAATAACCCATATATTTCCTGTTAGTTACTGATGCTTCAATCCATTTTTGAAATCATAGATTTTTTTTATTGCTAACAAAATTCACCCATAGATATCATCAGTGATCAAATCCCATTCCTCTTTCTGTTATCAGCACCACCACATTCATCCTCTCTACTCCACTATTTGGGTTTTTGAATGAAAATCATGGATAACCAATGAAATAAATAAAGGGTTAAAAAAATTATAAGGGTTTATCTATATGTTAAAATAATTGATTGAATATTTTAATTAATTAACTAATTTTTTGTAGCGAAGACCCAAGAATCCATATACGAATGGAACTAACATCCTGCCTAGGGTGAAAATACCATTCTGGAATTAATGGTGGAATTTTTTTATCGAAGTACCTAACAAAAAAATATAATGATTTCATCATAAACAATCAGGAACAAAATAAAAAATAATAATTTTGTTATATTATTTTTGAGAACACAAGTACTCACATTTCCACACCAAATCACCCTTGGGGTAAAATCCATAACATGGAACCAAAAAAACTAAAAACATTTATGAGATCTTATTTTCAGGTAAAACAACCCATTTACCCCGGGAAAGGTCTCTATAATTCAAAACTCAAAATCGAGTTGAGTCCCACTCGGTTAAAAACAGAGAAAATTACATGGAAAGTTTTAACTAAGTGAAAATTATGAAAACTAATCAATTAGAAATTATGTGATGAATTTCAATCATAATAAAACATTAATAAATTAAATAATATGGTTCATGAAATATAATGTGATTATTATAAGCATGTGGTAATTATAAAATAAAATAATCTAAATATTCATTGTGAACCTCACATTAAATGTTTCATTAATATTGCTTAAATGTTATTTATATTTATATTGAGTGGTTAAATATTTTCCTTACATGCTGTTAATATGTATTCTTAAGCCTCAATTTTGGTTGATGATTCCATTTACATAACATTAATGGTTAAAATTTTGTGAAATTAATTACCATGTAAACATTTTTAATATCTTAGGAGAGATTAGAAATCATATTTTGTGGTGGATTTGGTACATAGTGGAATTATATATTTGACATAGATATTTATTGGGAAGAATGATTGGATGGTAAGTTTTTGGTGGATTATTTACAATAATATTTTCCCTATTTTTTCAGTATTGATATCATATTTGGTAGCCACATTTTTTTTATTTTATTAATGTTATTTTCTTATTTAACTGATTTGGTTTTCATGGGGCTAATTGTGTTTTATCCTTATTTACTTCAAGAATATATCCCCCATATGAAGTAGTGTTATATGTTTATTGATATTTATTTGTAAAGGTATTATCATTTTTATACTATAAAGAAATTATTAAATTTATAACCCTTCATATAATTTAAATATGAAAGCTCAAATTTAGGTTGATTGGAAGACTATGAGGTTTTCTATATTATAGATATGACTTATGGATTATGTGAAAACCTTGTTGCTTACTTCATAAATGGATTGGGGAAGATGGGTGATATAACCTAACCACTCAAATAAATTTTATTGATAAAAGTTTCTTGAATTGTTAAAAAATAAATTTATTTATTAGTCTAATATGCTGATGATAGATAGTTTAAATGGGGTGGATAAACCAGATTGAAATTTTATAAAAATTCTTTAAATGTAAATTATAAGGTAAAATAGGTGAAAATATGTAGAAAAAAAATAAATAACAGACATAATAAATTTCATAATAGCTCATTCAAAAATGGACTTATGTCTATTCTTACACCTATCTAAGTTATGAGAGATGTTTTATTCACTAATATATTTTTTAAAAGTAATCACAACCCGGTTAAAACCGAATTTATTTGGTGGAAGCATAACCAAATACTTATAAATATTTTATGGGGATTCATAACCTATTATAATTATTGACTTTATATAATTGTAATAGCAACCCAAATGGCCATGAATTTATAATTTGGGAGTCACAACCTGAAGAGAGAGAATGATTTGTTGGGAAAAAAATTAACTAATTTTTTAACATTTGATAGAGTAATAAATAATTAATAAAAAATCAAAAAAAAACTAAGTAAATAATATAATGGATTCAGATGAAGGACACCATTTGGTCTATGAGTAAAGTATAAATTCATCTTATTAAGGTAGTAGTAGATTGTGAAGAATTTATGGTACCCCTTAATATATCATCTATTAGATGAGAACATGTTTTCAAAATATCATATAATCAAACAACACGTTTATATTTTGAATTTTTTCTAAATAAACATTGTGGTAGTAGTGTAGTATCAACACACATTATATAACTCGGGTATACCTTTAATTAAAACTATACATCAACACAATATATACAAGAAATAAGTTAGATAATTTGAAATAAAAAAATATTGTAAAATTATTGAATAGAGATATAGAGAGATTATCACTCCATAAAAATAATCGATATCAAAAAATAAATACTAATGCAAACCCTTTTAAATTATTTTCTTAAGATTTAAATGATATGACCATAATAAAAAATCAATGAAATCCAAAAACTATCACATGTAAGTTCTAGAGTATAAGTATGACAAATTCAAAAAAATGTTTATATTATATATATAATACATGTGTATCTATAAAATAATGAGATCAATAAAAATATTTAAATACAATTAAAAATTGAAAAAAAATAAAATAACTAAATACATGAAAAATATTGGATTATGGGATTTCTAGAAATTTTCAAATTGTTGGATCAATCATGCATACATAATAACTAGGTAGGTCTACTGTGGGGTTCAATAAACCATGAGGGATGATCAACCACATGAACAAATAAATAGATTCTGGGACATAAGATTGAACCAAAGAAGAAAATAATGGACTGATAGGTATTGACCATATAAATGAATGATTGATCGCTATACATATAAGTGACCATAGAAACAAAAATGAATCAACCACAAGAAAAAAATCAATCAATCATATGAGGGAAACTAAGAATTTGTGAGGAATCTACCATGAGAGGTAGGCATGTGGTAAGTCAAGTGATTATTTTCCACATAACGTGTAGTAGGTCCAGGTACTATGATAAAAAAAACATTATAAATATAGAAGTAAAGAGGAAAATAAACAATACATTATAAAAAATAGAATATAAAAACCATATTAAATATAATTATACATGAAATATACAATGTAGTGAGAAATTTTAATTACCCATGTTTTAAAACTACATGACAATATAAAGGAATTTAATTTTTTGTGATTAATCGATGGGCCATTTTTAAATCCAAGATTCAAAATAAAATTATGAGATTAGAAGACATTAATTTATTGTTTTTGGACTTGGTTGAATGACTGAGATGTATCACTGGTGTCTCATTGACTTTCGGTATCACTAGACCTAGAAATTTGAAGCCTTGGGTTTCTTGACAGACGCATGGTTTATCTGAACCATACTGCCCTCAACAGCAAACCATCAGGCCATTTTTTGGGAAACATAAGGTGACACATTGGATGCACATAGTTTAACAAACCATGCAACCAGCCTACATAGTTAGTGGTGAATAGGTTGTACCTTATCACTATTCACAACACGGTTTTCTAAACCATGTGCCCAGCCTGTTCGGGGTGATCTAGGTGCCCAGTAGAGGGATCACAGTTGGTGAATGGTTTTTCAAATTGTGCGGACCAAACCATGCGCGATGTCTTTTCCCTTAAAAAAATAAATTAATAAAAAATTAAACCAAAACAAAAACTAAACCTAATATACTTCTCCCCTCTCCCCTTATGTATCACGTGATCATCCACGCCCCATACTTTCTAGCGAGTGATGCACACACCTCCCAAATCCCTCTTCAATCAACAAATACACCTATTTTCTTCATGATTTCTCACATGATCCTTCAAGATATATCTACGGATCCCTCTTCCTCCCTTTATTAGGTGTTTTTTCGTCTACCAATTTCCCTCTTGTGTAACCAAACCCTAGGGTTAGGGATATTCTTAATTTTTTATTCTAATTTTGGTTTTAGGACGTGTGAAGGCTCTCTCAGGACTTCTTTGTTCATATTTCTGTATCTATCACCAAAGGATAAGGGGTTTGGTTCTTGTTGGGGTGACTTTATCTCTTGAGGTAATGTTTTCTCTTGCAACCTTTTCTAGTCCAATTTTATTTGGGGTATTTCAGTGGTTTTATGGTTATGGTATTTTTTAGTGAGTTTAGGCCACCCTAGAGGTAGGTTTGAGTCGCTAGAGTTAAAGGCAACATACTACGTATTCATAGGTTGGTATATATATATGTGTGTAAGTTTCCCCATTATATTTATATCCACCCATGTCTGTGTGAATATATATATATATATATATATATATAGTGCTTGGTGTGCCTATGTATATATATGAAAAATGCATGTGTGTGTAAGTAGAAATGGGTATATATATAATCTATATGTATGTATCTTCTTTTACTTATTTATGGCCATGTGAATATGTAAATAGGGTCTAGGTGTCCTTATGTATATGTAATGTAACATATTCTTGGAGGTGGGTAGGAGCATCTTCAAGTGGTTGCTGCTAATAATTAAAAGTACTAAAGAGTTCGGCTTGGCTTGGTAATCTCTTGACGTATGATCACTATATTTTTTCCTTTAAATTAAAGAATGAATTTTTTTTTATATTTATGAACTTTTCTTATATTTATCTAGTGCTGAATGATTTTTAGAATAAATTTTTAAATGTTCTTAAATGAATTATTAATGAAAAATGTCCTGATTTCATAAAAAACCCCTCGATGTAGGTGTGTTGTCTTCTAAACAAAATGTAGTGATTAGTGATATTAAATATTCTTGGTTTCCTTTGGTTTTATTTATGATTTTATGTAGAGTTAGGACATTCCATGTTTTTCACATGGCCTTCATTCGAACTATTAAAAGGATTTCCCCAAGTATTGTCATGACCCGTCCTAGTGGGGCCCGTGCCGCAACTCCCCAAGCCTGCCTCAAATAGGCCAGGGGATAGTGACTAGCATCGAGTAGGCATGTCACTAAAATGGGAGGCATTTCCTATAAACTTGTACACACAAACACATCTCCAAACCCACAAAGCTGAAAAGTAAAAACTACTAAAAATGGAAATTCATGTATACACTAAAATCCCAACCAACAGAGTATGACATGAAATTAAAGTTCAGCAAAGTAAAACCCTGGGCCAAAAGTAAAAACCCACCAAAATAAATTATGCAACAAAGTCCAACCAATAAAGAAAGGTACTGGGACAAAAATCTGTAGTTGTAGGAACACACCTCATCCTGCCTGATCTCACTGAGCACCGTCCAGTCCTGGTCCAGCTAGAATCATGTGAAAGGCTCGCTCGTCTGCACAAGACACGACACATGCGGGAAAAGACCATGCAGGGGTGAGTATAAGAATACCCAGTAGGACACCCCAAAACCCACAAAGGAATAAAAAAAAGGAAAATACTAGAAATGAATGATACAGTTAGCTCCTCACAGTATATTTTTATAGAACATGTAACAAGAATATCCAGATATTCTCGTACATGATCGACTATTGCGAAACCACCACTAAGATCCATCTCAAAGATTCCACTAAGCACGTAATAAGGAGAACACACTACTAGGTCTGGAGAGAGAGATATGAAGTTCTCATTCCGGGAGAACACACTCCACATGTACTTGAGAATGTGATGCTCAAATAAGGATCACAACCACTAGCTATGGGGTGATTCCAACAACTCAGTCTGAACTAATCTGCTAAGTAGAGGATCGGAACCCAGGTAAGGTAGGTCACGTCGATACCAATAACTCTACTTAGGGTACCAGGAAGGAATAGAGGATCTGGCTCTAAGTCTAATGGAGGGGATTCCAACAACTCTATTCAAGAGGTCCTGCTAAAGGGATCATACTCCTATAGGAAATTATACTAGAAACCTTTAGGGGAAAGACCAAGGGTACGAACCCTAAGAGATCTAGCCCAAGTCACAGAAGATAAATGGCTCAATCCATGTAGAATAGGTTACACAGTGTATAGTAGGATCACACGATGTGTTCCTTGACTCTGGGTACTACCTGTGTAAACGACCCGTGTCTCTAGGCTTGTCCTATAAAAGTAACTACAGAATGTGTAGAAGAATTACATGCGGTTTTCTTTGACTCTGGGTACTGCTCATATGAAACGGCTCGTGTCTAAACTCTGAGTCGTAGAGAAAAGTATATACACGACGTGTAAGTCAAAGCACACGTCATGTCCTGTCAACTCGAAAACACCTGTGTACCCTGGCCGTATTCCCGTACACGGTGTCTGTCTATGTTAACCCCCCCCCCCCCCCCCCCCCGTGTACCAGTACATGGGGTATCTCATGTACCAATACATGGGGTATCCCATGTATCTGGTTGGGTCTGGCCGGGGAAAGGTATACACGTCGTGTCCTTGGACGTGTACCCAAACTGTGTCTGTGTATTCCTAGAGTACATGTCAGGTGGCCCGTCGACGAACACATGTCGTGTAGCCCATACTACATGCCGTTTAGTCGGGAAATTTCTAGAACCATCGTCTTCCTCCTCACGCCTCGGCCGATCATTCGGATCTCGATTCTGATGTCTGTTTGCTGTGAAACTCAAGTTCTCAGGTCGCCTCATCATCGTGATGCTGAATCCATGGGTTTTAGACCTTTGATCGGCTCTGAAATCTAATTCCAGTCACCCATGTGGAAATCGTTCAAAGAAATATATCTCCAAATTAGCTTAGATTTATCCATCACCTTTGCTATCGCACCTCCATGGGGTTGTCCCGATGCCAGATCTTCGGTTAGGGATCATTGCGTCGCACAAAAGATGCACAATGATCCATCATTCATACCTCTATAAAGAAAGCGTAGAACTCACACGAAGAACACGAGAAAATGGGGAAGAAAACACAAATAATCAATAGGGACAAACCTCGATCGATGTTCATGTCGATCTTGGTTCATCACAGTTAGAAGGCTAAACGAAACCAGAAATAATCTTTAAGAATCAAATCCCAAAATCCCTATAAAATCCCATCCAGAAAATACGATCGATCTATGGGCTAAAATGTTCGTGGATTAGTCTGTTTTCATCGTGGAAATCAAGAATGGTAAATAAATCACAAAGAGATCAAACGCCCTACTTGGATCTGCGGCATTCTTTGGCGAAGATCTGGTCGTCGCGTCATCGTCGCTGGCGAAACTCATCAAGAACGTCGTCGCCGCGTTGGGGTTTCCTCTAGAGCATCCAGATCATCCATGAGTTTAAGGGGTATGAGGTCTGTAAACCTTTACCCCTGCAAGAATATATATTTAAAAAGATAAAATTTATTCGCTGCAACAAGATTTAATAAAATATTTTTATTAAATATTTTATTACTGTTACATCCAAAAACTAGATTTCACCACCGACCTGCGCTGGCCGATGTTAGGCCTCACCTATGGTAAAATCGCTACTCTGAACGCAATGGTGCCCTCAGATTTCTGATCCGATCAACCGTTCGAGAGTTATCCAACTTTTTTAGGAAAACCCCACACGCGCGTGTAATTTAATTATTTAATTAAATTCAAACACTTGTTCTGGGCTCACCGGGCCTCGGAACTGAATGTCGTCACAACTTCTGGTCTCAAAATAATTCCCATATAATAATTAAATAATATACGGAAAAAAATTGAGACATTACATCCTCCCCACCATAGGTCTTTACATCCCTGAAAAGCCAAAATAAAGGCTACTCAAAAAGATGTGGGTACTACACACGTATCTGAGCCTCCCTCTCCCATGTGCTCTCCTGGAGATTCCCGTACTTCCACCAGACATGAACCAAGGGAATAGCTCACCCATGAAGGGTCTTCTCCAGCCAATCCTTGATCTCCACTGGGTACTCAGTAAGGGTTTCTTCATCATCGATGTCCAGCTCGCCCCAGTCGATAACGTGTGATGGGTCATGCACGTACCTCCGCAGCTGCGACACATGGAAGGCGTTGGGTACTGGGTCCATCTAAGGTGGTAGAGCCAAGCGGTACGCCACCTCGCCAACTCTACTCAGAATCTGAAAAGGGCCGATGAACCGCAGAGATAGCTTGCTGCCTCAGCCAAATCTCTGCAATCCCCGTCGAGGGGAGACCCGAAGGAACACATGGTCTCCCTCCTCAAACTCCAAAGGCCTCCATCTCCTATTGGTATAAGACTTTTTCTGACTCTTTGTAGTCTTCATCTTCTCCTGGATGACATGCCCCTTCTCTGTAATAGGTCGCACCATCTCTAGGCCCATGAGTGCTGACTCTCATAGGTCAGTCCAACAAAGTGGTGACCTGCAAGGTCACCCATACATATCCATGAATGGTGCCATACCAATAGTGGAATGATAACTGTTGTTATAATCAAATTCCACCTATGGTAGGTGATCCTCCCAGCTACGACCAAAGTCAAGTATGCAAGTTCGTAGCATATCCTCCAAAACTTGGATGGTCCACTCCATCTGACCATCAGTCTGAGGATGAAACATTATTCTCAAGCGTAACTGAGTCCCAAAAGCTTCCTGCAATACCTTCCAAACCCGGGGTGTGAAATGAGCATCATGATCTGAGACGATCGTGGATGGAACTCCCTGAAGTCGAACTATATCTTGCATGTAGAGGCCTCCCAATCTCTCTACTGAACTCTACTCCCATATGTCTAGGAAGTGGGCCGACTTGATGAGTCACTTAACGATCACCCAGATGGCATTGTTTCACCTGGACGTACGTGGTAAACCCATCATGAAGTCCATGGATATCCCATCCCACTTCCACTCTGGCACCTCAAGGGGCTGAGTCAAACCTGGTGGCACCTGGTTCTCAGCCTTTACTTGCTGACAAGTAAAGCACCGAGAAACAAACTTTGCCACACTCTTCTTCATTCCTGGCCACCAGAACTCACGTCAGAGGTCCTGGTACATCTTTTCCATGTAACGGCCCGAAATTTTGAATAAATCTTGTTTCCTAATTTCATGTGTTATTTTATTTTATTTTTATACTCAACAAAAATGTTTTATTTGATAAACATGATTATAATTAAAATGAGGCCAGTGGGTTTTGACTGTTATATGACCATCGTTCAATATGACCGTTGTGAACAAAATGTTTTGATTATTGTCTCTAAATATAAGTAATCTAGGTTAACTATTATAGAAAGAAGATTTGATGGCCTCACCTAGTAGTCTTGGACCGATCGAAGCCCATCTAACAGAGCTTGGGAAGGATGTAGCACCATTGGGCTTTGCTCTGGACCAAACCCAAGCCGAACTTCATCATGTGAAGCTAGAACGGAATCGCCTTCGCGAGAAGTTCAAACTGATAGAAATTACTACTCGGGCAATGTTGACTGAGCCGCCCCAAGATTCTATCACCCTAGAACACCTTACTCTTAGGTCATATTCTGGTATTATAAGGGGCTATGTAACGAGACCGTAACTGCCTTGTGTAATCCTTGTTTTAAATAAAAATTGGGATTTCTTCTTATGATGAATTTTATGAATTTTCAAATGACCTGATAAAAATAGTGTGCATATTTTTTATAAATTTTCAAAAGGACATTTTAAAAAAATGTTTATGTAAACCTTAAATAATTTAAAATGTGTAATGATTTTCAAAAAATGGTCTTCTACAATTATGTCCAGTACGAAATTTAGAGTCTAATAAGATCAACTTGATTTTTGATGAATAGTAAATTGTGAATAGTGATTTTATGCTTAGGATTAGTAATGTGACCAAATGAATTAGTAATCTCACTTAAAGAAAGTTTTAAAATAATCTAGGCACCTTGATTAAGTAATGTGATTCAATAAAATGGTTAAATAACAGTTTCATAAATTATTATTCAAGTATTAGTTTATTCAGGTGAATAGTGTTTTTTAATTAAAAATTAAATTAAAAATATTTAGAAAATTATTTTTATAAAATGGATTTCATTTTTGAACTCAGAGCATCGATATTATGTTAAGGTAATTTTTGGGGATTTTTCTGAAAAAAATGAATTTTCGGTGAATAGTGAATTTATTTAAAAATTAAATTAAAAATATTTAGAAAATTATTTTTATAAAATGGAGTCCATTTTTGAAATCAGAGCATTGATATTTGGTTAAGGTGAGATTTTGGGATCTTTCTGAGAAAGTTGAATTTTCAGTGGATAGTAAAAATACAGTTTTAGGGGTTCGGTATGTTTAATGACATCATAACTGTGTCATGATGATGTCATGAGATATTTTAAGGGATGTTCGACTAAAGGGGATGAATTATTTTGTGAGGTGTCCCAAGTGGCCAATACCATGGGAAAATACCATGGGAAAGCCCATGGTTTTGCCAAAACCACTAATGAGGTGTCCCTTGGCCATTAATGCCTTGTCACCTCACTTTCCCTATAAATACCAAGCCCTCCTCTCATCCATTCGACTCCCCACTCTCCCACAACAAATTTCTGGTCTCATTACCTCCCAAGCAGTCCTCCCAAGGTTCCGCCAAGCCCTCAAGGTCCCAACCTTTGAGGTTTAAGAGTTACATTTTAAGGTAAGGGATCCGACCCCTCTTTTTCTTTTCAAGTGATCTCTTTTATGTCATTCCTTTTATGCGCCATGTTCTTATGTTGGATGATGTTCTTTTATACTCCTCTTACTTCCCTTTTTATGTTCATATAATGAGAGATCCCCTCTTACTCTCATTATTTCGTGTTATGAAGTTTTAAGTGGCGTCGTTAGGCTGCCGAAATTTTTGTAACAAATTCTTTCTCCCTTCTCATTTTTCAAGATCTATTTTCATGTAAAGTATTTCAAGATACTTTTTATCATTTTGGGGTATGATCTCTAAATTTATCATACTGATCTTTTATGATCATATGATGAGAGACCCCATTTTATCTCTTCAATTCATCATTTTTAAGTTTTAAGTGGTGCCGTTAGGCTGCCGAATTTTTAAGGGATTCTTTCACCCTTCTCTTTTTCAAAGTTATACTTTCATGTCAATTCTTTCAAGTTCCTTTTTTTTATGTTGGGGTATGATCTCTATATCTATCATACTGATCTTTTATGACCATATGATGAGAGACCCCATTTGATCTCTTCAATTCAGTATTTTCAAGTTTTAAGTGGCGCCGTTAGGCTGCCGAATTTTTAAGTGGTTCTTCACCTTTCTCATTTTGAAGTTCTACTTTCATGTCAATTCTTTCAAGTTCCTTTTTATTATTTTGGGGTATTATCTCTATATATATCATACTGGACTCTTATGTTCATATTATGAGAGACCCTATTTGACCTTGTCAATTCATTTTTTTGAAGTTTAAGTAACGCCGTTAGGCTGCCGAATCCTCACAAGAGAAATCTTATTTTTGTCTTCCTTTAATATTCTTCATTTCATATGGTATATTTTCAAATTTCATTACCATGTTCTTAAATCCCTTATATTTTTTCCTTATAATGTTTGATGGGTCATTTATAAATGTTTGACCCATTTCCCCTCTCTTCTCAATGTTTTCTAAAACCCCAAAACATAGTCGTTATGCTGCAGAATTTTCGTCTCAAAGTGCCTCTCTCTCTCTTCTAAAAATTATTTTATGTTATAAAGTGAATACTCAAAGCTATTATTTCTATAGGGGTATTCACATATATATATCAAAATGTTCTATTTTAAATTCTGGGATTTACATACATGAAACCCTCTTTCCCATTCCATGGGTTTAAAGTGACATAAAGATCATGTCTTTAAAGCAGTTTTTAAAACGTTATGATTATGAAATGAAACCCATTTCTTTTATGATATATGGGTTTTTTATGAAATTATGGATGATGGTATATGTGTCTCACATGATAATAAATTCAAATTTAAGGGTGCACCCTGATAGCGCTCCAATTCATTGGGTAAAGACTTAATCTCTAGAGATGACCATTTTTAACGACGCCATGGTGAATAACCTTGGTAATTTTTAACGACACCATGGGGATGGACCATGGTGAAATGAAACGATTGTCAATATTAAATGTTGTAGCCACATATTCAAGTTATGAAAAATGTTATTTTTATTATGATTTATCTCATTATTTCTTTCTCATGCCTTAAAGTTCTTTTCATGTCCTTATTGAAGTATCTCAAGTTCACATGTAAAATGTTTCTCTTGTTTCCCTTATTGGGCCTTCTACTCACCCTTTCTTTTGATGTATGTCCTCAAGTTATGAGATGTAGTAATGAACCTAGGATGAACTTAAGGAGAATCATTTCAAGTGTTTAAGAAGAGTATTTTTTGTTCTTTTCATGTATTATGTTCCTTGTTTCCAAGACACTAAACCTTAAAGATCCTCAGTTCCATGTAATGAAATGAAAGTTATGTTATAAAAAGACGGGATGCTATAGTTAGTATCAAAGGATGGTTTAGTTATTTGTGGAAATTAGGATATGAAAACTTTAGGAAGAACCCTATAGAAAAGTTTAAATATAGGAAATATTTCTGGTATTTTGGTGAGTATTGAGTAAGGGTTTTCCAAGAAAATACATCCTTGTCTGGGTACGAGCAGGTAGAGGTGGATCTGGCACAGATGTACATAGGGGTAAAACCTGAAAACACCTCTTTGAGCTAGACTCGAACGGGAACTGGTACACGACAACGGGCCTTGCTGCACTCTTGGTTACGACACTCCCGGTGGATATACTTTGATAAATTCATAAGCTTAGTATAAACCATTGTTAAAGGAACAAAGATTCACATAAGAATATATGATCATGGATAACCTATATTGGAACCTAGGGGATCACAAGATAGGGTATACTTTTCTTCTACAAGTTATCCTTATATTCTTTAAGCTCCTTTTCATGATTATTGGTTAAGTATTTAAGCCTCTAATTATAATTTCTCTTCTTAGTTAATGGTGGGAGATGGAAGAACATGCCCCAATAACCAATGTGATAGGAAATGCAACGATTGCCATATTAATATGAAAGAGATGATTAGGGGATTAAAAGATGATTATTATTTTGGAAGACGTTCATTATTTTAGGGAACCATATTTGATCGAGGTAAATAGATTACTACGGTATTTTCATTGAGGAGTATGGTTGACTTATATTTTCAAGAATCGATGAATTTAAGGTGGACTTATAGTAATTTAGGTTACTTACGGGAATGATTAACCTATCTTGGGTAAAATATGTTTAGGTTAGCTAATTTTTTTATAAGATATTAGGAGTGGTTGATGTTGTTTGGAGATGATCAATGAAGTTTATTTTGGAAGACTATGTTATCAAATCTTTCTTGTATTTGGGTTTCAATCTTAGTTTGGTTTATTTTGAGGAATCTTAAGGACCATTGTTTATGGAATGTTCAATGGTGAACTTTGGGTAGTACCATGGAACTTTGAAGATTTAAAAGTAATTTCCATTCCTATGGGATTCTTTCTTTTTGAAGAGTTGTTTTACCTTACCCTTTCTGTTTTTGGGATAATGTTTAAAGATAGAAGAAATAGATTGTTAATCTTTTGTGGATTATGTGATTCTCTATAAGATGATTCTTGTGTTTTGATGAGACCAAGTAGTTTTGAATGCTCATCATTTGGAGAAAAGATTAGTTTTGGGTAGAAAATTATTAAAGGATGAAACTCTACATGAATATACGTATATTTTCTTATGTTTTTGTTCTATGTAGTAAATAAATTCCTCAAAATTATGAAAAGGAACGTAAAACAAAAACGTTGTTGGTTTACGTTTCCTACTAGGTAATCAAAGACCGTTTACACACATCATAATTTTGGGATTTTCTGGGGGTTAACTTCCTCCTAATCATGTTTTCTATCACTCTCCTTTAAAACATGACCCTTTGTTTTCTCCTCCATGTCCATGTTTCCTACATGGAATCCTAGTATGAGTAAACTCGGGTGGCCTTTGTACTCCCTTTTCTTTCTTTTAAAGTAATAGTGTTACTGACTCTTTTTCCGATGTGGGACTTTCAATGAAATTTCAAAACCCAATTTTAAAAAATTGCGAGGACACAATTTCTTAAGGGGGGAAGATTGTAACGGCCCGAAATTTTGAATAAATCTTGTTTCCTAATTTCATGTGTTATTTATTTTTATTTTTATACTCAACAAAAATGTTTTATTTGATAAACATGATTATATTTAAAATGAGACCAGTGGGTTTTGACTATCATATGACCATCAGTCAATATGACGCTGTGAACAAAATGTTTTGATTATTGTCTCTAAATATAAGTAATCTTGGTTAAC
The DNA here is from genome assembly GCA_963277665.1 of Viscum album. Classification (NCBI taxonomy): domain Eukaryota; kingdom Viridiplantae; phylum Streptophyta; class Magnoliopsida; order Santalales; family Viscaceae; genus Viscum; species Viscum album. The sequence goes on from OY728155.1 coordinate 1,741,544,262, forward strand.
TATTATAGAAAGAAGATTTGATGGCCTCACCTAGTAGTCTTGGACCGATCGAAGCCCATCTAACAGAGCTTGGGAAGGAGGTAGCACCATTGGGCTTTTCTCTGGACCAAACCCAAGCTGAACTTCATCATGTGAAGCTAGAACGGAATCACCTTCGCGAGAAGTTCAAACTGATAGAAATTACTACTCGGGCAATGTTGACCGAGCCACCCCAAGATTCTATCACCCTAGCACACCTTACTCTTAGGTCCTATTCTGGTATTATAAGGGGCTATGCAACGAGACCGTAACTGCCTTGTGTAATCCTTGTTTTAAATAAAAATTGGGATTTCTTCTTATGATGAAGTTTATGAATTTTCAAATGACCTGATAAAAATAGTGTGCATATTTTTGATGAATTTTCAAAAGGATATATTAAAAAATGTTTATGTAAACCTTAAATAATTTAAAATGTGTATTGATTTTCAAAAAAATGGTCTTCTACAATTATGTCCAGTACGAAATTTAGAGTCTAATAAGATCAACTTGATTTTTGATGAATAGTAAATTGTGAATAGTGATTTTACTCTTAGGATTAGTAATGTGACCAAATTAATTAGTAATCTCACTTAAAGAAAGTTTTAAAATAATCTAGGCACCTTGATTAAGTAATGTGATTCAATAAAATGGTTAAATAACGGTTTCATAAATTATTATTCAAGTATTAGTTTATTCAGGTGAATAGTGTTTTTTAATTAAAAATTAAATTAAAAATATTTAGAAAATTATTTTTATAAAGTGGATTTCATTTTTGAACTCAGATCATCGATATTATGTTAAGGTAATTTTTGGGGATTTTTCTGAAAAAAATGAATTTTCAGTGAATAGTGAATTTATTTAAAAATTAAATTAAAAATATTTAGAAAATTATTTTTATAAAATGGAGTCCATTTTTGAAATCAGAGCATTGATATTTGGTTAAGGTGAGATTTTGGGATCTTTCTGAGAAAGTTGAATTTTCAGTGAATAGTAAAAATACAGTTTTAGGTGTTCGGTATGTTTAATGACATCATAATTGTGTCATGATGATGTCATGAGATATTTTAAGGGATGTTCGACTAAAGGAGATGAATTATTGTGTGAGGTGTCCCAAGTGGCCAATACCATGGGAAAATATCATGGTCAAGCCCATGGTTTTTCCAAAACCACTAATGAGGTGTCCCTTGGCCATTAATGCATTGTCCCCTCACTTTCCCTATAAATACCAAGCCCTCCTCTCATCCATTCGACTCCCCACTCTCCCCCAACGAAGTTATGGTCTCATTACCTCCCAAGGAGTCCTCCCAAGGTTCCCCCAAGACCTCAAGGTCCCAACCTTTGAGGTTTAAGAGTTACATTTTAAGGTAAGGGATCTGACCCCTCTCTTTCTTTTCAAGTGATCTCTTTTATGTCATTCCTTTTATGCGCCATGTTCTTATGTTGGAGGATGTTATTTTATACTCCTCGTACTGCCCTTTTTATGTTCATATAATTATAGATCCCCTCTTACTCTCATTATTTCGTTTTATGAAGTTTTAAGTTGCGCCGTTAGGCTGCCGAAATTTTTGTAACAGATTCTTTCTCCCTTCTCATTTTTCAAGATCTATTTTCATGTAAAGTATTTCAAGATCCTTTTTATCATGTTGGGGTATGATCTATAAATTTATCATACTGATCTTTTATGATCATATGATGAGATACCCCATTTTATCTCTTCAATTCAGCATTTTTTAATTTTTAAGTGGCGTCGTTAGGCTGCCGAATTTTTGAGGGATTCTTTCACCCTTCTCTTTTTCAAAGTTCTACTTTCATGTCAATTCTTTCAAGTTACTTTTTGTTATGTTGGGGTATTATCTCTATATCTATCATACTGATCTTTTATGACCATATGATGATATACTCCATTTTATCTCTTCAATTCATTATTTTTAAGTTTTAAGTGGCGCCGTTAGGCTGCCGAATTTTTAAGTGGTTCTTCACCCTTCTCGTTTTGAAGTTCTACTTTCATGTCAATTCTTTCAAGTTCCTTTTTATTATGTTGTGGTATGATCTCTATATCTATCATACTGGACTCTTATTTTCATATGATGAGAGACCCTATTTGACCTTGTCAATTCATTTTGTTGAAGTTTAAGTAATGCCGTTAGGCTGCCGAATCCTCACAAGAGAGATCTTATTTTTGTCTTCCTTTAATATTCTTAATTTCATTTGGTATATTTTTAAATTTCATTACCATGTTCTTAAATCCATTATATTTTTTCCCTCTACTGTTTTATGGGTCATTTATGAATGTTTGACCCATGTCCCCTCTCTTCTCAATGTTTTCTAAAACCCCGAAACATAGCTGTTATGCTGCAGAATTTTCGTCTCAAAGTGCCTCTCTCTCTTTTCTAAAAATTATTTTATGTTATAAAGTGAAAACTCAAAGCTCTTATTTCTACAGGGGTATTCACATATATATATCAAAATGTTCTATTTTAAATTCTGGGATTTACATACATGAAACCCTCTTTCCCCTTCCGTGGGTTTAAAGTGACATAAAGATCATGTCTTTAAAGCAGTTTTTAAAACGTTATGATTATGAAATGAAACCCATTTATTTTATGCTATATGGGTTGTTTATGAAATTATTGATGATGATATATTTGTCTCACATGATAATAAAGGCAAATTTAAGGGTGCACCCTGATAGCGCTCCAATGCATTGGGTAAAAACATAATCTCTAGAGATGACCATTTTTAACGACGCCATGGTGAATAACCTTGGTAATTTTTAACGACACCTTGGGGATGGACCTTGGTGAAACGAAACAATTGTCAATATTAAATGTTGCAGGCACATATTCAAGTTATGAAAAATGTTATTTTTATTATGATGTATCTCATTATTTCTTTCTCATGCCTTAAAGTTCTTTTCATGTCCTTATTGAAGTATCTCAAGTTCACATGTAAAATGTTTCTCTTGTTTCCCTTATTGGGCCTTCTGCTCACCCTTTATTTTGATGTATGTACCCAGGTTATGAGATTATGTAATGAACCTAGGATGAACTTAAGGAGAAGCCTTTCAAGTGTTTAATAAGAGTGTTTTTTGTTCTTTTCATGTATTATGTTCCTTGTTTCCAGGACACTAAACCTTAAAGATCCTCAGTTCCGTGTAATGAAATGAAAGTTATGTTATAAAAAGATGGGATTCTATATTCCAGGCCTGGATGCACTACCAAAGGAGATGTATGGAACTCCCCCAGAACCTCCTACCACAACGCCACTGGTACTACAGTGCGCCCTCTAAAAAGAACAACGTGGTCCCCTCCTTTTGAATATGCATCCGCAGCATCGCCTCTGGATATCTGAGCACGTAAAGTCTCACAGCTAGCATCCTCGAGTTGTGCTTCCCTGACTCATTGTAAGAGTGAAAAGGTAAAAAAATCGATTGAAGGTAATCTCCCTCATCTCTATCCTTGATGGATAACTATAATGAGGCCAACTTCCTCGTCGCCTCATCCTACAACTATGAACTAGATTTCCTACTGAGAGAATCTTCCACAACATTCCCCTTCCCAGGAGTATAAACGATCTCGAAGTCGTAATCCTGGAGGAACTCAAGCCGCCAACTCTATCTCAAATTTATATCCTTTTAAGAAAATTTATATCTGAGACTCTTGTGATCATAGTAGACAATAAACCGCTCGCCCATTAGGTAGTGCCACCACATATTCAACGCGAAGACTACCGCTTCCAACTCAAGATCGTGGGTTGCATAGTTCTACTCGTGTGGCCTCAACTGACATGAGCCATAGGCAATCACCGCTTTCCTCTTCATCAGGACACAACGAATCCCAGTTCCTGATACGTCGCAGAACACCACGTACTCAACACCCTCTTCTGGTAGTCTCAAGATCAGGACACTCGTCAGAATCTGTCTCAACTGCTGAAAAGCCTGCTACATCTCTCGGTCCACACGAAAGGCTGCCCCTTCTGGGCCAAAGCTTTCATGGGTGCTGAAATTCTGGATAAATCGGGAATGAATCTCCGATAGTAGTCTTCCAACCCAAGGAAACTCCGCACCTCTGCCACACTTCTGGTTGACTCCCATGCTAGCACTACCTCTACCATGGCTGGGTCCACTGCTACACCATCTACTGAGATAATTTGTCCTAGAAAGTGGACCTCCTGTATCCAGAATTTAAACTTCAAGAGTTTCTCGTACAACTGGTTCTCTTGGAGTGTGTCCAGAACCATCCTTAGGTGTCTCGCGTGCTCCTCCTCGGATGCAGAGTACACAAGGATATCGTCGATGAAGACAACCACGAACCAATCTCGATAGGGCTAAAAGATCTGGTTTATGAGTCCCATAAACACTGTCGGGGCTTTCTTCATGCTGAAGGGCATCACCGATTACTCATAGTGACTGTAGCGACATCTGAAAGCCATCTTTGGTATATCCCCATCCCGTACTCGCAACTGGTGATATCCTGATCATAGATCAACCTTCGATAACCATCCTGCCCCTCTTAACTGGACTAAGAGATCATTGATCCTTGGTAGTGGATACCGGTTCTTCACGGTCACCTAATTCAAGTGACGGTAATCCACACACAGCCTCAAGCTCCCATCTTCCTTCTTTGAAAACAACACTAGGGTCGTCCAGGGTGAAACACTGGGTCTCACGAAGCCCTTCCTCTACAAGTCTTCCAGCTGCACTCTCAGCTCATGAAGCTCTGGAGGAGCCATCCGATTTGCTGACGTTGATATCGGTGTCGTCCTGGGTGGAAACTCAACGTAAAAATCTATCTCCCGACGAGGAGGTAGTCCGGGGACATCCTCCAGAAAAACATCCTCGTACTCAGCCACTACTGCTGGAAACTGGAAACTCATAACATTTGTTGCGCCAAGGGATAACTAGCCAACTGATGTGAAATCGGATGTACCATTCTACGCACGAGTCCATCCTACACTCCCTGGGTCTCCTTTTCACTGATAAAGGAGAACCTCGTTCCATCACTGCGGACACAAAACAGCCTTCGCCTAAAGCATTCAATCTGGTCATGAACTGTGGATATCCAATCCATACCAATAATGACATCTTAAGGCCTTGACGTGACCACCAAGAGGTTCCAACCGAAACTCTCACCTCCAAGGGTAAGGTCACACTGTATGCAAAGGTGTGTGATCTCTGAATCTACTCCAGTCGGTGTTTCTAAGTGTAAGGGTCGAGTCAACGGATCAACTGGAATCTCAGGGTCTCGATCAAGATAAGTAGCCATAAAATAATGACTAGAACCTGTGTCTATTAGTATGTAATCCAAAGTATAAAAGACACAGATTGTACCTCTAATGATTCCATGAGCACCTAGGTCAAAATCCTCTGCTGCCTGCAGCTGTCCCTGCCGCTATCCACCAACTCCCTAAACCTGGGGTGGACCTCCTGGGGGTGGTGGTCATAAAAGGTCAAAACATTGACCACCTTCAGATGATCTCCTATCTCCTCTACCACGTCCGAAGCCCCACAAATATGTCTTCTCCACACGTTGCCTCTGCCTCGGTGGTCCATCCACTGCTCCCATGTTATTAGTATGGCGGGTAGGGCGATCATAAGTGAGATGTCCCCTACCACCACATGAGTAGCATCGCCTCTCTCATGGATGGCTGGATGAACCCTAAAAACCCTATATGGAAGATCCTCTGTCCTGGGATCTCCTCTGAAAATGTCACCCATGCCTGGGTCCCTGACGTTGGCTCCCTACTGCCGAGGTCTCTGCTCTAGCTCACTCACTACTGACAACTGCTAATTGTCTCTGCTCTTCCAAGAAGCTCTCGACCACTAAAGCATGCTTGAGCACCCCAGCATAAGTAGGAATTATCATAGGGATGATGCTAGCTCAGATGTCTCTTTATAATCCCCTTTCAAAATTCTGAGATCTGAAGTACTGATCACTAACTATATCCATCGAGTACCGTGAGAGGTCTGTAAACCTCGATGAATAGTCAGCCACCGTCATGGTTCCCTACTAGAGCTGAAAAAGCTCCTGTATACATACTGCTCTTAGGGTAACCGGTGAAAAATCCTCTCTAAAGAGATGCTCAAACTATGACCATGCAAGATTTGCCTCATCATGAGTCCAGATAACCAAACTCCATCATCGCCCTGCCGAGCCCTGTAGAAGGCTCGCTGCCAGGATCACCATCCGGTCTGCTGTTGTCCTGACCAAACAGAAGACTCTGGCCACTGCCTCAATCCAGTCCTCTACTGCCTGAGGGTCAGGCTCACCTCGAAACATGAGGGGTCTCTGTCTCTGAAACTCGTGGAGTGTGCTCAGCCTACGCTCCTCCTCTTCTGGTACAGCAGGCACTAGACACTGCTCCACAGGTGGTGGAATAATTGCCACACCACCTGAAGGTAAAACTAGGGGATCGGGTCCCCGTATCAAAGCTTCATCACTGAGTGGGTCATCCTATTGATTGAGCTGCTGGATCATTGCGGGTGCGCATGCGGAGGCATCTTGTAAAGAAACAATATGTATCACAGACAGTGAGTATATCTGGAGAGCTAACATAATAAGGACATGGAAACCACAACCCATTCCTATATGATGCATGTACCATTATTTTCCACTGCAATAATTGTTCTCATGTTCCGATTCGAAAAGCAAGTTATCAGAGTCCTGCTGTATGGATACGTTGGCTGCCCACACCAACATTGGGGTCCCTGGCCTGAAATCTGAACTCGAAACACTTAACACTATTTCCCCAAACCAACTCATAGACTCTTGGTCTTATGGTAGAACCGACCACCTCTGATACCACTCTGTCACGACCCATCCCAGTGGGGCCTGTGCCGCAACTCCCCAAGCCCACCTTCAATAGGCCAGGGGCTGGTGACTAGCACTGAGTAGGTATGTCACTAACATGGGAGGGATTACCTATAAACCTATACACACACACACACACACACACACACACACACACATCTCTAATCCCAAAAAGCTGAAAAGTAAAAAACTAATAAAAATGGAAATGCATGCATGCACTGAAATCCCAACCAACAGAGTATGACAGGAAAGTAATGTTCAGTAAACTAAAACCCTGGGCCAAAAGTATAATCCCACCAAAAGAAAGTCATCAACAAAGTCCAACCTGTAAAGAAAGGTTCTGGGACTGCAATCTGTAGCCGTAGGAACACACCTCGGCCTGCCTGATCACACTGAGAACCGTCTAGTCCTAGTCCACCTGGAACCTTGTCAAAGGCTCGCTCATCTTCACAAGACACGACACGTGTGGGAAAATCCCGTGTAGGGGTGAGTATAACAATACCTAGTAGGACACCCTAAAACCACAAAGGAATACAACAAATGAAGGATACAGTCAGCTCTACATAGTATATGTTTACAGAACATATAACAAGAATATCCAGATATACTCATACATGATCGACAATCCTAAAACCACCACTAAGATCCATCTCGAAGATTCCACTAAGCACGTAATAAGGAGAACACACACCTAGGTGTGAAGAGAGAGATAGGAAGTACTTGTTCTAGGAGAACACACTCCAAAAGTACTTGAGAATATGATGCTCAGATGAGGATCACAACCACTAGCTATGGAGTGATTCCAAAAACTCAGTCTGAACTAATCCGCTAAGTAGAGGATTGGCACCCAGGTAAGGTAGGTCACGTAGATACCAAGAACTCTACCTAGGGTACTAGGAAGGAATATAGGATCCGGCTCTAAGTCTCATAGAGGGGATTCCAACAGCTCTATTTAGGAGGTCCTACTGAAGGAATCATACTCCTGTAGGAAATGATACCATAAACCATCAGGGGAAAGACCAAGGGTATGAACCCTAAGGAAGCTAGCCCAAGTCACAGAAGACAAATGGATCAAGCCATGTAGAATAGGTTACACAACATGTAGTTGGATCACACGTCGTGTTCCATGACTTTGGGTACTGCCCGTGTAAATGGCCAGTGTCTCTAGGCTTGTCATATAAAAGTAACTACACTGCCTATAGAAGAATTAAACGTTGTGTTCTTTGACTCTGGGTACTGCCCATGTGAAACAGCTCATGTCTGAAATCTATGTCATGCAAAAAACTATATACACAGTGTGTAAGTCAAAGTAAATGTCGTGTCCTGACAACTGGAAAACACACATGTACCTTGGCTATATTCTCGTACACGGTGTCTGTCTATGTTTCCCTTCCTTTGTACCAGTACATGGGGTATCATGTGTATCTGGATTGGTCTGGTCGTGGAAGGGTATACACGATGTGTCCTTGGTTGTGTACCTAACCTGTGTCCATGTACTCTCGTAGTACATGCCAGGTGGCCCACCGATGAACACACACCATGTAGCCCATACTACACACCGTATAGTCGGGAAATTTCCAAAACTGTCAACTTCCTCCTCTCACCTCATCCGATCCTCTATATCTTGATTCTGATGTCTATTTTCTGCAAAACTCAATATCTCGGGTCACCTCGTCATTTTGATGTCAAATACGTGGGTGTCGGACCTTCAATCGGCTTCGAAATCTGATTCTGATCACCCATTTGGAAATCATTTGAAGAATGATATCTCTCAATATGCTTCTATCCATCCATCTCCATCACTTTCGTACCTATGTGGGGTTGTCCCGATGCCAGATCTTCAGTTTGGGATCATTGCGTCGCACAAAGAATGCACAACGATCCGTCGTTCATACCTATATGAAGAACGTGTAGAACGCACATGAAGAACGCAAGAAAATGGGGAATAAAGACACAAATAATCGAGAGGGACGAACCTCAATCGATGTTCGTGTAGATATTGGTTCTTCACCGTTAGAAGGTTAAATGAAACCAAAAATAATCTTCAAGAATCAAACCCCAAAATCCCCGCAAAAGCCCATCACGCAAATACGATCGATATGCAGGCTAATCTGCTCATGGATTAGTCTATGTTCGTTGTAATAATCAATAACGGGAAAGAAATAACTAAGAGATCAAACACCCTACTTGGATCTGTGGCATTCGTTGGTGAAGATCTGGTCGACGCATCATCATCGCCAGTGAAACTCGTCAAGAACACCGTCGCCGCATTGGGTTTCATTTAGAGCCTCTGAAGCCTCCAAGAGTTTAAGGGGTATGATTTCTGTAACCCTGGACCCCTGTGAAAATCTCTATTTAAATATATAAAAGTTATTCGTTGAAATAAGATTTAATAAAATATTTTTATTAAATATTTTATTACAGTTACGTCCAAAAACTAGATTCCACCACAGACCTGTACCGAACGATGTTAGGCCTCGCCTAAGGTAAAATCACTCCTCTGAACGTAACAGTGCCCTCATATTTTTGATCCGAGCAACCGTTCAAGAGTTATCCCATTTTTTCAGGAAAACCCCACGCGTGCGTGTAATTTAATTATTTAATTAAATTCAAACACTTGTTCCGGGCTAACTGGGACTCGGAACTGCACGCCGTCACAACGCCTGGTCTTGAAATAATTCCCATATAATACTGAAATAATATATGGAAAAAAAGTCTGAGACATTACAAGTATGTAAATTCTTAATTATTCATAGGACATTTTAAGTGCTTTCCTGATTCTTTAAATCCAGTTTCCTGGTTTTATTAAAGTAGATGGAATGTTTTGGATGGAATGGATTGTTATGATGGAAATACTTCCTTGAATGTTTAAAATTAGATGAATTGGATATAACTAATGTATTGACTTGCTTAAATTAAATGGTTCTTGAAGGATGGTAAGGCCACACCTCATGATTAAATTAATTGGAATGCTTTACGGTGGTAACATGTACTACTACAAAAATAACCAATATCAGCACTCAAAACGGGCTTTAACAGCACTCAAAAAGTGATGTAAAGATCTGCACTAATATAGGGGTGGTCCCTTTTATAAGCGCTCAAAAAAGCGCTGATAAAGGCCCCTTTTATCAGTACTAAAAAATGCACTGATAAAAGTCAAAAAAAATAAAAAAAAATTATATAATACGGGGGGAGATTTTAATAGCGCTTGACCCCCCCTATCAGCGCTTCGAGGTCTCCCGCGTGATACCCTTCCCGCGCATCCTCACACGTGCAGACCCCTTTTCTTCCACCCAAACTCGAACCTGCAACCTCCCCCTTTCGTGGCTGCACCTTTACCACTAAGCTATTTCGTTTTTTATCTATTTAATGATATATCTATTTATTTATATTTATATATATATAGTTATTTAATCATATGTAGATATAGATTCATATTAATATAAATATTTTTATTCATATATTAGTATATATATATTCATTCGTATATTAATATATATATATATATATTTAGTTATAATTTTTTATGCATATATTTATTTATATATTAATATATACTTATAAGATTAGTTTTAAATGCATTTATGAAATATTTTTTTTATGTGTGTTTATAATTAAATAAATAAATACATACATACATATATACAACACACACACATATATATATATATATTTACGAATAAATACTTATATATGTGTATTTGAAAATCCATAGAATGTTAAAATGATCATAACTTATAATCTAGAAGCTCGTTTCAACTCCACAACCAGTCAAATCAAATAAAATGAAACAATATTTGATATGATTTGTGGAACAGGGCTAAAAGACATCCGGATCAGAAGTTTTAATTGTTTGAATATTAACAAATCGGGGTATCCCGACTAAAAACTCAGTTTTGGAGGCCTTATGGGACTTTTTTGGCCTTGAAAAATGTGATTGAAGCATAGCTTGGGTCACTAGTGCATATGGCACATCACAGGCTTCGATTTGATATACTGTATAGCTAAAACGGACACTCGGATTAAAAGTTATGGCTGTTTCAAGTTTGAGTTACATTTTAAAATTATTTTAGATCTTTTATTAATTGTTGTGGTTTTTTGTGCCTTCAAATTGTTATCAAATTATTTTTAATCAATAATAATTAGAAAATTATTAATTAATAATATTTTTTAAAATATTTTAAATCCATTATCACTAAATTTCATATATATTAAATGTAATAGTCTATTTATACGTATCTAAAACATATTTAAAAAATATATATTATATTTATATCAATATAAATATACTTATATAATAATTTATTTTTCATGATTTTTTTTTGAAACATAAAATTTATCACCGGTAGGAAAAAGCTCTCATAAATCCCCCTTTTATGAGCGCTACTAAAAAAATGGTGATAAAGGGGTCCCCTCTATCAGCGCTTTTTTTTAGAGCTGATAAAAGGGTAGCGCTTCCCTTGTCTGTTTTTGTAGTAGTGATGTATTGAATAAATTAAATGTATAAATGAAATGGGATATTATATTGCATAGGAGTTTTATGTTTCATGCATTATATATTATGACATGATTATGCCTTTCATAGGTTTTTGATGTCCATGATACCTGGATATCTCTTGAACTTGGGCCAGGGGATAGACTGTGAGTGCTTCCCCTAGTGATAGATGTATGTGAGTTGCATCCCAGTCCAGCCAGCACTTGTATCCCAAGTATATGAACTTTTGGCCTCAGTGCGCACTTGATTCATATAGGTGTATGTGATAATTTTAGTAAGAAGACCATGAGAGATTCCATATTGATTTCCAACAAACTGTGAGATCTCTTGGAGTTGGGCTAGGGGATCGACTATGAGAACTTCCCCTGGTGATGAATGTCTATAAGTTATGTTTCGATCCATCCAGCACTAGTATCCCATTTATATGACCATTTAAAATTAGTACACACTTTTTTTATATAGGTGGATGTAATATATAACTACACTATATATTATTACTATATATATGGCTCCTAATCAAACTCTTATTATGGCTATGATCCAAAGTTGGTACAGTCATTAGGTGTCCCTTAGGAACCTGGATGGGCGGTTGATTATTTATTAGGTCCCATTTATTATTTCTATATACCTAATCACTCCTTAATTTATATTACAGGAAATGGATTGGGACAGACACCATAGATGCCATGCTATTGAGATTTATATTTCACACACTTCTCATGTTTCCATAACACTAGAGTACTTGAGTAAACCTTCCTGTTTTCTAGACCTTGCTTACTATTGTATGATTGTACCCAGAGTTAAGAGAAGAGGACTGAGCTAGTGATTAAGATTATTGTGGAGCATGTCTTTGGGTAATTGTTCTTTTATTACTTTTATTTCTTATTTTAATTCTTACTACTTATTCATTTATCATTATTTATCACACATTAAATGTTGTAAATTTTTCATTGGACACTTTTTATTTATTTGATATTTTTTTTCTATTGATTTTAAATTATTTAATGCTTCTAATGCTATCTATTATTCAGTTTCTCTCATATCGATGTGTTATTATGATTATGAGGGTATAGTCTCGTCACTATCACCTTTTTAAACCCTCTCATCTAGTCAGAATCCTCTGGCATATGAGGATACATACTTTAGGCCATGTGACCCACCGGTCTGGCTACCGTCTTAGTGGTCAGTTGGGTTGGAATTTTACATAGTGTTATCATAGGGGTTATTTTTTCTTTGCCTTACTATTTTCTAATGGCAGATATGAGATTAGCAATGTGCTGGTGCTCGGTAAATATCTATGTTTGGGATTTATCACCCCACCCACATAAAAATGGCCAAGTGTCCAGGTTTTTTATTCTTGTTCATGTTGTTTGTTATTACAGTTGATATGATTTTACCTTGAGTGAATGGTGTATTCTCCATTTCTTAGCATGATTATATAGATAACAAGATTGGGTGTTTAAATTTATCATGTTTTTCCATGATTTAGGGATTATATTCAATGCTTCCTATTTATTTGGCATGTTAGTCTATTGGCTGACTATTTAACATGCTTTGTTTATAAGAAATGATTTTGTGTCTATAAAATGTTTCTCATTGATTACAAATTTTGATTAAATGATACACTTTTTTGATATATAAATGGTTTCATGTGATAAATATATTTCTCTCATGGGATAAATTAAATGGTTTCGATTACGACAGGAGCCATTTTTCAATTGTAAGGTGTGTGGGTGCCTTATAACTGGGGTTAGGTAACATGTGAAATTGAACCATCCTTGATCTTTATTTATATATTTATATACTTTTGGTAAAATTTAAAAAATGGTAAACTAAAATTATAAAGTGAATTGGTTTTGATGTAATGGAACCAAATCCCAAACTGTAATGTGTATGGGAACTTTATGGATTGGTAGATGGACACCCATATAACTAAAGCATTATATATTAGCATGTTATATGTTAAAAGAATTATAAATATAAAAATACTTTAATTTTGAAAATTTAATAAATTTTTTTGTGATCAAAATGCACAACTAGAAAAAATTAGGTTTATTGGAGGCTTGTTTCTTATGATATGACCCATATAGTTGTTTGTAATTTCTATAAATAAGCAACTACTATTGTCTTTCTTTTTTAAGAACCCAGGTTGGATTAATGGGACCCTCATAGGTTACCTTATCTATTATAACATAAAATAAATTTATTTCATAATTTTCTTAACTTGTGATGGGATTTAAATGAATGTTTGAAAATTAATATGACAATACAAGAATTTTCTTCCTTGGGCTATTAGTTAAATCAAGTGCCTAGTGATTTTATTTTAAAATGGGTAGTTGATGTTTTGTTTTGAATCTTGTAAATGTTTAAATAAAAAAATTTGAACTAAAATTAATTACTTGAAAATGTAACCCTAGGTGGTATCCATAGTTTAAACCCTCATTTAAGGTTAGATAAATTTTTCATTGAGTTCTACTTTAATGGAATCATGTGCATTTTCCATAGGCTTTCTCTTTTTCAGTAAGGTATTAAATGATAGGCTCTTGAGCCTAATGACTTTTATGTTTGGAATGAATTAGTGATAGGGTCAACACTTTTCTTTTCTAAGGGGATAGTATGTTGTAGGTATCACATTTATAATTTAAAATCCATGCTTAGTATTATGAGATTTCTGATGTTTGGTGTTGTTTGGTTGTCATTTTCCCCCATAGGACTCCTAGTTTCTAAATGAAACCCTTATTTGGATGGGCGGCCACCGTATCATTAATTTTTTTGACTTGAGTATTGGTTAATGATCTTTTTCTAATGGTTATATATGCCTCAACTGTGTTCAGCTGATTAGTAGGTCGTGTGACCCTTTCTTCTTCTTAGTAATGGATGAGTTGGTGTGTCTTCATCCAAGTTAATAGTCATATGGGGAAATGCGGCTTTGAGTTAAATATCTTTTTCAAGACATTAGATACTAAAATTTATAGGGAGAATAGCCTCTGGACAATATCAAGGATGGTTGACTTACTTTTGTAACTTTAGGGTAGTATACATTACTATATGTGGTTCTTGTCAAGCTTCAAATGATGTAACAAACTAGTTGGGTTTGGTGTAAACATTGATCCTTTTTATGTTGAGTATGTTATTGAGTCATCTCTAGAGTATAGTGAACTTTGATTTAAAGAAATAAAAAAATTTCCCATTGATCGGGATGAAATCTTAGAGATTCGGTTGTTTTGACACATCAGTCCATTTGGTTTTGACTTTTATGTCTAATTCTTGATGTACATGAGCATGTCCCGGAGGAGAATCAGGTGTACATTTAAGGTGAATCAATTTCTAGTATGCTTGTGAGTAGATATGATATCTCTATATTCATTTATATCTAGGAAACTCTAAAATTTGGGGGGAATCACATCAGTTCTTGAATACATGTCCTTCTGGATAGAAGGAATGCAACCAAAGAGGACCATCTGAAAGTGGTAAGTTTTTCTTGAATTCATTTGAGGCTCCCAAGTATATATCATCTTAGTGTTTTCATGGAAGAGCAATGTTAATGTGGTTGGTTATTTATTAAACATTTGAAAAACATCATTGGTCGTAGTTTAATTTAGTGATTAAAGCTTGAATGATCATGGAACCCCTCAAGTGGCAATGTTTTCGTGGTAAATTTATGGTGGTACATTAGTAATTCTAGACAATATTCTTCCTAGAAGTTGAAAAGTTATGGTTTGAATTTTACGCTTTACAATATTTTGATATGATAGACTGGAAATCGTGTAAATCCACATAGTGTATTCTACTTAGTGAGGAGCAAGTCCCCTATATTGATATCTTCCTCGATGCACCAAGAGAGCATCAATCCTACACCGAGATAAGTTTTAAAAGCTTTTTTTTCTTGTAAACTAGTTTTCATAGTGTTTCACACTATATTAGAAGTTATTATCAAGTCTTGGTTAGTCATGAGTGATACTTGTGTTCCCAAGTAGGAATTACTTGGACAGAATCCTAGACAACACCCGTTTCCTTTTGACTTGACCGCCAGACGGAGGACACTCTGGTCTATGTCAATAATCTGATGTGGATGTCTTGGCTTTGTACTAATGTCTCTCATCTAAACATAGAGTAAGGACTTACTTGGGTTTTTCTGTGTACTTCTATTCAGTGAATTTGAGGTTACCTTGTACTTGTTATTAGGCTCGTAGGTGAAGCTTAAAAGGGGTGGAGATTCCACTAGGTTGGATCTATATTACACCCCTATTCGTGTTGTGGTGTGTGATAGTTATAAAATTGTTAGGAGATGTTTTAACCAAGTAATGTCATCAAAATTCATGTATGGACTTCAGTGGATGTTGTCATGGTGAAGGTGAGATTCTTTGGAAAAATCCATCGTAGTTCTATTTTTAAAATACTTTTTGTATAAGATGATTATCTTCTTAAACAGTCGGTTGGAGTGGCTAGACTAGTTGTCCCTCTTTTTCTATGAAGGGTTCTGTGAAGGAACATTTTTCGGAACATTTTAGGGTGGAGGCAAGTGCAGTGTGTGTCCTCTGGGGGTTTTTCTTAAAATGGAATATCAACCTGTTTAAGTGAGGTTAGGGAGGAATCAACCAATCGACCATTTTAAAATCATGCCAAGAGTGTCGTTAAAATTAATAGAGGAATTATTTGTTAGAAATTCCAACAATGGAGGTATTGTGTCTTGAAATTAGACCCTTTTAATGTTACAAACAATGGTGGATAGCATCCTTATCTAAATGTTTACGAATGTGACAACATGATTGTGTCTCTAGTTAATTGTGCTCAGGGAACCTTTGTCTCAATGTTTCATTCATAAATCAAGAATTGGATTGGGTGTTGATGTATTAAGTGTAGAATTCTTAAATGAATGTCTGGAGGTGCATTGGGTGTTTAGGAATGAAACATGATAGTTTGAATGAGATTTCATGAGCCTTATAGGTCTAGTGATGATTTTAGTGTTCCCAAAGGCTTGTTGAGGATAATAAATTCTAAGGTTGGGATGTTTTAATTACCTGTGTTTCAGAAATAGATTGAAATCTAATAGAATTTGAATTTTTTGGATTACTAGATGGGCCATTTTTAAATACTATATTCGAAATGTAATTATGAGATTTAAAACCCTTCAAGGTTTTTTTTTGACTTGGGTGAAGGCCGGAGAAGTTTCCTAGGTGTCTCATCAATTTTTTAGAGTGTCGAACATGGAAATTCTAAGCCTTGGGTGGCCAAACATAGGCACATGGTTTGTCTGAAACCATTCATCCCTTAGAGGAAAACCATGTGTCCTTTTTCTAAGAAATAGAAGGTGTCACATGGGTTGTGAATGGTTTACCAAACAGTGTAGCTAGATCACATGATTAGTGGAAAATGGGTGGTACCTCAACACTATTCATCACAAGGTTGGCACATGGTTTTACAAACTATACAGCTAGACCATGCGGGGTGTTCTAGGTGACTAGTGGGGTTTATATGGTTGGATCACATTTTTCCAAACCATACAACACAAAACATGAATGTTATTTTTTCTCTTAAATATTTAAATTAAATAAAAATAAAAATAAAATAAAAACTAAACCTAATATACTTCTCCCCATCCCCCTATGTATCGCATGAGTATCCCCTCCCATTCCTCTCTGGTGAACGATTCACTTACCTCATGAATCCCTCTTCGTCTAATGATTTCACTCATTTTATCATTATTTCTCACATGATCCTTCATGGTAAGAATATAGCTCCCCCATCCTCCCTTGATTTTGATTTTATCTCTTCTTTAATCTCCCCTCTTGTGCGGCCAAACCCAAGGGTTTGGGATAATCCTGATTTTTAATTATTCTTCTAGAGTTAGGGTGTGTGAAGGCTCTCTCTAGACTTCTTTGTTCCTATTCTGACATCCATCGTCGAAGGTGGAGATGTTTGGTCCATGTCATCTTGTCATTGTTTCTTTACATAAGGTTTTCTCCCAATGTCTTGTCTAGGACAATGTTATTTGGGGAATTTTAGTGGTTTTGAGGTTCTGGTTATTTTTTTTAGTGAGTTTTAGTCACACTAGAGGTGGGTTAGAGTGTCTAGAGTTTAAGCAAACTTTTCATGTATGCATAGGTAGGCATATATGTGTGTGTGTTAGTGTCTGTGTTTTTTCCCCCATTATATTTACATCTGACCATGGAAGCATGAATATACATATGGTGCTAGGTGTGCTTAGGAATATATATGAAAAATGCATAAGTGTGTAAGTAGAAACAAGTATAATCATATAATCTATATAGAAGGATCCTCTTTTACATAATCATTTCCATGAGAATATGTGCATAGGGTCTAGTTGTAGCTATATATATGAAAAAGTGCATATGCTCGAACGCTGATAGAAGAATCTTCGAGTGATCACCACTAAAAACATAAAGGGTCTGAGTGTTTGTCTTGGATTGGATTTCTCTTAAGGTATAATCCCTATCGTTTTCCCATTAAATTAAATAATGAATTTATTGTTTGATTTATGAACTTTACTTGAGTTTAACTAGTGATAAATGATTTTTAGAATAAACATTAAAATATTCCTAAATGAATTGTTAGTGAATAATGTCATGATTTTGAAATAAAACCCCTCGATGGAGGTGAACTTTATTCTAAACTAAAAGTAGTTATTAATGATATTAGACGTGCTTGGTTGCCTTACTTTGGTTTTCCTTATACTTTGATGTCTTGCTGGGACATGACTTGTTTTCCACATAGGCATCATTTAAATTATTAAAAGTGTTTTCCCAAGTAGGTAAATATATAATTCTTCATAGTACCTTCTAAGTTCATTACTACCTATTTAAACCAAATTGCCTTGTTTTTTAATGTATATGGAATGTTTTGGATGGAATGTATTTTTATACTGGAAATATTTCCTTGAATTTTTTAAATAAAATGACTTGGAAATAACAAATGTATTTCATTTCTTAAATGGAATGGTTCATGAAGTTTGGTAGGGTCATGCATCATGATTTTATTTAATGACAAGCTTAATGGAGGTAGCATGTATTTAATGAATTAAATATATAAATTAAATGGGATATTAAGTTTCATGGGTGGTTTATGCCTCCTAAATTATATATTATGACATGATTACACCTTTCATAGGTTGTTTATAGTCATGAGACCATAGGGGCTATTGGATTTGTTATAGGGGTTAGACCTTGAGTGCTTCCCCTGGTGAAGGATGTCTATGAGTTATGTCTCGGACTAGCCACTACTCAAATCCTAGTTATATGACCTTTTGGAATCGGTACACACTAGGTTCATATAGGTGTATGTGATCCATTATGTTGGAATACCATGATAGATCCCATGTTGATTTCCAAGGGACTATGAGATATCTTAGAGTTGGGAAAGGGGATAGACCATGAGCACTTCCCCAGGTGATGGATGTCTTTGATTTACATCCTGGTCCAACCAGTAATCGTATCCCAGTTATATAACCATTTGGCTTCGGTATGCACTTGGTTCATATAGGTGGATGCTATATATAACCACACTATATATAATTATTATATATATAGTTCCTGATACAACTCTTATTCTAACTATGATCCGAAGTACGTATAGTCGTCTCGTGTCCCATAGGTACCTTGACAGTGGTTGTTTATTTATTTAGTCATGTCTATTATTTCTTTATACCCCCTCACTGCTTAATTTATATTGCATAGATTAGATTGGGACAGACATTATGGTTATCGTCCTACTGAAATTTATATCTCACACCCTGTTTGGGACGTTTTTACACTAGGGTACCCGAGTAGACCTTATTTTTTGTAGGACCTCACTTGTCGATGTATGTCTGTACTTAGAGTTAGGAAAAGAAGACTAATATGGTGATCAAGATTCTTGTGGGGCTAGTCCTTTGGTAGTTGTTCTTTTATTACTTTCATTTCTTATTTTAATTCTTTATAATTATCTGTGTAGCATAATTTTCCACATAGTAAATGTTGTAAATTTTCCATTGGACACTTTTTATTCAGTTGATAGTATTATTCCACTACTTCTCATTTATTTACTACTTCTGCTATTACTTGTTATTTAGTTTGTATCATATAGTTGTTCTAAGCTGATTATTATAGTATACTCTCCCTCTTATCACCTCCTTACACCATAAATGCTATTTGGAAGCCTCTGGTGTATTGGGAGATGCGCTTGAGGCCATGTGACCAACCGGTATGGATATCGTTTTAGTGGTCATTCGGGTCAGGATGTTACATAAATTACAATTATCTATTTAAATTAAAAAAATCATTTAAAGCAATATTTAAGATATTTATAATAATAAAAACTAAAAAAAATAGAAAAAACAACAACACTTGAAATCGTAACAAATACCACACACTACAAAACTCACCATTTTTTAAAATTAAACAACCAAAACATGATTTTATGAAATTCTCCCTTGATTCAATGTTTGAAAAAAACTAAATAAATTAAAAAACCATAAAATTTAAAATTAATCAAGTTTAAATTTTTTAAAAACCCCTCAATTAATTCATATTAGGTTAAAAAACAATTAAGAGTAAAATAAAATTCCAAACTAAATATCTATCATACCAAAATAAATATTTTTCTAAAACTTTTCAAAATCCAAACCTTTAGTAAAATTATAATAAAATTTCTGATCTATAGCAACACACCCCCAAACAATATCTTCCTTACTAATATAATCACAAATAAAATGAAATCAAATATCCATATTTTTTGTTCTATAATCCCATAAAATATTTTTTTAAAAAGAAATATAGTAAGAATGTTCATAGTAAATAGTAATATTTTTAAAATTAAAACCATAGATAAAAACATTAATCCATAAAATAATGATAAAAAAATTATGAATCAAAAATAAATTTACTTTTATCAATAAATAAAGTAAAATAATTTTTTTTATTCAACTCTATGATATTATGTTTTTACTACTAAAATGATACATAAATGAGGTACTATTTCTAACAAGTCTATGTCTTATAAAATCAGAATAAAAATAAAAAATCAAATCAAAATAGTTTTTCCAAGAATAAAAAGTTCAAAACTAATAGTCCCATTAATATATACAGTAATTTTTCAATAAATTTTAAGTGATATTTCTTAGGATCATATTTAAATCTTTTATATAAACAAATACAAATAATAATATCAGGTCTAAAAGAAATAAAATATAAAAACATAATAATCATGCCTCTAAAAATTTTGAATCTATAGATTTTCCATATTTATCTAAATATAAAATTATAGTTATTAATACTAGGGGTTTTAAAATATTTACAATAATCTAAAACAAAAATAATGATTAAATCTATAACATATTTACTTTGATTAAAAACATTCCATTATTTCTTTGAAAAAATTGATGACCCAAAAAAATTATGGTCACCCGTTAAACTCATATCAGATTCAATTTCCATAAAATTCGAAAACGTATTATTAAGTAATACACTTGAAGAGAAAAAAGCATTATCATCCACATAAATTTTTAATAATTAAAATATAATTTCAAATCCTTTTAATAAATAGATTATGATCTAATTTACCATTAATAAAATCATTTTTCAATAAAAAAAATTATATCCACCATACCAAGAATAAGTTATTTTCTTAAGATCTCATTAATATTTTGAAAACATAAAAAAATGACTAGTAAACATTTCATTTAAAAAAATATGTTTTAGAAACAAAGACTTCTTGAGATATAAAACAATTTAAAAAAATTATTTTTATCATAAATTTGAAATAATTTAAAACATTGAAATGCTAGAAAATCCAAAAAATACTAATATATTCAATAATATTTATAGGTCAAAATTATTAATAAAAATCTATAACTTTTTCATGATAAAACGTTTGAGTTACTATCCAAGATTTATTCTTAACAGTATAACCGGATTCTTGTAATTTATTTCAAGAAAATCTATTTGGTGTTAATAACATGATTATCTAAAGGGGGTTCAAAACAAAGTCCAATAATTATTTATATATAATTTATTAAGCTCATATTTTATATAAATAAACTAATTATCATAATTTATATCATGAAAAAAATCATTTCTCACACATTCGAAAATCGAAGCATAATTTTATTAAAAATTCAAAACTAAATTTCATGATTTAATTCGAAAATCAATATTTACAATAATATTATCAATAAGGTGGTATTTATGAATTTTAAATTATTTCAAATAAAAATTAGAATGAGTAAGCTCTCCCTCAATAATTACATTATTATCTTGAGGTTTTTCTCCAATGAAATTAAATTCATTAGATTATTCTAGAAAAAGAACTAAATCTATTTTATTTAAATTAATTTTCATCAAACAAAACATGGACAGATTCTTCCACACCCATATTTCATTTATTATAAACTATATATGATATATTGTTTTAGAATACCCCATAAAAATTTCATCACTACTTTTCTATTCGAATTTTTACAATTTAAAACTAGAATTAAAAATACAAACATTACACTCAAAAAATTAAAATAACCAAAATTCATTTTCTTACCTTTAAACAATTCATAATAAGTTTTATTTAAAAATAGAATAATTAATACCCTTTTAAAAATATAAGAATATGTATTTATAGATTCAATCCAAAAATATTTTTTAAAATTATATTAATCTAATAATGTTCTATCAATTTTTATAATAGTTCTATTTTTTGCTATTACACCATCAAATTAGGTCATTATATGAGAAGAAAAATTATTTATAAAACCATTTTCATTAAAAAA
Source organism: Viscum album (assembly GCA_963277665.1). Taxonomy (NCBI): domain Eukaryota; kingdom Viridiplantae; phylum Streptophyta; class Magnoliopsida; order Santalales; family Viscaceae; genus Viscum; species Viscum album. The sequence goes on from OY728155.1 coordinate 1,741,566,340, forward strand.
AATAAAATTTAGAATTAAAATATTCAACTCTATTATAAAATAATATATAAATAATTAGATAACCTTTTTTATTTTGTACTAGCATACAAAAAGTAATAAATTTGGACAAATTTTCACTTTTATGTGACATAAAATAAATCCAAGTAAATATAATGAAATCATAAACAATTAAACAAATATTTTGTAACTCCTTACTATAAACATGAGTAGGAATAAATAAAACTAAATAAAAATGTTCTAATGGTAAATAATTTCTAACTATATTGGGAGATCTAAAGCTTCTTATACGATCTTTAACATTTAAACAATAATAAAAAATAACATTCTAACAAATTTTTAAATCAGGTGGTTGTTGCCCATGTGATTTATTTTATAGTTTGGGTAATATAATAATGTTCACATTACCTGGCCTCTAATTCCATAATATATCATCTGGTTCTATAGCATTAATATACTTAACATTCTGGTCAGTTAACTAATAAAAATCAGAAGAATATATATACTATTTATAATTATTATAAAATAAAACAGATTCAATTTTCAAAAAAAATCATTCATAATGTTTAATATAAAACTCATTAAATCATCAAATAATTTTGAAATATTAATTATTTTTTGTTTCAAACCTTAAACTTATAACACTTTATGAATTAAAACAATGTTAGATATACAAACTTCCCTAAATCCAATAACTTTTCCTTTGAGTTACCACTGAATGTCACATATCTACCATCATATTGATTATATGATAAAAACATTCATATATATTTGTTTATGTATTGTGATTTGTTGATGTCCATATACCATGTGTCATTCACACTCTTGAGGCAGATTTCCTAAAAATACTCATTAAGTAGGATTTTCTGGAACCCATGTTGTTTTGGGTTTAATCAATTTGGTATAATAATTCTTATTTACCCACATGGATTTTAAATAATTATTCATGAGTAATATAGATGTTAAATTATTAGAAATAATAGTTTTATTTTGATCTAAAGACTGATTAAATCATAATGAACACTCATTTGCATAATTCTCCTTCATTCTACATTTAAAGCATGTAACATTAGATAATCTTCTTTTAGAACTCTTAACAATGAAATTATTATAAAAAATAGGTATTTATTTATTATAACCAAAACTACTAATTTATTTATCAGGTTTCATCATTGAAATAATTTTATCATACTTCTTTTTTCCATGATAAATTTAAAAAATATTTCTAACAAACAATTTCCTTCTTCATATTTTCATTCACCATTTGTGAAATCTCAAAATCATCAAAAAAAGTTTAATTTTAATAAGACTATTTCTTTAAAATTCCTCATTTTCTTTAGTGAATTTTTTCTATTTCTATAAGATACTCTTATTATCCTTTAAAATTTATATACAAATCAGTATATCTTAATTTTTCTTTTTCTTTTTCTATTTTTCATTTTGTTCATTTAGTTATTTTGTATTTTATTATTCAAACTCAAAATAATTTGAAATAAAATCATAATAACTACTAATCTCATTAGTACATTGATCCATCGAAAACAATTTAGTGATTCCATTTTCACTCATAGTTTCATCACTTAAATCATATTCTTCCATGAAACTTCATCCATCAAAAAAAATATTTTCTTTGTTTTTTATATTTCATATCTTTTCTTAAAATATTCAATTTTAGAAAATTGGGCTTAATTTGTACCTTATTTAATTGGTTATAACAAGTTAGTTTAGAAACATAATTTTAATAAAGTTTACATTTCTTATTTCACTCATATTTGTGGTAATATTTTCTTAATAATTTATTTCATCATTAGGTTATTTTCATCATTTTGTAAACACCTTTAGAAAAATTGGATATTTACTCATGAATTAATGTTATTTTGAATAATAATATTTAGTATAAATATTTATATTTTATTTAAATGAAACACTATTCTTCTTTGAAGTATCCTCTTTAATTGTATTCTTCATTTACAATTCATATTTAAGTAACAAGTCAACAGGTTCGACCAATTTGTATTCTATTGAACTATTAGTATATTGTAAGTAGCCCCAACTACCCCTAGGAGGATGATTCTGATGGAGGCCATTCCTTAGATTATATCCATTTGGGAGGGTTTGGTAAAGGTCTGCACAACCAAAGAAGGATGAAAGGGAGTAGGAAAACAAGGATCTGGTAAGTTGTATTGTTTCCAAGAAGCTGAAATATAAGGGGTGGAAAGACTACTCTTATCTTCCTAAACCGATGGAGACTCGGTCAGAAAAAAAAAGAGAGAGTAAACCCAAGGAGCACAAGATTCATCAAGAGACATGAGGGTAGGTTAGTCAGGATGTTTTTATAGTGTCCCAAGTTCGTGTGGATGGAGTCTTAAAGGTAGATGACCATTTCTAGGGGATTCTAAAGTCGGAGGAGCTGATGCTGGAAAGGGCAGATCCCCTTTCCCATAGATAGCAACGTGTAGTAGGGTCTTCAGTCGACCAGAAGATCCTTGAGGAGATAGAGTTGGATTATCAACTGAAACTACTCATGTACTATAGAGAAGAAATTAATGAGGATGTTTTGGTGATCAAGGTAGCGAGTAAAGACATTGATCAAATGATAGGAAGATTGATCCAAGTAGAATTTACTAGGGAGAAAGCTGAATTGATTGACAAGAAAGATCGTATACTGGTCAGAGGCTTAAATATGTAGAAGATTAGTAAAGAATAATACATTTGGGCTTGGTAATATCTATCAAGGCACTATGAATACAACATAGGGGAAGATCCAAGATGCCAGGTAAATTCCCTCCCTTGGAAATGGTTTAGGGAAGGAGACTCCAAACGCTTGAGACTTGCGTTTAATTGATGATTTGTAACCTTTGATGTTTCTCCTGCTTTTCTATAGGGTTTTCACTTCCCCCTTAAAAGTGTTATAAAATAAAAAAGGTAATTTGGAGTGGTAGTGAATTATTAAAACATCAAGTTGGAACATTTCTCTTCACCCATATTGAAATATTTGTACTCATCCTAAATTATTTCAATATTAGTTCAAGTCAGTTTATCCTGATATAAGGTGAGTAAATTGTATAATCAACCAAATATCTTGAGTTTTCTTAAATATAGAAACATGACTAAAAATATTGTTTCTAATAGTACAATATAAAATATTTATAATTTTTTAGTTCAAACCTTAAATAGATGCATCATTTATACTATGTAAGTTAGTGTTAGAATTAATTAACTTGTATGGTTTTACCATTATAGTCCAATGATCAATAATATGTTTCTTCTATTATGACTCCATTATTGATTTTCAATATTCATTATTGTTCTCATCAAAATGCGGAAAATTTTATGGAATCAAGACATGTTGTACATTCATTCATTATAAATATCTTGTTCCTTATACTATGATGTCTATCATATTCATGTTAGAAAATATTAATTAAAAATTACAAATTATACATAAAAAGTACTAGGCTCTAAAACTAGGAGACCCTGAGGAAGCTACCTTAGGATATAACCATGCATTTAATTAAATGACTATGAAAAACATAACATATGGTAGGTCGAGTGACTATGGTAATAAAAACATGATTAATATATAAGTAAATGGTAAATTCACAACCCTTTATAACAAAATAACCAAAAAAATATAGTTACACATTAGTTATTTGATGTTGTGGGATATTTTAATTATCCATTTAAAATAAAATAGAAAAAATTTGTGAAAATATTTTAGGAACTTTTAATATTCAAAAAAAATATAAAAATTAACAACACTTGAAATCATAACAAACACCAAAAAATAACATTTATTCACCTTGTGAAAATATATGTATCAATTAATAAGCAATAAAAATACTAGTATAGGTTGAGTTGAATGACTTTGGTTGTGAAACACATAGCCCATGGAAGTGGAGTGTTTGGAAATTCACTATAGTTAGTGTGTGACTTAAAGACTTAATATTGTGTTGTTTAAGGTGTAAAATGGAATGTTAGTTGTTTTATCTTAATTTTTTTATGATTTTGGATCATTAATATAAATTACTTGAGTCTTAGTGTGTCTCTCTGTTTTTAGTGGGTATCTAGATATGGTTTGGGAAGTGAGGTGTGTCCTATAATTAAGGATTCTACTCCATTATTTAATAAATGTGTTCTGATTATGAAGTTGACTCAAAAATATTATTTTATGAAATGGTGTTTGTGGATTTTTGGTAAAATAAATATGTTTTCATCATACTGAAATTTCTAATAATTACTCTAAATGTTTTAAAATGTTGTGTTTTCAATCTAACATGAAGGATACTAAATAATTTATAAATAACTCAAAGGGGTAATTATAGCATCCCCATTCTTGCATCCTGGTACTTACATACCATTGTTTTTATCATATTTTGTTTGTGTATTTTCTTATGTTGTTTTGGGTGACTTTTTTTAGTTTTTAGGTGTTTTTGGAAATATTCACGATTGGTGCACTATTAGGTAAAACCATACAGTGGTACCAAGGAAACCGTGTATCATGTTTTCAAGTGTCAGAGAAAGGAACAAGATAAGGTGAATGATTAATCCAAACCATGTTTCCTTCCCCTCAAAAAATGTAACTCATAATAGAGGTGTTTTCAAGGTTAGAGCACAATTTTTCATACCATGTGACCAAACTGTGTGGTTCTTCTAGTAGCCTAGAAAGGGGTGCACATTTTAGGTACTATTTTATAAACTGTTTGGCCATAACATGAGACACAAATTATTTTTTCCAAATTTTAATTCTCAAAACCCCCATTTTAATGCAAATTTATACTCCCCCAAACTTTATTTGACTCATTCAAATTTGTAAGATCTCGTGAGGAAGTTATGACCTTCCAATCATGAATATTCAAGGATATAAGTGAAGATTACGAATTGAATTGGTTTCAGTAAGTGTAACCTATATCTGATTTATATTTCTCCATTACATAGATGCATCATTTCTACTATGTAATTCGGGGTTAGAATAATGTATCTTGTATGGTTTTACCATTATATTCCAATTATCAATAATATGTTTCCTGTGTTATGACTCCATTCTTGATTTTTAGTATCCATTATTGTTCGCATCAAAATGAGGAAACTTTTATGGAATCAACCCATGTTTTATAATCTTTCATTATAAAGATCGTGTTCCTTAGACTATGATGTTTATCATATTCTTGTTAGAAAAAAAAAAGAAACAATTTGAAATTATCCATAAAAAGCACTAGGCTCTAAAACTAGAAGAATATGAGAAATCTACTTTAGGATATAGGCATGCAGTTAATTATATGACTATGCAAAACATAACATATGGTAGGTTAAGTGACTATGGGAGAAAAAACATGATAAATATAGAAGTAAATGGTAAATTCACAACCCTTTATAACAAAATAACCAAAAAAATATAGTTACACATTAATTATATGATTTTTTGGGATATTTTAATTATCCATTTAAAATAAAATAGAAAAAATTTGTGAAAATATTTTAGGAACTTTTAATATTCAAAAAATAAATAAAAATCAACAATACATAAAATCATAAAAAACACCAAAAGCTAAAATTTATTCACCTTGTGAAAATATATGTATTAATGATTATGCAAGAAAAATACTAGAATATGTTTAGGTGAATGCCTTTGGTTGTGAATCACATAGCCCATGGAACTGGAGTGTTTGGATATTCTCTATAGTTAGAGTGTGACTTAGAGACCTAATATTGTGTTGTCTAAGGTTTCCAATGGAATTATAGTTGTTTTATATTCATTTTATTATTATTTTGTATCATTAATATAAATTACTTGAGTCTTAGTGTGTCTCTTAGTTTTTTGTGGGTATTTAGATATGGTTTGGGAAGTGCGGTGTGTCCTAGAATCAAAGATTCTACTCCTTTATTTAGTAATTGTGTTCTGATTTTGAATTTGACTCAAAAATACTATTTGATGAAATAGTGTATGTGGATTTTTGGAAAAATAAATATGTTTTCATCATTGAAAATACTAATAATCACTCTAAATGTTTTAAAATGTTTTTTTTTTCAATTTAACATGAAGGATACTAAATAGTTTATAAATAATTCGAAGGAGTAATTATAACATTCCAATTCTTTCATCCTGGTATATACATACCATTGTTTTGATCATCTTTTCTGATATTTTCTTATATTCTTTTGGGTGACTTCTTATAGTTTTTAGATGTTTTTGGAACTATTCGCGTTTGGTGCACTGTTAGGGGAAACCATGCAGTAGTACCTAGGAAACCATGTATCTTGTTTTTGAGTGTCAGATAAAGCAACAAGATTATGTGAATGATTAGTCCAAACGATGTGGCCTTCCCCTCAAAACATGTAACCCATAATAGATGTTTTTTATGGTTAGAGCACAATTTTTCAAACCATGTGACCAAAATATGTGGTTCTTCTAGTATCCCAGAAAGGGATGCATATTTTCTGCACTATTTTATAAACCTTTTGGCCATATCACGAGACACAAATTAAGGTTTCCAAATTTTAATTCTCAAAACCCCCATTTTAATGCAAATTTTTTCTCACTCAAACCATGTTTGATGCATCCAAAAATTTTAAGATCACTTGAGGAAATTGTGACCTTCCAATAAATAATATTCAAGGATACTAGTGAAGATTAAGAATTGAATTTGTTTTAGTAAGTGTAACCTATATCTGATTTATATTTCTCCTTTACATAGATGCATCACTTCTAATATGTAATTCGGTGTTAGAATTAACTAACTTTTATGGTTTTACCATCATTTTCCAATGATCAATAATATGTTTATTTTGTTATGAATCCATTCTTTATTTTCAGTATCCATTATTTTTCTCATCAAAATGCGGAAACTTTTATGGAATCAAGCCATGTTTTACATTCATTCATTATAAAGATCTTGTTCCTTAGACTATGATGTCTATCATATTCATGTTAGAAAAAAAAATTAAGTAACAATTCCAAATTATCAACAAAAATTACTAGGCTCTGAAACTAAGAGTCCATGAGGAATCTACATTAGGATATAGGCGTGCAGTTAATTAAATGACTATGAAAAGCATAACATATGGTAGGTTAATTGACTGTGGGAATAAAAACATGATAAATATAGAAGTAAATGGTAAATTCACAACCCTTTATAACAAAATAACAAAAAAAAATAGTTACACAATAATTATATGATGTTTCAGGATATTCTAATTATCCATTTAAAATAAAATAGAAAACATTTGTGAAAATATGTTTGGAAATTTTAATATTACAAAAATATAAAAATAAACAACACTTAAAATCATAAAAAACCACAAAAACTAACATTTATTCACCTTGTAAAAATATATTTATTAATGAATAAGTAATAAAAATACCTTTATAGGTTGAGGTTAATGACTTTGGTTGTGAATCACATAGCCCAAGGAAGTGGAGTGTTTGGAAATTCACTATAGTTTGTGTGTGACTTATAGACCTAATATTGTGTTGTTTAAGGTGTCCCATGGAAGGATAGTTGTTTTATCTTCATTTGTTATGATTTTGTATCAGTAATATAAATTACTTTAGTCCTAGTGTGTATCTCAGTTTTTAGTGGGTATTTAGATATGGTTTGGGAAGTGAGGTGTGTCCCAGAATTAAGGTTTAACTCCATTATTTAATAAATGTGTTCTGATTTTGGAGTTGACTCCAAAATCCTATTTTATGAAATGGTGTTTGTAGATTTTTCGTAAAATAAATTTGTTTTTATCATACTGAAATTACTAATAAGTACTCTAAATGTTTTAAATTGTTTTTTTTTCAATATAACATAAAGGATCGTGAACAATTTATAAATAATTCAAAGGGGTAATTATAACATCCCCATTCTTGTATCCAGGTAATTACATACCATTGTTTTGATCATATTTTGTTGGGTTATTTTCTTAGGTTGTTTTGGGTGGCTTTTGGAGTTTTTATATGTTTTTGGAACTATTCACGATTGGTACACTGTTAGGTAAAACCATACAGTGGTACCTAGGAAACTGTGTATCTTGTTTTCAAGTGTCAGAGAAAGGAACTAGATTAGGTGAATGATTAATCCAAACCATGTGGCCTTACCCTCAAAAAATATAACCCATAATAGATGTGTTTTCATGGTTAGAGCACAATTTTTCATACCATGTGACCAAACTGTGTGGTTCTTCTAGTAGCCTAGAAAGGGGTGCACATTTTAGGTACTATTTTATAAACCGTTTGGCCATACCATGAGACACAAATTATTTTTTACAAATTTTAATTCTCAAAACCCCCATTTTAATGCAATTTATTCTCCCTCAAACCTTATTTGACTCATTCAAATTTTTAAGTTCTCTTAAAGAACATATGACCTTCCAATCATTAATATTCAAGGATACAAGTGAAGATTAAGCATTGAATTTGTTTCAGTAAGTGTAACCTATATCTGGTTTATATTTATCCTTTATAAAGATGCATCATTTCTACTATTTAAGGTGATGTTAGAATTAAGTAACTTTTATGGTTTTACCATTATATTCCAATGATCAATAATATGGTCCTTGTGTTATGACTCCATTCTTGATTTTTAGTATCTATTATTGTTCTCATTGAAATGCAGAAACTTTTAGGGAATCAAGCCATGTTTTACATTCATTCAATATAAATATATTGTTCCTTAGACTATGATTTCTATCATATTCATGTTAGAAAAAAAATTAAGTAACAATTCCAAATTATCCATAAAAAGTACTTGGTTCTGAAACTAGGATACCATGAGGAAGCTACCTTAGGATATAGGCATGCAATTAATTAATTGACTATGAAAAACATAACATATGGTAGGTTAAGTGAATATGGGAATAAAAACATGATAAATATATAAGTAAATGGTAAATTAAAAACCCCTTATAACAAAATAACCAAAAAAAATATAGTTACACATTAATTATATGATTTTTTTGGATATTTCAAATATCTATTTAAAATAAAATAGAAAACATTTTTTAAAATATTTTAGGAACTTTTAATATTCAAAAAATATATATAAATCAAAAACACTTGAAATCATAACAAACAACAAAAACTAAAATTTATTCACCTTTTAAAAATATATTTATTAATTAATAAGAAAGAAAAATACTTGTATAGGTTGAGTTGAATGACTTTGGTTGTGAATCAAATAGCCAATGGAAGTGGAGTGTTTAGAAATTCACTATAGTTAGTGTGTGACTTAGATACCTAATATTGTTCTGTTTAAGGTGTCCCATGGAATGATAGTTGTTTTATCTTCATTTATTTATGATTTTGTATCATTAATATAAATTACTTGAGTCTTAGTGTGTCTCTTGGTTTTTAGTGGGTATTTAGATATGGTTTGGTAAGTGAGGTGTGTCCTAGAATTCTGGATTCTACTCCTTTATTTAATAAATGTGTTATGATTTTGAAGTTGAATCAAAAATCCTATATAATGAAATGGTGTTTGTGGATTTTTGGTAAAATAAAAACGTTTTCATCATACTAAAATTACTAATAAGTACTCTAAATGTTTTAAAATGTTTTTTTTCAATCTAACATGAAGGATACTAAAAATTTTATAAATAACTCAAAAGGGAAATTATAACATCCCCATTCTTGCATCCTAGTACTTACATACCACTATTTTTATCATATTTTGTTTGGGTGTTTTCTTAGGTTGTTTTGGGTGACTTTTTCCTGTTTTTAGATGTTTTTGGAACTATTCACGGTTGGTGCACTGTTAGGGAAAACCATATAGTATTACCTAGGAAACGGTGTATCTTGTTTTCGAGTGTAAGAGAAAGGAACAAGATTAGGTTAATGATTATTCCAAACCATGTGGCCTTCCCCTCAAAACACGTAACCCATAATAGAGGTGTTTTCATGGTTAGAGAAAAAAAATTCAGACCATGTGTCCAAACTGTGCGGTTTTTCTTGTAGGCCAGAAAGGGGTGCACATTTTCTACACTATTTTATAAACCGTTTGGCCATACCATGAGACACAAATTATTTTTTACAAGTTTTAATTCCCAAAACACCCATTTTAAGGCAAATTTATTCTCCCTCAAACCTTATTTGACTCATTCAAATTTGTAATCTCTCTTGAGGAACTTATAACCTTCCAATCATGAATATTCGAGGATACAAGTGAAGATTTAGGATTTAATTTGTTTCAGTAAGTGTAACCTATATCTGATTTATATTTATCCTTTATTTAGATGCATAATTTCTACTATGTAAGTTAGTGTTAGAATTTAGTAACTTGTATGGTTTTACCATTATAGTCCAATGGTCAATAACATGTTTCTTTTGTTATGACTCCATTCTTTATTTTTAATATCCATTATTATTCTCATCAAAATACGAAAACTTTTATGGAATCAAGCCATGTTTTATATCCATTCATTATAAACACCTTTTTCTTTAGACTATGATGTCTATCATATTCATGTTAGAAAAAGAATTAATTAATAATTATAAATTATCCACAAAAAGTACTAGGCTCTGAAACTATGAGACCATGAGGAAGCTACCTTATGATATAAGTGTGTAGTTAATTAAATGACTATTCAAAACATAACATAAGGTATATTATGTGACTATGGAAATAAAAACATGATAAATATAAAATTAAATGGTAAATTCACAACCCTTTATAAAAAAATAACCAAAAAATATAGATACACATTATTTATATGATGTTGCGGGATATTTTAATTATCCATTTAAAATAAAATAGAAACAATTTGTGAAAATATATTTTAGAAAATTTAATATTCAAAAAAAATATATAAAAATCAACAATACTTGAAATCATAACAAACACAAATAACTAAAATGTATTCACCATGGGAAAATATATGTATTAATTAATAAGAAATAAAAATACTAGCATAGATCAAGGTGAATGACTTTGGTTGTGTATCAAATTTCCCATGGAAGTGGAGTGTTTGGAAATTCGATATAGTTAGTGTGTGACTTAGAGACCTAATATTGTGTTGTTTAAGGTGTCCCGTGGAATGATAGTTGTTTTATCTTCATTTTTTTAGGATTTTGTATCATTAATATAAATTACTTGAATCTTAGTGTGTCTCTCAGTTATTAGTGGGTATTTACATATGGTTTGGGAAGTGATGTGTGTCCTAGAATTGGGGATTCTACTCCTTTATTTAATAAATGTGTTCTTATTTTGAAGTTGACTCAAAAATACTATTTGATGAAATGGTGTTTTTGGATTTTTGGTAAAATAAATATGTTTTCATCATACTGAAATTACTAATAAGTACTCTAAATGTTTTAAAATGTTTTGTTTTCAATCTAACATGAAGGATACTAAAAAATTTATAAATAATTAAAAGGGGTTATTATAACATCCCCATTCTTGAAACCTATTACTTACATACCATTTTTTGATCATCTTTTCTTTGGGTATTTTCTTAGGTTGTTTTGGGTGACTTTTTTGAGTTTTTTGATGTTTTTGGAACTATTCACAGTTGGTGCACTTTTAGGGAAAACCATACAATAGTAACTAGGAAACCATGTATCTTGCTTTCGAGTTTCAGAGAAAGGAACAAGATTAGGTGAATGATTAGACCAAACCATGTGGCTTTCCCCTCAAAACATGTAACCCATAATAGAGGTGTTTTCATGGTTAGAGCACAATTTTTCAACCCATGTGACAAAATTGTATGGTTCTTCTAGTAGCCCAGAAAGGGGTGCACATTTTCTGCACTATTTTATAAACCGTTTGGCCATACAATGATACATAATTTATTTTTTTCAAATTTTAATTCTTAAAAACCCTATTTTAATGCAAATTTATTCTCCCTCAAACCTTATTTGACTCATTCAAATTTGTAAGCTCTCTTGAAAAACTTATGACCTTCCAATCCCAAATATTAAAGGATACTAGTGAATATTAATCATTGAATTTGTTTTATTAAGTGTAAACTATATCTTATTTATATTTCTCCTTTACTTATGTTTTATTAGATCCAAATATGGATTTGTGATTTTTGTTTCTAGTATTCCCTCTTTGTTGAGTCTAACCCTTTGTCTCCATTTTATTTTGGATCCCTTTTTGGGTGTTTGATGATGCTATGTTTAAGGTGGGTGGTTTCATAATGAAATTAGTATAAATGGAAACTATTGTTTCTTGATTTATTTGATATTTAATTCTAGTTGATTACCAAATAAAAATTGAGATTCTTTGTAATTTGTTTCAATTAGAATGGTGTGTGTTGAACCACATTGATTATCTCCTTTCATATAAATTATTGATTTTCATAACAATAATTGTAATTAAATGTAATTATTTAAAGAATGGAATTGAATATGTTTCATTATATATGAAGGAATGAAATGATTTAATGATTTTAAAAGAAATTAATTGTTATGAATGGAATGAGTTTTTATTAAAACTATTTAAAGCTAGTTTTTTGAAATGAAATGGGATGTCTGAAACTTGAAATTAGGTTTCTTGATTGATGGTTAATGAAACTATTTGAGATGAATAATTTTCCACTTGGTTGATTTTATCAATACACATGGGATATTGGGTGGTTACTGAAGAAGACAACATAATTATCCTATCTTCCCAGATAGAATGTGAAATTGAAGATTCAATCTTTTTACATGACAAAGGAATATCTCCTCATCTGGATAGATTTTCCAAACACCTTTTTTAATTTTACTGGGTTGTCATTCAGTTGGAAGTTTTCTATCTGGTTAAGTATTTCTTCAAGAGTGGCTCACTTGAACATGGAATCAATGCAAAATTTACAACCTTAATACCTAAAGTGGATAAATATAGAGGCATTAGTTAATTCAAGCTAGTTTCCCTTATCAATACCATGTATAAGGTGGTCACCAAATTACTGGCTGATAGGCTTTCTAAAATTTCGAACAAAATTGGTTCATGGGATCAATACAGATTTATCAAGGTTAGAAACATCCAAGATTATTTAGTAAATTCCTCTGAATGTGTGAACCTTCAAAGGAAAACAACCAGGGGAGCTAATTTTACTCTCAAGATGGACGTAAAAAAGGACTTTGATAAAATGGAATGGAACATTATTAGTAAAGTGTTATTCAGCTTTCAATTTGATATAAAATTCATTATTAGGATAAAATCTCTTCTTGTCTCTACACATTTATATATTCTCATTAATGGATCATTGGAAGATTACTTCACATGTTCAAGGGGGCTTAGGCAAGGTGATCCTCTCTCTGTTATTATTTTTTCCATTGCTAAATACTACCTGAGTAGACTTTTTATTCAAATGGTTTATAAAGGTGAATTGAAGACTATCAAATTGACCTGAGATATCTCCACAACCTCTCATACTTTTTTTACTAACAACATTATTATTTTTACTTAAGGAGATAGGAAAAATATTAAAAACATCAAGAATTCTCTCTTATAATGTGAAAGTGTTTGCTGATAAGAGGTTAGATAGGGGGAAATCTTTCATCTACTTTGGAAAAAAATTTATCCTTCCAAAAGAAAAATCATTCTTAATACTTTAGGAATAAGTGAGGGTGCTCTAAATTTCAATTACATAGGTATGCCACTCTTTTGGAAATACCTACAACATTTCACTTCTCTACTATATTGAGCTAGATTAGAAGAACATTGTCCTCATAGAAAGGAAAATATCTTTCAATGGATCTTATTTAACACATAGTGAATTATAAACTTGTTTACTTCATCATGGTGTAATTTTGTATTTCTTCACTGATAAAAAGCATCAATTCCTCTATTAGGAACTTCATTTAGAGTGGTATCATCACAAAGAGAAAATTCATCATTGTAAATTGGAAAAAAATACTGCCAACCATAAAACCTTGGGGGGATAGGTATCAAAAAATTTGAACTTTTTAATTAATATTTCTAAGCTCAATTCATATAGAAACTGGACAATAGTAAATCCACATCCTTGTAACTCATCACAATCAATGTGATGGAGCATTTAATGTCTATAAAACTTCACTACATAGAATCATCAATATGTCTTGGAATGAAAATTTTGTTTGCTAAGGTGAGTAGATGTGCTCATTGGATGGTCAATTAAAACTCTTCTCTTAGATTTTGGAAATAAAACCGAATTTGTACTTATTTTTTGAACTTTAACAACAATGAGGATCAACAAAATGATCCCAATATCACAATTAAAATCTATTTTAGAAAAATGGAACCTCTATCAGATGAATTAAAGTTGCAATATCTAATATGGTTTTCATACCATATGATGACTTCTTGGTTTGGGAATTGGCATTAAACAAATTTCTAGATTTAAAATAATTATACACTCATGAGATGAAAAGCACTCCCAATTGAATGGGTGGATTCAACAACCAATGGATGATGCCTTCTCAATTCTTGCTCCTTTGAAGATTCTCTTTTTGTAGACTTCTAGTTTAGAAATGTATTTAGTAGAGATGTATTAATATTTGTTCAAAGTGTTCCTTATGCCAAAACATAGGCAAGATTTGGACCATCACTTCCTTGACTACAAAATTTCTACATCATTATGGAATTCCATGTCTTATATGTTCGATCTGAATCCCCTACACATAGACAGGATTAAAAGTTTCTTGCAAGAGGTTCTGAATCTATAGATGTCCAGATAGCTAATGAATATGTTCGGAGTCTTCTGTACATAATTTTTTTATGTAATTTGTCATGGTAGGAATAAATATATACATTATTACTCTCTATTTATTTGGAAATATGCTTTTACAAACGTTACAGGGGATATTCATAATGAAAATAAACTCCAAAAAGTGCATTGTAGCAAAATTGTTTGGGAATTTATTATATTGTGATGCCTCAATATTATAGGTAGCTAAACCCACCCCAATAATGGTATTTTTAAATTATTTTGTTTTTATCTTTTTATTGGATAGTTAAAATACAACACTGATCGAGCCAATAAAGGGAATCTCAGGTTAGCGGTCTTTGGGGTTGTCATCAGGGACCATAATGGTGATATTATCAACTATGTTTATGGGCCTTGTGGACATCAAATAGCCCTATAAGATAAAATTCTTGCACTAATAAATGTTGTATACATGGCAAGGAAACAAAAACTGAATGTAGTTTGGTTTGAATATGACTCAACTACTAATTTACAAGTATTGAGGCTTGGTAACCTTCATATTTCATGGAAGCTCACTTCAATATGGAATGATTGCCTGGACAAGCTCTCCATAATGAACTATATGATTACCCATGTATTTCGTGAAGAAAATTCCCTTGCTGATGCTACTACAAACAAATGAGTTATCAAATATGCCTACATTCATGATGACATACTCCCTTTTGATCTTCTACCTATTCAACAAAAATATATATATATAATAGATTATTTTTTGTTTGATTTATCCTTTTGTTTATTTAATAATAATAGATGATGTTCTCACTTTTCCCAAAAACACATCTATGGATGTGTGCCCACTAGGATCTATATGTCATTATGATGTGTAAGTATCCTTGAACATTTATCTAACTAAACCTAGAGATTATAACCATGGTTCTATGATTAGAAATTACTAAAAATGATTTATACATTCTAGGGTTTATGAAATGATTTTTCTTTCCAATTTGTTTGAGATGGTTATTTATTCATGTTTTGATAGAAATGACAAATTATACCTATTTTACACACACTATCAAAATGATTTGAAAATCATGATTTATTAATAAATGTGAAGATAATAAAAAACCATGATTTCTAAAAAAATAGACATGTTTGGTACATTTGATATGAACTTATTATGGAATGATTGATAGGATCCTACTTTCACACACCCTACATATGTGTTTGGGTATATTAATACTTTCTTTTAACATGTCTAGAAAATGGGAAATTATTGCATATAGGTGGTGGGTGTTCTTGATTGTCGGACCTTGGATATTGGTGCTGCTAAGAGGAGTATTTGATCTATATTTAATGAGGATATCTTGTTTCTTACAATGTTTTGTGATTATTTACCTCTTTAAATATTAGTACTTTTCAACCATATGGAAATTTTCTCTTAATGACTATATTAGAATATTGAATCTTTATTGAATCATATATAATGATTTTATTATTATTATTATTATTGAGTTGGAATCATTATCCTTGAATGTCATCAATTCCTAGGCACTTTTCTCCCACGCATGGGGATCAGGAATTCCCATTGGCCCATGTCAGTATTGATTTTGGTATTGGTTTAATATGTTATCTAGGTTGATTCATGGAAAATTTGTATCAAAGTAGGTTATGTATCTTCTTGGATATCAGTATTCCATTTTGGATATATTGGTATATAGTAGGTAGGATTGTCTTGACTTAAGTGATAGGTTATGAGAGATTTTCAGACAATCTCTCATCATAGCGAGCCTTAAGTTCCCATGAGCTGTTGGGAAAAAGTTTCTTTGAGGAGTTTTTAATTTTATTATAAAACTTTTATAAACATTGATATGATACTTTTATTCCCATATTGAGTTTTTACTAATAGAGTTGGTGTTCCTATGTATCTTGACTAATATTCCCTTATCTATTGATGTTGTATAGTACCATGCCTATAAGAGGATTTCCTTTTACACATCAATAGGGAACTACAAATAAACCATAATAAGAGGACTTTCTAGTTGGCCTCAGCCTTATAGAGATGGTAATTTACATATTCTATGCTATGGGACAAAGATTCACACCTGTAATCATTTAGGTTAAGGAGGTATAACTTTAGAGTGAAGATATCATAGATATATCCCAGAAGTATCATTGTTATAAACCAATATCTTTATAGGGAATTAATTATCCTACAGTGGTAAAGTATTGTTTTGGAAATATTTAATTACTCTTTCAGTTCTTAGAGATATCAAATTTTTTAAGGTGAAATGTGTCATATTCAAGCTTGAGTGGCCTAACATGAGGTGGTGGGATATTATAATTATAGCTAATAGGAATGATATATAAGAGTTTAAATACTTCAAGAATATTTACAAAAAGTAATATGATAATGAACTAGGATTTTCATACAAAAAATATCACATATTATTTTATGAATATTCAATACATTTCATAAAAACATTCCCAAGGACTATAAAAGTTTAGTGGAATGGGAAACTAGAAACACAATTTTACTATTTCAGGAAAGATATTAAATCTCTCCCATAAAGATATTCTCACATAGTACTACTATTATTAATACCATACCTAAACCTTTCTTCATAACCTGGGTATGGAATCCCACCTTTTTGTTACATAATATTTTTAATACATGGAACAAAACATGTGATCTTTTAGAGTTTAGTTTCTTGAAAATTAGGAACATAATACATGAAAACATAAAATATCTCTCTAATTA
This sequence comes from Viscum album, assembly GCA_963277665.1. Classification (NCBI taxonomy): domain Eukaryota; kingdom Viridiplantae; phylum Streptophyta; class Magnoliopsida; order Santalales; family Viscaceae; genus Viscum; species Viscum album. The sequence goes on from OY728155.1 coordinate 1,741,583,693, forward strand.
ATTTCAATGTATTATTCATAGATTCATCATAAGTTACTTTTACTACATCTCATAACTTGGGGGCATACATCAGAGGAAATGGGTGAGCATGATCCTGATAATGGAATAACCAAGGAAGACATTTAACATGTGATCATAATTCATGTCAATAAGAACATGAGGAATAAAAATATAACATAATAAAGATAAAATGAATCATATCATAATAAATTTAACATTAATCATAACATGTAAGTGTGTTTATAACATAAAAAATGAGTCATTCATAAGCATATCACCACGGCTAATCACCAAGGTGTCATAATTGAAAATTACCAAGTGTATTCACCATGGTATCGTAAAAAATGTCATATATAGAGATTAAATTATTTACCCAATGCATTGGACAACTATTAGGCCAAAACATTACATGTGATTAAAATTGATAATAATAAATCATTTTTTAATAACCATAGGGGAATAAAGTACATGTTTCATATAAAATCATTTAGTACATAAGTGCTTAATGAATTGGCCAAAATATCATTTTTAAACCATGGAAAGGGAATGTGGGTAAAATATATGTAAATACCAAAATTAATAAATTATATTAATATCTAGGTGAATAATCATGGATAAATAAATGGTTGAGTATTCACAATATGATAATTTCTTATGTAAAAGAGAGAAATTTGAGAAGTAAATTCGGGAGCATGACAAGTATAAAATGTGGATTTAGAAAAGGGTAAAATGAGAGAGGATAAAGGTACCCCATTGAAAAAAAATTATTTCATTAGTAATGTTAGGACAAAAATCATTATAAAATAAAGTAACATACCCTTTAGAATATGTACACAAACATAATTACATGAATGGAAAAGAAGATAATGAGAATTCTCTTACCTTGAAGAGTTTCTCCTAAATCTGTAGTATGGAACCTTGGGGGATTAAATACACATGGGGGGAAACTTTGGAATGAATAATGTCCATAAATTTATGTATTATAAATTTAAATTGAATGGGATGGGTGAAATGGGTGGGTATTTATATCTAAAGTGGAGTAATTCTTTAATAATTCACAAATATATGTCATGGAAATATACGTTGTAAAAAATGAAAAACATTGCATTAAACATGGGTTTTTGTCATGGTTTTGAACAATTGAGTCATATTTTATGACATTTTAATTCATTATAACCTCAAACCATTTTTTAATACTTCTTTGGAGATGAAAAAGTAAATTCTTCACAAAATAATGTTTTTAAAAACAAATTTTCGATTTTAGACATTATAAAGTCACTTATATGTTTTTAAATTGATTAAAACAATTAAAATTCATAATATTAATAAAATAACTTATTTTAGGTCTTGTATTGTGTTTAATTAATTATCACATCATTATGATATAAATATTAATTCATAAAGCATACTGAAAATCCAAAACTGTATTTTTATTATTCACTAAATAATAAAGTATTATATAAAATTTTCAAAAAATCATCCTAACCAAATTTTGATCTATTTATTTCATATATAATATTTATTTTATCAAAATAATTATATAAATATGATAATTTTAACATTTAGACATAAATAAACTTTTTTATTTAAAATTATTAATTTTTAAGGCGCGGTCAAATTTCTGACACTTAAAAAATATTCCCAGGCCATTATAATATTATTTTGTCGTTTATATTTAAATAATAGTGTTTTAAAATACTATTTTAGTAAAAAATATTTATAATAACTTAGTTTATTATAAAAGTGTATATATTTTTAAAAAAATATAATTAGTTTTTTTATGCCTAAAAATGAATTTATCAAATTCACTTTAATTAAACGTATATTTTAGTAAATAAAATTATTCATAGAATCTAATTTATGGAATAACCATTTATTTATAAAAATGAAATTGAACTTTAAGTAATTATTTCCTAGAAACATAACCCCTTATTACACTCGTATACACCCTGAGGGTGAGGTGTTTGATAATTGTAGTTTTATGGGGTGGCCTGGCTAATATTAATCTAGTTCTAATCTCCACTAACTTGAACTTTTCCCATAGGTGATTTTGTTCAAGCCTTGCTTGTTTATTCTCTTATTGGTATTGGTCAAGGTTAAACACAAGTTATTATACCTCCCTCCCAATTTCTGAAAAATGGGATTCAAATGACAAGAATCTACTGTTTGTGGCCATAATTTATCATTTCTCCATCAATTATACCTTTTTATTAATACTAATAACACTAATTATAACAATAAAATAATTAAAAATGGGTATAGTCCCAACTAGTCAAATTTATCAGTTGTTATATTGACCAATGGTCATATGACTATTAAAACCCAACAATCACATTTCCCTTTATACCCTATAAATACCACATGATTATTTCACTAAACATTCACTATAATTCCTTATAAGGTTATATATTTTAATTTTCTAATATTTTGATTGGTTTACTACTATTTTGTTTCATTTATATAGTGTTTTCCATGGGGTGAATTTTTTTTCACAAATTGGGAGGATCTATATTTTCCCATTTTATATTTTCTTTTTTATATTTTGTGTCCAATTGTATTGTTCAGTATTTTCATTGGTTTTATAGCTGAATAATTAGATAAAGATTTATTGGTTCCTATATATTTTTTATTTTCGTAATATTATATTTTATAATACACATTTTCTCAAGACAAAAATATCATTTAAAAATCCAAGATTGTTACATTATTCCCCCCATTAGAAATTTCATCCCCAAAATTTCAACTCATATTATCAGTTGAGAATAGGTGTGGGTAATTATATTTCATTATTTTCTCTAGTTACCAAGTTACCACTCCATACTTATTGATCCTCCATAACACTTTGATAAGGTGAGTTGTATTTTTCCATAATACATTGTCTATAGGGTCCAAGATCTTCACCAGATTCTCCAAATATAAAAGTTCATTATCTAGTTGTACCTTCTCCAAATTTTGTACATGTGAGGGGTCATATATTTACTTCCTCAATAGAGATACACTACAATAAATCATTATTTTTCCAACAATTTTATACCAATGTTTCTTTTGAATCGTTGGTATAGGTGATCTTTACCAACGGTTTGCATGAACCGTTGGTAAAGATGGAGTTTGATTGAGTTTTCCCAACAGTTTGATGAATCCGTTAGGAAAACAATGATTTCCCAATGGTTTTTAATAACCTTTGGGAAAATAATCCCCCAAATTCAACTAAGGCAGGCGACCCCCCACCCCCCCTAATTCTAGAAGCAGATTACGCGACTCCTAGAAGCGCATCCAGACTCCCAGAAGCCCTTTAGATACCCCAACCCAAGTGCACCTCTTCCATATGATCAGTTGCTGGGTTAGACTCCTTCAACCTCTTCTCAAGGATATCCTTACACCTCTTCTCAAGGATATCCTTCTATTCTCAAGGATATTTTTATTCCCTATTTCTAGGGATTTTGGAAAATTTTATGTTTCACTACTCCACAAATTGTGTACTAAAATCACTACATCCACGAATTGTGTACTCAAATCACTACATTAGTGTACACATTGTCCAATTAATATTTTCATTACATATATACATTTATAATGGCTTGGTGTCTCTTTCTTGTGTTCTAATTTTAAAGATTCATATTTTTTTTAATCTCAATGCTTCAAATATTACAGCTTCATGTATATGAACTCATAAGAAATTGTTTGTAATATTTATTCATAGTATTTAATGAAAATCACTCTTTTACTTAAGATCATGTCAAACATGAAGATCATATTCATCTTAATTTTTTTACACTATGTGTATTACATAACTAGTATGTATCATGTTTCTATCAAAATCTATATATATATATATATATATATAAAATGACACATTGTTCACTTATCCTTTGTACAATAGAACATATGGAGTATCTTCTTGAACTTTGCAAAATAGTATGTAGTCCCTAATTATTCTTCAAAGAAGAAATAATAAATACTTAATTGTACAATCAAATGTTCTTTATGAATAAAATATCTATAAAGGGAACTCTCGGTGGGAACTCTCCTTTTCCCATGTAGTACTTCTTCCTTCTTTATGAAACTAATTCATAGAATTTTAAATTCGCAATATTAATGAATATTATTTTTCCTAATATAACCATTAATCATTATTCCTTCAACATCATACATGAGTTATTCAATCACCTTTTTAAATCACAACGAACATTATCACTGATTTGGGGTTCCTCAAAATTCTTGGTAAAATTAGAAAAACACATGTATTGAATCGTGCTTCTCATATGGTTTCATGGATACAAGTTCATCTCGAAAATCATGACGGTGTGGTTCAAATATCAAGAGGACCATAGGATTATTATTCTTCACACAAATGAGGTTGTTTTCTACAACTATGTGTTTCTGTTTTCACTTTTGATTTGGCCAAAAGGGGATCTTTGTGGTCATTAATCATGGTTGTGGGTGGTCATTTAGGATGTAAGATAGTATGACTTCATTTTACTTGATATATCCAATATTATTATTGATTTATGTTCAATTTGATTATCTATGACATGTTATGTTTTTTAATAAGTTGTTATTAATAGTTGTAATAATAATAATATGGTATAAGGGTTCACATGGTGTGTATAATGGTTGACATGGTGTCTTTGATAATACAGTGTCTTGGTATTGTACATGGGAATGTACACACAGTACATGACTTGGTTAGCCATGTAAATATACATGAAAAATCTCTTGTGGTGAAAAGTATGTTTGGCCAAATGGGGTGTTGAAAACGTTCCATTTACACATGGATTTGTTTCATGGGTATGACCACAAGATGTGTTGTCCATACTATAGATTAGGTAGTAATTAGATCAGTCAAAACACTTTCATCCATGAAATTCAAGACTACATGGTTAAATGGAAGAACCCATGTTCTAATGACATGTCTAACATGGTTTCTAACTCACCTCACCTAAAAATAAACTAGAACACTGGTTAAATGAAAGAATTCATCCAAAACATACACTATAACATTGGTTAAATGGAAGAAATCATCCTTATTACTAAATTCTATACAAATTTGGTCAAAAAAACATCATTCACGAACATCACTATAATGTATAAGCTTTTCATAAAACACATATCCCTTAAATGTCATGAAATTATAGTAGGAACCGATTTAAAGTTGTCATGTTTACAGGTGAAATATTTGTAACTTTGGATAATATATTCTCAGAGCTATAGAGTGGAACCCAATTCACTGTTTTGAGGTCCACCCAGGACAACCCCCCTCCTTACTAGACCTAGGACAAACCCCCACCCCCCACCCCTTCAGGGACCCTAGACAGACCCCCCCCCCCCCCCTACCCTCCTCCCTGGACCCTGGACATCCCCCACCCTCCTTCCTGGACCCTGGATAGCCCCCCTCCTCCCTGGACCCCAAAAAGCTCCCCACCCACCTTTCTGGACCTAGGACAGCCCCCCTCCTTCTTGGAACCTGGACAGCCCCCCACCCTCCTCCCTGGAACCCGTAAATCCCACCACCCTCCTCCCAGGACCCCAAACAACCCAAAAATCCTTATTATTATGTGAGATAAAACACAATAGAACTTTAAGGTCCCTCTCCAATGAGTGGCCATCTGGGTTCGGGTCACTAATGAGTGGCATCCTGGTTTGGGACGTCACAATTTCTGGATATCCTTTTTATAGGTTTTTCTAATAAAATCCATACCTATAACTATTGAAGGTCCCTCTCCAAAATCACTTGGGGCATGATTCAATGAATACACCCTACCAACGTATGATCTATAGCCCCAAACCTATGATCCTTTAATCCATGGTTAAGGTGAAACTTGATGAGTCCATAAATACTTTTGATGTGATCCTCATCCTACTCCTCATCCTGATCTCCCAGAAGAAGTTAAAGTATAAAACTCATGTACTCCCAACAGGACCCTTAAGGATAATTTATTCCTTGATCCACTTCCAATATCTTACTAGGAATTTATTGAATATAAGAATTAGAAATTTTGTATCTTATTTTCTTATATCCACTATATTTTGTTGTATTTCTTAATATGATTCTCATATAGAGTAATGTTTCAGTTATGATTTTATTTAAAATAAACAATTGTCATTTACCTAAATATTTTTTTGATTGAACTTCAATATTATTGAATTGCTTTGAAATGACTTATTGAAATTGTTTTACAGAACGGATAGAAGTTGGATGTACAAAACTGGTCAGATTTAAACTGTTTTTTAAAATAATTTGAACATATTTTTAGATTTTTCATTTGAAAAGGCTTCATATAGTGTTTGCATACACTGACAATGTTCTAATTGTGTTGGAATACCTTGGTTGATTCGTGAAGCAGTTAGCTATCATATAACAAAATATGGTTTCCAAACAAACTATTATGTGTGTTATCGCAATGGAGAGAAAATGGAATCTCAAAATGTTGATGATCTAAATGATAGGAATGAATTGAAGAGTTTGATATATGATCGGTTTCCATTTATTCGGCATCAAAAGAAGGAAAGGATGTCCATCCAACAAGATTTCGATACAAGCACACATGATGCGTCCAATGAAAATGATGATGTTGATAGGGTGAAAAAATTGAATGATGTTACGACGAATCTAGTATATCAGAAATGTGGTAAAATGAAAAAAGTTGGAATTTTTAATCCAATTAATTCATGGGAAAACTATGTATGGGATTTCAAATACTACAATTGGTTACATTCTTACCTTCTTGAAGGACATACTTCCAGTTGATTCAGATATTCCATCAAACCAATATATGGCATGGAATTTAGTTGATGAACTTGGATTCTCAAAAAAAATCATGCTTTCCCGAATGATTGCAGCTTATTTTGGGAGGAAACTACAAAAATAAATGATTGTATCAAATGTGGAACCTCCTGATGGAAGCCAAAAGATGATGGAACACCATCTCGTGTGCCAGAAAAAGTAATGTGTCACTTTCCATTGATCCCCAGATTACAGAACCTTTTCATGTCTGATGAAATATCAGTCAAAATTCGATGTCATGACACCGAGAGAAAAAAGAATAATGAATATTTGGTTCACCCTGAAGATGTATTTTCATGGTAGAGATGGGATGCTCGATATCCTGAATTTTCAACCGACGTGCGTAATGTGATATTGGGTCATTCATGTGATGGTTTTAATCCATTTGGGTAGATGCTTAATTCACACAACACATGGTCGATTTTTATACACATTTAAAACCTTCCCCCATGGTTGTTTATGAAAAAGCCTTACACGTTCTTGAGTATACTGATATCTGGCCCTTCTGATCGTGGCAATGATATAGATGTATACATGAAACCTTTAATAAAAGAGTTGAAACATATTTGGGATATAGGTGTTCCCACATACGATGTATGTTCGAAAGATATATTTCAGATGTGTGATGCACCGATGTGGACGATCAATTATTTTTCTGTTTATGCAATGATGTTTGGATGGAGCACAAAATAAAAATTGTCATGTACTGTTTGTATGAAGAATACTCGATCGAGAAGATTGAAATATCACTGTAGTTTTATTTTTATGGGAGATCAATGATTTTTTCCAATGAACCATCCATATAGAAACAATCGTCGAAGATTTGACAATACAATGGATACTGACGATCCACATCAGCATATGTCTGGAACTGGTGTGCTTAAGGAATTGAAATATTTTAGTTATTCATTTGGGAAGGGTGTAATGAAATCTATAAAGAGGAAAAATGTTTCCAATGATACCTGTTACAATTGGAAGAAGAAGAGTATATTCTTTGAGTTTTCGTATTGGTCAACCAACTTGTTACGTCATTTATTAGACTTAATGCACATTGAAAAGAATATATGTGAAATGTTGCTTTTGATTCTTCTAAATTTCAAGGGGAAGACAAAATATGATTTATGATCTCGGCGTGACTTGGTAGATTAGGGGATCAGACCAGAATTGCATCCTTTCTGTATCAGTGAAAATAAATGGAAAGTTCCATGTTCTTCTTATGTGATGACACCTGCTGAAAAAAAAATCAATTTCTGAAAGTGCTAGAGACGATTAAAGTTATTTGATGTCTATTCAAGTAATATATCAAAATGGGTCAACAGAAAATAGTTGAATCTAAAATCTTAGAAGACTCATGACTATCACGTCATTTTTCATGAGTTGATTCCAATATCAATTCATCATCTCTTATCAAATAATGTAAGAGTATTAGTTATTCGATTGTGTTATTTGTTTAGAGATATTTTTGATAAGAATTTGTCCAAATCCTTCAGGCAAAAACTATAGGAAGAGACACTATTAATTTTGTGTGAGTTAGAGAAAATATTCCCTCCATCATTTTTTACATGCATGTTGCATCTGACTATCCATCTTCTGACCGAAATACTTCTTGGAGGACCCCTTTATTTCTATTGGATGTATTCAACTAAAAGAAACATGTACACATTGAAATTATATGTTCAAAATAGGAATTATATCGAAGGTTCTATTGTGAATAGTTACTTGGCTCAAGAATGTATGGATTTCTACTCAATGTATTTGTCTGATCTTACTATGAAAATAAACAGACCAATGAGAAATGAAGAAGAACAATATGAGAAAATTGAACCCATTTTTTCATCACTTACTCATACAGGAGGAATTCATGGATCATATACATTGACGACATTAAGCCTTGAAGAGTAAGAGATGCCACATCATACAGTGTTGTTCAATTGTGATTTGTTCGATGAGTATATCAAGTAAGTAAATTGTACATGTATCTATTATATTTTCTCTTGTAATTTTAAATATTTGTTAAACTGTTATTATTTTTATCTACAGGGAACATAAATAATTGATATATAGAAAGCATCGTTATTTATCTTTGATATGGAAAGAGACTTTTCCTAGAAAAGGGTTTTCAGATTGATTGAAATTGAAGGTAAAAATATTTCTGTAATAACTAAATAAAAATAATATTTAATTAAGTTTACTATTTGTTTATATTTCAGGTATCGAGTTTTCCTACAGACTCTTTTTCTGAGGAAATAAGAGCTTTGGATTTTGGTCCTAATACCATGGTTTGTTCTTGTAAATCACTTGTGATCAATGGATACAAATTTGTTATCACTGAACGAGCAAGAAACATTAGAACACAACATGATGGTGTTATGCTAACTGCCACAATAGACTGTTATGATAGTTCATCGGATAATAGACCTCATTCTGAAAATGTAGCTTTTTATGGAATCATGGAGAAAAATAATAATTTTGGATTATTACTTTCATAGTCGAGTCACGATGATGAAATGTCAATGGTTTCATTCAATGACGAGGCAAGGAACCTTTATTGATGATTGTGGATTTTGAGTTATTGACATGACTCGAACTCTTTCCACCGATGAACCATATGTATTGGGATCAATGGTGAAATAAGTTTTTTATGTCAGAGATCATCATTATCCTAAATTTGGTGTAATTATTGAAGAAAATTCCATAAATTTTTTTGATAACGGTGATGATGAAGTTGACACTATCCCTACTGCAATTGGAAGCAATCCATTTATTACTTATGATGAATCCAATAACTCAATTTTCGGAGTTGATTGTGAACCTGAAGTTGTGGTGGGAAATATATAGAATCGTATTGTTGTGTTCTCACCTACATTATTCAGAGCGTGTATCCTAGTACTTACCTTCAAACCACTACAAATCTTCTATTTCTTTAGGTTTTTTTATCAAAATAGTTTTTCTATATTTTGTTTTTAGGGTTAAACATTAGTTATCTATTTCTAATTACTTCTATATTTTTTTCATTGTAGAAAATGACACCCATTGAAGAGAGACAGTGGAAAAAGATGACAGAAAATAATAATCGCATGACATAGATGGGTGTTCCTCCACACATCCCTGTTGTGAGTATTTTATTTAAAAAATATTTATTTCAATAACTTATAATATCATGTCTTTACTTTTTTGTTAAACAGTTTTTCAGGATCCACCCCCTAGACGAGAGATATCCGATGAGGATCCTGATATTGCTCCCAGTACAGAGGCTGGTGGTAGGAGGGGGTGGTGTCAGATTTAGATGATCATTCGGTGGTCCCGATACTAAGGCCGGTGGTACGCGGGCTCATGGTGAGAGAGTTAGATGATCCACTGGTCGTACTTGATTGGACTATGCCCTTACCACAGACGTATCTTCTATGCCCCATATTTACCCTGGTGTGTCTTTAGGGACACAAGGGATATTTAGGCCTCTGATGTTTACACAACCAGTTGGCCAGAAGTCTGTGCCATCATCTTTTGCTTCTGGTTTCATTATCTCCGAGCTTTTATATTCCACCTTCTTCGACTCCTGCTCTGACACAGTATGTGGCTGGGTAGGATACACTGAGGGACATTCCACCAGTACAGGATATTCCTTCAGCTTCTACACATCCAGTGACGCCCAGTGATATGACTACCACATGTATATTTATATAACTCTAACAAATTTTTATACCAAAATTTATTTTTATTATAACTTGTACTGATATTTTTTTCTTTAATAATAGATTAATCTACTAATAGGAGGTAGGGGAGGGGGGGTACTCACTTCTGTGTGGTATGGAACTGCTAGACACAGTTGATGGTTGAATAAAATGATAATGGACAGATGATTGATAAATCTAGGTAGGAATGTCGGGGTTTTTTGGCAATGCTAACCAAATACTCCAACATCATTCCGGTCAGCCCTCTCTCTTGGAGACATCTTCCACATGAATTCAAGACTAATTCATGGGCACAAATATGGGTGAAAAATCAATTGGATTTAATGTAGTATTTTTTTATTTATATGAATTAATCTATTGGGTGTCAGTTTTGGTTTAACTTCCCTGATGGAGAAGGTGCACGACCAGTGCATTTAAAGGAGCTAGGAGAGCTTTGGAGATATTATAAGCATGAGCTGTATGTTGGTTGGTGTGATAGAGTGGGCACAGAGTTAGATACTTTACCTATTGTGGATGACTTCCTGATAGAGAAATATCGCCAAATGATTACCCATTGGGCGACTGCCAAATTTAAGGTATTAATCCCAATTGAGGTATTTAAATGATAGTTTTCATATTTTACATTAACATTATCTTATTTATTATTAAAAATTATTTAGGAATATTCTGAAAAAAACAAAAAAAACAATGATTCAAAGTAATACCTCCACACTTTGGGGCGCACTACTATGTCAGATCATGATAGGCAGCTGGTATGATATAGTTGTTTATAATTATTCTTTAGGACTTTCCCTTTTTATTTTTTCCTTCTTAAATTGTGTGATTTATTGTCTCAAAGTAATTACAGAAGAAAAAATTGAATATTAAAGGATGTATCCCCTGAGAAAAATTGTTTTGCTCGAGTATAAGGAAAAAATATGGAATTGCGGTTAATGAACCAACACAAGAAAATATTGTAAGTTTTAATTTGTTTATTTAAATGTTTAATATCTATTTTGAAATTTAATAATCTATTAATACTTTTAACAGGATACTTTAGATGCCCTTTATGCCTAGGAGCCTGACAATTTAGGGCCCCACGATCATTTATATCAGGTTTTTGGAGATGAGCACTTTGGTCGAGTACGCTGCTGACCTGGTAAGAATATAGTTCTGATGAGGTATTGGTCCTCTCCAGGTATCCATTATAGTACCACTAAGTTGGAACAGGTCAAGGAGCATGCAGGACAGTCTGATAAAAGGGTCACTGAATTGGAAGAACATGTTCAAACGATGGAGAAAGAATTTATGAAACTGATCAAATCTTTATCTTCATCACTTCCACCAGAGTCCAACGCGTCTTGTCAGAAATATATGTCGTCGATGGGTGAATTATCCAATGCACCAGGCAGAAGTTCTAGTGGCGATCGAGATGATGACGTTTTTGGTGATGACAAGGATGTTGTAGAGTACGAGGGCAAGGATGAGGACGAGGGTGAGGATGGGGCCAAGGGTGAGGATGGGGCTGAGGGTGAGGATGGGGCCAAGGATGAGCATGGGTACGATGATGAAGATGATGATGAGGACATAGATGGCAGCGAGGATGAGGCTGATGATAATAGTGTTTTTGGTGATGGTGATCAGGGGAAGATTGATCCATTACATTTTTTAATTCTATATAACTCTTTATTTTTGAACCTGGTTTTTCACTCTCATATAGATATTTTTGAATTCAGTATAAATATTTATTTTTGACCAAATACAGGACACTTTTGTACTTCCTTTTATAACCAAAATAAGAACTTTGAATAATTATTGCATCCACTAAATCTCCTCCCAATTCTATCCTTCCAAATATGTCTTCTTTAGAAAAATAAACATTATACAATACCACCAGGAAGGTTAGAAGGCTAAAAAGAACTAGCATCAACCAAATATCATCCCTTAGTCCCATCTCAAACCTACAAGCTTTTATGTAATAAATTTTGAAAAGATCTAGTGAAAGATTCACCAACTCAACAAAGTGGTTGGAGAACTCTAGAAGAGTACGCTTCACTTTCTCCAACATCAAAAACTCCAAATTATTTACCACGTGTAAAGTTTCATGATAAAAATCTGGTTAAATATCTTATTGAATGAAACCCAGGTAAGACCTTTGTGAAACTTATAATACACTATAGAATCCCAAAATATTCATTCTGGTCATTTTCGACGTGTACGAGTCATCAACCGCACCTCAATCAGAGGCACAGTTTGGCCGGTACCACTCAAAGTGTCTCACTTTTATTTGAAATGGACAACATTTTAAGTGAAAACAACAACTGGCATACGGAAAACCAACCAAGAGAATCTAGATTCTATTGATACTTCAGTAAAAATATCCATGGGTCATTTGTGACATGTACAAGTCAACCTTGGCTTAATCCAAGGAACGGTGTGGTGGGTATCACTTGAAGTGATTATCTTTTGTTTCAAATGGACACTGTTTTAAGTAAAAACAAAATCCATACAGAAAACCAACCAAACATATTCTGATTGTGTTAATAATTTAGGACAATGATCCATGGTTCATTTGTGACGTTTATGATTCAATCGCGCCTCAATCCGAGGCACGGTTTGGTCGGTACCACTCAAAGTGTCTCACTTTTATTTGAAATGGGAAACATTTTAAGTGAAAACAACAAATGACATACGGAAAACCTACCCAACACATCCGGATTCTATTGATACTTTAGAAAAGTGATCCATGAGTCATTTGTAATATGTAAGTTTCAACCCCGCCTCAATATGAGGCACGGTGTGGCTGGTACCACTCAAAGTGTCGCACTTTTGTTTGAAATGGACACTATTTTAAGTAAAAATAACAGCCATATAGAAAACCAACCAAACTTATTATGATTGTGTTGATAATTTATAACAACTATCCATGGGTAATTTGTGACATGTACGAGTCAACCACATCTCAATCTGAGGCACGGTTTGTCCGGTACCACTAAAAGTGTCTCACTTTTATTTGAAATGGACAACATTATAAGTGAAAACAACAACTGGCATACAGAAAATCAACCAAACACATTTTTATTCTGTTGATACTTCAGGAAAACGATCCATGGGTCATTTGTGACGTATAAGAGTCAACCCCAACTCAATATGAGGCACAGTGTGGCTGGTATCACTCAAAGTGTCTATCTTTTTCTTAAAATGGACATTTTTTTAAGTAAAAACAACAACCATATAGAAAACTGACCAAATGTATTCTGATTGTGTTAATACTTTATCATAATGATCCATAGGTCATTTGTGACATGTACGAGTCAACTGTGCCTCAATACGAGGCATGTTTTGGCCAGTACCACTAAAAATATTACTTTTATTTGTAATGGACAACATTTTAAGTGAAAACAACAACTGGCATATGGAAAACCGACCAAACACAATTTTATTCTATTGATACTTCAGAACAAAAATCCATGGGTCATTTGTGAAGTGAAAGAGTCAACCCCAACTCAATCCAAGGCACGGTGTGGTGGGTATCACTCGAAGTGTCTGTCTTTTGTTTAAAATTGACACCGTTTTAAGTAAAAACAACAGACATGTGGAAAATTGACCAAACATATTCTGATTGTGTTGATACTTTAGCACAACGATCCATAAGTCATTTTTGACGTTTACAAGTCAACCAAACCTCAATCCGGGGCACATTTTGGCCGGTACCACTCAAAGTGTTTCAGTTTTATTTTAAATGGACAACATTTTAAGTGAAAACAACAACTGACATACAGAAAACCGACCAAACGCACCCGGATTCTGTTGATACTTTAGCACAATGATAAACGGATCATTTTTGATGTGTATGAGTAAACCCCACCTCAATCTGAGGCACAGTGTGGCCGGTACCACTCAAATTGTTTCACTTTTGTTTGAAATGGACACTGTTTTAATTAAAAACAACAGCCATACAGAAAACTGACCAAACGTATTATGATTGTGTTGATACTTTATAAAAACAATCCATGGGTCATTTTTGATGTTTACAAGTTAACCGCACCTCAATATGAGGCACGGTTAGGCCGGTACCACTCAAAGTGTCTCACTTTTATTTGAAATGGACAACATTTAAAGTGAAAACAAAAACTGGCATATGGAAAACTAACCAAACGCATTCGGATTCTGTTGATACTTTAGTACAATGATCCATGGGTCATTTTCGATGTGTATGAGTCAACACTGAATCAATACAAGGTATAATGTGGCAGGTATCACTCGAAGTGTCTATCTTTTGTATAAAATGGACATTGTTTTAAGTAAAAATAGTAGCCATATGGAAAACTGACCAAATGTATTATGATTTTGTTGATACTTTAGCACAACGATCCATAGGTCATTTTTTACATGTATGAGTCAATTGCGCCTCAATCCGAGGCACGGTTTGTCCAGTACCACTCAAAGTCTCACTTTTATTTGAAATGGACAACATGTTAAGTGAAAAAAACAACTGGCATACGGAAAACCGACCAAATTCATTAAGATTCTGTTGAAACTTTAGTAAAATGATACATGGGTAATTTGTGACTTGTACAAGTCAACCTCTACTAAATCTGAGTCATGATGTCACGGGTATCACTCGAAGTGTCTATCTTTTGTTTAAAATGGACATTGTTTTAAGTAAAAACAACAGACATATGGAAAACTGACCAAACATATTCTGATTGTGTTGATACTTTAGAAAAATGATCCATAAGTCATTTTTGACGTGTACGAGTCGACCGTTCCTCAATCTGAGGCATGTTTTGTCCATTACCACTCAAAGTGTCTCACTTTTAATTGAAATGGACAACATTTTAAGTGAAAACAACAACTGACATACAAAAAACCAACCAAACACATTCAGATTCTATTGATACATTATAACAATGATCCATGGGTCATTTTTGACATGTACGAGTCAACCCCACCTCAATCCAAGGCATGATGTGGCCAGTACCACTCAAAGTGTCTCAGTTTTGTTTGAAATGGACACTGTTTTAAGTAAAAACAACATTCATATGGAAAACCGACCAAACATATTTTGATTATGTTGATACTTTAGCACAATGATCCATTGGTCATTTTTAATGTGTAAAAGTCAATCACGCCTCAATGTGAGGCACGGTTTGGCGGGTACCACTCAAAGTGTATCACTTTTATTTGAAATGGACAACATTTTAAGTGAAAACAACAACTGGCATACGGAAAACTGACCAAACACATTCAGATTATATTTATACTTCAGTATAATGATCCATGGGTCATTTGTGACGTGTATGATTCAACCTCGACTCAATAAGAGACACAGTGTAGTGGGTATCACTCGAAGTATCTGTCTTTTGTTTAAAAAGGACACTGTTTTAAGTAAAAAAAACAGCCATATGGAAAACCGACCAAATGTATTCTGATTGTGTAAATACTTTATCACAATGATCCGTAGGTCATTTTCGACATGTATGAGTCAACCACACCTCAATCTGAGGCACGATTTGTCCAGTACCACTCAAAGTCTCACTTTTATTTGAAATGGGAAACATTTTAAGTAAAACAACAACTAGCATACGGAAAACTGACCAAATGCATTCAGATTATTTTGATACTTCAGGAAAAAGATCCATGGGTCATTTTTGACATGTATGAGTCAACCCCAACTCAATCTGATGCATGGTGTGGTGGGTATCACTCAAAGTGTTTGTCTTTTGTTTAAAATGGACACTGTTTTAAGAAAAAACAACAGACATATGGAAAACTGACCAAATGTATTCTGATTATGTTGATACTTTAGAACAAAGATCCATAAGTCATTTGCGACATATATGAGTCAACCGCACCTCAATTTGAGGAACGGATTTCCGGTACCACTCAAAGTGTCTCACTTTTATTTGAAATGGACAACATTTTAAGTGAAAACAACAACTAACATACAAAAAACTGACCAAATGCATCTGGATTCTATTAATACTTTATCACAACGATCCATGGGTCATTTTTGACGTGTACGAGTCAACCCCGTCTCAATCCGAGGCATAGTGTGGCCAGTACAACTCAAAGTGTGTCACATTTGTTTGAAATGGACACTGTTTTATGTAAAAAACTGCCATATGGAAAGCTGACAAAACGTATTCTGATTGTATTGATACTTTATCACAACGATCCATGGTTAATTTTTGATGTGTATGAGTCAACTGTGCCTAAATCCGAGGCATGTTTTGGCCAATACCACTCAAAGTGTCTCACTTTTATTTGAAATGGACAACATTTTAAGTGAAAAAAACAAATGGCATACAGAAAACCAAACAAACACATTTGGATTCTATTTATACTTTAGAAAAAAGATCCATGGGTCATTTTTGACGTGAACGATTCAACGCCGAATCAATCTGAGACACAGTGTGGCTGGTATCACTCAAAGTGTCTGTCTTTTGTTTAAAATGGACATTCTTTTAAGTAAAAACAACAGCCATACAGAAAACTGACCAAATGTATTCTGATCGTGTTAATAGTTTATCAAAACTATCCATAGGTCATTTTTGATGTGTACAAGTCAATTGTGCCTCGATCCGAGGCACGGTTTGGCCGGTACCACTCAAAGTCTCACTTTTATTTGAAATGGACAACATTTTAAGTGAAAACAAAAACTGGCATACGGAAAACTAACCAAACGCATTCAGATTCTTCTAATACTTCAGGAAAATGATTCATGGTTCATTTGGGACGTGTATGAGTCAAACCCAACTCAATTTGAGGTACGGTGTGCTGGGTATCACTCGAAGTGTCTGTCTTTTGATTAAAATGGACACTGTTTTAAGTAAAAACAACAGACATATGGGAAACTGACCAAACATATTCTGGTTGTGTTGATATTTTATCACAATAATCCATAAGTCATTTTGACGTGTAGGAGTCAATTTTTCCTCAATCCGAGGCATGGTTTGGCCAGTACCACTCAAAGTCTCTCACTTTTATTTGAAATGGACAACATATTAAGTGAAAACAACAACTGACATATGAAAAACTGACCAAGCGTATTTGGATTCTATTGATACTTTAGAAAAACGATCCAGGGGTCATTTTTGATGTGTAAGAGTCAACACCGCCTCAATTAGAGGCACGGTGTGTCCTGTACCACTCAAAGTGTCTCAATTTTTTTTGAAATGGGCAACATTTTAAGTGAAAACTACAACTGGCATACGGAAAACTGACCAAACGCATTCAGATTCTGTTGATACTTCAGTACAATGATCCATGGATCATTTTTGATGTGTACGAGTTGACCCCGCCTTAATCTGAGGCATGGGGTGTCCTATATCACTTGAAGTGTCATTCTTTTATTTCAAATGGACATCATTTTAAGTAAAAACAACTGGCATACGGAAAAATGACCAAATGTATTTGGATTGTGTTGATACTTGAGCACAAGGATCCATGGTCCTGCCTCACACAATCCACTTCTCATGTGATTAACTCCTACCCCTATTCTAAAACACATGTCATTTATTACTCTAAGGACAACTACATTCCCTAAGTCACACAATCTCATTGATACACATCCATTATCATCATCACTAAGTTCAAAGACACCCGCCCCAAACCATGAGACATTATATTTGTGTTTGGTTGAAGTCATTTATCCATTTCCTTATTTTGGGGTTATTAGGTTCTAATTTCTTTATTCAATCATGTATGTGTTGTAAAAAATTCAATTTTGCATGTATTCTTAATTCTCTATAAAACATATAATTACGTATTCAGTTTTTTATGTATTATATTCATAATTGATAATTAAATTATGTATGTATTCAATTCGGTATTCAATTATGAATTTAATTTCATATTTCGCATGTAATTATCTCTTAGAATTGAATTCTAAATCAATTATGTATGTTTATAATTTCCTTATGAGTTATGTTTTCATTCTATATGTGTATAGTTTCTCAATGGTGGAAACTAATTGATTTAGAATTATGTTTTTCATTGTATATGTTTTCATTCTATGTATGTATTCAATTCAGGCCTGGAAATGCAGGCCTGAAAATCACTCAAAGAGGCCTAGACAGCAGCAGCTCACCACTCACAGCAGCAACTTAGAGCAGCCTGCTGCTGCAATTTCCCAGCATGGCCTATGCCAACGGTTGTAAACCATTGGCATAGGGAGTTTGATACCAGTGTGGCCTATGACAATGGTTTACAACTGTTGGCATAGGGAGTTTTATACCAACGGTTTGAAACCGTTGGTGAAAAATGTATACCAAAGGTTATGTAAAACCGTTGGTATAAAGTAGATATCCTAAGATATGCCAATGGTTTTCCACAAACTGTTGGAATATCTCTTTCCCAATGCCTTACTTCCCCATTGTTTTGATAACCATTGGTATATATTATACCAATGGTTATCCAACCTTTACCAACGGTTTTGAACCGTTGGTAAAGGCTTATTTTCCAGTAGTGACACCTGAAGCACCCCATGAACATGAGCCATATTTTTTCAATTTTCAAGTTGAGAGGACACTACTCCTGTGTGATCAAGGATATTAAAAGAGTCAAATTACCTAGGGTTAAGCTTTCCCTTATTAACAAACCACATAAATCACTTCCATGATGATATCGGAAGGAAAACAATTTCTCCAACATCAAACTCCAAGTCTATTCAATGATTGTTGGCATATCTCTTCTACCGAATCTAAGTATCTTTTATATGTAGTTATATGGAATGAAAATTTTTTATATCTTTCACAAGATCGTACCCATATAGATTTAATTTTCCAACATTATCCCAACAAGTTGGACTTCTACATCACTTCACATATAGATCTTCATATAGATTCATTTTGAATACTAGGGTAGAATATATTTTTGAATAAGAACTCAACTAATGGGAGGTGTTAATCCCAACCACTTATAAATTACATTGATCATGTTCTCAGTATGTCCGCAAGTTTTTGAATTGTCATTTTATATTTTCCAACATTTTAGGATGATAGGTTGTACTAAAATTCAATTCAGTATTCAAAGGATGTTGAAGACTTCTCTAGAATTTATATGGGAACCTTGGATCGTGATCATAAATGATTTAAAGTGGCTCCCCATGCATCCTCACCACATTTTATATATATATATTTAGATGTTGTTCAAGGAATGAATATTCTTGAATAGTGGTTTAATGGAAAGTATTGATGATTTAATCCACTATAAACCATATCACATTATTTCTTTTGGATGTTCTTGGGATACTAGTGATGAATTTCATAGTGATATTATCCCACTTATATATTATTATGGATATTAGTTGAAATTACCCTTTAGGAAGTTGTCACTCTGCCTTCACTTTTTGACATACCAAGCACCTTGTAGTGTAGTGGGAAATCTACCTTTTCATATTATCCCACCAATAATGATCATAAAGGTCCCTATACATTTTAGTCCTACCATGATGTATAGAGAATTGAGGTATATGAGCTTAATTCATAAGCTCCTTATTTATCTCTGAGATAGATGGGACAGATAGCCTTGTGTGAAATTTCAATACTTATTATTGATCAATATTGAACTCAAGAAATGTCCCATTATTCACAGCCTCTATCTTCTTTTGTATCAAAGGATCTTCTCTTTGATCCCTCTTGATCTGATCTAGTAATGATGGTTTTGAAATCATTAGGGATAGGATTGATGATTTCTATTCCTTTAGTATTACCATATACAACCTTAATAGTTCCTTAATTAATGGATCTCCATTAATCTTTATCATTTCCAGCACAATTGGTATTTTCCTACATAATTAATTAGTGACTTTTTTTCTCTTATGTGATAATGGTGAATTGAACTACGATAGTCCTTAATAATCTCCAACCATATCCTTTGTCTCATGTTCAATTCATTTTGTGTGAATCAGCACTAAAAACCTTGGTGGTTTGTGTATATATCACATTTCTCCCCATAATGATAGTGACTCCATATCTTCATAGAAAAAAATTATTGTAGATAACTCCAGGTCATATATAGGATAATTTTTATCATAAGGATTTAACTATAAATATTCATAAGTGATCACCTTGTCATTTTTCCTGAGTATGAACTCAATTAGTTTTATAAATGCATCAATATAAATAAAAAATACTTCTCTAATTAAGGTTAGAGTTAACATAGGTGTGTTAACAAATCATTTATTCAGTTATTGGAATCCTTATTCTCACTCCTATTTATAGATGAACTTATATCATTTTCTAGTTAACTTTTTTAGTATATTATAAAGTTATGAAATGTTTTTCACAAACCTCCTATAATATAATTCTAAACAAAGAAAACCACAAATATCATTTACTATTGTAGAATGATTCCACTCCTATAAAACATTTGTCTTGGTAGGGTCAATTTATATTTCTTTATTGGTTACAGTGTTCCCTAACAATACAACTTGTTATAATTGGAATTCACATTTGATGAATTTTACAAATAGCTTCTCCTTCATTGGTTCTTTCAATATAACTCTTAAATGATCCCCATTCTCCCTGAATTTTTTTAAATATATCAAAATATCATCAATAAAAACTACCATGAATTTATCAAGTTAGTCCTTAAATAATTTATTCATCAAATCCATAAATATATCTATAGAATTATTCAATCCTAAGGTCATAACCAAAACCCATAATACTGATATCCTGATTAGAAGCAGTCTTTGGAATATCTTCTTTCTTCTCATTCAATTGATGATACCAATATTAGAGGCCAATATTGAAGAATAATTGATTCTCATGAAGTTGATCAAATAAATAATCAATCATTGGTCTATGTTGTTTTTCCTTTACTATGATCTCATTAAGTTCTCTATAATCAATGCATAGTCATAGTGATCCATACTTCTTCTTTATAAAGAGAACATGTGATCCCTAGGTAGTCACACTTGGTCATATAAATACCTTCTCCAAAATATCTTGAAGTTTTTTCTTTAATTTATTTAACTCCATATTTTCCATTCTACACGGGGTGTTCGATATCATCTTGGATCCAGGTATGAGTTCAATGGAGAAATATACCTCTCTTTCTGGGGTAGGTCTAGGTAAATATTTTGGAAAAACATTAATTTGTTCCTAGATAATGGGTAAATATTTGATATCATCAGGGTTCTAGGTATTAGTTTAAGGAAGAAATATACCTCTCATGTTCAATGGATAAATATACCTCTCTTTTTGGGTGTTCGATATCATCTTGGAATCCATTGATGGATTCCATGTTTCATGTGGATTCACATGTTGGTTTTGGTGATATTATTTATCTCATTATTTCATTTTTTATCATGTTTTACCCTATGATGTGTGTTATCGTTACCTTGTATGTTGTGTTTGGTACTTGATATAGTTAGATCTTCTTGCGATGTGAATACCTTAGATGGATAGTTCTATTGACTTACAATGCTGGTGATGAGGGACGTGAGTATAGGTTAAATCTGTGAGGACTCCATGGTGATCATTTTATGGATTCTCTTGTAGTGTATTAGTATACATCATGTTCTATGTGCCCAAGGTGACTCTGTGGATAAATAGAGGACACCAAGTAACATGATAGACTTGATGGATTGACGACACTAGTATCAAGTATAGATGACACCATGAGGTATTCAATTTATTGATTAACTAAGTAATGGCTATTTGGGTTACTGTTAATACCTCAATTATTCCTTCTGGTATGGATCTGAATCATGTACGGTCTGGGGTTTGAGGTTTCTTGGTTAGTTCATGATCTCTTGGATTTGGGTTATATGTTTATTCATGTTATGAATTTATTATTATTATGGAATACACTTGATTTAATTGATCACTCTTTGTGGACAATGCATTGGTGGTTTCCTATAGAGTCTAGTACTCACACACTACTTGATAATTTTGGTGCACTTGTATATTTCATGGATAGAGATCCAATGAAGGGAAAAATCCAATGGTAGATGGTTGAGAACACAAGAACAAAGCTAGGGTGGACCAGGACAAACACTGGGTGGAACCACCAATATTTATTTATTTATCAGCTACTTATTCTATGGATAGGCCTATCACTTTGGGATATACCTTTACTATATAACATGTTTTCTATAATTTATTTTCTTATTATTACTATAATTATTTATTTATTTTTCCTATTATCTTTTTATGACTTATTCTACTCAATGACATTATACTAAGGGTATAGTTTATCTACTGATGAAATTAGACCCTACCTACTAGTTGGAAGCCTATTTCATATGGGTAGGAGTGTATGTGGCCATGTGGAACTCTAGTTTATACTCAGTGGTCTAGTTAGGGTGTTTAAAAATGGAAATAGAGCACCAAGTTCAAGAAGATGGTGGAGAGGGTCAATATACTATTTGAGGTACGTTTTTAATTACTTCCACCTTATCGACTACTTTTTTCTATATCTGTGCTTCCCAATCATTCATTTACCCACAAGTAATTACTATAAATGACTTACCAACCAACTTATCCTCTGAATTATCCTCTCTTGATACACCATTTGACATAAAAGTGGATCATCTCTAGTGATACCTAGAGTGTCCTATAGTCATTAGTAGCTATGGAAATCTATGAGAGTTCATTAATTTTATGATTATGACCTTTTATGTGATTATAAGCATGGATTGGATGACTAGATTCCATGGTCACATTGATTCTTATCATAGATTAGTGCCTTTTACTTTACATAATGGAGAAATATATGTGATGACCAAATAGTGGGAATAAGGAATATAAAGAGTTTCACCAGACTTGAGATAGCTTGGGATGATCAAAACATAGATGGTAGACTTGTAACTCTAAATAAGATCAATAATAGCCCTATCAGATTTTCCTCTAGTCATGGATAAATATCAAGAAGTCTTTCTAGATAACTTCATAGGACTTCACTCTGATAGAGGAATTAAATTTGAGATTGATCTCGTATAGGTTTCATAACCCATATTGATAACCATTTATCATATATACCCAACTAAACTTTGGTATATCAAGGTAAAGATCAATGGATTAGAGCGGAAAAGATTTATTATGCCATGTAATTCACTATGGGGTGAACATTTTTTGTCTTCCAAGAAGGGAGATAGTAGTATTTGACTCTATATTGATTACTGGAAGCTGAAAAACTAGGTGATGGTGATTAAACTATATCAATTTCCTGTGATTGATGGTCTATTTAATCAATTATATTAATCCTTATCTAATATTTACCTTTGATTGGTTTATCATCAGTTTTGGGTTAGATAGGTGGACATTCTAAAGATAGTGTTTTAGATCAGGTTAGGGTTGTTTAAGTCCCTAGTGCGACTATCTGAGTTGATGAACATGCCAAAAGTGTTCATTTCCCTCATGAACAAGATCTTTAAACCATATACAAACTTTTTCATCATATTATTCATCAACAACATCCTTATCTACTCACTAAAACAAGAACAACATGCCATCCACCTCAAGATAGTCCTAAGTACATTTTGAGAACATTAGCTTCACACCATGATATTGAATTGTGAGTTCTAGATATAGTAGGTCAGATTCTTAGGGAATATGGTTGACAAGACAATAATATTTATGGATGTAGAGAAAGTAGAGGCAGTGAGTTCTTGGACACGTCCTTGGAATGTGTTTAGTATCAGGAGATTCCTAAACCTAGTGGGATATTATTGATGGTTTATCAAAAACTTATCCCATTTATTAGAACCCGTGAATATTATGATAAATAGGAGAGTTAAGTTCTAGTGGTTGGATTTGTGTGGAGAATATTACCCGGAGTTAAAGAGTAGGTTGATGAAAGATCCAGTAATGACACTCCTTGGTCCTTATATTGGTTATATAATATATTTTGATGAATCAGGTGTTGTTCTAGGAGAAATATTAATACAGAGAGAGAATGTAGTATCCTATTGGTATTTTCAAATATTACCTAATGAGTATAACTTCTCTACACATGATCTTGGGTTGGAATTTGTGGTCTACACCTTGAAGTTTTTGGTGACACTACCTATTCAGTGAGATATTTATTGTTCACACTAACCATAAGATACTTTGTTATATATTCACACATAAGGAATTTAACCAGAGATAGAGGCACTGGGTTGAGTATCTATATACATTTTATTTTGAGATGGATTATTCACTAGATAAAGGTAACTCCATCATGGATTCAGTTGGACATAATATATAGGCTATGAATGATCATGGTGAGTATCCATTTGAGGTGAAGTGGAACTTTATGAGCTTATTCGAAGACTGGAGGATGGATGCTTTAGAGGGGTGTGGTTTTATGACTTGTTCTTTCTTATTGGTCACATATTCTATTATGGACTAAGTGAAACAAGATAGGAGTCTGAATCAGGGAGCTTTGTGATGAGGGAACAACTAGTTGTAGGTGATCTGATACCTGGGTGGACTTTGATTAATGATGGCATGATCATGGTACATGGGAGATTTGTAGTACTTGCTTCAATCAAAGAGGATCTGAAAATAGATTAACATACCTCTAGATGGGTGGTATATTTTTGGGAAATGATGATTTATGATGACTTCATATGATAGTTCTTGTGGCCATGGATAAAAAGGGATATTTCTAGGCTCATCTCTTAGTGCCTTTCCAGTCAAAGGGTGAAGGTCAAGCACCATTTTCTTGGTGGTTTTGTATAGACACTTTTAGTGCAGATGTGTAAATAGGGGAACATTATGATGGAATTTCTAAATGAGTTACCTTGGAAAAATAAGATCTGTGATTCTTTTTGGATGGTTGTCGATAGATTTATGAATGTTATCCACTTTTTACCAATCTATGAGACTCAATCAGTAGAAGATATGGGAAATATCTATGTCCATGATATAATATTCTTACATAGAGTACCCTTTTTATTGTTTAGGATATAGATACATATTTTATATAACTATTTTGGTAGGGTTTGTAGAAGTACTAGGGACTCATATGAAATTAATAACAACACACCATCCTTAGACAGAGAGACATTCTAATTTGAGTATACACATATTGTATTATATGATTCAATCTTGCATGATTGACTTTTGTGGAGCTTAGTATGATCATCTATCCTTAGTTAAGTTCACATAAAACAATAGTTACTAGGATTCAATTTATATGGAACCATATGAGGCTATGTATTGGATACCATGTTAGTCAACACATTTTTTGAATAAATTTGGTGAGACAGTAGTTGTAGGGACCTGTTTTGTTTAGGAGACCTCTGAGAGAGTGCAACTAATTCATAAGTGGTTGATCACTGCTCAGAGAATACAGGAACATATGTTGACTATAGGAGGATACCTTTGGAGTTTACTAAAAGATACCAGGTATTCATGAGATTGAATCCATAGTTAGAGAATTGATATTTGAGGAAGAAAGGAAAGATAGAACCATGCTTTATGGGACCATTTGGGATCACCAAGTGGGTTTGAATAGTTTAGTACCATCAAGATCTTACTTCTTGTTACTGAGGTATTCATGATGTGTTTTATGTGTCACAAGAACATAGCTACATAACGAGACCATAACTTGTAATTTGTTGTGAGGACATTAAACTATATCATGATTCATCTTATGAGGAGAATACAATGAGAATTATAGACTACGGTGAGAAAGTCCGTTTAGTGAATATGGTAAGACTTGTTCAGATTTGTTGGAAGCATGGGTGGATCTAGTAGTATACTTGCAATATAAAGGAATATATTTGATCTTAGTAGCATAATATTTTCTCTAAGGACTCCTAGATATTCTTCTTAAGGATGAGAAGTCTTTAGAGGGAGATATTTGTAAGTCCCTAAAAATTTGTTTCATTAATTAAAGAATTATTTCCCTTCATTTATTTCTTTTTTTGTGTCATAAATTGTATTGGTAAAGGGTTTTGATCCTTGAGAAGCTTAAATCATCCTTTGAGTCTTATTTGGTAATTTTCTATCCAAACCATGGGTTTTTCTTTGTATCACATAGGTCCAAATCATAGGTTAGGCATAAGTTCTATGGTGCAAAGTGCATGTGTTATAGAGGAGTTGTGAAAATGAGGAAACACCATATTATTAATCATGGATGGTTGATCATGGTGGCTCTTATATATAAAAATATACCACACTACAAGACTCTATCTATATATAAATTATAGATTCTTGTCCATCCTATTGGTATTTATAAATTATGGACTTAAATGGAAGTTATGATCTTCAAATCATGGAAGGACTTTTTAAATTTATTTATAGATTTCAATTAGTCTAAAAGAATTATTTCCACATGGAATGGACCTTGTTCAATCCCTAAAAGAACATATCCTCACTATTCATTATCGATAGATCCAAGATGATGAAGGGATACAGAGAATACCACACACCACATTCCTCTTCCTTACATAGCCATAGTGCATGACCCAACCTAGTTATATACTATTGGGGCCCCTTATACACCATAGAGGATGTCCTATAGTGTTTTACACCATGAATCCTTAATTCATGTGTCATATTGGTTCTTTCTAAGTGCACCTCTGCAACATAGTGTCTCCTCTATTTTGTGGTGGTAATTTCTAGTACACCTCCACTCTGCAACACCTTCCTTGCATTATGGAGCATCCCAATTTTCCAAAGAACTCCCCTCTCCCTTATTACAAATTAACTTAAGAAATATCTTGATGAATATTTTCCCCAAGTATGATTTTGTTCCTTCTATTTGACTTGTTTCTTTAATCCTTACTCTAGAACTCTTTTCATGTTTTATTAAAACCAGTTCTAGGTGACCTTGATGGGTAATCATGTTTTAGATGGTGTGTGAAAGTGGTTCATTTATCAACACCTATGATGGACCTTGATGCGGACATCAAAAAATTGAGGTAGGAATTTTATCACCTTCTTGGGCTCTATTTTACACAAGTTTCCATATTATATTTTTTTATTAGCATGATTATTTATCATGCTTGATTGTGATTATTTTTGGATGTTTATATATCCCATGATTCCCATGATGATATTATTTTCATGAGATTTTTTATAATTTTTGGATTCTATGTTTGATGTTGATTAACATTTTTATTTTGATTCTATTATTTATCTCATTAGGTCATGTTTTTTATCATTCTTTACCTTGTGATGTGTGTTACCATTTCCTTATAAGTTTTATTTGGTACTTGAGATAGGTGAACCATCATGAGAAGTGCATCCCTTATAGGGGGAGGGTTAATGACTTGCGAAGATAGGGAAGAGGGGCCTAATAATATGTTAGATCTATTAGGATACCATGTTGACTGTGAAGTATATTCTCTCAAGGTATCCTAGTATATATCAAATTCCATGTGCTTAGGGTATCCTGGTGAATAACTAAAGGATTCCAGGTAACACTGTACACTTCATTTCTAGAGGATTTTAGGTATCATGTACGCACATCACTATTAGGTAACCAATCTCATTTTCGCTAGCTGGTGGCTAGTTGGCTTACTATTGACCCCCTTCTTATTCTTTAAATCATGGAGTGAAAGCGGGTATGGTTGGGGTTTTTTGGTTACTTGGTTAGTTAACAACCTCTCAGTTTTGGATTGTGTGTTTATGATTTTTGGACATTTATTATTATTATAGCATACACTTGTTATACATGATCACAATTTGTTGAGAATGCATTGGTTGGGTCCAATTGAGTCTATTACTCACACTCTACTCATACATTTTAGTTCCCTTATAGATTTCATTGCCTAGAGATTTGGTGGAGGGAACGGGCCTAAAGGTGAATGGTTAGGTAGAGAATCATGGAGCTTAAGGGGACCGAGATAGAATCTGGGGGACCAATCATTATTTATTTATTTTTTATCAACTTATTATGCTTTGGGTTGGCTTACCACTTTAGGATATACCTTTATTGTATGTCATGTATGCAACCCTTTAGTTTTCTCTCGATTACTCTAATTATATATTTATTTATATTATTATATTTTTATTTATTTTACTACTTGATTCCTTGATACTAAGGGTATAGTCTCTCCAATTATGGACTTCGAACTTCACATCTAGTCAAAATCATCTTCCTTATTAGGAGGTGCACATGAGATAGTTTTGAACTCCGACTCGGAATCAATGGTTCGAGTTGTGGTGTTACAGTTACCATACCTCTTCTATTGACTCTGAGTATCCTTTATATGTTGTTATATTTCATGAAACCTATCTTTAATTTATTTCACAAGATCATATCAAAGTATATTTCTTTCACCAACTTCATTCCAATATATAGTAGTTATACATTAATTCCTATGTAGAGCTGCATATGGGGCCATTTGATTACTTGAGTGGAAGCTGATATTGTATGAGAACTCAAACATTGGGATATATCCTCCATTAAATTCTATTTATCAAGATCTCTCCATCTCCTTGAGTGTTTGAATGGTCCATTCAGATTGGTTATCAGTTTAGGGGTGATAGTTTGTATTAAAATTCAATATAGAATCTTGATCATTTTTGAATACTCTTCTTGAATTATAGGTTAACCTTGGATCATTATAAGATATTATTTAATTTGGTTCCCCATATAGCATCAACAATTTCTTTATATATATCTTAACAATTTAGTTAATTGATAATTCTTTCCAAATAAGGTTAAATTGGTAAATCATGGTGAGTCGATCCACCATAGCCCAAATCACATTTCGTACTTTTTATGTCTTTAATAGACCATTGAAAATGTCTATGGTGATGTTCTTCTATTTCCATTTGGGTATGGGCAATGGTTTAATTATCCCTTTAAATGTATATAACTCTAATTTAACTTGTGTTCATACCAAGTGCTTTGAGGTGTACTCAACAATCTCCTTCATTGTGTTGACCTTATAAAAGTTATCTCAAATATCATAGTATATCTTAGTACTTATATGATGAATGGGAAAAGATAAACTATGAGAATTATCCAATATTTATTTATTTATATCATGTGATGAAGGCACAAAAATTCTAGTTCCCAATCAAATTCATCATCTTCTTTGATATTTAATACAAGAATATTTCCCTCCTTTACTCATTCCACATTCTTTTGAATCTACATATCATTCCTTTATACCCCTTGATCTTCTCTTGGATATACAGTTTGGTAGTAATTTGAGTAAGGAAGGATGCATTACATTCCATTATGATTTTCAAATCTATCCATTGAATATCCATGAAGATGTAGTCTTTATCAATCGACATCATGGATAGAGTATCAATTTATTTTATACTCAGATCATCAGCTACATTATTCACATTTTTAACATGACAGTGCATAGAGAAATCATAGTCCTTGATTATATCTACCCATATTCACTTATTCATATTGATCTTTTACTATGTTAATATATACTTTAGACACTTTTTATGTACATACATGAAACACTTTCCACCATAGAGGTAGTAATTACAAATCATCAAAGATAATCTCACGGATTATAACATAAGATTATCTTTAAGGTAGGTAGTCTCATGTATTTTTAGTTATCACAAGGCATAGGCTATCACTTTATCAGTTTTCAAGACTTTACATCCCAAGACTTTCATTAAAGCATCATTGTATATCACAAACCCTTATCTTCTTGATAGTAGTGTGAGTATAAGTGTAGCGATTGGCCTCATATTATGCTCTTTAATTCTTTCCTAACATTCATTTATCCAAACAAAATTTACCCATTTCCATGTTATCTTAGTTAATTGGCCTGAAAATAATGATTAATTTATCAAAAACCATCGATTGTACTCAACTAAACAAAGAAAAATATATATTTGAATCAATATTGATGGTGAGGTACATTATTCAATTTTCTTTTCCTTCAAATAGTCTGTATAAATTAAGTCACTTGTGACCACATGACATAATAATGTGACTTGTTTCATCCAGAAGTCACACATGTTGAACTTATCTCAAACATTTTCTACATTCTTAATATTGTTGGAATAATACTTAGATTATCTCAATACTTATCCTTTATCTTAGATTATATGTTAATATACTCAATAAATATTACCATAATTTTGTTAAGGTGGTCTATAAAGACTCTATTCATAAAATCCATGATGATTGTAGTGGAATTTATAAGTATAATGGGAATCACAGTGAACTTACAGTGTTCATACCGTATTGTGAATGTTGTCTTATAAATATCTTTCTTATTCAACTTTAGTTGATGATATCAAAATTAAGATCCATGACTATAGAGTAAAAAACTCATAAAATATGATCTAACAAGTTATCAATCACTGGAAATGAATGGTTTTTATTTATGGTGATCATGATTATGTCTCAATAATTAATACACAATTTCATTGATTTGTCATTTTTCTTTAAAAAAACACCAACACCTGAAGGTGATACACTATGGAATATGAACCCTTTGTCCAAATTCTCTTTCCACTACTTCTTTAACCCGTCCAGTTCAATCAATTCCATCCTATAGGGTCATTTTGAGATTAGAGTGGCTCTAAGTATAAGATCTATTGAGAGCTATACCTCATTATCTTAAGAAAGGTTATATAACTCATTGGAAAATACATCAATATATTCCCTTACAATGTAAATTTACCCAATTTTGGTTCTTTACATTGACATAACAATTTTAAGAAGATATGATTCTTCACTGGGTATCGATGCCCACACCATTGATGGATTTTCCAAATTAGATTCGTGATCTTCCTTTCATTTTTATAGTATCATGGTATGGTTCAAAATATAGAAACATATTTACTTTTAACAATAGGTGATGAGTAATCTATATATCAAGATCCAATCCATTCCAAGTATAGGGTCAAATTCCACCAAGTCAAGGATTATGGTATTTGATGGAAGAATCTTCTCACAAACATTAATAAGAGAAGATTCTGGCACTTTGGTAATATTGATCACACAATTTGGTGTTTTTATGGACATATATACTTCAAGATATAAGTTTTTTGATTTATTATATCTAGAAAAATTTCAATATATAATGGAATGCATAGAACCATAATTAAATAAAATAATTTCCATTCATGAGTGAATAGGAAGAGAAACTTATATGAATTATTTTTCATCTTCCACCTCAGTGGTGGTTATGAAATAGAATTTCCCATTTACCTTTGGATTTGGTGGTTGTTAACACTGATTACTATCAAATGACCATGGATTAGTGAAATCACCTTCATAGTACACTTTCCCCATACCGTTATATCATTGAACCATGGGTGGTGCATTGGAAGGTACCTTCCTTCCCTCTATCACATTGGATGGATTATTCATGTATCCTCAATATTCGTGATCTTGGTGTCATTTTACCCAACACTTAAATCATTTCCTCATCACTTTGATAAAATTCCCATGATTATTCTTCCAACATCATTGACATGTGTTGGTTGAATCTTCCTTCCTCCTTGGTTATTTGATCAACCACCTTGAAAGTCCATTCTTATCTTATTATCTTTATATCAATGGGACCATTATAAAAACTCCATATATACTTTTAGAGGACATAAAAATAATTTTTCATAAGTATCAGTAATTGTGTATTAACATCCTTTTAGGGGTGTGGTTTTAAACCTATAAAGAATCTATTTATTTTGTTATCTTTTTTATAACAAAACATGAGTCATATATTACAATCCTTGTGTAATTTTACTTGTAATATGTGATAGATTCACTCTCTTTTTTGTTTGTTATATATAAATTCAATATCCATTTTTTATAAAATATTTTGAGGTAAATAATTTTTAAGAATTAAATTCATAAATTCTTCCAAATCCATTTCTTCCATTTCATATTTTGGATTTGTATTCATTATAAATTCCCATAGTTGATAATCATATCCATATAAAATATATATGACTAGAGTATATATATCATTATTATAACCATAGATAAAATAAAAGAACTTTTCCATTGTGTTAACCCACTATTCCATGACAAGTTGATTAGAATATCTATTAAATGTTAGTGTCCATGGTTGCATAAATGACTTAATGGATAGTTTATCATTCTTGGATTAAAGAGTATGTTTCACATGGTTTAGATAATTTTTCATATCTCAAGACAACTAGGTAATAATTATCATGAACTTTTTAACTCTATATCACATCACGTTAGGAATTTTGTTAAGACAATCACTGCATTGTCCCTCACATGATTTGTTGGTATGGTTTATCTTGGTTCTCTCCATTTTATAAAATATAAAATGATTAAATAAAATGTAATTCAATAAAAATAAATCATTTTCCTATGAAAATAAATTATAATTCAAATATTATGGTATTAAAATGTATAGAACAACTTTATTGTAAAATTATGATTCTAGGATCATGTAATTTAATCTTTTGTAACATTAAAAGAAATAATTACTTAATATATATATCCTTAATAATGGTTTGTCTAGATTTTTTGATTAAATAATGAATATACCTAGTGACGGTTAAAACAGATTTGTAAAAATTTCTCTTTATTATGAAATAGGTGATGATCAAGTTAATAAGAAATCCTTTCTTTTCAAGGTTAGTACCCCTAGGTACATCTATGCAAGATCCATATCCACTTGTAATATCCAGAAAAGAATTTTCTTGCTAATAATCCAAAAACTCTTATAATTTACCAAAATGTTAGTATGTTTCCTTTAAAACTCAAACTTATCACTAGGGTTTTCACTAATACTAATTCAAAAATAAAATAAACCATTCTCTAATACCAACTATATTGACCCCCCCCCCCAGTTTATTACATGATTATTAAATAATTTTTAAGATAGTTAAAATAATATTAATACATTTAAGAATTGAAAGGTTTAGAATCTTAGTAAAATTAGGTTTATACATCACTAATAGCATAAAAATTATTTAAATCTTTCTTCTTTATCCTACTAAAATCTAAAACATTTTTTTTGTGCATATAATCACATAAAATATAAAAATTGTGATTTTTATGAAATACCTTAACATAAAATTTAGTAAAAAAGTTTTTATAATTTATTTTCTTTTCTAGTTTTTATATTCATTTTATGAAATTAAAATATTTATATTTTATTAAATCACTCAGGATAAATATTATTTATATTACATTTTATTATTTTAAGGAAAAATTATTATTCCAAAAACTAGATTTATATTCACAATGGTTAGATTACTATTCTTATTGGTTATGTAACTATTACAATGGTCACATTACTATTAAAATGGTTATATTACCTCTTATAATTACCTCTTAAATATTTTACACATCTTTCACTAAAAATTATTCCAATGTATTATATTTTATTTTTCAAATATGTTGATTGGGTTACTAATATTATGTTTCTCTTTAATAGTGTTGTTTATGGGGGTGAGAATTCTAGTAGATTTGAATGATCCAAATTTTAGCATTCTACTTTTATTATTTCTTATTTTCTTCAATTTTATTATTTGGAATTTTCATGGGTTTAGTTTTTTATTGATATAGCAATCTCTAATAATGAAATAAATTATTATTGGTTTTTTTGTGTACAGTATGTGTATAATACTATATAATAACATAAAACAAATTTATTTAGGAAACATACATAATTTATATAGTATGGGTCATTATAGATGACCTTTTTTAGTGGTACATCACTATTGAGAGTAAGAGTAACTATTCAATGAGGGATGGAGGTCATGCTTTGGAGGACTGTCCTCGCCTGGGAATAGAGCATTGCGTTGTGGCCCATAAGAATCACTCTTAAATGGGTGTCTAATTAATGGTTGATCCTTCTGCCTATGGTATCAATTCCATGATCTATATGGTTCATTCCATGACTAATACAACAAGTGTTGTTGAACCATATTCTAGGTTTTTTCCTTCCATAACCTAGGAGGGCTCTATTGTGATAGGTCTAAGAATGGAGGGGTCATTTCTTAACAAAGAATCTAATATATTTTTTAATGGGAGAAGACTTATCTTTTTTGGGTGGACCTCATCAAGATTTTAGATGTGATAAGTATTTGGTGGGGTCCATTCAGCAATATCTCCCCCTCTCCTTCCTCCCATTTTACCCCCTTAGTGATGGGTGATTTTGTGGTATTTTCATAGATTATTCAAATTATACTCATCCTCTCTTCCCTATGTCCATGATCCCCTTTGATAGTGAAATTTTTTTACATTTCAAGATATTTTTTTAGTATCAATTCTACCAGATCATGGGGTAATCCAACGGGGATTAATGGTGATTTTTCCTTTGATAATTAGAGTATATCTTGAGTTGTTGATAACATGTCATCACTTTCCATTTTAATTGAGGTATATCTCTATTTAAATTTTTATAGGGTTTTCCATTAAATTATATGAAATTATTGTATGATTAGGTACTAGTTGATTTTTTCTCATGATAGTTTTTGGGGTATTTGTTGGAACATCTAGGTATTCTTGGTCATGGTTATAGTGTGGTGATATTTCCTGGTGAGTTTTTGGTTATGATGAATCTTTAGTTAAAATTCAATAATTAATTATAGATGTTTATAATTAATTATTTTGGTTGTTTTGGTAGGTATAAGGTCCCAGGAGTTTAAATGATCTTGAAATAGGATTTGAATAGATTGGTCAATGATGAATATTGATTGGCGTGAGTGGTTACTCTATGATTGAGGTAAGTGTGAATACCTACATGTTTACATAGGACTGGGTAAATGGATTGGGACTGGGAGAACCTAGGTTAAATGAGGAATGGTGTCATTGAGCCTCCGCATATTATAACATTTTCACCCTCACAATTTGTGTATTTTAGGATCTCTTGACATCTATGTCACCAAGGTGAAATGGTGATGGTTAAATTAATGAGATAACTCAAGTTTGGATTAAGATACGAGATTTTATGTGAGTATACTTATTTGGTTTACTAGATATAGTTAGTCTAGAATTAGAGGATAATTATTAGTGGAGATAGGTGATATGTCCATACATCTAATACATGTTATAGAAAACCCTCCCAATGTTGAATTGAGAGTTGGTGTTCACTATGAGAGAGATAATCCCTATAGGGATGAGTATGATGTGATAGAGATAAGTTTCATCTAAGTGATATCTTAATACCTCTACTATGGGAGATACAATATTGGACCTGGGTATGGGTTAAGGGAATGGGTTGTAAATTTAGAAACTTGGTTACAAATGGGATTAGTGTAAGTTTTCTCAAAATGGTCCATGTTTAGTAAAGTGAGGTTGAGAAGATTTATTTTGATGGGGTTTAGATTAGGCCTTAAGAACAAGGTCATGAAAATCCTAAAATCTATGACAACACTATAGGTTGTAAGATGTGTCTTTGTGCTGATGATCAAATATATGGATGGATATGAAGGAAAATAGTGATCACCCACATGATTGAGATGAAAATGTCAAGAGGACTAATATTATATTCTAGTGTGACCTAGATATTATTGTGAGGATTATCATGTGGGGATAGATTGATGATGAGATGTACACTAAGGTGTGGGACTAGATCTCATGTGACTAGTACCTGGGTGATTAAACAGTGACCATGTGGGATGGGTTGTGTGCCCTACTAATTATTACATGTGTCTAATGAAAATGTGCATGTGATATGTAATATATCTAAGCATTGATAGTGGAATATCCTGAGGCCTGGCCTATCCTTGATTGATAAGTTGATATAAGAACACTACCTTGTGTGAAAGGTAGAGTTTTTGTTGTGATATTGTACCTACCATGATGGATAAGTTAGTGTTCTAGATAATGGCCTTACATTGAGTGAGAGGGTATTGGCATATTCTTCCTTGAGTGAGAAGGTTGGTCTAGATTATGAAGTGATATCAAACCCTACCTTGAGTGATGAGATAGTGGTTAGGATAATGGAATCATCTTGAGTTATAATGTGTTTTCATAGACCTCTTTAATTGAGAATATTGGTCATGGGGTTGATGAAAAAACCCTACATTGACTAATAATGTATTTATTAGAGTGTGATACAGGTCCCTACCTTGAGTAAGGTAGAGGTTGTAACTTGATGGGTAGCCTCCATTGAGTGACAAGGGATTTTATATGAAATTGAATAAGTCTATATTGAGTGATATGGTATGGCCTAGGGAATCGACGTAAGATCCTACCTTGCTTCTTTGAGTAGTGGTTGGGACTTGGTGTAACACGATAACTTGCATCTTTAGGTATGAGAGGGATTTATAACACAAGGAAAATAAATTATGTTTCAGGAGAAAAGATGTGTGTTTAGGTTTTATGATATCCTAGTTAGCATACTCTAACCCAGTGTATAAGGAATCATTCTGTCCTGGTTAAAACATGACATTCTAAAGTGAAAATGGGTGAATCTTAATTTTTTTTATTTTTTCCTCAAGTATACACATTCATATGTTGATTTATATTAGGATATAATGTAATTACCCTTATAAGATATATTTATGACTCCCAATATAGATAGTATGGTTAATGTGTAGACCTTATGTTTGGATTTTATGTTGGGAATGTGTTATGTTATGGATTTGTCTGCATAAGCTTAACAACTATTAGAGACTAGGATTAGGATGAGGCTTAGGGATGGTAATAGAGACTCATTATATTTAATTATTATTTATTTTGTATATTTGTTCGACTTTGTGGTTGACTATTAGGGATGCATAACTATATGTTATATTACACTTGTTATAGTATGTTTTTTTATTAATTATGCATACTTTTATTTTTTCTATAGAGGTTGTTTTTTACATCAATATGATTAGATATTAGTCTTTCTAATGCACGATTTAGTCCCTTGATTCTAGTCATTAACCTATGGTATACAAGTAGGCGCTCTTGAGGCCATTTTAAAACATCTTCTAGAACATTGATGAGAGGTCTTAGGCTAGGGCAAGATAAAATTGTATCATGGTGCATTTTTCTTATCTTACTATTTAGGAATATTGTATACAAAGAATAGGAACAAGTCAAATCTTGTGATGGAACTCAAAATGGTGTGTCATGAACACTTTTCCAGTCATAATTCCATGTTACTAGGGTTATGATATTGTTATTCAGGTTCTTCTCTTTTATTATTGATATGTTTATTCAATATGATGTATTTACCATCCACCAAACCTATGAATTTTTATTATAGAGATTAAGGATCCTGAGGGATCAATGGGTTGTGAAGTACTGTAACTAGGGAGAATCTCATCTAATAATATCAACACAATCAAGAGGAAGGAAACACTTTCTAGTAAAATATATAAAAATAATATATTGAGTATCCCTTAAATCAGTAAAATAAAATGATTTTTTCCTTCATGCCACATGTTGAGTAATTCCACCTGATTTTATATAAGGGTCTTACATATATGAATATGATAAGCAATGGGAAATGGGGCTATGATTTTTCCTTATATAGAGTTCAGTATCAAGGAAGAATATATTTCAACTGAGGAGAACAAAATGCTATTAGAAATACATATCTTGATACCACTGAGCATGGATCATTCCTCTTCAAGGAGGGAGTCACCACACACAAATAAAGAATGGGTGGCTATAAAAACTAATCCCTTAGGGTCATGAAAAATGACTCCCCCACATAAAACCAAGTTTTAATGACCCATATACATTGATATTATGATCATTGTTAGGAGAATTACAAAATATCCAATGACCCTATAAAAGTGGAAACTATTACAAAAGTTTTTTTCTAATTTAAATCTCAGTCCATAATGGAAAGAGAATTCTTCATGAATTATGGATGGAACATGGTATTTCACATTATATAAATTTTATTGTGTGTGGTTGTTACTACTTAAGATTGAGGTTTATTTTTTTAAAGTGTTAAAAATAATTTTTATGTTGTTTTCCCATATATATTATTGGTGGAATTCAACTCAGTTGAACTGTGATTTGAACTCATGGTAAGTTTTATAGTTGAAAGTCATGTGGATATTCTTGAGATACATTCTCCAATGATCTATAAATATTCCCATGTTTAAAGGTTTTATTTTGACTCCTAATGGGTCAGTGTAGGCATTAGATACATTAGTGATGGAACCTTTGTGGGTTTAATTCCTAGGAGTTATGCATAAGAGATGTGATCGAGGAATGGTCATGTTTTATCCAAAGGATATGAATATCATTTGAGGGGTAAAGAAAGAAATTTAAAAATTCCTTGGGTTCTTGGGATGTGAATCACTTTGAGTGATTTTGGTGAAGATGTTGGGTGGGAGGGAAATATTAGTATAGTACTCAACCCTTTTTATTTATGATGTTCTTTTTTTTTGAACAACATGAGAATGGGTATATGCTCATGGTTTTGGAATGATGCATTGATACCAAGTGATTGTTTGATTAGACTTGGAATGAGTGATATTCATTATACTTATTAGTAGAAATTATCAGGTATTTCTCTCAACTATATGGTATTAGCATTCTTGGGAAGCATGATCAGTTAGTTAAGTGTGTGAGACTAGGTTCGATGAGACATAACTCATAGAAGTGTGAGTCTAGTTTTGTGAATGGATAGTATGGGAGCATTATTCCATTGGGTTTGGATGAGATCAATGTGGATATTGAGTAAAGAACTATAATAATTTTCTTTAAGAGGATCTCTCTAAAATGTAAGAGGGGTGAGAATTGGCATGAATTTTAGGAAAAAATAACTATTCATGAGGTACAGTGTGCATTAGTTATACATGGAGCATGTTTGTTTTTAAATTTATGAATAATCATGTGCAAGCCAACAAATAACATATTTGGTTAGATTATTGAGAGTATAAATTCCTAGGGTCTTGGTGATAAAATAATTTTTCAATGTTGTGTAGGATGGGTGAACATAGCTTGGGAGGAGTAACATAAGTGTGATGTGGGAATCCATAAAGTGTTGTGCTGGATGAGAAATTTAAGTGAACTCTTAAGGTAGGGAGTGAAACATTAGATATTAATGGGTGTAACCCTTATTGTAGATGGAATTTCACTATATGTTAAGGATTATTTTCCTAGTGATATGGGAATGGGTGGTGATGAGTGATTCAAGATGATACTCAGGTATGTGGAGAACATTCATGTTTAGTCATTATGTTCTATAACTGATAGAGTGTGGGATTTGAATTTCAACATTTTGGTTTATCATATGTGTGATAAGCATACTCTTATGGTGGGGAGAATTGAATTGTTTATGGAGGTATGACCCTCTAATTGTTAGTTTTGGGTATATAGTAGGACTAGTTTGTTTAAAGTCAAGATAAAATATAGATTCATATTTACAGGAAGGTTTGATATGATATGGTTCCGAATTTAATATAAGGGATTCAGATGCAGTATTGGATGGAATACAGACATTGGAAATAGACTAGGGATAAAGGATGGTGTGATCTAAAAATTAGTTAGATCATATTCTTGTTGGTTCTCATGGAGATGGTATGATAGCTGGTGTAGGGGGTTGGTGATACAACCATAAAATGACACTGAGTGACAAGTTCAAACTTTCTATGGGTATTTAAAATATTCTTCAATGTCTTTGGGAATTAAGTCATTTCAATTAGGTGATATGATAACACGTTAGTGGTTAAGTATAAGTTTTTTTAGATTTATTTTGATATATGATGAATAAATGGTATATTTTCATTGAGTTAGGTGTGTTAAAGTGGAAAATACATCAATCATGTAAACATACTAGTGGAATTTTATTTTAGAAAGGTGATTCATATAGTGTGCAACACCAAAGTTTGGAATTATACTTTGTGAGGTGAGACTTATGGTTGGGTGCACCATAATTCTATATATGAACTAGTTCTTCAAACCTTGGTGTCTTAGGATATATAGTTATTATTTAGATTTATCTCATTGTTAACGATGGTGATGGTGGGGTAGCTCGATTTTTAGTGAATAATGTGCTTTCATGTTTAGAGTTTCATAGTGAAACCTCATTCAATGTTTGGGTGTATAACATGCTGATTTTGTTGTGAATTAATGACCAAGGTTAGTAATTAATGATAAATGGAGTACCACCATATCTTCCCAATGACAAGAAGAATTATGGTGGTAAGTTTAATGACATTCATTGTCACGATCTATGAAATTAAAAGGATATTTGAATTTTTTATCCTAAAACAAATGGAGTTTTGTGAAATGTGATTCGAATTATAATCCTAAGAGTTGTAACATCTAGGGGATATGTTTTTCGACATGGTTTGATCCCTTATACTTTTTCTGACTACTCAGGTAAACATTAGAGAGGTATTAGAGTGGCCCCCATCCCCTTACTAATTTTTGGTTACTAAAGGGTGGTCACACCATGACTGTCACAACCCCCTCCCCACAAGTTGTACCCCTCCTAGGATGGAAATGTGAGAAGGGAGATAATGACCCTCGATTCCTGCCTCGAGTAGACCTCGGGTTGGCGACAAGCACCGAGGGTATAGTAAACACAAAAATGGGAGGCATTACCCTCTAAGAGAACACATGTGAAAGAGAGAGATAAGATAGACACCAACCAAATCCAACTTAGAATGAAATATAAAAGAAAACCCAAGTTCACATATGTAATGTAATGAAAAACTACTACAACTAAAAGGGAAAAACTACAAGTGGCAAAGGAAAGTAAAAAACAGCAGCAACCACAAGCTCGAACAACTCTTGTAATCCCAAGCTAGTAGAAATCATGTGTATCTCTAACCTGCTCCAAGTGACCAGAAAAAATTTTTATATATACATTGGGTGAGAATAACAGTATACTCAATAGGATCCTCCCTGGAGCCTCTCGTTCAAAAGTAAATAAATCATGCTAAAGAACATTTAACAACAAGCGAAACTAACTCGTCACCTAAACAGGTATACTAAGCTCATAGCCTCTCCATGGCTACTCCAACCAAGTATCAAATACAGGAGTTCATAATATAACAAATAATATCAAGTGTACCATGTTACTATTTCCCTAATGGTTTGTCACGTTTCCCCAACATCGCACGTCCTAAGCATCTC
This sequence comes from Viscum album, assembly GCA_963277665.1. Classification (NCBI taxonomy): domain Eukaryota; kingdom Viridiplantae; phylum Streptophyta; class Magnoliopsida; order Santalales; family Viscaceae; genus Viscum; species Viscum album. The sequence continues at coordinate 1,741,625,060 of OY728155.1, forward strand.
TCTCCAAAAAGTCTTGCCTGTAGACACCTGGATGAAGCACCACAACATGCACCTCGTGCAACAAAACCACCACGTCCACGTAATCAAAGTTACTAGTTATTTTCCAAGATCCATCACAGCTTGCATGATGTGTATCATACATTGGGCATTATACCTCAATCCATTATAGCCCATACACCGTGTAAGGATCCTCAAACCATCGATGCATATACACATTACACCTATAGTAATCCATAGGAAACTATATCCAGAATATATGTGTTTGAATAACCACAATCCATTACGTCCCTCTACACACATATATGGGTAAAACAAACCATTATTCCTACCAGCACAATTAACTACTAAGAGAAGAGAGTAGGGCCAAAGGGGGTAGTCAGACATCCATCCTCCAACCAAAATGTTTGGGAAAACACCCCCTCAGGGATCAGAATCCTTGGGGTATCAATTTCCCTAACTGATGGGGTGGAGTAGCATATATAAACATAAAAAGTACAGAATATACGATATCTCACAACCACTCTATGGGCATAACCTAGTCTTAGACTCAGCTGCAGATAACATCTCTCAGACTCCCGGCTGCCACTTCTAAGACTAGGTATCCTATAAGCATACAACCATTTAAAGAGATTTAATACATTACTTCATTCCCTTTTAATCAGTTTCAATTTACATTAATTAATTATATAAACATTAATTAACCATTAATAATTTCCACATTATATTTCATTAGCATCACAGCCAAAGTTAATTATTCCTTTAAATGGAAACCTCAGTATTGCATCCCAGCAAGCTCCAACCCCATGGGTTAACATCATTTATTCAATCATTTATTAAAAAAATTATTACTTTCCCATATTCCTAGAAATTCTAGAAAAACATTCTAAGTTACTAAAAACATGGGGGAACAACATGGTGAGTAGATGAACTATCTGATGAGTCTCTTCCACCTATAGAAAGATTATAGACTCATCCTCCCTTAGTAAGCTAAAAATGGAAAGCACGTGGCTTACCCCACGCGTCTTCACCCCTTTTGGGAGAAGAATTAGCAAACCATCTGTATTGAGTAATGGGGAAGGTAAGGAAGATAAAAAAACCAACAAGAAACATAAATCATCCAAAAATTCACATCTAACCCATTCCATCATCTCTGGTGTCCTCCCCAACACCCACATACATAAACTAATGCATCTCGCCACTCTAGGCATCAACTACTGCCACAACCAATAGGCCTCTCTTCCCCCACATATCACAATAGTCATCCAGACTCACATCACAACACAAGTAGTAGGAAAACTACATTATATCAACTGGGCTCTTTGTCCTTAAACAAGTCATTATTCCTTCATACATAATGATCTCTCACATCTCCAAGCATAAGGCTCTGGGCCTTTATAAGCAAGAGGGTAACTCAGAACCCTATGAGGCATTATCTTTTTATAAAAAATCTAGTTATTTAATCCATCTGTAATTAACCTATTTATTATTTGTAGGTTCCAACTATGGGTAACCTAAACAGTAAGCTATCACAAATAATTAAATATTCTTACTGTATTAATTTGACTAGAATCAAATTACAACAAAAACAACCGGATTCATTTACATGCCTATTTATCTTTATCCAAACAATTATCAATTAATTTCAACTTTACGTCCTTTAACAATTTCCATCAAGAATGAAAATTTAAAAAAAAACAAGCATATATATCAAACTATCTAGCAAAACAAGAGGCAATAACATATGATCGATACCAATTTACTTATCCGGTTCAAATATTTATTATCTCAATTCCATTGTGATCTAGTGGCTAAAACATTCTAATTGTAAATTTGCACATAAAAGAAAAGATAACCAAAAAATCCTCTACCTTAAATGGTTCTTGATTTTCTTTATATGAGAACGAGCCACACAACGGTTTACGATATCCTCCCCCCATGACAACTGCATCCACCCGAGGATGTCACGACACGACCGCACCAACCAAAACCCAAGAAACTCTATTAGAAGCTTGGAGATCACATTCCATAATATGGAAAGTAGAAACATAAGAATATGAACTTAAAAGAAAGACAAAAAATCATACCTTATATCAATGATTGATGGATACTTCTTGGTTTCACCAAAATAGGGGGTGCACATGCACAAAAAAGAACGTCGAGGGAAAATAATCCATGGGTAAAATTTTGATCTCATGATTCCTATGGGAAGGAAGGAAAGGTTTGAGCATCTCGCACCATAGAAAAATGAGGAAGAACAAGGGAGGAAGATATCTCATCCTTTTAGAAGATTTAATGGATTAATGGTTTAATATATGCTAGATTTTCCATTAAATGAGGACCGCATTAAACCACGCGGTTTGACTAATTAAAAGCTTCCTGAGACATAAGAAAATTAATATAGGAGTTATGGGATTTGTATTGGCCTTAAATCCCTTAAAAAAGGCCTTGAATGTGTTTTACATCAAAGAAAACATTAAATCGGTGAAATTGGAAAAATCTGTAAATTTGGAAAAGGAAATATACAACAGTTTGAGAAACAATGTTCATGATCTGTGACACCATTTTAGTCACACCGTGTCTGTGACACCTTGTATGTGACATCGTGACTGTAACACCTTGATTGTGACACTGTTTCTATGACACAGTTTCTATGAAACTGTGTCTGGGACACCGTTTTTTGTGACACTATTTCTATCACATCATTTATGTGACACCGTGACTGTGACACTGTTTTTGTGACACTGTTTCTGTCACACCGTTTTTGTGACATTGTGACTGTGATACTATTTTTGTGACATCGTTTCTGTGACACCATTTCTATGACACTGTGACTGTGACACCGTTTTTGTGACACCGTTTTTGTCACGCCATTTCTGTGACACCATGACTGTGACACCATTTTTGTCACACCATTTCTATGACACAGTGACTGTGACACCGTTTCTGTGACACCATTTCTATCACATCGTTTCTGTGACACCGTGACTGTGACATTGTTTCTATGACATCGTGACACTATTCATAAAACTAAAAACATTGTTCACGGAACTGGAAATTTGGAAAAGTGTTGGGGATGAGTCACCATGACTTCCCAGATCACCTCAAACACCAAATGTTAGTAAAGGAATAGACCAGAGAGGTCCTGCACAACACTTTAGACACCTCAAAAAACATTCTCATCCTTCAGAATCCAAAACCAACCCAAAAGGAAAATATAAAAGGGGTCTGAACAACCACTCATCGAGATACAACTCAAAATAGAGAAAGCCATAAGAAGTAACAAAAGAAATCCATCTTTTAAATATTAAAGGTCTATAACCACAAAGAAAACATCATTACATAAAAAGAGTTAAACGTAAAACAAATCTGGGTACTGAGAATGTATCTGCGACTCTTGTTCCCAGGTACCCTCCTCCACGCCACCATGTCTCCACAAGACACAAACCAAGCTGATAGAATGCCCACTCACAACCTTCTCCTTTCGGTCTTGGATCTCTACTGGCTGCTCCTCCAAGGTCGCATCATCATCAAAACTGATCTCTCTCCAATTGATGATGTGTGAGTCATCCTGAAGATAACAACAAAGTTGTGATACATGGAAAACATCATGTATCTAAATCATCTATAAGGGAAGTTCTCTCTGATACGCCACATCTCTAACACAAGACAAAACATTAAAATGATCTAAAAACTAGGGAGAAAGCTTACTTCCATGACCGAACCTTCACTGCCCATGATGGGGAGTCACCTTCAGAAACACATGATCCCCAACATAAAACTCTAAGGGTATCCTCCTTTGATCAGCATATGATTTTTAAAGATCATGCGCTATCTTCATCATCTCACAAATCACCTGAACTATCTCTGTTGTATTCTGCACTACTTCCGATCCAAGAATTGCTGACTCTCCAACCCTGGTCCAGCATAACAGAGAACGACAAGGTTAGCCATACAAGTCTTCAAACAGCGCCATACTGATGGTGGAATGAAAACTATTATTGTAATATAACTCCCCTAAGGGATAGTTCCTCATCTATGAACCTCCAAAATCAAGGTCACAAGAGAGTAACATGCCTTCAAGAGTATGGATAGTCCACTCTATCTGACTATCTATTTGTGGATGAAAAGTAGTGTTAAGGCATAACTGAGAACCGAAAGAATGATGGAGACCTCTCCCCACCCTGAAGGTAAAAACGAGGATCTCGATCAAAAATGATTTTCCTTGGGACTCCATGAAGTCTCACCACCTCCTTTAGATACTGCCTTGACAAAACTTCCTCTGATCTTGACTCCTTGATCACTATGAACTGGTCTGATTTTGTTAAACGATCCACTACCACCCAAATTGCCTCATGTCCTCCCTGATCTCGAGGTAAACTAGTAACAAAGTCCATTGAGATGTCCTACCACTTCCATTGAGGAATATCAATGGATGGAGGAAACCACCAGGGATACGGTGCTCAGCCTTGACCCCAGATGTGAATAATCGCAGTAAACATCGAATTTAACTCCCTCTATTAGAAGACAAAGAACTAGAGAACTTTGTAACTTCTCCTTAAGATACTCTAAAGCTTCCATACATTGATCAATCCACATGAATTCCTGATCCTTCCTGGTCAATTCTGTCAGAAGAGTCACAACCCGAGATAAATTGGCTATGAACCTCCTGTAGTAGCCTACAAGACCAAGAAAACTTCGCACCTCTGCCACAATATTGGGGGATTCCCAAAACAAAACTGATTCTATCTTTGATGGATCCACATCTACTCTTTACTTAGACACAAAATTTCTTAATAAACGTACTTATTGATCCCAAAACTCACACTTTGACAACTTCCCAAACAGGTTTTGTTGATGAAGAACTCCCAAAATGGCGTTCAGATTCTCTGCATGCTCCTCCTCGGACATGGAGTACACAAGGAAGTCATCGATGAAAACCACCATGAACTTATCCAAGAACTTACGGAACATAGCATTCATCAATCCCATGAACACATATTGAGCATTTGTCATGATGAACGGCATTACAACGAACACTTAATTCCCATGATGAAAACAAAAAGCATTCTTCAGGGCATCCTCATCCTTCACATGCATCTGATGATATCCTGACCATAATTCGATCTTTGAGAAGCAACATTCACCCTTTAGTTGATCGAATAAATCGTCAATCCATAGGATGGATATTCCTTACTATCACTTTGTTTAAGCGGTGATAATCAAAACACAACTGCAAACTATCATTATCCTTCGTCACGAACAAAATTGGTGCACCCCGGGGTGACACACTCAAAAGAAAAAATTGCACTATAATAGAACAAAAAGCTATATACGTAGCTCCTGTAACTCATAAGGTTCCATCCTATATGGACACATAGAGATAGTAAATGATCCTGGTTGTAGCTCGATCCCAAACTCAATCTCTCATTGAGGGAGTAATGCTACAACCACTTATGAAAAAACATCAGGGTACTATTCTATGACCATAGGAAATTCCAACTATTGAACCACTGAAGAACTCAGCATCATCTCAGCCATCATGGATGATAAGGACGAAACACTCCTCTGACCCATCTGAGTGTCTTTCTTTCCAACAAACACCAATGGATCTCCATCCACATTGAATAACACAACCTGCCTCAAGAAAAAATCCACGATATCCTGCACCTAATACAACTAATCCATGTCGAGGATTACATAATATTTTTATATCCATAAATATATAAAATCTCCCCAAGAGAGGTGTTTCCCCACCACTAGCTCACAATCTCTACACATTTCAAACAAGTCAGCTCGACCTCCAACTGGCATAGTCAATATCAATGCAACTAGAAGCCTCTCTACCTCAAGTCACAAAGCATGGATAGGGGCAAGTGATATGAAGGAGTATGTTCCTCCTGAATGAAACAAGGCATACACCCATGGTAGAAAACAAGCAAAGGGTACCCTGATCGACATCTGGCTTGCCTGGAGCTGGCAACGCTAAAGCATGAAGCTGACCATGTCCTCCTCCATGACCTCTCTGACCCTGATGACAACCACCACCACGACCATGCTCTACTCTCTAAAGAAGGGGAGAATCATGGGTTTTTTCTCTACAATCCCCATCTACCCCTGTTGTCCAAAGTGGGTGAAACCTACTCCTACTACCTCGGCTGGAACTACCTAAACAGAGGAACCTAGAGCGGAACACCTAGTGCACGATGACTGCTCTGAAAGGTTGGGCTCTATCTATGCTGATAACTTCTCCCTCCATAAGAAAAAACAATTTCTTGATCCCATGGCATAGGCCTAAGATCTGCCACCCCCAGAGAAACGAGATGCTGAGGTCTGGGACCTACCCCTGGCTGAACGGAAACTCTTCTGCCCTAAAAACTGGGAACCCTAGACCGCAGCTCTGCTTCGTGATGATTCATGATGAATCCCCTCTCCAGAAGATCTGTTTCTTTCCAATGTACTCTTGATGACCTCTTCCCTCTCTAGAACCTCAAGATATGTCTTCATCATAATTGGGGTGACTTGGCGTTGAATCTCTAGATGCAAAGCCTCCTCAAAATGCCTCACACTGGCCTCCTCATCTGAAAACAAGTCCGAAGCATATTATAAAAGGTTCTTGAAATTAATTCCAAACTTTTTCACACTAGAGCTCCCCTGTTGAAGCGTAAGAAGCTCATGGTGACTGGACGCCTTCGCGGTCGAACAAAGAAACTTGACTCTAAACTTTTCTCAAAACTCATCCCATGAGATTGCTGACTCCTCATGATCCCCAAGGAATAAGAACCACCACTTCCTCGCTACTCCAAGAAGCATCATCACAACCAAGGACACCCAGTTCTCTTTACAACCATGGATCGAACAGAAGCCTATATTGACCACCTCCAACAAGTATTCTATGAATGAATCTAAAATAGAGCCCTCATACTTCTGCAGACTCTGGCGTTGAAACTCTCAAAGTGTCCTCCTCCAAGTTCCATCGTCATCAATCTCTACCCTGTGACGATCTGCCAGCTTCCACTTATAAGTCTAGGTATCCTATAAGTACATAACCATTTAAAGAGCTTTAATACATTAATTCATTCCATTTTTATCTGTTTCACTTTACGCTAATTAATTCTTTAAACTTTAATTAACCATTAAAAATTTCCACATTATATTTCATTATCATCACACCCAAATTTCATTATTACTTTAAATGGAAACCTCAGCATTGTGTCCCAATAAGCTCCAACACCATGGGTTAACATCATTTATTCAATAATTTATTAACAAAATTGTTAATTTCCCATATTCCCAAGCATTCTAAAAAAACATTATATGCTACTAAACACAAGGGGGCTCAACACGGTGAGTAGATGAACTACCCATTGAGACTTTTCTTTTAATAGAAAGAGCATAGACCCATCCTCCCTTAATAAGTTAAACACAGAAATCATGTGGCATACCCCACACATATTTGCCCCTTTTGGAAGGTGGGTAAGTAAACCAGCTGACTTGAGAAGTTGGGAAAGTAAGGGAGATAAACAACCAATAAGAAACAAAACCCATCAAAACATTCATATCCAACCCGTTCCATCATCTTTGGTGTCCTCCCCGACACCCACATGCATAAACTGTTGCATCTTGCCACTCTAGGCATCAACTGTTGCCACAACCAATAGGCCTCCCTGCCCCCACATATCATAGTAGTAATCTAGACTCACATCACAACACAAGAATTAGGAAAACAAAACTATATCAACTGGGCTCTTGGTCCTTAAACATGGCCTTCTGCCTTCATACATAATGAGCTCTCACAGCTCCAAGCTTAAGGCTCTTGGACTTTATAAGCAAAGGGTAACTCAGAACCCTATGAGGAATTATCTTTTTCTCTAACAAACAGTTATTTAATCCATCTGTAATTAACTGATCTATTATTTTTAGGTTCCAACTATGGGTAACCTAAACAGTAAGATATCACAAATAATTAAACATGCTTACTGTATCAATTTTAATAGAATAAAATTACAAAAAAAAACCAGATTCATTTACATGCCTCTTTATCTTTATCCAAACAGTTATCAATTAATTCCATATTTATTTTCTTTACCAATTTCCATAAAGAACAAAAATATAAACAAAGAAATCATAGATATCACACTATCTATCTAAACAAGAGGCAATAACATTTGATTGATACCAATTAATTTATTAGGTTCAAATATTTATTATGTCAATTACATTATGATCCAATGGCTAAAACAGGATAATTGTACACTTTCACATAAAATAAAAGAGAAACAATGAGTCCCCTATCTCAAATGGTTCTTGACATTATTTATACGAGAACGAGCCACACAACGGGTTACGATCTCCTCCCCCCATGACAACTACATCCACTCGGGGGTGTTGTGACATGACCGCACCAACCAAAACCCAAGAAACTCCATTAGAAGAATGGATATTACATGCCATAATATGGAAAGTATAAATAAGAGAATATGAACCCAAAATAATGATGATAAGTCATACCTTATATCGAATATTGGTGGATACTATTTGGTTGCACTAAAACAGGGGTTGCACTTGCAGTAAGAAGAAAATCGAGGGAAACCAATCCATGGGGAAAAGATTTATCTCATTATTACTACGGGAAGGAATTAAATGTTAGAGTGTCTCACACTAGAGAAAAATATTTAAGAACAAGGGAGGAAGATATTTTGTCCCTTTAAAATATTTAACGGAGTAGCGGTTTAAGATACACTAGATTTTCCATTAAGTGAGGATTGAATTAAACCATTAGTTTTGACAAAGTAAAATCTTCCCAAGACTTAGGAAAATTAATATAGGAGTTATGGGATTTAAATCATCCTTAAATCACTTTAAAAGTCCTTGAATTCATTTTATGTTAAAGAAAACGTTAAAACAATGAAACTGGAAAAAACTGAAAATTTGGCAAAGGAAATATGAAACAATTCTGGAAACATTGTTCATGAGATGTGACACCATTTCTGTGACACCTTGTCTGTGACACCGTGTCTGTGACATCGTGACTTTGACACCATGACTATGACACCATTTCTACAACATCGTGTCTGTGACACCATTTTTGTGACACTGTTTATGTCACATCATTTTTGTGACACCATGACTCTGACACCATTTCGATGACACCATTTCTATCACACTATTTCTGTGACACCATAACCGTGACACCATTTTTGTGACACCATTTCTATCACACCATTTTTGTGACACCGTTTCTGTGACACTTTTCTGTCACACCATTTCTATGACACCATGACTATGACACCGTTTATGTCACATTGTTTATGTGACACCGTGACTATGACACCATTTCTGTGACATCATTTCGGTCACACCGTTTATGTGACACCATGACTGTGACACTGTGAAACTATTCATAAAACTGGAAACAGTGTTCACAGAATTGGAAATTTGGTAAATTTTTGGGGATGAGTCATCTGGACCTCCCAAAATACCTCAAACACCAGATTTCAGCAAAGGAATGGACCAGAGAGGTCTGTTAAATCATAGTAACCCATTTGGTCACACCATGATGGCCTACTATAATGGGTGAATCTTGTCCAGGAATATAATATGTCAAGATTCAATGTTAGTATACAATGATTTGGAGGCAGGACCTTTCTTGATAATTGGGTATCACACCATGATTCGTAAGTTCCATACTAGGATGGTTCGTTTGGATGGGTCTGAACCCTCTTCCTGGGGTTGTCATATTGAAACCCATAATGGTCACTCTATGACTAAGATTTGTAGTGGTGTTTGAAACACTATTTGGGTGGTCATGTCATTAACGAGGAGGGTCACACTATAATAGTTCCATGAATTGAGGTTTCACATCATGAACCTCATGATAGCACTATGACTAGGAACCACAGCTATTTTTTTACCCAGGTCAGACCCAACATTTCAGGGTTCCCCCCACAAAATTTTAGAGGCCAAGGAATTTTAGAAATTCATTTGGATAAATATCCACTTATCCTTCCTCTCATTTGATCCCCCATTGGCTATGATTTATATAATGAAATTTCTATAATTGATCCAAGGTATGTTCCCCCTATATTCATTTATTTTTTCACCTTTGATAATCACTGATTTTTTGTGTTTCAGGTTATCATTTTGGTTTAGATTCTATTTGAAAATGGTGCAATCATCCAATAATAATAAGAATTTTTCTCAACATATCTAGAAGATATACCATGATTTTGATTTCATATTGTATCTCACCATTTTGTTAGAGGAACATCACCCTATGATTTTTTATGGGTTTTTCATTAAACTTTATAAAATTGGTGGATGATCATTTTTGACTGATATGGATTTTTATGATGATAGAGTTGGAATTAGATTATGAACCTTTAGGGTATTGTTGGTTACATTTTTAGGGTGGTGATATTTCTTGATCAATTTTTTTCTATTATAACTCTTCAGTTACAATTTAAAAAATAATTATAATCCTTTATATTTAATTATTTTGGATGTTTTGGTATGAGATAGGAGCTCATAAGCCAAGATGAGCTTGGATGAGGCATGAACGGACCTAGAACATGATAATGGACCATAGCGTGAGTATTAAATCAATAAATGGGGAAGGTGGACCCTTTAATACAAAATAATATGCATGTTTATACATGAGTTTATATATCTACACTTTTTCATGGGACATAATGAATGGATATTGACTAAGAGTACCCTACATAAAGGCAGAATAAAGGTATTGATCCTACTTGGATTAAAACAAGTGAATAATTCCACTTTGGGTATTTTAGGATCACTTAATGACTATGTTTCCAAGGGCTGAAAGATAGATTTGAATTGATGAGAGAACTCAGGTAGGTCTTGGTATGTGAGATATAATGTAGGTAGTATGGGTTGGTTTTTAGGGATATGTGATTAGGCATAAGAGTCTTAGTCCTATAATTTATTAGTTACATGGTTGTATATCTCACTCTTAGTAAGGAGAACCCTCTTAAGGGTGCATTAAAAGTTTGTTTTCTCTATGAGAGAGATAATAACTCTATGGTTTTATATGGTTTTCATATATTTTTTTACTTTATGTGATGTATTTAGATCTCTCCAAAATGATATGTGAGATAGGAACCAATTATGGGTTGAATAAACGGTTAGAAAACATGGAATAAAGGTTTTCAATGGGCGTAGTATGATTTTACTCGTGATGGTCCATGGTTAGGGGGCCATGCTAAGATTGAGGATGTTGATAAGTTTTGGATTGATCCTTGAGTATGAGTTTAGGAAAATCTTATTGGCTATGAGATCATTATGGATTGTTTGATACAACTTTTTTCTGATGAGAAGAGACCAAGATAGGTCGAAAGGAACCTTGTGAATTCCTTGATATGAGATATGAAAATTTTGAGAGGACTATAAAAATGTTCTTATGAAACCTAGAAGATCATATTAGGAGTATCTTTTGGGTTATGGTGGATGAAGAGATGTATGGAAATGTGTAGATCTTGGTCTTGAGTGACTAGATACCTCATGATGAGACAAGTAGATTGTGGGGCATGTTGCATTACCTTCTTATTATTTCATGCATGTGTTGACCATGTTCATGTTATAGACAACAGATCTCAGTATGGGTGATCATTAATCTTGGTGACTGGCTACGCCTTGAGTGATAAGGTGTTAGAAAAATATTAAATTAGGTTAAAATATATAGGTTTTGATGTGATATTAGTTCTACATTGAGTGATAAGGTAGTGGTTGGGATATTGTCTTTACCTTGAGGGGGGAGGTATTAGAATGGACATCCTTGTGTGAGAAGGTTGGTCTAGATTATGCCATGATATATGACCCTACCTTGAGTGACAAGGTATTTTTAAGGATAATAGCCTCATATTGAATGAGAATATATTGTCATGAAACTCCTTGTGTGAGAAGGATGGTCTAGGTAATGATCATGTGTGACATCCTGACCCAGGTTCCACACACTAGTGCCTTAATCTGGTCGGCCACATAACCTCAAGCGTTCCTTCTTGTATACATCAAATGCTATCGACTAGTTTTGAGGGTCTATTATCGATCATGAGGAGACTATTCCATATTTATCAAAGTAATACAAAAATGGAAATAAAAAAACAATACCAAATGATATAACCATAACCAGAACAATATCAGTATCATAAGATGAACAAAACTAGAAATGAAATATCAAAACTATTTAGTAGATATGCCATAGTGCATTCCAAGTGTCAAAATGAATACCCAAAATTAAAGACACTAGCAACTTCCAATTGGGTTCTGAACCACATCAGGTTCCCTCATCCATGATCTATCCAAAATAATCCACCCAATATAGAGCCTTTACCATTATCCTGTCTTGAAAACATGAATTTTATTCAGGTACTGATCATTTAACTCGAGTAGGGCATGATTATAACTCAGTAGACCACCACCTATAGTTTATAAAATAATATCCAATCAAAATAGTGAATGTAGTTGTATAAATAATAAATAAAGTAAATAAAGTAAATAGTTTACATTTTTTCAATAACTCTTTATTTAACCACATAAACCTCAGGTAATCGAGGACACCTAAACTATCAATACTAGTTTTGGAATATACTGGAGTCTAAAACATGACACAAAATCAATTTACAATTCATTATAACACATTTTATTTTATTTTCCATTTAATTTCAATTTATAATATGGCTAACTAGAACCGTGGTCCAATGCCAACATTTTTGGTCTTGGTCCACATTCATAGATCCCTGTGAGATTTTGATGTAGTATATTCTCTCCCACAGTCTTTATTCAATTTATCACTATGGGATTTTGATGTAGCATGTCATGTCCAACACAAAAATATCAATTTATCACTATGGGGTTTTGACGTAGCAGGCCATGTACCACGCATGAGTATCAATTTATCACTATGGGATTTTGATATAGCAGGCCATGTCCCACACAAAAATATCACAATAATAACTTGTATAAAAATTAAACACATATCACTTCAATCAAGGTTAATTATCATTAGCCTTCTCATCTCATTTCATGGTCTCAACATATATTAATTAATTAAAAAATTAATTTACCCATTTCAATCAATTACATAATCACAATAATTCCCATTAATTAATTAAACAATTAACTTATCCAATTACACAAATACATATTCACAACATTTCCTTAATTAATTCATCAATTATCTAATAACATCAATCCCTTCAATTAATTCATCAATTAATTGGCCACATAAATTCCATCAATTAATTAAAAAACTTTTTAATCAATTCACAATCCCAATATCCCATAACTACTTCAATTATTAATTACTCAATTCACAATCTCGATATCCCATAATTAATTAATCACTTAATAACTCAATTCATAATCCTGATATCCAATAATTAATTCAATAATTAATTTTTCAATTCACAATTCCTTAATTAACTAATTTTCAAATTAATTAATTTTCCAAATTAATTAATTCAATTTAGAAAACTCAATTGATAATCACCTAATAGAAAATCTACAAATACATACTTGTAATTGAAATAAAGAATTTGGTATGTGAATAATATACCACCTATATCGAGATTAATGATAAAAATTTACCAATATAAATCCCCAATTTGAGTAGAACATTGTTGTAGAATGAGAACTCGATCTAAAACCCTAATTCAAGATCAAACAATCAAGATCCCAAAATTCTAAATCTAGTTCCAAATAACTATCTCTACATTCAAAAAGACAGAAGATAACTTCCCTCTAAAGGATTAGGGAGAGATATGATAGAAAAAGGAAACCAAACAAGATTATATCCTCTTACCAGGAGGGGTGCAAATATTCAATCCACCCTTAGATTCGCCAAGAATGGAGGTCGGGATCCCTAGGAATGCATCCAGGGACATCAAAAATGAGAGGAATAGATTATGTCTAATTTGGGGTTGATTTTGTGTTAAAATGGTGGTTTATTTATATTAAGAACTAATTTTAGGGTAAATTAAAAAGTATCACATGATTTTTTGGGAAAGGGTCCATAGCTTTCCAAACTGTATGCCTCTTCTAGGGGGAGGTTAAAATTTTCTTCTAAGAGGGTACATGGTTTTAAAAACCATGTGCCAACCTTGTAATCTCTCACTTTGAGGGTTTTCATGGTTTTCTGGCTCAAGGCACACAATTTTGGAAAACCATGCACCAACCATGCACATTCCCTTATCCTTACAAAATTCTCAATTTTCACCAAAAGCACCCCAAGGTAAAATCCAAATGAAAAATACTCAAACAAAGAAAAATGAGTACTTGTAAATGAGCGTAAGACCTATCCAGAAAATTTTGGGAACTTACAATCTACCCACCTTATAACTGATCGTCCTCGATCTGTACTCCCAAAAATCTCTAAGATCCCAAGTCAAAAATATTGGTCCATTGAGCCCTCATATATGATTCTCTCTCCCATGTTTTCTCCTGAACATGACCATATTTCCATGATACATGAATTATAGGAAAGATCTTACCCCACAACACTTTCTTACTATGATCCAAAACTCATATCAGATGCTCCAAAAAGGATGCATCAGTATCAATCTCAACATCATCCACATCGATCACATGAGAAGGGTCGAGGTGATACCGCCAAAGTTGTGACACGCGAAAAAGGTAATGTATTGCACTATATATCTATAGAGGATCCAATCGGTAGGTCATCGACCCAATTCTCTCCAAAACCTCAAATGGTCCAATAAATCTAGGAGCCTGCTTTCCCTGCCTTTGTATCCTACAGTGACCCAATCTTGGAGACACCTAAAGGAATGCATTATCACCCTTTGAAAACTCTAGGGTTCCTCAACATAAATCAACATATGACTTTTGTCTAGTTTGAGCTGTATCCATACACTTCTAAATCAACTAAACCTTCTCTGACATCTCCTACATAAGACTCAGTCCAAATAGTTCTAACTCATATTCCTCCATCTAGAATAAAGGTGGTGTGCATGGACTACCATAAAGATCCTCTTATGGTTCCATCTATATAGTTTCCTGATAAATATTATTATCGGAGAACTCCCCAAGTTCTAGGTGGCTTTTCCAAGACCCAATAAATTTTAGGACACATGCCCGAAGCAAATACTCAAGCACCTGTATATTACATTCTGACTTCCCATCTCTTTATGGGTGGAAATCCGCACTCAAAAAAACTTTTGTATCAAGTGCCTTCGATAAGACCTGATATAAGATAAATTAAAATGTGAGTCATGGTTTGAAAAAATATCTTGTGTCACTCCATTCAAACATACTATCTCTCAAACATATAACTATCCCAACAGATACACTAGGAAAGTCTCTCATGCTAGTAAAAAAATTTCTACCTTCATTAAATGGTCCACAATCACAAAAATAGTGTCATTATTATGAGTTGTTCTCAGGATAACCACTACAAATTCCATGGTAACATCATCCCACTTCTATTTTGAAATGGTAAATATATATAATAAACCACTAGGTTGTTAATTCTTAGACTTTACCTGTTGTAATATGTATCATCGTGTCCCGAACCCTACTATATCCTTTTTCATTCCCGACCACCAAAACTATTATAATAGGTCACGGTATATTTTTTGTCACACCTAGATGTACTTCCCACATAGAGGAATGAAACTCATGCATCATCTTCTTCTACATACTTATAGGAACAACAATTCGATTCTTGATATATATGAACTCATCCTCATAAATTCTATAATTGGAAGGTGACTCCCCACATTTAAGACTTTCCCTCAAGGTCAAACACTCCATATCCTTATACTTCATATACTTTATCCATCTCAAAAGTATAGACTCTACTAAAACTGATATGAGATTTATCTTCTCCTAACTCTCTTAGACCACAATATGAATCGCATCCAATAAAGTCATCATCTTTCACTCATCACTATACTCACAAACTACCTGAGTTTGAGTATCCCTACTCAAATCATCAGCCACACTATTTACCTTCTTGAACATTATGCTTTCTCAAAATCAAATGACTACATATATTCAACAAACCTCTATAACTGTAAATTCAAATATTTTTTGTAAAATATACACTTTAAAGTATTTTAGTCTATGTAAATATTAAACATTTTACCCAATATATAATGTCACCAACACTTCAAAACATAAACAACTACAACTAATTCAAGATCATGTGTAGGGTAGTTATATTCATGTGGCCTCAAATGCTAAGATGAATATGCTACAACATGATCTCCCTACATCAACACCACTAAAAACTGTATTCCAAAAGCATCAAAAAATATGGTATACTCCTCACTTGGTTAAAGTGGGATCAATGTTAGTGTTTTAGCCAATTGCTTCTTCATCTCTAGGAAATCATTCTCACATGATCCAATCCATTAAAACTTTACTCTCTTCTTTTTCATGCTAGGAATAGGTTCCGAAAAATGGTAAAAGTACTGAATGGGCCACTGATAATATTCAAATAACCCAATTAATATACAGATATCGAAAATATTCTTGGGTTTATCCCATGAAACCATTGCTTGAACCTTCTCTAGGCCTACTGACACACCTTCCTATGAGATAATGTGACCTGGGAAGCATACCTGATCAATCTATAACTAAAAATTAAATATCTTGTCATATATCATATTCTCCCTCAGTGTACTTTGTATGATGTTAATATACTGGGTATTATCTTCATGATTTATGGAGTAGACCAAGATATCATCCAAAAACACAACCACACATTGATCTAGGTAAGGATGGAAGATTCTATTTATTAAGGCCATAAACATTGTCAGTGTGTTCATCGACTCAAATGGAATTATGATGAACTAATATAGGCCATACTAACTTATGAAAGAAGTCCATGGTATATCAGAAGTTATAAATCTCAACAGATGATACCCTGATCCCAATTTCATCTTTAAGAATACACATATCCCCTCAACTAGTCAAAGAGATCATTGATACTCAGAATAAGATACTGGTTATTCACAGTCATCAGTTTTAACTTATGGTAATCAATACATAAGTACAGAGTCTTGTCATCCTTCTTAGAAACAAAACTGAAGAACCATAAGGTGACATACTCAGATAGATAAATACCTTATCCTCCAACTTCTATAATTTATTCTTAAGCTCCTAAAGCTCTATTAGTTCCACTCTGTATGGTGGAATATAAACTCACTCAACCCTCATCATCAGTTCAATTTTAAATTCAATATTTCTCTCAAGTGGTAGACTTGATAAGCCTTCAAGAAATACATCCCAAAATCTTTCAAGTACTAGTGGAAAGGCATCCATATTTACTCCTCCATCATCGAGAAACAAACTAGAAACCTGGGTGGTAAGCTCCCCCAGTTGCTGGTGATAAGGCCTAACATGGACCACCTTAATATCCCACTCTCCACGATGAGTACACTTGTAACCCTCATAATATGTAAACATTTCTATCCTATAGTAATAATATATATGGTATTTATGTGGTACTAGATATTTCATACCCACAATTAGGTCAAAGTCGGACATGTCAAGGATGTGAAGATCCCACAAATAGTGATACTCTCCAACCTCGAGAGAACACCCCTTTCACAAACAGATGTCTCTCAATCGTACACCCAAAGGTGTATCAATCATAAAATCCACTCTCACAAACCCCAATTACATGCTTAAACTATTCAAAAATTGTAAAGAATTAATGGAATGAGAGGCATCAGTATCAAATAAGGCACTAGCTAGAGTAGAATCTATAATAATAGTACCTCATACTATCGACGACGTATTCTCGCTATCCATAATTGTAGGTTGAATGGCATGTAACTACCATGTCCATATTCCCTATGATATAGTATTAACTCCCTAATCTACACAACTATGTTCATCTGGGTGATCTTAGCTAGAAGTACCATGTCCACTTCCTCGACTTCCATGGATGGTAGAACACAAATTTCTAGACTGATAAGCTATAGAAGATCCCCTTCATACAGTCTGGATATATCTAGATACTCTATCCCTAACCATATTTCATGGGTTTCTACAGAACCTTTGTAGATTTCTCATCCTGTATCAGCCTCAAAACTCTACAAGTGGTCAAGGGAACTATTTCTGGAAGTGTCTCGACCTACCACACGGGTGACTGATCACTCGGGTAAGATATAGAGTAACTGATCCCTATGTTTGGGTACTCTACTTCCCATTGCTCTGGATAACATTATAATAGATATTCTTCCTACTATCGGAATTCATACCTCCTCACCATCCATATTTAATTGTTTGTCCACCACTAGAATCCTCCTTCAGGTTCCCCTCATATATGAGATCTTATTTTTCCACTTCTAAAAAATTATTCAACCTAAAGATTTTCACCTGGGACTTAATTTCACATTTGATATCATACTTAAACCTCTTTTTCATAGTATCCCCATCCCCCTCCAATGCTAGAATAATGTTCTAAAAATCTATAAAGTGTCTATCATAGTACATCATGGACATTCTCCCCTGAGTAAGTCTCATGAACTCAACTCCTCTCTATTGTCTCAACATCTTAAGATAAAATTTCTCTAAGAAATTCTCCCCAAATTCCTTCCACTCCATATTCTACATATTTCCATCCAGGGTATGGATGTCCCATGAATTATTCTCTTGACCATAAAAAATATAGGCATCCAATTTGAATCTCTTTTCAGTAGGAGTCTCTAAGTGGTCAATTATACTCTGGATGGACTCAATCTAGAACTCAACTGCCTCAGGTCCACCTTCTCTAGTGAAAGTTGGAGGGTGAGGAAACTAGAACTCTCTCATCATATCAGATATTATTTTCACAAACCTCCTTGGGTATCTTTCCAAGAATTGGATAAACTGAACAATGTTCTCTTAGAACTTCTCTCTAACTTCCTCACCCAGCACTACCAGTGCTTTAGGTTTCACAAATAGAGTAGAATCTCCAACCAATCCCTCATGTCATCTTTTCAACAATAATCTTCATAGAGGCATATCTCTATAATTATAAACACACATCTCAGGACACATAACAACCCTATTTCAAGTTTACATAAGAGGAAAACACAATAAGGCACAATAAGTATTTCCCCCAAACCCCACCACATGGCCAAAACGAAGGTATTTTCACTACCCTTAACCGTGTTGTATCTAGTCCATGGAAAACAAGGGTAAACACATTATCATTAATCAAGTTTTTCATTATACATAAATTTATTCACATTTTTTATCATTTACAACTTTCAAATTCATATTAGGAACCATTTTTAATTTAATTAAACAAGAAAAGGGAAATAGTTCAAGTTTAAAAACTTACCCAAAACCTATTTTTCGATTCATTCCTAAAATGATACATGTCCAAAAATAATCCTATGTGCCCAGAATGATGCATTCATAATCACTCTCATGTCTTACCAGGCCATGAGTAAAATCTCAGAAAAATAATCACATCACACAACAAGTGCATCACCCAAGGTGAAATAACATCCAACTGTAACAACACACATCAGTAACAACAATACCACCCAGGGTACTAGGGTTTTTCCTCGTACATGAATAAGCTACTCCCATGCAGGAGCTCATAACAAAATCTTGACTATTCCTAGTCTCTTGTCTTCCTTTCCAAAAAAAATAAGATAATAGAAAATAAAATAAAACTCCTATGATACCACTTTGTGATGTCCCAACCTAGGTTCCACACATCAGTACCCCAATATGTTCAGCCACATGACCTCAAGAGTGTCTCCCCATATTATAGAGGCTACTGACTAGCAATGAGACTCTATTATCAATCATGTGGAGACAATATCCTCATTATTAGAGTAATACACCAATGGAAATAAACAAACAATTTCCAAATTATATAATGATAACTTGAACAATACCAGTATCACAAGATGACCAAAACTAAAAATAAAATATCAAAATTGAATAGTAGATATTCCATAGTATGTTCCAAGTTTTAAAATGAAAACTCAAAAGTAAAGACACTGACAACTCCCAATTGAGTCCTAGACTACATATAGTTAACTCATACATGATCCATCCCAAATAATCCATCAAAAATAGGGCCTTTTCCCTTATCTTGTCCTATAAACAAAAAGTCTATTTGAATACAAATTAGGCCTTCCAAGTAGAGTGTGATTACAACTCAGTAGGACACTAGAAATGGTCTCAAAAACAATATCTAGTTAAAATAGTGTATGTAGTTTTCTAAATAATAAAGTAAATAGTTTACCTTTATTCAATTACTATTTATTTAACCACATAACCCTTGGGTTCTTGAGAAAACCCAAACTATCAATAATTGCTTCATCCCACACTGGAGTCTGAATCATATCACCATATCAATTCATAATTTATTATAACACATGTTCTTCAATTATCCATTTCATTTCAATTTATAATACGGCTAATTATAATTGTGGTCCAATTCTAACATTTTGGGTCTAGGTCTTCATGCCTAAGACCGCATGGTCTTTTTATATAGAAGACCATGTCCCACACTCTTTAATCAATTTATCACTATGGGATTTTTATACACCAGTTTGTGTCCCACACACGAATATCAATTTATCACTATGGGTTGTTGACGTAGCAGGTCATGTACCACACACATGAATCAATTTATAATGATGGGATTTTGACATAGAAAGCCATGTCCCCCACTAAAATAGCACAATAATCACATGTATCACAATTAAACACATATCTATTCAATGAAGTTTAATTGGAATCAGCCTTCTCACCACATTTTATGATCAAAACATCAATTAATTAATCCAAAAAATAATTAACCCATTTCAATCAATTTCATACTCAAAATAATTCACATTGATTAATTAACCAATTAAATAATAAAATTATGCAAATGAATATTTACATCATTACAATAATTAATTTATTAAATAATTAATCACATCAATCCCTTAAATTAATTCAATAATTAATTTGTTACATCAATTCCATTAATTAATTAAATAATTAATTATTAAATTTACAATCTCAATATCTCCTAATTAGTTAAACAATTATTTACTCAATTAAAAATCTAAATATACCATAATTAATTAAACAATTAATTACTAAATTAACAATCTAGATATACCATAATTAATTCAATAATTAACTATTTAATACTCAATTCCTCGATTAATTAATTTACCAAAGTAATTAATTCAATTTAAGAAACACAATTTCTAATCACCCGATAGAAATTATACAATTACATACATGTAATTAAAATCCATAATTTGGGATTTTAAAAATAGACCACCTACCTCAAGATTTGTGATAAACACTCACCAATAGAAATCCCCAATTTAAGAGAAACAATGTTGTAGAATGAGATCCAGATTTGAAACCCTTATTAAAGATTGAATAATCAAGATCCCACAATTCAAGATCAAGATCCAAAAATCATTTCTTTGTATTCAAAAAGTTATAGGATAACATCCCTTTAAAATATGATAGAGATATGGGAGATAAGAAGGGAAAAAATGGGAATAGATCCTCTTAATGGGTGGAGTGAAGATCTTTATTTCTCCCTTAAATTCACCAAGAACAGAGGTTGTTAGCCCTTTTAATGCATCCAAGAACCTCAAAAATGAGAGGAATAGCTTATGTTCAATTTGGGGTCGATTTTGGGTTTTAATTGGGTTTTGGGTATTTTAAAAACTAATTTTTGGTTAATTAAAATACCCTTTCACAATTTACTAGGCAGGGGCGCACATTTTTCAAAACCATGTTCCTTAATTGTGCACCTCTTATAGAGGGTTCATGGTTTATCCTAAGAGGGAACATGTTTTGACAAACCATGCACTATCCCTGAAATCCTTACCTATGAGGGGTTTCATGGTTTTCAGGTCCTAGGTGCACGGTTTGGGAAAACTATGTGCCAACCTTGCACATGGCCTCCTCCATCTAGAATTCTCAATTTTCACACAAACTCACCTCAAGGAAAAACCCAAACAAAAATTAATCAACATAAGGAAAATGAGTACTAGTAAACAATCCTAATACCTCTCGAGGAAAGTTCAATATCTTACAGGATGGACCGTAACTTGATGAATAAGGTAGTGATCAGAATGTGATAAAGGGACTTAACTTTAGTGATAAGGTAGAGGTCAAAATATGATGGGTTACCTCCCTTGAGTAATAATGAATGGTACAAGACTTAGTAGTAGATCTCCCTTGAGTGATAAGGGATAGTTCAGGACATGAATGTATGAAAATACTATGGATCTTTAGGTAGTGTTCGAGACTTTTTTTGATTCCCTACCTTAAATATTTTGGTATGGGCTGAGGCATGTGGCATGAGGTGACTAGATTCTGGATTTGGTTGAAATAGGTATGTTTATGTTTTTTGGTTTCTTAGTTAGCACATGGTGATCTAATTTGCATATAATTGAGGTGACATGATTAGCACACAATGTTCTGACATGGATTTGTGTTCGTGTTTATTTCTTTTATTTATTTTCCTTATAAAAACGCATGCATAAGGGGATACATATTATAGGAAACTGGTGAGACCCTAATGAAATTTATTTATCACAACTTTCATGGGAACTTTTTTCTGCATCCATAAATTATATTGTAATTTTATATTGAGAACAGGTTTTGATATGGATTAGGATAAAGATTCTTGATGGTCATTGGTGACCATGATTGAAATGAGTCTCAAGGATGGTATTTTATCCTCTTGATATTTTATTCTAGTTTTTTTATAAGATATTGGATCAATAGAATCCTAGGTAGGATGTATGACTGTATGATGTAGTACACTTGTATAGCATTTTTTTATTAACAATGTGTACTCTGGTGTTTGTTATGTATATTATTTTTTTATTTTCATTTTTTTATGACCTTTATTTAGAGGAATTGTCTCCATAATATAATATTTAGTCCCTACCTACTAGTTGGAATCCTATGGAATATAAGGATGTGCACTTAATGTCATGTGACATCAGTAGTCAGGACACTGATTAGTTGACTTAGGCTAGGGTATAGCATATAAACCTAATCCTAGGTATCCAGACTCTATACCCAAAATCTATTTGACACACCCATCATAAGATATCATGTTCCCAATGGAAAATTATTTTACACAGATAGTCAGCACCAGGAAGAACTATACTTGAGCTCATATTTTATTAGATGATATATAAAAAGATATATCCCATATAATTATTGAACTTTAAGGTTCGTAAGTTATAATCTCCTAGACTTAGAACCTTGTCAATCACAATGATTGGAAGAAGACTGCACATCAGAATATCATTAATCATCATGGATCCAAAATGAAAAAATTTAAAAGTATTCATATAATTTTATAATTAAATACCTCACATCATTATCTATAACTGAAATCCCATAAAAATGAAAATATAATTTTAAGTTCTCTTGTAATGAGATAATGCTAGCTAAAAAATGATTATAATCACTCTTTCATGCATCTTTGTAACTTAGTTTCTTCCATTAATCATAGAATGGACAAGAATTTATAGGCAAAGTTTTAGAAACTCTAATGGTAACATTTTTCATTCTTCGGGTTCAGTTACAATAGTATTGGAAAAAAATTGACTATCTTGTGATGTGTGTAGAAAATCAATACAGGACAGTATTACAATTATTTATCTACAAATATATATTGTACAGTGTGGCTAAATGGTTCTATTGAAATTAACTTGATCAATTCAGTTATCCTAAATTTAGAAAAGTAGAAGTTATTTCTACACAACACAATAGTTAACAACATTATAATATATCATAATAAATAAAGGATTTTGTTTTGATTCATCAAAACAAAAGTTTCTATAAAATGTTATTAAACAACCTCCCTAACAATATTCACCTTTTTGATAATAAAAAACACATTAAAAACATAAAAAACAAGCTCCAAAAAAATCTATATTAAAAACATTGTAGAAATAAATTAATAAAATAACTTATATAAATGAAAATAACTCTATATTACTTCTATGAATATTAATACCCCTTCTGATTATTCACTAGATGTTAAACATCTAAAATATGTCCCCCCTTAGGTCTCAATAAAACAACTAGACTACTCTTTTTAAAAAATAATAGAACAAAAACATTATTTAAAGGAAGTTCTTTTAAAACTTCTTCCCTTTAGTATTTTCAAAAATAATAAAACAAAGACTCTTAATAATAAGTAATATAGATGTTAAAATAATTATGAAAATACAATTCTTGTAATTTTTTTAAAATATACCCTCCCCTTTTTAATTTTCAATGAATATGTGTGGGTAAATTTTGGTTAAGTAAAAATCATAACTTTGGTTATGTGAAATTTTCTGAATTATTATCCCATAATTGAAACATCATAAGTAAAATAGACCCCCCAATGGAATTATTTATATTGGGAGAACATTAAAAAAATGAGATAATATAAAAAAATTTATAGATATTATATTTTAACATGTACATATGGCCTTCTTCTAATGAAGATTATTCCAAAAGTTTTATTGAAATTATTTCCTTAAAATCTATAAAAACATCCAAAAAATTGAATCCTTGTATAATATTTTTCAAAAAAAATATAATTCTCCCTTTTTTAAGTAGTTATTTAGACTAAAATATTTACAAGTGTCAAAATAATAAGATTATATCGAGGGTTTAGTGTATAAAATATTACATATATAAGAAACTAAAATCTAATGAAATGTTCATATATAATAAAATTTTTAGATATTCATAAGATTAAATCCAACTCAAATTAAATATGAATAAAAATAAAAATGTTCAATTTTTAAGAGTAAAATTAATGTTCATAAGAGTCTTATAAAAATGTGTAAGAGTAACCTCAATAATTTATAAGGCTAAAGACTTGTAATTTGAAAGATTTAAGTAATGAGAACATAAATAAAATGTAATATATCAGTGAAATTTTTTTCCATGTGTAATATATTCATATGAAAGGGAAACATACATAGAAAAATACATATAATTAAAATAATAGTTCTACATGAGAAAAGTCATAATATAAAATACAATAAGAAAATGGTACCTTATAGAAGATAATTTCTTTTTAATTCATCCATCAAGGGTAACATCCATTAGGTGTAGTTTTTGATGAATGATAAAAGGATTCCATTCATAATATCAAATAATATTCTTGGAATTTGTGAAATACTTGCAATGAAAGTTTACACAATTCAATATAAATAAGGAATATCATACACCTTTCTTGAGGAGTTTTTCAATGTTAGATGATTGTAAAGAGCAAACATAAAGTTGATCACTTAATATGGATCATACCCATCTTTCTTTGATGTATTAAAATATATCAAAATTTTGAGGCTTAGTGAAATATCAACAACCCGATCCTATTTTCTGATAACATAAAGTTAAATATCTCATTTTTGTATTTTATTTGAAAGGAAGTGGTGTCTTATATATAGTTTATTTGAACATGAGTGATTCCATGGGTTTACAGACAAGGAAATAGAACTTTTTTATAGCATAGATTTGTATTTTGAATGAAAACAAAACCATAATTTGTTTGTTTATTTTTCATCCACAATAATAGAGCACAAAAACTAATAGCTGCTATATATCTAGATTTAGTAGTGGAAAGTTCAACTGAATGATTTTTCTTACTTGATTGTAAAACAAAATCTTCACCTTAAAAAGATAAATGTTTTGTAAGTTCTTTTTTGATACATTCTAAAACCACCAAATTCAAAATCATAGTAACTTTTTGCTGCAAACTCAGATCTACTATAATAAAATCACCATGTTCTAGAGTTACTTTAAGTTAGTGGAAGATACAATTAACATAATCAAGATGGTATTCCTTTTTATTTTCATAGAAACTTTCACACAAACATACAAAGAGCATAATGTATTTTTGAATATTCATCCTATAAATTAGACTTATGTTCATACCTCTAATCATTGTTTGATCTAACAAATTATTAGATTCATCATAGTCAAGTTTACCTAATGTACCTTCTAAAGTAAAAATACTTAAATCATTGTCAAAACCAAAATAATAAAGTAGATATTTGATATAATTTTTTCAAATAATATTGTTCCTTTTTATTTTTGAGTTATTTTGAATCTAATAAAGTATGTAAGTTCACCCATAAAACTCATCTCAAATTCACTTTTCATATTTTTCTAAAAACTATCTATAAGTGTTTTTTGGGTTAAACAAAAAATAATATCATCTAAATTTATATGTATAATGATGGTTTCATTAAAAAAATCTTAATAAAAATAATTGGATTAGTTATTCATTTAAAAAGATCATTTTTAAGCTAAAATTTCAACAATCAATCATCGTAGGTCTTTCTTAAGTACACAAAGTGGTTTGGTAAGTTTTAATACATGTTTAAAAAATGGATATCCTAAAAAACTAGGGGTTTTAAACATAAATATCATCTTAAACATATCTATTTTGGAAGGAACTCACTACATCCATTTGAAATAGATTAAAGTTAATATAAGTTGAAAAGTCCAGTTAGATATGGATGGATTTGAGTCTATCTATCAAATTAAAATCATATTCATAATTCATTACATCTTCTTTATTATAACCATTAGCAACTAGTTAATAATTAGTCCTAAAAATAACTCCATCTTTATTGCCTTTATTTTGGAAGACCTATTTCACTATTATAAAAGTAAAATACATCATTCATTTAACCAAACTCCAAAAATTGTTCCTTTTAAACTGATTAAGATCTTCTTACAAGGACCTTATCCAATATTCATCACCTAAGAATCATCCATAATTTTAGGATAAAATCAAGAAAATATTGTAAGATTATCACAATCATTTAATAGATAAGTTCTAGTTATAAATAGATTATTTACATCAACAATGATATAATCAGTGGGATGATTCCTTGAGATCTATTGGTTCCTAGGTAATAAGGAATGATGAATTTTAGTTAGTTGTGTGTTAACTTCTGTTGCTCTATCTTCTAAGTGAATGAATATTTTTATTATTTCTTCCAAAACATTAAATTCCCATATATGTGGTTTAAATTTACATAATAAAATAGAGGGTGTTCCAAAAATAAATTCTAGGTTTACATTTATTGAAAGATTTTAATTTTTATAGGGCCACTTTCATAAAACATAATATGCACTATTTTCTAAATGGTATTTTTTTGTTTTTTTAAAAAAAAAATTATATAACGTACCAATGATAGAGTATCAAATAAAATATCCTTCATCATCCTTTAGTTAAAATTTATGAAGATTGACTTTAATATTTAAGATCAATACATTGAATCCAAAAACTCGCAATTAATAATGTTTAGATTTACTACCATTCCAAAATTTATAAGGGGTATTTCCTAAAAGTGAGTGATGGAAGACTTGGTTTATAATGTAGCAGGTTGTTCTCACAGATTATGTGCAAAGATGATTAGTAACTGAATATTCACACAATTGGACTAGGTTATTTTTAATAGTTTTTTATGTCTTCCATCATCAAAACCATTCTATTTTAGAGTTCTTAGTGACAAGAATTTATGAGTAATGAATTTTTCACTATAAAAAGCTATATAATAAAAATTTAAAAACTCACATCCATAATTAATTCAAATAGTAAAAACATGTAGTATCTTTATGTTTTGAACAAGTGAAACAAAATTTTTGATAATGGATTTTTGTGTTGATTTAATAACTAGAAAATATGTCCATGTATATATAATTTAATCACCAACTAAGGTATAGTCATATTGTTTTCCTTTGATGTTTATAGTTTGTGTTGGTCCAAAAAGGTTCATGTTCACTAAATTCAAATATATAGAATTTTAGATTTCACAATTATGTTTAAAACTTTATTTTTTTCTAAACATATTGGAAAGAGATAAATACTCAAGAAGAGTTAAAATTAAGATATTTTATATCCCTCATTAATCCTCTTCTAGAAATTTTAGGTAAACTCTTGACATTACAATATCCTTGACTTATATGAACAACCCAATATGAATATTAAATGACACTAAGAAAAGGTACATTCTAAAAATAAAGGTCATATAGGTTAATTATGTTAAAATTTTCATTCCTTTTTTTAGATAAAATGTGAACTATTGCCAAATTAGGGATGGTGTATTAATCCTTTCCAAAGTTTATAGAGTAAAATTTATCACATAATTGGATTATATTAATATGTTTGTTTTTAATTCCTAAAATATAAAGTATATTATAAATTTAAATATTTACAAGAAAAACATCAACAATAATGATAAAATCACATTGTACATTATATTCAAAAGTGACTCATACACACTTAAATTTTTATATGTTTTAGAAATTAGGCTTGTCTCTAACCATGTGATGTAAATAACCTATTCCAATGTCCAAAGTGTTAAAATTATTGGTAATAATCTTATATTCTCGAATTCAATGAATCTATGATTTTGATGTCTCAAATTTCTTAGGTTCAGAAGTTTTAGAAAAAAACTCTAGACTTGTCTCTAATCAATTGATGAGAACAAACACTTTTTATAGGCCAAGTGTTCTGATTATTAGTAATCATCATATCTTATTAAAGGCATTTAATATAATAGTTTGGTGTCTTGAATTTATTGGGTCTGGAACTATTATAAAATAAAACTTTAGGAACTAACATTTTTTTAACCCTATAATGTTGAGCAGATGAAAACGCATTTGACTTATGAGATATAAATAACTAAACATTCATCAAAGAATACTAGTGTTTCTAATGTAATCATATTAGACACTTAGTATAGAAAGACAAATTTTTTGGAGTGAAATAATTTGATGTGAAATTTGAAATTTTGAAAGTTGAACCTATTTTAGATGTATTATGATTAAGTTTCCAACTTCTCAATAGATTATCAAAATTAAATCTACCAATGTTAATATTAGATAGAAGATTTTTTAGGCTATATACTTCCGGTTTTATCTTAAGAACTAATTTTCAATTATCACATGTTGAAACAAAATTTTATATTTCATATAACTCATATTTTAGTTTATAGATTTTATAAATAAGTGTATAAATATTATCTTCAGTTTTTTCAAAATATTCCTTTGTCGAGTCAAAGTATTTTTTAGTCTTTCTTCATTTTCTAGGAAAGCAATATATTTAACTATTTATTCAAATGATGAAAAATATTTAATATATTTGGATGAAGTTGAATTAATTTTATCATCTAAGGGGAAATAAAAATTATCTTTAGGGGAAAATTTTGATATTGAATATAGAGTAACCTTTCCTATGGATCATATATCATTATAAAGATATAATCCAAAAAATGATGATTTTATTGTCAACATCAATCCTAAAATCCCTAAATATTTTAAATAATTGATCCTCACTAGAACTCAATATATCATAAGTTTCTATAAAATCATTCCTTTCTTTTCACTTTGATGATTTTATGTCCTTATTCATCTTATTCATCCAAGGAAAATCATGACTGATATTTCATGGTTTTCTTCCTTTATAAAAAATAGTATCTTAAGATTTCTTATACTCATATTTTAATTTTTTTTATTCTTTCAATAATCATATTTGATGTTATTTTACTCGATAATATTTTCTATACCTATCATAAGTGGAGTATAATCTAATTCAATGGTTTCTAAACTACTAACATCCGAAAAATGTTTAAATTTCTTATTTATAGTAGGGTTTTTATGTTTGATCACTAAAAGTTAGAGTGTTGAAAGTTGAAGTGAACTCAACCATCCAAAACCCACACTCTTAGGTTTAATACTAAAAACACATACTTTATATAATAAATTTTATACTAATTCATATGGACCAAAAATACTTAAATCATTTACATATCATCTTATTATTTAAATATTACAACTCAAAAATAATACCTCAATCCTAGAACATAAATATTTAGTGTCTTTGGAGACTATATACATATGAAACTTATTTTATAATATTTCTTCAACATCTCCCACAAATATTATTCATGTATAGTGCCATTATATATATATAATAATTAATATTACTATTCATATCCTAGGGAATGGAATCATAACAAATAGTTATCATATATGATTAGTAAGTGTAAACATGAGTGTCATCAATCGAATATCATAAGTGAGCATAATATAAGCATGTGGGTAAGAAAATATAGTCAAAGTGTATAAAAATATCATAAGGAGAATATAAACAATTAAAAAATATATCTTAAATCATATATCATGACATAAAATATGAGTACTAAGTGAACAGTATATGATCATTTAATCAGTATAAATTATAACATTATAATGGGACACTAATAGAATCATGGAAATAAAATCGAGGTAAAACATAAGGAAATTCACAATAGAAAATAATAGTCCATCCTAAAATTACTAATATATTAGGCTTAATACAACCACTTTTGTGCCTTATTAGGCCCATTCTTACCACTCATGCACCATTGGGTGTCAGTTTCCCATCTATGTACCCTTAGTCTTGGGCTTACCACCTATATGCCATTGTGCTTGGGCTGACCACCTATTTTCTACAACATAATATAATTAGATATAAAACATTACCCAATGCATTAAAGGTTGATATATAACCCCATTTATAAAATAATAAAAATACATATGAATGTGTTCAACATGAACATTAAAACATTAAAACATTCGAAATTCCATCATAGTTTGATTAACATGTGAATAGGAAATAGGTTTCAGGATAACTTCCATTGGAAATTATCATAATTTATTTAAAGTAATAAGGTGTATATTTTCATTAGAGAACATTACCAATGAATATTAAGGATAAATAAATGATGTTTCCATGGGTGAAAAACACTTTTATAAGAGTTAAAAAAACACTCTACATGGTAGGAAGAAATATACTTTACATTCAAATGAAAATAATTTATAAAAAAATGGGAATAAAAAATACATTGAAAGACCTCAAATTTTTAGAGATAATTTTTCTTAAATAAAATGTATGAAGATATTGGGAAAATTAATTTTTACTAAAACTATTTAAAAGAGATTCTTTTCACATTTTTTTAAAGAGATTCAAAGTCTTTGGAAAAAAAGACTTGTATGGAAAAACAGATTCCATTAAATCTTTTGTAATGAAAGGTAAGTCCAATAAAAAAAGGATTTAATAAATAAAAAAATTATAGATAAAGAGATCCAAGAATAAATATACAAAATATGGATATATAGGAGAAATATTCTTTTTTGAGAATAAGTGATAAGGTTGGGCCCATTTACAAGAATTAGTTCAGATGAATATTGAACCCAAAGAGGTTGAAATGATAATAATACAAGTAAACCCCAATAAAAACCAAAGTGGAATAAATTAGATGGATTTTAAAAGAAATAAATAATTAATTCCCCAATTAGAAGTTCATATATATATAATCTTGATTGGAAAGTGAGATTTGAAAAGTAACTGTTATAGCTTTGGTAAACTTTGAATCAAAGACCCTTAAAAGATAGAAAATGAGATAGATTTGTAAACACATTTAATTTCAATAAATTAATTATAAAAGTAATCCATAGGATAATATATGCACCATTAAAAAATTAATAAGTGTTGAAGGTGGCATATGTCTCAAAGGAAAAATGTTTAGATGAGAAACCCTTACTGCTTTATTAATATATAAATTACTAGCCATTAAAGGAAAGAACATGAAATTCCCATGTTAATAAAACTAATTAAATTAAGGATAAAGAAAAAACATAGTCATGGGTTATTATATACACCACATAATTAAAGAATATAGTGGCTATAGAACATATCTCAATTAATGAAAAATGGTAAGAGAAAAAACCCTCACCTTTATTCTCGACTTTCAGAAAATTGTCTTAACCCCTTCCTCTATGGGACAACTCCTTTAAAAATTGGATTAGTCATGTGAATTTTAGAATTTTTATAAGATAAAAACCTATAGGATGTGTGTATGAGTTCGAGGGAGGGATTTTGGATGATTTTTTTTCAAAATAATATTTTTTAAATTTGAGGATAAGTGGGGCGGTGAAGGGGTCCCTTATAGGGGAAGCGGGTGTTATTTTTGTAATAACAATTACTTATTATAAAACAATAAAGGTCATTATTAAGGTAAGTAGATCCAAAGTTTATAAAAATGTATGTCTGATATATTTTACTTTATAAATCCCTTATATATATATTTATAGATTATCACTTGTTTTTAAACTTTTTACCTAGTTTTACCATTACTGTGTTAACTCAATTTTACCTCGATAAATAATTTTTGTGTCTAAAAATAAAATTTTACTTATTACTTAATCTCAATATAATGATTATAAATTTGGACTATATTTTATTTAAATTAATTTCAAAATATGGTAAAATTATCTTTTAAATGAAAACCTAAAATATATATATATGTACAGATACTATTTTTATAAAAACAAATAATTTTTTTTTGAAATTTATTTATTCTTAATATAATTACATATCAATTATCCATTAAATATTTATTAGAATATCTTGTAAACATTGAGACATTACTTTTTAATCATCGTTTAAAAATTTTCAATTTAATTTGTTAAGATAAAAATATTGAAAAATACAATTCTTCAAAAAGCATGCATGTACCATTAAATGAATCTATCTTGATATATAACCAATTGATAATAAATTTATGAATAACTATTTAATTTTTATATTTATAAATAATTTATTTGATTATATTTAAAAATATAAATATGTGAAGTTTAATTTTTAAACAAATGGATATAATATAGAACAAAACTATGTTTTTAAAGTGAAACATATTTCATTGAATATGAAATTATTAAATTATCATTTATTATAATTCCATTATTATTTCTTGAATTGTATTTACTTGTTTTTATTAACAAATATAATTTAATTTAGTAATAATGATAACAATTACATGTAATGGATAAAAAAATATTTTTATAATAAAATATCATAATTAATTTTTTTTTGATTAATTATTTATCATTTTTGAATTATCTGATTTTCCTTTTTTTATAAAAAATTAGATATATTAAATATTCCTATTAGATACTTTTATATTCAAAGACCATATTTCCAATGACCATATTTTCAATTACCATATTCCTAATAACCATATTTCCAATAACCATATATCCAATGATTATATTCCCCTTTTGTAATGACTATATACCCCCATTACATCCTATAAATTCACTTTATTTTAAATTCACAAGTCATAATTATCATTCCATTTGTTTTAATTAAGTATTTTTCATAATTCTCTCTCCTTTCATGGTGTTTTTTCATTATAGTTTTAGTTCTAAAAATTGTGACTCTCAAGGGTGAAGATGATCTAAGAGATATCCTAGTTTTAAAGATATTTATTTCTCTTATCATTATTTTGTAATTTTAATTTATTCACTTTTAATTGATGTAATAATCCATGGTATGTAATATTATGTGGTATGTAATACATGGATTCTTTTAAATTTGTTGTCTTGTTCCACTATGAATTAATAAAGTGTTATTAGTTTGATTCATATCTTGTATGACTCATTTACAAAACAATTTTAATATTTTTGAAAGAATAGAATCAATACCTTTGAACTATAGATAAATAATTTAAGTGAAACAAATTGTCCCTAAAACCTAGGGTGTTATATTCCCCCCCTCAAACAAATTACATCATTTAATTTTTAATTATCTCTCACTATTGAAAATAGATGATGGTAAACACAAGATATACATTATTGAAATATAATTTCTAATGAGATATCAAACTTTATATCATAGCTAATAATAGGAAGCCCATTCTCCCTTCCTAATGGACATATATTCATATTTTCTTTTATATCCACCATTTTAGCCTAAGAAGCCTCATTAAAGTATATGAAGACTTTTACTTTTGAATGAGTTTCAAGAAACATACCTTGAAGGTATTGTTACATATTGGTAGGTATACATAATTTATCCACTTAAATATCCAAATGGTAGATGGTTAAGATGAATGTATCAGGCCTGAATCTCAAAACACTTGTATTTACTTTCATTTTGAGCCTTTTTTAACCATTATCTGATTGAAAAACATACTAGAGTACATTTGTCATCATAATGTGACTAATTAAATTGTGATTTTTATCCAATTTCTAGACATTAATTAAAACCAAAATTATTAGTGTAAATAAGATCAAATTCAAACAACATATGAATATTGAAACTAATCTTATGGTTTCATAACCAATGACACATTTATAATTTATTTAATGTTGAGTTCCACCTTAACTATTTGGGAAAAGTATCCTATATTATTAGTTATCAAGACCCATATAATATAATTAGTTACTATAGGAAGTTTATCAACGTACATTCATTGAGATGTGATCATGGGATGATTTGGGATATCAATTGATATTTCCCTATATGAAAATTGATATGATCCATTTTTAATGTGAGTTGATCTATGCCTAAAAACAAATCTAATTATACTAAGTAAAGAAGATCTAGATCTGTAATAAGTAACTTTTTAAAAACCATATAAAATATATGTATTCGTTGGACATAGTCACTAAGTAATTTTACTTATAATTCAATCCATAATGTTTGAGGTTGTAAAGAGCTCAACCCTAGTAGCCTATTTTCTTTGGTAAATTTATTATATTTTCACTAGATACAAGATATTACATCCTAAAGGACTGAATATTTTAGTAGTATTTTTAAAAAAGATACCAACTTGAATCTCAAAATACTTTTTAAATCATAGAATATAAAACATATTGAATGTAAATATTCATCATCCTTGAACTCATTCAAAAATTATTTCTTCATATATTTGGAAAATGAAACAAAATAAGGGTGAGATTATAGGACCATTAAGGTTTATATACAAAAAAGATATCATGAATCAATAAGGAATAATCAATATGGAAATGTAAATAACTAAAACAATTTCCATTTAAGAGATAATTTGATCACAAAATAAATCTATAGATAATATCAAATGAAATAATATCATGTATAATAACAACTAAATTCATATTGAAGGAAATGTATACTATTGGAAATCATGATCTCATACATCATGATATCTCTACCATAAAGGCATTTCATTGTCACAATTTAAACTATGGGTAGTTATATATCAAAATAACCACTTAATAAGGCTAGCTGAATGTTTTGTCTCATAAGACATATTCATGCATCGAGGGGCTATCTATACTCAAGCCCCGCCTGTTACTATATGTCCAATGATTTCCCCAAAAATTGAATGATTAATTGATCAAATAATAAAAAATATTCCATATGAACAAATATCAATATTAATTAAAGAATATGTATTTATCAAGTTTTTCCCTAGTTAATTATATAAATTTTATAGTTAAACACTATAAGTATAAATGGTATATGGTTTAAGAAAGAATCATATCCATGATACAAGGAATATATATATATATAAGAAAATTTTAATGTCAAATTAAAAAATATATCTATAAATTGAATCTTTCAATAAAAATTTAAAGACCAAAAAAGTAATCATGACATAAGATATGACCATAGAGAAGTATATTTTGTAGTAAAATCTAGTTTTTTAAAGAAAAAAAAGAAACTGAAAGAGAACCATTTCAGATAAGTTTTCATAAAATAGTTTTATTTTTAAAGTCATTGAAAACTTGTAGAGGAATAAAAATAGTTTAAAACAATTTTAATGGTTGAAAATTCCATTAAACACATATAAGTTATAAAGAAAACATTCCTTTTTACTTTTTATAAAGAAATTTGAAAATGAACCTTTTCTGAAAAACATTATAAATATTCCTTTAAAACCTTGTAAAAAGTCAAAGGTGAATTAAAATTTCCTTGATAAATCAGTTGAGTAAAAAAATTACTTTCTCAAAAAAATTAATAATATGGACATGGAATAAAAATATACCCAGTCAAAAAGGGAAATAAGATCGTATTTTATTTAAATGTTTCCTTTCTTAATTCAAGTTCTAAATATATGAAAGATTGGATTAATATATGTAAACTACTTAAATATCCATAGGATAAGAAAATATATTTATTTTAATAAGGATAGATTATAATATACCTTGAAATAAAATAAGATCAATCCCAAAAATGAGATCTTATTTTCTTCAGTAGACTTCTTCAAGTGATGTTATCATTTTCAAATGGAATGGAAGGTAAACTTATTTCTGAAGGTACAGAACCTCTTGAACATGGATAAGTATTTTCATAATGTAATTGGATAGGGTATTTTCAAGATAAGATTTTCAATTTTTTGTAAATAAAATAGAGATGGGTTGTAATTTTATAAGTGGGGGAGGGGTATTATTGTAATTTTAAAAGTAATATATTATTTCAATTTTTTATGTTCAAATGGTACAAAATTTATAAAATTATAAGTTAAAAATATTTTGAGTATAAATATTATCATAAAATAAAATATTTATATTTTTTTTTGTTTTAAATGCTATCTTTTATTTTTAACCACCCATTAACCCTTCAGACAATTATCGTAATTTTAAAGTTTTCTACTCTTTAAGGGTCATTAATGTTACAATAAAAGTACAAAAACCCATAAATGGAACATGTTTGATTTTTTAAACCCTATCCAAATAATTTTTATAAGGATAATTTTTTTATGAGTTTTAAAAAAATTAATATAATATTATTTATTATAATGTATCATTCATTTCATTTTTTACACTCTTTGTTTAATTTGATTTTAAATACATTAAGAGAAATAGAGAATTTGAATATATTAATTTAAAAAATTCTTATCATGTAATATGTATCTATATTATCCTTGGATCACTATAATTCATCAAATTTTTATTAATTTCAATATTTTTAAATTCATTAATTTTATTTTTCAATTAATTGAATAAATATTGTGTCAGCCTTGCGCAAGAATTTAAGATAATTATTCAATCACTGAAATTTTAAAATAAATTAACATGATAAAATTAATTCATTCATATTTCAAATAAAATTTTATAACTGAACATAAGTTTTATTTATCCCTATCACAAGATATTATAGATATTATATGAAGAAAAGTTAAATTTTTTTATTTATCTATCATTTAAATATTATAATGGCCAAATTCTAAGATATATAGAACAAATATTCCATATTTTTGAAAATATTGTAGGATTGATCGAACTACACTCATACAATAGTATATATCCAAGTTTGAGGGTAATTTTTTAGTCTTCATCATATTATTTTTAACCTTAATTACCCACTTTTCCTTTATTGTGGTGACAATTATTTACAGTGGATACTATTCATAATGACCAAAAATAAAATAGGCCCACTTAAAAAATCTATAACTACTTATTTAAAATATTAAATCTAATTTTCAAGCTACAATTTCCATAAGTGTTGGAAATTAATTTAAAATTAAAACACAAAACTAAATCAAAAACAGTTTTTTAGATAAATGTATTTTAGTTATATAGATGCTTTTATACTAGATTAAACCATAAAATATATTCCTATAAACTTAATTATATTATTAAAAATATAATAGAACTAATTTTACTATTAATAAATTTATAAAAATGTAAATTTGTAAATTCTTAAAAGAAAAATAATTTTTTCAATAAAAATGGTATTTTTCACTATTTATTGGAAAATCAATATTTTTAGAAAAATCCAAAAAAATCTCCTAAAGATAATATTTATGTGTTGATTTAAAAAATTATATTCATTTTATAAATTAAATTTTCTAGAATTTGGAGAAAATAATTATAATTCCCACAAACAAAATCCAAAATAAAATATTTTTTGTTGAAAATGTATTTTTGAAGTATGAAATTATTTTATAGAAAATTTGGGAAGTTTTTCTTATAAATCATATGAAATATTTATATATATTTTCAAAATATTAGTAACCCTATTCATACCTACTAATTCGTCTCTAATATTATAGAGTACATATTTAAATAATAATATTTCATGGTTCCTTTAATCTGAATGGTGCATGTTGTATACGATATCGAACATAGTGTTATTTTAAAGTCACGGGGTGTTACAGTGGTGATGAATCAATATTATTATAAAATTAACAAGGTATAAAAATAATACAACCATATATAAGTGTTTATTTCGCTACATAATAATCATGATCTACTTTAGAAGTCATCATTTCATAAGCTCCTTCTTATTCTATTAATTTTAGGGGGTTTTTATTCCAATTATCCTCACTAGAACATGTATTAGGGAATAAATTTTCTTAATTTCCAAATTAATTTCATCTGAATCACTAAAGTGTTTTTGATGTATTAGTTAATTGTTTGTTACCCTTTATTGTGTTGACCATTATCTTCATCCCTTTTCAAAAAATTCTATCTCGATGTCCACTACTTCCACACTTGAATCATTTTCTCATTCTTTTGAGGCATTCCCCTAAGTGCTTATTCTGAAATTTTTGAAACCTAATAAGTTGAATATTATTTCCTTGATATTATTTATCACATGAACATTTATGTAACACCGTTTTTTATCTTATTTTTTACATTTTGGATTTCAAAATAGTTTAAGTTGTTAATAATAACACAACATTGTTCGGTAAAATAACCATAATATTTTTTATATCAGCTATCATACCTTTTTTTTCTCCATGGAATAATAATCAAATTTTCCATTATATCTATTTTTATCTTTGTTCCTTCTATATCCATCTATGACATGAATAAAGGAGATTTTAGGGATTATAATACATGAATTTATAAAATGGAAAGTATAAACATGGATAGTGTGATTCAAAATGGTGTGTATACTTAAAATTATAAATCTATAGGTTTCAATATATATTTTCCATGGTAATTTTACTATTAGTCTCTCTAAACTAACAAGTTATATATTAAATCATCAAATTCCATGACAATATATTCAAATCCTTCATAATGGTTTGTGTAGAGAATGTGAATTAACTAAATCATATCCTTTGAGAGGGTTAAACTAGGTGTGGAGTTAGTCCTATTTGTTATAAACCAAGTTAATATCTATTTAATACCCAATGATCATTTTTCTGGGTTATTACCCCTAGATGCATTTGATATTGATATTATAGCCACTTATTTTTATCTAGTAAGGGTTGGTATTAATAGTAATCTACACAATCTATAATTAAAAAATTAGGATGTTTTCTTATATTTAGGTTCTTAACTTATGAATTACACAATTTTTTTATAACCAAAATCCATATAAATAACTATACCCAACTCTAATACTAACTGAAGAACCCCAAATCCGAACTCTCATATCTCATTCTAAAAACTCATACTTTATAAAATACCTTTTATACCAAATGATATGGACCATAAACCCTTACATCATTTTACATATCAACTCAACATTTTAATATTACATCTCACAAATAATGTCAAAATTATAAAACCCAAAGTTTCATGGCCTTTTAAGACTTGAAATATATGAATCTTATTTTATAAATTTTCATAAATATATCACATAAATACTCTTTACATATGTACCCTTATTTACATATCATAAATAATATTATTCTCTGTAACATCGGGAATGAAAACTTAATAAAGCATGATCTCAGATACTCATTATGGGTAATCAGGAGTGTGATCGGTTGAAGATCATATGTGAGTATAAGATAAGTGTGTGGGTATGAAAACATTTTCAAAGTACATGAATATATAATAAATAAATAATTCTCAATTAAATATATTTCTTATATAATGGATTAATACATAAAACATTATTCTTGATTCTATAGTATAAGATCATAGAGTAGGAACAAAGAATAACAAAAGAAAATGGCACGAATATGAACATAGAACTAAAATCAAGGTAAACCATAAGAAAAAATAATAATAATATAAAGGACTAGGATATAAACCTATTCCTAATATAGTAGTTATGGGATAAATACCCATTCACTTTACTATTTTTGGGCTTACCACTCATTTACCCTTGATCCTGGACTGACTACATGTAAATCATTGGGCTTGGGCTCACCACTCATGTACCCTTAGGACTAGTATGACCATTAGTGTAATAAAACCATATCTAATGAGATATAAAACATTATAAAAAGATTTCTAGGGTGATATAATACCTTAATTATCCAAAAATAATTATCTATACATATTTGTGCCATGTGAATTTGAAAACATTTATAATTCCATTATAGATTAAATAACCCATGAAAAAAAGGATTGGTTTCATGAAAGTTTCCATTGTACATTATAAAAATCAACACTAAGAAATCATGTGGATGGTTTTATTAGATAATTTTCCCTATAAAGAATAAGTAATAATCACATATGTTTTATTAGATGAAAAAACATCCATAAGAGTAGTAAAAACTATTTAGGATGGTAAGAAGAAATATCATTTACTTTTAAAATAAAATAATTTTATAAAAAATAAAAATATAAATTACACTGAAATAAATTGAAAACATGGTGATGAAATTTCATAAATCAAACCATTTAAGGTGTGAAAATTAATTTTTATAAAAAAGGTGAAAAATATATTCCTTTCACACTTTTGAAAAGAAAATCAAAGTAATTATAAAGTGAATCATATGAAAGAAATAAAAAAATCATCCAATATTTTGTAAAGAAAGTTAAGTTCAATAGAAAAAGACTTTATGCAATCATAGAAGTAGAAATAAGTAAATACATGAAATAATATCAAGAATATGGATATATATGAGAATTATTAAGGAATAGAAATAAGAGATAAGTTTGAACCCACTTAAAAGAATTATTTTTTTTGAATATTAAACCAAAAGAGGGTGCGATTGTACTAATACATGTAAACTGTAACATCCCATGTTTTTTAGGGTTTTTTTAGTAATTTTGAACCTTTAAGTTTTAAGGTAATTATTAGTTATTTGAGTTAAAACTATAGGAAGATAAATATTCTAGGCTATTGAAAAAAAACTCTATATAGAAATACATGTCATGTAACACTTACATAACATGTAATTCATTTACATGACATGAAACAGGATGTGAAGGCTCAGGTGTCCAACCTAAGGAATTCATGATGTGTAACTGGGTTACATGTCATAAACCTAGTATAAGATGTGTACTATTTATAGATTTTTTAATTTATAGGAAATGTTTTTTTACATACACATGGGAATCAACCCTGTCTTTTCTTTTATTTTCCTCCACACATAGAGGAGGTGCCCAAGGATATCATATGCCTCTCCCTTCATACAATAGGGATATTAATATCTCCTTCAACCAAGCTTCGATATTCGATCCATTGGTGGTAACATATTCATCTCAATAATTTCTTCTATCCACTAGCCTAATTTATTCTTTTATTCTTTCCATTCAATGGGATAAATCCATGCAAGTCATTTTACCCTATTTTTAGGGTGTTCATTGAAAACACTATTTCTTCGTATTCAAACTGATTTAGAGGTTGATGTCATATTAGTGAGCACTTTCTCAGATAATTGTGGTTTTGACCACTTGTGTGGATGGAGGCCCCATTAGTTTATGTGACTTACGTGATGGTGTTGACCATTGATTTTTTGGGGGGTTATCACCATAGAAATCCACATGGATGTTGATGGACCATTGGTTGATAATGATAAGACTATCGGTTGGGGAATGAGGCTAACCATGATACCTGGGGCCATGGTCCAGAATATTGGGAAGACATATTTCACTATACCTATGGATGTTGGCTATTGAGTTGATAATTCTTATTTTTTAGAGGGAAGATATAATTATGCATCATACGTCAGGATTTGATCCAATGGGGACTTTTTATCTAAGGATTGAGGGTTCTGGTACTCATTATTTTGGTGTGTCGTATAGATGTCGGTTCTAATTTTATGGGCATGAGGTGTTGGTGACTTGATTGGAGGTGGAACCTAAGGGTTCACTAAGGATAGATTTTCAATAGGGGAAACCTTGGTCTTTATGCCATGGTTCCTCACCACTGTAATTGTGTGTGTGTGTGTGTGTGTTTATGTGTGATGTATTCCATATATATATATGGGTACATGTATTCAGTGACTTCTGGTGATGGACAAAGCACGTAGTAAACTTTATTGATGCAGATGAGAACAAGGTAAGTGGGTTATTTATATGATGATCATGTGATTTTTTTATTTCTATTAAGATACACCTATATTATCAGGGATGTAATATGTAAATGTGTTGGTGGTGGCCTCCTGATATTTATTCTCATATCCTACATGTTCCCCTCAAGACACATGTAGATTTTATGTATCTATGATAGGGTATGGGATAGATCTCAAGAGGTGTACCATAGTGGGAAAGTTATACCATTTGAATGGGATGTATGGAAAGGGGCCATGGAGTTTCTTGCATCGAATATATTTTTATTTGATTATCATTTTGTGCAGCATGTTTATATGTGTATATACTGATTCTTGGCCACTGGTGACCCTTATGATTATTTTTTTTGTAGGAATTTCTATTCCATGTGGTTTTTAGTGTCTACAAGTGGTATTGTGATTTTAGTCATGTTTATTACTACTTTTGGTATCTCTTTATTCTTCTTCTATTTCATGGTGTTGTTTCCTCTATTTTATGGTATTTCTTCTATTATTGTATACACACAGAACATTTTTATTATCACCATATTAGGTTATATTCTCCCCACTATCACCTCTTCACACCCTCACTGATTATATTCATCCTTTATAATATGGGTCGGTGCACCAAAGGCCCAGTGGTAAACCGGCCTAGTGAATTATTTGAAGTTTCATCTAGGTCGAGGCACTACAAATGGTATCATAGTAGTTTTATTCACAAGGATTAGTTTTCATAATTTAGTTGGACACTAATTGTATCAAATGATTTTATTTTATTTATTTGGTCATTTTATTTTGGATATAGTATACTGGAGTCTAGGATTTAGTCGGAAAAAGGTATAAATATTATTTTTTAGGTAATCACGACCCATTGAATAGGGGAAAAACCAAGTTTCTAGGGGTGGTAAATTGATGTTCTAATTCACTTTTTGATAGTTTATTTTATTTCAAACTTGAATGATATACTTGGGTGTGATATTTATCTATTATATATTGTTTTACTCTTATCCTGATATGGAAAGGTGGAAATTGATTTTTCTTTTTAATAGGCACATAGGCTCATATGATGTGTTTTTATTTATATTTTTATTTGGAATCGGGGTTGATTTAAGAAGTTTTTGGTTTTTAAAGTTTCAACAAAGGAAGATAAAAAGTGTTTCCTTATTAGCTTATCTTTGGTGTAATTCTACTCATCCATCTCAAGAATGTGGTTATAATGAGTTCTTTATGTGATGTTATGTGATTACTTATACATATGATATATGGTTATAAATATGATATGATTAGGCAGGGATAATGATAAGGGTGATCTGTTTAAAGTGTCAACAAAATATCAAAATATTTTTTTCCTAAATAGCCAATCTGGTGGAATTCTATTCAGCTACCTTAGATTATATGTGATGTATGATCATGTTACAGGAAGGTGAGGGGATAAGAGGATGAATTTTATTTGATTCCTGACTCTGGTGTGAGTAGGAAAGGTCCATGAGGCCAGATGATACGTGTGATAC
This sequence comes from Viscum album, assembly GCA_963277665.1. Taxonomy (NCBI): domain Eukaryota; kingdom Viridiplantae; phylum Streptophyta; class Magnoliopsida; order Santalales; family Viscaceae; genus Viscum; species Viscum album. Next base: position 1,741,668,555 of record OY728155.1, read on the forward strand.
CTGACCTTGATATGGGTTGGTAAGGAGCCTTAAGGCCATATTTCATCTCACATATTGTGATGTAAGGGTGTTGAGATGTGATTCCTGATACATATCTCCCTATTTGTGATATTTTATATATATATTGGTATGGTTATCTGATCATGGTATTGGTATTCATCAAGATTCCACATAGATGGGATCTTGTGAAGCATCAGGAGGGCGGTGATATGGTTCCTCGTGAGCGTGCATGGGATGAGGCAAATGAGGGTTGGGATGAGGCCACAGAGGGTCGGGATAATCCTAATCCACAAGTACAGGCATAGGAACAATATCTGGTATAGGTGGGAAAGCCAGAGGTTATGGAATATTTTGGTCCATGGATGGATGAGAAGCATAAGGTGAGTATGGTTTGAGTTATCTAGGGTATTGACTGGGGGCTTAGGGAGCTGAACCATCGATTGAATACCTGACTCAAGAGTTCTATTCATAGTACCCACTACTATTTCAGGGTGAGGGTGGGTCATAGTTGGCTAAGAACTAGATCAATATGGTTGAGATGATCTTTTTCCTTCTCAATACAACCCCAAGATAGAATTTTAATCTGGATATATACATGCTCAGAGGACTGGTAAAATGCTGGTGGGATGTACAGGTATAGGTAGGTAGACATGAGGGGCTAGAATGGGAATATTTTTATTCTATCTCAATTTATAACTTATTTCTAGAAATGTTGATGGGGGAGTGAGCTCATGAGTTCTTGAATCTTTAATAGGGAGACACGACTATCATTGACTATGCGGACAATTTCACATACATTCCATGACTTTCACCTCGTATGGTAGAAGATGACATTATGAGAATGAGGTATTTTGAGGATGGTTTATGGCATGCCATCAGTTTATAGGTAAACATATTCAAGTTATCCTCATTCTCATTGTTGGTAAACAAGGTGCTAATAGTCGAGGGTAATTTGATGGATCTGTCATATTCAAGATAGGTGATAGTGTTAGGTGATTTTAGTGGTGATTAATTAGGTAGCCAAAAGTGGGGACATGAGAAATATCAATAGTGGAATTAGGACAGAGATTCAAGTATACCAATGTGGAGTAGGTCTTCAACATTGTGCTTCTAGGGTGGGTAGCCATAATGTGTCCGGACATAGTGTGAGTGGCCTCCAAAGGACTGTTAGGCATGTGGCTAGATTAGGCATCACGAGAGATTTTGTCAGAATACTTCTTGAATATTAGTGATCTAGGAACTGGGGAAGACTCATGTAACACCCAAAGATCTTATGGTATGTCACTTTTAAAATTTAATATCTTCGATATTTTATGGTTCATGCAACACTAAGTTTAAAACCAAAATATACTATTAAATATGACCGTTGGAATTGTAATGTGCCCATTTGAATATTATATGACTAATATAATAGAAAATTCACCTATGAAAGGATACATAAAATTTAGGTATCATGTGAATGAAAATATTATATATTTATATCATGGAATAAGTAAATAAATGTTTAAAAAAGATAAATGAAGTGTTGGTATATTTGTAAAACATAAATGTTTATTTAAAATTTTATAAATAATATAATTATATAAAAGAAAATTTAATTTCATGAAATATATTCATAAATTAACATTTTATTATTATTATTATAATATAATTTTATGATACCTCAATTGATTTTTAAAAGTGTCAAAAAATTTGTTAAAATATTATAATTGGTATTTTTCACGTAAATGATGATTTCTTATAAAAATTAAATTTCTCATATTTATAAAATTATTTTCATAAAATGGAGTTCATTTTTTAATTTTTCATGTTGAAAAATGGTTTGGTTTAACTTTTTGGATTTTTCTAAAATAGTTTAAAAAAATGTGAATAGTGAAATACAGTAATTTACAGTATTTAACAAATACATGAATCATTGATTCGTAGATGATGTGTAGATTATTTAATCCCATTATCATGAAATATAATTCAATATTTTAATATATTTATTGATAAGGTTAAAACTATTTATAGTCTTGATCCAAAATGATAAACTAATGAATAAAATATTCAAAAAAACATCCCCTCTCCTCCACAATAAATACCACCTCTTCTCCTCACACCTACAAAGACTTGATTCTTGTCTATTTTTTTCTCAATACCTCTCCCCAACCTATCCCCCATGTTCTAGTCTTTATGTTCTCACCCAAAAGAAAATTTCAAAGTTTCTTAAGGAGGTTCTCAATGAGAGGAATTCAAGAGGTAAAATCATCTTTCATTCTTTTAATTTTCGTTCAATTTATTTTATTTTATTATCCTTTCCTTAACTACTATATCCAAAATTACATGATAACCCCATTATATTATATATTATGAAATTTTATTATGATAATGGGATATCCACCATAAATTATTTTCTCTTCTCCTTTTTATTCATAAAAAGAAAACATTGTCTCTGAGGGGCTGATTTACCACCTTCATGACTGATGAGTTTTCATTTTTCAATTATGGCTTCAAGGCTAGTCAAAAAACCATTTTTTATTGTCAAAAATTAATTTAATATATTTAATAATACTTATTTAATGTTCTATAACAATTATATATACATAGTATTAATTCATAATACAAAATTAGTATGTGCTGATCGAAAAAAATCCAAAATAATCTAAACGGTTTTCATTAATGTTTTATCTAATTAATCATACTCATATCTAGAAAAAATGATATATAAGACCATTAAATCTCATAAAAGTTCATCAATAACATATAATTTCAATTATGGAGAACTTTTCTCATTTCACATGATCTTCAGTACATGTATACAAGTGAATAAATCATGAAAACAAAGGAAACAATCACTTTCGAATGACGAAATAAAATAATATAACTCATCAAAAAACCATAAATGAAATTAATAAAATTATAATAAATCAAATTAATAATTAATAAGTTCTTAATTAAATTATTAATAAATCTAATTTTATTATCCATGACATTAAGTACAAGTGAATAGCATTTTCATACATAAGGTAATGGATTCTCCCCAAACATCTATTTTTTATTCAGGTTACGCTTTCTCTCTCTTTACACCAATATAATTATTATTTATTTTTATATAATTCTCCTACATTCTATTTATATGTTTAAAACTCATGTATCCAAATAATTTCATCCATATTTGATGGGAAATACATGATTTTATAAGGTTCCCTTCTGAATTCTTCTCGATAAGTAAGCCTAATTTAAGGTAACTTCCCAGTTTCTTACCCATTTTCAAGTGTACTCTATAATATTTTTTAAGAAACCATTATTTTACTAAAATAACTCATTTTATCATGAAAAAATATTTTTCTTATTTCTGTTTTTATAAAAAAATTATTACTTTGTTCGTTTTAAAGACTCTTTAGTATTTTCACTTAAACTGCACTAAAGCGGCTCATTTCCAAAGTTTCTTAAATGATAATTTTAAATTTTTTTTACTTTAGTTGGAAATAATTTATGAATAAAATATATTTTTATTTTCCTCATTTTTCTTTTTTGGTATATACATGTTTAAAATCTGATTTTATGACAAATACATATGATTTTTTCTAAAGAACTCTTCTTTCCAATATAATAAGGGTATTTCTCTCAATTATTCCTTGATGCTTTTATTAGATTATTTTCATCTATTTCAACACCAAATTTTGAAACTTATTATTAATTGGGATTTATAATGTTTTATATCATCTACCATATTTTATTAAATGGTTTGTGATCAGTTTGACTGTGTGTGTGTTATCTTGAAACCATTCACCATGTCACTCAAAATGATTAGTGATTGTGTTTACTGTTTGGATAAATTTATTTACATTTTGTATGTATATGTTGTTTATGTTTCACCCCATTCATATGAGGAATTCATTGGACTAAGTAATTTATGGGAAGGTCTCTATATATCCCCTTGATTCATTAATAGGTTTCATGAGACAAAATAGATATAGACTTGGTTGATGCCTTACCCATTTACTTTTAGATATGGATTAGGCTAAGGCTTTAACCATTTTTTTATATGTCTTTGTCGATTCCTTGACGGTATGTTTCATTTGCCCAAAATTAAGCATTCCAGCATTATGATATTAGTAATTGATAATCCATTTGATTATTTGACTACTATAATATCCGTGTTTAAGTTTCATTCTCATTTGATTGTTTATATGGCATCATTTAATTAGTTTTATTCATGGTATATTATGCTCAAGATTATGTTTTAAGGGAATGTGTTTTTAGTTATTAACCTTACCTTATTGTTTATATTTATGTTGGATTATTCTATATTTCTTACCCTTATTGATCATCAGATCTAACGCCTATCTTATGTTTTATTTTTTTTAGGATGTGAAGATGTATATTATGAATGACTCATAGGGATGATCTAGTATTATATGGATTTTTCCAATGAAATTTCTATGTTTAATTTTATTTCAAGTTTCAATGTAAAAATTATGTTTGTATCTAGTTTTCCAAAGGTACTAGACTATTCGGTCCTTCAGGTTTTGAATTCCTTATTTATTATACCAATGAAATAAAGTAAGTCATCAAATCTGAGATATTGAGGCCCAAGTTTTTATAGTTTGTATTAGAGATATTTTACAAGAAAAAATAAAAAATAGATTTAGAAAATGTGGATTAGGGAACTTAAAACTAAGATAAACTTTGAGGATAATCATAGAATAACATTCTATAATTTTGGTAAGGTAGATATTATGGGGTTCTTCCTAAAAATGCATCCCTTTCTAGATACTACAAGTGACATGGTTTTGAAATAGATGTAACTAGTGGTAAAAACTCTAACAAGGTGAATTGGGGATAACTCAATGTAACTTGGGACACGAAAATGGGCCTTCTTATGCACTTGGTTTGACACTCCCAAGGGATATGCTTTGGATAATTCACATTTAATTTTAAAATCATTATGAAGTATTTTAAAGTAAACAAGTACCCAATGAAATCATGTTTATGATTATGAAATTATTTGTTCATAAATTTCCAATTAATGTTAAGTGTTTTCCTAGTTCAGAAATTATGCATTAGGATTCATAACCTAATTTGGTATATGACATTGTTTAGAAATGGAACCTAGTGGAAGGAATGGAAACTATGTCAATGCATGTATTCCATGTAGGGATTTCACTCCTATGAAATATAATGATGTTGGAGAGGGAATTGAAACTGTAGCTAAGAAATATATAATTATACCAAGACAATTGACTCAGGATATAAGTAATATCCTTACTCCCATAGAGAATCCTGATCCAAAATGTGGTGTAACAATGTCAGAAAACTTTATGTGACTGTAAACTCAATCATTCAATGGGACTATAAACCCATTTGTAGCAGATTAGTGAAAAAGTTCCATAGATAATATATTGCTCACTTTTGGAAGTAATGAAATGGGGAAGGTTATCATGTTAGTTTATCACCTATCAGTAGATGCAAAACAATGGTGTTCATTGATTCAAATCACAAAGGAGGAGGAAGAAATTAAAAATATGGAGTAGAAGGATTTTAAAGAAACTTTCTTAGAAAAATATTTTCCTCATGAATAGCAAGTGGATATGGAGAGACAATTCTTAAGTCTGAAACAAAAATAGGATGAAAAAATTATCAAGTATGAAGCCAACTATATGAGGTTAAAAAGCTTTGATATAGATTACATACATAATCCAAATAGAAATATTGAATGATACTATAATGGGTTAAAACCATTCCTCTGAAGGGAAATGGTCTAAAAAAGGTTCTTATCATATGAAGATATAGTCTCATGTTCTATAAATATAGAGAAATAATTATCTAAGTATTATGAATTTAAGGGAAAAAGGAGAAGAAGTGGGTGGAAGAGCAATGAATGGATAAAGGTAAGAATAAAAAAGGAAATTTTTCAAAGTGTGATACTTGTGTAAGGAAAGAACCTGGTGTCTTCTTAAAAGGAAAAGGATTTTTCTATAAGTGTGGAGAAAAAATCCACCAAGCTAGTGATTGCAAGGGAAATAAAGAAGCCACCAATGTTCAATGCTACAATTGTAGGGATATGGGATACTAAGAAAATGATCGTCCAAAACATCAGTAAAACTTTCCCCAGAAAAGTACAATGGATCAAGAATAATCCTATGCATTCAAAATAGTCGAGGTTAAAGTTCCTATTGATGTAGTGGCGTGAACTTTAATCATCTCCTCAAAATTATCAAAAGATTTCTTTGATTCTGTATCATTGCATTCCATTATATCTTCCTAGTTTTCTTTAAAAATTAGATATTTCTAATTCACCTTAACAAGGGATTTATAAGTAAATGCTCCAAGTGGAAACCTTATTGTAAAAAAATATGTGTCGAGCAGTTCCTACTATGACATATAAATGTGCTCCAATTGATGATTTTATTATCATACCTATGGTTGATTTTATATAATCCTTGTTATGAACTAGATTTTGAAATATAATGAAACAAAATTATTTCAAAGAGAAAGAAATTGTGATTCTTGATGAAGGTATGAAAATTCTTATCTTTATAGGGGATACTTCATCATCAAAAACATATCTATATCCACCTCTAATAGCTCTTCTAAATGAAATTCTTGGGGAAAAAGATGAAACATCATCTATTGATGAGGAAATAAATCTTAAAATTAAGGGTGTATCTATTATATAGGAAAATGTTTATGTATTTCCAATGGATTTACCTAGACATCCTCCAGAGTTGGAAGTTTATTTCTCTATTGATTTAATCCTTGATAAAATGACAATATCAAAGACTCTTTATAGAATGACAACTGTAGAATTAGTGGAGCTAAAGATATAACTAGAGGATTTTTCTAATAAGGGGTTTATTCTCCCTAGTGTTTCTTCATGGGGAGACCCTATTTTCTTTGTCAAGAATAAAGATATAACCATAAGGTTTTGCATCGACTATAGAAAAATCAATGCTATTAAAATAAAGAAAAAGTATCCTCAACCTCACATTGATGAATTATTTGATAAAATTCACAGAGCTCAATATTTTTCAAAGATTGATCTTTGATCTGGATATCAATAATTACATGTGAAGAAGGAATATATTCCAAAGACATCATTCCAAACTAGGTATGTACATTATGAGATTACAGTAATTCCATTTGAACAGACAAATTCACCCTCTGTTTTTATGGATCCAAATAATAGAGTGTTCATGGAATATATTAATGAATTTTTTATGGTATTTATTGATGATATATTGAAATATTTAAAAATATATATAGACCATGAGAACCAATGGTGTATTTTTCTCAATACTCTTATAAAAAAGAGTTATATGGAAAGTTTAGATGGTGTGAATTCTAGCTTTAAATAGATTATCTTCTTGACCATGTTGTCACTAAAGATGGAATCTCAATTGATAATTTTAAGAAAAAGGAAGTCCATGAATAGCCAACACCAAAGAACATAACCTAGGTACGTATTTTCATTAGTTTAGTAGGTTTCTATCCGCATTTCGTTCAAAATTTTACCCGATTAGCTAACCTGTTAAACAAACTCACTCATAAAGGGGTTAAGTTCTTATGGAAAAAAGAATGCTAATAATTTTTTGAAGAATTGAACATCATATTAGATAATTCTCAAATATTTACTCTACCATTGCGAAATTGTGTATTTTTTATTTATAGTGATGCATCAAATAAATTACTTGGTAGTGTCCTTATGCAGAATGATAGATTTATTTCTTATGCATCAAGGAAGTTAAAAAATCACGAACATAACTATCCAACTCATTATCTTGAGTTAGAAACTATAATCATTACTCTAATGATATGGAGACACTATCTCTATGGTGAAATATATGAGATATATAAAAATTATAAGAGTTTGAAATATATCTTCTCACAGAAATAAATCAACATGAGGTAAAGATGGTGGCTTGATCTACTCAAGGATTATTATTGATCAATACATTATAACCTGATAATGGAAAATAAGGTAAAATATGCATTGAGCAGGAAGGATCATGGATTTATAAACAAAATGAGGATTGATAGGGATTATATATTTATGGATCTAAAGAAGATGGATAAGATAATTATCAAGAAAGATGAAACATAACAAATTTTTCAAATGGATTCTAAACTATCTTTATTATAAAGGATTAAATGTTCTCATTCTAATGATGAGAATATAAAAAATAAAATTAATGTTTTGAATTATGGGAAATTGTAAAACTTTGTGTATGGGGATGTAATTATGAAATTTGGGAAGATTCTTTATATTCCCTATATTCTCAAACTAAAAATGGAATTATTGGATGATGCCCATATCTCAAATTTCTCTATGAACCATGGTAGTTTTATGATTTATAGATATTTCAAGCAATATTTCTAGAAGGATAATATTAAGTGGGAAATTTCTTAATATGTATCAAGATGTTTAGTCTGTCAACAGATAAATACTGAAAGACAATATCCTAGATAAATCATGCAACCTTTTCCTATTTCTATATAGAAATGGGATGACATCACTATGTATTTTGTCCCCGAATTAACTAAAACTTCATGAAATAATTATGCAATATGGGTAATTATTAATAAACTTACTAAATTTGTACATTTTCTCGCTATTAGGTAAGATTTTCCACAATATATACTTACAAGACTCTATATTAATGAAGTTTTATGACTTCATAGAGCACCTCTTTCAATTTTTTAATCTTGATCCATGATTTACATTGAAATTATAGAACATTATTCAGAAATAATTGAATAATAAGATTCATTTTAGTACTTCTTATCACCCTCAAACTAACGTTCGGTCATAAAATATGATCCAAAATTTTTAAGATATGTTTAGATCATGCTAACTTGACTTTCAAGGCCTGTGAGATTAGTATTTACCTTTGGTTGAGTTTTCCTACAACAATAGTTTCCATTCAAGTACTCAAAATGGAACCATATGAAGAATTTTATAGAAATAGATGTCATACACTAACATGTTGGAATGAATTTGGTAAAATGAATCATTTAGGCCTAGAAATTGTAGAGGAAATAATTAAAAAGGTAAAGACTATTCAAACACATATCAAAGTAGCACAAATTAGAAAAAAGAGATATGCCAATAACTAGAGGAAAAATTTGTACTTTTAAATGGTAGATCATGTCTTATTAAAGGTATATCCATGGAAGGGTGTTAAAAGATTTATAAATAAAGGGAAACTGAGTCCTAGGTATATTGGAACGTTTTAAATCCTTGAGAAAAATGGAGCTGTGTCTTATCATTTGGTGGTGCCACCTAGATTTTCTAAAGCAAACAATGTGTTCCACATATCTTTATTAAGGAAGTAAATTCCATATCCAATTCATGTCCTCACTCCAAAAGTAATATAATTGAAACTTGATTTATCTTATTGTGATTACTGTATCCAGATTCTAGACACTAAAGAATAGTTGTTGAGGAATTAGATGACTTGGCTGGTGAAGTTAATTTGGTAAAAATCATAAAATTGAAGAGGTGATGTGGGTACCAGATGAAATTATGATAAAGAACTTCCCAAATCATTTTTTAGGTGACACTCTAGAAATTTTGAGGATTAAATTTTATAGGAGGAAAGAATGTAACACTATAAAATCTTATGGCATGTCTCTTTTAAACTCTAATATCTTTGATAGTTTATGCTTCACAAAACACCGAGTTTAAAGTCATAATATATTATTAAATATGATAGTTGGTTGAGGGGAAATACATGATTTTATAAGGTTCCCTTCTGAATTCTTCCAAATAATTTCATCCTTATTTGATGGGAAATACATGATTTTATAAGGTTCCCTTCTGAATTATTCTCGATAAGTAAGCCTAATTTAAGGGAACTTCCCAGTTTCTTACCAATTTTCAAGTGTACTCTGTAATATTTTTTAAGAAACCATTATTTTACTAAAATAACTCATTTTATCATCAAAAAATATTTTTCTTATTTCTTTTTTTATAAAATAATTATTACTTTGTCCGTTTTAAAGACTCTTTAGTATTTTCACTTAAACTGCACTAAAGCGGCTCATTTCCAAAGTTTCTTAAATGATCATTTTAAATTTTTTTACTTTAGTTGGAAATAATTTATGAATAAAATATATTTTTATTTTCCTTATTTTTCTTTTTTGGTATATACATGTTTAAAATCTGATTTTATGACAAATACATATGATTTTTTCTGAAGAACTCTTCTTTCCAATATAATAAGGGTATTTCTCTCAAGTATTCCTTGATGCTTTTATTAGATCATTTTCATCTATTTCAACACCAAATGTTCAAACTTATTATTAATTGGGATTGATAATTTTTTATATCATCTACCATATTTTATTAAATGGTTTGTGATCAGTTTGACTGTGTATGTGTTATCTTGAAACCATTCACCATGTCACTCAAAATGGTTAGTGATTGTGTTTACTGTTTGGAGAAATTTATTTACATTTTGTATTTATATGTTGTTTATGTTTTACCTCATTCATACGAGGAATTCATTGGACTAAGTAAGTTATGGGAAGGTCTCTATCTATCCCCTCGATTCATTGATATGTTTCATGAGACAAAATAGATATAGACTTGGTTGATGCCTTACCCATTTATTTTTAGATATGGATTAGTCTAAGGCTTTAACCATTTTTTTAGATGTCTTGGTTGATTCCTTGACGGTATGTTTCATATGACCAAAATTATGAATTCCATCATTATGATATTAGTAATTGATAATCCATTTGATTATTTGACTACTATAATATCCATGTTTAAGTTTCATTCTCATGTGATTGTTTATATGGCATCATTTAATTAGTTTTATTCATGGTATATTATGCTCAAGATTATGTTTTAAGGGAATGTGTTTTTAGTTATTAACCTTGCCTTATTTTTTATGTTTATGTTGGATTATTCTATATTTCTTACCCTTACTGATCATCAGATCTAACCCCTATCTTATGTTTTATTTTTTCCAGGATGCGAAGATGTATATTACGAATGACTTATAGGGATGATCTATTATTATATGGATGTTTCCAATAAAATTTCTATGTTTAATTTTATTTCAATTGCAATGTAAAAATTATGTTTGTATCTAGTTTTCCAAAGGTACTAGACTATTCAGTCCTTCAGGTTTTGAATTCCTTATTTATTATACCAATGTAATAAAGTAAGTCATCGAATCTGAGATACTGAGGCCTAGGTTTTTATAGTTGGTATCAGAGATATTTTACTAGAAAAATTAAAAAATAGATTTTGAAAATGTGGATTAGGGAACTTAAACCTAAGATAAACTTTGAGGATAAGCATAGAATAACATTCTAGAATTTTGGTAAGGTAGATATTATGGGTGTCTTCCTAGAAATGCATCCCTTTCTAGATACTACAAGTGACATGGTTTTGAAATAGATGTAACTAGTGGTAAAAATTCTAACAAGCTAAATTGGGGATAACTCAATGTAACTTGGGACACGAAAATGGGCCTTCTTATGCACTTGGTTTGACACTCCCAAGGGATATGCTTAGGATAATTCACATTTAATTTAAAAATCATTATGAAGTATTTTTAAGTAAACAAGTACCCAATGAAATCATGTTTATGATTACGAAATTATCTATTCATAAATTTCCAATTAATGTTAAGTGTTTTCCTAGTTCAGAAATTTTGCATTATGATTTATAACATAATTTGGTATATGACATTGTTTAGAAATGGAACCTAGTGGAAGGAATGGAAACTGTATCAATGCACGTATTCCATGTAGGGATTTCACTCCTATGAAATATATTGATGTTGGAGAGGGAATTGAAACTGTAGCTAAGAAACATATAATTATACCAAGACAATTGACTCAGGATATAAGTAATATCCTTACTCCCATGGAGAATCCTGATCCAAAATGTGGTGTAACAATGTCAGAATACTTTATGTGACAACAAACTCAATCATTCAATGGGTCTATAAACCCATTTGTAGCAGATTAGTGAAAAAGTTCCTTAGATAATATATTTCTCACTTTTGGAAGAAATGAAATGGAGAAGGTTATCATGTTAGTTTATCATTTATAATTAGATGCAAAACAATGGTGTCCATTGATTCAAATCACAAAGGAGGAGGAAGAAATTAAAAATATGGAGTAGAAGGATTTTAAAGAAACTTTCTTAGAAAAATATTTTCCTCATAAATAGAAAGTGGATAAGGAGAGACAATTCTTAAGTCTGAAACAAAATAGGATGACAAAATTATCAAGTATGAAGCCAATTATATAAGGTTAAAAAACTTTGATATAGATAACATACATAATCCAAATAGAAATATTGAATGATACTATAATGGGTTAAAACCATTCCTCTGAAGAGAACTGGTCTAACAAAGGTTCTTATCATATGAAGATATAGTCTCATGTTCTATCAATATAGAGAAATAATTATCTAGGTATTATGAATTTAAGGTAAAAAAGGAGAAGAAGTGGGTGGAAGAGCAATGAATGGATAAATGTAAGAATAAAAAAGGAAATTTTTCAAAGTGTGATACTTGTGGAAGGAAAGAACCTGGTGTCTGCTTAAAAGGACAAGGATTTTTCTATAAGTGTGGAGAAAAATCCACCAAGCTAGTGATTTCAAGGGAAATAAATAAGCCACCAATATTCAATGGTACAATTGTAGGGATATGGGATACTAAGAAAATGAGAGTCCAAAGCGTCAATAAAACTTTCCCCGGAAAATTACAATGGATCAAGAATAATCCTATGCATTCAAAATAGTTTAGGTTGAAGTTCCTATTGATGTAGTGGTGTGAACTTTAATCATCTCCTCAAAATTAGCTAAATATTTCTTTGATTCTGTATCATCGCATTCCATTATATCTTCCTAGTTTTCTTTAAAAAATAGATATTTCTAATTCACCATAACAAGGGAGTTATAATTAAATACTCCAAGTGGAAACCTTATTGTAACCAAATATGTGTTGAGTAGTTCCAACTATGACACATAAATGTGATCCAATTGCTGATTTTATCATCATACCTATGGTTGATTTTATATAATCATTGTTATGAACTGGATTTTGAAATATAATGCAAAAAATTATTTCAAATAGAAGGAAATTTTAATTCTTGATGAAGGTATGAAATTTCTTATCTTTATAGGGGATACTTCATCATCAAAAACATATCTATATCCACCTCCAATAGCTCTTCTAAATGAAATTATTGGGGAAGAAGATAAAACATCATCTATTGATGAGGAAATAAATCTTAAAATTAAGACTGTATCTATTATATAGGAAAATATTTATGTATTTCCAATGGATTTACCTAGACATCCACCAGAGTTGGAAGTTTATTTCTCTATTGATTTAATACTTGATAAAATGATGATATTAAAGACTCTTTATAGAATGACAACTGTATAATTAGTGGAGCTAAAGATATAACTAGAGGATTTTTTTAATAAGGGGTTTATTCTCCCTAGTGTTTCTTCATGGGGAGACCCTATTTTATTTATCAAGAAGAAAGATAGATCCATAAGGTTGTGCATCGACTATAGAATAATCAATGCTATTAAAATAAAGAAAAAGTATCCTCTACCTCACATTGATGAATTATTTGATAAAATTCACAGAGCTCAATATTTTTCAAAGATTGATCTTTGATCTAGATATCAATAATTACATGTGAAGAAGGAATATATTCCAAAGACATCATTCCAAACTAGGTATGGACATCATGAGTTTACAGTAATTCCATTTGAACTGACAAATTCACCCTCTGTTTTTATGGATCGAATTAACAGAGTGTTCATGGAATATATTAATGAATTTTTTATGGTATTTATTGATGATATATTGATATATTTCAAATATATATAGACCATGAGAACCAATGGTGGATTGTTATCAAGACTCTTATAAAAAATAGTTATATGGAAAGTTTAGCTGGTGTGAATTCTAGCTTCAAATAGATTATTTTCTTAACCATGTTATCACTAAAGATGGAATCTCAGTTGAAAATTTTAAGAAAAAGGAAGTCCATGAATAGCCAACACCAATGAACATAACCTAGGTACATATTTTCATTAGTTTAGTAGGTTTCTATCCGGGTTTTGTTCAAAACTTTACCCGATTAGCTAACCTGTTAAACAAGCTCACTCATAAAGGGGTTAAGTTCTTATGGAAAAAAGAATGCTAATAATTTTTTGAATAATTGAACAGCATATTAGATAATTCTCAAATATTTACTCTACCATTGGGAAATTGTTTATTTTTTATTTATAGTGATGCATCAAATAAATTACTTGGTTGTGTCCTTATGCAGAATGATATATTTATTTCTTATACATCAAGGAAGTTAAAAAAATCACGAACATAACTATCCAACTCATTATTTTGAGTTAGAAACTATAATCATTACTCTAATGATATGGAGACACTATCTCTATGGTGAAAGATATGAGATATATAAAAATTATAAGAGTTTGAAATATATCTTCTCATAGAAATAAATCAACATGAGGTAAAGATCGTGGCTTGATCTACTCAAGGATTATTATTGATCAACACACTATAACCTGATAATGGAAAATAAGGTAAAAGATGCATTGAGCAGGAAATATCATGGATTTATAAACAAAATGAGGATTGATAGGGATAATATATTTATGGATCTAAAGAAGATGGATAATATAATTATCACGAAAGATGAAACATCACTAATTTTTCAAATGGATTCTAAACCATCTTTATTATAAAGGATTAAATGTTCTCATTCTAATGATGAGAATATAAAAAATAAAATTAATGTTTTGAATGATGGGAAATTGGAAAACTTTGTGTATGGGGATGTAATTATGAAATTTGGGAAGATTATTTGTATTCCCTATATTCTCAAACTGAAAAGGGAATTATTGGATGATGCCCATATCTCAAATTTCTCTATGAACCATGGTAGTTGTATGATTTATAGATATTTCAAGAAATATTTCTAGTAGGATAATATGAAGTGGGAAATTTCTTATTATGTATCAAGATGTTTAGTCTGTCAACAGATAAAGACTGAAAGACAATATCCTAGATAAATCATGCAACCTTTTCCTATTTCTGTATAGAAATGGGATGACATCACTATGTATTTTGTCCCCGAATTAACTAAAACATCAAGAAATAATGATGCAATATGGGTAATTATTAATCAACTTACTAAATTTGTACATTTACTCACTATAAGGTAGGATTTTCCACAATATATCCTTACAAGACTCTATATTAATGAAGTTGTATGACTTCATAGAGCACATCTTTCAATTTTTTAATCTTGAACAATGATTTACATTGAAATTATAGAACATTATTTAGAAATCATTGAATAATAAGATTCATTTTAGTACTTCTTATCACCCTCAAACTGACGTTCGGTCATAAAATATGATCCAAAATTTTGAAGATATGTTTAGATCATGCTCACTTGACTTTCAAGGCATGTGAGATTAGTATTTACCTTTGGTTGAGTTTTCATACAACAATAGTTTCCATTCAAGTACTCAAAATGGCACCATATGAATAATTTTATAGAAATAGATGGCATACACTAACATGTTGGGATGAAGTTGGTAAAAGGAATCATGTAGGCCTAGAAATTGTAGAGGAAATAATAAAAATGGTAAAGACTATTCAAACAAATATCAAAGTAGCACAAATTAGAAAAAAGAGATATGCCAATAACCAGAGGAAAAATTTGTACTTTTAAATGGTAGATCATGTCTTCTTGAAGGTATATCCATGGAAGCGTGTTATAAGATTTAGAAAGAAAGGGAAACTGAGTCCTAGGTACATTGGAACATTTTAAATCCTTGAGAAAAATGGAGTTGTTTCTTATCATTTGGTGGTTCCAGCTAGCTTTTCTAAAGCAAACAATGTGTTTCACATATCTATATTAAGGAAGTACATTCCATATCCAATTAATGTCCTCACTCAAAAAGTAATATAATTGAAACCTGATTTATCTTATTGTGAATATTTTATCCAAATTCTATACACTAAATAATAGTTATTGAGGAATTAGATCACTTGGCTGGTGAAGTTACTTTGGTAAAAATCATAAAATTGAAGAGGTGATGTGGGTACCAGATGAAATTATGATAAAGAACTTCCCAAGTCATTTTTTAGGTGACACTCTAGAAATTTAGAGGATTAAATTTTATAGGAGGAAAGAATATAACACCATAAAATCTTATGGCATGTCTCTTTTAAACTCTAATATCAGAGAACATTCAGACATAAGGTAAGGGATTCTCTCTAAACCTCCATTTTTCATTTGAGTTATGATTTCTCTATCTTTACCCAAATGTAATTATTATTTTTCAAATTAATTATTCTACATTATGGTTATATGTTCCAAACTCATGTATACAGATCATTTCATCTATGTTTGATGGTAAATATATGATTTTATAAGGTTCTATTATGAATTATTCTTGATAAGTAAGTTCAATTTAAGGGAACTTCCCAGTTTCTTATCCATTTTCAAATGCAATACACAATATATTTTAATCCATGATTATTTTCCTAAAATAATTCATTTTATAATTAAAGACTATATTTTTTAATTTTTGCTTTATTAAAAAAATTATACCCTTTTCTATTTTAAATGCTTGTTTTTATTTTCCCATAAATCAAACTAAAGCGGATCATTTTTAAAGTTTCTTAAATGATCTTTCTGCATGTTTTCACTTCAATTGGAAATAATTTATGCCTAAAATATAATTTCATTATCCTCTATTTTCTTTTATGGGATATACATGTTTAAAATCTGATTTTATGACAAATATAAAATATTTTTCCAAAATAACTCTTCTGTTCAAAGTAAAAAAGGGTATTTCTCTCAATTATTCCTTGGAGATTTTATCATTGTATTTTCATAGATTTCAAAAACCTCTATTAAAAATTATTCTTAATTGGGATTGATCTTTTATGATATCATATACCATTATTTTATTAAATTGTTTGTGATCAGTTTGACTATGGATGTGCTATCTTAAAACCATTCCTTTTATTAATTAGAATGGTTAGTGATTATGATTACTATTTATTGAAATTTATTTAAATTTTATATGTATATATTGTTTATGTTTCACCCTATTCATATGAGGAATGCATTGGACTTAGTAAGTGATGTTTAGGACCCACTGTATCCCTTGATTCATCGGTACGTCTCATGAGACAAGATAGATATGGACTTTGCTGAGGCTTTTCCCATTTATTTTCAGATATAGTTTTGGTTGTGGTCTTTACCATTTATTTTCAAATTTCTTGGCCAAGCCCTAGACAGTAAGTTTTAGATATTAAGAATTATTCATTACATCATTATGATATTATTAATTGATAATCAATGTGATTATTCGACTAGTAGAATATCCATGTTTAAGTTTCATTCTCATGTTATTTTTTATATGGAATCATTTGATTAGTTTTCTTCCTTCCATATTATGATCAAGATTATATTTTAATGGAATTTTTTTTAGTTATTCACCTTGAATTATATTTTGTGTTTATATTAGCTTCTATTGTATTACTTATCCTTACTGAGCATCTGAGCTCACCCCTTTCATATGTCTTATTTTTTACAGGATGTGAAGATGTGTATTATGAATGGACTATAAGGATAATAAAGGAGTTTATTTATATTTACAATAGTATTTCTATATTGAATTTCATTTTATTTTATAATGTGAAACTTATTTTTGTATCTAGTTTTCTAGATCTAATAACAAATTTGGTCCTTTAGGATTTGAATTCCTTTTTTATCATACTAATGAAATAAAGTATGTAACCAGATTCAGGCTACCGGGGTTGGGGACTTTACAACTTAAGCATCTAAGGTAGAAGCATGAGGGGTACAAGAGCTATTAGTTATGATTTAGCTGAATATGTAGGTCGTGGTAGAGACATTGGGGACCATTAGTGGGGTCAGTGTCCTGTATCTAGTAAAACTCCCTAGGGATTTTGGTCCTCTATTAGTTTGTCTTCAAAACAGGTGTATATAGTGGAGATTCTAGATGTAGAGCTGGTTGGGGAGCTGAATATAGTTAGAGGAACTTTTTTGGTGTGAAAATGTTATTTTTGTTTTGTATTTTTCTGATTTTGTTGTATGAGGTGCACTAATTTTGTTTTTTGGAATAACTATGAGTTGGTTAGTATGTTGGAGTCAGTTATTATGTTATATATATATATATAAGGTGTGTTATAATCGAGACTTATTATAGGCATCGATGTGATGCGTATATGTATGAGATGCTTGGCATCCAAATTTTTATGGGAATCCATATTTATATATGATTCATAACTATTATTGAGAATTTGTTCATTTGCATGATTTATGGGCATCTGATGAGATGCGGGATTTTATGGGTGTCGGGTACGGAACAAGTACCTTTGGAATCTGATGATATGTGAGTCTAGGACGGGTTTCAACTGTGAAACGGGAAGGATTTGAGAACCTGATGAGGTATAGGAATAATATTGTTCCATCGAAGGAATTTTGAGTCTAGGAATTTTCATCAGAGCAAAAGTATGCTTTTTTGGGGTTGGGAAGTTACTAGGTAGGTAAATCCTATGGTGGGGTGTGCCTTGAGGGGATTTGGACTGTGACTTGATGACTAGGGTGGAGTGGGTTTATTTTAATGATATGGGTATGTTCAGTACCATATTTGGGTAAACCATGATATCTTGGGTTTGAGATGTGTTAAGGTAAGGAGATTATAATGTCATGGATTTCTTAATGGGTTTTTTCTGGGTAATTTTGAACTTTTAAGTTTCAATGGAAGTACCAAGTGTTCGAGTAAAAACTAGAGGAAGATCAAGGGTGTGGGATTTTGAAAACAAATCTAGCTAGAAATACATACCATGTAACACTTACATGATGTGTAATTCATTTACACGAATTGCATCAGGGAATTAAGGCTTGGGGGTAAAACCTAATGAATTCAGAACATGTAACTGGGTTACAAGTCATAAACCTAATACATGATGTGTTCTATTTACATGTCACTTATGTTGTGGAAAATGTATTTTTTTTGATCCATAGGGGGGTCAATCCCCTAATTTATTTTCTTTTCTTCCATATAAGAGAAAGCACCCAAGGTGCTTGCACACCTCTCACTTATTCTCCAAGGAATCTTGATATCACCACTGTTTGAGATCTGATCTTTGATATGTAGGTGGCTACAGGCTCATCTCAGTATGCCCTTAATTTTTATAGCCTCTTTTATTTTTTTCTTTTTCCATATAGTACACTAAATATGTGTGATCCGTCTTACCCTATTTTCAGGGTGTTCATCATAAACCCTGATTTCTTCTAATTTGGCTTGAGTTAGATGCTGATGTCAGAAAAACAAGCATTAGTCATAAGGTAGGTGGTTTCTAGATTTATCCTATAGTTTTTTTGGTGTTTTGTGGGTGCACTCTATATGCGCCATGTGAGATAGCCGAGCATGACCATAATAATTCATATTCTTGTTTTTAAATAAATTAATTAATGTTATGGGATGTTGTTGGGTATTCCCCTGAACTTTTATGCATGATAATATAGGTGAGGGTCTTTGGAACACTTGGTAAGGATAGTTCGTGTGTGTTTTAAATAAATTAAATTGTTTATATTTAATTTCTTGGTTCCATAGGGACGTTCCAGACTTAGCATGAGGATTGAGGTGATGATGGTCACCTGGATTAAAGCAATATAGTTCATCTGGTGGGTAGGGGATCTAGATATATTCACATGGGTGATATTGATCATAGGTTAAGGTGACATGGTCATCGGGTTGAGGAAATTTGATCATCAGGTTGAGGGTTTGCTTCTCGATGCTTGAGGTGTTGAGAACCATAGAGAAGAGAAACATGGTCATGGGGCATGAGGTTCCACGATTATGTGTCTTAGTTATTTATTGGGTTAATTTTTCTCACTATTTACTTTCCAATGTTCCATTGGAGTCATGTGTACAAAGATAAGACATAGATCAAGGTGGTTTTGACCACTTGTGTGGGTGGATGTACCCATAGTTTATACAGCTTAGGTGAGGGTGTTTACTATTTAAGTTGCTATGGGTGATCATCATATAAAGTAATGTTGATGGTGATGGACTATCGGTTGAAGGTGATGAGACCATTGGTTGGGGGCTAAGGCTCGATATGATACCAAAAGTCGTGGGAAAAGATATTGGGATGATGGATTTCATCATACCTCAGGACGTAAATTATTGAGATGATGGTTCTTATTTATTGGAGGGAATATATCATTGTGCCTCAGACATCAGGTTTTAAGTCTATGGGTACTTTTTATGTAAGTTCTTATGGACTAGGTACTCATTGAATGGGTGTGCAGTATATATTCTGGTTCTGATCTTATGGGAATGTGGTATCAGTGACTTTATTGGAGGTGTAACCTGAGGGTTCACCCGGGACACAATTTCATCAGGGGATTCCTTGGGATTTATTACATGGATACTATCCACTATAGTTATATATATAAGTATAGGTTTTTTATGCTATATAAATAAATAGGGGCACATATTCATTGACTTTTGGGGATGGCCAAAGTTGGTAGAGTGATTCCTCGTAGCTGTTTAGTACAAAGGGAAGGGGTAATTTATATGATGTGAGTATGATATTTTATTTATATTTTGATACACCTATATTATCTTGAATTTAATACAAGAACATGTTGGTGGTGGCCTATTGAGATTTATTCTCACACCATACACAGGCCTCTCATGATGTGTGCAGACTTTATGTCTCTACGATTAGGTAAGGGACTGAGCTCAGGAGAAAGGCCTTAGTGGTCAAGTAGGAAATTTTTCATGGTATGGATGGAAAGGAAATTTTGAGGTTCTTTCATTAACTAGAGTTTACTTTGAGTCATCTTTTTTTCAATATGTTTATGTATGTATGTAATAATGGTCATCCATGGGTGAGCCTTCTGATTATCTATTTTTTATAACATTATATTCCATGTTGTGTTTTGGTGTCTAGAAATGCTATTTTTATTTGAGGCATGCCTATTACTATGGATGGTATTTATTTATGCATCTACTATTTAATTTTATTATAAATACTACATTATGGTCTTTATTTCACTATTGTATACACATTGACCATTATAATTATCATCATATGAGGGTACATACTTTCCATTATCACCTCTTTACACCTTCACTGTCAATCAGAAACCTTCAGTGTACGGGGATTCATGCCTAAGGCCTAGTGTTAAACTATCCTAGAGAACCAATTAAAGTGAAATTTGGGTAGGGTTTCTACATAAACCTTAAGAATAATGAGTATATAACAAAATAGATAGAATTTAAGAAATAATAAAAATTTATTTTTCCTAAATATAAGTTCATACATATACAATATTGATCTTAAACTGGGATTAGAAAAGTAATTATTACATATTTGGTAAACATTGAATAAAAACCCATAAAATGAAGAACATGATATGGATTTTTAAATATCTTCTATTTAATAAAATTTATGATAAAAAAATTGTCCATAGTTTAGTATATACATGTAACATCTTCCCCTTTTCTAAGGTCACTGAACAATTCTCAAACCACTAGAGTCGCCACTAAGAACACACATGCGCCTCCCCAAATGCCAGAGGCTACCAACTAGATATGAGGTTTTAGGTTAGTAGAACGGGGAAACATTTAAACCCCAAAATTTTATGAGCATTTGTTTTGAAATAAAAAAAGAAATATTAGATAACTTTCCTTACACCCAACCTTGAGTCTATATGAACCATTATATAGTAAAATGTTGCAACATAGTCTCTAAATTGATAGGTATGAATATTAATAATCACTCTATATAAAATATTTAAAATGGTTTTTATTAATTCAAATATATTTATTAATTCATAACAAATAAGTAATCAATTTTTAGTATAGTCATTTTAAGCATCAAGAATATGTCTTCTACAAAAATGGTTTTTACACAAAAATTATAATTAATTTGTACCATTTTTATAAATTTTATTTTAGGAAATTGATATCATTTTTAAAATAATAATGTCAATATAATCTTAGGGTTAATTTTAAGCATTTTTTTAAAAAGATTTATTTTTTAGTGAATAATGAAAATACCGATTTTTTTAGAATATATTATACATTTTCAAGTAAATGTCCAATTATGTTTCAAATTTGATCTTAAATTAACCCAAGACAATTTAATTATAAATAATCTATTTAGTTAAATAGTAAATATAATTATAATTTATTTTTGTAGAAGTTAATTTTTTAGATAAAATCACATTTTTCAAAACAAATGTGTTCTTATGCGCACAATATGTTTTTATATTAATAAATTTATTGAATGTGTATTTATTAATGTTTTTAATAAAATATATTTATTATGTATTCAGTATAAATTTTTAACATTATTTAATTTTTTTATAAGGCAAGTAATGGAATTAAATAATGTTTTTCTCTTAAAAAGTCATTTTTCAATAACATATTTTCATTGTAGTTTTCATGCTTAATTAAAATTAAATTCTTTAATATATATAAATTGGATCTTGAAAATTTTATTTTATATTTTTAATAATAATAATTAATATAATATAATAAGTTAAACTTAATTTTTTTTAATAGTGAATAGTGAAGACAGTAAAATTTGGTTACCACGGTTAAGGTTAAAATGGGTTTATCGAGGGGTTAAACCATGAGGTAAGGGTAGTATTTCCACTAAAAACTGTAAAATTATTAATTTTTTAAGTTATTTAAAGAATAAATTATTTTATATATTAAATAACTATCCATTTGGTTCCACTTTCCCATGAAATTGGCTCTAAATCATTGAAATATTTTAAGAAACTATATTTGAGCCTCTCCCCTAACTTATAAAAGGGTGTCGCTTCTCCACCATTATTCACACCATTTATACATTATATATTATAAAATAACTAATAAAAAAACTTCCAATAATACTTACCATATTTCTATATCTACTTTTAGTCTCCTAATACCAGTTCATCAAGGCTTGAGTAGTATGCTAAAAGAGGTCTCTCAAAAAAGAGGTATAGATCTAAACCAAGCACTTTGAATATTATTTCTTCTTCTAATTCTCATAAACTTTTGGTATCTATAAAAATATGATGAATAAAGTATCATAAATATACTAATATTTTATTATTATTATATAAAAACTATTTAAAACCATTTTTAATGCAGTGGTAGATGAAAGTATCGCTTGTGTGTCTGTATGGACTACCACCTCCACGTAGCAATATGACTCATTTTCCACCACCATCATTCATCAATTTTCATTATTATAAATTTAATTTATATATATTATATTTATTTTATATTAATTATTATTTAATAATTAATTAATATTTTCCTTTCTTTCATTCCATCCATCAAAAAATGGAAATGTCACTTGTGCGTATATACAAATTATCGTCTCCAAATAATGATTTAATTCATTTTTCATCACCAGTTTATATGAATGGTTATAAATATGTATATAATTAATATATATGATATTTATATCATTATTAATATTATTTATATTAACTAACCATGTTCAAAGTTCACAGATTATAACCACTAAACCAAACAAACATGAAAATTAAAGGAGTTAACACCCAAATTAATGATGATAGCGAAAGATTACTAATGAATAGGTGATAAAATGTTATAAATAAAACATGCATGGTATTATATGAATTATTATGGTTCTATTATAGAATTATAATAAAATTAAATTTATTTTACATGTGGTTATAGAGTTTATTAAGCAATACATACTTGAGGAGAGGCTTTTATGTTACAATCTCATTTTTATCGAGATTATTTAAGATTAAATTTTATGTTGATGAAATAACATGATATAACTCTCCCAATTTTCATGTATTTTCCTATAATATGGTTATATCTATAGTTTTAATGTTTTCCATTCATTTTCCTCTCCATAAGTACTCAAGAGACCAAATTATTTTAAGTAAAACCAACCATTCTTTCTTTTCAGTCAAGAATATTTTCTTTTGTGTCCATATTTTCATTAAAATATTTTCAAGAATATTTTTACTATTCTAAATATTTGTATTAAATTAATCTTTAACCATGTTTGAATTTCAATAATTTTTTTAAATTAATCATCTTTTTATTTTCTGAATAAGGTGTTTTTGACTTTTTACCAAAAATATGAAATGATTTTTTTGTTTAAAATAAACTAAATGAATGAATTTACCCTACATCATGAATACAATTTTATTTATAAAATTATTTATATTTTTTATTTTTTATTTTTAAATAAAATTTTTTCCATAATAGTTTGGAAATTTTTATATTCAAAATAAGTGACTTCTAAAAAAAACTTTTTCACTCTTGATATGTTCTGGTGATATTTTAATGGAATTTTTATCTATGACGGCATAATTTGATGTTTCTTATGATTTAGTGGGGAAATTATCAAATGTTACCTTAATTATTCCATCTCTATATATTTTGTGATTATGATGATGAAATTTTTATGAAACTTATATCTGTTCCATGGGTTATTATTTGATGATATGATTAATGTTTTTTGATCTTGTGGAACACATATGTATGATTTTAATTATGTGATGGGTAGGCCCATAATGATATAAACCTTCATTTAATTGGGTAAATAAAGATATATCATGATATAATGAGTAATTTAATTGGGATTCAACCTATTTTAGTAAGGTACTTTATCCAATAATATAGTCTTAGGAGAAAACCTTGAAAAAATAAATAATGGAATGGGGAGTGAACCCGATACACTATGAAAGTGTTGACAGTGAGAAATGGATAAATAAATGGTTTTATATGATTATTTTTATTCCAAAAACATATTTCTTATTATTATTATATGTTTTCATGGATCATTATTGATTATTTATTATTCTTCACTCTTCTTTTTTATGTCATTTTTTATAAAACATTTTTCCAAGTTTCTTGATTAAATACCTTTGACTAGTTGGGTATGATAATTGTAAGTCTTGAGCATGTTACAATACCCTTATTCTTATCTTATTCTCATGTATGTTAATTTTTTGATATTTATTATATTTAGCCTTATTGATCATTTGATCTCACCCTTATTTTTTCTTTCCCTAGGTTTTGAATAAAGGTTTTGAGTATGATATGTATAAAAAGTATTCTAGTTGTGAATAAATTAATCGGGAATATTGTAGATATTTTTTGTACCTTTTTTTTAAATATCCATGTTTTTAATGACATTAAACCTCTATAGTCCTTAGGAATGTATTATTGTAAAATTTATTTAATATTTATCTAAAATCATATAATATTTATGTATGAAAAAGTATTGGTTGTTATAGTTGGTATTAGAGGAAAGGTTTAGTAACTTATGGAAACTAGTATAGTGGATATTTGGGGAGAATTTTTAGAATACACCTAAGCATAGAAGAAAATACAAAGTTATGGTAAATAAAGGCTTGTGGTTTCCCTAAGAAAATATATCCCTATATGGATGCTTTAAGTGGAAGTGGTATTGGTACAGATTCATCTTAATGTAATAAACCAGAAATGATTTGGTTGAGTATGTCTTGACCATCATTCGGGTTCACGTTGAATGGGCCCTTACTATGTACTCGGATTTACATGCCCATGGGGTATTATTATGTTAATTAAAATTTTCTTTAAGATCCACTAAAAATAATTTTAATAGATAATGACCACGAATAACCTTGGTTAAACCAAATTTGTCAAAGATAGAAATGAAAGTGTCATGATTTAAAAATATTATAAATTATTTTCATGATTATTTGTTTTTCCATATATGATTATTTTTTCTCATATTATTATTTTTGGTTTCATTCATTGGATGGTATTAAATGGAACTATGTTAATACTAAATGCGATGAAAAATGAAATTATTGTCCCTCTAAGAAATTGAATGGTATGGGAGATAGAATTAAGAATCTTTTTTCTATTCCTATAAAAATTTCTCATTATGTGAATCATTTTTTTCATCCAAATTAGAAAAAATATGGAATAATGTACTTTTGAGTCCTTAATTAGGAAACATCCACCTTATTTTAGTGTGTTTTTCAATCCAATAATTATTGAGAAATAGACCAACACCACTAAAAATATATTTTTGATTCTTCAGTGCTTGGAAAATGAAAAGGTTATGTTATTTATTTATCATTTGGAAGCTAAATTGGATCAATGGTGGACTCTAACAAGAATAATATACAATGGGTATAAATTTAATCCATGGTTCGGGGTTAGTTTAGGATCTTATTGTTTAATAATTACTTTCCCCATATTCTTTATATGAAGATGGAGAAGAAATTCCATGAAATTAAGTGGAGGGATTATGAATCCATTGATAAATATATGGAAATTTTTACAATACTTGAGAGGTATGATTACAGTATTATTATTTAATTTGAAAATAATATTGATAGATTCTTTAGTGTCTTAAAACAAAGTCTTTCAATGGTATTATCCATAAGAGACTTCATTAGCAATGAAGAAAACCTTCTTTGTGTTATAAAGGTGGAAATATAGATTAGAGTGACTTATAAATCTCATGGTTTTGATAATAAAATAAATATGGAATTCAAATGAAAATTTAATAACAATAATCATGGAGGGAAGAATATAAGTTTTCCTTTATTCCATAAGTGTGGAAAAAGCATAGAGGAAATTATCTTAAGAGGACTGGTAAATGTTTTAATTGTGTGAAAGTATCTCATTGGGAAATTGAATTCGGAAGTAATAATTAGAAGTTATTTAACAATTAAAATATAGAGAAATATCCAAAGAATGCACCACCCACGCTTAAATTTTGTAATTTAAAACAGTATGTACATTATGCCAACTGGTTCTTGAATATGAGGGTTAATGAAAATGATTCATTTCAGTAGCCTCTTAATATTAGAGACAAAGGTAAATCTAATGTGATCACTATTTTCGATGTGGGGTGTGATAATGAAGTATTATAAGGTGTACATACTATAAACTATAGAACTTATAATTTATTATTTGATTCTATATATACCCACTCTTTTATATCTAAAAAAATTACTAAGGATATCACATTACCACCTTAATGACCTGATGTTGAAATAGAAGTAAAAAATCTTAATGGTATGATTATCATATCTGAAGCCTATGAATCTTCCCCAATTGAAGTTTGTGGGAATTTTCTTCCGTAAAAACTTTTTATTGTTCCTCTATTTGTATTTGATGTGGTTCTGGGTATGGATTATTATTCTTTATATAATTCTCATGTCAATTTCTGAGGATGGGAAATCATATTTGATATTCTAAACCAACATATTATTGTCTTCTGTTGCAAGGATAATTGTGAACTAGTAATGGAAATTATATCCATTTCATGGGTATTTATTCCTATTCAAAGTGAGAATTTTTCTCCTATGGTTAAGGAGAAAATAAGCATTGATTATATACCTATTATATTATAGCTTGTTAATGTCTTTATAGAATAGTTTCTATAAATCATGAAGTTGATATTTCAATAGAAATCATTCCAAGTTCTACACCTATTTCAAAGACACCATATAGAATGACATTGATTGAGTTTCAAGAATTTAAAAAAGAAAATCCAAGATAATCTTGATAAGGGATTCATTCGTCCAAGTGTTTTCTCATGAGGAACACCTATACTTTTTGTTAATAATAAATATGGATCAATGAAACACTTTATTAATTATCAATAACTTTACAAGATCATGATCAATAAAAATTATCATCTACCCTATATTGATGATTTTTTGATCAATTACAAGGAGATAAATATTTTTATAAGATTGATCTTAGATCTAGATACTATCATATGAGGTTCAAAGAATACATACCCAAGACAACTTTCTGCTTAAGTTATGGACACTATGAATTTATAGTGACCTCATTTGGTCTTACTAATTACCCTAGTATATTTATGGATTTAATTAATAGTCTTTAGAGGTTACCTTGATCATTTTGTTCTGGTCTTTATAGATTCCAATATAATATATTCTAAGATCAAGGAATAGAATGAATATCACTTAAGGATTTTACTAAATACCCTAAGGAAGGAGAAATTGTGTGAAAATTTTACCAAGTGTGAATTTTAGAAATAGAAGGTTTCGTTTTTGGGTCATTTAATCTCAAGAGAGGGTATATCAATGGATCCAACAAAGACATAAGTTATTTAACATTGTCCTAAACCAACCAATGTGACTGAAATCCATAGTTTTCTTGGATTAAATGGATATTATGGAAAAAATTTTAATGATTTATAATGGATATCTAATCTATTCACCATGTTAACTCAGAAAGGACTTAAGTACTTATTATACTGATGAGTGTTAATAAAACTTCAAGGAATATAAGAGAAGGTTGGTTAGTTCACATTTTCTCACACTACTCTATAGTTTATAGGGGTTAGGGATTTATATTGATTCATTAATGAAATATATGTGATTTTTTCTCATGTACAATGATATAGTGATATCTTATGCATCATGCCAAATTCGTATTTATGAGAAAAATTACTAAACTTGTGATTTAGAGTTAGTAGCAGTCATACTTTCATTAAAGATATAGATATAATATCTTTATGGAGAGTGGTGTGACATATAAAATGATAATAAAAAATTAAAGTATATATTCACTTAGAATGAGTGGAATATGTTCCAAATAAGACAGTTTGATTGAATTAATGGTTATGACTACTCAATACACTAACGCCCTAGGAAAGATAATAAGGTGGATAATTTTTTGAGTTGAGTATATCATGTAATATTATATATAATGAGGATCAAAAAAGATACAATATTTATGGATTTTCAAATTATGGACACAAAAACCTCAATAAAGGAGAGAAATATTATCTTCCTCAAATGAGTGTCCATCCTTCTATCCTTGTAAAGATTAAAGAGGTGTAAAAGGAGGATATAGAGCTTCAAAAGAAGGTTGTAAATATTATTGAGTCAAACTGTGATTGTGATGAAATGATAAGGTATAGGATCTGAGTATATGTACCATAAAAACCATACATAAAAAAGAAACTATTAGAAGAATCTCATATCTCAACATTATCCATTCATACTAGAAGTATAAAGATGTATAGAGTTATGAGAAATAATTTCTTATGAGATAAATTGAATAAGGATATTGTGGATTATTGAACTCAGTTCATGTTATGTCATAAATTTAATTCTGTAGGATAGAATTATAAAGGTATGTCACAACCAATACCTATACGAGAATGGAAATTTGAAAACATCCACATGGATTTAATTTTTGAACCCCCAAAACATCTAAATTCCATAATGATATTTGGGTATTAGTTGGTCACCTTATAAAGTTAGTTAAATTAATTTCTATTAGAAAATATTTATCTCTTGATTATCTTTCTAGGATATACATTGAGGAATTTTTTAGGTTACTTGGGGTAAAAAAATATTGTATCTGATCAAGATATGAAATATACCATGAAGTTTCGGAGAAGTGTTCTAGGTGCTTAGGATATAGAGTTTTTTTTTAGTAATAACTATCATCCTCAAAAATATGGTTAGTTATAGAGGAATATTCAAACCCTAGAGGATATATTGAGATCATGTTATTTATATTTCAAATCTGGTTGGTTTCAACACCTTTCTCTAGTCAATATTTCTTACAACAATTTCTTTCACTCAAGTATTTAGATGGATCCTTATGAATCCCTCTATGGAAAGAAGTGTATAAAATTGAAATACTAGAATGAATTTGGAGAAATAAATATATGAAGAAATTATATATCAAAGGAAATTTCAAAGGAGGTTTGATCCATTCATTAGCATATTAATGTACCTCAGATTTGATAAAAGAGTTATGTTGAAAAGCATCGATGGGATCTAAAATTATATGTTGGTGAGAAAGTTTTCCAATGAATTTATTATTGAAATATGGTATTAGATTTATAAATATGGGAAGTATAATCCCTAGGTATATTTTCCCTTTTCAAATTACTGATTGAGTAGGTATTGTAGCTTATCTCTTTGAACTCCTACCAAAACTCTCTCAATTCCATGATGTGTCCTTTGTATTTCTCTTTAGGAAGCACAAAACTGATCCTTCACATGTACTGAAATAAAAATTTATATATCTATACCGTGATAATTCCTATAAATAAAAAATTAGTAAAATATTAGATCGTAGAGATAATTTTTTTCGAACAAGACTACTCACCAGGTTAAAGTTCTTTAGAGGAATCATAAATTTGGGGTCATTACCTGGAAACTCAAGGATGTGATGAATTAGAGATATCCTAATTTTTTTGAACTATAGTGATGTAATTTTGATATAAATATTATTTTTCATGGTGGTAAAAAGTAACACCCTATTATTTTATATGTATTTCCTTTTAAATATACCTTGAAGTATTGAATAGCATGCCTTACACATAACCCTGAGTTGATATGAACTATTATATAGTAAACAGTTATAGCCTAGCTGTTAAATTAGAAGGTATGAATAATAACAAACACTTTATAAAAAATATGTATAAAGTTTTTTATTAATTTAAATATATTGATTAATTCATAATAAATAAATACTTAATTTTTAGTAAAGTCATTTTATGCTTTAAAAATATGTTTTCTTCAAAAATGTTTCTTATCACATTTTTCCCATGAAATTTAAAATTGATTTATATAATTTTTATACATTTTAATTGATGAAACTAATAAAATATTTAAAATAAATATGTCAATATTATCTTATGGTTATTTTTATATCTAAAAATATCTATTTTCTCAAGGCCTTTGGGCCACCTTAAGGCCTTAGGGCCACCCCAAGGCCTTCGGGCCACATGAATGCAGGCCCTAGACACACTACCAAAAAGGATCAGCCACAAAAGAGGATTCAGAGCAGGTGCACTCACCAGAGCAGATCCAAATGGATTTTCAGAATGAGAGGGTATGGCTATGCCATCGGTACCAGTATGTGCTTGCATGGGAAGCCTAGCCAGACGGTCATGTAAAGGTGGAGAGCTACTATTAGGATCCAGATGCTGGGGAGGGGCATTTCCATGTAGATAGTATGGTTGAATTCCCTAATACCTTTGGTTCATGTAATCTCCAAAGCATAAGGGCCATGTAATCTCTGATCCTATGGGCCTTATAAGGGTTCCCCTTCATCCCTTGAAAGGGGGTAATCAAAAAATCAATAAAAAATAAAGGCCTTCGGTCCATTCAGGCATGAAATGTGTTTTTATCATAATAAAATAATTTAATCTCTATTAATTAATGGTTTTAAATAAATTTATAGATTATATATTCAATATAATAATTTAACATTAATTTTATGGTTTTTATAAGGTAAGTAATATATGTAAACTAAGTTTTACACTTAAAAATTTACTTTTCGAAAATAGGTTTTCATTTCAGATTGAGCACTTAATTAAAATTAAATTCATCCACTTATATAAATTGAATTAGGTAAAATGGATTCCATATTTTTATTATTCATAATTAATAAAATTTAATAGCTTCCACTTAATTTTTTTCATAGTTAATAGTAAAATAATATAATATTTTTTTCTATGGTTAATGTTTAAAATGAGTTTACCAGGGGGATTAAATAGTGAGATATGGGTAGGATTGAAACCCAAACCTTCAAAATTCTTATTGTTTGAAACTTTCTCAACCTTATATTATCCTACATTATAATACCTATCCATTTGGATCCACATTCCAATGAAATTGACCTTAAATCATTGAAATATTTTAATAAATTCCATGTGTGTCCCTGACATCACTTATAAAAGGTTACCACTTCACCTCAAATATTCACACCATTTAATACATATATATTAAAAAATACTTACTCTAAAACTTTACTACAAAAATTTCCTTCAACCTAGATCTTATGGTCTTATATTAAGACCAATACTTCATGGCTTAAGGATTAAGACAAAGGAGGTCTATTAAATAATAGGTATCATATCATAAATATTCTAAGATATAATTATTATTATGGAACAACCATTTACCACTTTTTTCTAGTCCAATGTTAGATGAAGGTATTTCTCATGCGTATGTGTGGATTATTGCCTCCGTATAGAAATATGACTTATTTTCCACCACCACCATTCATTGTTGGTTATTTTTATATATTTAATGTTTATATATGATATTTATTTTAATAAAAGTTCTATTTAATTATGAATTAATATTTAAATTTCCTTTGTTCGATCCATTAAAAATTTTAAATGTAACCTGTTCGAACATAAGGACTATCATCTCTACATAGTTATATAATTCATTTTTCATCATCGCATTGTATAAATGGTTATAAATATAAATATATATATATATATATTATTTATTTCATGATATATATGAGGATCTATGATCAAAGTGCAAGGACCATAACCACTAAACCAAAGCATACATGAAAAACAATCCAATTAAAACTAAAAATTGTAATGATAATGAAAGATTATTAATGAATGGGTGATAAGATATTATAATTAAACCATAAATGGTATTATAAATATGATTATGGTTCTATTATAGAATTATAATAAATTAAAATTTATAATATAGGATTTTAAGAGCTTATTAAGTAATACAGACTTAAGATAAATATTTTATGTTACGATCTCATTTTTACCTATATTATTTATGATTGATTTTTCTAATGATTAAATTATATGATATGTTTTTAAAAATTATTTTGTATTTTCTTATTCTATGTTTTTTTCTAGAGATTCAATTTTTTTTCCTTTCATTTTTCTCTCTTTAAGTACTCAAGAGACTAAAAGAATATTTTTAAGTAAATTAGATCATGTTTTTATCTTTGGTCAGGGATATTTTCTTCCATGTCCATATTATATTTAAAAAACATTGAATTTTTTTTACAATTATCCATGAATTTATTAAATTTATTTTTACCCATGATTTAATTTCTATAAAAAAATTAATTAAATCTACATTTCATTTTTTCGAACCGGGTTCATTTTTACTTTTACCTAAAATAAGAAAGGAATTTTTTCTTTAATATAAACCATATGAACGATATTCCCAACCATCATGAATAGTATTTTATTTAAATATTTCTATATAGTTTTTATTTTTTCTTTTAAATTTAAATTTTTTACTTAATATTTTAGAAATTTTTAGATTCTAAATAGCTCATTTTAAATAAAATGGGTATTTTCTTAAAGAAATAATCTAGTGATATTTTATGGGTAGTTTTATCTATAAAAAAATAATTTAATGTTTCTTATGATTTAATGTGGATATTATGAAATTTTTTCATATTTATTATTTCTCTTTATGGTTGATGATTATGATGATGAAATGTATATGAAGCTCATATCCTTTCCATGGGTTATGATTTGATGTTATGATAAATGTTTTATGATATTCTAGTACACATATATATGGTTTTCATAATGTGATGGGTGGGAATGAAATTAAATAGTCTTAAAATGCATTGGGTAAATAATTATATCTCCTGAGATAATAAGAACGGTAATGGGGATTGAACCTAGTTTAGTTTGGAACTTATCCAATAAGATAGTTTTGTGAGTAAAACTTAACTAAGGAAATGATGGAATGGGAAGTTTACCCAATCCACTATTATATTATTGGAAGTGATACTTGATTTTTTATATGTTTATGTGAATAATAAAAAATTATTTCTTATGCATATGATATGTTTTCAGGGATCATGATAAATTATTGATGATTTCTCACTCTTATGTCTTATGTCACTTTTTTTTTAAACCCTTATAGAATCTTTCTTGATTAATGTTATTTAATTTATTGGTTATGATTATTGTAAATATTGGAATGTTCTCATACCACTATTCTTATCTTATGATCACTTTTGATCAATGATTGATATATCTTATATTTATCCCTACTGACCATATGATCTCACTCATTCTTATGTTTCCCTTCTCTCTGTTATAAAGAAAGGTTTTGTAAATGACATATCTAAGAAGGGTGCTAGTTATGAAGAACATAATCAGGAATGATGTAGATATTTTTTGTGTTAGTTGTTTACATATCCAAGTTTCCATATTCACTAAACTTCTATGTTCTACAGACATGTATTATTGTGTAATGTATCAAATACTCATCTAAAATGATGTAATATTAATGTAGGAAAATTATGGGCCAATAAAAAATTATACCCCCATATTAGAGTTTATAATGACATAAAAAATAATCAAACATTATCCATAAAAAACCTGTCATATTACATAGAAGTAAATAAATCATAGTCATCAATAATAATAAAATACAGTAAGTAGACAGTCATAAAATGATGATCTCCCACTATTCCTATCACTTATAAAAATAAATAAAATTGATAAAATTGTATATTAGTATCCACTATTTTTTATGATAATTAATTCATCTAAATATTTTATTTCATATAAGCTATCCCGCTCGATTAAGATACTACATGACACTCGGGATGGACCCAACCATTCTTCAACCAATGTCGGAGTGTCTATGATCACATCATGTAATCATGCCAACCAATATATGAGCCCTAATAAATTCCAAGGATAAATTCCTAGGAAATAAAAATTAAATATGAGTCGAATCCAATGAGTGTGCCCAAGGAATTCCAACTCAAATAACCAAGAGCTGAATCCAAGGAGTGTGTCCAAGGCATTCAAACTCTAATACCAAGCAAGTTGAATCTAGGGATTCAATTCAATTCATTCCAACTCGAATAACCTAGAATATAAATACTAATAGTTTTTTTAAGGTATTATATCCTATATAACCAGTGAGTTAAATACAAGAAGTGTGTCCAATGCATCCCAACCTGAACAACTAATAACTTGGTGAACTGTGAATCCCACCATATAGATCTAAATACCATATGTAAGATATATGAATCCATGTTTCTATATCAACATCAATAAATAGATACTAGGAGTATGTACTAGTCATCCCATGTATATCAATACATCTCGGTGGTAGTGATTCCCACCCACAACATCTCCTGCAATGTGTCTAAATGGGGTCAACCATCTACCTGAACGCATCCCAAAACCTAAGGTTGACCACTCTAGTGCATGACCAATCATATTCACAAACACAAGCGGAACATATTCGATGTGGTTTCTTGGTTAATCCCACAATCATCACTACATTTTTTCTATATGTACCCTCTCTAGGGTTAACATCTCACTGGGGAACCCTCTAGGGTCTACTATATCCAATGATCGGTAAGACACCCTACCTAGATTCCTCTATCTCAAACACATATCATGGGTTGAAACTCGCCAATTGAAGGGAATCACCTACCTTGACATCGTCAAAGGTTTCATATGCCTCCTAGGAAAGCCTCACAATGGATATGTATTCATGCCCATTCCCTTTCCAAGTCACTATAGGTCAGTTCGAAAACCAAACCTAAAAATCAAATCTACTCAGGGATTACCCACCCCAACAATCACATCTTAGTAGGAGAGGAACACTCACTCAATGATCATATCAATTAAACCAAAGTATATAAAGCCTCTCAAAGTTACCACATGGACAAATACTTAGGTCATTCATATCAACATGTCACTCACCTCTACCTATAGGTCTCTAGATTCTACTACTCTTGGGCCACTACATTTGGTTAATTTAATATTATTGGAAACTTTTAGGGTCAATACATCTCAGGGAACACATGTATCATCAAAACCTCGTCCATAAATGGCCTAGGGAATCAATCTAGATCACATGGGTCTGTCATGACCCTTGGAACATTGTTCCATCAAGGCATTTTATTTTAAATAAATAATAATTTAAAATAAAAGGTTATACCACCTTCAATTGTGAGACCACATAATAAATACCATAAATAAAATTCATAATAACATATGGGATTTATGAAGGACCACCTACCTCAATTATGAGCCATTTATTTTTTTAATTCACCAAACAACAACACTTCTTAGCCTCATCCAAGTCTAATGGCCATCATTCAAATCACTTAAGGCCCCAACTCATGGAAACACAGGAAATAATTAATTATAAAACATTTATAATTAATTCTTCAGTTCATTTTTACAATTTATAATTAAATTACAATTTTTAATTGATTTGGAATAATGCCAAAAATATCACATGACACCATTATCACACAAAAACCATAATTAAAAGCATTTGAGAGGTCCAAAACACACTTCTGACATCATCCCAATCCAAAGCCTTAACAAACTAAATAAAGTCATCATCAAATTTTATTCAATTTAATCTAAAAACCATAAAAAAAATATGATGATATAAATCCATCAAATTAACATGCAATGAATTCCAAACACTGTCTCATAAATCCCTATCACCAAGACATGCCAAATAACCATCAATATCAACTGATTCCACCATGATCAAGTGGAATTAGAACTAAAACCCTAAACTGGAGACATAATATCAATATTGGGACTAAGTTAAAGGAATAATATGATCCATGGAGGAGTAGTCTCACTATAAATCACCTAAGGACACACCCAAAATCAACCCAAATAGTGGTGATTCAATGGATGGATGGAGGGGTTTGTCTTGTTGGGGTGTTCACATCTAGAAGAAAATGAAATTTTGGATTCCACTTAAAAATTCAATAGGGAATAATAGTACTTTTACTTCTTATAATGAGTCACATTATTTGGACCCATGGTTGGAAAAAATATTAGAAAATAGTGTAGCCTTTATTTTATAAGGCAATACACAACAAAAGGTTGGTCCTTATAGTTTTCTAAATCAAGTTTTAATCATGTCAAACAACTCTACAACTCATCTACAGTATATATCATGGTATGTATAAAACTTTGTGATAACCATGAAATGAGTCCCAACTCTAAGATCCTTTTCATATTTTACTTGGAGATTTGTATGGTTTCCCCTTAACCGTGTGCTAACCATGTTGGAAAACCATACACTATACAAAAATGAGCTAGAAAACTCCCCATTTTATAGAAACCACATGGGTTTTCCCTAAATTGTGCATCCTCAACCATTCACCTAGGATATAATCCTCCAAACGTTAAAAAATCAATTCAAATATCTTAAGACTCACCCAAGAACACAAGGTACCTCTCGATCCTCAACCATATCTACAACCATGTCCTTATAAATTTGCAACTCTTATAATTCAGAATTGAATTTTCTTTTTAAAAATGACCCATATTTTAGATTTCCAAAAATTTAAATTCCCTTGAGATTTCTTAAATCACAAAGGAGTGGATTTTTAAAACCTCCTCTCCATAGTACTTCTAATCATAAATAAATCTATTTGACCATTGAACCATCAATCCCAAACTAATAAATACTTTTATTCATCATCAAATCACCTTTCATCATCCTCAAGTTCCAAAAATGATTCTTTTTAACAAATCTAAACATAGGGAACTCAATTCACCAAAAATCAGACCACTACTAGTTTCCGTTATGAAAACATTGAGTTGAAGCTTACCCATGCCTGACTATCAAGAGAAAACATAGTATAATATATCAATTTATCATTTGGATCATGGTGTTTCCTACCATAATCCTTTGTTTATATAGGATAATTTTTATCTATAGTGCTCCCCTCAATTTAAATTTCCAAACAAAACACATTTCTAATGATACATTGACCTACATGGTGTGGTTTTTATGACACCATAAAAAATTACATATAAAAACCAGTCAAAATCTAGTACTTCTCCTCATCTAGTTTTCAAAATGAATAAGTTGAGCCCACACCAACTATGCACAAGTCCCACATACATCATTTCTTCCTCATAAATACTTTATAAATTCTTGAAACACAAATTTCATACCCAATATAAAAAAATATGATGTTATTTCCAACCTAATACATCTAATATCACACAAAAACACTAGCCAGGCCTCCTCTTCCCAATATTGCCTCAGAATTCTCACCTGCACCGATTGACATGTTATCTCATCACCACTAAATCCTGAGGCCTTGACTCATGAACACATCCCATGATAATTAATCATTCATAAGGATAAACCAAACTTTGGTTTATTTTCTTAGTTTAGTCCTTTACAAAAAAACTACCATGCTTTTAGCAAAGCTTTAGAACACTAAATATCCAACCCATGATCAGATCACAACAACACTATCATGTGCCTAACACTAAGACCTGAACTCCATCCATTAATTGTGAGGGTAACACCATCAAAAATCTAGTAGTTCACTCCCCACCATATGTATTATATTATACCTCCCCTAAAAAACAACCTCAATAGGTTTCATTTCTACACATGTGTCTCTCATCTGATCCATGGTCACCACTCTCAACTTATAACAGCACACATCCCTAACAATACATGTCAAGGATCACACTTGGGTCGACCATCCCATGGAACCCAATCCAATTCCAAGTTCAATAATCATTTCATTAAAAATCCTAAGTAACCAATCCAATAATGTCTCATCAAGACCATTGGTCTTGGATCCCAACACAGCCTCTCACCAATAAAAATTTTTAATGGAACCTCTCATAACTAGCATTTACCCCCTCAATCTCATCTGAAAACTGACAATTGTATGCTCGAGTACCACCAAAACTCATAATTTTACTAATGATACACAAGTATTATGTAATCTCACTTAGGCTCTCTACATAAATCAATGACCATTCCCATCATCATGTCAATCTCATCCAACTAGAGGCACCCTCAACACCCATCTTCAAAATTTGGAGTCTACCCAATCTAAGTTCTATCTCATGATCAAAAACTATCTAATAATAATTCCAAAACTGCAAGAATTCATCAATTCTCTGAAAATATGTATGAAATTTTAATCAAAATCAATAGGTCTAGGCACTTGACTGGTTCTGCCCTTGAATTCCTTATTGGATACAAAAAGAACCAATAGTCACAGTTCTTGTCACAATGGAATCACAAGGAATCACTATCCATATACCTCAAATACTTAGTGGAACCTCACATGCAAAAATCTCAACCTAAATCATATATCTATGCTTCTCACATCTAAGACACTCTCAAGCCTAGGATAACACCTTTTATGTTACCCTTATAAATTTCACATCTCAAATGGAACTCATCTCACCTATATCCTAAGGTGTATCTCAACTGAACTAGTTCTGACCATATAATGTAGAAGTGGTGCCTCACATAGGTCATAGATCATAGGAAAATACCAATATATTATCATCTCTAACATCACATTAAAATTTGTATATCAAAATACCCACTCTAGGGTTTCATCTAAACATTTCTATATTGAACATCACATACCGACTCATCTCTACTAAGGCACTAATTCTCCTTGAGTACCCATATACAAGAATACCCCCAATAAGAATCTTAAATTCAAGGATAATCCTCACTAGGATTCTTCATATGGGATTCACCCCCTCTATGGAGTAAATTTTTATCTATCTGTATATACATATATAACAGCATCACCCTACCACAATCCATATCAATTATCTCATAATTATATGGTTTAGTTAAATAGAATAACACCAATAAGATATTTAGAAAAAAAATAGAGTTTTTTTAACACTTTTCATAAAATATACCAATTTCTTTTTGAAACAACTATCAGATTCACCCATGTGGGGTCTATCACTTTAGAATTAAATGAATGTGCCGACCTATTAGGGTCTTTATACATCCGGTACACTGAGTAACTACATATTTTTTATCATCTAGAATATTTTCATAGATCCACAAGACCTTACATCAAAATAAAAATGTACCATGGTCTATATAATTATAATATAACAACTATTATATATATAAAAATTTCATATAATTTGTTACTAACACTTTAAATAGCCGAAATATCATCATCAATGATATCAATCAGACATAAGTAGTTTTATACCATGTGAATCCTATGTTTTGAACATGATTCAATAACATGTACTCTTACTTTCAATACAAGTTCTAAAAACATAATAAATCATGAAATGCAAAAACTCTATGTGCATTCACGACTAGAAAATTTGGATATTGCCACAGTCAAATACTGCAGCTATTACCTATAGCAACGGTTCATCCATCCATATCACCTATTGGGGTGGATATAGGGTAAAACCTATATCCACAGTTTAAATATTATAAATAATTCTATATCCACATTTTAAAACTATAGAAATAGGGTTATAGCCACAGTTTCAAACTGTGGTGATTGGTCAATTTCCATAGTTTGAAAGTTTGGAAATAGATCTATAGCCATGGTTTGAAACTATGGTCATAGGTCTATAGACACATTTTGAAACCACGAAAATAGGCATATATAAAAGGTTTGAAATTTATGTCAATAGATCTATTACCATTGTTTTAAATGAAACCATGAATATATAGCCTTAATAAAATGTGAGCAACTGAATTTGAACCTCAGAACTCCGCTTTTGACACCAGAGACTTAACCACTACACTATATAAAATTTTCTATATTAAAGTGAATATTTTATATATATATATATTTATTTATTTATTTATTTAGAAACTTTGAAAATATGTATAAAATCGGGACTATAGGTCTTCCCATGCAGTTCCCATGGGAAAACACTTATCTCGTGATTGCATGGGAAACCTATACCATGGTTTTTATGAACCATGGATATGGTCAGGAACCTATAGCCATGGTTTTGGAAAACTATGGTTGTATCCTAGACTAATAAATATATATACATGATTTTTATGAAAATCATAGCTATATTCCGGGACCTATAGTCGTGGTTTTCCAAAACTGTGGCTATAGCCTAGACCAAAAAACCTATATCCATGGTTTTCATAAAAAATGTGGCTATATCCAAGCACTTATAGACACTATTTTACAAACTTATGGCTATATACTATACTAAAAAACCTATAACCCTGGTTTTATCTAAACTTTGGCTATAGCCCAGGAATGAAAACCTACAGCCACAGTTTTGGAAAACTGTGACCATAGGCCTATGGCTATAACCCTACTTTATAGTTGTGATTACTTGAGTTGAATATAATGAAATCATAACATAAAAAAATAACATCAATACCAATCCTAGGTAACATATACTTCTTATTAGAATAGGTGTCCTTGATGCACTATTCTAATATGCATCACATGCTCTGACACATTTCTATATCAATCATATACCATATCTCAAGTATTAAGACAAACAAAATCTAATAATATATATATTATCAGTCACATAAAATATTTGACACCACTTTTTAACATCCTCCCTTAGTCTTTATCCATTTAATGGTGTCCTAACTAGGGGAGTCACTACTAATCCCTCAAGCTCACTTCCCTGTATTCTAGAGTCTTCCAACTAATAGTGTGGGTCTAGGGTAGTACCTTGGGGAGACTATACCCATATATCTGAGTTAAAAATAATAGAAAATAATAACCAAAAAACATCAATAAATAGTAAATGTCAATGTAATAAGATGAAAATAAAAACATATTCACATTAATAATGAAATATGAAAAACAAAAATTCATTCAACAACGACCACCCACTGGGATGATAACTTATAAAAATAAAAATAAATAGTACCAGAAGATCTTATATTATCCCTGAGACTCACCCCATAATAATATTCAATACAATTTAAGTTTTCCCACTCAACCAAGTATCTCTACACCACTTTCAAATCTGGAATTGAAACCAATGAAGTCTTCTTAGGTACCCAAATTCCATGTCCGTCTGAGTAGAGTGTGAGTATAACTCATTAAAGAACCGCTAACATAGTCCCATACATAACCAGAAACATAGTTTTACACATTTGATATACTTAGAATAAATAAATATATTCCTTTGGTTCTAACATGAATCATAGGATTGACCCAACCCAACTATGACATGTGTCAGAGTTTCTCTAAGCATGCCACATAATCATGCCAACCAAAATTAGGCCCATGGTTGATTCTTATGAGTAAGACCTTGGAAATCCAAATTACCTATAAACTGAATATAAGGATCATTTCAATGTCATTCCATCTCAAATACTAATGATCGTGTCCAAGTAATTTCAACTCCAATACTAAGTAAGCATAATCCAAGGAGCATTTCTAAGGAATTGCATCCTAGATGAATCCAGGAATTATGTCCAAGGAATTAAAACCTGGATAACCTATGAGATTAATCTAAGGAGCATGTACAATAAATTCTAACTTGGATAACATATGTCATGGTGGACTATTCATCCCACTATATGAATTGAAGGAGCATGTCCAAGGCATCCCTAACCATGTATCCATGTCAGGATCAATAGCCATATCCTAATAGAATTTACTATAAATCCCATATATCATAGTACATCTTAGTGGTACTGCACACCACCCATTGCATATCATATGACATGTCATGATGAGGTTAGACCATTTCCTGAACTCATCCCAAAACTGGAGGTTAGCCTCTCAAGTACATGACTTGTCATCATAAAAGGTATAACATGCTCATCATTATTTCATATTCTAGGTGACAGCCCCAATCATCACTAAATATTTTCCATATGCACCCTATCTAGTGTTAACATATCAATGGGGAACCCTATATTGTCTCCTAGGTCCATTTATGGCCAAGATAACCTACCTAGGTTCCTCTATATCAAACACATCTCTCCGGTTGAATTATATTATGTAGATGGAATCATGACCCTCAACATCATCAAAGTCTCATAAAGGAATTACTAGCCTATGAAATAATTTTGAAAAGTTTGGCGGCCCCAAGATCATTCCCTTTACATGTCATTATAGGTCAGTCTAAACACCCAACCTAACTAGTAGTCACCTTATGGTCTACCCACCCCCATAATCACTACATAGTGAGAGAAAAACACTCTCCCCATGATCATCTCTATTAGATAAAGTGATCTAATTCCACTCAAGATCCCCATGTGGCCCAATCCCTAGGTCATCCTTCTAAACCCATCACCCACTTATACCAATCCTACTATACGGAAACTTCCCTACATTAAATTAACTTATTTGGAAACCCTCATGGTCCATACATCTCAAATAATACATGTATCATCAAGTATTTTTCCATAGATACCTGAGAAAATCAAGATAGTGCCCAAGGGTCGATCGTGGCCCTTAAAACATTATCCAGTCTTGGAATTTCATTTTAAAGAAATAGTTAATATTAAATAAAATGGTTGATCACCTTCAATGGTGATACCACATAGCACATTCCATAAATAAAATACATAATAGAATAGGTCATGTACAATGGACTACCTACCTCAACTAGAAGTCAATTCCTATTTAAAACAATGGTAGGAAGATATGTTCAAGATTTTCCAATTCTAATGACCTTCATACAAATAACTTGAGGCCCTAACTCAAATAGAGGGGATTCAAAGTAGGAAGATATGATTTTGGTTTTATGTGGTGTGTGCATGATGGAGAAGAAGAAAAGGGGTTTCCATTTAAAAATCTAGCAGGTAAAATAGTGATTTCCCCTCCTTTAATGAGTCCAATCATTTGGTAATATGGTTGACCAAAATGTGCACCAACCATGAACCATTCACTATCTAAGGAAACACACATCACATGGTTGGTCCACATGATTTTAAAACCCTTACATGAACCTTTAAAAATACCCATGAAACTCAACTACAAAATTTTTCAATGTTATTATATAACCATATGGAAATCTTGTTCTATGTCCCAAGTTCAAGCTACCCCACATAGTTTACTATGATATCCAAATAGTTTACATTTGATCATTTTCTAACTATGTTGGA
This sequence comes from Viscum album, assembly GCA_963277665.1. Lineage (NCBI taxonomy): Eukaryota > Viridiplantae > Streptophyta > Magnoliopsida > Santalales > Viscaceae > Viscum > Viscum album. Next base: position 1,741,712,271 of record OY728155.1, read on the forward strand.
AACCATGAACTATAAAAAATAATTTAAAAAACTCCTCAAATAATGGTAGCCACATGGTTTTTCCTAAACTGTGCAAACAAAACAATGTACCTAAGGAAATATCCTACAAAAACTTCCAAAATTCAACCTAAGGCTCATGCGACTCACCTGAGCACCCAAGGAACCTATAAGACTTCAAACCATATAAAAAAATTCCTTGAGATTTTCCCACTATCATAAATCAAATTTGGAACTCATTTTTAAAAATAACCACTTCTCTATATTTACAAAAAAATGTAAATTCTTTTGGAATTTATTAACCTAAAAATGGGAATAGTTTAATAATACACTAAAAAGAAACAATTCGTGAATATGGAATATGTATCAAAGAAATAAATTTTAGAAGAGAAAACCTTCCAACTTTGAATTCATTTTAATTAGAATCCATTGAAGGAAAGAACAGGATATGAACTTTTTTATAATATGAATTACATAAAGGATAAGGTAAAATATTTCCATGGGGAAGTATATAAACTACATACAGAAATGAAGTGGTGAATATTGAACATATTTGAATGAATGAAAATTGAGATTAAAAAACTCTTAACTTTATTCCCTACTTCCATGAAAGTGCTTTAACCCCATTAATCTTTGGGAAAAGTATGCTAAAAAGTGAATTATGCCTTTGAAGGGTGGTTTTTGATGAGACCAAAACCTCTAGGATGTGGATAGAAATGTTATGGAGTTATATTAAATAGTACTATTAAACTAAGATACTTTAGATATGAAGATAAGTGGGGTGGTGAAGGGTTCCTTTTATAGGTGAGATAAATAGTATTTTTTAAATTTATTACTTATTATAAAAAAGAAATATCATAATCAAATAAATTGATCCCAAATTTAAGAATAATGGAGTTTTGTTAAGGTTTGGATTATAAATACCTCATCCATAAATTTATGGATAGGTTTTTTTTATGTTTTTAGTTTTTATCAATTAGTTTTAACCCTATTTACATTGTTTTACCTTTTCCATGGTAACTCAATATCTATCTTGGTGACTAATTTTTATGAATAAAAATAAAATTTATCTACATATATATATGTGATTTTATGATTACTAATTTGGATTTTATTTAATCTAATTATATTTATAAATATGGGAAATTTATCTTTTAAAAGAAAACATAACATATATATAAATGAAAATTGTTTTTATGGGGAAAATAACTTGCTAAATTTTAAGTGTCCTTAATAACACATTATATTATTTAACCATTAAATGAGAGTTATTATATTTTTTTATAAATTTAAACATTAATTTATATGTATCATTTAAAAGTGATCAATTTAATTTATTAAGATAAAAATATAGATTAAATACATTTCTTTGAAAAATTGGACTTTTCTCATTAAATGATTTTATCTTTATTTTTAATAAATTCATAATAAATATATGAAATATTATTCAGTTATTTATATTTATAAACAATTAATTTTATTAAATTTAATAATCTAAATAGGATAAATTTAAACAAAAAAGTAAAATATATAATAGAACAATATTTTTAAAGTGAAACATGTTTCATTGAATAAGAATTCTTAAATTATTATTCCTTATAATTCCTTTGTTATTTATTTATTGTTATTAATTTGGTTTTACTAAATATTATAACTTAAATAATATATTTTTATAAAATCTCTATTTAACAAAAACAATAATAACATATACTGCATACAAATATATCTATATAATAAAATATTCTAATTAAATTTTATTTTATTTTTTATTTCATTATTTATCATTTATAAATTATATTATTTTCAATTTGTAACTAATCTTTACATAACTTCAATATACCCATTGGATAAATTTATATCCACTAACCATATTTATGATGACCATATTTCAAAATCCTATATATCCAATGACTTCCCACCCCTTTTATGAATACAATATCACCCCACTACCACCTATAAATTCATTACATTCTAACTTAATAAAGAATAATTATTATTCCATATGTTTTTATTAAGAACTTTTAATAATGTTTTATCCTTTAATGATATTTTTCCATTGTATGATTCTTTCTAATAATGGTTATTCTCAAGGGTGAAGATGATCGAGGGACTCTCATAGTTTTAAAGATATTATTATTTTCTATTTATTGACCCATTTTAATTAATTTAATTTTGATTCATGTAGTCATATAATTTATGTAACATTCCATGGTATGTAAAACAAGGTTTCGTATATATTGTATTTAATGATTCACTATGAAATAATAATTTTTTAGTTTAAATAGTATCTTGTATAACTCATTTCCTAATCAATTTTAATTATTTTTAAATAATATAAAAACATACTTTAGAAATTTAAAATATAAATTAAGGAAAAAAATGGGTTATGAAGCTTGTTTTGTTACATGAGCACAATCCTATTCTTCATATTTTTCTTCTCATCATCTCTCTTCATCCAATTCTCATACTAAATTATACTCCTAATAAGGTAATCAATATTAAACTTCATTATATTATTAGAATCATCTATCAATTTTTTCTTGGATTGTAATTACTTTGAAAGATTATCAATAACCTTATCTATTATTTGTTCATATATAATGTAGTTTTCTCCAGGTGATCATATTCCATTAAAAAAATTTAGAAAACATTGATGCATTTACTCCACTAATTAAACAGGAAAAAAATGAAGGCCTGATAATTGACTCACAAAATTTACCTTCGTTTCTCAAGAACCTAAGAAGTCCCAAAAAGATTAATTTATATATTTTTAAAATTTTCATTTGTTTTCTCACATGATGAAATTGGAATCTAAACAATTATATTTGTGAAACAAATAGATGTATTCCAAACTTTATAATTTACTTCACACTCTATTTTCTCCTCATGAGTAAACAGATAAATTACTTTATCCATAATTTTGTATTTTTTTCATCATCATATAATACTGAACTATAGTATTGATCACAAAGGTTTAAATACAATAACCCCAATATTTATAATCATCTCCATCAAAGATAATTGGTTTTCTTATATTCAGATTCTCGATAATCTTGTTAGATACCACTACCATGTCAAGAATAAAAATAATATTTTCACAAGAACATAGTTAATGTGAGGAAACTAAAATAAATTCCAATTAATAAAAAATGATAAAATCAAGCTCATACTCAAATTTAGAGACTCACTCATACATTGATTGATTTCTAAGTAAGTAATGAAATGGAAGATTTATGAGGGGGTGAATTTTATTTCAAAATATTACTATCAGTTTTTTTCTCAGTTAGTTATTTAGTTGATCAGGTGTTATAATTTCATTCCAAATAAATATAACAAAATAATAATTGTATAAGGATTAAAATAACATTATAAAATAAATTTTTTATAAGTAAAAAACTTAACTAAAATACAAATACAAATACATAGTAAAAATTTTAAAAAAACCTAGGGTATTAAATAATAAAATGAATACCCCTAAAAGAATATTTTTTAAAATATAATTCTATTCATGTAAACTATTATATTTTAGCCCAAGTTGAAAGAGGATCTATAAACCTAATCCAAGATATCCAAACTCCATACTTAGAATTTCTTTAACACACTGATTGGAAGATATCAAGTTCCTAAAATAAACTTATTTGACAAAAATGGTTGGCACTAAGAAGATCTATATTTTATAACTTCTCTAATCTATTGATTGAAATAAATATATATCTCTTAGTTTCATTCAATTTCATAGTTTAGAAGTTATATACTATTATTATTTGATCCTTATCAATCATAATGATTATAAGAAAATTCCACATCAGAATCTCTTAGATAACCATGAATCATAAAATAAAATTATTATAATGGTAGTTAGAGATTTATAATGAAATACCTCACAATGGTATCTCTAATTGATAACCCCGTAGAAAAAATACAATAAGAATAACTCTTTTAAGAATATGATTTAAGCTTCAAAACAATTGTAATCACTCTTCCATGTACCTTCATAACTTTACTTATTTCATTCCTTGAAGTAAAAAATATGAATTTATAGATTAAATTGTAAAAAATACAATGGTAATATTCCATGTTCATCATGTTCAGTTAAAAAACATCAGAAGAATAATCACAATCTTATAATGAGTTTAAAAAAAATTAACATTATTGCATTAAAAAACATTATATTTTTCTATATGTTTTTAAATGTGGATTCATGGTTATCTTAAAATTAAGTTGATTAATTTATTTATTTGGAATTTAGATAAATATATGTTAATTCTACAATACATAATACTTAATAACAATTCATGTTAAGAAAATAAATAAAGAAGTGTGTTTTGATTCATTAAAACAAGTGTCTGGAAGATGTTTTGAAATAATACAACCAATAATAATATTTTTTTTCAAATAGAACCCTTTTAAGTACTCCCAATTTCTCTCTCCTCTATATTTTTATTGAATTTTTCTTTCAGATAGATTGATAATGATCTTGGAGGATTTTTTCTGGGAAGAATGAGTTTAGTATTTGATAACTTCATTGCATTAAAATTTTTTATTGTATTAAATATCATGTAAATATGGTTTGGGTATGAGAAAAATATATTTTTATATTATAAATTCAGTGGATCAGATTTTTTTAAATTATTTTTCTTGGGAAATTATAAGGGTAATGCCTCCCGTATAGGTGACAAACCCCTTATTTCTAGTCTCTAACCCATGGCTTATTGAAGGTGGGATTCAATGTTCCAATTGTATTAATTGTTGATTCAGGTGGTGTTATAGTGGGGGAATTTCATAACATGACACTCTTATAATTGGTGATTCCCTTCTTTCGAGTATTATTTAATTATCTATGTTGGGTTCATTATAATTAGCATCAAAGAATAGTTTTGGATATTTCTTGGACTATCTAGATAGAATATAGTAATGTTAGGACTCGATAAGTAACCCATAAATAGGCTTAATCACCCTCTTTATAGTGTAATCTTAGGTTACTAAGGCTTTCATGGTCATTGAGTAGTAATAATAGGTTAGTTTAAGGATTTTTTTCAAATGTATCATGTATGACATAGTGCAACTTAAAACATTTCACAGGGCTCAGTTGAGAGGCACTTTCTACATTAGTTCATGCATCGTATGGTCTAGAGTAACCTTAGGATATATGAATTTATTTTTTATTATTACTATTATATGTAAATATTCTCAATTAATTATATAAAAAATAATAAAGTATTTATAATTTTCTTGAATACCTTATTTATTGTTATCTAATTAATTAAATTCACTCACATACATATTCATGTTGGTAGTTATTAACTCATTATTTGTTAATAAGAAATTATAGATTTATTTTACAATATGTGTTCTATAGTATAATACTTTTTTCAAATGTTCATAGTTGAATATACTATTTATTATTTAGTTTCCAACAATGTCTTATCGAAACTGATATGATTTGGGTATATAAGTATGCTACTTTTTTACTTTTTAATATATAATAACAAATATTTTGAAATTTAGTTTTTTTACTATCTATCAATTTCTTGGTTTCAATATTCTCATGAGATACTTATTAAAAGAGAGGATAGGATATGTAACTCATTTGATTATTTTAAATCATTAATAAAATTTTAGTTTAACCATATGCTTTAAATGGGAATTGGTATTGAAAATTAAAAAAATCAGAAATCATTAACTTTTATAAAGTGAGATTGGGAAGGTGTTTCTTAAAAGTTTATTTGTAAATGATATTATTTTAAAAAAATTAATTTTTTCAAAAATAGAATAACCTATTATTTTAAAATTGGAGCTTAACTTCCAGTATAACTATTTTAATAAGGTAATATTTTAAATATATTATAATTCATTGTTAGGGAATGTTTAGGTAGAACCATTGATGATTATTATTACTGGGAGTATCTTTAGATTAATTTTGATAGCTTCTCAGTATTTTTAGGATTTTATATAGGTGAGAAATCTTGTCAATATTAAAATCCTATGGATTGGTTGTATTATTGTTTTGAGGAGTCATGAATAAGAAATATGATGTAAATTTTGGTGTATATATTAGTGAGTAAATTATTTTTATGTTTCTTTTTTTAGAATTTTATTGTATTTTGGGAATTGTATTGGCTTTTGGATTTATTCATCAAAAGCATGGACAATGCCTTGGGTATGAGTATTAGTGTTTAATTTGAAAGTGATCCTAATTTTTATTTTCAAGTAAAGTTTTATGATAGAGAGTTTTCAGTGATTCATGTCCTTATTATATGTATTAAGCTACTTTTATATATTATAAATTTCTATTTTACATGGAAAGACAAGGGATTTTATTAATTTTGGATCACAATTAGTGGGCATTTATTATTTTCATATGTAGTTATGAATTCAGTTGTTTAAGAAGACAAATTAGGATTTTTTTATGTAGATTGAGGTTTTTTCATAGGTTTAGGGGTTTGAGTAAATCCAAGGGGTGGTGTCACCTATGGTTTATAACAAAAGATGAAACTGAGTACTCAGTGGTAGGAACTAGGTATCCAGTTAGAAAGGAAGTCAGGGGTGCCTAAAAGTGCCACTGGGTACCCAAAAACTCATACTTGGTATCATATAGGTTGACCCAAATTTTCATTGATATTAAGGTAACTTTGTGTTTTTTCTCCTCAACCCATTTATTTAGTTATTTATTTCCTTCAAACCCATTATTATAAGCCAACTAAGAGACACATACTTGATCCAACTGATCTTTATCATCCTCTCCATAAACCTTATTCAATATATATATTCTAAGGATGGTTCTTGTCAATAATAATAAGTTAATACTCTTATAAAATTTTATTCTCCCCACTTATTCTCTTCTCTTATGATTTTTTTATTAGGATTAAGGATTCTATGCAGAATTACATTGTAAAATGGTGGAATTAATCCAAGATGAATTTTCTTCCTCTCATTTCAGATAGATCTGTTTGAGAATATTTTTTTATGTTATTCATAGTTTCTTTATTAAATAAAATTTATCTATGAATTAAGAAAAGAAATTACTGATTTTGGGATAAATAAAAGGGTTTATACGTTTAATTATTTAAGGTTTTTGGTGGTTATAGTGTTAGATATATTTTATAAGTTATCTTCCTAGGTTTTTATTGGGTTTAGTCAATCATAATTTATGATGGTTTTTCAATTCATATTATTTGGTGATAAAATTATGTTTAATGATAAATAAGTGTTATTTTGTGACTATTAGAGTGTGAGAGGCTTGTTAGTGGCTATTATTTATGGTATCAACACCTTTATTGAATTATAAGTCTATATCTAAAGAATAGCTTCTAAATTTTTTAAAAGTTGGTAATAAAGTGGGATATCCATTTTGAGAACAAAGAATTAATTATTTCCACTGATGTTTTAATATAGCATGTTAATTATTTTTCAAATAGTATTTTATATGATCCTATGAAATGGTTTTTGTTAAATACTTGTTTTACTAAAAATTTTGATTCTTAACATTTTGAAAAGTTGTTTTTGTAAATTCTATTTTTTATGTTAATGAATGATTTTAATTCTTGAAAATAAGAATGTTTACAATGGTTTATTTGTTTTGGTTTTATATTAAATAGTTGAATAGTATATTATTGAACTTATTATTTGGTAATATCTTATTATTTCATGAATAACCTATTTACATTATATTATCATTATTTCATAATAATTTAAAATCCACTAACCATGTATTATTATTTTATAATTCTTAGTTCCATGAACTTTAAATGTTATCTAGTGGTATTAACATATTTACATGATTTTATAGTACAATTTATAGTCTAGAAACTTCTTTTAGAATTTTATATGGTCTCTATAACATATAAGATGGTGTGAACCTTTTTAAAACTAAAGGTTTGAATAGTGAGACCTTTTTTGATAAAAAATTATCTTGTATGCCCTTATGTTTAGTAATACTATAGAAATCACTTATTCTAAAATTAAAGAGAATGAATTATAAGTTGACGGTCCAATATAAACCATGGTTAAGAGATTACATTAGTGAAGATATAATGGTAAAAATAACTATATGAGAAAGAAAATTTTATTTTATTTACTTTAGAAGTTTATTAAAATTATTTTTTCTCTAAATATAACATAATAATTTTACAACAATAATTGTATTTTTTTCATAGAATTTAGTACAAAATTGTTTTTATATTAATACTTCACTTTAAAATATAATTTTATTTCTTGAAACTATAAAAAAATGTATTTAATCTTTCAAAATATTTCATTAAAACCCAATTTTCACTATTTGTTGTTTATTATTTTTTTTATTGAGATTAAAATTTTCCTATAATTTATCTCTTCAAATGTGAATAATTCAAGTAAACGTTAACTTTAAATGAATTCATTTCCTTAAAAAATATTTTTCTAAACTGACTTTTAAAAGTGAATGAACCGTTTAAATAAAAAACCCATACCTATCCATTTACATGTCATAAATCAATCATTATGTCACTTCTTATACCATGTTTGTATTTTTATAGGAACACATTAGTTATATCAATTTCTATACCAAACAATTCACATTGTCTACCACTAGTATACACTAGTTATTTTCAATTCCCTATATAATTCTTTTTCTAACATGTCATTGGTAAGTATTAAATTGTTAATTATAGACTCCTTTAGGATTTATGTGTAATATTACTAGAATCCTTAAGATTAATGTTTATTCCCAATTTTTCTTATTACTTATTGGCTTGGTAAATTATTCATGGTAGTTTCTAGTGTCATGTTTAACGCCTTATTTATTTTTGTGATTTAATATTATATGATTACGATATGACTTATTCCATGTTTATATTGAGGTTAAAGTATTTGGTTTTTTTAAATTCTATTATATCTTGGGAATAGTTTTTTAGTTAAGGAATATTTACATGTAATATTGACATATGTCACTCTATAATAATGGGATGGTTATTTATACCAATAATTTTATGAACTCTGGATTATGTTGGATAATGTATATAGAAGTAATATTAAAGGTGATCAAAAAAAATTATGTATAGGTTAATGGTTTGGGATAGGATTAAAACACTCAAATTCATTATACCCTTTCTATTTTCCCCCTAGGATGATCTACGAGATTTCCTAAAATCATTATAAATAATTTTATTTTCCCCAAAGATGGATATTACACCCTAACTCATTATATATGATTCCATTTACCCCTATAAATTTCACTTCACCCTGACTCATTATATATATTCTTCATAGATTCCAATCTAGGCTTGAAGCGGTTTTTTCTATATATGGACCCTCTCGATATATAGATTTATTTTTCATAGTGGGTGATCCTTTATAACCTATCATTATTATTTACTTTTTCACTTTGGTTATTGTATTATAAATTTTTTCTATCTTATATATATGTATAGATATATTCATTCATATTTCTATTCATTCACTATATGATTTGAGACACCATATCTGGTTCCCTACTCAGTTTTTATGTTCACATAACATATGGACACTATAATGGATATTTGATTTCAATTACTTAATTTTTTGTACATAGGAATTTATTAGATATATGTGAACCTATTATAATTGTATTCTAAAGAAGTGGGAAAATATCTACTTTAGTGTTGGATGTAGTTTTGTGTCAGTTGGGTGAGGCGTTGGGTACATTACCTTACATTTTATGCTTTAAATATCTTAGGTTTTTTTGTATATGTAAACCTTAATGACCTATTTTTTACATATCTAATAGTATTTTATTTTATTTTGGTTGTGTTCATATTGATATTTTTTATATATATTTGATGGTTCTCTGAGGTATTAGTGATGTAGATGTTTTATCAAATGTCAAACATGTTGTATGTTTTAATTTGGGAATATATCTCATATGAACAAGTCATATTGTATTTATGATAACATCTATAAATGAGAAATACTAAGAACCTAAGAAGGTAAATCATTCTCTATTGTTATAGCTAAAATATAAGTGTTAGTTACTAACCCCTAGGGATCATGAACTTCCCTTAGGGACTATGATGTAATAAATTAGGAACTATTTAGGAATTCGGGTCTGGGTTGTTACAACTGGTATCATAGTAGTTTTTTGGGAATTTTTTTGGATTCACTATACATAATATAGTACTATTAGGACATGAGATATAACACATAAATAGGGATGATAAATCCCTTTATAGTTGAATCTCAATTTATGAGGAGATGTTTGTGCATTGAGTAGGGAACATAGGTTAGTGTAAGGATTTAGTCCAAATGTCTTGAGTAATACATGGTGTGAGTTGAAATGTTTTATAGGGATTAGTTAGGAGAGATATTATACATTATTTCATGCATCATATAGTCTAGTATAGTCTTAGGAAATATTAATTTTATTTATATTGTAACTAATATTTTTTAATTGGATTAACTAAATAAATTACAACTAATAAATTAATTATAATTTTATGAATATCACATTAGTTATAACTAATTAATTAATGACACTCACATAAATTCTCAATTTGGTAAATTTTAAATGGTCATTAATCAATGAATTATTGTATAGTTGTTTTAAAATATGTGTTCTTGAGTATACTATATTTTTTTGTCTTATATTATCTACTAAGAATGTTATATTTTATTTCATATTAATTAATTTATTCTATAAATCATTATTATTTGGATTATTAATCATGATATATGTTTTCTTCTTAATAACATATTATTAAAACTATTTTGAAACCTAATTTTTGAGTTTGAAACTAGTTTCTTTTTTAATATGTTTTCTTAAATTCTATCTCAATTGAGAGGAGTGGTTATGTAAATAATGTAAGTGTTTCCAAACATAAAGAAAACAATTTTACAACCATATGTTTTAAATGGTATATACTACTGAAATTTCATAGTTATTTGATAATTGGTTATCTTTTATAAAGGGGTACTAAAAATATGTTTCCTCAAAATTAATTTATAAAATGATCTAATTTTATGAAATTTGGTTTTTTTTAATGGATTTAACCTATATTTTTTAAACTAATTTTCAATTATTTTATAAACTATTATAATAAGGAAACATTTTGAATAAAATTGAATTCTGTTATAGGCTATGTTTCTGAAAAAACAAGGATAATTATTATGGTGGGGGTTATCTTGACATTATATTTTACAGGTTTTCAGTTTTTTGAGTATTTTAAATAGATTAACATGCCTATTAATATTATAATCTTGTGGTAGTAGTTGTTGTATATTTTTTTATAGTAATTCAAAAGAAAAAAATGAGAATTTTTTTATTTGGGTTACTGAATTAGTAGTTATTATACCTCTTTGATTCAAGAATCTGGTTGTATTTTTTATTTTAATTGGATTTGGGAGTCACGCATCAAAGGCATGGTCAATGATTTGGGGATTAACATTAGTTATTGGATTATATAAGTACCATATTAAGATTTTTAGGGATGATGAGTGATATAATATATATTTGTAAGTAACCTATTTCATGATTACATGGATTAATGTATTGTTATAGATTTTAAATTTGGATTTGAATAGAGAATAAATATGCTAATTTGAATTTTGGATCTATCATGAGGGTAGTTTTTCATTTTGAGATTTAAATATGAACTCAGGTGGTTGAGGATGAAATCTTAGGTGTTTTTAAATATGGTTTGAGGTTTTTAGGAGGTTTGGGTATTCAATTATGGATAAAATTAGTTTTAACATATGGTTTATAACTATATATGACATCAAGTACTTGGTGGGTGGGAGTGGGTACCTAGTGAATGAGACTATGAAGAGGTGGGTTGGAGATTCCAATGAGTACCATATGGTTCATACCTATAAACCTAGAGCTTAAGACTATTTTTAAAAAAAATATAGACCTTGTTCATTTATCCTTATTGAATTGTTTTCTTGTTTCTTCCCTTTGAACTCCCATTATCACAAGTTATTGAGATCATCTTCCTTGGATCCATTTAATATTATCCATCCCTACCTTTAATCTCTTTTAATCCATGGCCTCTAAGGAAGGTTCCCTATTATTGAATCCATGGTAATCCTTCTTTAACCTTTTTTTATATCCTCTTATTCTCTTCTATTATAATTTTTATTACTATGATTAGTGATTGTATGACTAATTCTAGGAAAATGTGGTGGAGTTCATATGATATTAATGTGATTATTATTTTTTTATTATAATTGATCAGTTTAGGTTTTTTTTAATTTAATTTATCATTGTTTTAATATAACATGATTTATTTATTATTTAACCAAGTTATTTCATAATTTTTTTATGAAATAAAAAGTTTTCTTGGTTTAATTCCTCGGGTATTTTGGTAATTATGGTGTTAGATATATTTTATAATTTATTAGGCTAGGTTATAATTAGTTTTATTAAATATTTATTTATAGTTGCTTTGTAATTAGTATTATTTGGCTAGGGGATTTAGTTCAATGATTAATAAGTGTTTTTTGATGACTATTATTGTATGAGAGTCTCTCCAATTGTTATGGTTGGTGGTCTCAGGACCTATGGTGAATTGCCAAGCTATGCTTGTAATATTCATTCCACTTGTTTTCAAAATTGATAATAAAGTAAAACATCTATTTTTATAACTATGAAATAATTATTTCTAATTGTTTTTTTATGAAACCTATTAAATATTTTTCAAAGGAGGTTTTATATGAACCTATCTGGTGGTATTTGTTAAATACTTTTTTTACTTAAAAACATGATTTATAACCTTGTGATAAGTTGGTTTTTGTAAAATCTTTATTGTTTATGTTGATTATTAATTTTAATACATGAAATTAACTATGTTTATAATAGTTTTTATACATCGAATTTATATTATATACTTTCAAATTATATTATGGAATTTATCGTTAAATAATATCTTATTTTTAATAAATAGCTAATTTATATTATATGTTCATTCCAGTTTCCTTGTGGAATTTTCATTAAGCATGTATTCTTGTTTGGTAATTAAAGTTCCTTTAGATTTTTTTAAGATGTGCTTTAAGGGTTTTAGGTTTTATGAACATGCTTGAAGAACTTGATAAAGGTTTTTAAAGATGTAGAAATTTTTTGAGATATTTGGATTGTATTTAGGAATGGTTTGAGGTAGTTTGAAGAAGTTATGAATTTTTTCTACAAATTAGAATATTTTATCCAAACTAAAAAATTGAAAAATTATTGATTATAAGGCTTTAGGAACCGAATGTAAGACTTTATCTCTTAGCATAGGACTTTTATAACTAAGAATAAGGATTAACAAGAAGAATATATGACTTCTCTATTGAGTGTAGGACTTCATGGTTAAGCGTATGTATTTGAATATGACTATAAGTCTTCACTGTCAAACATTGGTCCATCATAAGACATGAGTGTAAGTATTTAGGATAGATATCTCTTTTCATGATTTTAAGTCATATTATACTAAATGTAATACTTTTCTATGTTTATGAATTTTATCACTCCATCATAAGAATTCCATACTTTGCAAAATTATAATTTTTTTCTGGGTAAAAATATGATTTTCCAGAATTCAAATATTTAGGATAAGTTAAACCTAATGATGCAAGAATTTATTTTCAATGTCTAAAACATCACATCTAAAATGTGATTTAAGACAATTCATAATATTTTTTTTTAATTATGAATATTTTTCATATATATTTTAAGTTTAAATATATTATAGCTAAAAAAGATGTTGGGATACTCTATGTATAGATTGTAGAATAACAAGATCAAGATAATACTTCTAGAATGATTTTGTAATGAATCTGTGTTGATATTCAGATCCAAAATCCCCAATTTCCCATGTATTGATATAATATGAGTTATTCAGTTGGTATTTTAAAAATAACTGTGAAATAATGTTTAATTCATTAGTTGTTTAAAATAAAATGTAATTCTGATACTGATCCAGCTTAGTCATGAAATGTCAATTGAAGAATATGACTTCACCATAAATTTTTGATTCATTATAAGTAATAAGTTCAAGCTTCTCCACTATATATTTTTATTCAAGGGTATTCTTATAATTTGTTTCGAATACATGTGAAAGTATTCTTCACGTGATTTACTTTATCAGGATAGGAAAATAATATAGAGGTTAACCAAAAGTGGGAATTCTATAGTAATTCTTTTTTTATGGAAACCTTAAAGTATTACTGGTTTTTATTTTATAAAGATTGAGTTTTATAAGAGACATTTAATTATATTAAATGGAATTAATTTTTAAAATATGGATCTAGGGAATATTTAGGTTGAGTAAAGTAAAAAAAGGGATTAGATAAGAAGTAAAAAAGGTGTGAACCAAATGAAAAAATAAGGATTTAATATTTTAGAATAGAATAAAATTTAAATAATATGTTATAAATTTGATTTTCATGATGTGAGAAGTTATTGGTGTATATTTATAGAGGCTCAAAGTATAATATAGACTACTAATTTTATTGAATCCATTAATATTTAAATAATATTTAGCTCACTCTTGAAGCATATTTTGTATAAAGGTATTATGAATATTCGATGTCTAGTGTGAATCTAGATAAGAATATTGTGACTATATTACAATCTTGTAATATTACTATTATTAGTTTCTTAAAGTTAAGAAACTATGGTTATGGAGACTAACAAACCATGATAAGGAGTAGGTTACCCAAGAAGTTGATGAACCTTGTAAAAATACTCATGCTCATTTTCTCTTTATTTTATACATATATAAGTTGGGTGATACTATTTACTTGATTGAATTAAACCTTAATAGTCTGAAGTTGTAGATTTAAGATGTAATAAATTCTAAAAATTGGTCCCCATTGATTTACCATCCCCCCTTCTCATTAGAGTAATTCATTCATAGACACTGTAAGTGATATTAGAGTGAGGTCCCTCTATTTGATTCAATAATACTCTTAGAATGTATAATCTAAGTTCTATTAACATAAGGGTTGTGCCTAATTTTGAGAGAAATAATTATCATAGTTGGATGAAAATAATTTTTCCATATCTTCAATCTCTTGGATTTTATTTTTGAGACACTATAATATTTAGTTTTCCACCCATTGAAGTCAATTCCCAAATGAACCTGAAAAAAAAATATATATATATAAAAATAATGGTAAAGAAAAAATTTATATTTTTATGTCCTTATTAGAACAATTCTATAAAAAAGTGATGGGACTTCAAATGGTGAATGAAATCTAGGATAATATTGAAATTTAATGCATCTAAATTAAATATTTAGATAATTAAGTTTGAAGACAACAAAATGGGAGACTAACAAAGAATCTATTATTATTTCACTTGGGTGAATAAATTTTTTAGTAATATACAAGTATTTAGGGAAAATCCCTAAGACTCCAAAATTTTTATGAAGCACATGATGAATTTGTTTGAAAGTTATGATCATATGGTCTCAACTATAAAAGATAGATAGGGTCTCTCCTTTGATGAATTTCATAATATTCTCATTTGTTAAGAAATGAGTTAATTTTAATCCCTCATGAAAAAAGGTAAAATATGAAATGGAATTTGAGGCCTTGATAAAGTTAAAAATTAAAGAATATAGTGATAATCTAGATTAATGTGACTTTGAAAATTAGGTGGATAATGGATAATTTCAAATAATTATATCAAATATATTCTAGAAGGTAAATATAAAAGGGAAAAGAAAGTATCCTCTTCGATGATACAAATGAAATGGGATATGGGATTTTTCTATTAATTTACCTTAAAATAAGAAATTATATTTTGAATCTAAATAAGATGAGAAAATATACAAAACTAATTGTAATAAAAGTTAAATGGAATCATCCAAATCGATATAAAGTAAGAACATTTTTTTAGAACATTATTAAAAACATGATGATAAGATAATAAGAAGTTTTCCAATAATTTGGTAGTGAATCTAAGAGTAATTTTCATTGTAAATTCACCAACTTCATGGATCATCTTGAAAAACAATCTGAGACTTTAAGTTGTGATGAATATGGTTTATAGACAACGGAGTTTGAACACATGTTGAAGGATAATCTTGAAGCTTGTATTGAGAATAACAACATGTTCAATAAATAAAATTTAATGTGGGGGAATGAAAACAAGAATCTATTTGAAGAAAATAATGAGATTTAAATGAAAGAAGAAACCCTTATTAATAAGATCAAAAAATTCTAGTTGAAAGATTCTGAACATTAGAATATAAAAATAGATACTGAATAAAAATTTTCATTGAAAGAATAATAAATTTATAAGATATATTTTAATTTTTTAAATGCTAAAAAAGATCAGAAGATGTGTAAAGAGGATTTTAAAAATTATTCTAAAGTTAAAGATCGATCCTTTAAATAAGCTGAGAGGACTCTCACAAATGATCTAATTAAAATTATACCTAAAAATTTGGCGTACAATTCTTACTACACTAACGATTCATGTTATGAATCGAAATATAGTTAATCTTAGGCCAAAAAATTGGGGATAAATATTATCTCATTTCTATTAAATAAATAAGTAACTTTATAAGTTATTAAACACCCAAAGAGAATAAAATATAGACTAATAATGGACATTAATGAAAAAGATTTAGGTATCTATATAAGAAAAAAATTTATAAATAAATAATATTTATGTTTAAAGGGTACCACTTGTGCTATAGAGTGTTTGGGCACAAGTTCTACACATTCTGGTATAACTTTTTACTTCCTATGATGAGAAATGAACCCAAGGAAAGCCATATATAGAAGTAAAAACTAGATTTTCAAAGAAAAAATGAAATAAATTTAATTGTTTCATACATGAAGACTCACAATAGATTTGAATGTATTGTGGATTTTTTTGTAGGTGTGATAAATAGGGACATTGTGAAGAAAATTGTATGAGATGCTTTCCTAGATATAAAACTTATGGAGAGAAGGGAAAAGGAGATTCTGGAACCCAATAAAGAGATGAAATGACATACTAAAGTTACATTAAAGTCCAATAGAAAAAAATATATTCTTGATAGTGGGTTATCCTCCCACATGATTAGTGATAAAAGAATATTGATTAATATTAAAAATCATGAAAGTGGTTCAGTTACTTTTGGTAATGATTTTTCCTTAAAAAGTAAGGGTTTTGGTTTGGCTTATACTGAACAAAAAAACTTTAATCTAAATGATTTTTTAAATATGGAAGGCCTAAATCACAAACTACTAAGTGTTATTAAACTGTATTATCATGATGTTACTTTCATAAAATACACTTTTTTCATTAAAGGAATAAATGGTGAAAGTATCATTTATCAATAAAATGAACTAATGGAATTCTATTTTTGATAGGTTATCTTACTGATTCCTCTTACATGGGTTAAAAGATGAATATTTTTTATGTACTAGAATCCTTTTTCAATTGTTTCAATGGATTTTAAGTAAAAATGTAAAGAATTATTTTGTGAGAGATCTTCCCAAGATAAATATATACCAAGATTATGTATGTAAAATATTTCAAAAGGGAAATATAACTCAATAAACACATAACATGATAGATATTCATTCTATCAAGCTACTAAAGATTATATACATGGACTTATGTGTTCCTATTAGGAAATAGTTAGTAATATGTGATTTAAATTTCATACCATTCATATATTCTTTCACTCGAAAAACAAATGTGATGGTTCTCAATAATAACTTAAATTCATTTGTTGTGTTTAAAGATTTTAGATATCAAATATAAAATGAATCAGGACTTCATGTTAAGAAATTGAGATTTTATTATGTGAAGTAGTTTATATGTGATGCATTTTAAGGTTACCATTCTTAAAATGGAATCCATAATTAATTTATCACACTATATGCACCCCAATAGAATGGGGTTATTAAGAGAAATAATAGGAGTATTATTGAGATGGGTAGGATATTGTTATCTGAAAATAAAATTTCAAAATATTTTTGGAGATAGGATGTGTGTTCAGATGTATAGATACAAAATATATTTATTTTTATATTTAATACACATTTTACTCTATATGAAATATTTTACCAAAAGAAACCAATTTTTAAGTACATTAAAGTGTTTGGAAGTTCATGATTTATAAGGATAAAAATTGAAATGATTTGAATGTCTGAAGATAAATCTGATGAAGGGATATTTATGGGGTAAATATCTGGTGGAATATGGTATAGGTTCTATAGAAAACAACTTCAAAAACATATAAATTGTCCATATGTAAATATTTTTGAAAATCAAAATCATGTTAGATTAATTTTATCAACCAAGGTTTGTGGTTATAATTGGTAACAACATGAATATTTCATACAAATAGTTTTAAAAATATATTGATAGTAGAATAGTTATTTATGAGGTTGATTCATAACATAAAAATGATTAAGAAGAGGTTTCATCCAGTGATAGGAAGCAGTTTTATAGTTTAAAAAATTCATGTTGTTCCTGATAAAATAATTGGAGAACAAGGATTTCCTATTCAGAAAAGAATAATGGTGATATAAGTAATTAAAACAAAACTTATATCACATGTTTAACATGTATATCATTTTGAGTGGGTAAAATATATGAATGATGAATTGGATCATATTGAGAAAAAATCAACTTCGGATCTTGTCCCAAGACTATAAGATAATAATTTCACTGGCTCTAAATGAGTGTTTTTAAATGAATGGAAAAACTAGGTGGTTTTCACAAGGAATAAGTCTAGGTTGGTATTCAAAGAATATAATATAATGGAATGAATTGAATTTAAAGAAACCATTTCTCCTCTATAAATTCATGAAATAATTCGAATGCCTTTAGTTATGGCTACAAACAAGAACTACAATGATTATCAAATGGATATGAAATTATTATTTTTAAATAGAAACCTTTTGGAAGAAGTATTTACTAAAAACTAGTTAGTTAAATTTTGGATGGTGATGGGATCAGGGTGTGCCAAATGGTAAAGGAATTATATGTCTTGAAATATTCTCCCAAATCTTGGTATTCAAATATTCACAGCTACTTGATAAAAATATAATTCTACAAAGGGAAAGTTGATAGAAATTTATTTTTCCAAGAGAACCCTTAGATTCATTAATTTTCATTATATATGTTGATGATATAAAATTTTCTATTGAAAATGTGAATCCATCTGAGGAATTTTTTGATAAAATGAAATAATAGTTTGAGATGTCCTTACAATGAGAACTAAGAATCCTTTTGGGTTTAAAAATTGATCATATTAAAGATTAAATATTTTTTTACAAATAAATGAATACTAAGGAGATATTTAAAAAGTTTGGTATGGAATAATATTAAGTTTTCAACACCTATTTCGGTTGTAATCAAACAATTTAAGGGTGATAACATAGGAAAATATGACCAAAAGGCATTTATAAGACTCATTTAAAGTCTATTGTATTTGATGGTGATAAGACAAGATATAGCCTAAGTTATGAAACTTTTAGCTCAGTTTCAAGGTGACCCTAGGGATTCACACATGTTTTTGGCCAAGAGGATACTGAGATATGTAAAGGTAATAATGAATCATGGTTTGGTTTACAAATATAATGTATATTTTAAGATTCTTGGAAACACTAATGTAGACTAGGAAGGTGATTATATAGATAGATAATACAAATCTAGTGGAAATTTATTTATAGAAAAGTATTTTGTAAGCTTCTATAGTAAAAAATAAAAACTCATTGAAACATATTATAGCTAAGGAATATTACATAGTTGTCACATATGAATACACATAATTTTTAGGTATGGTGGTGCAATTTGAAGATTTGAGAGTTAAAACTGAAAATCCATTAAGAATTTTTTTTTACATTTAGAGTTCAATAAATTTAACAAAGAACCATGTGTATGACTTTAGATAAAAAATATCAGTATCAAATATTATTTTATTATAAAAAATTTGAACAATGGTCATATCAATATTTAATAAATTTCTACTAAAAAAAATTATTAATATCTTCATGAAGGCCATACCAAGGGATGGGTTCTCTTAGTGGAGGACGAAACTCCATGTTAATCCCTCTCCTATAACTTGAAGAAAAGTGGAACTATCTATCCACATGGGATTTGGATTGTGTTGATAAAGGGGGATAAATAGTGCCATAAATCTATGTCATAGGGGTATGGATAATTTTTGTTTCATTTGAATATTTTTTGACGATGAATGTTGATTTTTATTAAAATTTATATTGGATACATGATTTAAGTGATGTATGTATTGAGGTGGAGTTCAATTATACCACTTAGACAAATTTACTTAACATTAGGTGATGGAATTCTCTCAAGAAAAAACCCTTATTTATTTGTGTAGTGTAATAAAATTCTCATATGAGATAGCATGTGATATGAATAGTCTCATGATGAACCTTGAGAAGTTTCAAATAGATCTAATATTCTGTTAAAGAGTTGATATATATTTATAATAAATTAAAATTAGGTAGATTTAAGTGAATTTGGATTTATTGATGACATGATTTAACATTTTAATTTTTTTTCAACAATATATAAAAACATGATAGAGTTGTTTGAGTTTTCTTAGATGTTTTTTAGATGTTTGGATTGTGTTTGGAAATGGTAGAAGATTGTTTAAATAAGTTTTGAATTTTTCTTACAAATCATAGTATATTGTCCAACCTGGTAAATTGACAATGTGTTGTCCATAAGCCTTTAAGAACTGAATTTAAGTATTCTTCTCTGAATTTATTACTTTGATCATTAATCTTAATGCTTAATGGGGTGAATGTAAAACTTCTCCAATGAATATAGGACTTAATGGTTGATCATAATTATTTTAATCTAATAATTATTATTCATTGTAATACTTTATTCCATCATATGAAATGAGAGTAGGACTTTAAGAGAGAGATATCATTTTCCGTGAATGTAAGACTTCTTATACTGAACGTAATACATTTTTGAGTAAAAATTTGACCTCCCCAATGTAATACAATCATACTTAGTGAAATTTTATGTTTCTTCTGGTTAAAAATATGAGTTTTTATAATTTTAATATTCAAAATAATTTAAATTTTATGATGTAATAACTGATCCTAAATATCCAAAAAATCACATTTAAAATGAAATTCAATCTAATTCATGTGATATTTCAAAAATGAGGATCATTGTTCATATAATTTTTAAGTTATGATCTATTTGATATAAAAATATGTTATTATGCACTAAATTGAGTTCATAGAAGAATAAGATACATATATTACATCTATAATGTCTTTGTGAAGAATTTATATAGATACACTAATCATAAATAACTTAATTCTGAATTATTGATGAAATATTAGTTATTGATTTGGGTTTTTCAAAAAAATATACTATTAAATCATGTTTGATTCATGAGTTGTTTAAAATAAAATTGAATTGTGATGCTAATCCAGTTGAGTCATGACTTGTAAACTAGATAAGATAAGTTTTTTAGAAAGTTTTGTTTCATCAAAAATAGGAAGAATTTTATACACTATATATCTTCATGAAATGGAAATATTTTCATCTAATTTAAGGCCATGTGAAAAGAGACTTCACATGATTTAATTTATTGGGAAGAGAAAATAAAGTATTAAGAAACCAAAAGTGGGAATTCTATATTGATTCTTTTTTTGGAAACCCTAAGGTATTCGTCATTTAAATTTTATTTATATTGATTTTTATGGGAGAAAATTAATTATATTAAATGGAATTATATTTGAAAATATCAATGTATATAATATAGAGGTGAGTAAAGTAAGAAAATATATGATATAAGAAGTGAGAAGGTGTGAAAAAAATAAAAAATATGGTGTGATTTTTTTACAAGATAAGAAAAATTGGTTCTAAATAATATGTGAGTAATTTATGTTGAATTTTTCTAAAAGATCAATGAGGGTGATCTAATTATATTATTTGCTAAAGAAACTGAGATTTTAAGTAGATCTATCTCATCCAGGTCTCATATTTTTTATATAGGTAGTGTGATGTTATTGTATCTAGTGTTACTCTGGATAAAAAAATGTGACTATATTCTAGAACTCAAATATTTTAATATTTTTTTATTATAGTGATGAATCCATGGTCGGGGAAACTAAACAACCACATAAAGATGAAGGATTCCTTATAAGGGGTCTAGACTTATAAAAATACTCGTTTTCATTGTATCCTTATTTATTTCATCCAAAAGTGAGGTTGAGACACTTTACATGAGTGAACTTGACCTTAATAAGTTATAGGGATATATTTTACAAATAATAAAATGTAAAAATTGGACTCCAATCATTCATAAGCACATTAATAATTCTAGGTTACATGAATTTTATGTTATTTATTATGATATTTACCTATATATTTTTTTTATATTTTTTATCCAGAAATAAATTTTAGAATACAATAAGTTTTTTAAAAAATATATGAGAATATAGACCCATTTTGAAACTAATTACTTAAGTAGTGATACATTTCTAAGGTAAAGTATACTCTTTTGTTCCCTTATATGAGATTTAACTAAGGAAATCAATTTTCCACCTTAACCTAACAAAATTATAAATCAATAATCAAATATTAACCATGGTTAATAGATTTCAATGGCGATGAGATAATGCTTTGGTTAACTAAGTGGGAAAAAGTTACTTGTTTCATTGACTTTCATTATTTCATTAACTTTTATGTTTCCTCTATATTGAACCAAAATCTCTTTAAAAACTTATTTAATTTTTTAAAGAATTTATTATGGAATAATTTTTCTATAAATAATTCACCTTTATAAATAGTTTTCTTTCATGAAATTGCAACCATAGGTATTTCATATTTTAGATTTTTTATTAAAACACACTTTTCCAATTCGAGTTGGATTTATTCTTTTATGTATTAAAATTCATAATTTAAAAATATTCCTCACTTGAAATATGTGTAATGCATGTAAACATTAACTACAAATGAACTATTTTCCTTAACATAGACTTCCAATATTGAGTTTTAAAAGTGGAAACATCATTTAGATAAAGAAAAATTACCAATTAAATTGAAAGTATTTGATTATTAAGTTTCATCTTATACCTGATTGAAACTGTAATTTATAATTATTAGTTATGGACAATTACATACCTAACAATTGACATTGTCTATCACTATTGTAAATTAGTTATTATTTATATTATACATAGTGCCATGTTTTTTATTCTATTGGAATCACTTAAAGTGTTAATTATTCCTTGATTTAGGATTTATTTTCAATATTACTAGAATGATTTGAATTAGGAGTTATACATTTCTTGGATTATTTCTTGTATTCCTTGGTAAATGATTCTTGGTAGTTTATTTTTCTATATGTAATTACATATTAGTTTTTATGATGTAATATGAATTGATTATAGTATGAATTATTCTTTATTTGGATTGAGGATAATATTCTTGGTTGTTTTTCAGGTTGAATTATGTCTATGAAATAGTTGGTTATTTATTCCTTGTAAATAAGTAATATTCATTTATATCATTACAAAGGGATAAAACAATTGTTTATACTTGGAATTCTATGAATTGTGAGCTAAGTTGGAGAGTGTATATTATTACTATATAAAATATTCTTGGGTACTCCAATTTCCAAGGAACATGTTAATTTTTTGGGATAGGATCATAATTTCTTGACTCATTAAACCTTTTACCTTTTCACCTTGGATGAGCTATAATATTTCTCTAACTCATTATATACAATTTCATTTCCCTTTTATGGGTATTACACCTAAATAGGTAATAAATGACTCCTTTTCTTGATTAGTAAGGGGGTTGCATTCTGACTCATTATATAAGTTCATCTCATTTTCTGATCTAGGATCAAAGGATGTTTGTTCAGGTATAGACCCTACTGATATAAGAAGTTATCTATCATAGATGTAAATCCTCTATAAGTTATGATTGATCTTTAATTCTATGATTTGATAACTTTCTATTAAACTATTTTATACACTATAAATATAAATGTATAGACATGTTGATTCATACACCTATCCATTCACTATGTGATATAAAACATTATTATTGATTTCTTATTCAATATTTATTCTTATGACCCTAGAATACAACTTAGTGGAACTACTACAAAACATGCCTTTAACAGTGCTAGAAGAAATCCCTAATAAAGGTTCCCTTTATCAGTGCTAAAACAAGCTCTGATAAAGGGTACATTTTATCAGTGCTCTTTCTAGTGTGGATAAAAGGTACCCTTTTTCAGTTCTTTTTTCAGTACTGATAAAGGGTGTCATTTATTAGTGCTTTTTTTACTACTAATAAAGGGTACCCTTTATTAGGGATTTATTTTTAGTGATGATAAAGGGTACCCTTTATCAGTGCTTTTTTTAGCACCTATAAAGGGATCTTTATCAGCATTTTTTTACTATTGATAAAGGTTTGTAAATAAATAAAAAATAAAAATGAGTTTATTATAAAATATATTGAAATTTTTATTAATTATATAATTATTTATAAAAATTAATAAATTGATTATACTATATATAAATTAAAAATACTAATAAATAGTGTATATTAAATATATAGATATAAGTAAAATGAAAAATTAAACAAATAAAAATTAAAAATAAGTAAATTGAGAAACATATTAAACATTTTATTAATTAAATAATTATTGATAATGTTAATAAATAATATATATTAAATATCTATATATATATATATGGATGCATATAAATATGATTTATATAATAAAAAATATGTATTATTTACATTAAATAGTAATATATTTAGTGAATAATGGTTTATAATTTAAAATTAATATGAATTAAAAATACTGACTAATTCCATCGAGTAACGGACATAATTGAATGGTGTTTGATTTTTTAATTTAACATAGATCAAATGTGTGTTATATTGATTTCACATATACATAATAAATGTATTTTTATATACAAGACACACACAAATATTTATGTAGTTAATGAAATCTTATATAGAAACACAAACACCTAATATTTATGTAATTTATTCAAATTTTAGTATTCATTTTATAATTTCATTATAACATGGTACATTTAATATATCATGTCTTTAATCAAGGTAAATTTTTTATTTATTTTTATTTTTATTACAGTTAATTATTAATTCAGTTTTTAATATGTTTTTTTTTTATTTTATTTTTTTATTTTTTATTTTTTGGGGAATTTAATCAATTTATATTATTTATTTATATATATATATTTACTATTTTTTAATATTTTTAATATGTATTCATCTTTATTTCAATATATATCAATATTTTTTTAATAATTAATATTTAATTAATAAATATTATCCATTCTTTCAATATTGTTAAAGGGTACTCATTTTTAATTATTCAATTTCACTCATTTTTAACATACATGCACTTAAGATTAAACAATCATTAATAATGTTAAAAATATATTTTTAAAAAAATACTTATAAATAAATATATTTATAAATGTATATTTACTATATTTATACATTTATATCTTTATAATTATAAGTAAATAAATAATATTTTTTTAAAGTACTTATATAATTATTAATAAATAATTATATATATTTAAATAATTATAAAATTGTAATAAATTTATTTAAATAATGAATACATTTACCATATTTATATTTTTATATATTTATTAAATATATATATAAATATATAAAATGATATAAATATTATTTTTCAAAATGAATTTATATAATTATAAATAATAAATTATATATTTAAATAAATAATATAATTACTATATTTATATATATTTATTTATTAAATATATATATAATTATATAAATATATTTACAAAAAAAATTATTTATAATTATAATTATAAATCCTTTATCAATGCTTAAGTAATAAGTGCTAACAAAAGCAATATTTATCATCACTTAAGAAGTGCTGATAAAAGGGAACTTTATCAACGCTTTTTTGGAAGTGCTGATAAAAGTATCCCAGTCTAATTAAATAACCCTAACTAGTCACAAACTCATCGTGATATCTGAATATTTCCATGGAATCCACCCTCTATCATCGATCCTCCTCAAGGAATAGAAGATCGAGTCAAGGGTTGAATCAAGGCTCGAACAATTCAAAGGCTCAAATACAAGGCCCAAATGATTAAAGGTTCGAACTAATCCAAGTCTTGAATGTTTTCTAGTTTTTTTATATCTCTACTTTCTCTCGTATGATTCAAATCTTCAATCCAAGGTATCTTATTTTCTCCTCCTCCACCTCACTTGTTGATTGATTGATTGGCGATATATATTTGTGTTTTTTTTATGATTCTTTCTTTACTGTTAGAATATCCCTATGGTCAACAATTTTTATTGTGGATGTTTTGTTGAAAGGAGATAGGGTTTTGGGTTCTTGAGTAATCGGTGTAAAGGAGTGACTATCCAAAACTCTTAGCCTCATCTCTTGATTTTCCAAGTGATGTTGGGAACAATATTTTTAATTGTCAATTATTTTATCCTTTCATTTGAGCTAGTCCAGGGACCATGCACATTCACTATATTTATAGAGTGACATGAATGTTTATATCCATTTTATTTTAATTTGATTGAACATGTTATGTAGATAAAGATATCAGTCAACAGATTATTAACCATAAGCCTCCATCTTTTCAAGGGAATATGATCCTAAAGAGATGGAGGATTGGGTGGAGAAAATCAAGAGGATATTTGACACCCTTAAGATTCCACCTTCCATTAAGGTGAGATGTGTTACCTTTATGCTTGAATGTCATATACAAAGATTATGTGAAATTATGGTCCAAGATAAATGAAATGAAAATATAGAATGGAAAGACCAATTTAGGGAAGGCCCATATTCCTTAAAACCATACAATATCTCATCCAGATATTCCAATTAAAACTTGAAAGTAAGTTGAGAGAGAAATCACATTTGAAGATAGATAATTTCATCAAATCTCCACAACCACACAATAGATTATATCCATGAGGAAGTCCCACTAGGGTAATCCCAAGGGTTGTTTAATTTAAATATATAATATATTTTTAAAATTATTCACAATCCCACCATTCTAATTAGTATAAAATTTCTATTAATTTTATATTTTCATCATAAAAACATCTCAAACAGCCCTTTCTAAAACAGTATTTAAATATCTCATTATCTAATATGATAAATTTTTCACTACAAAAAATCAATTTTCCATTTCAAACACAATTTTCATAGATTTTTATTGACCCCAAATTAGAATATGGTTTGGATAGTTTTCTATAACATTGTAAAATATATCCATCTTTGAAATGATAACCCATTCAATAATACCTCTCAAAAATAACTTTATTTCCTTCATCACACATCTAATAAACACAATATATGTTTTACTTTAATCCATCTAAAAATATATCATTCCTTAAAATTTCCTTTTATTTCCAATATTTTTAAATGAAAACAATTTATCTTAAGAGATCCACAATTTCTATAATAACAAGTACCCTTTGAACTTGTCAAAAATCTTTAATTACATCAATTTACATGTCATGTGAGATGAAAAACCAATATCTTATATGAAAGGATGTTTATTTTTTAAATCCTTTAATGTGACATCAATTAAAAATTTCTCTTACATTACATTCTTTTTCATATAATACATTTCTAATAGTGGTATAACTAGTCTTAGTTATAGGATTTAAATAAATAAAATTGGGATTTATCCTATACATATAGAATTCATAAAGGCCCAAAGATTCATATATCATAACATATCATCACCTAGACCCCTTGAATCATAGAAAAGAATGTTTATGCCCCAGAAATATTACCTTAAAAAGGACAAGAGTTAATAACTAGTGAAAATGGTGTAATTATCATAAATGGAAGGCATTACCCCTTTTATATAAAACAATATAGTATAATTTTCATCCTCATCAGTTTCATCTCTCTAACAGTAATTGCATTTTTTTTCTTGAGATTCATCCTCCATATCTTTTATATTTCTTGTACTACTCTGACTAATAGTCATTCCATGGATGACTACTGCTTATAGTATTTCAAGTAACATAGGTGCATGTCTACAAGATATTAAGGATGTGTGTCAAACAACAAAATGCAATGATTAATGTTCAGGAGATGAGATTATAAATATGATAGTTGTCTAAAACTTTCAACTTTTAATGAATTCAAAGGATAACACCTACCATAGTGGAGTAATTTTTTTTTAAATTAAATTAACCATTTTCTTCAAAGAATGTTGAAATTATTTGAAACAATCAAATTTTGGGTTTCTATTATTAGAATTATCTATAACATTAAATTTTTATAATGAATATATTATTTTTATTTATTTATTTATTTTAGGAAATTAATAATTTATGTACCCAATTGGATGGATATGAATTGAAAATGTATGCACGGTAATCATTTGATAAAAGAGTATGAATATGGAGTTAAATAGTTTATCAAGTTTTCAATAGAGTATACATACGAACCTTATCAAATCCTTTGTATGTGTTTACATTGTTTTTATTCAAGAAAAATTAGTCGATAAGATTTGGAAGAACATTTGTTTTGTCGCGGAATAGATCAAAGCTGTAAATGTTTGAAAAACCATGGGGGGAAACTGAACGTGCACACCGATAGGGATGATAATACAGTTTATGGATCATTTAATATGAATACCAGTGTAAATAATGATGAATATAAAATTAAATAAATGATAATGGAAACTGAATATGACCATTGTTATTGTCCAAATTTTTTTGACTAGTTAAATAAATGTGCTAAGAAACAATTGTATACTAGTTGTACTAAATACACAACATTGTTAGCTGTATTGAATTTATATAATTTGAAAGCTTACAGCAGATGGAGGGACACCAGCTTTATAGAACTACTTGTTCTCCTAAATGATATGATACCATAAGAAAATAAACTAATATGTCAAACATATGGTGATAAACTAATTCTCCATTCAATGGTCATGATATCTAAAAAATACATGATTTTCAAACTTATTACATATTGTTTCGCAGGGACCATGATTCACTCATAAAATTCCATAAGTGTGGCATGGATCGATATAAGAAAAATGAATCAAGCCCTTATAAATCTGTATGGTACATTCCTATCATTCTATGGTTTAAAATACTATATGGATGTCAAGAAACCATAAGACAATTAACATGGAATGCAGATACAATAATTAAATATGGGAAACTACATCATCCAATAGATTCTCTTCAATGGAAGAAAATTGAATATGAGTATCTTGAATTTGGAAATTAACCGAGAAACTTTCATCTTGTGTTATCCATAAATAGAATAAATCCTTTTGGTGTATAGAGTAGTACTCATAGTACATGGCCCGTCATGTTGGTAAATTATAAATTATCTCTATGGAAATGTGTGAAGTGCAAATACATTATGTTGTCTCTAACTATATCTAGATAGAGCAACCCAGTAATGATATTGATTTCTATTTTCCTCCATTTATCAAAGATCTAAAATTGATATGGGATATAGGTGTTATAATTTATGATGCTAATAGAAAGAAATAATTTACATTGAGGTTCATGTTGTATGGGATGATAAATGACTTCCCCAGTTATTGAAATTTATTAGGCTATAGCATTAAAGTAATGTTGGGGTGTTATATTTGTGAAACACACACAAACTCAGTTCCTTTGAAACATTCCTGGAAGATTGTGTTTTTAGGATATCATAAATTTTTCCATCGATGACATAAATATCAATCTTGGACAATCGTATTTGATGAGAACATCAAAAAAGGTACAACATCATCTCCAATAATGGGTGATAAGTTTTTTGATAAAGTAAAAAATATTGACATTGTTTTTTGTAAACCATTTTTGGAAAACCTTACCAAATTAGGTTGGAAGAAGATATCTATTTTCTTTTAATTTTCATATTGGAGTTGTTTGTATATTAGAAATTTTCTTGATGTCATGCATATAGAAAAAATATATATTCGATATTTTTATTGGCATGTTACAAAATGTTCCATGAAAAATGAAATTTGGCATCAAGTCTAGGTTGTACATGATTGACATGGGGATAAGGGAAGAGTTGGCAGTAGTGAAGGGTAAAGGGTGGAACTTGTTTCCTCCAGTAGATTCCACATTATCTAGACAGGAAAAATTGAAATTTCTTCTTTTTTCCTTAATAGTTTAAAATATCTATAGGGTTATTAATCAAATATCAATAATGTTGTTTCAATTACTAATTTGAAGTTACAAGAACAAAAATCACACTACTTTCATGTTTTGATTCATGATTTGATGCTTATTTCTTTCCATTTCATTTTTCCTCAAAATGTATGGAAAACATTAACCAAACTCTACTTCTTTTTCAAATCCATATGCAATAAAGTTATAGACCCGATGAAGTTTCCAATCATTAATAAGGAGGTTGTAGTCGTATTATATGAATTAGATATGTTATTCCCACCACCATTATTTGATATAATGGTACTACTAACACTACTAGAAATAGCGCTTTTAGCGACCTCCAAAAGCGGTCGCTAAAAGGCTTTAGCGACCGCCCAGCGACCGCTTTTGGCGGTCGCTGTTGCTTCGTCGGTAAAGCCCTTTAGCGACCGCCAATGGCGGTCGCTACTGTTTCACATCAACGAAGCAGCCGCATGCGGGTCTCCTCTCGTCTCGCGGCATATGGCAGGGACAGAGACCTTCCCCACCGGCCATGGCGGACACACGACGGCAGGTGGGTGGTGTGTGCGGCGGCGTGCGGCGTGCGGGAGCGTGCGACAGGTGCGTGCGGCGGCGGCGGCGTGGGGCGGCGGTCACGAGTGAAGAATCGTCCGACATAATGAGGCGGCGTGCGGGAGCGTGCGACGGCGTGCGACGGCGTGTGGCGGCGTGTGGCGGCATGCGGCGGTGATTATTTGCAGCGGCTAAAGTAGGAGGGAAAGAAGAAGAAGCGCACGCGGGAAAAAATCGCGCTGGAATTTTAGTTTCGTATTAGCGACCGCCATTGGCGGTCGCTAATACCTTCTTTAGCGACCGCCAATGGCGGTCGCCCGCTTCAGCAGGCGCAAAAGCCAGGATTTTTAGTAGTGTAATGGTTCACTTGGTTATAGAGGTTCAACTATGTGGTCCTATCCATTATAGATGAATATATCCCATTTAATGATATATAAATATTTTGAAAGGGTACGTCAAGAATAAAAGTTATCAAAATGGTTGTATTGTAGAACGATATATTGTTGAAGAAGCTATTGAATCTTGTACCCATTACCTATGAGATGTTGACAACATTGGTCTCCAAAAGTCTCTTCATAGTGGTCGCCTTATGGGAAAAGGAATTTCTAGAAGATATGTTGTTACAATTACCTTGATATATCGGGAGAAAGTTCATCTTTACATTTTACATAATAGTGAAGATATTGATCCATACATTGAATCCCAAAAAGAAATTATTAGAGATTTGAATCCATTAAATTCTAAAGGATGGATATCAAATAAAAATAATCAATATTTTATAGGATGGTTCTGAGATAAAATTAATAAGTAGTTATCTAAAAATACGAATTCAATTTATGAATAACTTCAATAGATAGCCTGGGGACCGAATGAAAATGTTATATCTTACACTGGTTTTTTAATCAATAGTTATACGTTCTATACAAAAGAACATGATGACCATAGTATAATGAAAAACAGGAGTGTTATGATTGTGGTGGAAGTGATTCACATATCTAGTTCCAAGGATAAAAATACAAATTATTCAAATATTTCATATTTTGTAATTATTGAATAGATATGCGAGTTGGGTTATACAATATTTCAAGTGTAGATTTTACATTAAAAATGGGTTAAAAATATGAGTGCAATGAAAGTTTATAAAATGGGCTTCATGAAGATGAATTTTATTGTGGAAGGGGGGAAGGGTGATTTGTTCACAATGGCATAACAAGTTGTGCAATTATTTTATGTCTTTGATCCAGCAAACAAGATTTGGTCGATTATCCTGAGGGTGTCTAAAACAAATGTCGAGTTGGAAGAAAATTCAATCAAGGGTGACACTTTCATTGAGAGATCACAGTCAGTTTAGGTTGTTCTCAATGTATACAATGTCTTGTGCATTATAGGGGACCATAGAGAGAGGATTTGTATTCTCGATAGAGGAACCAAATCCCTAAAACCTTTAAAAAATGGAAGAGAGTTCAACGAGAAGGTAAAAGTGTTTTTTTATATACTATATTTTTCCTCATAATATTATATTTTATATACTACATTTCTATAATATAATTTAAATATTTTACTACTCATACAGAAAATCCCTATTTTAAAAAATATATATATAATGAAACATTGACTTAATTTTTATTTTTTCTTATAGAGTTTGTTTATTTTAGAATATTTTTGTCCATATTTCATGACTTTATTAACTAAAACTTCCACATAATTCTTATTCATCAAAACATTTTCACCCCTATAGTGTTTCATTTATTACTTTCCTTCAATTTCCCTCTACTTCCATTATAGAAAGAGTAATGATGCTACCTACACTCAATCACAGAGGTAATCATGATGTTTTCACAATAAAATTATTGTCTATAGAATTAATGTATTATTCCATATTTATGTTTAATTTATTTCTTTTTATTTTTACTAATATAAAAATTGTTTTCTTATATAGATAAATTATTTTGTTTGAGTTAGGATGGTTTTTCCATATTTCAGGTCTTTTATACACCAAAACTTCTACAAAAATCTTCTCCCTTAAAACATTTTCACTCTTTCACTATTTAATTTATCAATTTCCTTCAAGTTCCTTCTATTTCCTAGGTAGGAAGAGAAACAAATCTACCCCTTCTCAATCACGAATGTAATCTTGATGTCTTCATAGTAAAATTAGTGTCCATATAATTAATTTCTTATTTCATATTTAAGTTTAATTTATTTCATTTTAGTATTACTCAGATAAGAATTTTTTTTATACAGGTGGATTATTTTTGGGGTGGTCTTTCCATCTTTCATGCCTTTATACACCAAAATTTCCACATACTTCTTCTCCCTCAAAATCGTTTCTCCCATGTATTGTTTTCATTTATCACTTTCCTTGAAGTACTCTCTATTGCTCAATCACATAGGTAATCTTGATGTTTTCATAATAAATTCATTTTCTATATAATTAATGTATTGTTTCATATTTATCTATGATTTATTTTTTTATTATTACTCATATAATAATATTTTTCTTATATAGGTGGATTCTTTTGTTCTATTTCGGGTGGTTTGTTAGAAGCTTCTCATGCTCATGACATATTGGACTTCGAGCCTACAACTGAGATAATGACAAAAAGGAAATACATCAAGAATGCATATAACTATCATAAAAATTTTAATTCTTACTATTAATTTAATTAATTTTGTCATTATTTTATATAATATTTTTAAATTATCTAATAATTTTTTAGTTTTTTCACATATCTTTTGTGAATTTTTATTTTCCTTTCTACCAATGTTATCACACTTTGCACTGACTTTCTTTGACGAACTTCCCACACTACATATTGAGTCGATTCTCTTATCTGAAAACCCTTTCTTTTTTTTTTGAAAGATGGAAGAGTATAGGAATCACATGTTCCCATTATAGTTACTTCTCAAGATATAATGGGAACATGAGCTTCTTATACTCTTTTGGATTTTAATAATAAGAAATGTTTTTCAACTAAGAACATTAAGTCAATATACAGTGTTAGTAGTTTGACAAAGAAAGGAAATGTAAATCATGATAACCTTGATATTTAGGATTGTCTTGAGACTTTGGGATGTGTAAGAATCAGTTATACCTCAATCCGACACATGGTGAGACCGGTATGACTAAGTTATTCTTCTTATTTAAAATTAACATTAATTTTAGTAAATAAGACAACTGAAATACTAGACATAAAGAAAAAAAATATTCAAATTGTTTTGATAATTTATTAAAAAGATCTATAAATCATTTTATATGTGTTGTAATTATCCATACCTCAATCCGATACACATTGTGACCAGTATGACTCCAAGTGTGTATTTTTATTTAAAATTTACAACAATTTTAGTAAAAATGTAAACTAAACTACTCAAAATCAAGAAAATTCATTTGGATTTCTTTTATATTTTATTAAAATTATCTACAAGTCATTTATTCCATATAGGAATCATTTTTACCTCAATGTAATATATGATGTGCCCGGTATGACTCAATGTGTCTGTTATCAGTTTAAAATCAACATTTTAGTTAAAAACATATCACTCACTAAAACATGATCAAACATGCCTATATTTTATTTATAATTTAATACAATGATTCATAATTAATTTTTGATTTGTAGGAATTAGTCTCACATCAAACTGAGACATGATGTGATTAGTATGAGTCAAAGTGTGTGTTTCTAGTTTTAAATGACATTTTAGTAAAAAAGACATATGAGGTAATAAAAACCAAGTAAATGGATTTGGATTGTTTTGATACTTTATAAAAAAGATCCATAATTCATTTGAGACATTTTGGAATCAACCTCACCTCAATCTGATACACAGTGTGACTGGTATCACTCCAAGGGCATCTTTTTATTTAAAATTGGCATCAATTTAAATAAAAAGGAAAAATAACCTACTCAAAACTGATCAAACACATTGTTATTATTTTTATAATTTATAAAAATGATATATAATTCATTTTTATATGTATAAATCATCCACGCCTCAATACGATACATGATGTGCCCGATATAACTCAATGTGTCTCTTATCAGTTTAAAATTTATATTTTAGTTCAAAAATTTTCACTCACTAAAAACCAATAAAATGCACCTGTATTATCTTGATAATTTATTAAAATGATTTATATGTCATTTTTTAT
The DNA here is from genome assembly GCA_963277665.1 of Viscum album. Classification (NCBI taxonomy): domain Eukaryota; kingdom Viridiplantae; phylum Streptophyta; class Magnoliopsida; order Santalales; family Viscaceae; genus Viscum; species Viscum album. Next base: position 1,741,747,073 of record OY728155.1, read on the forward strand.
ATATAGGAATTTGTCTCATGTCAAACCAACACATGATGTGACTAGTATTAGTCAAATTTTGTGTTTCAAGTTTAAAATGACATTTTAGTAAAAAAGACAAGTGACGTACTCAAAACTGAGAAAAATCATTATAATTGTTTTTAGAATTTATTAAAATAATTAATAAGTCATTTGATATGTTTTAGAATTGGTCTCACCTCAATCTGATGCATGATGTAACTATTATAACTCTAAGTGTGTTTTTTATTAAAAATTGACAACAATTTTAGTAAAAATAATAATTGACCTACTCAAAACCATGAAAACAAATTCATATTGTTTTGATACTTTATTAAAATGATCTATAAGTTATTTTTTATATGTATAAATCTTCCTCACCTCAATATGATACATGGTGTGCTCATTATGACTCAATGTGTTCGTTATTAGTTTAAAATCGATATTTTAGTTCAAAAAGTGTCACTCACTGAAAACTAAGAAAACACACTTGTATTGTATTGATAATTTAGAGAAAATCATAAGTCGTTTTTGATTTTTTGTAATTATTCTCATTTCAAACTAATACATGATGTGACCAGTATGAGTCAAAGTGCTTATTTATAATTTAAAATGACATTTAAGTAAAAAAGACAAGTGACATACTCAAAACCAAGAAAACACATTCAGATTGTTTTAATACTTTAATAAAACTATCTATAATTTATTTTAGATGTTTTTGAATCATCTAAACCTCAATATGATGCATGGTGTGACTAATATGACTCCAAGTGTGTCTTTTTATTTAAAATTGACATCAATTTTAGTAAAAAGGACAGTGGGCCTACTCAAAACTTATAAAACGCATTAGTATTGTTTCGATACTTCAGTAAAATGATTGATAATTCATTTTTGACATGTATAATCATCCCCACATCGACTTGATGCATGATGTGCCCGAAATGACTCAATGTGTCCTTTAATGGTTTAAAATAAACATTTTAGTTTAAAAAGTATCACTCACTAAAAATAAATAAAACCTGGTCAAATTGTCTTAATAATTTAGAAAAATGAATCATAAGTTTTTTTTTTGACATGTAGGAATTAGAATCATATCAAAATAAGGCACTATGTGATCAGTATAATTCGAAGTGCATGTTTCTAGTTTAAAATGACATTTTAGTAAAAAAAGACAAGTGACGTACTCAAAACTGAGAAAATGTATTCAGATTGTTTTGATACTTTAGGAAAATGATCCATAAGTAATCTGAGACATTTTGGAATTATCCTCATCTCAATATAACCCATAGTGTGTCCAATATTACTCCAAGTGTTTCTTTTCAATATACAAGTGTCATTTTAGTTTAAAACATGTGTCACATCGCTAAAACCAAGCAAACAAGTCAAGATTTTTTTCTCATCATTCGATCTGGTATTTCTTAATTGATTTACTTATTATTTTTATCTTATAATTATCTATATTAAATCAGTCAGGGGAGTAAGAAAAAACAAACAAAAACCTGCTTAAATTCACATAGGAAGGCTCGAAACCAAGACCTCCTAAACACCACTACAGGATGAAACCACTAGGATTCACCTGTGGGGATTTATCTTATACCTATTTAATTAATTTTCAAAGATATAATTCTGGAATAAAAATAATAAATGGTGTGACATGTAAGAATCTACCACAACTCAATCTGATACACATTGTTCCTAGTATGACTCAAAGTTTAATTTAAAAATAACACTTTCTGTTAATTTATTTAATTATATTATTACTTACTTAAGAATTGTTTTATTACACAGGTACATTATTTTTCTTGAATAGGGATGGTTTGTTCATAAATAGTACGAGTGAGGGTTAGGATCAAAATAAAAAAAGTAACATTAATGTTTTTAAATGTATGTAATAATTTGTACATATATAATCATATAAACCAATGTTTGAAATGTTTATAATATTGCGTTTTTTCTTGTATTTGTGTTGTAAATTTAATTTAATTTAAATTTTGTATTGGTACTTGATTTTATTAAAATCAGGTGTGTTTATATGGTTGTGGTGTGTTGTTACATCACACTGCAGTATGGACCTTTATCATCACTTTTAGAAATGCTAATAAATGACCTGTTTATCAGTGCTTCTAAAAGCACTGATAAATGACCCATTTTGAGTGCTTTTTTAGAACCAATAAAGGACCCCTTTATTAGTTCTTTCTTAGTGATAATAAAATACTAGGGCTTTAAATTTCACTCTGGTAATCAGTGCTTCTCTAACGCAAATAAAATCTATTTTTAGTGCTGTTAAAGGCATATTTTTTGGTAGTGTGGGCATGAGATTAAAATTATTGCATTTCTAACACACAGGTAGCTATTAAATTTCTATGTACATGTTAGAAACTAATATCATAGTAGTGGGTTTATTCTAAACTTGGGTTATATATCTAATTACATTTTAATTATAGGAGGTGTTCAAAACATATTTGTACACTTGAGGTGTTATGTATTTTAGCCTCTATTTATAGGCATCAAAATTTAAGGCCTATTTTGTATGTTTGTAAATGAATTTCATTTTCCACTAGTTTCATTTAAATATAGAGTTTTTATTTTTGATTCAATGAATAAATTCTATTATTTTGAAAATAAAAATACAATTTAAATGAAATAAATCTAACTAGAGTTTTTTAACTTATTATGCTTATATAGAATAAACTTCTAGTATCCGAGATACAGGAGAACTAAAACTATTTTATGAAAATCTAGTCATCTTAAATTTTATTCTAGATTATATTCATTGAATTTATAATCACTATAATGATGATTATAAAACTCCGTTGTAGATAAAGAAACATGTTGAGTTCATTGGTAGATGATGAATCTATCATCAGTGCAGTTACAAGTGACTCCAAGTTTTAAAAAATATATCCATTGGAGTTTATTAAAATGACTCCTATAAATAAATTCACACATTGACATCAGAAGTATATTATGAACATAGGGATCAATCATTCTGAAAATTTTTGTCACTTTTTAGTCTTTAAAATTTCTTGTTGCTGAGAGCATGTTTAATCAGTGTAACATTTTTATTTATGATTGTTTCAGTTAATAGTTATCATTGTATGGTTTCAATTGTAAAACTATTATCAATTTTCATTTTAATTTATCTAATTATAATCCTACATGATTGAGGTATTCTAAGGATAAAAGGATATAGTGATTTTCAATAATAATAATTAGGGGATTCTATGGATTGGATGGTTGTTTTTAATTACTTCTATTGTGTAGAAACAAGCTACTGCTAACAATGTTTAGTTGATGGATTTTAGGGATAGGAAGACAAAACATATAATAGTTTTAAAATCAAGGATACCATAATATATATTTAAATTCATGGATACCTTAGATCTGATTACATATCAACCTTACAATTTTCTTTAAAATTTTAGTTTAAATAATATCCTTTTAAATTAGTATTTGGTTTTCTAACCAATTCGTCACATTTTGTTATTGAATTTCAATTTTTTTTCTATTTTATTGGTAATAGTTAAAATACTAAACAATTTCTTTCCATTATTATAATTCTATTTCATAAAATTTATAATTCTATTACCCTAATTGTTTATTTTTTTAGTAATTCAAAAAACGATTAAAAATAATACTAGAAAATAATGAAAATTGTACATTTGTTTTAAAATATCAATTCACCCCCTCTATTTTATTTTATTTTACATCATACCTTAGGAAAACATTTGGTATTATATGAGGAATTTTCTATATTCCAAATATTTAATATAAATCGTTTAACTTATATTGTATTTCGATTTGTTTAGTGGATTTTTAACTTGGTTTTTTATACTAAAAATATTGGTAGAAGAAAGATATTTTATAAAGGAAGGAGTATTAGTTGGAAAATGTGAAAATATGAATCCAAGAATAAAACCTATTTTTTAAGGATTTGGTTATGATTATAATTGTGATCATATGAAATCTTACATAATTAATAGAAGAGTTGATAATTTTATTATTTTAAAAGTAAACAACAATGTTCTGGAGAAGGATATCATTTAATTATCTCATGAAGAAAAAATAGAATATCAGCTAAATCGTAATGTTTGTAATACTTTTTTGTGTTCTATGACTCAAAAAATCTATAACAAGATATCTTTATGTGAAAAAAATGGAATTTTAAAGAAGTTATAAATTAAAAATTTTGTAATTTCTAAAGTCTTAGAAACACATAAATCTCTGATAAAAGTTATTATCATGCATTTAACTTTATTCCTTGAGACACATTAACTCAAATGAATCAAAAAATTATGATTATCGTAAAAAAATTATTGTATCTGAATGAAAAATATATATTGGAAGATCAACTCATTAAAAAGATTTTTCATATTATGCCTAATTAATGGGAGTCTAATAGTATGGAAATCAAGGATACTAAACATTTGAAAAAATTAAATTCTAAATAAATTAATTAGAATATTAATAAAATATGAGAGTAAACAAATATGAGATGATGAAAAAGAGAAAATTAAGGATATAGTAGCATTTTATTCTACTTCATGTAGATATAATTTTGATACCATTAATACTTTTTCTAATAATTCTAAATCTCTTGTTTTAAAGAGGAAATGTAAGAATTCAAATCAAAGTAATTCGGATGAAAGTAAAACTGAACAAAAAAATTCAAGATGAATGAATATAATTTTTATAAATATAAATTTCTAGAATGTTCATCATAAAGACATAAAATAAAGAAAATATAACATAGAATATTTAGAATTTACCTTCTATGAATGTAAGAAGGAAAGTCATATCAAACTTGATTGTCCAAAACTAAAGAAGAAAAATTGAATGTTATGAAGGTATTATAAAAGAAAAGGAATGAAAATATTGAAATATTTAGACACTTAGAGCACAAGTGAAGGTGAAACATATTCATACAGTTCATCATAACATAGTGGAATAGAAAAATAGAAAATAATTACATTTTATTAAAATGTTTTAACTAATGAAAAATGATTCTTGAAAAGGGTAACTATAGAATCCCTTAAAAATTTAAATCTATATTATAAATTCACTTATAATACTTGAGATGATTATTCAACTTCATTGTAAGATAAAAAATATAATACATTAAATGTTGAAAAATTAAATTCATCTAAAGAAGAAGAAAATTTACCTACTGTAGAAAAAATGTCTAGATATATAACTTTTATGAATCAATAAAATAATAAATAGAAAAATACATATAATTTCACTAAAACAAAACATATTAAATCTAATAAAATAATTTAAAAAATGATAAATTCAAAATATTAAATTTAATTGGATGCAAAACATACTTTGTTGATCAAAATTTATTCAATCAGAAATCCGTTGATAAAAATTTAGATAATCAGATTTTGATTATTTAACTTAAATATGCAGTTTTTTTAAAATAAACATGTATATAATTTGAATTATGGTAATTAAAATTTGGATAAAATGTATAAATAAATAATTCCATCTAGAGAATGAAAGGGAATTTGTTATATTTTTTATAAACCTTTTCTTTAGTCAAAATATTTTTTACCTAAAACTGTAACTTTTTATAAAAAAAATCAAAGTAGAGGTCACTAGAGTATGTATTGTTCTCTAAAAAAATTTAGTCATTTGTTTTCCATAATTATTTTATTTCATAAGAACTGGTAGCTATATAATATAAAATTGTTGGGTGAATTTGGGTTCCTAAAATTTTATTTTCTAACATAACTAAACCTAAAAATGTGTGGGAACCAAAAACATAATTTTATCTTATTCAGGAAAATAATCAGGGTATTGATAACAAAAAATAAATGGTATATGGGAAGTGTTTTTTCTTGATATATGACTATAGAAAAGTCCAAATTCTAAAATTTAAATAAATTAAAATAAAGATGATTCAATTTAGTATAAAATTCACCAGGTAAAATCATTGTAATTGGCAATGTTTCTTTTCTTGTAAACAATTAAGTTTCAAATGTTTTATAAGTTTTAGGTCTTAAGAAAAACCTTATAAGTATAATCCAGTTATGTGTTGAGGGATATCAATTAAACATTAGGAATGATAAATTTATTTCTCCATGTTCATAAGGTATTTTTATTTTATCTTTTGATAAGAATTAAAATGATTACACACTGGACATGGAAGAATTAATTCATTGGAATTTTCCTTGTTTAGGAGAAACCAAAACTTATATTGGTTATAGAATAGGATATTAAGACACTATAAATTTTATAATTTAACAAAATATTCTAATAAATTACATGTTAGGGATATACTATAACTTAAGTTCAATTAAACTATAGTGTGTAATCTTTGTTAATTAGGAAGGTAACATAATTCAAGTTTTAAATAAAAAAGGGAGGTCTCCACTACCTAAGATTTATAGTTAGTGCACAACAATTTATTTGGCCCTATAAAAACTGGATGTATTAGAGTAAAATACTATATATATGTCTTGTTTTATGATTACACTAGATTTAATTAGTTATATTTCCACCATTAAAAATCCTGATTTCTTAATCATTTTATTGTATTTTGTTCTTATCTTAAAAATGAGAAAAAATTAACTTTGGTTAATGATAACCCGAGTCATTGATATGGTCAAAATTAATATTTATAAACATACTAAAACTATTATAGTTTATAATTATGGTATTTTACCCATAGGGTAGTATAAAATAAATTTTGTAATCAATAAAACTAAAAACAAAAAAAACTAGAAAAAAAAACTAGAAATTTGATGTAGTGAAGGTGATTTTGTGAAATAGAACTCTTAGAAAAAATACATTATAAGGATTTTTGGGTTGTGTTTCTTGATAATTTTTATAAAGAATTATTTATAATAATTTTAAGGAAGGAGTTTATCGTACTTTGTGAATCATGACTTCAACATGGTCAGGACCACACCATGTTTGTCCCCATGGTGGCTTGATGGTGTCCCTACCAAAAATGGGGAAGCTTAATATGGTTGTGAACATCATTTAGGTGATACAGTTGATGAAGAGGACGAAGTGTGTCTTGTCTAGATGGAAAGATACCACACCATAGTAAGAGGAATTTGTGGTCAACATGAAAAATTTTAAGGCAATATGGATAATATATCATATTTAATTTCCTAGTACATGTCATGGTAGAGATAAAATAACCAAAAAAAAATTCACCAAGCTATGGTGAGGAAGTTTTGGTTGAGCTTTTTTTCTACATCAAAGGTCGGTTGTTGAAGGGTTCCAACATGGTTGATACCATGTTATTTCACTTAGAGTGATGAATATTTGGTTGCTTTATAAAACAAGGTATGTTACAACATGGACATGGTTATGTTTGATGGAATTCATGGTCATCATGTGAAACAGAATCAAAACATGGAAAAATAGGAGGATACTGGGCCATGTAGGTCGATGTGTTGAAGACCAAAAAGACAATTTTTTCACACCATGTCATGGTGTATGCCATTTCATCATTTGATTCATAAAATTTAGAAAAATTAAATACAATATCTTTAGGATTTTATGGTAGTTTTAAATATAAGATGGTGAATATTTTTGGTTGATTTTTCAAGGTCTTAATTAATGAATTCAAGTAATGCAGGGGAATGGTCATTTAAGTGGAGATTTAAGAATAGGATTCAGCTTAAGACTAAGATAATGAGATAGATTTGTGAAAAAAATGAATAATCTAAAGTTAATAAGAATAGATGTTGATTCTGTATATAATTTATAATATTAAATATTGAATCAGGTGTTATTAAAGGAGTTCTATTCTCTCATTGGATGTTTAAAAATTCATGGGCTTAAAATAAACACTATTCTTGGTGAAGATTTTAATTGTCTTTACATAAAGAAGAAATATGGCATCAAACTGAATATTTAGTTCCCTAATGTGGGAGAGTATAGAGATTTACAAATATTCATGGTATTGAACCGAGAGGTTCAATGATATTACTCCAAATTTTTAGTTAAAAACTAGTGAGATTATACTATTTTTGATGCATATGCACATTGTCATCCATTATCCTTGGACATATCCAAATGCAAGAGAATGAAGAAAAATCTCTAGTATTATTTACTACTTTAATATATCATTGAGAGGAAATATAAAGAGAAATTTAAGTTCACCTTAATGTGAGATATCAAGATCCATAATCAAGGAAGATCAATTTTATTCTTCCATAACTGGGTTACCCCCCCCCCCCAGGGAGTACTAATTGAAAAGGGACTAACAAGGGGTATCAAAGGGTCTGTTATTTCTTTCTATCTATTGAAATCATGGTGATAATTATCAACCAACAAGTTATTCCCATATTTTATGGTAGTAATTTTATATTATGTAAAGTCTAGATATAATATTATTTTAGGTCTTTAGGTATGGACATATATAGAGTAGGAATTTATGGAACCACTACGAACATAGAGAGTGCAGCCTTAATAGAGTAATATCATCAAGTATTGGATATAGATTCCAACACTATAAATTATTTGGTAAGTGATCTATAAAATCATATTTACACAAAGATCATGATGTGAAAACCCACTCATGTTATATGGTAAAATATTCTGAATATATATAAAATATATTTTTTGGTTCAAGTGGAATAGTTTATGGTTCAATGGAAAAAATATGAATATTTGATAATGAATTCAAATGAGTTGGTATATGCATTTTTTTACTGTCTAATTGTTCTTATTTTATATATACAAGGCCTGAGTGAAGAAATTAAAGATGAGAAGATCATGAAGAGGGTCATGAGAAATTCACTCCTCACCTCAATGAAAAGGTTTCAATTCTAGAAGACAAATGCCCAAAATAAATGTCACTTGATAGGTTTCATAGTACTCTTGTAGATTATGAGATAACCAATGAAAACATAGATTCAAGAATGAATGAGGGTACCCAATCGGTGGCATTTAATCCTAAGAACAATCTCTCAATTAAGGATAATTTTATGTTGATTAATTTGATGAGTTTATGACATTTTTATCCTCTAATATTAAGTGAGGAAGAAAAAATTAAAAGAAAAAATTTCTTATTTCATTCTTCATAGGTGGAATGGTGGGACATATTATGGATAAATTCCCCCAGAATCATCAAAAAGAATATAATTAAGAGAAGAAACCCAAGAAAGTAACAAGATATATGGAAATTAAAAATAATTTATAATAGAGATCCTTAAAAAAGATAAATTCTAATTCTAAAGAAGAATATTGTTCTGGATAAAGTAAAATAGAAGAATTCAAAGATTATAAGGATGAAGATGTGTTGATGGATATTGAAAATAATCCAAATGGTGATGATAGTGATGATTATGATAAAGGAGTTATAGGTAGATTTTTTCTTCAAGTAGAACAAGGGGCATCCATTGAGGAAATTGATGTTTGGAGAGAAAAGGATAAGAAGGCCAGTGTAGTGGTGCATGATTCCATGATTTACATGAAAAAGTAACAAGAATAAGTTATTGAGGTAATTTATAAGATTAAAAAACTCAAATATAGAATTTTTTTCAATCTTAAAAATGAAGTTTAACTAAATATTAAAGTGTACTAACAAACCTGAATCATTTATGGTTTATAAAAAACTATCAAAGATATAGTTAAAATGATTGATCATCTTAAAGAAGATGTTTTTAGTTTTTGTTAGAAGTGTAAAGAATAAGAAATAATATTGAAACCTTGCATGATGAAAGGAAATTATAAGACATTGTTCTCATGTCAATCCAAAGGTATTTCTAAAGAAGAACATATAAATATTCCTCAAATGTGGAGATTCAAAGATAAAGTAAAATCAGTGGTGAGTCGTGATAAAGAGAAGAAGATAGTAATGGTTTTTTATAAAGCATAGGCATCAACTCCCCACAATAAGTGAGATATTTATAGAACTAAAAATTATGTAAATTATGTGTCAAAGGAAGATACAAATACTTAAATGGTCAGATGTTTTTTCTATGGAATTTTGGGACACACTTATAATGAATTCTCAATTTAAAAGATATTTTTCTAGGATAAATTCAAAAAAAAGTAGAAAAGTATAATTTATAATAATTATTTTTTATTTAATATATATTTATTTTATTGTGAGTAATTTTATTATAAATAAGTCATTCGGGCATCGAAAGGTTAAAAATTGGCATCATAAATTTCTTGAAGTGGAAGGAATAAAAAAATAAAATCTTCATCCAAAAGGATAAAAACTAAAAAAAAGATATTCAGATTTGTAATAAGAAGAATATTTTATGGAGATGTTTTTTTAGAAGAAAAAATTATCACCAACATGGTTAAGTAAAGGAATTTAAAAAAAATATGATGTTCAAAAATTTCCTTGAGGTAAATGGAAAATTCTAGTTTATGGATATTGTATAGTAGTTGTACATAGTACAAGACCAGAAATGAAGACCTATTTATGAATATCAATAAAAAATATAGTTTCATTTGTTTCAGGAATAATGAGGGTCTTAATATTTTCGATTTAAGAAAATCCAAAAATCATAGGCAAATATATTATGAGATTTTATGTTCTCTTAGTTGAGGGGTTAAGTCACAATCTCTTTTTTTATCCAACTGTGTGACCTCAAGTATTTAGAAGATTTTAACAAAAAAATGTGTATTCTATTAACTCTATATATGGTTCACTTATTCTTCAAGGAATAATAAACAAAGTAAATAAGTACCATTTTTTAGAGGAAATTTTGTTTACATTGTAAAAATATGAGGAAAATTACTATGGCATAGGTGACTTGGCCATTTGAATGAAACATCATTTCATAATTTGGAAGAGATTTGTGGGGAACATGAAATTCCCCTTCACATATATAATCATACACACATATGTGATTCATGTCAAAAATGGAAGATCATTTAAAAGAGTTACAATCTAAATAAGGTGAAGACAAAAAAGTTTCTTGAACATATTCACAATGATGTATGTGGAACAATATCACCCAGATATACATATGGAAAAATGTATTATTTGTTTTTTTTTTTTTTTTTAAATAATAAAATGGAATATTCCTATCAGACATAAGATCATGGTATATAGATGTATCACTTGTTATCATAGATGAGTGGAAAATATACTTGCTATGAAGATTCAGAAGATTAAAACTGATAATGGAATATAGTTCACTAACCATCAATTTGAGGAATATTTAGAGAAGAACAAATCTCGATATCTAGTTTATGTAGTTAGAAAATCCCAAAAAATGGGATCATGGTAAAATGAAATCATATAATCAATAATATGTAATCGAAAATGTTTATAGATAAGTACCTTCTAGAAGGGTATCAGGAAGATGATGTTCTTTTAGTTTTTCACATATCAACTAAAGATTTTCTATTTGCAAATGAATGGAGAACTCTATATGAAATATGGAATGGAAAGAATTATTCACTCAAGTACTTATAGGAGTTTGGAAGTAAGTGTTGTATTCTCAAAAAATGATAAGAGTATAAATTCACATATCAAGGTGATAAAGGGCTATTTATTAGATATTCTTCAAAGAAAAAAACTATTAGTGATATAAAAACAAACTTGGAAAATGTTTGATAGAAATGAAATTTTTGTGGTTAAAATTGATAAAATATAATTCACGCATGAATATATTTTTTGTATCAAGAAACTATTTTTTGAAGAATAAATTGATGTAAAATCACATGGATCTAAGGGAGTTTCATGGCCTAATGAAAATTATGATAAAAACATAGATATAAAATAAGATACTTCCACTACATTAGGTTTAATAAAATAAAATATTTGTTATGAAATCATATAAGGGAACATTGTTGGAGACTGTATAGCCCTAGTTCAAGTAAGGAGAAGGTAGGCTCAGCATCAAGTATCTTTATTATATTTGGTGGAACCAAAATGTTTTATATAGGATACAAAGGATGAGAGTCAGTTAAATTTTTTGAATAATGATCTTGATCAAATAGAGAAGGATCAGATATGGGAACTTACTCCAGGTCTAAGTGAAAATAATGTTATTGAGACAAATTGAGTGTTCTAAAATAATTTTAATGAATATTTAAGAATTATTTAGATTAAATAATGGCTTGTGTGAAAGGGAAATTAAAAAATTGAATGAATTTATGTTGATGAGACATTTTTTCTTGTATCTTGACTTGAAACCATTAAGTTATTCTTATTTTTGGAATTTAAAAAGGGTTAAAAAGTTTATCAAATTGAAAAAAATATGAATTCTTGAATATAGTCCATAAATAAGATGTGTACTTTAAACAAAAGTATGGGTTTCTCATTATATAAGATGATGGAAAAAAATTTGGATTAATGAAGGATTTGTATGTCTATAAATAAGAACCAATATAATGGTATTATAGTTTAGATCAATGTTTAAATAATCTTTATTTTCATAGAGGATGGGTTGATCATAACCTCACATAGAGAAGAATAATGAGTAGGTATTAATGGTCCTTATCTATATTGACAACATACTTTTTGGAAGATCAAATTAAAACCAATGCAAGTAGTATTTAGATATCATGAGGTGAAAATTTGGGATGTATCTAATTGGTAAATTATCATTTTTTTTCTTAGCTTTTAGGTAATTAAAACAATGTATGGGATACTCATCTTCCAAGATAAATATTCCAATGAGGTTTTATAAAGATTTTAGATGGATTATTTGAGGCGTATAGAAACTTTAGTGGATACAATAATGAAATTAAAAAAATGAAGAGGGAAACAAGTTTGATGTGACTTATTATTGACAAATAATTGGTAGTTTTCTTTATTTTACTACCACTTTACCAAAAAATTTATTTTCCACTTTTAAAGTTTCTTATTTTTTAAGTGATCCTAGAGAAAGCTGCATGAATGTTATGAGAATAATTCTTTGATACATTCATCACATTATGGACTATGGGATTTGTATTATAAGGATCCATGATATAATTTATTGGGATTTATTGATGTATATTTGGGTGGTTAATATAACCAATAAAAATAAACTTCAAGTGGTGCATTCTATCTTGGTAATTTATGCATATCATTGAAAAGTAAGAAGAAATATTTTATATCCTTGATAACTATAGAGGTTTAATACATTACTACTACTCAAGTGCTCACTCAGTTTCTATGGATGAAGAAATATTTTAATAATGTGGGCGTATACATGATTCCTCCTATTCCAATCAAGTGTGAAAAATCATGTGTGATAAATCTTAGTGAAAATACCATTCATCATTTAGAGACAAAGAACATTGAGATAAAAAATCATTTGATAAAGAATAATGTGGAGTAATGAATTGTAATATTATACAATGTATTTCCCAAGATCAAGTCGTAGATATCATGATGAAATCACTACCCCAAGTGATGTTTGGGAAGAATCAATTGGATCTTGGAATCCAGCTTCTTCCATACACTTAATTGGTTATGGGACATAAAACCCACTCCATATGGTGTCTCTCATGAGCAAGGTATTTTTTCTCACCTCTAATTGTCATATTTATAATATTACATTATAAAGTTTTCAAAGAATTGATCTATTTGGGTTAATTTCCAAATGGGTATAAATGTCCAAGTTTGTTTGGAAGGGAAAAAGTGAAAAGGGGAGATAATTTCCATGAAAAATAAAGGGGAGATATGTGTAGTTATTGAATGAATTCAAGGTATGAGGTTGCGAAAAAAAATTCCTTCAAATATTGTCTCTCAAATGAATAATGGGTCATGTGAGATAAGAATTGATTATTTGTGGATCAATGTTACATATCTTGAAAGTGGTTATTTCAAAGGTAGAAGAATCAGTTCATTTCATGGAATTTTTAGAGTGTTGTGAACAAACCCAAAGGGCGGTATTATTATAAAAAATCCCTTATAAGGTTTTTTGGATTGTGTTTGTTGACATGTTTGATGAATTATACTTCATGATAAGTTTAATTAAGGGGTTATTAATGTTTGGTGAAGCAAGACTTCAACATGGTCAGGGGCACACCCTATTGGTCACCGTGGTGGCATGATGGGGTCCTTGTAAAACACAGGGAATCTTAATAAGGTTATGGCCATTGTTATGTTTTAGTGGTTGATGAAGAGGCCCAGGTACTCCTTACCCAAAGTGGAAGAGGCCACACCATAGTAAGACAAATTTTTGGTCAATAGGAAGATTTTTAAGGAAACATAACCAAATGATCATGGTGAAAGTTGTAGTAATTCTATGGTAGAGGAAAAAATCAATATTTTTACACTATTCTGTGGATGGGAAGTTGTGGTTGAGAATATTTTCAACATAAAACACATAAAATTAAAGGAGTACAACATGGTCGAGACCACACTATTTCACTTTAAGTGATGGAGATTGGGTTTCCCAATGTAACATAGGATTTTTTAACATGGATGTGGTAAAGGATGATATAATTCTTGGTAATAATATGAAATAGAATCCCAGTATAGGAAATAGTTGGAGACCATGGTTTGAATCTTGATGTTTTAAAGGAAAATGTCCATTTTTTGTGCAGCAAACCTTAGTGAATACCATTTTTGAGTTCGAGTCAACAGATCTAGAAAAATGCATTTTCATATCCATGGGATTTTATGGAAGTTATATCCATTAATTGATGGTCAATTTTGGTTAGTTTTTTAATGCCTAAATTCATGCATTAAATTAATTGATGGTATTGGTTATTGATTAGGATATTTAAGAAGTGTATTCAACTTAGGGCTAGTAGAGGGAGATAAATATGGGTAATAACTTGAATAATTTTGAATAAATAAGAATAAATTGTTATTATAGATCTTATCAATAAGATTAAAGGTTGAAGTAGGTGTTATTATAGAATTTCATTTATCTTGATGTAAGTTTGAAAATCTGTGCTCTGAAGAGAAACACCATTATTAGTAAATACTTCCATTATTTTTGAGTAATGAAGAAATGAAAAATCAAGTGAAGTAGTGAGTTACCTAATGTAGGAGAATAGTGAGCTTTCAAATTGTTCATGATAATGAACTAGGAGGTTTAGTGAGAGTAATATGAATTTTTACTTTTAAATTTGTGATATTTTAGTGTTTTTTGTGTATTTTCACATTATCGTGCAAACTCCTTGGACATAACACAGTGTGGGTAAACCAAGTAGAATCCTTTGTGTCATCACTAATTGAGTGGAAATAGATATTGATATTGGTTGGCCACTAAAAGTACCTAATTTTAATTGAATTTTTATGAATTTTTGTGTGATTCATTTTTCATAAAATCCTTTCTAAATTTATTTTAAAATTTTGAACTTCATTTCTCATCATATATGCAATTCATATTTAAAGTGTATCAAATTGGGCCCAATTAATCATCATCTTGTAGAATAAATTATTTTCATTTTTTGAATTTTATATTTTATTATATCTTTGATCACTTTTTTGGAAAAAATTTTCTTATAAGATCAATGGAAAAATCACAATGCAAGATAGACATTTTTTTCCATATATGCAGAAATTTTTGAAAAATTAGATTGGGAATTAGGCACATTAAGTGGATATGGAGACCATAATTTATGACTAATAAATAATAAATTTGAACTGTAGATATTGGAAATTATGGGGAACATTTAATTCAACTATTTGAAAATATAATTCTATAGTATTTGAGCTGATCCAAGAAACCAAATTTGAAGTTTAAATTGTGGTCTAGATTCGAAGGCCCATAAATTAATCCCACCATTTTGATCATAAGATCTGAATGGATGATCCAATTGGCTTGAAATATTGAAAAAAATTATAATACATCTAGATGAAAAAATTTCTCTACTAATACCTTTAAAAATAATCCTTCTTAAAATACTAATTTTCACATCAATAAGGGGTATGAATCTAGTTTTATTTTTGTAGTCATAATTGAAAAGTATACTTTATTTTTTTCAAACAAAAATTTTAATATCCTAATTAATTAGTATGACATTTAATGATGGGGGGCCTACCCTATAATCATATAATTATAAATTAAGGTGTTGGTGGTGGATTAATTAGGTGTTCATGTTTTGTTATTTAAATTTTAATGTCATGTTGTCATTTTGTAATCACATGTTTAATTTATCTCATGTAAGTTTTTCAAATCGCCTTAGTTTCTTAAGAAATTTTATTATTCTTATCATATTCTATTTTTTTATTAAAACATTGATAACATTTCTTCACAGTGTGAATTTCTTTCCACCAACAATTTTGAAATTCTTCTCGTAACAGCGGTATGTTCGTTATTTAATTATTTTAACTTCTTTAATGTTTCTTCTTTAAGTTGTCTTCTTCCTTCCATTTAGATTTTTTCATAAATGTAAAGATAAAAATTTGATTGTTTATTATAGGGATTTTATTGGGGTTTTATTGGATGTTATTTTATGTGATTAAATTATTAAATTATTTCTATGGTTTAAGAGTTTCTTTCATTGACTTATTTTTTCTTCATCTTCACTAAATTTAAAAACAACACGTTTTAAGTTCTTGTATAATCAAATTCTTTAGAATGATAATGAAAATGATCCTATAATTAAATTAGTGAATATCCTTGGAATTTTTTGTGGATTAAATTAGTGAATGATTTTGGGGACTTATCTCATTGATTAGATACTTATTGAAGTAATGATCTATAATTTCATAGGAAAACAATTACATCCATTATATCTGTAGAAACAACCTAGGATTGACTCGTCATCATTATTTATTTTATTTGAAGTCTTTTTGTGTTATTTTTTTGATTTTTATTAAAATTAAATCATTCGTTTTTTAAATAAAACATTATAATTAGTTGTACACTTCATATCCAAGCACCCTACAACTTTGAGTGTCTCATTGTTACTTCTTAGTTATATGTGGATTCTACCCCTAATGGTACTATAAAAAATGATTCTACCAGTAGGGAAAATTTGGATGAGACAAAATTTTGGCACCATTTTTGGGGACCTAATTTAGTTATCTTAGACACTCACATCTTATTCTCACCCCACTTATCTTTCCTCACTCCCGATTTCACTCCTATGAAAGGCCTATTTGAATAAATCAAAACAGAGAGAACATCTTCCTACTTTGAACACACCACACCAAGTGTGATGTAAAATAACCATACTAGATTCTATTCATGGGATAATAAACAATCCAATCAACCGTAATGTTTAAAATTCTATGCTTTAAAAAGTATTTCATCTTATAATGAGTTTCAACACCAATAAGTCCAATCTAAATAGCCACCTATTCCATTACAACAATGTCACATACATAACTTATTTTAAAGTTATTTTTAAGTTATTTTCCATTCATGCTTTTTTTTGGGGGGTTTCCAAAGGTTTTATGGAAAATATGTGAGTTTTCAAGAATTGGGCCAAACCGTGAGCCCAATTCCATATTTAAAAATAAATTTTTGTATCTTTTATAACTTTTTCATTTTTTAATATTTTTCAGTAATTCCAATTCCTAAATGTCCTCCCCGGATATATTAACACCAAATTTAAATTTGGAGCCTTTATAAATCCATAATCATGGGGGATATGGGTATTTATTTAAGAAAATGGGCCTGCCCGAAAGCCCATTTTCTGCATTAAAAATAAATTTTAATTATTTAATATATCCTTCACTATTTGAGTTTTTTCGGTGATTCCACCTCCCCCTCGACCATAAGGAGACCAGCCGCGCTCCCATTCATTTTACCCCTATTTGGAGCTCGATAGAATCGCGAAAATAGTCAAAACTTCACTGGATTTCAGAAATCGTCCAGATTTAGGAGAGGTAAATTGATCCTTTCATAACTCCTTCTATTCTTTATATTTTTCCCCAATTACAATTCCTACATGACCTTATCATTCTTGTTAGAATATCCATTAAATTTTTATCTGTTTTAAAATTCAGATTCTGGTCGATTTTGGGTCGTTTTATTCAGGATGTTTCAAGTAAGTGTTTCTTTCCTTGATTTCCTCCCCTTCCTGAGGGTTTCTTTCACCCTTTCAACAAGTTCATCATGTCCAGAAATTGAGGTTCGAAACTAGGGTTTGATTTGGTGTCATTTTGGTCAAATATTTTGGTCTATGGTTGGATTTATATTCCTTGAGGTGTGGCGGTGGTGCGGTTGATGTTTCGCACCATGTTTTGAGGGTTTCATCATAAAAGGTAGGTGATTCCATGTGTAAACATTTATAGATGAGTTAGTTTGCTTGAATTACTTATTATTCATGTTCCTAATATGCTGTGTGTGGTGCGTGAACTGTTTATGTTGGATTTAGTAAAGCATTTGTTTTTATAGTTTCATTTTAGCTTTAAATTTGGTGTTTTCATGTGCAACCCTTTGGGTATTGTTTGGGATTGTTTTATAACATATAAATTTTGTTTAATAAATCTTGTTCGGATGAAAATTATGATTTGGTGGGGTATTGGTGTGACACTAGGTCTTAAAGAGGTTTTTTTTAAGGTTTTAAGGTGTAAAACATTATTGTACTTCTTGAAAGTGATCTTGAAAACATGTGTGTTTCATGTGGATATTTTCTACTGTTGTTTGAGGTGTTTGTATAACACATGGGGGTTTTTTAATAAATATTTTTGGAGCTTAAAATTCTGTTTTGAATTTGTATTGATTTGATTTTGTCCTTGAAATATGGTTTTGAAATGGGTTTTATTTGAAAAGCTTTGGTACACTATTTAGAATTGTTTTATGAAAGTTTTGAGTGGTTTAATGATTTATGTAAGAGATGAAACCATATTGGAAAATTGTTTTGGATTGTTTATACATTCAAATGAACCATTTTAAATGTGAATAGTTCTGTTATGTGATGTTTATCATATTTTTAGGGACTTCATAAAATTGTTAAAGGATGTGTTGGATTGTGAAAGTTATGAAAAATTGTTGTGGGCTATTTTGGTGTGAGTTTGATTTCAAAATGAATTTGAATGAAAAGTTAAATTTGTGACTTGTGTGATGTTCATGGGGTTGTTTGGATAATGTGTGATGTGGAAGTGATATTTGCATGTGAAAAGTATATTTCATGGATTGTTGAACTTGTTTGAGCACAAAGGGAAAACCCGGGTATCTAGGTGGGTGGACGTGTACTAGTATGCTAGTGAATCTGTGAGGTTTGGCCTCAGTTTCACTTAGCAGGATTGACGCTTACAACTCTAACTAAACTATGATGATGATGATTGGGGACCACTAGGTTATGGGTATGTTCCCTACTAGTGGCTCGTGCACGAGAACAGATAATTTTTGTGGTTACTCTCACCGAGATACGAGGTACCTGGGACCCACAGCTAGCTAGTGCCTAGGGGTTATTTCCTATTAGTTGTGCTCATTAGATCTTTTATACTTACCGTTGGCATACGGTATATTTGGCTGGAAAAATCAGTGGCTTTTTAATTTATTTTAAAAGTGTTAGTTCTTTAAATTAGCCCACTTGAAAACTGTTTTTTTTTAAGTTGCATCTTTTAGAAATTGTAACTAGAAATTACATGTTTTTGAAAACTTGCATGCTTTTCGTCTTTGAATGTTTATCACAGGGAATCTCTTAGTGGTGGTATCCTACTGGGCTTTCGCTCACACCATACTTGTACCTTTGGGTGTAAGTAGACTTGCTTATTTTATGTCACAGGTTTGGGTATAGGTTTTATGCCTTTGGTTTGGGTGTTTAGAGGTCCATCGTGATGCAGTGTCATGGAGATGGCATGAGGGTGGTGCCTCTTTCCATGTGGAGGTTCTTTGGCTGTTATTTCATGATTTGTACCTTTGTAATGGTCTTTAAACCTTGTTTAAAATTGTGTAATTCAGTTCTGAATTTTGTAAAAGATGGTTTTAGTTGAAAAATCCAGATTCGTTTTATTGAGTTTTTTTGTTGTTTAATGTTTATAAACTTGGGTAAATCGTTCCCAAACATCATTTTATGATACCCGGGCACTTGTGCCAGACCGTGGGGATCGGGAACGCCCTTCGGGTCTTGCCATGGACCGGGTCGGGTGCCGATTTTGAAGGCGACAAGATTCGGTTCGTGACAAAATGGTATCAGAGGGAGGTTCGCTCCTTGGGTCGTGTTATTTGGGGAAGAGTCAGCATAGTCTGGAGCTAGGATTTTTGGGACTTGAAATTTCAGTCATGGGTAGTGTGCCTGGCCAGCACACCTCATGAAGGTATTCAAGTCACCATGGGAACTATGGATTTATCTGAGTCCTATGGTTTTCTTGGTTTAATGATGACTATGGGAAATGAAAAGAGAGTTGGGAGAATAATCTCAGTGAGCTCGCAGGGCCTGGCAAGCCATGTGGAGCCATGGATATTTCCCTAGAATACTCTCTGTGACGGCGAAGTGATTGGAATATGGCTGCCAACCATATGTCCAAGTCACCCACCGAAACTAGTTTCCTCTTGCATTGTTTTGTGCTTTAGTTTTGAAATCTTAGCACTTTGGTTTTAAGGTTACTTGGTTTTAAGAAGCGTAACATTTTTATGAAATGATTTTCAAATAAAGAGGGAATGGTTTGGTTTATGAAATGGAGGAACTGGATTTTCATAATTGTTTTGAAATGTAAAATGGTGCGCTTACACCTCTTTGAAAGCAGGAACTATATTGAATTTGGTTTTGAAAAGCGTTTCCAATAGAGTTTTCTAAACAATTAGAGTGTGTTTTAATGGGATGATATATTTTGAAATTTACGTGAATAACTTGAAAGTGAGTTCTTTTATAAATGGTTGTGTCCCTATGAAATGTTTTGTAAGATGTGAATTGGGATTTCAATCTCATTGTTAGCAGTTTTGAGAAAAAGGTTGGGTTGGTTGACCATTTTGTTTTTGAAAAGTGGAAGGAAGTTTTGTTTTACTCTTTGGTATTTCCATGAGTGACCACGTGCATGGGGTTATATGGGATGATGGATATTTGATGGCATGACTGGATGAGTGCTAGGATGGATATGAGGAGGGTGCCCAGTGTAGCACAAAAACATGCATGTGTGAGGCCCATGGGGTACCATTGGTGGATACGCTTACTGATAAACTGTTTGTCTTCAAAGAATTGGTTTTAAAGAAAAACATGATGTCTTGATGAATAGTTTGGTATGGTTTGTATTATGGGTTTTTGAAAATGTTGATGTTGTGGGATGTTTTGAGTTCAAGAACCCCTTCTTGTTGAACTGTGTTTTGGGTTTGTGTTTGGTCGGTAAGCTGTGTTGCAGGGACGGTTAGTGGTCTCTTTTGAATTTTTTTTGGGATGCCTTTACGTTGGTTCCCTTCATGTGTTTGGATCTGGTTTGTGGCATGTTTTGACCAATGGACCAGCTTGGTTGGGTCCTTGAGTTCTCTCATTGGATAAGGTACGCCCCCATTAAGTGTTAATGCACAACTAAAGTGCAACCCGTTTTGTTTCGCCATTGGAAAATCCTCCAGTTGATCAATATAAAGAATATTTTATCGAACTTTTTTTTATTGAGTCTACACCCATTCATTTCGCTGATTTGTGGATCCTCTTGTAGTGGGATAGTGCTTGTGGAAGGTTGAAAGGGACCTTAGTTTCTTAAGTTTCCTGATTCATCAAAGGTGGGAGTGTTCTTTCGTTGTTAGTATGGATGAGTGTCTTGATGGTGTCTAAGAGGGCCTCTGGGTTATTTATAGTTTCTTTGAAGAAAGAGTTCTTATTAAACCACCAATTTTGAGATTTCGGTCATGATAGGATATTGTGTCCACTTTTTGGACTTATCTGTTGTTTAGGGACTTTGAATATGGTCCTGTTCCATGCATTGTTTCTATCAATCGCTAGGGTCATGTTCGGTGACTCATTGTGATGTTGTGTGCTCTTTTGACCATAAAGGTGAAGGTCACACAATCCTCTAAGGCTCTATGTTATGTTGGGATTATGTCTCCCTTGGGAAAAACATCAAATCCGCTATCTTAGAGGAAGGTGTTTATACGTGTCTTTCCCTTCTGTTGTTTCTCACCCAAAGAAACAAGGTGTGATGTGTGTGCATCTTCTGATCCCTTGTTTCAGTGAAATGACTGTTTCTGGGTAAAGTGGGTTATGAAGTGTGTTATGTCTTGATGAACCCATCGGGGTATGAGGTGTAGTTGTTTGTGGCACCGAAAGAAGAAGTTCCACATAGGGGTTTCAACAGCCTAACTGCGTGGCCGAAGATGCTTCAATATTTTGAGCTCCAACCATAGGTCCCGGAGAGAAGCTGGCGCGTAGTCAGGGGAAACACCAGTGTTGTTTAAACCCTTGTATAATTTCATATCCTCAGTGTGAAAGATATAAAGTGTTTAAACCTACGTTTTCATAATATTTCTTCTGTTGTTCCCGTTCAGTGGAAATAGGTGGAGGGTCTTGTACCCATGTCATCACACAATGTTATTCCCTCCCCCTTTGGTTTCCATTGAGTCTTTGGAGAATGGTTGGAAATTTGGCTAGACAAGTTGAGAACACGGGTTTCACATGGTTAGTTCTAACCATGAACAAAAAAAAATAACCATGCAGATATAAGGATCCACATAGTTATCGCACAGTTTCTCAAACTGTGTAGACTAACCGTGTGACCGTCCCAACTCCTTAATTTTGGGGTCTTTTCGTGTTGGCCCATGCTGGTCGATTAATATGGTTGGTTCATTTGGTGGGGAGAAACACTATGATTATCATGAATGTTACTTTGGAAATTTTTAATGGAAGTCTACCCTAGGTACCAGGGAGTCCGTTCAGGCCTCCCCCTATTAGTGTCCTGATTCTGTCTCGGAAAAAATATTGGTTGTCTCTTATAGTGGGGAGCATATTAGTGTCCCCCTGTACCAGTAACATAGATTTATCTATGGTTTTGGCTTGGTGTAGATAGTCTTGTTCAGAGATATATATCTACCAACATCTTCCTTGACTAAAATTTGGGACTAGAGAGCGCCCAATGGTTTAGTTAAAGTAAGGTAAGTGTAACCTTGTTCAAATTTGTTGTTCGTTTGGGTGAATTGCTTGAGTCTTGTTCAGATAGTGTTTGATGAGTTTTATTTTGGGATAAAGTATGAATGTTATTGATCCTTTCAGGAAAGTAGTGTATGTAATGGTTGTGATATTAATCCTTCCTTAATTGATCACTGGAGGTGTTTTGGCCTTTGGGGGTGAAACCTTGCAAGGGAGTACCTATTGATTTCTCAGTGGGGTTTGGTTGTTGCTTTAACCTTGCTGTGACTTTCCGGGGCGGAAAGTTTTCAAGGTGGGGAGAATTGTCACATACATAACTTATTTTAAAGTTATTTTTAAGTTATTTTCCATTCATTCTTTTTTTAGGGGGTTTCCAAAGGTTTTATGGAGAATATGTGAGTTTTCAAGAATTGGGCCAAACCGTGAGCCCAATTCCATATTTAAAAATAAATTTTTGTATCTTTTATAACTTTTTCATTTTTTAATATTTTTCAGTAATTCCAACTCCTAAATGTCCGCCCCGGATATATTAACACCAAATTTAAATTTGGAGCCTTTATAAATCCATAATCATGTGGGATATGGGTATTTATTTAAGGAAATGGGCCTGCCCGAAATCCCATTTTCTGCATTAAAAATAAATTTTAATTATTTAATATATCCTTCACTATTTGAGTTTTTTCGGTGATTCCACCTCCCCCTCGACCATAAGGAGCCCAGTCGCTCTCTCATTCATTTTACCCCTATTTGGAGCTCGATAGAATCGCGAAAATAGTCGAAATTTCACTGGATTTCAGAAATCGTCCAGATTTTGGAGAGGTAAATTGATCCTTTCATAACTCCTTCTATTCTTTATATTTTTCCCCAATTACAATTCCTACATGACCTTATCATTCTTGTTAGAATATCCATTAAATTTTTATCTGTTTTAAAATTCAGATTCTGGTCGATTTTGGGTCGTTTTATTCAGGATGTTTCAAGTAAGTGTTTCTTTCCTTGATTTCCTCCCCTTCCTAAGGGTTTCTTTCACCCTTTCAACAAGTTCATCATGTCCAGAAATTGAGGTTCGAAACTAGGGTTTGATTTGGTGTCATTTTGGTCAAATATTTTGGTCTAGGGTTGTATTTATATTCCTTGAGGTGTGGCGGTGGTGCGGTTGATGTTTCGCACCATGTTTTGAGGGTTTCGTCATAAAAGGTAGGTGATTCCATGTGTAAACATTTATAGATGAGTTAGTTTGCTTGAATTACTTATTATTCATGTTCCTAATATGCTGTGTGTGGTGCGTGAACTGTTTATGTTCGATTTAGTAAAGCATTTGTTTTTATAGTTTCATTTTAGCTTTAAATTTGGTGTTTTCATGTGCAACCCTTTGGGTATTGTTTGGGATTGTTTTATAACATATAAATTTTGTTTAACAAATCTTGTTCGGGATGAAAATTCTGATTTGGTGGGGTATTGGTGTGACACTAGGATGGATATGAGGAGGGTGCCCAGTGTGGCACAAAAACATGCATGTGTGAGGCCTATGGGGTACCATTGGTGGATACGCTTACTGATAAACTGTTTGTCTTCAAAGAATTGGTTTTAAAGAAAAACATGATGTCTTGATGAATAGTTTGGTATGGTTTGTATTATGGGTTTTTGAAAATGTTGATGTTGTGGGATGTTTTGAGTTCAAGAACCCCTTCTTGTTGAACTGTGTTTTGGGTTTGTGTTTGGTCGGTAAGCTGTGTTGCAGGGACGGTTAGTGGTCTCTTTTGAATTTTTTTTGGGATGCCTTTACGTTGGTTCCCTTCATGTGTTTGGATCTGGTTTGTGGCATGTTTTGACCAATGTACCAGCTTGGTTTGGTCCTTGAGTTCTCTCATTGGATAAGGTACGCCCCCATTAAGGGTTAATGCACAACTGAAGTGCAACCCGTTTTGTTTCGCCATTGGAAAATCCTCCAGTTGATCAATATAAAGAATATTTTATCGAACTTTTTTTTATTGAGTCTACACCCATTCATTTCGCTGATTTGTGGATCCTCTTGTAGTGGGATAGTGCTTGTGGAAGGTTGAAAGGGACCTTAGTTTCTTAAGTTTCCTGATTCATCAAAGGTGGGAGTGTTCTTTCGTTGTTAGTATGGATGAGTGTCTTGATGGTGTCTAAGAGGGCCTCTGGGTTATTTATAGTTTCTTTGAAGAAAGAGTTCTTATTAAACCACCAATTTTGAGATTTCGGTCATGATAGGATATTGTGTCCACTTTTTGGACTTATCTGTTGTTTAGGGACTTTGAATATGGTCCTGTTCCATGTATTGTTTCTATCAATCGCTAGGGTCATGTTCGGTGACTCATTGTGATGTTGTGTGCTCTTTTGACCATAAAGGTGAAGGTCACACGATCCTCTAAGGCTCTATGTTATGTTGGGATTATGTCTCCCTTGGGAAAAACATCAAATCCTCTATCTTATAGGAAGGTGTTTATACGTGTCTTTCCCTTCTGTTGTTTCTCACCCAAAGAAACAAGGTGTGATGTGTGTGCATCTTCTGATCCCTTGTTTCAGTGAAATGACTGTTTCTGGGTAAAGTGGGTTATGAAGTGTGTTATGTCTTGATGAACCCATCGGGGTATGAGGTGTAGTTGTTTGTGGCACCGAAAGAAGAAGTTCCACATAGGGGTTTCAACAGCCTAACTGCGTGGCCGAAGATGCTTCAATATTTTGAGCTCCAGCCATAGGTCCCAGAGAGAAGATGGCGCGTAGTCAGGGGAAACACCAGTGTTGTTTAAACCCTTGTATAATTTCATATCCTCAGTGTGAAAGATAGAAAGTGTTTAAACCTATGGTTTCATAATATTTCTTCTGTTGTTCCCGTTCAGTGGAAATAGGTGGAGGGTCTTGTACCCATGTCATCACACAATGTTATTCCCTCCCCCTTTGGTTTCCATTGAGTCTTTGGAGAATGGTTGGAAATTTGGCTAGACAAGTTGAGAACACGGGTTTCACATGGTTAGTTCTAACCATGAACAAAAAAAAATAACCATGCAGATATAAGGATCCACATAGTTATCGCACAGTTTCTCAAACTGTGCAGACTAACCGTGTGACCGTCCCAACTCCTTAAGTTTGGGGTCTTTTCGTGTCGGCCCATGCTGGTCGATTAAGATGGTTGGTTCATATGGTGGGGAGAAACACTATGATTATCATGAATGTTACTTAGGAAATTTTGAATGGAAGTCTACCCTAGGTACCAGGGAGTCCGTTCAGGCCTCCCCCTATTAGTGTCCTGATTCTGTCTCGGAAAAAATATTGGTTGTCTCTTATAGTGGGGAGCATATTAGTGTCCCCCTGTACCAGTAACATAGATTTATCTATGGTTTTGGCTTGGTGTAGATAGTCTTGTTCAGAGATATCTATCTACCAACATCTTCCTTGACTAAACTTTGGGACTAGAGAGCGCCCAATGGTTTAGTTAAAGTAAGGTAAGTGTAACCTTGTTCAAATTTGTTGTTCATTTGGGTGAATTGCTTGAGTCTTGTTCAGATAGTGTTTGATGAGTTTTATTTTGGGATAAAGTATGAATGTTATTGATCCTTTCAGGAAAGTAGTGTATGTTATGGTTGTGATATTAATCCTTCCTTAATTGATCACTGGAGGTGTTTTGGCCTTTGGGGGTGAAACCTTGCAAGGGAGTACCTATTGATTTCTCAGTGGGGTTTGGTTGTTGCTTTAACCTTGCTGTGACTTTCCGGGGCGGAAAGTTTTCAAGGTGGGGAGAATTGTCACATACATAACTTATTTTAAAGTTATTTTTAAGTTATTTTCCATTCATTCTTTTTTTTTTGGGGTTTCCAAAGGTTTTATGGAGAATATGTGAGTTTTCAAGAATTGGGTCAAACCGTGAGCCCAATTCCATATTTAAAAATAAATTTTTGTATCTTTTATAACTTTTTCATTTTTTAATATTTTTCAGTAATTCCAACTCCTAAATGTCCTCCCCGGATATATTAACACCAAATTTAAATTTGGAGCCTTTATAAATCCATAATCATGGGGGATATGGGTATTTATTTAAGGAAATGGGCCTGCCCGAAAGCCCATTTTCTGCATTAAAAATAAATTTTAATTATTTAATATATCCTTCACTATTTGATTTTTTTCGGTGATTCCACCTCCCCCTCGACCATAAGGAGCTCAGTCGATCTCCCATTCATTTTACCCCTATTTGGAGCTCGATAGAATCGCTAAAATAGTCGAAACTTCACTGGATTTCAGAAATCGTCCAGATTTTGGAGAGGTAAATTGATCCTTTGATAACTCCTTCTATTCTTTATATTTTTTCCCAATTCCAATTCCTACATGACCTTATCATTCTTTTTAGAATATCCATTAAATTTCTATCTGTTTTAAAATTCAGATTCTGGTCGATTTTGGGTCGTTTTATTCAGGATGTTTCAAGTAAGTGTTTCTTTCCTTGATTTCCTCCCCTTCCTAAGGGTTTCTTTCACCCTTTCAACAAGTTCATCATGTCCAGAAATTGAGGTTCGAAACTAGGGTTTGATTTGGTGTCATGTTGGTCAAATATTTTGGTCTAGGGTTGGATTTATATTCCTTGAGGTGTGGCGGTGGTGTGGTTGATGTTTCGCACCATGTTTTGAGGGTTTCGTCATAAAAGGTAGGTGATTCCATGTGTAAACATTTATAGATGAGTTAGTTTGCTTGAATTACTTATTATTCATGTTCCTAATATGCTGTGTGTGGTGCGTGAACTGTTTATGTTGGATTTAGTAAATCATTTGTTTTTATAGTTTCATTTTAGCTTTAAATTTGGTGTTTTCATGTGCAACCCTTTGGGTATTGTTTGGGATTGTTTTATAACATATAAATTTTGTTTAATAAATCTTGTTCGGGATTAAAATTCTGATTTGGTGGGGTATTGGTGTGACACTAGGTCTTAAAGAGGTTTTTTTTAAGGTTTTAAGGTGTAAAACATTATTGTACTTCTTGAAAGTGATCTTTAAAACATGTGTGTTTCATGTGGATATTTTCTACTGTTGTTTGAGGTGTTTGTATAACACATGGGGGTTTTTTAATAAATATTTTTGGAGCTTAAAATTCTGTTTTGAATTTGTATTGATGTGATTTTGTCCTTGAAATATGGTTTTGAAATGGGTTTTATTTGAAAAGCTTTGGTACACTATTTAGAATTGTTTTATGAAAGTTTTGAGTGGTTTAATGATTTATGTAAGAGATGAAACCATATTGGAAAATTGTTTTGGATTGTTTATACATTCAAATGAACCATTTTAAATGTGAATAGTTCTATTATGTGATGTTTATCATATTTTTAGGGACTTCATAAAATTGTTAAAGGATGTGTTGGATTGTGAAAGTTATGAAAAATTGTTGTGGGCTATTTTGGTGTGAGTTTGATTTCAAAATGAATTTGAATGAAAAGTTAAATTTGTGACTTGTGTGATGTTCATGGGGCTGTTTGGATAATGTGTGATTTGGAAGTGATATTTTCATGTGAAAAGTATATTTCATGGATTGTTGAACTTGTTTTAGCACAAAGGGAAAACCCGGGTATCTAGGTGGGTGGACGTGTACTAGTATGCTAGTGAATCTGTGAGGTTTGGCCTCAGTTTCACTTAGCAGGATTGATGCTTATAAATCTAACTAAACTATGATGATGATGATTGGGGACCACTAGGTTATGGGTATGTTCCCTACTAGTGGCTCGTGCACGAGAACGGATAATTTTTGTGGTTACTCTCACCGAGATACGAGGTACCTGGGACCCACAGCTAGCTAGTGCCTAGGGGTTATTTCCTATTAGTTGTGCTCATTAGATCTTTTATACTTACCGTCGGCATACGGTATATTTGGCTGGAAAAATTAGTGGCTTTTTAATTTATTTTAAAAGTGTTAGTTCTTTAAATTAGCCCACTTGAAAACTGTTTTTTTTTAAGTTGCATCTTTTAGAAATTGTAACTAGAAATTACATGTTTTTGAAAACTTGCATGCTTTTCGTCTTTGAATGTTTATCACAGGGAATTGCTTAGTGGTGGTATCCTACTGGGCTTTCGCTCACACCATACTTATACCTTTGGGTGTAAGTAGACTTGCTTATTTTATGTCACAGGTTTGGGTATAGGTTTTATGCCTTTGGTTCGGGTGTTTAGAGGTCCATCGTGATGCAGTGTCATGGAGATGGCATGAGGGCGGTGCCTCTTTCCATGTGGAGGTTCTTTGGCTGTTATTTCATGATTTGTACCTTTGTAATGGTCTTTAAACCTTGTTTAAAATTGTGTAATTCAGTTCTGAATTTTGTAAAAGATGGTTTTAGTTGAAAAATCCAGATTCGTTTTATTGAGTTTTTTTGTTGTTTAATGTTTATAAACTTGGGTAAATCATTCCCAAACATCATTTTATGATACCCGGGCACTTGTTCCAGCCCGTGGGGATCGGGAACGCCCTTCGGGTCTTGCCATGGACCGGGTCGGGTGCCGATTTTGAAGGCGACCAGATTCGGTTCGTGACAAACAACATAATTATCCACCAAGAATATACCACCTCTCAACCCCTTGTCTATCCGGATCTATAACTATTACTTTATAATTTGTATCAACAAATGGAAAGAATAATTTTTGAGTTTTCATAATTATTATTATAACTACAATGCATTGAAATGGTTATAAAACTCATTCCCACTCAGGTTATCTCATCTTCATAATTTATAGTAGAATCATATTACACACAAAATTCATATGAACAACTATAGTATGTGTGTAAGATCTTGGAATTCATGGAGGTATATTGTTTTTTAAATTTTGGTTTCAATCTCTTATTTAGGGACAATGAAATTTTTTACGGGTGTATTAGGGTACTAAAGGGTGTTATGGGGGTTCAAAACATGAAATAATGGAGAAATAGGGTCAACCTGTATAAGGTGCATGGCTGACGCAAGGTTAAGTAAACCGTGCGAGGTGGGAGGAAAAATTCTGCAATTTTGGACAGTGGCATATCACACAGTTGAAGTACAATTTGTAAATTGTGAAGATCTCTCCAGGTAACCATCCGACCCAAATTTTCTTGGATAGTGTCTTGAGCATGATTTTTTCATGGTTAAGAAAACTGTGTGGGTAAACCATGCACCCCTATAAAAGTTAGAAAATTACAAAATTTACACTTCAAGATTTTAAAGGCTCGCCAATTTTTTCTCCTATTATCCTCACTATAACCCTATTTGGGAATAAAAACCTCAAAATATTACAATATATGATTATCATGTGATCATAATCCATTTGGAACACCATTGGTTGAGTATCGAATCTCTAGGTGAGTATAATCCCTCTCTTTCTTTTCTTTTTGGATTAGGGTTTGCATCTTTCTCTTATCTCTATCTAAAGCTCTAAATACCTTTTTTTTTGTGAGATGTAGGTTGATTCTTAAGAGTGTGGTTGAATTAGGATATAAATATTCAATTAAGAGTGTGCTTGTCAACAGATTCAAGGTAAGTGGTCTACAAGTTATATCCCATGATTTTTTTTTTATTTTCACATACAAAGTTATGTTCTTATTTTCCCTTTTTTGTGTTCTTAGTGTCATTAGTTAGATTTGATATAATGGGTTTAAAAATGAAAATTTTAACCCCTCATTATCCTCATGGGATGTATAGAGGATGACTCGACCAATTTAGGGCCATCCATGGGGTGATCCAGTCTTCCTGAACATGGTTAACATAAATGTTAAGTGTGAAATAGACTTATGGTTAATTTTATCCCAAAGTAAACATGTTAATTGATTTGTGATGATCAATAATGGAAAATGGGTAGCTATTCCTAGATTCGGGTAATGTAAAATGGGTCACTAAGCTTAACATGAAAATGGTTAAATGAGGTTAATGGTAATGTACCAAATAAAGTGTGATTGGTACTTGAAATGCATAAGTGGGGTAATACATGGAAAATGCTAAATGTGTTAAATGAATTAACATATGGGAAGGTTTGGATAGGTTAAATGGATAATTTATGGAAATTAGTAAATATTAATAGTGATTTAGGCATAATTAATGAGAATTTGTATAAATAGATATGTAACGTATATGGTAAAGGTGTTAATGGGTAATAGCATAATGTTAATTCCCATGTTAGTTGTTATGGTATGTGATTGTTATTGGTATTGGATATGGTTGGTTATGATGTGGTATGTTTGTGGTGAATGGATAAATAAGAATTTTCACATGGATTATTAGAGTGGGGTATTGACATGAGGTTGTACTCCCATAGGTAGAGTTAGACTGAGGCTCTAAACTCCACCCTAAAATGAACAGAATAGGAAAGGGGATGGAGTTTTATTCCCCTAATAGTTGAATTCTATGAGACCACTAAGACCAAGGCTTCAAGGTGAGTGTGTTGTATATGTGATGATGTGTTTACCCCTAGTGAGATAGGTAACTTGGTTCTTTACCATATGCTTTGATTTGATGAAAATTCCAAACCCATTGATGGTGTGATAAAAGTGAACTAAGTAATAAAGTTGGTATAAGTATTGAAATTGTGCATAATTCTAGGAATGTATTAAGTGAACTTTTTTAACTAATGTAACCCAAATTATATTTATTTAATTTTATTTACTTAGAACTTTAATGCACTATATATTGACTGGATATTTTGTAGACACCATTGGTGGTAGCCTACTAAGCTATACTCACACCCTACTCGGACTACTGTTGGGCACCAAAGAGGACTTCATACTTGTAGGTCAAGATAATGGAAAGGGTATATTTCTAGGGAGTTGAGTAGGGTATTGTACATTCAAGTATGAAGTTCTAGACTTTCATTCAGGACCATTTTGGGGATTCTGATGTTTTTCTTTATTTTGGGTTTTTTCACTTTAGCACTATTTATCATGACATACTATGTTTATTATTGTTTGTGGTTTTTACCAAGTTTTGGGATATATTTTTATGCATGTTATTTGGTTATTATATATTCTTTCCTCTAATTTGATTGTTTTCTTTTTGTATTACTTTGGTAAAGAGAGTAAAGCATCCCCAAGTGGCTTATTTGACCCTCATCTCTAATCGGCAATCTCTGGCATATAGGGAGGTGTGCTTGAGGTCATGTGAATAATTAGATCAGGGCACTGGTTTAGTGGCTTACGGGTTGGGGATTTTACAATGTGGTTATTTATAAGAGTAGAAAAAACTGATGAGAAACATAATGAAATTATTCCCAATAAATCAAAGGTTTAAAAATCATAAGAAAATTTTGAAGAACCATATTTATAATATGATTAATAAAAGAAGGATAATGAGGTGAATTTAATAGTTAATGTTGAAAATGAAACAAAGTATGATCAAGGAATTTTTTATAAATATTTATGTTAATAGAGAATAAATTTTTTTATTAACATGATGGAAACTTTTAAAAATGGCTTGAATCTATTTTTGATCTCTCCAATAGTGATTTTTTAGGACCACTACTAAATAGAACCTTTAGATAAATCACAAAATTCAAGTAAATACCCATTACTGACACTCATATTGAATTTTGTAGTTGAAACATATACTTTAAAGGATCTAATTCAATCTAAAAATCTAGAAAATAAAATAGAGCTTAATTCAAAGTTCTTACCGATGTCTGAAAGTGTTAACAAACCCAAGATCAAACTCAAGATTCATCCTTCCTATCTAAATTATTCCTTCATAGAGGATACCCAAAATATTTCGGTTGTAATTTCATACTCACACAAAGATAATGATGAGAAAATTTTCCTTGATTTATTAATAAAGATAAAGAAAGAAATTAGATGGACCCTTTTCAAAATTCATGGGATTATCCCATTCACTGGTACCTATATGATTATTCTTGAATCAATTTAAAAAACTTCCCACCAAGAAAAATGGATAATCAATCAAAATATAATGGAAGTTTCTAAAATACAATCCTTAAGATGTTTAAAGTTTGTATTGGGTAAGTTGGGAGGAAACCCAACTCTTTTATTGTTTTAATGTTTTTTAAATTTTTGTTTTTAACCTTAAAAAAATATAAAAAGTGTTTTTTAATCTATATTTTAGTTTTTTATTGTTTTTTTATTTAAGTTTACCCATTGGGGTTTCCATGTAAATCTAGTATTATTTTTCTATAATATTTTGGAGCTGAAGAAGTTAAGGATTAGCAATTGAAACTGACTTGTCTTCCAACATTCAAATCTTGGTCATAAATATACCATGAGGATTCTATATATGGAATAGAGATGTATTGATCAATTTTTAATTGATGGGTAATCATCTTCAAGCTAGGTTATTTTTCTTCATATTTTATTTTAAATCACATTCCCCCCTCTTTCTTTCTAATTCTAATCTCTATCTTCTCTTCTCTTTCAAAACTGAGGGTAGTGTTATTCTATGTTGGGGTGATTAAAGATACAATATTTGTAAAAATAATTTGGATTTTATAGAAAATTTCACTTCATTATCCATGAATGAGTTAATGTAAATTTTGAAACATGAAAACTAAATGTCAAATGATTTTTGAATTCCTTGATTCTAATTTCATGAGCATTGTTTTTTGAATGTTTTGTTCTCTAATGTGATTTTTCACTTCTCATATTTTTAACCTTTTAATAAAAAAATCCACAATTAATATACTTTGGTTTTTTGGGTGTGATATTTAGTTTTGGGGTGAATTCATCTTAGCATAGGTTTTGGGGTCACTTTATGTTTAATTTATGTAATGAAAAAAATGAAAAACAATGACCACTTAGAGCAGAGTTTTTTTTAAATACGTGGTTTATAGAACTTTATGATCATGACTCCATAGTTTTCATTCCCATATTTAGGCTTTAAAACTCTATTATAGGTCATGGAATTGATAAAAATTTGTAGAGTTTAACACGTGGGGGTTATGACTCCATAGTTTTCTTACTCAGATTTGGTCCTCTCATCTATATTTTGGTTTAAAAAACAACAAAAAATAAAAGAAAAAATATTTATACTCATTATAAGGTTTAATATCATTCCAATATAGTGCTTCCATTTATTTTCCTCTTTAACAAGAAAATTATCCAAATGTATTTTGTTATACACGATACATATTAATGCATAATTGGATTTGTATGAAGGGTAGTGGTGAATTTGAACAAATGAATGGGATTGGGATTGGTATATTATAGCATAAATGACTTGTTCTAAATTATTTTTATGGTATTAATTATTATTTTAGGTGAATTTATTATGTCAAACATTAAATGTTAAAACATATTTAGATAAGTGTAATGAATTTTGATCTTTTTTAGTTTTCTAAGTGCCTAGAAAATATTAAGTTATGGGGTGTGATTTGTCACTAAAAGTAACTAATTTTCATTAAATTATTATGAATTTTCATGTGCGTCATTGTTTATAAAATCCATGGTAAATTCATTTTACAATTTTAACTTCATTTCTCATCATATGTGCAATTCATGTTTAATGTGTATCAAATTAGGACTACTTAATCATCAAATTGTGGGATAATTTATTTTAATTATTTGAATTTTATATTTTGGGATATTAATTTTCACTTTATGTGCTAAATTTTTTCTTTTATATCCAATGGATGAATCATAATGTAAGATGGAAATTTTTGGCCATGGATGCATAAATTTCTAGAAAAATGATATTAGGACTTAGGCCCATTAAATCAATGTGGAGCCCACAATTCAAGCCCAATGAATCTAAAATTTTAATTATATAAATAGAAAATTATGGGAAACATTTCATTAAATTATGTCCAAAGATAATTCTAAAGTATTCAAGTATATCTAGGTATCCTAATTTGAAGTTTAAATTGTGGTCCATATTTCTAGGCCCATAAAGTCATCCAATTATTTTGATCATAAAATATGAAAGGATGGTCCAATTGGACAAAAACTTTTAAAACTTTTATAAGAAATATGAAAGAATATTTTTATCTTGTATGACCTTTACAATATTTGATATCTTCAAATTTTTATTTTCACGTCAATAAGGGGAATGAATTTGGTTCCATTTTTGTGGTAAAAGTTGAAAAGTCCACTTTCATTTTTTTCCTACACACCTTTTATTATACTAATTAATTGTGATGACATTATATAATTG
Source organism: Viscum album (assembly GCA_963277665.1). Classification (NCBI taxonomy): domain Eukaryota; kingdom Viridiplantae; phylum Streptophyta; class Magnoliopsida; order Santalales; family Viscaceae; genus Viscum; species Viscum album. Next base: position 1,741,782,033 of record OY728155.1, read on the forward strand.
GGGATTGAGCCTAGACTTATAAAATTTATATTTAAGGTTGTGGTGGTGAATTAATTTGGATTAAAAGTTTTTTTCTTTCAATTTTAATGTTATGTTGTAATTTTGTAATTGCATGTTCAATTTCTCGGATGTAATTTTTTTAGTTCACATTACTTTCTTAATAAAAATTATTCTTATTCTCATATTTTATTTTATTATTAACACATTGATACTATTACTTCTAGGTGTCAATTTATTTACCCCCATAATTGTGAAATTATTTTCACAATGGTGGAGTGTTCGTTATTTCATTCTTTTTACTTCTTTAGTCTCACTTATTTAACTCAACTTCCACCTTCCATTGAGATATTTACATTAATGGAAGGATAATCCCTTTTTGGGTTGATTCAATGGAGTTTATTGAGACTGGATTAAATTTTATTTTATTTGATTAAATTCTTAAATGAGTTATATGGTTTCATACTTCCTTTTATTAGCTTATTTTATTCTCCATCTTTTCCAAATTTAAAGACTACACATTTTGAGTGCTAGTATGATTCAATTCCTTGGAGTTATCATGAAATTGATACTCTAAGTGAATTAGTGGTTTTACTTGGACTTGTGTTTATATTAAATTAGTTAATAATTATCTCATTGGTTAGATACTTCTTGAACTAGTGAGTTGTAATTTTATAGGAAAATAGTTATATCCATTATAACCCTAGAAATAGACTAGCACAGACCCATCATCATTAATGGTTTTAGTTCAAGACTTTTTGGGTTATTTTTTTTCTTATTATTTAAATTTAATCCTTTGTTATACAAAAAAACCATATAATTAGTTGTAAACTTCACAGACAACCCCCCCCCCCTAAACAACTTTCAGGGTCTCTTTGTTACTTCTTAGGTATCTATGGATTATACCCCTACCTTTACTACAAAAACTACTTCTAAAAATCATCTAAATTTTAGAGAGACCATAAATCAAAGTGTTCCTCAAGGTGATATAACAAGATCAGTAATCAAGGAAGAATAATTTTATTCTTTTATAACCTAATTCACCCCACCCTATTAAGGGGTAATACTTGATTAGGTACTAATAAGCAGTCTCAAAGGGTTGGATGCTTCTCTCTCTTTGAAACATGGTGATTGTTATAAACCATATAGGTTTTACCATATTTTAAGGAAGTAATTTTCAATTGTGTAAAATCATGATGAAATACTATTTCGTGTATTTAGACATGGATATCTATACTGTAACCATTAATGTAATCACTACTATCATAGGTATTACATCCTTTATGAAGAGAGATCAGAAATAATTGGATGTAGATGTCAAAGCCACAAATTCCTTGGGATTTTCTATAGAAAATCCTATTTACACAAATTTCATGTCATGAAAAATATATCATGTTATATAGGAAAATATTTTGAATATTTATAACCAATATTCCAAGGGGATTACCCATGAGGTGGCCTTTAATTCCATGAATAGTCTCTCAATCCGAGACAATCCATATTTTGATAAAGTTATAAGGTTATGTCATTTTTTCCCTCTAATATTAAGATAGGAAGAGTAATTTTCAAGTGAAATCTTCTTATTTCTTGCTTAAGATGTGTAATGGTGGGTTATATTTTGTAAATAGGTCCCAATAATCACTAAGAAGATAATTATGGAGAGAATAATACCAAGAAGGTAACAAGAGATGTGGAAAGTATAAATAATTTCAAATATAGATCCTTCAAAAGGAAATATTTTCTTTATAAATAAGTAGATGGTTATGAAGAAAGTAAAATAGGATAATTAAAAGATTAAGAATATAATTATGAGTTTTTGGATATTGAAAATAAGCTAAAATATAATGATATTGGTGATAATAATGAAGGAGTTTTGGGAACAGTTGATCTTTAAGAATAACTTGATGCATACCTTAAATAAATTGATGTTTGGAGAGAAAAGTCTAAGAAGGAAAATGTATTGGTGAATGATTAAAAGATTTAAATGCAACAAAAATAATAATAAAAGACATAATTTATGTATGATATTGAAAAAAAATCTTTAATTTATATTAATTTATTAAAGGGTATTTAATTGAATAAAAAATCCAAATCATTAATGGTTAAAAAAACTATCAAATATAGAATAATAAGTTGGGAGTTAACATTAGAAATGTGAAGATCAATAAAGACTATTGACACCCTACATGATTATAGGAAATTCTAATACATCATCATTAATCCAAACATAATTGATTTATAAATAATATCATATACTTATTCATAAAGTGTAGTGATTCAAAGATAAAGTAATATCAGTGGGGAAATATTATGAATGGAAGAATACAATAGTAGTTGTTTATAAACTATAAAAATCAAATCCACAAAAAAAGGTAGATCTTTATATTACTTTAAAGGATACAAATTTTGAATCCAAGTAAGATAAAAATACTTCAAGGGTCAAATTATTTTCTATGGAATGTTGGGATACACATAATATGTGTGCACTATATATATGAGATTTTTCTTAGTGAAACCCAAATATAAATAGGTAAGAAGAGTTTCTAATCATTCTTTAACCTTTAATAGATAGTTCTTTTTTTAAAAGGATTTGATCATAAATCAATCACTTTTTAATCAAGAGGGGAACAAAGGGGGTATGGAATTTCTCTAAATGAAAGAAATCAAAAACTAGAATCTTTATCCAAAATGGATAGAAACTCAAAAAATATTTCTAGTTTCTCATGATAAGGAATATTTTTTTAGATCCATATGTTGAGGAGACATAGTAATCACCAACATCATTAAATAAAAAAAGTTTAGAAAATCTAATTTTGCTAAAATTTCCTTGAGGGAAATAGACAAATTCAGTTCATAGATCATGGAAAATATTCAGACATCACACATAATTATAAATGAAGACCTCATTATGAATATCAAGCACAAAAATAATGGTGTCATTCATTAAATTAATGATGAGGTTCATAATATTTATGGTTTTGAAAAATCCAAAATTAGAGGCAAATAACTTAGGCAATTTGATGTTATTTTAGTTGAGGGGTTATGCCACAATCTTCTTTGTGTTAGATAATTATGTGACCTCGGGCATGCAGTGGAGTTCAAAAAAAATTGTGTTTATTTAAAGATAAATATGGTTCACTTTATTCTATAGGGAGGAAGAAAAAGGGTAAATCTATATCTTGTTGGAGAGTAAAATTTGTATATGTTTTATAAAGCAGAGGAAATAATGATATGGAATTGGTGACTTGGCCATTTGATCCAAAAATATTTATAGAATTTGGAAAATAGTGGTGGGTCACATGAAATTCCTCCTCTTGCTTATGATCACACACATATATGTGCTTCATTTCAAAAAGGGGAGATCATTTGAAATGCTTACAATACAAAGAAGTTGAAGACATCAAGGTTTCTTGAACTTGTGCACATGGATGTATATGGACCAATCTCACCCAAATCCATAGATAGAAAATATATTATAAGGTTTTTTATGATTTCTATATGATGGAATGTATTATTCATATCCTGCAAAATAATGAGGTGATGTGTCACTCATTATCGTAGGGGGGTCTTAAAATATTCTTGGTGTGAAGACATAGAAGATGTTAATTGAAAATGGCACAATGTTCTCTAATCATGAAGTTAAAGAATATTTGGAAAATCATGGAATTTGACATCATGTTTGAGTGGTTATAACATCCTAAAAAATGGGGTAGAGGGTAGAATAATTCTCATAATCAACAACATTTATTCAAAAACGCTTATAAATAAGTACCTTCTAAAAAGATATTGAAAAGAAGCTATTCTTGCAGCTATATACATCTTAAATAGGTATTTTTTCCCAAATTAAGGGAGAAATATATATGAAATGTGGTATAGAAATAAAGCTCCACTCAAGTACTTTTGGGAGTTTGGAATTAATTGCTTTATTATGAATAAGGAGTATATTATAAATTTAACATATTGGGGTGATGAAGGTTTATTTATTAAATATTATTTAAATAAAAAATTCAACAACTCCAATAATAAGAAACATAGAAAAATGACCAAGAGAAATGATGTTGTGGTGGTTGAAAGTGAGAAAATCCCTTAGTGAAAAGTTGAGGCATAAAACCAATATTAAAATCATAACCATGTTACTTCTAACATTTTAATTTCCAATATCATATCACTCAAAAAAATTCAAATAATAATTCAATGAAAATTCCTCTCAAATCAACATAACAAAATTTCTTAAAATTGTATGAAAATTTTTATTAATGAACATTAGAAAAATTAATCAAATAAAAACACCAGTTTCACCAAGACATAAAAGGAATTAAATTCCCAAAAGAAATAGATAAAATAAAAAAATTATCATAAAATTATCATTTAATTTCAAAAAATGACAAAAAAATCATCAGTTATATTGGAAAACATGTATCAATTTAAATCCATATAAAATTCCCCCATACTTAAATATTTCATGTCCTTTACCAATAAATTATTAAAATTTATGGGAAAAGAGTAAATCATAATAATTAAAAACCAAGGTTCTACAAAGATTAAATTTAAAAAAAAATATTTTCCCCCATGGACTATCTCAAATACAAAAATGATTCCCCTCTTGAAATAAACACCTCGGTGAAAATCTGGTTACATTGTTACAAGAATTATTAACTTCAAAAAAATTGAATATAATTTAACACACTTAAATTTTCATCCAACCAAAAGTCCATAAATCACTTTACCTCAAGGATAAAAGACCAATATAATTTAGGAATATATAATAAATAGACACACAATTGGATGGGAAAAATTTAATAATTATTATGCATAGTATAAATAATTCATCCAATAGTAAAAGAAGAATGAATAAAGAATCATAGAATATAAAGTTCAAACTAGATTATTATTTTTATTTCATAGTCTATTTGTATCCATATATTATGATTTTAATTCAAATTAAAAACTTTGGAGACAATAATGATTATATAACATTCTACCAAAATTTAAAAAGAATAATTTTTTTCTAATGGGAAAAGAAAAATATTTACCAAATAAAGGTCATTGGGTAATAAAGATAAATCTTCTCAAAGTTACAAAAACTACCTCATATTAAATAAAAAATTTGAACCACTAAATATACCTAAGTGATTCTTGAAGATACGTACATTTTAAAAAACATTATGGTATTTTTTATTATTTAAACATTGAAACATAATTAAGCACATTTAAGAACCCTAATTCCCCCGTACTTAAAATCCAAAATTATCCCTAATATTTAATTCTAATGTGGGTAAAACAATTAAGATAGTTTTTTTCATTAATATTTTCAATTCAACAGTTAATTATTCATATACTAGATCATAGGAAAATTGAAAAAAAATGTGACCTAATAAAATATTCTCAACACGAAAAATAATTCTATTGGACACAACAAAACATTTCAGCATAAAACATGATATTTAGAAATGAATCATTATTAGATACTTTTAATTAAATAATTATTTCCAATGGATCATAGAAAATAGCATGAACATGGACTATTTCAGCACACTAAACAGTTAATAATAGTAATGGCCAGTATAATTCACTATGAATATATCATGCAACATAGATCTATAAAAATTAATTATTATTAATTAACAATATAGTATATGAGAAATATGTTAATGTATTAATAATAATTAAAAATAAAGTAATTAAAAAAATTAATCTCATTTTCTGTATAAGCTTTAAATATTTTTTTTATTCTAAAAACTCCCATATTTGATTTATGAACAATACATATAGCCATCAAGATTCAATAACTATAGGTTGAAAAATATAAAACCTAAGAATCTAGTAATTTATGTTCAATAAATCATGCAACCTGAGTAAAAGTTCAAGGGAAATTATGGAGGTTTTTTAAACTTTGTATCCCCTTATGTTAGTGAAGAAAAGTCATAAATCTGGGTACGGAAATTTTAACTTTCATTAATTTTAAGTCTTCTAGGTTTCTTCATATGACGGTCTAACCTAATATATTATCACTATATAAACATACAGATACTTCAATTAGAGGCAAGGTGGCTTTAAATAAGGAATGTAATAGTAAAAAAAGTTTATTTGAAAATAAAAACGAAATTAAAAAAACTATGTGTTGCATCTTATGCAACGCAAAATTTTGATTCCTAAGATGGACTTAAACCCTTATAAAGTTATATATATGATCATTCAGTGGGTATGACTAATTTATGTTTTTCATTTCATTATTTGGTATGGAAATTTTATTTTGTTCTCTTAGGTATTCAAAAACACTAACAGCCTATAGAATTATAACTAAAAAATATAATGTTCTAAGACTAAGACTCCTACCACCAGTGTCTTCAAGACTATGAATTTCACTCAAATAATCTTGGAGTATAGATAACTAATAATAAATTTCACAAGAAAGACTAACTTGTCCCCCTAAATTCTCCCCCATAATTAAGGTGTTAAAATATTCATAAAAACTAAATAGTTTAGATAGTTTTCTCACCACCAATAATAATTACAGATACAACACCCTTTATGTGATGCAGAATTATCTTATTTAATATTCCCTAAGAATACCTTAATCTTAAGGACTGAGTAATCATCAACAAATCATCTCATGATAGCAATAAAATACCTACTGAAAACAACTATAAAAAACCCATATTCTCACTTTTAGCACTCTCAATATGTTAGGATGGCTTATCCTTAATTTCAATATTGAAATAACATAACACAAACTATTACTAAGCCTTTAAACAATCCTTTTCATCCAAAAATGAAATGATAATAGATTTATACTTCTCAATTTGAATGGAATATGAAGATGAATCTTGGTTGGGAATAAGAGAAGGTTGGGAACATTGGTCATAAAAATAAGAGGAACTATCAATAATAAACATGTTTTGGAATGGAGCACTTCATGATCCTCAATAATGAATTTTATAATTTCACTCTCATGTTTCCCTATCTTTCTAGTTATTTTTTTGGATTCATATTCCATATATAAGTATTTTAAATTTTATTTAACTGGTTATTTGATTTAATCATCATAATGGTGATGGTTCTCCTCATTAGTCTCCAATTTAAATACTTATTTAAAGAAATATATCAATTTTCAACTCACTACTAGTGGAAAGTCTATGAGAACTTGGAATACTTATTAATCCTCACCAAATTTTAGGGTTATTTTTTCTTTTGAAACATCAATAATTGGCCTAGAAGTGGCTAACAAAGTCTCTATAGAATGATTGGAACTAGTTTATCGCAATTCATTTCAAGAATAATAAAATTATTGGGTACTGTAAGATTTTATATATTAACTAATAGTTCATCCACCATTTCATAATGATAAGAAAGTGTACCATAAACCAACTATATAGAAACAGATAATGATTTATCTCCCTAAGACTTTTCTTTTGAATAAGGAGGGAGGAGCAAAATTGATAATAGATCCTAAGTCACTAATATAATTTATTACCTCACTTTATCTTATTATAAAAAGAAATAATAAATCTTTTATGGTTTTCTAGTTCTGGATCTAACTATTTTTGAACAATTGAATTAAAATATATAGTAATATTAATGGTTTTATTCTCTCCCTAGTCCCTTTTGTTTTCTAATAACCTCATAATAAATATAACATAAAATAGAATCTTATTTAGAGACTCTAAAAATGAAATGATGATAGTAAAGGTCTTAAATATATGAATAAATTCCAAATAGTCAAGTTCATTATTCTTTTAACTCCTTGGTTGAAGGGTATGAGAGGGGTATAATTATTCAAAATTGGTTTATTACTCTCCTTCTCTTCAAAACTAACCTTTTTCTGACATTTTTTTATGGTTTCTCATTTCATTTTCATTTCATATATGGATTTTTCAAGAGAATATTCATCATTTAGTTCATTTGAGACATTTCTATCCAAATTTTAAAAAAAACATCTTTTTATATATTTTCATTTAGTATTTCAACGTTTTCATCTATTTTAACTTAACTTTGTTGTGACATTACATTTTCTTGGGTTTTTAGACCTGATATAGAGGTTACAACCATCACATTTTCTCTTAGATTGAGTTTTTTTGTGCTGGGAATCCTTCCCTTATCTCTCCCACCTAGATCTATAGAAATTTGGACCATTTATGTTATTTATGTGTGTAGGTTTTTTACACAAGATTTATGGGAAACAACCATTAAAAATGGATTCTGAACTAGTCCCTATAAATTAAAACTAGATTTTTAATCGCCAATGCTTTTCTAAAATTTATTCCTTGTCTAATATGAGTAACCAGAGATGGAAATAGGTGGATTGATAATCCCTTTGTATTTATAAGATAAATTCGGGTAATATTTAAATCAGGAATTAAATTGATTTGAAAATAGACTATTGTTATCTTAATTCTTAGCCCTATAATCCACAAACTAAGCACTGTCATTAGGATATGTAATGAACTGACCCAGGTAACCCTCAAACCTGGCACTTGATGTGATCTTTTATATACACAAAGGGTGTTCTCGATCCCCATAGGATGGAGACCAACACCTAGGCATCAAACAACAACTAGGGGTAATTTTTTCCAACCTAAAGCATAAAACATGGAATATGTATATATATATACACACACACACACAAAGAAGAGAAAAATAGTGGAAGAAAAATAGGAAAAATATATTTTATAACATTGAAATATGACAGCGAAAATGATACAACTCAAGTAGTTATAAAATCCCAAAGTACAAGTCCAACAATAAAGTAAATTTAAAACAAAAACTGACTACTCCATGTTATAGAATGGAAAACTCCCACAATCTCACCACTATCTACCCAAACTCAGTTGATAGAAACCTCTCTACCTCACTGTAGTGCCTTGACTTTCCCTGCATCAAAATACCTAACCATGTTTATACACCCACCGAAGGGGTGTGAAGGGTGTGAGCTAAACATGGTTAGTAGGATCCTACCTAAGTGTTCCATAACAATTCTCTATATAAAAATCTTAAAATGGTCAAATTTAAAGAAAATAAGGCATGAAAATATGTTAAACAACATTTATATAAAAATTATGGTATAACATTCACCTATTTTTATATTTCTAAATAATCTAGGTAAAATGGTTTCAAATAATATCACATGTATATATATATATATATATCAGAGAAGGTGATCAAAGATAAAAATTACACATAGAAAACATAGGTAAAATCACACCAAGGATCACTATAGTTTAGGCTATCTAGAACACTCATAACCAAATATAGAAAATCACACACATCAAGTCCCTAGACATATGCATTGAATATATAGAATAGATGAACACCCTAGAAAGTGAACCTCCAAAAAATTTATAAAAAGTCATGAGGACACTTTTCCTAGATATTAGAGGAACACCCCATGACTGAACCCCTTGATAGTATCAACGGATGGGGCATATTGATATACCTTTCACCCAAGTACCTAAGGTTTCCCATGTGCTACATTTTCCAAATCATTTCATCAAAACCATTATTTGAAAACAATTTCATAAATACATTTCACAATTATTTGAAAATAAAATTTATTTTACCAAAATAGGGGAAAAACAATTTTTCTCAAAAAAACCATTTACACACTCACAAATAGATAAATCATGCAAATTTATTATTGAAACAATTTGTAAGACTAGATCATTCAAGGTTCATCCAACATAGGAAAGAGACAAAACCACCTCCCTCAAACTCAAGTCAAACATTAAAAGAGATAGGATTAAAAAATAATTCAAGGAAGTTAGAATAATAAATTCAGGTCCTATCAATGATTCACACACTTTAGAATTGTTTTCCATAATAACAAAGGTTAGTGGAGAGGTTAGTTCACACATACCTCAAAGGACCCACATGTCGCACCATAACCAACACGACGGTTAGCCTCTAGGATAATATAACACCATGAATCAAGAAAGGATCATGAAAAACATTACCACAGGTTCTATGCATCCATAAATTCCATTCCACAATGCTACCACGGCCAATGGCAATGAAGGAGAAGAAAGGTCTCTTACCAGGGAGAAGAAAACCGAATTCCACAGAGATCGATTGTTGAATATAGTGATATGAATAGAGCATAGAAACCAAAAAAAAATTGGGAGAGTACTTAGGGTTCAATATAAGAGTCTAAAACATTGGATGAGAAAAGAATCATATTTGGAGCATGATAAAAACCACTAGTCCTAAACAATTCACATTTTGAATCTCGTTCATAGTGTAAATTCCATGATTTAAAAAATACATTTAAAAAGGTGTTTCCTTGGGTTAAATTAATCTTGATAAAACCATTTATGATGTGAAAAATTTTCATGGCTTGTAAACTTTTCACCCTCTGAATTGGACTCCTAACATAAGACCAGTAATAGATTCACTTCATGTAACCAGTTCATGATATGAATATGTCCATCATATAGTGCATAGTCTAGATTATGAAGAAAAAAATCCAAACCATATCTAAAACTCTTTTAACCAATTAATAACCCTCTCAAACCATTGACACATTTATACCCAGACTCCATTAATTTAAAACAACATACATCCTCAAACTTTAGGTTATTTTCCCCGACAATGCTCTCCATCCTCAAAAGGCCCAAAATGAACTCAAAAAAAGGGTAAACCAAAAGATTGAAAAGAAGTGCATGAAAGGAGGTAATGGGAAGTTACAATATCTCATTCATAAGGCTTTTCATCCTCAGAAATTCATGTGGAATAAGGTTTCTCCAGAAATAGGTGAGGCCACTGCTCCCTCACTGACATTTAATGCTCCCAATTCTTGTGAGAATCTAATTTTTTCGCATTAATACCCTCACCAATGGAATATACTTCTCATGAAATTATTTCACCTGAGAATCAAATATCTACATTAGATTCTCTACCATACAAAATTAAATCTCTAAATCAATCTATTCCCAAATCAGAACATGAGAGGGATCAGGATGATACTTTCTAAGAATAGATATATGAAAAACATCATGAATACCTATCAAATAAGCTAGTAATGCCAATTGATAAACAGCCTACCCAATTTTCTCACTAACCTTAAATGGTCAAACATATCTTATAGCTAGATTTACCTATTTCTCATGTTTAAGGTTACTTAATCAAGGAGAAGCCTTCAAGAAAACCTGGACACTAATGGAAAACTACAAAGGATGACATCAACAATCTGTATATGATTTCTTAGAACTCAGAGATGTAAGTAGATTTCAATTTATATCTTTAATCCTTACCAACGTCACCTGAATGAGACTCAGTCCCATAAGATAGGTCTCTCCCACCCTTCTTAACAAAGATTTTACCTACATAGGTGACTATACAAAGCCTTAAAAAGTGCCATTCTAAATGACGATTAATAAATATTGTTAGATGTAAACTCAACTAGTCCTATAAGGATATCCCATGATCCAAAAAAATCTAATAACATGTTCATGAAGCATATCCTCTAGGATCTGAATAGCTTGATCTATATAACTATATATAAATGGAAAATGAGTTGTACTCAACCTGACTTGAGTCACCATTTTCTCCTGGAGACTCCTCCAGAACTAGGAGGTAAAACTAGTTTCACTATCTGAAACAATAGAATAAGGAATCCCATTAAACCACACAAAATCTTTTATATATATCTTACCTAGATCATCAAATTTAGTGGTTTCCCTGATCATAATGAAATTTTCAAATTTCATCAACTTATAAATCACTATGTAGAAGAATTATTCCCTCAGGGAGTCCATGTTAATCTTACAATAAATTACATGGAAACATTATCCCATTTACAAACCAGCACTAGAGGAGATTATAGAAAACTAGAAGTTTTTTTATGATCTTCCTTTATCTATTAGTAAGTGAAATAATGAGACGCATAATATGAAATGCCACACTTCATACTCGGACACTAAAATCATTGTCTCGTGTCTTAATACATCTTCATAGTTTTTGGATGAATAGACCATGAAGAACTATAAAAGTCAAAACAACTGAGATCCTTATAGATTTTTGGATGAAAAAATGATCCCCAAATCTAATAATACCATCTAAAGGGAGAGACCAACCCAAAATTGTCTCCCAACCATAAAGGGTTTCTCAAATTCTTCTAAACTCATCATCCTACTATTGACTCTATAGAATAGACTCAAGTATAGATGAAGGTGGCTAAAAATTATTCAAGACCATACCCTAACCATTCTCCTGAGTATCTAGATTCAACTAAGTGAAGAGTCCAATCATATTCTAGTATTCCTTCAATTCCAAGATAGCATTGTGATGGTACTTTCCTATTGAGAGCATCCATGATGACATTCCCTTTACCTAGGGTATAGGTAATGTATAAATTGAATATCTGAAGGTATTACACTCACTTTATCTATCTGAGATTCATCTAATAAATGATATAACTCATACTCTTATGTTCAAAAAAGACTATGAATCTCTACCAAAAAAGATTATTTTTTCAACATTTAAGTGCATTCATAACTACAGAATGATCCAAATCATGAGTGTGGTAATTATTCTCATCTGGATAAAGATGATGAGATCCATAGGTTATAACATGATCACCTTGTAAAATCACATATCCTAGACTAGTTCCAGAAGAATCACAGTATACCACACACCCTTTATCAAGCTCAGGTAAGATCAGAACATGAGCTGATATCAAAAAAAATTCATTACATTAAAAGAAGACTAACATTTAGCATACCATGTGAACGTCACCCCTTTACTGGTATGATCAGTCAAATGTGGCACTAACTTTTAGAAACCAATTATGAATCATCGACAGTATCATGTATGACCAAGGAAGCTCTGAATATCAAGGAAATTTTTCACCCTATAATGACAAGACAACCTTCCCCTTATCTGGATCAACTGATAGGCCTCATTTAGAAATCACTTGCCCCAATAATTTCATTTCTTGGATCTAGAAACTACATTTTGAACACTTAACATACAAATGTTGACTTCTAAGGATTTACAAAACCAAACTCAGATAGTTATCGTGCTCATTACTAGATCTTGAATAAACCAAAATATCAACCACGAACACTACAACAAAATTTTTGAGATAATAATGGAATATTAAATTCATAAAATCCATAAAAACTACAAGATCATTAGTCAGAACAAATTACATCACAAGATATTCATAATCGCCATATCTGCACCTAAAATCCATCTTTGGTATATCAAACTCCCAAACTCTGAGATAATGATAACCTAACTAAAGAAAGATCTTTGAAAACCACTTTCCACCTTTAATCAACCAAAAAAACATCCACATGGGGAAAAGGATAATTATTCTTAATCATCACTTGGTTCAACTTATGATATCCCATGCACAAAAAAAGTGAACTATATACCTTATTGGAAAAGATAATTGGTACTTCCCAAGTTGAAAAACCAGATTGAACAAAACCTTTATCCGTCAAATCATCCAATTGAATCTTGAGATCTTTTAGCTCTACTGGTTCCATAAAATAAGAGGGTAATAAGATTAGCTACATACCCAGCACCAGATCAATGGTAAACTCTACCTCTCATTCTGAAGATAGATCATATAATTCATCTAGGAAGACATTAGGAAAATACCTGAAAACTAAGGGAAAATCACAAATAAAGAAAACAACATTGGGATCAACTAAAATAGCATAAAACAAACTCCTTATATCATGGTGTAAAGCTCTTTCAGGGATAGACCTTGAATCCTACTCTCCTTGAAACACTAGATAGCTCTCATAGACGGTAAGGAATGAGACACACCAATGATAAAAATTAATCGCAAAAAGATGATCAATAAACCAATTCATCCTAATGATGAAGTTAAATAGATCTAAACTAAGAGTGAATAAATCTCATACTAACCACGTATCATCTATCAATAATGAATAAGGACACCAAAACCCCTTCTCTTTTTGTAAGAATCCAATTTTTATCTCAAGTATGGATCCTTTAAATTTTGGTCTAATTATTTATTATGGAACTAATATAGATGCCTAATGAGTTCATAGTTATTTTGGGGGTGCTTAGAGATTTTTCAAATCTTGAAACCCCAACTGGTGGGAAAATAATGAACTGGTCACATAATTAGAAGAAAATGTGCAAGACAATCTACACAGTTTCCCTAACCATGCAAGAGCTGGATAGAGGGGTGAGGAATGGTGAATGGTTTTTCCACACTATGTGGCAATGGATACAGGCCCATACAGATAGTACAAAAAAATTAATAGAGCCTACGGCATGGTTGGCATACATTTTCTCAAACCATGTGGGACTAACCATGTGGTGTCCCTCCTTAAGTAGTGAAGGGTGCATGGTTGGCACACGGTTTGGCTAACCATGTGGCCAAACCATGTGACCCAGATATTTTGGGTAAATTTAAAATTTTACCTTAAATAAATTTAAACCTCACCCCTCATCTAATTTTTTATTCTAGTGAAAAGAAGACCTCTTTTTCTTCACATTGGGGCTCTTAAACTCCCCTACTTCTAGTTTTTTATCTTGGTTCTTCATCTGGTATCCAATTGAATCATTGTTCATCTCTTTTGATTCCTCCAGGTAATCTCTACAATTTATTGAGTTGTTCTTCATTTCTCTTATCCTCAAAAAATTTATTGAGGTGCAAGCTCATATTTCATATTTTTAGGGTGTTGGTATGTTCTTCATATTTCTTCCAATATAGGTTAAACTAAAGGCTGAAACTATATAAGGAGTGTACTATGAGCATAAGGTTGGTGATCTAGTATTTATCCCTTTAAGTCTTGATTTTTTATATTATTTTTCATCATGCCACACATAGGTTTCACCGTTCATTTACTTAAATTGTGTCTACATTGAACTTATTATATTACTTAGAACAAAATGAATTTTTAAAACCCAAATACATGTGGATATTTTCCACTTTAGATTGATCCATACCTTTGGGTGATCCCTCCTATATGTCTAATTGGATCTCATTTATATATAGCCAAAGCACCTAATGGATTGTTTGGTTTTATTTATAATTGATCATGTCATGTTGATAATAATGGATGTGGTGGATTATCATGGAAAATATCCTTGGAAATTATAATGAATCAAATTTAGTGTGAGTGTTATGAAAACATCACATGAATTATATGGAACAATGGTGATACCTTTGTTATTATTAAATGTAAATGAGTTATGAATTAACTATTAGATCTTTCTAAATCCTTGACTACTTATTATAGCTTATGAATATGGGCATGGAGACCTTTGATAATTATGATAAATGGGTATTAAAACCCTTATGCTTGATATATATACATATGGGAATGGTGTCTCTATATTGTGATACTAGGTATGGTGTCCCTATACTATGATATAGGGCATGGGGTCACTATACTATGATATGAGGAATGAAGTACCTATACTATGATACAAGGAATGGTATCCCTATATTGTGATACCAAGAATGGAATCCTTATACTGTGATACTGGTCATGGAGTCCCTATACCATGATGCTAGGCATGGAGTCCCTATACTACTGTGATACTGGCCATGGTGTTCCCTATACTATTATGATACTGGGAATGGAGTCCCTTATAAATGTGATACCAAGAATTTCATCCCTTGTTACAGGTTCAAAGATATTCTATCACAGGCCAAAGCAGATAGTGTTAGCCCGGTTTTTTTTCAGGAAAAAAAGTTGACCCTTTTATAGCTATTATTATTGATTTTCATTATTATATTTTTACACTACCATGTTATGTACATAGACTGGATATTTATAGATTTCATTGGTGGTGGCCTAATGAGTTCATCTCACACCCTATATGGTCTACCTGTGGTACCTGAGAAGAAAACATGCTTGAAGGTGTAGATAAAGGGAAGCATCCTCTTACGGATTCATGACTTCTTGCATGACTTAAGGTAGAATCATGGTAACAGATGAATGGGATAGATCTCAGGATGTTGGGATATATTTTATCCTTTTTTACTATTTGTATATCATGTACTGTATTCATTACCTACTTCCATGTACACCTATTTTTCAGTTTTTTAGAGACATGACATACAACATCATCATCTTTTTTATATATGCTTCCACTATGGCGGGTTACTGGTCTAGAAAATATAGTATCTACTTACACTATCTTTTTCATTATTGATATGATTTATCTATTTAATTATTATTATATATATTGATCTTAACTCTAGTAATGAGGTCATATTATCTCCATGGACACACCCTAGGCCCTCGCTTCTAGCCGAAATCCTTTAGTGTGTGAGGAGGAGTGCTTTGGGTCATGTGACCCACCGGCTCGAGGTACTAATTATGTGACATCTGGATCGGGACTTCACAAATTGGTTTCAAATAAGTTTTATTTTTTACTTACTATTTTTAGATAATATATAGGATATTAGGAACACTTTATAATTTGGTTATAAGTCGTTCCTAGGAGTATCTAACCCATATTTGGGGAAAATCCAAATTGGATCGAATGGAAAATGCTATTTTCTGCATTTTTCTTATTACAGTTGATTTGATTCCACTATTGGGTGATGCAATTGAATTGTGATATTATCATTAATATGATTGATGATTTTATATTAGATAGGCTTGATGAGATGAGGTCATGTCATCTCATGTATCATATTAGGCACCTTGTAGGAAATTCACATGCCATTCATATTCCATGTCATATAAGAGCATTATGTCGTTTTCATTACATGTTATTTCAATGAGTGATTTGATTGCTATAAATAGAATTTTTTTTGCCTAATGATTCTTTAAAGAATTTTTAAAAAAAACATAATTGATACTTAGAGCTCCTTATGTAACATAACATTATTTTCCTGTATAGGATATAGCAGACACCCTAAGTAGTCAATTATGGCATGTTGAGTAGTGGACTATTGGTCTCATGGGATAGAATGTGTTATAGTATGGATTAAGTTGATTCCACATTTTCATTCATAAGGTGTATGGGACCTTATGGATTGAAAATATTGAACCACTTGGTATAACCATTTAAAAAAATATATTATAAACATAATTTCAAAATGAATTTGAAGCAGAAACACGGATCTTGACCCAGTCTCAACCATAGTAGTTGTAAGTAGGTAGCATCTCTTATATTTAATATAAATTTTACTATCACCTATTCCTAACTCTTTTAGTTGGTAGAGGGTGTGAGTATTATATAAAAAATAGTTTTAACTATTATTTTCCTATATTGGTGTCTTATTCCACTATTAAATCCTTCTGAAGCAAGTGTTTAGCAATTATAGAGCAATGCCATCATGAAGTCCTTTGATTATATGCTAAGAGGGTAGTGACAAACATGATCTAGATATGGTGGGACCTTAAACCCTAGTTATACCTCTAGTAGTGCCTGTTGTGGCACCTATTTCTATTCCTAATGCGGGTGATGATTCCTAGTTTCAAGGACATTTCATGTGGCTTTTGAAGACAATTCAAGGAGATTCCTATTCTTCCCCTTCTATGGGAGAGCTTATGCAAGAGTTTCAATAGAATAATTCACATTTTTAGGGGATGTTAGACCATAGGTTGTAGATTTGTGGATCAAGATGGTTTTTTCTATATTCAAGCATTTGGAGACACCTCCTGATAGGATAGTGAAACTCACTACTTATATGCTTTGAGGATTCGCCAAACGCTAGTGGGATATTCTAAATCAGGCTGGTCAGTATTGGGAAGTGACTTAGAGAGATTTTTGGTTGATCTTATTCGATTATTTCCTCCCTGAGACCTTGGTGGATTATTCAACTCATTTTACAGAGCTTCAGTGATTTGTTCCAATCTATACTGCTTATGATCTAGTGAAATAGAGATAATTTGAGGTTGGACTGAAGCATCTTATTCATTCTCATGTTAATGTTTTTTGGTTGACCAATATATCTAATATAGTGAAACTTGACCTTATCATCGAGTTTAAACTAAGGAAAACTAATGATGTGATCTAGGGCAGTTCAGAACCCAGACAGAGTAGTGGTTCTACTAGTGATTAGAAGCAATGCTTTGAGAATACGCGTGTGAGTAGTAGAAGATAGGTGACACCCACTGACAATTATTTGGTATATCATTGGTGTGGGAAGCCTAGTCATAAGAGGCCTCAGTGTCCCAGAGACCCAATCAAGTGTTGATTCTATCGATGTTTGGTCATCTAAATCATTTTTGTAGGACCTTACCATCTATACCGAGTGGTATAGGATCTATTCCAAGTCCATAATTAGGAGCAGGTTCAGTAGCACCTCACCAGGTAGGTAGTTGGAGTACTACTACCCATATAAGCAGAGAAGGAAGTCATGGACATTGTATCTAGGCTTATGATATATAGCACTAGTGGAGCAGGCCTGCTCTGGGTAGTTAGGCTATAGCACAAGGCTATGGATCGGGTTATATTTATTCAATATAACCTATACTAGAGGAACAGGACCTTAGGATATCTGCTATTTGAGGTACTATTCTAGTAGCCTCTACTATTGTTTCTTCTTTATTAGATATATGTGCATCACATTCCTTCATATATATACCTGTTGTGGAGATCCTTGGTCTCGATGTTCAATTTTCTAATGGTGTTATGAGACTTGATAAACCTTTTGGTATATGTTATGAGAGTATACGCCAGTACAAGGACTATCCTCTTGAGGTAGGCATCCATCGCTTCTTATGCAACCTCTTCTTCCTTGAGATGATATGTTTTTATGTCATTCTCATAATGGACGGGTTGGTTCCCTATCATGCCTATGTGGATTGTTATCATCAGAGGGTGTTGTATACATAACCATAGGGTAGTATTTATATTCACAAGGGAGAGTAGGATATCCAGGCGGGTAGAGCTCGACTAAAGTATCTCTATCTAGGTCGAGTGACCACCTGGATTGCTAGACTTTATAAGAATGATCAGGGGCTACATCAAATTGAGTTCCCTCCTATAGTCAGTTGTTTTAAGAATGTTTTCCCTGATGAATTTTCAGGACTACCTCCTAAGAGAGAGGTATAATTTACTATTGATCTAGTGTCGGGGGCTGCACCAATATCTATTTCTCCTTACAAGATGGCTACTGCTAAGTTATAGGAGCTTAAGAGACAGCTAGAGAATTTAGTGGTCAAGGGTTTTATATGGACCAGAACTTATACCTAGGGTTCACTAGACCTTTTTTCCAAGAAGGCGGATAGAACCATTAGGATTTTTCAGGATTCTAGAGAATTGAATCATCTCACATTAAAGAACTGGTATCCCTTACCTCGTATTAATGATCTTTTTTACCAGCTCTAAGGGGAAAGGTTATTCGCGAAGATTGACTTGAGATCGAGCTATCATCAGTTTTGATTCATACCATTAGGTATTCCATGTATGAATTTTCATAGTCAATATAATTTGTATGAGTTTCTTATAATATTTTTCATCCATATGAACACACCTTCCATGTTCATGGATTTGATGAATAGGGAATTATATCCCTATCTGGATTCCCTCATGGTGGTCATTGTAGATGACATCTTGGTGTATTCTCATACTCAGCGCGACCGTGCCACGCATATTGAGATCATTTTGAATACACTAAGAGAGAACCAGTTGTATGATAAGATTAGTAAATGTTATTTATGGATCGAAAAATATAACACCCCAAGATTTCATAGTATGTTATTTCTTCAAAGTAATTCAATAACTTCTGCTACACGCAACATCGAGTTCAAGCGCACCATGACTTACCAAACTAGCTGTTCAAAAGCGGTTATGAATAGTATTAATTGACTTTTTAATTTTATATATTCCATATAATTTTAACATCCATATTATGTCTTTCTTAGACATAATATAAGAACAAATTCATTTTTTTAGATAAAGGAAGTATTTTTTAGAAAATGAAATTTTACCTCCTTTTAATGGAGAACCCTTTTTAAATCCAATATTTGAAACTATTATATATTCAATTTGACAAAATAAACTTATTCTTTAGAATCGGAACATAAAAATTTATTTTTGATAAATTTTTTGTGTTTTTCTGATAACTTTCATATTTAGGTGAATAGTGAAAAATACTAAATTTTAATTGAAAACAACTTTTCTAATCAAAATAATTTATAGTGTTAAATTATACATTTGAATTATTTGAAAGCATAATTAGATTATATTTTTATCCTTTAATACAATTTAGGTCATTATATGTAATTTTACATTTAAATTTGACATAAACACATGTCAATCTTTTGATAGTTTTTCCTTATTTAAAAACCCGCTTTTTGGTTTTGACAATGGGAATTAATTTTAAATTAATAAATGCAAATTTTATGTTTTTAATTTGGTAAAATGGACTTCATTTTTGAATTTTAAATATCAAAATTATCTTATGGTAAATTTTTGGTATTTTTCTAAAAACTTTCAATTTTTGATGAATAGTGAAAAACACTGCGTTATTATTTAAAACCAACTTTTAATTTAAATAATTATTTATTTTATTTTAATTTATTTTAATTAAATATATATATATAATACATATATAAGTTAAATTTAATTCATTATAGTAATTTTATAATAAAATTAGATGTATAAAATTTTATTGAACTTTCTAACGTTTTTTACCCACCTTCTAGGAGCATTTCAAAATTTGCATAAAACTTAATTTTACCGCTTCTGTGAGTTGAATTTAAAAAATCCAAAAGACATGTTTCACATCATTAAGTAAAATTTGGGTCAATAAGATTAAAATAATTTTTGGTAAACAGTAACTTTTGGCTTTTTTTACCGCGATTAAAAGTAAATAGGGTAATTAAGGGTAAAAATGATATTATAATTACCCTAACACATGTCCTAATTCTATTGTATAAGTGTAATTAGACTAAAAACAACCTTATAAATAAAATATGATCCTATTTGGTACACTTGTATTATATTAGTACATTTATTATTATTTTATTTAAAGAAGAGTTAAAAGTGTTAAATTCAAAGTTTAATAACTAAAACATTTTTATATAGGGATATACACAATATAAATTCCATTATAAATATTAATTATAAAGATAAAAAGATTTCATACATAATGGGATTTTATTTATAATTTTTATACATTATATAATTTAATTTATTTATGACACAATGATGATGCAGTAATTACCTTATTAATAAAATATGAAAATAATTGATATTAAAAATATCCAAATAAATGTAAATTGAGACATATGATGAATTGAACTAATTTTATAGGTTAATATGACATTTTAGGGTTGATTAGATAAATTTTTTTGAAGTGATAATGTTTTTATGACTTTCACAAAAACAAAATACCAAATAGTGTCAAAATTGAAATAAATTAGTTTTTAAAACAAATACTATATTATTAGTTGATATAATATTCCTAAAAATATAAGTTTGGTCCAAAGGGCTTAGATAATATTATATATTTCATTAATTAACCACTTGAGGTTCTCTTGTAAGTTTATAGTAAGTTTATTAACCATATAATGTAAGAATAAAAAAACACACTGTAAAAGTTAAACTATTTAACTAAGAGTTAAATCTAAAATATAAGGTTAAAATGGTAACCTAAACTTGTCTAAAACCTATTGGTTGAGATTATTTCGACCCATAACCACCTAAGCCTCCAAATAAATTCATTTTTATCCATTATAAACCTAATATTATTGTATAATAAATTAATATTTTAATATGTTCCTAAAGTGACCCTCACCCCTCTTATAAAAGGGCACTTCCCCTTCTCTAAAAATCACACCTACAAAGCCATTTGCCTTGACCAAAACCAGGAAAAATATCCTCCAAAATTTCATCACATCAACCTAGAGTCCTTAATTTGATCAGAAAGAAAACCTAAGGATCCCATTTGATTAACTCAAAAGGAAACATCGGAAGAAGGGGTAATAAATTCACCACCCTCTTTCAAGTTATTTTCTTCTTCCACTTCCTCTTTCTTTGTTGTTTCCATACCAAAATAATAAATACAGTACCTCCTACATACTGTGATGTTATTATAAATATGTTAAAACCATATTCGTTATTCTATTCATCCTATAAATGACAAATTCATCATACGTGAGTACGTACGGCTTACCGTCTCCACATCGTGGTGTAGTTTGTTATTCAAACACTTTATTATTTGGATATGTATAATAATGAGTATAAATTATGTAAATAATAAATATAACATGATAATTATTATTTATATAATATATACCATCCAATTATATATTATTTCACCATCAATATAATGATATCTTCGCTTGTGCGTATGTACGGATTACTGTCTCCACGATGCGATGAGATTGATTTCCACATTCACCATTCAATGATGATTATAAAAATATATATCATTAATAAGTATGTAATATATGACATAATAATGCTACTTAATATATATATATATATATATATTTTTGTGTGTGTTTGTGTGTGTACTTACATATATCTTATTCACTAACTTCCATTCAATACGATATGAAAACAGAAACAGCGTTTATGCATACGTACGGTATGCCATCTCCATAAATGGTGTCTTCTATTTCATATATCTATCTATTATAAATATTTATATTCTAAATATATATGATATATAAATCAAGGTTTATATTCTGGAAGTATTTAAATCATTATCTAAATGATACGATCAAGAATAACAAGTTAAAACACGTACGATAAAGAAAGCGATTATTACCCGAAATATTAATTTAACATGGAAATCATCATTAAATGGGTAGTATAAAGTCATAAATGAATAATGTATGATATAATAAATATTAATATAGTTATGTAATAATTTAATAACATACTATGGTCATTATACAGGAGGTTAAGTGTACCCTCGACCAAAGGAAGGTGCAAGGTAAGGGTTAATTTCACAATCTCTTTATTATCCGAGGTTGTTTTTACGTAAGTATCTACTGGGAAATATTTATTATCCATGTACATGTCTCATAAAATAGTTTTCAAATGGATTCTTTTTAATGTATTTTTTTTACTAAAACATCATTTTAAATGTTTTAAAGATTTATTCTTCTAAACCTTTCTCATTAATATCCTTATTTTAAAAATGGTTTAAAGGATTTATTTATATAGACATGAATGTTTTAAGATGTTAATTACTTTAAAAAGTTTCAAAGTGGTATGGGAAACTTTGATTCAAAACTATCTTTTAAATGACTTCCTTTATAAATTATGTGACTTTTAAATGATTTCATGAAAAAAGGGATATTTCTCTCAAATATTTTTACTGATCATTTTCAACTATGCCAACATCTTTTACGAGATATTATTCTGGATCGAGGTTGATTTATTATGATAAAAATATTCCATATTTTATTGAAGGTTTTGTGATATATTTGACTGTGGATGTGTTATTTTTATACCATTCATGGTTTAGGGTTAAAGTATTGACATTTTGTATGCTAGTTCTAATACGAATATTTATGTTATGTTTCAACCTTTTCATATGAGGAATGTATTAGACATAGTAAGTGATAGGTGGAGCCCGCTATAGCTCCTCAATGCATCGGTAGGTCTCATGAGACAATTAGATATGGAATTGGTCGAGGCCTTTCCAAATTTGATATATGGTTTTGGATATGGCCTTAATCATTTTTAGACGTCTTGGATGAGGCCTTGACAAAATGTTTCAAAATGTCTGGCATTATAAATTACCTCATTATGAAAATAATGTTGATGGTTCATGTGGTTATTAGACTGGTAGAATACCCATGAGTATGTTTTATTATGGAATTATTTACTCATCTCATATTTCTGCCATAAATTGTTCATATTTATTATTTGTAAAGGCGTGTGTTTTCAATTATTCACCATGCCTATTGTTTATATTGTATTCCGCTAAATTGTTTACCCTTACTGAGCATATAAGCTCACCCCTTTCTTATGTTTTAATTTACCAGGATTTATAAGAAGTTTATTATGATTAATATTCAAGTTTAAGCTAAAAGGGAATAATGTAATTCTCAAAGAACTATCTATGTTGTATTTTATGTTTGAAATTGTAATGTGAAGTTGATGTATGTAATCTATTTCCAAGAATACTAAATTGATCAGTCTTTCGGGACATTATTTTCTTGTATCATACCAATGTATTAAAATAATTCACCAACTCTCACTAATGGAAAAATGACCTATACCCACGGTTCAAAACTATGGGTATAGCCCCCAAAACTGTGCTTATAGGCTATACCCACGGTTTTGGGAACCGTGGGATGGAACGGCGTCGGGATAGGGGTCTTGACCTATACCCACGGTTTGGTAGAACCATGGGTATAGGTTTTTCAAAGACCAACACCCTATTGCACAGCATGGCAGGGAAGTTACCCCATGGTTTCCAAACCGTGGGAAATTTAAGTTTCAAAAATCGCGGGCACAGGGTTTCGAACCCGCGCCACACGTACGGACTCAGCGCCGCAACACAACAGTGGACCAACCGAGCTGACGTATTTATATGTATATATGGATAATTTTATTATAATATATTAATACCAATGTTGTTATCTAAAAGACATGACCAGCGGGTTTCAAACACGTGACCTGGAGGGACGAAGTAGAGCGGTGAACCAACTATGCTATGAGAATTATATTTATATAGTTATAAGGTTTTATACTTATATTAATATTTCCAGTATATTTGAAAATTTACCATTCCAAGATTCGAACACCACACTCCACAGAACAGAATGGAGAACTAAACCAACGAAGCTACCGAATTTATATTAATAAATATTGGTATCTGTGTAATTATATTATTTAAGACATTGTTCCGGCATAAAATTTATTTCGTCCCGCGTAATTTTTTTCCCATTTTTCCCCCACCATAACGCGGGAAACCTATACCCACAGTTTTGAAAAACTGTGGGTATACGTCTTTGAAAATAATACCCCCTATACCCACAGTTTTTGCAAAACTGTGGGTATAGGTCTTCACAAAAAACCTATGCCCACGGTTTTGGAAAAACCGTGGGCATAGGTCTTAAAAAAAACTATGCCCATGGTTTTGTCACAAATCGTGGGTATAGGTTCTCATACTATCCCTATACCCATGGTTCTGGAAAACCGTGGGTATAGGGGGGACCTATACCCAAGGTTTTTCACAAAACCGTGGGTATAGGCCCAATTTCCAGTAGTGTTTGGGTAACTGGGGTCAGGGCATTACAGTTGGTATCAAAAGAAGTTTAGAAAAAACCTTAGAAATAGATTTAGATAAAATATGATTAGGGAACATTACCCTAACATAGACTTTGATTATTAGTATAGAAGAACTTCCTAAAATTTTGGTAATGTAGAGATTTTGTGTATTTTCTAAGCAATACATCTCTGTCAGGATATGAGCAGGTGGAGGCGGCTCTGGCACAGATGTGCCAAGGAGTCAAAACTCCAACCAGGAGTTTTGGGCTTAAATCGAGGTATCCTAGAACACAACAACAAGCCTTGCTGCACTCTTGGTTACAACACTCCCTGTGGATATGCTTAGAATAATTCACATTTTCATTACAAGCCATTATGAAGTATTTAGTAGTAAATACTTGCTCAAAGAAAACATTTTATGATTATATATTATATGCATAATATTTTCAACTTATGTTAGGTATTTTACAAGTTTTTAATTATAAATTGTGATTCATAAACTAACCTAGTGTATTCCATTGTTTAGAAATGGAACCCAATAGATGGAATGAGAACTCCAGAAATATGCATGATCCAAAGAGTAAGAATGATCATATATTTCATGGTATTAGGTCAACATTTAGAAAGTAAATAGTCTCCCATGTTTTATCATCATATGAAGAAATATTATCATGTGTTAATAAGATAAGTAAATAATTCTCTAAGTCCTATGTATTTGAAGGTAATCCAGAGAAGAAAAGGATAGAAGATAGAAAGATGGATAAAGGGAAGAGGGGAAAGAGGGATTTTTCCATATGTGATAATTGTGGAAAGAATCACCTTGGTAAATGCTTTATGGGAATGAGAGTTTGTTATAAGTGTGGAGAAAAAGGACACAAAGTACATGATTGAAAGGATAAGAAAAATGTTTCAAATGTGCAATGCTTCATCTACAAGGAGTTGGGACACTACGTGAATCAATTTCCAAATCATCAGAGTATACCCCAAATGCTACTATTGGATAATAATAAAGTTATGATACTACCAAATATGAAGAGGAATGATTATATTTCTTATGTTGTTATTAAATTATTATGTCATTTGAGTAATGTATTAATGATGTACATGTTATAAGAATTATAGAGTGTATAAGTATTGTAGTGCAGTGTTATTTAATTAAGGACTTGAGATTGTGTGGAACCAAGAAAAGTGACTCAATAGCAGGTTAAATTTTTTTGTAAAATATATGGTTGAGAGAAAGATAAACCATAATTTGGTTCTGATATTGAGTTAGTGATTTTGTAATAATATATAATTGATTTGGATAAATTATATTGTATATTCATGACTACCTTGAAACAGATTAATGATTTTTATATTCCATCATTGTTGGAGTTTACAACATTTTTTGATAGATGGAGTATATCTAGTATTCTATAAGGAATAAGGGAGCATGAATGTAATCAATAAGGTTTTATGGTAATTCAGGGTGTTAGAGTGTTTTAAAATAATACATGTTGAAGGTATTCACATGTTATTACATGGAAAAAAGGATTTTCAACATGTTTACCTTCCTTGTAAATTTTGGACTGTGAGTTTGGACAGAAGTATTTTGGATAATTCTAAAGATTAGAATTTATTAAGATTTAAATTGGATACTATTGTTAAGGTTAAATCATTTCTTGAGATTATTTTTGTATTTTCATAAAAAGGACAACCTGGAGGTCGGGCGGCAACCTGTCATATCCGGCAAGGCCGTGAGACTTGAACCCGCAACTGAAGGGCGATAAGGGTGCATCACCTACCACTGGCCTATGTGATGTCCGGGTTTATATAATTTAGTTTTTCTAAATGGTCTGACAGATAAATAATAAATTCATTTTTTTGGAACCCTATATGATTAAGATAAATAGAATATTTTTTAATTCTATTATCTTCTAGAGTAAAAGATGAGTTTGTTGTAGGAATTAGTGGAAGGATGAAACTCTACTTGTCAGGTATATTTTTTCCCTCTTATTCTATGAATAAATTAATTCTTAAACTTTAGATAAGGGATCTTAAAACCAAAAATGTTTTATCATAATACCTTATGTTTTTTTTAACCGATGATATTTTAAATCATCATAGATTGATGGATTTGAGGCCCTCAATTTTACACTTGTTTGTGATTAATGATCTCAATCACTCCTTATAAATATAAACGTTTTTTCTCCAATTATGTGTCTCTAATTACCACCAATGTTCTTCTAATCGATATCATAATTTGGTGGTGACTTTTTCATTTCCCTTTCCCTCTTATTAAGACTAAATTTTATTAACCCAATTTTCATAGTGGGTTTTCCACAAAGGTATTTTCCTATCTCTAAACTTTTATTTTCAAAGAACTATTTCAAATTGCGAGGACACAATTTATTGAAGGAGTGGAGAATGAAAAACCCCAATATTTTATAGTATGTTATTTCTTCAAAGTAATTCAATAACTTGCGCTACACGTAACACCGAGTTCAAGTGCACCACGACTTACCATACTAGCCGTTCAAAAGCGGTTATGAATAGTATTAACTTAATTTTGAATTTTATATATTCCATATAATTTTAACATCCATATTATGTCTTTCTTAGACATAATATAAGAACAAATTCAATTTTTTTAGATAAAGGAAGTATTTTTTAGAAAATGAAATTTTATCGCTTTTAATGGAGAACCCTTTTTAAATCCAATATTTAACACTTTAATATATTAAATTTGACAAAATAAACTTCTTATTTATAATTGGGACATAAAAATTAAGTTTCGATAAATTTTGGGTGTTTTTATGATAACTTTCATATTTGGGTGAATAGTGAAAAATACTAAATTTTAATTGAAAATAACTTTTTTAATCAAAATAATTTATAGTGTTCAATTATATATTTGAATGGTTTAAAAGTATAATTATATTATATTTTTATCATGTAATAAATTTAGGTCATTATATGTAATTTCACATTTAAATTTGACATAAACACATGTCAATCTTTTGATAGTTTTTACTTGTTTAAAAACTCGCTTTTTAGTTTTGACAACGGGAATTAATTTTAAATTAATAAATAAAACTTCTATGTTTTGAATTTGGTAAAATGGAATTCATTTTTTAATTTGGAATATAAAAATTATCATAGGGTAAATTTTTGGTATTTTTCTGAAAACTTTCAATTTTTGATTAATAGTGAAAAACACTGCATTATTATTTAAAAACAACTTTTTATTTAAATAGTTGTTTGTTTTATTTAAATTTATTTTAAGAAAAAATATATATATATATAATACCTATATAAGTTCAATGTAATTCATTGGAGTTATTTTATAATAAAATTAAATGTTTAAAATTTTAATAAACTTTTTAACGTTTTTTACCCACCTTCTAGGAGCATTTGCAAATTTGCATAAAACTTAATTTTACCCCTTCTGTGAATTGAATTTCAAAAATATGAGAGACATGGTTGAAATCAATAATTAAAATGTGGTTCAATAAGATTAAAATAATTTTTGGTGAATAGTAACTTTTGACTTTTTTTACCGCGATTAAAAGTAAATAGGGTAATTAAGGGTAAAAATGATATTATAATTACCCTAACACGTGTCCTAATTCTATTGGATAAGTTTAATTTGACTAAAAATAACCTTAGGAATAAAATATTGTCCTCTTTTGTCCACTTGGATTAGATTAGGACATTTATTATTATTTTATTTAAAGAAGAGTTAAAAGTGTTTAATTCAAAGTTTAATAACTAAACCATTTTTTATATAGGGCTACACACAATATAAATTCAACTATAAATATTCATTAGAAATATAAAAATATTTACTGCATAATGGTTATTTATTTATAATTTTTAGACATTATATAATTTAATTTATTTATGACACAATGATGATGCAGTAATTACCTTATTAATGAAATATTAAAGTAATTGATATTATAAATATCCGAATAAATGTAAATTGAGACTTCTGATTAATTAAAATAATTTTATAGTTTAATATGATATGTTAGGGTTGATAAAATAATTTTTTTTGAATTGATAATGTTGTTATGACTTTCACAAAAACAAAATATCAAATACTGTCAAAATTGACATAAATTAGTTTTTTTTAAAAATGATATATTATTGGTTGATATAATATTCCTAAAAATATAATTTTGGGCCAAAGAGATTAAATAATATTATATATGTCATTAATGAACCACTTTAGGTTCTCTTGGAAGTTTAGAGTAATTTTATTAACCATAGAGTTTAAGAATACAAGAAGACACTGTAAAAGTTAAACTATTTAACTAAGAGTTAAATCTAAAATATAAGGTTAAAATGGTAACCTAAACTTGTCTAAAACCTATTGGTTGAGATTATTTCGACCCATAACCACCTAAGGCTCTAAATAAATTCATTTTGAGCCATTATAAACTGAATGTGATTGTATAATAAATTAATATTTTAATCTTTTCCTAAAGTGACCATCACCCCTCTTATAAAAGGGCACATTCCCTTCTCTAAAAATCACACCTCCAAATCCATTTGGCTCGACAAAACCCTTCCCAAATATCCTCCCAACTTCCATCACATCAACCTAGATTCCTTACTTTGATCAGAAAGACAACCTAATGATCCATTTTGATCAACTCAAAAGGAAACACCCGTAGAAGAGGTAATAAATTCACCACCCTCTTTCAAGTTCTTTTCTTCTTCCACTTCCTCTTTCTTTGTTGCTTCCATACCAAAATAATAACTCCAGAACCTACTACATATTGTGATGTTATTATAAATATGGTACAACCATATTCTTTATTCTATCCATCCTATAAATAACAAATTCACCATATGTGCGTACGTATGGCTTACCATCTCCACATCGTGGGGTAGTTTGTTATTCAAACACTTCATTATTTGGATAGGTATAATAATGAGTATAACTGATGTAAATAATAAATGTAACATGTTAATTATTCTATATATATGATATACCATCCAATTACATATGATTTCACCATCAATATAATGATATTGTCACCCGTGCGTACGTAAGGATTACCGTCTTCACGACGCGATGAGATTCATTTCCACATTCACAATTCAAGGATGATTATAAAAATATATATTATTAATAAGTATGTAATATATGACATAATAATTCTACTAAATATATATATATATATATATATATGTGTGTGTGTGTGTGTGTGTGTGTGTGTGTGTGTCTGTGTATACTTACATATATCTTATTCACTAACTTCCATTCAATACGATATGAAAACCGAAACAGCGTTTATGCGTACGTACGGCCTACCGTCTCCATAAACGGTGTCTTCCATTTCATATATCTATCTATTATAAATATTATATTCTAAATATATATGATATATAAATCAAGGTTTATATTCAGGAATTACTTAAATCATGATCTAAATTATACTATCAAGAATAACAAGTTAAATCGCGTACGATAAAGAAAGCGATTATTACTTGAAATTTTAATTTAACATGAAAATAATTATTAAATGGGTATTATAAAGTAATAAATGAATCATGTATGATATAATAAATATTAATATGGCTCTGTTATAATTTAATAACATACTATGGTCATTATACAGGAGTTTAAACGTACCCTCGACCAAAGGAAAGTGCATGGTAAGGGTTAATTTCACAATCTCTTTATTATCTAAGGTTGTTTTTACGTAAGTATCTATTGGGAAATATTTATTATTCATGTCCATGTTTCGTAAAAGATTTTTCAAAGGGATTATTTTTAAGGTAACTTTTATAATAACCTGAACTTATTACATACATAATCTTGAATTTAGTCAAGAAAACACTTCCTTTAACTTTGAGGATATTTTAAAGTTTAGAGATTTAGTGAGTTGGGAAAAAACATTCATAGAATTACACATTATTACAGAGTGGATACCACTCCATTTTTTTCAAAATATAAAACATTAAATCTTAAAACAAGACTCCTTGACAATTCTTCAACATTTAACATGGCTTCCTTCCTTTTATTACACATCCATTAACCTGTGAAAATCATTTAAAAACTTGGTATGAGCACAAAATCTCATTAAGGGATGAAAAATGAAGGAAAGATCACATAAGTCCATGAATACTCGTATCGTATGAAAACATTTCAAAAGACATGCTTGTCACTCATATATACTTAATTCGTGTAACATGAGATTTACACAATATCCACACAAACATGAGAACATAAATATAATCATATAGGTATCTTGGGGCATTACTTACATAATTTTGTAACCATTCTTGGATACCTTAAAATTTGTAACCCTCACTGCTACCTTACTATGTGTAACCATCGCAGTTACACTTGGAGTAACCATATGGCCGACCTCCAACATACACATACCCAATGAATTGAAAGGAGATATAGTTCCCAAACTTCATCATAAATAATTCCCAAGAACCAAAACATAATCATAAAGCATTAATAATTCCATAAAAACATTGCTTTGGAATTTTGTAAAACAGAATTTTAAAAGAGGATTTTTAAAGAAAAACCCCTTATAAATATCATACAATTGAAGAGAGACTTAATAGAGTGGATATAGTATGTATATATAATGTAAATACACATAATTAAACATAATATAAAAATAACCCATCACACAAACAATTTAAATAGCACATAAATAATGAAGTAGAAAGTTAACCCAAAGAATGGAAATCGGGTTAAGAACTCCCTTACCTTGGGTTTGTCTTACTTCCGGCTTGTTTAAACCTCCTGTATAATGGTTAAAATAGTGTTATTAATATTTTAAAGAAAAAATTTCATGTTTATAACATCTTATATTATCATTTAATAACATCATTTCAACCTTTAATTGTTATTATTTTGCTCCTTGCACCGTTTTTGGGTGAGTTCTTAACATGGTTTCCATGATTGGTTCATGGTGGATGTTCTTGTCGATTGGAAGTGAAATTCCCGAATTGGAATAGAATGGTATTTACATATTTTTAGTACCATAATTTATACCATTTATAATTTTGTTTTTTAATATGAGGATGATTCATAAGTTAAAACATTAATGATGTTCGTTTAGATCATTTTAGTGGTTCTTTGATAATAAAAACCTTGTTTTGTCTTATAAATTATAAACATGAGTAAAAAATAATTCCAAAACCATGGGTGAGTCATAAAACATATATTATAACCTGGTTCAACCATATAAATGGTTTCATGACCAGACTTGAAAGAATTAATGGAAATTGAAATCACATCGTCCACGATGTCGGTAATTCCACACATAACGGACAATGTTTGTATTCCTTAAATAAGTGGGAGAGGAGAAGAATAATGATGAGTAATTTTCCATAAACATGATAAAATACAGAATATAAATTATTTATGGAGATTTAATGCCTCTTGGGTAAGGAGATATGAAGAAATAATAAGGAAGGAACTCAAAATAAAAGAATAAGTGAGAAATCTCTTACAAAAATTCGGCAGCCCAACGGCTATGCGACCGGGTTTTAGAAAACATTAAGAAGAGAGGGGACAAGGGTAACCAATACATAAATAAATCATAATACATAATATATAAAGAATAATAAAGAAACAAGAACATGGTATGGAAACTTGAAAGATATACCACATAAAAGAGAACTTGAATGGAAAAAGAAAGAAATTGAGAATTTTCTTACCTTGTAGAGTAACCCTTAGAACTTGAAGGTTGGGACCTTGGGGGCTTGAGTAAACCTTGGGAGGACTACTATGAAGGTAAGGATGTAATATCTTCGTTGAGGGATAATTTGTAATGAATTCAATTAATGGAAGAGTTGGTATTTATAGGAAAAGTGAGGGATTATTTTAATAATTTTCAAGGGACACCTCATGAGTGGTATTTGAAAAACCATGAACTTGCCCATGGTATTTGCCCATGGTATAAGCCACTTGGGACACCACACATATTATTTTACTATAAACAAGTCTACCAGATTTATGACATCATTATTACATCATTAATGATGTCATTAACACACTGAAACTAAAAACTGTATTTTTTACTATTCACTGAAAAATCAATTGTTTCAGAAAAATTCCCAAAATTCACCCTAACCATTTGTCAAAATGTAGATTTTAAAAATGAAGTCTATTTTTTAAAAATATTTTTAAAAATATTTTTAATTTAATTTTTAAATAAAATCATACTTAATTCAAAAATTATTTATTTAAAAACTATAACTGCTTTTATATCACATTGAAAAATTAATCAAGATGTCATTATCTTAAAGCCTTAAGAAAATAAAATAATAATAAAATTTACTATTCATTAGGGTCATATTACTATTCATATGGGTATGTTACTATTCACCAAAAAAACAAGTTGGTTCCAATAGACTCTAAATAACATACTGAACACAATTGTAGATAACAATTTCTTGAAATTCAAAACAGAGAAGTTGAAAAGTTATGTTTTAAAGGCTAGTTAAAAATATCTATTTAAAACAAAGTTCCATGAATTTCTATTTATTTTTAGAAAAAACTTGAGGTGTTACATTATCCCCACCTTCTTGAAATTGTGTCCTCGCAATTTTATTTACTTATTAAACAACTGAGGGTATTTTTCTCTCATAGCATTTTCAGACTCTCATGTTGCTTCTTCAACCATGTGGTTTCTCCACAAAACATTTACCTGGTGGATTACATTATTCCACAATACCTATTCCCTTCGATCAAGAATCTGAACTGGTTTCTCTTCATAGGAAAGGTTCTCTTCTAGATGAACTACTTATGGGCTCAAGACATGTGATGAATCTGGCACATACTTTATCAACATCGAAACATGAAAAAAATTGTGTACCTGAAACAAACTCGGAGGCAAAGCTACGTGGTATGCAACTATTCCAACTTTCTCTAAGATTTCAAAAAGACCGATGAACTGTGGACTTAGCTTCCCTTTCTTACTGAAACGCATCACACTTTTCCAAGGAGAGATTTTAAGGAAAACATGGTCACCTAACTCGAAAGATAAGTCTTTCCTTCTATTATCTACATAACTTTTCTGCCTGCTCTGAGTTGTCCTCATGTGCTGTTGGATCATCCTCACTTTCTCAACCACTTCTTCTACTAATTCTGGCCCCATAAACTTTATTTCACCGAATTCATCCCAAAAACTCTGGAGTCCGACACTGTTTACCATACAAGGCCTCAAAAGGTGTCATCTGAATATTGGAATGAAAACTGTTATTATAAGAAAACTCAACTAAAGAAAGATATTAATCCCAACTTCCCTGATAGTCCATTGAACAAGCTCGAAGCATATCCTTCAAAGTTTGAATTGTTCATTCTGACTGTCCATCTGATTGAGGATGAAAAGTTGTACTGAAATTTAACTTTGTGCCCAACAACTTCTGATGTCCCTTCCAAAAGTTAGAAGTGAACCTAGGATCTCGTTCAGATACAATAGAAAGAGGAACTCCATGTAACCTGACAATCTCCTTGAGGTACAATCGAGAAAGCTGATCGAAAGTCATTGTATCTTGAATAGAAAGAAAATGTGCAGACTTTTTTATCCGATCAACAATAACTCAAATCACATTGTTACCTTGATAAGTCTTTGGTAGTCCCACCATAAAGTCCATGGATAAATTCTCTCATTTCCACTCTAGCACTAGCAAAGGCAGAATCATCCCCTTCGGTAACTGCCACTCTACTTTAACATATTGACACTTCAAACATTCATGGTAAAATCAGCAATATCTCTTTTCATTCCATCCCACCAATAATACTCCCGAAGGTCTCTGTACATCTTAGTACTGCCAGGATGAACAAAAAATGGAGAACTATGAGCTTCTCACAACAAATATTTCTTCAACTAAGAATCACTAGGTACACACAAACATTTTCCAAATCTTAAAACACAATATTTATCATGGTTAAATTCTTGCAACTTACCCATTTTAACTAATTCTACCTTTTTCTGTAGCTCACAGTCTTCCTTCTGTGCTCGCTTAATTCTGTCTGACAACAAAGACTACACTGAAACCTGAAAAAAAAACAGATGTATTCCCTACACCAATAACTTATAAGCCAAAATTCATCAAATCATTAATCAAGGGATCATGTTCCAAATGTAACATGGTTAATGATTCATGATGTTTCCAATGCAAGTCATTTTCCACTTTGTTTGCTTTTCCGGGATGGTAATTGATCGTGCAGTCATATCCTTTATCAGTTCTAGTCATCTTCTCTGCCTCGTGTTTAATTCCTTCTAAGTGAATATATACTTTAGATTTTTATGATCAGTATATATTTGGCATTTGGTTCCGTATAGATGATGCCTCCAAATTTTCAAAGAAAAAATTACAGCTGCCAATTCCAAATCATGTGTGGGATAATTTAGCTCATGAGGTTTAAGTTGTCTTGAAGCATAGGCAATTACCTGATCATTCTACATCAAAACACAACCAAGTCCCTTCAAAGAAGCATCATTGTAGATGACAAACTCACCATTTTGGGAAGGTAAGGACAAAACTGGATAATTCACCAATCTCTTCTTTAGTTCCTGAAAACAAACATCACATTCCTTTGTCCAAACAAATTTAACCCATTTCCATGTTAACTTAGTTATCGGACTAGATAACCGTGCAAATTTCTTAACAAACCATCGGTAATAAATTTCTAAGCCTAGAAAACTACGAATCTCTGTAACATTTGTGGGTCTTGTCCATTCATCAACTACTTTTGTTTTGGAAGGATCAACTTTTATTCCATATTTATTTACAATGTACCCAAGAAAATAAATCTGTTGCAACCAAAAATCACACTTTATGAATTTTCCATATAGTTTCTTTTCTTTTAAAGTTTGAAAAACAACCCTTATATGTTTTTTATGCTACTATTTATTTTTAGAAAATACCAGAATGTCATCAATAAATACAACCACAAACTTATCCAAGAACTCATAAAATACTCTATTCATAAGATTCATGAATACAGCAGGTGTATTAGTTAATCCAAACAGCATAACAACAAATTCATAATGCCCATATCTAGTACAAAAGGTTGTTTTCGGGATGTCATCCTTCTTCACCTTCAGATGATGTTATCTCGATCTCAAGTCAATCTTGGAAAAGTACTGATCCCCCTAAAGCTGATCAAACAAGTCATCGATATGAGGCAAAGGATACTTGTTTTTAACAATGATGTTATTCAAAGCACTATAATCAATGCAAAGTCTCATGGAACCATCTTTCTTTTTAACAAACAAAACAGGGGCTCCCTATAGTGAAGTGCTAGGACGAATGAAGCCTTTGTCAAGAAAATATTGCAATTGATTTTTCAATTCAAGAAGTTTTATTGGAGTCATACGATATGGAGGTTTTGAAATTGGATTAACATCAGAAACTAAGTCAATTGTGAATTTGAATTCTTGATCAGGTATGACACCAGGTAACTCGTCAAAAAAAACATCAAGGTATTCATTTACCACAGACACATCATAAATTTGAATAGTTCCCTTGTTTTCAACAATATGAGAAAGATAACTTTCATTTCTATCTTTCAATAGTTTCTCAGCTTCCTAATATGTTATCAATTGTATGGGTTCATTATTTTATACAAATTGAAACTCTTTCTGAAAAAAAAACTTCTTTCACTCTACAGTCAATCTTAGCATGATAATCAGAAAGTTATTCCATCCCCAGAATGACATCAAACTTGACTAAGGGTAAAACAACAAGGTTTTCAGGTAAAGTCCTTCCACATAACACAATAGGAATATTCTTATAATTCCTTTTTTCTATAACATTTCCCCTGGTGTTTTAACAACAAGTTCGGGTCTCATTTGTTGAGGTGATATTTCCAATTTACCAAAAAATTTCTCACAGATGAAGGAATGTGTAGACCCTGTATCAAACAAAACTTTAACAAAATCTGAGTGAACAACCAAGTACCTGATACAACTTCATTAGATGGCCCGACATCTACTGACATAGTCGCAAAGGATCTCACTACACCTTTCTGTTTTTAGTATGGATTCTTTGCATCATTTCGATCTCTCTTTAGGCAGGAATTTGCATAGTGACCCATCTCACCACATTTAAAACACTTTACAGTTTGCCTATTTGGATTAGTCTTTGGATAATTTTCATTGCAATCTTGGGCCATATGTCCAAACTTACCACATTTAAAACACTTCCCAGTTTTTCTAAGACATTTCCCATGGTGATTCTTTCCACACTTTTCACAAACTGGAAATTGTATTTTCTTACCATCATATTTCTTTGGTTGATTCTTACCCATTGCTTTCCAACTGGACCTCTTCTTCTCTTTGTTTCCAAAATGCACATGATCATCATCAAACTCCATTTCTACCCTCTCATCACATTGGACAAGTTTCTCATAACTTTTGAATTCACAGGAGGTCAACTCCCTTCGATACCTTGGCTTCAGTCCTGAGTAAAAGCGGTTTATTTTTCTATCAAGATCCAGAATAATATTTGGTGCATACCTCACCAGTTGGGTGAAGTTCTGTTCATACAAAGACATTGAATCTTCCTCCTTCTATTTCAATTCAAGTAATTTCTTCTCCATTCTAAGTTGCACCACCTTAGGAAAATATTTTTCAAGGAAAAGACTTTTAAATTCATCCCACTCTAAGGCATCAAAATCCTCTCTACCCCTGATATTCCTTACCATTGACCACCACTGATCAGATTCCCCTTCAAAATGATAAATTTCAAGACTTACCTTTTGATTTTCTAAACATCCCATAACATCGAATATCTTTTCAAGTGATTTGATCTATCCTTTAGCTACTACTGGGTCAGAAGATCCATTGAATGAAGGAGGATGTTGTCTCATAAAATGTTCCACTACTATCATGTTCCGTTGTGGTACCTTTATTGGTTCTCTTTCATGGATGCCACCACCATTTACTACATGCGTTAGCTGAGTCATTACTGTCACGAACTTCTCGGTTCCAATCCCTACCATTTTGGACTATAGTTCCGGAAGGATGTCATTATGTCGGTGCCTCTCCTCTTCAACATCCCTATTCCTTCTGAACAAATATATCTTAGATTAAGCAACATTGTAATCTTTCAATTATATAACATTTCAAATTAAACATAGAGTGAAAATTATTTATGGTATTCTATTAACATCACCCTAACCCCTAAGGTTATCTAAACCATCCTCTGATACCAACTATAAGAACCCAACCCTATTATATACATAATCTTGAATTTATTTAAGAAAACACTTCATTTTACTTTGAGTATCTTTTAAAGTTTAGAGCTTTAGAGAGTTAGGACAAAACATTTATAACATTACACATTATTACAGAGTGGATACCATAAAAATAGTTTCCATTTTTTTTAAAATATAAAACATTAAATCTTAAAACAAGACTCCTTGACAATTCTTCAACATTTAACATGGATTCATTACATGTATTACACATCCATTAACCTGTGAAAATCATTTAAAAACTTGGGATGAGCACAAAATCTCATTAAGGGATGAAAAAGGAATGAAAGATCACATAAGTCCATGAATACTCGTAATGTATAAAAACATTTTCAAATGACATGTTTGTCACTCATATATACTTACTTCGTGTAACATGATATTTAAAAAAGATCCACACAAACATGAGAACATAAATATAATCATATAGGTATCTTGGGGCATCACTTACATGATTTTTTAACCATTCTTGGCTACCTTATAATTTTTAACCCTCACGGCTACCTTACTATGTGTAACCATCGCAGTTACACTTGGAGTAACCATACGGCTGACCACCAAAATACACATACCCAATTCATTGGAGGGATATATAGTTCCCAAAATTCATCATAAATAATTCCCAAGAACCAAAACATAATCATACAACATGAATAATTCCATAAAAACATTGCTTTGTAATTTTGTAAAACCAAATTTTAAAAGAGAATTTTTTTAAAAAAAAACTCTTATAAATATCATACAATTGAAGAGAGACTTAATATAGTGGATTTGGTATGTATATATACTATAAATACACATAATAAAACATAATATAAACAGAAACCATCACACAAACAATTTAAATAGCACATAAATAATGAAGTAGAAAGTTGACCCAAAGAATGAAAATCGGGTTAAGAATTCCCTTACCTCGGGTTTGTCTTACTTCCAACTTGTTTAAACCTCCTGTATAATGGTTAAAATAGTGTTATTAATATTTTACATAAACATGTTCATGTTTATAACATCTTATATTATTATTTCATAACATCATTTCAACCTTTAATTGTTAGTATTTTGCTCCTTGCACTGTTTTTGGGTGAGTTCTTAACATGATTTCCATGATTGGTTCATGGTGGATGTTCTTGTCGATTGGAAGTGAAATTCCAGAATTGGAATGGAAATTTATTTACATATTTCCAGAACCACAATATATACCATTTATAATTGTGATTTTTAATATGAGTATGATTCATAAGTTAAAACATTAATGATGTTCGTTTAGATCATTTTAGTGGTTCTTTGATAATAACAACCTCGTTTTGTCTTATAAATTAAAACCATGAGTAAAAAAGAATTCCAGAACCATGGGTGAGTCATAAAACATATACTATAACCTGTTTCAACCATATAAATGGTTTCATGACCATACTTGAAATAATTAATGGAAATTTAAATCACATCGTCCACGATGTCGGTAATTCGACACATAACAAACAATGTTTTTATTCCTTAAATAAGTGGGAGAGGAGAAGAATAATGATGAGTAATTTTCCATAAACATGATAAAATCCAGAATATACATGATTTATGTAGATTTAATGCCTCTTGGGTAATAATATATGAACAAATAATAAGGAAGGAACTCAAAATAAAAGAATAAGTGAGAAATCTCTTACAAAACATCGGCAGCCCAACGGCTATGCGACAGGGTTTTAGAAAATATTAAGAAGAGAGGGGACAAGGGTAACCCATCCAGAAATGAATAATAATACATAATAGATCAATAATAAGAAGGAAACAAGAACATGGTATGGAAACTTGAAAGATATACCACATAAAAGAGAACTTGAATGGAAAAATAAAGAAATTGAGAATTTTCTTACCTTGTAGAGTAACCCTTAGAACTTGAAGGTTGGGACCTTGGGGCATTGATGAAACCTTGGGAGGACTACTATGAAGGTACGGAGGCCATAGTTTCATTGGGGTAGAATTTTTAATGAATACAATG
Source organism: Viscum album (assembly GCA_963277665.1). Classification (NCBI taxonomy): domain Eukaryota; kingdom Viridiplantae; phylum Streptophyta; class Magnoliopsida; order Santalales; family Viscaceae; genus Viscum; species Viscum album. The sequence continues at coordinate 1,741,822,379 of OY728155.1, forward strand.
AAGGGAAGAGTTGGTATTTATAGGAAAAGTGAGGGATTATTTTAATAATTTTCAAGGGACACCTCATGAGTGGTATTTGCAAAACCATGGGCTTTACCATGGTACTTTCCCATGGTATAAGCCACTTGGGACACCCCACATCTTATTTAACTATACACAAGTTGACCAGATTTATGAAATCATTATTACATCATTAATGATGTCATTAACACACCGAAACTAAAAACTGTATTTTTTACTATTCATTGAAAAATCAATTATTTCAGAAAAATTCCCAAAATTCACTCTAACCATTTATCGACATGTAGATTTCAAAAATGAAGTCCATTTTTTGAAAATAATTTTCTAAATATTTTTAATTTAGTTTTTAAGTAAAATCATACTTAATTCAAAAATTATTTATTTAAAAACTATAACTGCTTTTATATCACATTGAAAAATTAATCAAGATGTCATTATCTTAAAGACTTAAGAAAATAAAATAATAATAAAATTTACTATTCATTAGGGCCATATTAATATTCATATTAATATTCATAAGGGTGTGTTACTATTCACCAAAAAAACAAGTTGGTTCCAATAGGCTCCAAATAACATACTGAACACAATTGTAGATGACAGTTTCTTGAAATTCAAAACATAAAAGTGGAAAAGTTATGTTTTAAAGGATAGTTAAAAGTTTCTACTTAAAAAAAAGTTTCATGAATTTCTATTTATTTTTAGAAAAAACATTGGGTGTTACACTTGTTTTACTAAAACATCATTTAAAATGTTTTAAATATTTACTCTTCTAAACATTTCTCATTAATGTCTATGTTTTCAAAATGGTTTAAAGGATTTATTTATATGGACATGAATGTTTTAAAATGTTAATTCCTTTCAAAAGTTTCAAAGTGGCATGGTACACTTTGATTCAAAACTATATTTTAAATGACTTCCTTTATAAATTATGTGACTTTTAAATAATTTCATGAAAAATGGATATTTCTCTCAAATATTTTTATTGATCATTTTCAACTATGCCAACATCCTTTATGGGATATTATTCTTGATTGAGGTTGACTTATTATGATAAAAATCATACATATTTTATTGAAGGTTTTGTGATATATTTGACTGTGGATGTGTTATTTCTATACCATTCATGGTTTATGGTTAAAGTATTGACATTTCTTATGCTAGTTCTAATATGAATGTTTATGTTATGTTTCAACCTTTTCATATGAGGAATGTATTGGACATAGTAAGTGACGAGTGGAGCCTTCTATATCCCCTTGATGTGTCGATAGGTCTCATGAGACAATTATATGTGGAATTGGATGAGGCCTTTCCCAGTTTGATATATGGTTTTGGCCGAGGCCTTAATCATTTTTAGATGTCTTGGTCGAGGCCTTGACAAAATGTTTCAAAATGTCTGGCATTATACATTCCCTCATTATAAAAATAATATTGGTGGTTCATGTGGTTATTCAACTAGTAGAATACCCATGAGTATGTTTTATTATGGCATTATTTACTCATTTTATATTTCTTCCATAAAGTGTTCATGTTTATTATTTATAAAGTCATGTGTTTTCAATTATTCACCATACCTATTGTTTATGTTGTCTTCCACTAAATTGTTTACCCTTACTGAGCATTTGAGCTCCCCTCTTTCTTATGTTTTATTTTCCTAAGATTTCTAAGAAGTGTATTATGATTGATATGCATTATTAAGCTAAAAGGGAATAATGGCATTCTCAAAGAACTATTTATGTTGTATTTTATGTTTGAAATTGTAATGTGAAGTTGATGTATGTAATCTATTTCCAAGACTGCTAAACGGATCGGTCTTTTGGGACACGATTTCCTTGTATCATGCCAATGTATTAAAATAATGCACCGACTCTGGGTAACTAGGGTCGGAGAGTTACAACAAATTTCACTTATGGGGTCACATTATCTCAAAGGAAAGAGTTTCAGCTGACCTGGAGAAGGTGTTATTTGTGGTTACCTGGGAACATCTCAAGAAAATATTTGACATACAGAGTTTCTTAGAGTTGTTTGGTTACTAAAGGCATTTTATACAGGACTTCTCACATTTAACAGCACCTCTTACGGGCTTGAATACGAAGCGTGTGAAGTTTATATGGTCGTAATACTATGATATATCCCTTAAAGAGCTAAAAGTAAGATTGAATTTAGCACCAATCCTAATTATGATAGATCCAGGAAAGAGTTATACAATCTATCTTGATGCATCAGGTATTGGTCTAGGAGCAGTTCTGATGTAGGAAGATTGATTCATTTTTTTGGGTCATGACAGTTGAGGACACATAATCGGGATTACCTGAAAAATGATCTCAAGTTGTCAGTTTTTGTTCATGCTTTACATTGTTGGAGGAATTACCTTCTTGAAGATATTTTTTTGGTTTTTACAAACCTAAAAATTATTAGGTGTATTTTTACACAGTGTAAATTGAATTTTAGGAAGTGGATATGGGTTCAATATCTATAGTCCTTTGACTTCGAGCTTGCCTATACATCTGGGAAGGGAAATGTTGTTATCGATGCCCTAAGCTAGAGGACTCAAAAACATGCAGTTTAGGAGGCCAGTGGTGAATTGAAGCTTATGGATCTATTTTTTGAGATGCGCATAGAGGTGGAGGACTATCATGGATAGTTTGTACTTGCATCATTATTAGTGACGTCTTCATTTCTGGACAGAGTGAAGATGAGGCAGTTTTTTTATCCTAGATGCTAGGTCCTATGAGAGATTATTTTTTATGAGGACCCAACTCCATATTGAACTATCGATTATGATGATGTCCTATGTTTACATGGTCATATTTGGGTTCTTATATATATGAGAGAGGAGATGATGCATGACTCATATGCTTCTCTATGGGAAGTTCACTCGGGTATCACCAAGATGTATCATGATATGTTCCAATAGTATTGTTGTCCAAGGATAAAGCATCAGATAAAAGGTTTTATCACTAGTCATTCCATCTGTTGGTAGGTGAAGGGAGAACACCAGCAACCTTTTGGCTTACTACAGTGGATACATGTCCAATAATATAAATGGTAGGATGTTGGGAGGGATTTTTTCATTGTCTTACCAAGGTTTCCTTGAGGTAGCGATTCAATTTGGGTCGTCATAGATTGGCTGGAGAAAGTAGGCCACTTCCTTCCTATCCAGGATACTTTCTCATGTGATGAGATAGGAAGATTGTATGTCAGTGAGATTATCTGACTACACGGGGTCCCTCATACTATCATTCTAGATAGTAAATCTCATTTTATATCAAGGTTTTAGAAGGGTTTATATAGATATATGGGTACACAAGTGATTATGAGAATATCCTTTCACCCTCATATTGATGGCCACTCGGAATGAACTATACAGGTGTTGGAGAACATGCTTTGGGAAACCATCAATGATTTCAGTGGTTCTTAGAAAAATTATATCCATATCGCCAAGTTCTCCTATAATAAAATATTTCAAGCAACTATTTAGATGGTTGTTTATGAGGCCTTATATGATAGTCTATTTCGTTCACCCTTGTGTTGTTTATGGGCAAGAGTGGTAGTTCTACTGGGTCCTCATATTGTTCAGCAAACATCAAAGTAGGTTTACCTAATTAGGAAGCGTATGTATACTTCTCATTCTATATAGAAATCCTATGCTGATCACTATCAATGATCTCTAGAGTTTGGGGCTGGGGATCATTTTTTTCTATGGTTATCACCCAGGCTTGGGAATGGATGGATTCGAAGGCAAGGGAAGCTGTTGTGGTGATTTTTTGGGGCGTTTAATATACTATAGAGAGTCAAGATAATAGCCTATCAGTTTTTATTACCTATAAGGTACCATTTCATGCATGATGTCATCCATGTTTCACAACTTCATCGTTATCATGTCGGCATGTCTCATACTTTCGATCCCGAGGATGTAGAGCTAGATGTTGATGCTTTTTTAAAGAGTATAATATATGCATCATTGACCAGATCATGAAGGATCTATGAGTTTGGTATGTTCCTTTAGTATGGTTTTTAGGGAAGCATGACTGAGTACAGGATGAGACTTGAGAGCGATAGGTTGACTTATGTGCTCAATGGCCAGAGTTATCCATAGAAAAAGTTTTTCCGCCCTTAGAAAGTGAACTCAGGGACGAGTTGTAGAGACCCTAAGCTTAACGTACATGAACATTACATTACTTTTGCGGAATACTTAGTACATAAAAAAAACACACACACAAGGATCGTAATAGTTTAGTGTCTTTGGAAACTCAGAACGTAATCTTCTAATCGTGGTGAAAGATCTTCAATATCTCCCATAAAGATCTTCCCTTTTTTTTACCTAAAACCTTTCATTATATCCTGGGGAAAAGAAAACATAAAAGGGTGAGCTTGAATGATCAGTAAGGGTAAACAAAAGAAAAATCAATCACATCATATTCATAAGAACATAACTTTTGGAAATCTTAACCTGCAAAAGAGAGCATAATTTCATATCATGGGATAAATCATAGTAGTGAAATGAAATCCCAATAAGCATAACTTAAAACATGAAACTTTGTGGCATACACACATAATCATAGAGAATCATTTCTTGTTAGTCAATACTCGTTGCCAAGACTATCTTAGTGGACAAAGTCCCTTTCTGAACCGAGTCACCCTCGTTTCAGTCCTGTTTCACTGAACCGGTATAACCTACCATTCCAGCCATGTCTATCTCATGAGATATAAAATCTTTACCCAATGCATTGGAGGAAGATATAGGTCCCACCCATCTTATAATGAATCCTTTCTTATGTGTGCCACATAATCATAAATCATACATCATCGCATAACACATGTAACAAAAATGAGATTCTTGAAACATCATAAAACAAATCATATAAGGTAAATGACTTCATAAAAATAATTCCCTCAAAACATAATCAAATCAATGTAATAATAGGGATAAAAATAGAACCCCATATTATCTCAGATGGAAAATAATTTTGATAAAACACTTGAACTCCATTCTTGAGGAAAATATCCTTTCTTCTTCAAAAACATTTTTCCTTTCTTAACATGTCATACAACTTTAAACTAAAAGAAGTTGATTAAAAATAAACTTGAAAACTTGTAAAGGAAGCTTCTTGGAAATAATGTTTTAAAAATCCATTCATTCCGTATAAGTTAAAAAAACATTCTTCTCGTACTTTTGTCGGAAAAGTCAAAAAGTACCTCGTACGAAAAAACGACAAAAGATTCCTTTCATATATTTTACTAAAAACTCACTGAAGGGTAAAATTGGATTTAAACTATTTTAAGTGGATGGAAACAATATTACATATTTAGGGAACATGGATGTGGATGATAAAATACACCCCAGTAAAGGCCAAAGTAAAAACAATCTCGGATAAAAATGAGATTGTGATATTTTCCCTTACCTTAGGTCCGACTTGATTTGTATGTGTCCGAACCTCCTGTATAATGATTTAAATCATGTTATTGACTTATTCCAGAATCATATTCATTGTTATTATATCATATATGGTCCACTTATGACTTTATATTACCCGTTCTTTTGTAAATTCATGTTAAAGAAGCGTTTTGGGTAAAATCGTTTCATTTATCGTAGGTGTTTGGACTTGTTGTTCTTGACATTATTATTACTTATATCATGATTTAATTACTTCAAGATTATAAGGTATTATTTATATATCATATATATTCAGTATATATATATATATATATAATAGATAGATAAATGAAATGAAACACACCGTTCATGGAGACGGTAGTCCGTACGTACGCATGAACGCTGCTTTCCTTTCCTTATTGTCTTAAATGGAAGTAAGTAGATGAAATATATATATATATACATAAATACATTAGATTTTCCATGTCATATATTCCATTATTATTCATTATATATACTTTATAATCATTCTGGAATGGTTAACATGGATAATGAATCTCATCGCGTCGTGGAGACGGTAGTCCGTACGTACGCACGAGCGATGATATCGTTCCCATGGTCGTGGAATTGTGTTGAAGTGTATGTATAATATTTCAGTATCAATATCACTTTATAATAATCATATATAGTTACTCATTACACCATTATACCCATCCAATTAAGGATGGGGCGGAAAATAGATTACACCACGGCGTGGAGACGGTATTCCGTACGTACGCACGCGCGGTGATTTCCTTTTTCCGTAGGATGGATAGAAGGTTAATTAGAGTTGTTTCATATTTATAATAACATATCAGTATATAATAAATACTTATGTTATTACTTTATCATGAAACAACTAAAGAAGAAGAAGTTGAAGAAGAAAGAAGTTGAAAAGATCGGTAATGGATATTACCTCTTCTTTGGAATGCCTCTTTGAATCCTCCACTTAGGAAAATAAGATTGGTCTTTGAAGAAGACCAGTACCTCTAGGATTATTCTAGGGAAGTGGAGAAGGGATTTTGGTATGGTTTGGCCGAGCTTGAGTGCTCAAATTGGTGTGAGGAGGAGGGGAATGAGGTGCCCTTTTATAAGGGAGGAGAGGGGCACCTTAGGAATATCTCAAAATATTATTTTATATTAAAGTCAAAATCGGTTTATAATGGTTCCAAAGGGTCTTATTTCAAATATAAAGTGGGGATGGGTCGAAATCCTATGAACAAATAGGATTTAGACAAGTTTGGGTTATTATTTTAACCTTATCAATTAGATTTAACTCTAAGTTAAATAATTTAACTTTTACCGTGTCTTTTTGTTTTCTTACACTATATGGTTAATACACTTAATATAACATGCCAAACGAACCCCAAATTGTTTATTATTAATATATATATCCTTATCTAAGTCATTTTGCCAAACCTTAGATTTTTAGGAATAAAATAACAATTAATAATATAATATTTGATTTAAAAACTATTTTGTGTCAATTTTGACACTATTTGATATATGATTTTTGTGAAAGTCATAACAGAATTATATGTTCGAACCAAGTTTATTAAATCAATAATAATATATCATAGTAACCTAGAAAATTATTGGGATTCATAAAAAGTCTCAAATTACATTTATTTTGGTGTTTATAACATCAATTATGTCAATATTTCATTAATAAGATAATTACTGCATCATCATTGTGTCATAAATAAATTAAATTATTTAATGTCTAAAAATTATAAATAAAATACCATTATGTATTAAATCTTTTTATCTTTATAATGAATATTTATAGTCGAATTTATCTTATGTATAACCTCATATTAAAAATTATTTACTTATTAAACTTTGATTTTAACTATTTTAACCCTTCTTTAAATAAATTAATAATAAATGTCCTAATCTAATCCAAGTGGGCCTAAATGATAATATTTTACACTTAAGGTTGTTTTTGGTTGAGATAAACTTTTCCAATAGGATTAGGACATGTGTTAGGGTAATATTAATATCATTTTTACCCTTAATTACCCTATTTACTTTTAACCGTGGTAAAATAAAAGTAAAAAGTTACTATTCACCAAAAATTATTTTCATCTCATTGAACCACATTTTAATTACTGACATCAACCGTGTCTCTCGGATTTTTGAAATTCCATTCATAGAAGCAGTAAAATTAAGATTTATGAAAAAATTAATTTTTTTAACTACCACTTAGTAGTTTCACTATTCATTAAAAATTGAAGTTTTTCAGAAAAATGCCAAAATTTCACCCTACGCTATAATTGATATTCCGAATTCAGAAATGATTTCTATTTTACAAAATTCCCAACATATAAGTTGCATTAATTAATTTTATAATTAATTTCCGCTGTCACAACAAATAGCATGTTTTTAAGAGATAATAACTACCAAAAGATTAACACTTGTTTATGTCTGGTGTAAATGTGAAATTACATCCAATGACCAACATTGTATTGAATTGTAAAAATATATTCTAAATATACTTTAAAACCACTCAAATTAATAATTTATCACTATTAATTATTTCGATTAAAAAAGTTGTTTTTAATTAAAATTTAGTAATTTTCACTATTCATCAGAATATGAAAGTTATCCGAAAAGTACCAAAATTTCACCTTAGGCTAAATTCGATACTCCGAATCCAAAAATGAAGTCCATTTTGAGAGATAAAATTTCTAAAATTTTAAAAGGTGGTTATTACTATTCATAATGACTAGTTTTAAATAATATTTTAATAGCATATCGTTGTTTAGTGAAACTCGGTATTGCGTACTACACACGCTATCGAGGAAGGTCGTGATTGCGTGTAATACAAGGCAAGTCAAGTATGCGTGTTGTGCAAGTTCCTTTTGGTGTAGCGTACAACACAAGACATTAGTGAAATTAAAAAGAATATTTTTCATAAAATTTCGGGGTGTTACATTCTTCCCCCCTTAAAATGAATTTCGCCCTCGAAATTCGTCGGGGTTATAAATGGTTTACTATTCGAAAGTTTCTTTAATAGAAACCCACATCGTAAAAAGGAATACCAAAACCAATCTTTAAAAACAAAGGTATGAAACGTAACGGTTACCCAAATAATCTAATCACTGGGTTTCCACATAGGTGAAAATATGGATATGGAAGAGAAATATAACCATCATGTTCTGATGGAGAGTGGTAGAGAACATGGCTATGGAAAAGCCAACAATCCCAAATCCATAAATTTGTGACGATCTAAGGTACCATCTGATTAATTAGATATAAGAGCACTAGGACAACATTTTTGGTTTTCAAGATCGTTTCCCTAAAGTTGAAGAATTTGAATTAGAATAAATACTTACTTTATTTTGGTACAATCTCACTGTTGTTCGTGCCTTGAACAATTTCTACTTCATCTCTTAAATAAATGAAGTTGAATTTGTTATTCGTGAAGTGTTAGCAGATCATGTGATAGAATGACGGGTCATTCCATCTGTCTCAAACAAAAGGTTAGTAAAAGGTATTAAATATACATAAGTCATTAAATAGTGAGATTAATCATATATGGTTCCTAAAATGGACTTATACTTCATATATCATACTTCTTAATATAATAAAACTAGTTTCTACTAAATAGGGACTTCCTGTAGGCCAGTGGTAGGCGATAAAGGTCAGTCGCACTTCGGTTGTGTGTTCGATTCCCACAGCCTTGTCCGACGCGATGGGCTGTCGCCCGTCCTACAGGTTGTCCTTTTTCTAAAGCTATATTACGATAACATCCCATCAATAATATCGAAAAACGTTTTATCCTAACTTATGTCCAACATAATCCATTCTAATCTTTAGGATTATCTAAAATACTTCGGTCCAAGCTCGTATTATAATGAAAATGATTACTTGAAATGTCACAGAACAATCATGTGAATGTCATCATTTATCCCCCATATATCATAAGATATATATTGTTGGTAAAATTACAAACATATGAATACCTTAATCATGTATTCTCTTGAAGAATTAATACCCATTGAACCTTAGTGAAAACATGAATGCTGTCAAAAGTTAACTCTTTCCACATACCAAAATCCTCAAAATTCTATATACTCAAACCATGATATCACTTAGTCCTTATATCAATCATGAGCTCATGAATACTATCAAACATTTAATTTTCTCCTTATCCCTTCATTATGCGCATATCATATACTTTCCAAAAATATTTGAATAACCTTTCATGGTTACTGGTACCATTAAGCATACACTTTCAAAACATAAGGAAAGACAACATTGTAACAATCCTTAGATGTCTCTTTATTCCATAGTACCATGAGATTACTTATACAACACTACACTTGATAAACATGTAATCATTCCACTACCTTCTTAATCCATTGACCAAGCTTCATCAATTCTTTCATCTCACATATCATTTGTAGTCTCTTCATCATCATCAACATAAATATTACCCATATGACCATACTGATTCTCTTCATGAGACTTTACCTTAAGGCATTGGTTTGCATAATTTCCGTACATTCCACATTTAAAACATTTAACCATTGTTGATGTCGTAGCAATACCATTATCCTCATCCCTGATGTTAACTGAACCTTTTCCTTTGCACTTACTGGCTTTGTGTCCTTCTTTTCCACACCCAAAGCATCTTCCAGTTCCTTTGAAACATTCTCCTTGATGCCTCTTCCCACATGATTGACATAGTGGAAATTGAACTTTCTATGATCATCATGAAACTCCATATTTCTCTTATTAGCCGAGTCAGGAAACATACCAAATTTGAGTTTATTGATCATATTATGAGATTGCTGATTTGGTATAATAATGATGGTTGGACTTCTAAATCCCATTTCATTTGGTTTCTCATGAAAGTTATCATTCCATTGTCCATAATATCCTCCATTATCGTGAATCATCTTGTTTCCAGCCATTTTCTAAAACCCAAAAAGAATAGTGTTAGAGGCAAAAATCATAATAACGAGGGAGTAACTTCAATATCTAACATCTTAGGTTAAATTCTATGATCGTTACCGTAGTTCTAGGACTATATCCTATACGTATACTTATCCTTAGGGACATCCCTAGACATACCTTAGAAATATCTCTAGGGATCTCACTAACGTTCTCACATCCTAGTTTCCAAAGGTAGACTAAACCTTTCCTCTGATACCAACTGTAGAGACTCGAAGCTTAACGTACATGAACATTACATTACTTTTGTGGAATACTTAGTACATAAAAAAACACACACACAAGGATCGTAATAGTTTAGTGTCTTTGGAAACTCGGACCGTAATCTTCTAATCGTGGTGAAAGATCTTCAATATCTCCCATAAAGATCTTCCCTTTTTTTTACCTAAAACCTTTCTTTATATCCTGGGGAAAAGAAAACATAAAAGGGTGAGCTCTAATTCTCAGTAAGGGTAAACAAAAGAAAAATCAGTCACATCATATTCATAAGAACATAACTTTTGGAAATCTTAACCTGCAAAAGAGAGCATAATTTCATATCATGGGATAAATCATAGTAGTGAAATGAAATCCAAATAAGCATAACTTAAAACATGAAACTTTGTGGCATACACACATAATCATAGAGAATCATTTCTTGTTAGTCAAGACTCATTGCCAAGACTATCTTAGTGGACAAAGTCCCTTTCTGAACCGAGTCACCCTCGTTTCAGTCCTGTTTCACTGAACCGGTATAACCTACCATTCCAGCCATGTCTATCTCATGAGATATAAAATCTTTACCCAATTCATTGGAGGGAGATATAGGTCCAACCCATCTTATAATGAATCCTTTCTTATGTGTGCCACATAATCATAAATCATACATCATCTCATAACACATGTAACAAAAATGGGATTCTTGAAACATCATGACATCATAAAACAAATCATATAAGGTAAATGACTTCATAAAAATAATTCCCTCAAAACATAATCAAATAAATGTAATAATAGGGATAAAAACAGAACCCTATATTATCTTAGATGGAAAATAATTTTGATAAAACACTTGAACTCCATTCTTGAGGAAAATATCATTTCTTCTTCAAAAACATTTTTCCTTTCTTAACATGTCATACAACTTTAAACTAAAAGAAGTTGATTAAAAATAAACATGAAAACTTTTAAAGGAAGCTTCTGGGAAATAATGTTTTAAAAATCCATTCATTCCGTATAAGTTAAAAAAACATTCTTCTCGTACTTTTGTCGGAAAAGTCAAAAAGTACCTCGTACGAAAAACGACAAAAGATTCCTTTCATATATTTTACTAAAAACTCACTGAAGGGTAAAATTGGATTTAAACTATTGTAAGTGTATGGAAAAAATATTACATATTTAGGGAACATGGATGTGGATGATAAAATACACCCCAGTAAATGCCAAAGTAAAAACAATCTCGGATAAAAATGAGATTGTGATATTTTCCCTTACCTTAGGTCTGACTTGCTTTGTATGTGTCCGAACCTCCTGTATAATGATTTAAATCATGTTATTGACTTATTCCATAATCATATTCATTGTTATTATATCATATATGGTCCACTTATGACTTTATATTACCCGTTCTTTTGTAAATTCATGTTAAAGAAGCGTTTTGGGTAAAATCGTTTCATTTATCGTAGGTGTTTGGACTTGTTGTTCTTGACATTATTATTACTTATATCATGATTTACTTACTTCAAGAATATAAGGTATGATTTATATATCATATATATTCAGTATATATATATATATATATATAATAGATAGATAAATGAAATGAAACACACCGTTCATGGAGACTGTAGTCCGTACATACGCATGAACGCTGCTTTCCTTTCCTTATTGTCTTGGATGGAAGTAAGTAGATGAAATATATATATATATATATACATAAATCCATTAGATTTTCCATGTCATATATTCCATTATTATTCATTATATAAACTTTATAATCATTCTGGAATGGTTAACATGGATAATGAATCTCATCGCGTCGTGGAGACGGTAGTCCGTACGTACGCACGAGCGATGATATCGTTCCCATGGTCATGGAATTGTGTTGAAGTGTATGTATAATATTTCAGTATCAATATCACTTTATAATAATCATATATAGTTACTCATTAAACCATTATACCCATCCAATTAAGGTGGTGGCGGAAAATAGATTACACCACGGCGTGGAGACGGTATTCCGTACGTACGCACGCGCGGTGATTTCCTTTTTCCGTAGGATGGATAGAAGGTTAATTAGAGTTGTTTCATATTTATAATAACATATCAGTATATAATAAATACTTATGTTATTACTTTATCATGAAACAACTAGAGAAGAAGAAGTTGAAGAAGAAAGAAGTTGAAAAGATCGGTAATGGATATTACCTCTTCTTTGAAACGCCTCTTTGAATCCTCCACTTAGGAAACTAAGATTGGTCTTTGAAGAATACCAGGACCTCTAGGATTATTCTAGGGAAGTGGAGAAGGGATTTTGGCAGGGTTTGTCCGAGATTGAGTGCTCAAATTGGTGTGAGGAGGAGGGGAAGGAGGTTCCCTTTTATAAGGGAGGAGAGGGGCACCTTAGGAATATCTCAAAATATTATTTTATATTAAAGTCAAAATCGGTTTATAATGGTTACAAAGGGTCTTATTTAGAATATAAAGTGGGGATGGGTATAAATCCTATAAACCAATAGGATTTAGACAAATTTAGGTTATTATTTTAACCTTATCAATTATATTTAACTCTAAGTTAAATAATTTAACTTTTACCGTGTCTTTTTGTTTTCTTACACTATATGGTTAATACACTTACTATAACATGCCAAACGAACCCCAAATTGTTTATTATTAATATATATATCCTTATCTAAGTCATTTTGATGAACCTTAGATTTTTAGGAATAAAATAACAATTAATAATATAATATTTGATTTAAAAACTATTTTGTGTCAATTTTGACACTATTTGATATATGATTTTTGTGAAAGTCATAACAGAATTATATGTTCGAAAAAAGTTGATTAAATCAACACTAATATATCATAGTAACCTAGAAAATTAGTGGTATTCATAAAAAGTCTAAAATTACATTTATTTTGGTGTTTATAACATCAATTATGTCAATATTTCATTAATAAGATAATTACTGCATCATCATTGTGTCATAAATAAATTAAATTATTTAATGTCTAAAAATTATAAATAAAATACCATTATGTAGGAAATCTTTTTATATTTCTAATGAATATTTATAGTCTAATTTAACTTATGTATAACCCCATATTAAAAATGATTTACTTATTAAACTTTGATTTTAACTATTTTAACCCTTCTTTAAATAAATTAATAATAAATGTCCTAATCTAATCCAAGTGGGCCTAAATGATAATATTTTACACTTAAGGTTGTTTTTGGTCGATATACACTTGTCCAATAGGATTAGGACATGTTTTAGGGTAATATTAATATCATTTTTACCCTTAATTACCCTATTTACTTTTAACCGTGGTAAATAAAAGTAAAAAAGTTACTATTCACCAAAAATTATTTTCATCTCATTGAACCACATTTTACTTACTGACATCAACCATGTCTCTCGGATTTTTGAAATTTCATTCACAGAAGCGGTAAAATTAAGATTTATGAAAAAATTAATTTTTTTAACTACCACTTAGTAGTTTCACTATTCATTAAAAATTGAAGTTTTTCAGAAAAATGCCAAAATTTCACCCTAAGCTATAATTGATATTCCTAATTCAAAAATGATTTCTATTTTACAAAATTCCCAACATATAAGTTTCATTAATTAATTTTATAATTAATTTCCGCTGTCACAACAAATAGCGTGTTTTTAAGAGATAATAACTACCAAAAGATTAACACTTGTTTATGTCTGGTGTAAATGTGAAATTACATCCAATGACCAACATTGTATTGAATTGTAAAAATATATTCTAAATATACTTTAAAACCACTGAAAATTAATAATTTATCACTATTAATTATTTCGATTAAAAAAGTTGTTTTTAATTAAAATTTAGTAATTTTCACTATTCATCAGAATATGAAAGTTATCCGAAAAGTACCAAAATTTCACCTTAGGCTAAATTCGATACTCCGAATCCAAAAATGAAGTCCATTTTGAGATATAAAATTTCTAAAATTTTAAAAGGTGGTTATTACTATTCATAACGACTAGTTTTAAATAATATTTTAATAGCATATCGTTGTTTAGTGAAACTCGGTATTGCGTACTACACATGCTATCGAGGAAGGTCGTGATTGCGTGTAATACAAGGCAAGTCAAGGATGCGTGTTGTGCAAGCTCCTTTTGGTGTAGCGTACAACACAAGACATTAGTGAAATTAAAAAGAATATTTTTCATAAAATTTCGGGGTGTTACACGAGTTCCTTTAAGGGAGGAGACTGTAAGAACCCTATTTTTATATTAGGTATGGATCCTTTAAATTTTGTTATAATTTTTTATTATGTAACTAATATGGATTCCTAACATGGTCATGGTTTTTTTTACGGTTTATAGGGATTTTTCGGAGCTCAGAACCCCGGTCGGTGGGAAAAAAATGCACTGGTTGCATAGTTAGAAGAAATTATACGAGCTAGTTCACACAATTTACCTAACCATGTGAGGTCTAGACATAGAGGTAAATAAGGGTACACTATTTACCCAAACCATTCATCCAAGGCCACATGGTCGTGTGTATTGCGTAGAAAAATGTAGTCAAGCCTATGGCATGGTTGGCACATGGTTTCTCAAACCTATTAGTCCTAACTATGTGGTGTCCCTCCTTAAGCAGTGAAGGGTGCATGGTTTGTCCAATCATACAGCTAAACCTTGTGATCCAGGTTTTTTGGATAAATTTTTTATTTTTACCTTAAATCAAATTAAACCTTACCTCTCCTCTCATTTTTTTCTTCCAGTGGAAAGGAGACCCCTTGTTCTTCAGCTAGGATCTCTCAAACTCCCCTCCTTCTAGTTTTTGAACCTAGTTCTTCATATGGTGTCTGATTGAAGAATTTTCCATGTCTTTGGATTCCTCCATGTAATATCTATAATAATCTTGATTTTTTCTTCATTTCTCTTCTCCTAAAGAAAGTTACTGAGTTACGGGCTCATATGCCCTATTTTCAAGGCGTTGGTCTATTCTTCAGATTGATTCTGATCTAGGCCAAACTAAAGGCTGGTACTGGACAAGGATACTACTACAAGTATGTAGTAGGTGTTCTAGTATTTATCCCTCTATTTATTGATGTTTTATAATATGTATCATCGTGCCACACACCGGTTTCACTACACATTTCCTTAAATTGTATCTTCCTTGAACTAGTTGTCTTACCTGGAACCAAATGACTTGTTAGAACCCAAATACATGTGGAGATTGTCTAATTTAGAGTGATCCATCCTTTGGGTGAGCCCTCCTACATTCCTAATTGACTCTCATGAATATATATACAAATAACCTAATGGAGTGTTTTTTTTTTATTTTTAATTGATCGTATCATGTTGATAATAATGGACGTGGTGGAATAGCATGGATAACACCCTTGGAAATTATAATGAATTAACTTGAGTGAGTGGTACAACCATGTCACATGATTTATATGGAATAATGGTTATTCCCTTATTATTATTAAATATAAATTAGTTAGGAATTAATAGTTGGATATTTCTAAATCTTTGACTACTTCTTACAGCTTATGAATGTGGGCATAGTGACCCTTGATAATTATGATAAATAGAAATGATGACCCTTATGCTTGATATATATACATATGGGAATGGATTCCCTATATTGTGATATTGGGAATGGCATCCATATACTGTGAAATTGGGCATGGCATCCCTATATTGTGATACTAGGCATGGCTTCCTTATAATGTGATAATGGGCATTGCATCCATTTACTATGATATTAGGCATGGAGTCCATATACTGTGATACTAGGCATGGCGTCCCTATACTACTATGATACTATGAATGGAATCCCCAGTACTACTATGATATTGGGAATGGCATTCTCTATGCTACTATGATATTGGTCATGTCATACCTTATAAATGTGATATTGGGTATTGAACCCCTTTGTTACTAGTTCAAAGATATTCCAGTGTTGGATGAAGTAGGTAGTGTCAGCCTAGTTTTCCTTCAAGAACTATATCTGACCCTTTTACAGTTATTATTACTACTTTTCATTATTATATCTATACACTTTCATGTTATACAAATAGACTTTATATTTATATAAGTCATTAGTGGTGGCCTATTGAGTTCATCTCACGCCCTATTTGAGCTGCCTATGGTACACAGGAATACTACATTCTTGTAGGTGTAAATAAGGGGAAGAGTACTATTATATATGCATGACTTCTTGTGTGACTTAGGGTGATAGATTGGTAGCTTATGACTAAGCTAGAGCTCGATATTCTTGGATAGATTTTGGCCTTTTGTACCATTTTTATAGAATGAAGTGTATTCATTACCTACTGCCATGTAAACCTATTTTCCAATTTTGTAGAGATATGACATACATCATCATCATCTTTTTTATATGATTAAGTTTACTACTTTTGATTATTATTTTTTGCTTCTATTTTTATATGAGTTTCCTCTATAATAGGTTACTAGTCCAGTCATCATAGTGCATGTTTCCACTATCTTTTCCATTATTGATATGCTTCTCCTATTTACTTGTTATTATATCTATTGTACTACGCTCTGGTAATGAGGGTATAGTCTCCCCACGGGTACACCCTAGGCTCTAACTACTAGGCAGCAGCCTCTAGCGTATAGGGAGGTGTGCTTGAGTCTATGTTACCCACTATCTCGGGGCACCGTTTAAGTGGACTCTAGGTCAGGATGTCACACTTTCCTCTTCCCAAGAGGTGTCTCTAACTCCATAAAAAGGAAATTAACTCTATTTAAAGTTTAGTCACATAAAAAAATGGGTAGAAATAAATGAGTATGAGACATATATGTTGAATAAAATTGTCACTATAGAAGATGCAATAAATATGGTACCTCTCACTATCACTAGACCTGCGTGTGTAAGACTTGGTGTCCTAGAACCAACTGTTTGAACTTTCATTACATGAATATTTAATATAATTAAATATTAAACATCTTATTACATATTTTTCATTGTTATACATGCCTATAGTGTAATAATGTCATGGAGTATTTGTCATATTGATAAGGTTATAGTAGTTCCCTACTATGATGAGAACCTTGAAGTGCTATGAAAATATTCTTAAATATAGTTATGTGGTTGGATGACATACTATGATGGGACACATAGTATATAGACTGTCAGGTGAGGGTAATCATAAGCATATAAGACTTATTCCCATGAAGTTTTCACTTGGTAATCTCTAAGACGGGAGATTATGAGAACAGACCCACTAGTAGAAATTCCGCATGTTTTGGTGTCATCATATTTTTTTATCTAAGAGCATGTGTAATGGTCCTTGGACTTTAAGATTATCATTAATAAGTGTCATGACTCACACACTACTATAAATTTTCCCTATACCCACGGTTTGAAACTGTGGGTATAGCCCATGAAACTGTGGGTATAGGCTATACCCACGGTTTCATGAATTGTGGGCTCCCAAGGCATCGAGATTTCCCTATACCCATGGTTTTGTAGAAACCATGGGTATAGCCCACTAAAATTTCATATTACCCACGGTTCTGGTAAAATGTGGGTATACATATATACCCATAGTTCTGGTAAACTGTGGGTATACATATATACCCATGGTTATGGTAAATCGTGGGTATACATCTATACCCACAGTTTACAGAACCTTGGGTATACATTTTTACAACACAAATTATATACCCATAGTTAAGTAAATTGTGGGTATATATAGTTTTCTTCACATCACACATACCCACAGTTCGTTGAACCATTGGTGTAGATAGTTTTGCAGCAGCATATATACCCATGGTTTAAAGAATCATGGGTATAGATGGTTTTCCCAGAAATAGCAGCTACCCACCTTGGGTTCACCTTTCTTCTACAAACCAAAATGAAAACCACTGTGAAACCACACCCCATCCCCCCTTGTTCACCCCCACTCTCCCCCTGAATAGAACCCCCTTGCACCCCCCTCCCCCTAGACACCCCCTCCCCCTAGCCACTCCCTATACACCCCCCCCCCCCGGACACCCCCTGTTGGACACCCCCCCTAGACACCCCCCCCTTGGAAACCCACCCTAGACACCCACCCAAGACACCCCCATAGACACCCCCCTGGACACCCCCCCTGGACACCCCCCTTGATACCCCCATGACACCCCCTGGACACCCCCCCCCCAACACCCCCTCCCCCCTAGACACCCCTGCTAGACACCCCCCACTGGATCCCCCCTAAACACCCCCCCTGGACACCCCCTCCCTCTTAGACACCCCATGTAACCCCTTGGACACCCATATGCATTCATATACGTGAAAACATTCATATTAATAAAATGAAAAAGGAAAATGGGGAAAAGAAAACTATAAACTAAGAGAATGTATAAAATATTTTTTCTAAAAAAATATAAAGGTACAGGATTCAAAAGTGCATACT
Organism: Viscum album; assembly: GCA_963277665.1. Taxonomy (NCBI): domain Eukaryota; kingdom Viridiplantae; phylum Streptophyta; class Magnoliopsida; order Santalales; family Viscaceae; genus Viscum; species Viscum album. The sequence goes on from OY728155.1 coordinate 1,741,841,392, forward strand.
TGGGGATCAACTATATAACCATGATACAGAGTAATTTCCAAAAGATCAAATATTTCACACTCAGAACTTGAAATCATCAATTCTTCAAGCATGGTGTATTCCAAGTCAATTTGATTAAAAACACAACAAATAGTTACTAATTTCATGAAAAAAATGGTATAAAAAAACCATTACCTCCTGAATTTTATATTCACGTCAATCCTAGTTGCAAGTCATGGAAGAAAATCAATTTCATCAGCTCTGTTTTGTCGTTGGTTCTCTACATAGCATGCATCTTTATCCTGTATACCAATACAAGTCATCAAAATCAACAAATGATTGAAAAGGAAAATACATCAATAAGCCAAAAATAGGAATTCAAACTCTCTTTTGATCTCTTTCACCTTTATATATTCACATCCCCCCCCACCCTCCTGGATAGCCCCCTTCCCCCTGCACCCCCACACCCCCTTCCCCCTACACATTCCCCCCCACCCCACCCCCTTCACCACCCCCCCCCCCGGACACCCCCCCTTCTAGATAGCCCCCATCCCCCTGCACCTTGACACCCCCCTTCCCCCCTCCTTTCCCTCCTAGACAACCCTTGTACCCCCCCCCCCCGACCCCCCCCCCCCTCCTGGATAGACCTCTTCCCCCTACTTCCTTTCCCTATGCACACAGCCCCCCACCCCACCCCACCCCTCCTAGACAGCCCCCCTCCCCCTGAACCCCCACACCCCCTGCACCCTCCCTCCCTCCAGGACACCCCCCCTCCTAGACAGCCCCCCTCCCTGCCCCCCCCCCTAGACACCCCCCCTGGACACCCCCTCCTGGATAGTCCCCTCCCCCTAAACTCCCACACCCCCTCCCCACCCTGCACCCCAACACCCCCTGCACACTCCCCCCCCCCCCACCCCGGACACCTCCCTCGACACCCCCCACTATACCCCCCCCCCCCCCCAGACACCCCCTCCCCCCCTAGATGCCCCCTAGAAACCCCCATGGACACCCCCATGCATGCATATACGTGAAAACATGCATATTAATAAAATGTAAGAAGAAAACGGAAAAAGGAAAACTATAAACTGAGAGAATGTATAAAATATTTTTTCTAAAAACATATAAAGGTACAGGATTCAAAAGTTCATACTTGGGGATCAACTATACAACCATGATATAGATTAATGTCTATAAGATTGAATATTCCACACTAAGGAGTAAACTCAAAATCATCAATTCTACAAGCATGGTGTACGCCAAGTCAATTTTATTAAGAACACAACAAATGGTTAGTAATGTCTTGCAAAAAATGGTATAAAATAACCATTTCCTCCTGAATTTTATATTCACATCAATCCTAGTTGCAAGTCGTAGAAGAAAATCAATTGCATCAGCTATGTTTTGTTGTCAGTTCTCTTCATATCATGCATCCCTATCCTACATAACAATACAAGTCATCAAAATCAAAAAATTATCAAAAAGGAAAATCCATCAGGAATCCAAAAATAGGAATCCAAACTCTCTTTTGAGCTCTTTCACCTGCATATATTCATAGCCCCCACCCCCTCCTGGACAGCCCCCTTCCCCCTACACCCTCACACCTCTGCCCCCCCCCCCCCCTCTATTCCCCCTACAAAATACCCCCCCCATCCCCCTTCACCCCCCCAGACACCCCCCTCCTAGACAGCCCCCCTCCACCTGCACCCCCACACCCCCTCCTCCCTTGCACCCCCACACCCCCTGTACACTCCCCCCCCAGCCCCCTAGACCCCCTGTACACCCCACACTAGACCCCCCTAGACACCCCCTCCCCCTATAGACACCCATAGATAGCCTCCCCCCCCCCTTCACCCCCTTCCTCCTTCACACCCACTACCCCCATCCCCCTTCACCCCAACTCCCCCCCAACCTTCACCCCCAACCTTCACCACCCCACTGCACCCCCCCCCCCACCTGCACCCCCACTTCCCCCCCTCACCCACCTACACCCCCACTTCCCCCCCCCACCTGCACCCCCACTCTCCACCCCCCCCCCCCCCACACACACCAGCACCCCCACTGCCCCCTCCCTTCTAGACACCCCCCCCCCCACACACACACACACACTACCCCCTAAACCCATCCTTCCCCCCTCTCCATGAACCAAACCCCACCCCTTGCACCCAGTACCCCCTCCCCCCTGCACCCAGCCCCACCCCCTTGCACCAACACACCCCCTACACCCAGTCCCCCTCCCTGCACCCAGCCCCCACCCCCCTGCACCCAGCCCCCACCCCCCTTCACCCCCCCCCCCCTCCCAGCACCCAGCCCCCCACCCCCTGACACCCAGCCCCACCTTCCTTCACCCACCCCCCACCCCCCGCACCCACCCATTCAACTAACCATGCTAGAAAAATGAAAAATATTAGAGACTCACTATCAAAGAATAACCATGATAGAAAAATATTAACCATGCAAGAAAAATGAATAGAATGGGATGCTAGAAAAATATTAGTGACTCACATTTAAACTAAACAATGAATCAATTAACCATGAATCAATAGCCATAGAAATATATCAACAAAATGTATAAGGGGATGCTTGACCTATAAAATGAATCAATAAAATGAATATATGAATCAATTAACCATGGTAGAAAACTCAAACTAAACAACGAATCAAACTAAACAATGAATCAACAAAACTCAAACCATGCCCGGAAAGCTGTTAGGTGAGGAAAAGGTCAAACTAAACAAAGAATAATGACTCAAACTAAACAAAATGAATAACTGAATCAATAAAACAAATTAAAAAAAATATTAACCCAAACTAAACAATGAATCAATTAACCATTCCAAAAAAATATTAGCAACTCACTGTCAAAGAATAGCCAAATCATAAAAACAAAGAATTGGATTCTCAACCTAGGGTGGATTTGCGTCGGGTGAGGGAAAGCTCAACCTAGGGGGGATGCATGACCTAGGAGGGGATGCTCGACCAAATGAGGAGGGGGTTGTGTGTCTAATATGCTCATATCTAAATTATAAAAGTCTAAAAAGTTTCAAAACAATCTTATACAAATAGTAATTGAGTGAAAATTTTTTACTTTATAACTATTTACCAAAAGGTGAATATATACTCATGATAATTTGAGTTAATTCCACTTTTAGTTATAAGTGATACACTAGTGTCTTAGAAATAAAAAAATGTGAAGCTATAATATCAAATAAAACATAGATGAGGGTATAAGATATTAGAAAAACACCTCTCATCATATAAGGATCATATTCATCTTCATCCATCAACTACTCAAGCATAAAAAACAATCTAGATCTATCATGATGAACTTATACCTTAGATACCTACCTTGGTGATGATTTGGCTGACTATTGGATTTTTCCTTATTACATGTTACCCCGCTTAGACATATCAAGGGGTGGATAAGTTCATCCAGTAACTTTCCCATTATCCTGAACCAATGATGCATGACTCTATTGAAATACCACACCCTTCTTACAAAGATACATATAAACCCAAAAAAATATCTAACATGTACCATATAATTCAGGGACTTGGGATCTCAAAAAACCCAACCATTTCAATCAATAGAACAACTTCATATTTCAAAAAATGAAAATTTTAAAATAACAACTAAGGAATATATTCCTTTTTTACCTTCATTAATTTAGACTTGTTAATTCAATAATTTATGAAAAATAAAGAGATAATAAATGGAATCAAATGTCACTATATGGGATATCATTTAGAGATAAGTATTCTATAGTAGTAAGGCCATAACTTACCCATATTCATGAATAAGGATCCTAATGTTTTCTTTATGTAAATGCATGTGAAAATTTATGCAGAACTTTTCAGGAGAAATAAATTAACCATTCTCATCCATAAAAAAAATCAAGTTCTTAAAGTGCATACATAAGTCTCTATACTAATTCAAAAATTTAGGGTATTAATATCCCCCCATAACCAACATCCCCATCCCCATGTCCATGCCCATCATCATCAATATCATCATCATTATCAACTACATTGTCAGCAGCCTCATCACCAACAGCAACATCAGCAACATCCTCACCACAAACAGATCTATATCAACCACCTTCATTGCCACTATGAACCTCATTGTAATCACCCAACACATATTTTAAATAGTGAATTGACGTCATATATAATTCAAAATTAGAAACAGCCTCTGATAGAAGCGAGTGACTCAAAATTTCCATAGATTTCATGAAATGTTCAGTCATCATCTTAATTATTCCACACTCCTCTAGAGCTATTTTCTTTGCCTCAGCTACTTCAGCATGAGTGATTTCCAACTTATAGGTATAGGAGGATTGATAGGATCCCGATGATGACCAATACCTTTAGGGGATGATGTTTTTCCCTAGTCAACATCGTACTCTCCCTGGGTTCTCCTCACCTAATACTTGACTTAAATGATCATGTGGCCCAAAGTTTCCATCTTCCTTACCATTGAGGGACTCCAAGGCATAATTTTGAAATTATAAACATATTAAATTATTAATTTTGTATAAATATTTAAAATATAAATAAAAAACCTTATGATTTTATCTTGTGTCTCTGCATTTACTGCACTTCCATCTTTTTTCTTTCTATTGGAGCAAAATAATTCGGCACGAGGCATAAGACCTTTGATGCCCAATGCAGCTTGCTGCAAATGAGAAATGAAAAAATCTAGATTAGAACCATATATGAGAAATGAAAAAAATCTGGCCTATTTTTATTCAATAATATTTTCAGTAGAACCTCCGGTATAACATCACAATACCATGTTAAAGCACATGGTACTTTTCATGATTGGGAATTGTAATGTGCCCCAATGTGTGAAAATATGTCATAGAATCCTTATTCTTTATGTTTTTATCTAACACTTCCTAAAAATATTCCAATACAAGTAATAAGAATTAAATTTTATATGCCAACCATTAAAGATTGAGATTACCTTAAACTTAGTAGTCTTCCAATGTTCAATCATTTTTTCATATTGACTTTTTGGACAGTCGAGGAATATGGGTACCCCCTTTAAGTCAGTACCAACCATGATCTTCCAACCAATATACAACTCATGCTTGTATGAGTTCCAAAAATACCCAACATCCATCAACCTTAAAGTCTTATCAGCTTCTCTTTCGGGAAAGTTAAACCAAATTTACAATGAACATGTTATTTCATTTAAATACACTAATAATATAGATATGATTTTATAAAATTTTCTTAACCATATTTTCTCCCATGATTTGTCCTTGATATCTTTACTGATACGTCTCTATGACACCGGTTCCACCAGAATGATATCGTGATACTTGGCCAAAGTGGCCATGAAACTTCTAAACTACGTTGCATTTGGACCTACCATCTGATTTTGTCTATTGTAATCTACCATTAGTTGTGTCTGGAAATTACAAACTTCCTTCATATGAGTGTGCCCACGTCTCCTAGCAGAAGATCCCACTGAATAATAAAAATAGGGGGAAATAAGAATAAAGTCATGGTATAACATGACAAAAATAAAGTGATATAATTTGAAACATATATAATCAAAAAATCATTTGCAGGTTTCTCAACAGACTGTGATGGATCTGTGGTTTGTCCTGACTTAGCAGCCTCTACAGGAAGTGTCTATTCCATTGCATTCTCTGGGTGACCTTCATGCACTGGAGTTAAAGATAATGGAACAAACTCATCAGATGTTGGCTAGATGGTAGAAATTGTAGGAGGTGTAGACATGGAAGCATATGGTTAGTAGGATGGGGGATACAACATCATATATGAATATAGTAAAGGTGGAAACATTTGTGGAGGTGGTGTAGACATCGTATGGGAAGAAGAGAAAAAATGAGATGATAGAGGAATCAGTGGGATCATCCCTGAAGGTGGAAAAGACATGGCATGTGAATAAGAGGGTAGCTAAGATGATGATGGAGGAATGGATAAAAACATCCCTGGATACTCAAGAGTAAGATGGAAAGGTATAGTGGAAGGGGTGTCCGATGGTGGTTCAGTGTGGAGACGGGTATGATGGGTGCTCCATCTAGGTCTATGATCATCACCACTCATACCCATGCTAACCAAATTATGATTCAAATCCAGAGGAACTGAATGTCCCAAAAAAATTGATAAATAATATTAGCATGAAATTATATGTAATACATAAGAAAAACATTACAATTATAATACTCATTGATGGAAGTGAAGTTAATGCATGCTCACGCCCCGGTCGATTAGGATCAAATAGTCACTTCCTTCGACCTTCTATATTATTTGGAATAATCTACATAAAAATAAAATGTAAAGTTTTTATAAATAGTTTTTAAAAACCATGCTTACAACTTACATATATCAGCAATTCATGAGAGGAACCAATTTGATTTCTTTTAATTACTAATTGTAAAAATTATTACAAGAAAATGACTAACATAGTTTTTAAAATTACATTACCAAGTTATAAATTTTTAAAAAAAAATATTTAAATGAAGTTTTGTATATTGAAATATATCTAATTTAATGAAATGACACCATAAAATACAAAAAACAAATATATCATTCCAAACTAAAACATAATTAAAGTAATTACAGTAATACTAACCTGAGAAACTCATGTAAATGTAAATTAAATGAATAGCGAACATGTATGGTTGCTTATATATATTATTTACCACTACTTTAAGTTCAACATCAACTCTCGCAATGGGACAATTTGATTCATCAAATGAAATATTTTGGCCAACACCAACAGGGACATCAATGGTGGAAATTTCATCACCAGCATCATGTAAAATATGTCTATGGATTACTTCATTAATGACACCATAATTAGGTCTCAGATGATCTTTCACATAAAACACTTGTTTATCCATTGATACCAAAATGTATGGTTCATTGGTACATAGTAATCGACTCATATTAATAACTCTGAATACATAGTCATCAATAAATATACCATGTCATCTCATTGAATCAAACCATTTACATTTCAACATAGTGACTCTACCTTGTGAGTAGTAATCCAATAACAATATTTTATCAACAAATCCATAATAATACACATCTTCATATCGAGGCCGACTATCTGATACCCTGGAATAACAATCTGTTGTAGCATTTATCATAATTCCATCATTTTGTGTTCTCATTTTTACCTCTCAATCTATTGTAACAAATTTATACCCATTGATTATTAAAGATTTGCATTCATGAACCAAATAATTAGGACCAAAATCCAAAGCTCTCAATTTTTTAGAAATGGATTCAATAGGTAAACTCAACACCTAAATATATATGAATAATACAATTAAATGGATATCTATTTTTAAACTAATTGAAGTAATGGTAATACCTTTGATTTCAACCAAGCATGAAACTTTGGGCTATGCAAAGCCTCTCTCCTTCTCAAATACAAAGATTAATGAACTATACTTATAATTTTTTTATGTTACCTACATAAAATGATAATAAAAGTGTAAGGTATATGTGAAATTTCATAATATGAGATAACATATAAATATCCAAATTACTTACTTGATATAGTCATCTAAAAAACCACAGTTAAACAAGATTGTGCGATGTGCCATCTCCCGCTCTTCAAGGATCAATGTAGCCAATGTATAAGACCCAAAAATTCCTCATTTTTTGGAGAAAATATGGAAAAGAGGGATCAATTTCCCCATACTAGTCATCTTCATTTCTCATTGGATGGTTATGTCTTGTGGTGACATCAGAAAAATACATTGAACAAAAATCCATACATTCTTGAGCCAGATAACCCCTCACAATCGAACCTTTAGGATAATTCTTATTTCGAACATATGATTTTATTTTGAACATATTTATTTCAGTATGATACATCAACCAAAAATAAAATGGTCCCCTGAGAAGTGTTTTATTTTGAAGATGAACCATTAAATGCAACATGCGAGTGAAAAAGGATGGAGGAAAAATATTTTCCATCTCACAAAAAATTAATGGTGCCTCCTACTGGTTTTTTATTGAGAATGACTTAGATAACCTTTTAGCACAAAGGTCTCTAAAAAATGGCACAAGAGAATCACTGTCACCCTTACATTATTGGATAGAAAATGTCAAATTTCTATTGGAATCAATTCATGAAGAAGTATGTGATAATCATGAGTTTTCAGAGAATTTAGTTTCACATATCTTATGTTGACTCATTTAGATATGTTTTTGGAATAGCCATCGAGAACCTTGATATTCTCCAATACTTCAAGAAATTGATCTTTCTCTGATAGTGTCATCACATAAGATGTATAAGTACCTTTCCATTTGTTTTCACCAATACACATAGGATGTAGTTTTGGTCGAATACCCCAATCCGACAAGTCTCGATGATATCGGAAGTCATCTTTGGTCTTCCCCTTGATATTAAGAATAATTGCATGAAAAATTTCACATATATTTTTCTCAATATGAATTACATCTAAACAATGATGTGACAAATTAGTAGACCAATATGGAAATTCAAAAAAAATACTTTTCTATTTCCAATTGTAAGTGGTTTCGGTGTCAAAATTCTTCCTCTTTTTATATTTCAACTGACCTTTACCTAATCAAAAACTGAAATTTTTCAATTCATTAAGAACATCACTTCCTAACATACGTTGAGGTGTTTTTTCAGTCTCAATGGTTTTATGAAACCTCCGAAAATTCATCCTGTATTGATGATCCATTGGCAAGAGTCATTGATTCCCTATTAAACTGAAACTACGATGATATTTAAGTTTTATCGGTCATGTATTATTAATACAAATGGGACATGATATTTTTTCCCTCTTGCTCCACCCATACATCATTGCATAAGCAGGGAAATCATTTATGGTCTATAAAAGAGTAGCATGCATCTGAAACGTATTATTTGAAGAAGCATCTAATGTCCACACACCCAAATATCAAAGTTATTTCAACTCTCTTATTAAAGGCTACAGGTAGACATATATATCATTACTGGGATTAGAAGGTCCAGATATCAGTATACTCAAGAAAGTGAAATGTTTTTTCATACACATCCATGGAGGAAGATTATAAAGATGAATAAAAACCAGCCATGTGCTATGAGAATTAAGAATATGACCAAACGGATTAAAACCATCACAGGATAGACTCAACCAGACATTATGTACCTCGGCTGAAAAATTAGGATGTTGTGCATCAAATGTCTGCCATGCTAATCCATTTTCAGGATGAACTAACTCATCATTACCTTTAATTCTCTCAGCATCATGCCATCACATATTGGATGATATTTTTACAGACATGAATATATTTTGAAGTCTGGGAATCAATGGAAAGTGTCACATGACTTTTTTTACCACACGAGATGGTGTTCCATCTGCATTTTTATTCCATTGAGATGTACCACATTCTATACAGTCATTACGGTCAGTTGTTTCCTCCCAAAATAAACTGCAATATTTCGGACAAGTATGTACTTTATTAGTATCCAATCCAAGCTGCGTAATTAAATTCCACACCTTGTAATGATTTGAGGTAATATCTAAACCATTAGGAATAAAGTCCTTCAAAAATTTAATAATATAATCAAAAGAGGTATTAGAAATTTCATACATGGTTTTCCCATGATATAATCACATTAAAAATTCCAAATTGGTCATTTTAGTACATTCCTGATATATTAGAGTTTCGGAATCATCCAATAAATTTTTCACTCTCTCATCATAATCTTCAGTATTTTCCTCATGTGTATTCATATCATTGTCTTCTTGCACTGGCATACTATCTCTCTTGGGATGATGGACAAATGCAAACCGATCAAATATAAAATTATCCATGCCACTTTTTTAATTTTGTTCATGACCAGCAGAACATTCACTCATCTCTCCATGGTGATACCAAAAATAATAATTTGTTTGAAATCCAAATTTTGTTATATGGTAGATAACTTATTCTCCGCTTAACCATGGTATTCCAACACATTTATAGCATGGAAAATGTATACAACCTCTATCTGAAGCATTTTCAAATGAAAAATCTAAAAAATTATCTAAATTATTTAGAAACATAGTTCAAATCCTATCAGTACGATACATCCAACTTCTGTTCATTCTATAACAAAAAAAAAGTTTTCCTCCAATCAAAAATGTAAACCAAAATTAAAAAATGGATATGCACTACAGAAAATAAAACTATTAGAACATAAAAACGTAATAGTTAATTCACATTTGTATTGCAAGTGCCTTTATTTTTATAACCAATTTCAACCCATTCAGTATCAGAGATAAAATTCTTACCTATATCCTATAAAGGGATGATCTGAAAGGTAAACCATAATGGTCCAAGAAAGGTTTCATGTATATGATAGAGTGGTATGTGTCATTATAGTTGAACTAATGGAGAGATAAAAAAGTTTTTCCTCCCTTAGGTGTAACATAAAAAACCAACTTTTAACATTAAAACACACCCTTAAACATGGGTTATTTAATTTAAAAAGCAAGGGAGAGAGAGAAAAATTCACCCATCATCAAAAATATATTAAATGATCCCCATATTAATTTAATTTAATATTTTCTATGGGTAAAATTTTAATTCAAAGAGGGAAAATAAATTTTAAGAAACCCACTTTATCTCCAAGAATAAAAATCATTTAGATAATTTATATAAAACAATAATGGGTATAAAATATTGGTATAAATATTCTAGAAGATGAATTTAATAGTCTAAATCACTCCATGAATTTTTTTAATAAAATAATTACCTAGAAACACCTACTGCATACAAAGTGGAAAAAGTCACAACAAGACTCTTAAAAAGGAAAAGGTCATTTTGGTAATATAAATGAATTTAAAATCAATTGAAAAATCAAATACACATTATTAGATTAATATTGAACACTAAATTTTACACACACCATGATTAGGGTTCTCATAAGAAATTAAAATTAGGGAAATTGAAGTGAAATGACTAGGGTAATCTCTCCTAGGATTTAGGTAATATATTATGTATCAAATGTCCTCGATTACTATTTTGGATTCTTATGGTGTACTCTCATTTAAATTTTAATGAAGAGTTAACTGGATTAGACTTGATCTATTTGATTGTAATACCTCCATTGTAAGCTATGGTTGTAATAATACCATTCTTCTAAATAACAAGGATGGTTCCTTGAGTTTAGACTAGAAGAATGGATTAGGAAGAATGGAAAGGCTCACCCCTTTGTATTTTGTATGAGTTTTATTGAGAGAGAATGATATATTGATCCATCTGGGTTCTCTTGGATTATTATTCCCTTGGTTTCCTTTGTTTTTTACATTTTTACCATTTAAGATTTTACATGTACCATGACTATAGACTCACTAGTGATGGAAAAAGTAGATACAAAATGATGTTGAGTTCCATTGTAGAGATCAAGAATCAGTATTATTTTTATTACACTTTAACTTGAATTATAAATTTAACAAATATTAATATGATAATCAATAATTTATTATCAAATCACATCTCAATGAAAAAAAACAATTTAATTTTAATTTTAGAGACACCATCTTTTGATTCTTACTGAGTAATAATAAAACCATGCACTTTCTACCATGGAAGTTGGGAACCTGAGCTGTTATCAATATTATATTGTATATTTAAATTTGGGAAATCACCTTATGTTTTTGATTTCATGGTTTCTAAGACTAATCATGGGTGTTGCATCTAGTTTGATACTCAATACCATTTGTCATATTCTTCATAGTTTTATCTTCTGATATTCCGGTTATATTATGACTACCTGAATGTATTGCATAAAATTATTTTTTTTATTATGTGGATTATTTTGATTATTATTGAAACATTTCATTGTGTCATTAAATGTATTATTTACATATTTTTATATTAGTATGTTTATTTATACTGTTTTTTTTAATTGAATGTGCGGGTATAGTCTCCCACCATACTACTTGACACCCTCACTGTTAGTCAGCATCATCCATCATATGGGGCAGAATTCCTAGGGTATTATATCTACCAATGGTGTGAGCACTGATTGGTGGTGGGAGCTAGTAAAATTTTATTATAGGTTTTTTAGTCTTACTATTTTATAAAGGTACAAAATAGAATAAGAATGTGTCGAGACATGGTATAGAGCTTTTCCCTGGGACTAGCCAACCCATGTATGAGGAAAGCCTATGTTATCTGGGACTAAATTTCTATTTATAATATTTTATTATATAATTGATCTAATTTAATTGAAATTTCATTTATCTAAGACCTTATTGTGGAATTTTTGGGTTAATATAAAATTTTAAAGTGTAATGAAAATAATTGTGAATTATATATATATTGGTGACATGGTGGGTAGTAGATGTGGACCCTATGTTTGGGTGGTTGGGGATATTGAGAGTGCCAGAGTTATGTGGTATCTCTATGATGAGGAGGCTCTAAAACTATAGTGAATTTTTAAGTAGTTTATAGTGTGTGTGATATTGTTTTGAGATGTGTAGTGATTACTTGTGAAACTATTGGTTTATGCTTGACCTGGGAGTGGGTAGATCGAAATTAATTTCAATGGGTGGTTGAAACATAAAATTAAGTATTTGGAATATTAAATGCCCTGTTACCATGATATGGGGATAATTGAAACCCATATTTATGACCACTGTTAGGAATAATGTGTGGATTAGGATTGAGAGACTGGTTACCTTATTTAGCATGACTCCAGGTTTGGAATTTAGTACATTCTGACCTTTGAGGGTAACCCAACAGAATGGTTGGACATTTTTTAGGAAAATTTAGGTGTGTTAGGAATAAGGAAAAAACTTTGGTTTATGATATCAATTCAAACAAATTTAATAATGTATTTCTAATAGGCGTGTTAGGTGACTTGGGTACTCTGAGATAAGTACTTATGTGCTAGTTCTTTCATCCTTATGGATGGTTTCGGGAAGGGAATTCTCATTCATATTCCCATCCTAGGTGAAATTGGTACATATCAGGTAGAAAAATTCTATTCATTATGGATAGAATGCCTGGTGCCCATGGGTAATAACACTCTTAGAGGAGTTTGGGTTTAGGCATATGGAGATACCTAGCGATCTTGAGATGAATACTCTCTGTGAGTTGGTGTTTTGATAGATTTTACAGTTTTCAATGGAAAATTTATTATGCGCGTGGCCCTATAAACTTAGGATAAGCTTTTATAATAGTGGTGAGACTATGAATGAACTATAGTTGAATTATAAAATGATGATATAATTATGATTTTTCATTTACATGGTTTGACATGGTGAGATGCCTATGGTTTCAAGAAACAATAAGGGTGCTCTATTCTTGGTGAGATTTGAATATAGAATAGGAATGTATAGTTTCTGGGATGTGTGGAGATAGTATAGATTAAATTTGGGTCATTGGATCTTGAATATAGTCTACATGATAAGTTTATGCATGATCATGTAGCCACTGAGTTTTGATGTAATCTTAGAGACACCCATGTGTGGAGATACAATATATTGTTTCAATTGCAGAGTAGGCTTACACTACATCATGAAAACTAGAACATGGAGCTGTATTGATCTTGAATCAACCTAAAAGTTAAATATTTAAAGGGTTTTATTGGTTTTGTGGAAGGTATGGACCCAAATATTTTTCTTTATAGTGTAATATATCCTATATAGTGAAAAGAAAAGAACCAAAAGGGAGTTTTAGTGATCAATTAAGGGGGTAACTTAATAAAATATATATATGAGTTATTATTTCTATCTTGGGGGATTGGAGTAGTTCCTAGAATATGTTGTCACAATTCTAGAAGAATTGAATGTCTTGGCAAAGAAGATGGCCTCGGTGGTGGAGAACATCATGCATCAACACTATCACTGGAAAAAGATGTGAAAGAGATGGTGTAATTTTATAGGTATTTCATTGGAGTTTCTCGATTCCTGGATAATAAACTGCAACTCGACAATAAAGGTCCATACTTGATTATAGAGCAGTCTCATGAGAGATCAGGTGCAGTTGATGATTACAAGACGCTAGAGTTAAATTAAAAATTGGATATGAATATGGTTGACATTATGTGATAACCAATTTAAACCAAGAATGGAAGGATAACTAGATATAAAATATTTCTACCAATGTGAAATAAAAATTAGTCTCTTAATTACCTATATTCAATGATAGCGGATCAAGCAGCTATAAAATCCATGAAAAATTTTACATTCAATACTATGAATAATGAGCTGCAATGAAATAACTTATGGATCATAAAATAGGGAGGAATGTAATGTCCCTGAAATTCTGTATATTTTTTTAAATTATATGAAATTATTTCGAGACCATGAAATCTGACAGCGTGAAATTCCGAGGCCTGGAGTTCCCGGAATGATCCATCGAAGTTTTTTTAAGATTTATTTAGCGTGTGTAAGTAGTTTTCCTGAAAAATTGGAATAACTCTTAAATAGTTACTCAGATCAGAAATCTGAGGGCACCGTTGCTCTTAGGATGGCGGTTTTACCCTATATGCGACTTAAGTTTAGTCGGTGCAAGCCTCTTGTGAGAAAACCCAAAAAATGGAATAACCGTAAATAAAATTATTAAATAAAATTATTTTATTTTCTAAATGCTTATAACTCACAAATGGTAACTCGGATTAAAAATCTGAGACCATCGCTAGGCTCGTGAGAGTATGTTTTCTTTAGGAGGATACTAACCTTGGTAGGTATAGTTCACTGAGGGGTCCTTTGGGCCAAAAAATGGTCTTTCAAGCCTAGTATTCAGGCCACTCGGACTTGGTCCTTCGGGATATGTAATGGGTCTCCCTATACCTAATCTAAAGAGGTATTTTCTTTAAATAATAAAATGGGGATTCAAACCCAACCTTTAAAAAAAGTGACAATTATTTTATTGTAAAATTCATAACTTTTAAATGGTAACTCGGATTGTAAATCGGAGATTACCATTGGGTTCTTTAGGGTGTGTTTCACTTGGGCAGAGCCTAACCTCGACCAGCGCGGGTCGAGGATGACTGTTAATAATTTTCCAAACTTTTTTAGGGTACGTTCAATAAATGCACGAGCGGCATTTTGTAACTTTTTAACCATTTCTCGGATTAAAAATATGAGGGCACCGGTGAATCTGCAATGCCGAGATTCTCTTAAGGGAGACTTCACTTTGACCGCAGTAGGTTCGGAGAAAAACTTAATTTTTTGAACTTTTTAATAAAATAAATAAAATAGATTTATTATTTAATTTTATTATATTCCTCCAACAGATGAGTGGTAAGGTAGTACCGGCGACGTGTCAAAACAATAAATGGATTGAACCTCCAATCTGAGTAACAACAACATTGGGGGAAATTAGGAAGCTTCTAATTAATGAGCCTCATTAACTCCCTGCATCGTTACTTACCCTCCCCCTCTTCTATAAATATGGAGCTAGGGAAGGGGTATCGAAGAGCTTCACCAAGAAGCGAATTGATGAAGGAATGTCACGATGCCAGACCCTTAAAAGAAGAATCTGACCCAGCGAGAGGTGACGGATGACATCGAACCACCAATGGGCGACGTGCGAGTGGAGTCTTTAGGAGCCGGTCGTGAGAACTAAGAACACGGTCCACCAACAAGCACGGACGATTATCTGACGTTCAAGGTAGGAGTTTTATTTATGTTTGAATTTACTTTATAGATTATTCATATCCTAAATTCACAATGACGATGTCCAAATGAACATGGCCATCATCCCGCACATAAACTTTTCTCCTCTTTCTTTTTATTCTTTGTGTGTTCTTCATGCGTTATTCAACGCCAAATATTTATTGACGCTAGAAACACAGATTTTTGTTGAGTGCGATATATGGACTCAGAGTCCTCGATGAAAGGATCACGAATATGTGATCGTTTAATTTTTCAGGCTTGAAACAAAGCCACAATGGCCTGCAGAAGAAGGCGGCGGCCAGCACCTGGCTGGCCGCGAGGAAGGAAGGGCGGTGAGCGTCCGCGCTGCTGGTTGATGAGGTGGTCATGGCCCGTCAGCCGCGGTGGGGAAAGGTGGAGGCCGACAACCGACCGGCCGCGTAGCGGAGCGGTGGCACGCTTCTGCACCGCTGGTGGAGCTGGGGTCCACGGCAGTTAGGCCGTGGCGGAGGCGAAATGGCGGTCGGCCTTCCGGTCGACCATGGTGGAGCAGCGGCACACGACCGAGCCACTAAGAGGAAGACCAGCCAGCCTTCCGGCCTTCCGTGCCAGACCGGGCGGGACCCCTCCGGCGAGTCCCACGTGCCACCCAGTCAAATGGTCCGATGGACTATTTGGGAAAACCAAAAGGGGGACGCTCCACCTTCGGCGCCAACTCGGGCGGACCTCATGCCTATTGGGTCGCACCGTAGTAGGGGGTGCCCAGCGGGACGTAGAGTAGAAGGTCGCGCCACTAGGCCACACCACCGGGCTAGGTCGGGCCCGCCAAGGTCTAGGCCATCTAGGCTAGACCCGGGTCAGATTGGGTCGACCCAGACCAGGTCGGGTCATCCCGAGCCGAGTCGGACCAGACCCAGGCCCATCTGAACCCAGTTTTGCCTTTTTAGCCATAACTTGAGAGTCAGGCGTCCGTTTGATAAACCATCTGTAGAACCAGAATCCTTGGATCGAGATGGTCCTTTTGGTATACTACAATTGATTTTTGGATAAATTTGGAGTATAGCCGGGTTGGATCAAACCCCGAATCCAACCGAGCCCTTGGAGAAAAAACATTAATAACTTACAAATAAGGTGTCTAATTGACGTGCCATCTCTTGCATTGGGTATCTTATGACATGATGGACATTTTTGATACTTCTTCATTGGACTTCGGGATGGTTGAGGTATGAACGATGGCTTGGGGAGTGGTTCTCCCAAGCGCGCTACGTACGGAACCCTACAAATGGCTGAGACTTGACGACTGCTAGCCATTACGACTCAGAGTGACTCGAAAGGACCAATGGGGAGTGCCCCTGTGTGACGCGGCAGGCCCATGGTGGGGAGTGCCTCTATGTGATGAGGTAGACCCACGGTACTCGACAGGAGGAGTACCTCAGCAGGCCATGAGGGGGAGCGCCTCTATGTGACGCGGCAGACCTATGGTGGGGAGTGCCTCTGTGTGACACGGCAGACCCCCGGTACTTGACAGGAGGAGTACCTCAGCAGTCCAAGGTTAGTAGGAAGTGTCTCTGTGTGACACGGCAGGCCCACTGTACTTGATGGAGGAGGAGTTCTCCAGCAGTTGAGGTGTTCAACATTGTGACTGGTAATGTTACTTCTTACTATCCCTAGAGAATCCAGTGGTTGGATATCAGCTTCCATAGCGATCCTGTGTGGGTCAGCTTCATAATTCTGTTTCTCAAAGTTGTATACCTGGTGTGAGATGTCTTTACTTTGTGCTTGTGGTTGAGGTTATGCAATGTGGTACTTTACCTGTGTGGTACTTTACCTTCGTGGTGTTACCCTGTGGTTTTTCTTTGTGAAATTATAGGAGACCTTCGGGGTCTTGGGGTCCCTACTGAGTATCGTTATACTCACCCCTACACAGGCTTCACCCGCACCTTGTTGTGTCTTGTGCAGACGACATACAACATTAATCGAGGCTGAGGGAGCGAGGACTGGATGGTGCTTAGAGGTGGATATTCGGTATGATGTGACACAGAGGAGACATGCGGACATGTAGTATTGTGTAGGTGATCTGTACCTACCCTTCAGGTAGGATCCACGATGGACAATCCAGGATCTTCTTTTCTCCTTTTGGCTATTTTGTACTTTTCAGTTGTACTTGTACTTTTCCAGTTGGGCTTGTATTCTGGGACCCTTTACTTTTAGTACACTTTTACTACAATATTTTACTTCATAGTTGCTTCGTGTTGTGTTCTTAGACCATGTGTTTGTATAGGTTTAAAGGCAATGCCTTCCCGCTTTAGGGATACGCCTTTCCGATGCTAGTCGCTAGCCCCTGGCCTATGGAAGGCGGGCTTGGGGTAGTCACGACATGGGCCCCAGGGGAAAGGTCATGACAAGGAACATATGGGAGACTTCTTGAAATGTTTATGTGGAAGGGAATATTATAAATAACCTCGATAACGTGATCCTAAATTAGTATTGTTTTCGATTATATCCAAAGAACAAAATGAAGTGGTATAAAACATTGTAAATGAAAAAGGATGTTGCAATAAAAATGTGAGGAAGTAAAATTTACCTCTAAGATGAATTCTTATTTATTAAATAAACAATTAAAAATAGAAATTTTGTGGTCAAATTTTTGAGGTTGTTAACATGATCCTAAATTAGTAGTGTTTTCAGTTATATCCAAAGAACAAAATGCAGTGGTATAAAACATTGTAAATGAAAAAGGATGTTGCAATAACAATGAGAGGAAGTATAATTTACCTCTAAGATGAATGCCTATTGATTAAATAAACAATTAAAAGATCAATTGTGTAGTCAACTTGTTGAGGCTATTGATATAAGAATAAGTGAATAGTTTAAAAAGAATAAAAAAAATCAAGGAGAAGAAATTCCATACTTGGATGCAATGAATCGGCTGGGAAGTTGCTGGAGGAGAGGGAGCTGAGAGGGGGGAGGGGACTTCACTAGATCTGGGGGTAGGGAGGTGGAGGCTGGGATGTTGAGATGGATGTGAAGGCCTAGAGGTTGACGTCAGGATCAGAGGCGGAGTTGGGAGGCAGATCCGGGATGCGGAGGCGGGGGAGGGGAGGAGATGGTCGGGAAGTGGTGGTCAGATGGCTGGGAGGCGGAGGTCGACAAGGGGAGGAGAGTGCTGGGAGGCAGAGGTCGGATGGTTGGGAGGCGCTGGTCTAGGAGGGGAGAAGATGTCTTGGATGCGGAGGTTGGGGGAAGCGAGGGTTTAAGCGGGGGAGCACGATGGAAGAGTGAAGGGGAGAAGCGTGATAGAAGAGTGGAGGAGAAGCCTGATGGAAGAGTGAAATTGGGGATTTAATACCCACGGTTTTAATAAAACTGTGGGTATAGATAATAAAAAAACACATATCCCCGCAGTTTAGAAAAACCATGGGTATAGATGCATGGGTAAAGTCCCCTTTTCCAGTAGTGGTGCACTTTGATTTACTGATGAAAACCATCGCGCAGACAGTTGGTAGGAAGTAGGGTACATTGGGTGCATCATGAATGACATGTTATTAATGGATAAGTCACGGAAGTATTTTTCCCTTCCATTTATGGAAGTTTATATCTCATCCCTTTGATTGAAATAGTGCTATCTCACAAAATTCCATGGACATTGTTTAACGATGAGTTTATTTCAGGTAGTCAAAGAATGACATATCAAGCAAAAAGGTTGATGACACTATCATAAAACTATCTTGATGAGATATTGAGATAAAGGGACTATATTACACAATGTGCATTCATATGTGGATGTCATTTTTGTAACTTTAATTTATTTCTCTTGGGTTTCTTGACCCATTTATAGAAAATACTTTTGGACTTTAGGCAACCCGTCTAATGCCAATGAGAAAGAATCCTAGAGGGTCACACACTAAGTGTTTCTGGTGGTCTTGATTAAATTATATCTGAATTTAATTATTAGAATAAATATTATTATCAAGACTGTGGTATAATTTTATTCAAGTTATAATGATCACATAAATTAAATAAATATTTATTCACCGGATTGTGAATAAAAATAGATTTATTTATTTTATTGAACATTTAATAAATATTTATTTACTAGTTTGTAAATAAAATATTTATTTAAGATAATAATTTATTTATTTATTTATTCGGGTGTTCAACAAATGGAAGTGGAGTTCAAGCAAACCAATGAAGGTCTGGTAGTAAAATAATTATTTGCAATATGATAAATAATTATTTAACTGGTTTTCAAAAAACAAAATAATAATAACGTAGTTAGAATTATGCGGCACGGGATTTCATTTATGATTCTGTTTTGCTCAAGTTGGTGCACCAAAAATAATCAAATGGTTATTGTTATTATGTGGCATGGGTTTTCTCTAATGTTATGAATGTATTTAATTGTTGTTACGCAATTAAATATTATAATTTAATCATCATGTTGATAAATATATAGGTACGTCTATTATGACATGTACGGAAAACCGATTACGCAAGAGAAATTCCATGTTAGGAATTTTCTCTCGACTCATCTCCTATCACTATATTAATAATGATATACATTCTTCAATACTTAAGAATAGGCGATCAAGAACGATCGACACAAGATGCTCTCTTCGCCGAGCTAGCACTCGAAAAGTGAGTGGCATCAATCAGAGACCATTTGAGCATGTGTGGATCACTCTTAGAGGGATTCTAGTTTGGATCCTTGCAAGCATAATGAGACAATCTGAAAGGGTCATCCCGGAAGATCAACATCATCAATGAAGAAAGTACCAAAGAACCATATATTTTATTTCTTTAGAAATTAAATTTAAATTAATTATAAACATTATGTGAAAGATCCTCTCTAAAGTTTTTTATCCTCTTCTTTGTTTATCTAAATATTTGATTCTATTCCATGGATATTGGTGTTCATCGTCGTATTGATCCTTGAATAATCACTGAACATGGTAAAAATTAAATTTGGACGTTGGCCCAACCGTGTTTCCACTGCGCCTGGAACCTTCAAGTGGTATCAGAGCCAGGTCATCATAGTTTATAATTATTTAATTAATTCGTTGATGATTTACGGTTTAATAATTTAGTTTTTCAATTAAAGGTTAATCGTTCTTGTAATATCGATTTCAATATCTTCTCTCCCTCTTTTCTTTTCTCACAAATTTCATAGAAATGAATGATTTTTTTAGTAAAATTAAAATGGAGAACTCATAAGGAGGAACCGATGATTTTTCCCAGGTGTCACAAAAGTACACACCGTGTGTTCAGACTTACACGCCATGTTATCTGCCTTACACTCCATGTAATCTAGACTACACATCATGTAGTTATGTTCAGCACATCGAAAGTAATTCAAAAATTACTCAATCCATGTGAATTTATTACACGCAGTGTAGTTAATTCAATACCCCGTGTTGACTAGGACAGATAGTCACATGCTTACAGGATTATATGTCGTGTGTCTCACTGCATACGACATATAGTCCCTTCGGGTCAGGGGCCAAACCGTGTATACCATACATGACTAAGACAACCAGTAACCATGTAACATGGAGACAACACAGCATGTATCCCACTGTACACATCGTGTACTCCAAAATTTCCAAAGTACGCTTCACACGTCGAGTCCTTAGGCATGTACTTTGGGACAGACGGTAAAGGTAGTACACACTGTGTAGTCAGAACTACATGCCATGTACTTTACCAAATTACACAAAGTTAAAACTTTAATGTTTATGTAATGTTCAGAACTACATATCATGTATAAATCATACTACAGGTTATTAATATATGAATTGAAATATCTTGTATTCCATATGTTATAAGAGTAAAATAGTATGTGAATTTAATACATGTTGGTTAGATTCAAACGGGTATTCACCATGATACCTCCAAGGTGTATTTATGTACGAGGATGAGAATCTCAAGGAAATTCATAAAAGGATTAAGATAAAAATATTGATTAATTAAATATAATAGTTAATCTATTAGGTCACATTTTATCTTAATAAGAAAGATTAAAGAATTTAATGCTAGTTTTATTAAATGCATAACTCATTGCATGTATGTTGGTGATCATGAGCTAGACCAAGACCTTTGTATGTGATTGGTTTCCTTTTAATTTATTTATTAAATTAATTATTGTCCTATGATCCATCTCTCCTCATTAATATGTAGGTCTTGCACTCCCATGTTTTCTTTTATATAAACTCATTTTTACTCCTCACTTTCATGTGAGTTTAAAAAGCATATATAATAGATGGAGCTCCCAAGCTGGTGGAGGTGGTCCAAGTCAGGAGCAGAGGTGAAACCAACCCAAGGAGACACAAAGGTGGATAGGTAGAAATCTATAAATACAAAGGTGTTTCTCCCCTAGGTCAGGGTTAGTTTATCAACCACTAGATAAACTAACCATTAGAAAAAAATCTCATGATCATTCCCTTTACTTTATTTTATTTCTATTGGTTGCATGGTTTTTCACTATGGATGTGTTGTCGTGATTGCATAATTAATAAACTAGCAAGCATGAAATATGGAACTAAAATAAAATAGGATTATGCATAAATATCATAAAGATATAGTTAATCACTTAAGTAAGTTCCAATTAATATTAACAATCATGTGATAAAGATATTAAATCAATTTACACATGAGAGATAAAAATACCACAACAAAATATTAAGTCAGACTAAGCCTTATGTTACTTGATTAAGGGAAAGACTCAATAAAACTATGTGTTTGACCAACCCTTGTTAGGACACTTACTTTTATATAGAAATACCTTATGAAATTATTCGAGTTTACTTAACCATATTACATCGAGATGAGTATCCCTTGCTAGACTTGGTGTAATATTGGAGGAAAGTGTTGAGGAAATCCAAGTCAAGATTTCAGGATTGGGGAGTCCACTCAATGGATCAAGGAGCTGCAAGCCCATAGTTGGAAAAGACCTACCTACCTAAATACCTTCAAATAGCTTGAAAAACCCTTATTGGGGTTATGCGAAGGGGAATATGGATCCTTTCTACTAGAATGTCATTACTATTAGACATTCTAAGCTCAATGTTGAGGGCCATTGGGACTTGATAAAATAGTAGGAGACTTAATAAAATTAATTTATTATTTCTCATAAAATGTAATCAAGAAAGTTATAATCATCTTCTTTTTTAATTTTATAATAAAATGAAAAGATCATCAACTACACTATACATGTGATAAATTCTGGATAAAAACAACATCCTCACCGATAGTAACTTCTAGAAATGGTTTAGATGCCTTCGAGTTATTCTACACCATGAATGGAAGTCTTATGTGATGGATTCAACATTACCCGGTCCTCCTGCCCAAGAGGCAAGTGATGAAGAGTTCTTAGTCTATGAGAAACATATGAATTATGTGGTCGATGTTCTATGTTTGATGTTATTGTCAATGTCTAGTGAGCTCATGAAGTCTCATGAAAACATGGATGCCTATAGCATACTCAAGCACCTATGTAGTATTTACCAATAGAGAGCAAGACTAGAATGGTTTGAGATCTCCAAGGCACTCTTTCAAATTAATATTGGAGAGGGTTCCCCAGTTGGGCCTCACGTAGTCAAGATCATTGGATACATTGAGTGCCTGGAGGTTCTAGGGTTTAAAATCCCCAAAGAACTGGGTACCAATATCATTATTGCATCACTTACTCATAGCTTCTCTAGTTTTGTGTTTAATTTCAATATGAAAAACATTGAGAAGTATTTATATAATATTTTTATCCTCATTCACCAAGTGGACAAAGATATGAAGTGAAAATATCATTCAATCCTTATGGTTAATAAGAGGAAAGGGAAGGTGAAGAGATTTAATCCCAAAGCTTCTTCATTCCCTTCCAAGAAAGAGAATATCACAGGGGAGGCAAGGGAATAGGAAGCTGTTTGTTTTGCATGTGTCAAGAAGGGCCACTGGAAGAAGAGCTGCACTTAGATTAATAAGAAACAGGAAGCTTCAGGTGTATTTGTTATCGAATTCAATTTATCTATTTCTATAAATTGGGTATTAGATACAGATTTTGGTTCTCACATATGTATTGAAATATAGGAACCAATTAGATTCAAGAATATTGACTGAGGGGAGGTAGATCTACGAGCATCCAATGGAGCCAGACTTGTTGTTGTAGCTATCGGGGACTACCACCTCATGTTTACAACTAGGATGATCTTGGTGTTGAAGGGTAGTTATTATGTGTCGTATGTTACTAAAAACATTATTTCTATATCTAGATTAGATACAGATGGATTTTTTTTCAAATTTGGAAATGAATGGTGCTTATTTTAAAAAGATGGCATTTTTTCGGGTATGGCACATTTATACAACGGTCTTTATGTGTTGTATTACACAAACCAAGTAATGGAAATTGATAATAAAGATAATTTACATGACTCATACCACACCCAAATTTGGCATCACCAGTTAGGTTATGTAAATGAGAAACACTTGACAAAGTTACATCAAGATGGATATTTAGATTCTTTCGAACTAAAACCACTTAGCGTATGTCACGCATGTTTATACGAAAAAATGACCAAAGTCTCATTTAGTGGAAAAGGTTAAAGTGATAAATATATTCTTTAATTGGTTCATACCAATGTGTGTGGACCATTTCAAGTTTAATCAAGGGGTGGGTACTCATACTTTATAAATTTTACTGGTGATTTTAGTAGATATGGATATATCTACTTAATGAGTTATAAGTAATATTCTTTTGATAAGTTCAAAGAATACAAGAATGAAGTTGAGAAATATCTTGGTAAGAATATTAAGAAACTCTTCTCAGACTGGGGTATAGAATATCTTAATCAAGACTTCATTGATTACTTATAGGATTTTGGGATCCTATCCCAACTCACTCCTACTTACACGCCCCAGTGTAAAGGTGTGATAAAAAGGAGGAACCACACCTTATTAGACATGGTGAGATCAATTATGAGTCATGAAAGTCTTCCATTATCCTTTTGGGGATATGCATTATAAATAGCAGCACATATACTAAACCAAGTACCAAAAAATCAATAAATGTTATTCCATATGAGTTCTGGAGTATAAATAAATCCATGTTATTAAATTTACATGTGTGGGGAAGTGAATCGTTTGTTAAGGCCTCTTCAGGTAAAAAACTTGCACCTTGAGTCACAAAGTGTACCTTTATAGGATACTGTAAGGAAACAATGGGATATTACCTATACAACCCCTCAGATAAAATGTTATTTTGGAAAGACACATCATATTACTTAAGAGGGATCACATCTCTAAAAGAGATGGTGGGAGATAGATTTACATAAATGAAGTCGAGGATCAAGGTACACAAGAGTTAGTACATGAACAGATTCTACAAAGCCCCATGTAAGAAAGAACTATTCCAGATACACAAGAACTGTATAGGCATACAACAGAGGTTAGAGAACTGGAATGGTATGGTTTTCAAGTTAATGAGGATGGTGACTCATTATTAGTTGATAATAATGATCCTCTAACCTACAAGTAATTAGTAAGTGGAATAGATATTTCCATGTGGCAATAAGCCATGAATTATGAAATGGATTCCATGTACCAAAAGCAATTCTGGATTTTGGTAGATCCTCCGGTTGATGTAAACCCTGTTGGTTGAAAATGGGTATTAAAGAAGAAACTAAACATGGAAGGACAAGTCAGTACCTATAAGTAATGAATGGTTGTAAAAGGGTTCAAGTAGCATCAAGGCATTGACTATGAAGAAACCTTTTCACCTATTGAAATGCTGAAATCCATCAAAATTCTATTGGCCATTTTCTCTTACCATGACTATGAGATTTGGAAAATTGATGTCAAAATAGCCTTCCTTAATGGGAACCTACAGGAATATGTCTATATGACACAACCTAAAGGGTTTATGACTCCAAAGGATTCTAATAGGGTATGCAAGTTGCAAAAATCCATTTATGGATTAAAGCAAGCATCCAAGTCATGGAACATTCATTTTGATAAAGACATAACGTAATTTGGTTTTATCAAGAATGAATGTGAGCCTTGTGTCCACAAATGGTTTAGTAGGAGTGTAGTCATTTTCCTAATAGTATATGTTGATGACATATTACTTATTGGAAATGAGATATCAGTCTTATAGTCTATTAAGTCATGGTTGATTCTATGCTTCTCTATTAAGGACTTGGGTGAGGTAGTGTATATTCTTGGGATCAAGATCCATAGTGATAGATACAATAGATTTTTGGGCCTATGTCAAAGTATATACATTGAAAAGATACTGAATAGATTCATTGTGGAACAATCCAAGAGGGTATTATTTCCAGTGTCACGTGGCATTCATATTTATAAGAAAATGAGTCCTCAGACATGTGAGGAAAGAAAGAGAATGGTAAGGACTCCATACACATCAATGATTGGGTTATTCATGTATGTCATGCTATGTACTAGGCTGGATGTCACCTACACATTGATTGTGGTAGGAAAATATCAAACTAACCCAGGTGACTTTCATTGGATGGCAATCAATAATATCCTAAAGTATTTCAGGCATACCGAGGATATGTTCTTGGTTTATGGATGAGATGATGAACTATTCATCATCTGATATACATATTCTAGTTTCTAGACAAATAAATATGACATGAAGTTGCAAATGGGATACATGTTCACTTTAAATGGAGGTTCAGTGAGCCAGAAGAGCTCAAGGTAGAGTGTGGTCGCGGATTCTACAGTAGCGTTCGAGTATATCGCAGCTTCTAAGGCAGCTAAAGAAGTAGTTTAGATGAAAATATTCATCTAGGAGTTGGATGTGATACCTAGTAGTAAAGATATCATCACATTATAATGTGATAATATTGTAGTAGTGGATCTCGCAAAAGGGTCAAGGTCATATCAACGGGTAAAGTACATACTTTTTAAGTATCATCTCTTGAGGGATTTTTCTCATAGAGGTGAAGTTTTAGTGATAATTATTTCCACAAAAGACAATGTGGTGGACCCCTTTACTAAATCCTTGACTCAACATAAACATGATCATCATGTGAGGTCTAGAAGAATGAAAGTCTTAGTCATTTGTCTCTAGTCTAAGTGGGGGTTTGTAAGAGTTGGTGTCCTAGAACCATTTGTTTTTACTTTGATTACATTAATATTTAATATATTTAAATATTAAACATATTATTACATATTTTTCATTGTTCTACATGACTATAGTATAATAATGTCCTCAAGTATTTGTCGCATTGACAAGGTGATAGCAGTTCACTACTATGATGAGAATATTGAAGTGTTATGAAAATATTCTTAAATATAGTTATGCAGTTGGATGAAATAATATTATGGGACACATAGTATGAAGATATTCAGGTGAAAATACTCGTAAGGATATGAGACTTCTTTTCATGAAGTTCGTACTTGGTAATCTCCAAGATGGGAGATTATGAGAATAGACCCTCCAGTAAAAATTCCACATGTTTTGGTGTCATCAAATATTTGTATCTATAAGCATGTAATGGTCCTTAGACTTTAAGATTGTCATTAATACATGTCATGAATCACTCACTTTGATTTACTAATTAAAATCGTCACACATATAGTTTCGGGAAGTAGGGTACATTGGGTGCATCACGAATGACATGTTATTAATGGATAATTTGAGGAAGGATTTTTCCCTTCCATTTATGTAAGTTGATATCTTACCCTTTGATTGAAATAAAATCGTTGCACGAAATTCCATGGTCATTATTTAACGATGAGTTTATTTTAGGTAGTTAAATAACGACATATCAAGCATAAAGGTTGGTGACACTATCATGAAACCAGTTTGATGAGATATTGAGATAAAGGGACTATATTACATAGTGAGAATTCGTATGTGGATTTCATTTCTGTGACTTTAAGTTCTTTCTCTTGGGTGGCTTGACCCATTTCTAGACAGTACTCTTGGACTTTAGGCAAGCTCACCTAACGCCAATGAGAAAGAATCCTAGAGGGTCACACATTAAGTGTTTTTGGTGGTCTTGATTAAATTTTATTTGAATTTAATTAATGGAATAAATATTATTCTCAATACCTTGGTATAATTTTATTCAATTTATAATGATTTTATAAATCAAATAAATATTTATTTGTTGTATTTTGAATAAAAAATTATTTATTTATTTTATTAAACATTTAAAAAATATTTATTTACTAGTTTTTAAATAAAATATTTATTTAATAGAATAAATTATTTATTTATTTATTCAGGTGTTCAACAAATGGAAGTAGAGTTCGACCAGACCAAGGATGGTCCAGTAGTAAAATAATTATCTGAAATATGGTAAATAATTATTTAACTAGTTGGCACAAAACAAAATAATACTAACGTGGTTATAATTATGTGGCACATGATTTAATTTATGATTCAATTTTGTGCAAGTTAGCACACCACAAATAATGACATGGTTATTATTATTATGTATCATGGGCTTTCTCTAATGTTATGGATGTATTTAATTGTTTTTATGCAATTAAATATTATAACTGAATACCCATGTCGATAAATAGACAGGTACGTCTATTGTGCCATGTACGGGAAACCACTGATGTAAGAGAAATTACAAGTTAGTAATTTTCTCTCGACACCTCTCCTCTCTCCCTCTCAAGAACAAGAGATTCTCTTCAAGACTGAAGAATAGGCGATCAAGAACTATTGACTCAAGACACTTGCTTCACCATGATAGCACCTGAAAAGTGAGTGGAGTCAATCAGAGACCATTGGAGAATGTGTGGATCACCTCTAGAATGATTCTGTTTTGGATCCTCACAAGCATAATGATACAATCTTAAAGGTTCATTCTGAATGATCAACATAATCAATGATCATTCTGAATGATCAACATAATCAATGAATAAAGTACAAAAGAACCAGGTGTTTTATTTCTTTAGAAATTAAATTTAAATTAATTATAAACATGATGTGCAAGATCCTCTCTAAAGGTTTCGAGTCTCTTCCTTCTTTATCTAAATCTTTTATTCTATTCCATGGAGACTGGTTTTCATCATCTTATTGATCCTAGAATAATCATTTATCATAGTAAAAATTAAAGTTGGGTGCTGGCCCAACCGTGCTTCCACTACACCCGGAACCTTCAGTGTCAACCTCCGTTGGAAACTCATCCACTGTTGAAAGTGCTTCACTAATAAAGTATATAGCTAGAGCATTGTAGACTTTGATGCTTCTGAATATGGAACAATTTCCCTTGGATATGATGATCTCTGACTATAACATGGCATGATCATAGCTTGAAATAATCTCTATAAATTTTCATAGAGACCACAACCATTTCACATATTTTTAGGCGTGGAACAAGAATGTTGGGTGTCCCCAAAATTTCCACACTGATAAAAATTTAGGGGAATAATACAGGATGTAATTGATGGTGTAGAGGATTCTCACTACTAAGAACCACCTCCACCACCCTTACAATGATCATGCTACTTCCTCTTCTTCCTATGTGCTCCACCGAAGCTGCCACAGTGCAGATGTGAAGTTCAAGAAGAGCTGACCTTGTTGGCCATATATATATCTCCCATTATTTCCCTAACCACTATCTCTGCATAGGTAGAAAGATTAAACATGAATACCTATAATATGATATCCAATCTCAAACCCTATAGGTACTTATGATCATTCAACTGATCATTATTCACTACATCTAAAGAAAAATAAACCAACTCGGTGAATTGATTGGTGTGCATCAAAACTAATTGATCTCCCTACTATAAAGAGAGGAACTCCAAAGACTTTTCCATCATTAAAGACTCTATAAAAAAATTCTAGTGGAAGAGAGTCTTGAAACCTTTCCAGTCTAGTCCCAAGTGCTTATCTTCTTGTAGCAATGAATCCCTCTATCGCTTGTTGGTACCCTAAAGCCTAAACATTATGTACTTGACCTTGATATTTTCTGGTGTATCCAGGAAGTCAAATATTTTATCAATCTTTTCCATATAATCCACTACATCTTGGGGATCATTTTTACCCTTAAAGGATGGTGATTTCTCATGTAAGAACTCCTGAGATCGATCTCATTCTCCTTCAACTCCTGGTGGAACCTCAACAATTGTTCTCTAGACTTGTGGTGCATTTGGGTCCATGGAACAAACTTCTCTAAATATATCCTCAATAATATTATGATCTAAGGGAATATTCCCTTTAGAAGTGTCCATTTTACCCTCCTATGAAACCCATAGAAGATGTCTCGGAGGCATGTCACTATGAAATGAAAACAAAATAAATAATAAAACACAAAATAATATCATTTCAAACCAGAAAACCATAAGTAAAACTGGGATTAAGATAAAAAACTCAACACATGATACACACATCCAAACATCCCGTGGTAACTTAAGTCTTTCCATAGAAAGAGTTGGTCAGGAACTCTCCACAACCTACCGCTCAAGTTTCAAAAATATGATCTTAATTCTACTAAACATACCAAGACAATAACTCTTGAGGAAAAACCACCATTGATACCAATTTGTAATGAACCAACCTGGGTTACCCTCAAACCTGGTACCAGACCCAATCTTTCTATATACCTGAATGGTGTTCCTGATCCCCACAGGCTAGTGAATAGAACCTGGTCATCAAGAAACAAATTTAGGGAATGGTTTCACCCAACCTAAAGTAGATAACATGAAATATATATATATATATATATACAAAGAAAATAGAAAAAAATGGAAGAGAAAATAGAAAAAATATATGCCATAACACTAAAACAAGACAACAGAAATGACACAACTCAAGAAGTTAGAACAACCCAAAGTACAAGTCCAATAGAAAAGTATAACTAAAAAAGAAATTGACTACTCTATGTGATAGCATGGGAAAACTCCCACCATCTCACCACCAGTTACCCAAACTCAGCTAACAAAAACCTCATCACCTCACTATAACACCTTATTTTTTCCTACATCAAAATACAAAACTAGGTCTATACACCATGGAATGGTTATGTGGGGTATGATTTAAACAAACATAGTAGGATCCCAATGAGGTGTTCTGTAACAATTCTATGTATAAAAATATGAATATGCTCAACTTTGAAGAAAAGAAGGAAAGATAATTAGTTAAACAATTCTTTATATCAAAAGCATTGTAAAACATTACCTTTTTTCTAAAGTTATAAATAATATAGGTAAAATAGTTTCAAATCATATCATATATATATCAAATAAGGTAATCAAATCCAAAAAGTATAAACTGAAAGAATTGGAAAAATCACATCAAGGATCACTACAAGTCAGACTAGCTAGAACACTCATACCAAAACATAAACAATCACACGCATCAAGTCCCTAAACATATGCATTGAATCTGGAGAGAAGAAGAACACCCAAGAAAGTGAACCACCCAATAGTGTCTAACAATCCCCTAGGACACTTAGCCTAGGGATAAAAACACTTTATGAGTGAACCCCCCCCCCCAATAGTATCAATAGATGAGGCCTATTTCTACACCATCTACCTAAGTGCTCAAGGATTCCTGTGGGCTACATTTTCCATATCATTTTATCAAAACCATTCTTTGAAAACCATTTCATAAATCCATTTCATGATGCTTTGAAAATACCTTTTATTTTACTAAAATAGGGGTAAACCACCTTTTCTAGAAAACATGTTTACACACACACAAATCAATAAATCATGCCAATTCATTATTAAAACAATTTTTAAGACCAAGGCATTCAAGGTTCATCAAACACAATCTAGAGATATAACCACCTGCCTTAAACTCGGGTTTCACACCAAAAGCGACAGGATCCAAAAACACCAAAAGGAACTTAGAACAACAAATGGAGTCCTTGTTAATGATTCTCACACTTTAGAATCATATTCCATAATAGAAAAAGGTTGGTGGATAGGTTAGGTCACACATATCTCAAAGGACCTGCACGCCTCACCACAACCAACATGAGGGTTATCCACTAGGAGAATATCACACCATGGATCTAGAAAGTATCAATTAAAACATAACCATAGGTTTGATCCATCCAAAAATGCAACACCATAGTGCTTCCATGACCAATGGAAATAAAGAATCATAAAAGTATGCTTACTAGGGAGAAGTGACACAGCCGCCATAGAGATCAATTATTGAATGGAGAAATCTGAAAGGAGAAGAGAAACCCAAAATTTCCTGGGAGATCACATAAGGTTCAAGAGAATAGGCCTTCATGTCCAATGAAAAAAATAATCATACATGCAGTGTGATAAAAACTATTAGTCCTGAACAATTCATCTTATGAATTCCATTCACAGTGTAAATTCCTCGATTTATGAAATACACCGAAAAAGGTGTCGCCTCAAGTTAAATTAATCCCGATATACCTATTCACAACATGAAAAAAAATTATGGCTTGTAAAATTTTCATTCCCTTAATTGGACTCATGGAATCTTCCCAAAAATGGATTGATGCCATGTAACTACTTTAGGATGTGAATGTGTCTAGAAGCCAATGCACGGTCCAGATTCTAAAGAAGAAAACCCAAACAATCTCTGAAACTCTCTAAACCTAAAAATTTCCCTCTAAAACCTTTGACACATTTATACATGGAATCCATTAATTCAAACAAATAATCATCCCCTAACTTTATTCCAATTTCACCAACAATGCTCTCCATCCTCAAAAGGCTCAAAACGCACCCAAAAAATGAGAAACTAAATGGGAGATAATAAACACTAGAAAATAGGTAATTATATGTTATAGGATGAATATAATGATCAAAATTGGAACAATAGTTTTGATTATGACCATACATGTTGCAATGATAACACTGATCCCTAATTGATTTTGTATTAACTAAAGCATCATAAGTGTTTATTTTAGTTCTATGAATCACTTTATTCCTAGTGCACTAATGTTGTTACTTCTATGTTAGTTTATCAAATATCTATTTGAGATTATCAGTAGTTGTGTCATAAAAATCCCCACTATAATATTGATCCACTAGATTCTATTTGTATAGTGTAAGACTATTATATAAAGTATCCATATGTAGGCGGGGAACCATTTGGTGGTTAGAAAATGATCTAAATAAAGATATAAACCTATCTCAAGTCTCTTCAAATAGATCTACCTCATCCTAAACAAAACCATTAATCTTATTCCTCACCTCTATAGTGGTATTTCTCAGATCGAATTTCCCTATAAATGAATTAAACTGTCATTTCAGGGAATAAAAAATATACTCATCATGGTTTTGAAACCAACTCATATCCCTTCCCTTGAGGTAGAAAGGAAACACCCTCAACCTCATCCCCTCCTCACTCATCCCACTCAAGGGAAATTGTTTCATAGAATTGTATAAATATCTAATAAATTCTAATGATTCCCAAATGGGAAAACAATTAAATGATGGAACCATGGAGATATGTGATAGTTTTATCTCACGGTTCCTAGACCTATGAGAAATCTTTATATAGTATGGATTACTTTTCATAGAAGGTAGGTGAAACATCCTAAGTCTAGGCCTCTCTAGTAATTGAATCATGGGCTATATAGGATTTAGGTTCTGGTTTTCATGTTTTTCTTATTAAACTTCCAGGTTTTCTATTTCAATTTTGGTTTTCTTTTTAAGGGAAGAACAATGCTTGTTTATTTATAGAAATAGAATTCCAAGTTATGACTTAGATGATGTATCCCTTGTGTGAATTAAAAAACAAGTAAAAATAGTTTGAAATCAGCATATAGAGCAATGTGTAACAAGAAGAATTTCATTTTTGGGATTTTTTAATGGGATTTTATATGTATTTTTTAGTTTTTTAAATATTCAATTTTTATGAATGTTTTTTTTTTGAGTTTGGCGCACTCACCTTCCCCAAAAACGACATCAAAATTTGAGAACCATCATTATTTATGTGATTAAATTTTATATATATATATATATATATATATATATATATAAACCTACAAAAACTAGTATAGTTGACAAGTAAAGTATCTTATCCATTAGGAAATATAAAAGAAAGTGTGTGACCATGAAAACTAAAAACAAAAAAAATATAAAACTATGAATATAACATAGTGATGGTGATTGTGAGAAATGTAATAGAGAATGGTGATGAAAATAGTGGAAAAGGTGTGAAAGTGAGGAAATAGTGACAAATAAGATGAGGAACAATTGATAATGATGTTAGAGGGATCATACTATCCTAAATTGATTTAAAAAGTTTATATTCAATCTTCAAGTAAAAACAACTATGTCAATTCCTATAAATAAAATGTGTTGAATCACCCAACTATGATTAAATGATATCCATATCCTAATGAACTCTTATGAGAAAATGATTCTTTGATCAAAATTTAGAAAATGAAAAATTCAAAAATGAAGAAGAAAATCATCATTCTTTCCAAAATTTCAGTACCTTTGAAGTTTTGAAATTCACTAATGCCACTCTTTGGTATACATAAAAGTGTAATTGATATTCACACTATTAAAAAATTGGTCTTTAAAAGTTCTAGAAATAGCCTTTATCATCACTAGAAAATCACTGACAATGTGAATAATGTTAAAAGCCTGTGACTTTTATCAGCACTTAAAAACAAACGATAAAGGGGACATTTATCAGTGCTAATAAATGGTACCTTTATCGGTTCTTTTAAAAGTAGTGATAAAGGTACCATTTATTATCACTTTTATTTAGCACCAATAAAGGAATCCTTTATCATTACTTTTAATAGCACTAATAAAGGACTTTTTATCAGCACTGTAGAAGCACTGATAAATTATACCTTTATCACCACTTTTATAAGCATTGATAAATGTGTCATTTATCATCTCTTTTAAAATAAATAATAAATGTGTTCTTTATCATCACTTTTAAAAGTACTGATAAAGGGTCATACTACAGTGTGCTGTAACAGCACACCACAGCACCAGAAACACACCAGATATCAACAAAAACAAGTCCCAATACAGAATTTAATGAAATGAAATTTACAAAACAAATATCAGAATAAAAAAATACAATATTATAAACATTTAAAACATTGGTTTATACAGTTACATAAATACAAATTATGTAATACATTCAAAAACAATCTTAACTGTCAATGTTACCATGATTTCCATTGAATTTTTTTGTCGAACTGCCAACACTGCATGAGTAGCTTCAAATAAACCATGTCAACTCAAAAAAAAGAATCCACTTGTATAAGAAAACAATTATTACGAGTAATACTAAAAATAAATAAATAAAACATAAATATGAAATAATACATTAATTCTATGGATAATTATTTTATTGTGAAAATATCAAGATTAACTTTGTAATTGAGCAGAGGCAGTGGTATGCACTTCCTGTAAAGGCAATGGAGAGATATTAAAATAAAGTGATAATTGCAACACTATAGAGGTGAAAAGGTTTTGAGGAAGAAGAAGCATGAAAGTTGGACAGAGAACCCCAACTTGAAAAAAATAATTCACCTATATAAGAAAAAAATTATTAAGTGCGTAATACTAAAAAGAAATAAATTAAACATAAATATGAAACAATGTATTAATTATATGGAAAATGATTTTTTTTTTACAAACATCAAGATTACCTTTATGATTTAGCAGAGACAGCATCGTTGCTTTTCCTACAAAGGCATGACCCATGGAAACAATATTCTAAAATAAAAGAACTTTGCAAGGGATAATGAAAATTAAATCAATGTTTTATTATAGAATTTTTTTCTAAAATAGAGAAAGTATATAGAAACATTACCTTTACATATTTCAAAAGGGTTTTTTGGTCCAGATATAATCTAATAACAAAACTAAGGATTCTCTATGCACTTCACTACTATTGGTTAACTACCGCTTAGCATAGCATCTGACCAGAGCTTCCTACCTCGTATCCCTGTGATGCTCTCATCCCACACACACTCACCACCATCTCTATCACATCACCATTCATTATTCATTTTTCCTTCTCTTCTTGCACTCATTTACTACTTGTAAAGATGCATGATGCACGCAGCTATATGCATATAGTAAATGAGTGCAGGAAGAGAAGGAAAATTGAATGTTGAATGGTGATATAAAAGATATGGTGTCGAGCATGTGTGGGATGAGAGCATCACAGGGAAGCCAAGAAGTAATTTCAGGTCAGATGTTATTCTAAGTGATAGTTAAGTATAGTAGTGAAGTTCACATAGAATCCTTAGTTTTGTTATTAAATTTGTGAGTGATGCACATCCAATCTATGTTTTGGGTTAATTGATCACTGGATCCAAATAGACATCAATATTCTTCCAACACACTACATCAGTAGAAATAGTAGTAGAAATGATCAAAATATAGAATATAAATGAACCCACACACAAGGCACAAAGAGAAATTTCCAAAATAAAATATACATCTCCAAACAAGCACGATAGAAAGAGAAGAACTAATTCATGAAAGGCTAACTATTTAAAGACTAACATTCAAAAAACCAAAAATATTTGAACTAATAAAGGATAATTTAATAAAACTTTTATAATGAAAGATAAAATTACAACATCCACAAAAAAAATGAGTAAACTCCGAATGTCTTCACCCTAACACAGGAGAAAACAACTGAGACAATGTGTTTATGATTTTTTCACAACAACTCATCCAAAACGCTTCCTCTACCAACTTCTCAAAATGAAGATCCTTGGAGAAGAGGACTCGCTCCTTGATCTCTAGATGAATACCCCTAATGAAAAGAGAAGCTTTCAACAGATCATGTGACACCACCTCCAGAAAAAAGGAAACCAGCACTTTGAAGTGTTCAACATAAGCCTTCACCATCCGCTAACCTTACTGGACACTCATGAGATCTTCTATTTTCTTCATCTTCACCATCTCAGGTATAAACCATCAGATAAATAGGGACTTAAAATCTTCCCACATCATCCCAACTTGCATCATTGTTGGGGAAAACAACTCTCATTCCTTCAAAGTTGGACCCTCAAGTAGACCCAGAACAGCACAAACTTCCATAGATTTTGGAGTTCCAAACACTCTCAATACAAGATCAACTTCCTCAAGTAATTTCACTGCCTCTAACAAACCTCGATTGCCATAGAATATGGGAAGAAACTGAGGAGAACCAGAAATAGGGAGAGACCCACTAGAAACTTTAGGGACCTTTCTGGGCGGCATATTATGAATAAAACAAAAATCATAAAATTAGGTTTAGAATCAATTTGAAACACAATTAAAAGGAACATCTCGGGCTAAAAAACTAGATCACAAGCCAAATTTCATAACAAAACAAGAATTGTCTTTTTGAAAACCACTATTTCATTTTAAATTTCAAACCAACTTCTTATAAGGACACTTTTGACAACATAATAACCCACATTTTTTAATCAAATCCAATTCTGGAAATCATTTTTTTCCCTTTACAAAAACCATTTCAGAAAACTAAGGCAAGATGATCCACAAAACAGAGTATGCACATTGGCCACAATGGTTGAGGAATGAGTCAAAACCCACACTAATACAATATTTCTCATTAAATACTTTGCATAGTGGTCATCAATTATCTCTCATCATGATTCCATGATGTTAAACTACACAAATTCGTCCTAGAAGAAAGACATTATAATGAATAGTGTCTCTCATCCTATTTTCATGATGTTAAACTACAAAAATGCATCATGGCAGTAAGGCATTAAACTGCACACTGTATCTCATCCTGATTATAGGATATTAAACTACACAAATTCATTATAGAAGAAAGACGTTAAACGTTACAGCATCTCTCATCTTGGTTGCATGACATTAAACTGCACAAATTCATCCCAGTAATAGGAAGTTAAATTGAACAGTGTCTCTCATCCTAGTTGCATGAAGTTAAACTACATATATTAATCTTGTCAACAAGCCATTAAAATGCACAGAGGAGTTGTGCCAGCAGTGGCGAGGAGATGAGATGTAGGGTTCATCAAGGTTAAGAACAGCACAAAAATGAAAAATGTGGAACCAAAAAGATCAAAAAAATATATAGGAAAAGCAAAAAATAACATACATTAGATTATATCCTTGATTCGTTTGATGGATCGTAGTGGAGTCACACCGATAGCAAAGGAGTTCCATGAGAGCTTCAGAATCACGATGAGTGAGTACTAGTTCGGGTTTTTTTAAAAAGATTGAGAACACTTTTAACAACGCTTTCAAACAAGTGTTGATAAAGATATATTTTATTAGCATTAAAATGGTAAGTACTGATAAAAGAGATATTTATCAGTGCTAAAAAAGCACTGATAAATCTTGAGATTTATCAACATTCAGAAAGTACTGATAAAAACATCTTTATTAGCATTAATATTTTAGCGTTGATAAATATTAATCTTTATCAGCGATAAAATTTTATCATTGATAAAGGATTTATTTAAATAAATTTATTATAATTTTATAATTATTAAATATATATATTTATTTATTTATAATTATATGAATACGTATTTAAAAAATAATTATTATTTATTTATAATAATTATAAATTTATAAATTTATAAATATATTAAATATACATTTATAAATATATTTATTTATAAATATTCATTCACAAATATATTTTTAACATTATTAGTGGATATATAATCTTAAATACATGCATTTTAAAAATAAATGAAATTGAATAATTCAAAATGAGTGCAGTTTAAAAATATTGAAAAAATGGATAAGTTTTATTAATTAGATATAAATTATTAAAAAAATATGGATATATATATATATACTGAAGTAAAGATGAATACATATTGAAAATACTAAAATATAATAAATAAATATATATAAATAAATAATATAAAGTGATCAATTTCAAAAATAAAATAAAATAATAAAAAAATATTAAAAATTAATGCTCTAACTATAATAGTATTATAAATAAATAAATAAAATTGACCAATTAAAAACATAATATATTAAATTTATCATGTTAATAATGAAATTATAAAATATACTGAAATTTGAATAAATTACATAAATATTATGTGTATGTGTTTCTATATATTATGTAAATATATTTGTGTGTGTGTTTGCATATAAACTGCATTAATTACATATATGTGTTTGTGTGTGTTTGTGTGTGTGCGTGAAATCAATGTAACACACAACATTGGATATATATTAAATTGAAAAATAAAACAAGGTTAAAAATGAATAAGACATTAATATGTTTTTAATTAACATTTTATTAATTTAATATATATTTATATTTCATATATATTATTTATTACTATTTATAATTAATATATATATATATATAATACTTACTCATTTTTATTAATAATTTTTTCATTAATAATTTTTTAAATAATTTTGTAATTTATTCATTTTTAACATTTTTTCTTGATTATATATTCATTTATAAATCAACATTTAATATATACTATTTATCAATATTTATAATATAAATATTTATTTATTTATTTATTTATTTTATAAATAAATATTTAATTAATAAAATGTTTAATATTTTTCTTAATTTACTCATTTTAAATTTTTATTTGTTTAATTATTTCATTTTACATATCTATATATTTAATATATACTATTTAATAATTTTTTAAATTTATATATATGTTTATTCATTTTTAACAATAATTATTTAATTTATGAAATTGTTAAAAAAAATAATTTTATTTTCTGATCTTTTATCACCACTCATAAAGTGTTGATAAATGGTAACCTTTATCAGCGCTTTATTGTTAGCACTCATAAAGGGTAACTTTTATCAGTGTTAAAAATATAGCGCTGATAAAGGGCAACCTTTATCAACACTCTAAAAAAAGTGCTGATTAAGGTGAACATTTATCAGCACTAAAAATATTACGCTAATAAAGGGAAATCTTTATCAATGCTAAAAGAAAATGCTGATTAAGGTGAACTTTTATCAGTGCTAAAAAAAATTGTTGATAAAGGGTACCCTTTATCAACACTTTTTTTAGCGTTGATAAAAGTCCCCTTTCATTAGCGCTTATTTTAGCGCTGATAAAGATGGACTTTCTCATTGCATTTTCCTAGTGCTAATAAATGTCAGCACTTTTAAATGTCAGTTTTGTAGTAGTATCATTAATAACGAAACTAAGAACACCAAACAAAAGATCTCACTCACACAACTATGAAAACATGAGTTGAACAACTTAAAGGTATCAACTCATTTCCACCTGATTCCCCAAAAGACAATTAAGTACACATTTCTTTAGATTTCTTTGGCACATGTACATTATCCTCTCCAAATTGGCTCAGCATTAACAACCACCACTTGGTTCTCAACACCATTGTTAAAACCCAACACTGGAATCAGGGTTGGTTATGATGCAAGCCTCACAAGCCTCTGGTCTAGGGAAACACACAAGCAAGGAAAAAATATACAAAGGCAAGGGCATAGATTTTATCTTATTACTATAGCTCTCAATGAATTTAGGGAAAATTTATGATGTTGGTCTGGGGTAAGAGAATTTTTTGGGTCATTGCTGACTGGAATATTCGAACCCTCATATACATTCCATAAAACAATAAGTGTGCATCCTCATTCGAACCTGAAGCTGTAGGGATGGAAATATTAAAGTCCCTGGCTTCAACTCAAATAAATTGAATTTAGTTATGCTATCTTCATCAAATTCGTGTGAGTTTTGATATTAAAACCTGATGAGTTGAACTCCATCATCTCTGTCGGTGGACTCAACACCCCATTTGATTTCAGCTGCACAGAGGTCTGAACTTGGCTACGTCCTGATTTATATAAGATCTATCGGCTTCAATTACTTCGCAAGATAAATCTCAAAGTCCTTGTTAGGATTTGGTAGGCTCAACCGATTTCAATTCCAAACTCAGATTCATCTTCTTCAGCTTCAACTCGCCCTGTATTCATCTTCAGATATCTCACATTTTCTTTTATTTTCTTCAGCATCATTAGATTGGACTAGTTTTGAAAGGATATGTTTTCCATAAATCATCCTTTCATGTTAAACCATGGAAAACCATGGCTTCGATTTCGGGATCTCCTCTCATGATTTGAGGATGGAAAAGGAAAATGTATAATGAGAATTGAAGATACACTGCAATAAATTAAAGAAAAATAATTTCAAAATTAAAATAAACACTGCAAGAAAACTTCAAAAATGAACAGACTTTAAAAAAATAGATCCCTTTGAAAAATATTTTTAAATTAAACTGAGGTACTTCGGAAAATTTTCATTTCCAATATTTAAGGGAACAAATTTTGGACCCTTATTGAACATCCTATAGGTTTACTCATAATTGGAGTAACATGAGTTTTTAAAAACATATTTGATGAAAATGGAATTATTATTAGAAATAAAGTAAGAGTTATTGTTGAAGGAAATTATCACTAAAAAGGCATAGACTATGGATAAATTTTTCACCAGTAAATAGATTAGAATCTATTTGAATCTTATTAGTCTTTACAGCTCATCTAAACTTAACTTTATTTCAAATGGATTTGAAAATTGTTTTCCATAGTGGTCATGTTCAAAAAATAAGTTTATGTTGAACAACTTCCTGTTTTTAAAGATATTAAATTTCAAAACAAAGTATTCAAACTCACCAATGCACTCTATGGACTTTAATAAGAACCAATATCTTTTTATGATAGAATTACTAGATATGTGCTTCAAAATAATTTTGTTAAAGGAAGTTTTAATCTAACCCTTTTCGTGATGAAATTTTCAAAAGACCATTTTTTTAGATATATGTTGATGAAATAAAATTTTATTCAACTCAAAAATCTCTTTCTCATGGTTTTTCAGAACTTGTGAAAAATGAGTTTGAAATGAACATGATGTGAGAACATAAATTTTCCTTGGTTTTCAGGTTTTTCAAAAAACAGAAGTAAATATTTTAACTCAATATAAATATTTTAAATATATACTCAAACATTTTAGTTTTGAAAATGAATCTGAAATCAGTACTTCAGTAACAACTTCTATCAAACATAATCTTTATGAAACCAATAAATCATTGGATTGGAAAATTTATAAAAGTATGATTAGAAGTTTACTATATATTACTGTAATTCAAGCATACATGACATTTTTAGTGTGTTCATTTGGATATTTCAAGCTAATCCAAAAGAATCTCATTTGAATTCAGTAAACCACATTTTCCTTTACATTTAACGTACTTTAGAACTTTGATTATTTTATTATTCCATAAATGATTTTTCTATAAAAAGTAATTTTGATGTTGACATTAGAGCATGTATGTTAGATAGAAAATCTACTTCCAAAATATGTCATTTCTTAGGAGAGAATTTCTTCTCATGGTCCAGTAAGAAAAAAACTTTTTGTAGCACGTTCCACTACTGGAGAATAATATGGAGCAATCAGAAGTTATTGTGCACAGGTGTTATGAATCAAACACATACTCATAGATTTTTCTTTGATATTCACTCGAACTCTAATTTGTTGTCATAATACTAGTGTTATTTCATTGTCTATAAATACAATGCATCACTCACAATTAAAACCCATATATGTAAGACACCATTTCCTTAGATATCACACATAAAAAGAAGATATTATTCTTGAATTTATCATAATGGAAAATTAGCTTATTGATATTTTTAAAAACCTCTTAATTTCAATAGATTTGAATTTATTAAACAGGAGTTGTAAATGGTCTAATTTAAATTATTTTCAATCCACTTCTTGTTTCATCTATCTCCTTACATTAAAAACTTCTCTAAAATGGGGTAATTTTTTTTCTCTTTTTAAACTTATCAATTTTTGAAAAATTTATGTTTTAAAAACTTGTCTATTTTTTCAAACTTATATGTTCTTAAAACATATATGTTTTTTAATATTTACTGTTTATCATTTTTTTGTAAAATATTTAAATTTTTTGACAAATTTTTTATTGGACCATCCATAAAAGAGGAACATCATCCATTTTATTTGGAAGATAACTTTAAAGAGAATTAATATTTTCAACTATGTATTTTACTATTCCCTTTCTATTACTACTTAACATATGAGGAAATTTTTAAAATTCATAAAATTGTTTAATTACATTTTATAGTGGGTTTTTATTGCTTCTCAAAAAGTTAATTTTTCATTTCATATTCAGAAAAAATTTAAATCTCTTTTTTAAAAATATATATACATACTATGTTTTGACCTTTTATTTTTGTGTCAGGATTTTCAAAACCACACATATAATAAAGGAAATATTCTTGGATGATAGTAATCTTAAATTCCCATATAATAACTATAATATCAAGCTTTTTTTTTTGCATTTATTTTTATTTCTATCTTCGCTTTTATAAGATGAAATGTTTCTCATCAGAAGTATATTTTTAAGATTTTATTTGAACAAGATCAGAAAACCATTCGTGAAGCTTAAAGTTTTCCTTGCCAAAGTAGTGAGAGCATTAGATATAGATGAAGTTCTCTCTCTGATAATTGGATTAGGAAGTTGAATGTATGAAAATGAAAAATCATGTCTACTATTATATGTAGATTCCTAGTAAGATCCTTAACATTGGGGTATTAGGTAAAGTTGAACTTGAATTCACATTATAAGAAGATATTGTTAAATATAAAATCATGGTTGAAATAGAATTAATATAGAAAAACTAAATTATATAAAAAATGATAAAAGGATTTATCTTGAATATATAAAGTATTATATAAGTTTATAATCAACCAAAACATATGGTCATACAATTCTCAAATAGAATTAAATTTATAATTGCTGATTTTTTTATTTTTTCAATATTTCATCTAAAAAATCACAAAGGTGAAGAAATTTCAGGAAATTTTTTTCTATTGTGTATATTTACCATATATATTTGAATATTCACTTGATGTGATTGTTTTCATTTTCAAAAGGAAAGTACCCATTTTTTAATGAAGTTTGTTTCATTTTTATTTCAAAATGAAGGAGTTGAAATTCTGAAATTCTCTATCATGAATACTATAAGAAAATTTCTTTTTAATTTTAGTTCTTCTTTTCAAATTTTATTTTGTGCCTTATGTTTCCCAAAAAGGGGGATATTTTTTAGTCAATGACTCACTTATGTTCTTAATTTTTAAAAATAAAATGCACTTTATATGAAATTAATCTAACTTGAATTTTTGTTTAAGTTATTATGCTTAGGGAAAGTTACCTTCCAATATCTGAAATTTCATAGAACTAATACTACATAAATAAAATTAGGTGATAATAAGTTTAATTCAAGATTGCATCCATTATATTTAGAATCAATTTAATTGTGTTTATCTAGATCATTGGTGGATAAAGAAAAACGCTTAGTTCATCAATTGATGAAGAATATTTCGCATATATAGTTACATCTGACTTTGATTTTTTCAGAATTATGCCATTTGATTTTGTTACAAATTTTCCTATAAATAAATCCAAAACTAAAGAATATAATATGGATGATGAACATATGGATAAATCATTTTAAAATTCATTGTTTTATTTTATGTTTTTTAATTTATTGTTGCTTATATTGCTTTAGATCGATGCTATATTTTTCTTTATGAGTGTTTTCGTTAAGAGTTACCTTTATAAATTTTTCATTGTAAAGATATTAGTAATTTCCATTGTAATTGTTAT
Source organism: Viscum album (assembly GCA_963277665.1). NCBI lineage: Eukaryota > Viridiplantae > Streptophyta > Magnoliopsida > Santalales > Viscaceae > Viscum > Viscum album. The sequence continues at coordinate 1,741,885,569 of OY728155.1, forward strand.
TCTTTTAATCATGTATGAATGAGTGCTTCCAGGGATATAAATAAAGGGGAGTTTACTTTCATCTTAATCAAGGGATTCTGTGGAAGTGATCTACTACTGATAGGTTTAGTCGATAGATTCCAAGGATTAGAGGATACATCTTATGATAGGTATAAAATCTGGGATTCCTTATGATAGTTTTAAATTCATGTATACCTTGGTTCTAATTGACAGGTCTACCTTACACTTTGGTGTAAAAGTGTGGTTTTAATAATATCCATTTAAAGGGGTATTTTTTATATTAACTAATAATCTGTGTTTAGTTTTTTAATTTATGATATTTTAAATATTTTATCGATAATAGATAAAATATTGTTCACTTTTTTCAACTGTGGTGCTAAGTGTATTTCATATGGCTTATAATTTCATTACTTTGACTTTTGATTTGTTTGGTAATTTGAAGAATCATTCAAAATAATACTTGAAAAGAATGAAAATTATATTTTTTTAAACAACAATTCTTCCCCCTCCCCCCATGTTTTATTTTTTCCCAACATACCTTAGGAAAATAGTCATATATTGGATGGTTCCCATAGGTATAACTAATGCATAGATTATACTGAATGAAGAACATGTTTTATGTTTTACTTTTGGAATATCTAGAATATAGATGAGTCATAGTGTATTTTTTATAATATTTAACCATGAATTATACTAAAATCCTACATGAAATAATCATTCCCTAATATTTTACCAAAATCCATAGTGATAGATACCATCCCCAAAGGATTAGATAATAACCTTGTGATCAGTGACATCCTATCTCATGAACCATTTGGGAATCTATGTCAAGGTCATTACATGTAATACAGTACAAGGAATAATGGGGTACCAAAGGAATATTATAATATCCTCTATATTTACAATTTAAATCGAGGGTCATGGTTTGAAACAATAATCATCAAGACCCTATAAATATCTACTATCACTACTATGTAAATCCTTGGAAAGCTATCCACCGATATCGATTCTCTTATAGTCTAGAAATGGGTTTAATTATTTAATCTATCAATAAATAACAAAATAAAATCATTACCTTTTGAAGAAAAATGTAAACTAGTTAGAAAATCTATTAATACATCCTCTCACTTCCATTATGGTATATTTAAGGGTTATAATAAAACTGTAGGAATTCGATATTCAATTTTCACTTACACCAAATAAGACATATAGATACAAATTCTTATACCAACTTCTTCTTTCCAAGTCTCTAAAGATGCTTCTTCAATACATGATATGTTTTCCCAACACCTAGATGCACAACTCAAGGTGAGCTATGAAACACATAAATAATCTTCTATTGTATTATCTAAAGAACATACAACCTATCATGATACAATAATCAATGTTCCTAATCCTCTATCCAAACATCAAAACCTATCCATTAACTATATAATCTCTCTACACTTCAACCTCAAGGTCCCAAATATGACTCCTTTACCATTTAAAATAAACAATAAAAAACAATTATAATATATTTATATAACCACCATCATAGACCATGTCAAAGTCCAAATTTAATTTCATAATATTCCCTATAATCTTTCATTCATCGTTATCTTCTTGAGAAACATCACTATAATTCTTCATGATCAATTCATCAGTTTCCACATTGTCTTTCCTCGGATTATATGGAACCTCAAAATTTAAATCTTAGAGAAACTCCCCCTATCACTATTAATAATGATTCAAAACACTTTGTGATAATATAAATCATAATATCTAATGGTTATTAAAAATCAATAAGTGTTTTCTAAGTGTGTAAAATATCCAAAACATCAAATAAAATACAAAATCGATGAACTCAATATCAGGGGTTGTGTAGTTGTGTTCATAGGGACATAACTCTATGGGCTCATGAGAAATAATATCCCTCTCCTACATCAATATAAACTCTAAGTTGTGATTTAAAGAATCATAGTAAACCTAAAACATATCTCCTTCCGTAAGAAAGAAAATTATAGCTATGATAGTTATTTTTCATTTAGGAATTTAAATGTTGACTAAAACCACATCATCCAAAAGAATATTTGACCCTTATTAGTCAAAGAAGGTGAGGGTGATAAAATATATAAAAAATAATATATAAAACTTAAATAATATATAGAAAAATTAAAAAATATATCCATATTATTTAAATTATTAAACACTTCTCAAGAAACAAAAACCTTGATCTTAGATGGATCTACAACTACTCCTTACTGACAAATCACATATACATGAAAATGAACTATCCATACCAAAAAATTTCACTTCAAATTTTTTCCATAAAATAGATGTTGTTAAAGAACTCCCGAGACTTTCTATAGTTTTTTTGAATGTTCCTCGTAAATCCTCAATTAATGTAAATTATTTTCAATAAAAAGCATAATTTAATAGTCAAGATATGGAATGAACACCCAATTTATCTACCTTCTAAAAACTTTTGGGGAATTAGTAACTCCAAGGTGAACCACCATAAACTTGTAGTGACCCTAATGGAATTGAAATGTTGTATTAAGGTTATATTATTTTTTTATCCTCATTTGGTGATATCCTGATCATAAATCTATCTTCATGAACCTTATATACTCCACCAACTAATTAGATAATTCATTAACCCGTCACAAAGGTCATTGGTTCTTTATCATCAGTTGATTAAATCATTGTTAATCAATATATAACCTCAAAATTCTATCATTGTTCTTATAAAATAACATTATGCTCCTCATGAAGATACACTAATATGAATAAAACCACTATATATCATGTATTTAATCTAAATATACATCTTCTGAAGCTCAACTAGAATCAACCTATAATCAACCTTCAATATTGAATATATATCTGGATATAGATTTATATCAAACTCAATCATCATACTAGATCAAAAAGTATAAATATACTTATGGAATATAATAATAAAATTAGCTAACACGCTCAAGAATTCATTATCATACACCTTCGATGCACAAGGAATTAAACTCTTAAGTTGAGATATAATACTTTTAGATTTAATACATTAAAAACTATTATTTTAGTCCATTTCATTGATGAATACCACACAGTAACCACTAATATTAGAATAAACCACCAACCGATAGTAGAAATCAATACATACTTTCAAATAATGCAACTAATTCATGTCATGTATGGCATCATATGGTTGCATGAACAACAAGAGTAAATCCTAATAAAGGTGATCACTCCGCATTGCCAACACCACCCATGAACCACTAAATCTAACCTCAAATGATCTCCCATGGTAGTATGTGTCTCAATAGGTATTTGAAGACTTTATACAAACAACTCTAGCAAGGTTACCAATTAAATTATAACAAATTAATATGTTATAATATGATTAAATAAATATGGATTCAAGGGTCTAAAAGACACATATTTTACATTGAATTGCATCGAGTCCTCCCAAATTACCATACTACCCTACCTACCTACCTCCACCTTATCTATGATAATACACTCAACCTTGGGTGTGAGGAATATTCTTAGTATGTCCTTCATCTACTCTACACTATGTCAGAGGTCAATCAAGTCATGGTTGTTGTTACTATAGAATTGGTTAGGGAAGATACATAAGTTGATGGGGCGGCCTGCCCACAGTTACATTGTGCTCCATTATATGATGATATCCCATATATGAAGGTCACATAAACTGTTGATGTCCTTTGGTACAAAATGAATAAAATATGACATCACCACCCACACATAAGGTATGTCAAATAACCTCTTTAGGGAATCATAAAAAAGATATCTATGCTAATGTTCAAATATCATTGATAAATAGGTGATTCATCAGCCAACTCTACTTGAGATAATGATATGTAATTTTTAATCACTCACCACACCAGTCCATACCAAGGTCCTTTTAATGAACTCGGTCTTCCATAACACCTATTTATCTTTCAACATAGTAAATGTATTGAATTTATTTCAATTATAAAGTCACAATACTCCCTCAAAATGGTGATATTAAACTCCTCGTATTAATAACCAGACCCTTTTGGGTTAGTTTCGACTTAAATTTAGTGTTATAATCACATTTGTGATGTAATTTTAAGTTTAAAGGAGAGTTTGGGAGTTTTTGGAAATAAGTGAGATGAAAAAGAGAGGAGGAAGGATGTAGTAAGGCACCCAGTACCCTATGGATTGGTGGGGTACCATGGGTGCAGGTGGTAATGTATTGAATCACCAGGTACTTGGTGGCTTATATCAGGTGACTAGTAGACTCTTGGGATAAATAACTTTAAAAAAGATAATTTTTTCATTTAAAAGGCTTAATTTAATCCTAAAATAATAAGGGATTGGGATTCTCTATTCATTTTTATTCTTTGGGTTCTCTTTCAAGTACTCCTCTTCCCTCTACCCCCCTCCCCCCAGGATCCTTATTCATCCTTGGTTCTAGGGGATTCTAGTAGTCATGGAGGCTCTACTTCAATGAGGTAAGACATCATCTTCCTCTAAACTCCCTTCTTCTTTGTACTTATTTACAATAGAGGGGATATTCCATCTTACCTAGATTTTAGGGATTTTGGAATTCATCAAATAAATTGGGTTTCATCACATAATCCTTTTATAGGATCTTAGTATTTATAAACCTAAAATGAACTTATCATCTAGGATTATGGATTTAATATCCTTTGATGATAGTGGCTAAACCCTTATTCCCTTTTTTCTTAGGTTAGTTAAGTCAATTTTTGGTGGAATACAACTCCCTATAAAACTTTAAAGATGTGGATATATTTTTTTAGGTGTACCCCTTTTCATTCTCCTATTTCAATGTGATAGGTTGGAAATGACAAAAGTCTGAGTGAATATAATCAAAATAAATATTGTCTAAAGAAATTAAACTCTTTAATAATTTCCTTCATACTACTTAAAGGTTTTTTTGTTTCTATTTTATTCATGTACAATTTCAAGAAATATTTGGGTGACCATTATGTATTCCTTTACCATGTTGGTTTCTTAGACATTTTGTAGTTATTCTCTCATTATACATTAAAATTTAATGATTTATTTCCTTCTTTAGTTAATAGAATTGTTATATCTAGTAAGTTATATGTGTTTTTTTATGTATTTCAATGTATTCATATATATAAATCATCATTAATATGAATAAATGTTTTTCATTCAATTTGAGGACTATTTAAATTGGTAAAAGGGGTATATGAATGTTATTGTGAATTCTTATGTTGGTACATAATGAATTAGAGTAATATAGATGGTATGATCTCACAATTCATTAACTTTGTATACCTCTTTCCCCTCACCATGGGATAATATTTGGATATAACTCTAGTATACCGACTCCCCTTTCTTTGGAATGGTCTTATTACCTTACTCTTGTGTCTGTCATTGATTGGATGGGATGTTCTAAAATATTTCTCTACCTTTATCCTAAAAATAAAACCAAGATAATCCCAAAGAAGGTGCGTTTAGGTGAAGATCCTCTCCTTATATGGTGTTATTCTATTAAGTTATAAAAGTTATGTTTTAAAATTATATCAAGATTGTTATTATGTTGTGTCGTCTTTCACTCTTGTTATATGTTGTTTCTTTCATGAACTAGGGTTTAAGATATGTGAGTAAGGGTGGGGTGGTGACTAAATATTGGGTTTTTATACTCATTCCATGCATGTACCCCTACAAAATGCATGTAGAACTTCTTTTTAATTATCTAGGTAAGGGAAAGGTCCCCAAGCATGGGATCTAATCACATGAGGGAATAAATTTTGAGGAGATTCTTTTGGGATTTGATGGGTGGTCAAGAGGAATACAAAAGTATAGTCCATTGTATTTTCAAGGGAGTACTCACACATAGAATCACCACTATGTATATTTGGGTTTTTTAGTCTCTTAGTCTTTGTACATGGTTTGGATGATTTTAATCCCCTTCTGTATGGAGTTTCATGTTCACATCATGATTATGTCTTATTGTACTTTCTTATAATTTTTAGAAGATTCCATTATTAACTGATTAAACATTTATTCTAACCAATTACTAGGTTGGACATTACACTTATATGTGTGTTCCATGTCTAGATTTATATATCATTAAATGGGTTAAATCATCTCCCAATTGTTCATTTCTTAATCCATGACATTTACACAGGCCTTTGGTGATATAGAGGTGCACCTGAGGTGTTATGACAACATAATTCAGGTGTCACATGGTTGTTCAGGTCATAGAATTTACAAAAATGAAATTAGATCCCACACTAAAGGATAAATATTATAGTATTTGATATTATGTAGATGATAAGGCTGTAATGACTTGGGAAGTAACCCACAAATATTCTTTGACAACATAATTTTGGTTAAATTCGATGTTACTTGTGGTGGTCTATGAACTTTTCTCTCCTTTACATTTCTTTTAGTTAGTTTTAATCCTTGAACCTCATGTATCATGTTTGCCATCAGTAGGTAGGAACAAATAGGATAACATGAAATACCATGTGTTTCCCTATATTTTTCATACATAACTATCAGAGATAATTTCTGACTCATATTAACTAAAACATAAAAAAAAAAAAAAAAAGTTTATTCCTATATATTTATTATTAATTATTATGTTAATATGGATTTAAAATTGGTAATATGGTTATAAAATACTATTTATATATACTAATTATTTGATTCGTTTTTTCATTTTTAAATCATGTTTCATATATCATTACATTATGTTGAAAGCGTTTGTAAATTGATAAAAAGATAGGTGATAAAAATGGTAATATGATCATCTCTTGTTATATAGGAAGGGGATGATGAACATGCACTACTATTTCGACCTATGGTTGATCCCTAGGTCCTAGAGGGGCTCACTCAATTTCTCTATGCTATTGTCCAAGGTGTTCCTTGAAAGTAACAAACAACCTCTAATGTTATGAATGATTTCTAATTTCATCATCCTCTATCCTTATGAGGTAATTCATCTCCTCAAAAGTTCGAGGAGTGGATGGATTGAATTCACCATATATTTGAGAGCATAAAAACATTAGAGCAGCATCGGGTGTGGTTAGAAACCTTCATGATGGTAGGGATAGTTCATTGATGGTGTAATGTGATGTTTGAGGTAAATAAGGATTGATGAATTACTTGAAAGAATTTTCAAGAGATCTTTTTCTAGTAGTTTTACACAGACACCTTACATCATGTAAAGTCAGAGGGTTTTGTGAACCTTCAATAGGGATCGATGTCTATGATTTAATACTCTAAAAAATTCATGGATTTAATTAACTTCTACTCATACTTAATAATATATGTATAGTAAAAGGTTTTATGCTTCTATATGGGATTAAAATATCCATTAGAAAATCAGGTGATATTTTTCAACTTGATAAATTTATCTAAAGTGGTGAAGAACTCTATCCTTTCTGAGATCACATCTAAGGAATGATCGAGATTAGATGGATCACTCTTAGGCTAGTATATAAGTGATTCCTCTTCCAATGTTTATAATAAGTGATGATAATAGATGACCAAAAAAGGTTATCAATAAGAAATCCAAGGAAGTGGAGTACCTATATCACTATATTTTGGAATACCTCTTTTTTAGTTCCACCAATGTGAGTATACAAGGAATATCAAGTCGAATTGTACCTTTACTGTAAAGTGGGGTCACAATTATGGTCATTTTGGCCATATCTAAAGGATTTATTGATGCAGTTCATCTAAAATCATTAGACAACAATCTCAATACTCTCAATAATCATAGGACCAGACATTTACTCATTCTATCAATGGTTGTTGGATAGTATCTATGAGATCGGTTTAGGGAGGCCACATGGGAATCCAGGGCCAATTAGTTTCTATAAAATGGAATGTATAAGGATTTACGCATTATTTATAGTATGAGAGTTCATGTGGCATATATTTTATAGATCATTCTACTATAAAAAATGATGTGGGGCCTTCTATTGTTAGAGTTTCTATTTTAGTATCCTCTATATTATTTTTTGTTTTATTCAGTATAGGTTCTCTACATTCCTTTATTTTTGAGAAATCGGTTTCCCTTATTGATCTGAAAGTGGAGGTATCACCTATTTATATGAGCCTTAACAAACCATTAGGGAATAGAATAGAGATAACAAGAAATAGTTTATCTTATTATTTGGAGGTGGATTTGTATAGGAATCTATATGATATTATGGTTCTTAATATGAACCCTTTCAATGTTATTCTTTATATGGAATGGTTATTCAGTTTCAAGCTTGTATTAACTTTTATACTTGTAAAGTGCCATTTTCATATTCAAATGGTGTTTAATATACACACAATAGAAAATGGGAGTTTCAGGATGGTCAAACAAGTATTGGTCAAGGAAAAGTGGTGGTCATCGCTATCAAATGTATAGTATTATCCTTGGTGCAGTGGAAGTTTGAGGGCAATTATATTTACCTATGGTAGTGGATTTTTAACTCAATGTGTTCCCAAAAGAGTTTTCAAGATTTATGCTAGTGCAAGAGGTGGATTTCAGCATTGATCTTCTTCCTAGGACTAAAACTATCTCAATTATTTCATATCATATCTCCCTAACTGAATTGTGGGAATAAAAGATTCATCTAGAGGAAATGGAGGATAAATAATTCATTATACTAATAACTTCTTCTATGGGTGATTTGGTTCTTTTTTCTAAGAAAAATAATAGAATTCTACACCTTTCCGTAGACTATCATAAGTTAAACTAGGTAATGATATAAATTCACTTACTTCTACCCAGAATTGAATATCTATTTGGCTAATTAAAGGGACCAAGATGGTTTTCTAAAATATATTTTTGTTCAAGATATCATCAATTGCCTTTTAGGATATAATACCTTGTAAATTCTTATTTTCAAAATTGATATGGGCATTTTGATTTTATAATGATTCCTTTTGGGTTCACTAACACTCTATCCATATTCATTGTCTTAATGAATATCATTTTTCATACTTTAATAAATTCATTCATTGTGTTAATTTTAGATGATATCCTAGTCTATTCAAAATCCTAAAATGATCATTCTTGACTTCACCGCACTATCTTGGAGACTTTTAAATAACATCAGTTGTATGTTGAGAAATATAAATTCTCATTCTTGATCCAAGAAATCAAGTTCCCAAGGAATTTGATTTCTAAATCAGTCATATCTATGGATTTTGAAAAGGTAAATCAATTATGTCTTGGAATTTTCTTTCTAATGTATTCAAAATTAGGATCATCCTTGAGCTTCTGTGTTATCGTTGATTCATTTAGAATTTCATAAGATTGTATCTCCAATGACCAAACAAACTAAAAAGGGTAAAATATTCTTTTGGTAAAACTTGTGTGAAAAACATTATTAGATTTAAAGAAGAGGTTGATTACATCTCCAATTCATATCTAGCCTCATCTAGGTTAGGGGTTATAGGTTTACTATGATTCCACCTTAGATGTACTAGGTTTCATTCATGTGAAAGATCATCATGTAGTATAGTATGATTCTAGACATCTTCATCCTCATGAATAAAACTATGTAAATCGTGATTTATAATTAGATATAATTGTTCATGAATTACCAGAGTCAATATCTATTTTGAAAAAACCTTATGGTTTTTATAGACCATAAGATAATGAATTACATCTTCTTGAAATAGTAATTAAATCTTAGGAATTGCCACTAAGTGGAATACCTTTGAAGATTATTTTCACACATGCTATCAAATGATGTGTATTTTATCTAAGTGTGGCATAGTGGATGACCTAGGTTATTATCTTAAGGAGTAAGTACATTAATCAAACTAATAAGGTTTAACGAAATAATTAAAAATTAAAATGAGAAAAATGGTTGAGGGGGGATGTTTGAGTAGATTTTCATGAGAATAAATCAATAAAAAAATATTTGTTAATTTTTTTGATAAAGTGAAATCAACCAAACCCACCACATAAATTATTTATTTTTAATTATAATTAAAATTATTATTAATTTAAATAGGATCCCTGAATTTATTAACTCATGAAACTTATGATTATAAACATGACTATAATGAATGATAACATTTAAACCCTAGGCTAACTCTAGGATGAAAAATCACAAAACCCTACTTGAAGTGTCTCTACATTGGAAATGAAAATTATTTATTCATTGTTATTGGATTTTAACTCTAAAAATTGATTCCATGTTGTTTTGTATTACTGGTGAATATTTTTCTCTCACAATTTACAAATTAATTGACCTCACATGATATGTGATAATTATTTCATTTCTTGATCAATTGAAAACTCAAATAATATATTAAAATATAATTAATAATATGTATTTATGATATTTTATTAAAAATAATTAATTTAATATGGTGAAAATTAAATTGATTACTATGGAACTATGCTTACATAAGCATACGGGTCAACATAGGAATATTTTTCAAGTGAAATGGATTTAAAAGAGATAACCCTATTTTATTTCTAATCTTGTATTCCAACCCCCAAAAAGTTAAGGTTATAAGAATACAACTAAAATAATATAATTAAAACAAAATAGAAAAATAGTATTTATTATAAGAACAAAAACACTACAACATCAAAGATAAATAGAAGAGAATCTTAGTGGAGATCCTATCAGGAGATCTTCTCTCCAACAATGGTGTTGAGAAATGGAAATTCACCACTTCTTATCATATCAAAATCCTCTAATTCATGGAATACCCATTCAAAATGAGAAAAATACTCATTCGTAGAATGGAGGTGAGGGGAGGATTATAAGTGGTTACAAGTGTGAATGGAAAAATCATCCTAATAATTTAATCTAATTTTTATTGACTTTTTTTATATTAAAAATTCATAAACCATATATCCTTAAAGAATGATTGTTTTTCATAATTGGATCTTATAGTTACTATATAAATTCTAGCCTAATACAATCTCTAATAGAGAAGATATGGCCTAAAAAGTGAAGTAGTGTCCATGTTGACGAATCAAGTACAAATTTGACATCATGGACCATTTTCTCTCATAAAATTTGATATCTATAAAGAATATTCCAAATGAACATGATATCCTATAGAGTGTGGAATATTTTAATAAAAACTTTTGTAAAAATAAGACCTATAAAAATAGTTTTATTAAAAATACTAGAGTTTACATTAAAGTTTTAATAGTATAATTTTAGTAAAATTTTCAAATGTATGACCTAATCCAATATTTTCAATGAATAAACTTATTTAGCACAATTTTAGGAAAATATGTTAGTTATTATCAATAAATTATTTAATAAAAAAATTATTATCAACCCCCCCACACATATCCTTTTTCACTCCTAGGAAAAAACTACTATCTAATTCAAAATCTACACCAAAATAAAATGTTAGAAAATTTCTAGGATTATTTTCAATTTTAAACACATCATGGATCCTTTATGAAACAAATTATCTATTTATTTTTCTTTTCTGACATTCAAATTTCTTTAACATCATTCATTCGCCCATAGAACATGTTTCAGTGTACCTCAAAATAAATTTATGTCACTAATCTCTTAAGTGTAAAATATATGAAAAGTTATGCTCATCTCATAATCATTCATTTAAAACCATGGCTTTGGAAAAATTATAACTCTAGGAAAAATTGACCAATTTTTTTCCTGATAATTAATATTTTCATGTGTTTGCATTAAGGCTTGGGGTTGATGGGTAAACATTTAAAAATTAAGGTTATAAAGAGGAGGTTTTTCTCTTAGAATACAATGACTGATCACTCATTCAAAATAAGTTAGATTACTCACTTAGAGTACCCAAACATGAATCACCCAACTTGATTACCCCTTTCTAATAAAGTCTCACAAGTCATAATAAGTAAAGTGAAAGGAAATATTCTCCATCTTAATTTTTTTTCTCTATTTTTTCTCAATTTTTGAAATATTATTTTAGATAACTGGAAGGAAAATGTATACATTAAATGAATAGTGATTCTTTCCATTTTCTTTTGGTGAGGTTCAAGAGTCACATAAATTAATATAAAGAAGGATTTAATTTTAATTCTCATTTTTTTAAGAAGAAATAAATGAATTATATTGATTCATACATGACCTATGAACCTTACCACAAATTTCAATTCCTCTACACACTTTTATAAAATGTAACTCCTCCCAACACATTAATTAACCTATCCCCCCCCCCTCCAATTATTTTGAACTATTTTCATTCAAAATAAATAAATAGTGAGGTTAGGTAAGTAAAATAATAATTTAATTTGGAAAACATATAAGGAATTCCATGGATACTAGGGGATTACATTGGAAAATGTAAGGGAATGTCTAAAAAGTGGATAAAATAAGGCTTTTTCCAAATAAGTGCCCCAAACATAATAAAACATTTCTTTGTTCTCAAAATAATTGATAAAGGATAAAACCATGTTCAAAATGACAAAACCCAACATGAGTTCACTTAATAGTGAAAGGTACTATGAAGAATATAAAAAAATTGGTTTAGAGTACCTCTCTGGATAGAGAAATTAACATTGGCTAGTGATAATAAGGAAAGTGATTCAAAAATCCATTAAACTCGTAAGAATGTTTTAAAAATTCAAAATCTATAAAAATATTTCATATAAATTCTCATTTTATTTTTTTCCAAAAACTAAGGAATTTCCTCTCAATTAGCTTAGGTATGTAAAATGATTTGGTATATTTCATTTAAGTTCAAATTTTTTCAACTTTATTTAAATAAAATAAAACATGAAAATGTAAAAAAATAATAAAAAACACCCGAATAAAAATCCCATAGAATCTACCCAAAATGTTACCCCCTCCCCCACACTTAAAATTTTACACTGTCCTCAATGTAACCCTCAAAAATGATATATGATCATGAAATGAATAATTTTAAATTTAAAAAAATATCAAAAAAAATTAGTGGATTAGGGATGGTCTCATGTTATTAAGTGATAGTGGGGCCATGAAGTGTGATGACATTGAATTCATGTATGAGAATTACCTCAATTTATTACTTCAACCACTAACCATTGAAAATAAAGCTCTTTCTTTAGGCCTCTTGTGTTATCTCCACTACACCATAAGAAAAAAACAAGAGATAAAACATAAGGTATTACCCATCAATAATGTAACTTATCATATATAAACTTTAGTCACGAACTTTATAGAAGGACTTTATCTCCCTCATAGAATTCCCTCTTTTGTTTCAACCAGTTATCATATACTTTTTATCTCTCTTTTTAGAGCCTTGAGTTCTCATATGATAATAATCATATCACCTCAATATCATGAAATTTTAGTTTCCTTTGATATATTTCTTGGGTTAAATACATGTTTTATTTCATTTTCATGAAAAATTTCTAATTCTCATCCTTCATTTGGAGATGATATGCCTTCCCAAAGAAAATTTGATATGGTTTCATGTTAATGAGTGTCTTACACACCATATTATAAACCCAAATCACATCATTCAAGAAATTTATCCAATACTTTATAATTGGATGCATAATTTTCTCTAACATATTCTTAAACTACTGAATTGAAACTTCATAATAAACATTAATTTGGGGGTTTTAATGAGTCAATGTTTTGTATGTCACCCCATACTTCTGAAGTAGGGAATAAAAATTTCAGTTGAATTTTTTTTAACCATGTTCAATGATGATATCCTTTGGTATTCCAAACCTAAAATAATATAGGCCCTAAAAATCCACTATAACATGTGAATCATTAATCCCAGTGGTCTTGACCACCACCCATTTACTAACATAATAAAATAAAATTAGAATGTAAAATAAACTGAATTATCTAGGAAAAGGACCAATAAAATCAAGTTCTCGTATATAAAAAAAATATTGGTTATTGAGGCATCTCGTGTCTCCTAGAAATGTTTCCTGTTTGTTAGTATCATGATAATGACTTACTAAACACATGGTCATCATAAAACAATTTAGGCTAATATAATCCAGAGTCTAATAATTTTCTATATTTTTTTGGGGTCTAAAGTATCCATCATAATCAAGTGCATAATAGAAATGTAAAACAGACTAAAAATCATGATCAAGAATGTACCTTTTATTAACTTAGTCCCTACATATTCTCCAATGTTAGGGATCATCTCACTCATAAAACCTAGACTCACTCTTCAATTTTTCAAGTTAGTGTTTATTTAGATTTGTAGGTATTTCAATGGTGACTAGATAGTTAAATAAAGAAACATATGAAGGATGTAGACTTGAGAGTGTATAAATATTCTCATCATGAATTGTGTATTGAAGTTATACATGGTCTAAGATTCCATCCTCTAGTGTGGGAGTAATTATATTCATGGTGTATACCACCATATTCTCTAAACCCTTTTTATAATTTATCTCGATGTCTAAATTTTAAGAAAGGATCGTCCAATTGATAAGTTTTGGATTTTCATTTGGATTTTTCAAGAGGAACATCAGAGCTACATGCTTATAAAAAAGAACTAATTTATAGCCTAATAAAGAAGAATGGAATTTATCTAATGAAAATATTATAGAAAAAACTCGTTTTCCAATGGTGTGTAGTTTTTCTATGTCAAATACAATGTACTCAATTCATATATTATCACATGTGGACATACCTCCACCCACAGCTATAAGACTACTTCAACTGTGAAGTTTTAAGAACCACATATAAGCTTAAATGTAATCTCCCACCATGGAGGTTGTATGATTAGTGGATTAGTGAGATGATTCTTTAGATCATAAAATGATACCCTAAATAAATCATCAGAAATGAATTCAACATATTTTTAAAGAAATTTTGAAAAGGGTGTAGCAATCATATTGAAATATCTAATTAAACATTGATAAAAATAAGCATGCCCAAGGGAATATTGAACATCACACATGCCTGTAAGATATTAAAATAATGAAATAATTTCCAACTTTGATCTATCAACCTCTATGTAATTTTCTAAAACTACATGACCAAGTACAATTCCCTTCTATACCATGAAATGAAATTTTTCAAAATTTAATACTTATTTTTTCAATATATAGATGCAAAAAAGTTACCAAAAAATAGAAATACTAATCAAATGAAGATCCATATATAGTAAATTAATCCCTAAATACCTCTATATGGGTCTTAAGTAAATCAGAAATTATACTCACCATACATCTCTGAATGGTACCAAGGCATTACAATGTTAAAATATTCTCCTTCGGTAATAAAATGTACCAAACAAGAAAGTGAATTTCATATTCTCCTGGTCCCATTCTATAATGGTAACATGAAAATACCTAGATAAATCATCTAAGAAACAATAGTGTGACCTACCATAAAGTATCTAAAGCATCTGGTCAAGAAAGGGAAATGTTAAATGGTAATTATGAGTGGAATGATTCAATTTCATATAATTTATACACACTTTCCAACTATATTTCACTCTTGTAAAAACTAACTCATCTTTTTTAGTTTTTTCAATAGTGAAACTAGTTTTCTTTAGTACACCTAGAAAGGTATAACCCATCGAGAGTCAAAGATGGGATAAATGATACTTTATTCAAGTAATTTTTTCACTTTTTATAAATTATAATAGTGTGGGGTTAAGTATCCTTTGTGTCTACTTAACTAGTTTATCCCCATCCTCTCGAATAATCCTATGCATATAAATGAAGGGATTAATAACTGATATGTCTACTAAATTCCACCCAATTTCTCTAATATTATCCCTTAATAGATTTAAAATATATGTTTACTATTCAATAATGATATTCTCATAAATAAATTTAGGAAATTTTTTATTATTTAATAGGTATTAATATTTAAAATTTGGGGGTAATGGCTTAAGTTCTAGTTTGGGTGGGTGTTATATTTATATAAATTTCATGGTAACTGAGATATGTTTATAATATATTTTGGGATCAGAATATACATCATCAACATCCTTGAATAATACATGAAACTCACTCAAAAATTAAATATATGTGCTATAATTAGAAATTATCCACTACTGGAAATGTGGGTTATACCCACATCCCTATCCCAACGGTTTATACTAACCATTGGGATAGGGTATTTTAGTGTAGGCAATACCAATGGTTTTTAAAAAACTATTAGGATAGCTTACCTATGACAATACTTTTAAAAAAAAATTGGCATGGGGGTTCCCTAAATTCACTACATGGGTGCCCCTCCCCTCCTCCCATCCAAATGAAATATCAAGCGCTCCCTCCTCCCATCACAGTCCCTAATAGCACTCCCATCCTAATCCATAGAAGAACTCCCATTTGGATCTAATCCCAAGCTCACAATGATGTGAAACCCTTACCTCTGCCCATTCTGATCTAATAATGAGCCCTAGAAAAAGCAGAATTTGACTGACTTCTTAACCGGCCAAGAGATGATATTTCTTATTGATTTCATTTCATTATTCTTCAATATTAAATTAGTGGGTTCCAAATCATTGAGGTATTCTATAAACCATCCATTTTATTTTTATTTTTGTTCTAAAACACCACTGTAGATTTTTATTTTTGTGGGAATTAAATTTATTTTGATCATGTGGTTTGATTTAGGGTTTCTCATATTCGATTCATGTCTGTTTGGGTTATTTCAGACCAGTTTGGTTTATTTTTTGGTTTGTTCTATAAAATTTTGATTTGATTCTTTATTGTTTGTTATGCTTCATTTTGGATCTAGTTAGTTTACTCCAACCTCTATATTTCTATATTAAATTCATACAGTTTTAGAATTATTAGGTATAGAAATCCCCCTTGAAATATGAGATCTTAAAATTTTACTAAAGAAATTTTTAATTTTTTACTAGTTATGAATGGATTATGATTCATCATTCTGATTTCTCCCAACAGTGAACCCTAGGAGTGATTCTATATTCTTCCCCAGCTACAGTAAACCATTTTCAAGCTTCTCTTTTCATATGGTTTTTCTTTAACATCAAATCAGTGATTTCTAGATATGCCATTTATTATTCCCCTTGTTTAGTTTCACTAGACTTGTTTGTGGTTTCTATAAAAAAATAACTCACTATGTGTAGAGTGGTGATGAAAAAATATTTGTCCAAGATTTCTTTTGAAAGGGTCTTACTTCCACTTTCATACTAAGGATTTAGATTAATAGAGTCTAATATATATTTTATTAGTGAGATGATATGAGTATAGTTTGGGTGTGTGTGGGATAAGTGACATTTTTTTTGAATTTTGGGTCCTCTTTAGATTCTCATTTTGTGATTTTATTACAGAATTGCATTTGTTTTATTATTTTATTTTTTGGTCTTATTTAATGGATAATTTTAGTCATTATTGTAATGAAATTTATATTTTTAATCTTCATACCACCTTGATGACCTCTTTATATAATCCAACTTACACTCAACATATTAAATATTATTCTAGAGGAATGAATCTCTCTTATCCCAAACTTACACATCAAGATCTCATCACACTATCAGTGCCCAAGAAATAAACCAAATATAAAGATAATCCCGTACTTGAATGAACTCTCGATGTATGGTTATATTTTTATCTTCCAAGTGAACACTATAGAAATTATAAATTTTATAGATAAAGATAATTACATACTAGAATTATATTTTTTATGCATTGTATTCAATAATTTAACCAGCTAGATATCGTAATGTAACTCTTTCTTCTTTTAATTATATTCAAAAAACAAGGTCTATCATTCTCATACTCTAAACCATATTTTTAATTATATAACTCTTATTATTTTTATTTCCTATAATGTAAAACAAGTAACAGTGAATTATTTTCCTTCTTGGATCACCTTTATTCTTCTTCTCTCAAAATAAGATATGGTAGTAAAGCACACATTCTCTCTTAAAATTTTATTTTCAATTTTTTTCCACTCTCTCTCTATTTCCAAAACTGTTGTGTGCATTTTTAAAAACTTTCTCTAAGACTCTGACCCTTAATACAATATTTGGGATCAAGCTTATTTCCACTAATACTTAAATGTTAATCCATGTTTCCCACCCAGTTAAAGTGGTCAAAACATACCACTCTAAGTTGATTCAATTCCCTAGATCTTGATAAAAATATTATTATTTTTAAATGTAAACCAAATTTTCAGGTTATTCTAAAAATATCTAGATCATGGGACTATATGTATAATTATGGAATGATCATCCTCAAATTCACCCGGATTGAGGCATGATGTCCTTCTTCAAGTTGTGATGCTTAGTTAAACTCCAAATCTAAAAAATCAGGTAGAATATAAAATTAAAATTCCTTGAAGATTGGGGTGCAGTATTCTCATATCTCCTTCAAATATGGACTTGTTGTAGTGTGGTATTCTAGTTTCATTGTGAACTTATATTTTAGATTCCTCCAAGTTTTTAATCGATTCTTACAAATTTTTTATCCTCAAAATGAAACTATAATTTTACAATGTGACAATTTTTTACTCTTCTCAATGTCTCACATAACTATTGTGTGTCAGTATTAATTTGGAGTGATCTAATCCACATTCACATTCTAAAACCACACAAATTTATCATATGATCTTCACTACAACAAAACCTTCCTCTTCATAGTGAAATATAAATCATTGTGGTGTGATACTCAATCAATTACTCTTATATACATTGAGTTTATTATTAAAAATAAATGTTTGTATTTATCTTCACTCTTACATAGAATTTTTATACTCTTACACAAGACCAATTATAGAATTGTATCTTCCTTCATGATGTATCAAATCATCAATCACTCTGATTATTATTACATTGAATAGGATACAGTATATAATATAATATTATGATGTGGTCTATCTATAAGTAATATTATATAGAATATGATTATTATTATTATATGATCTTTGTTTATTCTTATGCATAACTTAATGTAGTGTGACAACAAGTTGTATGGTGAAATGCATCCTCCATCTCCAAAATTGTATGCTTACATAAAAACTAGTATGGTGTGAAAATCAATGTTGCAACATGTTGTGATATTTCTTTACCATGATTACCAATATCCTTTTCTAAATAAGTTTTGAGAGGATATTAGATAATGGTATGACCTTGTGAATTATATAAATGTGACATGATATATGATTTAACTTGAGATCATTTAAATATGGTATTGACTAACTTTCTTATCTCAACTTTATGAATGTGATCATGGTTGGTTGAATGAAAAATATATATTATAGTGATCCTATTATCAAGATATATAGTTGAATTAGTTTTTGAATGATAACCTAACCCTATGGTAGATTTAAAAGATGTAAATCACTTTTTCTCCTAGGTTCTCTCCTCTAAACCTTCATGCATATATTACACTCAATAAAAATGATACATAAACCCTTAAGTATACTTATAGTATAAATATCTACCACATTTTCACTAATAAAAAACAAATATAACTAACCAAATTGACTATAACCATATTGTACCTAGTTGAACTCAACCATATCAAATAACACCAAACAAAACCAAATAGAAATGATTTGAGCCAAAGTAAATAGAATCTATTTGAAATAAACTAACCCAATTTGAATCAAACTATTATAAATTGAAACAAATGAAATTGAACAAAACCATATGCACTTGAACTAAAAATACACAACCCCAATCGAATGAAACTAGACCAAATCAATAAAAACTTACCTAACCTAGCCTAACTTAAAAAAAATTAAATGAACTAAATTAAATTTAATTAACCAAAAAAATACTAAATTTAATCAAATGAACCTGAACCATGACAAATTGAAGGGTAGATTCACTAAGGCATCTATCTAAAGGTCCTTTATTCCTCATCAATTTATTCAATCAATTACATCTCATTTAAATAACACCCCTAGGTGTTTATATTTCATAAGAAACATTTTCATAAATATATCCTTGACCCTTTATGGATTTGGAACATTATTACTCATTGATATAATAGAATTCAATATCATGGTTTTATATTTATATTATTTTGTTATATATATAGTTTTTTGATGACTTTTATATTATGATTCTTATATAGACTAGTGTATCAATTATGGTTTCATATAAAGTGAACAATTTTCATGTCCTTAAAAAAATTATTTAACTTCAATCTTATTCCATTGCTCTTATAATATGATATATAACATTTTTTTTAAAGAATGGATAGAATTTGGATGTATGGAGCTGATTGAATCTTAAGATATTTTCAAAGCAAGTTGGAGATCTTTTAGATTTATCATTTAAGAATTCTTCAAATAATGGTAACATACACTTCCCATGTTATAATTATGTTGGAATACCTTTTTTAAGTCATGAAGAAGTTATCTACTGTATAAAAAAATATGGTTTTCAAACAAACTACTATGTGTGGTATCACAATGGGGAGAAATTGAAATCTCAAAATGTTCATGATCCGAATGAGAGGATTGGATTGGATAATTTCTTAGAGACTAGTTTCTATTTATTCATCATCATGAGAAGGAGGGGATGACTATCTAAGAAGACTTTGATACGAGCACAAATTATGCATGTGATGAAAATGATGATGTTGAAAGGGTGAAAAAATGAATGATGCTACCATGACTCCAGTATATCAGTAATGTGGTAAAATGAAGAAGCTGTAATTTTTAATCTGATTATTTATTGGGAAAATAATGTATGGGATTTCTAATACTTATATTGATTATATTCTTACCTTTTTGAAGTACTTTATTCCAGATGATGAATGTATTCACTCAAACCATTTTATATCATATAATTTAGTAGAGGAACTTTGATTTTCAATAAACAAAATTCATGATTGCCTAAAATATTACAGCTTATTCTAGGAGGAAAATACTGAATGAAATCATTGTATAAAATTTGGCACATCCCAATGGAATCCAAAAGCTAATGGAACACCATCTCATGTTCCATAAAAAGTAATGTAACACTTTTCATTGATCCCTAGACTCTAGAATATTTTAATGTATGATGAAATATCAATAAAAATGTGATGGCATGATATTGAGATAAAAAATAATAATGATGAGTTGGTTCACCCTGCAGATGGATTTTCATGGTAGGTATTTGATGCTCGATATACCGATTTCACAATTGATGTGCATAATGTGAGGTTGGGTCTTTAATGTTATAGTTTTAATCTTTTTAGTAAGAATATTACTTCTCAGAGCACATGTCCAGTCTTCATAAACATTTATAACCTTCCTACATGGATGTGTATGAAAAAATATTTCAATTTCATGAGTATACTCATATCTGGACCTTCTGATCCTAACAATGATATATATGTATACATGAAACCTTTAATAAAGCAGTTGTGGGATCTTTGGAATGTGGTTGTGTGCATATATAATGCATGTTTGAAAGACATATTTCATATGTGTGTTGCTCTTATGTAAATGTTCAATGATTTTCCTACCTATGAAATAATGTCTGGATGGAACAAGGAGGTAAAACTATCATGTCCTATTTGTATGAAGAATACACAATACAGAATACTGAAATATCACTATAGTTTCAGTTTTAAAGGTCATCGACGATTCTTTCCAATGGACCATCCATATAGGAATAATCATTGAAGATTTGAAAATACCATAGAGATTGAAGATCCACCTCTACATATTTCTAGAACTAATATACTTAATGAATTTCAAGATTTTATTTTTTCATTCAGGAAGGGTTGGTTAAAATCTAGAAAGAGGAAGAATGT
Organism: Viscum album; assembly: GCA_963277665.1. Classification (NCBI taxonomy): domain Eukaryota; kingdom Viridiplantae; phylum Streptophyta; class Magnoliopsida; order Santalales; family Viscaceae; genus Viscum; species Viscum album. The sequence goes on from OY728155.1 coordinate 1,741,907,215, forward strand.
TTCCATCATAACCTATTAAAATTAGAAGAATATAAGTATCTTCTTTGAGTTTCCTTATTGGTCAACCAATTTATTATGTCATTTCTTAGACATAACGCACATTAAAAAGAATATATGTTAAATCTTGCATTCAATTCTTCTAAATGTTAAGGGAAATAAAAAATATGATTTATGATCTCAGTGTGACTTGGTGGATTGTGGGATCAAACTAGAATTGCATCCTATGTGTATCAGTGAAAATAAATGGAAAGTTCTGTGTGCTTCTTATGTGATGACACCTGAAAAAAATATTATATAATACTAGATACTATTAAAGTTACTAATGGATATTCAATAAAAATATCAAAATGGGTCAATAGAAGAGAGTTAAAGATGAAATATTTGAAAACTCATGATTATCACATCCTTCTGCATGAGTTGATTCTAATAGAAATCCATCATCTTATGTCCAATAATGTAAGGGTTTTATTTATTCAGTTGTACAATTTATTTATAGATCTTTGTACTAAGAAGTTGTTGAATTATTTCTTGTAAAAAATGTTGGCATAGGCACCATTAATTTTGTGTGAGTAAGAGAAAATATTTCCTCCATCATTTTTCACATGCATGTTGCATCTAACTATCCATCTTTTAACTAAAATACTTTAAAGAGGACCTATTTCTTTTATATATAGGTATCCAATTAAAAGAAACATGTTCACATTGATGTATTATGTCCATAATATAAATCAACCCAATGGTTCTATCGTGAAAGGTTACTTGGCTCAAGAATGTACATATTTCTGTTCAATGTATTTTTCTGGTCTAACTATGAGACAGAATAGACCAATGAGAAATGAAGAAGAATAGTATGATAAAATTGAACCTAGTTTTACATCACTTCAAAAAATAAGGGGAATTCTTGGATCATATACATTGGTTGTATTAAGCCTTAAAGAGCGTGATATGGCACATCGCACAGTTTTGTTTAATTGTGATTTGTTTGATGACTACATCAAGTAAGTGAATTGAAAATATATATCTTATGTCATATCATGTAATTTTACATATTTGTTAAACTATTTCTAGTTTTTCAGCAAGTAACATAAAAAATGATAAATAGAAATCATCATTCTTTATCTTTGAGAATAAGAGAGACTTTTCATAGAAAAGAGTTTTCTTCTTGGTTGAAATTGAAGGTAGAAATATTACTATAATAAATTAATAAAATCATTATTTAATTAATTTTAATTTTCATTTATATTTCAGGTATTTATTTTTTTCTTTTGACTCTAGATCTAAGGAAATGAGATCTTTGGATTTTGGTCCTAATTTCATTTTTCATGAATGTAAATCAATTGTGATCAATGGGTACATATTTATTATCACTCAATGAGAAAAGAATATGTGAACACAACATGAATTTTCTATGAAAAATACCACAATAGAATGTTATTCCAGTGAATTGGATAGTATACCTTGATTTGAAAATGTATCTTATTATAGAGTCATTGAGAAAATACTAATATTGGATTATTACTCTCATGGTCGAGTCACTATGATGAAATGATAGTGGTTTGATTCGATGACAAGGAATGACACATTTATTGATGATTTTGGATTTCGAGTTATTGAAATGAATCGCACACTTGCTACTGATGAACTATATATATTGGAATCAATGGAGAAATGAGTTTTTTAAGTCAAAGATCATCTTAGACCTAAAATTTATATAATTTTTTAAGTAATCCCAAGAAATATTTTTTATGATGGTGATGGTGGAATTGACACCATCCCTTCTCCCATTATACCTAATCCATTTATTAGTTATGATGAATCCAATACTTCAGTCATCAGATTTGATTATGAACCTAAAGTTGTGGTGGGAAATATATAGAATCATCCATTTATATTCTCAGTTATTTTGTTTTAGCTCGACTTGGGTTGTTAAGGTTGGTGCTATACAAATTGATTTACTATTGATTACAAAAAAAATTTATCCAAATTGAACTTCATGTTCACTTTAAATATTTATGGATTTCTAATTAATTCCATATTTGTTTTCAAATTCTAGAAATGAAAAACATTAAGGAGATACGAAGAAAAAGGATGACATATAACAATTGAAGAAAGAGTGATATGGGTGTCCCTCCTTTTGTGCATGTTGTTAATATTTCCTTTCAAAAATATATAAAAATAACATATAATGTCATGTGATTAATTTTGTTTTTTAACTTTTAATCAGGATTCTCCACCCAGGTGCTAGTTATTCTCTGACTAGACTAGTGGTTCTAGTGCTCAGGCTGACGATATGAGGGGGTGGTACTAGAGCTAGGCACTCCAGTTGGCATACCCAATCACACCTTGTCCCTCCCCCTCACATACCATCTTCCACACCTTCTAATATTGTAGTGTCATTAGATAAACCTGGTATATTTAGGTCGCCCATGTTTTCACCACCATTTTCATCTAAGTCTCCTTTCAAATATTTCTCGTATCTGATGATGATTCCTACTCCTCATACATATTATGCATTTTCATAGCCATTTATGTTATCTTCTTTTCCTTCTAATTCCTTCTTCATGGGCTTCTACATTCTTGCTTATTTGACTACTTCTCTGACACATTCTATGTTTGGGTAGCATAGACTAGGACCCACTCCATATGTATATATTGATGTTCCTTTAGTGCCTAGGGATCTAGCGATTCCCACTGATCAGACTTACTAGGGTATATTTATAGAACCATAGTAAAAAATACAATAATTTATTTTCATTATACTATGTATTGATATAATATTTATTTTTCTTCTTTAATAGTTGGATCTTCTGATAAGTGGTGTGGGTGTACACGTATGTGTGTAGTGTGGAACCGCTGTATGTAGTTGATGGTGGAGTATAATGATGAAAACCAAATGATTGAAAAAACAGGGTGAAAATGTAGGAGTTTTTTAGCGACGCTTGCCAAATACTCTAACATCATTTTTGTCAGTCCACTCTCTTGGATACACCTGTCAAATGAAGTAAAGGATAATACTTGGACACAAATATGGGTAAAAAAATCATTGGATTTAATATTATATTATTATTGTATTTATATGAATTAATATTTTGGTACTAACTTTGTTTTAATTTTCTCGATGGTGAGGCTGCGAGGCCAGCATGTCTCATGGAATTAGGTGAGCTATGGGGAGGCTATAAGCAAGAGTTTTATGGTGGATATAATTCTAGATTTGGAATAGATTTAGAGGCTACACCTCTCATGGATGATTGTTTAGTATAATATTATCAGGAAATGATTTCTCATTGGATGAGTACCAAGTTCAAGTTATTAATAAAATTTTAGTTTTTTAAATGAAAATTACCATGATTTTTATTAATAATTTCTTTTGTATTATTGAAAATTATTTTTTAGGAATCATCAAGATGAAATAAAAAAACAAGGATGATACAAAATACCTCCACACTTTGGGGAGGTCTGCGATTTCGGATCATGAGGGAAAGTAGGTATGAAACCCATTTATAATTTTTCTTTAGGAATTTCACTTTATTTTGTTTCATCCATATTTCATTCCATTTCTAATTGGGATAGATAAATGATAATGTATTCTTTAGTTTATTATTGAAAGTATTTAGTGTGTACTGAAATTTTAGGATTAGTATTGTTATGTTTGTGAGTATGTCATGAACCTATACAACCATTGATCATTTTATTAAATGTCCATTCTTTTAATAGGAAAGGGCACTAAAATAATGGAGTCACTTCCCTTTAAAATGTTTAGGGATAGAATCATTATTCCTTAGGGTATGAAACAAAATTCATGCAAATATACTAACATTTTATATAAATATTAATGTACAAAAATTAAATTATAGAAGAGAAAGATACTTAGTAATGAAAAGTGAGAATACTATAAACAGTGATGTAGTAAATCAGTCACGTGATTTTTGAAACAACCATTAGGTTTATGAGAAACATTATAATTAATAAACATAAAAAATTAATCAACTGAATATTTAGAACTAAAATCTTTATCCAGTTTAACTGGTTCCAATCACACCATGTTATCTCATGACATTAAAACCATGATCTATGTGGTGTAGACCAATTAGAACACATAATTGGTCATATGTTATTATAAAGAACCAAATTTCACACTTGAATATATGATCATTTTAAAAAAAATATACTTAAAATGCTATATATTTGATAAATATAATTCCAACCTATACATAAATCTCTTCCAATGGTAATAATACTAAATACACAATACACATGGTAGAGGAACACTCATCCCACACACTAATAATCATTGAAGGATGCTATAAAGTAAATAAAGATTCTATATATCACACCCTTGAAAAAATTATACATATCTTATTGAGATCATTATTCTAAAGTAATTATTTGGCTTGTTATAATTCTTTGTTTGAGGAGGAACATGATATTAACTATCCTTTAGATCTTTATAAAGACACAATTAGAAAAAAAAACCATGAAAAGGCATTCTTTTAGTCATGATTTGGATCACAGTAATAGAATGAGGGGTTCCAAATAAAATTAGGACCTCATTTGAAGGAGAAAAAAAAATTAAATTCTATCATTAAATCAAAACAACTCAATTAATACATTTAAAATCTCAAAATTATTGTTTAGGGAATGAAATGTGTATTATTAAATCATACCAAAAGATAAATCCTTTATGTTATAGTCATGATTAGAGTGTTGATAACCCATTCATGAATATTCCTTTATGTTGTAGTATTACATGTTCATATTATCATTAATTATGGTGATCACACATCCTCCTTATTATTGATTATTGTGATGACCTGTTAACTTATATATATGTTATATCTATTGATAACACATTCATTGATACTTATTTATAATTCATTTACCATATGTTTTTATTTTCATATTCATTTAGAATTAATATCCATTTGATTTTAGTTATAAAACTCATTACTATTAAACTATTTTAAATTATGGTTTTTTACATTCAATGTCATTGTAGAGGGAGGTTTGAATATTGAAGGACCTATGCCTCAAGAAAAATTGTTTTGATCATGCAGAAAGAAAAAATATGGAATCATGGTAAAAAAACCAATACAGTAGCAGATTTAAGTTTTACTTTGTTGATTTAAAATTTTAATATGTATTTTGTAACTTAATATTCTATTTATATTTGTAATAGTGTGCTTTGGAGGCCCTTGATTCCCAAGAACCTAAAAACTTTGGTCCAAAAATTAACTTACATCAAGTTTTGGGAGATGAGCACCATGGTAGAGTACGTTGTCGACTAAAGAAGAGTATTTTCCTGAAGAGGTATTGGACCACTTTAGGTAAAAGTTATGGTATCACCGAGATGGAAAAGGCTAATGAAAAGGTGGTATAAGCTAAGGCTAAGGCAGAAAAGGCTGAAAAAATGTTCATACAGGTGGAAGAACGGAATCAAAGGGAAAATGCTAAATTTATGAAACTGATGGAAGTTTTATGTCCATCACTTCCACCAAAGATCATCACAGATTGTGATGAATATATTTCTATGATGCGTATGTTATATAGTGCACTGAGTATTAGTCCTAGTGGTGGTCAGGATGATGATGTTCCTAGCGATGTTGATGGTAAGGATGTTGGTGAGGAAGAGGTCAAGGATGATGGGAGGAAGATGGAAAGGATGAGTCTGAGGATGAGGATAAGGCTAAGTATGAGGATGAGGCCAAGGATAAGGGTGAAAATAATGATGATGATGAGGGGAAGATTGATCCTTTACATTTTTTATAGATATTTATGTCATTTGATGTTTGATGATTTGTTCTGAATGAATATATGTGATGTTTTATATGTTTGTTATCACTAGTTAAATGCATCAATTGATTTACTATGTTATAATTATTTGTGTATTGGTTTGTAAATATTTTAGGATGCTATATTAGTTTCATTGTAGGTTCTGTTGTTTGGAGGTTCTGTTTTCATTGTTTGTGGGTTCTATTTGTTGAGTATGTTCTTTTTCTTGTTGGTTACATTGTAGGTTCTGCAGGTTCTGTGGGCAGGGAGGGACTAATACTGACTAGGAATTGCGGGGGGGGGGGGTTATACCAATGATTTTATAACCATTGGTATAGCCTTAAACCAATGGTTCACTAGGAACTATTGGTTAAAATGGCATTCAGATCACCTTATACCAATAGTTCACTAAGAACTGTTGGTATAGTAATTTCCCAATAGAACTATAGCCAATGGTTTAGAGAACCATTGGTATAGGATATACCAATGGTTCTCCAGCCTATAACAATGGTTTTGAACCATTGGTGTAACCTTCCATTCCATAAATTATCCTCGAATCTGAATCAAATTCTAAAAAAGAATAATAATAGAGAGTTGTTTGATCATGAGAAATGGGTTTGAAAAAAGGGTGTGGAAATATTTTGAGACATCAAACCTAACTTAATACTCTAAATCACCCTAATCATTGAATGAAACCCATTTGAAAAGTAATGAAAATCAAAATTTTGGACAATCTTTATAAGATGATTTATAATGGGAGATGAAGAAAGTAAAATGGTCTTCTGTGGGTTTCTTCATGGAGTTTAAAATATAAAATCCTATAATATAAATATTAAACTTCATATATTGTGTTCCCTCATGTGATTTTATAATTTTATTAGAAGTTTTGATGTAGGTTCTTACAAGAATAATGGGTTCATGGGAACTTACCTGATCATCCTCCATATCCATCAGATAAAAATCAACAAGAAAGATTATATTTCTCACCTAAACAAGTATATCCCTACGGACTCCTTTTAGGTATATTATTTTTCTATTTTCTAAATGCACCACTACACTCATTGTCTTCATCCATATAACCTATAAGGAAGGGAAAATAGATTATGGAATGAAATTAATGGAACTATACAAATCATATAAAGCATCATAGAAATGAAACTCCATTATGGTGTGATGTATAGTGAATGCCTTGGGTTATTGACACTTTATAAGTGTTCCTAAGGTGCATGTGATGAGTGTATACACTTTCCTCCCAAGTTTGATCCAATTATTTCCCTTTATCCCTCTTATATTAGTATATATTTCATTCAATAACTTGGAATACCTTGTAATTTTCTTGATTTATTTAAGTAGAGTGGTGTTGTTCTCAACACGCTTGAATGTATCCAAAACCTATTTTTGAAATTTATCTTAAACCATATTCTTTGTTTATAAAACTATAATTAGAAATCGAAGGGTGTATAATAAAAATCATAAATCTTCTAGTTACCTTTTCCTTTATCCTTCGGCTTTTCATTTATTGATATTAAATGGGGTTTCTATAAAGATGAGGTGAATCCCATTCGACAGATTAGAGTATATGTATAAGTTATTTTCTTACCACTTCTCAATTTTTTGGAACTAATATTACCCTTAGGGTTTAGAGTAGTTTAGGAAGGAATATTTTCAGATTTCATGCATACAAGTAAATAGAGGGCAGTGTAAATCTAGCACATTTGCATCTTCAGCTCTCAGAAATCTATACCTTGACTCTTCAACTCATTATATTGACTAAGAACAATTTATTTCAAAATATAATTGGTATTAGAATATATATTTGGTTAGGAAGACCCTTTTTTATTGGATTGTGGATTATTGGACATCAAATCTCTTTTGGGGTTGTTGAATACCCAGTTTATATACCACTCTAAGGCATTCCAACTCTCAGAACCTCATTCTGAGTCTTAATTCAATATTTGAGCCATCCTATGATGAAATTCAAATTCCTTCAGAAATTTTCGATTTGTCTGGACATGGGATATTACAACCTCCCCACCATAGTACTCATCATACTCAAGAAGTCTAGGTGGTTAGTCATTTGCACCACCCAACCTATATCAGTGGCCACATTTTGACCATCAACCTCATTATAATTTCCGTAGCCTGAAACACTACCAAGACACAAATTCCAACTCAAGGCCCTCAACTGACAAAAACTCTAAGCTAACACTTATTGTCAAAACCAAAACACCAAGATGGCACCTAACTAATCCCATCCAAAGAAAACATTTATTAAAAAATCACCCAATCAACCATCAATTTATGGTTCTCCCCACCATAATATTTGGCTTATAACCACCAACATTCGATACTTAACACTATTTTCATTAGGAATTACCAACTAAATTTAAAATCATGCTCCCACCAAGCACTAAACACAATTCTCAACTTAACATTCTCCAACACCCACCAGTATTCCAATCATCATTGGCACCAATCCTCATCATTTAAAACCAACCGAAGTGGACCCATCCCCACCATTTGTGCCCAAATAGAGAATAACCTAGCTTTTCCTCAAAATCCCAACTTAAACCCAAAACACACCCATCATTCCCAAATGACACATTAGAAGTAGCTTACAAACTTCCACACCCACATTGTGCGCTAACACCAATCAAACTATCCTCGACCAACTCATGCCAAAATGCCCGGCTCCAACTATCATTCTATCACCATCTCATATGATCATTATGCTCTCATACTTAGACACATTCCACAACCACCCAAACATACCCACTAAATTACATACCCAAATTACTTTCCAGAACCACCTAAAGCCTAAATCCAATGCTCATCTTGATCATCCATCACCACTGATCTCTCATTGTAGTATTCCCTATGGAATTTAAGTACTCACCGTAATAGTTTTTTTCATTAACATCACAATGTAATTGTGACCGATCCACGAACAATTCCACAACCCATGACCCATCCAACATAAGGGTCATATATCTATAACTGATACATCACTCCCCACCATAGGAGTGTCTTCATCACCGACTCACCCAAACAACTCCAACCCCTTCAGCCCATGTCCCAACCACTATTAAGCCATGAATAGGACATGGCCATCTCATCTGCACTTGAGAGACCAAATGAATATCAACTATCACCTATCCCGACATCTGAGAATGACCCTCATGGTATCCATCAACATATGTTCCACCTTGAGGACCTCACCCACAAATAGTCGATGGTGCACTTACCAACATGTGGATCCACATACACCACTCCATGAGCATAAACTCCAAGAGATTCCCTATCCAACCAAAAGTCATTAGGGTAGCTATCACCTATCCCGACATCTGAGAATGACCCCCATGGTATCCATCAACATATGTTCCACCTTGAGGACCTCACCCACAAATAGTTGATGGTGCAATTCCAAACATGTGGATCCACATACACCACTCCATGAGCATAAACTCCAAGAAGTTCCCTATTCGACCAAAATACATTAGGGTAGCTATGCATATAGGTTGAGATCTCTCATCATAATCATAATGATTTCAAGGTATTGGGCATGATTGTCACTAAATAAGAGTATGATAAGATGTCTTCAATGAACATCACTATAACCCATCCATTTTTTATGTCACCTCTATCTGTAGGGACATGTCAAACCCATCCAAAGGTCTCAGGCAACCCTACCCATAAGTGTATCATCACAGTCACTTCATTTCTCAGCCCACTTATGACTGCCTACTCTACTCATTCACCTCGGGCGTACACTCTCATAACGTTTTATCCACAAACCCAATCGACACAGCATGTCATCATCAACTCATGCCTCCAAGATCCCATAAGCACTTAACTATTACACACACTCTTGTGTGACCCCACCACCAAACCATATTCTGACTCTAATGAGTCAAGATTTACCAAACCTTGGCTCACAAGCCCTATCCACTGGCCATGCCTCTTCTGCATTCCCATATCACCCAACAAAGAGCACACTTGGTACTTTACAAAATATAAAGAAACTCATTGAACCAAAACCACATTTCTAAAGACACATCTAGAGCTAACCGATCTAGGCACAAAACTAGTCCCTACCTTAAAAACCACATGTTCCACTGTCGCACTAGAACTCCAAGTAAATCTTGTCTCAATAAAACTTGACACCTCCATGTGACTCATAACAAAAACAAACTCACAAATGCGGTCTCCACCCAAAGAAAACCTTCACTTTTGATCTATCCCAAAACAACCAGACACATCCTACCTACATAAGGGTCACCCGAACAAGGAACCCAAACAAGCCTACCTCTTTAGAAACCAACCACAAGGTTGAAACACTAGAACTCAGGTTCTTATTCTCAAAACGAAAGGCCCGCTAAGCACCTAAACATCCTATTAGGTTTCACCTATCATGATACACTATCAATAGTCCCAAAACATCCATATTCACCACACTTTACTAAAATAACATGCAAACCAGTTGACCTCTCTCATGGGTCTCCCTTGAAAACCACAAAAAACCACTCTCAAAACTAGAATCACATCCAAAGGCCACTAGGTCCACTCACCCAACGTCTACACCATCTCACAGAAGGTCACAACTCATGGGGTACCAAACATAAACCCATATCATTGTCACATGAAATTACCAAGTAAAAACACCCTACTTTGGAGTCTCACACCATAAAGGTGTCATATACCAACCAATTGACCGCAACTAGGGTTCATGTCCTCTCCAAGAATCTGCACATCAGACCGCTCTATATTGGACCCAAGAATACAACCAACCTCAAACAAAACCACCCATGATGGGTCCAATGATCCCATAATCACATCGTACTGACCCACTAGGGTCACTACATCAACCACACTTGAGGACCACACCATCATCCTCAATTAAAAGTGCCTAACCGTGAATCCACATAACCTTCCATTAGAAAGAAATCCATAAAATCACACACTACTAGGCCTATAACATGTGAATCCTATGTTCCTAGCATGATGAATGAGACGCCTCTTTTTTTATAGGACAAGAGTCAAAACCAAGTCGCATACCTCTTATTAATGGGACAAGATCCTGAAATCTATCATAAAACATAAAATCCAAACAACATGTGCATCACACGAAGTGAAAAACACATACAAACATAACATCACAAACTAGAACAACAATCTCAGCACCTGGTAACCTAGACTTCCTACCAGAACAGGTGTTTGCGAAGCACCATACCAAAATCCATAACAAGATCCAAAAAATTCCTTTATCTCATATCTACCAAGTCCCAAATAGTAAAATAATTGGAAATTAAATAGCTCTAATACCACTTTTTAACATCCCAAACTGGAATCCACTAAATTGGTGCCCCGAGATGGACCGCCACATGGCCTAAAGCATGCATCCTCATATGCTAGAGGCTTTAGACCAATAGCGGGGGTCTAAAGTGGAATTGTGAGGAGATTATACCCCCATATCAGAGCACACAACCAGAAATAAATAACCAAATATCATATACATCAGATTAAGTAGAAGGAATAAATAAACTGAAACATGCTATAATAAAATAAAATATAATAAATTCCTAAATGACCATGTCATTAAAACAACTCACCACACACTGGGATGATTATATAACATACCAAAATAAAATAAACTACAAAAAATCTCCATAGTATCACCAAGTCAAACCCATCCAGTCACCTAATACCACTCAAGAAATCATGCTCGAACAAGTCATACTCAATACGGTCCTCGTCCCAAAACTATGTCTACAATAAAAATGTGATATCTTTTCAGGTACCTAAGTGAAATGGCATCCTAAGCTGAGTGTGAGTAAAAATTAGTAGGCTACCACCAATAGTTTCTAAAGAAAATAATAGTAAGTGCAATGGTGCATGAAAGAAAAGGAATAACTGTAAAAAGTGGGTTTAAGTCCTTAATATAATTTTATTTATTCACTTTTAATATTTTTTCCAAAATTTACCCATTTATATTAAAACTACCTTGTCCTAAGTCGGTCATTTGAGCCATATATCATAGGGTTCACTGGTTGGAAAATAAGGAGCCTCAGTCTAAGTATCCAACAAGGATCTGGTATGTCATGAAAGTCCATCCCAACCACTAGGTCACAAGTTGGAACAGATGGATCATTTTTCCATGAATACAACTAGGACTCGAAACGCCATGTCCAACCATCCCAACCTTTAGGTCACAAGTTAGAAAACATGAAGCATCAATCTATGAATCCAACTGGGACTCAAAACACCATGTCTAACCATACCAACCTTGATATGGAATTCCATGCCCATGCCCTTAGGTTCAGGAGCATCAGTACTTTCCCCAAAAAACTATGGTGTAATGGGGATCCTGGAGTATCAGTCTGGCCTACCCAAAACTAGGGAGTGGAGCTGCGGTCCGGCATCCCAAAACCAATAGTCATGGGTCAGAAAACATGGAGCCTCAGTCCATGAATCCAACTGGGATTCAGTACGTCATGGATGACCATCCCTAATCATTTCATTATCATTTATTTCCATTTCATCCATCATTCCTATAATCCATTACTTTCATCACATTAATCCAAATTCACAATTTAAACCATTTCATCCTTTACTCAAATACGTATTTGTTAAATGTTCTTCAAACCATTCAAAAATCAAACACATCCTTTTTAACCATTTTCATTTAACTCTTAATTCAAAACATTTATCATGGTCCCAAGGACATTTAAATCAACACTTAGATCAAATATAAATTAACCCCTTTCAAATTCCATCAACGCAAAAACCAAAAAATTTCATTAAACATTTTGAAACCACCATTTAAAACATGGGTCTTTCACTTTGAAAACCAAACAAGGTCTAAGACCTTCATATTCCATGAAAACCATTTAAAGATTTACCATAATCCCATTTCAAATTAACATTTTAAATCTATTTTAAAATCCATTTAAAATCACCTTGAGGTCAATACCTCACTTCAAAACAAGAATCATTTCAAAACATGGTCTTTCCCCTTTGACATCCCAAAACCAGGTAAAAACCCATACCACACATTGAAATCCATTTTAAAGCCTCATAGGAATTTTCATAAAAATATAACATATAAAACATTCCACTTCCAAAGGTTTTCACACCCCATGGGTGTCCATAGGTCTGGCCTCACATCACCACAGATCCAACAGGACCTATGGATGGTTGAAGGAATCCATCCAACCCCAAAACCAATTTCTTAAATTAAGGGAGCAAGCATAACACATATGGGATATAAGGAATATACCAAAAATCACATATAAAACAATTATTAAGACTATAGTTAAATCTCTTAGACCACTTACCTCATTAGAGAATATTTCCATTATGTTTCCAAAACATGACGACCTCGCCAAGGCCTATCCAAGCATCATCCAAACCCCTAATCACCCAACCAAGCTCGTTTCGATCATCCAAGCCTCAACCTCATTCCAAACCACAACAATTAATTAATTATAACAATTATAATTAATTAATTTACCAAAACCCAGCTTGAAATAATGTTGAAAAACTCACCAAGACCTCATCCCACATTGAAACTAAATCCAACCACTCACCAATGACCTGTGGCACAACCCCAACCACATTTTATTCCAAATCACTAAGAGGAAATACTGGTTAGACAAATAAATAAAATAGAAAATTCAGTAAAACCTAATAAAATTCATTGTGGTCGCATACCTTGATGAAATGCCTTGAGACAAAGTGCATAATCCGTCATGAGATATCCTACTCCCAAGAATACCAAAATCCCCATGGAAAATAGAAGATTTCGCCATGCTATGATGGAATCATCAAAGAAAACCCTAACCATATAACTCTAAAATTATAAAGGAACAAGAAAAATAAGAAATGGGACAACATGAGAAGGATAACTCACCTCAAATTCAAATAAATCTCTAATATTTCAACCCCAAATTGAAGAAAGGATAGAAAGTAAGGGTTTGGGAACCCCCCGGTTCATGCACTTGGAATGGGGGAGAAAGGGGTGGAGGGGTTTAAAATCCCAAAGGGGATTTTGGTCAAGTCCCCCTTATTAATGAATATGGGCAGCTGCACGGTTTGGATACACGGTTTTCCAAACCATGCGCCAAATGTGTTCACCCATACTATCCAACATGGCTAGCCTCGCACGATTGTTCTGCATGGTTGGAAAAACATGCTCCAACCATGATTTCATCGCTGCCTCCCCTTAGTAGTAAGGTGCGCAATTTTTCTGAAACCATGTGAATCTTATGTTCCATGCCTCAAAACCTTCTCAGCCTCACACAGTTCCTCCTTTTTCCTTTATCGTTTTACCCCAAACTATTCTATAACCATTCAACTCAACCATTATTGGTTAAAAATGAACAAAAAACCTCCTAATCATTAAGGTGTTACATGGTTTCTCCTAAATTGTTCACACTAAATCGTGCACCCTTTCCAGAAGACTCCAAAATTCCTAAAACTTAACCAGAAGCCTCTGAAGCTTATACGAACACCCAGTCTACCTTCCAAGAATCATTCCTCATCTTAAAACACCACTCTGAGGAATTACAACTCTTGGAACCTCATTTTGAGTCTTAATTCAAGATTTTACTCATTCGGTAATGAAAGTTCAAATTCCATAAGAAATTTTTGATCTTTCTGAACGTGGGATCTTACATATATCATGATAGATCCAAGAGGATAATTATACTAAGTCAAATTACATGCATTGAAATGATATTGATGAGATTCATTAGGGAATAATCCAAGATGGTATTGTTGTTAGCATCACATGGAATTCATCTTTCCAATAAATGTGTTCTTAGACATATGAGGAAAGAAATAGAATGGAAAGGATTCCATACACCTCATTGAATGGGTCAGACATGTATGTTATGCTATGTACTAGGATAGATGTTTCCTATACATTAAGTGTAGTAGGAAGATATCAAGATGACCCAAGTGACCACCATTAGATGGAAGTCAAGACTATCCTTAAGTATCTGAGGCGTACTAAGGATATATTATTGGTTTATGGAGGAGATGAGGAACTAGTCATCAGAGGATATGAATATGATAGTTTCCAAATAGATCAAGATTTAATGAAGTCATAAACGGGATACATATTCACTTTGAATGGAGGTAATGTGGTATGGAAGATCTCAAAGAAGGTTGTGGTTGAAGATTCTACAGTAGAGTTTGAGTATATTATGGCTTTTAAGGTAGCTAAATAAGTAATATAGATGTGAAAATTCATCCAAGATCTTGATGTAGTACCTAGTATTAAAGATCATATCACACTCTATTGTGATAATAATATGGTGGCTCTCACAAAAAATCCAAGGTCACGTTAGTGAATGAAGTACATACTTCAGAACTATCATATCTTGATGGATTTTTCTTAGAGAGGCAATGTTTTAGTGAACAGTATTTCTACATAATACAATGTGGAGGACCCCTTGACAAAATCTTTGACTCAAAAAAAATGTTATTATAGTGTGAGGTCTAGCGGACTAAAATTCGTAGGTAGTTGGCTCTAGTCCAAGTGAGATTTTATTAGATTTTGTGTCCTAGGAACAACTATTTATACTTTGATTACATTTATATTCAATGTATTGAATATTAATAAAAAATATTATTACATATTTTTCATTATTCTGCATGACTCTAATGTAATAATTTCCTAGAGTATATGTCGCATTGATAAGGACATTGTAGTTTCCTGCTTTGATGAGAGCCTTGTAGTGTTATGAAGATATTCTTAAATATATTTATGTGGTCAGGTAACATACTGTGATGGAACACATAGTATATATACTATCAGGGGTAAGTAATCATAAGTATATGAGTCTTTTTCTCATGAAGTTTACACTTGGTAATCTCTAAGATGGGAGATTATGAGAACAGACCCACCAGTAGGAATTCCACATATTTTGGTGTCATTGGATATTCTAATATGCGAGCATGTGTAATGGTCCTTAGACTTTAATATTGTCATTAATGTTTGTCATGACTTGTGTACTTTTTTTTTGATGAAAACCTTGATTACATATGTTCACAGGGAGGTAGGTTGTGTTGAGTACATCACAATTGACATTTAATTAATGGATAAGTCGAGTAAGGATTTGTACCTTCTATCTTTATGGAAATTGATATCTATACCCATTAATTGGAATAAAACTATTGCATTAAATTCCATGGTCATGGTGAAATGATGTGTTTATTTTAGATAGTCAAAGAAAGACGTATCATGCATATAGGTTGGTGACACGGATGTGAAACCTACTTGATGAGATATTGTGATTAAGGGATTGTATTACATAGTGAGAGTTCATATATGGTTTTTATTATTTCAACAATAAGTTTTTTTTCTTGGGTATCGTGACCCATTGTTATAAATTAATCTTAGACTTTAGGCAAGCCCACCTAATTCCAATGAGAAAGAATCCTAGAGGGTCACAGACTAAGTGTTTTTAATGATCTTGATTAAATTCTATTTGAATTTTATTAATTGAGTAAATATTATTCTCAAGACCAAGGGATAATTTTATTCACTTTTTATCAATCGTATATATTTATTGATGAATGAAATATTTAAATTAAATATTTATTTAGGTATTCAATAAATTCTAGACAAGTTCGAATGGACTAAGGCAGATTTATATAATATTTTTTTATTGTGCAAGTTGGAACGTGCCACAAAATAATATTATTATTATTATTATGTTTCATGGGGTTTATTAAGGATTATTATATTATTTAAGGTCTAACAATAAATTAAATAATTATTTTAACCTAAATCCCAGCTCTATAAATAGAAAGTTCTATCTATTGTTTATTGTATCCAAAAATCAAAAATAGATAATTTTTGCACACAATGAATTTCTCCCAACTCCTTTTCTCTCCCCCTCAATAATGAGAAATTCAAGAGTGGTTCTTTCAATATCGAAGGACGAGTGATCAACACAAACAAGGCAATACAATTGATTCACCGCGCTAGCACTCGTAGATCGATTGGTGTTTCTTGGAGATCAAAGGAGCATGTGTAGATCACTATTAGCAGAATTATATCCTTGGATCCTCATATCATAATGAAGGTAACCCAAAAGGGTCTTATTGGATGATCAACATTCACATCAAAGAAAGATCCTAAGACTAGGTATTCATTTCTTCCAATATTAAATAAATTAATTATAAAATTAACATACAATATAATCACTTGGGGTTTTGATCATAGAAATATTAAAAGAAATTTTAATATATCTTTCACTAATGAATGCTTCTGTAGTGCCTAGAACCAACAATCCTCACTTAAAACCAATAGGAGAAAAAAAATGTAATTTGGCCCTTTTTAATAAGTCGCACAATTTGGTTTAATGGTTTTCCAAACCATGCTCCAAATGTTTGGTGGGATAATCCTAAGAATACTCATCTCACATGGTTGGGCTAAAAAGTTTACCAAATCATGCACTAACTGTGTGAATTGGCATTATCCCACCCTATAACATTTTTCACAGTTTTTTTACAATCGTACACAAACCATTCCCCAAGCCTCTAGCCCAAACCAAGTAGCATGGTTTCCTATTTAATTTGCATGGTTTCCTCAAAATAATGTGTTAAATATTCCATAAAACCATGAGCTATATAAATTGAACTGAAAAATTCCTCACACTCAGGGTTTTTCATGATTTATCCAAAATTGTGCACACTAAACTATGCACCCATTTCAAAAACCTTCAAAACTCTTTAATCTTAACCTGAAGTGATTGAGACTCACTTGAACACATGAGACACTTCCCTAGCCTCAAAAAATGTCCAAGGACCTCAATTTTAGATTCCCAACTCTCAAAATTTCACTCCCAATCCTGGTTCTCAAAAGTACATGTTTGGTAAATTGAAAATTCAAATTCCTCTTAAATTTTCAAACTCATCTGCACACACGGGATATTACAAACTCTACACCATAAATCTTCTTGTACCCAAGAAGTTTCAGTGGCCATCCAACCGAGCATCCCAACCTATCCTAGTCACCAACTCTTATTCCCATGACATCATTCTATTCTTAAACATCTGAATCACATCTATGGAACAACCTCTAATTAAAAGCCGTCAAAATATGAGAAAATGATTGCAACCATTTATAAAATGATTGGATGGTTCTTGAATGGTCTCTTATATCCTAAAACATAGTCACATAATCATCCAATTAACTAGTATCCCCAGGGTTCTCCCCACCATAATATTTAGCTCATAACTTCCAGTTTCAATACCTCGACATTTCCACCACTAGAATTTCCTATTGAAACACTGCATTCAAACTCTATCGACACATACAACATGATTTCCAACTCATTGCATCATTACATGAAAAAACACCATTTGGACCTTCTCCAGCCCACCCACTTTGAAAACTCTTTGCTCCAGCTATTGATGCATTACCAAATTGTCTGATCATGATGCATTTATCCCCAAAGGCATCACATGATCATCCATGTACCCACATCAAAGTCCACACCCAACACCTAGTGTGATCTTCTAAATTATCCCATCAGATGATTGGACCTACATCATGCTTTCCACAAGCACTGACACATTCTTGATACAAGTCATCTAGATCATTATAACCCATCTTGAGCCTGATTCCCACACTCACAATCCATTACTAAAGAAAATTAAATTTATATCAAGTACTCACCTAATTGTTGGCATCCAATTTTCATCTAACATGTCTACCAATCAGTCTCTCAAACTATATCCCTACTCATATGGGGTCTCATCACTTGTAACTGATAGGATTCTCTCCAAAAACAATTTCCCAACCACCATGACCCATGCTCCATTCATCGTCCAACTCATATATTAGAAATGGTTGTCCCACTCATACTTATGCACCATCACAACCTCAATTGTTTCATAATCCCAAATCATATTGAGGGTTGATTCCTCAAATTTTCAATCGTTCACTCCCCACCATATGGATTTCCTTAAACCTCTCCTCGATTATAACCTTAGTAGGTTCTAAAAAGGCATGTGTGCTGCTCCTTTCAATCCATGCTCATTACATACCAAGAAACACTCCTAGATCATCCATGTCATTTCACCTAATCCATTTTAAAAATAGCAGACACCACAGGGGGCACTCCTAATTCCCATAAAACCTCAAGAAAACAAGATTGTAAGAGCTTCATTGATTTCATCAGCCCTCAGCTCTCCCATAACTTCTCACCTATTCAAAATTCAACAGTGCTATGCATATATGGTGTGCGCTACCTTGATAACAACAAAAAATGAATGTGTGTATGCTTCATTACCACCCAAACATAGGAATCCAACTCACGCTCCCATGAGTTTCACACCATCAAAAGTAGGCTGATGTGCCAACATCACTTTCCATACTCCTCAACATTTCAGTTCATCAAGATAACCACATGCTTAGCTATCGTCTAGCACCATTACAACCCCATGATTGTCTACCCATGCTCTCATCACACTTCTAAGGAACATCAAAATTCAATAGGGTTAAGCACCTAAATAGTCCAACCTGTTAAAGACAGTCTCAACACTAAAGCACTCAAGGTGATTCCTTGTGAACTAAAGGAATCATCATACCTATGGTATAAACCCCTGAGCACCTATCATGCATCAGTCTCAAAAAAATTACACACTCATGTTTCCCTCCCCTAAGGCACTCATAAACCTGGGCCAACCCTTCTCTTAGGTTTCCTTCAACCATCAAAAAAATGATCTAACTCACTAAACACTAATTATTATCTCAATTTCTCTAGGTATACCCACCTCGCCCATAAATAATAGTCCCACACAAAGGTTTCAAGCCATGGAACATCATTCGCACACCCATATCAAACACCCACTCTAAGTTTTCACATACATAAACAGTAGGTATCATATTCCAACCACTTTCCCCCAAGGCACTAATTTTCAGGAGCATCTACACATGGGGTTGCTCCTTGGAGAATCACAACTCATCAGTCACCATTATTTTAGCCAATGGCATCATCCTAGATGACTCATATCCAGAAAAATGAAGTCACTAGCTCAGTTAAATAGAATTTCATTCCAATATATATAGGAAAACATCATATATGTTGTTACTAGAACTTTCAATAATCAAACCTAAATAACAACACCCATAAAGGTTTTTCACTAAGGAACCTTCTTTCTTACTAACCTACTAGGGTCACTAAATGACACCTACTAGAGGGATATCTCCATTTTCATCATCATTAATGAAAATCTCACCATAAATCCACATGAAATACCATCAAAAGGAAATGTATATACATATTAGTCCAGTTGAGTAGAATGCCACTAAATACTTATATAGAAAAACATCATATGATAATTTTCTAAAAATTTAAACATATACATATCTAATAATTGATAAAAATTGCGCTATAAGTCCCCTACATGTTAGGAGAATCCTATGTGTTGATAATGATGCACGCGATGCCTCTGACCATTACAGCCCAAGAGTCAAAAGTCCAAATATTAGCCTCTTAACAATGGGCCAAGAGCCAGAGTCCATAAACCTAAAATCCTAAATCTAAAAAATCATGTGCATAATTCTAGGTTATAATCATATCAATTATGACACCACAATCCAATAACATCAATCCCATACATATGGTAACCTGGACTTCCACTGAAAAAGGTGTTCACAACACACTTGTTTAGGTTCCATCACAAACTATGACATATTCCTATGTCTCTTGTTTACCAAATCCTTAAATAGTAAGACAAAATAAAACAATTCTTTGATGCCACTTTGTAACATCCCAAATGGGCTCTCTCTATGAATAGTAACTAGACCTGTTTTTCATGTGACCTCAAGCATGCCTCTCCAAATGGCAAAGGCTACCGACTAGCAGTGGGGTTCTAAAGAGGTATTGTGGGAAGGTTATAACCCCTATATTAGAGTGCACAGTATAATATAAATAACTAAATCACATCCATCAAAAATAAACTGAAAGTAGAAGTAGATAATGATAAAAAAAATATGATAATAAATGAAATGCAGTAGAGGAAAAAATAGACACACCAAGCATACACTGACACCCACTAGGTTGGTTACATATACATATTAGTAAAAGGAAATAAAGATGTTGACTACATTGTGATTATGATTCATACCACATACATATATCTAATATCACCCGATTTTTCCCACTCATCCATACTATCATAGGCCTCAACCCAAACATATGCCTATAATAACCATGTGAGAGCTGCTTAGGTACCCATGTTCAATGGTGGCCCAAGCAGGGTGTGAGTACATAACTCAGTAGGGAACCACCAATGTGGTCCTGTACAATACCATTATTTTTTAGATATGTTCATGTGACATGCTCAGAATAAATAAATATAGTGTAAAGAAATAAACAAATAAATAACCATCATTTATCCTTATTTATGTGACCCCAATCAACCATACCAACTTCTGTCAGCGTCAGGGTGTCTCTGAGAATGTTGTGATGATCGTGCAACTAAGTAACATACAGGCTCCAAATCTATGGTAGCCCCAACTATATCCTTACGAATCTAGGGTCCCATCCCATAGCAGTTCAAACATATAAGCTCCAAATCTTTGAATCTCCAAATATTATCCTCGCAACTTTGGGGATATAACCCACAGTAGTCTAACATCTGATCTCCAAATCCATGGAAACTTCAAATAGTATCCTCACAACTCTAGGGTCCCATCCCATGGCAGTCCAAACATTCAAGATCTAAATCTATGGTATCCCCAATATATATCCTCATGACACCAAGGTCTCATCCCACAAATGTCTAAACATCTGAGCTCTAAATCCATGGCAGCCCTAATATGTATACCGGCTCTAAATCCATGACAGCCCTTCTGTGTACCCAAATCCAAATCCATAGAAACACAAACATGTAACACATATACCTAGAGGAAATATTCTAAGTCAAACATAAATAGAAAAAAAATATAGGGTTGTCCAAACACCCAAACTCGCCATCATTATCCATAACCCACCTCACCCGCTCAGGGTTTGCCTATCATCAGGTACCTATCATGGTCCCCTATGTCAAAACATACACAAAGGAATCCCAAAAGGGTCCTCAATACCATATCATGTCTCTCATGTCATAATCTATCTCTCGGAGGACATCATTCCCACTCAGAAAGGTCATAGTCACAACTCGGCCTCATGGGAAAACCTCACTAGTGTCAGTCTCAAGAGATGGCTCAAGGCCCATCTCCATGTACAAGGTCACTCCAGACTGGTCAACTCAACCAAATAATCCAACTAGTCTAAGGACTATCTACCTAGGTCTGGTCATATCTGATGAGAGAGGGTCTCTTATCCCATACTCATATCGTCTGCCCGACAGCTTGAGGGCACACAAGGGTCTTTCAAGGTCCATCTGGTCTAGGTCCTCTGATTCCCTACTCACCTCCATTTTTAGGCATTTCAATCCTCTATGAATGAGATAACATGTCACATTAGGTCTGGTTTCACCTCTTAAGAGGTCTAGGAGCCACCAGGTATCTCAAAGGTCACACCTAGAGCTTTCGGGACAATCATCGCAAGTCACCGCACTCCACCCTCAAGAGGTGGTCATGGACTTCTAAACTAGTGCCACTGGGTATCCTCAAGCCTAGTTCCTCCCATCATGGGTCTAAGAGTCACAACATATCAATAGTCAATGCCTCAACCATCGGTGGTCGGGGCATCAATACATTGCATGAGAATCGTCATGGCCTAGGCACTTTGTTGGGCTCATCTAATGCATTCAAATTATTCTACCATTTTAATTTGATTAACCATTTAATTAAAATTAAATTAACCATTTAACCAAAGGGTGTCACCTAAGGTGGTGATCCTACACAATGCATGCACAAAAACAAAAGCGTAATCCATAGCGCTAGTTCTGGGACCACCTACCTCGATTTTTAAAGATTTCCGATTATTTTCCACAGGCAGTCAGTAGCTACCAAGGCCCGTCCAGCCTCATCCAAATCCACTTTGATCATGTGTTGATGCCCAAACCTCTAAATCAAGTGAAACATAAAACATTAATTAATTACAACATTTGTAATTAATTAAAAAAATTAAAACCAAAGATGAATAATCATTGTTTCACTCATTGATGACCACATTACATTGAAACTATGACCAATAACCCATGGGAGGCCCATGAAAACCCCTGAACTCATCCCAGATGGAATCCCCGTCACATGAAATCAATTCAAAGCTCGATATAATTTAATTTTTAGGCGTAAATCTTAGAAAAATCATTGTGGTGACATACCACATCAAAACATCGGTTGATTACATGCAAATGGAATCTCGGGATGTCCTCTTCCTAAGCTACATAAAATACCCATCATATTCATTCGATTCCACCATTCTCTGGTGGAATTGAAACCCAATCCCTAACTAGATAAAATGAAAATTATAAAGAGGAAAGGAAGAGACCAAAGAAGAACAAAGAAAGTAAAAAATGCACCATTGATCACTAAGAGAGACCACTAAAAACCTCCTCTTGAAGGAGATTGAAGAAGGGAGCCAAGGGGGAAGGGAGGCCGGTTTATGTGATGGAAAGATAGGGGATAAATGGGGATTTCCCTTCTTTAAATTCACAGGGGGGAAAAGGTTATTTGACTATTTTTAATAGGTTGCACTGTTTAGATACATAGTTTTCCAAAACATGCACCAACCATATGGTAGGATCTGAAAAAGCATGCTTATCTTGCATGGTTGGGATACACAGTTTACCAAACCATGCTCTAACCATGTGAATTAGCATTGTCTTAGCTAGTAACATTTCACATGATTTTTCTGCAACTATGCGCAATCCATGTTCCAAACCTCCATTCCAAGCAAGCAGTATGGTTTCCCTTTGAATTCATAAGGTTTCCTCGAAATCATGCACTAACCATTTTTAATATTTAGGCTCATTTCTACAATGTGATGGAGATATTAATGCAGATGTATCTCATAGGATTCAAATTGGATAGATAAAATGGAGAACGACTTTTGGGGTGCTTTATGATTGAAAATTCCTTTGAAATTGAATGCTAAATTTTATAAGAATATTATTAGACAATTTATTCTATATAGTAGTGAGTATTATCCTTTAATGGGATACCTTGAACAAAAATTAATTCTAGTAGCAATGAAAATGTTAAGATGAACATGCAATCATACTAAAATGGATAAGATTAGAAATAAATTTGTTCAAGAGAAAATTGGTGTGGTTCTAATTGATGAGAAGATGATTGGGACTATATTAATATGGTTTGGAAAAGTTATAAGAAGACTCAGGGATGCATCTATTAATAAGGTAATATTAATGAAAAAATCACTGATTAAAAAGAGTAGAGGTAGACCTAAAGTTATATTTTAGTTTAAAACATGTGCCACATACTCAAAACTGAGAAAACAAGCTCGGATTGTCTTGGTGATTTAGGAAAAAGATCCATGATTCATTTTTGATGTGTAGAAATTAACCGCATGTCAATCTGACATTGGGTGTAGCCATTATGACTGAAAATACATGTTTTTAATTTAAAAGTGACATTTTATGTCAAAACGCATGTCACATACTAAAAACTAAGAAAAAATGCTTGGATTGTCTTGATGCTTTTGGAAAAATATAGATAATTCATTTTTGGTGTGTAGGAATTAACCTCAAAATAATTTGACACATGGTGTGGTCGGTATGACTGAAAGTGCAAGTTTTCTTTTTAAAAGTGAGATTTTAGTTCAAAACATGCATCACATATTCAAAATTGAGAAAACACACTTGGATTGTCCTGAGACTTTAAGAAAAATATCAATAATTCATTTGTGATATATAGGAAATAATTGTACATCAATCTAACACATGGTGTGATCAGTATAAATGATAGTGCGTGTTGTCATTTAAAAGTGACATTTCAGTTCAAAACACACATCACATACTCAAAACTTAGCAAACACCCTCAGATTATCTTGATACTTTAGGGAAAACATTGATAATTCATTTACGACATGTAGCAATTAACTTCACATCAATCTGACACATGATATGACAAGTATGACTAAAAATGCATGTTTTCATTTAAAAGTGACAATTTAGTTCAAAACATGTATCACGTACTCAATACTGACCAAAATCACTTGAATTGTCAAGATACTTTTGGACAAAGATTGGTTATTCATTTTGTGATATGAAAGAATTAACCACATGTCAATATGACACAGTGTGACCAATATAACTAAAAATGCTTGTTTTCGATTTAAAATTGGCATTTATGTTCAAAACATGTGTTATATAGTCAAAACTAAGAAAACACACTTGTATTGTATTGATACTTTAGGAAAAAAATTGATTTTCCATTTGTGAGATGTAGTAGTTATTCACGTGTTAATATGCCATACAGTGTGTCTGTTATAACTGGAAGGGTGTATTTTTATTTAAAATTTACATTTTAGTTCAAAATGTGTGTCACAAACTCAAAATCGAGCAAACACACTTTAATTGTCTTTGTTGAACCCGTTTTATTATGTTTCTAGGTAAAGGGTATTTTCGAGTCTCATATCAGATTACTCCACCTTATAATCTTTTTAATCTATCTATAAAAGAATGTCTTCACCTCACTTTGAGGAAAGGGGAATTCACCTCCTACATGGTATTAGAGGAAAAATCCCAATAACTTTTTTTTATTGCCCTCATCCCCCCTGAAGGATCCCTCCAGGCGGAACCCTCCTGCCCTCCCTCTGGCGCTTCCTGCCCCGCCCTCCCAGCGGCGTCTCGGCTTCGTCTGGCCCCGCCCTCCCTTTGGTTTCCTGACGTCGCCCGGCTCCGCCCCTCCGCGGCACGTCCCAGCCCGCCTCCAACGCTGACGACCAGCCCCGCCCTCTCACGGTGATCTCCCGGCCCCGCCCTCCCGTGGCCTCCCGACTTCACGACCGGCCCCGCCTTCCCGCGGCAATCTCCCGGACTCTTGGTCCAAGCTGGATATGTCCAGCTTGAGGGGAAGTGTTGAACCCGGTTTATTATGTTTCTGGGTAAAGGGTATTTCTGAGTACCACATCAGATTACTCCACCTTGTAATCCTTTTAATTTATCAATAAAAGAATGTCTCCACCTCACTTTGAGGAAAGGGGAATTCACTTCCTACAACCTTGATGCTTTATGTAACGACCCTTGACAATTCAAGATGTGTTGTGTTTTTTAATAAATTTATTTTGGTGTATTTCAGTGATTTCGTGCCCATTGAGGTGTCAAGAAGCAGTTCAGAGGCTCGCCGGCTTGGGCAGTCTGCCTAGACCCATCGGCTAGCCGATGAGCTCCTTGGGAGAATTTTAATTAAAGTTCATTATGTAATTTCGCCCAGTGATTCTATTTCACCTTCTCTTCCTCTTCCCCATCCCCTCAATTTTATAGTGGGGGATGCTTCTTTGGGAGGATTTGGCTCTCCCCACCACATTTTTTTTACCAAATTGAATGTTGTTTGTTGCAGTTGGTTCCTCTGAGTAAATCGAGCGTCATTCTAGTTTCAAATCATGGTTTCTTCTTTGTTTCGTTTTCGTAACCCTAAAGTTATGAATTTGGAGATGTTTTTAGGGATTCGGTGTGTTAGACTTGTTGTAGACAATTATTCTTGGTGGTTTTGTCTCACCACGCCTGAGGTAGGAAAGCCCTTACCATTTTACGGCATTTGCATAAAGTTGTATGTACCGTTTTGTGTGTGGGTGTGCGGGTAGCCCATCAGGCTTCCACATAATGTATAAATGTATCTGGTTAGGCCTGTATAAGCATAGTGGATCCTTTAGAAGGGAGGTGCCGAGTTAAAGCTTTGTTTGAGTGGAAATTCCACTTTGAATTATGGACGATATAGGGGTTATCCACTTGGGAACTTTGACCTTGAGGGAGTCGTTCAGGCTTAGTTGGGGCTGGTTAGGCCTGCGTAGATGACGAGTGAGATGGAAGGCGTTTCCCAGCTTTTGATATTGTTCTTGATACATATCGATATCGTTATGCTTGTTACTTGTGTCGGTCTCCCAAGATTAATATGTATCGTTATCTCACGTCATCATTCATCCTTTAGAACAATATTAATAAATGAGCCCTCTATAAATTAATTTCATTTTTTTAAGAACATGAATATCTAACGAGCCTCCAATATGAAATTAATTTTGGATTTGATATTGTTCTTGATACATATGGATTAAATTAATTTTGGGTTGTTTTTTAATTGAGTCGAAAATTGTAAATGTTTGTAGTAAATTATACATATCAATGTAATTGTAATGTTTTGAAATGTAAATTTATCTGTAATTGCAATTTTTTGTAATTTTTTTTAATTTAGTTTGTTTTATTAATTTGGCTACTGCAGTGTGGTGTTTATGTAGCATCACATTGCAATATACGATTACTTTTGTCACCTCTAAAACTAGTGCCGATTAAGGTGTCTTTTATGAGCACTACAACTAACATTGATAAAAACCACTTTCATTTTGCGCTGACATAATCCCTCGCCATTTATCAGCGTGGGTAACATCACCACATTTTTAGCACTGGTAAAGCTGAAAAACGCGTTGATAAGAGCTTATTCCTGCGGAGTGTTTTGTCTTGTTTTTCAAATCCAAGAATTGTGCAAAATGATTATATCAAATGAGAATAAAATATGGAGATTTACCGATAAATCCATTTTTTAACATTAAAAATGAAAAAATTAGATCTTTAAAAAAATAAGTTTAAAAAATGGACTTGCCGATAATTTTTTTGATAAAAATACTATAATAATTTCTTCAAAATGTACATACATTTATAACTAAGGAATGATATACAAATATAATGAAGATTCATTGATTTTTGCTTTTGAGAAAAATAATTTGGTGATAATATAAAAAAAATCAATTTACGTTGATAGCCTTAAATATCAAAAAGAATACTAAAAGGGTGGCCCTAAATTATTTTTTTTAACAAACAAATGAAATTTCATTGAAATTCTAAATCCTTGAATACAAAAGATATAGCTACATATGATACACACCCATACCAAATCAGTTTATCCACATATGGGCATACAACCATACCAAATCAAGTGAATTTAATTAGTTTTGATCTCACAATTGCAAATCCATATACTCATGTAAGTATGCCCAACTTGCATTTAATGGTACAATTGCCTCAATTAATGTATCAACCAACCAAATTAAAAGCATATAATTACACTACATTAACTACTCAAATTGTATCATTTATTGCCATGAAAATGCCCATATAAATTCAATCTTTATTTCATTTTTCTCAATTTAATGTCCCAAGCAATTCAACAAATGCCCACAAATCCAAAATTAATTTCATTTTTCTCAATTATTATCACACATCATCATTCATCCATTTTTTTCCTTTAAAAAATCTCTTTATAGTTAAGTGAGCCCGCCATAAACAAATAAGAAAACCAAAATACAAACCAAAAAAAGGATCAATTTCCATGTTAAATCCTGAATAATTATTATCTCACATATTGATTCATTTTACGAAAAAAAAAGCATTTATCTTTTCTTGGAATAACAAATTGAGTATTAACAAATTCATTTATTTTTTATTTATAATAAATTATATATTTTGAAATACTTGTAAAAAAATAATAACAACGTTTTTATGAAGCCTTACATTTACTAAACGAGCCAAATGAATTATTTTAATCGTGCTTTTGATATAACAATTTGAAAGTTTTAATTTTAATTTTTTTTTTTAATTTCAAAAACATTAAAATAAAATAAAAACCATGCCCATTCCTAATCAACATCATATCCATCAAATCATTATTAATTAACTCAGAAATCGATGCTTATCCAAATTCAACGTACGGCGACATGATTTTATTAAAAACAATATAACGACGACATTATGTTAAAAATATTTAATATTCTCAAATGATCATTATTTAATAAAATATATAAAACTTTTCTTATGATTTTTAAAATTAAAATAAATGAACATAAAAAAGGTAGCCATAAATGATTTATTGCACGAGCTTGGAAGTGCGGGTGGGTGAGGGGCTGCTTAATAAATCCCATTAACGGACCCCATTAATTAATTCTGCTCTATTTAATAAACCCACCCGTCCGACTCCCTCCACTTTCCTCCTCCACTGCAGAGCCTTCCGAGCTCTTCGAGCCTTCCGAGCTCTCGAGCCTCTTCCATGGCCGCGGACGTTGGTTCGCTGAATTGGATTCTCGGCACCTGCGGCAGTGGATTTCGAAGCGCCGGAGGTCCGGAGGCTCTGATTACTCGAGATTTCCTTGGCGGAGTGTCTTCTTCATCCTCTTCGTCCTCTTCTTCTGGAGTTGAGACTCAGGTCCTGGACCTGGATTTGCAGGTCCCTTTTGGCTTCGAGAAGCGTCTCGATTTGAAGGTTCGTTGTTCATGAATATTGATTTAACTCCGCACGCTTGCGATGAAATGTGATTTAATTTTCGTTGCATATTTTCCGGTATGGTTGTTGGCACAGTAAAATAAACGTTTCGGTCATACACGAAACTCGACTCTGACGTAAAACCTTGACGGAGTTGTCGAATTTAGAATCAGATTATCCTATTTCAATATCTGAATTTCTGGACGTGATTGCTTAATTCTTGAATGTTTATCTACCGGTTAATTTTTTATGCCTCGTTCTTGTGGTATATCAGTTAGTGCCGTGACGCTTTCTTTCGTTTCATAGAAAATTTCATCCGTTTTGATCTTTTCATCTGTGTTTTATTGAAGTTTGAATGCCGTAAGCTTCAACTGTTTTGATCGTTTGTTTTTTCCCATTAATTCGCCAGGATTTCCTTTCTGATCCGGTTTTGATTTGTTTTTTTTTCTGTGACAGTCAGGGAAGGTCTATCTCCGTAGATGCAACTCTGCGACGTCATCAACTTCGCTAGCAAAATCAAAGCGTCGCCTAAATCTTCAGGACCTGAATTTCCCCCCGTCTTCATCCGATCCTGCCGCAGAGCCATCCATGGAATTGAATCTCTTCCCGTCATCTTCATCGCCATCCAATTACCAGAGCGTTTGCACGCTGGACTCCATAAAATGTGCCCTGGAGAGAGCAGAGAGGCGGCCCACCACAAAGCAGAGTCTCCTGCAGCCATTGTCCAAGTCATCGCCCCCTCCGCGCCCTTCTCTGATCAAGCCGGACGAAGGTTCTGGTTCTGCTGGATTGTTCTTGGCCGGCTGCCCGAGCTGCCTGCTGTACGTGATGACGTCGAAGTGCAACCCGAAGTGCCCCCGGTGCCACATGCTGGTTCCGTCCCCGACCGCCATGATGGGTGAGGTGACGAAGAAACCTCGGTTTGATCTTAACCTGTCAGTGTAATAGAAGCAGGGTGTGGGGTTTCTTGTACATGGAGTGGGGGTTTTGAGATATAGTGTTGAGGGGGAACAACGGCCTTTGATTCTGAAGGCTCGGTGGTTTTTACTGGTTTCATAGGATTCATACACACATCTTTCTGCATTATTTACTTCTCCATTTTCTTGTGGTTACGACCCCGGAATTCGACTGTTTTTTTTGTTGTGGCCGGATTTCCTTCGCGATGGTTTTTTGCCCATCATTTTGTCATTGGTTTAGTCGAACTGTAATAAATAAAGCTGCAAAATTATAAATTCCATCATTTTTTTTTACTTTCATGAAACATGACAAGTGAATTATACAAAATTTATTAAAAATGATATATGTCTAGCATTCCTAGTAAAATACGTAAGTTCCATCGTCAAACGAAGATATCAAGTTGTTCATTGTTTCTAATGGCCATTAAAGAATTCAATAAAGTCTCATCTTTTAAAAATTATTTTGACAAGTATATCTTTGTGTAATGACCTAGGTTATCATTTGAGTTACTCGAATTTAATTTATATTTTTTTCTATTGTATTAATTAAGTTTTATATGAATTTGGACGGATTTTTTGTGATTACTGGATTCCTAATGATCTGGTGGGCTAAATGGAGCCATTGTCTGGCTCTACTACTCACCGGAAGTTTGGTGGAAAGGTGTCAGATACTGTGCTTTGGATAAAGCTACCTTACAAGGGTGAAGTCTTAAACATTATATTATCTAGTATCATCATACTAGAATTCACTTTCTTATATTTCTAAAAATATTTAAAGTTTAGAGTTTTAAAGAATTAAATCATAATTCTTACATAGCAAACCCATACATTACAAAGTGGACACATCCACTTAATATCTATTTTTTTCCACAATATAAAACTTTTAAAAAGAAACACGTTTTATTTTCATGGCAAATCTTCTCGACTTTCAACGTGACTTTTCCTTTGTTCTTGATTAACCTTAAACATTGTGAAAAACATTTAAAAATATAGAATAAATACATCCATCCAATTGCCCGAAGACCTTCATTATTTTATTGATTTTTGATAATCCACCTTTCAAGGGGTGAGGTGAAACCCTTACAAGGCACGTAGACGTAAATATTACATGGCCCGTAAGCCTTAGAGGAATTCATTTTCCCGTAGGCTTCAAACATTACATACAACCCAGACTAACTACTTGGAACTGCTCCTCCCCAGCATCTTCATCGTGAAATCAGCTCCCCACCTTCGCATGACTGTTCGGTTAGGCATTCTCGTGCATGTACAGGCTTGTCCCAATGGCAGGTGTCATACCCTCTCATTCTTGCAATTCGTTTAGCTTCTTCTGTGGTGAAATCTTCTAACTCATCATCCTTGTAGAGCTTGTTCCTTGTAAGTCATCTGGTTTGTATATGCACTTAAGGTGGCCCGAAGGCCTTAAGGTGACCCGAAGACCTTACTGTCCCGAAGGCCTGGGTGGCCCGAAGGCTTTAAAGGACTCGGGGACCAAATCAGTGGCCTGAAGGCCCAAATAGGGGTTTATTCCTGGCTGCTACAGTGCCAAACAGTACATGCTACAGTTCCTGCTATAGTACTGCACAGTTCCCCCTACAGTACTGCTACAGTACCTGCTACAGTTGTAAAGACCCGTAAAATTCAAGGGAAATTTTTTCTTAATTTTCTTTAGAATTTTACAAGAGCGCGGTTTCTGACGGCACCTGATTCCGATGCCCGGTGTGCCCGGAATCAATTTCCGAAGTTTGGCTCGGGTACGTTCAGTGAACGAACGAGCGGGAATTTCTAACTTTTGAACCGGTGCCCGGAATCAAATTCCGAGGGCACCGATGAACTTGCAACGCCGATTTTCGCTTAAGGAGACCTTTTCCGAGGTTGCGTTTTATGCGGGTTGAGAGTTAGTTTTTGGGAATTTAAAATGAAGTTAAATAAAATGTGGAAACACATTTTATTTTTTATCCAAGTTGGTTATAACCTCCCAAAGGGAGTTAGGGGTGGGACCCACATCCACTTAACCTCCCTTGAGAGGATTAAGTGTAGTGGGGCTCACACGAACCCTAACACTTCATCTTCCCTTTAAACTCCCTATAACTCCTCTTTAATTAATCTTGACAACTTGGGTTATTTATTGAGTTGAGTTGTTTTAATTTCAAACTTTTGAAATTCAAGTTGTTTAATTGTGTAAAAAAAATAAGTTTTAAGTTTATTTTATTTTGGTTGGTATCCTTTGCCACCTTGAGAGGATTTGGGAAGTTCTCTCCATCTTCTTCAACCTTGACGAAGAACACTTAAGCTCCGACGAAGAACGCCGCTTCTCTTCTTCGTAGCCGGTGTGTTTCCGAAAATCGACGACGCCGCATCTTCGATCTTCTTCCCGTGTCAACGAAAGGAGACGCCGTTTCTTCCTCGGACTTTCTCCGTCAGCTTACGAAGCTTCTCCAGCGACGTAACTCTTCGGACGCACCTCGACGTCAACGGAAACGACGTTCGGTTTCCGCGACGTCCGACCTCCGCGACGCTTGTCTTTCGCGGCTTGTTGACGTGTTCCGCACTTGAAACCGAGGTAGGGGGTTTGTTTTTGATAATGGCATCTTCTTCCCTTCGTTTTCCCCCTTTTAAAATAATGAATGCGGATTATCAAGGGAAGTTTGTTTCAATTATAATTGTTATGAAATTGATACTTAGTTGCCGTTTTTGAAAACTCCTAACGCGGAGGGTGCGGGCCGTACGAACACGGCCCGACAACCCTCCGCTATTTGCTCTTGTTGTACGGTTTTGTCGGCGATGAAGCAACGGGACCGCGGTAAGGATTTGAGATTACTGCAGTGAAGTTCTCGACCCGAGGAGAGCATTGGCGGCGGCGGCGGTCAAAACGGACCACCGGTGCGCGACCGGTGGTCCGCAGAGCTCGACGGCGGCGCACCACCCCGGCGCGGCGGCGCCGGCGACCGGCGGCGGCGGCGCGCCACCGGAGGAACCAGCCGCGGCGGCCGGCAAAGCCGGCCGCGGTGGTCAGGGCGGGACCCCTTTTGGGTCCCGCGTGTATGAAGAACGGCCGACCATACGCCGACCGTTACCCTGAAGACCCGGGGGTTGAACCCCCAGTTGGCTGGAGCGCCCCCCCCCCCCCACGTGGGGGGGCGCAGTTTCATAAAGGGGGGCAGGCGCCCCCCCTCGATTTTCAATCAGCTCGGCCTTCGACCGAGCTGGCAGCGCGCCCAGCGCGCTGCCTTGCGCCGAACCGGCGCGCCTGGCCGGGCCACGCCGGGCCGGGTCGACCCTGTCCGGGGCGGGTCTACCCGGTTCGGGCCTACCGGGGGGGTCTCGGGCCGGGACGGTCCGGGCCCGAAACCCCCGATACCGAGCGGTTTGGATTCAAATGCCCATAACTCGGGCTACGGACCACCAAACGACACGCCGTCAGCGGCGATGCGATCCTTGGATCGAGACGGTCGTTTCGGTATATCGCACTCAAGGTTTAGGAATACTTTGAGTTCGGCCGGGTTGGTTCGTACACGAAACCAACCGGGCCCTCGGAGCGGAAACACTCATATCTTCAGCTACGGACGTCCGATTGACGTGTCGTCAGCTTTGTTGAGTTCCTCTTATTGAGAAGGATCTTTTGGAATACCCTGCCCGAGGTTTGGACGCAGGTGGAGTACGGTCGGGTTGGTTTTGCCTTAAAAACCAACCGGGCCCCTGGAACGAAAAAGCCAATAACTCTCAGACCGGGCGTCCGATTGACGCGCCGTCTGTTGCGTTGAGTTCCTGTTGACGATACGGAACTTTTGGATACATCAACTCTGGACTTTGTGACAATTGATGTATCAGCCTCTCGGCTCGTGGAGCGGACCCTCCCGAACGAGCTTGCTGTGTGCGGGAACCCTAGAGCTGGCTGCGACTGCTACTGTGACTGCGACGACGACTGTGCAGAGATCCTCAGTGGATTCGACGACGACGACTACAACACTCAGCGATCCTGTGTGGATCAGTCCTACCGATCCCGTGTGGGTCCGATCCTGTGTGGGTCAGCGCTCAGCGGTCCTGTGTGAACCAGCGCCTACAGATCCTGTGTGGGTCCGATCCTGTGTGGGTCTTTGCGGGGGTTAGTACCTATCGATCCTTTGTGGGTCCGACGACTTAGATGGATCAGTGATCATCTCTATTGTCTACCGAAGAAGTATACCTGTACGAGCTGAATCCTGTTGCTTTCCTGTGTGGATTGTGTTGTGCTATCCTGTGTGGATTTCGTTTTGCTTTCCTGTGTGGAATACGTTTACTTTCCTGTGTGGACTGAGTTGTACTTGGGCTCGGAGGTTGGAGCGTATTGGGATTGATGACTTAGGTATATGTATGGGCATATACCTAAGCAGTGTCGGTTGTTACTTCGTGTTTGTATCTATCCTTTGTGGTTTATCCTTTGTGGATTTTGGGGAGACTTTCGGGGGTCTCGGGGTCCCTACTAAGTAGCTTGTACTCACCCCTGCACGGGCTATGCCCGCACTACGTTGTGTTGGTTGCAGACGACGGACAGCGTTGATCGTGGATGAGGCTTGCAGAGCAGGACGGTACCTGGAGGTGGACCACTGGGCGGGACGTGCTCGGAGCGGACGACGGGACCCGAGGAGCAGTGAAGCTATCTGTACCCACCCTTCAGGTGGGATTTCCAGTGGACAGCTCGGTGTAGCGGCTTTTACTTTACAGTTGCTGTTTTCCCTTTCGAGTTGTACTTTACTTTCAGTTTGGGTTTGTATACTGGCCCATTTACTTTTCCGCACTTCAGTTGTACTCTGTTTTTACTTAGTGTTTACCTTTCCGCTTGCTTACTTTGTGGTGCTTGTTTACTTTACAAAGGCAATGCCTTCCCTTTTTACCGGGATTTACGCCTTGGTGCTAGTCGCCAGCCCCTGGCCTATGGAAGGCGGGCTTGGGGTAGTCACGGCACGGGCCCCGAGGGCGGGTCGTGACAAATTGGTATCAGAGGTGTAACGCCCCGACCCTAGTTACCCAGAGTCGGTGCATTATTACATAACATTGGCATGATCACAAGAAAGATCAAATCTCGAAAGACCGATTGGTTTAGTAGCCTTGGAAACACTAGATATATTCATAAGTTTTACATTACATCATAAAATGAAAAACTACTACAACAACATAATGTCTCCATAATCCACACTCATATCCCCACATAATATCCCTACAGGTCATTCATAATTTACTTCTTCACTTCCTGGGAAAAATAAAACATAGAAAAGGGGTGAGCTCAAATGCCAAGTAAGGATAACAATATAGCGGAAACTTTCATAAATAAGAATAAACATTTAAGGAAATGTATAACTAAAACAAAAGCCTTTCAAACATGAACTTTCAACATGGTACAACATAAATAAAATGAAATAATGCCATTTACTTATTCACATGGATATTCTACTAATCGAATAATCACATGCAAAAATCAATAACCACTTTCATAATGTTGGAATGCATAATGCCAGACTATCATAACCACATAGTCAAGGCCTCGTGCCAAGACTACAAATAAGATTTTGTCAAGGCCTTGTGCCAAGACACTAGTTTGTCTCATGAGACCTACCGATGCATCGAGGAGCTATAGCGGGCTCCACCCGTCACTTATGAAGTCCAATGCATTCCCATATGAAAAGGTTTAAACATAACATAAACATTTGTATTAAAACTAGCATACGAAATGTAAATAATTTCACCATAAACTATGAATGGTATAAAAATAGCACATCCACAGTCAAACATATCACAAAACCTTCAATACAATATAGAAGTTTTGTATCATAATAAATCAACTTCAAATAATCTTAAAATCCATCAAAGGATGTTGACATAGATGAAATCAATATTCTTTTTAAAGAAATATCTCCTTTTAATTTGAAATCATTTAATATCCATATAAAATAAAACATTTTCTTTGAAAATATTCTTATAAGCTTGTAAGAGAAGCTTTGAAGATTTTATAACGGCGGAAAATAGCCGCACCCGCCGTATAAGTTAAAAAAAACATTCTTACCTTAATTCTGTCGAAAAGGTTAAAAGGACCTTGTTTTGAAAACGACCGAAAGATTCCTTTATAAACCACTTATAAAAGTCAAAAAGGGTATAAATGACTTTAACTCATATTCTAGTAAATAGTAAAAATGTTTTGAAATACATTTTTAAGAAACATGGATGTGGATGATAAAGAGATCCCAGTAGATTATTACGTATAAACAACCTCGGATAATGAAGAGATTGTGAAATAACCCTTACCTTGTACTTTTACTTGGTTGGGGTAAGTTAACCTCCTGTATAATGGTGAAATAATTGTTATTAAATTATACAATAATCATATACATTAATATGATATCATATATGATCTTTTAATATTGATTTGATAATAATATCTTAGTATTATCGTTGTTTCAGGTGTTAACTTACTTGTTTTCTTTTATATGTTTTGTTACGTAAGACATGTTTGTAAAGGATAGGTTTTATATTATTCATATCCAGAATGATATCAAGTCCTTAAACATCATTTTTTAAATCATCAAATGATAATTATACTTGAATGGATACGATGGAGAATGAATCTCATCGCGTTCGTGGAGACGGTAGTCCGTACGTACGCACGAGCGACAATATCATTCTTTTGATATTAAAATAATATATAAATGGATGGTATATCATAATACAGAATCCTTAAAATGTTATATTTATTATTTACATGAGTTACACATCATTATTATACCCATCCAAATAATATTATATTGAATAACAATTACACCACGACGTGGAGACGGTAAGCCGTACGTACGCACGTATGGTGACATGTTATTCAAAGGGTGGATAGAATACTGAATATGGTTGTACCATATTTATAATAACATCACAGTATATATATGATACTGGATTTATTATTTTATAATGGTAACAACAAAGGAAGAAG
Source organism: Viscum album (assembly GCA_963277665.1). Taxonomy (NCBI): domain Eukaryota; kingdom Viridiplantae; phylum Streptophyta; class Magnoliopsida; order Santalales; family Viscaceae; genus Viscum; species Viscum album. The sequence continues at coordinate 1,741,944,293 of OY728155.1, forward strand.
TGGAAGAAGAAATGAACTTAGAAAAGGGTGGTGAAATCATTACCTCTTCTTCGGGTTCTTCCTTTTGATTTGATCAAAAGGGCTCCTTAGGTTGGCTTTCTGATCAAACTAAGACCCCTAGGTTGTAGTGAGGGAAGTTTAGAGAGTATTTGGGCAGAGTTTGGCCGAACCAAAAGGCTTTGAAGGTGTGAAGAAATGAGAAGGAGGAGTGCCCTTTTATAAGAGGGGTGAGGGGCACCTTTAGAAAAGCTAGAAATATTAATTTATAATAAATTCATATTCGGTTTATAATGGATCAAAAGTTGATTATTCAAAGGTTAAGGTGGGGATGGGTCGAAAACAACTCAACCAATATAATTTATACAGGTTTGGGTACTTATATTAACCTTATCTTTAAGTATTAACTCTAAGTTAATTAGTTTCACTTTTACAATGTCTCTTTGTATTTTTATATAATATGGTTAATAAACTTACTACATAAATCCAAGAGACCCCCAAGTGGTCCATTAATGATGAACCTATCATGATATAAGTCTCTTGGCCGAACCTTAGATTTTTAGGAATTTAATATCAATTAATAATATAATATTTGTTTTAAGAACTCTTTTATGTCAATTTTGACACTATTCAATAGTTGATTTTTGTGAAACTCATAACAGATTTATTACTTCGAACAAAGTCAATTAAATAAATCCTAATATATCATATTATCCTAGAAAATTAGTTTAATTCATTAAAAGTTTCATATTATATTTATTTGGGTATTTATAATATCAATTATTTTAATTTTTCACTATTATAGTAATTACTGCATCATCATTGTGTCATAAATAAAATAAATTATTTAATGTCTAAAAATTATAAATAAAATATAATTATGTAGGAAATCTTTTTATCTTTCTAATTAATATTTATAATCTAAAATCCAACATATATAACCCTATGTAACAATTGTTTTTCTAAAAGATATATGCTTGTGTCATTTTTGTATTCATTTTAACTTAATTAAAATAAAGTGTCATTATCACTTACAAGTGGATCCATGGGGTCCCAAAATCGACCCAAAGATGTCTATGGTCGACCATGTATCAACCAATAGGGTTAAGACACATTTTAGGGTAATTTAGTATTATTATAATATTATTTTTTAACCCTTATTTACCGGATTTACCCTTAACCATGGTAAATAAAATATTTACCGCAATAATTATTCAAAATGTCTAAAAATAAAAGTTACCTATTTACACAATTTGAACATCCCGATTCCAAATATGGAATCCATTTTCCTAAATTCAAAACACAGAAGTGGCAGAAATTAATTTAAAATTAATTCCTGCTGTCAAAACAAAAAGCGTGTTTTTAAGAGATAATAACTATCAAAAGATTGACACTTGTTTATGTTCGGTTTAATTGTAAAATTATGTCCAATGACCAAAATTATATTAAATGGTAAAAATATATTCTAAATATACTTTATAACTATTAAAATTCATAATTTATCACTATTAATTATTTTGATTAAAAAAGTTGTTTTTAATTAAAATTTAGTAATTTTCACTATTCATCAAAATATGAAAGTTATCCGAAAAGTACCAAAATTTCACCTTAGGCTAAATTAGATATTCCGAATCCAAAAATGAAGTCCATTTTGAAATATAAAATATATATAATTTTAAAAAGTAGGTATTACTATTCATAACGACTAGTTTGATTGGTTGTTGAACTCGGTGTTGCGTACAACACACGCTATCGCATTATTCAAAGAGAAGCGTACCGTAAAAGCTTGGGGTGTTACATTCTCCCCTCCTTCAAATAATTTCGTCCTCGAAATTTCTAGAATACTATCGCATGAAAAGACTCGGGTGGTTCTTCATCATAAGTTCCTCGGGTTCCCATGTTGCCTCTTCCATCTTATGGTTTCTCCACAAAACTTTTACCAGACGCGTCGTCTGGTTTCTCAGTACTTGTTCTCTCGTATCAAGAATCCTGACGGGCTCTTCACAATAGGAAAGATCGGGTTCCAGTTCTAATTCCTCATAGGTGAGTACATGCGTTGGATCAGGCATGTATTTCCTCAACAGAGATACGTGGAACACATCGTGAACTTTGGAGAGACTTGGCGGCATTGCCAATCGGTAAGCTACAACCCCAATTATTTCTAGAATTTCGAAAGGTCCGATGTACCTGGGACTCAAATTAACTTTCTTACCAAAACATATGACTCCCTTCCACGGAGATACCTTCAAAAAAACATGATCACCGACTTGAAATTCCAAATCCTTCCTTCGATTATCGGCATAACTCTTCTGCCTACTTTGAGCTACTCTGATGTGATTTTGGATTACCTTCACCTTTTCCATCGTTTCCTCCACCAGTTCTGGACCTACAAGTTTTCTTTCACTGACGTCATCCCAACAGGTTGGTGTACGACATCTCTTTCCATATAACGCTTCATATGGTGCCATCTGAATACTCGAATGGAAGCTATTGTTATAGGAAAATTCTACCAGAGGTAAATATTGATCCCACATACCCTGAAAGTCAAGTGAGCAAGATCTCAACATGTCTTCTAAGGTCTGAATAGTCCGTTCTGATTGTCCATCTGTCTGAGGGTGGTAAGCAGTGCTCAAATGAAGTTCAGTATCCAGGGATTTCTGAAGACTTTTCCAAAATCTTGAAGTAAAACGGGGATCACGATCAGAAACAATTGATAAGGGTACTCCATGAAGTCTCACAACTTCATTAATATATAGTCTTTCTAGACGTTCCAGGGGTAGATCTTCTCTTATAGCAAGAAAATGTGCTGACTTGGTAAGACGATCAACAATAACCCATATTGCATCATTCCTTCTAGGAGTCTTTGGTAGCCCCATGACAAAGTCCATCGTAATATTGTCCCATTTCCACTCCGGTATGGGAAGAGGTTGCATGACTCCTCCAGGCTGTTGCCTTCCAGCTTTCACTTGTTGAAAAACCAAACATCTTGACACAAAATCAGCAATCTCCCTCTTCATGTTGTCCCACCAAAAATGTTCCTTCAAATCTCTATACATTTTTGTGCTCCCAGGGTGTATAGAGAAATTGGAACTAAGAGCATCATCCAACAATTCCCTTTTTAGATCAGGTAAATCGGGAACACAAAGTCTCTTCCCGAATTTCAAAATTCCATCTTCATACACAAAGTCTCTCAATCTCCCATCATTCACAGCTTTAATCTTCTTTTGGAATTCTTCATCATCGGTCTGAGAACTCTTAATCCTTTCTAGTAAAGATGGTTTGACAACCATTTGAAAAATCATTGATGTTTCACCTTCCCTGGTTATTCCCATGTCCATCTTCACTAGATCCATGAAAATTGGATCCCTTTTAATTCTCATATTGTTCAAAACTCCATGGTCTTTTCTACTCAAAGCATCTACCACCTTGTTTGCCTTCCCCGGGTGGCAGTGTATCGTACAATCATAATCCTTGAGTAATTCAAGCCATCTCCTTTGCCTCATGTTGAGTTCTTTTTGTGAGAAAATATACTTCAAACTCTTGTGATCAGTATAAATCTCACATTTTTCACCATAGAGGTAGTGCCTCCATATCTTCAAAGCAAAGATCACAGCTTCTAACTCGAGATCATGAGTATGATAGTTTTGTTCATGAATTTTCAACTGTCGTGATGCATAGGCAATAACTCTATCATTCTGCATAAGGACACAACCAAGTCCTTTCTTTGATGCATCACTATAAATAACGAACCCTTCATTCCCCGATGGTAGAGTCAATATAGGAGCATTGACTAATCTTTTCTTCAGTTCTTCAAAACATTCTTCACACTCTTTTGTCCAAACAAATTTAACCCCTTTACGTGTGAGCTTCGTTAATGGGTTAGCCAATCGGGAAAAATTCTGGACGAAACGTCGATAATAACCTGCCAAACCAATAAAACTACGTACCTCAGTTATACTCGTAGGTGCTGGCCATTCTTGGATTGCCTTGGTCTTAGAAGGATCAACAAAGATTCCATCTTTAGAGACAATATGGCCAAGAAAAGAAATCTCATGAAGCCAGAATTCACACTTGCTAAACTTCCCATATAATTCATGCCTCCTCAGAGTCTTCAAGATAATGCGCAAGTGATTTTCATGATCTTCGTAGGTTTTGGAGTATACCAAGATATCATCAATAAATACCACCACAAATTCATCGAGATACTCCTTGAAAACTCTATTCATCAGATCCATGAATACAGAGGGTGCATTAGTCAATCCAAACGGCATTACAGTAAACTCGTAATGCCCATACCTGGTTCGAAATGCTGTCTTCGGAATGTCTTCCTTCTTCACACACAACTGATGGTATCCAGATCGAAGGTAAATCTTTGAAAAGTATTGAGCTCCATGCAGTCGGTCAAATAAATCATCAATACGAGGTAGGGGATACTTGTTCTTTATCGTTATAGCATTGATCTCCCTGTAGTCGATACATAACCTCATAGATCCATCTTTCTTTTTAACAAAAAGAACAGGGGCTCCCCATGGAGAAACACTAGGGAGAATAAATCCCTTATTACTCAATTCCTCTAGTTGTTTCTTTAGTTCGACTAACTCTACAGTGGCCATTCTATAAGGGGTCTTCGATATAGGCCTTGATCCAGGAATCAAATCAATGGAAAACTCAACTTCTCGTTCTGGAGGATGTCCAGGTAAATCTTCCGGAAATACATCTACAAATTCTTTCACAACAGGTACATCCTCTATTTGAACATTCCTTTCCTCACCGACAGTTATTTCATTCTCTTCCTCCCCAATAATTCAATTAAGTTGAGCTACTGGGGGTGGATCTAAATAAGAATTAGGTGGTGACGATTCTGCTCTAAAGATAAGGTGTTCCTTATCATTATCATCAAGAATCGTAACCTCTTTCTTCTTACAATAAATCTTCGCATCATAGTCCGAAAGATAGTCCATACCGAGGATTATATCAAACTCAATCACAGGTATGACGATGAGATCAGCAGATAAAGAAAATTTATGTGCTCTAATGGGGACTGATTCACAAAACTTTGTTGCAATGATACTTCCCTTAGGAGTTTTAACTGACAACTCCCTTATTAAATCAAATTGGAAATATCTAATTTTCTTAGAAAACTGGGAAGATATGAAACAATGCGATGATCCAGAGTCAAATAATTCATTTGCTAAACTTGAGGAAACCATTAAATTACCTGCCACCACGTCTTTTGGAGATTCTACCTCTGCAGTAGTGATAGCATAAGCTTGGCCTTGATCCCTTGGCCTTTTCTGAGGTAAGTTCTCCTGACGCTTAGGACATTCATTCGCATAATGTCCCATCTCCCTGCAATTGTAGCACTGAACGTTGGTGGCTTCCTTCTTCCCTTTGCAATCATGAGCTTGGTGGCCTTTTTCACCACACTTGTAACAGACTCTCATTCCCTTCAAGCAAGCACCGGGGTGTTTCTTCCCACATTTACCACATGATGGATATTCAACCTTTCCTTTCTTCCCCTTATTTCCATTCTCAGATTGATCAGCAGGACTCTTCTTCTCTTGCTTTGCTTTAAAGTCATAAGACTTAGAGAATTCCTTTTCGGTCTTGATAGCACATGAGACAATGTCTTCGTACGATGAAAAGGATTGTGAGACTAATGCTCGACGGAGAAATGGTTTTAACCCATCAAAGAAACGATCAATCTTACTTCTTTGGTTACGTATATAATCACCAGCATACCTTGCTAACCTTGTAAAGTTAGCCTCATACTTTGTGACATTCTCATCCTCCTTCTGTCTCAGACTTAGAAATTGCCTTTCCATATCTGCTCGATGGTCACGAGGAAAGTATTTTTCTAAAAACAGATCTTTGAACTCCCTCCATTCCATATTTGATACTTCATCATCTTCCTTTGTATTTTGAATCAATGACCACCATTGATCAGCATCTCCAGTGAGGCGGTAAACTGCCATGATAACTTTTTCCCTTTCACTGCTCCCCAAAGCCTGAAATATTTTCTCTAGGGAAAATATCCATTGCTCAGCTACTAAGGGATTTGTACTCCCATTGAACGTTGGTGGTTGTTGCCTCATGAATCGATCTAACATTGATCCTCCACGCTGCGGATCAGGGTGCTCCATACGGGTAAGGTTATTATTCATAACCTGAGTAAGTTGTCCCAGTATGGTGATTAGCTGATCGGCACCAGTTGCATCACCATCCCCACTATAATTATCTTGAGCAGGAGGGAAATCCCTACATGGAGTGCGTACATTGATGCGGTTTCCATTTCTTCCACTAGGCGCCATTTCTAAACAATGACATAAACTAGATCAGTTTATGAATCAAAATACATAATCCCATACTTATAAAACACTTAACATAAATTGAACTATTTATGGATATAATCCATAATCATAAAAATGTTTTCTTTGAGGAAGTATATACTCATAAACCATTCATAATGATTTGTAAAGAAAATGAGAGTTATCCTAAGCATATCCCCCGAGAGTGTCGTAACCAAGAGTGCAGCAAGGCCCGTTGTCGTGCACCAGTTCCCGTTTGAGTCTAGCTCAAAGCGGTGTTTTCGGGTTTTACCCCTAGGTACATCTGTGCCAGAGCCGCCTCTACCTGCTCGTATCCAGACAAGGATGTATTGCTCGGAAAACTCACAAAATCTCTACAATACCAAAATTCTAGGAAGTTCTTCTATACTAATCCTCAAAGTTCATCTTAGGTCTATGTGCTCTAATCAGAGTTTATCTAAATCTAGCTTCCAAGGTTTGTACTAAACTTCCTCTGATACCAACTATAACGCCCCAACCCTAGTTACCCAGAGTTGGTGCATTATTACATAACATTGGCATGATCACAAGAAAGATCAAATCTCGAAAGACCGATTGGTTTAGTAGCCTTGGAAACACTAGATATATTCATAAGTTTTACATTACATCATAAAATGAAAAACTACTACAAAAACATAATGTCTCCATAATCCACACTCATATCCCCACATAATAACCCTGCAGGTCATTCATAATTTACTTCTTCACTTCCTGGGAAAAATAAAACATAGAAAAGGGGTGAGCTCAAATGCCCAGTAAGGATAACAATATAGCGGAAACTTTCATAAATAAGAATAAACATTTAAGGCAATGTATAACTAAAACAAAAGCCTTTCAAACATGAACTTTCAACATGGTACGACATAAATAAAATGAAATAATGCCATTTACTTATTCACATGGATATTCTACTAATCGAATAATCACATGCAAAAATCAATAACCACTTTTATAATGTTGGAATGCATAATGCCAGACTATCATAACCACATAGTCAAGGCCTCGTGCCAAGACTACAAATAAGATTTTTTCAAGGCCTTGTGCCAAGACACTAGTTTATCTCATGAGACCTACCGATGCATCGAGGAGCTATAGCGGGCTCCACCCGTAACTTACTAAGTCCAATGCATTCCCATATGAAAAGGTTTAAACATAACATAAACATTTGTATTAAAACTAGCATACGAAATGTAAATAATTTCACCATAAACTATGAATGGTATAAAAATAGCACATCCACAGTCAAACATATCACAAAACCTTCAATACAATATAGAAGTTTTGTATCATAATAAATCAACTTCAAATAATCTTAAAATCCATCAAAGGATGTTGACATAGATGAAATCAATATTCTTTTTAAAGAAATATCTCCTTTTAATTTGAAATCATTTAAGATCCATATAAAATAAAACATTTTCTTTGAAAATATTCTTATAAGCTTGTAAGGGAAGATTTGAAGATTTTATAACGGCGGAAAATAGCCGCACCCGCCGTATAAGTTAAAAAAAACATTCTTACCTTAATTCTGTCGAAAAGGTTAAAAGGACCTTGTTTTGAAAACGACCGAAAGATTCATTTATAAACCACTTATAAAAGTCAAAAAGGGTATAAATTACTTTAACTCATATTCTAGTAAATAGTAAAAATGTTTTGAAATACATTTTTAAGAAACATGGATGTGGATGATAAAGAGATCCCAGTAGATTATTACGTATAAACAACCTCGGATAATGAAGAGATTGTGAAATAACCCTTACCTTATACTTTTCCTTGGTTGGGGTAGGTTAACCTCCTGTATAATGGTGAAATAATTGTTATTAAATTATACAATAATCATATACATTAATATGATATCATATATGATCTTTTAATATTGATTTTATAATAATATCTTAGTATTATCGTTGTTTCAGGTGTTAACTTACTTGTTTTCTTTTATATGTTTTGTTACGTAAGACATGTTTGTAAAGGATAGGTTTTATATTATTCATATCCAGAATGATATCAAGTCCTTAAACATCATTTTTTAAATCATCAAATGATAATTATACTTGAATGGATATGATGGAGAATGAATCTCATCGCGTTCGTGGAGACGGTAGTCCGTACGTACGCACGAGCGACAATATCATTCTTTTGATATTAAAATAATATATAAATGGATGGTATATCATATATAAATAATCCTTAACATGTTATATTTATTATTTACATGAGTTACACATCATTATTATACCCATCCAAATAATATTATATTGAATAACAATTACACCACGACGTGGAGACGGTAAGCCGTACGTACGCACGTATGGTGACATGTTATTCAAAGGGTGGATAGAATAATGAATATGGTTGTACCATATTTATAATAACATCACAGTATATATATGATACTAGATTTATTATTTTAGAATGGTAACAACAAAGGAAGAAGAAGTGGAAGAAGAAATGAACTTAGAAAAGGGTGGTGAAATCATTACCTCTTCTTCGGGTTCTTCCTTTTGATTTGATCAAAAGGGCTCCTTAGGTTGGATTTCTGATCAAACTAAGGCCCCTAGGTTGTAGTGAGGGAAGTTGGGAGAGTATTTGGGCAGATTTTGGCCGAACCAAAAGGCTTTTAAGGTGTGAAGAAATGAGAAGGAGGAGTTCCCTTTTATAAGAGGGGTGAGGGGCACCTTTGGAAAAGCTAGAAATATTAATTTATAATAAATTCATATTCGGTTTCTAATGGATCCAAAGTTGATTATTCAAAGTTTAAGGTGGGAATGGGTCAAAAAAAACTCAACCAATAGAATTTAGACAGGTTTAGGTACTTATATTAACCTTATCTTTAAGTATTAACTCTAAGTTAATTAGTTTCACTTTTACAATGTCTCTTTGTATTTTTATATAATATGGTTAATAAACTTACTACATACATCCAAGAGACCCCCAAGTGGTCCATTAATGATGAAGCTATCATGATATAAGTCTCTTGTCCGAACCTTAGATTTTTAGGAATTTAATATCAATTAATAATATAATATTAGTTTTAAGAACTCTTTTATGTCAATTTTGACACTATTCAATAGTTGATTTTTGTGAAACTCATAAAAGATTGATTACTTCGAAAAAAGTCAATTAAATCAATCCTAATATATCATATTATCCTAGAAAATTAGTTTAATTCATTAAAAGTTTCATATTATATTTATTTGGGTATTTATAATATCAATTATTTTAATTGTTCACTATTATAGTAATTACTGCATCATCATTGTGTCATAAATAAAATAAATTATTTAATGTCTAAAAATTATAAATAAAATATAATTATGTAGGAAATCTTTTTATCTTTATAATGAATATTTATAATCTAAAATCCAACATATAGAACCCTATGTAACAATTGTTTTGCTAAAAGATATATGCTTGTGTCATTTTTGTATTCATTTTAACTTAATTAAAATAAAGTGTCATTATCACTTACAAGTGGACCCATGGGGTCCCAAAATTGACCCAAAGATGTCCATGGTCGACCATGTATCAACCAATAGGGTTAAAACACGTTTTAGGGTAATTTAGTATTATTATAATATTATTTTTAACCCTTATTTACCGGATTTACCCTTAACCATGGTAAATAAAATATTTACCGCAGTAATTATTCAAAATATCTAAAAATAAAAGTTACCTATTTACACAATTTGAAAATCCTGATTCCAAATATGGAATCCATTTTCCTAAATTCAAAACACAGAAGTGGCAGAAATTAATTTAAAATTAATTCCCGCTGTCAAAACAAAAAGCGTGTTTTTAAGAGATAATAACTATCAAAAGATTGACACTTGTTTATGTTCGGTTTAATTGTAAAATTATGTCCAATGACCAACATTATATTAAATGGTAAAAATATATTCTAAATATACTTTAAAACTACTAAAATTCATAATTTACCACTATTAATTATTTTGATTAAAAAAGTTGTTTTTAATTAATATTTAGTAATTTTCACTATTCATAAAAATATGAAAGTTATCCGAAAAGTACCAAAAATTTCACCTTAGGCTAAATTAGATATTCCAAATCCAAAAATGAAGTCCATTTTGAAATATAAAATATATATAATTTTAAAAAGTAGGTATTACTATTCATAACGGCTAGTTTGATTGGTTGTTAGAACTCGGTGTTGCGTACAACACACGCTATCGCATTATTCAAAGAGAAGCGTACCGTAGAAGCTTGGGGTGTTACAAGAGGAGTTCGGTTCTACCGCGAACTCTGATCTTTTCTATGTGAAGAAATAATGTTTAGCGTATTGAGTGTGGTTATCAGTCCAGGGAGTCCAGTGTTGGTGCGGCGGCCGACGTATCCGTACACCAGGACCCTGACTTCTGATTTGCGACTTAATGCACAAAAACATTGATTGCGTGTGTGTTTCAAGTTTTCTTTGTGATTACTTTGTATCAGCTCACCAGGTATACTGTTCTGACCGTGTCGCACCTGTTTCCTTTTCAGGATGGCCCCACGACGGCAGCCAGCTAGGGTTCCAAGAGTCGAGCGTGATGACAGCCCACCGAGCGATGAGGCCTCGGTGCAGGGCCCTTGTTCAGCAGTGGCACCGGCGGTAGCACTACCCGCCGAGCCACCGATACTTCCAGCACCAGCCGCTGACGATGCACGTCACCTCAGCGCACTGCATGAGTTTCAGCACCAGCGACCGCCCAGGTTTCGTGGAGAGACAGACCCCCAGACAGCCGAGGACTGGCTGGAGGCAGTCGTATGAGTTTTCAGGATAGTGAGGACACCAGCAGACCTCATGGTGATCCTCGCTGCGAGCCTACTGCACGCAGCAGCGGGCCGATGGTGGATCTTGATGATCCAGGTGCATGATGAGGCATCTCTACTTTGGACGGGCTTTGAGAGCCTCTTCCGCTCGGAGTTCGTCCCAGCCACCCTCCGTGCGGTGCGCATTCATGAGCTTCTTCAACTGTGGCAGGAAAGCATGACGGTCGCTCAGTACTCGGCGAGATTTACCGATCTCTCGCGCTACTCGACCGACATGGTACGGGACCCATTCTTCCGGGCCCGGACCTTTGAGAAGGGTTTGAGACACGAGATCAGGGCATCACTGATCTCCCTCAGCATTCTGACTCAGACAGGAGTACTGGAGCGAGTCCTTTTGATCGAGAGCTTTCTTGCTGAGTCTACACCAGCGCCGCGACCCACCGTAGGGCGGCACGTGGCAGAGTCATCTGCAGGAGGCAGTCAACGGATGACTCAGGGGTCCAGGCAGACCATACCCTCAGGCAGACGACCTCAGGACACTGGCTCAGCAGTGCGGGGCACAAAGCGCGAAGCCAGTCTTTCGAGAGGCAGACAGTGCTACTCGTGCGGCGGGCAGGGCCACATGGCTCGTGACTGCCCGACCCGCCGTGCCGAGGAGCAGCAGACGGTTGAGGGACCACCGAGGCAGAGGTAGAGGGTCGACCGTGGCGGTCCGCAGAGAGGAGGCGGACGAGGCAGAGGAGCTGGCCGAGCAGTAGGTGGTGGGCGACGCTTTGAGGCTCTGCCACCACCACCACCAGGAGGTCCACCCCGACCACAGGGAGCTGGCGGGCAGAGACAGGCACAGCTCCAGGTAGCAGAGGCCTACGACCACGGAGCACCCGAGATGATTCGAGGTACTATCTGTGTCTATTCCACCCTTGCTGCAGTACTTATAGACACAGGAGCGAGTCACTCTTTCATAGCCGCTGCCCTTGTTCGGAGCTCAGAGATTCCGACAGAGCCGTTGGCTCGATCCTTATGGCTAGAGACTCCTACGGGAGTAGACTCGACGATTACGCACTGGTGACGGCAGTGTGAGATTACTCTAGGAGGCGAGAGCTTCGGCTGAGATCTTCTTGTAGCAGCGTCGAGGCCTTACGACGTCATCTTGGGCATGGATTGGTTATCTACAGTTCATGCACAGATTGACTGTTTTAGGCGCAAGGTGCGATGTGTACGCACTGACGGGAGCAGGTTCACCTTCACCGGCGAGAAGGGAGCCTTTGCAGCACAGGATGGACTTCCGCGGAGGAGAGGACAACCCATCACTCATCAGTTGGCTAGCCTCATCCTAGGAGCAGTTGACATGCAGAGTCCTGGTTTTCCTGCAGTGGTGGATCAGTTTGCTGACATTTTTCCCGACGACGTTCCAGGGCTACCTCCTCGCAGAGAGGTAGACTTTTATATTGACTTATACCCCTGGACAACCCCGATATCGACTCCAGCATATCGGATGGCCCCTGCCGAGCTTCGAGAGCTACGGGTACAGTTGGAGGACTTGCAGGGCAAGGGGTTCATCCGACCCAGTGTTTCACCCTGGGCTTCCCCGATATTGTTCGCCAAGAAGGCGGACGGGTGCTTGCGACTTTGTGTTGACTATCATCGCCTGAACCAGGTGACAGTGAGGAACAAGTATCCGCTACCGAGGATTGATGACCTCTTTGATCAGCTCAAGGGAGCACGGTGGTTCTCGAAGATAGACCTCAGGTCAGACTATCATCAGCTCAGAGTTAGAGATGAGGACATGCAGAAGATGACCTTCAGATGTCGGTATGGCCACTATGAGTTCTTGGTTATGAATTTCGGCATAACCAATGCTCCAGCAGTGTTCATGGCCCTCATGAACATGATCTTTCAGCCATACCTCGATCGATTTGTCGTGGTCTTCATCGACAACATTCTGATTTACTCAACAACTGAGGAGGAGCACGCCTACCACTTACGGGTTGTACTAGACACACTCCGAGAGCACCAGCTTTATAGTAAACTCTCGAAGTGTCAGTTCTGGATACGGGAGGTCCACTTCTTGGGACACGTCATCTCTGAGGCGGGAGTTGCAGTGGATCCTGCGAAGATTGAGGCAGTGTTAGCTTGGTAGCCACCCAGGAGCGTGACGGAGGTGCGGAGTTTCTTGGGACTAGATGGATACTATCGGAGATTCGTGCCAGACTTCTCTAGAGTTGCGGCACCACTCTCAGCTTTGACGAAGAAGGGGAAACCCTTTTTGTGGTCAGACAGATGTCAGCAGAGCTTCCAGAATCTGAGACAGAGATTGACCAGCGCACCTATCTTGAGGTTGCCTGAGGAGGGAGTTGGATACGTAGTTTACTGCGATGCATCAGGGACCGGACTCGGTTGTGTCCTGATGCAGGAGCGGGCAGTGATCGCCTATGGATCACGTCAGTTGAGGTCGCATGAGCAGAACTACGCTACCCATGACCTAGAGTTAGCAGCAATGGTCTTTGCTCTGAAGACATGGTGACACTATCTGATGGGCAAGCACTTTAAAGTCTTTTCTGACCACTAGAGTCTCAGGTACATCTTCTCGCAGAAGGACCTGAACCTGAGACAGCAGCGATGGCTCGAGTTCTTCCAGGACTATGACTTTGAGATAGTCTATACTCCTGGGAAGGGGAACGTAGTAGCCGATGCCCTCAACAGGAGGACGGCCATTCAGCTACTTGAGGAGGCGACGGAGCAGCTAGCCTCTTTGCAGATATCCTTCGTGGATAGAGATGAAGCAGCCTTCCTTCAGTCTCTCACAGTCACTCCCCCACTTCTACAGCGGGTCAGAGAGGTACAGCGTGAAGACGCTGACTGTGAGACATGGCGTACACAGATATCCTTGGGACAGGCACCTGATGGTTTCTCCCTTGGAGCAGAGCACGACATCCTTTTCAGAGGACGTACCATGGTACCAGTCGCTTTGCGGGAGGAGGTGCTGAGAGAGTTTCATACTTCTCCTTTGGCGGTACATCCTGGAGTGGCGAAGATGTACCAGGATCTCAGATGACAGCACTGGTGGCCAGGCATGAAGAAAGCTGTAGCAGAGTTCGTTTCTCGATGCCTCACCTGCCAGCAGGTGAAGGCTGAGCACTAGGTACCAGCAGGCTTGGTACAACCCTTGGAGGTCCCGGAGTGGAAGTGGGACGGGATATCTATGGACTTCGTGACTGGACTTCCACGCACTTCCAGAGGTCATGACTCCATCTGGGTGATTGTCGACCGACTCACCAAGTCGGCTCACTTCTTACCCATCCGAGGGCAGGGCTCAGTGGAGAGCTTGGGACGTCTCTACGTTCAGGATATTGTACGACTTCACAGTGTGCCATCTTCTATCGTCTCCGATCGATATGCTCGATTTACTTCCCGGCTTTGGAAGGGATTGCAGGAGGCGTTTGGGACGCAGCTACGTCTGAGCACATCCTTTCACCCTCAGACGGATGGTCAGACGGAGAGGACCATTCAGACTCTCGAAGACATGCTCTGCGCATGTGTCCTCGACTTTGGTCGTAGCTGAGAGGACCACCCACCCTTGGTGGAGTTTGCATACAACAACAGCTACCACTCCACCATCGGGATGGCACCGTACGTGGCGTTGTACGGCCGACCTTGTAGATCTCCTTTGTGCTGGACAGACACTGGGGATTCAGCACTTGTGGGACCGGAGATGGTCCAGACCACGACAAAGAATGTCCAGGTCATCCAGGAGCGGATGAGGATAGCTCAGAGCCGGCAGAAGTTATACACTGACAGGAGGCGGAGGCCACTAGAGTTCGAGGATGGCGACCACGTCTTCTTGCGGGTCTCACCTCGACGTGGTATACAGAGATTTGGCCGAGGCGGCAAGTTATCTCCGCGCTTCATCGGACCCTTCCAGGTCCTCAGCAGGATTGGTGAGGTGGCTTATCACCTGGCTCTACCACCTCAGTTGCACCGGGTGCACGACGTCTTCCACGTATCTCAGCTGAGGAGATACGTGCACGACCCGATGCACATCATTGACCATGGGGAACTTGACGTTGACGATGGGGCGACTTTTGCGGAGGTCCCGGTGGAGATCGAGGATCGACAGGAGCGGGTCCTACGTGGACGGTCGATTCCTCTAGTGCGCATCAGATGGTAGCACAGGAATCTCCAGGAGAGCACTTGGGAGCGGGAGGCTCAGATGCGTGCTCAGTACCCTCATTTGTTTCCCTAGTTTGATGTATCTTTATGGGGACGTAAAGCCCTGAGGTGGGAGTAATGTAAAGACCCGTAAAATTCAAGGGAAATTTTTTCTTAATTTTCTTTAGAATTTTACAAGAGCGCGGTTTCTGACGGCACCTGA
The DNA here is from genome assembly GCA_963277665.1 of Viscum album. Classification (NCBI taxonomy): domain Eukaryota; kingdom Viridiplantae; phylum Streptophyta; class Magnoliopsida; order Santalales; family Viscaceae; genus Viscum; species Viscum album. Next base: position 1,741,959,779 of record OY728155.1, read on the forward strand.
TTCCGAGGCCCGGTGTGCCCGGAATCAATTTCCGAAGTTTGGCTCGGGTACGTTCAGTGAACGAATGAGCGGGAATTTATAACTTTTTAACCGGTGCCCGGAATCGAATTCTGAGGGCATCGATGAACTCACAACGCCGATTTTCGCTTAAGGAGACCTTTTCCGAGGTTGCGTTTTATGCGGGTTGAGAGTTAGTTTTTGGGAATTTAAAATGAAGTTAAATAAAATGTGGAAACACATTTTATTTTTTATCCAAGTTGGTTATAACATCCCAAAGGGAGTTAGGGGTGGGACCCACATCCACTTAACCTCCCTTGAGAGGATTAAGTGTGGTGGGGCCCACACGAACCCTAACACTTCATCTTCCCTTTAAACTCCCTATAACTCCTCTTTAATTAATCTTGACAACTTGAGTTATTTATTGAGTTGAGTTGTTTTAATTTCAAACTTTTGAAATTCAAGTTGTTTAATTGTGTAAATAAAATAATCTTTAAGCTTATTTTATTTTGGTTGGTATCCTTTGCCACCTTGAGAGGATTTGGGAATTTCTCTCCATCTTCTTCAACCTTGACGAAGAAAACTTAAGCTCTGACGAAGAACGCCGCTTCTCTTCTTCGTAGCCGGTGTGTTTCCGAAGATCGAGGACGCCGCATCTTCGATCTTCTTCCCGTGTCAACGAAAGGAGACGCCATTTCTTCCTCGGACTTTCTCCGTCAGCTTACGAAGCTTATCCAGTGACGTACCTCTTTGGACGCACCTCGACGTCAACGAAAACGACGTTCGGTTTCCGCGACGCCCTACCTCCGCGATGCTTGTCTTCCGTGGCTTGTTGACGTGCTCTGCACTTGAAACCGAGGTAGGGGTTTGTTTTTGATAATGGCATCTTCTTCCCTTCGTTTTTCCCCTTTTAAAATAATGAATGCGAATTATCAAGGGAAGTTTGTTTCAATTATAATTGTTATGAAATTGATACTTAGTTGCCGTTTTTGAAAACTCCTAACGCGGAGGAGGGTGCGGGCCGTACGAACACGGCCCGACAACCCTCCGCTATTTGCTCTTGTTGTACGGTTTTGTCGGCGATGAAGCAACGGGACCGCGGTAAGGATTTGATATTACTGCAGTGAAGTTCTCGACCCGAGGGGAGCATTGGCGCAGGCGGCGGTCAAAACGGACCACCGGTGCGCGACCGGTGGTCCGCAGAGCTCGACGGCGGCGCACCACCCCGACACGGCGGCGGCGGCGCGCCTCCGGAGGAACCAGCCGCGGTAGTGCCGCGGCGGCGGCGCGCCTCCGGAGGAACCAGCCGCGGCAGTGCCGCGACGGCCTTCAAGGCGGCCGGCAAAGCCGGCCGCGGTGGTCAGGGCGGGATCCCTTCTGGGTCCCGCGTGTATGAAGAACGGCCGACCATACGCCGGCCGTTACCCTGAAGACCCGGGGGTTGAACCCCCGGTTGGCTGGAGCGGCCCCCCCCCCCACGTGGGGGGCCGCAGTTTCATAAAGGGGGGCAGGCGCCCCCCCAATTTTCAATCAGCTCGGCCTTCGGCCGAGCTGGCAGCGCGCCCAACGCGCTGCCTTGTGCCGAACCGGCACGCCTGGCCGCGTCGGGTCGGGCCGTGCCGGGCCGGGTCGAACCTGTCCGTGGCGGGTCGACCCGGTTCGGGCCTACCGGGGGGGTCTCGGGCCGGGACGACCCCGGCCCGAAACCCCCGATACCGAGCGGTTTGGATTCAAATGCCCATAACTCGGGCTACGGACCACCAAACGACGTGCCGTCAGTGGCGATGCGATCCTTGGATCGAGACGGTCATTTTGGTATATCACACTCAAGGTTTCGGAATACTTTGAGTTCGTCCGGGTTGGTTCATACACGAAACCAACCGGGCCCTCGGAGCGGAAACACTCATATCTTGAGCTACGGACGTCCGATTGACGTGCCGTCAGCTTTGTTGAGTTCCTCTTAGTGAGAAGGATCTTTTGGCATACTCCGCCCGAGGTTTGGACGCAGGTGGAGTACGGTTGGGTTGGTTTTGCCTTAAAAACCAACCGGGCCCCTGGAACGAAAAAGCCAATAACTCTCAGACCGGGCGTCCAATTGACGCGCCGTCTGTTGCGTTGAGTTCCTGTTGATGATACAGAACTTTTGGATACATCAACTCTGGACTTTTTGACAGTTGATGTATCAGCCTCTCGGCTCGTGGAGCGGACCCTCCTGAACAAGCTTGCTGTGTGTGGGAACCCTAGAGCTGGCTGCGACTGCTACTGTGACTGCGACGACGACTTTGCAGAGATCCTCAGTGGATTCGACGACGACGACTACAACACTCAGCGATCCTGTGTGGATCAGTGCTACCGATCCTGTGTGGGTCCGATCCTGTGTGGGTCAGCGCACAGTGGTCCTGTGTGAACCAGCGCCTACAGATCCTGTGTGGGTCTTTGCGGGGGTTAGTACCTATCGATCCTTTGTGGGTCCGACGACTTAGATGAATCAATGATCATCTCTATCGTCTACCGAAGAAGTATACCTGTGCGAGCTGAATCCTGTTGCTTTCCTGTGTGGATTGTGTTGTGCTATCCTGTGTGGATTTCGTTTTGCTTTCCTGTGTGGAATACGTTTACTTTCCTGTGTGGACTGAGTTGTACTTGGGCTCGGAGGTTGGAGCGTATTGGGATTGATGACTTAGGTATATGTATGGGCATATACCTAAGCAGTGTCGGTTGTTACTTCGTGTTTGTATCTATCCTTTGTGGTTTATCCTTTGTGGTGCTTGTTTACTTTACAAAGGCAATGCCTTCCCTTTTTACCGGGATTTACGCCTTGGTGCTAGTCGCCAGCCCCTGGCCTATGGAAGGCGGGCTTGGGGTAGTCACGGCATGGGCCCCGAGGGAGGTTCGTGACAACAGTGCCCCCCAGAAATAATGTCTCCGCCTGGATTTGATCCCGGGTCTCTCGGATGCACTTACGAAGTCCTTACCAACTGGGCTAAGGCTCATGTGCAATACAAAAAAGCTTAGTAAATGACGTAAAATAAAGAAACCCGTTAGTCTAGTGAAAAAAATGAAACCCATAAAATGATTACCTTTTCCACATTATTCTTTGAGCGTATAAAATAAATCATATCCATATAGAAAACATATTTTTTTTCTTAAAGAAAACCATTGAAAACCATAGCAAGAAAATAAAAACACAGGTAACTTAGAACACAATATTCATAACCTATGTTCACTCGTGTCAGAAATAACTAGAGTTCATTTAAATCCATAGGAGAAACCACACTAGTTAACTCCCTTATTCGTGCCTTTGAAGATAAAGAACATTATCCAATCCAATGAAGAGCCATATCAGGCTGACCCTCATATATAAGTTGTATCGAGTTCAGCCTTTCATATAAGCTGTATCGGGGTTACTAGTTCATATAAGCTGTATCAGGATCATCCATTATCATATATAATGTTCAAATACCATATCATAAATAAAACATTTTAAGTTTTCACCTTTTCATCTTACAACCCTTGAAAGACTCTTGAACCCATATGCAAAACACTTTTGGATATTGAAATACTCCTTCCTTTTAAAAACATATTTTCAAAACTAGATTACCCAAAACAGAGGGGAAAAAAGTTTTTATTTAAAGAAAACATGAAATCTTGTAAGGAATCCAAACATCAAATAACAGTTATGGTGGCGAAAAAAAACAGTTGACGTTGTATACATTAAAATAAAACATTCATTCTTCATTTTTGTAAAGGAAGACAAAATGTTCCGTGTAAAATACGTAAAAAGATTCATTTTGAAAACACTTGTAAGAAATTCAAAAGAGTTATAAAATGTCATTTATAACACATTTATGTCCATATAAATACAACCATAAAATAATTTTAAGAATATATACATGAAAGAAAAAGATTTAGAAAATAAATCTTTAAAAACATTTAAAACAAGCTTTTGGGTTAATGTCCCTTACCCCAAGTCCAACTCATCACATTCACTCTTTATCTTCCTTAATAATAAACTTATGTTGATTTTTTCCTTTATTAAGAACATTTTTTGAGTTTATTGTTCCTTTTATTTTATTGATTATCATGTTATATATAATTACTTAATTAATTAAGTTTGTAACGACCCAAAGTCTTCAATGGAAATTTATTTATTATAATTATGTCATATAATCACATGAAATCACAACACAATGAACTACTAAGTGCTATGCAACCTTTAAACATAGGTTTGTCACTTCTGTGATTTGAATTTCAAAAATCTGACATACGCGGTTGCGATCGGTAAGTTATTTGGAGTCTAATATGACCAACTTAATTTTTGGTGAATAGTAACATACCCTTATGAATAGTAATGTTACCCTTATGAATAGTGACATACTCTAATGAATAGTAACCTTACCTGTGATAGTATATAAATAAGATTTAAGTGAAAGTATGATGTACCCATATTTTGGAATAAGTAGATAAATGTTTTAAAACTGATTTTTTTAGAATAAATTATGATTTTAATTAAATATTAAATTAATCATATTTAGAAAATTATTTTTGAAAAATAGATTTCATTTTTTGATTCCACATGTTGAAAAATGGTTAGGGTAAATTTTTGGGATTTTTCTAAAATACTTGAATTTTTAATGAGTAGTAAAATGCGACAATTTACAATAAATGCTAAATAATGGATTTATTGAGTCATTGATGATGATCTGCTGATGTAATCCCAATTGGTTCGAATTCACATGCATTGATTACTATTCTTGGTCATGGGATCATCACTATTTCTTGTCTTATAGAAAAATAATAAACTAATGATTATAATATTATAAAAACCCTCCTCTCCTCCGCTATAAATACCACCCATCCTTACCTCTTCTCTTCACTCCTCTCAAGCCTTGTGCCTTGCCTATGTTCTACCCAAATCACTTCCCAAGCTCCTCTTCCATGTCCAACAACCCTTGGTCTCCTCAAAAGACCAAATCCTCTCCCCTTAATAGGCTCTCAAGGAAGATTGAATCAAGAGGTAAATTCCTCTTTTCTTTTCTTTCTTTTTCTTTTCAAGTTCATTTGTTTTCTCTTCTATCCTTACCTCTACTCATAAAAATGTTTTGACAACTCCAGTAACTTAAAAGTAATGGAATTTTGTTTTGATAATGGAATAAGTTATTATCATCTCTCCTTTACCCTTTTTTTATTTTAGTAGTAACAACACCATCCGAGATGTGTAAATTTACCACATTCAAAGATGATGAGTTTTCAATTTCTGTTACCATCTTCAATTATGGTCATGAAACCATTTTCATGGTTGAACCAGACTATAATATATGTATTATGTCTCATCTATGGTTCTGTAATAATTTTGTACACTTTGTTTTGATTTATAAAACAAAACATGTTCATTGTGGCCAAAAAACCGCCAATTAACCCAAAAGGTTACCACTAAAGTTTTATATAATGATTTGAATTCACTCTAAGTAACCAAATTAAATTTTCAACCAAATAACCTTATGTATGTTCAATAATAAAATATAACTTTCATTCTTTACAACCACCTTCATCATACATGTTTCTCCGAACATGAATCAATCATTAAAACCAAGCAAGCAAACGTACCCGAACAATGAAATTAAACCTCATAACCAATCCAAATGGTTATAAATGAACTTAAACGGGTTGTAATAAATATTTTACATATAGAATAGGTTTTTTAATTATTAATTAATTAACCTAATTTTATTATTCAGGACATTAATATCAAGTAGATAACACCATCAGAATTAAGGTAAGGGATCCTCTATATTTCACTTTTATTTAAGAATGTCCTCTATGCTATGCCATTTTATATATAATCACTAATGATGGGGTATGATTTATAACCTCCCCCATACCTACCTCATGATTTATAAGTGATGAGAAACCCCTTTCTCACTCATGAATCCCTCTTAAGTACACCCGATACCATGCTGATAATCCGTAAAAAATTCTACCAGAATCTTCTTTATTCCTTCGGGTTGCCTTATAATTATTTCTACCAAAATGAAGTTGTATTATCTATTTATGTGAATCTTATAAATTCTATGTACATATACAAAATTAATTTATCAAGACCCTTCCAATGTTCTCTTTTTGGGATATACATGTTTTTAAGTGATTCCCTCTTCAATACTTCCCGATAAACAAACCTGTTTTGAGGGAGCTTTATGAATTATTACCTAATTTAAAGTGCACTATCTTTTGTTATAAGACACCATTGTTTTTATAAAATAATTCTTTTTTATTGTGAAAACATTCCTGGTTCACTTCTGGTTTTTTATAAAGGATTGTTCCCTTTTCTATTTTAAAGGCTCTATAGTATTTTCCTTGAAACCGCTCAAAAATGTTTTTATGCCAAATTTTTTTGAATACCTTTCTTACATGTTGTCACTTATACTTGACATCACTCACCATGATACATATATATTTTTCCTTATGAATGTCCATGTATACTTTAGTTCTCTTCTTTCATAGACACTTTTGTGTTACTCCCATTTGTTATGCTTTGTGACATGATTGTGGTACCCAATTCTTTCCATGGGTAACCCTTATGTTTATGTAAGATTGATTATGTAAGATTATTTATGTGGAAAAAATATTAATGAAAGGTTAATATGGGTGTTCCTAGATATATTTCCAATGAATTGGGTAAATTTAAGTCTCATGAGATGTTATGTGCGATGGTCTTGGTGGTTATCCTTGACTTGTGATACTATGAGAAACGATCTTGACGATTAGCCTTGACTCGTACTAAATTCATGTTTTATATTACTTCCACATTTATATAAATACATGTTTATATGATTCCATGTTTATATGTTATTAATTCATATGTTAAATTTCTTTTTATATCATTATGTCATGCCTTTTATCCCATGTGTTAATACTTTGTTCTTATAGTTATTCCCTTATTGGGCTTTTTAGCTCACCCCTTTTTCATGTTATCCCCAGGTTATCCTATGCAGATGTATGAGTACAATGGAAGATATAATCTCATTATGGAGATTAAATAAAAATTCATTTTTTTAATTTTTGATTATGTACCTAGTCTTCCAAGACACTAGACTTAACGATCCTTGGCTTGTACTCTGATGTATAATTATGCTTAAAATCATGTAATGTTATGTATAAAAGGCTAGGGTCGCTATAGTTAGTATCAGAGGATGGTCTAGTTATTTTTGGAGATTAGTAATAGAGAACCTTAGTGAGAACCTTATGGATGATACTAAGTATAAGAAAATATCCCTAAATTTTGATAAGTATAGAGTAAGTGGTTTATTAAGAAAATACATCCCTATATGGATACAAATAGGTAGATGCGAATTTGGCATAGATGTACCTAGGAGTAAAAAATCCGACAAGGAGTTTCAGGCATATCTTGGGGTATTCTGGTACACAGGAACGAGCCTTGCTTCACTCTTGGTTTGACACTCCTGGGGGATATGCTTTGGTAAATTCATGAGCTCAGTACAAACCATTATTAAGGAAATAAATAAAATCCCATAAGAATATAAGTTAAGAAATAGATCGAGGATAACCTGAAGTCAAACCTAAGGAATCACAAGTTAGGATATACTTTTCCTTCATAAGTTTATCCTTTTATGTTCAAAATTTTCCTTTTTATGTTCAATAACTAAGTATTCAAACCCTCTAATTGTACATTCTTTTTCTTAGTTAATGGCGGGAAATATAAGAACATGTGCCAAAAATAAATGTGATAGGAAATGTGATGATTGCCCTAATGATATGGCTACTATGATGGTAACAGGTGCTCAAATATTCATGACAGTACTTGCTCAGTTGGATCAAGTTATGAATAATAACTTGAATCATGTGGAACGCCCTCCTCCTCCAAAAAAAGAGAAAGTTGTTGTAGAATCCTTCACGTGGAAAAGGCCTTCCATGTTTAGCGGATCTTCTGATCCCCTACTCATGGAACAGTGGATTAACTCCATTGAAAAGATATTCTTCTTCCTCCAGTGCTCGGAAGAAGAGAAAGTTGTACTGGCGGTCTATCATTCTGATGGGGAAGCTGATCAGTGGTGGAAACTGATCAAGAATACAAAGTACCAAGAGGAAATTGATTCCATGGATTGGGAGGAATTCAACAGGATGTTTTTCAATAAATATTTTCCTCAAACCCTCCATCTCAATATGGAAAGATAATTCCTCAGAATCAAGCAGAAGGAAGATGAGTCCATCGGGGTGTATAAACAAAACTTTACAATGCTTGAAAGGTATGCCTCTGGCTTTGTCATGAACACTGAAATTAAGGTGGATAACTTCTTTAGAGGACTAAAGACAAGTCTACAAAAAGCATTGGTGATTTGATCCTTCGACAGTTATAAGGAGATTTTCCATTTTTCCCTCAAGGTTGAAATGAAGATTGGATAATTTCAGTGGTCTCATGGGCCTAGTGACAAGAAGAAGAAAATGGATAACAACATGGGTGGTTCAAAAAAAAATCCCATGATGTAAAGAAGCCTGGCTATCCCACTTGTAAAATTTGTGGGAAGAAGCATCCTGGGAACTGTCTAAAGGGAACCAAGAATTGCTTAAAATATGAAAAGTTGAGACATCTGGCCAAGAACTACCGAAGGGATATGAAGAATCCTGCTAATGTGGAAGAATAAAGGAATGTTTAGATCAACACTCAGCCTGTAGTACAATGTTAAAACTGAAAGGAGCATGGGAATTATGCAAAAAAATTCCCTATGCCAAGGGTTGGTGGAGGAAATCAATAATAACATCCAAGGAAACAAAGAAGGGCTTATTCTATCACTACTGTTGAGGTGGAGTTAGACAACGATGTGGGGATAGGTATGCTAGTTATTCATTCAAGAATAGCGAACGTACTATTTGATTCTGGTTCTATGTATTCTTTCACATCTTTCACATTTAGTAGAACTATTCAAACACCACCTCAAAGTTTGGAGGATAAGTTATCGGTGAGAATAGAAAATGAGACAATTATTGCGTCCCTGGTTTATAACTCCTTCCCAGCTAACGTTTGTGGAATGAACCTCCCAGAAAATCTCGTCATACTTAATTTAATAGAGTTTGACTCTATCTTGGGCATAGATTTTCTATCTTTATACAAAGACAACATCAACTGTCGGGAAAGGAAGATCACTCTTCACATCTCGAAACATCCTATGATTCTTTACAAGTGTAAGGAGGAAGATGAATATTCTTTAGAATCATTGTTTCAAGTGTGGATATTAATTACTTATGAGAAATCATGTATAGATAAAATGATTGGAACAAAGAAGAGAATCATGCTTGAAGACATGCCCATCCTGAGGAATTACACTGATGTATTCCTTGAAGAGTTTCCTGGTCTTCCTCCTGACCAAGAGGTTGATTTCTCAATTGAACTTATTCCTATATCGCTACCTATATCAAAGAAACCTTATAGAATGAACACCATAGAGCTAGAAGAGCTAAAGAAGCATTTACAGGAGAATCTGGAGAAGGGTTTTATATGCCTGAGTGCTTCACCATGGGGTGCACCGATCCTCTTTATCAAGAAGAATAATGGATCAATGTGCCTTTACATTGATTATCATAAGCTCAATAAAATCACGATAAAGAACAAATATACCCTACAAAAAATAGATTACTTGTTTGATTAGATTCACAGGGCTAGTTGTTTATCTAAGGTGGACCTTCATTCGGGATATCACCAACTAAAGGTGAGAAAGGAAGATATTCCCAAGACTGCCTTTCAAACGAGGTATGGGCACTATGAGTTCATAGTGATGCCCTTAGGACTCACTAATACTCCATAAATTTTCATAAATTTAATGGATAGAGTATTTAGAGATTACCTCAACAAATTTGTGGTAGTCTTTATTGAAGATATTTTGATATACTCCAAGAGTAAGGAGGAACATGAGGAGCATTTGAATACTGTGTTAAAAACTTTGTGAAGGGAGAAACTATATGCAAAGTATAGTAAATTTGAGTTATGGATGGAGGAAGTATCATTATTGGGAAATGTTATCACCACCAAAGGGATATATGTGGACCCTTCCAAGACAAAGGCAATTGAAGAGTGGCCCTGACCAACTTCTATAATAGAGATCCGAAGATTTCTAGGTCTAACCGGGTATTATTGACGATTTTTGAATAATTTTTCATGATTTTAAAACCTAATGACCAAGCTAACACAAATGGGATTAAAGTTTGTATGGACTTAGGAATGTGAATATTGTTTTAAGGAGTTGAAAAAGAGGATAATCACTGCGCCAGTACTCACACTCTCAACACGTATAGAAATTTTTATGGTGTACAATGATGATTCAAAGAAGGGTTTAGGCTGTGTGATGATGAAAATGATAAAGTGATAGACTATGCCTCAAGGTAGTTGAAAGTCCATGAGAAAAACTATCCCATGAACGATCTAGAGTTGGAGGGTGTTATCTTTGCGCTAAAAATATGGTGGTATTATCTCTATGGGGAGAAGTGTGAGATATATACTGATCACAAGAGTCTCAAATATATATTCATACAAAAAGAGATTAATATGAACCAATGAAGATGGATAAATCTCATTAAGGATTATGAATGCTCAATCCACTACCATCCCAATAAGGAAAATAATGTGGAAGATGCTCTAAGTAGAAATGATCCTACATCTTTATCAATGATGAGAATTGAAAAGTATATGATCTCATTAGATTTGAAGGGGATGGACATGAGAATCATTAAGGGAGGAACATCATAAATCCTTTCTCAAATGATTGCTCAACCATCCCTCATGGAGAAAATAATGGATGCTCAAAGAAAAGATGTGGAAATTTAGAAAAGGGTGGAATCTTTCAGAAATGGGAAATCCTTCGATTTCAAAATTGATAAGGACAGAGTTGTAAGATTTGGGTCACGATTATGTGTACCATGTGATCCAGATATAAAGAAGGAGCTTCTAAATGATGCACATAACTCAGTCTTCTCTATTCACCCAGGGAGCACAAAGATGTATCAAGATCTCTGAGATAAATTTTGATGGGACAATATAAAGAAGGGGATTGCTGAATATACATTAAAGTTCTTGGTATGTCAACAAGTTAAGGCTGAAATACAAAAGTCTAAGGGGATGATGCAACCACTACCCATACCAACATGGAAGTGGGAGAAAATCACCATGGACTTTGTCACTGGAATTCCAATGAAATCTAGAGGAAACAATGCTATATGGGTCATTATGGATCGTATTACAAAGACAACTCAATTTATTGTGATTTGAGAGGAATTATCATTGGATCAACTTGCATGGATTTATATCAAATAAGTGGTAAGGATGCATGGAGTACCACTATCTATTGTATCCGATAATGATCCAAGATTCAACTCAAAGTTCTAGAAAAGTCTCCAAAATTATCTAAGCACTGAATTGAACTTCAGTACGAACTATCATCCTCAAACTGATGGCCAATCTGAGTGAACTATTCAGACACTGGAAGATATGTTGAGAACATTTTCTATGGAATACAAAGGAGGATGAGACCAACATCTTCCACTGGTTGAATTATCCTAAAAAAATAGTTTCCACTTGAGCATCCAAATGACACCATATGAATCCTTTTGTGGGAAAATGTGAAGAACACCAGAGTATTGGGATGAAGTCGATGAGCATAAGCTGCTAGGACCTAAAATGGTCAAATAAATGCTGGAGAATGTGAAAACCATTCAACATAATATCAAGGCATCCCAAAGTCTAAAAAATAGTTATGCATACAATCATAGATGATACATTGAGTTCAAAGTTGGAGACATTGTATTTTTATGCATATCTCAGTGGAAAAAGGTCATGAGGTTTTGGGAAGAAAGGGAAGATAAGTCCCAGGTACATAGGCCTATTCCAGGTCCTTGATTGAGTTGGAGTTGTGGCCTATCGACTGACACTTCCACCTATAATGTCCAAAGTACATGATTTATTCCATGTATCCCTATTAAGGAAGTACATACCAGATCCTTCACATGTACTCTCTTCAGAGGTGGTACAGTTGGAGAATGATCTTTCATATGAGGAGCAAGTAGTAAAGATCTTGGATCGTAGAGATAAAGTTCTACGTAACAGGACTACTCACCTGGTCAAAGTACTGCGGCGGAACCATAAGTACGAAGAGGCAACATGATAATTGGAAGAGGCAATGAAGGAAAAGTACCCGCACCTGTTTATGGCTTAGAGTGTAAAACAAAATTTTGAGGGAAAAATTTCATAAGGGGGGGGGGATAATTTAATGACATAAAGTTTTCAATAGAAATTTCATTCTTATAATTATGTCATATAATCACTTGAAATCACAACATAAGGAACTATTAAGTGCTATGTGACCTTTAAACATTATTTTCTCACTTTTGAGATTTGAATTTTGAAAATCTGACATACACATCTGCAATCAGTAAGTTATTTGGAGTCTAACATGACCAATTTAATTTTTGGTGAATAGTAACATACTCTTATGAATAGTAATTTTACCCTTATGAATAGTGACATACCCTAATGAATAGTACCCTTACATATGATAATATATAAATAAGATTTAATTGAAAATATAATGTACCTATATTTTTTAATAAGTAAATAAATGTTTTAAAACAGGTTTTTTAGAATAAATTATGATTTTAATTAAATATTAAATTAATCATATTTAGAAAATTATTTTTGAAAAATAGATTTCATTTTTGTATTTTACATGTCGAAAAATTTTTAGGGTGATTTTTTGGGATTTTTCTAAAATTCTTGAATTTTTGATGAATAGTAAAATACAACAATTTACGATAAATACTAAATAATGGATTTATTGAGTCATTAATGATGATATGCTGATGTAATACCAATTGTTTCGAACTCACATGAATTTAATACTATTCTTGGTCATGAGATCATCACTATTTCTTGTATTATGGAAAAATAATAAACTAATGATTATAATATTATGAAAACCCTCCTCTCCTCCACTATAAATACCACCCATCCTTACCTCTTATCTTCACTACTCTCAAGACTTTTTACTTGCCTATATTCTACCCAAATCACTCCCTAATCCCCCCCATGTTCAATAGCCCTTGGTCTCCTCAAAATACTAAATCCTCTCCCCTTAAGAGGCTCTCAAGGAAGATTGAATCAAGAGGTAAATTTCTCTTTTCTTTTCTTTCTTATTATTTTCAAGTTCATTTGTTTTCTATTCTATCCTTACCTATCCTCATACAAATGTTATTATAACTCCATTAACTTAAATTTACTTAAATTTTGTTATGATAATGTAATAATTTATTATCATATCTCCTTTACCCTTCTTTTATTTTAGTAGTAAAGACACCATCTGAGATGTGTAAATTTACCACATTCAAGGATGATGGGTTTTAAATTTCCATTACTATCTTAAATTATGATCATGAAACCATTTTCATGGTTTAAACAGACCATAATATATTTATTATGTCTCTTATATGGTTCTATAATCCTTTTGTACACCTGGTTTTGATTTATAAAACAAAACATGTTCATTGTAGCCAAAAAACCGCCAATTAACTCAAAAGGTTATCACTAAAGTTTTATATAATGATTTGACTTCACTCCAAGTAAAAAAATTAAATTATAAACCATTAAACCTCATGTATTTTCAATAATAAAATATAACTTCCATTCTGGACAACCACCTTCATCATACATGTTTATCCGAACATGAACCGATCATTAAAACCATGCAAGCAAATGGATCCGAACAATGAAATTAAACCTCATAACCAATCAAAATGGTTATAAATTAACCTAAAAGGGTTGTAATAAATATTTTACATATATAATAGGTTTTTTAATTATTAATTAATTAACATAATTTGATTATTAATGTCATTAATATCAAGTGGAGAACACCATCAGACTTAAGGTAAGAGATCCTCTCTATTTCACTTTTATTCAAGAATTTCCTCTATGATATGCCATTTTATGTGTAATAAATAACGATGAGGTATGTTTTAGAACCACCCTATACTTACCTCATGATTTATAAGTGATTAGAAACCCCTTTCTCTATCATTAATCTCTCTTAAGTATACCCGATACCATACCGATAATCCGTAAGGAATTCCACCAGAATCTCCTTTATTCCTTCAGGTTGCCTTATCTTTATTTATACTAAAAGTAATTTGTATTATATATTTATTTAAATATTATAAATTCTATTTAAATTTAAAAAATTAATTTATCAAGACCCTTCAATCGTTCTCTTTTTTGGATATACATGTTTTTAAGTGATTCCCTCCTCAATACTCCCTAATAAACAAACCTGTTTTGAGGGACCTTCCCGAATTATTATCCGATTTCAAGTGCACTCTATCTTCTATTATAAGTCACCATTGTATTTATAAAATAAGTCTTTTTTATTGTGAAAACATTCCTGGTTCACTTCTGTTTTTTATAAAGGATTGTTCCCTTTTCTATTTTAAAGGCTCTATAGTATTTTCCTTGAAACCACTCAAAAATGTTTTTATGACAAAATTTCTTGAATAATTTTCTTAAATGTTGTCACTTATACTTGAAATAAATTACCATGATACATATATATTTTTCAATTATGAATTTCCATGTATAATTTAGTTCCATTCTTTCATGGACACTTTTGTGTTATTCCCATTTGTTATGCTTTATGACATGATTCTGGTACCCAATTCTTTCCATGGGTAACCATTATGTTTATGTAATATTGATTATATAAGATTATTTATGTGGAAAACATATTCATGAAAGGTTAATATGGGTGTTCCTAGATAGAACTACAATGCATTGGGTATAGTTAAGTCTCATGATATTTTATGTGCGACGGTCTTAGTGGTTTGCCTTAGCTTGTGCTACTATGAGAAACGATCTTGGCAGTTAGACTTGACTTGTACTAAAGTCATGTTTTATGTTTATTCCACATTTATGTGACTCCATGTTTATATGATTCCATGTTTATATGTTATTATTCCATATGTTAAATTCCTTTTTATATTATCATGTCATGCCTTTTATCTCATGTGCTAATGCTTTGTCTTTATGGTTATTCCATTACTGGGATTTTTAGCTCACATCTTTTTCATGTTATCCCCATGTTATCTTATGCAGATGTATGAGCACAATAGAAGATAAAAGATCATTATGGAGATTAAATAAAAATTTGTTTTTATAATATTTTATTATATACCTAGTCTTCCAAGACACTAGACTTAAAAATCCTTGGCTTGTAATTTGATGTATAATTATGCTTAAAATCATGCAATGTTATGTGCAAAAGGTTAGGGTCATTATAAAGTTCATGTCAACTGTTTTGACAATATTCATCTCATATGTCCAAAAAGACTTTGATAGTTTGACTATAGTAAAAGAGGTCATTATTATATTATCTCTAGAATAATAATCATGACATGATTATCATTCTTATTCATCAATTATACTTTTAAAACCAACCATGAAACGTGATTATGAAAAATGAAATACATTACAATCATGGAGATATTAGGTATTATATATATGCATGAGTAACATTTATATTTTTTAATGATCATGATTGAAAGAAGGTAAGTATTATTTTATCTTTATATAATGATGATTATATAATAAATATCATATTACCTCTTTAAATAAACTTATATATATCATCCATATGGCGTGTGATGAAAAATGAATCATATTGCTTCGTGAAGGTGGTAGTCCACACGTACGAACGAACGACGTTATCATTTTTCAGCGGAGATAAAATTAATAAATTAGATGATTTCTTATCTTTATATAATGTTAATTATGTCATTAATATTGTATATATACATTAAATTCACCATTATCATCAGTCGTGATAGGTGGTGATGAAAAATGAATTACATCGGTTTGCGAGGCGGTAGTCCGTAGTGCACACAAACAATGGATTAATTTTCCACTTGATGGAACATGGGGGTGGAAATATGTTATGCCATTAATAGAAAAATATATCAGTATACATAAGAAATGAGTTTTATTATTTCATAATACTTGAACAAGATTTGAAGGAGGTAAAATAAGAAATAAAACTAAAAAATTTGGTTAAAAGTTATACCTATTTTTCGGACAACCTAATTTTCTTTACACCTTAAGCTCTCTATGGTTGGTATTATTAATAAAATAATATAGTGACCCAAGAATTTTACACATATTATTAAATTATTTTTAACATAAACATCCATTAATTACAACCCAAATATTGTAAGTCCTAGTGTCTTTGGAAGACTAGGTTCATAATATATAGAAAAAAAACTAAAACATGACATCCTTATTCTATTCTCTATAATGAGATCATAAATTCATTTGAGCTCCTAAAACTATATAGAATAACCTGGTGAATACATAAAAGAAAGGGATGATCTATAAATCTCAATAAGGGAATAAACATGATAAAGAAACATAACGTTTGAGTCAAAGGTATACCATGATATCATAAAAGATAAGGATCACGAGTAATCAAATTGAAGAATAATATAAATGACATGGTATCATAATATCATGAGAATATAGGAAATATGGAAAAAACAAATAACATGACATAAACATGAGTTATGGATAACTTCCTAGACAATATCACATGGTGGATAAAGTTTCATAATGGATTAGGTTTACTCTCTAATACCATATATAACATCTTATGAGACTAAAAACATTACCCAATGCATTGGAGTGCTATCTGGGCGCAACCATCATAACATGAACATGCTTATGCATGCCATAAAAAAGAAATCAATTGTAAGGAATAAACATAATAATTACCCATGGAAATAAAATGGGTTGCATAATCTTTCCTCATAACACAATCAAAGAAAATTTCATAATTAAGGCATTTGAGAAATGAACATAAGACATATATTACCCAGAAAATGGAAGGAAGAATAAGATAGGTATATATGTGTGAGACATATATATACAGAATTTAGAAGCATTCCATAACTTTAAAGAGAGATAGAAAGTGGGTTAGAGATAGAATGGCCATAACCTGAAGAAAATGGTGGTTTGGAGAGATCCCTTACAAACATCACATCATTGAAGTGAGAATAATTCAATGAAGTTATTATGTGCATCAAATGAAAATCCACATAAAACAATTGTAAATACAATATAAAATAATCAAAGGTCATCACACACATAATCTTAGCATATCTGTGACATTCCCCGTGTCACGATGTTGTTTATTTTGTATTATTTTATCTTTCCTTGAGAGGGTTCGAGTTTCGGTTGGTCGTGAGATGAAAATTCAAGTTTTTTTGAGGATTTTTTTGGAGGAGCATAGTTATCCCACACATTTAGTACTAACTATGTGATTCTCTTGGAGGTAATCTTGCTATTTTTCATGGATTCCATATGGTTTGTCAAATCAATCAGAGCTCCCCAGAAGTCATACGGGGTGTTGGGTGTGTCAGGGGTGAGGCACACAACTTTTCCAAACCATGATACACCCAAGGGTAACCATGAGAGGGGGTGTCTGGACTAGGCAGTGGTCAACACACATTTTAGAAAACCATGAGGCATGTCCAGGTGTTTAAATTATGCGTTTTCCCAAAATAACCCTCTTTGATTTTAAGGGGTTTTCACCCCATTTCTCTCCACCCATGTCTATTGACCCTTGTTATCTAAGGAGGAGCCCCACCACCTTTCTCTTATTGATCATTTTCCTTTCTTTGGTGTTTTTTCACATGGATACAAGGTATTTCTTTCCCTCTTTTCTTATTCTTCCCTTATCTCTCTCTTTTCTCTTGGTTTGGATTCCCCCATGAACCCTATGTCTCTTGTTTCTTGATTTTATAGTTCCAGGTGGTTTTAATGTTGGGTTTTTTGTGTCTAGGTTTAGTAGATGCCATTTCTATCCCCATGGGTGTGGTTTTCGTTGAAGGTGACATGTTCTGAAGCATTTCAGCTTGATTCTCACCTCTTTGAGGTAGGTGTTTCTATGAAATTGTTTCATTTTGGAATTCAAAGCATACTTGAATTTTTTAAATTCCTTTTTTTTTGAAATTATGAATATATGTGATAGATTTAATGTGATTTGAAACCATTTCATGGTGTTTTAAGCTTAGAATAATTGTTTTTCAAGTAAATTCCATACTTTCATGTTTTAAATGGAATGTTTAAAGATGCTAAGATTTTGTGAAATGATCGTAAGGATTTTGATATGGTTCTCATGTTGTGTAATGGTTTTTGAATAGGTTTTTAATTTTTAAAGAGTGGAAACTATTTTTTAAAGTTAATTTGGTTTTTAAGTGAGGTTTTGACCTCAAAGTGTTTTATGAAGTGGTTCTTTAATGGGTTCTCAATGGTGATTTAAAATGCATGAGTGATTTTACCCTTAAAAAAGTTCCTTCATGGATTATTTAAAATGGTTTGATGTAAATGGAAATGGATGGACTTTGGCCTTGTTTTATATTTTCAAAGAGGAGGAACCTTTTTGAAGGGTAGAATTGAAATGTTTTTAATGTGTGGGTGATTTCCCTCATTTTCAAAATGTTATTTGGAATTATGTTTTATGAAATGTGAAAAGGTATTGAAATATAGAGTCATGTTTTAGTGTTAAAGGCACAATTGGAATTTTGGGTTTAAAATGGTGGTTCTGAAAGACACCCCCTTATTTCCCCTTGACTTGTTTACCCCTTTTATGGGTTCTGGATCATGATGTGATGCTTGTTTTCTACCCTTGTGTGGGAATGTTCTTTTTATGACATGGTTAATATATATATATATATGGGGATATTAAATATTGGGTATTATAGGTGAGAGTATCTTTAGTCATGCCTTGTGTGTTAAGCTTAGATTATATGTTCTTATGACTCAATTTCTCTATTTTGATGGGAAACTAGGTACTAAGTGGAAGATTTAACTTATTATGCTAGTCGGTTCACATGCCTTTAGTGTCCCACCAGTCGTTCTTGACATAAAGGGATAGGTGGGGGTTTGTCATTACAATTAGGATTGTGTGGGATAATTAGATGGCTTGTGGTTTGAACTTAAACACATTCCATTAGTTGGTTTGTTGGTTGGTATACCATTATACAGTTAGGTGGTTTTCACGTTAGGAATCTTTGGGTAGAGGCCATGAAACATTCAATTGTTGGGATGGTTATTGATTGAGGGGAGTTGAATATAGTGATTTTTTGTATCAATTCCCATTATTTAATTGATATGAAACCCCTTCTTATTTACATTTGGTTGTATTCCTTGTGAAATATGGTACCTACTTGTTATGCTTAACCCATGTGTGTGCTGGGTTGTTTCTTTGGAAAATGAATTTTCAAAGGTGTTTGTAAAACCTTTTTGAAGTTAAAGACTCTTGTGTGAGTTATTTCTATGGATTTCAAAATGGGTGATTTGGGAAGGCTTTGGCCCATTAAATGTTTCAAAGTGATTTTTTTTCATTTAATTAAAGAAAATGAGTTGTTTTGAGAAAATTTAAGGGTGAGTTTGTGGTTTTGAAATGGCTAAGTCTAGTGGCTTTTTTTTTAAATGCATGCATTCAGTTTTGGAAAACAAAGTATTTTTTTGAATAATGATCATGGAATTGTTTTTTCCATAAGTTATATGTGTAAGGCATAATTTTTAGATTTATTTTCAAACTATAATTGATGAATCAACTTATGAAATATATTACATAGATTCAATAGGTTTGGGTGACTTACTGGGCATTTAGAACATGCTTATATATATTTTATATTCTATGTTTTTAGTGGGACCTGTTCTTTTCTCATTACAGATGAGGTGGGGTGAGTTGGGTGGAGGTGAGAAAATAGAGGTTGCATGGAGATGGTTCAGGATTAGCTTGAGTTGGTTGGTGGTTGTTTTATTTTTATTTAGTGTTGTATCTGTTTCTTTGTTGTGTTATTTATTTCATGCATGTTTTTTTGTTTATGAAAATGAGTTCGATCATTATAGTTGGTTGTGACCTTTTTGGCATGTTCATTTATTTTGGCTCTTGTATTTATTTATTCTGCTATCTTATTCACCTATTTGGGTGAGATAATTCCCAAAAGGATACCCAAAAACTTGTTTCCAGCCCATGGGGATCAAGACACCCTTAAAACCTTGTGGTGAATCAGGTTAGGTGCTAGTCAGACGGATTCCTTATTTGGTTCTTTACAAAATAATATTGGGGGGGGGGGTTCTTTGGTAAGATCTTAAGCCTTGTGTATAGCCCTTTTTGGGGATTTCCTAGTATAAAGAAGATTAAAGTTGTTAGAGCTTGAGAGGTATAAATGGGGAGAGTCTAGCCATCTCTTTCTCAGTCTGATTCTAAACCTGGTAGGTGAAGTTGAGTTTCAAATTGTGAATTTGAGTTTTTTTTATGCTTTGGTGGGAATTGTTGTTTTTATCCTTTTTTATTATATGGGTGATATTTGCAGTCAATCCTTGGTTTTAGGGTGTAAAGGGAAGGGAACTTGATCTATGTGATTAACATGCACAACCTAGGAAACCATGTGGCATGCATGAGATCAAGTCTTCCTCCGTAGTAAAGTATTTTTCATGGTTGGCACCCGGTCTCCCAACCCATCTGGCCAAAGCATGTACATAGCTCCCTTAGTCTATTTTGACTCCTCTCAATTCTGGATTATCCTAAAGTGGTTTCCACTTGTGGGAGGTAGATTAAGGAGTGTTTTTATTCCCTTTATGAATGCGAATCTTCTGATTCTTATTTTAATTCTTTTGTGGTGATTTGTTTGTTATTGGTTTTCAAAAGCTCATTTTTAGAAATCAAGGGGTTTTTGTGAAATTTTCATTTTCAAACATGGTTTTGTGAAATTTTTAATAAAATAGTTATTTTCATTATGGTAATAGGAAAAATTTGTTGTTTCCAACTTGCTTCTTTGTGTTTTCCTGAAAAAAATTGATTCCAAAAGTGAGTTTTGAAAGCATTTTAGGATCAAAAAAGAGATTTTGTTTTGAACCATGATTGAAAGGATTTTTTGTGATGTTCCTTGTATAGGAAATGTGTGCTCCACCGAGGTTGTTTTTTTTAAATTTTGGGTTGGCATGGTTTTTAAGAGTACACCTTAATGGAGGGTGATTTCAAAATTCCTTATTGAAAATGGTGGTATCAAAAGAAAATTTCTTTTGGTGTGAATTTTTGTGCCTTGTTTAAGGGATTTTTTCTTTGGTTTAGTTCCTAGTCTATGGGGGAATAATTTGGTTTTTGTTTGAGGAATGAATTGATGTGGTTTATTTATTTTTTTTGTTTGTATTATGCCTCCTAGAATGGTCAAAAGAGTTTCTTCAGTTTCAGTGCCTACCCAAACTCCAAGTGGAGAGGTGGACATGGAACCTTTTTCAATATCAAACCCCATTTTGGAATTCTTGAATTAGAATCCTCCATAGTTTAATGGTGATCAAGGGTTAGTATAATAATTGAGGTGGTTGGAAGAGATTGAGGAGATACTAAATTATCTTGGAAAAAATAAAGCTTCATAGATGAGATACTCTAAGAGCTTCCTTTTTAGTTTTAGCCGAGTTTGGTGGGATTCGATGGTACCTTATCATATGTGTGAAGGTATGTCTTCAGATCTCTTCAAGATGGAATTTATTCTTTGGTTCTTCCCTGAGGATGTAAAATTGAATAAGGATCTTAATATTTTGAGCCTCTGTTAGGGAGACCAGTCCATAAATGAGTACATCAATCCCTTTTCAAAGTTGGTATTCTTTTCTCCAAAGATGGTGGTCAATGATTATAAGAAAGCTCATTTATTTGGAGGAAGCCATTCCCCAAATTTTGGCTCAAATATACTTGCATTGGGACTATAAAATTTTTAGGAGGCTTTCAGCAAGTCCATGAAAATGTAAGCTAACCGGTCTAGGAAACCTGTGGAGAGTGATGCCCTAGTTATATTAGGTGTACAGTGGAAGTGTGGTGGGTGTAAGGATAACCTGGTGAGAAAGGATCAAAAGTGGGATGATCCAGAGATTGGAGAAAAGGGTTTTTATTATGGGAAGAAGATATCCCTTATGTGATTATAGGGTGGGGAACCTTGGAATTCCAACCCCACCACTTGAAGACTCATTGAGTTTTTATCTTTTGTGGCCATTTGGGCCATCTTCATAAGTTTTTAATCTATTTTTTTTGGAAGAGGTATCATTTTTTATCCTTATGGATCTGTTATTTTTAGGACCTTTCCTTTAGTGGTTGAAATCTTGGTTTTTGTATCATCAACTATTATTATGGGAATATTGTGGATGGTTCCCTTTTGGAATGTTTTTATGAATGGTTTGAATATTGATTTAGTGTTATGCCATGCGTTTTTTGTGGGATACTTCCCCCTATCCCACCTTCTCGGGTTTTTCTTTCGTGGTTGGATTTGGGTTCCATTATTAATCCTTTTTTGTTTGGTAGAACCTTATTTTATAGTTAGGGTTTAACCCATTACTTTGTTGAGACTTTGAGTTTCTGATTGTATAGACATGAGAAATACCTTGGGTGAATGATTGGTTAACTAGGGTGTGTGTTTTACTAGTTGAGTTTGGTATACCAGCTGGTGTTTGACTGTGGCCATTCAGATGCACTGTATGAGGGTGATCTAGTTTTTGACCCTTGGTTATCTACATGTATCATGACCCAAGGTGAGATATCTTTTCATCATTTGAGGTTGCTTGTGGTTTTTATTCCTTTCATTGGGTTTGGAGGTGCATGTGGTTTGAGAGAGAGTTTCTTTCATGGTTTCTAGGTTGTTCAAGGATACATGTATTGGTAGTTTCTTTGGTGTCACCATGTTAGAGGAGCTATAAATGGTGGGGAGATTATGTTATGTCTCTTGTGATTTTTAGTAATCCTTATTTGAAGTTATGTTATTATTGTTCTTGGAGACATTTATAACCATGTGGTTGATCAGTTTGTTCATTTTGAGGATGTAGATTTTTGGTTTTAAGGTCGAATCATGTTGAGTGCATCCTTATTGCCTCTTATTTTTGATTGTGGAATTTTTGGGTGAATAAATTGGCATGGTGGGGAGTTTGTGACCCCCATTCCATGGTGTTATTTATTTTGTATTATTTTATCCTTCCTTGAGTGGTTTTGAGTTTTGGTTGGTTCTAGGATGAAAATTAAGGTTTTGGAGGGTTTTTATAAGGAGCATGATTAGCCTACATGGTTAGTACTAATTGTGTAGTTTCTATGCAGTTGGTCCAATAATTTTGAAAAATATGTTTTACATGGATTTTTCATGGTTTTTCAAACCATGCATATATCTTAATCGCACCACAATTCACTATTTTATTTCACCCTTACACCACTATATTAAACAAGTTTTTTATTGAAAATTTAAAATATAATAAAAGAATGTACTCCATGTTTGATTATATTAGTTAATTTTTATCACTTTAAAAAAGGTAAAATTTCATTATTTTGATAATAACATTGTAGGAGGAGGTTATTTAGAGGTTCATAGATGATGTAGAAAGAAAATGGGCCAAACTGCACAGGATTCCAAACACGCATATGGATTTAAACAAACACTACAACTAATCCACGCATCTAATTGGGATAAAATTTTGTGGGATGATTAAAATTTCAATGGGAAACTACTCTTATGGATACAACCAATCCTAATTCATCCATTAAGGTCCCAAACTGAATCAACCTATCTAAGAAAAAGAATATGCACAAAGTAAAAATT
Organism: Viscum album; assembly: GCA_963277665.1. Lineage (NCBI taxonomy): Eukaryota > Viridiplantae > Streptophyta > Magnoliopsida > Santalales > Viscaceae > Viscum > Viscum album. The sequence continues at coordinate 1,741,983,458 of OY728155.1, forward strand.
TTGGTTCTATATTTTGAAAATATCTCCCATTTTATAAATTAAATATACTATAAAACTGATAGAGATATATTCAATATGAGGTGTAATAACTTTTTAGTTTTTCCAAAGTGAGATAAGTCTTTATACTCATTCAAATTTATGGTAAAAGTGGTATCTCTAAATATGGGTGCCCAAAACCACTTCCAATTTTGGCTATAAAAGGGCACTATGGGCACCTCATTTGAAAGTTAGAACAAGGAGAGAAGTGCTGCCATTTTAGAGTTCAATAGGAGTTTTATCATCACATTGTAGGTTCTAGAGCTCTCTATCCTCATATGGAGAGCTAAAATGAAGAAGGATATCCACCCAAGCTTCCTCCTCCTCTCGGTGGCGGGCTAAATGGTGGGCATTCACTGTGAGGGAGCTACACATCTTGTAAAGGGAGTTATGACTCTTTTTTTGATTCTAGTTTTATGTATTTTGGGTTTTAAAACATTTAAAAAAGAAGTATCTTAATTTTATTCATATTTGAATGATTTTTTTGATTCAACCAAATAGAATTCTCTTTACTTTTAACCGATCAGTGTGAAGTTTTGAGTATATGACTTGTGTTTTTCTGATTAGACAATAAAAGAATCCTTTTATTCCTCACTTATTTGATATTTTAATTTTCTTTAGAATTTATTATACCATTCATAATAATTATACCTTGTCTATACGATTGTTATGTCAAGGTTTGGTTTAACATTCATTGATATAAAATCTTGGAAAGTAATCAGGATTTCGATTAATTTCAACCAAAGACTTACTTCAAAACTAAATTAATCTCTATGAATGATGAAATTTAAATGTGTAGTGAACTAAAAATGAACCCTTTCTCTCATATTTTTTAAAATCCACTTGTTTTTCAACTATTAAACTCTTTAAATTAAGTCGTTTTATTTTTTTTAAATCATTTTCATAACAACCCCCTATTTTAGTACTTTTTATTAAAAAATACACACTTTAAACCTCTAATGATACTTCAGATATGACCTAGGGTATACCATATTTTATAAAATAATCTTTAAATCATAATCAATTTTATGTGTCATGAAAACATGATCAAATTTTGGAGTCGTTTCCGGGGATCTCTTTGGTTTTTAGTGTGTGTTTTTATAAAAAATTTGTGTATTTTGTAAATAATTACATGCTTATTTTATTCTTCAATTTTTTAAATTAATTTTCTAAAATATTAATTTTGCAGGCATTGTGCATTATGAAATATTCATTGGAGGAAATAATTCCTTTTGAACACGAACCAGAGAAGATCTTGCATTATCGATGCCAAGAAGCACTAAATAATACTTTGAAGGAGGACACACAAAATATAGAAACTCTTCTAGGTCATTATTATTCTTCTGAAACCAATATAAAGACTAAAATAATCTTACATACTATGGCTGAAAATAACCAGAAATTAAAATAACTAGCCTCTCCTGATGTTGATATCCAGCCCACTTATATTCAAATGCAAGGCGAAGCACCAAACTTTGAACTAAAATCTAGTATAATCCACTTATTGCCAAAAATTCATGGACTTTCTAGAGAAGACCCACATAAGAACCTAAAATAATTTTACACTATGTGTTCAAAATTAAAACCTTCAAACTTGAATAAAGAATAAGTAAAACTTATATCATTCCCATTCTATTTAGAAGACACTTCAAAATATTTGTTATATTATGTTAATTCCCCAATAAGAGGCTGGATGAACATGAAACACCTTTTCCTTGAAAAACATTTCCCAGCCTCTCGAACTGTATCAATAAGGAATGAAATTTGTGGAATAAGAAAATAACAAGGGGAAACACTTCATGAATACTGGGAAATATTTAAAAGGATTTATTCAAGTTTCTTACACCACCAAATTAGTGATCAACTTTTAATACAATACTTCTATGAAGGATTAATTACAATTTATTATAACATGATTCATGCTATTGTAGGTGGTACGTTGGTTGAGAAAACCTCAATCACTGCAATGAACCTCATTGAGAACATGGTACAAAACTCTCAAAAATTCAGTTCATGATCCAATGTACCCATTTGAGGTGTCCACGAGGTGTAAAGTTCTGAATTCAAGAAGAATGTGGACACAAAGTTAGAATTACTAAGTACCATGATCTGATAGCTTTCTCATTCCCAAGGGAAATCCCAACCTCCTCCTCCAATTCATTTTTGTATTTGTGCCATCGATACCCACTATTCTGATCAATGCCCTCAACTGAGAGAAACTTACACTACTAGAAATTAGAGCTATACCAATGGACCTATACCAACGCTTTGGAAAAAACCATTGGTACAGGTACCTTGGATAGAATCTATAACAAAGTTTTGGACAAAACTGTTGGTATATGTACCATGAAGAGGCCCTATAACAATGGTTTTGGCCAAAACCATTGGTATGGGTCCCTTGTAGAGACCCTATACCAACAGTATCTCCAAAACCGTTGGTATAGATCACTTATATGGAACTATACCCATGGTTTTAGCCAAAAAAATTGGTATGGTACATTTTAGAGACCCTATACCAATTATTTTTCCAAAACCATTTGTATAGCTAAAAAAACCAAGGAACCTACACCAACAGTTCTCAAAACCATTGGTATAGGTCTATACCAACAGTTTTGAGAACTATTGGTATATGTACCCATATTTTTATGGATTATCTTTTCATAAAACACTAAATAAATAAAAATTTAAAATATTTGTAAATATACATATATATATTTATAAAATTATGTTTACAAAAGTTATCTTAGGTTAGTGGTTGGGTTGTTGGATTATAAATAGGAAGTCCTGGGATCAAAACCATATTGGGTTTTATTTTTACATTACCCACACCAACAGTTTTATAAAACCATTGGTATAGGTTTTTTATATGACCTATACCAATACTATAACATCCACCACCCCTCAAAACCATTGGTATAGGATATACAAATGGTTTGGAGACCTATACCAATGGCACTGTTGACATAGGTTTTTTTTCTATTAGTGTTCTGAGAGTTGTGAGGAAATATTCCCAGGTCACCCTATACCCAACCCATTAGAAAATAACCTTACTATCCATAAAAATTTTGGTGGAAAGATAACCAATCCTATAGACATGGTGGTTATTCAAACCAACCTCAACAATCATGGAACCAACTAGGGAAGAGTAGTCATCCTCCACCACCACCCAAAAGTCCTCAACCACCAGAAAGGCCTTTCCAAAACCCCCCTAAAAAACTTGAGCCTAGCCTAGAATACATGATGATAAAATGGATACAAATAATCTCCAAATCCAATAAACCACCCAATAAACCATACAATATATAAAAACTCAATTAGGCTAACTCTCCAACTTGGTGGGTGAAATCCAAAGTCACGGTTTGGATAAACTTCATTCTCAACCACTAATAAACCCTAGGGATAAGGGAAATGTCAATTCCATCACCCTTAAAAGTGGAACAAAAAATTAAAATCCAAATTACCCCTCCATTAGATTCATCCCCTCATGAGGAAACTTCTATTACAACCATCTCAAATGATCCAAATAAACAAAATCCTTATCCTGGGAAAAATACCACCAAAGGAAAGAGTGTGTATGTTGATGAGATGTCTAGACCAACCATTCCTATTCCATTTCCCCCAAGGGGAACCAAACCATGTAAATCAAAATAAACTAAACTTGATAAGAAAATTTTGGAAACTTTAAAAAAAGTGAAGGTTAATATACCTTTGATTGATTCCATGAAGAAAATTCCATGATATGCCAAGTTTCTAAAGGTTATATGTACACACTTAAGGAATATTAGAGGCAATAAAAGGTGATATTGGGGAGTAATGTCTCAAAATTTATAGATCCATCACTTCCCACCAAATTAAATGATCCTAGAACTTTTAAAATTCCATGCACCATAGGGGAGTATTTATTTTCTAATGATATGATTGATTTGGGTGCTTTTATAAATGTGATGTCTCACTTTATTTTCTATTAATTTTAGGTTAGGGAATTGAATCCCAAAATAATTTTTGTTCAACTATAAAATCAATTTACCACACACCCCTATGGTGTGTTATAGGATGTTCTTGTGAGGGTTAAAAATTTAATTTTTCCTACTCATTTTTATGTGATTAAATGGAAGATGATAAAATGAATGGACATGTCCCAATTATATTGGGGAGTAATTTCTTGAAAACTTCCAAAACCATAATTAATTTCCACAATGGTACATCATATATGGATTTTGGTGGTGACATTGTCCACTGTAATATCTTTGATTCCATGAAGCACCCCTCAGAAGAATAGTCCCCACTTTCAGTTAATTCTATTAGTGTACTCCCTTCCCCTAAAAAACTTATTTTCTTTCCCCTGATACCATTTATGAGTTTTAATCATTGATAAAAATTATATTTAATTAATCATGCATTGAATTTTGTATTGATTTAGAAAAATATCAAGCACATTGTTTAATTGATGATTTCTTGATAACTGAGGATCCCATAACCATCGATGATACTTATCATCTTATAAAAGCTTATTCTTCATCTAAGGATATTAAAATTGAGTAGATAGATGAGATCACTAACCTACAACCTTCAAATTCACTCTCATAAATAAAAAATACACCTAAATTAGAACTTAAAACATTATCTCAAAATTTGAAATATTCACATCTTGAGAATAGAAACAAGCTATCTTTCATCATTGCTAATTCACTCCCTCTAGAGCATGAATTGAGAGTACTTAAATTTTTGAGGGAGTATAAAAAAGCATTGGTATGGACACTTCCTAACATTCCTAGTATTATCCCATCAATTTTCATGAATTATATATTGTTAAAATATGAGGCTAAAATGATGAGGTTGACACAATTACGACTGAACCGAAACCTCCTCAATGTTGTTAAAAATACAGTAACAAAATTATTGGTTGTTGGAATCATTTACCCCATATCTGATAACTAATGGTCTAGTCTAATGTAGGTAGTTCCTAAAAAACTGGTATATCAGTAATAAAAAATAAAAACAATGAAATGGTTCCAACTCATGTGCAAAATAGTTGGCATGTATCTATAGACTATTTTCGACTAAACTAACACACTCTGAAGGAACATTTCCTATTTTCATTCATTGACCAGATACTATAGAGGCTAGAGGGGAAGTCTCACTACTATTTCCTTGATGGGTATTATGGATACTTTTAGATCCATATTTCTCCTGAGGATTAAGAAAAGTCAACCTCTACCTACCCCTTTAGCATATTTTCATATAGGAGGATGCCATTTGGTCTATACAATGCTCTAGCTACTTTCTAGTGATGCATGGTTAGTATTTTTTTTGGATTACTTGGAGAATTTCATGGAAGTATTCATGGATGATTTCACTGTTTATGACTCCTATTTTGATGAATGTTTGAGTAGTCTTGGTTATGTTCTATGTCATTGTATTAGAAAAAATATTGTATATAATTATAATAAATGTCATTTATGGTGTGAAAAGTTATAGTACTTGGAAATTTAATTTCTATGGATAGTATCCAAGTAGATAAATCAAAAGTAGACATCATTTATTCCCTAATATTCCCCAAAAATGTGCAAGATGTGCAATATTTCTTAGGTAATGCTATATTTTATCATCATTTCATTCGTGACTTTAGTAAGATTTCACCCCCTCTCCTGCTTACTCTAAAAAGAAAAAGAATTTGTTTTTGGTAAAGAATTTGAGGAAGATTTTAAAAAATTTAATTGAAGTATCACATCACACGTGACAATCCAACCACCTCGGTGGGATTTACCGTTTGAGATCATGTGTGATGAATCTAACTATAAAGTTAGGGTAGTCTTATCATAATGGGTTGATCGAGATCCACATGTCATAGCCTATGCCTCACGCACATTAGACCCTACCTAAGAAAACTACACCAAAATTGAAAAATAATTACATAACATTGTGTTTACCTTGGATAAATTTAGGTCACACCCTTCAGGGTTCAAAGTAATTATGTTCTTATACCATGAAGCCCTCCAATATCTCCTTAAGAAACCGGAATCCAAAACATGTCTCATTCATTGGATGATCCAACTTCAGGAATTTTATATGGAAATTAGGGATAAAAAAGGAGTAAAGAATTTGGTGGATAACCATATTAGTAGGATCATTACATCCACGGACATTTAATCATCCACATGCATTCCCATAAATTATATGTTTCTCAATGAGAAATTATATTGAGAGTAAGATGATATTCCTTGGTATGATGACATTGTAAATTATTTGGGAACATCTTGCATACCTACTAATTTAAATAAAATCCAAGATGATCTTCTGAAACATGAGTCCTGTTGGTACATTTGGGATAAACCCTACTTTTGGAACACATTTAGTGATCAAATCCCCAGGAATTGTGTTCTTGATAGTGATTTTTAGTCAATACTTCAGTTATGTCACACTCTTTCATGTGGGTGCCACTTTGGTCTCTAATAAACTACTTGCAAGGTCCTTAATTCATGTCTATTTTGACCGAAAATATTTTAGGATGCCCATAATATTTGAAAAGTTTGTCCTTGTTGTAAAAGGATGGGGAATGTATGAAAATGAAATGAAATTCCACAACAACCCTTTCTATTTCGTGACATTTTTTATGTTTGGGGTATTAAATTTATGGGGCCATTTCCTAATTCATTTGAAAACTTGTACATTCTCCTGGTAGTAGATTACATGTCAAAATGGGTAAAGGAAAAAGCCATAAAAACCAATGATTCAAAGACTATTATGATATTTTTGAGAACCAATTTTTTTTACAGGTTTGGTTTGCCTATGTTTATCATCAGTGACCAGGGTTCTCATTTCTATAACTGAACAATGAAATCACTTTTGTGTCAGTATGGGGTCAAACATCAAATGTCTACTGTACATCACCCCCAAACCAATGGTCAAGCTGAGGTGCCAAATAGAGAAGTAAAAAAAATTCTTGAAAAAATGGTTCATCCTAATAAAAAAGATTGGAGTCTTAGACTCGATGATTCATTATGGTCTTACAAGACTTCCTTTAAAAATCCCATTGGAATGTCATCTTATCAGCTTTTTTTGGAAAGAGTTTTCACCTCCTTGTTGAGATAAATAACCGAGCCTACAAGGCCATTAAAAAATGCAATTATAATCTTTTTGGTACAGGTTCTCAAAGGAATTTATAGATTCAAAATATTAAGGAAATTCATAGAGATTCATATGAGAAATCCTAGATCTATAAGGAGTAAACCAAGGTTGACCATGACCATATCATGCTTCATCTTTAATTCCACATTGGGTAGAAGGTCCTCCTTTTCAATAAAAGAATAAAGTTCTACCTAGGTAATCTTTTTTCCATTTGTTTGGCCCATACATTGTTACTATTTTCTATCCATTTGGTGTTGTTCTGTTCAAAATGAAGAAATAAAACAAACATTCACTACCAATGGGAAGCAGCTGAAGCACTTTTATGAACCAATTCCAGAGCCCCAAACATAGGATCTACACCTTCAAGAAGTGACTTATCAGTGATACCCATAATATTTTATCCTCCCTTCCCATATTTTCTTTTTTCTTAAAGTGAAAAAACTGCACACTATAGGTGTGAGGGGATGGGTACGTTCCTGGTTTAGTTAGTATTTTTTATCATCTTTCTTACTTTTTCTCCTTTTCACTTACTGCATGGTATTTATACTTTTATCCACATTCCTGGGTTAGTTAGAATTTTTCACCATCTTCTTTCCTTTTCTCTTTTTTTCTTATTGCATAGTATTTTTACCTTTCCCCCTTCCCCTCCCCCCACTTTTATGCCGAAATATTCATTTTTTATGCCCACCTAATCAAGGAAATTATTGAAAATTCATGATGAATTTCCCTATTTCAAGTTGTTTTAACATTTAAAGAAAACTTCTTTCACCTATGGCATGTGAGTTTAATAAGAATTTAACATCAAGGTATTTTTTTTAGTAAATTGGTTATTTATCGATGATATAAATGGTTATATTTCTATGAAACCATTGAGATGATTGATACCCAATGTGTGAGTAGTTTATGAGTTAATAATGTCACTTAATATCTCTACACCACATTGCACTCAACCATAAAGTGTGAATATTTCTTACTTAATAGAATGTAAATATAATTTAGGTTAATATTTATCAACTTTCCAAAATGATTTTACCATATGTTCACTCTTTATTCAATATTTTTCATTACTGTACCAGATTGACCTATGCGCGTTCATTTATTATTCGAATTTTGTATTCCCTAAAAAAACAATACAAATAAATAATGAAGGGAGTGATGAAATGTACAACATATGGGGATATATAGGTTGGGAGATTATGGTTTGACTGTTGGGAATACTTAAGTGAGTGGGTCTTGAAATTTGATTACAAAGAATGTAGGGCAGGTTTGGTGGTAGTAATTAGGAAAGAAGGAAAAGTTTAAAATAACATATATTTACTAGATAGAAAGTGGGAAGAATAACTTGGAATGGTTGATAGCACTAATATCTTCATAATTTTCATATGTATTTTAATGATTTAATACTTCCAATAAAACAATTGGAGTCGATTTGCATCATTTTTGGATTTTTGGTGTGTTTTGGACTAAAATGTGAAAATTGATTAATTCTATAATTTTAAAAGATTTTTATCTCTTTGGTATTTTAAGCATAACATTTACAATATTGAACAAATTAGAGTGGTTATTTTTTTGTACAATTCCTCAGTTCATGGGATTCAAATTCTTCTTCTAAAGCCAGAAAAAATTCGAACATCCATAGGCCTGAAAAAATAAATAAAGTTGAAAAATATTTCTATCTGACAGAATGGACCCACCTCAATAAACGAGGCATAAATTGGACTAAATATATCCAATTGACAATACAAAAAACTATAATTTAGCAACATTTTCTAAAAAACTTTGCTAATTTAGTGATGTTTCCTGAAAAAGTTGCTAATTTAATTATGTTTCTTGAAAAGCATCACTAAATTAGTGACATTTCCTGAAAATCATTTCTAAATTAGCAATGTTTCCTAATTTTTTTTGCTAATTTTGCGATTTTTTTTCTGAAAAACATCGCTAATTTAGCAACATTTCCCAAAAAAACGTTGCTAATTTAGTGACGTTTCCTGAAAAAATTTCTAATTTAGTAATGTTTCATTAAAAAATGGTGCTAAATTAGCGATATTTCCTGAAAAACAACGCTAATTTAGCAACATTTCGTGAAAAGCGTCGCTAAATTAGCGATGTTTCTTGAAAAGCATCGCTAAATTAATGACGTTTTCGAGAAACATCGCTAATTTAGCCACGTTTTTTAGGAAACACCACAATATATATATAAACACACACACACACACACACATATTTATATATAAAAACATATATATATTTTAAATTTAGTCATGTTTTTAAGTGAATGTGGCTATTTTAGTGATATTTTTAACAATGTTTTAAAACATGGCTAATTATATATATATATATATAATTATAATTATATATATGTATACATACACATATATATTTAGACATACACACACACACATATTATAAACACACACACACACACATATTAATATAAACATAAGATATATATAAAATATAAACATAATATATATATATATATATATATAATAAACATATATATAAACATAAAACATAAACATATATATATATAATATAAAATATAAACATATATATATATATATATAAACATAAAATATAAACTCACACGCACACACATATATAATATAAATATAAATAAATAAATATATATAAAATATAAAACATAAACATATATATACATATATATACATACATATACATATATATATATAATATAAACGTATATATAATATAAAATATAAACATATATGTAAAATAAAAACATATATATAAAATATAATATAAACTTATATATATATATATAAACATAAAATATAAAGTATAAAATATAAAATATAAAATATAAAATATAAAATATAAAATATAAATGCATATATATATATTAATATAATTATATTAATATATAAAATTATATATATATAAATATAATATTAATTTTTTAAATACCGACACAGACATATAAACATATATAAACACAGACACATATATATAGATATAAAATATAAACACACACACACATATTCATATATAAAAACACACACATATTTTAAATTTAGTTGTATTTTTAAGAAAACATGGTTATTTTAGTGACATTATTATCAGTGTTTTAGAACGTTCCTAATTATATATATATATATATAATTATATAAATATATATACATACACATATATATTTATACACACACACACATATAAACACACACACACACACATATATTTAAACACACACATATATATAATATTAATTTTTTAAAAACTGCAGTCTATTAATATATATATGTATATATATATATATATATATAACATAATAAATTTATATAATCAAAATCTTAATAGGTGAGTTTTTCCGTTTGTTTGTTGTGACGTTTGAGGTTCAGGGATCAATTTCTAATGCTGATAGTTTTACTCGATATGTGGGAAGATGGTGAAGGGAAGCATTATGGCATTTACCTTGAGATTTAAAAGAGAAACGTGGAATACAATGAGATTTAAAGGAACCAGTGTGGGAAGATGATGGACAACATGATAGTGTGGACTAAGGTGAGATTTAAGGGAGCAGCATGTTATATGGGGGGAGGTGAAGGGTAGCGCGTATTAGAGGGAGGTGGTAGGGTAAAGGGAGTGTGGTGAGATTGGAGGGAGGCATGTTGTATGGGGTGGTGAAGGGTATAACGTGTACTCGAGGGAGGTAAGAGGGAGTGAGATCAGAGGTAGGGTGAGGTGGGGACACATTAGAGGTGGTGGCGATTGATAAAATTATATATATTTTTAATTTAAAAAAAATATAGTTAAAAAAATATATAAATTCCAAGAAAAAAATTATAAAGGTCAAAAAATATATTTACCGACGTTTTTTTTAAAACATCGGCAAATGATTTTTCATTTACCGACATTTCTAAAAAACTTTGGTAAATGAGGTGTTGATAAACAGCGATGTTTATAAATGTCATTATTTTAGGGTTGTTTATTTGCTGACATTTCTAAAAAACATTGGTAAATGAGGTGTCGCTAAATAGAAATGCTTATAAATGTTTCTGATTTCTCAATGTTTATAAACATAATGAATTAGAGACATTTATAAACATCACTAATTGGAGACATTTATAAATATATATAAATTAATGACACCTAATTTAGTGATATTTTTTAGAAACGTCGGTAAATAAATTAGCAGTATTTTAAAATGTCTCTAATGCAAAAAATGTCGCTAATTAGTGTTTTTATAGTGTGCAGTGATTCTAAATGGATTTGAAAGGGGAATCGATTCAACATTTGACCATTTAATTTGATGGAGATATTCTCTCATTAATGTGGTCATTTAATGCACCATAGTGGAGGAAGATTTAGGGAATCCTCATCCAGAAAAACACGACTCATTAATTATGTCATAACTTCTTTTCTACACATCCAACTAATTTGAAATTTGGATGGTGGATAGAAAACTCAATTTCAAAAAACTTATAAGGACCATTAAAGAGTTTTGGCCATATGGTAGGCAAAAAAATAGCCAAATTTTGGAGGATAGATTCTGGAGGAGAAGCTTTTGCACCCATTTCTTCTCTTCTTTTATTTTTATTTTAATTATTTTTAATTTATTTTTATTTTAAATATAATTTTAATTTATTTTCTTTTAAATACAATCTAACTCATGAATGTTTTCTATTTTTTTGTCTTCTTCCACACACTCTTCTTCTTATTATTCTTATTCTTCTATTTTTATTTTGTGATTTCATGTGTGTGTTTTTTTTTCTTATTTTATCATCCTCATTTTTTATTTTATTATATTCTATTATTATTATTTTATTTATCTTATATCCACTGTGACCTATTACCCTAAAAAATGAGGTGCTAACCCGATACTTGGCTTGGACGAGGTAAGTGGTGTTTCTATTCATTCCATGCTTTAATTCTTATATTTTATTAAGTTTGTGATGAGAAAGAGTAAAGTGCACGAGTATGGTAATTGTCTACTATGTAACTAAACTAAAACTAATTTCTATTATTTTTTTAAATATTTTCCCTCCCTTATACTAGATACACACTCTTCATATGATGAATTTTATCCATCTGGTGGATGAAATGGAAAACGATGGAGCTAGATCCTGGAAGATGTCACACTCTCGATTGAGGTATGACATAAATCTTGATTATAGGAGGAGGTAAAATTAAGATTACTAAAAACATTAAATATTTCAAACAACTAAATAAAATAATAGCAATTCATGAATGATATCTTAGAATTGAATTATCAAACTAAATTTAAATACCAACATAGAGAACGATGGAACCCATGATCCAATCCACAAAGGCTGAGTTATTTATTTCTAATCACATTATATCATTTCATGTTAGTATAAATTTTATTATTTCATTTATATTCTTAATTCTATTATTTTTAAAAAATAATAAAAACAAAAAAAAGAAGTAGTTTAGGTGAATTAGATTAAGTAAGTGAACAATTGAGAAAGATCCTCAAGTGAGATGACCTTGGTCAGCCTTTGTACAGCATTAGAAAAATAAATTTTCCTTTTCTATGCCCTATGGAAGACATACATTAAAACTAGCATCATTTTTGGGGAGCTAATCAGTGTTTGGTTTATCTTTTCTATCTTCAAAAATTAATTTTTTTTCATTATTTTATTTTTAAAAAAAATCTAAAAAATCCCTCTTTTCTTGATATATTGAAATTCTGATTATTATGCATTGGTAGATTACTCACATGTGCAACAACAACAATAAGAATAAGATTATAATAGATCCCATGTGCAAGAACTTAGAGAAAACATAAAACAACTGATGAGAAAAGAATAAAGGGAATTTAAATATGTTCATGCATTAATAGGGAAACTCAAACCAAAATTAGAGAAAGATCCTGAGAAGGTGATGGAAGATATTTCACTACTCATTTTTGAAGTTGAAAAACTTGAAGAGGTAAATTAGGATAAACTTAAATATTCATTTACCTTGATTAACCACTGGTGGTGGAGATAGATGAAAGAGAATTTTCAGCTAATTTATGAAAGGGAGATCAAGTTAATTTGGATAAATTTTAGATCAATTGGGAAAAAATTGAAATTCAATGAAATATCCTAGTATATAAAGTAGAAGAATCAGTACCACTACACCTCACTCTATCCTTAGAAGAAGAAGAAACCACACAAGTGGTGGAATTTTAAGAATGATTGGGGGAGCTTGACTACCTACCTCCATCTATTAAAGATAAAATACAAGAGACACTTTACACTAAAGAAGATATTAAAGAAGAACTGACTAAGGGAGATAATACATTCTCAAACTCAAACTCTTTTGATTTTATTGAAACTAATATGAGAATCACTCTTAATTGATTTGAATTTTCGAATTCAGAAAAATATTATTATACTTTGGATGATGACGAGGAAAAGGAAATTAAACCTATTGAGGAACATGTAGAGATCCCTGAAGACATTGAATTTTTACTAGAGGGATTACAAGAAGAGATCCTAATGGATCTTCCTAAAGAACAAGAGATGCACACTACTAAAATTAAAAGGGATTTTTTTTGAAATTAATCATTTAAATTTAAAATTTGACTATCCCTTTGATTATTATTTTTATGAAGCACACTTTAAGCAACCACTGAATAGTGAATAATCTATTTCACAAGTCACAAATAAAGAGGATAAGGTTCTATACTTCATCATACCTTTTCCATGCAGGATTTACCTCATTACTAAGGGGGTGTATCTAGTGGAGTCCTTAACAAAGAAGAAGAAGTTTAGGCTATAAAGAACAACATGTGGTGGTTCAATTCAAAGAAGATCCACCCACCATCAGACATTGGATAATAGCTGGTATTTCCCTATAGAGGCAGTAAAAATTCAGGGCCCACTTGGGATATCATACCAATAGTTATCCCTTTACTTGTTTTCAAGGATTTCAATTTAATTTTTAGGATTATTTTAGTATAAAACCCCACTCCCTCTTATATTTTTGAGCTTAAATGACTTGATCCTTGTTATTAATTGAGTAATTATATTTTTTAGGAAAATAATGGAATAAGTTATCCACCAAAAATCAGAATAATAGGACTAAGCCTCATGGGAAAAGAAGTTCACTTTTATTTTTATGTTCAAACTCTCAAAATTTTCCTTCCAACAACCCATTTTGAGCTTAAATTGGAATTCAATGCCCACACTTGAATTCATGCTTTACTTTAATTATCTAGTAGTCATGAGTTTCTTAGGGATACTATGATTACAAGTTTTATATTTCAATTTTAATGAGATTAAATGAGTAAAATGGAGAATTAAATGATTAAAGTGAAGCATGGATATTAAAACGAGGACTCACGATTTAAGATAATTAGTTGATTCATGTAAATAAAATTTCTTAACCATTTTCACACTTTGAATTTCTGAAATACATGTGAATTGATTTTTTATTATCAATCATGCCTTGAGTGATTGTCTAATATCAAATTTTCCATTCCCAAGAGGATTTCTAGACCACGTAATTCCTATTTTATTCTTTAGCACATTTCTTGACTGATATTGGGACATGCCACCTGCTAGAACTTGTATTTAAACTTATAAAATCTATGACTATGAAAAAACACATTTAAAATGATTGAAGAATATTTTGAAAACCCCTTATCCTTAAATACCACCTTTACATCAATCCTTTATTATCCTATAGAGACTATGAATGACCTTGTTGGGGATGGTCCATGTTTCAAGGCATTTTTTTATCTATTCCTACCCTCCTCTTAGTATTTGCATGATATTTTTAAGTTAAAGTATGGAGGTTAATGGAGTCATGAAGAAAGGGATGAAATGTATTATAAGGAAAAATTATGGGGGTGATATTTATTAGTATTGAGAATGGTCTTTGAAACATCCATTATAATTTATTATTTTCCCTTCTTGAAAAAAATAAATAATAGGAAAGAGTTGCGACTTAGAAGAATAAAAAATCACCACCATTAGACTGAAGATTTTTATCATGTGTGGTTAGATGGTGGGTGTGAGATTAATTCTAATCTTAAATTTTGAAAAATAAAAAAAAAGAAAAATGGTACTCTGAAAAAGAAAAAAAGAGAGTAAAAAAAAATTCAATAAGGTGCACAAATCATTCATTATGGCTTATTTTAATCATAACCTTACTTTGAGTTTGGGAAGTGGGAGTTGTTACAATATGAAGGGGATAATTTAATTAAAATTTTACTTCTAATGTCATGATTTATAATTTAAGAAGGAAACCTCCTCTTCAAGCCTTAATTTTTAAAACATCCATTCCTACCAACCTTAAGCCTTATAATCATTTGAACCTTAAAGCAAAGTCCTCACGATTTTATGTGTCTTTTGTCTTTTCAAAGTGGAGAAAGTAGTTCCTTTAAAAAACTATGAAGAATGATCACATTCTCATGATATTAATATAACTCTACTTTAATTAATATCATGAGTGATGATTGAAAAGATTAAAAAGAGAGTTATATCATGATTTGGAATGTTTAATAATAATTAATTAAGTAACTTGAATAAATGAGAAGAGAAGTACCATCATTTCAAATAGGAGAAATTAAAATACTTGAGTTAATTTTTTATTTAAAAATTAAGAAATCAAATTGATATTTTATGTGTAAATTTTGAAAAATTTGATTTAACATTGATAATTGTTTTATTTTACTGCTTTGATATTTGAATAATGGAAACATTAGCGCCCTCTAATTTTCAATGTTGATATTTTATGATTTAGGAAAATCATGGTTTAAGTGTGGGTTAATTGATAGAGACAATAATTTAACCATTTTTTATATGTATTTTAATTATTTAATACCTTCCAATAAAAAAAATTGAGCTGATTTTCACTATTTTTTGGATTTTTGGTGTGTTTTGGGATAAAATGTGAAAATTGCTTCATTCTAAAATTTTAAAATATTTTTATCACTTTGGTATTTCAAGAATAACATTTACAATATTGATCCAATTGGAGTGATTATTTTTTTCCAGTATTCCTCAATTTATGGGATTAAACTTCTTCTTTTGGAGCTAGAGAAAACTCAAACATCCATAGGCCCCAAAAAATCAATCAAGTTTAAAAATATTTCTCACTGAAATAATGGACCCTACATTAGTAAATGAGGAATAACTTGGGATAAATAACTCAAATTGAGATGATTCAAAATTTATTTGAAATATTACTCGATGTATCATTTGACCAGTGAATTTTATAGAGATATTCTCTCATTAATGCGGAAATTTAATGAGATATAATAAAGAAAAATTTCAGGAATCTTCATCCTGAAAAAGCATGACTTAGTAATTACGTCATAACTTATTTTATAAAAATCCAAAGAATTTTAAATTTTGATGGTAGATATAAAAATAAATTTCTCACAAATTATAAGAAGTACCCTTGGAGATTTTTGACCATATGATGGGCAGAACATGAGATAACTTTTGGAGGACAGATTCTGAAGGAGAAGCTGCTGCACCCATTTCTTTTCTTCTTTTATTTTTATTTTTTTACTTTAGTTTTATTTTCAATTTAATTTTAATTTAGTTTCTATTAAATAAAATCTAATTCACTTATGGTTTTTATTTTTGTGTCTTCTTATACACACCCTTCTTTTCTTCTTCTCATTATTCTATTTTTATTTTGTGATTTCATGTGTGTGTTTTTCTTCTTTTTATTTTGTCATCATATTTTTTATTTTATTCTATTATTGTATTATTATTTTATTTCTCTTCTATACACTATGAACTATTACCCTAAAAAATGAGGGGTTAACCCGAGACTTGGCCTGGGGGATATAATTAGTGTTTTTTTTCATTCTATGCTTAAATTCTCACATTTTATTTAGTTTGTGATGAGAAAGAGTAAAGTTCATGAGTGTGGAGATTTTATACCATGAAAATTAATTCAAACTAATTTATATTATATGTTTAAATATTTTCCCTCTCTTATAATGGATACAACCTCTTTATATAATGGAGTTGATCCATCCAGTGGATGAAATGACATATGATGAAGCCAGGTCCTGAAAGATTTCACACTTTTGATTGAGGTGTGCCATCAACCTTGATTATAGGAGGAGGTGAAATTAAGATTACTAAAGGAATTAAATATTTAAAACCACTAAATAAAAGAATATCAATTCAATAATGAGATCTCATAATTGAATTATCAAACTAAATTTAAACACTAATAAGACGAATGATGGAACCCATGAACAAATCCACAAAAGCCGAGTTATTTCTTTCTAATCACATTATTTCATTTCATGTTAGTATAAATTGTATTGTTTTTATAAAATAATAAAACAACAAAAAATAAACAGTTTAGGTGAATTATATTTAGTAAGTGAAAAAATGAGAAAGATTTTTAAGTGAGAGACATTGGTCAACCTTTATGCTGCATTAGGAAAATAAATTTTCTTTTGCCATGACCTACGATAGGAGTGTGTCAATGGTTGTCACACACACACATGGGTATTTATTTTAATATTTTACCCATGGATTTTATTCCTTGTAAAAGTATCAAACTTCTCCTTGAATTTTGTTTTGATACAATTTATGAGATATTTTTCCCATGATCACTGAGAATAACTCCATTATGTGGTTTTTTCCTTGATCATATCACCATCATGAAATAAATATTATTTAAATATTAAATCTTAATGAAATTGAAAATATCTCCATGCATCATTTTTTTAAATGTGACTTTGGTGAGGAGTGAAAATGAGTTGGTGTGGGGGTGTGATCGCACCACGATTCATTGTTTTATTTCACCCTTACACCACTATATTAAATTGGTTTTTTATTGAAAATTACAAATATAATAACAAATTTTACTTAAAATTTGATTAAATTAGTTAATTTTTATCACTTTTAAAAAGGTAAATTTTACTTGTATTGATAATAACATTGTAGGAGGAGGTGATTTGGTGGGTTAGAGATGATGTATGAGGAAAACAAGCCAAATTGCATAGGATTCCAAGAACACATATAGAATCAAATGAACAATGAAGCTAATCCGCACATCCAATTAGGCTATAAGTTTTTGGTATGATCCAAAATTTAGTGGTATACAAATATTATTAATAAAACTAATCCCAATTATTCTATTAAGGGGCCCAACTGAATCAATATTTCCAAGAAAAAAAATCTACATGAAGTCAAATGTTTGGTTCTATATTTTATAAATACCTAATATTTTATAAATTAAATGGACAAAAAAATGAAAAAAATATATTCAAGAGGTTTTGTAACAAATTTTTAGTTTTGTAAAAATCTAGATAAGGGTTTTTACCCATCCAAAACCATGGGGAAAGTGGTATCTCTAAATATGGGTTCCCAAAACCACTTCTATTTTTTGCAATAAAAGGGAACCATGGGAACCTAATTTTAAAGTTCTAACAATGAGTTAAGTGCTTCCATTTTGGAGTTATAGAGGATTTTTATCACCCCATTAGAGGTTTTGGATCCCTATCCTCATAGGGAGAGATTAAATGAAGAAGGAGATCCACCCAAGCTTCCTCCTCCTCTCGATGCTGGGCTAAACAGTGTGCGTTCATTGTGAGAGAGCTACACATTTTATAAAGGATGTTTTGACACTTGTATTAATTTTGGTTTGATGTATTTTGGATTTTAAAACATTTAATTTATAATTATATAACTTTTATTCATATTTTAATGCTTTGTTTGATTCAACCGAATGTAATGCTCTTTACTTTTAACCAATTGGTGTGAAGTTTTGAGTGTGTGACTTGTGTTGTTTCATTGGAAAACACAATAATTCTTTTCTTCCCTACTTATTTGAGATTTAAATTTCCTTTATAAGTTATTATACCATTCATAAGAGTTGGAACTTGGCTATATGATTGTAATGTCAAGGTTTGGTTCAATATGCATCTATATAAAATCTTGTAAAGTAATTTGGATTCTGATTAATTTCAACCAAATAATTACTTAAAACCTAAATTAATCTATAAGAAATATATACTTTTAATGTGTGTATTGAACTCACAATGAACCATTTTTCTCATATTTTTCAAAATCCACTTGTTTTTCAACCATTAAAATCTTTAAATTAAGTTATTTTATTTTTTTAAAATCGTTTTCAAAACTACCCCCATATTTTAGTATTTTTTATTAAAAATACACACTTTAAACCTTCAACACTCCTTGAGATATAACCTTGGGTCTATAATATAATATAAAATCATTTTTAAATCATAATAAATTTGACATGTCATGTCAACTTAGTTAGATCCCAAAAATCCATGTGGGGTTTTGGGTGTGTTAGGGCCAAGGCACATGGTTTTTCGAAACCATACGGCACCTAAGAGTAACTATGTGAGGGGGTGCCTAGCTTATGTAGTGGCCATCTCATAGTTGGTGCAAAGTTTGGAAAACTATGTGACCAAACCATGTGTCATTTCTAGGTGTTTAAATTTTGGGTTAACCAAAATAACCCTCTTTGATTTTATGGGGTTTTACCCCTATTTCTCTCCACCCACATCAGCCTACTCTTGGGAGCCAAACAAGGGTTCCACCACCTTCATCCTTTTGATCATTTCCGTCACTTTGGATTTTTTAAGAGGATACAAGGTATTTATTCCCCTATTTTCCTCCTTTTCCCTTCCCTATCTCTTTTATATTGGTTTGTATTCCCCTATGAACCCTAGGTCTCTTATGGATAAATTTTAGGTTTTTGGTGGATCTAAGGTTGGGGTTTTTAGTGTTCAAGATTATTAGACACCATTTCTACCATCTTGGGTGTGGTCTATATTGAAGGTAACATGTTCCAAAGTGTTTTGGATTGGTTATAATCTCTTTGAGGTAGATTGTAATAACCCAAACTATTATAAATAAAATTACCTTGTGTTTTAATTAAATGTATTTTTATGTAATGTGGTTATAGAAAACACATGCACTTATTTGGTTCTATTATATCATATCAAATTTAATTGACCATTAAGAATCATTACCATTAATAATATAGCTATTGAATAGTTATCACATTATTATTATAAATATAAGGTTTTAACAAATCTAATTGACATAGACAAAGGAAGCGATGACCTCAACCAGTTGGATCGTACCCTATGAAGCCAATTTATCAGAGCTTCCAAGGGAGATATCATCACTAGGTTTTTCCCTTGACCAAGACCATATCGAGATCCATCATATTAAGCATGATAGAAACCATTTATGAGATATGTTCAAGCTCTTTGAGATATCAGTCCAAACCATGTACACCGAACCACCTCATGAAAGTCTCACCATCATACACGTTACCCTTAAGGAATTTTCTGGTGTATTAAAGGGATATGTATCAAGATCCTAGAAATATGAGTGTGTACATTATTTTTTATATAATAATGAATATATTTTCATCCTATTATTGTTACTTTATAATTTTTTTTTATTTTGATACAATAAAACACAAATAGTATTTTTGGGTAATATTCAAATTCAATTAATGTATTTATTTTTATGAATTAATAGATTTTTGAAATAAATAATATTTTAATAAAATAATATTTTTAAATAATTTTTATTAAATATAAATGATCATATAATTTTTATGAAGTCAAATGTAAATTTTATAAGGGTTCAAAAACTGTTATTGTCAAAAAACCCAACATTTCTCAATAAATGATGATTATTATTTTAAAAGTGAAAATTAAAATATTTAGAAAATTATTTTGAAAAATGAATATTATTTTTTGAATCATAATTTCAAAATTATTCAAAGGTTAATTTTTTATAATTTTATAAGAGTAGAATTTTCAGGAAAAAATTAAATACCGTATAAATATACGGTGTGTATTATGACATCATTATGACCCAAAAGTAATGTAATAACTACTATAAATGATATCAATGACCAAATATTTGTTTTTAATTTAAAATAATGAAATTTTATGTTTATTTTATTAATTTTATAATGCCTTTGTGAATGCTACAAAACCATTAATATATTTTAAGGTTTTAAAATCATTTCTTTAAGAGTATGACTCACCTTCACATAAGAAAGGGTATTTTTTTAAGTTCAGACCTTGTACTTATAAAATAATTAAAAACACCCCCATTTGGTAGAAACCATGTGAAAAAACCATGATAAGGTTTGTGGTTTTGGTTATTTTATTATATAGAGTCCAAAACCTAAGTTTGAGAAATAATAATGAAATCCCCACTCATTTCCCATATGAATCCATATAATATTCCATTTATCTTCACTAAAAATACTTTTATAATGTCCTCAATCTTCACTACCATCTCTATAGTCCTCCCAAGGTTCTCCCAAGCTCTTAATAAGCTCCTCCCAAGCTTTTGGATTCACACACTAAAGTAAGGGATCCTAACCTTCTCTTATTTATTAAAGTTTCTTTATTATCTCATGCCTTAAATTTACAATTACTAATGTTGGGGTATTTTTCACCATGTCCTTATTATATTCCATTTTATGTAAAAATTATGGGATAACCATTTCACTATAATTAACCCATTTTATGAAACTTTAAGTAACACCGTTATGCTGCCAAAATTTCACCTTGATTTTCCATGCCAAGAAAATGTGTAGTGAATACCCATACCCAATTACTATAAAGGGCGTTCACCTTTCTGAACTTATACTTAATTTATTTGGGAATTACATTTATTTATTCCACACACCTTGATCATGGAATAAAAAGTGATGATAAATGATTCTATGTTTTATGATCTATGTGGCACACTTAAGAATGTGAATGAAATGAAAGGGACTAGTGCACATGGAATTATATAGCACTCCAAAGCATTGGATAATGTTTAGTCTCCTGAGATGTCATGTTGGGAAAAAGAGTGAAACTGATTCCTTTATTTCACTTTTTCCATCATGATGTCTTGGAAGTTATCCTTAACCTATGGTTATGATGTAGTGTTTTATGTTGTTTTCACATTTTCCATGTTGCCTTTATGATTATCATGCTATATCAGGTCTCATTGTTCATGATTAATACTCCTTTTTATGACCCATTAACATACCTATTTTCTAAAATGTATTATTCTCTTTATGTTATTACATGTTTATTCTCTTACTAGGATTTATATCTCACCCCTTTATTTTGTATGTCTTGAGGTTATCCCATGCAGTTTTAAGTATATACACTACCAAAAAACTGGGTTTCCGTAACGTCACCCTTTAATAGTGCTAAAAAAAATCACTGATAAAGGGTACCCCTTTATCAGTGCTTTTCTTAGTAGCACTGATAAAGGGGGGATTTATCAGCGCTTTTTCCTAGCGCTGATAAATTTTATATTTCAAAAACAAATCATGAAAAATAATATATTGTTATATAAGTATATTTATATTGATATAAATATAATATATATTTTTTAAATATGTTTTAGAAAAGTATAAATAGACTACTACATTTAATATATAAGAAATTTAGTGAAAATGGCTTTAATTTTTTTTTAAAATATTATTAATTAATAATTTACTAATTATCATCGATTAATAATCATTTAATAACAATTTGTAGACACAAAAAATCAAAAAAATTAATAAAAGATCTAAAATATGTTGAAAATGTAACTCAAACTTCAAACGTCCATAACTTTTGATCCGGGTGTCCGTTTGAGCTCTACAATATATCAAATCGAAGCCTGTGACGATCTCTACACGATGGAGACTAAGATGAAGCCTCTGTCACATTTTTCAAGGCTAAAAAGGCCTAGAAGGCCTGCAAAACAGAGTTTTTAGTAGGCATACCCCGATTTGTTAACATTCAAACAGGTATAACTTCTGATCCGGATGTCTGTTAGACCTGTACCACATATCATATCAAATATTGTTTCATTTTCTTCAATTTTACTAGTTGCAGTGTTAAAACGGGCTTCTGGATTATAAGTTATGGTCATTTTAACATTCTATGGCTTTTCAAATAAACACATATATATGTATTTATTCGTAAATATATATGTGTCTGAGTGTGTGTGTGTGTTTGTGTTGTATATATGTATGTATGTATGTATGTATTTATTTATTTATAAACACACATAAAAAACTTTTATAAATGTATTTAAAACCAATCTTATAAATATATATTAATATGCAAATAAATATACAGATAAAATATTGTAACAACAAATATATATATAAATAGATATAAATATATATTAATATACGAATGAATATATATACATACTAATATATGAATAAACATGTATGTATTAATATAACTAAATATATTTATATTAATATGAATCTATATTAATATATGAATAAATATAACTATATATATATAAATAAATATAAATATATATTAATATACGAATATATATATATATATATTACTAAATGAATAAATATATATGCATTAATATAACTAAATATATTTATATTAATATGAATCTATATTAATATACAAATAAATATAACTATATATATATATAAATAAATAGATGTATCATTAAATAGATAAAAAAATGAAGTGTCTTAGTGGTAAAGGTGCAGTCACTCAAGGGGGAGGTCGCGGGTTTGAATCGTGGTGGA
This sequence comes from Viscum album, assembly GCA_963277665.1. Taxonomy (NCBI): domain Eukaryota; kingdom Viridiplantae; phylum Streptophyta; class Magnoliopsida; order Santalales; family Viscaceae; genus Viscum; species Viscum album. Next base: position 1,742,007,131 of record OY728155.1, read on the forward strand.
AGCAAGGAGGGGCGCGTGGGCAAATGCAGAAAGTGTCTGCAAAAGCAACACGTGGGAGTAGGAGGGGGCCGCCTAGTGCTGATAGGGGGGGTCAAGCGCCGTTAAAAGCCCCCCCGAATATACATTATTATTTATTTTTGAGTTTTATCAGTGCTTTTTAAAAGTGCTGATAAAAGTCACATTTTATCAGTGCTAAAAAAAGCGCTGATAAAAGACCCCTTTTATCAGCGCTTTTTTATCACTGATAAAAAGGGTCTTTTATCAGTGCTTTTTTTAGCCCTGATAAAAGGGGTCTTTATCAATTCTTTTCTAAGCGCTGATAAAAGGGACCCCCCATTTATCTTCACCTCGATTAACATCACTTTTTTTAGCGCTGTTAATGCGCTTTTCTAGCGCTGATAAAAGCCATGTTTGTAGTATATGATGAAATATTATGATCTTGTTAAGGAAGTTTTCAACAAATATGATATATTACCCAATTTAAGTTGTTATGTAATGTACCTAATTCCCAAAGACACCAGTATTCTTGATCTTCTAAGTTTCATTAATTGTAAAATTATGTAATAAATCATGTATTAATGTAAAATAAAGATAAGGGTTTTTATAGTTGGTATTAGAGGAAAGGTTTATTTATTTTTTGGATTAGGATTAGAAAACTCTAGTGAAATAATTAGGGATAAGACTAAGTATAATAAAACATCCCTATTTTTTTAAGTATAGGGTAAGTGGATTATCAATAAAATACATCCCTGTCTAGATAATACAAGTAGATGTGGCTCTGGAACAAATGTACATAGGGGTAAAACTCAAAAATACCTTGTTGAGCTAGACTTGACCAAGAACTAGTGCACAATAATGGGCCTTGCTACACACCTAGTTTGACACCTCCAGGGGATATTCTTTGGTAAATTCATAATATCATTACAAACCATTATTAAGGGAGAAAAAAATTCCCATAAGAGTAAATGTTAGGAAATAGATCATGGATACATAGATTGACGCCTATAAATTCATAAGTTAAGGAAATAATTGTAATTTATAAGTTATCCCTTTAATGTAATTGGATTTTCCTTTATGTGTTTATTAGTTTAAAAATACTAATCCCTAATTTTCCATTTATTCTAGCTAGTGGCCCAAAATAGGACGAATCAAGTAAACAATCAATGCGATGAACAATGTGATGACTGCCCCAACAAGATTCCCAACCTGATAAGAGTAGGAATCAATAACTTTATAATGATACTCTCTCATCTGACTTAGGTTATGAATAAAAACATGGATTTGGAGGATAATCCAACTCCCCCTAAGAAATAATAAGCTATAATTGAGATCTTTATACGATAAATGTCCCTGACTTTCAATGGATCATCTAATCCCTTAATCACAAAATAATAGATCAACTATATTAAGAAGATCTTATTCATCCTTTAATGCTCTAATCAAGAGAAGGTTATAATGGATATTTATTGTATGGAGGGAGAATCTAATCAGTGATGGAAATTTATCAAGAATACAAAGCCTAAGGAAGATATCAAAGTGATGGGGTGGAAGGAATTCCAGAAAACATTTTTTGATAAATATTTTCCTCGGACTCTTTGACTTAAAATGGAAAGATATTTCCTTTACCTCAAGAAAAAAGATGATGAATATTTTAGGGCGTATGATGAAAAATTCATAAGACTTTCACAATATACCTCTATCCTTTTTTACCCCCAAATGAAAGGTTGACTGCTTCTTTGGTGGGATAAAACCTTGTCTACAAAAATCTCAAGCGATCCATGAATTTGATATATATGAGGAAATTGTCCAACATTCCCTCAAAGTTGAGATGGAGATCAAAAAATCTCAAGGGTATCACTGGGATAAGAATCAGAAAGTGGAGTTTAATTCAGGCAATTCGATGGAGAAATCTAACGGTGCCAATAAATTTCAACATCCCACTTTTCAAAGGTGTAGAAAGAAGCACCCCAAAAATTGCCTAAGGGGGACAAGGAAATTCTTTATATGTGGGAAGGAAGGGAACCTAGCTAAAAATTACTGATAAGAGAAAATCACCAATGTGATAGAGAAATGGAATGATCCAGTCAACCCTCAATGCATTGTTCATTGCTTTAACTGAAAGGAACAAGGGTACTTTTCAAACCAATGCACTAAGCTAAGGGTTTTTGGAGACAACCAAAAACCTACAAGGAAGAAATGATAAGATTTTTCTATCACAACTATTGAGGTTGATCCCGACAAAAAATTGGCAATAGGTATACTAGTTAATCATTCAAGAATAGTGAACGTACATTTTGATTCTGGTTTTATGCATTCCTTCATATCAGGAAAGTTTCTTATAACTATTAAAATACCACCACAGAGCATGGAAGTGGAGTTATTGGTGAAAAAAGGGGAAATTATTACATCCCTAGTATATAACTCCTCCACTGTCAAAAGTTTTAGGATGAACTTCCTAGAGAACCTTTTTTCATAGTCCTTTTTCTGTATTTTGATGAAATTCTAGTTATGTATTGGCTTTCCCTATATATAACCAACATAAATTTCCATGAGAAGGAAATCACTCTCCATATTATGAATTGACGCTCGATTATTTACAAGTGAAAGGAGGAGGATAGATCTTATTTAGCACCAACATCTCAAGCATGGATATTATTTCCCTATGAGAAAGTGTATCTAGATCAAATGATTGAGTATAGGGAAAGAACTATCCTTGAAGACATGCCCATTGTGAGGGAATACACTAATGTGTTTCTCAAGGAATTTCTTAGTTTTCTGGATAATTGAGAGGTTGAATTTTCAATCAAGATTATACCAGGGGGTGTTACCATTATCCAATAATCTGTATAGAAAGGATGTTGTGGAACTTGAGGAGCTGAAGAAATAACTATAGTATAATCTAGATAAAGGATTCATACGCCCAAGTGATTCACCTTAGGGTGCACTAGTCCTCTTCATCAATAATAAGGATGGGTCAATGAACCTTGTATTGATTATCATGAGCTCAATAAGATCACGATAAAGAAAAAGTATCCTCTTCCATGAATTGATGAATTATTCTATCAGCTATGTATAGAATAATAATTCTCTAAGGTGGATCTTCGGTCAGGATATTACCAAGTTAGGGTGAAAAAGGAGGATATCCCCAAGATTGCTTTTTTGTACAAGGTATGAGAACTATGAGTTCATATTAATTCCATTTAGACTCAATAATTCTCCAAAAAGTTTCATGGAATTGATGAATTGAGTCTTTAGGGATTACATTGATAAATTTGTGGTAATATTTATAGATGATATTATAATATACTCCAAAATAAAGGAGAATCATGAGGAGAATTTGAGAACTATACTAAAGACCTTATGAAAGGATAATCTTTATTAAAAGTAAAACAAATGTGAGTCCTAGTTGAAGGAAGTCTAATTATTATGGAATACCATCTTAAGAAATGGGATATATATAGACCCTTAAAAAATAGAAGCAATTTAAGGATGTTTAAGGCCATCATATGTGATAGATATCTATAGTTTCCTTGGATTAGTTGGGTATTATCATCGATTTGTGAGAAATTTATCATGATTTTAAAACCCTCTAACCAAGATAACTCAAAATTTAGTCAAGTTTTCTTAGAATGATGATTATTAATAGAGATTTAATGAGATTAAATTGAGACTTATCACTCCCCTTGTACTCACACTACCCATAAGTGGATAAATTTTCATGGTATTAAGCAATGATTTGAAGAAGGGATTGGGATTTGTGTTAATATAGAATGACAAAGTCATAGCCTATGCTTCAAGGAAGTTGAAAGTTCATGAATAAAACTACCCAACACATGATCTGGAGTTGGATGCAGTAATATTTTCTTTGAAAATATGGTATAATTATCTCATTGGGGAGACGTGTAAAATATATACAGATCACAAAAACCTCAAGTATGTATTTAGACATAAAGATATGAATATTTTCCAACAAATACAGTTAAAACTGATTAAGGACTATGACTGATCAATTCACTACCATCTGTAGAAATAAAATAAAGTGGTATATTCTCTAAGTATAAAGGATACAATAATTCTATCATTGATAATAATTGATAGGGATCCTATCTTCTTATACTTGAATATTATGGACATGAGAATCATAAAGGAAGGAACATCATCAATCTTTTCATAAATGATTGCTTAAATGTCTTTTTTAGAAATGATAAAAGATGTTGAGAGAGATGATGTAGAAATTCAAAAGAAAGTGGAAACTATAAGAAAAGGGAAATCCTAAAATTTCAATGTTAATGAAGAAGGTGCTATAAGATTTGGGTCAATAATAAGTGTACCATAAAATCCTGATTTAAAGAAGAAACTATTAGATGATACACATAGCTCAACCTTCTCTATCTATCCTAGAAGCACAAAGATGTATCAAGATATCTGAGAACACTATTGGTGGGACAATATAAAGAAGGAGATCACAAAATATATATTAAGATATCTCATATTTTATCAAGGTAATTCAAAAAGATAAAAATCTAAGGGGGTGATGCAACCATTACCCATACCTACATGGAAATAGGAAAACATCACCATGGACTTTCTCACAGTACTTACGAAGATATCCAGAGGAAACTATGCTATCTGGGTTGTGGTGGATTGTCTTACAAAGACTATACACATCATTGTGATTTGAGAGGACTTCTCATTGGATTAACTTTAATGGATATACATTAGAGAAGTGGTGAGGCTACATGGAGTACCACTATTGATTGTATTCGATCAAGATCTGAGATTTACCTCCAAGTTTTGGAAGAGTCTCCAACATGCTCTAAATATTGAATTGAACTTTAGCATGACTTATCACACTCAAACTGATGACCAATCTGAGCAGACTATCCAGAAACTTGAGGTTATGTTGAGAGCATGTTATATGGACTTCAAAGGAGAATGGGATTAACATCTTCCTATGGTCGAGTTCTCATACAATAATAGTTTCCACTATAGCATCCAAATGGATCACTATTAATACATTTATGGGAAGAGGTGAAAAACATCTTCATGTTGGGATGAAGTTGGGGAACACAAACTACTAGGTCCTAAAATGGTTGAGGAAATGGTGGAAATGTTTAAGACCATTCAACAACACATCAAGGCTGATCAGAGTTGAAAAAAGAGTTATGCCAACAATTGTCGATGAGACCTATAGTTTGATGTTGGAGACATGGTATTCCTCCACATATCTCTATGGAAGAAATTCATGAGATTTGAAAATAATGGAAAGCTTATTCCAAGATACATTGGACCCTTTGATATCCTTGATCACATTTGAGTGGTGGCCTATCAACTATCACTCCCAATTAACCTATCACAAGTACATAATGTATTCCATGTATCCCTATTGAGGAAGTACATACTAGACCCCTCACATGTACTCAATCCAGAGGTGGTACCATTGGAAAATGATCTTTCCTATGAGGAGCATCTGGTGAAGATATTTTATTGTAGAAAAAAATTTCTATGAAATAAGATAATGCACCTTGTCAAAGTGTTGTTGAGAAACCAAAATTTTGAAGAAGAGACATGGGAAATAGAGTAGGTGATGAAATAGAGTTACCCTCATCTATTTTAGTGTGGGAAATGAATATTTTTAGGGTGAAATTTCTGAAAGGGGGAATATTTTAAAGACCCAAACTGTTATAAATAAAATTCCCCTTGTGTTTTAATTATATGTCTTTTTATGTAAAATGTTTATAGAAAAATCATGAACTTATTTGGTTATATTATATCCTATCAGATTTAATTGACCATTAATAATAATTACCATTGATAATATAGATGTTGAATAGTGATATCATGATTAATATAAATATAGAATTTTAACAAATCTAATTGACACAGACAAAGGAAGTGATGACCCCAACCAGTAGGATTGTACCCTATAAAGGCCATTTATCAGAACTTTTGAGGGAGATAAAATCAATGTAATTTTACCTTGAATAATCCAAATTTGATATCCAACAAATTAAGCATAAGAGAAACTATTTATGGGAGAAGTTCAAGATCATCGAGATCACGACCCAAACCATGTATGTCGAACCACCCCATGAAAGTCTCACCATCTTGCACCTTACCCTTAGTGTGTTTTCTAGTGTACTAAAGGGATATGTATCAAGACCCTAGTTATATGAGTATGTATATTCTTTTGTATTGAATAATTAATATATTTTAATCTTTTCATTGCTACTTTATAAATGATTTTTATTTTGATACAACAAAACAGAAATAGTATTTTTGGGTAATATTCAAATTCAATTAAGGAATTTATTTTGATAAATTAATGTATTTTTGAAATGAATAATATTTTAATAAAATATTATTATTAAATTATTTTTTATCAAATATAAATGATCATATAATTTTTATGAATTCAAAAGTAATTTTTATAAGGGTTTAAAAACATTTATTGTCAAAAAACCCATCATTTCTCAATAAATGACGATTATTATTTTAAAAGTGAAAATTAAAATATTTATAAAATTATTTTTATAAGATGAATATTATTTTTGAAATCATAATGTTGAAATTATCCAAAGGTTAATTTTTCATGATTTTCTAAGACAATTGAATTTTCAGGTAAAAATTAAATACCATATAAATATACGATGTGTATTATGAAATCATAATGACTTATAAATGATGTGATAAATACTATAAAGGGTATACATGATTAAATAGATGTTTTAACTTTAAAATAATGTGATTTTATGTTTATTTTATTTATAAAACCTTTATGAATCCTCCAAAACCATTAATATATTTTAAGGTTTTAAAATCATTTCTTTAAGAGTATGAATAGCCTCCACATAAGCAAGGGTATTATTTTATTAATTTCTGACCTTGTAATTATAAAATAATGAAAAACACTACCATTTTGAATAAACCATGTGCAATAACCATGATGATTTGTGTGGTTTTGGTTATTTTATTATATGTTGTCTAAAACCTAAGTTTGAGAAATAATAAATAAATCCACACTCATTTACTATATAAACCCACCGAAGATCCCATTTATCTTCACTAAAAATCCTTGTACCACATAATTACTCTTACCTACCCTCTTTATAGTCCTCCTAAGGTGCCCCAAGCTATCAAGAAGCTCCTCCCAAGCTTTTGGAGTCACACACTCAAGTAAGGGATCCTCACATTTTCTTCTTTATTTAAGTTTCTTTATTATCTTATGCCTTATATTTCCAATTCCTAATGTTGGGATATTGTTTCACATGTCATTATTATTGTCCATTTTATGTAAAAATGTTGATATATTCCTTTCACTCTCATCGAGCCATTTTATGAAACTTTAATTAATGCCCTTATGCTGTCAAAACTTCACCTTGATTTTACATGACAAACAAATGTATAGTGAATACCCATAACCAATTCCTATAAAGGGTGATCAAATTTATGAAATTATACTTATTTTATTGGGATCTTAAATTTATTTATTCCAAACTCCTTGATTGTGTAATAAAAATTTATGAAAAATGATTCCATGTTTTATGATTTATGTGACACACTTAAGCATGAGAATGAAATGAAAGTGATAGGTGTGCCTAAAATTATATAGAGCTCCAATGCATTGGGTAATGTTTAGTCTCATGAGATGTCATGTTGGGACAAGTAGTGGTTATGATTCCTTTATAGTACTTTTTCCATAGTGATTTCTTATGAGTTAGTCTTGATCTATGTTTATGATGTAATGTTTTAAGTTGTTGCCACATTTCCCATGCCACCTTTATGATTATCATGATATATCATGTATGATTGTTCATGATTCCTACTCATTTTATGATCCATTGATATGATTATTTTACAACATGTATTATTCTCATCATTTTATGATGTGTTTATTCCCTTACTGGGCTTTATATCTCACCCCTTTCTTATGTGTGTCCCTTGGTTATCCCATACAGTTTTAAGTTTGATGGAATATTATGATCATGTTAAGGAATTTTTCAATAAAGATGATGTATTCCCCATTTTAAGTTGTTATGTAATGTACCTAATTCCCAAATATACTATAATTCTCAATATTTAAAGTTGTATTAAGTACAAAATTATGTAATAAATCATGTATTAATGTGAAATAAAGACTATGGTTGTTATATAGGTGTTTCTATGCAATTGTTTCATTTTGGAATTCAAAGTGTGCTTGTACTTTATAAATTATTTTTATTAAAATTATGGATATATGTGATATATTTGAAGTGATTTTAAACCATTTCATGGTGCTTTGATCTTGTCATAATTATTTTTTCATGTAAATTCCATGCTTTCATGTTTGAAATGGTTCTCATGTAATTTAATGGGTTTTGACCTAGTTTTAGTTTTTAAAGAGTGGAAACTATTTTTTAAACTAAAATAGGTTTTTAAGTGATGTTTTTACCTCAAAGTGTTTTATTAAGGGGTTTTTAATGGATTTTCAAAGTTTATTTGAAATGTGTGAGTGATTAGCCCTTGTAAAAGTGCCTTGATGGATTCTTTAAAATGGTTTGATGGAAATGGATGGACATTGGCCTTGTTTTGGATTTTTAAAGAGGTAGACCCTTGTTGAAGGGAATATTTTAAATTATTTTAATGTATGGGTGATTTTAATTATTTTATAAATGGTGTTTGGAATGGTTTTTTATGAAATGTGAAAAAGTAATGACATCCTACGCCATGTTTTAGTATTAAAGGTCTGGTTGGAATTTTGGTTTTTAAATGGTGGTTTTGAAAGACACCCCTTGATTTCCCCTTGACTTATTTACCCCTTATTTAGGTTATTTATCACAACATGATGCTTATTTTCTCCACTTATGTAGAGCATGCTTATTATTCCATAGTTCATTTATATACAAATGAGGATATTAATCATTGGGTGTTAGGGATGAGGGTAGATTTGGTTGTGCATGGTGTGTTAGAATTGGATTGTATGTCATATGCCTCACTTCCTTTATTGGTCATGGGGAACAAGGTACTAAGTGGAAGATCTAACATGTTATGCTAGTTGGTTCACACATTGATAGTGTCTCACCAATCATGCTAGGAACAAAAGGATATGTGGGGGTTTTTATCTCAATGAGGCTTATATGGTATAATTAGATGACCTGCAGTTTGAACTTCAGTGCATGCTAGTAACGAGTTTGTAGGTTGGTATAACTTTATACGGCTAGGTTCTTCACATATTAGGAATCCCTAGGTATATCCCATGAAACATTTTTTTGGGATGGTTATTTATTGAGGGGAGTTGTATATAGTTATTTTTATATTAATTCCCCTACTTTCATTGATATGGCACCCCTTCTTATTTACATTTGGTTGTATGCCTTGTGAAATATGGTTCCTTCTTGTTATGCTTGAACCATGCATGTGCTGGATCATTTATTTGGAAAATGAGTTTTCAAAGGTTTTTGGTAAACCATCTTAAAATTAAATACTCTTATGTGAGTTCTTGATGTGGATTTAAAAATGGGTGATTTGGGATGGCTTTGGTCAATTAAATGTTTTAATGTGATTGTTTTCATTTAATTAAATAGAATTATTTGTTTTGAGAAATGTTATTAGCATGTGTGTGGTTTCAAAATGGCTTAGTATATAGGATTCATTCTCAAAATGCATGCATCTAGTTTTGGAAAATAAAGGAAAATATTATGAATAATAATTATGGATTTTTTTGGTTTTCCATATTTTATATGAGTAAGGATTACTTTCTAGATGTATTTTTATACCATTTTTTGAATTATATTATTAAATATATTGCATAGATTCAGTGGGTTATAGATACCTACTTGGATTTTATCTCACAACTATATATATTTTTGGTTACAGGTTTTCTGTGGGACCTGTTATTTTCTCATTGTGGCCAACGTGGGGTGAGTTGGGTGGAGGACAACAACCAGAGGCTGCATAGAGATGGTTTAGGCTTATATTGAGTTGGTTGGTGGTTGTTTTATTTTTAGTTAGTGTGGTATATACTACTTTGTTTTATTATTTATATCATGGATTCTATTTATGTTTACACAAATGGGTTGGATCATTGCAGTTTTTTGTGACCTGTTTGGAATGTTCTTTTATTTTTGACTCTTGTATTTATTTATTATGATGTATTATTCTATGATTTGGGTGAAATAATTATGGTGATTCACATGAACTTATTTTCATCTTGCAAGGATCATTAATTCCCTTTGGACCTTGTGGGGAATTGGGTTGGGTGCTGAGTCTGATGGAATCGCAAGCTGGTTCATTATAATATCAAGGACAATAATGAAGTAATTTAACGCAATTAAAAGGAATTGAGTTATAAAATCCCTTACCTCGAGTTTGAACCTTCATGTATGTACTTTATCTTCCTGAATAATAAACTTATGATAATTATTTAATTACTTAAGAAACTTTTTTAATTTTATTATTCCTTTTATTTTTTTACCATGTTATATTTATTTACTTAATCAATTAAGTTGATGTCGAATGTTTTTATGATATTCGGTTCATATGTCCAAAATGACTTCGGTGGGTTGAATATAGTAAAATAAGTCATTCTTCCATAATCTCAAGAATAATAATCATGAAATAATTATCATTTTTATACATCATCTATAATTTTAAATCTAACCATGAAAGATAGTTAAGAAAAATTAACTACGTTATGATTATGGAGACGGTAGGCCGTACATACACATGTGTAACATTTCTATTTTTCAATGATCATGATGTAAATAAAGTAAGTATTATTTTATCTTTATATAATGATAATTATATCATGAATATCATATTATTTATTTATATAAACTTATATATACTATCCACATGACACGACAATGAAAAATGAATCACATCGCTTTATAGAGGTGATAATCCACACGTATGCATGAATGACATTACCATTTTTCTATGATTTTAAAGGTAAGAAAATATATTATACATTACATTTATATAATGATAAATATGTCATGAATATCATATATATACATTAAATCTATCATCATAAACATCTGTGAGAGGCGATGATGGAAAACAAATCACATCAGTTCGTGAGGCGATAGTAACCGTACAAACAAATGATGGTTTCATTTTCAATTTGATAGAAGATGAGATAGATTTAGGTTATTAAATTAAAATAATGAAATATCACTATATGAAAGATATATATTTTATTATATCATCATTATTAAATAATATTTGAAGGATTTGGAATAATAAATAAATAAAATCATCAGTTAAGAATATTCTTTAGACAACCTCTTTATGTTTGTACTAAAAGCCTTCCTAGGAGGGTTTTCTAATCAAAAAAGGCCTCTAATAAGTGTAAAGGGAATTAAGGAAGGGATATTGTTAGGTATTTTTTGAACCAAAGGGATTTTTATGTGTTTAGAAAAGAGGAGAGGAGGTGTCCTTTTATAATTGATAAGGAGTGATATTTTTGTAAATACTTAAAACTATTTAATAATGGGAATTCACTCTCAAGAAAAGTGTCTCAAAAATTGATAAATAATATATTGGATGGAATATATGGTATATAAACACGTCTAAAATTAAAAAATAAATAGGTTATTCCCTTTACCTTTAAGTGTAAGGGCTCAAATCCATGTAGATCGACCCTTTGCGCGTTTCTAAAGACCGAGGTACTCAGAGGAGGCTCTGAGGAAGTCTAGAAGAGTTTGACTATTAAATGATGGAAATAGAAATAATTAAACACTATTTAATCATTAAAAATCATGTAAGTTTGGTTCATGATGTGTAATCTTTTGGGGTTAAATAATAAAAAGGTGACATGTTTTTCGGAAAAAACAGAACCCTAAAGATTACACAATGTGAAAGGGGATTACATGTCATGTAAATCCCCAATGCTATATGTTTTAATTTTTTTTAGATGTTTAGGGTTTTCAAAAACTATGGCTGCAACACCCCTCTTATAATTTTAGGCAACCCAAAAACCCTCTCTTTAACGTTTTGGGGATTTCTTTGTTAAAGACTGATCTCTAGCTTCCCTCATTCAATATGTAGTGATCCATATTCAATACAAGGTATGTTATAGCTCTGGTTTTGTGGTTTCTTCAATCCATTTCATCCCATTACTCATTTCCATGACATGATTCTTGATCTCCATGTTTCTAAAGGAGTTTTTTTGGTTGTTTGTTGGAATAATTGTGGTGTAACGTCCTCGAGTGGATGCAGTTCTTGCAGGAGAGGCGACCGAGATCTACAACATTGACCTGTTATTGTTCAAAGAATGTTGACACCCATTTTGAGGTAGGGGAATCACTAATTCTCTATTTATTTACATGAAATCATAGAGAAATCATGATTTAACCCCTTATATCACAATAAAATTAACCTAATAATTAATTAAACCAGATTAAAGAATTGGTATCAATCACATGGCGATGTTTCTATTTTGTACCATGATAATGAGTTACCTCATAATTTTATAGATAGTGAGGTGTATATATTGTTCTCATTATGCTTGTTTTATCATGTGGAATTGGTAAATAATGTAAATCTATAATTAATTTTTAATTAATTGGATAAAATATTAAAGATTCATGTTTAAATAATTCGGTGTGTTGTAATATTAATGCTACGAGCATGTTTAAATGAATTTATCTTCCACATGTTAATGGAATTAAATAAATATGTGAAACATTTTGATTCTTGTTAATAAAATAATTAAAGGCATGTTAAATTAATTTTTTAATTAATTTTTGATAGCTTGTGCTAGCTTGATTCTTAGGTTACCCGTAGTTGGAACATATAATTAATGAATCAGTTAATTTAAGATGGAATAAAAATCGGTTGTGTGATAAAAGATAATGTATTTTAGGCCCTGAGTTTCTTGATTTCTTTCAAAGGTTGAGTGCCTTGTTCTTTGGATCCATGAGGGATCGTCATGTGAGAAGGATGAATGACTTGTTTTGATGTCTTAGTTTCCCTATTCATTGCTTGTTTGTTTCTTGCTACTTGTGATATGAGCCTGAGATGGATGAGCCTAAAGGGATACTGTGGTATATGGGGCGGGGAGTCTCGGATGTGATGTGAGCTTGGGATGGATGATCCTGGAGGGCTATTGTGGTATATGGGGTGTGGAGGCTTGGTTATTATGGTAGAAATTGGAACTTTTGATGGCAGGATGCATCATAAGATGCATGTGGGTGTTAGAGAGGACACTGGGGAAGAAAGAACAAGTTGAATATGGTATTAACCATTGATATGAAAGTTGTATTCTTGTTTGAATCTATTTTTTGGATGAAGAACATGTTGTTTTTTATCTACTTTCCTTTCCCCACTACTTGAGGCAGATGGATGCGCTTGGTTGTATACCTTGTTTGGTAGCTTTGGATGTTTTACTAGAGTATCAGGTAATATTGAAAGTAATGTTGTTAATTAATTAATAAATGATTAACCCATGGGGTTTGAGATTTCTGGGATGCAATGTTGAGGTTAAAATTCTGAGAAGTTGTGGACTCGGTTTGCTTATGCCTGGAGGGCATGAAACTTTGTTGTAATGGCAATGTAATGTGGAAAATTTTAATAGTTAAGTAATGGTTAAAGAAATAAATTTAAATTTCAACTAATGAAAATGAATAAAGTAATTTAATGTAGATCTTTAAATAGTTGTGTGCTTATAGGATATCTGGTCTTAGCAGTGGAAGCCGAAAGTCCAAGAGATGTTAGTTGTAGTTGAATATGAGACTAAGTTATGCCCATAGTGTGGTTGTGATCTATATTATATCATATAAATTTTGTGTTTTTATATGCTACTTTACCCTGTTGATTAGGGTAACTGACACCTCAAAGATTCTGAGTCCTGGGGGGGGGTGTTTTCCCCAACATCACGGTGGGAGGATGGATGACTACTCCTTTGAACCTAATCTCTTCTCTTGGTAGTTACTTGTGCTAGTATTCATGAATATTATTTTTCCAAATATATGTGTGTGTAAGGCTATAATAGATTGGGGTTATTTCACACACATGTATTTTGGATATAGTTTCCTAAGGAATACTATAGGTATAATGTGTATAGGATGTTATGGCTTGAGGATCCTTACTAGGTTTATGGGATGTGATAGTTTGAGGTATAATACCCAATGTATAATACAAGTTATATGGGATATGGTGTCTCCTGGAAACTACTTTGTTACTTTTGGTTACGTGGACATGGTGTTATGTTGCATGAATTGCATGTTGTGGTTCTTCGTCCAGGTGTCTTCAGGCTAGATTTTTGGAGAAAGATGCCCAGGACGTGTGATGTTGGAGTAGAGAAGAAAACCAGTGGGGAAGAGGTAGCAGGGTATACTTGATATTCTTTATTATATTATATGATATTATATGCAATACTTGATGTGAGTATCTAAAGTGAGGCTGGGAACTTAGTATATCTATTTAGGTGACCAGTTAGTTTTACTTGTTGTTTACTGTGCTTTAGTATGCTTTCTTTACCTTTTGCATGAGAGGCTTTGGGGAGTATCCTAATGAGAATACTATTATAATCACCCTATGTATATATAAAATATTTTTCAGCCTAGTTTTAGTATTTTGGATATATAGGTGGTTACTAGTATCTTGGGGTTTAACAGAAGCTTTTTTAGCTTTGTGGTCACTGCCGTCCTTACCTTTCTTCTGGTGCTTGCAGTTTTATCTTCAGTTGTATTAGTTCTTTCATGTCATTAAATATTTTCACTTGGTTTTTATTCTATATTTTAGTATGAGAAGGATTTGGTTGGTATTTTTCTTATCTCTCTCTTTTTCATGTGTTCTCTTAGAGGGTAATACCTCTCATCTGTGTGTTTATTATACCCTCAGTGTGAGTCGCCAACTCGGGGCCTACTAGGGGCGGGACTTGGGTGTCATTATCCCCTTATACCATTTTCAAACCATGAGGGGTAAAATTTTTGGATACGGGGTCATGAAAAATTGGAATCAAAGGTCTGGTTGATGGATAGGATGAAGTTTGTAGTTAGGCACATGTGAGGTTTCAAAGGCTGGTAGGGAAATGGTGTCAGATAAGTTTAGAAAGCATTGTAAACACAAGAGACTGAATTAGAAATGGGTATTTAGACCCCCCTATGATATGATGCACAAAACTTTAAGCTTACAATGAATACTAAATGAGGTGATACTAGTTATAGGGTAGATACCTAGGAAAGGATCATGCATCATTATTCTTTTCACCTATGTTTTAATGGGTATACCTTGGGATAGGTTAACCTAAAATGAATAAAAGAAAATAATTAATTAATGTTAAGGTATTATATAATCCAAGTTTAGGAGTTATAAGTATTTTTTTGTAGGTATGTCACCAGTTCAACTTCATCTTCAAGTTCTCACAAAAGATGTTCAGCAGGTTGTGCCAATATATCACCGTAGAGTGGAGGTTGATGATGACAACACATAGATTTGGACACTCTAAGTGTTTCATACCTAGAGTCTATAGAGGCATAAGAAATCCGTTTTAGATATAGTCATGGAAGAATGGTTAGATGAGGTTGAGATAGCCTTTATTTCAACCCATGCTCAGAAGGAGCATTGGGTATCGTTGGTTGTGACAATGCTGTGTGGGGCAGTAAGGAAGTGATGGTTCTTGTTTCTTGGAGATCACGAGGAGCCCAAAATCTTGTGAGAGGAGTTCCAAGACCATTTTAGATCTAAGTTTATTTCTTTGACCGTGAAGGAATCCAATCACCAGGAGTTGATTACCCGTTGGAAGGGGATATCCAGTGTGTGAGAGTTTTTTATTCATTTTAGGAAACTTTTGAGATATTCTTTGGAACTATTCCCAGATGAGGAGGTCAAGGTGAGGCATTTTGAGGAAGATTTTCATCCAGAGATCTAGTGAAAGGTCACCCCATTTATGCTGAAGATGTATCTTAAGGTGATGGTGGGAGAAGATGTCATCAAGATGAAATTATCTAGAACAAGATCATCATTAGAGGAGAGTCTTTAGGATTTATCATGAAGTAGAGTTGTGGTTTGGGGTTTCTATTTTTCAGGATATAAGAGCTTCTGATTAGCTAGGATTAGGTCCAAACCCTAAATGTCTCATTTCTCTAGGGGTAGTGACTCTCAGGCCTATGCCAAGGGATCAGATGCATGTTTTTATTGTGGAGGATGAGGCCATTAGCAGTGAGAGTGCCCGACCTTTTTGAGCAGTCAGCATGTACCAATTGTTCCACTTCAGGCTCCTCTGCTAAGGCGGTTTCAATTAAGGAGGTAGAAGCAGGTTGCTCCAGTTTGGGATCAGTAGAGAGTAAATAAGGTAGGTGGAGGATAGCCTCAGGACTCTCCCCATCCTTATAGATAAGATTATGTCCATAGAGGTGGTCATCAGCATGGTCAGAGAGGATGTGGATCTGCTCATGGTTAGCTTCGTGCTTTAGCGTTTCTAGCACCAGGTGAGCCATACATTGTTCAAGGTACCATTTTATTTTTTTCCTACTTGGGTGCATGCCTTGTTTGATCTGGGAGCAACACACTCCTTCATATAACCTGCCCTTGTCCATGCTTTGAGATTTGAGGTAGAAATACTTCCAATGCCCTTGGAATTGACTACACTAGTTTGAAGTCAAGATGACTCATTTGATGTATGTAGAGAATGTGAGCAAGTGTTGGGGCATCAATGATATTGGGGGTATTTACCATGTTTAAAGATACAAACATATTAAATCATCCATAGTATGGATTGGTTTTATTCAATGTAGGCTATCATGGATTGCTTTAGGAGGCAGGTTGTGTTCTTCGATGCCGATGGAGAGTCAGCAGTATTAGTTGGCAAGAAAGATCCTCATATGGGTCAGAGTCATGTTCTATTCTTATCATCCTTGATGGATGAGATGATGATGAGTTCATCAGAGGTTTAACATTTTAACATTTACCAAGTTCATAGAATATTACCTTGATGTCTTTCCAAAGGAGGTTGTAGCGTTACCCCCTTAATGAGAGATTGAGTTTGGGATCTAACTACAACCAGGAATGTCTCATATCTCAATGTATTTATATAGGATTAAACCTTATGAGTTTTAGAATCTATGTATACAACTTGATGGTCTATTGTAGTGTAGTTTTGTTCAGCCAAGCGTGTCACTGTGGGGTGCACCAGTTTTGTTCGTGAAGTAGGTTGGTGGCAGTTTGCAGTTGGGTATCAATTATCATTTCTTAAACCAAGTGATAGTGAATAAATGCTATCCTCTTCTATAGATTGATGATTTATTCGATCAAATAAAGTGTGAAAGTTTGTTCTCAAAGATTGATTTGTGGTCAGGATATCATCAAATGCGTGTGAAGGATAAGGATATCCCAAAGTCTGCTTTTCATTGTCTCCATGGTCATTAAAAGTTTGTTGTGATGCTGTTCGGTGTAACAAATGCTTCAGATGTGTTCATGGGGTTAATGAAAACTATGTTCAGTGAGTTCCTAGATAAGTTTTTTGTGGTTTTAATTGATGAAATCCTTGTGTAATCTGTATATGTGGAGGATCATCTAGAGTATCTACATTCCATTTTGGGAGTTCTTCATCATGATCAGTTATTTGGGAAGTTTTCTAAGTGTGAGTTTTTGGATCGATAAGTTTTTTTCTTGGGGTACGTTGTATCCCAATATAGATTAGTTATGGACCCATAGAAGATAGAAAAATTTGTGTATTGAGAAGCCCCAAAGATAGTGGAAGAGGTGTGAAGTTTCCTTGGTATTGTAGTCTATTATAGGAGGTTCACAAACGATTTATCCTAGGTTATGAATCCTATGACATCATTGACCAGAAATGATCAAGATCTCTTATATAATGATCAGTGTTAGAAATATTTTGAGTATCTAAAGGAGAAGTTGGTCAGTGGTCTAATTTTTTTTCTTTCAATAGAAGAAGTTCAGTTTGAGGTTTTCTATGATGATTTGTGTCTTGGGTTGGTCTGTTTTCTGATGTATTAGAGATTGGTTTTTTTATGGGTCATAGAAGTTACATCCCCATGAGTGTAACTATGTGATCCATGATCTCAAGTTGTTGGTGGTAGTGTTTTACCTAAAATTGTGGATACATTACCTCATTGGTGAGCTTTTTTTAGTCTTCACCGATCATAAGATCCCAAGGTTTGTTTTCTCCCAATGTGACTTGAACTTAAATTAGTATTAGTGGATATACTTCTTACAGTATTATGACTTCTAGATTTTTTATACAATTATAAAGGGGAATTTCATAAACAATGCACTGATTAGGAAGTTTTGTAGTGATGTAGTGTATGAATCAGGTGATTCTTGGAGAGTGATGGAATAACTTTCAGCATTGCATCTAGATATGGGAGAATTTAGGGGAAGAGTTTTTCTTTTTCAGATGATGGTGCAATTATCTATGATGAAAAAGTGGAAGAGTCTTAGTTAGGGGATCTTGAGGTGGAGGTCTAGAGAGACTGAGTTGTTTGTGGTGAGCCCCCTGATGGTTAGTCCAAGGATGAACATCACTGAGTGTTGTTTCAGGGAAGGGTTTTCATTACTTTGGCCATACATTAGATGGTTCTCAAAGAGTTACATAGTTTACCTTTGAAAGTATATCCTAGCGTAAAAAAGATGTACTGAGCTTTAATAGATCAATTTTGGTGGAATGGGTTGAAGCATGCAGTTTTAGGGTTCATGTCTCAATGTTTGGTCTTCCATACAGTGAAGGCCGAGCACTATGTTCCTAGTGGGTTTCTCCAACCATTAGATATTCATTAGTGAACATGGGAGCGAATCCTGATGGAATTTTTTACTATTTTACCTAGATCTTGAGGAGGATATGACTCTATATGGGTGTTAGTAGATATTTTGATGAAATCAACCCACTTTACAATGATTAAGGAGTCTAGATCAGTAGTACGAGAGAAGGTTCATAGAAACAACGTTTCTTTGGAGGTATGAGGTTTGATTCCTAGGAGCCCTCTCTCAAGGATATTTTTCCCCTTACTGAGACACTCAATTCCGAATTAGGTGGGCGAAGGGTGCATCCCACCTTGCTGATGGATTTCTATGTCAAACCGTCACTGAACAGGATATCACCCCATGGGACACGCTTCCATCTCAGCTGGAAACGACTCCTTCCTGGTTGGGAATCTATCTAGAGTGATCCCTTTGTTGGGAGGGGGTTCTTGGGTGTGGAGGGTTTGAAAAGACCACTCCTAGGGATTCTATTTTAGAGAATAAGGAGTTGAGCTTAGTAGAGGTTTTGTTGAGGCAGTATCTGGAGGAAGTGGTGAGACTCCACGGGGTTCCAAGGATAATCATTTTTGATCAAGATCCTTGTTTTAACTCTAGGGTGTGGAGAGGTATCCAACATGACTTTTGGTTATTATCTATGCCTCTACACTACTTTTCATTCGTAGATAGATGATTAGATAAAGAAGACCATCCACACTCTTTAAGATATGTTGTGCTCTTGTGTCATGGATTTTGGAGATTTGTGGATGAGGAACTTGACCTTGGTAGAGTTCACTTACAAAATTAGTTTTCACTCCACCATCGATATGGAGTCGTTTGAAGTCTTGTATAGCCAAACTTTCTATTCTTTGTTATGCTAGACCAGGTTCATAGAATCATCAATTCTCAAACCAGAACTATTACAAACTATAACAAATATGGTTTAGGTGATTTGAAAGATGATGAATGTAGCGCATGATTGTTAAAAATCCTATGCCAATCATAGGAGAAGTCATTTGGAGTTCGATTTTGGGGATCATGTGTTCCTGAAGGTGAATCCCCATTGTGGGTAGTGAAGGTTTGGTCATGGGAGTAGGCTTTATACCCGGTTTTTTGGGCCTTTTGAGGTGTTATCTCATGTTGGATTCATGGCGTATCAAATAGCACTTCCCCCATAGATGAGCAAGATACATGATATTTTTTCATATGTTGTAGCTCCATTATTATCTTCATGATGACTCTCACATCATCGATTGGGGAGATATTGATGTTTACAATGATGAAAACTTCAAGGAGTGGTCTCTAGAGATCCAGGACCACCAAGAGAAGGTGTTGCGCATGCGTTCTATCCCCTTGGTCCATGTCTTGTGGAGGCATGATGGTGTGGAGAGTACCTAGGAATGTGAGTTTCATATATGTGATTAGTACTCCAAGTTTTTCGATGTTTATCTCTTCTCCTGTAATACTATTCATTTTATGGTGGTAAAACTTTTCTAGTTAATGAGATAGCTTTATCTTGTTGGTTTTTGTGGATTACTCTCTTTGAGAGGTGTCTCCCCTGGGAGAGTGGTTAGGAGATGATTGTGCTTGTTTCATGGTTTCATGTTGTTCCCTTAGTGAGGTGGTTAATCTCTTATGGTGGCGAGATCCTTGAGAGGAATATCATGGGGTGGTTGTTCTGATGACCCTTTTATATTTCCTTTATGGCTTGGTTTTGGATTATTTAGGATGAGAATGTTTTAATAGGTATCTAATGTAAGGGCCTGGATCCACATGGATCAACCCTTTGTGTGTTTTTAAAGACTAAGGCACTCGAAGGAGGCTCGTAGGAAGTCTGTAGGAGTTTGGTTGTGAAATGATAGAAACAGTAATAATTACACACTGTGTAAGCATTAAACATCATGTAAGTTAGGTTCACAATGTGTAAGTTTTTCGGGGTTAAATAATAAAGAGGAAATATTTTTTTTGGAGAGAAACGAACCCTAAGGATCACATGATTGAAAGGGGATTACACATTGTGTAAATCCCTAATGCTGTATGTTTTAAACATTTTTAGCTGCTCGGGTTTATCAAACTTTATAGCTATAATACCTCTCTCCTGATTCTAGTCAACCCGACAACCCCCTCTTTGAGGTTTTGGGGATTCCCTTTTCAAGGATTGATCTTTAGCTTTCCTCCTTCATTCCATATCAATCCGTCTTTGATCAAAGGTATGTTATACCTTATTTCTTGTGGTTTCTTTTATATGTTTCCTCCCACTCCTCCTTTCCATGCGACGTATCTTGATCTCCATGTTTCTAAAAGAGTTTTTTTGGTTGTTTGTTGGTGTGGTTATGGTGTAGTGTCCTCAACTAGATGCAATTCTTGTGGGAGAGGCGATCAAGATCCACAACATTGGTCAATTCTTGTGAAAATAACATTGACACCCTTTTTGAGGTAGGGTATTCATTGCTTATCTATTTATTTACATGAAATCATAAAGACAACATGATTTATCCACTTGGATCGCAATAAAATTAAACTAATAATTACTTGAATTAGATTAAAGAATTGGAATCAATCGCATAGTGATGTTTCTATTTTGTACCATGATAACAGGTTGCCTCTTGATTTTCTAGATAGTGTGATATCTATTATATGCTCATTATTCTTGGTTTATCATGTGGAATTGGTAAATAATGTAAATCTATAAATAATTGTTAATTAATTGAATAAAATATTAAAGAGGCATGTTTAAAGAATCTAGTGTGTTGTAATATTAATGATGCAATCATGTTTAAATGAATTGATCTTCCATGTGTTAATGGAATTGAATACAAACATGAATCCTGTTTATTCTTTTTGATAAAATAATTAAAGGCATGTTAAAAACATTATTTAATTAATTTGTGATAGATTGTTCTATCTTGATTCTTAGGTTACCCGTAGTTAGAAATGGTAATTAATGAATCGGTTAATTCAATATGAAATAAGAATTAGTTTTGTCATAAAAGATAATTCCTTGTAGGGCCTGAGTTTCCCACTTTCTTGTAAAGTCCGAGTGCCATGTGTTTTGGAGCCATGAGGGATCGTTGTGTGAGAATGCTGAATGACTTGTTTTGAGGGCCCAATTTCCATGTTGCTTGATTTTTTGTTTCTTAATTATTGTGATGTTAGCCTAGGATGGATTATCCTAGAGGCTATTGTAGTATATGGGGCATGGAGGCTTGTATGTGATGTGAGCTTGGGATAACTGATCCTGGAGGGATGTTGTGGTATATGGGGCAGGGAGGCCCAGTTTTTGTGGAAGTAGTTGATGTTTGTGATAGTGGGATGCATCAGGATATTCATTTGGGTGTCGGGGAGGACATATAGGTTGATAGAATGAGTTGAAGGTGGTCTTACCCATTGATATGAAAGTTTTATGCTTGTATAAATTTTTTATTTGAATGAATATCAGGTTGTTTGTTTATCCACTTTCCTTTCCCCACTGATTGAGGCAGATGAATGTGCTTTGTTATATACCTTGTTTGGTATCTTAGGATGTTTTCCTAGACTACCTGGTAATATGGAAAGTAATTTCATAAATAAATTAATATATGTTTAACACATTGGGTTGGAGCTTTCTTGGATGAAATGTTGAGGTTAAAATTCTGAGAATCTGTGGAATGAGTTTTCTTATGCTTGGAGGGCATGAAACTTCGTTGTAATAGTAATGAAATTTAATGTGTAAAATGTTAATGGTTAATTAGTGGTTAATGAATTAATTAATGTAAAGTTAAATTGATGAAAAGGAATAAAGTAATTTAATGTATCTCTTTAAATGGTTGTGTGCTTATGTGATATATGGTCTTAGTAATGGCAGTCAGGAGTTTGAGAGATGTTAATTGTAGTTGAGTTTGAGACTAAGTTATTCCCATATTGTGGTTGTGATCTATATTATATCATTTATATTTTGTGTTTTTATATTCTACTCCACCCTATCGATTAGGTAAATATACACCCTGGGGATTCTAAGCCCTGGGGGGTGTTTTTCCCAACATTCCAATGGGAGGATAGATGGATGACTGCCCCCTATGGCCCCACTCTCTTCTCTTGGTAGCTACTTTTACTGGTATGCATGAAATTTATTTTCCCCATATATGTGTGTAGACAAATGGAATTTCTTGTGGTTATTTCACACACATGTATTCTGGATATAGTTTTCTAAGGACTACTATAGGTTTAACATGTATAGGCTATGATGGATTGAGGATCCTTACTTAGTGTATGGCCTATGATGGATTGGGGTATAATAATCGATGTATGATACACGTTATATGGGCTATGGTGGATCCCAGAAACTACCTGTTTACTTTTTTTTATGTGGATGTGGTGGTGTGTTATACGAGGTGCACATTATGGTGCTTCACCTAGGTGCCTACGGGCTAGCTATTTTGGAGAGAGATGCTTAGGATGTGTGATATTGGGGAAAAGTGGAAAACCAGTGGGGAAGTGGTAGTGGGGTACCCTTGATATTATTTATTATATTATATTATCTTGTATGCGGTACTTGGTGAGAGTATCCATGGTGAAGATGAGAACTTAGTATACTTGTTTAGGTGACGAGTTAGTTTCACTTGTTATTCACTATGATTTAGCATTCTTTATTTACCTTTTTCTTGAGAGGCTATGGAGAGTATCCTATTGGTGTATACTTTTATACCCACCCTATATATATATATAAACTATTTTTAGGTCATTTGGAGTAGGTTGGAGATCAGGCTAGTTACTACTAGCTTGGGGTTTAGTAGGAGCTATTCGAGATTCGTGGTCGCTGTCATACTTACCTTTCTTTTGGTACTTGCAGTTTTTTCCTTCAGTTTTAGTAGTTCTTACATGTTATTACATATGTACACTTAGGTTTTATTTTATAACTTATTTTGAGTATGATTTGGTTGGTTTCTATCTTATCTCTCTCTTTCGCATGTGTTCACTTAGAGGGTAATTCCTCCCATCTATGTGTTTACTATACCCTTGGTGCTAGTCGCTAACCCGAGGTCTACTGGGGGAAGGACTCGAGTGTCACTATCTGTCTTCTCCCATTTCTTTCCTAGTAGGGGTACACTTTTTGGGGAGGGGTTTGTAACACTATGGTTACTCACTTTTACCGTTTTAGTTTTCACTGTGGTAACTAGTTTTTACCTAAGTAATTTATCCTTTAATCCTAAAAATAAAATGATACTTATTAGACAATTTTTAATAAATGATTATAAATATTAAATCAAATTTATCAAATAAAAATCCCTTGTTTTTGAAAAATTAATTTTAACACAAGCGCATGCAACGCACAAAACCCATTTTAACCTTAATTTTGATAATTCATTTTTACTAACCATCAAGACCAAAAATTAAGTTGAACTTATTACATAGTATTAATTATGATGATTCCAAATATGGAATAATTTTTATCAAATTAAATTCATATAAGTGGAAGAATTTAATTTCAAAATAAACCCAAAAAATGTGTTGAAAAATGGTTTTCAAGAAATACATTTGTTCAAGCATAAGATGATCTTACATCAACTATATGACGAGTAATAATCATTATATGAATTATAAATTCATAAAAATATTTATACAATCTATAAATTTTATTTAATTATTTATTTATTAGGGTTTATTTTAGTTAATTTTTTTAAAAGGTTGGGGCTGAAGCCTCATTTTTATTAATAAAGAAAAGCAAAGACCTCTTTTAACTAGGTAGAAAGAGACCAATTACATAGACCGAAGCCCCAGTGGGCTTGTAGCCCATTACATAGCCCATAGGCCCAAATTTTTGGCCCAATTCCCATTCTGTGAATAGTAACCCGACTGCTATAGTACCCGCACAGTACCGCCGCCGCTACAGTGCCCTGCCGCCGCTACAGTGCCCTGCCCGTTGTGACATAATTCTTTTACACATATTATTACACTTTTTAACATAAAAATCCATTAATTACAACCCAAATATTGTGAGGCCTAGTGTATTTGTAAGAGTTGGTTTATAATACATCAAAAGGAAACTAAAACATGAAATCCTTATTTTATTATTCATAATGAGATACTTAATCCATTTGATATCATAAAACTACATTAGAAAACCTAGGGAACACATAAAAGAAAATGGTGATCTAAAAATCCCAACAATGGAGTAAACATGATAAAGAAACATAGCATGTGAGTTAAAGGTTTAACATGACATCATAAAAGAGAAAGATCATGAGTAATCACATTGAATAATAACATAAAGAACATGGTATTATAAGATTATGAAAATATAGGAAATTTGGTAACAATATATAACATGACATAAAACATGAGTCACTGGTGGAAATCCCACCTATACCAACACAATATTCCCAATGGTTTAAAAAAACAATTGGGAAAATGCTACTATACCAACAGTTGTATAGAAAATTGGTATATTTTTATGTTTTTTTGTTTTCCCAACGATTTAAGGATACTGTTGGGTATAGTGCTGATTAAGAGGTTTTTCCCAATGGTTTAAACAAACTGTTTGGTATAGTTTTGAAGAGTTTTTTCCCAAAAGTTCTAAACCATTGTGATAACATTACTTTCCCAAAGGTTTTTTTAAAACCATTAGGAAAGAAAATCCCTAAATATCGACACCTCCAGAGATCTCAAACTCTAGAGATCTCAAAAGTTTTTCCTTAAATGAGAGCTTGACGCACCATCTCAAATATTTTTCCCTAAACCACGACCATCTCAAATATTTGTCCCTAAATCTCGATGTGAACCCTAATTCCTAGCACAACAGGTCTGGTTTCCCAATGATTTGTTCTTCCACTTTAAATCAGTACATGTGCATTCATTTATTTTAGATTTTGTTGTTTCATTTTGCTGTAATGTAGTGTGTATTATGATCCCATTACGAACATAAGGCATATAACATTTTAGGTTGCCGTTCAAACCCTACTTCCCAACCTTCTCTCGAGGGTGATAACTCTAATTTCCAATAGGTAATCTATCTTTGATTCAAGTAATTTTTGTTCTTCCATTTTAAATCGGTACGTGTGACTTAATTTATTTTATATTTTTTCGTTCCATTTTTCTATAATGTACTATGTATTATGATCCCCTTATGAACACAAGAAATATATCATTCTAGGTTGTAGTTTTGTTTTGATTTATCTGTATAGAATAATTTTGATTGATATTGAAGAGGTAAATATGATCCTGAGTTATTTTATCCTTGGTTTATTTTAAATTTAAGGTCTATTGTCATGATTTAGTTGGTTAGAAATAAATACAGTTATGGAATTTTTTATCCTAAAAGTAATGATAAGATACTCATGCATTATGAATGTACCCCTAAATACTGTCTTTGAAATATCACACTCTAACTTTAAGATGATGATACCCACACTATAATTTATTCAATGAAGTGGCACTTCCACCTAAACCACTAGAGTGGGTTTAGGGTTATTTTCATGTGTTAATGGTGATAGAACCAAAATTTACTCTATTACATGATCATTTATTCCTACTCTATCAAGCAGTTCGGTCATACACTTGTAATATTTTTTGAAATAAAAAATGAGTGTTAGGAATTCATGTCACAATTTTCTTAGTTAGTTATAAATAATTATTAAGGTATTTATATCATTTTCTATACTAGGAAGGCACCCATAATAAAGGATTATAACCATCATAGAACTCACTAATGTTGTTCATGCCTACACATTATTTACTCTTTGATATATATCTCATGAAACAAAAAATCATGGTCATGTGCATGTAATTATTCACTTATAGTTGATAGTATTTGAAGTATGTGGAGGTGCACCTGAGGTGTTGTTGTGCACTTGCTTAGATTATATATTTTTTCTTTTATTTTGGGAATTATGAATCAATATTAGAGTGTTTTATTTTCCTTAATATTTGTGGATAATTATATGGTGATAGGTTTGTGTTGGACAAGTGATTCATGAACCCATCTCTAGTGGTAATTATAGGTTAATAGGGTTATGAAATCGCACTTATTGATTATCAATGTTACCTGGACAACCCCACCCCCTGGACACCCCTACACCCTTGGACAACACCCCTAACCCCTTGGACAAACCCCACGCCCTGGACAGCCCCCAACCCCCCTGGACACCCCCACCTTGGACAACCCCCCACCCCCTAGACACCCCCTACCCCCTTGGACAGCCACCCTAACCCCTAGACAACCCCTAATCCCCCAGAAACCCCCACCCCCCGGACACCACCCCACCATCATGGACAGTCCCCCACCCCCTGGACAGCCCCACCCCCCTTGAAACCACCCCACCCTGAGACACCCCTACCCCACTCGATAACCCCACCATCCCTATGGAAAACACTACCACCCCTGTGGACAACCCCCCACCCCTGCAGACAATCCTCCCACCCCTGGACATCCCCACCCCCTTGGACAACCCCTCCATCCCTATGGAAAACCCCCCACGGACACCCCTACCCCCTAGACAGCCCCCACCCCCGTGGACAGCCCGCCCACCCCCTGGACACCCCTACCCCTTCGGACAGCCCCACCACCCCCGTGGACACCCCCAACCCCCCTAGACAGTGCCAATACCCCTGTGGATAGCCCACCCTCCCCCTGGACACCCTACCCCCTGGATAGCCCCCACACCGTGGATAGCCCGTCCACCCCCTAGACACCCCTACCCCCCTAGATAGCCCCGTCACCTCCATGGATAGCCCACCCACCCCACTATAAACCTCGTACCCCCATGGACAGCCCCTCCACCCCCGTGGATAGCCCGCCCACCCCCTGGACACCTTGTACCCCCTGGACAGCCCCGCCACCCCCGTGGACAACCCACCCACCCCCTGGACACCCCGTACCCCCTGGACAGCCCCAACCCCTGGAAATCCCCCCCACTCCCTGGACACCCCCGACCCCCTAGACAACCCCACCACCCCCGTGGATAGCTCACCCACCCCTGGACACCCCGTACCCCCTAGACAGTCCCACCCCCATGGATAGCCTACCCACCCCCTGGACATCCGTGCAACACCCCCCAGACACCCCCATCCCCCCGAACACCCCACCCCCTTGGACACCTCCGACCCCCGTGGACAGCCACCCCAACCCCTAGACAACCCCCCCACCCTAAGCCCCCAGACACCCTACCCCCCTGAACACCACCCCACCCCCCTAAACACCCCTACCCCCTAGACAGCCCCACCACCCCCATGGAAAGACCTACCACCCCCATGGACAGCCCCCACCCCTGTGGACAGTCCGCCCACCCCCATGGACAACCCCAATCCCCCTGAATATCCCCACCACCCCTGTGGACAGCCTCCCACCCCCTGGACATCCCTACCCCCTGGATAGTCCCCCCACCCCATGGACAGCCCGTCCACCCCTTGAACACCCCCTATCCCCTAGACAACCCTACCACCCCTGTGGACACCACCAACTCCCCTATATAGACCCACCAACCCCTTGGACATCCCACCAACCCCCAGGACAACCCCTACCCCCCTAGATAGACCCCACCCCGTGGACAACCAGTCCACCCCCTGGACACCCCTACCCCCTAGACAGCCCCGCCACCCCCGTGGATAGCCCGCCCACACCCTGGACACCCCATACCCCTTGGACAGCCCCGCCACCCCCATGGAAACCCACCCACACCCTGGACACTCCGTACCCCCCCGGACAGCCCTTCCACCCCTGTGGACAACCCGCCCACCCCCCTGGACACACCGTACCCCCCTAGACAGCCCCCACCCCCTAGAAAGCCCCCCACCCCCTAGACACCCGACCCCCTGGACAGCCCAGCCACCCCCGTGGACAACCCACCCACCCCCTAAACACCCCTTACCCCTAGACAGCTCCCCCACCACCGTGGATAGCCTTCCCACCCCCCTATGGATACCCACTCACCACCCCCCGAACACCCCCATCCCCCTCGGAAACCTCCACCCCCATGGACACCCCAACCCCCGTGGACATCCCCCACCCCCCCTGGGACATCCCCCACCCCTGGACACCCCACCCCTGGACACCCCCACCCCCTTGGGCAGTGTATTTGATCACTCAAATAATCTACTAAAATATAAAATTTCGTCGATCTAAAATTTACTCAACTCCTGAATAATTCTCCTCCACAAGTGTACATGATTTTGTACACTCATGTATAGTTCTTAAAAGATATTTTGTTACAAATATAGTATTTTTTGTCTTTTATATTATGATTCTCATATAGAGTAGCGTGTCAGTTATGGTTTCATATAAAGTGAAAAATTCTCATTTACTTAATTATATTTTCGATGAAATTTCAATTTTTATTGAATTTCTTTTGACGAAATGACTTATAAAATTTTTTTTTACAGAATGGATAGAAGTTAGATGTATGAATCCAATCTGATCTCAAGAAATTTTCAAAACAATTTGGAATGATTTTTAGATTTTTCATTTCACAATGCTTCAGAAAGTGGTCACATACACTTCCCCTATTACAATTGTGTTGTAAGACCTTGGTTGAGCCATGAAGAAGTCATCTACCACATAAAAAAATATGGTTTTCCAGCAAACTACTCTGTGTGGTATCACAATGGGGAGAAAATGAAATCTGAAATTGCTAATGATCCAAATGAGAGGACTGGATTGGATAATTTGTTATATGTCTGGTTTCTATTTATTCATCATCATGAACAAGAAAGGATTCTGACCCAAGAAGATTTCAATATGATCACACATTATGCATCTAATGAAAATGATGATGTTGTCAGGGTGAAAAGATTGAATGATGCTTCCAAGACTCCAGTATATCGATAATGTAGTAAAATGAAAAAGATGGAATTTTTAATCTAATTGTTTCATGGGAAAAATATGTATGGGATTTCTAATACTTCCATCGATTACATTCTTATCTTATTGAAGGAATTACTTCTAGAAGATGTAGATATTCCCTCAAACCACTATATGTCAAGGAAGTTAGTTGAGGAACTTGGATTTTCAAGAAACAAAATTCATGCTTGCCCAAAAGATTTCAGTTTATTCTGGGAGGAAACTGCTAAATGAATTGATTGTATAAAATGTGAAACATCCCACTAGAAGCCAAAAGATGATGGAAAACCATCCCATGTTCCAAAAAAAGTAATGTGGCACTTTCTATTGATCCCTAGACTCCAGAATCTTTTTATGTCTGATGAAATATCAATAAAAATGCGATGGAATGATACCGAGAGAAATAATACTAATGATGAGTTGGTTCACCCTACAGATGGATTTTTATGGTAGAAATTTGATTCTTGATATCTCGATTTTTTAGCTGATGTGCATAATGTGAGGTTGGGTCTTTCATGTGACAGTTTTAATCTATTTGGGAATATGCTTACATCACATAACACATGGATGATTTTTGTACACATTTATAATCTCCCCCCATGATTGTGTATGAAAAAACCTTTCACTTTCATGAGTATACTCATATCTGGAACTTCTGATTCTAGAAATGATATAGATGTATATAAGAAAACTTTAATAAAAGAGTTGAAACTTCTTTGGGATGTGGGTTTGCACACATACAATGCATGTTCGGAAGACACATTTTAGATGCGTGCTATGCTTATGTAGATGATCAATGATTTTCCTACTTATGTAATGATGTCTGGATGGAGAATAAAGGGAAAACTATCATGTTCTATTTGTATGAAGAATACATGATCCAGAAGATTGAAACATCATTGTAGTTTCAGTTTTATGGGATATCGATGATTCTTTCCAATGGACCATCCATATAGAAATAATCGTTGAAGATTTGACAATACCATGTAGACTGATGATCCACATCAGTGTATGTCTAGAACTAATGTTCTTAATGAATTGAAATATTTCAATTTTTTATTCATGAAGGGGAAAATGAAATCCAGAAAGAGAAATAATGTTTCCACTGAAACCTGTTACAATTTGAAGAAGAGAAGTATCTTATTTGATTTGCCTTATTGGTTAACCAATTTGTTACATAATTTCTTAGACGTAATGCACATTGAAAAAAAAAATATGTGAAATGTTACTTTCAATTCTTCTAAATGTTAAGGGAAATAAAAAATATGATTTACAGTCTCAACGTGACTTGGTGGATTGGGGAATCAGACCAGAATTGCATCCTATGCGTATTAGTGAAAATAAATGGCAAGTTCCATGTGATTCTTATGTGATGAAACCTATAGAAAAAAATAAATTTCTATAAGTACTAGTGACTATTAAAGTTCCTGATGGCTATTCAAGAAACATATCTAAACGGGCCAACATAAGAGAGATGAAGCTAAAATATTTAAAGACTCATGATTATCACATCCTTCTGCATGAGTTGATTCGAATATAAATTCATCATCTTTTTTCCAATAATGTAAGGGTGTCTATTATTCAGTTGTGCCATTTTTTTAGAGATCTTTGTGATAAGAAGTTGTCCAATTATTTCTTATAAAAAATGTTGGCAGATGCCCCATTAATTTTGTGAGTTATAGAAAATATTTCCTCCATCATTTTTCACATGCATGCTACATCTGACTGTCCATATTCCAACTAAAATACTTCTCAGAGGACCTATTTCTTTTTTTTTTGTATGTATCCAACTGAAAGAAATATGTACACATTAAAGTCGTATGTCCGTAACAGGAATCATCCTGAAGGTTATATTGTGAATGGTTACTTGGCTTAAGAATGTATAGATTTCTACTCTATATATTTGTTTGATCTTACAACAAGAATGAATAGACCAATGAGAAATGAAGAAGAACAATATGAGAAAATTGAATCTAGTTTTCCATCACTTCCTCAAACAGGAGGAATTCTTGGATCATATACATTGATGACATTAAGCCTTGAAGAGTGGGAGATGGCACATCATAGAGTTTTGTTCAATTGTGATTTGTTTTATGACTACATATTATAAGTAAATTGAATATGTATATCTTATATATATATATATATATCTGTGAAATTATTCCTATTTTTATCTATAGGGAACATAAAGCGATAATAAATATACAGCATCATTCTTTATCTTTGATAAGGAGGGAGACTTTGCATAGCAAAGAGTTTTCTGCTTCGTTAAAATTGAAGGTAATAATATTAATATTTAAAATAATTAAAACAATATTTAATTAACTTTAATATTTATTTATATTTCAGGTATTGAGTTTTTCTACTAACTCTATATCTGAGGAAATAAGAGCTTTGGCTTTTGTCCTAATACTATGGTTCATGACTGTAAATAAATTGTTATCAATAGGTACGGATTTATTATCACTGAATGAGCAAAGAACCTAAGAACACAACATGATGGTGTTATGGTTACTACCAAAACAAATTGTTATGCTAGTGTATCCGATAGTATATCTTTATTTGAAAATATAGGTTATTATGGAGTCATTGAAAAAATAATAATATTGGATTATTATTCTCATGGATGAGTCATGATGATGAAATTATAGTGGTTTGATTCAATGATGAGACTTGACACATTTATTAATGACTGTGGATGTCGAGTAATTGATATGACTCACACTCTTGCTACCAATGAATCATATGTATTGGAATCAATGGAGAAAAAAGTTTTTTATGTCAAAGACCTTCTTCGACCTGAATTTGGTGTCATTATTGAAGTAATTCCAAGACATATTTTTGATGATGGTGATGATGGAATTGAAACCATCCCTACTTCCATTAGAAACGATCAATTTATTACTTTTGATGACTCCAATATCTCAATTGTCAGTGTTTACTGTGAACCTAAAGTTGTAGTGGGAAATATATAAAATCATCCATTCATGCTCTCAATTATTTTGGTTTACCTTGACTTGGGTTGTTAAGGTTGGTACTATTCAAATTTATTTAATATTAATTACAAATATGTAGTATCTGACTTGACTGTTATGTGAATTTTTAATGTTAATTGGTTGCAATTTATTTGAATTGCATTTTCTAATTTGGAATTTAATTGTATTCAAACCTAATAAACCAACATTTCTAACTTGGTGAACATTTAAATGATTTAATGACCATGTATAAAATTAGTATAACTCTAAGGTCTCCCTTTAACATTTTACCAGGTAATGATCACGATGGTTTGTATTCTTCTACAAAACATGTATAGAAACCTGCATCATCAACCTGGGCTAATGAAATTAAACTTTTACTTAATTTCAACAACTGCTTTACCCATTATGAATCTGGTAGAATCAATGTTTCATGATTTTAACAGACTGATGACACTTAGTAAATAAACATCCTACTAAAAATTAAATTTATATCTTGTATAATTTATTGAATTCATTATAAATCTATTCAAGCTCTCCTAAAATAATGGATAGTTAAATTATCCATGAATCCCCCTATTCCCTCTCATTCATTTTTTTTGGGTTACACATTAGTTATACTTTTCTAATTACTTCCATATTTATTTCAAATGCAGGAAATGAAACCAATTTAAGAGAGGTGATGAAAACAAATGATGGACAATAATCTTCGCATGACTGAGATGGGCATTCCAACACTAGTGCCTATAGTGAGTATTTTATTTCAAATATATATATTTAAATAATATATAATGTCATGTGATTATTTTTTTTGAACATTTTTTCAGGATCTACCTATTAGGTGACAGTTATTTTATGAGAAGCCTAGTAGTGGTCCCGGTACTCAGGGTGTTCGTATGAGAGGGGGTGGTACGAGAGCTAGATGATCTAGTCAGCGTACCCGATTAGACCTTTCCCCTTCCACTGACATACCATCCATCCCACATTCTGATCCCGGTGTGTTGTTAGGGACACACATGATATTTAGTCCTCCCATGTTTTCAACACCCTTTACATATAAGCCTCCTCACCCATCTATACCATATCCAATGATGATTCCCACTCCCCATCCAACATTCGGCCAACCATCCTAGTCATCTTTTTTACTTCTGCTTCCTTCTCTCTGGGATTTTATATTCCATCTTCTTCGACTCCTACTCTGTCAGAGTCTATCCCTACAGAGCACACATTGGGACCCACTCCACCTATACAGGGTTTTCCTTTAGTTTCCATGGATCCAGTGGTGCCCATTGATCAGACTGCCGTAAGTATACTTATACAACCCTAACAAAATTTTACACGATTATTTATTTTCATTATAACATGTGTTGATAAAATATTTTTTTTATTTCATAATAGATACATCTACTGATAGGAGGTGGGGGCGGGGGCATAAAAGCATGCGTGTGGTGTGGAACTGCCACATACAGTTGATGGTGGAATACAATGAAGATAGTCAAATGATTGAAAAACCAGGGCAACAGTGTTGGAGTTTTTTAGAGATACTTACCAAATACTCCGACATCATTCCTGTCAGCCCACTCTCATGGAGACAGTTTCCAAATGAAGTCAAGGATAAATATTGGGTAGAGATATGGGTACAAAAGTCAGTTATATTTAATTCAATATATTATTTTTTGTATTTATATGAATTAATATTTTGGTGTCAACTTCGATTTAATTTCCTTGATGGTGAGGGTGCATGAACAGCACATATATATGATTTAGGTGAGATTTGGAGAGCCTATAAGCATGAGTTGTATATTGGATAGAATTCTAGAGTTGGAATAGAGTTAGAGGCAGTCTCTATCGTGGATTATATTCCATTATAATAGTATCAATAGATAATTACTCATTGGATGAATAGCCAGTTTAAGGTATTAATCACATTAGAGGTATTTAAATGAAAATTTTCATGTTTTTTGTTAATACTAATTATTGAATTTTATTTAGGAATCATCCCGAAGAAATAAAAAAACATTAATGCTAAAAAATACCTCCACACATGGGAATGTAATATAATTCTAGATCATGAGAGGAAGCAGGTATGATAGTTTATAATTTTTATTTACGACTTGCACTTTCTATTGCTTCCTCTATAATTTATTCAATTTCTAAAGTTGTTATATAATTTTAGTTATGAAATTAATTATTGGTATCAAATTTTTAATTATGTTTTCCTATATTCAATGTCATTTTACAGGCATAAATTGAATATAGAAGGATGTGTGCCTCGAGTAAAACTGTTTTGCTCGAGTAAAAGGAAGAAATATGGAAGTGCGGTTAATGAACTGACTAAGCATCATATTGTAAGTTTTAATTTGTAGATTTAAAATTTTAATCTCTATTTTTTAACTTAATAATATATTTATATTTGTAACAGGCTGCTTTAGAGGCCCTTGATGCCCAGGAACCTGAAAATTTCGGGTCAAACGATCGCTTACATCAGGTGTTGGGAGATGAACACCACGATAGAGTACGCTGCCGACCAGGGAAGAGTATAGTTCTAATGAGGTATTGGCCCTAATCAGGTATGATTTGTTGTGCCACTATAGAGACCCGAAACTTGACGTACATGGACATTACATTACTTTTGAGGAATACTTAGTACATAACAAAAACACACACATAAGGATCGTAAAAGTTTAGTGTCTTTGTAAACTCAGAATATAATCTTCTAATCGTGGTGAAAGATCTTCAACATATCCCATAAAGATCTTCCTATTTTTACCTAAAACCTTTATTTATATCATGGGGAAAAGAAAACATAAAAGGGTGAGCTCAAATGCTCAGTAAGGGTAGACAAAAGAAATATCAATCACATCATTTTCATAAGAACATAACATTTTGGAAATCTTAACCTACAAAAGAGAGCGTAATTTCATAACATGGGATAAATCATAGTAGTGAAATGAAATCACAATAATCATAACTTAAAACATGAAACTTTGTGGCATACACACATAATCATAGAGAATCATTTCTTATTAGTCAAGACTCATTTCCAAGACTATCTTAGTGGACAAAGTCCCTTTCTGAACCGAGTTCACTCCTCGTTTCAGTCCTGTTTCACTAAACCGGTATAACCTACCATTCCAGCCATGTCTATCTCATGAGATATAAAATCTTTACCCAATGCATTGGAGGGAGATATAGGTCCCACCCGTATCATAATGATACCATTCTTATGTGTTCCACAAAATCATAAACCATACATCATAGCATAACCCATGTAATAAAAATGGGAATCTTAAACAACATGACATCATAAAAAAATTCATATAAGATAAAGGAATTCATAAAAATAATTCCATCACAACATAATCAAATCAATGTAATAATAGGGATAGAAACAAAACCATATATTATCTTAGATGGAAAATAATTTTGATAAAACACTTGAACTCCATTCTTGAGTAAAATACCCTTTCTACTTCAAAAACATTTTCCTTTCTTAACATGTCATAAAATTTTAAGCTAAAAGAAGTTGATTAAAAATAAACTTGAAAACTTATAAAGGAATATTCTTGGAAATAATTTTTTAAAAATCCATTCATGCCATATAAGTTAAAAAAAACATTCTTCGTACTTTTGTCGGAAAAGTCAAAAAGTACCTCGTACGAAAAACGACAAAAGATTCCTTTCATATCTTTTACTAGAAACTCACCTAAGGGTAAAATAGGATCTAAAAAATTTTATGTGAATGGAAATAATATTACATATTGAGGAAACATGGATGTGGATGATAAAATACACCCCAGTAAATGCCAAAGTATAAACAATCTCTGATAAAATTGAGATTGTGATATTTCCCTTACCTTAGGTCCGATTTTCTTCGTAAGTGTCCGAACCTCCTGTATAATGATTTAAATAATGTTATTGACTTATTACAGAATCATATTCATTGTTATTATATCATATATTGTTCACTTATGACTTTATATTACCCGTTCTTTTGTAAATTCCATGTTAAAGAGCGTTTTGGGTAAAATTGTTTCATTTGTCGTCCGTGTTTTGACTTGTAATTATTCATATGATTACTTAGATCATGATTAATTAATTCTAGAATATAAAACATGATTTATATATAATATATATTCAGAATATACATATATATAATAGATCAGTAAATGGAAATAAGTACACCGTTCATGGAGACGGTAGGCCGTACGTACGCATGAATGCTGTTTTCGTTTTCTTATTGAGTTGAATGGAATTAAGTAGATGACATACATATATATACACATAAATACAGTATCATTATTATGTCATATATTTCATGATTACTTATTATATATACTTTATAATCATTCATGAATGGTTAATCATTGAGAATGAATCTCATCGCGTCGTGGAGACGGTATTCCGTACGTACGCACGAGCGATGATATCGTTCCCATGATCGTGGAATTTTATTGGAGTGTATGTATACTATTACAGAATCAATATCACTTTACAATAATCATATATAGTTATTATTTACACCATTATACCCATCCAAGTAAGGTGGTGGTGGAAAATAGATTACACCACGGCGTGGAGATGATATTCCGTACGTACGCACGCGCAGTGATTTTGTTTTCCGTAGGATGGATAGATGGTGAAATAGGGTTGTTTCATACTTATAATAACATATCAGTATATGAGTGATACTGATGTTATTACTTCATAATGAAACAACCTTATAATAAGAAGTGGAAGAAGAAATAAAGGTGAAAGAATCGGTAACGGAAATTACCTCTTCTTTGTAGGGCCTCTTTGAGACCTCCTCTTAGGGCACTAAAATTGGTCTTTAAGCAAGACCAGAACCACTAGAAAGTTTCTAGGGAAGTGGACAAGAGAATTTTGCATAGGTTGTCAGATATTTAAGGCACAAAGTGTTGTGAGGAAGAGGAAGGGGTGCCCTTTTATAAGGGAGGAGAGGGGAACCTTTGGAATAACTAAAAATATTATTTTATTATAAAGACAAATTCAGTTTTAAATAGCTAAAAATTGATTTATTTAGAATCTAATGTGGGTATGGGTCGAAATACTCTCATAAAATAGAATATAGAAAAGTTTAGGTTCCTATTTTAACCTTATAATTTATATTTAATATTAAGTTAAATAATTTTACTTTTACCGTGTCTTCTTGTGTTCTTATACAATAAGGTTAATAAACTTACTATAAGAATCCAAATGAACCCCAAGTTGTTTATTATTAATATATATAACCTTATCTAAGTCATTTGGCCGATCCTTAGATTTTTAGAAATAAAATAACAATTAATAATATAATATTTGTTTTAAAAACTATTTTATGTCAATTTTGACACTATTTAGTAATTGATTTTTGTAAAAATCATAACAGAATGATTAGTTCGAAAAAAGTTAATTAAATCAATAATAACATGTCATATGAACCTATAAAATTATTTTAATTCATAAAAAGTCTTAAATTACATTTACTTGGGTATTTATAACATCAATTATGTCAATATTTCATTAATAAGACAATTACTGCATCATCTTTGTGTCATAATAAATGATAATTATTTAATCCCTAAAAATTCTAAATAAATTCCTATGATGTAGATAATTGTATTAGATTTATAGAGACTATTCATGTTCGAAGTTCCATGAAGTGTATCACTAAATTAAAATTATTATACTTATAAGATTTAAGAAAGTGACATGTTGTCACATTCTTTGGTTTTAATAATAATTAAATTATTTTCATGGAAAAAAGTCCATTAAATGAATCTAATCCAACCCTTAGGTGATATGGGTCGACTTTTAGTCATCCAATAGGATTTTTACATGTGTTAGCATAATTTTATAATATTATATTTACCCTTAATTACCCGATTTACCTTTAACTATGGTAAATAAAATTTACCGTAGTTACTATTCATAATTCCCAAAAATAAAAAGTAGCTTATTAACATAATTTGGATCCACTTATTACAAATATGGAATCCATTTTTCTAAATTCAATACAAAAAAGTTTCAGAAATTAAATTAAAATTAATCCCGTTGTCGAAAGAAAATGAGTTTTTCTTTAAAACATTGCAAAAGATTGAATTGATTTATCCTATGAATTCAAGGTAGAATAAATGATAATGAAATAAATTATATTAAATGGTAAAAATATATTATATTTATAATTTAAAACCATTCAATATTATAATTTAACCATATAAATTATTGCGATGAAAAAAGTTGTTTTTAATTAAAATATAGCATGTTTTTACTATTTAGCAAAATATGAAAGTTACCAGAATAATATGAAAAATTTATCCAAAGTAAATTTTTATTTCATTATTCCAAATAAGAATTTTATTTTGTCAAATTTAACTTATAAACATGTCAAAAAATAGATTTAAAGTGGGTGCGCCATCAAAAGGCGGCAAAACTGCATTTTTTGAAAAATACTTATTTTACCCGAAAAATTTATTTTGTTTTTATACCATGTTTTAGAAAATGTGTAAGACGAATAATAATGTTATAAGATTCAAAATGTAGTTAATACTATTCATAACGGCTAGTTCATAATAATGTTATAATAATATATCATTGTTTAGTAAAACCCGGTATTGCGTACAACACACGCTATCGAGGAAGGTCACGATTGTTTGTAATACAAGCCAAGTCAAGGATGCGTGTTGTGCAAGCTCCTTTTGGTGTAGCATACAACAAAAGACATTAATTAAAAAGAATATTTTTCATAAAATCTCGGGGTGTTACATTCTACCCCCCTTAAAATGAATTTCGCCCTCGAAATTCATCGGGGTTATAAATGGTTTACTATTCGAAAGTTTCTTTAATAGAAACCCACATAGTAAAAAGGAATACAAAAAACAATCTTTAAAAACAAAAGTATGAAACGTAATGGTTTCCCAAATAAACTAATCACTGGGTTTCCACATAGGTGAAAATATGGATATGGAAGAGAAATCTAACCATCATGTTCTGATGGAGAGTGGTAGAGAACATGGCTATGGAAAAGCCAGCAATCACAAAGCCATAAATTTGTGATGATCTAAGGTACTATCTGATTCATCAGATATAAGAGTACTAGGACAAAATTTTTGGTTTTCAAGATCATTTCCCTAAATTTGATGAAATTGGAATTAGAAGAAATAATTTCGTGATTTTGGTATAGTCTCACCGTTTGTCATTCTTTGGAAAATTTCCATTTCATCTCTTAAAGAAATGAAGTTGAATTTGTCATTCGTGATGTGTTAGTAGATCATGTGATAGAATGATGGTTCATTCCTTCTGTCTCAAACAAAAGGTTAGAAAAGTTATCAAAAAATACGTAAGTCCATCTATAGTGAGATTAATCTTATATGGTTCCTAAAATGGACTTATACTTCTTATATTATACTGCTTAATATAATAAAACTCGTTTCTACTAAACAGGGACTAGTGGTAGGTGATAAAGGCCAGTCTCACTTCGGTTGTGGGTTCGATTCCCACAGCCTTGTCCGACGCGATGGGCTGTCGCCCGTCCTGCAGGTTGTCCTTTTTCTAAAGCTATATTACTATAACATCCCATCAACAATATCAAAAAAAAGTTTTATCCTTAAAAAATACTAACTTATGTCCAACATAATCCATTCCAATCTTTAGGCTTATCTAAAATACTTCGGTTCAAGCTCATAGTTTAAGGAAAATGATCACGTGAATGCCATCATTTATCCCACATATATGATAAGATATATCTTGTTGGTCAAATTACAAACATGTGAATACCTTAATCATGTATTCTTTTGAAGAATGAATACCCATTGAACCTTAGTGAAAACATGAATGCAGTCAAAAGTTAACTCTTTCCACATACCAAAATCCAAAAATTCTATATACTCAAACCATGATATAACCTTCTCCTTATATCAGTCATGAGCTCATGAATACTATCAAACATTTAATTTTCTCCTTATCCCTTCATTATGCGCATATCATCTACAATCCAAAAATATCTGAATAACCTTTCATGGATACTGGTACCATTAATCATACACTTTCAAAACTCAAGAAAAGACAACAGTGTAACAATACTTAGATGTCTCTTTATTCCATAGTACCATGAGATTACTTATACAACATTATACATTATAAACATGTAATCATTCCACTACATTCTTAAACCATTAACCAAGCTTCAACAATTATTTAATCTCACATATCATTTGTAGTCTCTTCATCATCATCAACATAAATACTACCCATACGACCATACTGATTCTATTCATGAGACTTTCCCTTAGGGCATTGGTTTGCATAATGCCCGTACATTCCACATTTAAAACATTTAACCATTGTTGATGTCGTAGCAATACCATTATCCTCATCCCTGGTGTTAACTGAACCTTTTCCTTTGAACTTACTGGCTTTGTGTCCTTCTTTTCCACACCCAAAGCATCTTCCAGTTCCTTTGAAACATTCTCCTT
Organism: Viscum album; assembly: GCA_963277665.1. Lineage (NCBI taxonomy): Eukaryota > Viridiplantae > Streptophyta > Magnoliopsida > Santalales > Viscaceae > Viscum > Viscum album. The sequence goes on from OY728155.1 coordinate 1,742,048,071, forward strand.
GATGCCTCTTCCTACATGATTTACATAGGGGAAATTGAACTTTCTTTCCTCTATGATCATCATGAAACTCCATCTTTCTCTTATTAGCCGAGTCATGAAACTTAAATTTTTTTACTTTATTGATCATATTATGAGATTGTGATTCGGCATAATAATGATGTTTAGACTTCCAAATCCCATTTCATTTGGTTTCTCATGAAGAATATCATTCCATTGTCCATCATATCCTCCATTATTGTGAATCATCTTGTTTCCAGCCATTTTCTAAAACCCAAAAAGAATAGTGTGAGAGGCAAAAATCATAATAAAGGGGGAGTAACTTCAATATATAAATTCTTTAGTTTAATCTAATATCGTTACCATAGTTCTAGGACTATATCCTATACGTATACTTATCCTTAGGGACATCCCTAGACATACCTTAGAAATATCTCTAGGGATCTCACTAACGTTTTCGCATCCTAGTTTCCAAAGGTTGACTAAACTTTTCCTCTGATACCAACTGTAGAGACCCGCAGCTTGACATACATGGACATTACATTACTTTTGCGGAATACTTAGTACATAACAAAAACACACACACAAGGATCGTAATAGTTTAGTGTCTTTGGAAACTCGGAATATAATCTTCTAATCGTGGTGAAATATCTTCAACATCTCCCATAAAGATCTTACTTTTTTTTACCTAAAACCTTTCTTTATATCCTGGGGAAAAGAAAACATAAAAGGCTGAGCTCAAATGCTCAGTAAGGGTAAACAAAAGAAATATCAATCACATCATTTTCATAAGAACATAACATTTTGGAAATATTAACCTGAAAAAGAGAGCATAATTTCATAACATGGGATAAATCATAGTAGTGAAATGAAATCCCAATAATCATAACTTAAAACATGAAACTTTGTGGCATACAAACATAATCATATATAATCATTTCTTATTAGTCAAGACTCATTTCCAAGACTATCTTAGTGGACAAAGTCCCTTTCTGAACCGAGTTCACTCCTCGTTTCAGTCCTGTTTCACTGAACCGGTATAACCTACCATTCCAGACATGTCTATCTCATGAGATATAAAATCTTTACCCAATGAATTGGAGGGAGATATAGGTCCCACCCATCTCATAATGATACCATTCTTATGTGTGCCACAAAATCATAAACCATACATCATAGCATAACCCATGTAATAAAAATGGGAATCTTAAACAACATGACATCATAAAAAAATTCATATAAGATAAAGGAATTCATAAAAATAATTCCATCACAACATAATCAAATCAATGTAATAATAGGTATAGAAATAGAACCCTATATTATCTTAGATGGAAAATAATTTTGATAAAACACTTGAACTCCATTCTTGAGTAAAATATCCTTTCTACTTCAAAAACATTTTCCTTTCTTAACATGTCATACAATTTTAAACTAAAAGAAGTTAATTAAAAATAAACTTGAAAACTTGTAAAGGAATATTCTTGGAAATAATGTTTTAAAAATCCATTCATGCCGTATAAGTTAAAAAAAACATTCTTCGTACTTTTGTCAGAAAAGTCAAAAAGTACCTCGTACGAAAAACGACAAAAGATTCCTTTCATATATTTTACTAAAAACTCACCGAAGGGTAAAATAGGATTTAAACAATTGTAGGTGAATGGAAATAATATTACATATTTAAGAAACATGTATGTGGATGATAAAATACACCCCAGTAAATGCCAAAGTATAAACAATCTCGGATAAAATTGAGATTGTGATATTTCCCTTACCTTAGGTCCGATTTGCTTCGTAAGTGTCCGAACCTCCTGTATAATGATTTAAATAATGTTATTTACTTATTACAGAATCATATTAATTGTTATTATATCATATATGGTTCACTTATGACTTTATATTACCCGTTCTTTTGTAAATTCCATGTTAAAGAGCGATTTGGGTAAAATTGTTTCATTTGTCGTCCATGTTTTGACTTGTAATTATTCATATTATTACTTAGATCATGATTAATTAATTACAGAATATAAAACATGATTTATATATAATATATATTCAGAATATACATATATATAATAGATCAGTAAATGGAAAGAAATACACCGTTCATGGAGACGGTAGGCCGTACGTACGCATGAACGCTGTTTTCGTTTTCTTATTGAGTTGAATGGAATTAAGTAGATGACATACATATATACACACATAAATATAGTATCATTATTATGCCATATATTTCATGATTACTTATTATATATACTTTATAATCATTCATGAATGGTTAATCATTGAGAATGAATCTCATCGCGCTGTGGAGACGGTATTCTGTACGTACGCACGAGCGATGATATCGTTCCCATGATCGTGGAATTTTATTGGAGTGTATGTATACTATTACAGAATCAATATCACTTTACAATAATCATATATAGTTATTATTTACACCATTATACCCATCCAAGTAAGGTGGTGGTGGAAAATAGATTACACCACGGCGTGGAGACGGTATTTCGTACGTACGCACGCGCGGTGATTTCATTTTCCGTAGGATGGATAGATAGTGAAATAGGGTTGTTTCATACTTATAATATCATATCAGTATATGAGTTATATTGATGTTATTACTTAATAATGAAACAACCTTATAAGAAGAAGTTGAATAAGAAATAAAGGTGAAAGAATCGGTAACGGAAATTACCTCTTCTTTGAAGCGCCTCTTTGAGACCTCCTCTTAGGGCACTAAAATTGGTCTTTGAGTAAGACCAGAACCTCTAGGAAGTTTCTAGGGAAGAAGAGAAGAGAATTTGGCAGAGGTTGGCCGAGCTTGAAGGCTCAAAGTGTTGTGAGGAAGAGAGGAATGGGTGCCCTTTTATAAGGGAGGAGAGGGGCACCTTTGGAATAACTAAAAATATTATTTTATTATAAAGACAAATTCGGTTTTAAATAGATACAAATTGATTTATTTAGAATCTAAGGTGGGTATGGGTCTAAATAATCTCATCCAATAGAATTTAGACAAGTTTAGGTTCCTATTTTAACCTTATCATTTAGATTTAACATTAAGTTAAATAATTTTACTTTTACTGTGTCTTCTTGTGTTCTTATACTATAAGGTCAATAAACTTACTATAATAATCCAAATGAACCCCAAGTTATTTATTATTAATATATATAACCTTATATAATTCATTTGTCCAATCCTTAGATTTTTAGGAATAAAATAACAATTAATAATATAATATTTTTTTTAAAAACTATTTTATGTCAATTTTGACACTATTTAGTAATTGATTTTTGTGAAAATCATAACATAATGATTAGTTAGAAAAAAGTTAATTAAATAAATAATAACATGTCATATTAACCTATAAAATTAGTTTAATTCATAAAAAGTCTTAAATTACATTTATTTGGGTATTTATAACATCAATTATGTCAATATTTCATTAGTAAGACAATTACTACATCATCTTTGTGTCATAATAAATGATAATTATTTAATCCCTAAAAATTCTAAATAAATTTCTATGATGTAGATAATTGTATTAGGTTTCTGGAGACTATTCATGTTCTAAGTTTCATAAAGTGTATCACTAAATTAAAATTATTATACTTATAATATTTAAGAAAGTGACATGTTGTCACATTCTTTGGTTTTAATAATAATTAAATTCTTTTCATGGAAAAAAGTCCATTAAATGAATCTAATCCAACCCTTAGGTGATATGGGTCTACTTTTAGTCATCTAATAAGATTTTGACATGTGTTAGGGTAATTTTATAATATTATATTTACCCTTAATTACCCGATTTACCTTTAACTATGGTAAATAAAATTTACCGTAGTTACTATTCATAATTCCCAAAAATAAAAAGTAGCTTATTAACATAATTTGGATCCACTGATTACAAATATGGAATCCATTTTTCTAAATTCAATACACAAAAGTTGCAGAAATTAAATTAAAATTAATCCCGTTGTCGAAAGAAAACAGGTTTTTCTTTAAAACATTGCAAAAGATTGAATTGATTTATCCTACGAATTCAAGGTAGAATCAATGCTAATGAAATAAATTATATTAAATGGTAAAAATATATTCTATTTATAATTTAAAACCATTCAATATTATAATTTAACCATATAAATTATTGTGATGAAAAAAGTTGTTTTTAATTAAAATATAGCGCGTTTTTACTATTCATCAAAATATGAAAGTTACCAGAATAATATGAAAAATTTATCCAAAGTAAATTTTTATTTCATGATTCCAAAAAAGAATTTTATTTTGTCAAATTGAACTTATAAACATGTCAAAAACTAGATTTAAAGTGGGTGCACCATCAAAAGGCGACAAAACTGCATTTTTTGAAAAATACTTATTTTACCCGAAAAATTTATTTTGTTCTTATACCATGTTTTAGAAAATGTGTAAGACGAATAATAATGTTATAAGATTCAAAATTTAGTTAATACTATTCATAACGGCTAGTTCATAAAAATATTATAATAATATATCGTTGTTTAGTAAAACCCGGTATTGCGTACAACACACGCTATCGAGGAAGGTCGCGATTGCGTGTAATACAAGGCAAGTCAAGGATGAGTGTTGTGCAAGATCCTTTTGGTGTAGCGTACAACACAAGAAATTAATTAAAAAGAATATTTTTCATAAAATCTCGGGGTGTTACAGCCACCTAGTTCTATAAGGTTAAGGCACATGCAGAACAGGCTGAAAAAGGGCCATAGAGATAGTAGAATTGTCTGTTAGGGAAAACACTACATTTATGAAACTGATGGAAGTTTTACTTTCAATAATTCCACCAGAGGCCATCCAAACTTGTGATGAATATATATCGTTGATGAGTTCTATAAATGGTGCACCAGGTGGCAGTTCTAGTGGTGGTCAGGACAATGGCGAGGAGGAGGCCGAGACAGAGGGGGAGGGTGAGGAGGAGGCCGAGGCGGAGGAGGAGGGTGATGAAGAGGCTGAAGCTGAGTATGAGGGCAAGGAGGAGGGTGTTGAGGAGGGAAGGAACAATGATGGGGACGAAAATGAGGGTGAGGGTGAGGCTGATGATGACGATGATGATAGTGATGGCGATAAGGGACAAATTGATCCATTACATTTTTGACTGATATTACTAACTTTTGATGTTTATTGATTTGTTGTGCCTAAATATATGTGTGATTAGATAGGGCACATTATATTTATTTTTTTATCTATAAATAATAAAACTTCACTTGATGATTTGTTGTGATTGATTCACCCCTCCACTGGATAGCCCCTCCACCCCCATGGACAACCCAACCAACCCCCTGGACACCCCTACCCCTGGACAACCCCACCGACCCCATGGACAGCCCGCCCACCCCCTAGACACCCCGTACCCCCCTGGAAAGCCCTGCCCACCCCCTAGACACCTTGTACCCCCCCTGGACAGCCCCCACCCCTATGGATAGCCCGACCACCCACTAGACACCCCGTACCCTCTGGACAGCCCCGCCACCCCCGTGGACAGCCCACCCACCCCTGGACACCCCGTACCCCCTGGATCTCCCCGCCACCTCCATGGATAGACCGCCCACCCCATGGACACCCCATACCCCCTAGACAGCCCCCTCACCCCCGTGAAAAACCCGTCCACCCTCATAAACAGCCCACCCACCCCTGGACACACCCTACCCCCGTTGAAAGCCCCGCCACCCCCGTGGACAACCCACCCACCCTTGGACAAACCCTCCCTCAGTGGATAGCCCCCCACCCCCATGGATAGCCCACCCCATGGACACCTCTGCCCCCCTGGACAATCCCACCACCCCCGTGGACAGCCCGCCCACCCCCTGGACACCCCGTACCCCCTGGACAGCCCCACCCACCCCCCAGACACCCCGTACCCCATGGACATCCCCCACCCTAATGGATACCCCACCCACCACCCTGGACACCCCTACCCCCATGAACAACCCCACCACCCCTGTGGACAGCCCCCACCCCCTAGATAGCCCCCACCACCGTGGACAGTCCGCCCACCCCCTAGACACCCCCGGGACACCCCCAACCCCCTCGTGGACACCCCCCAACCCCCGTAGACACCCCCTAGTGGACAGCCCACCCACCCTCCTGGAAACCCCGTCCACCCCACCCACACCCCTGGAGACCCCCTACCCCCTGGATAGCCCCCACCCCCGTGGATAGCCCGCCCACCCTTGTGGACAGCCCACCCACCCCCTGGACACCCCTACCCCCTCGACAGCCCCACCACCCCCGTGGATAGCCCACCCACCCCTTGGACACCCCTCCCCCCATGGATATCCCCCACCCCCGTGGACAGCCCGCCCACCCCCCATGGACACCTCCTACCCCCTGGATAGCCCTGCCACCCCCATGGATATCCCCCTCACCCCCTGGACACCCTGTACCCCCTAGATAGCCCCGCGCACCCCCTGGACACCCTGTATCCCCATAGATATCCCAACCACCCCTATGGACAGCCCTTCCACCCCTGGATAGCCCCTCCCTCTGTGGACATCCCCTTCCACTCCCATGGACAGCCCGCCCACCCCTTGGACACCCCTACCCCCTGGACAGACCCCACCCCTATGGACAGCCCGCCCACCCCCCTAGACACGCCTACCCCCTGTACAACCCCACCACCCCCGTGGACAGCCCGCCCACCCCTGGACACCCCATACCCCCTAGACAGCCCCACCACCCCATGGATAGCCCACCCACCTCTCTGGACACCCCCTAACCCCCTGGATAGCCCCCACCCCTGTGGACAGCCCAACCACCCCCGTCGACTACCCGTCCATCCCCCTGGACACCCCCTACCCCCCTCGACTACCCCGCTACCCCCGTGGACAGCCCGCCCACCCCCTGGACACCTCTCCCCCTGTGGACAACCCCCCCACCCCCGTGGACATCCCACCCACCCCCTAGACACCCCTACCCCCTAGATAGCCCCACCACCCCCGTGGATAGCCTTTCCACCCCCTGGACACCACGTACCCCCCTGGACAGCCCCACCCACCCCCTGAACAGCCTGTACCCCCTAGACATCCCCCACCCCTGTGGATAGCCCGACCACCCCCTGGACAGTCCGTACCCCCTGGACAACCCCACCACCTCCATGGACAACCTGCCCACCCCCTGGATAGCCCCTCCCCCCGTGGACAACCCCCCCCACCCCTGTGGACAGCCCATCCACCCCCTAGACACCCCTACTCCTTGGAAAACCCCTCTACCCCCATGGATATCCCGCCCAACCCATGGACACCTCGTACCCACTAGACAGCCCTGCCCACCCCCTAAAGACCTTATACCCCCCTAAACAGCCCCCACCCCCGTGGAGAGCCCTCCCACCCCCGTGGATTGCCTGACCACTACCGTGGACACCCCCTGACACCCTCAACAGCCCCACCACCCCCATGGAAAACCCTCCCACCCCCCGGACACCCCTCCCCCCATGGATATCTCCCACCCCCATGGACAACCCGCCCACCCCTGGACACCCCTACCCCCCCTGGATAGCTCCGCCACCCCTGTGGACAGCCCACCCACCCCCTGGACACCCCGTACCCACCTATACAGCCCCACCCACCTCCCTGGATACCCCGTACCCCCTTGACATCCCCCACCCCCGTGGACAGCCCACCCACCGCCTGGACACCCCGTACCCCCTAGACAGCCCTGCCACCCCCATGGACAGCCCACCCACCCCCTGGATAGCCCCTCCCCCCAGGATATCCCCCACCCCTGTGGACAGCCCGCCCACCCCCTAGACACCCCTACCCCCTGGGTAGCCCTACCATCCCTGTGGAAAGCCCGCCCACCCCCCATAACACCCCGTACCCCCTGGACATCCCCGCCCACCCCCTAGACACCCCATACCCCCTTGGATAGCCCCACCCCCATGGATAGCCCACACATCCCCTGTGGACAGCCCGACCACCCCCCTGGACACCCCCTACCCCCCTCGACAGGCCTGCCACCCCCACGGATAGCCCACCACCCCCTAGACACCTCTCCCCCTATGGACAGCCCCCACCCCCGTGGACAGCTCGCCCACCCCCCTGAATACCCCTACCCCCCTAGACATCCCCACCACCCCCATGGACAGCCCACCCACCACCCTAGACACCCCGTACCCCCTGGACAGCCCCTCCCACCCCCTGGACACCCCATACCCTTCTGAAAAGCCCCGCTACCCCTGTGGATAGCCCCCACCCCCTGGACAGCCCCCACCCCTGTGGATAGTCTGCCCACCCCCTAGACACCCCGTACCCCCTGGACAACCCCCACCCCTGGACACCACCCCACCACCTGGACACCCCCACCCCCACCCCCTGGACATCCCCACCCCCATGGACATCCCCCATACCCCCATGGACAGCCCCCAACCCCTTGGACCGCCCCCACCCCCCTGGACACCACCCCACCCCCTGGACACCTCCCACCCCTCTGGACCCCTACCCCCTAGACGCCCCTACCCCATTGGATAGCACCCAACCCCCTAGACACCCCCACCCCCCGGACACCCCCACCCCTATAAATTCCCGACCACCTTGGAAAACACCCCCAACCCCCTGGACAGCCCCACCCCCTTAACATCAATATCTTATTTAACTCTTAAACACTATATCATGCCAAAATAATTGATAAAAAAATAAAATCCAATCAATAAGAACATCAATGTCCCCATTTTTATTTGTTTTACAATACCAACAAAAAAATATTATACCAATATGTTTGTATCTGTCACCACATTATTGATAATAAATACAAAGGATATCTTGGGATCTTCTCATTTCATTTAACTTCTCTAAAAGATTCCATCTTATCCCTATTTTACTCAGAATTACATCCTGCATCACATTTTGAGAGAATAAAAGTTTCACCATAAACTTACATAAGAGACTTTGGTTAATCTACTTTATGTCTATATGGGATAACATATAAAATAAGAGAGAACTAACCAAGAAATAAAGGCCTTACATTAATAAACTCAACATGTGATACCATTTTGAAATAACTCAAATTAGGGGTTGTATAACAGATCCATCATAAAGATATTTTCTACACTCAACTCATCACATAGATTATAAAATTAAAGCATAAGACATAATATGATATTTTATGGTTTTTAATGGGGGGGATCATTATAAACCTGAAGTGCATTTATAGACCAACGATATAGAATAATAGGTATCCTGAATTATGAATTTTGTGTTATTATGCAGGTAAATGCACAGAGGGAAGCTTATTGGTTTTTGACATGGTGAATTGTAGGATCTATACCAACGGTTTCTAAAACCGTTGGTATAGAATTGAAAAGTCCACTCTTTACCAATGGTTTCAAACCATTGGTAAATTTCTGTTATACTCAATCTTTACCAACATTTTCCAGAAACCGTTGGTAAAGGCCTGTTAGTTCAATCTTTACCAACAGTTTCCAAAACTGTTGGTAAAGTCCTGTTATTATCAATCTTTACCAACGGTTCTAATAAAATATTGGCAAAGATCTATTGAAATAATTTCCAAACCATTGGGAAGTATAATATGATTTTTGGTGGCTTATCCCAATGACTATTTCATAACCCGTTGGTATAAGCCTATCCCCACGACCTGCTTACCAACGGTTGGCTGAACCATTGGTATAAGTTTAAACATTGGTTATACAGCCTTTACCAACGGTTTTAAACTTTTGGTATGTACTAAATTTATAGTATTTAAGGAAAACTACGGAGATAATATCACATGATGGAAAAAATCTCAATAATGGATTAGTTTTACTTCCTAATCCCATACATACCATCTCATGAGACTAAAAACATTACCCAATGCATTGGAGCGCTATATGGGTGCATCCATAATAACATGAACATGATTATTTGTGCCAAATAAAGGAAATAAATAATATGGTATAAATATAATAATTACCCATGGAAAGAAAATGGGTTGTATAATCTTGCCTCATATCATAATCAAAGGAAATTCCACAATAAAGGCATTTGAGAAATGATCATAAGGAATATATTACCCTATAAAAGGAAGGGAGAATAAGATAGGTATATATGTGTAAGTTATATATATATATATATAATTTAGAAGCATTACATAACTTTAAATATAGATAGATAAATTGAGTTAGAGAGATAATGGTCATAGCTATGAGAAAATGGCGTTTTAGAGAGATCCCTTACAAAGATCGTATCCTTGAAGTGAGAACAAATCAATAAAGTTATTATGTGCTTAAAATGTAAATCCACATAAAACAAGTGGAAATAAAACATAAAATAATAAAATTTTACTACACTCACAATATTATAATATCAATGATAATGAAGAAATAATTTCACCCAATGAAAAGGAATCGAGTTATAATATTCTTTAAATCGAGTTCAAACCATCAAATGCATACTTTATATTACTAAATAATAAAATTATTCTAATTATTTATATTATTACAAACTTTTTTCAAGTTAATAGTTCCTTTTATTTTATTTATTACCTTGTTATATTTATTTACTTAGTCAACTATGTTCACATTAGATGTTTTTATGAAATTCAGTTCATATATAAAAAATGAATTTGGTGGGTTGAATTTGGTAAAAGAATTTATTATTACATTATCTATATAATAATAATAATGAAATAATTATAATTTTGATATATCAATTATACTTCTAAATCCAGCCATGAAATATGGTTATGAAAAATGAAATATGTTATGATCATGGAGACGATAAGCCTATATACGCATGAGTAACGTTTCCATTTTTAAACAATCATAATGGAAATAAGATAATTATTATTTTTTCTTTACAAAATGTAAATTATATCATTAATATAATATTATTTATTTAAATACACTTACATATACTATACATGTGATGTGGTAATGAAAAATGAATCACATCACTTTATGGAGGTGGTAATCCACACGCACGCACAAACGTCATTATCATTTTATATGGAGAGAAATGTAAGAAAATATATGTAATATTAAATTTAAATAATGATAAATATTTCATTAATATCATATAAATAAATTAAACCCATCATCATAAACATTCTTGAGAGGTGATGATGGAAAATGAGTTACATTGGTTTGTGAGGTGGTAGTTCACCGTACACATAAATGATGGTTCCATTTCCCATTTGATGGAATAGGATATGGATGTAGGTTATGAAATAAACATAATAAATTATAATTATATGATATATAGTGATATTATTATATAATAATTATTGAATAATATTTTAAGGATGTGGAAAAAAATAAAATAAAACTCTCGGTTAAGAACGATATATCTTCTTCAAAAAACCTATTAATTTTTTCTCTAAAAGTTTTCATATGAGTTTTTTATAAAAAAATAACTATAGGAATTGGTAAGAGAATTTATGAATGTATTTGAGTAGGTATTGACCAAACTAAATTTCATTTTAAGTGTAAAGAAAAGAGGATAGGAGGTTTCCTTTTATAAGTGAGAAGAAGTGAAATTTTTGTAAAAATCAAAAAATATTCAATAACAGGAAGTCACTCTCAAGAAAACTTTATAAAAAATTGATAAATGATATATTTTAGGGAATATATGTTAAATAAAAAACTTCAACATTAAAAAGTAAACATGTTATTCCCTTTAACTCTAAGGTTACTCACTTTTACCATTTTAGTTTTCACTACGGTAACTAGTTTTTACCTAGGTAATTTATCATTTTAGGCTAAAAATAAAATGATAATTATTAAATAATTTTTAAAAAATTAATATGAATATTAAATAAAAAGTTTAAAATAAAAATCCTATGTTTTTGGATGATTAATTTTAAGACAAGCACTTGTAATGCTTAAAACCCTATTTTAACCTTAACCGCAATAATTAAATTTTACTAATCATTAAGACCAAAAAGTAAGTTAAACTTATTAAATAATATTAATTATTAAGATTAAAAATATTTAATAAATTTTATAAATTTATATTCACATAAGTGGAAGAATTTAATTTAAAAATAAACCCACAAAACAAATCGAAAAACAGTTTTCAAGAAATACATTTTCATGAATAAGATGATCTTACAATATCTATATGAATACTAATAATCATTATATGAATATAAATTAATATAAATAGATATATAATATATAAATTTAATTTAAATATTTCTTTATTATGGATTATTTTAATTTATTAAAAGGGTAAACTCTATGCACTTAAAAATAGTTTTCAAAAAGCTGTATTTTTAATCATAAAATCAATCTTATACTAAAATCATGAAAATTTCTAATAAAAATGAAATTAATTAGATTATTATAAATAAAAGGGTTAAAATTTAACTTTAATTACAAATTAAAAATATAATTTTTCTTTTAAATTAATTTATTTAATGAAAATAAATGACAGTATTAGAAAAATTAGAAATTTTCACTATTCACTGAAAAATCAATAATTTAAAAAAATACCAAAAAATAACCCCAAGTTAATTTTTATATGATGATTAAAAAACTTAATTTAATTTTATAAAATATAATTTCTAAAAGTTCAAGAAATTAATTGTAATATTTTCTCACAAAAATCAATAAAAATCATTTTTGAAGAAAACATATGTTTTTGAAGAATAAAATGTGTTCATTAAAAAAATGAGTGTTGAGTTGCTATGAATTTTGGAATAAATTTATATTTATTAGTAAATTTATATATATTTCATAATATATTTACTACTATTCAAACCCACCAATTTAACGACATTTTTATAATGATCATATTTATATGGTAATATTTTATGGTTTATTTAGGCTCGGTGTTGCATGTCGTATACGTTATCAAACATATTTTTATTTTTAAAATATATGGGTTTTAAAACTAATACCTCTAAAAAGTGGGGTGGTATTGGGAAGGGATTTTATGAACCAAATATATCTTAAAGTGCGGAGATGAGAGAAGAGGATGCACCCTTTTATTAGTGAGTAGAGAGGCATTCTTGAAATTTTTTAAAGTATTACATAAATAGAAATTAGTTTTCATTGAAAAATGGATCCAAATTGATATAATGAAAATATAATATAAATTTTATTCTAAATAATCTTAGATAATAAAATTTGGACAATTTTAGATTATTTTTTTACCCTTATCCTTTTGTTTTAACCCCTCATTAACCTTTTTGACAATTACGATGATATCAGTGTTTTCTTATCTTTAGGGGTCAATAAAGTTACTATAAAATGAAAAATGACCCATAAATAGTATATTATTTATATTTTAAAATATATCCCATTAACTTGGACTAATATATGAATTTTATTGTTGGAATCACCTATTTTGATAATCCCAAATCATGTTTCATTTATGTGATAATCATGTTTTTATTATAGGATAATCAAGTGTCATTAATATTCTTAGTTTATATCAAGTGATAACTATGTATCTTTAATCTCACTGCTCTCTTGTTTAAGCTTACATTGCAAAATTTATCTAAGTAGAAAGGTCACCTATGACGGTCACCGATGAAAGGTCACCGATGAATGGTCACTGATAGAAAGGTCACCGATGAAAGGTCATAGATAGAAAGGTCACCGATGAAGGTCGCCGATGAAAGGTCAGCGATGAAGGTCATCGTTGAAAGTTCACTAATGAAGGTCACCAATGAAAGGTCACCAATGAAAGGTCACTGATAGAAGGTTACCGCTAAAGGCTTCCATTGAGAAGGCTACCACTGAAGGCTATCCCTGAGAAGGCTACCACTGAAGGCTATCATTACCCGCCTACCAATGCCCATTCTTCTACTCCATACTTTTTCAAATTCTTAAGATTATTCTAACAATAATATTTGATAAATTTAATGCTTTTGACATTAATTAATGCTGATTGTAGACATATCAAGAGACCCTATCTGGGAACAGTACGGGGTATGAGGAAGAGCGTATGTGGTTTACTTAATCCTATTATCGGACCTCAAATATAAAATAAAAGACCAAGGAAGAAAAGAAAAGTGTGAAAATACATAGGAATGCATGATAAGGAGCTTACTCACTAGATCAAAGAATAACCATCCAACACTTACATTGTGAACCCAAGAGTATCACAAAGATTATTTGGGACAAACTCATGTCTGCCTTCAATACTTCATTAACTCTCTCTCAACATAATAAGAATAACCCCTCAATACTTGGACGATATACCCTAGAGTTTTGACACTCTGTTTTGAGAAAAAATTCCAAATAAAGACTCAAACTATGATTTCTTTACTCCAAGGAGTCAAGATTTGAACTACAAACACATAGAGCTTTTTAACTCAATTTTATAATATTAGCTCTATTTTGTTCTTTTATTTTACATTTATGAGAAGTGTGTGTTTGTCTATCACACACATTGTCTCCTATTCTTGAACCAGAGGATACTGAAAATCCTCACACCAATCATAATTTATTCCTTTATTTCCCATGAATAACTATGGAAGAGGCCGTGTGTGGCCTGGTTGTGTGTTTATCCCATGAAGAACTGTGGTAGAGGGTGTGAGCCCTGGACTGTTTGTGAAAACTATTTTAAATCATAATACAGGTTGTGTATCATGTTTATTATTTTTATAAACTGCTTGGTGGTAGGTGATCACTAAGTGGAGAGGACTAAGTCTCGTCTTGAGACTAAACCTCTTGTTTAACTCTGTTGTGTTCTACGTTTCTGTATTACTCTGTTTTTCTTTTTTCAGCTGCTTATATTTTCAAAAATAGAAAACTGTTTTGCATTAACTCTGATAGTTATTTCTGGTTAGTGTGTCTATGTGTTTAATTCAGTAAACCTATTTCAAAATTTGAAGAAGTTTTTTACACTAATTCAACTAAGGACTAATCACCATTTGAGAAACCTATTTACCAACTAAACATTTATATCTCTACTGCCTTAATTAACTGGGATGTTTCAAAATTGGGGGATCTTTATCATAAAGTTTTTTAACATAAATTTTAAGCAGGAACTTAATTCACCCCCCTCTTGAGATTCCACTCTGGACAACATTTGGTATCAGAGGAAATTTTTATCTCTACCATCTATACTGTTGTGAAAGTTTTAAAATTCTTTTTAACTGTGATTTTAGTTATATCTTAAAGATCTTAATTTTTTTGTCATATCTTAATTTTCAGTTCATTAAATTTCTAATTAACAATAGATAACAGAGTTGAGGGTGCTGCTACTAAATAGCCACCTTTCTTTAATAGTAATAATAATTCTCAGTGGAAATTAAAAATGAAAATGTATCTAGAGATCATGGGTCCTGAAATCCAAGACACAATTGAAGAACAACAAGCATCGCCTCTTACTGCTAGGGACACATGGTCTCAGTTGACTAAAGCTACATATAAAAATAACTATAAAGCAATTAATTCATTATAATGTTCTCCAGGTGATGAATAATTCAATAGAATATCTGCCTATAAAATTGCATATGAAATTTGGGATACCTTGGATATTTCTCATGAGGGAACCACCAATGTTAAGGAAATGAGATTAAATACTTATACTATTAAATATTATAATTTTAAAATGAAGCCCGATGAACTTATATCTGAAATGTATCTTAGGTTCAATGAAAAATTAAATACCATGAGTTTTCTTGGGAAACCATTGGACAGTAAGGATCAGATTATGAAGTTGCTTTGATGCCTACCTTATAGTTGGAGAGGAACTTTTGTTTCTATCTGAGAATCCTATGACATAGGCAAGATACCAGTGAAGGAACTAATTGGAAAACTTATGATGTATGAAGAAGATATTAAGGTAAATCAAGAAGTAGATGAAGAACCTATAAAGAAATATGTAGAATTCAATACTGATACCTCAAAGAGAAAAGATACAGAAAAATTTCAAGCTCTTGTAGACACTTCCACTAGTGAAGACTCAGCTTCTGACAGTGATGATGAGATGAATCATCTTGTTAGGAGATTCAAAAAGTTATACAGTAAGAATAAGTTCTTTAGAAAATAAAACTATAAAGGAAGGTATGATAGTAAAGGACATTGAAAAAAGGATATAAAATGGAATAACAACACAAATGAGATAGTCTTCTATGAGTGTAAATGAAAAGGCTGTGTGAAGGCTGATTGCCCCAAGATGAAATTTAAGAAGAAATATGAAGAAAAGGGCAAGGGATATAAAAAGTATATGAAAGATACTTGGATTTATTTATAAGATAGCTCCAGTGGATTTGAAACTTCTGATATTGAGAAGAACATACATGAAAACCTATGTTTCATGATAGAAACATCTGAGGTAATACCCAATTATCCTATACATAATGCTTACTATTCTGGGAATGAAAGTGAATCAAATAATGATGATAATATGAATAAGGATACACATTTTGAATATTGTGGAATGCTTGAGGATACCTTTAATGAACTCAAGGATAAATATAAATTATTAAAAAGACAACATGCTTTAAATACTAATTATAAGACTAATCTGGATATTGAGAAAGAAAAATGTGCTCAGCTATTAAAAGAAAATACTAAACTTAAATTATCAAATGAGAAATTAAAAAGGGATCTTGAGAATTTTATTACAGGTAGATATACCTTGAATCAGTTTCTATGGAAATAAATTGCTCAAAAATACACAACTAGTCTAGGATATCAACCAGGATAGAGAAAGATCATTAAAAAGAAATTTGTTACAAAATCTGGACAGTTCACTGCTAGTTCAAGTTCTGGACCATCTATTGAAAAACATTTTTCTAAAGGATCTAAAAAAGTTTTCATGTCTCAAAACATATCTTTTAGTCATATGAAACCTGTGAGGCAAGTATCGGTTCCCAAAGATTTACTTGCTATCCTCTCTGGACCCAAGAAAATATGGGTACCAAAGTTACCCTATGCTTAATATGTTTTGCAGGAAAATTGTTTAAAGAGATCCTGTAAAACTCTATGGTAATTGGATAGTGGATGTTCAAGACATATGATAGGAGAATATTCATGCTTTAAGATACTAATTAAAGTTGATGGTGGACATGTCACATTCAGTGATAATGTTAATGGGAAGATCGTCACCTTAGGCCAAATTGGTAACCCTAATACTATATTAATTTCAAAAGTACTTTTTATTGATGGGTTAAAATACAATTTACTAAGTATATCTAAGTTGTGTGATGATGGTTTCAATGTTAAGTTTGAAAATAATGCATGCAATGTTTTTAATTATAAAAATGATTTAATATTCACCAGTCTTAGAAATGAAAATGTATATGCTGTTGATTTAAAATTTTTAGCTAAGAAAATTGTTTCTTGTTTAAATGATTTTCATAAGTAATCCTGGTTATGGAAGTGAATATTAGGACACTACAATGTGCACTCACTTAGGAAACTAACTATGAAAGGTTTAGTTAGAGACTTACCTAAATTGGAATTCCCACATAACAAATTTTTTAATCCTTATTAAAAAGGAAAACAACACAAATTTTCTTTCAAACTAAAGAAAGAAGTTTCTACTTCTCAACTACTTGAGTTGGTTCACATGGATTTGTTTGGACCATCTAGATTTTCAAGTTTAAATGGGAAGAACTATGTTTATGTTCTGGTAGATGATTTTTCTAGATATACTTGGGTATAATTTATAGCTCAAAAAAGTGAAGCATGTTCTTACTTTATTAAATATTCCAAGTTTGTTGAAAATCTTGGTGGACTTAGAATTAATACCTTGAGAAGTGATCATGGTCGTGAGTTTGAAAATTAGGAATTTGAATCTTTTTACTCACATAGTGGCTATAATCACAATTTCTTTACTCCTTGAACACCTCAACAAAATGAAGTTGTAGAAAGAAGAAATAGGACACTTCAAGAGATTTTCTAGACTATGCTAAATGAGTATAATCTACCTATCTATTTTTGGGATGAGGCTATTAATATAGCTTGTTACATCATCAATAGAGTCTTAATTAGACTTGTTTTTAAGAAAACCTTTTATTAGATCTGGAATAATAGGAAGCCTAAGGTTAATTACTTTAGAGTTTTTGGTTTCAAAGTCTTTATCCTTAACAATAAGGATAATCTTGACAAATTTTTTTCCAAGAGTGATGAAGGAATTTTCTTAGGTCACACAGTATCTAGTAAAACTTATAGAGTATTCAATAAGAGAACCAAATGTGTTAAAGAATCAGTTCATGTAAAATTTGATGAGATTGATCCACATTAACCCAAAACCTCCATTGAACAACTTGAGGAAGATATGTCAATTCTAGACCTTAATGATAAATACAGTGAACCCTTAGTGAAAACAACTAGTTTTAGAAATTTTCCAAAATCTGAGCATGGTGAATCTGAACCTATAGACAACCATGGGGAGTCTAGTTCAACTATTTATAGAGGTATTAGAACCCTCAAGAATCATCCTTTAGATGATGTAGTAGGTGATCTAAATAGAAGAAAACAAACTAGATCTTCTTTGAGAAACCAGGTTGCACATCAAACCTTTCTTTCACAGATTGATCCTAAAAATATTAATGATGCTATTAGTGATGAATTTTGGGTGATAGCTATGTAAGAATAATTAAATCAGTTTGAAATAAACAAGGTTTGGGAATTAGTAGAAAGACCTAAAGAGACTTTAACCATAGGCACTAAATGAGTGTTTAGAAATAAATTTGATGAATATGGTAACATAGTTAGAAACAAGGCTTAAATAGTTGCACAAGGATATAGTCAAGAAGAAGGAATAGAATATGAGAAAACCTTTTCACCTGTAGCTAGACTATAATCCATTAGGATACTACTTGCTTATTTAGCTCATCTGAATTTCAAAATTTATCAAATGGATGTCAAAAGTTCATTTCTGAATGGGTATATAGTTGATGATGTATTTTTTGAACAACCCCTAGTTTTATAAATCCCCATGTTTCAAATCACGTCTTTAAAATTTATAAAGCTCTATATGGTCTAAAACAAGCTCCAAGAGCTTGGTATGATAGAATTAGTTATTTTCTTATTTAAAAATGATTCACTAAAGGAATAGTTGATCCTACTCTTTTTATTAAAAGGATCTCCAAAGACATTTTAATAGTAGAAATTTATGTATATGACATTATTTTTGAATCCTCTAAAAATCTTTATGTACTAATTTCTCAAAAATGATGCAAGATTAATTTGAAATGAGTTTAATGGGGGAACTTAAATTTTTCCTTTGATTTCCAATTTTTCAAAATAAAAATGGTATTGTTTTAAATCAGGGTAAATATACTAAGGATCTTTTGAAACATTTTGGATTGGATGGAAATAAAGGTAGTGATACACCTATGAGTTCCACTTGTAAGTTGGATGCTGATGAAACTGGTAAATCAGTGGATCAAACCAATTACAGAGGTATGGTTGGGAGTCTACTCTACCTTACTACTAGAAGACCTGATATTATGTTCAGTGTATGAACATGTGCTCATTTTCAAGCCAATCTCAAAGAGTATCATTTAATTGATGTTAAAAGGATTTTTAAATAACTCAAGTATACTAAAAAATTAGTACTATTTTATCCAAGAGAACAATCATTTTATTTAATAAGATATTCATATGCTGACTTTGCTGGTTGCAAGTTAGATAGAAAGAGAACCTCTGAAACATTTTACATTTTGTGCAAGTCACTAGTTTCATGGTGTAGTAAGAAACATAATTCGGTTGAATTATCTACTACTAAAACTAAATATATAGATGCTGGTAGTTTTTGTACTCAAATTTTGTGGATGAAACACACTTTACTAGACTATTGATATCAATTCAAACATGTCTCTATAAACTGCGATAATACAAGTGCTATTAACATCTCTAAAAATCCAGTATCTCATTCTAGGAAAAAGCACATTTTTGTGAGACATCACTTCTTGAGAGATCATTATCAAAGAGGTGATATCACTCTTGAATTCATTGGAACTGAACACTAATTGGATGATATATTCACAAAGCCTTTGAGTTTTTAGAGGTTAAATTACGTCAAACAAGAGTTAGTTATGTTAAACTGTTAAGTTTTGGACCTCACCGTTCGAACTCACTATTAGACCTCACTGTTAGACCTCACCGTTGGACCTCACTGTTAGACCTCACCATTGGAACTCACTGTTTGGACCTCACCATTAGAACTCACCATTTGGACCTCACCATTAGACCTCACCATTGGACCTCACTATTGGACCTCACCGTTAGACCTCTATGTTTGGAACTCATCACTGGACCTCACCATTGTCACCTTACCTATAGTCGATCCTTTCAAGACTTAATTTTTTTCTGCCAGAATATGAAACGTCTTTAGTATTACTTATTTCTTTTACTTGATTTATTTTTTAATCTCTAAATGAGAAAAATAAATTACAAACCACATTTTGATCCACTTAAAACCTCTCCTGAAACTATTGCTCCCTAACCTTGGAACCTAACCTTTTACTAAAACCCTCGAACCGCTTCATATCGCATGGCAAGATTGAAGAGATAAATGTTTGATGATGAAGGAGATGCACCGAATCCTAAAAGACCTCATGATAGGTCTAGTAGTGTAAGAAAGGTGATGGAGAAGTTGCTCAATACACATTTTTCGAAGAGGGAAATCGTGGTGAAGAATGAATTAAGTTTGGAATGGATGCTGTCGAGTAGGTCTCTAGTGCCAAGGGAACTTGAAGCTCAGGATTGGGTAGAATGATTTGAAAATAATGATGGACCTTATTACCCAAAGTTAGTAAAGGAATTTTATAAGTCTCTGAAATTTCAGCAGTCTGAGAATGAGAACCGAATGTCTTAAAAGGTAAATATAGTAAGTGTGAGCTTCTCCTCTGTTGAATGGGATGAATGTTTAAGTGTCCCACATGAAGGTATTTTTGATTAATACTCTGGAGTGGTGCCTCCCACTAGTGAGTTCTTCTATTATGAAGAAGCTTTGGATGAACTGACAGGGAATGGGATCCCTAGGAAAGTGATTGAAGCTGAAATGGAAGGGGAAAGCAAATTACTGTTTAAATTTGTTCAATATGTTTTGAGTCCTAGGAGAGGGGACTTTGCTGCCTTGAAGTATCAGGACATATTTATTTTTTATCTGTTGAATCATGGAAAAAAGATAAATCTGTGTAGGTTGCTAATGATTCAATTAAAGGATATAACAAATCCTAGTTCCAAGTCTAATGCTTTGTTTCATGCCAGATTGATATCCCTGATGTTGAAAGTAAAAGGAGTTACTGGAAATAAGGAGGAAATAGTAGTTGTAAGGGATAACTTCTGCATTACCAAGATGATTTACAAGTTTATGAAGATAAGATGGAACCCTTGTAAAAGAAAATGGGTGAATGATGAGGCTAAGATGTATGAGGAATTCATCCCTGTTACTCATCCTACTATGCCTAATAATAAGAGAGAACAAGGTCTAAAGCCTAATTAAGTAGAGATAACATAATTAGATGAAGAAGAATAGGTTTCTATTGTGTAAGAAAGAGATGATTCTTCTATAGATGACATGAGCGATCCTGACGTTCCCTCAAGTCATCATGCCAATACTATATCCTTCGGTGATCCTAGCCCAACAAAATTTTTTCCTAGAAGAGAGACTGTCCTAAGGGAAAATGATGATGAAGAAACCAGTGAAGAAGAAGGAGAAAAAAATGTATTAAGTGACATTAGAGAGACCTTAGACGAGGAAGATTAAACTGAATCTAGTCATGATGATTTTGAGATAGATGCTAATAAAAGTGAAGAGGAATGTCTTATTGGAGTTGGTGGTCTAGAACCAACTACTTTGTACTTTATTCATTAAATAAAAGCCTTATCACATCTTGATTGTTCTTCTGCGTGACATGTCATGTGATAATGTCCTAAGGACAGCTGTTGCATTAAAGGTTCGTAGCGGATCCCTACTATAATGAGAACCCGGAAGTGCCATAACACTGTTCTTGAATGTATGTTCTATGGCCGGATGATATTATTTGAGGGACACAAATAATATAGGTCATTAGGGGTGAGTACTCATAAAACTTTGAGGCACCTTCTCATGGTGTGTGCCCTTGGTAATATCCAGGAGGATATTATGAGAACGAGACCTGCCAGTAGGAAATACACATTTCATAGTGTCATTGGATGTTCCTATCTACGGACGTGTGTATTGATCCTTAGAATTTAAGATTATTATTAATGGGTATTACAACTCGCGCACTTAGATGTATTGAAGAAAACTGTGACGACACACTGTTTGCAGTGAGGTAGGATACGTTGGGTGTGTAACGAGTAATACCACATTAATAGATAATGCGAGAAAGGATTTGTCCCTTCCGTTCCATAACGGAAGTAGATATCTTAGGCCCTTTGATGGAATTGATATAGCCTAAATAAATCCATGGCCATGGTAAGGTATGGGCAAGTTCAATTCCGGGAAGTCAAAGAAAGAATAATCAAGCACATGGGTTGATGACACTAGCATGCAACCCGCTTGATTGGAGATATCGAGACAAAGGGATTATATTACACGGTAAGCGTTCGTAGGAGGTAACACGTCATTGCGGTGTTAACTTCTTTCTCTATGGGTGCCTTGGCGTGTTGCTAGATGCTAAACTTGGACTTTAGGCAGGCTCAGCCTAATGCCACTGAGAAAGAGGCCTAGAGGGTCACACACTAAGTGTGTCCATGTATCTCAGTTAAATATTAATTTAACAAGTTAAATAAATATTATTCCCGACTTTGGTTTAATAATTATTTGAGGATGTCTGATCGCATTTATTTTGACACTAGTTATTCGAGAGAATATATTGTGGACGAAATAATATATTTATTAGCAAGTAATGCAGTTAAATTTATTTAAGAAATAAATAGTCATTACTCAAGGTCTAATAAATGTGGTGGAGAAAAATGGAAAATAAAAGTACACACCGTGTATATTAAATATACACGCCGTGTAGTTTTATGGAAAACAAGTACGCGCCGTGTATTAATTATTACACGCTGTGTAGTTTTTCCAGTTGGTATTTTGAGGATTTAATATTATTTTATTAAATGATATTTATTATAATCAGCGTGGGCGCATGTCAAGGAATTAATAATTCGACATGGGGGGGTTTTTCAATAAGAGTTAATGAAATAAATAAAATGCGTAATGCGTTTATTTATTGTCATAACTATATTAACCTCAAACATGATTATAAATATCCTCACAACCCCAACATTTTGAAGAGCCATTGGTTGTGCACAATGGATTTGGAAATACTCTCAAGCCAAGAGAGAATTCTCTTTCCACCAAGAATGCCCTCAAGTTACGAGAGCAAGATCCTCCACCGGATCAAGGCGGTGTCTAATGAGCTCTTGAAGCAACATGAAAACATGGATGCGTATAGCATGATGTCTCACCTTAAAGATCTCTACCATGAGAAGGCGAGACAGGAGAGGTATGAGATATCCAATGCTTTGTTTACCACGAAGCTTGGAGAGTCTGCGCCAGCTGGTCCTCATGTAGTCAAGCTTATTGGCTACATTGAATGCTTGGAAATATTAGGTATTAAATTCTTGGATGAGTTGCGTATAGATCTCATCCTATCATCACTGCCCAAGACCTTCTCTAGCTTCATTGTTAACTATAACATGAGAAGAAATGAGAAGAGTCTATCGGAGCTTCTGACCTTTATTCGCCAGGTAGATAAGGACATGGGGCGTGAAAAACCCGCGGTCCTTATGGTGAACAAGAAAAGGAAGGACAAGGCAAAGGGAAAAAAGACTTATAAACGGTCTGAATCCCCCGATCACCGTCCCTCCAAGAAGGGGAAGATCCAGAGGCAGGGCAAGGAATGGGAGTTAGTGTGTTTTGCATGTGGCAAGCAGGGCCATTGGAAGAGGAATTGCACCCAGAGGTGTGGGGACGCTAAAGGTGCGTTCGTTATCGAGTGCAATCTTTCTATTTCTACACATTGGGTATTAGATACAGCTTGTGGGGCTCACATTTGTATTCAAATGTAGGAACCAAGTAGATTTAGAAAGATCGCCAGAGGAGAGGTGGATCTTCGAGCTGCTAATGGTGCAAGGCTGGGTGCGTTGGCTATTGGCGACTATCACCTCTCATTGCCAACTGGCATGATTTTGGTTTTACAAAATTGTTATTTTGTGCCTAGTGTTACCAAGAACATAATTTCTGTGTCTTGTTTGGATATGGATGGATTTATTTTCAAGTTTGGAAATAAGGGTTGTCTCTTTTATAAGAACAACGTATGTTATGGTATGGCACATTTGAATAATGGTTTGTATGTATTAAATTACGAAAACCAAGTGTTGGAAATTGATAACGAAACAAACTCACATGACTCATACATCACCCAGTTATGGCATCACCGCCTTGGTCATGTGAACGAGAAGCGCTTGACAAAGCTCTACCAAGATGGCTATTTAGAATCTACTGAGCTAAAACCACTTGATAGATGTCACACTTGTTTACAAGGAAAAATGACCAAGACGCCTTTTGGTGGACAAGGTGAAAGGGCCACAGAGCTTCTAGGATTGGTACACACAGATGTGTGTGGACCATTTCCAGTAGAAGCTAGAGGTGGATATTCTTACTTTATTACTTTTACTGATGATTTGAGTAGATATGGCTATGTCTACTTAATGAGGTATAAGTCAGAGTCCTTAGAGAAATTTAAGGAATTCAAGAATGAAGTAGAGAATCAGCTTGGTAAGAAGATAAAGAAGCTTCGATCAGATCAAGGTGGAGAATATCTGAACCAAGAGTTCATCGATCTTCTACGGGAGTCTGGGATTCTATCTCAGCTCACTCCTCCTTATACACCACAGTGGAATGGTGTTAGTGAAAGGAGGAACCGCACCTTGTTGGACATGGTGAGGTCGATGATGAGTCATGCAGATCTTCCATTATCCTTTTGGGGATATGCATTACAAACTGCAGGATACACATTAAACCGAGTACCAACTAAGGCGGCAAATGGAATTCCATCTGAGTTATGGAATGGAAGGAAACCCGCTTTGTCTCACACACGTGTATGGGGATGCGAGGCGTTTGTTAAGGCCTTCTCAAGCAACAAACTAGCACCCCGGGGCACGAAGTGTATCTTTATAGGATATCCCAAGGAAACGAAAGGATATTACCTATATAACCCCCAAGACAAGAAAGTGACTGTCGCCAGACAAGCTGTCTTTCTTGAGAGGGAGCACATCCTCAAGAAGGATAGTGGGAGCAAGATTGACTTCAACGAAGTTGATGATCAAGATACACAGAAGTTGGTACAGGAACAAGTTCCACAGGTCCCCGTGGAAGAGGTTCCAGAAACACAAGTACTGTGTAGGAGCTCAAGAGAGGTAAGGGAACCAGAGAGATTTGGTTTCCTAGTCACCGAGGATGGTGAATCATTATTGTTGGACAATGATGAACCTCTCTCCTACAAGGAAGCAGTAGAAAGCTCAGAAGCTGCAAGATAGCTAGAAGCTATGAATTCTGAGATGGATTCCATGTATCAGAACCAAGTTTGGGTTCTGGTCAATGAGCCAGTTGATGTAAAGCCTGTTGGATGCAAATGGGTATTCAAAAGAAAGCTGGACATGGAAGGTCAAGTTAGCACCTATAAAGCAAGGCTAGTGGCTAAAGGATTTAGACAACGTCAAGGAATTGACTATGATGAAATCTTCTCGCCAGTTGCCATGTTTAAATCCGTAAGAATCATACTAGCCATAACAGCTTACCATGACTACGAGATTTGGCAGATGGATGTCAAAACAACATTCCTTAACGGGAACCTTCAGGAAGATGTCTATATGACACAAACAGAAGGGTTTGTGACACCATGTGAAGCCAAACGGGTTTTCAAGTTGCAGAAATCTATTTATGGATTGAAGCAAGCATCCAGGTCATGGAACATTCAATTTGATGAAGCCATAAAGGAATTTGGTTTCATTAAGAACGAATGTGATCCATGTGTTTATAAGCGGTTTAATGGGAATGCGGTCGTCATCCTAGTGGTATATGTTGATGACATATTACTTATTGGAAATGACGTACCATCCTTACAGTCAGTTAAGGACTGATTGAACAAGTGTTTCTCCATGAAGGACTTAGGAGAAGCAGCCTACATTCTAGGGATAAAGATCATTCGTGATAGATCCAAGAGGCTGCTTGGACTAAATCAGGGTACATACATTGACCAGATACTAAAGAGATTTAATATGAAAAAATCCAAGAGGGGATTGGTTCCAGTGTCACATGTCTTACATCTTTCTAAGAAAATGTGTCCCCAGACACAACAAGAGAAAGATAGGATGAGCAAGATCCCATATGCTTCAGCTATAGGATCCATCATGTATTCCATGTTATGTACCAGGCTTGATGTTGCCTATGCATTGAGCATGGTAGGCAGATATCAAGCAGATCCAGGAGAACAACATTGGGCTGCTGTTAAGACTATCCTTAAGTATCTAAGAAGAACTAAGGATATGTTCCTGGTATATGGAGGAGACGAGGAGCTTGTCATCAGAGGGTATGCTGATGCTAGTTTTCAAACAGATCAGAATGATCTGAAGTTGCAATCTGGATATGTTTTCTGTCTCAATGGAGGAGCTGTGAGCTGGAAGAGTTCAAAGCAGCCAGTTGTTGCCGATTCTACAGCGGAGTTCGAGTATATAGCGATGCATCCAAAGAATCCGTTTGGATTCAGAACTTTGTCCAGGATCTTGATGTGGTGCCTAGCAGTAAAGATCCCATTACATTGTATTGTGATAATACAGCAGTGGTGGCTCTTGCAAAAGAACAAAGGTCACATCAAGGGACAAAGCACATACTCCGGAAGTATCACCTCTTGAGGGATTTCTATCAAAGGGATGAAGTTGCAGAGAGCAGAGTATCCACAGAAGAGAACGTGGCGGACCCCATGACTAAAGGCCTATCTTAGCAGAAGCATGAATATCATGTGAGAGCTAGCAGGTTAAAGGTTGTTAGCAGTTGGCTCTAGTCCAAGTGGGAGTCTGTTGGAGTTGGTGGTCTAGAACCAACTACTTTGTACTTTATTCATTAAATAAAAGCCTTATCACATCTTGATTGTTCTTCTGCGTGACATGTCATGTGATAATGTCCTAAGGACAACTGTTGCATTAAAGGGTCGTAGAGGATCCCTGCTATGATGAGAACCCGGAAGTGCCATAGCACTGTTCTTGAATGTATGTTCTATGGCCGGATGATATTATTTGAGGGACACAAATAATACAGGTCATTAGGGGTGAGGACTCATAAAACTTCGAGGCACCTTCTCATGGTGTGCGCCCTTGGTAATATCCAGAAGGATATTATGATAACGAGACCCGCCAGTAGGAAATACACATTTCATAGTGTCATTGGATGTTCATATCTACGGACGTGTGTATTGATCCTTAGAATTTAAGATTATTATTAATGGGTATTACAAATCGTTCACTTAGATGTATTGACGAAAACTGTGACGACACACTGTTCGCAGCGAGGTAGGATACGTTGGGTGCGTCACGAGTAATACCACATTAATAGATAATGCGAGAAAGGATTTGTCCCTTCCGTTCCATAATGGAAGTAGATATCTTAGGCCCTTTGATGGAATTGATATAACCTAAATAAATCCATGGCCATGATAAGGTATGGGCAAGTTCAATTCCGGGAAGTCAAAGAAAGAATAATCAAGCACATGGGTTGATGGCACTAGCATGCAACCCGCTTGATTGGAGATATCGAGGCAAAGGGATTATATTACACGGTAAGCATTCGTAGGAGGTAACACGTCATTGCGGCGTTAACTTCTTTATCTATGGGTGCCTTGGCGTGTTGCTAGATGCTAACCTTGGACTTTAGGCAGGCTCAGCCTAATGCCACTGAGAAAGAGGCATAGAGGGTCACACACTAAGTGTGTCCATATATCTCAGTTAAATATTAATTTAACAAGTT
Organism: Viscum album; assembly: GCA_963277665.1. Taxonomy (NCBI): domain Eukaryota; kingdom Viridiplantae; phylum Streptophyta; class Magnoliopsida; order Santalales; family Viscaceae; genus Viscum; species Viscum album. Next base: position 1,742,075,959 of record OY728155.1, read on the forward strand.
AAATAAATATTATTTTCGACTGTGGTTTAATAATTATTTAAGGATGTCTGATCGCATTTATTTTGACACTAGTTATTCGAGAGAATATATTGTGGACGAAATAATATATTTATTAGTGAGTAATGCAGTTAAATTTATTTAAGAAATAAATAGTCATTACTCAAGGTCTAATAAATGTGGTGGAGAAAAATGGAAAATAAAAGTACACACCGTGTATATTAAATATACATGCCGTGTAGTTTTATGGAAAACAAGTACACGCCGTGTATTAATTATTACACGCTGTGTAGTTTTTCCAGTTGGTATTTTGAGGATTTAATATTATTTTATTAAATGATATTTATTATAATCAGCGTGGGTTCATGTCAAGGAATTAATAATTCGACATGGGGGGGGGGGTTTCAATAAGAGTTAATGAAATAAATAAAACGCGTAATGCATTTATTTATTGTCATAACTATATTAACCTCAAACATGATTTAAATATCCTCACAACCCCAACATTTTGAAGAGACATTGGTTGTGCACAACGGATTTGGAAATACTCTCAAGCCAAGAGAGAATTCTCTTTCCACCAAGAACGCCCTCAAGTTACGAGAGCAAGATCCTCCACCGGATCAAGGCGGTCAAAGGCGGATATCGCAAGCGAAGGTTCTTCCACACTAGCACTCGGAGATCCCTTCGGCGACGTCCAGAGATACGTGACACACGTGTGGATCACCGCTAGAGGAATCCTACACTTGGATTCTACGACGTAACGACAGATCACCGAATCGTGACCGGACACATCAACGAAGAAAGAATTCCAATGAGGTAATTCTTATGAATTAATTAAATTAATTATAATCAACATATGATGATCCTCCTCAAGGGTTACGAGACTCTTTTTTTCTTTTCGTTCTTCATTCTATTCCGAAGATTCGGCATTTTATATCATGACGGATCTCGGATTGAATGTTGTTTAACGTTAAAATTAAAGTTGGGAAAACCCACTAACGCGCTTCCGCTGCGCCCGGAACCTACATGTCTAAGTCTCAGTACTCTAATAGGATATACAAAAATGGTAGAAAGTGTAGATGAAGAGGTTTCTGAATTGATTGAAGATGGAATTGCAATGGCAGTAGTTGAAGATTCTGTAGAAGAAGTGGCGATGGACTCTCCTGTTGATGCAGTAGATCAAAGAGGTATAATAGGGATGAACATAATTGATCAAGAGAATTATCCAAGTGATGGGGAGGAACCTGTTGCTATAGGTTCAGTTGTTGTTGCTCATGGAATAGAATATTGGTCAGAAGACCTTGGATTCGTGGTCTTGGTTTTAGACTATGGAGACTCTGATGATGACAAGCCTAACAAAAGCCCTCCAATTCCTTCTATTTCGGTAACTACAATTATATAGCAAGTAGTTCATTTACCTTGAGGCTATTTAAATAAGGATGATTTGGAATCATTAAAATCATATTTGAAGAGATACTTTGATGAGAGATCTGTTGAGATAGAGAGAATAGTGGCTCTCAATCAATAAGTAGTGACAACTTTCTTACAAAGAGTAATTTCTACCTCTCACTCGAATTTGCTACATGAAGTGAAGGAAATTCAGAATCAAGTCAAAAAATTAGTAGAGTCTATGGAATATATAAAACAGTCAATTTCCAGTTTATACTCCTATATGGCTTCAAGGCTTCAATTGGACAAAAATCTTAAATATGTTAAAAGTGTGGTTCAGTAGATGGTCACTGTGTTTGAGGACTTTAAGAAGTCTATGGAGGCACATGTGAGTGGTCAGGATGATGATGTAAATAGGTTGATCAGTGGTTTGACCAAGTCTTTTAAAGAGACAATTCATTTTACAATGGAACCTCTCTGTGCATCAGCTTCCTCTTCAGCCTCTCCTCCTATTGATCTACAAGCTTTCAAGTCGGTTGTTAGAGAACAAGTGAAGAAGTTCTCTAGTGCAAGTACCTCAGACCCTCAGTCTATGACTCCAGTCATTTCTACTTCCAGAGAAATTCATAAACTTGTGGGAGATTATATAAGGGAGGCGGATCAAGATCATAAGGCCATCAAAGACCAAGTTGATTTTTACTACAAAATGGTGTACACTAAGAATCAGATGGATGGTCACTTCAAGATGCTATTGGAAAACTTGAGAATACCACCTATCACTCAAGATTTTAAGGATCAGGTTAGCAGGCTTAGAGAGTTGACTCTTACCTTAGAGAAATTCATGGAAAATAAGGATTATTTTATCTCAGCTATGTAAAGAGTGGGAAGCATTATTATGGATTTCGGAAATCTTCTTTTACCCTTCATCCATATGGACTGCACTCCCATTATTGTTCCACCAACATTACCTTCTTCATCAGCTACCTCAGGCTCTCCTAGTGTTTCCCCATTGATGAATCCTACATAGGCCATTAGAATCTTGACCCCTATGATTCCTCAGAGATCTACTCACTATCAGTCTACTGATGCTTCTATAGCAGCTCCTCCTACCCTGCTGACTACCATAGATCGACCTATCCTTCCATTTTCTAATCCTATCTCCTCAGCTTCCAAATACAAATATCACTTGGACATTTCTGATGTGGATTGAATGTGGGATTTCTTAGTTGATAGGGATCTTTGTACTCTTTTTGTATAGTCTACTCTTTCTTCTTTCATAATAAAATCCTATTTTGTCTCTTTTTGTCTTCCATTATTTTTGTTAATCATAAAGGGTGAGAAGTTTTAAGTTGACTGGTGTCCTTGAACATATACACTATATATATTTTACACAGTAAACATGGTTCAAATTTTACTTTTACACACCTCTAAAGATATTAGCAAATGTGCTTAACCCTGATTCAATAATACTTAAATCTAAATTTTCAGTGACATAATTTGTGATTATAAAAAAGGGAGAGATTGTTGGAATCACCTATTTTGATAATCCCAAATCATGTTTCATTTATGTGATAATCATTTTTTTATTATAGGAGAATCGTGTGTCATTAATATTCTTAGTTTCTATCAAGTGATAACTATGTATCTTTAATCTCACTGCTCTCTTGTTTAAGCTTACAGTGAAAAATTTATCTAAGTAAAAAGGTCACCAATGAAGGTCACTGTTAAAGGTCACTGATGAAAGGTCACCGATAGAAAGGTCACTGATGAAAGGTCACCGATAGAAAGGTCCCCGATGAAGGTCCCCGATGAAAGGTTGCAGATGAAGGTCACCAATGAAAGGTCACCGATGAACTTCAATGATGAAAGGTCACCTATATAAGGTTACTGCTGAAGGCTAATTTTGAGAAGGTTATCATTGAAGGATACTGTTGAGAAGGATACCGCTGAAGGCTACCATTATTAGCCTACCAATGCTCACTCTTCTATTCCATACTTTTTCAAATTCTTAAGATTTTTCTAACGGCCATATTTGATAAATTTAATGCTTTGGATATTAATTAATGCTGATTGTAGAAATATCAATAGACCATATCTAGGGATAGTACAAGGTACAAGGTATACCACATGTGATTTACTTATTCTTATTATCAGACCTCAAATATAAAATAGAAGACTTAAGAAGAAAAGAAAAATGTGAAAAGATAGAGAAATTTATGAGAAGGAGATTACTCGCTAGATCAAAGAAAAACCATCCAACACTTACATTGTGAACCCAAGAGCATCATGGAGATCATTTGGGACAAACTCACATATTCATTCTATACTTCATCAACTATCTGTCAACATAAGAAGCAGAACCCCTCAGTACTTGGAAGCTAGACCCTGGAGTTATGACACTCTATTTTGAGGACAACTTCCAGAGAAAGACTCGAACTACAATTTCTTCACTCTAACAAGACAAGATATGAACTTAAAACATGTAGAGATTTCTAAACTCAATCTTATAATATCAGATCTATTTAGTTTTTTTATTTTATATTTCTGAGAAGTGTGTGTTTTCCTATCACACACACTGTATATTATGATTAAACTGGAGGATACTAAAAATCCTCACACCAATCATACTTTATTCCTTTATTTCCCATGAAGAACTATGGAAGAGGCTGTGCATGGCCTGGTTGTGTGCTTATCCCATGAAGAACTGTGGTAGAGGGTGTGATCCCTGGACAATTTGTGAAAACTATTGTAAAACCTGATACAGGTTGTGTATCAAGTTTATTAATTATATAAACTGCTTGGTGGCAGGTGATCACCAAGTGGAGAGGACTAAGTCTCAGCTTGATACTGGACCTCTTTTTTAACTCTGTTGTGTTCTAAGTTTTTGTATTACTCTGTTTTTCTATTTTCCGCTCCTTATATTTTCAAAAATAGAAAACTATTTTTCATTGACTCTAATAGTTAGTTATAATTAGTGTGTGTATGTGTTTAATTCAATAAACCTATTTCAAAAGTTGAAGAAGTGTTTTACGCTGATTCAATTGAGGAAGAATCACCCTTTGAGAAACCTATTGACTAACTAAACATTTATATCTCTATTGCCTTAATTAACTGGGCTGTTTCCAAATTGGGGGATCTTTACCATAAAGTTTTTTAACAGAAATTTTAAGTAGGAAATCAATTCACCCCCTCTTGAGTTTCCACTCTGACCAACATTTATGAATTTAAATTATTTAATAAAATATTATTTATTATAAAATATCATTAATGTCATTTTTTGAACTATTCACATAATTTGACTTTGAAAAAAATATGAAAATAATGTAAATATAATATAATCCATTAAAAAATACCTAATATATTATTTTTATCTATAAAATTTGTGGAAAACTTTAAATCACCTAAATAATATTACTTTTAAGATCATTTAATTGATCTTTTTACTACTTGCACAAGCATTGTGTCAGCATTGCGTAAACATTTAAAGTAATTATTTGATCACTAAAACCTTAAAAGTAAATTACCATGAAAAAAACCATTTATATTTCAAATAAAATTTTAAAAACTAACATAATTTATTTTTATCCTTGTCACAAAATATTATATATATTAAAAGAAAGAGAGTGACATTTTTGAATTATATTTACTTAAAATAGTATAAATGTTATAATCAAAGGAAAGTGGAAATAAATTTCTCTATTTTATTATATTGTATTTTAAAGGTAAAAAAACTTATAAAATAAAATAAATATAACTGTCATTGATATTTTTAGGTCTTATCATGCTATTTTTAACCTTAATTACCCAATTTACCCTTACTGAGGTGACAAATATTTATTGCAGTTACTATTCATAATGACAAAAAAAGAAAGAGGTATATTTACCAAATTTGGACCTCATGATTAAAAATATTGAATATTTTTTTATGATTAAATTCCTATAAGTGGAATAATGTTTTTAGATAAAAACATAAAGCACAATGAAAAATATTTTTTTTAGAAAAATGCGTTTTAAGCCCAAAAATGAACTTATAGAAAAATCATGTATAATGATGATAAAAATGTAGATTATATATAATTAAATAATAATTATGTTACTTTAATATCAAATGGGACTTTTAAGTTACTTTTTTTAATGAAAATAAATGACAATATCACAAAAACTGATATTTTCACTATTCACTGAAAAATAAATCTTTTTAGAAAATCCCAAAATTACACCCTAAGATAATTTTGATATGATGATTTAATTTTTTTTATAATTTTTATAAGATACCATTTTTAAAATTGTTATAAATTAATTAAATTATCTGCGCAAAAAAAGCAATAAGAACCATTTTTGAAGAAAACATATTTTTATATCATAAAATGAATTTTATGAAAGATTGAGTACTTATTTCCTAAGAATTAATCAATGAATTCATATTGAGTAAAAACTTTATATATATTTCATAATGTGGTTAATACTATTCATACCTTCAACTTTAATGGTTATGTAATAACTATAACATTTAAATATTAATATTTTATGGTTCGTTTAAGCTTGGCGTTGCATGTTGTGTACGCTTTTGAACAAAGTGTTACTTTAAAATATCATGATATTAAATTCTACACCCTTTAATAAATTTCTTCCTCAAAATTCTAACTTGATCTTGGTAATCAATGGTTTTTAATTTTAAAATACCTTTATTGAAATCCCACATTATAAAAAGTTTTAATAAAACCTCCTATTGAAAAGAGGGAGAGTGAAGTATAAATGTCATATATAATAAAACATAACTTTGTTTTCAAATCGGAGAACATTAATGAGAAGTGAAAATATGGACATGGAGGAAAAAGTAATGTCTAAATGATGTAAAGTGACATAAAATGCGGTTATAAGAAAGTTAATGACCCCAAAACCATACATCAATAAGGTGTGAAAAAACACCATTGATTCATTAGAAATAAAGTTAAAAAGATAAATATTTTATTTAAATATTCCTTTTCCTAGATTTGAGTAATTACTTTACCATATAGACTAATAAAATAATGAAATATACTTACTTGACAAGTATAATTTCATACTTTAATCAATTTCTGTCACAATGTCATCTTTTTCTTCGGATGATGAGTATTAAAGATGATTTTTTTTCATTCCTCAATCACTAAAATAAACTTCCAATCGATCAGATGATCCACAAATATACAAAAATTTATTGATTCTGTATTTAGACATTAACCAAAATTAAATTGGTTAGTACAATACATGATAATATTCAAATGTATAAAACTTTTTATGAAGAAATAACAACAAAAGTTTAAATTAAATTATTACATAAATAAATAATCCTATATGCCATATAACCTCAATAACTTCAACATTAAATAAAGTCTTAACATCAAAGGTTATATCATACCTTTTATATTACATCCCCAAAAATTTAATATTATTCTTCCAAAATAATTCTTCAAGTTAAACCTAAGGGTTATATATACCTTAACCTAATAGAATGTCTCCAAAATTATTATTAATCACCTTAAAATCCCTAAAATTAAAAAATATTTGATCCCATACTATGCTTCACATACCAAAAATGAATATAACTTATTTATATATTCTCTAAAAATATGAAAATATTTTATCTAAAATAACATCAATACCATATAATTTTATACAATTCCCATAATCATCTTAATATTTATCTTTAAAATCATTTAACTAAAAAGGTAATGTCATACTAATCGAGATATCACATAGGACAATGGTAGGAACTGCACCCTTTTCACCCTTAGGTTGTGGGTTCAATCCCCATAGCCTTGCCAGATGCGACGAGTTATCACCTAGCCCACGTGTTTTCCTTTTTCTAAAACAATATTGATATAATACTATTATAAATTGAAAAAATTAGGTGATAATCAAATTCACAATTCACATTGATCCTATAATGTTCCCAAAATATAATAACCCTTTTATCCTAATTAACTATAATTATCTCAACATCAAATATCATCTTAATCCTAAAGGTTATCAATAACTTTAAAATCATATCCATAAAATATAAAATAAATATTTCTCAAATAAAATTTTTACTAAAGAAAATACTAAACCTAATGGTTTTATTACCATAAATATTTACCAAAATTGTAACATCCCATGTAAATAAAGAACATGAAAATTTTCATATTTATTAATATTTTTCAATTGAATATTAATTCTACTTTAAAGGGGATGCTACGTTCAATGGTGTACCCGATACACAACAATGAGTTTCCTTGAAATCTTACGTTGCACACTAATAATATAATATTATTATTTTAAATGGAAATTAACTCATAGCCATTATATTGGTGGTAAATGAACAAAACTAACTATAATATGATTATACATGTTTTTTAAATGTTTTTATATTTATCCAATAAAATTTAGAGGCTTAAAATGTGAATGAATCTAATTTTAAGCATAATTTACTTTAAAAGGTTGATTTACCGCCTTTTAATGGAGAACCCTATATAAATGTAGTTTTGTTAATTTTTATATATTTTATTTGATAAAATAAAATTATTCTTTAGAATTGGGACATCAAAATTTACTTTGGGTAAAATTTTGGTATTTTTATGATAAAATTCATTTTTTGATGAATAGTGAAAAATACTGTATTTTAATTCAAAACTGCCTTTTAATATAAATTATTTATATGGTTAGATTATATTTTTAATTAGTTTTAAAGTGTAATTGGAATATATTTTTACCATTTAATCCAATGGTGGTCATTGTATTGAATTTCACTTTGAAATTGGACACAAACAAGTGTCAATCTTTTGATAGATACTGTTTCTTAAAAACACGTTATTTGTTTTGACAGCGGGAATTAATTATAAAATTAATTAATGAAACTTCTATGTTTTGAATTTGGAAAAATAGATATCATTTTTGAATTCGGAATATCAAATTTATCTTAGGGGGAATTTTTGGTATTTTTCTGAAAAACTTCAATTTTTGATGAATAGTGAAACCACTTAGTAGTAGTTAAAAAACTGACCTTTTCATTTAAATGAAATTTTACCACTTCTGTGAATTTAATTTAGAAAATCCAACATACATGGTTGTTATTAGTAAGTAAAATGTGGTTCAATAAGATGAAAATAATTTTTGGTGAATAGTAACTTTTGACTTTTATTTACCGCGGTTAAAGGTAAATAAGATAATTCAAGGTAAAAAGAATATGTGAGGAAGAAATTACAAACACCTCAATATACTAGGATGTTTTTATGAGAAGGATTCAAACTACACTTACACACACCTCCATCTAATGGGTGAAGAACATAATGTTTCTGCGGATGCCAAACTAACGCCTCACGAAACGATGATTGTTCAATTACCTCCTACCGCCTCTCATAATGGCCATTATGGTGGCACTATATTTAAATATGATATATATTATGTTTATGTTTTCTTTATGCTTCTGTATTTTTCATTTATATCATTCCTTTATGGTTTCCATAATGGGTAAACGCGATAATTTCATTTGAGGAAGTGCGGACTACCGCTCCCTCAAAGTGATATGACTCGTTAATGCCTTATGTGGGATGTATAAAGGATGGAGTTAATGATATTATATATGATATTATACTGGAATTATAATATACCAATTTATCATTATTTTTTAATTCCATTAAAATAAGAAATATAAATTAAAGTAGCGTTCATGCGTACGTACGACTTACCGTCGCCATGAATAGTGCATTTCATTTCTTATATCCAAATGTTATGTAATGTTATAAATGCATATATATAATAGATATATATGATATATATGATATCTAAATCATTAATATCATTCTGGAGATAATGGAATCTTGACCACATGGACAACTTGTAATTATAAGGTGTTCATTTTTGACCCAAGTACGAATATCGACAAAACGACCATTATTAACTTAAATGATTACATAATGTTTATAACTTGGTAATAAGTGATATAAAAGGAATAATAAACTTGAAAAATGTTTCTTAATCAAGTATAAATTAACTTATATTTATTATTCAGGAAGAACAAGGAACAGAAAAGTCAAGTCGGACACGAGGTAAGGGATTTTCTTATCTCACTTTTAATTCCATGATATTTCCATTGTTCGCCACTTATTCATTGCATGTGGTGTATTGTGTACTACCATTTGATATATATTATCATTATTATCATTATATTTATGGTATTATCTAATTCATTTTGTGGTTATTAACTTTTGGTCAAACGACTCAGTTGATTACAATGTGGTAATTGGTTTCATCTCACTTTTTATTCCCGTGAGATTCATGCTATATTTTCCACTATTTCCTTTTGTGTGATGTATGTACTTCCCATTATTGTACTCTTTGTGTAATATACTTTCATTTATGAGTATTTACATCTTCATTGTATGATTCTTCTTTCATGTGGCGTATGTTTTGTAAGTTAGTAAATCGGTAAGGGAAACTTTCACCCTCTTTTTAAAAGACTTAATTTTGTTATGTATTTTAATTTACATCTTATTATGTTGGGATATCTTATTCTATATACTTATGGATGTAAATTTTATCTCCAAGTGATGAGATACCCTTTTTATCTCATCAACTCATTTTCTGAATTCTAAAGTGATGCCGTTAGGCTTTCGATTTTTTGTGAGGGAACTTCTTAACCAATTTCAATTCTTTGGGTTAAACTTGAACTTCTTCAATATGTCGTCCTATGAATATGTGTGAATGACCTATGATTTTTTTACACTTAATATCCTATTATATTGTGTGTATTTATATTTGTCACACATAATTATGTGATTGATTTATCCTTAATTTAAGGATACCATCTTTATAAGGGATTTAATCTCAGTCTACATTTCCATTGAGATTTCATTGTTGTTAGGAACCAATTCACTCTTATATGGTGTATATACTATCCTTTTTCATATTATATCATGAATCCATTTATTCTAATGATATTATAAAGTTCTTATTAAATGTTATTCATCAATTATTTGTATTCAAGAGTCTCTTATTTTTTAAAAAACTCTTTAACTAAAATATCATTTTAAATGTTTTAAAGATTCATTATTCTAAATATTTATCTTTAATGTACATGTTTTAAAAATGGTTTTGAGTATTTATTTATATGGACATTAATGTTTTAAAATTACAATTCTATTAAAATCTTCAAAGTGGTATGGGACACTTTGATTCAAAAATCTATTTTTAAATGGTTTATGAAAATGGATTGATTATTTCAAAATCTTGAAATTACTTCTTGTGATTTCAAATGAAATGTTATTAGTGAAATGTTTATATTTTCAATAATTTATGTGCTATGATGGTACTTGGACATTTTACGGGTGGTTACGTGATAAACCATACGACGGGTGGTGCCGTGAAAACCAAGACGGGTGGTTACGTTATAACCTCCAATGCTTTGGGTATGGAAGTCGGCCGTATGGCTATTCCATTTAGTGATATGTGTGGAAGTGGACCGTATGGTTATTCCATTTAAGTATGTTTATGTCTTAAGTTACCTTTATATGTTATGTGTTATTTATGTGGGTTATATGGTAATATTTTGGTTACAAAATGGTAAGTATTGATCTTTTATTCAATGAAGAGTATATTCTACTTCTTAAAGGTAAAAAGTATTACTTATGATAAAGTATTCATGGTTTACTTATTGTTTTGAAAAACTAACAGTTTTCCTTCTTTGTGTATCCCTTACTGAGATTTTTATGCTCATCCCATGTTTTTGAAATGTTTTTCACAGGACATAAAGATGAATAGGGTCAAAAAATGGATCAAGGAAAAGTCTTAATATCTAAACCATGGAACTTGACAGGTTTCTTTTTAAGAGATTTATTTTATGAAAAATGGATACTGAGTAGTATTGCCTACATGTAACATTCAAGTTGTTATGTAATAGTTATGGCCTAATTCTTTAAAACTCTAAACCTGAAAAGATCCTCTATGTGAATTATCCATTTAATTCAAGATTATGTAATGGTTAAGGCTGGGTCCTTATAGTTGGTATCAGAGGTCGGTTTTGATAACTTTAGAGGTTAGGGTGTTCTTTAATCATAATGAAATTTCCATAATGGTTAGGATTTTATAAAGAGACAAAGTTATTTTAGATAAAGTGAATGAGTTTAAGATAACATGAATAAGTATATATTATTATTTACCCTGTTTATAAGAAATTATATTATGATTTTACTAATATACTCACACTGACCTTTTTGGTTTTAGTAAATGGCTGTATATAGCAGGCATCAAAGTAACAGTGGATGTGAAGAAAACTGTGATGGTTTTATGAATGAGAATATGAATGAAATGAAAACTGCAATGAGAACTCTTATGGTTATTCTCAACCAAATATCTGGAGTCATGATTGATAACCTGAACCTTGGTAATTTTTATAAGGCATCGTATATGAGATAAAAACATTCCTATGGAAGTTCAGGTAATAATCATAAAGGCAATTATGTACAAAAACCTATGTGTCAATGATGTGGAAAGAAACACCTAGAAAAATGCTTCAAAGGGATGGGAAGATATTGTAGATGTGGGAATAAAGGTCATAAGGCAAGAACCTACCATGGAAAAAGGAAGCATCCAGTTGACTCTAGGAAATGGAAAGAAGTTCTTTATGAGGGATCAATTGAATGTTTTAAATGTGGTGTGCATGGTCATTATAAAAACAGATGTCCTATGGAGATGTTTCAGGAATGGGATCACCAGGATTGTACAAATATATGTTTACTAATACCTAATTCCATTCCAATTAAGGATGAAGAAACTGACAATGACCAATGAAAGGTATGGATTATTTCTTAACATATGTTTTAAAATTTTTTAATCTTAGGATATGATTCATGATTTTCTTTGTAGGAAAGAAGTATTTCAGAATAAGTTGGAAAGGAATGGTTAATGGATCATGAAGAACATTGAATGACTAGGAAGTAAACATATATGGGATTCAAGTGTTGTGATAGATTTTAGTATGGTGAAATGCTTAAAAGTATTAGGGCTATTTTGATGATGGGATTACATTAGAAGACTTTTTATAGTATGTGTAACCCTGAAGTTTGATATATAAAAATGTTATTAAAGGGAATAATCACCATTTCCTTTGATGAGTAATGGTGGAATTTTATTTTGGGAGAATCTATGTTTTTATTATGGACATATGGTGATTTGGTTTTTATGTAAATGATTAACCTATCATAGAGAATATGTGATTTGGTTAATTACACTTCAGTATGAGACTTGTAGAGTAGTTGATTTTTATTTGGAGATAAATGTTATAAGATTTACAGTGGAAGACCATGTGACTAAATACTTCTAAGTTTTGGGTTACAATCTTAGTTTGGTTTATTTTGAAGAATTTTAAGGACAATGGTATATTGAATGGTCTTTATTGAACTTTGGGCACTTTTTGTTGACTTTTGGAGATTAAGAGTAGTATTTATTTTTATAAAGGATTATCCTTTTTGGGGATTATATGATCACATACTAACCATTTTTGGTTTTGATTAATGTCTAAAGACAAGGGAAATATATAGGTTTTTTTGTGTTGATTATGTGATTCTCTAGATGTTGATTCTTGTGCTTTTGATGTGACTAAGTCAGTTTGAATACTCATCGTTGAGAGAAAAGTTGTGTTTTTGGTAAAAATGTTTTAAAGGATGAAAGTCTACATGACAAATAAGTATGTTTTGTTATATTTATAGTTAAGATCATTAATAAATTCCTCAACTTTATGGAAAGTAACTTAAAACAAAAACTTTGTCTGTTAAATTTTCCTACTGGGGAATCAAATACCGTTTAACCCATCACATGTTTTTGATTTTCTAGTCGTTAACTTTATCTTAATCATGTTTTCTACCAATCTCTATCAGAACTTGACGGTTTTTTTTCTCTTCCATATCCATGTTTTCATGGAATCCTGGTATCTGTTATCTTAGGTGACCTTTGTACTTCTCTTTCTTTCTTTTAAAGTGACAGTTTTACTGACTCTTTTTCGATGTGGGACTTTTAATGAAGTTTCTAGGCCCTGTTTTAAAATTGCGAGGACACAATTCCAAAAAGGGGTGAAGGATGTAACATTCCAGGTAAATAAAGAACATGAAATTTTTCATATTTATTAATATCTTTGAATTGAATATTAATTCTACTTTAAAGGGGATTCTATGTTCAATGGCGTACCCGATACACAACAATGAGTTTCTTTGAAATCTTACATTGCACAATAATAATATAATATTATTATTTTAAATGGAAATTAACTCTTAGCCGTTGTATTGGTGGGAATGAACAAAACTAAATACAATATGATTATACATGTTTGTTAATTTTTTTTATATTTATCCAATAAAAGTTAGAGGCTTAAAATGTGAATGAATCTAATTTTAAGCATAATTTACTTTAAAAGGTTGATTTACCGCCTTTTAATGGAGAACCATCTATAAATCTAGTTGTGGTAATTTTTATATATTCTATTTGACAAAATAAAATTATTCTTTAGAATCGGGACATCAAAATTTACTTTGGGTAAAATTTTGGTATTTTTCTGATAAAATTCATTTTTTGATGAATAGTGAAAAATACTGTATTTTAATTCAAAACTGCCTTTTAATATAATTTATTTATATGGTTAGATTATATTTTTAATTTGTTTTAAACTATAATTGGAATATATTTTTACCATTTAACCCAATGGTGGTCATTGGATTGAATTTCACTTTGAAATTGGACATAAACAAGTGTCAATCTTTTGATAGATATTGTTTCTTAAAAACACGTTATTTGTTTTGACAGCAGGAATTAATTATAAAATTAATTAATGAAACTTCTATGTTTTGAATTTGGTAAAATGGATATCATTTTTTAATTCGGAATATCAAATTTATCTTAGGGGGAATTTTTGGTATTTTTCTAAAAAACTTAAATTTTTGATGAATAGTGAAACCACTTAGTAGTAGTTAAAAAACTAAATTTTTCATTTAAATGAAATTTTACCACTTCTGTGAATTGAATTTCAAAAATCCGAAATAAATGGTTTTTATTATTAAGTAAAATTTGGTTCAATAAGATGAAAATAATTTTTGATGAGTAGTAACTTTTGACTTTTATTTACCACAGTTAAAGTTAAATAGGGAAATTTAAGGTAAAAAGAATATTGTAATAATCCAAAATTGCCTTAAAACTTGTACTAACCTTATTGGACGAGTATTGACCGACCATGGTCATCCTTGGGTCGATTTTGGGACCCCGTGGAGCCACTTGGGTGTGATAATGAGACTTCAGATTAATTAATTTAATGTAAAGACAAAAATGAGAAAAACAAAAATCTTTTAGTAAATTAATTTTTATATGGTGTTATATAAGTAATATTTTTTAATATAAATATTATTTGGAAATATAAAAAGATTTCATACATCCTAGTATTTGTTTTATAATTTTTATACTTCTACTAAATTAAATTATTTATGACACAATAATGATGTAGTATTTACCTCATTAATAAATGATTTAAAGAAATAAGATTATAATGATTAAAATATCATCCAAAACCTTTACAATTCCTATTGGATGATATTATTTCGACTATGAGTCATCTTATATTCTATTTTAATGATTTTTGGACCTTTAGAGACCGAATATGATTATATAATAAAATAATATTTTCATACATTCCTAAAGAGCCCCTCCTCCCCTTATAAATGGAGACCATTTCTAACCAATTCCTCACACCTCTCAGGCCTTTTGGACCATCCAAACTCTGCCCAATTAATCTCCCTACAACCCTATATTCCACTTAGAAGCCTTACCTTAGGCATAAGACACTTCAACAAATCATTTTGGTTCAAACCAAAGGGAGTTACCGAAATTAAATGTAATGGTTTCTCTTAACTTCTTTTCTTTTATTTTACTTCTACAACCCCTAAACTCTTTTTATTACATTATTTTATAAGAACTCCATTATCCTAAATATACTAGGATATTTTTATGAGAAGGATTCAAACTACACTTACACACACATCCATCTAATGGGTGAAGAACATAATGTTTCTGTGGATGGAAAACTAACACCTCACGAAACGATGATTGTTCAATTACCTCCTACCACCTCTCATGGTGGCCATTATGATGGAACTGTATTTATATATGATATATATTATGTTTTATTTATTATTCTGTATTTTCCATTTATATCATACCTTTATGGTTTCCATTATGGGTAAACGTGATAATTTCATTCGAGGAAGTGCGGACTACCGCCCCTCAAAGTGATATAACTTGTTAATTCCTTATGTGGGATTTATAAAGGATGAAGTTAATGATATTAAATATGATACTATACTGGAATTATAATATACCTATGTATAATTATGTTTTAATTCCATTAAAATAAGAAATACAAATGAAAGTAGCGTTCATGCGTACGTACGGCTTACCATCTCCATGGACGACGCATTTCATTTCTTAGTTCTAAATGTTATGTACTGTTATAAATACATATATATATTGGATATATATGATCTGTATGATATCTAAATCATTAATATCATTCTGAAGATAATGGTCTCTTGACCACATGTGTAATACCTGAGATTTTTTTTGTTTTTATGTTATATAAATCATCAAAGGAATCTTTCACTACACACAACACTAGCTTGGCTTGCTTTACACGCAACTGTGTCCTTCCTCGATATCTTGCGTTGTACGCAATACCGAGTTTCACTAAACAACGATATGCTATTAAAATATTATTAAAACTAGCTATTATGAATAGTAAACCCACTTTTTGAAATTTTATAAATTTTAGCTTTCAAAATGGACTTCATTTTTGGATTCAGAATATCGAAATTAGCCTAGGGTGAAGTTTTGGTATTTTTCTGAAAACTTTCAATTTTTGATGAATAGTGAAAACACTGGGTTACTATTTAAAAACCGACTTATTAGTTAAATAATTATTTATTTTAGGTAAAAATTGATACATAATACCTATATAATTTCAAATTATTTCATTGGAGTCATTTTATAATAATTTTAGATATATAAAAATTTTATTGAACTTTTCACCGTCTTTTACCCACCTCCTAGGAGAATTTGCAAATTCACATAAAACTTAATTTTACCGCTTTTGTGAGTGGAATTTCAAAAATCTAAGAGACACGGTTAATATCAAGGAAAAAAATATGGTTCAATGAGATGAAAATAATTTTTGGTGAATAGTAACTTTTTACTTTTTTTACCACGGTTAAAAGTAAATAGAGTAATTAAGGGTAAAAATGATATTATTATTACCCTAAAACATGTTCTAATTCTATTGGATATGTTTAATTCAACAAAAAACAACCTTAGGAATAAAATATGACCATTTAGGCCCACTTGGATTAGATTAGGACATTTAATATTATTTTATTTAAAGAATAGTTAAAATAGTTAAAATCAAAGTTTAACAACTAAAACATTTTTAATATAGGGTTATACATAAGATAAATTAGACTATAAATATTAATTAGAAAGATAAAAATATTTCCTACATAATGGTATTTTATTTATAATTTTTAAACATTAAATAATTTAATTTATTTATGACACAATGATGATGCAATAATTATCTTATTAATGAAATACTAACATAATTGATGTTATAAATACTCAAATAAATATAATTTGAGACTTTTTATGAATTACACTAATTTTATAGATTGATATGACATATTAGTATTTATGTAATTAACTTTTTTCGAACTAATCATGCTGTTATGATTTTCACAAAAATCAAGTACCAAATAGTGTCAAAATTGACATAAAATAGTTTTTAAAACAAATATTATATTATTAATTGTTATTTATTCTTAAAAATCTAAGGTTCGTCCAAATGACCTATATAAGGTTATATATAGTAATGATAAACAACTTGGGGTTCTTTTGGCTTGTTATAGTAAGTTTATTAACCTTATAGTGTAAGAAAACAAGAAGACACAGTAAAAGTAAAATTATTTAACTTAAAGTAAAATCTAAATGATAAGGTTAAAATAGAAACCTAAACTTGTATAAATTATATTGGATGAGAATATTTCGACCCATCCCCACCTTAGCTTCGAAATAAATTAATTTGGAGCTATTAAAAACCGAATATGACTTTATAATAAAATAATATTTTTAGTTTTTCCAAAGGTGCCCCTCTCCTCCCTTATAAAAGGGCACCACCTCCCTCTCCTCCTCACACCAATATGAGCCTTAAAGCTCAGCAAAACCCTACCAATTTCTCTTCTCTACTTCCCTAGAAACATCCTAGAGGTTCTGGTCTTCTTCAAAGACCATCTTTCATGCCCAAAGAGGAGGTTAAGAAGAGGCGCTTCAAAGAAGAGGTAATGTCCATTACTGATTCTTTCAACTTTATTTCTTCTTATACTTATTCTTCTTTATTTGTTTCATTATGAAGTAATAACATCAGTATCAATAATATACTGATATGTTATTATAAATATGAAACAACCCTATTTCACCTTCTATCCATCCAACGAAAAATGAAATCACCGCGGGTGCGTGCGTACGGAATACCGTCTCCACCCCGTGATGTAATCTGTTTTCCACCACCACCTTACTTGGATGTGTATAATGGTGTAGAGAATAACTATATATGATTATTTTAAAGTGATATTTGTTCTTAAATAGTATACATACACTCCAATACAATTCCACGATCATGGGAACGATATCCTCACTCGTGCGTACGTACGGAATACCGTCTCCACGATGTGATGCGACTCGTTCTACAAGATCTTCATTGAATAATGATTATATAAATGAATTGAATGAATAAATATGATATATATTACACTAATACCATTCTGGAAATGAGGTATCTATAACCTAAAAATAAGAATAAGAATTTATTCAACAAAACACGCATAAGAACAAAAAGTAATAAACACCCGAATAACAAGTAGCAATGAAATATTAATAATAAGAAGCTAAGAATATGACCATATATGATATCATAACAATGAGTATGAATCTAGAATAAGTCAATGACATTATTTAAATCATTATACAGGAGGTTCGGACACTTACAAATCAAATCGGACCTAAGGTAAGGGAAAATCTCACAATCTCATTTTTATCCAAGATTGTTTATACTTCAGATTTTACTGGGGCATATTTATCATCAAAATCCATGTTTCCTCAATATGTAATATTATTTATATCATCCTACAATTTTTTAAATCCTATTTTACCCTTTGGTGAGTTTTTAGTAAAAGATATGAAATGAATCTTTTGGCGTTTTTCGTATGAGGTACTTTTTGACTTTTCCGGCCAAAGTACGAGAAGAATGTTTTTTTAACTTATATGGAATGAATGGATTTTTAGAACATTATTTCAATGAAGCTTACTTTACAAGTTTTAAAGTTTATTTTTAATCAATTTCTTTTAGTTTAAAATTATATGACATGTTAAGAAAGGAAAATGTTTTTGAAGTAGAAAGGATATTTTCCTCAAGAATGGAGTTCAAGTGTTTTATCAAAATTATTTTCCATCTTAGATAATATAGGGTTCTGTTTATATCCCTATTTTTACATTGATTTAATTATGTTATGATGGAATTATTTTTATGATGTCCTTTTATAGATTATGTTATGATGGCATGATGTTTAAGAATCCCATTTTTATTACATGAGTTATGCTATGATGTATGATTTATGATCTTGTGGAACACATAAGAATGGTATCATTATGGAATGTGTGGGACCTATATCTCCCTCCAATTCATTGGGTAAAGATTTATATCTCATGAGATAGACATGGTTGGAACGATAGGTTAATCTGGTTCAGTGAAACAGGACTGAAATGAGGAGTGAACTCGGTTCAGAAATGGACTTTTTCCGCTAAGATAGTATTGGAAATGAGTCTTGACTACTAAGAGATGATTATCTATGATTTTGTGTGTATTCCACAAAGTTTCATATATTAAGTTATGATTATTGGGATTATATTTCACTACTATGATTTATCCCATGTTATGAAATTATGATTTCTTTTGCAGGTTAATATTTACAAAATGGTATGTTCTTATGAATATGATGTGATTGATATTTCTTTTGATTACCCTTACTGAGCATTTGAGATCACCCTTTTGTATGTTTTCTTTCCCTAGGTCAAAAAGAAGGTTATTAAGTAGGATATACCAAAAGGGACTCTAGATATGATGAAATAAATGGGAGACAATGTAGATGCTTTATGAACTAGTTGTTTATGTTTTCCCAGTTTCTAAAGACACTATACCTATACGGTCCTTTCATGGTTTTGTAATATGTTGTAATAAGTTTGCTTCAATTTTGATGGAATAAAAATGTATGTAAAGTATGGGTCGTTATAGTTGGTATCAGAGGAAAGGTATAGTCAACCATTGGAAACTAGGATGTGAAATCCTTAGTAAGAACCCTAAGAATATATCTAAGCATAGAACACAATCTTAGTGTTTTAGAAATGGCCATGAATAACCTAAGATAATACCTTAAGTCTAAAATTTTATTCTTGATTATGTGGTTTTCCTATTATAATTAGTGTTGCTCACACTATTCTTCTTGGTTTTTGTCAATGGCTAGAACCCTAAGGAACCGTGTTAACGCGAAATGTGACGGGAAATGAAATGATTTTACCCCTGAGAAACCAAACGTTATGGGAGATGGAATGCAAAATATTGTAGCCATGCTCACACAACTTTCTTAAGCTATGAATCATGCAAGACTTCTAAATGAGCAAAGGAAGGAGCAACATTCTGCTGAATCCTTCATGAGGTAGCGTCCAACTTCATTCAGCGGGTCTAATGATCCATTAAACTAGTAGAAAAATCATTTTTAATGTCGTCAATTTGACGTCGGATTCTTATAAACAGACGTAAAATATTTTTGCGGAGAATGTTTTGGCATCGGTTTTTAAAAAAACCGACGCGAAAAAATAACAAAAAATGTTATGACATCGGTTTTTATAAAAACTGATGCCAAAAATTTAAAAACAAAATATTGTCCTATATATAATTCCCTAAGCTTTGATTTGACTGGTCATGGAGCAAAAATGGAGTTACGGATCAAAAGTTATGGATGTTGGAAGTTGATCTTCTCTAAAAGAAGTCTTAATTAAGTCCAACTTTGAAAGGCCATAACTTTTAATCCGTAAATCCGTTTTAGCTCCACGATCATTCAAATCGAAGCTTAAGGAATTATATAAAACTTGGTAATTTGTTTTTTATGTTTTGGCGTTGGTTTTCATAAAAACAGACGCCAAAAAAAAAAAATTTTGATTTTCGCGTTGGTTTTGAAAAAAACCGACGCCAAAAATAATTTTATTTTACTTTTCGCATCGGTCTTCATAAAAACCGACACCAAAAATTTGAAAAACAATTTATAGTCCTATAGATAATTTTATAAGCTTTGATTTGACTGGTCAAGGAGCCAAAATGGAGTTACGGATCAAAAGTTATGGATGTTGGAAGTTGATCTTCTCTAAAAGAAGTCTTAATTAAGTCCAACTTTGAAAGGCCGTAACTTTTAATCCGTAAGTCCGTTTTAGCTCCACGACCAGTCAAACCGAAGATTAAGGAATTATCTAAAACCTGGTAAATTTTTTTTTTATTTTTTGTAGTCGGTTTTCATAAAAACCGACGCCAAAAATGTTTTTTTTCACATCGGTTTTTTTTAATAATCGAAATTAAAAACAATTTTTTTACTTTTCGCGTCGGTTTTGAAAAATAACCGACGTGAAACATATATTTTTTTTATCTTTTTCGCATCGGTTTATTTAAAAACCGACGCCAAATAGTATTCACTAATATGCGGGATCAGAATTTCAATTTTTTTCACAACACGTGTTTAACTTTTTAAAATGCCGCCTACATTTTCATACAACGCAATCAACAATATTTTCATTTACTATATATAAATCCATTTCTCCTTCGTTCATCATTTTCATCCTCTTCGGTTCATCATGTTTTCAACGCGGCATCAATCGTTAATTTGAATATGGTACATATTCTATTCATTTATTTTCTTAATTATTAATGTCCTTCATTTCTAAGAAACTCAATTAGATTTCATATAATGATGATTTACTTTTATTATCGAGTTAAAAATACAAAACATTCGGATGAGATTTACCAAACTTGGTGTAAGTTTAATTATCGATCGTCATTTTTATTATCGCATGAGTTCTACACTAAATATAAGATATATGATGATAAAAAACATATCATTTCAATGGAAGATACAAAAACAATTGAAATTCGTTTTAAGTATTATGTATATTTTATATCATTTGGTGTATGTGATTTTAATTCATTTTTATCATGTTTTCTTTAAAACAAGTTGTATCAATCGAAACTTTGACTTGTTCAACTTCCGACGGCCATAACTTTTGATCTGTAACTCCGTTTTAGCTCCAAGAACTGTCAAATTGAAGATTAGGAAATTATTTAAAACATAGAATAATAAAAAAATTACTTTTTGGCATCGTTTTTTGTAAAAACAGACGCCAAAAATATGTTTTTTCCATTTATGGCGTCGATTTTTTTCAAGAACCGACGCCGAAACTATTATTTCAACTTTTTGGCATCGATTTTTATGGAAACCGACGCCAAAAATGATGCGGATGATTTTATTTGGCCTCTAGTTTTTACAAAACCGATGCTAAAAAACAAATGAAATTTGTTTTTGGTGTTGGTTTACAAAAACCGACGTAAAAAGTCATATTTTTTACATCGGTGACTTCAACGTTGGTTAAAAACCGACGTAAAAAATAAAAAAACCGACGTTAAAGACCTTTTTTCTACTAGTGTTAGTTACTGAAAAATGGATCAGTACTACTGAAAATATATTTTTAGTTCTTCAATGTTATGAAAATGACAAAGTCATCTTAGCAGTGTATCATTTAGAAGGTGATGCTGATCAATGGTGGAATCTTATCAAGAATATGAGGCAAAGAGATGAAATTGAGTCCATTGAATGGGATGAGTTCAAGAATTATTTTTAAATAAGTACTTACCTTTTATTCTTTGAACAAAGATGGAGAATGAGTTTTTTGAACTGAAGCAAAAGGTTGATGAATTAGTTGGTACCTACGAAGCAAATTTTACAAGACTTGCAAGGTACGCTTCTGGGAATATTATCCAACCTGAGAGTAAGATTGATCGATTCTTTAGTGGCTTAAAACCAAGTCTATGAAGGGCGTTAGCCATAAGGGACTTCAATAGCTATGAGGAAATCATTCGATGTGCTCTCAAGGTTGAGATGGAGATTGGAGTAACCCATCAGTCATATGGGTTTGATAAGAAGAGGAAAATGGAATTCAAAGGAAAATCTAAAGACCACACTGAAAAGAAGATGAGTTTTACCTTATGCTCAAAGTGTGGAAAGAAACATGGAGGGAGTTTTCTTAAAGGTATAAGTAAATGTTTCAAATGTTTAAAGGAAGGTCATATGACATTTGAATGCCGCAATGATGGGAAGAAGATGTCTAGTGATGAGAACAAAGAAAAGGCTACACAGAGTGCACCTAATACACTTCAATGTTACAATTTCAAAGAAATAGGAAATTATGCTAATCAATGACCTAATCCAAGGGTTGTTGATGATGATCGACGCCAAAAAACTCTTGAGGCTAAAGAAAAAGGAAAGTCACATGCAATTTCTATCAGCGATGTGGAGTATGATAATGAAGTGGTGAAAGGTACACATACCATCCACTCTAAAGTAGCAATTGTTTTATTTGATTCTGGATCCACCCACTCTTTTATTTCTGAAGAATTTTCTAAGGGTATCACCGTATTACCTCAACAATTAGATGTTGAGTTAGCTGTGACAACTCCTAATGGCACAACAGTCGCATCAAAAGTTTATAATTCTTCTCTAATTGAAGTTTGTGGGAAAGTGCTTCCTACAAATCTTGTGATCCTTCCTATAGAGGAATTTGATGTGATTCTTGGCATGGATTGGATTTCTTTATATGGAGATCATATCAATTTCCAAATAAGGGAAGTCACATTTCATATTCCAGATCAATCTATGATCGTATATCGATGCAAGGATAAACATAACCTTTCAGTGGAAATTTATTCCATCTTATGGGTCTTGATTCCACTAAATGAAGGTTATTTATCTCAAATGGTTGGAGAGAAACTCACGATTAAGAATATTACCATTTTACGAGAGTTTTATGATGTCTTTCTGGAGGAATTTCCGGGTCTTCCACCAAATCGTGAAGTTGAGTTTTCAATAGAACTCGTACCAGGTGCTTTTCCAATTTCAAAAACACCTTATAGAATAGCCCCAATTGAGTTGCAGGAATTGAAAAATCAACTCTAAGATAATCTTGATAAGGGATTCATATTCCCTAGTGCGTCACCTTGGGGAGCACCTGTTCTTTTTGTTAAGAAGAAATATGGATCAATGAGACTCTGCATTGATTATCGAGAACTTAACAAGATCACTATCAAGAACAAATATCCTCTCCCATGCATTGATGACTTATTTGACTAACTACACGGAGCTCAATACTTTTCCAAGATTGATCTTCGTTCAGGGTATCATCAATTAAGGGTCAAAAGGGAGGATATACCAAATATGACTTTCCGTACAAGGTATGGACACTATGAATTTATAGTGATGCCATTTGGTCTTACTAATTCCCCTGCTATCTTCATGGATCTGATGAATAGAGTCTTTAGAGACTATCTTGATCAGTTTGTGGAAGTTTGTATAGATGATATTCTTGTCTAATCAAAGAGAAATTAAGAACATGAAGATCACTTGAGAATTGTATTAAATACCCTGAGGAAGGAGAAGCTTTATGCCAAATTTACCAAGTGTTAATTTTGGATTCAAAAAGTTTCATTTTTTGGGTCACATAATCTCAAAAGAGGGGATATCTGTGGATCCTGCAAAAACAGAGGTTATCGAAAGATGGTTGAGACTAACAACAGTAACTGAGATCCGAAGTTTTCTTGGTTTGGCTAGATATTATCGATGTTTTGTGAAAGATTTTTCACGATTATCTAATCTACTCACCAGGTTGAATCGAAAAGGAGTTAAGTTCATGTGGACGGAGGAATGTGAAGAGAATTTCGAGGAGTTGAAAAGAAGGTTATCTAGTGCACCTGTACTCACACTTCCTTTTAGTGGAGAAAGGTTTTTGATCTACAATGATGAATCCAATAAGGTGATGGGGTGTTTTCTTATGTAAAATGATATAGTGATAGCTTATGCCTCATGACAGTTGAAAATCCATGATTAAAATTACCCAACTCATGATTTGGAGTTAGCTGCAATAATATTTTCATTAAAGATTTGGAGGCATTATCTTTATGGTGAAATGTGTGATATTTATACTGATCATAAAAGTTTAAAGTATATTTTCACACAAAAGGAGCTGAATATGCGTCAAGGAAGATGGTTGGAGTTTATTAAGGATTATGGTTGCTCAATTCATTACCACCCAGGGAAAGCAAACAAGGTGGCAGATGCCTTAAGTCGACATGACCATGCTAGCTTATCCATGATGAGGATCACAAAAGATCAAATATTTATGGATTTACAAAGGATGGATCTTGGAATTATAATGGATGGGAAAAAATCTTATCTATATCAAATTAATGTTCAACCATATATACATGTGAAGATTAAAGAGTCACAAAAAGAAGATGTAGAGTTACAAAAGAAGGTGAGAAATGTTCCAGAATTTAACATTGATTGTGATGGGATAATAAGGTTCAGGAATCGGGTTTGTGTTCCTCCCATCCTAGAATTAAAGAAGGAGCTGTTGGATGAGGCTCATAGTTCTTCATTCTCTATTCATCCTGGAAGCACGAAGATGTATAGGGACCTGAAAGAGTACTTCTGGTGGGATGGCATGAAAAAGATGTTGCTGAATAGGTCTCTCGATGATTGGTTTTTCAGCAAGTTAAAGCTGAGAGACAGAACTCTAAGGGGATGTTACAACCATTACCCATACCCGAATGGAAATGGGAAAACATCACTATGGACTTTGTCACTGGAATTCCTAAAACATCCAAAGGCAATAATGCTATCTGGGTCATAGTTGATCGTCTTACAAAGTCTGCACACTTCATTGCTATTAGAGAGGATTTCTCTCTAGATCAGCTTTCTAGGATATATGTAAAGTAAGTGGTAAGATTGCATGGAGTACAACTTTCCATTATATCTAATCGGGATCCAAGTTTTACCTCAAAGTTATATCAAAGTCTTCAGCATACTATGGATACAGATTTGAGTTTCAGCACTGCTTATCATCCTCAGATAGACGGTCAGTCTGAGAGGAAAATTCAAACTCTAGAAGATATGTTGAGAGCTTGATCTATGGATTTAAAAGGTGATTGGGATCAACACCTACCTTTGGTGGAATTTTCTTATAATAATTGCTTTCACTCCAGTATTCAGATGTATCATTATGAAGCTCTCTATGGAAAGAAATGTGGGACTCCAACTTGTTGGGATGAAGTTGGGGAAAGACAGCTATTAGGACCTGATCTTGTTGATGAGATGGTAGAAAAGGTCAGATCTATTCAACAACACATAAGAGCAGCTCAGAGTCGACAAAAAAGTTATGCCGACAACCGAAGAAAATACCTAGAGTTTGAAGTGGGTGATAAAGTGTTCTTACGAATATCTCCTTGGAAGATAGTAATGAGATTTGGAAAGAAGGGAAAGATGAGCCCTAGGTATATCGATCCTTTCGAAATACTGGATCGTTTTGGGAAGGTAGCTTACTGATTGGCGCTTCCAACGAATCTCTCTCAAGTTCATGATGTGTTCTATATATCTCTCCTGAGAAAGTACATACTCGATCCTTCACATGTACTCAGCTCAGAAGTTGTACCACTGGAGTAAGATCTTTCTTATGAAGAACAACCGATAGAGATTCTGGATCGTAGAAAAAAATTCCTACGAAACAAGACCACTCGCTTGGTCAAAGTTTTATGGAGGAACCTCCAATTAGAAGAAGCTACATGGGAGCTTGAGGATATGATGGGGGAGAGTTATCCTCTTCTTTTTGTTACAAAGTGATGAATTTCAAGGGCGAAATTCATTTTAAGGGGGGTAGAATGTAACACCTGAGATTTTTTTTGTTTTTATGTTATATAAATCATCAAAGGAATCTTTTACTACACACAACACTATCTTGGATTTCTTTACATGCAACTGCGGCCTTCCTTGATAGTTTACGTTGTACGCAATACCGAGTTTCACTAAACAACGATATGCTATTAAAATATTATTAATACTAGCTGTTATGAATAGTAATACCCACTTTTTGAAATTTTATAAATTTTATCTTTCAAAATGGATTTCATTTTTGGATTCTGAATATCGAAATTAGTATAGGGTGAGATTTTGGTATTTTTCTGAAAACTTTCAATTTTTGATGAATAGTGAAAACACTGGGTTACTATTTAAAAACCGACTTTCTAGTTAAATAATTATTTATTTTATTTAAATTTATTTTAGGTCAAAATTGATACATAATACCTATATAAGTTCAAATTAATTAATTGGAGTCATTTTATAATAATTTTAGATATATAAAAATTTTATTGAACTTTTCACCGTCTTTTACCCACCTCCTAGGAGAATTTGCAAGTTCACATAAAACTTAATTTTACCGCTTCTGTGAGTGGAATTTCAAAAATCTGAGAAACAAGGTTAATATCAAGGACAAAAATGTGGTTCAATGAGATGAAAATAATTTTTGGTGAATAGTAACTTTTTACTTTTTTTTACCACAGTTAAAAGTAAATAGGGTAATTAAGGATAAAAATGATATTATTATTACCCTAACACATGTTCTAATTCTATTGGATAAGTTTAATTCAACAAAAAAAACCTTAAGAATAAAATATGACCATTTAGGCCCACTTAGATTAGATTAGGACATTTAATATTATTTTATTTAAAGAATAGTTAAAATAGTTAAAATCAAAGTTTAATAACTAAAACATTTTTAATATAGGGTTATACATAAGATAAATTAGACTATAAATATTCATTATAAATATAAAAATATTTCCTACATAATGGTATTTTATTTATAATTTTTATACATTAAATAATTTAATTTATTTATGACACAATGATGATGCAGTAATTATCTTATTAATGAAATACTAACATAATAAATGTTATAAATACTCAAATAAATGTAATTTGAGACTTTTTATGAATTCCACTAATTTTATAGGTTGATATGACATATTAGTATTGATTTAATTAACTTTGTTCGAACTAATCATGCTGTTATGATTTTCACAAAAATCAAGTACCAAATAGTGTCAAAATTGACATAAAATAGTTTTAAAAACAAATATTATATTATGAAGTAATAACATCAGTATCACTCATATAATGATATTTTATTATAAATATGAAACAACCCTATTTCACCTTCTATCCATCCTACGAAAAATGAAATCACCGCGCGTGCGTACGTACGAAATACCGTCTCCACGCCGTGGTGTAATCTATTTTCCACCACCACCTTACTTGGATGGGTATAATGGTGTAGATAATTACTATATATGATTATTGTAAAGTGATATTGATTTATAAATAGTATACATACACTCCAATACAATTCCACGATCATGGGAACGATATCATCGCTCGTGCGTACGTACGGAATACCGTCTCCATGATGTGATGTGACTCTTTCTACATGATCTTCATTGCATAATGATTATATAGATGAGTTTAATGAATAAATATGATATATATTACACTAATACCATTCTGTAAATGATGTATCTATAAACTAAAAAGAAGAATAAGAATTTATCCGACAAAACACGCATAAGAACAAAAAGTAATAAACACCCGAATAACAAGTAGCAATGAAATATTACTGATAAAAGCTAATAATATGACCATATATGATATCATAAAAATGATTATGATTTTGGAATAAGTCAATTACATTATTTAAATCATTATACAGGAGGTTCGGACACTTACAAAGAAAATCAGACCTAAGGTAAGGGAAAATCTCACAATCTCATTTTTATCCGAGATTGTTTATACTTCAGAATTTACTGGGACATTTTTATCATCCAAATCCATGTTAACTCAAAATGTAATATTATTTATATCCTCCTAAAATTTTTTAAATCCAATTTTACCTTTCGGTGAGTTTTTAGTAAAACATATGAAAGGAATCTTTTGTCGTTTTTCGTACGAGGTACTTTTTGAATTTTTCGGCCAAAGTACGAGAACAATGTTTTTTTAACTTATACAACATGAATGGATTTTTAGAAAATTATTTCAATTAAGATTCCTTTATAAGTTTTCAAGTTTATTTTTAATCAACTTCTTTTAGTTTAAAATTATATGACATGTTAAGAAAGGAAAATGTTTTTGAAGTAGAAAGGATATTTTCCTCAAGAATGGAGTTCAAGTGTTTTATCAAAATTATTTTCCATCTAAGATAATATAGGGTTCTGTTTCTATCTATATTTTTACATTGATTTTATTATGTTATGATGGAATTATTTTTATGATGTCCTTTTATGGATTATGTTATGATGGCATGATGTTTAAGAATCCCATTTTTATTACATGGGTTATACTATGATGTATGATTTATGATCTTGTGGAACACATAAGAATGGTATAATTATGAGATGGGTGGGACCTATTTATCCCTCTAATTAATTGGGTAAAGATTTATATCTCATGAGATAGACATGGCTGGAATGACAGGTTAATCCGGTTCAGGGAAACAGGACTGAAACGAGGAGTGAACTCGGTTCAGAAATGGACTTTGTCCACTAAGATAGTCCTGGAAATGAGTCTTGAATACTAAGATATGATTATCTATGATTATGTGTGTATGCCAAAAAGTTTCATGTTTTATGTTATTATTATTGCGATTACATTTCACTACTATGATTTATCCCATGTTATGAAATTATGATTTCTTTTGCAGGTCAATATTTCTAAAATGTTATGTTCTTATGAATATGATTTGATTGATATTTATTTTTTTTACCCTTACTAAGAACTTGAGCTCACCCTTTTGTATTTTTTCTTTCCCCAGGTCAGGAAGAATGTTATTAAGTATGATATGCCATAAGGGACTCTAGATATGATAAAATAAATGGGAGACAATGTAGTTGCTTTATGAACCAGTAGTTTATGTTTTCCCAGTTTCTAAAGACACTATACCTATATGGTCCTTTCATGGTTTTGTAATATGTTGTAATAACGTTTATTTAATTTTGAAGCAATAACAATGTATGTAAAGTATGGGTCTTTATAACATGTACAACTTGTAATTATAAGGTGTTCATTTTTGACTCAAGTACCAAATATCGACAAAACGACCATTATTAACTTAAATGATTAAATAATGTTTATAACATGGTAATAAGTGATATAAAAGGAATAATAAACTTGAAAAAGGTCTCTTAATATAGTATAAATTAACTTAATTTTATTATTCAAGAAGAACAAGGAAAAAACAAGTCAAGTAGGACACGAGGTAAGAGATTTTCTTATCTCACTTTTAATTCCATGAGATTTCCATTGTTCGCCACTTATTTATTTCATGTGGTGTTTTGTGTACTTCCATTTGATATATATTATCATGATTCTCATTATATTTATGATATTATGTGATTCATTTTGTGGTTATTAACTTTTGGTTAAACAACTCAGTTGATTACAACGTGGTAAAGGGTTTCATATCACTTTTTATTCCCGTGAGATTCATGCTATATTTTCCACTATTTCATTTTGTGTGGTGTATATACTACCCATGATTATACTATTTATGTAATATAATTTCATTTATGAGTATTTAAATCTTCATTGTATGATCCTTCTTTCATGTGGCATATGTTTTGTAAGTTACCAAATCGGTAAGGAACTTTTCGCCCTCCTCTTTTTAAAAGACTTATTTTTGTTATGTCTTTTAATTTACATCTTATTATGCTGGGATATGTTATTATATATCCTTATTGATGTAAATTTTATGTCCAAGTGATGAGATACCCTTTTTATATCATCAAATAATTTTCTGAATTCTAAAGTGACGATGTTAGGATTTCTAATTTTGGCAAGGGAACTTCTTAACCCAATTTCAATTCTTTGGGTTAAACATGTACTTATTGAATATGTCATCCTATGAATATGTGTGAATAACCTATGATTGTTTTACAATTAATATCCTCTTATATTGGGTGTATTTATATTTGTCACACATAATTATGTGATTGATTTATCCTTAATTTAAGGATACCGTCTTTATAATGGATTTCATCTCAATCTACATTTACATTGAGGCTTCATTGTTATTATGAACCAATTCACTCTTATATGGTGTATATACTGTCCTATGTCATTTTATATCATGAATCCCTTTATTCTAATTATATTATAAAGTTCTAATTAAATGTTATTCCTCAATTTTTTTTCAAGAGTCTCTCATTTTGTTAAAAACTCTTTAACAAAAATATCATTTTAAATGTTTTAAAGATTTATTATTCTAAATCTTTATCTATAATGTCCATGTTTTAAAAATGGTTTTGAGTATTTATTTATATGGACATTAATGTTTTAAAATTATAATTCCATTAAAATATTCAAAGTGGTATGGGACACTTTGATTCAAAAATATCTTTTTAAATGGTTTATGAAAATGGATTGATTATTTCATTATCTTGAAATTACTTCTTGTGATTTCAAATGAAATGTTATTAGTGAAATGTTTATATTTGAAATATTTTATGTGCTATGATGGTACATGAACATTTTATGGGTGGTTACGTGATAAACCATATGATGGGTGGTGCCGTGAAAACCAGGATGGGTGGTTACGTTATAACCACCAATGCATTGGGTATGGAAGTTGGCCGTATGACTATTCCATTTAGGGATATGTGTGGAAGTCGACAGTATGGTTATTCCATTTAAGTATGTTTATGTCCCAAGTTACCTTTACATGTTATGATTTCTTTATATGGGTTTTATGGTAATCTTTTGGTTACAAAATGGTAAGTATTGATCTTTTATTCAATGAAGAGTATTTACTACTTCTTAAAGGTAAAAAGTATTACTTATAATAAAGTATTAATGGTTTACTTGTTGTTTTAAAAAACTAACAGTTTCTCTCTTTGTGTATCCCTTACTGAGATTTTTATGCTCATCCCAAGTTTTTGAAATGTTTTTCATAGGACATAAAGATGAATAGGGTCAAGAAATGGATCAAGGAAAAGTCTTTCTGTCTAAAACATGGAACTTGACATGTTTCTTTTTAAGAGTTTTATTTTATGAAAAATGGATACTGTGTAGTATTGTCTACATGTAATATTCAAGTTGTTATGTAATAGTTATGGCCTAATTATCTAAAACTCTAAACCTGAAAAGATCCTCTATGTGAATTATCCATTTAATTCAAGATTATGTAATGTTTAAGGCTAGGTCCTTATAGTTAGCATCAAAGGTTGGTTTAGATAACTTTAGAGGTTTGGGTGTTCTTTAAGCATAAGTGACATTTCCATAATGGTTAGGATTTTAGAAAGAGACAAAGTTATTTTAGATAAATTGAATTCGTTTAAGATAACATGAATAAGTATATCTTAGTATTTACCCTCCTCATAAGATATAATATGATGATTTTAATAATATACTCACACTAACCTTTTTGGTTTTAGTAAATGGACGAATATAGCAGGCATCAAAGTAACAGTGGATGTGAAGAAAACTATGATGGTTTTATGAACGAACACCTGAATGAAATAAGAGCTACAATGAGAACTCTAATGGTTATTCTCAAACAACTATCTCGAGTCATGATTGACAACCTGAACCTTGGTGATTTTTATAAGGCATTGTATATGCGAGAAAAAAATCCCTACAGAAGTTTATGTAATAATAATAAATGCAAGTTTGTTCAAAAACCTATGTGTCAAGGATGTGGAAAGAAACACCTAGGAAAATGCTTCAAAGGGACGGGAAGATGCTATAGATGTGGGAATGAAGGTCATAAAGCAAGAACCTGCCATGGAAAAAGGAAGCATCCAATTGACTCTAGGAAATGGAAAGAAGTTATTTATGAGGGATCTATTGAATGTTTTAAATGTGGTGTTCATGGTCATTATACAAAGAGATGTCCTATGAAGATGTTTCGGGAATGGGATCACCATAATTGTACAAATATATGTTTACCAATACCTAATGCCATTCCAATTGATGATGAAGAAACTGACAATGAACAATGAAAGGTATGGATTATTTCTTAAAATATGTTTTGACATTATTGAATCTTAGTATTTGATTCATGATTTTGTTTGTAGGAAAGAAGTATTTCAGAATAAGTTAGAGAGGAATGGGTAATGGATCATGAAGAACATTTAATGAGTAAGAAGTCAACATATAAGGGATTCAAGTGTTATGATTGATTTTAGGATGGTGAAATGCTTAAAAGTATTAGTGCTCTTTTGATGATGGGATTACATTAGAAGACTTTTTATAGTATGTGTAACCCTGAAGGTTGATATATGAAAATGTTATTCCAGGGAATAATTATCATTTCCTTTGATGAGTAATGGTGGAATTTTATTTTGAGAGAATCTATGTTTTTATTATAGACATATGGTGATTTGGTTTTTATGTAAATGATTAACCTATCATAGAGAATATGTGATTTGGTTAATTATACTTCATTATGAGACATGAAGAGTAGTTGATTTTTATTTGAAGATAAATGTTAAGATTTTCAGTAGAAGACTATGTGACTAAATCCTTCTGAGTTTTGGGTTACAATCTTAGTTTGGGTTATTTTGAAGAATTTTAAGGACAATGGTATATTGAATGGTATTTATTGAACTTTGGGTAATTTTTATTGAGTTTTTGAGATTAAGAGTATTATTTCTTTTTATAAAGGATTATCATTTTTGGGGATTATATGATCTCGTACTAACCATTTTTGGTTTTGGTTAATGTCTAAAGACAGGGGAAATATATAGCTTTTTTTGGATTATGTGATTCTATAGAAGTTAATTCTTGTGCTTTTGATGTGACCAAGTCAGTTTGAATACGCATCGTTAGGAGAAAAGATGCGTTTGTGGTAGAAATTTTGTAAAGGATGAAAGTCTACATGAAAAATAAGTATGTTTCCTTATATTTATAGTTAAGCTCATAAATAAATTCCTAAAATTTATGGAAAGTAACTTAAAAAAAACTTTGTCTGTTAACTTTTCCTACTGGGGAATCAAAGACCGTTTAACCCTTCACATGTTTGTGATTTTCTGGTGGTTAACTTTATCCTAATCACGTTTTCTACCACTCTCTATCAGAACTTGATGGTTTTTTTCTCTTCTATATCCATGTTTTCATGGAATCATAATATCTGTTGTCTTAGGTGACCTTTGTACTTCTCTTTATTTATTTTAAAGTGATAGTTTTACTGACTCTTTTCCGATGTGGGACTTTTAATGAAGTTTCTAAGCCCTGTTTTAAAATTGCGAGGACGTAATTCCAAAAAGGGGAGAAGGATGTAACATCCTAGGTAAATAAAGAACATGAAATTTTTCATATTTATTAATATTTGTGAATTGAATATTAATTCTACTTTAATGGGGATTCTATGTTCAATGGCATACCCGATACACAACAATGAGTTTCTTTGAAATCTTACGTTGTACACTAATAATATAATATAATTATTTTAAATAGAAATTAACTCCTAGACTTTTTATTGGTGGGAATTAACAAAACTAACTACAATATGATTGTACATGTTTGTTAAATGTTTTTATATTTATCCAATAAAAGTTATAGGCTTAAAATGTGAATAAATCTAATTTTAAGAATAATTTACTTTAAAAGGTTAATTTACCGCCTCTTAATGGAGAACCCTCTATAAATCTAGTTTTGGTCTTTTCTATATGTTCTATTTGACAAAATTAAATTCTTATTTAGAATCGGGACATCAAAATTTACTTTGGGTAAATTTTTTGTATTTTTCTGATAAAATTCATTTTTTGATCAATAGTGAAAAATACTGTATTTTAATTCCAAACTGCCTTTTAATATAATTTATTTATATGGTTAGATTTTCTTTTTAATTCGTTTTAAAGTGTAATTGGAATAAATTTTTACCATTTAATCCAATGGTGGTTATTGTATTGAATTTCACTTTGAAATTGGACATAAACAAGTGTCTATCTTTTGATAGATATTGTTTCTTAAAAACACTTTATTTGTTTTGACAACGGGAATTAATTATAAAATTAATTAATGAAACTTATATGTTTTGAATTTGATAAAATGGATATCATTTTTTAATTCGGAATATCAAATTTAGCTTAGGGGGAATTTTTGGTATTTTTCTGAAAAACTTCAATTTTTGATGAATAGTGAAACCACTTAGTAGTTGTTAAAAAACTGGCTTTTTCATTTAAATAAAATTTTACCACTTCTGTGAATTGAATTTAAAAAATAAGACATACATGGTTGTTATTATTAAGTAAAATTTGGTTCAATAAGATGAAAATAATTTTTGTTGAATAGTAACTTTTGACTTTTATTTACCACGGTTAAAGGTAAATAGGGTAATTCAAGGTAAAAATAATATTGTAATAATTCAAAATTACCTTAACATTTGTCCTAACCATATTGTATGAGTAATGTCCGACCATGGTAATCCTTGGGTCGATTTTGGGACCCCATGGAGCCACTCGGGTGTGATAATGACACTTTAGATTAATTAATTTAATGTAAAGGCAAAAATGAGATAAACAAAAATCTTTTAGTAAATTAATTTTTATATGGTGTTATATAAGTAATATTTTTGACTATAAATATTAATTGGAAAGATAAAAATATTTCCTACATCATAGTATTTGTTTTATAATTTTTAGAAATCTATGAAATTAAATTATTTATGACACAATAATGATGCAATATTTACCTCATTAATAAATGATTTAAGTAAATAAGATTATAATGATTAAAATATCATTCAAAACCTGTCCAATTCCTATTGGATGATATTATTTCGACTATGAGTCATATTATATTATACTTTAATGATTTTTGTACCTTTAGAAACCAAATATCATTATATAATAAAATAATATTTTCACATATTCCTAAAGAGCCCCTCCTCCCCCTTATAAAAAGAGACCATTTCTAACCAATTAATCACACCTCTCAAGCCTTTTGGATCATCCAAAATCTGCCCAATTAAGCTCACCACATCCCTTTCTTACACCTAGAAGCCTTACCATAGGCAAAAGGCACTTCAACAAACCATTTTGGTTTAAACCAAAGGGAGTTACCCAAATTAAAGGTAATGGTTTCTATTAACTTCTTTTCTTTTATTTTACTTATCAAACCCCTAAAATATTTTAATTAAATTATTTTATAACAAAACCAGTATCCTAAATATAGTAGGATTTTTTTATGAGAAGGATTAAAACTACACTTACACACACCTCCATCTAATGGGTGAAGAACATAATGTTTCTGTGGATGACAGACTAACGCCTCACGAAACGATGATTGTTCAATTACCTCCTACCACCTCTCATGGTGGCCATTATGATGACACTGTATTTATATATGATATATATTATTTTAATGTTTTCTTTATACTTCTTTATTTCCCATTTATATCATACCTTTATGGTTTCCATTATGGGTAAACGCGATAATTTCATTTGAGGAAGTGAAGACTACCGCCCCCTCAAAGTGATATGACTCGTTAATGACTTATGTGGGATGTATAAATGATGGAGTTAATGATATTATATATGATATTATACTGTAATTATAATATACCTATGTATAATTATGTTTTAATTCCATTAAAATAAGAAATATAAATGAAAGTAGCATTCATGCGTATGTACAGCTTACCGTCTCCATGAACGGTGCATTTAATTTCTTATCTCCAAATGTTATTTACTGTTATAAATACATATATATACTGGATATATATGATATATATGATATCTAAATCATTAATATCATTTTGGAGAAAATGTAATTTTGACCACATGGACAACTTGTAATTATAAGGTGTTCATTTTTAGCGCAAGTACCAAATATCGACAAAACCACCATTATTAACTTAAATGATTACATAATGTTTATAACATGGTAATAAGTGATTTAAAAGGAATAATAAACTTGAAAAAGGGTTATTAATCAAGTATAACTTACCTTAAGTTTATTATCCAGGAAGAATAAGGAACAAAAGTCAAGTCGAACATGAGGTAAGGGATTTTCTTATCTCACTTTTAATTCTGTGAGATTTCCATTGTTCACCACTTATTCATTGCATGTGGTGCATTGTATACTGAAATTTGATATATATTATCATGATTATAATTATATTTATGGTATTCTATGATTCATTTTGTGGTTATTAACTTTTTTTCAAACAAATCAATTGATTACAACGTGGTAAAGGGTTTCATATCACTCTTTATTCCCATGAGATTCATGCTATATTTGCCACTATTTCCTTTTGTGTGGTGTATGTACTACCCATGATTGTACTCTTTGTATAATATAATTTCATTTATGAGTATTTAAATCTTAATTTTATGATCCTTCTTTCATGTGGCGTTTGTTTTGTAAGTTACCAAATCGGTAAGGGAGCCTTTCACCCTCCTCTTTTTAAAAGAATTATTTTTGTTATGTCTTTTAATATACATATTATTATGTTGTTATATGTTATTATATATACTTATTGATGTAAACATTATGTTCAAGTTATGAGATACCCTTTTTACCTCATCAACTCATTTTCTGAATTCTAAAGTGACACCGTTAGGCTGTCGAATTTTTGCAAGGGAACTTCTTAACCCAATATCAATTCATTGGGTTAAACTTGTACTTATGGAATATGTCGTCCTATGAATATGTGTGAATGAACTATGATTGTTTTACACTTAATATACACTTATATTGGGTATATTTATATTTTTCACATATAATTATGTGATTGATTTATCCTTAATTTAAGGATACCGTCTTTATAAGGGATTTCATCTCAATCTACATTTCCATTGAGACTTCATTGTTGTTACGCACCAATTAACTATTATATGGTGTATATACTATCATTTTTAATATTATATCATGAATACCCTTATTCTCATGATATTATAAAGTTCTGATTATATGTTATTCATCAATTATTTGTATTCAAGAGTCTCTCATTTTGTTAAAAACTCTTTAACTAAAATATCATTTTAAATGTTTTAAAGATTTATTATTATAAATCTTTATCTTTAATGTCCATGTTTTAAAAATGGTTTTGATTATTTATTTATATAGAAATTAATGCTTTAAAATTATAATTCTATTAAAATCTTCAAAGTGGTATGGGAAACTTTGAATCAAAAATATCTTTTTGAATTGTTTATGAAAATGGATTGATTATTTTAATATCTTGAAATTACTTCTTATGATTTCAAATGAAATGTTATTAGTGAAATGTTTATATTTGAAATATTTTATGTGCTATGATGGCACATGGAAATTTGACAGGTGGTTACGTGATAAACCATATGATGGGTGGTGCCGTGAAAACCAGGACGAGTGGTTACGTTATAACATCCAATGCATTGGGTATGGAAGTCAGCCATATGGCTATTACATTTAGTGATATGTGTGGAACTCGACCATATAGTTATTCCATTTAAGTATGTTTATGTCCTAGGTTACCTTTATATGTTATGTGTTCTTTATATGGGTTTTATGGCAATATTTTGGTTACAAAATGGTAAGTATTGATATTTTATTCAATGAAGAGTATTTACTACTTCTTAAATGTGAAAAGTATTAATTATGATAAAGTATCCATGGTTTACTTGTTGTTTTGAAAACCTACCAGTTTGCCTTTTTTTTTTGTATCCCTTACTGAGATTTTTATGCTCATCCATAGTTTTTGAAATGTTTTTTCACAAGACATAAAGATGAATAGGGTCAAGGAATGGATCAAGGAAAAGTCTTGCTATCTAAAACATGGAACTTGAAATGTTTCTTTTTAAGATTTTTATTTTATGAAAAATGGATACTGAGTAGTATTTTCTACATGTAATATTCAAGTTGTTATGTAATAGTTATGTCCTAATTCTCTATAACTCTAAACCTGAAAAGATCCTCGATGTAAATTATCCATTTAATTCAAGATTATGTAATGTTTAAGGATGGGTCCTTATAAAAATAGTCTTAATCACCTTAAAATATCATCACTTAAAACTTAAAAATGGGTGTCTATGCCTTTGAACATGTGATCAATGTTAAACTTATAAAACCATGATAGTATTTATAAATCTTAAGTTAACCTCATATAAAAACATCATAATCACAAAATTTGTCTAATCCTTTATCTAATAGAAACTACAAGGACCTTACCTATAAAATTACATAATCTAGTATCTTTAGACTCGATTTCACTTTCTTTAATTCTGAAAAATATTATAGGTTTAGAGTTTTAGAGAATTAGGTCACAAATCTTACATAAAAACCCATACATTACAAAGTGGACACATCCACCCAGTATAAATTTTCACAATATATAAAACTTTTAAAATAAAACATGTTTTCTTTTCTTGAAAAATATTAATGACTTTAAACATGACTTATTATTTGTTTTTACTCTTACTAAAACTCTATGAAATACATTTAAAGATGTGGGATGAGCACAAAAAGCTCAGTAAGGTTCATAAAATAAAGAAATCCATTAGTCTAGTGAAAAAAATAATAACCCATAAAATGATTACCTTTTACATGTTATTATGTGAGCATATAAAATAAATCATACCCACTTAGAAAACACATTTTTTCTAAAATAAAAGATTTAAAAACAATAATAAGAAAATAGAAACCGTTTTAGGAATCTTATAGAATCATATTAATAACCCATGTTCACTCATGTCAGAAATAACTGGAGTCTAGTTAAATCTATAGGAGAAACCACCATATTTAACTCCATAATTTCCTTTGAATACAGGGAACATTACCCAATATAGTGGAATTCTATATCAGGATCACTCATTCATATAAATTGTATCGGGATCACCCGTTCCTATAAACTGTATCAAGATCACTCATTTATATAAGATGTAATGGGATCACCCATTATCATATATACTTATAAAGTACGATAACATAAATAAAACATTTTAATATTTCACATTTTCATAATAAACCCTTGACAAACCCTTTTGAACACATTTCAAAAACACTTTTAGATATCAAAATACCCTTTCCTTTTAAAAACTCATTTTGAAAATTAGAATACCCAGAACAAAGGGAAAAATGGATTTTCTTTCACTAAAACATGAAATATTGTAAATAAAACTAAGCATAAAATAATAGTTATGGTGGTGGGAAAACCCATTGATGATTTACGTGTTAAAATAGAACATTCCTTTTTCCTTTTTTAAAGAAAGAAAAAACATTCCATATAAAATACCTAAAAAGATTCCTTTTTATTTTTTTAAGAAATTCAAAAGAGATATAAATTTCCTTTATAAATAAATTATTTCTATATAAAGAAAACAATCAAATAATTTTAATATTATGTACATGGAAGGAAAATATTTGAAAAATAAATAATTAAAACATTTAAAATGAGGTTTTAAGTTAAAGTGTCCCTTACCTCGAGTTCGAATCATCATGTGCACTCTTAATCTTCCTGAATAATAATCTCATGTAAATTATTTAATTTCTTAATAACCCTTTTCAAATTTTATTTTTAGTTTTATTTTATTTATTACCATGTTGTATACAAATACTTTATAAATTAATTTAATGTCAGATGTTTTGACAATATTATGCTCATATGTATATAATGAATTTAGTAGTTTGAATATGGCCAAATTAGTAATTATTAAATCATATACATAATAATAATAATGAAATAATTAATATTTTAATTAATCAATTATTTTAAAAGAAACCATGAAATATGGTTATGAAAAATGAAATATGTTATAATCATCGAGACAACATGCCATACGTACTCATGACTAACATTTCCATTTTTTAGCAATCACAATGGAAATAAGTTAAGTATTATTTTATATTTAAATAATAATTATTATATCATAAATATCATATTATATATTTAAATAAACACACACATATATATATCATCTATATGAAGTGTTAATAAAAAATGAGCCACATCACTTCATGGAGGTGGTAGTCCACACATACGCATGAACGGCATTATCATTTTTAAATGAATAGAATGGTAAGAGATTAGATGATATATTATATTTAAATAATTTTAATTATTTCATGAATATAATTTATATATATTAAATCCATCATTATAACCATCTATGAGAGGTGGTAATAGAAAACGAATTACATCAGTTTGGGAGGTGGTAGTCTCCTGTAAACACAAATGACAGATTCATTTCCCACTTCATAGAAGAAGGAGATGAAAATAGGTTATTCCATTAACATAAAAACATATTAGTATATTTAATATACTGGTATTATTATTTCAATTTTTTTGAAAAATATTTGAAGTATGTAGATGAAGAAATAAAACTAAATCATTTGGTTAAAACCTATACCTCTTCTTCAGACAACCTCCTTTTCTTTACACCTTACTCCCTCTAAGGTAGGTATTATAACCAAAATAAGAACTATATAAAATGGGGAGGAATTTTATGGAGGGATTTTTCAGGTATTTTCTAGTCCAAATAGATCTTTAAGTTTGGAGAGGGGAGGATAGAAGGCACCTTTTTATAAGTGAGGGGGGGGGGGGTGCATTTTTGAAATTTCTTAAAGTATTACATTAATATAAATTAATTTTCTTAAAAAAATGGATCCAAATTGATATAATTGGAATATTATATCAGTATGATTAATAAATATATCATAAAATAAAATTTTGACATGTTTAGATTATGTTTTTATCGTTATCTCTTTATTTTAACCCCCATTAACCCTTTTGACAATTACAACAATATTAATGTTTTTTTCTTTTTAGGGGCCAATAAAGTTAGTAAAAAAAGAAACGTGACCAATAAATAGACCATGGTTGATATATTAAACCATATCACATTAAATTTTCTTAATATAGTACTTTTACAAATTTTAAATAATTGAATAAAATATTATTTATTATAAAAATATCGTTAATGAAATTTTTGGAACTATTCACATAATTTGACTTTGAAAACAACATAAAATAAATGAGAGTAAAATATAATACATTAACACATCCCTAATATTTTATTTTTATCTATAAAATTTATGTAACACTTTAACACATCCAAACAATTTACTTTAAGAGTTTTTAAGATCATATTCTTGATTTTTTTACTATTTACACAAACATCGTGTCAGTGTTGCGTAAGCATTTAAGGTAATTATTTTATCACTTAAAATTAAAAATAAATTACCATGATAAAATATAATTTATAATTAAAATATAAATTTATAACAAAACATAATTTTTTTTATCCCCATCAGAAAATATTATAGATATTAAAAGAAAGCGAGTTACATTTTTGACTTTATATTTACTTAAAATAATATAAATGTTATAATCAAAGGAATGTGGAAAAAAATTTGAATTTTTTTTGAATATTTTATGGTAAAGGTAAAAAAACTTATAAAATAAAATAAATACAAGTTCTATGGAGAGTTTTTGGCCTTATCACATTATTTTTAACATAATTACACAATTTACCCTTACCGAGGTGAAAAACAGTTACTACAACTACTATTCATAATGACTAAAAATAAAAGGGTCTTATTTAAAAAATTAATACCTGATAATTTTAAATATAGAATCCATTTTCACGATTAAATACCTATAATTGGTATAAATTAAATTTATATAAAAATAAAAAATGTAACGAAAAATAGATTTTTTAGAAAAATGTGTTTTTAATAAAAAAAATGAACTTATACCAAAATAAAGTATAATAATGACTAAAATGTAATTAATTAGATTAAATAAAATTAAATAAGTCTTATTTTACTTTAATATCAAATTGTACTTTTAAATTATATTATTTAATGAAAAGAAATGACAATTTCAGAAAAATCAAT
The DNA here is from genome assembly GCA_963277665.1 of Viscum album. Classification (NCBI taxonomy): domain Eukaryota; kingdom Viridiplantae; phylum Streptophyta; class Magnoliopsida; order Santalales; family Viscaceae; genus Viscum; species Viscum album. Next base: position 1,742,118,453 of record OY728155.1, read on the forward strand.
ATTTTCACTATTCATTGAAAAATCCATCTTTTCAAGAAAATCCCAAAACATAACCCAATGTTATTTTTGATATGATGATTTTAAAAATAATATAATTTTTAAAAATACCATTTCAAAAAGTTTTAGAAATTTATTATATTATCCACGAAAAAAAAGTAATAAAACCCATTTTTGAAGATAACATATTTTTAAAGCATAAGATGAATTTTCTGAAAAATTGAGTGCGTATTTCATAGGAATTAATAAATAAATTTTTATTGAGTATAAAATTTAAATACATTTCATAATATGATTAATACTATTTGTACCTATCAATTTAATGACTATGTTATAACTATAACATTTAAATATTAATATATCACGATTTGTTTAAGCTTGATGTTTGGTGTTGTATACACAATTAAACATAGTGTGCTTTTAAAATATTTGGATATTACATACTTACATATTTTGGAATACCACCAGGAGTCCGATGGTAGCCATTTAGACTTTAGTAGCCACCAAAAGTTCAATAGAGGTTCATTGAAAAATTGATAGTATGACTGACCGTTATTTTTAACAGAGGCATCATAGTCAATTTTTTGTTCTTGATTTATTTTTATATTATTATTATAAAGATTTTTTTTTTCATTTTAATAATTTAAAATAATTTAAATAATATTTTCAAATCAAAGCGCTGAGTCATTATGAGATTCTAGGGCTCAGGGAGGATCAGTATTGATATAATAAAAATAATAAATATATTATATCACACACATGTCATTTTTATAAAATAATGAAATATCTCTTGAATAGTTTCTCAGATGGGAAATATGATACCTTTATTAAATATGAAATGTGGGTTTCACCCTAGGAATGACATAAAATTTTTCGGCTTCGGGTGTTTTGTTAAAGAGAACTCACAAGAAGATAATAAATAAACAAATTAATTCTATAATTTATTTATCTATTTAATAGTTGTGATAAAATATAACTCTATAAAATCCTAATTATATAAAAACCACATCATTAACTGCATAACCCCATAATTCTTGATAGGTCTATGGAGGAGAGTTTTGAGGAAGAAAATGAGACCAAGGATCAAATATCAATTTTCCAAGGAGTCATCTTCACCAAATGAGTTCATGGATATTTCCAATGATAATGATGTGGAACTATTATTCATTAATGATCAATATAAACTTATAGTAGGGTGTTGTTTTTTTGGATTTAATCATTGTATTTTTTATCATTTGTCGAACATGAATAAATCATTCTAATAATTGATTTGTGGGCCGACCATTGATTTAAGTGTATGAATTTTATATTCCTAGGATTAGGAATTGTTAATGATTGGTTAATCCATGAAAATTGTTATTTGTTCATCATTATAGAAGTAATATATTGAGGACAACTCCAAAAAGTGGCAAAGGTTCATTTCTTTTATTGTGTTTTTTCATTTCTCCCACCTTTCTCCGTGCATTCATCATTGGTACCCCCATTTTAGCTGGCACTTCAACAAATACACGGTGAGAGATCATTGAAAAATAATTCATTAGAATAATGGATCATAACTATATTTTTGGGTTTGGTATCGATGGTGCGATAAGGGTTCAATGAAAACAATAGAAGATCCAGTTATGGATCAGAGGAGGCTAGTTCATGGGATTGGCATTTTTGTGATACAAAGAAATGGAATATAATTCCAGAGTAGATTGGGTGGCCAGAATTTGGCCACTGGTGAAATATAGGCTCAATAAATCCCAGATCCATGTTTATCAGAAGATTTGGTGGTGGAATTGATGGTGGTGGAAACATGAGAAAAATCATGGGAGAACTAGTGGGTTCTGGAATAACTTGACATACACAACATGTATTTCAAAGAACACTCTCAATGTAGTTCCCAAGTTACGATAGACATGGTTTTAGGAAAATTAAAGATCACATGGTGTGTGACCTATGACTAGAAGATCAGTGTGTACCCTAGGGGTACACAAGCATATAAAAAACCAAGCACATAGGCATGAACACATCCAAACACATAGGCAGGACTAGATTACACAAACATGACCTAGTACTCAAACACAGCCAGGTACATAGGTATGACCAGGTACACGGGCACATTCTGAGTACACGGGCATGGGATAGAGGCAACAAGTAGACCTGGTCCATCCAAGAAACACCATGTAGTCTAAGTACATGCTGTGTACTTCATCTAGGGCATGTTGAGCCCATTTCCTCTTCAATATAGAGAATTATTAGTAGGGTGTGTTCCCTCATTCCGTCCCTATGAGGGTTCAGTGAGGTATTACATCCTGAGCATAAGATGTGATCCCCTCACTACCAGAAAACTGGGTTTCTGCAACGCCACCCTTTATCAGCACTAAAAAAAGCACTGATGGGGGGGGGGGGGCTTTATCAGCACTAAAAACAGATCTGAGAAAGGGAACTTTTAACAGCGCTAAAAAAAGCACTGTTAAAAGTGACCCTTTATCAGTGCTCTTTTTTAGCCCTGATAAAAGCCCCCCCTTTATCATCACTTTTTTTAGCGATGTTAAAGGGGACCCCTTTATCAGTGCTTTTTTAGTAGTACTGATAAAGGGGGGGGGGTCTTTATCAGTTCTTTTTACTAGCACTGATAAAATATATATTTAAAAAAATTCATGAAAAATAATATGTTGTTATATAAGTATATTTATTTTGATATAAATATAATATATATTTTTTAAATATGTTTTAGATAAGTATAAATAGACTATTACATTTAATATATAAGAAATTTAGTAAAAATGGATTTAAAATATTTTCAAAAACATTATTAATTAATAATTTACTAATTATTATCGATTAATAATCATTTAATAACAATTTGAAGACACAAGAAATCAAAAAAATTAATGAAAGATCTAAAATAAGTTGAAAATGTAACTCAAACTTCAAACGACCATAAATTTTGATACGGGTGTCCATTTTAGCTCTACATCATATAAAATCAAAGCTTGCGATGAGATCTACATGCTAGTGACCCAAGGGAACCTTATATCACATTTTTCAATGCCCAGAAAGGCCCATAAGGCCTCCAAAACTGAGTTGTTAGCCGGGATACCCCAATTTTTTAACATTAAAATAGGTATAACTTCTGATATAAATGTTAGATAGGCCTATAACACATATCATATCGAATAAATTTTCATTTTCTTCGATTTGACTGGTTTTTGAGTTGAAACAGACTTCTGGATTAGAAGTTATGGTTGTTTTAACATTCTATGGCCTTTTCAAAAACACATATAAATTTATTTATTCGTAAATATGTGTGTGTGTGTGTGTGTGTTGTATATATGTATTTACGTATGTATTTATTTATTTATAAACACACATCAGAAAAAACATATTTTATAAATGTATGTAAAACTAATCTTATAAATATATATTAATATACAAATAAATATATGGATAAAAAATTATAACTAAATATATATATATAAATATAAATATAAATTAATATACGAATATATATATACACTAATATATAAATAAATATATATGTATTAATATAACTATATATATTTATATTAATATGAATCTATATTAACATACGAATAAATATAACTATATATATATAAATAAATATAAATAAATATTATTATACAAATATATATATATATATATATATATATATCTATTAATATATGAATAAATATATATGTATTAATATTACTAAATATATTTATATTAACATGAATCTATATTAATATATGAAAAAATATAACTATATATATATTTCAATAAATATAAATATATATTAGTATATGAATAAATAAATAAATAAATATATATATTAATATATGAATAAATATATATGTATTAATATAACTAAATATATTTATATTAATATGAATCTATATTAATATACAAATAAAAATAACTATATATATATAAATAGATATATCATTAATTAGAGAAAAAAAACAAAATATCTTAGTGGTAAAGGTGAAGGCGCGCAAGGGGGGAGGTCTCGGGTTCGAGTTCGGGTGGAAGTAGGGAAGGGCGTGCGGGAAAGTGGGGGGAGTGCGGGCAAGTACAACGTGCTGAAGAGTGGGAGGGGGTCCGCCTAGCACTGATAAAAGGGGGGGGGGGGGGGTTCAAGCACTATTAAAATCTCCCCAAGGATTGTATTTTATTTTTAACATTTTTTTATTTTTTTTGACTTTTATCAGTTCTAAAAAAAGAGCTGATAAAAGGGGTCTTTTATCAATGCTAAAAAAAGTGCTGATAAAGGAACTTTTTATCAGCGTTTTTTTAGCACTGATAAAATTCACCTTTTATCAATGATTTTTTTAGCACTGATAAAAGGGACCTTTATCAGTGCTTTTCTGAGCACTGATAAAAGGGACCCCCTTTATCTTCGCCTTGATTAATAATGCTTTTTAGTATTGTTAATGCACTTTTCTAGCACTGATAAACGCCATATTTTCAGTAGTGTCTCTATGAGATTAGTCTCAGATAGAGTTACAGAACCCCTCATTGTGGCCTAGAGTGTGATCATCTATCATTCTTTATTCTTCCCTAGATGGGGTTTTAGGAATTGTCTTGAACAATATACATGGGCTTACGATTCCCTACTTAGAAGGGAATTATTGATAGGTTTAGGCATACCCCATAGGACCTGTGTGAGATCCCCTATTTATGTATCAAGCTATGTAGAGTTCTAAAATGTACTTCTTCTTTATAAGACTTGATGAGCATGACCTCTCAGATAAGAACCATCAGTGTTATCAGACTCAAGGAGTGAGTTCTCCCAGATGAGTGTTACCTTAAATCCTCAAGTAGGATCCTAAACTAGTAGTATGGTTGTGACTTGACCTTGAGAGTTAATGTATAACTTGTGTATATCTATATTTGATATTTTTGTTATATTTTATATTTTTATTGATATATCTTTGTGATAATGAGTTGTTCTCTCTCTATCTTGATGCTTTATGTTAGGTGATTTTGAGGTGTCATACTGGGTATTGTTAAACACACCCCTATATGGGACGTTCCCTCACATATCATGTCTTATGTATATAAAAGGTCTTATGATGAATTCCTAGGTGTACCGGGAGTAGGTGGAGCATAGTCTAGCTAGACATACTGTGGTTTGTTCTAGGAGTTTCATTTGACAACATTTTCCTCCTTCTTAGTAGTTCGGACTCTTTTTATAGATTTATTGGGATTGTATTTATCCCTTTATGTTTTCTTGTAATTTTTTTATACTATGATTATGGGATATAAATGTATTCATGCATTATGGTATCAGTTTAATTTTATCTTTAATCATTGTATTGGTGTTTGGAGATGTGTGAGTGCATATAGGTACCTTGGGATAAGGCCTCCCATGCGTGTGATACGCCAACTCCATACTTTTCACCAACCCCTGGCCTATTAGAGGCAGAATTAGGGTTTCATACTCATCTTAATTCTATCTAGGAATCCCCTAGTGGGTCATTTCATGATAGAGTGGTATCATAGGAGGTCATATTAGGACTAAAGTTTTGATATTTTCTAGCTATGAGGTTTGGTTTGGGAACTAGGGAAAGTGTTTTGAGTTTGTCTCTCAGGACATAGAACCCAATGTTGGTGCATTGGATGACGTATCTATAAGAACCCATATTTTTTATAAGGTAAAATCCTTTAAATATTAATCTAATTCCTTTTTTTGGATATTTTATGGTTGTTTAATGAGGTCACAGAGGTTTTAGGGGTTTTAAGGGCTTGGTCAAAGCTCAGAACCCCAACCCGTGGAAGAAACCACTGGGCCTCATAGTTTGTAGAAATAGTGCGCCCATGCCACATGGTATCTTCTAATTGTGTGGGAAATTTTATATGGGAGTAGGAGGCTACATGGTTTGAGGAAACCATGCATAAAGTGGCACAAATCCATGCAGATGGTTTGGAATTTTTAACAAATCCATGTAGCATGGTTGACAGCTGGTTAGTCAAACCATTCAAATGAAACTATATTGGGTGCCCCATTATATAGTGGGAGGTTCACGATTGTCACACTTTTTAGCTAACTATGTGGGTAAACCATGAAACCTTGGAATTTTTGGTTAAAATTATGATTTATCCCTTAAAAATATATTAACTCTACCCCTATTTCTCTTTTACTCCTCTAGTGGATAAGTGGCCTTCATTTATCTTGTTGGAGCTCTCAAAATCTCCTTTCATAGATTTTGATCATGTTTCATCATCCGAACTCTGATTTGATATCCATTCATCTTGTTATATAGACATTGGTAAATTATCTAATCCTTTGGATCAGTTCATCATTTGTATTCCTCTAGATGGCTCTATTTTGATACAAGATCATATACCATATTTTCAGGGTATTGATCCATTCTTTAGTTTTCTTCTGATCTAGCCCAAACTATGGGTTGATACTAGATTATAATAGTTATACAAGCATAATGTAGGTGTTCTATGGCTCATCCCTCAAAATCTCTGCATTTCATTAATTTTTTTCATTGTGCGCATGCCGGTTTCACCGGGCATTGCATATTTAATTCATATTCCATGATTATAATAATCATGATCATATTATAAGGAGTTATTCATAATTTTTCCTTATGTATTTGGATGCTATGACCTCAATTCCATCAACCCCAAGTAGGGTTATTCCTTATTTATTACTTTAATGGTTTGTTATGACTATTTCACCACCATTTAGGTGTGACACTACTTGAACCTTCTAATGTAAGTGTTCTTATATAATCAATGAATCCTTAATTTCTAAATAGATAACATATTTATTATTTCCAGTTGACCCTTATATGGTAGGTGTAATAGTTAATTAGTTAACCTTTCAAATGTTAAATGATAAGTATATTTATAGATATCACTTGGAACAGTTAATTATAATTGAATTGAATTTGGTTTCATGTCCTTAGTCCACATTGTCATGATTATGAAAGGTAAAGGAATGAACATAATAATTAAATATGGAATGAAAGTAATAAATGGTTGCATGTACTATCTAGACTTGTCACCTAGTATGAAAGGCAAGAGAATAAACCTTATGAATTATCAAATGGAATGAGTATTACATGAACTAAATTAAATAACTAATTATGCATAATGTGCCTATTGAATATGGAATTTTTTATATTTATAGGAGTGGTCAGACTTAATCCAACCTTGGATTCCTGAGGGAATTACTTGATAACTTAAAGGGATCCATTTTTATTCTAGGATTTTGTTTCAAAGGTAGATACCCACCTTGGAACATGGTCCTTTTCTACTATATAATGACTGAAATGATGCCGTAGGATCCCTTCACTATCTTCTAGATATTTGGATGCCTCAAATACACTCCTTGGATCCAGTTTGATGTCTTCCTACTCATAGAACCATGATTTCACCCCATTGGACCCAGTCATGCTCAGCCTATGCTTACCATGGATGAGATCCTTGGACTCAGTTAGAATCTATTATAGTGGAATGCCTTAGGTGATGCTCCATAGATTACACTCAGACCCCTTATCAAGACTACATGTTATTACTGAGTTGGATCAACCCCTGAGGTCAAGGATGCCTTGGTTATTACCTTGGATCCTCTTTCATTATTATCATTATTAAAGGATTCCATAGTAACAAATTATATAATTTCACATTATCTTTCTTATTTATAGTATGGTTTACAATTATTATAAACTGTAACATAGTTAATTAAATGATTATATGTTCAGACACCAACTGAGGCTGAAGCAGGTATTATATTACATTATTGTACTATTTTTACTTTTATATATACATTCACATTATTTTATTTATATTTATGGAATGAATTGCATATACATCATGGAGACCTATTGATATTTATTTCACTGGGTTGTCGATTGTACCTGAGAAGATTATATGTATGTAAGTGTTGATAAGGGGAAGCATCTCACTTTGGAAACTTGACTTTCTTGCTTTCTTTAAGATTGATCTTGGTAGTAGATGACCAGGACAGTGCTCAGGATGCTGGATAGTTTTTGTATTCTTTTTGATTATTTTGTATAGATTGTATTGTATACTACTATGTATACCAGTTTTCCAGTTTTTTAGAAATATGACATATATCATCATCATTTTTCATATGATTTAGTTTCCATCTATTGATTATTATTATATGTTGCTTGATTTATTTATCATTTATGTATTCTTCTGCTGCTGAGTTATTCAATATTATTGTACTTACTCTATTTATCCATATATATTTTTATCTACTATTATATGAGGTGATAATCTTTGCATGGACACACACTTGGCCCTCATTTCTAGTTGGAAGCCTCTATCGTAGGGGAGGTATGCTTGAGGCCATGTATCCCACCATCTTGGGGAACCTTTGAGTGGCACCCAAGTTGGGATGTCACAAAGTGGTATCAGAGTGATTTATTTTCTTTTTTTTCTTATTGTTTGGGAAACCTAGATAGGAGATTAGGAACATGTTGTAAATTGGTTATAAGCCATTCTTGGGAGTAGTTAACCCATTTAAGGTAAATATCATGTTTCCTAGGAATGGGAAATTATTTCTCTGTATTTCACTTATTACAGTTGATATACCTTCATCATTGTGTGATGCACATGAATTTTTGTATTTTTATATGCTTTAGGGATATTTTTCCTTGTCCTCATAAATAAAGGAGCATTATCACATAAATCATTATAGGAACTTAGAATTCACATTCCATGCATATTCTATTCCATATAGGTTCATTTCCCTGCTTTCATTTCTTTTGTTGCTTATGATTATTGAGTGAGACATGGTTGTTATATATTCCTGTGCTGCTAAAATTTTCTATAGGGTAATGGGATTGGTTATTTAAAGTGTCAACATCAATCTAAATAGTGTTTTTCTGTATAAGTTGATGGTGGAAACTTAAATATCTAGTTTCTACCCATGTCAGCTATGTTCCCTTGGTTACATGAGATATTCTTTATCTATGATTGAGTTACTACTAGTTTCAATTTATTATGTGTATGGGAACTTGTGAATTAGAATGAGTAATTAACCAAGTCGATCCATCGTATATTACCCATTAAATTATGATACAGAATGTATATGGGGTTAAATGGAATTAAATGTGTCTTTCTTTCAGTTATAAAGTGTATGGGACTTTATTAGCTAGGAATGATGATCCATTTAATTGAACCTTGATATATTTATATAAAAAAGACAAAATTAAAATGTAAATATTGACTAATAAAATGAAATGGTTTCCAATAAATGAAAATAAAAAGTACAACCGACCCTTAACCTATTAGAACCATTGTAAATAAAACTTGAATACTTACCAATAACCTATCCTTATAAGTAGGAATTTAGGGTAGTATAACTTGGATAGTGATCCCTTTTACTTATGATCTTATCCCACTACTTTATCTAGCTACTCTAAAATCTTGATCCACGGTTTGTGCTTGGAATTTGTAGAGACATGCCACCACAATGCCCCATTGTCATGCACCAAGAGGGTGGTGACGATCATGCTTAGAGATGGTGGACCCTAAGCCTCTAGTATTATGACCAAGAGTTCCAATTGAGGAATCATATGCTATACCTGATATGGGAAATGATGCTCAAATTCGAGAGAATTTCATATGTTTAATTAATTCCATGTAGGGTGATCAATAACCATTATCTACTATGGTTGAAATAACTCATGAGTTCCAGTAGTATCCTTTCATATTTTTAATGTATGGCGGTCCTTAGGCTACTGAGTCTTGGATGGATTCCACTCCTTTTATCTTCAATCATCCAAAGACACCTCCAAAGTGGAAGGTGAAATGTACCACATAAATTCTTCATGATTCCACCAAACTCTAGTGGGATATGATTACTTAGGATGTTTATAATTAGGGAATGCTCTAGGTGGACTTCTAGATTTTCTTTTATGGTTACTTATTTCCTCAAACTCTGAGAAATGACCGAGCTAAAGAATTGATGTGCATAGAGCAGGGTTCTATGTTGATTATGGATTATTTAGTGTGTTTTACTGAGTTGATTTTTTTTTTCATTTCTTTTAGCCAATGATGAGATATCGTGATCTTGATGTTTTGATGATGGGATCTAGTATGCCATCCAATCATAGGTGAATGTATTTCACTTACCAACTTTTTGTGATATCATAAATCAAAATCTTATCATTGATCACAACCCGAGATAAGATAATAGTACTAGGAACATAGGTTTATAGTTGAGGCAAGTTAGTAGTTCTTATGGTAGTAGGAAGCATATCCTTGAGGTTTCTCATCAGATTAGGGGAAAGAGTATCTGCACTGACATCTCAATTATTTTCCATCAGTGTAGATGAAAGGGGCATCTAAAGCCTTAGTGTGATAGAGACCCTCTTGATTGTCATGCCTATGGTCATATGTGAAATCTATAGAGGTTATATCAGACCTTTCCACCTTCTTCTAGTGGAAGAGGATACACACTAGCTCCACATTCAGGTGCATGATCAGTTACACCATGTCAGGTGGGGAGTTGGAATAGAAACAATAGGATTGGATGAGGAAGAGGTCATAACTGCGGTAGCTAGACTTATGATTATTAGTGCCAGAAGAGTGACCTACTCACGGTAGTCCATCTGTAGCATATGGCCATGGATTAGGTCATTTTCATTCTTTACAGCAAATACTTGAGGATTAGAGTGTATGAACATCTATAGTATGAGGTACTATTCTAGTAGCCTCCACTATTGTATCATCTCCTTTTAATATAGGAAATTCTTATTAATTTATCTCCTTATTGACTATGGAAAGTATCAGGGTGGAAACTCTATATTAATGTAGTGTGATGACCCTAGAAACACCATTGGTAGTGTAGTCATAGGGAATATGCTAACACAGGTACTTCTCCCTTCATTGGATGCGATCTCTATTTGGAATTTGTCTTAACTTTATTAAAGAGTTTATTAAAAATATAAGCCAAAACCTAGCCATCCAGCTTGGGGAGCAGCACACACCATTGTGTGGGAGACTGAGCTCAACCCAACTGACCAGAATAAGGCCAAGTCAGTGTATATGGGGGGAAATCATCACTTCTTATGGGACCTCTTTTTCCTCAAGATGATGGGTTTTTATATTATTATCAAGATGGATTGGTTGGTTCCACATCTTACCTCTGTGAATTGATATCGTCATAGGGTGTCATTCACATCACTAGAGGGCAGAAGTTATATCCAAAAGGGTGATTAGAATGTATATAATGGTAAAACTAGACCAGATCATAATGGTATAGGTGGAGTGACCACCCATATTTCTAGTCTCTTTTTGGAGGAGCATAAAATAAATCTAGAATATTTTTCTTCAGTGGTAGATCATTTCAAGGAATTCTTTCCCAATAATTTTTCTAGCTTACCTCCTGAGAGATAGGTAGAGTTTATGATTGATCTTATTCTAGGAGCAACTATAGTGCCCATTCCTCTATACAGGATGGAACCTATAGAGTATAAGGAGCTCAATAAATTATTGGTGGATCTTGATTCAAAGGGTTTTATCCGACCTAACACTTCTTCCTAGGGTTCACCCATGCTTTTCTACAAGAAGTAAGATGACACTATTCACTTATGCATATAGTACCAACGATTGAACTAGATTATGGTTAAGAACTTGTATCCTTTTACTTGAATATATGATCTCTTTTTCTAGTTCTGAGGAGATAGGGTATTCTTGAAGATCAACCTAAGATCAAGATATAATTAGGTGCAGGCCATGACTTCATATATACCATGTATGAATTTACATAGTAGGTGTGATTTATATTAGTATCTTGTTATGCTGTTCATTCTTATGAACTCACCTTCCATTTTCACGGATTTTATAAATAGTGAGTTTTACCCCTATCTGGATTCTTTTTTCATGGTATTTGTGGATGAAATCTTGGTTTATTTTTATACTTAGAGTGATCATGATAAACACCTTGAGATCATTTGGAATATACTGATATAGAATCAAATTTATTCCAATATTTTTTAGTGCCACTTCTAGATCAAAAAAGTTCAATTCTTGGGTCATATTATCTAAGAATCAGGAGTATCTGTTGACCCATATAAGGTGAGTGTTGTGGTTTCTTGGTAGCATTACAAGATTGTGTTTGATATATGAAGTTTATTTGGGATATATGGATACTAAAGGTATTTAATACATGAATTCTCATGCCTTCATGCACCTATTACTTGTCTGAAAAAGAAGGTTTTGAAGTTTGTGTGGTCAAAAGCATGTGATAGAGCCTTTTAGGTGCTGAAAGGTAGGCTTACCTTGACAATGATTCTGATTTTGTCATATCCTGACATAGGATATACAATATTCTGTGATGCATCTAGAATTGGTCCAAGATTAATGATGATTCATGAGGATCTAGTTGTTTCATATGGATGTTAACAGTTAATGAATCATGAGAGAAACTAATCAACACATGATGTTGAGCTAGCAGCTATTGTCCATGCCTTACTCTACTGGAGACACTATCTGACAGGTGAGCACTTTTTGGTGCACACAGAACACATGATCCTAGATTATATCTTTATGAAATATAACTTAAATCTAAAATAGTGAAGATGGGTTGAATACCTCCATCCTTCGATTTTGAGTTTTCCTATACACATGAAAAGGGTAATGTAGTAGCTAATTCCCTGAGTCAGAAAACTAAGGAATATGTTGTTCAAGAATCCATTGATGAATGAAAATTGATAGACCTATTTTTTGAGATAAACTATAGTTTCTTGAGATATTTGATCAATATTCTCTTACAATATTGGTAGTTACCTCTTCCATCCTTGATAGGGTGAAGAGCAGACAATTCTCAAATCTTAAAGGCTTGGTTCTCTAGAAGAGTATTTCTAGTGATAAACTACCTCCAAAATGGTCTATTGATGGAGAAGAAATCCTATGTATACATGAGAGTGTTTGAGTTCCTATAGATATGATAGAGGAACTGATGTGAAAATACCACACTTCTCAGTGTGCAGTTTATCCAGGCATATCCATGATGTATTAAGATATGTGATTCCAATTTTGGTGGCTTGAGATGAAATGTTAGATAGTAGTTTTTATCACTAGGTTTTACACCTTTTAGTAGGTGAAGGTAGATAACTAGAAGACCATAGACTTGTAACAACCATTTCCAATCCCATAGTGGAAATAAGAAGATTTTTTTATGGATTTTTAGTTGGCTTACCAAGGTATCCACAAGGCAGCGATGTAGTTTGGGTAGTCATGGATCGAATGAAGAATTTATCCCACTTTATTCCAATACAAGATAATTTCTTAGCTGATTAGTAGGGAAGACTGTATGTCCATGAGGTTATACAACTTCACGTGGTCCATCATACTATCATTTTAGATAGGGATTCTTAGTTGATGTCTAGGTTTTGGTAGGGGTCATAGAGAGATATGGGTACATAGGTTTTTATGATCAAAAATTTTCATCCTTATACCAATATCTAATTAGAATGAATGATATTAGTGTTAGAGGATATGCTATGAGCACGCTTCCTTGATTTTTTTAGTTATCGGGAGAAGTATATGCCACTGATCATTTTTTCCTAAAAAATAGCTTTTAGGTGAAAATTTAGATTGATCTGTATTAGGCCTTATATGATAGGCCATTATATTCACCCCTATGATAGTTATATGCAAGAGAGATAGTGCTACTAGTTTTTTATCTCATTCAGGAGACTTCAGAGATGGTTCAAATGATCAAAAATAATATTTCTACTACTTAGTATATAGAGAAATATTATTCCAATAACCATCAACGACCTCTATAGTTTGTGGTTGGGGATCATGTTTTCCTACAGGTATCACCCAATATTGGTCATAGATTGATACATAGGCAAGAGAAGTTATTGCCTCATTATATTAGGACGTTTGAGATTCTAGATAGAGTCGAGTTGGTAGAATAATGATTTAAATTACCTCATAGGTACTATTCCATGCATAAAATCTTCTAGGTATCACAACATTTCTATTATCATGCCGATCCATCTTATACTTTTGATCCCAAGTAGGTTGAGTTATATGATTATGCTTCATTAGAGAAGTATCCTATACACATTGTTGAACGAAGCATAAAGAATATCCAAGGCAAGTCTATCCCTTTGGTATGATTGCTATGGCAGCATGGTCATGTCTAGGATGAGACTGGGGAGTGGTAGGCTGACACATGTGCTCAGTGGATGGAGTTTCTCTCAGAGATCATTTTTCTGCCCTTGGAAGGTGAACCTAGGTTTGAGTTACCTTAAGGGGGAAAGACTATAAGAACCTAGTTTTTATATGAGGTAAAAATCCTTTAAATTTTGGTATAATTATTTATTTTTGATATTTTATAGATTCCAAATGAGGTCACAAAGGTTTTGGGGTTTTCTGGGGCTTGTTCAGATCACGAAACCCCAACTGGTGGAAGAAACCACTAGGCTGCATAGTTAGTAGAAACCATGTATCCCAGCTTACATGGTCTCTCCTAATTGTGTGGGGGAATTTTATAGGGGAGCATGAGGCTGCATGATTTGAGGAATTTATGCAGCCAACGGTGAATTACTATGTGGATGGTCTACAATTTTTAACAGATCTATGTATCATAGTTGGTGCACAATTAATCAAACTACGTACATGAATCTGTGAGCCCCCCCTCAAACAACGGGAGGTGAAAGGTTTGTCCAACCATGAAACCAAACTGTGTGAACCAATATTTTTTTGGTTAAAATTATGATTTCATCCTTAAAAATCTAATAACCCAACCCCTATTTCTCTTTTACTCCTCTAGCAGACAAGAGACCTTCATTTCTCCTAATGAATCTCTCAAAATCTCCTTTTCACAGCTTTTGATCTTGTTTCATCACACAAACTCTGATTTGATCTCCATTCATCTCATTGGATATAAATTAGTATGTTATATAATACTCAGGCTCAATTCATCATTTTACTTCCTCTAAACAACACTAGTTTGATGTAGGATTATATGCCCTATTTTTAGGCATTGATCTATTCTTCAATTTTCTTCTGATTCAAGAAAAACTAAGGGCTGATACTAGATGAGGAGAGTGCTAATGGCATAAGGTATATGGTTTACGACTCATTCCTAGAAGCCTTTCCATTTAATAAATTTTTATCATTATTCGTATGCTGATTTCACTGGGTGTTGCCCATTTAATTTATATTCCATGCTTATAATCATAATGCTCATATTCTAAGGACTTGTTTATAGTTGTTCCTTATGTTGATAGATATTATAACCTCAACTCCATCCACCCCAAGTAGGGTGATCCATTATTTATGACTTTAATGGTTTTTTATGAATCTCTGCAACAACATTCAGGTGTGATATTACTTAAGACTAATAAGGTAATTTTTCTTATATAATTAATGGTTCTTTAATTTCTAAATGGATGGAACATGTATAGTTTCTTCTCGACCCTTCTAAGATAAGTGTCCTAATCAATTAATTAACCTTTCAATTTTTAAATTGAAAGTATATTTATATATATATATCACTTTGCCTAGTTAATTATAATTTAATTTCATTTGGTTTCATGTCCTTAGCTTTCCTCATCATGATTATGAAAGGTAAATGAATGAACCTAGTAATTGAATATGTAATTAAAGTCATAAACAATTTTATTTCCCATCTAGCCTTGTCACCTAGTATTAAATGAAATGGAATAAACCTTATAAATTTTTAAATGGAATGAGTATTACATGTTTTAAATTAAATAATGAATTATGTATAAGGTTCCTATTGCATATAGACCTTTTTATCTTTATAGGATTGTTCATTCTTGATCCATCCTTAGATTATCAAGGGAATTCCTTGAATAATCAGCAAAAACCATTATAATTTAAGGAGATAATTTCTAAGGGATATACCCACCTTGGAACATGGTCCTTGTCTACTAAAGTATACCTTACATGATGATGTAGGATCCCTTCCCTATCCCCCAGATATTAGGATTCCACAAATACACTACTTGGATCCATCTTGATGTTTTTAGACATGTGGATCCATGGATTATTCCCATTAGGCCTAGTCATGATTAGCCTGTGATTACCTTGGACGAGATCCTTGGACTTGGTTAGAATATATTATAGTGGGATGCCTTGGGTGATACTCCTTGGATTACACTCAGACCCTTTAGCTAGAATACATGTTATTACTGAGTTGGATCAACCCCTGAGGTCAAGGATGCCTTGGTTATTACCTTGGATCCTATTTCATTATTTTCATAATTATACGATTACTCAGTTACACCTTGGATCCTCCCACTTTATCTTTCTTATTTACAATATGGTTAAAACTTATTATAAACTATAACATAATTAATTAATTGATTACATGTTCAGACAATAGATAAGACTGAAGCAGGTGTTGGGGTGTTAAATTACTATACTATCTTTACTTTTATATATAACTGCACTCCATTTTAGTTTATATTCACAGACTAGATCATATAGACACAATTGGTGGTAGCCTACTGAGATTTATCTCACACCCTATCTCGGATGCCAATGGTACCATGGCAGATTACATGCATGCAGGTATTAATAAGGGGAAGCATCCCGACTTGGAAACTTGACTTACTTGCTTGCTTTAGAATAGATATTTGTAGTAAATGGATGGTCTAGTGATTGAGATAATGGATATTTTTTTTCTTATTTTTGATTATTTTGTATAAAAATTATTTTCTTCTTCCATGTATACCTGTTTTATAATTTTTTAGAAACATGAAATTTATCATCAACATTTTATATATGATTCAGTTTCTAGATTTTGTGTATTATTATCCATTGCTTGAGTTGTTTATCATTTATGTATGCTTCTATTGAGTTATTTATTATTATTATTATTTTTCAATTTATCTATTTTTTATATCCACTATGATCCACTCTAACATGAGGTCATAATCTCCCCATGAACACACCCTAGGCCCTTGATGCTAGTTGACATTTTTTGGCGTATGGGAAACTAAGCTTGAGGCCATGTGGCCCACTACCTCGGGACACCTTTTAGTATCACCTAGGTTAGTAAGTCACAGTATCATTTCATAAGTAATTTTATAACCTACTTATAGACTTGGTATATGTTGGAATTGGTTGTAGGAAACCATTGTTACATTCATCATATAAGAATTGATTGTGGTTTCTATATCCTTCTTGAGTCATCTCCCTACCTATAATCTTTTACCATGGTATATGTTTCTATTTCTAGATACCTCCATGATGGATTCTAGTTAGGGATCCATAACAATATCATGATAATAGATTTTATATAGGGTCTTGTATAGGTGGCAGTATAATCGATTGGTTTTCCAATATTACCACCACCAGTTGAGAAGCTTGTTTCAATAATAGTATCTAATAAGGATGTGTGCTAAATGAGTGAACTATATGAATTTCATAGATAGATACCCCTCAAGTTTTGAGGTCAGGTAGTCCCCTAGTAAATTTAGTTTTTTATCAAGGTTGTTGTGTGAGTTTTTCACTTTGTTAGGACAAATCCAAACCATATTGTTGTCTTAGTGGCAAGCCTTATTTATGGATCTATAGGGATATGGTGGTGTCTGTTGATTATGAAATATGATGAAGTAACTATTTATTGGATATAGATTTAGTTTCTTTTTAGAGAGGAGTTTTATAAGTCTACTTTATAAGAAGTGAACATCTATGAGATTTTGGAGCTTTAACAAGGCATCATGATCATGGAAGAGTATTTGTCGAGGTTCACTAACTTCTTACGATACTCCATGGATATGGTTTGAGACGAATTCTTCTAAGCAAAAAACTTTGTGAATAAAATTAATAAATATATCTGATCTAGTGTGATACTTATTTTCATTCCTAATTATGATGGAGTGCTCGAGTGAGCTTTGGTAGTTGAGAGATTCTTAGTGGATCAGTCACCAAAAATTGGTGTAGTTAGTGGGTCCCTTGGAGATAATACTTCAGAGGTTGGTAGCTGGAATCAAACATAGATATATAAGCATTATAATAATTTTGATAATTGTATTATGATATAGGGTTTTTAGTTTAGGGATCTCAGGATGGTTATATTCAGATGAGGTAGAGATGGTGCTACTCTTATAATGACCGATGACATCTCATGCAGGATTATCCAATCCTCTATATATATAATAGAGAGACAGTTGATTGGAAAACTATGAAGAGACATTAGAAAATTTATGGAGTTTATTAGGGTGAAAAACATGGTATAGAAGCTGGGAGTGAATAAGGAGGTGTCCAATGATTTGATATATTGTCACTATGGCCCTCAGGTGGTCCAAACCAGGCTCAGAGAGCTGGTGGCCATAGAAGAAGACGGTTGCATGTAGTGAGGTCCTATAAACTAGAGTCCACATATATTATTAGAGGTAAAATATGTGTCTTATCTAATTTAGTTATATCATTGATATATATATATATACACTCTTTCCTTCCCAATTCCTTGGTTTGAGATCTAGAGATTCCGGTTGAGCCATTGGATCAACCCTTGTGCTTGGCGACTCCCACCAGAGGGGATTCATTAGTCACAAAATTCATCTGAAAGTGTGACCTGACTCTTGGAGGATAGAGATTACTTTGGGATATTTTTTTTATTAGTGATTAGGCCCTATGATTTTATACTAGTTATGTATTTTCTATCCACATTTCATGCCTAGATTGACTATTTCTGGAAGAGGATAGGGGTTTTCTTCCTTGATGGTATGATATTTTTCTTAATTGGTGAGAAAGAAACCCAAAAATAATAGGATAGGATCATACATAAGAGGATACAACTGATTAATAATCATTTGGATAGTATCATCATTGTAATAATAGATTCTATGGGATTTCAGATTCCTACAGTGATGATAGAGTATGAGGACATCTTCTTTGAGGACGTGTCAGGATTACCTCTCCACTGTGAGATTGAATTCTATAAATAATTTCACCCAAGGAATAACCATCTACTTATGCTAGTATATCAGATGAATCTTATAGAGCTTTGTGAGATTAAGGTATAGTATTAGGAGTCGAAGATGGAGGTATTTATCAAAACTAGTGTGTCACACTATGAAACCCTAGTTTTGTTAATTAAAAAGGTTGACATGTGCTTGTGGTTATATATGGATTAATTTATCTTGAACTATGTGAATTTCAAGAATAATTTTACACTATTAAGAATCAACAACCTCTTCAACCAGTTTAAATCCGTGAGATTGTTCTTGAAATGTGACCTTAGTCCAGGCTTTTACCATCTCTGAGTTTGGGATGGGGATATACCAAAGACAACATTCCAATGTCTCTAAGGTCACTATGCACACATGGTGATTCTATTTGGTGTGATTAATGACACATAAGTGTTTATGGTACTCATGAACTGAATCTTTCATACTTTATTATATCATTTCATGGTAGTCTTCATCAATGACATCCTAGTGTACTCAATATCTGAGGAGGAGCACACAAGACAGTTGAGGATGGATCTAATCACACTCCAAGAGCAACATATTTATGGGAATATTTCAAAGTGTTAGTTATGGATTCTAGAGGTCCAATTCCTAATAAATTTCTTATGAAAAGTAGTATTAGTAGTAGAACCATCCATGTTTGAGGAAGTGTTATCTTGGGATCCACCGAAGAGAGTGTCTGAGGTGTAGATATTCCTTGGGTTGATAGGATACTATTAAATATTAATGCCTAATTTATTTATGATATTGGTATCCTTGAATAATTTAACCTAGAAGGGATAGCCTTTCATGTGGACCGATAGGTTCCATCAATATTTTCAGAAGTTTCAATAGTGTTTGACAAGTAACCCCATCTTGATATTTTTTTAAGGAGGGTGTTGAGTTCACAGTGTTTTTTAATGCCTCTAAAACCAGGCTTGGATATGTTATGATGTATAGGTAGGTGGTGATAGAAAATTAGTCCCAGCATTTGAGATCACATGAGAATAACTACATGAACCACAATCTTGAGTTGGCAATAATGGTCTTCACCCTGAAGTTGTGGAGACACTACCTTATGGGTGAGGGGATTATCATCTATTCTGACCACAAGAGTATCAAGTATATATTTTCATAGAAATATTTCAATTTGAGGTAGAGGTAGTGGCTAGAGTTCCTCTAAGATTATGAATTTGAGATAGTACATATTCTTAGTAATGGGAATGTGGTGGGAGATTCTCTCAGTAAGAGATATTTTTTCACATTTTTTGAGTAAGGTGTTAGAGAAGCTAGATGCACTATAGTTTTACTTAGTAAATAAGGATGGTAAAACTTACCTATAGTAAATTGATGTTACCCTAATACTTCTATATAATATTATGGAGGCCCAACTTGGAGATACCATATATGAGACCTTGTGTATTCAGATATACACTAGACATTCTCTTAATGGATTTTCTGAAGGTGTGGAGCATGCTATCCTCTTCAGAGGGAGGACTATGCTACCAGTGATATTGTGTGAGGAGGTACTGAGGGAGTTTTTTAACCCCCCTTATAAGTGCATATAAGCATGAAAAAAATGTACAATGACCTTTGATTCCAATTATAGAGTCCAAGGATAAAGAGAAATGTAGCTAAGTTTGTCTCATGATGCCTCACTTGTTAGTAGGTAAAGGATAAACACCAGGTTCCAGTGGGTTTGGATCAACCCCTTGAAGTTCTAGAGTGGAAGTGGGATGGTATCTCTATGTACATTGTGATAAGAATTTCACAATCATCTTTAAGGAATGATTCCATATGGGTGATCATAGATTGACTCACCAAGTCTCCATACTTCATAGTTATTAGAGAGTAGAGTTTAGAAGAGAGATTATGATTCCTTTATGTGAAAGTGATATTTTGGATTTATAGAGTTTCCTTGATTATCATTTAAGCCTATAATTCTCACTTCATGTCACGATTATGGAATGGATTGTAGGAGGCCTTTGGGACTCAATTGTGTTTGAGCATGATGTTTCAACCCCATAATGACACCCAAATAGTATGGACCATTCAGTTTTTTGAGTTTGTGTTTAACAAAAGTTATCATTCCACTATTGGTATAGAACCATTCACGTCCTTGTATAGGAGATCTTGTAGATAACCACTATTCTAGAATAATTCAATGGAGTTATAACTTATGATCATAGAGTTGGTGCGTGTAATGATTGAGAAATTGAAGGTCATCTAAGAGCATATGAGGACTACCTAGATCCATCAAAAGTCTTATGAAGACCAAAGATAGAGGCCTTTTGAGTTTGATGAGGGTGACCTTGTGTTATTGAAGGTATTTACTCGATGAGTATTGTGTATATTTTTCTAAGGTTTCAAGTTATATATGAGATTCAATATCCCTTTCTAGATACTTCTAGGGTTAGTGAGGTGGCATACTACTTATCCTTACTACCATAGTTAGACTGGGTATACAATGTATTCCACATGTCATAGCTAAGGAGGTATGTTCATGACCTGTCACATGTTATCAATTGGGTAAAGATAAACATCAAGGATGGAACTACCTTTATAGAGTACTCGGTAGAGATTGAGGATCAGTAGCATAATATCCTTCATGGGAAATCGATTCTCTTTGTGTGTGTCTAGTGGCAGTAAGGGAATCTTTTGGAGAGTACATGGTATTGGGAGAACCATATTTAATATTATAACCCTCATAATTTTGATTTGAAATTTTACTTTTTAGAATGAAAATAATTAAGTTGGAGAGAATTTAATGGCTATTTTTTTCCTTTCAAGACTTTAATATATTATAAAGATTATTTTTGAATCCACGTACGGAGTCAGTGTGAGATTCCAAGGCCCGGGGAGGCTCAATATTGATATAATAAAAATATTAAATATATTATATCACATGCACATAGTTTTTATTAAATAATGGAATAAATCCTAAATGGTTTCTTAGATGGGAAATATGAGGCTACCATTAAATCTAGAATGTGGATTTTACCTTAGGCATGACATAATCTTTGTTGGTGTTGAGTTTTTTGTTAAAGAGCATCCACAAGAGGATAATGTATAAATAAATAAATTAAATAATTTATTTTTCCATTTAATAGACATGACCTAATATCCCTTTATAAAATATCAATTACATCCAAACCCTAGAGTTAGCTACATAACCCTAGTGTTCTTGAGAGGTTTATAGAGGAGATTTTGGCAGATGAAAATGGGATATAGGATCATAGATTGATTTTCCAAGGATTCTTATTTACTAAAAGAGTTCATGGATATTGCTAATGATAATTACATGGAACCTTTCTTCATTAGTGGTCGATATAAATATGAGGCATGGAATTGTTTTTTGTATTTAATACCCATATCCTTTATCATTTTTAAACATGAATAAATCATTCTATAATTTGATTCATGGGTCAACCCCTAATTTTTTGGTTTTTAATTCTTTACTTAATACTTGATTATTTTTATTTATTCATTTTTATAATATAAATGGATTGATTCTAACTCAAACAATGGCTTAGCTTCATCCCTCTTGTTGTGTTTTGTGCATTTTTCCCACTGTTATTCACACGTTCATTGTCGGAACCCCCTTTGTGGTCCTTTGTTTGAAAAATAATTGGTGAGAGATCATTATAAAATAATTATTTGGAACAATGAATCATTGTCATGTGTTTGGGTTTCAGATCGATGTTTCCATCAAGGTTTTATGATGATGATAGATGATTCAGTGATGGATTAGAGGAGGCCATTTTGGGGATTGAAATTTTTGTGATGCAGAGAAATAATAGAAAATTACCAAGTGGATTGGGGGGCAAGAATCCGGTCACTGGTGATAGACAGGCTTAGTTAAGACCATATCCATGTTTATTGGTGTATTTAGTTCCAATATCTATGGAGGTAGTGGAACAAGTGGAACCGTGTGAGAACCAGCATGTTCTGAAAAAATATAACATACACAACACATAGTTTAAAGAACAGATACTGTGTAGTCCCATAGTTTTGGTGGATAGTGTTATAGGAAAATTAAATATTACACACTATTTGGGACCCACCACATTCCATGTGACCTATGACTCACAAAATAACGTGTAACCTAGGGGTAAACGGGCACAACCATGACCATGAACATGGGAATAGACATGACTGGGCACATGGGATCGGCTAAAGTACATGAACATGACCCGGTACTTAGATATGGCCAGGTACTTGGGCATGAATAGGTGAAAAAACATGACCAGTGTATATGGGAACAACCTAAGTACATCGGTATAGGCTCAGAGTACATGGTCGTATGTTAGAAGAAACTTGTAGACCCGATCCTACAAAGACATTATGTGAACTCCTTGTACATGACATGTACTTATTTTAAGGAAAGTTGAGGCACTTATTCTCTTCATTATAGATAAATATCAGTAGGGTGTGTTCCCTCATTCCATACCTCTGAGGGTTCTATGAGGCATCATGTTCTGAGCATAGGATGTGATCCCCTCTTTAGGATTATTCTTCATTAGAGTTATGGAATCCCTCCTTATAGCCTGAAGTACAATCCTCTGTCATTATTTCTTCTCCCCTAAATGTAGTTCTCGGAACCACCATGACCAACATACACAGAAGTATGATCCCCTACTTAGTAGGTAATTATAGATAGGTTCAAGTATACCCCACAAGACCTGGACAAGATCCCCAATCTATGTCGTAAGATCTTTAAAGTTCTAATATGTACTTCTTGGAAAGACTCAATGAGAACGACCTCTTAGCTGAGCACCATCAGTGTTATTAGACTCCAAGAGAGAGTTATCCTAGATGAGTGTTACCTTGAAGAATTGATCACGATCCTTTGATAGAATTATATTTGTTGGTTTACATTGAGACTTAGTGTCTAACTTGGGTATATTTGGGTTTTATGTTATCACTATGTCTCATATTCTGATTGATATATCTTTGTGATAATTATCTTATCTCACTCTCTCTTGATGATTTATGTTTTTGGATTTTGGGGTGTCCTACTAAGTATTTTTATACTCACCGCTGCATGGGAACTTCCCGCACATGTCATGTATACCATAGATGATAAGCCTTACGATGGAGTCTTAGGTAGACTAGGAATAGATAGAGAATATTTGAGATAGATAGATTATATTTAGTTTTAGGAATTTAATTTTAAATTAGTCCCCTCTTAGAAGTTGGACTCTTTTTAAAGCTTTGGTGGGAATTTATTTGGCCCATTATAGTTTACCATTCTTTTTTATACTCTGATTTTGGGTTATAGATGTATGAATGCATTGTGATGTCAATTTTATTTTATCTTTTTTCATTTTATTTGCTGTTGGATATGTGTACATGCATATAGGTACCATAGGATAAGTCCTATCACGTGTGTGATATGCCTACTTGGTGCTTATCACAACCCCTGACCTATTGGAGGTAGGCTTGGGGTGTCACACTCAACTTACTACTAGCCAGGTGGCCCCTAGTATTTTATGCCATGACACTTATTTTCTTCTATTTGTAAAATAAAAATATTGTGCGACTCTAATCCATTTTATTTCCATTCTCTCTTACCTTCAATTCCCTCTAGATTATTGTTTTTTGATAGAATATCTATTCATCCATAGAGTTGGAATACATAGATCAAGGATAAATTAAGATCTATTATTTTTCATTATATTTATTCTATTTTATTGGTGTTTGATTATATAAAATTCATTTAATCTATTTTTTTAAATGAATTTATGATAATATATCAGATATCAAATGTTATTTATTATCCAAGAGGCTTCATTTGGGCCTTATATAAGTGAACTGAAACCTCTCCTATGTTTGAATCCCTATTTCATTTAAAAATGCGTGTGTAAATAATGGAAACTAGAAACAAATTACCTAAATGAATGTGTAATGTATTTTATTAAAATAAAATATATGAGCTAATATATTTATAATGATGATTTTTCACAAGTTAAATTGAATTTTTATTGCATATAATATTGAGGTGGTTAATGTTATCTTCTATTTAATGGATAAATAATCACTGTTAACCCATGAATTATTTGTTTAATAGTGAATAAGGAAAATTATTAAATAAGTCATCTTTTGATTGAAATGATTTATTTTGTGGTTTGATAAAATGTGATATTTCTTATTTTGTATCTTGATTATGATATGTGTTATGTTATCATTAAATGAAGGAATTTCATGAGCTAAATTGATATATAAAACTACTGATAGATACATTAGATTGAATATGGGGTATCTCTATCTTTTATGTTATTTCATGGATGAGAATAGGATTTCCATAAGCTATGTTATTATATGGATAGTGATGAATATGTTTACTATGTTATTCCATGAACATGATGTGATTCCATGAGTTATGTTATACTTTGGATTTGGTATTTCCACCAGCTATGTTATGATATGGACACGAGTTAGTTATATGATACTACCTATCATTTCTATATTCCAACAAAGGTCAAAAGAAGTTAGAAAAATCATCGTGGTGGCCTAGTATTCTTTGAATTTTAATTAATGAAATCATGTACATATAATATTTTATAATTGAACATATTACTCAATATTTCACAAGAAATGTTTAGATTTATTTGGTTCAATCCCACTAATTTATAGTTACACCTTATGCATACACATATAGTGTATATTCATACTAAGTAAGGGAATGGGACATGTTATAGATGGATGATTCATGATAGTTAATAGATATATAAAGACTGAGTAATGAGGAGAGTTTAAGACTACTTTTAGGAGATCTCTCATCTTCATATCATATAACTATTTTAGTTTATTTTTTTTATTTTTTATTAATGATACACTTTGGACTTGTGTTACTTGACTACTTGACTTAAGAAACATATTTTAGGTTTGGTACATTCTTTGGTTATAAGTGTTTCATTTATTTCTATCATGTAGATTCATTATTATTATTATTGTTTTTTTTCATATTATTTTATTATAGTGTAAATCATCCCCCAATGACTATAATATACCCTTGATATATATGTTCTTACAAGCGACTATGATTTTTTTTAAGAATTGAATGAGAAAGGTTTTAGTTAATTATACTAGAAACATGAACTAACAGCACCACCACACCTTGGTGGTTTAAATTATGTCATGGTCCATTCTAGGACATACCACTATTGTATATACTAATACTGTTTCAACATATCCCAATATTTTATAATTTTTATGTGTTCAAAAAATAATCATTTTTTTACTAATAAGTTTATCTTAAGTTATTTCTAGTTAATAATTTATATTTACTTGAGTAGTACGTTTTTTAAAAGTCTTTTATTTAAAATATATTTTACTCAAGAGTTTGAATAATTTTCATAAAGGGGTTTATCTTTCACTGTTTTCTAGTGTGAATAATTTCTACTAAGTTATTTATCTCACATGACAAGGAAATTATCTTATGGTCACTGGACATCAATTTCACCAATGGTCTATATCTTATGGGTTGAAAAGTTGTCTCGAGATATAAGTCATTATTTGAAAAAGGAATTTATTTTATGGGGGTATCCATAAATAAATTATCTCTCTACATAAGTAAATTATCTTATGGATAAATAAATTTATCTTATGAGGGGAATAAGTGAATAAATTATTCTACAAATCCAGAAAGACATGTACAAATATTTTGTAAGTAAATTATTCTATGATCTTAGGAAGTCAAAGTACTAATTTTTTTAGAAAATTTATTTTTCATATGGGATTTAGAATCATTATCTACATTACTAATTTTTTTTATAGATGCTCTATTTACCCTATGGTGGAAGAATTATCCAATATAATAAATTTTAGAAAACCTTTTTTCTTACTATGATGGAATTATCATACGAAGAGTTAAGATATCACTTCAAGATCAGTAATTTTTTAGAAATGAATTTGTTTCTAAGGAGAATAATAATTCATTTAGATCAGTAATGTAATTAATTCTAAGGAATTAAAATGTATTTTTTCAAGTTATAAGTCATGTAAAGCTAAATATTATTTTCAATATTTAATTTCTATTTTGATAATTGTATTCCCATTGTAGTATTTCAAGAAAACTCCACTGTTAATTTTATTTTTTAGGAAATAGATATGTCTAAATGAAGAAAGTCCAATTTAAATAAATCACCCATTTACAAGAATATATATACTTCCTAGGAAGACCATAACTTCTCTCAAAACCTACATCTGTGCTTTTTTTTTGAGAAGAAGGTAACACACAAGATCAGATCCTATCTTTTTAGAGTATTTTATTCACTCCATAATTGACATATATATAAAATATCTTGAATTAAAAAATAAGTGTGATGAAATTACTATAGAATCTAATATTCACATTGAATAACAAAATGAACTCATAACCTATTTTATCATGATTATCTTTGATATATTCTTATATAAATATTGAATTCTATTGATAAGTTTCAAATATTATACTATAGTAGAAGAATATTATGGAGTTAAACTTTGAAGTTATATTATTTCTATAGAATAATTCTTTAGCAACTGTCAGTTATTTCTTGCAACTATACACTGAAGATGTTATATTTTCTAAAAATCATTTATTTTTGTTGTAAGTGAATACTTTATGCACTGAGTGTGGTTGGAGGATATGTATAACACTTGTAAATATATGATCATTAAAATATCCTGAGCATTATAATAAGTGATATTTGCATGAAATTATCTATGAAACCCATAGGAAAAGGGATGGTATTGTAAAAAAAACTAATCTCACCAAGAGAGTGTTTGTGGAGTGAACTGAGGGATCTTTTACCCTAAAACACTATAAATTTTCTATATCTTGGTTATTTTATTTGGTTTTTTATTTCCATTTCTTATCTCATTGAGAAATATGATAAAATTTTCAAATAGTTTTTGAGGGGGTGGTTTTAATTTGGTGGAATTTTCAAGAATTCAGTTTACTCCCCCTCTTGAGTATTTTTACAATACTATGAGACAAAAATTAGTATCATAAAAAGTGACTTTTGCGTTCATAACTTTACCATTTAAAGTATTAAGATCAATTTCCAAATTTTTAAAAATTTATTACATTGAAGAAAGAATGTATATGGGAAGATAAACCTATTTTAGTGTAGAAATATTTAAAATTTGGAAGGAAAAAATGATTATTTTCTTGAATAACCTAGGTCTAATAGTCCATCTGAAAGCTATCAAACATTCAAAAATTCCTATAGATGAACCAAAATTTTGGTTTTCTATACATGAAGTAGAATAAAATTTATATTTGAGATCAATAAGTATTATTATTTGTGTTCTTAGACTAGATGAGTTCAATTGAGTCTCAAAATTTCCTACTTCAAATGATATGTGAAAAACTATAGTGTTAACTCATAGAGGAATCAAAAATTTCAAACAACTAAGGTACAACATTACTAAGATTAAAATTTTCACTTTTAGAATGATAGATATTGAATATATAATTCAAATAAATGGTAGATTCACTATGATTATCAATGATTTTGTTGCCTTGGGAACTCTTATTCCTGAATCAAATAAATCATTGAAAGAACTCAAAGTTTTACCCTTGAAATGGAGTGGAATATATACTGTCATCAGACAATCCACACTTGTAAAGGATTTATGGATAAACGATCTGATTAAAACTCTCATGATGTATAAAGAATATATGAAATAATTAGTTAATGATCACATGATTATCAAGAATTAAAATAATTATTTAAAAATATCTACTTAAATGAATGATAGGAAACTCAAATAAAAATTATTATCTGACTCATCTAATAAAGAAGAATCAATATAATCATAATTTGATGAAGAACTTACTAATTTTTCAATAAAATTAAAAAATATTTATAATAAGAGAAAAGACATCAAGAATTATTTCAATATGTATAATAGATTCCATAAAAATACTAAGGAAGTAAGATTATATGAATGCCATAATCTTGGGTATATAAATCCTAATTTACCTCATTTGAAAGCTAAGAATAAATCAGAAAATAATTTCATAATAAAATATATTTATAAGAATAAGGACAAAAAGGAAAGGAAGGCCACACGAAGTGCTTCAGAGGACTCATGTGATAACTTTAAATTTGATTTAGAAGATAAACTATCAAATCAAAAAGAAAACATGTGATTTATGGTTAGAACTTAGGTATAATTTTATTGTTCTTTTAGTAGTGAATCAAAATATAAAAATAATAACTACACTTATGATGAATTAAATGATAATTTTTATATGTTATAAAATGATTATGAGTATATTAAAAATAATAACAGGTATTTAAATGAAAATTATAATGCTGTGCTAATTGAAAAATATGATCAATCAAAAAATATTCCAAAATTGAAATCTAGTTTTGAAAAATATGCTTCAAATTATATTGTATATGATAACAAAATAAAGTAATTAATGGATGAAGTAAAAAATATAAATTTTTTTGCAAGTGTATTTATTAAGGGGGAGTATTGGCTTAACCAAATACTTTGTATCAAAAATAATAATAAAGGTTAAGAATACATTAGCAGTAATGGAAAAATACCTAAGTATATAATAAGCGCTTTGTTCCCAGTTTTAATAATTAAACCTATATAATATTAATTATTTTTACTAGGGTATAAATGGTAATTATGCTAATGATTTTTATTTAAAATATCTTCATTTTTGTGGTGTAAATAAGGATTTGATATCTATAAAGTTATATAAAGTAAATTATGGAAAGTATAGATATATTTTGGGTTCCCAAATATTTAATAGATAATACTGATGGAACCATGAGAATTTAGGTACTAAAAAATATTCTTTTTTGATTTGTTTCTATAGGAAAAGAGCCATATGAAAAAAATGAAAAATGGTTTACAGAAAGAAGATGATAAAGAAACATGATTGGATAATTTTATAACTTATACTCATTAACTAAAATCGATGTAGTCTATGTCACATTTAGTGTTAATTACAAAGGAAATATTATTGAAACTGGATCTATTAGAGATCCATATTTAGTCATCATCAACAAAGTTATTTATATTGAAAGCTTAAAGAACAACCTAATATGTATTTATCAACTTGTGATGATGGATTTTATATTGATTTTTAAAAAAATTGTCATTCAAATTTTAAAGATAAATTGTTTAAATTTAAAGCATATATAAATGAGAATGTTTAAACTCTATATATTCATTCAATTCATCAAAAAATTTAAATTGTTTGAATGATAACATTAGTGAATCCTGATTTTGGAATATAAGGCTTAGACATTGTACTTTTTAATCATTGAGAAAATTTCTAAGGAAAATTTTATTTTATATTTACATCAACTTAAATTGGAAAAAATCAATGTGATGTGCCTGATGGTAAAGAAACACAAGTCATCAGTCAAACTAATTAAAGTGGTTGCAACTTCTAAACTATTAAAACTTATTCACTTGGATTTTTTGGTCCCTCTAGAACTATAATCCTAGGTGGAAAATAATTTTTTTACTTTTTGGTTGACACTAATGAAAAAATGAACTATACCCACGATTCAAAACCGTAGGTATATCCCCCAAAACCATGGGTATAGCCTATACCCATAGTTTTGGGAACCATGGAAAAATGAGGTGTCAATATAGATCCATGGCCTATACCCACAGTTTTCCAAACTATAGGTATAGATTTTTTCCACCGTATCATAGCCTTATACCTACAGTTTAAAAACCATGGGTATAATTTTCTTTACAAAAAATCATGCTACCCCATGGGTTTCAATCCTGCAACCTGCTCCTCCAACACCCATCATCTCACCACTCAACTTGTTTAACTTACATTCAGACACACACACACACACACACACACACACAGATATATATATATATATATATGCAGACACACACATAGATATATATATATATATATATATATAGATACATCTACTTAATATATTAATATGAACCATCCGTATTAAAATAAATCCGGCACTAAGTTTCAATACCATGACCTAATTTTCTAACACCCAGTGGCTAACCACTCCAGCTACTGGATTTATATTAATATATATCTATATTTAGTTAAATAAATTAATCTAAAGCATTGGTATTAGAAAAAATCAGGCTACAAGTTTCGAACCCACGACCTCCTCTACCAATAATCAGCGCCTTGCCAACCAAACTATGTAGTTTATGTATATATAAATCTATATTTAGCTAAATATATTAATCTAAACTGTGGGTATAGGAGGAAAAGCCGTTAGTATAGGGTTTTCCTACCCTAAATTTTTTTTTCTTGTGGATTTTTTTCTGCTTTCACACGAGAAACCTATACCCATGGTTTTCTCAAACCCTAGTTATAAGATTTTTTTCCTAGATCTATATCGACATTTTTCCTAGAGAACCGTTAGTATAGGTCTTAAACCAAGACCTATAACAATAATTTTGGGAAAACCGTGGGTATAGGGGGACCTATACCCATTGTTTTTCGAGAACCATGGGTATATGTTCGGACAAACCCCTATACCCATGCTTTTTTCCAAAACTGTGAGTAAAATGGATTTTTCTAGTAGTGTGATGAATTTTCAATATTTACATGGGTTTATTTATTAAGACTTAAGAGTTAATTATGTGCTATTTTTATTAACTTTTTTAAGTTAGTAAAAAATTAAAAGGATTCTAAATTTTTATATTTGAGAATAACCAAGGAGGAGAGTTTGAGGACCATGTATTCAATTAATTTTTCCCAAAACATGGAATTAAACCTACCTTATTTTCCCAATACACATCAATAAAATGGAGTTATTGAAAGAAGGAGTTGGAACTTTCAAGAAATTTCAAGAACAATGTTATGTAAATATAGAATTCCCACTAATTTTTGGGATAAAGCTGTTAAAAAAACATTCTATGTCATAAAAATAGTTCTTATAAGGTCTATTTTGAAGAAAACACCATATTAGTTATAGAATAACAGAAAACCACAGGTTGGATAAGTTTTTTTATGAAAAGTATATATATTGAACACTAAGGATAATCTTGGTAAGTATGATCCAAAGGATGATGAAGGAATATTCCTAGGTTATTCTACCACTTATAAAGATTATAGATTTCCCAATAAGAAATAAATTATTTTTGAAGAATCTATTAATGTTAAATTTGATGAAAGTGATCTCTTTAATCAGAAAAGGCTTTAATTAATGACCTAAGTGATTATTTATATAACATTATACTTGAAACACTTATTGATGATATACAGAATGATTATTTAGAACATGATCACGAAAAATACGTTCTTGAAAGGCCAGAAACCAATGAATGTAATGACCTATGTTGTTAAAGGTTGTAAATTCTCCAAGGAATTCAATTTTTTAGTTTGGTGGGAGGTTATTTTTGGGAATTGGGGATTTTATTGAGAATTTGAACATTTTGACATCCTTAAGAGGTGTTTTTAGAAGTAGTTTGAGGCCTAATTAGTGGTATAAGTGCTTGGGTGGACATCAGGGAAGGAATGGATTCTTTGGGAAATGAATTTTTAGCTGTTGCAACCGTTTACACCATGAAACATGGGTTTTATGCTATAAATGGGGCTGGTCAAGGGGTGTAATCCTATGCCTTAAGGATTTAATGGTGTAAAGCATAGTTAAAACCATTAATGAGGTTCATCCAAGGGAGGTTCCCTATAAATTAGTCCATTTAGGTCATAAATTCACCTGGTGAAAGGGGTTCATTGTATGAACCCCCTAATTCTTGTTGTAAATGGTTAATGAGTGTGTGTTTTAGATAGGGGTAGTTCTGTATTTTATTTATTTAGATAATTTCAAATTTAGGGGGTTTGGGGGTTAGGAGGAGTTTATTTCTTAGTCAATACCCCCTCACTTTCTCTCATTCTACCCCTTGATAGGGGATGATTCTAGGTGCATTCTAGTGGAGTTATTAGGTATTTTTATCTATATTTTCCTCCATCCTTCCTTTTGATAATGGTACTACAATTTTTTCTTGATTTTGGATTAGGGATTAGGGAAAATTCCATCATTTCATGGTGTAAATAGGTGAAATTGATGGCTCTTTCATGTACAGTGGTTAGAGGAGGACCTAAGATGATGTATGTATGCCAATACTCAATGTTCTATTGAAGGTAAATCATTCAGTGAATTAATTAATTTATTTTATTAAATTGGATGAAATTTTCTATTGAAATGGATATATAAATTGATGATTTATTTTGGATTAGTTTTGGGTTCATGTCAGGAGTGGACCACAAACTGCTGCTTGAAGTTTCGATAAGAGGATGATGCTTGATGAGTTTTTAAGAAATTATTATTATTTAGATAAATTTGAATAATTATTTATAATGTGTTATTATTAATTATTCATGACTTATGATGTGAGATAGGTTCTCATAAGCCTGGAGGAGGATCAATGGTCTTGAACAAGGCTTGATAGAGCTTGGTGATGGGTTAACTCCATGTTCTTGGTAGATATCCCCTATAATACACTTTCATATGCATGTCTATTTATGAACACACATGACTTTATAATTTCATGGTTTGAGTATAAGTAATAATGATTGATTTAATCCCTATATGATATTATTGGGTGGTATGGATCCTCCTAGTATGAGACCATGTGCTCCTTAGCACCATAGGTAAATTGGTATTTCCAGACAACTATGTTACTATGGGGAGATGGTGTTTGTTGAGTTAATGTGAGGCCTCAAATAGGAATCATGGTATTTATAGTGATATGGGATAACCTAGGTTGGTTTCCTAGGACTAGTGGGAAAGAAAAAGGGGATTGAGGTGTAGTAAAAATGGGTGAGATGAATTTAAATCTTGTGAGTGGTAAATAACTCCCTATTGAGTTCAGAGAAGAGTCTTGGGTAGGTGGAGAGTGGAAGGATGGGGGATCTCCCTTAAGTGATGTGTGATGAGACCCATGTATGGTTGTGAATTGGAATTGGGATACTAAGTGAGTTATTTGGATGAGAATTGGACCCTTCCTATTGAGGTTAGGATAAAGTAAAGATAAGTTTCCTAGGATGGTACCTTGGTAGTAATCCCAATATATTATGGAGTTTTATGAGGTTAGAATAGACAATGAGGTCTGGGTCGGGATGAGCCTTTGGGTAGTGGTGTTACCATGGGGTGATGTTATTGAGATGGTATTGATGAGAAGATACCATGATGAGTATAGAGGAAAAAGTGCGTGCCTCAATGTGTGGGGTGATATGTACTTAATTTAGGGGCTAGGAATTGAGATACTAATGCCTTGGGATCAACTGCTAAGCTATATGATGGGTTGTGAGCCCTAATTGTGATGCACATGTTTCTACTTGGCGACAGACTCCCCTGTAGGATAAAATCCTAAGGTTTAACCCTTCTTAGAGTGATAAGGCTTGGTTTATGGTGATTGAACTTACATAGAGTAGTCCTGGGTCATGGAATGTGCATTTATTACGATTGGGTTATGTGATAGACCTTTTTGTGAGTGTCTTGGGTCGTGTGTTGGACCTTGTCCTGAGTGGTTTGAATCGAGGACCATGCGTGAATGGCTAGAGCATGGTATGATGAACGACACATATTAGTGACATTTACATGAGTAATATAGGGTTTTGGAAGTGAAATAATCTGAACGATATGTCTTGGTTATGGGATTACATGAGGTTTAATCGATGGACCTTACGTTGAGTGATAAGGCATGTGATCGATATGTGGATGAATGATCAAAAACTATTCCTTAGGGTCATGGGTCCATGTTTTGGTTAATTCCCTACCCCAAGTCTTTGGGTATGAGTTAGTATTAGAAATAGTGGAATGTGGAAATTATGCTATTTTGAAATGGCATTGAAGTAGGTATAGTCAGACACAATGGTGTCCTGGTTAGTAAATAGTGTCCTGATAGGTGTGTGTACCTCATCGAGTGTTGTGGTTCCTAGTTATCACATTAGAACTCAATGAGAATATATATTATATATTTCTTTTATTTTTTCATAAAAACTAATATAAAGGTTTATATTAAAGGTTCTTGGTAAGACTTTACGGAGTTATATGCTCACACCCACACTAGAACTTTGGTGTGCGTGCAGAACTTATGTTTGCTTTTAGGTTCATCATATGTTGTGTAAGGGATCATGCTAGAATATCTTGATGACTATCAAAGACTTTAATGAGTTATAAGAATATTAGTAGGTATAATGTGCATATTTTTATTCTTTTCTTAATTTTTTATTTGGTATTATCCAAGGGGATGATCAATTTATGTTTTTTATGACAAAATTATGTATAGTATTAGATGTGTTGATTTATTTTGTACAATCTGATGTTTATATTTTTTGGTTATTTATTATTATTTATCACTGTTAAATTGAGGGAATATTATTACCAATTCATATTTTAGGTCCTTATCACTAGTTGGTACCCTATAAAGAATGAGGAGGCGTACTTGAGGCCATATGAAAATTTTAGGTTGGGCACTACTGAGTGGCCCAGGGATGGGGAATCACAAAGTGGTATTGGAGATTTTTTATTATTTTATGACTTGAGAAGATGGTATACAAGTGTTATAGGAATGTGTTGCAGCTTGTGATAGACCAATGACTAGTGCCTCATGAACAAATTTCTGGTGGGAATTTCTTGTTAGTAGGGTAATGGTATTATTGTTTTTGTTTTTCTGATTATAAATGGGATATTGATTCAAATATAATATTAATATTTGATATTGTTATTGTGGTTGTCTCTTGGACCATTGGAATTAGGCCATTTTTATGCATAATGATTTAGCATGTTTAACTCACATGACATACGTTTGTTTTCATTTGGTTGTTTTCTAACATAGAGTTTAGTTTATTAAAGTCTCAAAAATAACTTATATAGAGTTTTACAATATAAATTATTGGGGGAATTATAATTTGCTATATCATAATATATTTACATTCGATTTTAGTTCATGTGTATCTTACATTGGGTGGTTATTAGGTGAATAAAATATAGTCCCTTCATCAAGGGATATATGGAGACCCATCATGGTTCAGTGTAGGTGTTTGATGTTCTAGTAATAAATTGATGAATGCATGATATTCCTAATATTTTATATGAGGAATGGAATGGGTTTCCTCGAGGATGTAGGTTTAGTTACTTAAAGTGAAAATAATAACTTATATTGTATTTTACTGTATTTATTTTTGGTGTCATTATAACTATAAAAACTAGGAAGTTATATAAAGGCATGTGAATTCCTTGGGAATTTGTGATGTCATATGATCCAAGTATTTATAGTATCAAGGAAGGATGAGAGGGTGGGATTAGATAGATTTTGAGCCCTGTGGTTCTCAGGATTCTCTTTTTTATAGTGATAAGGATCATGGGTGGGAAATAATGGTTATAGAATAATGTCTGTGTGGTAGTTTATCATGCATTTATCCTTGGAATTAGTGAGTTTACTTAGGCAATGGGATGTGATTGACATGTGTGCGGGGGAATGGTCGGCAGGTTAAGTAGTGATCCTAGGTTTGATGGGACATGAAAAATGGGAGCATGAGTCTGATTATTTGATTAGATTTTACAGGAGTTTGAAATCATTGGTTTTGGGCGAGTTTGAGCATTTTTGAGGGAAATAACCCATGAGAGAGTTCATGGTGGATCACTCTACCTTCAAAGGAAGAGAGTGAGTATTGAAGAGGTTTTTTCGGGAAAAAAATTTGGTGTGTGAAGTCATGTGTGTGATAGTTACATGTAGTGATCGTTGTGATCTTATTTAAGAATGGGACATTTATGGGTATGTTAAGAATGGTTTATGTGTGGATAAATGTGATCTGTTTTGCAACAATAGTGCATTGGTGAGACAATCATAGGTGTGGCGACCCAAGGGTTTTGGTCCTTAACCTGAGTGTTTTCAGGGAGGTGTACTAATGATACTAGTTTAGTTCATGCTTTAGGAGTAGTGTAAGGGAATAAAAATGGTGGGGAGTGTACCATTTAATGTTATAGGGTTTCATTCTCTGTAGGCTGGGGAAAAGTAAAATTAGTGTTTCATGATAACACTTATGTGTTTTGTAGACGACCATATCCAATCATTACATTCAATAATGGATGAACCGTGGGACATTGAGATTGATATTTTGGTTTGATGTATGATGATTAATATACTCTTTTAGTGGGGATCATTGTATCAATAATGAGTGAATGAAATTCATTCCATAATAGGCTTGGATACTGTGAGTGTAACACAATACAATTTTGGAATATATTTTTCTTTAAATTTATACTATGATAACTTTCACTACATGCCACCCCAAAATAAAACGATCCTTGAAATATTAAACGGATATTAGTAATAAAATTTAATAATAATAAATCCTCAAGTAAATAAAATGATATTAATAAATTAAAAATATATGAAAAGTATGATTAAGATCACATAAATCTTAGATGGTTTATTTTTATTCAATAAAAGTAGTTTTTCTTTAAATATTTTTTAAAATAATTTATAAATTATATAATTTTAATTTTTTAATATTAAATTAATATTTTAATTTATATTTCCAAATTCACTTAGTATTTTTTTTTATTTTTCTAAAATAACTAATTTTTAGGTGAATAGTGAAAAATACAGTCTTTACCAAAACTATAACTTTTATAACTTTATTATTATATAAGTAATACCTATAATTTTATAAAAAATTTAGTTGATAAAATATGTTTTTAAGGATTAAAATTATTCATTCTTAAAAAAATATGTTAATACTAGAAAATATATGTTCAACATGTTATAACATAAGTAACATTTTATCCTGATTTAAAAACTATTTTTGGTCTTTTCTTTTAATCAAACATTTTAATGGAGATATTCAGTTTTGGATTTCTTTTTATAACACAAAAATTTTATTTTATTTATAAAAAACCAATTTATTTCTTGCAAATAAATAACATTGATAATTTTATCAAATATATAAATTTCATCCTTAAAAACACACTTTTGTTTAAAACTATTTTTAGGCACTATGTGCATTTATTTTGAAATTAAATTTTCTCAAAAATAGAAATTTTATTTAATAAAATGAATTAAATATTATATATATATATTTTCAAATTAGGAAATAAATCCAATCTTAATTTTTTTTCATTAAAATTAATTACTGAGGTTAAAAATTAGTTACCATAGTAAATGGTAATTTTGGCAAAAGTTTAAAAACCGAGATGAAAATCCTAAAATCACTAAAATTTGTCTATTTTTTTGGATAGGAGTATTATATAAATTAACTTGTAATATATTCAATTATTTCCTATTTTTTTACTTTTTCCTTGGAATAGTGGTTTTCCATTAATGAAAACTAAGGAGTATTTACAAAAATGCCATTTTTATTCACTTATAAAAGGGGATCACTTCCTCCAATTCATGATACACCTATACATTATAATTTCATAATTAAAATATTATATTTTATATTAATATAAAACCCTCTCAATTTAATAATCCTATGGCCTCAATTATTTAGCCTAAGGCCTCCATTTTCAAGGATATTTCTAAGAGAAATATAAAGTTCTCAATATAAGTACTAACTTTTCCCAAACATTATTTATTTTATATATTTTCCTTTAAAGTATATATTTACCAATATTATATGATGAATTTAGTATTTGTGTTATAATAATTTTTTTATTTTTTTTTATATCTATTATCCACCTTTCCCTTTTTCCCTTATGGAAAACAAAAAATACATTCTTGCATATGTGTGGACTACCATCTCCATGAAGCGCCATGTTTTGTTTACCTTAAATATCTTACTTGTATGGAACTAATGTATAATTTAATGGATAAATATGATGTATATTAAATTATTAGGATTATTTTAGGACAAATTGTACAACATATTAATAACATGATCAATAAATGATCATTGTAAATTCAACCACCTAAAACAAATGTACTAAGAGGAAAAAAGTTTATTCATAATATATAATAGTTTTGTATCCCTTAAATAGTTTTATATATATCTTAATTAATGATTTATAACTTTAATAAAACCTGAAAAATATCATTAAGTATCTATAATAATGATATTACAACTATGTCACTTCATAATCATCCATTAATTATGGCATGCTCATGTTTGGATTGATATATACACCTACTTGAAAAATGCTATAAAATAATATTATGGATGAATATGAGAAGCTAATTACTAATAATATATGATATGAATAAGTAAATATTTATTTTTTGGTTGTTTAATGGTAAAATTAATATCCAACTCATTAATTAAGAAACCAACATCCGTTTGTTAAAAATCATCGAAACATGATCATTGCTGATTTAATATTTATGGATCATAACCAAAACCCCCTTAGAATGAAATTTTAGAATTATAAAAAATTATAAATATTGAATTCCATTACCTTGTGTGATATGTGAATTTTGAAAATTTGTATAATATTGAAGAACATCACCACTATTTTGAAACTGGTTTAAAATGATCAAGATTACTCACACCCGATATTTAAAATATATAATAACTAACTAATATAATAGGTATATTATTGGATGTATAATAATAAACCCACACACACCCAAAATATATAAGTATTGGTCATATCCCCCCAATGATAACCCATCCAACAAACTAATTTGTTATAAAGAGTGGACCGAATGCCAAGTGGACTTGAAATACCATTACATAGACCAAATGCCCTACACTACATTATCATGGAACCAAGTCTACCCCTTCACCATATCATATTTACTGAATCAATATTCCCATGTAATCCCATGTCACCATTATCCTACATCACTTCCTACATCATTGCCTACCTTCATCACTTCTTGTGTCACCACCCATAAACCCCACCATGGTCTGCTATGAATCAAACCTTGGTCACTTGGATGAGGAGGCCAGTGGTGAGTACCACTCAACCATGGGTCAAGCCATATAAATAACTAATATACATGTAGATAATAAATATATATGAAATTTATAAAATTTCTATATATTTAAAAAGTTATTAAAGGCGATTAAGATAGTTATTTTTGTTATACAGGAGATTTAAGTGCTTTAGTGGAAATTAGTGATTAAGGTAAGGGGTTCTTTATCTCAAATTTAATTTCTTGAGACATATTTCATGTTATGAATATTAATACCATTAATATGGTGTGATTAATACCTAATTTATTCATTTTATCATATTCATATAATTCTTGGTATTTTAAGATCCATGTCATGTTCTTTATTTAAATGGATTTCGATTCAAAGAATATCATAATTATTAGAGTTTTTACATCTCAATTTTGTTTTATTGAGATATGATGCGTACTCACCACTGGTTTTAGTTTTTTAAATATACTATCCATGGATTTATTTTATCATGATTTTTCTTGAAATCTAGAAAATTTATAAATCCATCATGAGATCCATTTTCAAGGGTTTTTTATCAAGTTTTATTAAATACATAAGGTATTTTTATAGATAAAATATACCTCCTTTGAGTTATAAAATATCTTCTTGGTCTTCTTTATTCAATGATTGGTTGATTCCACCCAAAGATTTTATTTTATGGTAATTTCTATTCCTTTTTGGAGGAGAATTACTTGTTAATTCAAAGATTTTACCATGAAGAATTTCTTCCTAAAAAGTATATCATCATTGAGAATAATTCACATCCACTTTAATTATGGTTTACCCTCCTTGTAAATATTTCTATTTACCTCTAATATTCTACTTTATATTTGTAAACTAAAATATGTTTTATCTCATGTGAACTTCATATTTACATTTTCTCTTTTAAAAAGAATATTTTTTTAATCTTTTTATGATGTGAGTTTTCTATAAAGTTAGTTCAAAATATTAAACATGTTTTACGTTATTTCAAATACAAATGTTTTATCTTCCACTATAAATTTCTTATAAAAACAATTATATAATTTTCAGGGATCCATTATTGAAGTTTCTTTTTAAAAGTTAATGTTTTCAAAAAAATTCACTTCAACTTTTTGAAATAGTATTTTGAATGTGACCTGAAAATTTAGATTTTAAGAGTATGGTAAAAAAATTTTCTAAAAATTATTTTATGATTTCTCTCTCCATACGAGAACCCTTCATCCTGAATCTTCCTTTACATTTTTTAGAATACTTTTTCAACTGATTTTTAACTCTTAGAGGATTTGAAAATAAAATGAAATATTCTAATATTTTTTCAAAACTAAAAGTTTTATTTTTAAAAGGAATTATTTATTTTAGAAGGGATTTTATGGGCTTGTATTTTATGAAATAAATATTCAATTTTTTTATTTCTTCTTAAAGAATTTTTTTTGGAAAAATATTTTTCTTCTAAAAAGTTGTTTTTGAGAAAACTTGAATTTAGTTTTAAATGATAATTTTTAAAATGTTCCGTCAAGATCAAAATATTTAATTTTAAGTAAATCATTTTTATAGAGTTTTAAATCATTTAAAAATGGTATATTTCCTCTTATTTTTCAAGTGATTTATCCAAAGGTCTTAAAAAATAAATTTTCATCTATGTTAATTTCCTCAATTATTCTTATGTCACACTAGGGAAAGTTTTAATCCATTATCCAACTTATTTATTGGGATATCTTATGAAATGTTCTAGGGGATTTTTTTAATGAAACCCTTATCTTTTCTAAGGTATAATTAAGTGGTGTATGAATTATGAATGTTTTAATGTTCTAATATCACACATATATATGTATGATTATTATTATGAAGGGTTGTATCTTATATTTCTCTCTAGATAATTGGTTAAGGATTTATATATCATGAGATAATTGTAGGAATTGATTATAGATGCTTGATGCACTGTGAGAATCAGGTTGTGATGCCTGATCCACTTTGGGAATTGGGTAGTGATTCATTTTCTCTAATGTTATGGGAAATGAGTAGTGATTTATGATTTATTATTTTAATATTTGTACTCCTATGTTAGTGTTATATTTCATTATCGCGATTTTTACATGACATTGTATAAATTCATTCCTTTGATTATGCTCCATGGATCAAGTTTATTCTATCATTTTTTTTAAATATTATTCCATGATATATTTGATATATTGAGATTACATGTGTTACTATCATGTATTATGGAAAACTCTTATTATTACATGTTATTTTTAATAATACATTTTTCACCTGTTCAAGTTTTCTCTCATTATTTTGATCTAACCCTTAATGAAATGTTGATGAGTTTCCCTTACTAAATGTTTGATCTCACTACTCTATTATGTTTCTATTCCCCAGGTTAGGAAGATGAGTATATCTTATGGAAATTCTAGAAGGGAGTCTAATATGGATCAATTATAAATAAATATTAATAATTATTGTAAAATGAGTTACTTATATAGATATTACTTGAAGACAGTAAACTTTAAATTCTTGGATTTTTATGATTATTATGAGATGTAATTTTTAAATTATATTAATTTTAAAAAATAAATATAGGTTTATCCCACTTTTTATTAAAGATAATGTTTAAATAAAGTATTTTTATCACCAAACATGGGAGTGCGAGTTTGGGGAACTTCAGTGAGATCAGTAATTGGACGATCAAGGTTGCATTAGAATTTTAGTGTGTGGGTAGATCAATGTGATCTAGTTCCTTAGTAAATACTAGAATTGGGATTTGGATACAATGGTGGTTGTAGTCAATGTGTTGGAATCAAGCTCAGAGTGGAGTTAGTGTGATCTGATAATGAGTTGGATTGGTGGTGAACCAATTCTTGGGGTAAGGGCATGATGGAAGGAGTAGGTGGTTGGGGATTTAATCCTAAAATTACACTAGATTTCGAATTCAGACTTTAGTGTGAGCATTGGATGATCTTATTATACTTATAGAGGTTAAGGCATCATTATCGGGTGGTGAGCCGATGCATCGACAATTGTGGATGATAATTTTTATGAAAAGTCTTCTAGAGGTTGTTAAAATAGTGTTTTGTATGAGTTTTTATGTGGTGAGGTGGAACTCCCATTAAGATCATTATTTGGAATACAGCTGGTAGATCAGTGGATTACTGGAAGAGAATTTTCAATTAATAATTCCAATGATGGGTAGAATCATGGAATATAGTCATTCGTTTTGAGTGGTGTCTTATAGAGGTGATCTACATAAGTCTCAAGAGGAATTAGTTTCTAATGCTTTAGTATGTTGGGAGAGATAGGTATGGTGAGAGTTGTATCAGTGTTAACACTGGTGGTGAGGAAGTGGATTGCCTATTGGTGAATAGTGTGCTGGTGTTTGGAGTTATGTAGTATAAGTGAGTTGGGAATTTGATGATGGTACATGATAGGTTCTCAATGAATTGAAAACCATGATAAGTTGGGATATGTGGTTAGAGGACTACAAAAATTTATAAGGGCTGATAATCATTACAGTGGGGAGTTTGTAACAACTCGCATCATTAAGTTTTTTAAATTCCTAATTGAATTTGAATTTTTTAGTTTGATAAGTGATTCTTTTTGAGAACCAGGACTTTAATAGGGAATATAACCATTTTTAAATCTGTAATAGGTGTTCTTGGAAGTGGTTTGAGGC
The DNA here is from genome assembly GCA_963277665.1 of Viscum album. Classification (NCBI taxonomy): domain Eukaryota; kingdom Viridiplantae; phylum Streptophyta; class Magnoliopsida; order Santalales; family Viscaceae; genus Viscum; species Viscum album. Next base: position 1,742,161,885 of record OY728155.1, read on the forward strand.
CTCATTGGTGGTATAGGTTCTTAGGTGGATATCGGGGAAGGCCTAGGGGATATGGGTGATGAATTTTTATCTACTACATCTGTTCATGCCATGAACCTTGGGGTTCATGTCAAGAATGGGTTTAACTAAGTGTTTTATTATTCTTCCCATAAAAGTTCATAGTGAGAACCATAATTCATTTTGTGAATGAGGTTTGGATGAGGGAGGTATCCCCTACTTTAGGCTATTGTAGTTGTGAATGCACCTAATGAAAGGGGTTGATGCTGTAAAACCACTAGATCACACTATGAATGGAACTTGGGTGTGTGTTTTAGATGGGGGTAGTTACATATTTTCTTAATTTTGGTCTTAAATATTTTATGGGGTTTAGGGTTTGGGTGGAGGCCATTTATTGGCTGAATATCCCTCTCCCACATTCTCATCTAACCACCCTTGAGAGGGGATGATTTCAGGTAAATTCTAGCGACAATATCAAGTATGTACATCCATTTTTCCTCTATAATTCCTTCCATTTATGGTCCTATAATTTTGGATCAATTTTAGATTAATGTTTGTTGCTAATTACACTAAATCTTGGCGGAATCAGGAGATTCTAATAGAGATTTTGTGTTTAATGGATAGAGGAGGAGCCAACACATTGTCTGCATGGTGTTGGTCACTTTTCTGTCAAAGGTCATTACATGATAAATTTATTTAGGGGTTTTTCCTAAATTGGATGAAATTTGAAATTTAAATAGGAGTATAAACTGGGGATTCATTAGGTATTAGGTTTGGGAGTGTTTTGGGAGCAGAACGTACCCTGTTACTCCAGGTTTCAATGAGAAGATGATGCCAGTGGAGTTTTTAAGTGGTTATGCCTATTTATATTAATTTGAATAATTAATTATAATGTGTTATAATTAATTATGTACAATTATTGACATGAGTAATAGGTACTCATAGATCCCTTAAATGATATGGAAAGGTTGAATTAAGCCACCAAGGAAGAGACTACATGCTCCTTAGTTCCTTTGGTAAATTTGGATCACCCAACAACTATGTTGAAAATGGGATAAGGTGTTAGATGAGTTGATGTCAGGAATTTTATAGGTTTCTTGGTATGAGTAGTGATGTGTGATATCCTAGGATGGGTTTCTATATTGATTTGTAATAAATGAGGGGATTGGGGATGAGCCTTGAGGGGTGAGATAACTGTATATATTACGAGTGGTTAGGAACTCCCTCTTGAGGTCAAAGGAGAGTATTGAGTATATAGAGAATGAGAAAAGACCTATGGGACTTGACATGTGAAATGAATAGGGATTTCCTATAGATGATAGGTTGAGGGATCTCCCTTAGAAGATGTGTGATGAGACCAAGATGAGGGTCATATGAGTTGTTTGGAACTTGGAATTAGGATTATAAGGGGGTTTTTTGAACTAGAATTGGACCCTTATAGTTGAGACCAAGGTCCAGTAGAACATGATAGATGGGGGGAGGTCCCTTGGTATTAGGATCAAGTGTGTTGTAGGGTCTTGAGGAGGTTGAACTATACCTTGAGGTTTTGTTCAGAAGGAGCCTTTGGGAAGTGGTATCACTATGAGGTGATGGAATTTAGATGGTATCAAAAATCAGAGATTAGGATGGGTATAGTGGACCCCGTGGATGCCCTAATGGGTGGTATGAGTTATGATTTACTGAGAGGCTAAGTATCAAGTGACTAGTTCCATGAAATTATCTAGTGAGATATGTTATGGGTAGTAGTCCCTTCTTGTTATACATGAGTTTGTGTTAGGAGACATACTACAGTGGGATAGAGGATCTAGACGCCTGGACTTTCTTTGGATGAGAATGATTGGGTTATAGTGATTGAACCTTTTTGGAGTAGGCTTAGGTCATGGACCATGACTTGAGTAGACTTAGGTCATGTGAAATACCTTTCTGTGAGTGGATTTGGTCATAGTTTGGACCTTTTCATGAGTAGATTGGGTCAAGGACAATTCAAAAAGGGTGAGGTCATGGTACATTATAGGACACAGATGAGTGACCTTCATATGATTATTCTTGGGTCATGGTAGTGATCCAACCTAAGTGAGTGGTCTAGGTTGTGGGAGGATGTGAGTCATGATTGGTGGATCTTTACTTGAGTGATAAGGTAGTGGATCTATATGTAGATGCCTTACTATGCCTTGTTCCTTCGAGTAGTGGTTCAATGTTTTGGAATATTCCTTACTCAGAGTCTTCAGGTAAAAGCTCAGTATCAAACATAGTGGTACAAGTTAATAACAAGATTCCATCATGGAACTTGAGAAGGTATGGATGTATATTTTTGTGGCCTGGTTAGCATACAATGGCCTAAATAGTGTGTGTACCTCATCGAGTGTTGCGACAACATATTTAGTGCATAAAAACTCAGTGAGAATGTTTATTTATGTATTTTTTTCATGATGAATACACATGAATATGATTATTTTTATTATAGGTGGTTGGTAATATCCTTAAAAGTTATATGTTCACACCTTGCACATGAAATCTAGTGTATGTTCATACCTTATGTTTTATTTTAGGTCCAGAACATGTTATGTAGTGAATTGAGATGGAGTAGATCTACGGGTATCATAGATTGGGATGAGGTAAAATAATTAAAGTAGGTTTAGTGTGCATATTTTTGTTTATTTATTTATTTTATATTTGGTATTGGCCTTATGTCTAGTTAGTGTATGTTTTGTATGACAACATCATGTAAGCTATTGGATGTGTTGGTTTATTTTGAGTATTTTGATATGGATGTTTTTTGGTTATTTAATATTATTTATCACTATGATTTCAATATAATAGTCTTAATAATTCATGTTTTAGGCCCTTGGTGCTAGTGAGTTGCCTCTGGTATATGGGGAGGAGCACTTGAGTCCATGAGGAAACCTTGTCCTGGGAACTACTAAGTGGACCACAGTTGGGGTGTCACAGTGAACCTAAAAGTGTGCTACCTATATAGCCTAGGACTATTAAAAACCATCCCTTAGAAAATTTTATAAGATATTTATACGAGGGTGTTAGGACTAGAAAATTTTTAAGAAACCTCACTGAATTTTACTCTTTCTTATCTTAGATAGAAACTAAAACTATAGAAGAAGCCTTAATAATGAGATTTAGGTATTTTTCATGTAAGAAGAGATAAACTAGTTTAATTGGAATAAGGTATGGGAATTATTTGATATAACAAATGATTAGATTTTTATAGAAATTAAATGTGTAGTTATAAATAAGTAGTATGATTAAGCCGTGATGACTAGAAATATAGTTCGGTTAGTTTCTAAAGGCTTCAACCAAGAGTAAGGTATAAACTATAAATAATTATTTTCACCAGTTGATAAATTAGAATCTATTAAGATCCTTTTAAAATATTCATTATATATTAATTTTAAAATATTTATAATGGATGTAAAATATACATTTTTAAATGGGTTTTTATTGGAGGAATTTTATTTCGAATAACCTCTAGATTTTGAAACCCCTCATTTTCGAAATTCAATAATTAAAATTATAAGAGCTCTTTATAGTATTAAATAATTACTTAGAGATTGGCATAAATTCTTGAGTTTATTTATTTTATCAATTTTTTTTAATGTGGGCTTAGAATACCCCAATTTATTTAAGAAAACTTCATTAGAATATATTTTGTTAGTTCAAATTTATGTTTATGATGTAAGTTTTGGCTCCAAAAATAAAAAATTGTCTAAATTGTTTTCAAAACTCAGGAAAAGGGAATTTTAAATGAGTGTGATGGGTGGGTTAAAATTTTTAATTAGTTTTTAGATTTATAAAAATTATTTTTGAAATGATTTAAATCAAATCAAATGCATACATGACTTACTGAAAAGACTTTGACTTGAAAATAATAAGATATCTGCTACTCCTATGAGTTCTAGTATTAAACTTGATTTGGATGAAACTGGTAAACTAGTTGAAAATAAGTTATATAGAGGGATTATTGGATGTTTACTATATCTAATTTCTATTAGATAATATATCATGTTTTTGTGTGATTAAGTTCTAGATTTCAAGAAAATCATAGAGATTTATATTTAGTAGAACCCAAAAGAATTTTAAGATATCTAAAAAAATTATTTCTTTATCCTTAATTTTTCCAAAAACATATCATTTTGATTTAATTTCATATTATGATGATGACTATAGATGTTACATGTTAGATATAAGTATCACATCATGAATCTTACACTTCTTAGGAAACCCATTGGTTTCTTAGTCTAGTAAGAAGGAACACACAATTTTTTTAAAAAGTTGGGGCCGGAGCCTCATTTTTATTATACCGAAGGCTCAAGACCAAGTGGTATAAATACAAGGCCTGAAAGCTTATTTTTTGGCCCAAATGGCCCTTTAGTGAATAGTAATTCTACAATACCTGGGTTGCTACAGTATCTGCTACAATACCACTACTGCTATAGTTTCTGCTATAATACTCTCCGCCGCTATAATGTCACTGATGCTACAGTTTTCCACTACTATAGTACTACTACAATACCTTGATAAAGTGATACTACAGTACTAGGGAATTCCTACCCTCTAAGAATTTGATCCTGGGTCTTTTGGATTCCGATTTGGAGCTTCTACTGAAGCTGAATACATTACTACTGGTATTTATTGTGAATAACTGTTGTGGATGAAACACACCTTGATATTTTTTCATTCAATTTTGAACATGTATCGATCAAATATGATAACACTAATGAAACCAAAATTTCAAAAAATACCATAATCCATTCTAGGACTAAGAAAATTTATTTAAAACATAATTTATTAATGGATAACTCACAAAAAGGTGACATATATTTGGAATTCAATTATCTGGAAAATAAATTATAAAAAAATTGTATGAAGACATTTCCTGTTAATCGATTTGACTTTATTAAAAGTTAGTTGGATTTGTTTTATTTTAAATAATTATGATAATTATGATATTTATTCTACTAAGCAAGTGTTTTAATTATTATTATTATTATTTTTTAATTATTTATTAATATAAAATAATTAATGAACTATTTTTACTTCTTCAATTAATATTTATTCAATTTTATTATTTTTTTTTCAAAAATTGACACACAACCATATTCATTTTTAGAATTTTATTTAATTTACTTTTATCAAGTTACTTTTGATGACTATTCTTATTCCCCACAAGATAACATATCAATTTGGTTAATGAAACTCGAACATTTGAAAACCTTAGATTCTCTTCTTTCTCAAATATAATCCCTCTCACCCTTAAGATAATCATTTTACCTTGACACCATATATATACCGATGAGAATTAGGAATAAAAGAGTAATAAAGGACACTATTTATGGAATATCGTTGAGATCCAAGGTGTTGTGAAAGGTACTGAGTGGAAAATATGTAAATTTTAGATGGTTGTACTAAACATATATATTGTTGAATAAAGTTATCATCTTCTAAGGATGGGATTTCATCTATGATAATAAAAAACCAAGTTATTATATGATAATGTGAATAGATAGTTTTATGAAAATGTTTAGTTTAGTTTCTATAATGATATATACTTATTAGTTTCAAAAGTGAATGGTAAGAACTTATCAATATCGCCAGTTGAGCTTCCTAAAGTTTTTTGTTTCACTCACAAACGGAGTTTTGAGTTCAATAACTCTCTTGTGAGTATCAATGATGTTATAATTGTAGAAATAATGATTTCACTCTTTTGATGACCATTTGTTGAGAAGAATATTATAAAGAACCTCCAGTCTGCTATAAAGTTTTTGGTAAAGTTCATTCAGATTGCTATTGCTTAGCCTGCAGGGGAGTTTGATTTTTTTGTGTCTATATGAATATTTTATTTTTATTATATTGATTTAAACTAATGTAAATATATGAAGGAACATTTTAATATATCTATACCTTGTGAACACTAGAGAATCAAGTTTCTATCCTTTTAGATGAATTTTAACACTTGAATTTAAAAGAGTTGAAATTAGGCTAAGTAAAGTGATTGATACTAAGTGCCATGAATTGACCAATCTAAGTTCTAGAGTCTATAAAATGAGTGGGTATTTTTGGAACCCTACATTAAATAAGATTATGGAAATTGGTACAAAATATGTAAAAGTTTACAATACTCTTGTTAAGGGGGAGAATTTATTGAGAGGTAAAATTGTTTCTAGAGGTGATAGAGTTAGAACTTATGGTGTTCTTTTCAAAGATGAATTAGAGGAAGAAATGGATTATTATCCTATTAATATGATAAATATAGGAAGGATGGTAATCTATAATGATATTCCTCCCCTATTGCTACAGAAAACACTAGTTTTGATTAAACTCCCTATTGAAGTAAGAGATGGTGTTTTGGAAGAATTTTCTTCTAAAAAACAAGTTGATGATGCTCAAGTAGATCCAGTTGGAAGAGACTATACTAAGATTAAATTTCCAACTAATAATAATATTGAGTCTAGGGAGAACTATAATATAGATGATCCTACTACTCTAAGGTCTCTTGTCAGAGTAGAATTGTGTCTTACCTTCAGAAGACTAGTTTTTGTGTGTATTAGTGAGAAGAGGATTCTAACCTTTTTAAATGGTAACTTTTATTTTTTTTGTTCCTATAGTTAGATAAATTATGTAAATTCCCTTCAAACTATATTCAAACTTTAATGTTTAATAAGGATGATTTTTAATAACTGAAGTTTCTGGATCTGATAAGGAATAAATAGAAGAAATCCCTCTAGTTTTGAATCTGAAAATAAGAGGTATGGGGGGTGAACCCTCTATAACATAAGAATAATAAGAAAAAAGAGGAGGGGGATATAAAATAGTTCTAGGGTTTTAAATCATTGAATTAGATGGTCAAATTTGAACCTTTTCTAAAAGGATGTTTTCTAAATTTCTTCGATCAAAGGAAAAAATGAATGGTTTTAGGATTGATCTTTGAGAATATTGGGAAGAAGTAAAAACCTTAAAGGATGAAATTTATTCCAATAAAGACTTTTATTTCATGAAAAATTTGATTTTATCTCAATTTAAGTATATCAAAAGGATTCCCACTACCCAAGTTGTGTAACCAATTCATATTGGGGTACTTGGCCTTTTGTTTATCCTAGGTTTTACGGAGAAAAAATTGGTGGATGTTTCATCAGACTTAGATTCATTAACTAATCAAATAGTTTTAATAGTGTGTGACTATATTTATATGGAAAATTTTCAATAAATAAAAATGAATTTAATATCTGAGATCAAAAGTGATCAATTTTTCAATCAGAATATTGTTCAAAGCATAGACAAAACTTTAGAAGATATAGTTATATTTCTCAAGGTGAATGTTTTCTCTCTGAAGGAGACCACAATGGCCAATATTATAGAATATGATGTTATGGTGAATGGTCTTGAGGATATGAAATATTATATTTATTATATTTTTATGATTTCAGTTTCCAAGTTGATCAGACTTCAGAATACTCTTGAAAAATCTATTACTTCCAATTCTGATGAATCTTCTAAGGAGGATTCTAAATAATAAGTTCAGGTTCATAAAGAGCCTTCTAAATTAAAATAGGTGATTATACCTAGTGCAATAGGTATAAGTACTATATACTATAATGAAAATATATACTTCATATAAATATCTTTAAAATTCTTTCCATGTGTTTGGTTACAATTTTTAGCAAGGATACAAAATCATTCTATAATTTTATAGAAAAGAAATAATAAATCATATAGATATGTTTTTAGATACAATATTTAAACTAGGAGGAATATGATCTCTATTTATTTAACTTCCTAATAAATTTCACACCACTAAGAAAAAGATTCTAGATATCCCTGATTCCTCCACATTCTACTAGAAAAATAATAATATGAATTTAGAACAGGACAATACAATCTCTTATCCCATCTAATCATCCAAAATATTTTTCACTACTTATAATAAGAATGATAATGAAAAGGCTAAAAAATACCAAAAAAACACAATTTCCAGTACATGGAGACTTTAAAAGTGAGATAAGGTTAGTTTTAAAAGAGATTCTAGTTCAACTATAAAATATGGTGAGATTCACCATCCAGATCCTTCACTCTCAGATGTTTATTAAGATAGATCATTCCTTATCTATTTATTTCAATAAAAAACCTTTTAAACCAAAACCTAAAAAGTCTCAACCTATCACTGACACTATTACTAATCTAAATAAATGAAATATCTTATTGTAAACTTTGTTTAGATTATCAATGAAATTTTATTATTATATAATTCTATATTTGTAATAGACCAACCCGAGTCAATCAGACTAGTCGCCCAAGTCATCCCATTATGGGGTGAGGTATAACAAAGATAAAAAAACAATTATCGAATATAAAAAAACAATACATACAACCAGAGTAAAAATAATAAACAAATGGAGATATAACTAATCCAAACAGACTAAACCAAGAAGTATGATATGTCTAGACTAGTCTCCATGTGACCAACCATCTCCTCAAAACCATCCAAAACCAGAACAATGACATAAAGGGAATATTTCATTCTAAAAAAGTCCATCCTATTTACTTGTACCGTACAAAAAATTGATATCCACCCAAAGGTAGAAGTATTTTGTGAGTAAGAGATCCCAGTAGAAAACTGCCAAGGAATCTATAAAAGTTATCATATCAAGAATGCACAAGTTCTATCTTTAAAAAAAATAGTTTTACAAGAATTTTTATAAATAAAACAATTTGAAAATTTTTATCAAATATTCCTTGGGTTTTCCATATTTTTCTTGTCATGTTTTCCAAATCTAGAAACATTCTAGTCATAAAACAAAGCAGGTAGACATACCAAAATATAAATATACATGTGATCCAACATCCATGAAATAATATATCCCAGAGTAAACAACTAAAATCAATAATTCCCATTATATTTAGGCTCTAGCCTATAGGAAAACTACTTAAAAAATGATTTATAGAAACCAAAATTTATTTGAAGATAATATATCTATTGGTAAAAATGGGTAATTCCAACATATATTAACTTTTATTAGTGTTAATTTTAAGTACCAACACTTAATTTTACCAACACACACACACACATATATACATATCTATTGATATTGATTGTTCAATACCAACACATATATTACCAACATTTAAATCTATTATTTTTTAATAATAATACCATCAACTGTTTTACTAACACATGAATTTTTTAGTAATAATCACAATTAAAAAAATCAATTACAATCACTAAAAAAATGTTATGACAATAGCAACAAATATTTTATCAATAATCAATTAATAGATACAAAATTTTTATATATTATTATTTTTATGACCACAGTCAATATTCATTTTTTGAGGTCTTATTAAAAATATCCCATTCATTCTTTTTAATTTTTAATTTTCTCTAAATATCAATGTTGTTTCTATTTTTTAATGTTTTTAATTTAATAAAAATTTAATTTATTTTTATAAAAAAATAATTTAAATAATTACGATATTTGATATATTTTCATATATGTTTGATAATCTCTATATGCATGATAATTTAATTTTTTTATTTAAATTTAATAAACATAATTAAATATAACCAAAATTATTTTAAAAAATTAATTATTTAAATTTAATAAATTATAAACATAATAATCAATTGAGTAATATTATTTTATAAATAATTGGTGTCCACATATTGAAATTTTATTTTATATTATAAAATAAAAATATGATATTTTTATAAATTTTTGTACCATTCATACTTATATGTATTATATTTTTCATTTTTACAAAATGAATGTTTTTTTATTTCATAAATTTGATTTTATTTTTAAAAACCACTTCCCGTATCTGAACCCAAATTTCACCCCACCCCACCACCCTATGCCACCTCCACCTCCTCCACGACCCCTAATTCCTCTGTGACCATCGCTGTCCTCATCAACCCCCACCTTGTCCCCAACAAATCTTAGTTGATGCCACCCAGCTTCTTCATGACCCCCGTTACCTCCTATGTGACCCTCTGCCTATGCCACTACCCCCATCGACCACGCCCCACCACCCTTTTTTAGTGACTATCATGTCATCCCTATCATCCCCACCGGATGAACCCCACCATCTCCATTCAACCCCTACCATCATCGACCTTCCTCACTCAACTGACGCTGTCTCTGACCTTCCCCATTCGATCCCTACCATCCTCGATCTTCCCCACATGAACATTCTAGCCTTCTGTTTGTCCTCTCCCTCTAGACTAATTGATCGACAGTGAGGCATTCCATAGTATTTATTTGGTTCAATCACCTCCCCTCCGCCACGATCGAGACTTGGGAGGAGAAATTTGATCTAGAAAATTAGAAGTTTGATTCATCTTGGAATAATGATATCTTCAAAGTACCTAATAAGTCCAAGTCTCAAGTCACAATGGACACAATCTTGAAGGTATTATTTACCCATTATATTCCACCCCATTCCAATTAAATCCCATTCTTGATGATTCTATGAATGAGATAGAGGTTGTAAGTTGTTTTGTATTATATAGGAACAAAATGAAAACTCTATAATGGAGGCCATGAGAAAGTTGGGTGCTTCTTTTTTTACAACAGATGATGAAATTTATGAAGATTACAATTATAAGTTGGGAATTTATTTGGTTAAGAGGGAACTTGAGTTTAGTTTTTAGGATGTTGAGGGATTTAAAACTTTAACATGAATTTCTATGGAGTCCATCCCAGGGGATGATAAAATTTTATAGTTATAAAGATTTAAACTAGTTTTCTGTGAAGATATTTTTCTTATTTAAAACCTTATATGAGTATAAAAATATTATTTGTATGGGTCACCTCTTATTTTTTTTTTGAAAAAATACTATATTCATTGTTGATATAGAGATGAGTGAGGATTCTTCATAGAATATTGTTCTTTATTTCATTAATAAAATTAAAAAACCCACTATGACATTATATATGAATATTATTAGATAATTTATTGATTAATATTATCTTTAGATAGAATGGTATAAATTTTCCATCTCCAGTATGCTATAACAAACCTTCAATTCCATCATTCCAGTTATCTCTATTTTTAATCATCTTAACTATTTTTTGTTCTACATGCACATCTATGAAGATGATTTTTTATGATGGGGGTGATTTATTCATCATCATCACTAATAGTTCATGTGAATTAGATATAGAGTGGGTATTTATATTCAGATACCCATTAAGGAAATCATCAAGGTTCATGTACTAATGAATGTTGTGACAAACCATCATGTGTTTTCCTATCTTTGTCTTGATTCTCAGGATCTTTTTTGGCATTGTAGTGGTTATGTGTATAGGTAATATTAATTTTATTCAAATGATGACATAAAATTTTACTCAAAGGTGAATAATTATAGCTTATAGAATCTAACATGTAAGAATATTCCTATAAACCTCTAGATTTTTTGTGTCCTTAATTATTTGATGGAGGTGGATTTGGATATTGGTTTGATACTCTAATGTGTTTTTATTACAGTAAATTTGATCACATTTCTAGAGTAGTCACATTTTTGTTCATATTAATTTAAAAATAATTAAATAATTTTTTAGGAAATGTTAGTAAATAGAACTAGTAAATTTATTTTTATTTTTATCATTGATCAAATTGATTGATGGTTTTTGTAGTTTTATATTGTGGGAGTTACTATGATTGATTCAAAGTAGTGAATTAGATGACTTTTTTGGGTTATTATCTTCTTCCTCGACTCTATTCCTTTTATTTGTTTCCCAACTATGTTGTTCAATGGTTCTTTTCTTGACACAACATTAATTAATTTTTTTTAATTTATTATGATTCTTACTACTAGAGATGTTGTTTTGATTTAGCACATGTATTTTTTTTATTCTCTTAATCTATGAGATTTTTATCCCCTGGAAAACTAAGAGAATTGATGATAACCATCATTTTAATCTCATATAATTCATGAATTCTATGATTACTAATATCACTAATAACAACTATCATTTTAAATCTTTAAAGGCTCTCTCTAAAATATTCATGAATACTAAAGTAGAACATAATACTAAATCAGTGTTGGATTATTTTTTTAGTGGTGTCATGTATCTAGATCTTGGACAAACTTTTGAGGTTTCATCTATAAATGGTTCCAAATTAAAAATTCAGGCTACTGTAATGTTAAACTCATTCTCACCCATAAGCTGCATCAATTTATACTCAACTTTTTGATTTTCTGGGGTCGTTATTGGGAAAATTTCTAAATATATTTTTTTGATGAGTTTTTAGATTAGTGTCATTTTGAGGTTTATTGGTTACTGATTATGTAAAGAATTGATTAAAACTTCCATTTAAATAATTTATAGAATCTCTATGAAATTTTCATGAAATATAAACTCATAGATCCTAATAATAAATAAAATTTGTCTTATATTTTAATTAGTTTCATGTATTTAGATCTTGGGAAAAGTTTTGAGGCTATATCAAGAAATGGTTCTATATTCAATGTGTAGGCTACTGCTTGCCCCATTCATGGTATTTTCCTCATTAGAAGCCTCCTAAAAAATATTACCACATCAAGCCTATTCATAGAAGGTTCACTCTGTACTATAATCCTTAATGTGTATATAAAAACCAACAATTTTCCATTGAACTAGCAAGAATAATCATCACTATAGTTATAAATATGAGATTACTATAGTTTAGTATAGTTTTTGGTTGAATGTGAAGTTTTAAATGTATATTCATTCAAATAAATCTTGAGGAAATAAAATCTAGAAACAAAGGTGCTCAAGACCACCTCCTACATGCCACTTGGAATTTCACTAGCATCTTTGGTGATTCAATGAAGATTTTAGGTGAGAATTTATGAGTAATTGTTTAAAGGTAAAAATTATCCTAAAAAAATTATTAAACAATGGAATGTTAATGAATTTTCATTCCCTTATTATCTGAGTAATTTCACAACACATATTCCTTTTTTTTGAAAAAAATACCACTTGTTATTTCTTATAAAATAATTCTATATATCAAATTGAGCCTAATTTTTATGTTCATGTAATAGCAACAACCTCAAATTTTTAGGTTATGGTCTGGTTCTTTTTGATGTAATGGACTTATTAATTATCAGCATCAGATATGAAACATTTTCTATGTTAGAACTTAAAGATTCATTTTTGATGAGAATATTGTATGATTTTATGTTTAACTCTATGTTATTTTCATTTTTGGAAGTATCACCACTTAATTAAGTGTTAGTTATTCCAACATTTTCTGCATTGACTACATTTCATGTGTTGATATTCAGTATTATCTTAATCTTTAAAACTATATTACATTAGTAATCAGATTATTTATAAAGTTTTAATGCAAGGATACACTAGATATAAATGATGTATAAATGAATAACACATAATTTTCTAGTCTGGTGAAACATTATCAGGATGTGATGCTAAATACATTACACATGATGATGTAATCATAGAATAATGTGAATGATATAGTACCATTATACCTGAAACCATCCAATGTTATCAAAGGCGCACTGAGGTGAATGCCTTGGAAAGGGGCACGGTGAGGCACACCCAGAGCAACTTTCCATTAGTTAGGTGACTAAACCTTGCTGAGGTGTTCCAAAGGCACTCACCTCATTAATTTTTTCTAGAGGCACTGAAGTGCGAGGCAAGATTTAAGGTGAACCACCAAAATAAAATTGGGCATCTTCTGAAAAAGTAGAGATATACATAAAATAGGTAGAATCTTTATCTTTAGTTAAAAGGTATATTTTATGTAAAAAATATATAAAGAAAACATAAAATTAAATATTATTGTTAGGACTCCATCAAAAGTGTAGAATATTCTAAAAAATTCCCAACAAGGGGTCTTAGCAAGCTCACCCAGGTTGGGTAGCTGGTCACACGGGAAGGGATGCAAATACAATAGTTTTTCTCCTTGATTTTCATCACCATATCTGGTATTATATCTTTAATGATTTATTTATGGTTTTATTGATACTATTAGTGTGTATTTTAATTTATATTAATTTGATCTAATTATTTTTTTGATTTAAAATATTGTTGGAAACTGTAATTATGCTATTTATCATGTTCTATGTCCTAGTTTTGAGTGGAGCACACTATATGCCGTGCCACATCCTCAAGAAGAATCTACGTCTTTCTACAACATAAACCTTATAAAGCTATGAAACCAACAGAAATACTCAACATCAAAAGCAGCCACAATAGTGGAATCATTAGCGCTAGTAGTAGGTGTTCACATTAGAATTTGGTTTGTAAGTTTCGTGGAAAGTTTTTTTTTGAGATTCATGTTAATTGACATTATTATAGTCCATGCATGTATTTTTTTAGGTGTTGACATTGTGAAGAATTGAATTGGTCAAAATAAGTACAATAATTTAAGGAGATATGGATGAGTGAAGAGTTACATGTTTCTTGATTATGTACCATGAATTATAAGGTTTTATTCCTCCATTTCCCCTTTTTTTCTTGTTTTAATTAGTATCTGTGTCAATCAAAGTTTTTTATTCTCATTTATTACAACCACTTGGAAAAACCACATAAATTAATTAATCTTATTTCTTCTTTTCATTTTGTCATATTTTCCTTTTCATATTGTTCAAAATGAGTTCATTGTACAAAATATCAAAGATGATGTTGTATTTTTATTATTCTTAAAATTTTGTAGAAGTTACACTCATTTTTTGTAAATGTTTTGAAGAAATAATTTGAAAAAAATATGATTGTTTAATTTTGTATCTATTATTTTATTTTTAATTCTTTATGATGATAAAATCATATGGATGAATCATTTTCATATTATTATCAATTTATACTAGGAATTTAGATTGACAATAGAATTGATCCTTTATAAGTTTCCTCTTCTTAGGTGAGAAAATTTTATATTATAGCATTGAAAATTATACTACATGACTGTTCTACAATGTGAGAAGCAATTCATGTGGCAAGGGGGCTTGAAGTCACTTGCGCGAGTAACCATCACTTAATTTTAGAATGCAGTGCTAGTAGTTGGATTCATCCTTCTATAATAAGTAGGGTCTTCTAATTTTTTATCATTTTATTCCTTTTCATGTCATGGAATGAAAGTGAAAGTATTATTGATGTTTAGTTCTATGATAGGTATGCACAAACTTGATATGGAAGGTTCCTTGAAGGACTCATTTGGTGGTGTCTATAAACCCAACCAACCCGTTTCACACGCATTCCATAATATTTTTTTTCATATAAATCCTTTATTCATAGGATATTTTCTATTGTATGTGAGCTATTATTTTTGGGTTCACTATTTTTGATTCCATACTTGTTGCTAAAACTATAGAGAATCTCTTCAAGATATGTGGGACTACATGAGTTGGTAGTGTTATGAATTATTTTCTATAATTATTTAACTAAAGGTCATGGTAGGGTCTTCTAAACTGTGTCATGTTATTCCTTTTCATGTCATGGAATGAATATATATGTTTGATTGATATTTATTCCTATGGTAGGTTTACGAAAAATTGATAATGAAGGTGGATTGAATGAATGATTTGGTGGGGTGACCATAAACCCAACTGACCTGATGACGCCCATTCATATATACCCTCTATTTGATCATGAGTTGTGTTGGTATCTATGAGCATTTACATAGGGTTTTTGGATGACTTGTTTTTGTTGTGGATTTTTTTTCAAAAGGGAATTGGACTATTTTTTTCATTCACATTATTCTTTTTTATATTTTACTAGAGTTTATTATGTTGGGGTCTAGTTGTTTCTAATAAAGTGGACATTTATCTTTCTAGGTGTTTATGTTATGTTTATTATTTCACTGATATGGATTAATAAAAACCATGGTTGGGGTAGTTTGTTTCTATTACTGTCCAAGTGGCTATCCAACTTCTAGAAGTTTCATTCAAAATAATTTTTTAATTATCATATAATAATTATAATAGTCATATTGTATATAATTATATTATTTCATACAATTTAATGAGTATGGAAATATAAAAGATATTTTTTTAATTTAAAAAATATCTTAGTAGCATATATCATTATTAGTATTACTTAAATACCAAAAAATATATTATTTGATGGTATTATCATAATTGAAACAGAACTATTTTATCTATCACAATAAAATTTAATGACAATTTTTTTTTCTAACAATATAGTGAATGGGGCATATTTTTTGGAAAAACAATTTACTAAGAGAAAATGTACCTTTCCCAATAGATATGACTCTATTGGAAAAATTTAAATATTTTTTAGAACCTTAAAAAGGATTAAGG
This sequence comes from Viscum album, assembly GCA_963277665.1. Lineage (NCBI taxonomy): Eukaryota > Viridiplantae > Streptophyta > Magnoliopsida > Santalales > Viscaceae > Viscum > Viscum album. Next base: position 1,742,178,158 of record OY728155.1, read on the forward strand.
TTGGATCAAACAAACATTTAGTCCTACCACATTCCATCAATATAAAAGAGGTTGCCTCCAAGTGGCATTAAACACACTAAGGCTACCTGTGTCTCTTTCTCAATGCACCCAAGGTTCTCATTGTGCAAATTTTTTCAATTTCTATTTTAAAAACCATGCTAACATTTTTATAAAACTAGTTAAAATCCAAGATAATCTACTCATGTTTTTGAAAATCTAATTTTTTCCAAATCAAGGAAATTCCATTTTCAAGGAAAAAACCTGTTTAAAACACAAACCCATGGCCTTTTCAATTTCAAAACATGAAATTACATTTAAAATATCAATTAATCAATAAGAAAAAGAGGAAAATAAGGAAATTATAATGATTGGATAGATCTACCTACCTCAAGAACATATAAAACCTAACTGCCATTGATAACAGAGATTATAAACCACAAGATCTACTTTTATAAATCAAGGGAAAACAATAGAAAATAAAGGATTATTATAAAACATGATCCGATTACAAATACCTACCACAATTGGTGATACAACCATAAATGAGGAAGAAACTGAAAGGTAATCCTACCTAAAGAGATGAAACACCTATCCCTATTGATTAACTGCCAAACAGAGTGCTACGGAGGGAAACAAGTCACCCAAAATCTCCTAGGGTAAGAGCTCTAGCTGATAGGAGGATGATAAAAAATATAATGAAGTTTCAAACACCCATATGTTTCCCTAAAAATAGAAACTATGGGAATTACATGTTGTTTAATACCTTACACAACATTAAATTATTTCAATTTAAGTCACAATGAAAAATGTATCACCCAATATTAAAAACAATATTTTTTACCTTACATGATGTGTAAACCTTACATATTCATGGGATCTGTTCAGAAACCATTTCATGTCATGTAATCCCATAACACATTGTGTAACTTTCCAATAAACAACAAAAACTATAGGTTCATGCTGAAAATTAAAACAATTCCTTGACTATACTACTACAGATATCTTTCCAATTTCTTGGTTAACAATACTCACCCAACAAAAAAGGAAACCAAAAGAAAATATTAGAAAATTCCTGATAGAAAGGTAATGGGATTTTATAATCTCCCCACCATAAAGTATTTCTATCCCTAGAAAGTTATCTATATCTTGGATATGCAAAAAGAGAAGGGCTCTACTACCTCATCAACGAATCCTGCTCCCACTTCTCATGGAGATCCTATACACACTACTATAGTACCTGGACCATGGGGATCATTTTACAGTGGAGTAACTTATCCTAATGATCTATAATATTAAATGTATGCTCAAAAAAAGTGGTATTGGGTTCAATATCTACATCCTCCCAAATAATCACATGGGAAATATATGGAATATACCTCCTCAACTGGGAAACACGGAACACATCCTGGATAAAATTCAAACCAGAAAACAAGTACAACCAGTAATACACCTTCCCAATCACTCAATGATCTCAAAGATCCCCATAAAACTCAGTGCCAACTTACCCTTCTTTCACCACCAATGATGTCCCAAGTGAGGTGAAACTTTGAGAAAAAACATAATCACCAACCAAAAACTCCATTGACTACCCCTAATGGTCCGTATAAGATTTTTGATGACTTTATGTCATGATCAAACACCTCTAGATCAACTTCACCATCTATATCACCTCCTAAACCATACTTGAACCAACCATGAAATACTCTCCCAAATCTGATGGAAACAATATAGATTGACATGACTACCCATAAAAAACCTCAAAGGGCACCAGTCGGATCAATGTCTGATTACTATTGTTATAGAAAAAGTCAAACAAATGAAAATTCCAATCCCAAGATCTACCAAAATCAAGAACACAATCCTGGAGTATATCCTCAAGAACCTGGATATCCCTCTCTGTCTTTCCATCCATCTATAGAAGATAATCCTTGCTCAATTTCAACTAGGAACCCATTTTCCCCTGAAAACATTTCTAGAATCTGGATGTGAACCTTAATTCGATATCATAAATAACCGCAGAGGTAACTCCATGAAGTCTTACTATATATCAAACATATAATTACCCAAGTTCTTCTATTTTTATTATTTCCTTTATTGGTAAGAAATACACTTATTTAGTGAGTGTATTTATAATCACCCAAATCACATCCTTCCCACTAGGAGTCCATAGTAAAACAAAAATTAAATCCATGTAAATTTCATCCCACTTCCATACCAAAATGGGTAAAGGATACAACAAACCTGTGGGTCCTTAGTGTTCTTCCTTAACTCTTTGAAAAGTGAGACACCATGATACATAATCCAAAATTAACGGCCTCATCATCAGCCACCAATAAAAAAGTATCAAATCATGGTACATATATGTAGCCCTATGGTGTATAGACAAACATCACTGATGTCCATTTTCTGAAAACTCCTCTCTTCAGGAAAAAGGAATAATCAACCTGCTATGAAAGCACAAAGCTCCACCAGGATATCGAGATCACTCACCCTATGTATTCCCACCATTTATAATTTCTCCTAATAACCATATCTAAATGCTTGTCGTCTACTCAAGTCAGAATCACTCATCAAAAGATGACTCAAACTTTATCAAAGTGAAGAACACCTGACCACCAACCTCCTTTACTCCCAATTCCACATCGACAAAAAAACTCATCAAAGTCCACTCTTTAATTGATTCCTTAACTAATTGGATCTATATTCTTATGGGTAGTGCATCAGAAACCACATTTTCTTTCCCTGAGGTATATACTATATCAAAATAAAAGGTATAAAGATACTCAACCCAGATTCTATATCTCAAGTTTAGATCTCTCTTAGTGAAAGCATACTAAATGATTTTGTGACGAAAATATACTATAAATCACTCCCCAAAAAGATAGTGATGCCATGTATTGAGTGCACGGATAACCCATCCTAACTCAAGATCACAGTTAGGGTATTTATTCTCATGAGGAAATAACTATCATGATCCATAAACCACCACCTATTTCCCTTGAATCAAGACACATCCTAAACTTGTAACCAAGGAATTGTAAAAAATATCGTAACCTATACCCGATTCTATGAGAATAAACATTGGTTTTGAAGTCAACCTCACTTTTATCTCCTCAAAATATCATTGAAATTTATCAAGCCACCCAAACTTTACACCCTTACAGGTCAAAAATGTCATCGATGATGCAAGATTGGTCAAGTCTCGATCAAACCATCTATAATAACTAACCATCCCCAATAATCTTTGGATATAAAAAATGTTTCTAGGATTTCATTAGGACATAACTACCCATACCATTTCAAGATCCACTGAGATGACCCTCTTAGATATCAAATGCCCCAAAAACTTCACCTCTTAGATCCAAAAATCACACATGGAAGGTTTACCACACATATAATGTTTTTTCAAGGTTCAAAGAATTATAACCAAATGGTCCACATGTTCCTCCTCTGATTTGGAGTACACCAAGATATAATCTACAAAAAAAAAAACAATAAAATAGTCCATAAACCAATGAAATATCCAGTTCATCAAAGTCATAAATACCATATGAATGTTAGTGAGTTTGAATGGCATAAAAAAAACTCAAAATGCCCAGGCACACTATAAAACACTATTTTGGGTATGTATTCTTCTAGTAATCTCAGCCGATGGTACCCTAACTATCTGTAAATATAAAGAAACCAATGATCCCATATAATATGATTAAATATATCATCAATTCTGGGTAAAGGATACATATTCTTAACGGTCAAACTATTCAACTTTTTATAGTTAGTACAAATCCTGAGACTTCTGTCTACCTTCTTAGCAAAGAGTAAAGGAAAAGCCCATGATGACATGCTAGGATGAATAAATAATTTTGCCTCTAGGTCCTCATGCTAGACTTTAACTTCCTCTAACACAACAAGTTCAATTTGAAAGGATGTCATAGAAATGGGAATCCTTCCAAGGTGTATAAAATAGTAAAATTGACCTCTCTTTGTGGAGGAAAACCAAAAAAATCATTTGGAAATACCTCTGGGTACACACACACAACATTAGGTATCTGACCACCCAATAATGTTTATAATACATCAAGACACATTTCTAACAACTATAATGTGATTATACTAGCAGGTGGAACAATAGGTCGCACCCTTCTGAATCTAGAGCCCCACTCACCCTAGAAAATATGAGTAACCCCATCAGTAGATAAAAACTATACCCAATAGTGATAACAGTATGTCTGGGCCTTGAAACCGATCATCTAATCCATGACAATAATCAAGTTGAATATGTCAATATTAAGAACCAAGATTTCCCAAACCACGTCAAATTTGGGTATCACCACCCAACATACGGGGCACTTGAAACATTTTTCAGACCTCTTTCCAAAGGCATGGAAAGATCCCACATGAACAACATAATATCCAAAAAAAAGACCAAAATTTCAACCAAATTTGGTGATATAAAATAATTATTATCACCTATATCAAACAAATATATCACCATTGAAGAGAAAATAAAACTATACCTATAACAGTAGTCGTCTTTACTTCAGATTCCTCTATCATACACTCTAACTCATAAATCCATTTAGACTTGGCCACCTGGACATCCCCCTTGGCTTGAGAATGAAACCCACCACCCTCATGAGAATCAATGTAAAACTATGAACCCTTGGGGAAAGTGGATCCCACCTTACTGACTTGGGACATCCCGTTAAAGAAACATTTCATATGGCTAGATCCCCCACAAAGAAGACATGTCCTAGGAGCCTCCATAAAATGATGCATGGTATGACCACACCTCCCACACTAGTAGAAGATTACTTGTAACATCCCAGGTAAATAAAGAATATTACTTTTTCATATTTATTAATATTTGTGAATAAAATATTAATTTTACTTTTAAGGGATTTCTATTTTCGATAGCGTACCTGATACGCAACAACGAGTTTCTTTGAAATCTTACGTTGCACTCTAGTAATATAATAATATTATTTTAAATAGTAGTTATCATGTAGCCATTGGATTGGAGAGAATGAATAGAAATAACAAAAATATGATTATATATGTTTTTTAAATGTTTTTAAATTTATCCAATAAAAGATAAAGGCTTAAAATAAGAAAATAATTCAAATTTTGGCATAAATACTCTAATATTCACTAAAAGGTCAACTTATCACCTTTTAATGGCGAACCCTCTTTAAATATAGTTTTGGTAACTCTTATAAATTATATTGCACCAACTAAAATTATTCTTTAGAATCTGGACATCAAAATTTACTTTGTGTAAATTTTTGGTATTTTTCCGATAAAGTTCATTTTTTAATGAATAGTGAAAAATGTTGTATTTGAATTCAAAACCTCTTTTTAATATAATTTATTTATATGATTATATTATATTTTGAATTTGTTTTAAAGTTAAAATATAATATATTTTTACCATTTAATCCAATAGTGGTCATTGGAATTAATTTCACTTTGAAATTGGACTTAAACTAGTGTCAATCTTTTGATATATGTTGTTTCATAAAAACACGCAATTTGTTCTGACAACGAGAATTAATTATTAAATTAATTAATGCAACTTATATGTTTTTAATTTTCTAAAATAGACATAATTTTTGAATTTGTAATATCAAATATAGCTTTGGGTGAATTTTTGGTATTTTTCTGAAAAACTTCAATTTTTGATGAATAGTAAAACCACTAAGTGGTAGTTAAAAAACTGATTTTTTGTTTAAATTAAATTTTACCACCTCTGTGATTTGAATTTCAAAAATCTGACATACATGGTTGTCATTAGGATATAAAATTTGGTTCAATGAGATGAAAATATTTTTTGGTGAATAGTAACTTTTAAGTTTTATTAATCGCGATTAAAGTTAATTAGTGTAATTTAACGTAAAGATAATGTTATAATAATATGAAATGAGAATGAAACATGTCCTAAACTTATTGGATGAGTCATGGACGACCAAGAAAATCCATGGGTCATCTTGGGGATCCCATGGAGCCACTTGGGTAAGGAAATGACATTAATAACTTTTTATTTAAAGTTAAAATAAAAGTGTCACAAACATGTTTTATTTTAATAAAACAATTTTTACATGGGGTTATACAAGTCATATTTTTTACTATAAATATTCATTGGAAATATAAAGATATTTCCTACATCATAGTATTTTTTTATAATTTTTATAATTTAAATAGATTAATTTATTTATGACACCATGATGATGGAGGGATTACCTCATTAATGAACGATTTAAATAAAATGAATATATAATGTAAAATATAAGGCATACACTTGTCAAAAACCTATTGGATTGGTGGATTTCGATCCCTTATCACATTATCCTAGAAATATATAATTTTGGGACCATTTATATCTCAAAACCATTTTATAATAAAGTAACTTTTCAAGACTTTCCAAGAGTGCCCCTCCCCCCTCTTATAAAAGGCCCCTATCTCTACCACATTAACCACACCTATCAAGCCATTTTATTAGCCAATATATGATCATTTTATCTATCCACATCCCTCTATTCATCATAGAATCCTTCCCTTAGGAAGAAATCTCTTCTAAAAACCCTTTTGGTTCAAACCAAGGGGAGTTACCCGATTTAAAGGTAATGTCTTCTCTTATGTTAATTTGTTTTATTTTGCTTATACCACCCCTAAACTATTTTTATTACTTTATTTTATAACAAAACCAGTATATTAAATATAATAGGATGTTTTTATTAGAAATATTCAAGCTACACTTACACACACCTCCGTATAATGGTTAAAGAACATACTGTTTCTGTGGACGGCGAATTACTACCTCACGAAAGGATGATTGTTCAATATTCTATTAACAACTTTCATGGTGTCCATTATGATGTCAATGTATTTTATATATGATATATATTATATTTATGTTTTCTATATGCTTATGTATTTTATATTTGAAACATACCTTTATGCTTTGCATGTTGTGCAAATGCGATAATTTCATACGAGGAAGTGTGGACTACCACCCCCTCAAGTGATGTGACTCGTTCATGAAATACATGGAATGTATAAAGAATAAAATTAATGAACATATGTGACATATATAAAATATATATTATACTGGAATTATAATATATATATCTCTGATTTATTTTTAATTCAATTAATATGACAAAGAAATGAAAGTAGCGTTCATGCGTATGTACGACCTACCGTCTCCATGAACGGTGCATTTCATTTCTTTTTATCTCTAAATGTTATGGAATAGTATAAAATGAATATGTACTGGATATATATATGATATTTAGATCATTAATAATATTCTTTAAATGATTTACTTATAACTACATGGACAATCATTTTCAAACAAGTTCATTTTTTGACTCATGTACCAAACATCGACAAAAACTTCTGATATGAACTCACATTATTAACCAATTATTATAACATTATAATATGTGATTGAAATGAATAATAATATTTAAATGATCCCTTAAGTAATTATAAATTTACCAAATTTTATTATTCAAGAATATAAATAAACGAACAAGACAAGTCAAACTTGAGGTAAGAGATCCTACCTCTATCCTTTATTTCAATTACTCTCTTTTATGTCATTTCTTTTATGATCCATGTTCATATGTTGGAGGATGTTATTTTATATTCAAATTACTGTAATTTTTATGTTCATATTATGAGAGACCCCCTCTTTCTCTCATCAATTCATTTTAAGAATGTTTAAGTGGCGCTGTTAGGCTGCCGAATTTTTGTTAGGGATCCAACCTATCTCTTTATTTTTAAGTACTCTCTTTTATGTAATTTATTTTAAGCTCATATTTCTTATGTTTGGGGATGTTATTTTGTGTCCCTCATTCTGTAATTTTTATTCCATTTTATGAGAGACCGTATTTGATCTCATAAATCCATTTTTGGAAGCATTAAGTGGCGCCGTTAGGCTGTCGAGTTTTCGTAAGGGATTTTTCATCTCACTTTTATTCCCGTGAGATTTATGCTACATTTTCCACAATTTACTTTGAGTGGTGTATGTACTGACCATTATTCTACTATTTTTTTAATATACTTTTATTTATGGGTATTTACAACATCATTGTATGACCCTTATTTCATGGGGTGTACGTTTCGAAAGTTACCCAAACTAGTAAGGGGACCTTTCACCCTCCTATTTTTAAAAGACTTATTTTTTGTTTGGTCTTTTAATTTACATCTTCTTATGTTGGGATATGTTCTTATATATCCTTATTTCTATAAATGATATGTCCAAGTGATGAGATACCCTTTTTATCTCTCATCGACTCATTTTATGAATTTTAATGTGACGCCGTTAGGATGTCGAATTTCTGTAAGGGAACTTCATAAACCAATTTCAATTCTTTGGGTTAAAACTATACTTCTTGATTATGTCATAATATGAATATGTGTGCATGACCTCTGATTGTTTTACACTTAATATCCTCTTATTTTGGGTGTATTTATATTTGTCACACATATTATGTAATTGATTTATCCTTAATCTAAGGATAACGGCTTTGTAAGAGACTTCGTCTCAATCTCCTTTCATTGAGGCATATTTTGTTCTAATACAAGAATTTATTTTATACGGTGTATAAACACCTTTGAATTTTAATTTTATACAAAAGGAATATTTTTCTATGAAGCATTTTACTAAACAAAAAAAGGAATGTTTCTTTTAACGTACGCGGTGACAACGATCTTTTCTCCCGCCACGAGTATTATTTGATATTTGGATTCCTCAATAAGCCGTAATGTTTTTAAAAGTAAATAAATACCATATACTCTTTTATGTATTTTGGTATTGAAAATGGTATTTATAATGGATTTTTTATGTCAATATATTTAAGTGATATATTGTGATCGAAATGTGGAAATGTTTTCTTTCCATTATATTTGTTTTATGTCTTTTGATTTTATAATGGTACTTGGACATTTGACGGTTGGTTTCGTGATAAACCATATAATGGGTGGTGTCATGAATACCAGGATGGGTGGTTATGTTATAACCTCTAATGCATTGGGTATGGAAGTTGTCCGTATGGCTATTCCATGTAGTGATATGTGTGGAAGTCGACCGTATGGTTATTCCATTTAAGTATGTTTATGTCCCAAGTTACCATTATATGTTATGTGTTATTTATATGGGTTTATGGTAATATTTTTGTTATAAAGGATAATTGGCGATCTTTTATTTAGTGAAGAGTATTTACTAATTTGTAAATGTGAAAAGTATTAATTTGATAAAGTATTAATGGTTTACTTGTTGTTTTGAAAAACTAACAGTTTTCCTTCTTTGTGTATCCTTTACTGGACTTTTTATGCTCATCCCAAGTGTTTGAAATGTTTTCCACAGGACATAAAGATGAATAGGGTCAAGGATGGGATCAAGGAAAGGCATGCTATCTAAAACATGGAACTAGACATCTTTCTTTTTAAGAGTTCTTATTTTATGGAAACTTAGTAGAAGTGTCTACTTTGTATTCTTTTGAGAAGTAATAGTTATGTCCTAATTCTCTAAAACTCTAAACCTGAAAAGATCCTCTATGTGAATTATTCATTTAATTAAAAAATATGTAATGTTTTAAGGCTGGGTCCTTATAGTTGGTATCAGATGTCGGTTTAGATAACTTTATAGGTTAGGGTATCCTTTAAGCACAAGTGACATTACCATAATGGCTAGAATTTCAGAAAGAGTCATAGTTTTTAGATAAAGTAAATGAGTAAGTATATCTTAGTGTTTATATTCCTAATCAGTACATTATGATTGTGTTGATATACTCTAAATGAAATTTTTGGTTTTAGTAATTTGATGGATCTATCAGGAACCAAAGTGACAATGAGTTTGAAGGAAACTGTGGTGGTTCTCTGATTAAGAGACTCGATGAAATGGGGGATTCAATGAGAAATCTCATGATTATTATAAATCAACTATCAAGGAGTCATGATTAACCACTTGAACCTTGGTGAGTTCTCTAATGCATCATGTACGAGAGAACCAACTCGATGTGGAAGTTCAGGTAATAATTATAAAGGTAACCATTAGGGTTTATATGATACTTACTTTTTAGGTAATTATGGGTTACTATATGTTATGGTGGAAAATGAAAGGCATGAGATAAACATGAGGTTAAATTATGTTATGGTTATTTTTGATGATTTTATATCTTTTTGGGGAATGTTTTAAGAATTATATTGTTTTGGAAAAAGGACAACACACAGACCGTGTGACAACTCATCACGTCAGACATAGATATGGGAATCGAACCCACAACCAAAGTGCGACTGGTATTTATCGCCTACCACTGGACTACGTGAAGTCCCTGGTTAGTATGACTTATTATTTTTAGTTATATAATTTTATGAATCAAGAATAAGTTGATTTTGGTTTATCTAGGAAAATATTGGCCTATCATGGAGGATATATGATTAGGTTAATTACTTTTTAACATGAGACTTTAAGAGAAACTGATGTTATTTGGAGATAAATGTTAATTTTACCTTGGAAGAATATGTGATTAAATCCTTAAAATATTTGGGTTTCAATATTAGTTTGGTTTACTTTGATGAATTTTATGGACAAATTTTTTATCGAATGGTCTTCGTTGAACTTTGGGTTGTGTTGGACAAATTTTGGAGATTAAGAATAGATTTTCTTTTTATAAAGGATTATCCTTTTGTGGATTCTCTGATATTGTTCTAAAATTTTTGGTTTTGGTTAAGGTCTAAAGACATGGGAAATATATAGTTCTCTTTTATGTATTAGTTTATTCTCTAGAAGTTGATTATAGCGCTCTTAATGTGAACAAGTCATCCTAAATACTCGTCTTTTGGAGGAAAAAATAAGTTTGTGTAAGAAATCTAGTAAGACATGAAAGTCTAAATGACAAGAAAGTATGTTTCCTTGTGATTTAGTTAAGCTCATAAATAAATTACTCAATGAAAAGTAACTTAAAACTAAAATGTTGTCTGTTAACCTTTCATATAGGGGAATCAAATACCGTTTAACCCATCACAAGTTGGTGATTTTATGGTGGTTAACTTTCTCCTGAATTTGTTTCTATCACTATCCATCAAAACTTAACCCTTGGTTTTTTTTCTTCCATATCCATGTTTTCATGGAATACTAGTACCTGTTGTCTCGGGTTACCTTGGTACTTTTCTTTCTTTCTTTTAAAGTGATAGTTTAATTTACTCCTTTTCCGATGTGGGGCTTTCAATGATGTTTCCAAGCCCAATTTTAAAACTGCGAGGAAAAAATTCTCAAAAGGGGGGAATAATGTAACATCCCTGGTAAATAAAGAATATTACTTTTTCATATTTATTAATATTTTTGAATAAAATATTAATTTTACTTTAAAGGGGTTGTAATTTTTGATAGTGTACCCGATACGCAACAACGAGTTTCTTTGAAATCTTACATTACACACTTGTAATATAATTATATTATTTTAAATGGTAGTTAGCACGTAGCCGTTGTATTGGTGGGAATGAATAGAAATAACTAAAATATGATTATATATGTTTGTTAAATGTTTTCACATTTATCCAATAAGAGATAAAGTCTTAAAATAAGAAAAGAATTCAAATTTAGGCATAGATACTCTAATATTCACTAAAAGTTCGACTTATTGCCTTTTGATGGCGAACCCTCTTTAAATATAGTTTTGGTCACTCTTATACATTCTATTGGACCAAATAAAATTCTTCTTTAGAATTGGGACATCAAAATTTAATTTGTGTAAATTTTTGGTATTTTTCCGATAAAGTTCATTTTTTTAATGAATAGTGAAAAATGTTGTATTTTAATTCAAAACCTCTTTTTAATCTAATTTATTTATATTATTAGGTTATCTTTTTAATTGGTTTTAAAGTTAAAATATAATATATTTTTACCATTTAATCCAATAGTGGTCATTGGAATTAATTTCAATTTGAAATTAGACTTAAACTAGTGTCAATCTTTTGATATATATTGTTTCATAAAAACACGCTATTTGTTCTGACAACAGGAATTAATTATTAAATTAATTAATTCAACTTATATGTTTTGAATTTTTTAAAATAGACATCATTTTTTAATTCAGAAATTCAAATATATCTTAGGGTGAATTTTGGGTATTTTTCTGAAAAACATCAATTTTTGATGAATAGTGAAACCACTAAGTGGTAGTTAAAAAACTGATTTTTCGTTTAAATGAAATTTTACCACCTCTGTGATTTGAATTTCAAAAATCCAACATACATGGTTGTAAATATGATATAAAATGTGGTTCAATGGGATGAAAATATTTTTTGGTGAATAGCAACTTTTAAGTTTTATTAATCACGATTAAAGGTAATTAGTGTAATTTAAGGTAAAGATAATGTTATAATAATATTAAATGACCATGAAACATGTACTACCCTTATTGGATGAGTCATGGCCGACCAAAAAAATCCATGGGTCAACTTGGGGACCCCATGGATCCACTTGGGTAAGAAAATGACATTAATAACTTTTTATTTAAAGTTAAAATAAAAGTGTCACAAACATGTATTGTTTTACTAAAACAATTTTTACATGGGGTTATACATGTCATATTTTTTACTATAAATATTAATTGGAAAGATAAAAATATTTACTACATCATAGAAGTTTTTTTAAAATTTTTATACATTAAATATATTAATTTATTTATGACACTATGATGATGTATAGATTACCTCATTAATGAACGATTTAAATAAAATGAAAATATAATGTAAAATCTAAGATATACACTTGTCAAAAACCTATTGGATGGATGGATTTATATAACTTATCACCTTATCCTAGAAATATATAATTTTGGGACGTTTGATATCCGAAAATCATTTTATAATAAAGTAACTTTTCAAGACTTTCCAAGAGTGCCCCTCCTCCCTCTTATAAAAGGCCCCTACCTCTACCACCTTACCCACACCTCTCAAGCCATTGGCTCGGCCAATCTCTGCTCATTTTATCTCTCCACATACCACTATTAATCCTATAAGCCTTCCCTTAGGCATAAATCTCTTAAAGAAACCCTTTTTATTCAAACCAAGGGGAGTTACTCGATTTAAAGGTAATGTCTTCTCTTATGTTCATTTGTTTTATTTTGCTTCTCCAACCCCCTAAACTATTTTTATTACTTTATTTTGTAACAAAACCAGTATCATAAATATACTAGGATGTTTTTATGAGAAATATTAGATCTACACTTACACACACCTCCGTCTAATGGTTAAAGAATATACTGTTTCTGTGTATGGCGAATTACTGCCTCACGAAATGAAGATTGTTCAATCTTATCTTAAAACCTTTCATGGTGGCCATTATGATGTCACTGTATTTTATATATGATATATATGGTATTTATTTTCTCTATATGATTCAGTATTTTATATTTAAAACATACCTTTATGCTTTTCATGTTGTGCAAATGCGATAATTTCATACGAGGAAGTGTGGACTACCGCCCCCTCAAGTGATGTGACTTGTTCATGAAATACATGGAATGTATAAAGAATGAAATTAATGAACATATGTGACCTATATAACATATATATTATACTGGAATTATAATATATATATCTATAATTTATTTTTAATTCCATTAATATGACAAATAAATGAAAGTAGCGTTCATGCGTACGTACGACCTACCATCTCCATGAACGGTGCGTTTCATTTATTTTTATCTCCAAATGTTATGGAATAGTATAAAATGAATATTTACTGGATATATATGATATTTAAATCATTAATACTATTCTAGAAATGATTTACTTATAACTTCATGGACAATCATTTTCAAACAAGTTCATTTTTTGACTCAGGTACCAAACATCGACAAAAATGTCTGATATGAACTCACATTATTAACCAATTATTATAAAATTATAATATGTGATATGAACTGAATAATAATCTTTAAAGGAGGTCCTTAAGAAATTATAAATTGTCCAAAGTTTATTATTCATGAATATAAATAAACGAACAAGACAAGTCAGATTTGAGGTAAGGGATCCTACCTCTCCCCTTCATTTCAAGTACTCTCATTTATGTAATTTATTTTTATTCTCCATGTTCATATGTTGGAGGATGTTATTTTGTAATTCCCCAAGCTTCTACGGTACACTTCTCTTTGAAAAATGTGATAGCGTATGTTGTACGCAATGCCGAGTTCTAACACACCATAACCAATCAAACTAGTAGTTATGAATAGTAATACCTACTTTTTGAAAATTATATATATTTTATATTTCAAAATGGACTTCATTTTTGGATTCTAAATATCGAATTTAGCCTAAGGTGAAATTTTTGTACTTTTCGGATATCTTTAATATTTTGTTGAATAGTGAAAATTACTAAATTTTAATTAAAAACAACTTTTTTAATCAAAATAATTAATAGTGATAAATTATGAATTTGAGAGGTTTTAAAGTATATTTAGAATATATTTTTACCATTTAATACAATTTTGGTCATTGGACATAATTTTAAAATTAAACCGGACATAAACCAGTGTCAATCTTTTGATAGTTATTATCTCTTAAAAACACGCTTTTTGTTTTAACAACAGGAATTAATTTTAAATTAATTTCTGCCACTTCTGTGTTTTGAATTTGGAAAAATGTATTCTATATTTGGAATCAGGATGTTCAAATTGTGTAAATTGGTAACTTTTATTTTTAGACATTTTGAATAATTACTTCGGTAAATATTTTTACCATGGTTAAGGGTAAATCCGATAAATAAGGGTTAAAAAATAATATTGTAATAATACTAAATTACCCTAAAACGTGTCCTAGACTTATTGGTTGATACATGTTCGACCATAGTCATCTTTGGGTCGATTTTGGGACCCCATGGAGCCACTTGTAGGTGATAGAGACACTTTATTTTAATCAAGTTAAAATGAATACAAAACTGACACAAGTATATATCTTTTAGAAAAACAATTTTTACATAGGGTTATATATGTTGGATTTTCGACTATAAATATTCATTCGAAATATAAAAATATTTAATACATAATTATATTTTATTTATAATTTTTAGACATTAAATAATTTAATTTATGTATGACACAATGATGATGCAGTAATTACCATAATAGTGAAAAATTAACATAATTGATATTATAAATACCCAAATAAATATAATTTGAGACTTTTAATGAATTACACTAATTTTATAGGATACTATGACATATTAGGATTTATTTAATTGACTTTTTTAGAAGTAATAATTCTGTTATAAGTTTCACAAAAATCAACTATTGAATAGTGTCAAAATTGACATAAAAGAGTTTTTAAAACAAATATTATATTATTAATAGATATTAAATTCCTAAAAATCTAAGGTTCGGCCAAGAGACTTATATCATGATAGGTGTATCATTAATGGACCACTTGGGGGTCTCTTGAATGTATATGGTAAGTTTATTAACCATATAATATAAAAATACAAAGAGACATTGTAAAAGTGAAACTAATTAACTTAGAGTTAATATTTAAAGATAAGGTTAATATAAGTACCCAAACCTGTCTAAATTCTATTTGTTGAGTGGTTTTCGACCCAGCCCCACCTTAAAATTTAAATAATCCAATTTGGATCCATTATAAACCGAATATGATTTTATTATTAATTAATATTTCTAGATTTTCCAAAGGTTCCCTTCCCCCCTCTTATAAAAGGGTACTCATCCTTCTCATTTCTTCACACCTTAAAAGCATTTTGGTTCTACCAAACTATGCCAAATTACTCTCCCAACTTCCCTCACTACAACCTAGAGGCCTTAGTTTGATCAGAAAGCCAACCTAAGGAGCCCTTTTGATCAAATCAAAAGGAAGAACCCGAAGAAGAGGTAATGATTTCACCACCTTTTTTCCAAGTTCCTTTCTTCTTCCACTTCTTCTTCCTTTGTTTTTACCATTATAAAATAATAACTCCAGTATCATATATATACTGTGATGTTATTATAAATATGGTACAACCATATTCAGTATTCTATCCACCCTTTGAATAACATGCCACCATACGTGCGTACGTACGACTTACCGTCTCCACATCGTGGTGTAATTGTTATTCAATATATTCTTATTTGGATGGGTATAATAATGATGTGTAACTCATGTAAATAATAAATATAACATGTTAATGATTCTTTATATATGATATACCATCCATTTATATATTATTTTAATATCAAAAGAATGATATTGTCGCTCGTGCGTACGTACAGACTACCGTCTCCACGAACGCGATGAGATTCATTCTCCATCGTATCCATTCAAGTATAATTCTCATTTTATGATTAATAATGGTATATAAGGACTTGATATCATTATGTATATTATTAATATACAACCCATCCATTAAAAACATGGCTTATGTAACAAAACATATAAAAGAAAACGAGTAAGTTAACACCCGAAACGACGAGAATACTAAGATATTATTAACAAAGCAATGTTAAAAGATCATATATGATATCATATGAATGTATATGATTCTTGTATAATTTAATAACAATTATTTCACTATTATACAGAAGTTTAACCTACCCCAACCAAGGAAAAGTACAAGGTAAGGGTTTATTTCACAATCTCTTCATTATCCGAGGTTGTTTATACATAATAATCTACTGGGATCTCTTTATCATCCACATCCATGTTTCTTAAAAATGTATTTCAAAACATTTTTACTATTTAAAAGAATATGGGTTAAAGTCATTTATACCCTTGTTTGAATTTTTATAAGAGTTTTATAAAGTAATCTTTCTGTTGTTTTCCAAACAAGGTGCTTTTTAACCTTTTCGACAGAATTAAGGTAAGAATGTTTTTTTAACTTATACGGCGGGTGCGGTAATTTTCCACCATTATAAAATCGTCAAAGCTTCCATTACAATATTATAAGAATATTTTCAAAGAAAATGTTTCATTTTATAAATATATGACTCTTAAATGATTTCAAAATAGAAAGAGATATTTCTCTAAAAAGAGTTTTGATTTCATCTATGTCAACATCCTTTGATGGATTTCACGCTTATTTGAAGTTGATTTATTATGATACAAAACTTCTATATTGTATTGAAGGTTTTGTGATGTTTTTGACTGTGGGTGTGATATTTTTATACCATTCATAGTTTATGGTGAAAGTATTGACATTTCGTATGCTAGTTTTAATATGAATGTTTATGTTATGTTTAAACCTTTTCATATGGGAATGCATTAGACTTAATATGTGACGGGTGAAGCCCACTATAGCTCCTTGTTGCATCGGTAGGTCTCATGATACAAATTAGTGTCTTGGCATAAGGCCTTGGAAAAATCTTATTTGTAGTCTTGGCACGAGTCCTTGACTATGTGGTTATGATAGTCTGGCATTATGCATTCCATCATTATGAAAGTGGTTATTGATATTGCATGTGATTATTCGATTAATAGAATATCCATGTGAATAAGTAAATGGAATTATTTCATTTTAATTTTTCCATACTATATTGAAGTTCAAGTTTAAAAGTCTTTTTTAGTTATACATTTCCTTAAATGTTTATTCTTATTTATGAAAGTTTCCACTATATTGCTATCCTTACTCAGCGTTTGAGCTCACCCCTTTTCTATGTTTTATTTTTCCCAGGAAGTGAAGAAGTAAATTATGAATGACCTGCAGGGATTTTATGTGGGGATATGAGTGTGGAATATGGAGACAATATGTTGTTGTAGTAGTTTTTCACTTTATGATGTAATGTAAGACTTATGAATATATCTAGTGTTTTCAAGGCTACTAAACCAATCGGTCTTTCGAGATTTGATCTTTCTTGTGATCATGCCAATGTTATGTAATAATGCACCGACTCTAGGTAACTGGGGCCGGGGCATTACATATTTTATATTAACCTTACTTTAATTTTTATGTTTATATGATGAGAGACCCCTATTTCTCTAATCAATTCATTTTAAGAATGTTTAAGTGGCGTCATTAGGCTGCCGAATTTTTGTAAGGGATCCAACCGCTCTCTTTCTTTTTAAGTACTCTCTTTTATGTCATTTATTTTAAGTTCATATTTATTATGTTTGGAGATGTTATTTTATATTCCTCATTCTGAAATTTTTATGTCCATATTATGAGAGACCCTATTTGATCTCATAAATCCATTTTTGGAAGCTTTAAGTGGCACCGTTAGGCTGCCGAGTTTTTGTAAGAGATTTTTCATCTCACTTTTATTCCCATGAGATTTATGCTACATTTTCCACCATTTCATTTGAGTGGTGTATGTACTTCCCATTATTCTACTATTTTTGTAATATAATTTCATTTATAGGTATTTACAACTTCATTTTATGACCCTTATTTCTTGGGATGTACATTTCGAAAGTTACCCAAATCGGTAAGGGGACCTTTCACCCTCCTCTTTTTAAAAGACTTCTTTTTTTAGGTCTTTTAATTTACATCTTCTTATGTTGGGATATGTTCTTATATATCCTTATTTTTGTAAATGATATGTCCAAGTGATGAGATACCCTTTTTATCTCTCATCGACTCATTTTCTGAATTTTAATGTGACGCCATTAGGATGTCGAATTTTTATAATGGAAATTCTTAACCCAATTTCAATTATTTGGGTTAAACCTATACTTCTTGATTATTTCATACTATGAATATGTGTGGATGACCACTTATTTTTTTACACATAATATCCTCTTATATTGGGTGTATTTATATTTGTCACACATAATTATGTAATTGATTTATCCTTAATCTAAGGATAACGACTTTGTAAGGGACTTCATCTCAATATCCTTTAATTGAGGCATATTTTGTTCTAATACAAGACTTTATTTTATACGGTGTATAAAACCCTTTTAATTTTAATTTTATACAAAAGGAATATTTTTCTACGAAGCGTTTTACTAAACGAAAAAAAATAATGTTTATTTTAACATATGTGGTGACAACGACCTTTTCCACTGCCGCGAGTATTATTTGATCTTTGGATTCCTCAACAGGTCGTAATGTTTTTAAAAGTAAATAAATACCATATACTCTTTTATGTATTTTGGTATTGAAAATGGTTTTTATAATGTATTTGTTATGTCAATATATTTAAGTGATATATTGTGATCGAAATGTGGAAATGTTTTCTTTCCATTATATTTGTTTTGTGTCTTATGATTTTATAATGGTACTTGGACATTTGACGGGTGGTTACATGATAAAACATATGATGGGTGGTGCCATGAATACAAGGATGGGTGTTTACATTATAACCTTCAATGCATTGGGTATGGAAGTCGGCTGTATGGATATTCCATGTAGTGATATGTGTGGAAGTCGACCATACGGTTATTCCATTTAAGTATGTTTATGTCCCAAGTTACCATTATATGTTATGTGTTCTTTATATGGGTTGATTGTAATATTTTGGTTACAAAGGATAATTGGTGATCCTTTATTAAGTAAAGAGTATTTACTACTTTGTAAAGGTGAGAAGTATTAATTTTTTAAAGTATTCATGGTTTACTTGTTGTTTTGAAAAACTAATAGTTTTCCTTCTTTGTGTATCCTTTACTGGGCTTTTTATGCTCATCCCAAGTTTTTGAAATGTTTTCCACAGGACATAAAGATGAATAGGGTCAAGGATGGGATCAAGGAAAGACATTCTATCTAAAACATGGAACTAGACATGTTTCATTTTAAGAGTTCTTATTTTATGGAAACTTAGTAGAAGTGTCTACTTTCTAATATTTTCAGATGTAATAGTTATGTCCTAATTCTCTAAAACTCTAATCCTGGAAAGATCCTCTATGTGAATTATTTATTTAATTCCAGAATATGTAATGTTTTAAGGCTGGGTCCTTATATTACTAGTTGTTTCCATGAAAAATCCGATGAAACTAGTCTAGTAAAAAAATGACCACTCTTGTGCATCCTTTTCTAAACAGAAGATGCACTCTAGCTAACTACTCCACCAACTAAAGCTCCACCCAAACTAGTCCCTCTAGTTATGTATGCCTTAGCCAAATCTACTTTATCCACTACATCCACAAAGTTTATAAATGAAAAAAGGACTAAAATTGACAAAATATCATCCCTCATCACCATATTTAACCTTCAAGCCTTCTAGTAATCATTTGTGAAAAGCACCAGGGATAATTAGACCAACTCAATAAAATGGGTGGTGTACTCCAAAATGGTACAATTCCCTTTCTCCAAGGTCAGAAACTCTTGGGTCTTTACTGTACAAAAAGTATTAGGATGGAACTATTGATTAAATATTTTCTTAAATGAAACCTAGGTAATACCCTCATAAAAATTAGCCTGCACTATAGAGTCCCACCATCTTATTTATGGCCCATTGAGCATATAAATGGTAAAACACACCTGAGAATATTTATGATTCTTAAAAAAGTTAAAGATCATCTCAATATATTCAAGAAAATCCTCTGATTATTAGGTTATTTTGTCAACAAAGAAGACAGGTGGATGCTTATTGGTAAATACAGAGCCAGGATCCACTACTCATCTTGGGTTCATATATCACACTGAACCTAGAGTTTGAATTGTATAGATAACTTCTTCGACCAAAGAAGGGTCCACTAGAGGATTTTCCTGTAGAACCTACATTGCATATTCCCCTATCATATTTGGAAGATCTCTTCTAGGGGGAATTGTTTTTTAAACACAATAAAGAAATGAATCAGTCATGATAAAACTTCAAAACCATTGAACCAACTTCTAGAATCCAAAATAATGATTTTAAAATGATAATAATTTAAAGCAATTATGAATTACACCACAAAAATTAAACACCTTTTTAAAGTAACAGGTCCATATAAATAAAATCCCCACTTAGTTTATTCAAATTAACTTACTCACACCAAGTACCCAAACATAGTAGATAGGTAAATTTAAATATATTTCCCATAAAATTCATTCAAATGAGCCTAAATACCTCGTATCACACTTAGTAAATATTTTCCAACCACCCATGGAAACTCAGATTCAGTCACATGAGTGAGCTAGATTAGGCCATTTTCCAAACTTACCATCTGAATTCCAAAGATCCTACTTCTATCTACCCAAGAAATAGATCCAACTCAGGTTGTGATGACATACTTTAGGCTGAGTAACTCCTTTGATACCAAATTGTAACAGACCAACTCGGGTCAATCAGACAAGTCACCCAAAAAATCTAATTATGGGGTGAGTTATAACAAAGATAACAAAACAATAGTCTCAAATATAACAAAAACAATACATAAAACCATAGTATAATGAGAAAAAAAAGGGAGATATAACTATACCAAATGCGCTAAACCAGGAATTATGACAAGTCTGGACTAACAAGTCTCCATGTGGCCAATCATCACCTGCAAACTATCCTGAACTGGAATAGTGACATAAAGAGAAGCCTTCATGCTATAAAATTTCCTTTCCTTTACATGTGTCCTAAAAAAATAAGGTCTATAGCCACCCAAAGGAAAAATTAGGGTGTGAGAAATAGAGCCCAATAGGAAACCACCAAGGAATCTATACAAGTTCTAATATAGAGAATGCAGAAGTTCTATCTTTAAAAAAATAGAGTTACAATAATTTTTGTTAATAAAATAATTTTAAAATGTTTTTCTAATAGTCCTTGAGTTTCCCATAATTTTAATTTCATGTATTCCAAATCCTAAATCGTTCCAATCATAAAACAATTTAGGTAAACATATAAAAATATAAATATACATGTGATCCAACATCCATCAAATATTATATCATGAAATAAACAACCAAAAACAACAATACACCTTCCATTTAGGCTCTATCCTATAGGAAAATACGTACTAGACACTTACAAGACTTAAAAAAAAGAATAAGGTTATATCCAAATAATATTTATTCCCACCATAGTCCATTAATATAAAACAGGTTACCTAATAGTGGTGTCATGCACATTAAGTCTATCTATGTCTCTTTCTTGACACACCTAAGGTTCCCTCTGTGAAATTTTTGTCAAATTATGTTTTGAAAACCATGCTCACATTTTTATAAAACCATTTCAAATCCAAGACAATATGCTTCAGGGTTTGAAAATATATATATTTTTTTATAAATTATGGAAATTACATTTTCAAAGAAAAAACCCTTTAAAACACAAACCCATTCCCTTTTCAATTTCAACACATGAGATTCCAATTCTAATCTCAAGGAATCAATAAGAACAATAGGAAAGTCAAGAAATTAGAACACTTAGATTGATCCACCAACCATAAGGAAAAAAAACCTATCCTCGTTTAATAATGGGGATTTGAAACCACAATATATACCTCTAGAATACAATAATTGATAAGAGATTGAAAATTATTGATAGAAAATAAGATTTGATTACAAATCCCTTCCACAATCAGTGTTAGAACAAAAAACGAGGAAGAAATAAAAAGAAATAATTACTAGAAGAGATGAAATTCCTAGACCTATTGATCAACCACCCAACAGAGTGCTTTGGAGGGAAAGGGGTCACCCAAAATTTTATAGGATATGAGTTATAGCCAAGAGGAGGAGACTACAAAATAAAATAAAGTCTTAAACACTTTTATGATTCCCTAAAATAATCAACTCGGGGAATTACATGACGTATAATACCTTAGACATCATGAAATTATTTCATTTGAAGTTACACTAAAAAATTCTTCCCCCAAGATTAAAAACATGAATTTTAATATTAAATAACATGTAAAATTATCAGGTGGTTTATTCAGTTCATGAGATCTATCCGACATCCATTACACGTTTTGTAATTCTATTTCGTTCCATATAAATACACAAAAAATATTAGAGACTATAGGTTTATACTGAAAAATTCTAGAAAATCCTTGACATCACTATTACAGGTTTCCTCCCAATTTCATGGTCCGCAATACTCAACAAACGAAGAAGGAAACCAAAAGAAAATATTAGAACATACCTGATAGAAAGATAATAGGGCATTACAATATTCTATTGTTATTTTACGTTCTATCTATGAATGTTTATGTTAAATTTTGATTTCATATTACATTTTTTTAATAATGTTCCTATATATAAATTCTAGATATTTTAATCAGTTCTGTACTAAGTATTCTCACACAGTTTACCTATTTCAATGTGTTACATTTATTGTGATTTATATCAATCACTTGTATTTATTTTTTTATTTCACAAAACTAGGAGACGATATGAGTAAACACAACATTATTATACTGAAATTTATCTCCACTATATATTCCTATATATATAAAATCTATCCATTTTTTACATCGTTATAGGTTTTTTGATCATTAGAAAGGGATATATTTTTTGGATATTCTAATGTTTTTCCAACATATCAAAATATTTCATATGTTTTGATTCTTATAAAATAATTATTTTTTTGGTAAAAATTTTATATTATTTTACTTATGGTAAATATTTTATATTTACTTGAGTAGTAATTCATTTTTAATTATTTTAGTTAAAATTTTATCTATTCATGATTTTGAAGAAATTTCATTAATGGATTTATCTTATGCGATTTTCAAGTGTGAAGAATTTACCTTAAGTAATTTATCATATGTGATAAGGAAATTAAATTTTGGTCACTAGTCTTCAATTTTTCTGAAGGAATTTATCTTATGGGACAAAAAGTTTCTTGTGCTAGAATTCATTATTTGAAAGAAGAATTTATCCTATGGGAGTCTCTATAAATAAATTATTTCCCTACATAAGTATATTATCTTATGGGGAAATATTGTCCTATAAGGGTAATTTATAAGTAAATTATTCTATGAAGTTATAAATAAATGGATAAATATTTTTCATGGAGTTTATCCTATGATTTTAGAAAGTCGAAGTATTGATTTTTGTGAAATTTAGTTTTTTTCATGTGATTCAGAATAATCATATTATATCTAAATTATATTTCAAACTCTCAATTTACCCTATTATGAAGGACTTATCTTATAGTAAAATGTTTCAATAAAAATTTATATTAAGATGATTGAAGTATCATACATGGAGTTAAGATATCACTTCTATATTAGTATTTTCACATAAAATAATTTGTTTCTAAAGAGAAAAATTATTTTTTAGATCATTAAAGTTGTTCATTAAATAGAATTAAGAAATAAAATTGTTTGAAGTAGAAGTCATTTAAATCTGAATATTATTTTCAATATTTAATTTTTATTTTGAGAAGCATTTTACTATTTCATTATTCTATGAAAATCCTAATGTAACTTTTATTTTATTGGAAATAGATATGTCCAAATAAATAACGGATGATTTTAAAAAAGAACCTATATTCAAGAATATATATACTTCCAATTAATACCTTAAATTATCTCAATTTCTACCTCCACACTTTCTATTTTCATAGAATAATGTTACATGGAAGATTGATGCTTATTTTTATAATATATTATTCACTCAACTATTGAAATATATGTACAAGTGTTTAAATTAAAAAAAATTGTATTGAAAGTTCTGCAAAAGATATTGTATATGTTGAAGAACAAAAAGACCATATATTGTGTTTTATCATACTTATATTTTATATACACATGTGTAAATATTGAATATTTCTACTATGTTTCAAATCATATACTGTAGTAGAATAATATTATGGATCTACACATTGAATTTATATTATTTTTATAGAATAATTCCCGATCAATTATCAGTATCTACTTGAAATTGTGTGTTGAAGTTATTATATGTTCTACACATATATTTTTACTTTTCTAAGTTCATATTCCTTGAATTAAATTTTGTTGGATTCTTCTTATAATCCCTCTAAATAGGATCCAAAAAAATATCAAGAGCATTGTACCAATTGAAAGCTACTTTCACTCTTCTAGGAATCCCCTAGGAAAAGTGTTGGTATGGTGAAAATCACCATGCTTATTAAGAGTGTGCTATTGGAGCGGATTGGGTGATCTTTGTAACCTGAAACACTATAAATATCCCATGACTTTCTTCTTGTCTTTTATTTTTTATTTCCACTACTTATTAGATTGATTAGTACATGATAGTTTTGAAATAGTTTTTAGAGGGTGGTTTTAAGTTAGGGAAATTTTTATGAAATGAATTCATCCCCCTCTCAAGTATTTATGGAAATCTCTTGGAAAAAAATATGATGTGGTGAGTGTCACTATGCTATGATATAGTCCATGGTATTTCATGAATTGTGTGATAACAATAAACTTGAAAGGATTATTCCACTCCAACTATAAAATATTGGTTGATCATTATAAGATGATTATTATGAGGATTTTGAACATATGTAATAATTGTTTAAATGTTTAACAATAAATATGGGTATCAAACCCAAATTTTAATAATTTGATATGTTGATTTTTGTGTGTGAAAATTCTAAATAAATTTAGACCAACCATTTTTTATCTTAGAGGCTTATACAATAATTTTTAATCCTCACCGAGCATGCTTCAAGTGTGAGACTGATTACATGCATTAAAACTCCTCAAACTGAGACTAATCATTAAGTCTTGTTATTTAATATCTTTAACAAGGTTATAGAAAATAATGGTAAAGATAGAGATCCTCCCTGAGAATTGGAAGATTTGTATTGCCCCAAGACACCCTAGTATGGTGGAGTCTTTTGGATGATTCTGAGTGATCTATATCAAATTCATGTGGATTAAATGGATCAACAGAGAAGAGGTATTCAATTATTTGTTTATTTTAGTATTCATTCTAAATATATAGATATAACCCAATTTTTATAGGTTTTAGAGTTTTGTCATATGTGTTTTGGTGGTAATCATCCCTTCAAAACCCTTAAGTGGTATCATAGCCAATAAATCAATGTTTGGATTTATTTTAAAATGGATGAAGAAAACTTGAAAATGAGTTTTCTAAGTACCACATCATATCCCAGTTCAAAATGGTCATTTAGGTTCCTGTTTTTTATTGACTTCACCTTAAAATTATTAAAAAGAGCATGGTTTTATAAGACTATTCCGCTGTTCAATAGAAATGGGCATACTCAAGCATCCTGAAAAATATATAATTATTTTTAAACTCAACTAATCCATTATTTATAGATAAATATTTCATGTTGTAATACAATATGATGATATACCAGGACATGGTTTATTTTTCCATGCTATTTTGGGACTTCTAATTTTTTTCTCAGGGCATCATAGCTATGAAAAACAACATTATCATAATGGTATACCACATAAATGACAAGTCTAAGATGAAATGAATTTTAAAAATGATATTTATCTTCTCAAAATGGCATGGTTGACTCAAAAAAAATTCTAGTTGAAAGAAAATCTTTAAAATGGATTCCTTAGTTCTTATTGTTTAAAATATAACTATAAAACATAAACATCATGCTAAAAAATATCGGTGACAAGATGTGGTGTGTTGAATTCTCAATAAAATTTCTTTTAGTTAAAATTATCAAAAACATTCTTCAGTGATAGTAAAATATAGTGAAATATAAAAGTATTTATATTAAGTTATGATTATATTGTACATGTAAATATAAATTTTTTATATTAGTAACCTTGTTTGAAAATGTGTGATTTATATAAATTATTTCATAATTTATGATATGTTTATTATTTGATGATAAAAGTATTCATAACTATCAAAATTTTTTAAAATATAAAGGCTTTCATATTAAAATCATGTAAATGATTATTTTAAAAGTTAATATTGGGAAAAAGTTAATTATTCAGGTTTATCCATTCCTAAATTTTAATTTTTTTTTATAATTTATTTATGAAATATTTATAATGTTTTTTATCATGTAGAAATTTATTAATTATTAATTTATTTTTTATCATTTCATACTTTATTATTCATAAATATTAATATTATTTTATTAATATTGATGTATAATTTAGTTTAAATGTATTAAAATACTTCTTTAAATTGTCATACATGATCTAATGAGGTGCATACTATGTATAATAATTTATTTAATTTTATTCTACATTGAATTTAAGTTTTATTGGGTCATGAGATTGAATTGAGAAGTTAATTATAGATTAAATATATTTGGTGTTATAATTTTTATAGAACTGAGATTTCAATTTAGTATATAACCATGGGTGAAGGGTATTTAGGTCGGACTACTCATTGGCCTGGGTGCTTCGACTATATCTCCAAATGTGGGGGTTGGTTGTCTATTGATCCTTTCTTACACTTTTGTAGATTATTTATTTCATATTATTCTAAGATAATATATAAATGTGTTTCATGTCCCTTACACATGGTATGCATTTAGATAAGTATGAATATAATTGGTTTCTAGTTTGGGTTAGAAACATAAGATATGAGTTATTTAATGGGTTTTTTTCAACTTTTAGGTTTTCTTATTAAAATTTTTTCTAATTAGGAGATTATTCAGAGATCATGTAAAGAATCATTGAGTATTATGAGAAAATTGTTGAAATAATTTGCAGATTCTTATAATAGCATAGTATCATCATGGTTACTTGTGTCATCCCATGACTAGGTTTGATGTTAAAAAATGTAAAAATAAATCCAGATAAGGTTCATCCATACCGTGAGAATATTCAATATTCTATGAATAGGGTTTCTTATGGTTAATTTGGTCTTCATAAGTTTACAAACTTCTAGATTTAGTGACATGATGAGACAAAATTATCCACATTGTGAAGATGGTTGGAGGAATTTTGGTATTTTTGGAAGTTAGTGATACATACCCTGACCAAATAGGCCATGACATGAAGTATTTTAATGAATTTTAAGTAATTATGGAGTTTATATTCTCATATCACGGAGGACATTTCATACCATGAAGTAAACACGATTGAATTTTAGTGGCTATGTATAGATGTGGCTCATGCTGAGAGGAATAAAGTTGCACCGTGACTAGATCTAGAGAATATTTTAGTGATCATTTCTAGGATTACTTGGAATAATCACACCCCAAATCAAAATTACTTGCCATCATAGGTTGGTTGGATTGATAAGATTTTAAAGGATTGCTCTACGATCCTGGGAAAATTTAGAATGAGACATTCAATCAGAAAAAGTGGATCTAGTTGTTGATTTGGAATGTATACAAACAATGGATATCAAATCTTGAATTGATAATTTTCATGATTTTCATTCCACTACTAATGTTGATATTACATTATAAAAGTAAATATATAAAATTTCAAGATATTAATTTTTTTTAGACTTTGTGGAGATTCAGAATACTTAGTCGATTTAATGGGTGTTTAATGAGAGATTTTAAAGTACCATTAAGTAGCTATTAGTGGTGGATAGATAGAATTATATTTTAGGAGAAGCAATACCATAATTTAAAAAGGTGAATTAATAGAGAAAAATTAGGATAATAATAAAATTATAAAATTTTGTGCAGATAGAAATAAAAAAAGGAACTTCTTTGAAGATCATCATGTGAAGAAGAACTTAAAGTACAATGATGACACCCTCACTAGATCAGTGTTGTATTTTATTTAATAATACCATTAATATATTTATATATCAAATATTTTTTTTCCTTATATAAAAATAGTAAAAAAAATTATATTAATATGGAGTTCCCTTAGATAATAGTGTTCCCTTATAAAACAATTTTAAAACTCACAATTCACAGTGTTAATCCATGGCACATCGACACAACATTAGAATATTCCCCTTGAACTATCACTTTATGGTTAACTAGGTAAAATATATATATATATATACTTGATTTAAATTATTCATACAAATAATATGTGTGTGTGATGGTTGATTGGTTTGTATTGTTCCTTCTAATATGGGAATGAGATTAAATAAGAAGAAAAGAAGAACTACACCCCCTAATTCACCTCTTTATTAGGGTGTATTATGCATGTGGGTGAAATAAGTAATATCAAAGGCATGATTTTTTTACATGATGGATCTGTCCCTAAAAGGATTTCAAAAAATTTTGAACACAATTAATTAAGAAGTGGTTAATTTGTTTAATGGATATAACATTTAGATATTTAAGAATCACATGGGATCTCACTTATGATCTCTTAGACTTGATATTTTCACCACTTCCTTAAATGGTTTACAATTCATATATAACAAAAGAATTTTAATGACTGATACATATAAGAAAAGTTTCAATGATAATGAAAAAGCTTAAAATCCCTTTTTCCAAGCCTTATCAATCCGGTAGTACCAGAATAAAATAAGTCACTACTGATGGGTGGAGGGAGATTGATGAGTGGTAATTGTTTTTACTAATTCATCAATTTTTATAATTAAGTACTTATTAATTGTTATATTTGCGATATAATCCTAATATCACTTCCTAAACAACATAAAAAATGATAATAATGCAAAAAACACATGAGAATTTTTACAAAGTTTGACATCAATGTGAGAGACTAATACTTACCATGATTAACCTTTGGTTATGCCACATATTTTATTATCATTAAAATTTATAGATATTACAAATTACAATAATCAAGAAAATAAAATAAAAAATGCACCATCCACTTCTCAATTTGGGTAGGTATCATCTACTTCCCACTATTGAATTATAGGTGTTTTTAGACTAGAACCACCTATTATTTAAAGCTTCTTCCTTTGTTCTAGAATGAATCAAATCTTCAATGCACTTCAAGAAAATTTTTCATCAAATAATACATTATTATATAAATTAATTAACTCTCAAAATAATTAGAGTTTAACAAAAACATATCATACTTATTCTGTAAAATTCTTTAAGATGATCAATTCATGCATGTGATCATGTATACATGAGAAGATCTCCTTACTTATTAAAAACAATCTATTTAATGAGAGTTCATATAGGAAGTCTACCTAGAACTCTCTGGTATTTTAGATAGAGGGTAGGTCATATAATTTAGGTCCATCACTCTCCTCGATATAGGAAGGATTCAATATTATTGAGTATGACCCACTTCACACAAAATTATAAAACACTTGTATTTATTTCATTTAAAACTTTTAAAATTTATAAAACACCATAAAAAATCATTTCATTGATTTTTTGAATTTTACCTCTCTTAGTAACTTAAAAATTAAAATCCCCATCCATCTGAACCTTAAAATACTCTAACATTTTCTGTTTTTTGAAATTTCATTTATAATATCCAGAAGAATTCTTTTAAAACTCATAACGATTTTTTAACTCCCATGTGATATTTGAATAATAAGGGCCTAATTTACTCTAAAAATACCATATATTTTATTATAATAAATATTTCATCCATGTTTACATGGATTTGAAACATGGAAACCCTCCTTGTTTCATGTGAAACTTCCTATCCACAACATTACTTTTTTTTGAGGCTACAAACTCATCTTGAATCACAATACATATGAATGGCCATGATGTTTGATAAATGAATAACAACATATATGAATCATTTGAATTATATCACATTTCTTTAGAATAGATAATTATATAATTCTCATCATATTATTAAATTATAATATCATACAAACACATATATCATATAAAGAGAAATATCATAGAAATTTCATCAAATATCTTACGAGATTCTCATAAATAATATATGTTTATAAAAAATCAAACAAAAAGTGAAAATATGTACTCAATTATGAAAAATAATAAGTGTTTATCAATATCATATCATTAAAGATTAAAGTTATACACCACTGCTAAATACATACACAATGTGAAAAAAATTCATATGATTCATCAAATTCATACATGTAGAGATAAAATTTGTATACATTGAACTAAAATTCATATGGTACAACTATCCATAGATTTTATCATATCATCCACATAAATTAAATATGTGTTTTAAATTAAATACAATCCCTAGAACATTTTTTAGAATTTTAGATAATTAAGATAAAACATTAACTAAAAAAATACAGGTTCTTTGTATTATTTGGACATTTTCCCATTATATATAAAATTACTTAATCTATAATGAGTCTTAAAATTTACCCACAAATTAAACACATAAGAAACTATTATATACATATATTAATTTTCATATATTCATAAATTAATTAAATGGAAACATAAGAAAATCGATGAACTCAAAATATCAGCAAAGGTAAATTTAAGTAATTAAAATTGAGTATCACCAGTGATCATATGATGAGCATATGGGTATAATTAATATACATAAAAAATTATTCCCAAAAAACCATAGATCGTACATCTTGGAATAAGGCTTCGAATAATCTAACACATGAATGAGTTAATAAACATGAGCCATGATATCATAACATAATAATGATAATAATTAGAAAACTGTGACTTATTTAAAATATGGAACAAACATTAGTATAAGGAAACATTACTTTAATGAGACACACCATTAGATCCCACTATTATGAGAAACTAAAATATACTTTTGAATACTTATATCATGAGATATAAAATTTTAACGAATGAATTGTAGGGGATATAAGACCCCACTCAAGACTCATCTATGATTTCGCGTGTTACTCAGAAATCATTCAGTTATAACATCATAAAGAACCCAAGGAAATAAAATGGGTGTCATAAAAATTTCAAATGAACATTATTCAATATTTATAGAATGAAGAACCCATGGAAATAAAATGGGTTTCATTAAAAACAACATAAAGAACCCATGGAAAGAAAATTTGTTTTATATTCTTTTTAAATGTATTCACATAAGGAAATCATTAATAATTACATCAATAATCATAACATAATTAACCCATGTAAAATAAATAGGTATCCAATGAAACCAAGTAACTTTATAGGTAAATACCATTCAATCATGATAATAAAGCATATAATATTTACATTGTATAGACAAAGGGTATATGGATAAGATAATAATTCCCTAATAAATTGATATATGGAACCTAGGTGAACACTCTTTAATTAGAGGAAGTGAATATAGAGTGTCCATAGAGTAAAATTATTGGAAGATTAATTATATTTATACAAAGTAGATGATTATAAAATACAATGTCAGTGATAGATAATTCCTCTAATATAGAGTTATATTAGATTATAAATATAGAGAAATAATTTTCAGGTTATCATTTGAATAATTTCCTAGATCAAGTCAAAGAAAAATGAATTAGATGAAAAACACTTTTTTGAAGTTTTAGAAAAACAATTTGGAAATAAGAATAATCATTTATATTTTGAAATAATTTTAAAGAAATATTTTATAAAACTAGTATAAAAATAATTTATTTGGAAAAAAATAAAACATATAGAGAAATATTTATATAAAAGTACAAAAGATTTTGAATGACTTGTTCATGCAAAATTGCTAAAAAAATACGTTTTTTCACATTTTGATGAAAATGAACGATAAATAAAATGCTAGAATTTATAGAAGAAATTTAAAATAAGGTAAAGTATTAGAATATAACATCATTAAATTATTTAATAAGAAATAAGGACACTTGAAAATGAATCCCATTAATACAGATATGGAAATTTTTTGGTTCCTGACTGAGAAGAAGAGATGAGGTCAGTTTCACTTAGAAGAAACACTTTAGGTAAAATATGAGTAAATGGGAAATAAAATTTTGAGGGACATGTAAAACCCCATGAATATTAAATGAAAATGGTGAGGGTTTTTTTGTAAATAATAAAAATTTCCTAGATGTTTTATCTTAAAAAATATTTGTTCAAAAATAAGATTGGAAATCAAAACCCTTACAATTTGAGTAACATTTTAATCAAAATACATTTCAAATTTGGTAACTTTTGAACCGAAGTAAATTTAAATAAATTACAAGATATCTCTCCTAAAACCACATGATTACGGTAAAATACATTCATTATTTAGTAAGCACACCATATTAAATGTATTATGGTGCATATTATGAAATATGTATTAAAAAATTAAATTTGAGACAAAGAACCTCTTACCACAATTCTTGCTTAGTTGAAATGCACCCTAAAATCCTAATTAAAAAGTAATTATTTTAATCACCCATTTAGGATATTTTTTCATATCTATAATATTTTATAAATTTTATTTATAATTATTCTCTACATATATATTAGTTATTTATTATCTATTTTTGATATTGGGTGTGTGTAATCTTGATTGTTCTGAACTAGTTTTGTAATAGAGGTGTTGTTATTCATTTTCCTCCCTGAGTTCTTAATTAATATTTTTTAAAAGGATTTATCATTTATGAATTATAATTATTGATGAATTTATAATTTAATTCTATGGAAGTTTTGGTTACGATCTTTAAAGATGAATTTAGTGATGAACATGTTTCAATGAATCATAACAAATGAATGTTGTTTTCTTAAATAATGAGTTAAATTTATATATTACAATTATAGAACCCAAAACAGATCATTAATTACTTATTTATATCATATATCACTTGAAATTAAATTTCTATAGTCATCCATGATATAAATTTATAACATTGTTCATGTAGTTGGTCAAATCAATTCAAACAAAAACATACCATAATTGTTAGATGATTATGAAGTTTTTTAGTTATAATATCATTATAATAGAAGAATAATGATATTATTTAATGTTTATTAAGGTTTTATATATTAGTTATAAATAATTATAATTATTGTATAATATATATGTTGTTATTTCATAGTATATAGAAATCATTTTTTCTCTTAGAATGCTCTTTTTATGGTAGAATTTACAATTTTTTCTTACTCATATTGTTCATAGGTTATAAAATCTCTATATATAGAATAAAAATTCCTTAAAATAAATTATATTTGTGAAAATGGTCTATTTAATTATTCACCTTAAAATCAATCTTTCTTAGAAAATACAAAAAGTTTACCATACGCTAATATTGTTATGTTAAATCCAAAAACGAAGTTTATTATTTCAATTTAAAATTATAAAATAAATAAATTTAAAATTTAAATTAAATTATAAATAATAAAAAATCTATTTTTATAGGAAAATAAAAATTTAAAATAATGTTTTTTCTTTTTCTTAATTTCTATAAAAAACTAATAAATCTTGAATTAATAAATGAGTATTAAATTATATTAAAATCATTATTTAACAATAATACACAAAGTTTTATTTTATAAAAAGTGTGGTGCATAAAAATATAGATTCTTATATTAAATAATGAGTTAAGTACATTTGTATAAAATAACATTTATATATAAATATGTATTAACATATTTCATAATTTGGTTACTTATATCCATACATAGTAATTCAACTTCTAGTTTTCGAAGCCATATTTAATATTTATAAAACACACACACCCACACTGGTTTCATTTTTTTTTGTATAGAAATATATCAAACATATTGGAATTAATTAGAAGAAATATTATGTTATAATCTTAGAACATTATATTCCCCCTAAATAAACTGCATCCTCAAAATTTTAATTATTCAAAACTAATGAAAGTAGGTGAGGGTATTCTTAACATATTATTTATTCAAGAAATAAATTCTAATAAGAAATCTACCTTACTCTATTAGGATATATCATGTTACTTATCCTTCCTAAAAAAATATTATCTATTCATATAATCATTTACCACAATATGAATACAACCTAATTATATATTATCTATAACATACCTCTCCAAAAACATTTGAATATACAAGACATTAAACCACTACAAGATTATATATTCATCCAATATTTAGGCCTATTTTAATCCTAAAAATATATTAATCACCAATTCATAAATTCAAAATCTGATAAATATATATCATAATCAAAAAAATTAGATAAAATTTACCAAAAATATCCTGGATCCCTTTTTTACAAAAAAATAATCAACTCCAAGGATATCGATACTATCTAACTTAATTTTCTAAAAATAAATCAACACTTTATTAAATAAATATTAAGTATATGTTAAATCTAAGAGTTCTCCATACATCAATCATGTGTTATCTAATAGTCATCCCCAAAATATAACATTATCATAAAATAATTTTTCAATGTTACTTACACCATTTAATATATATTTCCAATCATTTAAAGGGAAAAAATATCAAATGATAATACTTATACGTTTTTTATAATTATCATAACTTTTATAATATAATATAACATCATTAATAAATATCAACCAATAGTGAAAATATCTAATTTTATCAATAATTAATATTTATTATAATTCTAACATAATTTATTAATGTAAGACTAAAAAACTCACATTTTCAATCATAACAGGCACATAAGAAGATTCTAAAAACATTATGTATGATTACTTATTTTGTTATAAGAAATTGTCATTTCTAGATGCATACCTTTACCTACTTAATTTCTATGAAACAATTTAAAAAAAAATACTAAAATCCAATTTTTTTTCAATATAATCATAGTAAATGATCATATGAATAAGAAAACTGAATCCTAATATTTGTTCTCTAATTAAACCTTCATTTAATCCTTCAATATATTCAGTTCAATTTTTTTATTTATGTTATCTTGTTATTCTTAACCTAATCCCTTAAATTAATTATGAAATAAATCCTTCCCAATTGTTCATAAAGAGAATGTGGATGAAAAATCATACCCTAGGGAGTGGCGAACTAGGTGTGAAATTAAGTCTCTTTGTCATTCATTAGGTTAAAATATAGTTAGCACCCAATACACTCTTTTCAGGGTTATTACCCCTAAGTACATCTATTCTAGGGACTGCATACACTTGTAATATCCAGACATAGATGCTATTTCTAGGAAAACCACACAATATCTACTTTACCCAAATTTCAAGATGTTATCCTTTACCCAGAATTATCCCTTAGACTTATCTCTAGGGTTTTCACTAAATCTAACTTATAATAATACTCATAATATCACCTCAAATGACCTAAAGGGTTATCTATACCTTTGAAATTATAATCAACCATTACTTATCAACCTTTGACAGAATTTCTAACTACCAGTTTATCCTCAACTAATTTAATCAAAATCTATGAATTTATGTAAAACCTTCTCCAATACCAATTATAGTGCCCCATAAATGTGACCATATCAACCACATAACTTAAAGAAAATTTTTCATTATAATAAATTCCAAAGTACTTTTAGGTTTATAGTTTTAAAGAATTTGGGAAAAACATTAACTAATAAAACCCTTGTTCTTTGTATCAATTAGACATTTTTCCCATTATATACAATACTAATTAATCCATAATAATTGTTCATTATATCCAAAAAAATTATCCACATAAAAATCTATTTTATAAATTTAATAATTTACCTATATTTATAACCTAGGGAAATAAAAAAAAATAAAAAAATGGGTGAGATCAGATGCTCAATAAATGTAAACATAAGCGATACCAATCAGACATTATTAGTGAGAATAAGATAAAAATATGGGTATAATAAAGATAAATAAGAAACTTGTACCAAGAAAATCATAAAGCATGCATCATGGAATAAGACTTGTCATAACATAATCCATGAGTGTGTTAATAAACCTGATCTATAAGATCATAACATAATAATGACAACAATCATAAAACCATGACTTCTTTCAAATATAGAACAAAAATTAGTTTAGGGAAAAATTACTTTCATGAGCCACACCATTAGTACCCACACTTATAAGAAACTAAAATATACTCATGAATACTTATCTGAGGAGATATAAAATTTTTACCAATTCATAAGAGGGAGATATAAGACCCCACCTATCATTCATTCATTATTACATGTGCCAATTTAAAATCATTCATTATCACATCATAAATAACCCATGTAACTAAAGTGGGTTTCATAAAACATTAAAATGAAAATGATTCACCTTATATAGAATAAATAATCCATGAAAATAAAACGGGCTTCATTCGATACATCATAAAAAACCCATGGAAATAAAATGGTTTTCATATCATTTTCAAATGGATTCATATTTGGAAATAATTAAAAATTCCATCAATAATCATACCATGTTTGTTGGTACAAATTGTGTTAGTTTCATTTGATGTCAAAATCTTAATATGTGTTTGTAGAAGAAGTTACTTGGATAAGTTTAAGAGAAGAGTTTTTTCATAGTTTAGAGAAACATTATTAAGTTAGATGATGCTTTGATGATCCTCAACATTTCTTATTATTGGTTATTAAAAGGTTCTCATGGTTCAAGAAGAGCTTATTCATGAAGTTTCAAGATAGATAAAGTTTATTCAATGTTCAAGATACAATTGTACAAAGTTGTAGATATGAATATTTTTAATTTATTAGATAGATTAATTTAATATGTTTAGTAAGTTAACTAGATAGATAATTGTAAATGATTTTAGCATATTGAGATGACCAGATAGAGAAAAATATGAATTTGTATTAGATGGATAAATAGATTAAGTTATTATAGATAGAGAGAAATATGAATCTATACTACATAGATATAGGTATCAATTTATATCAAAGATAAAAATATAAAGTCTAATAAATGGAGAGAGCTGATAATCACCAAGAAATGTTCTATGAGATATAATCTCAAAAAATTGTTGGATATAGAAGATTGAAAAGAGTCTTAAAAGATCCACCATATAGAGAGAGAATGTTGATTCTAGTTTATATGGAGGATTTTAAGGTGGTTAAATGAAATTTGACTTATTAAGTAAATTTAAAATTAGATCCTACGATTATTCCTTGATTTATAGAGGAATAATGTTTGGTGTCTAAGGACCAGTTAGGTTCCACCGAGGGGGGGGGGGTGGTGAATCAGGGGTACACTCATTTTACAAATTCTCTTTCAATTCAACTTCAGGAACATGTTATGGTTCTTGATCTACTTAAATATAACTCACATAAGCACCTTTTATGTAACAAAATATAAATATATAACAACACATAATATTTAAAAGGTTTAGCTAAAAGGAATACTCCTTACCATGTTGGTTATACCCCCTCAATATGGATTCTAAACTATATCCACTGTATTTTTTAGATCACAGAATCCACTCTTCCCTTTTAGGTTCCAGAGTCCACTAGAAGAAACTAAAACACTTAAACAATGAATATCAAACAATGAATGAACTCAATAATCTTTCTCCTGGAGTATATGGATATTTTTTCTATATGTGTATACCTTATTTAAGATCTTCAACAAATTCATGTTGGTTTTGAAACTGTCAGAAAATATTGAGTGATTCAGTTCTTAAATATTTGAATAATTGAGCACACAAATTTTATCTTCTTAAAAGGATTCCTAATTTAAGCTCTTTCTTTTTCATTGATAAAAAGTTGTATCAATATATATCATAATTATTCAATCCCCCAAATTAATCAAACTGCATGACTATATATGCAAAATATTATGCACATAAAATATCATTTATTTCATTTCAAAAAAACCATTATTATTTTCTCATTAAAATACTTCATTTAAATGTGTTATAAGTAAGAAATTTATTTTCCATTCATTTTAAATATAAATACCCACAAGTTTTTGGGTATTATATTTCTTCATTTTAAATACCCAGTAATTATGTCATGACCTGCCTTCACCAAGATGAGGGAAGGGACACTAGATTTCCAAACCCTTCCTTCCTGAAGTTGAAGGAGATTTAATGACCCCCGAGACCTGCCTTCAAGGGGCCCCGAAGTGGCAACTAGCACCAAGGGTATATAATCACACGTAATATGGAAGGAATTACCATTTTTATTTAGTAGGATATAGAGATAAGATAGTAAATACCAAAAAACACCAAAGGTGGAAGTAAAAGTAAATCCAAAATAATCCATTCCCTTATGAATGTTCCAATAATAAAGTGCTGCAAAGTACAAGAAAAATTCCAAAGAGATGTACTAAAAGAAAAGAAAAATAGAAACATCAACAGTCCCAAAATCTGAGCTAATAGGTTTTGGCATGGTCCTCGAAGTACTCCTGGAAACCTAAAAAAAGTTTCATATATGTAGGGTGAGTATACAGGTATACTCAGTAGGGAAAGACACAAGCTCTCGTGCACAAGTGGGGAGGCATTCAAATTCCCCATGAGAAAAAAAGATAACCAAATCACCTAGTAAGAAAACTGTCCACCCAAACCTCACCAAGGAACACTCCCCAAATAATGCAAGTCAAGTAAGTTAATAGTAATAACACATCAATATTTGGGCACCCCACACCACTTTCCTACTGGTCATTAGAGACATCCTACGCATCAGACCTTCCCCTCAATTTTCGCCATAGTCCCACTACCATACCACACACACACACACATGGGCTACCACAACCACACATCCCACCTACAAAAACCTAGGTCACAACCACACATGACCACACCCACAAGCACTTGGGACAGAACAACTACCGCTACGCCCGATGAAACTTGTGCCCAAACAACTACTGCCATTGCCAAAGACACCTGGACCTCATCTTGAAGATACTTGGGAAACAACCTGCCTGCATACACATGGGATAACCACAAAAAATACCATGCATGAAGAATCTTGGGCTATGATGGACCTCATACCATCATAGCCTACCCAAATAGTCTTGGGCTACTCAGAAAAGGGATAAGAAAATAAGCTAATAACTAGTCACTCATAGGAGTGTTGGAAAAAACACCCTCCCCCATGAAATGTGGGTGTTCGGCATGAAGTGCTCAACTTGGGTGGGGCGTGAATAAGAAACATAAGAAACAAATTATACATATAGGTAAACAAGAACTCATCCCAACCTTGGGGTTTGTACACTAGTACATACCCAATCACTCTCATTACTATTCATTCATAAAAAAAACACAACAACCACAACCAAGTCACAACTCATTCCCAGAATACAATTCCCCATTGAACCCATTCCTGTTTTCATATTCAAGTGATTCCATTTAAGTAATTATTCACTACTGGGAAACTAACAAGCATAGCCACAAGCCAAGGAAGGAAAATCAATCAAGTAGAAATTTAAGTATTCACACCCGGTTCTCTTGTAAGTCACAACAACCAAAGGGATCTGTGAGATCCCTTAAAGTACTGGAACCAAACCAATCCCCACCATATGGCGCCACACAACCTTAGATCCAAAAACCAACAACTGCACCACAATAGGGGATCTCATACCCATCCATGTCACCCAACAAGAATCAAGCATAATAACCACACATATTACCAAGATAGGGCAAGGAAATTTCTAGATTTAAACACACAATTCATTGAGTTTCTTCTTTTACGTTCGGTTATCTGGGTAGATCACATGGGAATTCTTGTCCACTGGAAATCCATTTACTCAACTGAGCTTTTGTGATTAACCAATTTCCATGTTACAACCGTTAAATCATCACAGAAAATAGGGGTCCATTAGTGTGCAAGGAAAGACCCCCAAAAACAATTATTTTCAGTGGGCAGAAGCCTATACAATTCACAGCATATAAGAAAGGGTAAAAGAGTACAAAAACATAATCAAACACACCCCTTCATTCTTTAAATGTCTGTTTATTAACTTCGTTAAGGTTTGGTTTCAACCATCCCCATAGATACATTAGCATAACTGCCCTTCATGATATACAGTAAAGAGAGTCGAAGGAAGAACCCTAATTGGATGATCAACGATCAAAGTTTTTCTCCACATGCCAAGAACTGGGGATGCACGACTTGCAGGGGAGGAACTTCGGGGACTCCAAGGGAGAGTAGGAAAGGCTCCAATACAGGTGCACCACAAGGGTTGGTAAGTTGGAATCTAAATGCACCAAGTAAAGGAAAAGAGATAATCCAATAAGAAGAAAGAATTACCATGTGATAAAAAGGAAAGATCCTGGAGTTACGAGATATAAAATCTTAATCAGTTTTAAAGGTGGATCGTGGTTTCACCATGCGGTTGGATGGTTAAAAATGATGGAATTAATTGTTATTTAATAATTCTCATTGGAGAGGTTTCCATAACAGTTGTGAATTAAAGGATGTCCTTTAATTATAGGAAAACACATAACAAGGGAAGAACTGGAAAGTATGGGAAAAGGGTGTGTGTAACACCCCGAGATTTTATGAAAAATGTTCCTTTTGATTTTATTGATGTCTTGTGTTTTACGCTACACCAAAAGGATATTGCACTACACGTATCCCTGACTTGGATTGCATTAAATGCAATCACAACCTTTCTCAATGGCTTGCGTCATATGCAATACCGAGTTTCACTAAACAACGATATGCTATTAAAATATTATTAAAACTAGCCGTTATGAATAGCAATACATACTTTTTGAAATTTTGTAAATTTTAACTATCAA
Source organism: Viscum album (assembly GCA_963277665.1). NCBI lineage: Eukaryota > Viridiplantae > Streptophyta > Magnoliopsida > Santalales > Viscaceae > Viscum > Viscum album. The sequence goes on from OY728155.1 coordinate 1,742,219,332, forward strand.
AATGGACTTTTGGATTTGTAATATTGAAATTATCCTAGGGTGAATTTTTGGTATCTTTCTGAAAATTTTAAATTTTTGATGAATAGTGAAAACACAAGGTTACTATTTAAAAACCGACTTTTTATTTAAATAATTATTTATTTTATTTAAATTTATTTTCGGTCAAAATTGATACAAAATACCAATATAATTTAAATTTAATTCATTGGAGTCGTTTTATAATAATTTTAGATATATAAAAATTTTATTGAACTTTTCACTGTCTTTTACCCACCTCTTAGGAGAATTTGGAAATTCACATAAAAATTAATTTTATCGCTTCTGTGAGTGGAATTTAGAAAATCCAAGAGACATGGTTAATATCAAGTACTAAAATTTGGTTTAATGAGATGAAAATAATTTTTGGTGAATAGTAACTTTTTACTTTTATTTACCACGATTAAAAGTAAATAGGGTAATTAAGGGTAAAAATGATATTATAATTACCCTAACACATGTATAATTCTATTGTATAAGTGTAATTGGACCAAAAACAACCTTAGGAATAAAATATGACCATTTAGGTCCAATTGGATTAGATTAGGACATTTAATATTATTTTATTTAAAGAATAGTTAAAATAGTTAAAATCAAAGTTTAATAACTAAAACATTTTTTAATATAGGGTTATACATAAGATAAATTCGACTATAAATATTCATTAGAAAGATAAAAATATTTCCTACTTAATGATATTTTATTTATAATTTTTAGACATTAAATAATTTAATTTATGACACAATGATGATGCAATAATTATCTTATTAATGAAATATTGACAAAACTGATGTTATAAATACCCAAATAAATGTAATTTGATACTTTTTATGAATTCCAATAATTTTATAGGTTAATATGACATGTTAGTATTTATTTAATTAACTTTATTAGGACTAATAATTCTGTTATGATTTTCAAAAAAATCAATTACCAAATAGTGTCAAAATTGACATAAAATAGTTTTTAAAACAAATATTATATTATTAATTGTTATTTTATTACTAAAAATCTAAGTTTCGGAAACATGACTTATATATGGTTAAATATATTAATAATAAACAACTTGTGGTTCGTTTGACTTGTTATAGTAAGTTTATTAACCTTATAGTGTAAGAAAACAAGAAGACACGGTAAACGTAAAATTATTTAACTTAAAGTTAAATCTAAATGATAAGGTTAAAATAGAAAACTAAACTTGTATAAATTATATTGGATGAGATTATTTCCACCCATATCCACCTTAGTTTAGAAATAAATTAATTTTGAGCTATTATAAACTGAATATGACTTTATTATGAAATAATATTTTAAGTTTTTCCAAAGGCTCCTCTCTCCTCCCTTATAAAAAGGGCACCCATTCCATCTTCTCTTCACACCCTTTTGAGCCTTGAAGCTTTGCCAAACCTTGCCCATTTTTCTTCTCCACTTCTCTAGCAACATTATGGAGGTTTTGGTATTCTCAAAAGACCAACTCTACTTCCATAAGAGGAAGCTTAAAGGAGGTGCGTCGAAGAAGAGGTAATCTATTCTTCCGATTCTCTCAAGTTTCTTTCTTATTCTACTTATTATTCTTTAGTTGTCTCATTATAAATTAATAAAATAATTATTAATTATATACTGATATGTTATTATAAATATTAAAAAACCCTATTTCACCTTCCATACATCCTACGGAAAAAGAAATCGCCGCGCGTGCGTACGTACGGAATACCGTTTCCACACCGTGGTGTAATCTATTTTCAACCACCACCTTACTTGGATGGGTATAATGGTATAAATAAATAACTATATATTCTTATTTTAAAGTTATATTGATTCTGAAATATTATAAATATGATTCAATACAATTCCACGATCATGGGAATGATATCATCGCTCTTGCGTACGTACGGACTAACGTCTCCACGACGCGATGAGATTCATTCTCCATATTAACCATTCATGAATGATTATAAAGTATATATAATGAATAACAATGAAATATATGACATAATAATGATACTGGATTTATGTATATATATATATATATATTTATTTCATCTACTTAATTCCATTCAATTCAATAAGGAAACGAAAACAACGTTCATGCGTACGTACGACCTACTGTCTCCATGAACGGTGTATTTCATTACATTTATCGATCTATCTTATATATATGTATACTCTGAATATATATTATATATAAATCATGTTTTACATTCTGGAATTATGTAAATCAGGATATAAGTAATAATATCAAGAACAACACGTCGAAACACGTACAATAAATGAAACGATTTTACCCAAATCGCTGCTTTTACATCGAATTTACAAAATAATGGGTAATATAAAGTCATAAGTAAACTATATATGATATCATAACCATGAATATTATTCTTTAATAAGTCAATAACATTATTTAAATCATTATACAGGAGGTTTGGATACATACGAGGCATATCAGACATAAGGTAAGGGATAATTATTCCAATCTCATTCTTATCCGAGATTGTTTATTCGTAAGTATTTACTGGGGTTATGTTTATTATCCATGTCCATATGTTCTCAAAATGTTTTCATAAAATGTTTAATTTTTATCCATGTATGTTTAAATTCATTCTTACCTTTTTTTTTACTTTTACAACATTGTATGGAAGGAATCTTTCTTTTGTTTACCATACGAGGTACTTTTTGACTTTTCTGAAAAAAGTACGAGAAGAATGTTATTTTTAACTTAAATGGAATGAACGTATTTTTACGGTTTCATAACTCCTCATTTTCATGAAGCTTAATCTATAAGATTTTATGGCTATTTTCAACAAAATACTTTTCTTTTAAAAATTCATAGAATTTTGTGAAAAGAAAATGATTTTGAAGAAGAAAGGATATTTTCCTCAAGATTTCATTTCAAGTGTTTTATCAAAACCATTTTCCATATAAGATGACATTATTTCATATGTATATGTTTCAAGTATAATTTCTATGTGATTTACATAGTTTCAATTTTCTTATGATGAAATATCCATTTGTTTTATATTGATTATGTGATGATGGGATGATGTTTATGAAACCCATTTTATTTTTTGGGTTATGATGAATGTTTTAAGTTTATTTTGTGGCACAAGTAAGAATGATTTCATTATGAGATGGGTGGGACCTATATCTCCCTCCAATTAATTGGGTAAAGATTTATATCTCCTGAGATAGACATGGCTGGAACGGTAAGTTAATCTGGTTCAGTGTTACAGGACTGGAACGAGGAGTGAACTCGATTCAGAATGGGACTTTGTCCACAAAGATGGTCTTGGCAGCAATGCCTTTGGTACTATATAAATCATAACATGTTCTTAATGTATTACACAATTACATTTTTTATTCCCATGCTAGTTTATCATGATTAATGTTCCTTTGTGTTCTATGCATTGTGTACTTCCAAGATTTATGTCATTGCTCATGATTTTGATGTTTAGATTTTATGTTCAAGTTTTTCTATTCAAATGTTTATGGATTGTTTTATGTTCTCTATGCTTACCCTTATTGAGCATTTGATCTCACCATTTATATGTTTTATTTTCCCCAGGATTTAAAGAAAGGTTTTAGGTTAGAAAACAAAAGGGGAAGATCTTTATTGGAGATGTTGAAGATCTTTCACCATGATTAGAAGATTATTTTCGGAGTTTCCAAAGACACTAAACTATTATGGTCCTTGTGTGTCTGTTTTAGTTATATATCAAGTATTCCTCAAGATTAATGTAATGCCCATGTACGTCAAGCTTTGGGTCTCTACAGTTGGTATCAGAGGAAAGGTTTAGTTAACCTTTGGAAACTAGGATGCAGAAACTTTAGTAAGATCCCTAGAGATATTGCTAAGTTATGTCCCTAAGGTTAAGTATAAGTATAGGTTATAGTCCTAGAATTATGGTAACTATATTATAATTAAACCCAAGATGTTAGATATTGAAGGTACTCCCCCTTTATTATGTTGTTTTCCGAGAATGATTATTTCCTCTCACACTGTTATTTTTGGGTTTTAGACAATGGCTGGAACCCAAAGGAACCGCGTTGATCAATGTAATGGACAATGCAATGATTGTACTCCCGAGAAACCAAATGTGATGGGAGATGGAGTGTAAAATCTTATTGCTATACTTACACAAGCTATGAATCATTCTAGATTTCCAAATGATGAGAGAAGGGAACAATATTCTATTGAGTCCTTTATGAGGAAACATCGACCGTATTTAAATGGGTCTTCTGATCCACTTGTTTCTGAACAATGGATCAATACCATTGAGAAGATATTTTCCATACTTCGCTATTCAGAACATGAAAAAGTAATTTTAGCTGTTTACCATTTAGATGGTGAAGCAGACCAGTGGTGGACTCTAATTAAGAATACAAGGCCCCAAGATGAAATTGAATCCATGGAATGGGACGAGTTCAAGAACTTTTTTTTTCAGTAATTACTTCCCTCGCATTCTTCGAAAAAATATTGAAAAGGAGTTTCTTGAGCTTAAGCAGAAGGATGATGAATATGTTGGTATATACAAAGAGAATTTTACAAGACTTGCAAGGTATTCATCTGACCTTATCATCCAATATGAACGTAAAGTTGATCAATTTTTCAGTGGCTTAAAACCAAGTATTTGAAGGGAATTATCTATAAGAGACTTCAGTAGCTATGAAGAAATTGTGCGTTGTGCTATCAAGGTAGAACTGGAAGTTGGTGTAACATATCCATCTCATGGTTTTGACAAGAAACGAAAGATGGAGTTCAAGGAGAAATCTCAGAATAATGGTGAAAAGAAGATGAATGTTTCTTTATGCTCAAAGTGTGGAAAGATACATGGTGGAGATTGTCTTAAAGGGACTAGAAAATGTTTTAAGTGTGGAAAATAAGGTCATCGAGCATCTAAGTGTCGACGTAATGGAAAAAGGGTTGCTAATGATGTGAATAAAGAAAAGACTGCAGAGAACGCACCACCAACACTTCAATGCTTCAAGTGCAAGGAAATGGGGCATTATGCTAATCAATTCCCTAATCCAAGGGTAAATGATGATCAACTTGAGAAACCTCTTAAGGAAAAGGATAAAGGGAAGTCACATGCGATCACTATTTTTGATGTTGAGTATGATAATGATGTTGTGTAATGATTAAGTATTTTTGTAATGGGATTTCAAAATAGTATCATGGAATATCATTTATAGTATTGTGGAATTTTGAAATATCTATGTATTGGTCCATTGTGGTTTTCTATAAGAATATGGTACCAGTAACCATGAAAATTGATTTAAATATTTTTGAAAGCAGATGATAAGCGCATAATGATGGGATAAGAAGAAAATGAATTGTTTGATAGTATTCATGAGCTCATGATTGATATAAGGACTAAGTGATATCATGGTTTGAGTATATAGAATTTTGTGGATTTTGGTATGTGGAAAGTGTTAACTTTTAATGACATTCATGTTTTCACTAAGGTTCAATGGGTATTCATTTTTCAAGAGAATACATGATTAAGTCCTTAGAATGTTTGGAATGTGACCAACAAGATATATCGTATGATATATGGGGGACAAATGATGGTATTCACGTACATGTTATGTGAACTCTCAAGCAATCATTTTCTTTACACTATGAGATTGGACAGAAGTATTTTCGATAAGCTTAAAGGTTGGAATTGATTAAGTTGGAAATCAGATAAAATTATTTAAGGGTAGAATTTTTTTCGATATTATTTATGGAATGTTATAATAATGCAGTTTTAGAAAAAAGGACAACCTGGAGGATGGGCGACAACCCATCATGTTAGACAAGGCTGTGGGAATCGAACCCACAACTGAAGTGCGACATGAATTTATCTCCTACCACTGGCCTACAGGAAGTCTCAATTTAGTAGAAACCAGTTTTATTATATTAAGCAGTATGATATATGAAGTATAAGTCCATTTTAGGAACCATATATGATTAATCTCACAATAGATGGACTTATGTATTTTTGATAACTTTTTCTAACCTTTTATTTAAGACAGATGGAATGACCCATCATTCTATCACATGATCCGCTTACACTTCATGAATGACAAATTAAACTTCATTTATTTAAGAGATGAAGTGGAAATTTTCCAACTAACGACTAACAGTGAGACTTTACCAAAATCAAGAAAGTATTTATTCTAATTCCAATTTCTTCAACTTTAGGGAAATGATCATGAAAACCAAAAATGTTGTCCTAGTGACCTTATATCCAATGAATCAGATGGTACCTTAGATCATCACAAATCTACAGCTTTGTGATTGTTGTATTTTTTATAGCCATGTTCTCTACCACTCTCCCTCAGAACATGATGGTTAGATTTCTCTTCCATATCCATATTTTCACCTATGTTCTTCTATGTGGAAACCCAGTGATTAGTTAATTTGGGTAACCCTTTCATTTCATACTTTAGTTTTTAAAGATTGTTTTTGGTATTCCTTTTTACGATGTGGGTTTCTATTAAAGAAACTCTCGAGTAGTAAACCATCTATTACCCTGACGAATTTCGAGGGTGAAATTCATTTTAAGGGGGGTAGAATGTAACACCCCGAGATTTTATGAAAAATATTACTTTTAATTATATTGATGTCTTGTGTTGTATACTACACCAAAAAGAGATTTCACTACACATATCCCTGACTTGGCTTGCATTACACGCAATCACAACCTTTCTCGATATCTTGCGTCGTACGCAATATCGAGTTTCACTAAAAAACGATATATTATAAAAATATTATTAAAACTAGCCGTTATGAATAGTAATAACCACTTTTTGAAATTTTTTAAATTTTATCTTTCAAAATGGACTTCATTTTTGGATTTGGAATATCGAAATTATCCTAGGGTGAATTTTTGTTATTTTTCTGAAAACATTCAATTTTTAATGAATAATGAAAACACTGGTTTACTATTTAAAAACCGACTTTTTATTTAAATAATTATTTATTTAATTTAAATTTATTTTAGGTCAAAAATGATACACAATACCTATATAAGTTCAATGTAATTCATTGGAGTCATTTTATAATAATTTTAGATATATAAAAATTTTATTGAACTTTTCACCATTTTTTACCCACCTCCTAGGAGAATTTGGAAATTCACATAAAATATAATTTTACCGCTTCTGTGAGTGGAATTTCGAAAATCTGAGAGACATAGTTAATATCAAGGACTAAAATGTGGTTCATTGGGATGACAATAATTTTTGGTGAATAATAACTTTTTACTTTTATTTTCTACAGTTAAAAGTAAATAGGCTTATTAAGGGTAAAAATGATATTATTATTACCCTAAAACATGTCCTAACTCTATTGGATAAGTGTAATTCGACCAAAAACAACCTTAGGAGTAAAATATGACAATTTTTGTCCACTTGGATTAGATTAGGACATTTAATATTATTTTATTTAAAGAATAGTTAAAATAGTTAAAATCAAAGTTTAATAACTAAACTTTTTTTAATATAGGGTTATACATAAGATAAATTAGACTATAAATATTAATTAGAAGTATAAAAAGATTTCCTACATAATAGTATTTTATTTATTATTTTTAGAAATTAAATAATTTAATTTATGACACAATGATGATGCAATAATTATCTTATTAATGAAATATTGACATAATTGATGTTATAAATACCAAAATAAATATAATTTGAGACTTTTTATGTATTCCAATAATTTTATAGGTTAATATGACATATTAGTATTGATTTAATTAAATTTGTTTCTAACTAATCATTCTGTTATGATTTTCAAAAAAATCAATTACCAAATATTGTCAAAATTGACATAAAATAGTTTTTTAAAAAAATATTATATTATTAATTGTTATTTTATTCCTAAAAATCTAAGGTTCGAACAAATTACTTAGATAAGGTTATATATATTAATAATAAACAACTTGGGGGTTCTTTTGTCTTGTTATAGTAAGTTTATTAACCTTATAGTGTAAGAAAACAAGAAGACACAGTAGAAGTAAAATTATTTAACTTAAAGTTAAATCTAAATGATAAGGTTAAAATAGAAAACTAAAATTGTCTAAATTATATTGTATGAGATTATTTTGACCAATCCCCACTTTAGTTTATAAATAAATCAATTTGGAGCTATTATAAACCGAATATGACTTTATTATAAAATAATAATTTAAGTTTTTCCAAAGGTGACCCTCTCCTCCCTTATAAAAAGGGCACCACTTCCCTCTTCTCTTAACACCCTTTTGAGCCATGAAGCATGGAAAAACCCTGACCATTTCTCTTATAAACTTCCCTAGAAACACTATGGAGGTTTTGGTATTCTCAAAAGACCAACTCTACTTCCATAAGAGGAAGCTTAAAGGAGGTGTGTCGAAGAAGAGGTAATCTCTTCTTCCGATTCTCTCAAGTTTCTTTCTTCTTCTACTTCTTCTTTAGTTGTCTAATTATAAAATAATAACATCAGTATTAATTATATACTGAAATGTTATTATAAATATGAAACAACCCTATTTAACCTTTTATACATCCTATGGAAAACGAAATCACCACGCGTGCGTACGTACAGAATACTGTCTCCACGCTGTGGTGTAATCTGTTTTCGACCACCACCTTACTTGGATGGGTATAATGGTATAAATAAATAACTATATATGATTATTGTAAAGTGATATTGATTATTAAATATTAGACATACGCTTCAATACAATTCCACGATCATGAGAATGATATCATCGCTCGTGCTTACGTACGGACTACCGTCTCCACGACGCGATTAGATTCATTCTCCATATTAACCATTCATGAATGATTATAAAGTATATATAATGAATAATAAAGAAATATATGACATAATAATGATACTGGATTTATGTATATATATATATATATATATATATGTATTTCATCTACTTAATTCCATTCAATTCAACAAGGAAACGAAAACAGCGTTCATGCGTACATACGACCTACCGTCTCCATGAACGGTGTATTTCATTCCATTTATCGATCTATCATATATATATGTATACGATGAATATATATTATATATAAATCATGTTTTACATTATAGAATTAAGTAAATCAAAATATAAGTAATAATATCAAGAACAACAAGTCGAAACACGTACAATAAATGAAACGATTTTACCCAAATCGTTGCTTTTACATCAAATTTACAAAAGAATGGGTAATATAAAGTCATAAGTAAACTATATATGATATCATAAAAATGAATATGATTATATAGTAAGTCAATAACATTATTTAAATCATTATACATGAGGTTTGGATACATACAAGGCATATTAGACATAAGGTAAGGGATAATTATTCCAATCTCATTCTTATCTGAGATTGTTTATTAGTAAGTATTTACTGGGGTTATGTTTATTATCCATGTACATATGATCTCAAAATGTTTTCATAAGATGTTTACTTTTCATACATGTATGTTTAAAGTCATTCTTACCTTTTTTTACTTTTACCTCATCGTATGGAAGGTTTCTTTCTTATTTTTTACCATACGAGGTACTTTTTGTCTTTTCTGACAAAAGTACAAGAAGAATTTTATTTTTAACTTATACGGTGTGAATGGGTTTTTACGGTTTTATAATGCCTCATTTTCATGAAGCTTACTCTACAATATTTTATGACTATTTTCAACAATATACTTTTCTTTTAAAATTGCATTGAATTTTGTGAAAAGAAAATGATTTTAAAGAAGAAAGGATATTTTCCTCAAGAATTCATTTCAAGTGTTTTATCAAAACCATTTTCCATCTAAGATGAAATTATTTCATATGTGTATGTTTCAAAAATAATGTCTCTGTGATTTACATGGTTTCACTTTTCTTATGATGAAATATCTATTGGTTTTATATGGATTATGTGATGATGGGACGATGTTTATGAAACCCATTTTATTTTTTTGGGTTATGATGAATGTTTTAAGTTTATTTTGTTGCACAAGTAAGAATGATTTCATTATTATAGAAGTGAGACCTATATCTCCCTCCAATTCATTGGGTAAAGATTTATATCTCATGAGATAGACATGGCTGGAACGGTAAGTTAATCTGGTTCAGTGTTACTAGACTGGAACGAGGAGTGAACTCAATTCAGAATGGGACTTTGTCCACTAAGATGGTCTTGGAAGAAATGTCTTGGCTACTATGGAAATCATAACATGTGCTTAATGAATTCCACAATTATATGTTTTATTCCCTTGCTAGTTTATCATGATTAATGTTCCATTGTGATATATGCCTTGTGTACTTCCAATATTTATGTCGTTACTCATGATTTTGATGTTTAGATTTTATGTTCACGTTTTTGCATTCAAATGTTTATGGATTGTTTTATATTCTCTATGCTTACCCTTACCGAGCATTTGAGCTCACCCTTTATATGTTTTCTTTTCCCTAGTATTTAAAGAAAGTTTTTAGGTAAGAAAACAAAAGGGGAAGATCTTTATGGGAGATATTGAAGATCTTTCGCCACAATTAGAAGATTATTTTCCGAGTTTCCAAAGACAATAAGCTATTACGGTCCATGTGTGGCTGTTTTCATTATGTATCAAGTATTCTGCAAAAGTAATGTAATTTCCATGTACATCAAGTTTTGGGTCTCTACAGTGTTGAACTGAGGAAAAAGCCCCACGTTTTGGTAAGTCAAGTGTGGTATGGATCTTGGGGGATTTTTGATATCATTTATGAGATTTTAATTGATTTGAAAGGGGTATTCAGACACTCTTATATCAAAAGATATGTTGTAGGAGCAGGACTGGAATTAGAAACAAAGGTGTGACACCATTTGGTGAGACATCATAATCGGTTCCATGGTCATGATGCCACCATCATGGTGCCACCGTCATGGTGCCACAGGTTCATTCGATCACCATAAGTGGTTCCACCATTTCGGTCTGTGACACTAACCGGTGCCACCGTGACTGGTGCCACCATTTTGGTGGAACCTTTTGATGAAACAATGTTTTTGGAAAAGTCCTTAATGAGTCATTTATTGGGCCATTACATCAGATACCACTCAAACTATTCTTTCCCTCGAGAATCAAAACTAGACCCAAAGAAAAAAGAGGGGTCCGAACAACCACCACGAAATATACCTCTCTAGAGAAAACCTCCTTGAATTCTAGGAACACCTCTCCCTCAAGTAACCACACAACATGTAAAGGTCATACCATCCAAAAATATGGATTAGGGAGTCCCTTCCTCCATGTCAAGATACTATCTGCTTTGGGTGGAACTGACTCTCCTGCATGAGTTTAACCTCATCCACTTTAATGCGTCTTGTTTAGGGATCAGGTCCTCCACTCCCCACAATCAGGACTCTTCACACACATCTAGAGAACAAGGGAAATAGTCCCTTTCATAGTTAACAAGGTCAAACACTATATCACAAACAAATAAAAAATAGAACAGAACAAAACTCAAAACAACTTTGGGTACTGAGACTGCATCTGTGCCTCTCATTCCTAGATTATCTCTATGAGGCCACCATACATCCAAAACACACAAACCAGGGTAATGGTTCATCCATGAAGCAACTTCTCCTCACAATCCTCAATCCTCATTGGTATCTCTACAAACGTCACATCTTCCTCGATATACAGCCTTCTACAGTAGAGGATGTCTGAATCATCGTGTAGATACCGATAGACCTAAGACACATGGAAGAAGTCATTCACTCTTAGTAGCAGTGGTGGTAGCGCCAGCTGATAATCCACTTTGCTGACCCACTGCAACACCTCGAAGGGTCTGACGAACCTAAAAGAAAGATTACTTCCCCTGCCGAACCTCTATTTCCCACGTAGAGGGAATACCTTCAAGAACACGTGGTTCCTAACCTAGAACTCTAGGGGTCTCCACCTATGGTCGACATATGACTTATTCTATTCCTGAGCCACCTTCATCCTCCCCATATAAGCTGAACCTTCTTCATTGTGCTCTGCACTACCTCCGGGCCAAGAAAACCTGCTTCCCCAACCTCTATCCAACACATGGGTGAACGAAACGGTGTCCCATACATGGATTTGAATGGAGACCTGCCAATGGTATAATGATAGCTATTGTTGTAGGAAAACTCTAACAGAGGCAAGTGTCACACCCAAGATCCCCCAAAGTCCAAAATACATGCTCGTAGAATATCCTCCAATGTCTGTATGTTGTGCTATATCTGCCCATCTGTTTAGTGATGAAGCATATCTAGGTTCCAAAAGCATGTTGCAATCCTTTCCAGACCTGTGAGGTAAACCAGGTATCCTGATCAGAGACTATGGACCTCAAGAACTCCATGTAACTGCACCACCTCGTCTATGTACCATCGTTCTAGGGAATCCACCGCACTCAACTCCTTGATTTCTAGGAAGTGAGTAGATTTCGTCAGCCGGTCCACCACTACCCAGATAGAATCACAACCCCATTGAACTCTGGGTAGTCCTGTGAAAAAATACATCGATATGTCATCCCACTTCTACTTGGGGACATTTAAATGTTGTAACAGACCCCCTAGGATGCAGTGTTCAGCCTTTACCTATTGACACACGAGGCACTTCTCCACAAACTCTGCCACTACTAGCTTCACCCCGGGCCAACAAAACTGACCCCTCAAGCCCTGGTACAACTTGGAAACTCCTAGCTGCACCTCCAGGGGTGAGTTGTGGAACTCACCCAGAACTCTCTTGCACATTTCCACTGGGACAAACAACTTCCCATGAAACATCATCTGATTATGCTCGTCTTCTGACCATCCTCCTAGAGCATCACCCTAGCTAACATGATCACTCACCACTTCAGCCTCTAAGTCCCCCCATTTAGACTCCTCCACCTGCTGCAACAGAGAGGAATAAACTGTCATTTGGAATAGACACCCTCTGCTATCCTCTATCCTTGCATCCAGGTGCAGGTAAACCAACTCCTTCATCGCTCTCGAAGCATCTGCTGATTCTTGAACCACATATTTCTATGACTTCCTACTCAAGTCATCAACCACCATGATCCCATTTCCTAAGGTGTATGAAATTTTGAAGTTGCATTCTTGAAGAAAATCCATCCAACTCCACTGTCACAAGTTCAGGTCTCACTGAGAGAAGATATACCTCAAGATATTGTGATCTGTGAAGACCACAAAGCGCTCCCCGATGAGGTAGTGCCACCAAAACTTTAGTGAAAACACAACCACTATGTGCTCCAAGTCATGTGTGGAATAGTTATGCTAATGGGGACATAACTACCTAGACCCATAAGAGATCACCCCTACTGTTGCATCATCATACACCCCAAGCCTTGGGCTGAAGCATCACAGAAAACCTCAAACATCACCCCTTCTTCTGGAAACCTCAGCAATGAGGCACTAACCAACTTCCCCTTCATATTACTGAAGGCAGCCTAACACTACTCACTCCACATGAAGGCCTAGTTGTTTCTTGTCAAAGCTGTCAAAGGAGCTGCAACTAGAGAGAAGTTGGGTATCAACCTTCGGTAATAGCCTAACAGACCCCAGAAACTACGAACCTCCATCACATTCTTGGGTGATTCCCAAGAAACAACCACCTATACCTTTTATGGGTCCACTACTATCCCCTGCCCGAACACCACGTGTCCAAGGAAGTGAACTTATCGTGTCTAGAACTTACACTTGGACAACTTCCCCCAGAGATGGTGCTGCCAGAGGACCTCTAAAAACACCCTAATATGCTCAGCATGATCCTCCTATAATCTTTAGTAGATCATGATATCGTCAATAAACATGACTATGGACCAGTCCAGATATTCTTAGAAGATAGAGTTCATGATCCCCCTGAACATGAATAGTGAATTCGTAACGCTGAATGACATGACCATGAACTCAAAGTGCCCTCATCTGCACCTAAAGGCAGTCTTTGAGATGTTAACCTCCTTCACCCTAAACTGGTGATATCGAGACCGCTGTTCGATCTTGGAGAACCTCCCTTCCCCCCTTCAACTGGTCAAATAGTTCATCTATCCTCGTGAGAGGGTAACAGTTCTTTACTGTTACCTAATTCAGTCTCTAGTAGTCTATGCACAGACTAAGACCACCATATGACTTCTTCTTGAAAAAGACTAGAGCACCTCATGGTGACGCACTTGGTCAAACAAAAACATTCTTCATTAGATCATCAATCTGAATTCGTAACTCCCACAACTTAAAAAGCACCATCTGATAGGGATCCATCAAAATCCGACGGGCACTGGGTTGCAAGTATATCTTTAACTAAACATCACATCGAGGGGGTAGAGTCAGCACCTCTTCAGGGAAGATGTCCATGAATTCATTGATGATCACCCGGATTTCCACCACCTCTAAGTATGATGACTCCACTAATGGCTTGGATAATAAGGAAAGAAGGGGCTCCACTTGCCGGTTTCCCTTCTAGAAACCTCACTCACCGACGAAAGTCACTCGTTGTCCACCCATATCCAAAAACATGATCCTTCTTTTGAAGTAGTGAATAAAATCACATATAGAGAAAAAACAAACAATGCCTAAAATGACATCATACATCTACATATTCAATAAAATAAGGTCCCCACTAGACTGATGTGGTCCCCACATTAGTCTACATCCTCAACAAACTTGAGACAAGCTGGTCTGACCTTCGACTAGCGTACTCAAAACCTGGGGTACAAGAAGTCTCTCTATGTCTAGACCCAAGGTATGGGCTATAATGGGTTAAAAAAAGGAGTGTGAAGCTCCTGAATCAGTCAAGGAACATGCAAGAGTAGTAAACAAGCTGATCATACCTCAGACGAATTCTGGCCCTGTTGAAACTACTGCCTCTACGACATGCAACTTCCAATTCCAAGCTCCTCTGCCCCATGAATGTTGACCACCTCCCCGAAAATGCCTTGGTAGAGGTCCCAAAGGAGTTCCTCCTACAATGTATACTCTTAGAAGACCGGGAGATCACTATCCTTGCTGCTGCTGCTGAAAGGGCCTATTTGGGAACTGCAGCTGCTGAGGTGGGAGCTGAACGTACCCACCCCCTGTACTACACTCAGTCCAGGCACTGATTGTGAAGGTTACCATTGCTTCTATAGATGAAGCATCTCTGTCCTGGGCCTGGAAAGAATGAGAGAGGGCCGAGAGATTAAAACTAGAACTATTTGGGTCTGCTCCCCACTGGACAAAACCTAGAAGGCTCTAATGCTAGAGGCCTACTGATGAAGGCCTTCCGCTTTGACGAGCCCAGCTGGATCCCTTATCAGGGCACACCTCCCAGTGTGTGCATCCTCTCTACCACTTCATCCTTCTTCTGGATATCCAAGTATTTCGGTAGAGTGGAGGGTGTAACAACATACTGAAGAGAAGATCAGAGTGCCTCCTCTAAACGTCTCGCCCGAGACTCCTCATCCGAAAAGTGGTCTGGAGAAAAAAGAAGGAGATCATTGAAATTGATTCCCAACTCCCTCAATTACATACTCCCTAGATGAAGGGAGAGTATCACCTTCCTCTACTCCTCCTTCATCGTGGAAGAGAAGAATTCCACCCAGAACTCCCTCTCGAACTCAGTCCATGAAACCTCAGCCTCCATCTTCTCCCCAAGATAGAGTTTCCACCATTGATGTGTCGTTCCCTGAATCTAGCTTACAACCAAAGGAACCCAATACTCCATCGGAGCCCGAATCAAGCTGAAAGCTATCACCAGCTCCTCGAGCCAACTCTCTGTCTCCATGTCCAAGACGCTTCCCTCATACTTCCTGAGTGTATACCACTGAAAGGAACCAAGAATCCTCTTCCACTGGTTATTCTCCCCCTCCTGATCAACCCTCTGCTGATCAGCTAGTTCAGCCTCTTGGTCCTCGATCACCTGCACTACCCGTGGTCTCCGTCCGGGTGCCATAACTGCAAGGTAAACAAGGAATGCCTATGCCTGAGTAGTGACGAAGATTGATTTTAAATTTTCTGTAGAAATTTTCTTTATTTTAAATCCCCAAAATACCCAAGACACACAAGAACACAAGTCATTATGTTGCATGTACATTTCCTAAGGTCTCTACCCGAAAATCAGTATAGCCTCACTTGGTCGTTCGATAGGTCTAGAGTCCTTGCATCAGATCACAGGGGCCCTAAAATCCTGTGTCCTAGCTGGTCTTCCTTATCCTATTTCATGTGCCAAGATGCGTAACATTTTTTCCCTACCATCCCATGAAATCCTCACTGTGCCTAACTATGAACTCCAGCCTATCTCTCAAACTTCCTCTGATACTATTATATTACGGCCCACCTTTACCAAGATGAGGTAAGGGACAAAAGATTGCCAAACCCTTCCTTCCTCAAGTTGAAGGAGAGTTAATGACCCCCAAGACCCGCTTTCAATAGGCCCCAAAGTGGTGAATAGAACCAAGGGTATATAATCACATGTAATATGGAAGGCATTACCCTTTTTATTTAGTAGAATCGAGATATAAGATAGTAAATAACAAACAACACCAAAGTTGGAAGTAAAAGTAAAGCCAAAATAATCCGTTCCCATATGTATGTTCCCATAATAAAGTGCTACAAAGTACAAGAAAAATTCCAAAGGGATGTACCAAAAGAAAAGAAAAAAAACAACGTCAATGGTCCCTATGTCTAAGCTAATAGGGTCCAACACGGTCCTCAAAGTCCTCATAGAAACCTAAAATTAGTTTTATATACGTAGGGTGAGTATAAATGTATAATCAGTAGGGAAAATAAAAAGCTCTCATGCACAAGTGGGGAGGCATTATAATTCCCTGTGAGAAAATGAGATAACCAAACCACCTAGTAAGGAAACTATCCACCCAAACCTCACCAAGGGACACTGCCCAAATAATGCAAGTCAAGTAAGGTAATAGTAATAACACATCAATGTTTGGGTACCCCGAACCACTTTTCCATTGGTTATTAGAGACATCCTACGCGTCAGACCTTCCCTGCAACTTTCATCAAAGTCCCACTACCATACCCCACCCGCACACTCTTGGGATACCATAACCACAAATCTCGCCCTTAAACACCTGGGCCACAACCACATGTAACCACGCCCACAGACACATGGGCCAGAACCACTACCACCATGCTTGAAGACACCTGGTCCTGAACAACTACGACCATGCCCAAAGACACCTAGACCACATCCCGAAGATACTTGGGAAACAACCTGCCCGCATACACATGGGACAACCACCACAACGTACCCTGCCCAAAGAATCTTGGGTTATAATGGACCTCTGGCCATCACAACCTGCCCGAAGAGTCTTGGGATACTCTAGAAAGGGAGCATGAAAGGTGCTAATAACCAGCCACTCATAGGAGTGTTGGAAAAAATACCATCCCCCTTGAAATGGGGGTGTTCAGCACGAAGTGCTCAACTTGGGTGAGGAGAGAATAAGAAACATAAGAACTAAATTATACATTTAGGTAAATAAGCACTCATACCAACCTAGGGGTTCCAACACTAGCCAATACACAAACACCCTCTTTACCATTCATTCATAAAAAAACACAACATCCACAACCAATTCACAACTCATTCACAGAAAAAAAATTCCCTATTGAACCCATTCTTGTTTTCATATTGAAGGGATTCCATTTAAGTAATTCTTTACTACTAGGCAACTAAAAGGCATAGACACAATCCAAGGAAGGAAAAACAATCAAGGAGAAATTTAAGCATTCATGCCCAGTTCTCTTGTAAGTTAAAAAAAGGGATCCGTGAGATCACTCAAAGTAATAGAACCAAAACAAGCCCCACCATATGGCCCCACATGACCT
Organism: Viscum album; assembly: GCA_963277665.1. Classification (NCBI taxonomy): domain Eukaryota; kingdom Viridiplantae; phylum Streptophyta; class Magnoliopsida; order Santalales; family Viscaceae; genus Viscum; species Viscum album. Next base: position 1,742,237,146 of record OY728155.1, read on the forward strand.
TATATCCTCAAATCAATAACTGCACCACAATTGGGGATCCCATCCCCATCCATGTCACCCGACAAGAATCTAGAAGAAAAACCACACATATTACCATGACAGATCAAGGGAGTTTTCGTATTTAAAAACACAATTCATTGAGTTCATTCTTTTCCATTGGGTTAACCGGGGTGATCACACAGGGATTCTTGTCCACTGGACATCCATTTAATCCACCGAGCTTACGTGATTAACAAATTTCCATGTTTGATCCATTCAATCATCACAAAAAATAGGGGTCCATTAGTGCGCAAGGAAATATCACCAACATCCATGATTCTTAGTGGAAAAAAGCCTCTACAATTCAAAAAATATAATTAATGGTAAAAGAGTACAACAACATCATCAAAAACACCCCTTCATTCTTTAAAAGTCTATTTATTATCTTTGTTAAGGTTTGGTTTCAACCATCCCCATAGCAACATTAGCATACCCTTCCTGTATGATACATAGTAAAGAGATACGAAGGAAGAACCCTACTTGGATGATCAAAAATTGAAGTTTTTCTCCACATGCCAAGAAATGGGGATGCATGACTTATAGGGGAGGAACTTTGGGGACTCTAAGGGAGAGTAGAAAGGATCCAGTACAGGCGCACCACTAGAATCAGGAAGGGGGAATCCAAACACACTAAGGAAAGGAAAAGAGACCATATAAGAAGAAGAAAGAATTCACATGTGATAAAAAGGTGAGATCCTGGAGTTACGGGAGATGAAATCTTGAACAACTTTAAAGGTGTCTTGTGGTTTCACCACAAGGTTGGACAGTTACACATGATGGAATTATTTTTTTTAACTATTCTCATAAGAGAGGTGTCTATAACAACTATGCATTAAAGTATTTCCTTTAATTAAAGGAAAACGTGGAAAAGGGGATGAACTAAAAAGTACATGAAAATAGTGTGGCACCGAGAAAAAATCCGCAAGTTTTTGTAATTCATGGGTCTCCTTACTCTTGGGGGATTTTCAATATCATTTATGGGATTTTAATGGCTTTGAAAGGGGTATTAAAAAACTCTAATGTCAAAAGATACGTTGTGGAAATGAGTCTGGAATAAGAAAAAATGGTGTGACACCATTTGGTGAGACACCGTAAGCAGAGCCACAGTCATGGTGCCACCGTCACTGTGCCACCGGCTTGGTGGAACACTATAAATAATGCCACTATTTTGGTGTGCGACCATGAATGGTTCTACCATGACTGGTGCCACCATGACTGGTGCCACCATGACTTGTGCCACCATTTTGGTGGAACAATTTGATGGAACCAAGTTTTTTGAAAACTCTTTAATGAGTCATTTCCTGAGCCATTAAAAATTATGTGGATATTCTGAATCTTTATAAAACTCACTTGAAATACCTGAAGGTTTCAAGTTTTTTCTTATTTGTTCTCATGAAAAACCATTATTCTAGTTAGTGATGCCTTATTTCTAAATAACTAAATGATTTAGCTTTTCTTCATTATTCATGTGGATATCATCCTTTATAGATTAAAAGGAATTTCTGCTTCTCATTTAAAATTCCAAAAATATTTGGGGCAACCTATTTCTTAATGTGTAAAAAAACACTGCACCTCATTCATATTCAAATACGCATGGATTTGAATTTCATTACACAAATACATTATCACCCACATAATTTAGGACTCATAATTTTTAATATTGTATGCATGAATATTTCATGCACTAGATTCTTGGATGTGGCTTTTCTTTATTTTCTCATTTGATTTATATACATGAAAGTGAAAATGTATGTATGTCACATTATTTTGATCATATCAGTGCATTAATATAGGATTTTAAATCTTTTAAAGGTATTTATTTTATTCAAGTAATGTTTAAAATATTATTTTTTCATAATAGTATGCATTCATGAATCTCATACGTAGAGTTGGCCTCAAGCTTAGTTTTTATTTAGGGGAAAAGGGATCAATCATGGACACCTTATTAGTTAAATAGTAATTTATTTTAATGATCTCCATGAATCATAAATAGTGGATAACCATGTATAGAAGAACCCTCAAGTGGGGGAAGAAGAATATGATTCTCCACTTTGATCGGACAATTCATATTGATAGAATCAGATAAGCATCCTTATAAGCACAAGTTTTTAACATGGGTGAACACTACCCCACATTAGCTCATCCCTCATGTGCTCATCCCACATTGAATATCCCTATGATTGAGTTGTGATTAATAATATATTCCATGTAGATTCACTCTTGAGTTTGCATTAGGTTTGGTATCTAGGTACACTTCACACACCACATGGGGTGGACCGTTCCCACTTCCCCCCTTGCACACCACTTATGTACACTCTGCATGCATGATTTACTTATCGTGCACTCCCCATGGGTTCAATACACCCACTATGCTTCCATGTAGGTTTTATATTACTCTACTAAAACACTACCTTGGATGGCTAGAGGTTGACCCTATTTCCCAACGAAGTAGTGGATGCATGGGGTCCCTTTGGCTAGCTAGGTAGTTGGAATATTTTTTTACAACAATAAATATCTAAGTAAACAATTATACCGTATTATAACTCAAAAAACAACCCTCAAAATTATACCATATAAAAATTCCTAATGAAAAAATTTAACCTTCAATCAATTCTTCTTCTCAGATCATTTCTTCATGACAATAAATATTTTCATGGTCTTCAATTATTTTTTATTGTTTCAAAAAATGTTCCAATTCTTCAATTACCATTGAAACATGTCTTTTAGATTTAATACCAATTAAAAAACCATATTTCTTATCAATGAGAATTGGTTAAGCATAAAATACAATTCCATTTAATGAATATACAACAATTCTCCAAGCATCACCACTTCACATATTGACTCATTAATAACAAATCAAGCACTTAGGATCAACAATCTCCCCATTTGTATTTTTTTTTCAATATACCTTCTCATTATAAATTTCAATATGTGTGCTCAAATATTTTATCCTACTTATTGAAAATAAAATGTGAAGGATAGGTGGGGCTATTCAGATCTCATCAGTTTTCACAACACACATTCTCCTCCCTTATATGATAATTTTATAAACACTTTTGAGAGAGGGATGATATCACATGATTATTTTAGAAAATATCCTTTAGTTAATCAAATATAAGTATATGTGGGTAAAATCAGTATAAAAAACAAGAGAGATAATTATAAGTTTGTCTAAGCTACCCATAAAATAATCAAATTTGATTCAATTCTTAGAAATTATCAATTTTACTAATATGGGTTGTTAACACAACAAATAAATTATCCTACACACACTTAAAAAAACAATTTAAAAAGTTCAGGTGTATAAGAATAAATCTCCCATTGTCTCAAATTTTCATCAATCCACACTCCCAATAATTTATTATAATGATATAATTGAATTAGAGTAGTAAGTGTGATTGTTATACCTTATTTATCATATAATCTCCCCCTTAAGGGATGTATTCACCTTCCTTATCATGGTGAGTTTTCAACCATGAAAATCCAGGAAATGAATACTCATCATTTCTTTCTAGATGTGAAATCCTCAATATTATCCTTAAATTCCTTGTATTTTATCTCAAAACGCATACAATTATAGGGAATAAGGTGGAACCACACTATACTTCTATAACACACACTCATTTTAATAATTTCTTATCAAACTTTCCATTATTTTATTTTTAGACTCATCAGGGGTGGTGATTTATTTATTTTACATATAAACCAAGGAATTTTTTCATTTAATTATTGGTTCTAATTGATAGAAAATTCCTCTTTAGATGGTTGAATATTTATGAATTTTTTTGAGTCATTCCCAATTTTATCATATATTTTCCATTTATTTTAAAATTTTGGTCTCATTTTCTCAACATATATTCCTCTTAAATAATGATGCTTTCATGGTAATGAAATATTTTACCATAAATAATAATATTTGAGACCATACATTCTTTAAAACTAGAAATAACTAGTAAATTAAGATCTTCTAGATTAGTTCCAGCTTTGCAAATAATTGTATCGTGGTTGTCCCACTGTAGAATAATTCTTATTTTTCTTAAGAAGAAATAGTTTCCTTTTCACATTACCCTCTTACACTGGAATTAAATATTTCCTATTAATATGAATCGTGATGTTGGTTTTTTTAGTCATGTAACTACATTAAATAATTTTCCCCTTTAAAAATTCGGCATAGTGGGGACCACAAGGTTTTCTTATGAGGAGGTTGCAGACTAAGCTTTCAAACTGTCATTTTGTTATTTTTTATTAAAGTTAATAATAAAATTGGGGATTTTAAATGAATTAAAATATGTTAAATTAAATGAAATAAAATAATAAATAAATAATATACATTAGTGATTATAAATCATAAGAAAACAATACTAAAATAGACAATCCAAAGGTAGTAGTAGTGGACAAGATTCGATCCTCATACACTCCCTTTATCATTGTCTACCATTGTATTCCAATTATATGATCCAATGTATACATAAACACCTACAACTATACACCTAAATTAAATCGATACCATATCTAAAAATCAATTATGGATGTTTATGCCTTTATTAAAGTGATATATTTACCCAAAGAACTATGAGAAACCAAAACAGATAAAACTCATCATGCTCAATAGTGAGGCCTCACCAAAGAAATTAAAAAAATTAGAGTAACCAATTTAATTAAATAATATGTAAATAAATCCACAATAATTTAGAATAAACTAAAAACCAAAATTAAATATACCCCCTTCAATAAAAAAATAATTTTCTAGGATAATTCAAAATGAAATAGTTTACAATGAAAATCAAAAAATCAAAAGGGGAGGTTCCATCAGAACTTCTCTGCCCACCCCTAATTGGATTTTATACCTTCATGGATTGATTACTTAATGGAATGGAAATCTACATAAATATATATTCTCCAAGATATCCCACTCCCTCCATCTAAACATTCCTTGAAATAAAGTGAAGATGAGAATATAAATTAGAAGAGGGGTTGAAATCTTTCATCTAGTTTTCTATATCCCAAATATTGGATATGTTTTGGGCCTCCTAAAGGAAAAATATACTCTGGGGGAATTTTGTAGAGTAGTTTGAAATTAAATTTAATTTTTTTCATCATAATTTAAAGTTTCATGGACAAGTTTAATAAAATTTACAGCCAATTTATTAAAGATTACTTTTTATTTTTGAAGAGACCTTTCAAATTCATCCACTTTAGATCTTGAAATGAATGAATTAATGAGTGAATGTTTCCTTAAAACTTCACAATCATGCTGAATTTTGAGTACTCTTTCCTCTACATTTAGAATAACCACATTTGGAGGCCTTTAGATGGATGTGTTCCTCATTTAATGTGGTGGGGTCACTTCTATTTTCCAAACAACTTTTCCACATTGAATAGTTTTTTTGGGCCTCTAGAAGTTTGACTCAATACTTGTCTTAGTTGAAAAAGTTACATCCCAAGAACATTAGAATAGTAAAAAAATAATTACTCAATTTGGGTCAATATTAAAAACTTTATTCCCAAAATAAATAAGTTATTATAAATAGTTAAAATTACAGAATTGAACAATTTTTAATTTTAAAATCAAAAAATTACAAAAAACACAAAAAATAGTGCAATTTAGCTCAAATTGTTAAATTAGTGGGGTTTAAATAATTTAAATACAAATTAAAATAATGGAAATATTAACACTATCAATTTCCCCACACTTAGTATTAGGACTCCGGGATAAGTGAGCATTAAAATTAAATTAATGAAAATTAAAAACACATATCCATGAGGTTCACCAATTTATTACCAAGATACAAAATATATAATGCCTCATAAAGAAATATATACTTCAAGTTCTCCATTAATATCATTCAATCCATTTTCACATATTTTATTCTTCCATTCACACAACACACTTACCCCAAAATAATTTTCGCCTGACACAAAAATATGGATTCTCAACAATTATTTTCTCATATAAACACATGAAAGAATCACCATAGTGTTCATAAATTTCAAAATATCCACCCAATGTGAACCAATACCATGTGATTGTCATGAGGAATTTTCATGGTTATTCTGTGGAGTTTTTTTGGTATGTTTTGAATGTCAAAAATTATGAGGCCAAATTGTAAGAGTTTGGATCTTTTTTAAGAAAAAATGCATGATTCTAATTTTTACTCAAGTATAGTATCCTCATTACTTTACTTATATGAAAATAATATTTAAGAAATAAATATATATTTTCCATCCCATTCCATCAATATTTTATTGAAAAAAATATTTTTCTTCACTTTTTTTATCTTGAAATATCATGATAGGTACACATTTCTATCTTTGAAAGATCCAGATAAATTCAACTCTCTTTTCTTTGAAAAGTCTAAAAGGGAAAAAATTTCATCATAAAAAACTCATTTTTTCTAGCAGAAAAAAAACAATTTAGATTTTTATTTTCCTCCTAAAGAAGTAGAAAATAATGTAGTACACCACATGTCATTTCCCCACCACACTTAAGTTCCACTAGATCATTAATGTTTGCTTACAGAGCAGGTTGAAAATAGAAAATTAGATTGTATTATGGATAACCTACCTTGATTTTTTGGGATAATAAGGGATCACAAAGGAAAAATGTACAGAGAAGATAAAAAATTATTCTATTTTAAATGGGTCTTAAAAATCCAAATAAATTCATTAGTAATTTAAATCACAAGTATCTAAACTGTTAAGTTTTGATATAAAGAAATAAAATTATGGTTAATGAAAGCATGAAGGTTTTCTCAAGAATTGAGGTGAATGTGAAGGAAATATCAATAAGTGTTTAAAATCCTCATAGGAACGGGATTTCAAAGATAAATATAGTGAGATGTGGAATCATATTAAAAAATTAGAGGTCTTTTCATGAAATTTCCAATTTTTTGAACTCGAAACAAAGTCATTTTTTTATTAATTTATAATCGGTTTCAAGGAATAATTTGGATCACTCATTAAAATGAGTTTAAAAAATGAAAATGATAATCATTTAAGATTACAAGTTTTTAACACAAAATTTAAAAATAAAACACATGAAATTTGAAAAAAAACTAAAAATAGTAATTTGAAAAGAAAAAAAGGAAAAAATCATAATATACCAAGTATGTTACTCCACCCACACTTATTTTTTACAATATACTCATTGTTCATAGTTTATATGATAAATAAAAATAATTAATATAATACATGAAAAAAAGTAGGAATTAAAGACACAACCTAGTTTTTATTGAGAAGTACCAACCTTGAGATAGCCTCTTAGAATTTGAAAATTGGAAAAATACATGAAAATAAAAAAAATATCATCAAAATTCACTGATATCAGAGAGAGAAATATAAAAAATAAAGATAAAGGAAAAGTGTCTTGTTATGAACCCCCCAAGTGGGTGTTAGGATTTTACTTCTCCTAGTTAGTCATTTTTATCAGATCATTCCCAATATGAAGGTGGGTGTAGTTTATTCTTCATAAATAAGCAAAATGATTTTTCTCCAATATTATTCAGCTCCTAGAACTAGTAGAATCTCACAAAAACATATTTCCTTAGGTTCCCCTCCATGAATTTATGGTTACAATGATGTAGTGGAAAAGGGAACAAAATATAAGGGAAATTTCTAAAACTTAATCCTCATGAATAACCTCCTTTGGTAGTTGAATTTTAATCTCATGATGTGGTTTATATTCAATTTTATCTTCAAAAATTATTTGTTCTTTTAAAATAAACTTGGTACCACCATCCTTATGTGTACTATTGTACTCTTTAATTTAGAAAACAATTCTTTCTTCAATCTCATCCTTTACATTATCTTGTTATGAGAAATCATTCCACTCAAAAGATTTAGGAACTAAATATACATAGGGAGAATAAATTATCAATTTATTATCAAAATAATCAGATAATAATGGATAAATTTTTTGGAATTCTTCATATGTCTTCTCAGGTTTCTAACATTGTTTGGGATTGGAAAATAGTTGTATTGAAAGTGCTCAACAACTCAGGTTCAGAATTTTTTTTCTTAAAAAGTGAATAGATCATGCTTCAATTCCTATTTGGTCAAAGTTTCATAAAACGATTCTGAATTTTAAATTACAAAAAGTGTGGTTTCACATGAAATTTCATTTTCAACAAATTCATCCCAATTTTTTTCCATATTCATTTGATTTTATAAAGAAATGTCAATTAGTGAATCAATTATAATTTCTTCCTTTAAATTTGAAAAAGGTGAATCAAAATGATTTTTCAACTCACCCACAAAAGTTTATTCAATATCCAAAGTTTTCGGGATAATATTTTTCATTTCTTCAGCATATTTTTGATCTTTTAATTTTTTAATTCCTTTAAATCATTATAAAGAATTTTCATTTGTTTGAATACTTATTGAATTATGGAAGCACGATGTTGAAGCACTATATAACTTTTTTTAATTAAAAATTTAAAAATTCTTCATAACTGGACTCCTCATATTGTTGATAATCATGCTTTACATAGGAGTAGTCACTGTGAAAATACATTTTTTAAGACACTAAATTAGTGGTCAAAACACTAAAAATAAAAAATAAAAATAAAAAAAACTTATAAAACCTCCCTAAAATTGGTTACAAATTTATCCTAGGGTTTTGGAGTCATGTAACTCCATTCAATAATTTTACACTTCAAAAATGTAGCATCGTGGTAACCATGAGGTTGCCTTATGAGGAGCTTGCAAAATAAGCTGTCAAATAGTCACACTATTAATTTTTTTGTTCAGATAATGATAAAATTGGGTATTTTATATTATTTAAACTATGTAAAATTAAAAGAAATTAGAATATGATCAGAAATATATGTTAGTGATTAGAAATCAGAATCAAAATAGACTAAAAAAGACAAGATAAAGGTAGCATTAAGAGACAAGTTTCGATCCTCAGACACTCCCTTTATCATTGTTTACCAATATCTTCCAATTTAATTACCTAATGTATACCTGAAGGCCTAAAATTATACACATAAATTAACTAGATACCATATTGAAACATCAAATATGTGTAATGATCCCCTTATCAAAGTGGTACAATTACCCGAATCCCTCCAAGAAACCAAAACAGATTAAACTCATCATGCTCAAAGGCAAGACCACTCCAAAGTAATTTAAAAATTAAGTGTAAAAACTTTAATTTAGTAATATGAAGATAAATACAGAATAATTTAGAATAAAATACAAACTATAATTAAATATACCTCCTTCAGTCAAGATAATTGTTTCTAGGATAATTCAAAATCAAAGAGTTTACAATGAAGAAAACAAACTCAAAAGAGTAAGTACCATAGAATCATTACTAATCACCAACAATTAAAGTTTATCCCTTAATGGATTGATTAATTAATGGAATAAACCTATCCTACAATGTATTTTCTCCAGTATATTCCACTCCCTTCATCTAACCATTCCTCAAAAATAAAGTGAAGATCAAAATATAAATAAGAAGAGGGATTGAATATTTCTATCCATTTTTTGGCCTCCTAAATTATGGCTATGTTTTGGGTCTCCTGATATATGAGTATCCTATTTTGGTCTTTTTTTATGGTTTTTTGAAATTGAATTCTCATTCAGTTATTATAATTTCAAGTCTTTTGGACACGTGTAGTAAAAGTTACAACCAATTTTGTTAAAGTTTAGTTTTTCTTCCTGAAGATACCTTTAAACTTCAACCAATTTGAATCATGAAAATAAAAAATTAATGAGGTATTGTTTCTTTAAAATTAACAATAATGTAATATTTTGAGTCCTATTTATTATACAGCTAGAATCACCTTATTTTGAGGTATGCAGTGGGAGTTATTCCTCATTTAATGAGGTCGGGTAACTTCTATTGGCCAAACAACTTTTCCATATTAACAGATTTATTTGGGCCAGAAGAAGTTTGACCCAATACTTGACCCATTTTACAGAGGTGTATCCCATGAACATTGTAATCCTAAAAAAAATAATTACTAAATTTAGATCAATATTTAAAACTTTATAATCAAAATACAAAAGTGATTGAAAATAGTTAAGATTTTAAAATTGAGTAATTTTTAATTTTAACATTGAAAAATACATAAAATCTAAGAAACAATGAAATTAATTTCAAATTAGTAAATTGGTTGGGGTTTAAATAATTTAAATAAAAATAAAAAATAGTGGAAATAATAGATTTATAAAAACTCCTTGGTTTTACCTACACTATTAGGAACAATAGATCTATTTTCAAAATGATTTGGCGTATTTTTACCTTCGTTCTCTATGGCTTGAGAATATTATCCTTTGATCTCAACAGATTAATTAAAATATTAGATGGAAATGTTAAAATCAGTTTTCACTCTAACAATAATATATTACGTTTGAAACAAATCTTCTCTTTAACAGTTAAGTTTTCTTCAATATCACATAACATCTTATGTTATTGAACAATTTTTATTTTATGGTTCTCAATATCATTTATGTAAGCTACTTCTTTCTTGATCAGATCCTCCTTTTCGTCAATAAAAATTAATATTTCCTTATTATTAATTTTAGAAGTTAATTTATTTTTCTATTTGATCAGATATTTATTTTATTTCTTTATTAGTGTAATCTTATCATGATAAGATTACAACATACCTTTAAGTTTCCATTCAAGATGTGTCGTTTCTTCTCTTTCATCCAAAATACTTCATTAATCAAATCCTTTCTCAAATTGAGAAAAGGGAGTGAATTAATTTTCAAAATCACAAGATGAATCATTCTTCTCTTTATTACTTATAAAACATCTTTTTTTGAAGGTGGATTACTTATTCTTATTATCTTCTTTCTTTCTATGGGGACTCTCCTCATCTGAGTAAAATTATTTAACATGATTCTTTGGGATTTTTTTTTTCAATATGATAAATATTATCATAATTATAGCATCTTAACAATTTCTTACCTATTACTTTCTATTTTACCATCTTGAATATTTTTGAGAGAAGATCTATAATCTTGTTGAGGTGTTATTTATCTTCCTTAATGTCTAGTTACTTAATTTATAAACCTCATCTTCTTCTTTGACTTTTCCTTTTCTCAAAGACTAAAAGGAAATATCTTATTTGGATTTATTATTGATGGATATAGACTCACTCATTTTATATGAACATAGTATATTATGTAGATCATCAATATTAAAATATTTCATATCTTCCAGGGGTAATATTTTTGGATAAAACCTACATGGAAAATTCCTCAATAGTTTTTTAATAAAAATAGAATCATAAAATTTCTTATAAAACCACATTAAATTGATCACAATATCAATAAATATTGTGAAATAATAATCAATGTTTTCATCATGAGTCTTTTTTATATATTCAAATATACTTCTCCATATCTGTAGATCAGCTTCATTAAGTTCTTTGTCTAATTTATAACTACTCCTCAATTTATCCCATATTTTGTTAGGAGTTTTAATACCCATAACCTTAGTGAAAAATTTTTATGATAAAGACATCAAAATAACATTTTGAACCCTTCCATTCCACTCCATATTCCTTTTATTACCATGTGTCATAGGGGAATCCTCAGTTATGGGTTGAAAAACCACTATAGTAGTGTCTCTAAATTCAAGTCCAAATAAAATGTGGTAGGTCAACATCTCGTTACTCCAACTATGGTAATAAACATCATTGAAGATAGGAACTCCTCAATTGTTAAAAAAATTTAAATTCTCCATTCTCAATTGCATGTTTAGATATTTATAGGGATATTTTCCTTATTTGAATTGTAGATTCAATAGACTAGTTTGGTCCGACTGAAGGGGGTGGGGGGGGGGGGGGGGTGGGGGTGGGTTAGAGAATCAGTGGTACACTCATTTTCAAAATTTTGTTTTAATTAAACCTCCATAAATTGTTATCGATATATATACACTAAAATATAGCTCAAAACTTTACCTAATATGAATAATAATATAAAGAGATCACAAAACACCAGATTTACAAGTTTTGGCTGAAGGACCTACTCCTTTCCTTGTTTATTATACCACCCAATATGGATTCTCGGCTATCTCCACCATAAATTTTACAACATAGAATCCAATAATACATATCAGCTTCTAGAGTCCACTAAAAGAAATTAAAACACTTAAAAAATGAATAACCAATAAATAAAGATTTTTAGAATACTTCTCGATGAGCAGATAGATCTAAAAGACTTCGCATGCACACCATCTTCAATATCTTTAACAAATTCCAATTGGTCATTAAACTCTAAAAAAATCTTGAGTGATTCATTTATTAAATATTTAAATACCTAGAAAAAAAGTAATCTTCTTAAAAGGATCCCATATTCAATATCTTTGTTTCTTCTTGACTTAATGTTTTATCAATTTCTTTTATAAGTCTTTAATTCCTCATATTCATCAATATACGTGATAATATATCAAAAATATTGTGCACATAATATCTCATTTATTTAATTTTAAAAAATCCCTCAACATTTTCTCATTAAAATCCTTCATTTAAATGTGTTATGAATAATACATTTATTTTTTCTTCATTTCAAATATGAATACCCACAAGGTGATGGGTATTATATTTACTCTTTAAAAATACTCAATATTTTTTTGGCTATTCCAAATATTTATACAACTCATTTGAAATACTTGAAGGTTTTGGGTTTTTCCTTTTTTTGTTACGTGACATGCCATTATTCCAGAAATTGTTTCCATTATTTTAAATACCCAAAAGTTTCAAGTTATATTCATTATTAATGTAGATATTAGCCTCACTGTCTCAAAAGGCATGTATGCATTTAATTTAGAATGACTAAAAAATTTGGGCCAACCTGTTTATTCATGTAGAAAAAAGACACCATATTTTATTAGAATTAAAATACCCACAACTTCACATTTTATTATGTAACTTTATTATCACCCACAATATTAATGACGCATAATTTTAAATATAACGCACACGAATATGACATGAACTGGATTCTTTGATGTGAATTTTCTTTGTTTTCTCATTTTATTTATATACTTACAAGTGAAACTATATGTATATCACATTATTTAGAACATAAAAGTTCATTAATCCATGATTTTAAATTATTTAAAGGTATATATCTACATCAATCTTTTTTTGGTGTATTTTTTTATAATAGTATTCATGCATGTATCTCATATGTGGGGTCAACCTCAAGCTCAATTTTTAATAAGGGGAAAAGGATGGATCATGGAAACCTACTTGGTTCAATGATAGTGTCTTGGAATAATGTACATGGATTAGAAATGGAGGGCAATTGTGTATTTAAGAACCATTGAGCGAGGGAAGAAGAAAACAATTACCCACTTTGACTGGATATTGCAGATTGATTGAATCATATGTCCATCATTATACGCATAAGTTTTTAACGTGAGTGAATAGTAACCCACATGAACTTATCTGACATTGAATATCCCTTCAGATGAAGATATATTAATAATAAATTCAGTTCCACTTCACTCTCAAGGAAACACTAGGGTTGAAACCCAGATACACTTGACACACCACATGGGATGGGACACACCTTCTTCTCCACTTACACACTACCTGTGTGCACTATGCATACACACTCTACTTCTTATGCACTCACCATGTGCACTAAGCACCTACTATGCCTCCATAAAGGCTTCACCATCAATATACTCAACTAATACCTTGGATGGATTTAGTTTGACCTAGTTTCCCACCTAAGCGGTGTCTAAATGGGATCCCTTTGACTAGTTAGGTGGTTGGCATATTTTTTTCAAACTAATTGAAAAATTCCCCCGTATAAGAATTCCAAATACAACACTCAAAATTCCAACATATAAAAATTACTTATGCAAAAATATGTTCTTAAATCAATTGTTCTCCTTCTCAAAACATTTCTTCATGAAAATAAATATTTTCATGGTCTTCAATTATTATTTATTATTGCAAAAATGTGTCAATTATTTAATTACCATTGAAATATATCTTTGAGGTTTAATACTGTTTCAACAATCATCACACTTATCAAAGAAAATTTATCAAGAATGAAATCCAATTCCATTAAATTAATCCATAAAAAATTCTATAAGAATCACCAATTTAAATATTGACTCATTAATAATAAATGCAACACATGGGATAAAAAATATATCCATTTTTATTTTGTTTTAAATATCCCTTCACATTATAAAAGTCAATATGTGTACTCAAATATTTTATCCCTTTTATTGAAAATCAAATGAAAAGGATAAGTGGGGGTCTTTACATCTCTTTAATTTTCCCATCACATGTTCTCCTCCCTTACATGATTATTTCATGAAAAATTCTAATAGATGGATGATATCATATGGTTATCTTAGAAAATAACCTTGGGTTGATCAAATATAAGTCTATGTGGGAAAACATGATGTAGAAAATAAGAGACATATAACAAAGGTATTCTAAATTTTCCTTAAAATACACACATGTAAGTCCATGCTCATAAATTATCAATTCTTTTGATATGGTTTATTACAATAAGAAATACATGATCATTCATACACGTTAACCAACACACCAAAATATTCTTGTTGAATAACTCTCCCTTTGTCCCATATTTTAATCAATAAACACCCCCAAGTTATCAGAATCATATAATTAAAGAAGGGTTAGAAGGTGTGATTTGTATACCTCATTTATCATGTACTCTCCCCTTAAAGGGATAAAATAATATTATTTATCATGGTGAGTTTCCAACCATGAGACTACATGAAATTTCTCATCATCATTGCTACACTACAAAAAAATAGCTTCCTAGTGGTAGTTTATTAGCGATGGTTCTAGTAACCACTGCTAATAAAATCAATTTTAAAATAGTATAATATAGTGGTGGTTATATTAAATCAACGTTATATTTTTATTAATTTAACAACTAGTAGTGGTTTCAATTAAAACCTCTTTAAATATTTTAAGAAACCCTAATTGCTCCCCTTCCCCTACTCCCTCTGTGCGTCCCTAACCCCTTTACACCCCCTCCGTACCCCAAACTCCTTTTATATGATCCCTCGTGGTAACCCCGACTCCAAGACACCCGTTACCCCTACCCCTCCGACCTCCTCCACTTGGTTCCCTGGTAGAAACCCTGACCCTGCAACCCTCATTCCCCCACCCCTCTGACCTCCTTCGCTCAGTTCCCTTGTGGCGAACCCTACCCCATGACCCTATTACCCCGACCCCTCTGACTTCCTCTGCTCGGTTCCCTAATCGTGAGTCCAACCCCATTCCCCCAATTCCCTCACCCCTTTGACCTCTTCTGCTCAATTCCCCAGTGGTGACCCCGTTCCCCCACCCCCCTGACATCCTTTGCTCATTTCCCCAATGGTGACCCTGACCTACAACCCTCATTCCCCCACCCCTCTAACCCCTCCTCGCTTTTCCCATCCTCTCCGGTGATGCAGAATACTTAACCTCCCTCTCCCTAGCTTGGTTCTCATCCTTAGTAGTAATGAGGACCCCCTCCCCTCTGACCAATCTCTCCCTAGATCGGATCCCCACCTGGGCAGAAATGCAGACACCCCTAAAGGTTTCATCATCCACCCCCTAACCACCCTAAATATATTATTCCTCAAGGGGTTATTTTCTTGAAATTTATCTTTATAGTTATGATTATATGTATATATGGTATTATATTACACTTTATTGGTTAGTTAATATGTTATTATAGTTTCATATTTTTTAGTTTTTCTTAGAAAAATCCCTCATAGGGAGTTCATTTATATACATAATAGGGTAGGGGTGAATCTTTTATAGTGGTAGAAACACTATGTGTAGCCTGAAAAGATGATGTTCAATAGGGTGCATCCTATATAGTGGTAAAGGGTTTTTTTATCTTTTATAGTAATGGTAGACATATAGAGTTGAATATTTTGGGTATAAATGACATTTCAGAGCTCATATAGAGTTAAATATTTTTGTAATAATAATTTTCCTATGAAAACACATTTCTTTATATATATATATATATATAATTTTATGATTATAAATATTATTAATTTCAATTTTATAAAATAGCCATCATTTTTTTATTCTAGCATGTAAATATCATCTTATGAATAATTTTTCATAATTTTCATAAATAATTGTTTTGTAGCTAAATAGTTAAATAATAATAATTTTTTTAAAAAATTTACTTTTATTTCATTACTATAATGGAAGAATGAATTAAAATTTTTTCAAGAACTTTTATATTACAAAAATATATATAATAAATGAAAAATATAATTTATTGTATTAATCAAACTCTCCTCTGAATGGCCTAAAGGCCTTCATTTTTATTGATTTTTGATATCCGCCTTTCAAGGGATGAGGGGGAACCCTTACAAGGCTCTTAGGCTTAGATATTACATGGCCCATAGGATTAGAAGATTTAATGACCCGAAGGTATTAGGGAATTCAACCAGACTATCTATAAGGAACAACCCCTCCCTAGCATCTGCATCATGATAGTAGATCTCCACCTTCACATGGCCATCTGGGTAGGCTTGTCATGCAAGCACAACATGGTCCCGATGGCATAACCATACCCTGTCATTCTAACATATCCATTTGGCTCTGCTCTGGTGAGTACACCTTCTCTGAATCCTCTTCTGGGGCTGCTCCTTTTTTTGTAGTGTGTTTGGGGAAACTGCATGTGGCCCGAAGACCTTGAGGTGGCCCGAAGGCCTTAAAGTTTGCCTGAAATCCCTACTGACCTGAAGGCCTGGGTGGCCCAAAATCCTTAAGAACTCCAAGCCCAAACCGATGGCCGAAGGAGAATAGTTCCAACTGCTATAGTACTGAACAATACCGGCTACAGTAACTGCTATAATGCTTTCTAAAGTACCACACAATGTATAGTTCTATTACAGTACCTGTGCAGTGTACAATTCTGGTATAGTACCACATAGTGTATAGTTTTTTTATAGTACTACTATAGTACTGGTACAGTTCCTACTACAGTACCTGCTACAGTACCCGAAAATATGTAATATTTTAATCAAAATACTAATTTAGTCGATTAAATAAAAAATCATTTTTATTCAGCTATTAAAATTATATCTATAAAATGTACATTTTATTTTATATCAATATTATTATATTATGTAATAATTCTAGTGTCTTTTTTTGGGAATGATAAAAATATTATTTTCGTCAAATTGTTTTATTAATGTTTTGTAACATTTAACTAATAAATTTGACTGATTTATTTGAAATAATGACACTATAATGATGTTTACAAACATATATGATTACATTAACAAAAATTTTATGATTAACAAATGCATTATAATATTAATAAAAAATAATATTAAAAATATCATTTTTCTATAGAAAATATTTTCCCTATATATTAATTTTTTTAAATGTCTATTTTATCATGATTATAAATTGCATTACATTAAATTCATAAAAATTAAGGATGAACACAAAAAAATTATCTAGATGGGTAAATTTAAATATTTAGTAAAACATAATTTATACGAGTAAAATCATTTTACCAGAGTAAAAATAAAAAGTAAAAAGTAAATATATAAGAACAAATAATTTTGTATTTACCAAGAAAGACACTTCATCTTCCAGCTCTCAATTTTGGAAGATATATTTTTTATCTTTTAGAATGTTGATGGGTTTCATTTGTGTTAAAATGTATTGTTTCATATTTATGTTTATTTTATTTATTTTTAGTATTACTCATATATTAATTGTTTTCTTTTATAGGTGAATTATTTTATTCTAGTTGGGATGGTTTGTTAGAAATTTCTCATACTCATGTTATAAAATGTTTCTTTTTACCAATGTTACCATGATTTCTATTATCATTGCATTTATTTGTCAAAATGCCTACAATGCATATTGATTTGATGTTATTAGATGAAAAACCTTTCCAATTGTAGAAATTTAGAAAATTAAAGGAATTTTAGATGCCCATTTTGGTGACTTATCCTGATATAATGAGCACATGATCTTATTTTACTCTTCTATCTTTCAACAATGAGAAAGTTTTTTTGGATAATAACAAAGATTTAATACGAAGTGTTGGTAGTTCGATAAAGAAAGAAAATGTAAATAATGGTAACATTGGCAGTTATAATAATTTTGAGACTTTGGGACATTTATGAATCAGCCTCGCCTCAATACGACACACATTGTGACCAGTATAACTCTAAGTGATACTTTTTATTTAAAATTGACATTAATTTTAGTAAAATAGAAAAATAAAGTACTGAAAAATGAGAAAAAAATTACAGTTGTTTTAAAACTTTAATATGATGATCTATAAGTCATTTTTGACATGTATGAATCAACCACACCTCAACCCGATACACGATTTTCTCAGTATGACTCAAAGTGTCAGTTATCAGTTTAAAATCAAAATTTTAGTTCAAAAAGTGTTACTCAATGAAAACTTAGTAAAAGTTCTTTTATTTTATTGATAATTTAGGATATCTATTCATAATTCACTTGTGATGTGTAGGAATTTATATGACATCAAACTGATACATGATGTAATCGTTATGAGTCAAAGTGTATGTTTCCAATTTAAAATGACAATTTAATAAAAAAGGAAATTGAATTAATCAAAAACAAAAAAATTCATTCAGATTATTTTTATAATTTTTGAAATTGATCCATAATTCATTTTAGATTTTTATTAATAAACCACCCCTAAATCCGATGCATGGTGTGACCGATATGGCTCCATGTGCATTGTTTTATTTAAAATTGACATTTATTTTAGTAAAAAGAGAAAATAACCTGCTCCAAATTGAGAAAATGATTTTATATTATTTTGATACTTTATTAAAATTATCTATATGTCATTTTTGATGCATAGAAATTTGCCACACCTCAATCTGTTGCATTCTGTTCTTGGTATGGATCCAAGTGCTTCTCTTTATTTTAAATTGACATCCATTTTAGTAAAATTGAAATTGACCTACTCAAAACCAAGAAAACACATTCATACTGTTTTTATAATTTATGAAAATTATCCATAATTCATTTATGATGTTTATGAATTAACTTAATGTCAATATGATATATGATGTGCCTAGTGTCACTCAATATGTCCGTTATCAGTTTAAAACTGACATTTTAGTTCAAAAAGTGTTACTCCCTAAAAACCAAGAAAATATACTCAGATTTTATTTATAATTTAGGATATCGATTCATAATTCATGTTTGATGTGTATGAATTAGTATAACATAAAACTGATTCATAATGTAATCTGTATGGGTCAAAGTGCGTGTTTCCAATTTTTAATGAAAATTTAGTAAGAAAGACAAGTGAACTTCTAAAAACCAGTAAAATACATTAACATTGTTTTTACACTTTAGGAAAATGACACATAAGTCATTTTAGATGTTTAGGAATCAAAATAACATCAATCTGATGCACGATGTGACCGGTATGGCTCTAAGTGAATCTTTTTATTTAAAATTGACATCCATTTTAGTAAGAAGGGAAAATGACCAACTCAAAATTGAGGAAAAGCATTTTGATTATTTGGATAATCTAGTAAAATGATCAATAAGTCTTTTTTTATATATAGGAACCATCCGAACCTCAATATAATTCATGATGTTCCTTGTATGGCTCTAAGGGTATCTTTTTATTTAAAATAGACATCAATTTTAGTGAAAAGGGAAACCGACCTACTGAAAAACAAGTTAACTCATTCAGATTATTTTGATACTTTTGAAAAAAGACCCATAAAACATTTTTAATATGTAGAAATTATCCATATGTCAATTTAGTACACGATATTCCCAATATGACTCAATGTGTATGTTATTAGTTTTAAATCGACATTTTCGTTCAAAAAGTGTTACTGAAAACTGAGAAAACATTCTCAGATTTTCTTGATAATTTATGAAATCGATTTATAATTCATTTGTGATGTGTAGGAATTAGTCTCACATGAAACTGATACACTATGTAATCAGTATGAGTCAAAGTGCATGTTTCAAGTTTAAAATGATAATTTTTAAAAAAAGATAAGTGAAGTACTTAAAACTGAGAAAACACATTCAGATTATTTTGATAATTTAATAAAATAATTTAAGCCATTTTATATGTGTAGGAATAAATTTCACCTCAATATGATGCACAATGTGACTGGTATAGCTCCAAATGAGTCTTTTTATTTAAAATTGACATCCATTCTAGTAAACAGGGAAAAATAACTACTCAAAAACTAGGAAAACACATTTTTATTGTTTTGATACTTTTTTAAAATAATAAATAAATAATTTTTGACATGTAGAAATCAACCAAACCATAATCCAATGCATTATGTGCTCGGTATGGCTCCAATTGTATTTTTTATTTAAAATTGACATCTATTTTAGTAAAAATGGAAATTGACCTACTCAAAACAAATAAAAATCATTCATATTGTGTCGATTATTTAGTAAAATAATCCATATATAATTTAGGATGTGTAGGAATAATAAAAAAATCAATCCAATATATGATGTGCCCAGTATTACTCAATATGTCCATTATCAGTTTGAAATTAACATTTTAGTTAAAAAAGTGTCACTCACTGAAACCTGAGAAAACATGATTAATGTTTTTTGATAATCTAGAACATAGATTTATAAGTCATTTTTTGAGGTTTTGGTATTTTTCTCAAGTCAAACCGATACACGATGTAATATGTACGAGTGAAAGTGCATGTTTCCTGTTTAAAATGATAATTTACTAAAAAAGGAAAGTTAAGTACTCAAAACTAAAAAAAAACATTTTGATTGATTTGATAATTTAGAAAAATACTAGATAAGTCATTTTATACATTTAGGAATTTTCCTCACCTCAATCCAATGCACGGTTTGGCCAGTATGACTCAAAGTTCATCTTTTTATTTAAAATTGATAATAATTTTAGTAAAAAAGAAAAATGGCCAACTGAAAACTAATAAAATGAATTTGGATTGTTCTAATACTTTATAAAAATTATCCATAAATCATTTCTGATATTTAGAAATCAACCTCACCACAATACGACACACGGTGTGACCAGTATGGCTCCATACACAAATTTTTATTTAAAATTGACTTCTATTTTAGTAAAAAGGAAAAATTTGCTTCTCAAAACTGAGAAAATGCATTCATATTGTTTTGATACTTCAAGAAAATGATATATAAGTCAATTTTGACATGTAGGAATCAATTTAACCTCAATATAATGCATTATATTCCAATTATTGATCCAAGTGTGTTTTTATTTAAAATTGACATCTATTTTAGTAAAGAGGAAAATTAACCTACTCAAAACCTAGAAAACACATTCAGTTTTTTTATATTTTAGGAAAATGATCCATAAGTAATTTATGACATGTATTAAACATATTCACATCATTAAAAATTACAGTTTTCCTTGGATGTATATAGGGCATCAGTTATTGTTGGACGTATTTTATATGTATATATTGATTACTGAGGTATTGGTTAACAGATGAATGGGTTGACTGAGACTGAGGTTATGAAAACTTTGGATGTTTTTATATATGAATGTGGATGCACGATATATATATATATATATATATATATATGATCAGTTTTTTATTAAATAATTAAAATAATCCAATTTAGCGGTGGTTTTTTGTAACCGCTTCTGAATAAATTAAATAAAATATGTTTTTGTGGCACTTAAAATTAACCTCCACTAATATGTTCAACAATAGTTTGTTTCATTTTATTCATGTTTACCTAGGATTTTTTTAAAAAAATCACCTCTTAATACACATGAAACCACCATGAAATGTTTCAAAAAATGATACATAAAAAAACTGTCATGAAATCAACAAAACTATAGCTAAATAACTAGAAACTGTGCAATACATGACAGTTTTACAAACCTCCATGATACTATTTTGTGGCGGTTTAAACCACTGCTGGTCTAAAAAAACTACCGCTAATGATATTTTTTTAAAGTGCTATCTATAAGTGACTACCTCAACTATCTCCTTCAATTCTTTGCATGTTAGCTCAAAAAACATAAAATAATAGAGAATAATGAAGAACCTTGTTATACTTAAAGAAGAGACACTTTGGTTGATAATTTCTTATCAACATTTACATATTTTTTAGACTCATAATGGGTGACTCTTTATTTATTTTCCATAGGGACCAAGCTATTTTCTTTATTTGATGCTTGTTTTTTCTCCCTAATAAATTACTCCTAACCTGGTAAAATAGTCTTGAAATTTTTTGAGTCATGCCCAATTTTCTCATATATTTCCCATTTATTTTGAAATTTTTATCTTATTTTCTTATTAAATCTCCCTATTGACTCTTTCCACATTCTTGGTAATGACATATTATACCAATAATAATAAGGTTTATGACCATAACTTCCACAAAACCAATAATAACCTATAAAATGTGATCTCATAGATTAATTTCATCTATGTCCAGAATTGTGTTATTATTGTCCTTCTATAGAATAATTATTATTTTTATTAAGAGTATATGGTTTCCTTGGAACAATCCTCTTTTCCATTGGTATGAAATATTTAATCTTAACCCAATTGTCATTGGTTTAGCCTGAACTTTTAGGAATAATAGGTCTATTTTTAAAATGATTTGGTGCAATATTACCTTCCTCTTCTCTATCTTAGGAAGATTCTTCCTTACTATTCATAGATTTTTTGAAATCTTCTCTATACATGTTAAAATTAGTTTATAATACAACACAAATACATTATGTTTGAAACAAATTTTCTTCTTCAGTATTCAATTAATTTTTAGGATAAAAAATCATATTATCTTGTTCAAATTTTTTAATTTGTGATTCTTTATATCATTAAAATAAGATACTTAGTTCTTTATCAGCACCCCATTTACTTTAAAAATAAGTACAATTTCATTCTCATTAATTTAAAAAGTTTATTACTTTTATTCTTTGATAAGGTATTGATTTTCTTTCTTTAACTGTGTAATATTCTAAGGAAAAGACTCAAACTTACCTTTAAGTTCCCATTTAAGCTCTATCCTTTATTCTCTTTCATCATCAATACTTAATGAATCAAATCCTTTATCAACATGATAAAAGATAGTGATTTGATTATATTAAATCACTAGATGAATTATCCTTCTCATTATCTTTAATAAAACTTTTTTTTGATGGTGGACTACTTCTTATTCCATTTATTCTTCTAGGGTCTCTCCTCATCCGAGTCAGATTATTCAACCTTCTTATTTGGGAAATGTTTTTAAATATGAACAATATTATCACAAATTTAAAATATTAATAATTTATTACCTTTTACTTTCCATTTTACCTTCTAGAATATTTTTTATAGAAGAACTTTAATATTATTGAAGTCATCTTCATCTTCATCGGTTTCTATGTTACTTAATTTAGAAAACTCTTCTTCTATTTTGACTTTTCATTCTATCAAAGCCTTAAAGGATATATCATATTTGGATTTATTCTTTAAAGATAGATGCTTTCTCATTTCATATGAAATAAGAATATTATTTAGATTATAAATATTCAAATCTTATATATCTTCTAGGGCTAATATTTTGGGATCAAACCAATCTAGAAAATTAGGCAATGGTCTTTTAATAACAATGGAATTATCAAGCTTCTCACTAAACCCCCTATTATTCTCTCCATATCATTAATTCTTATTAAATAATCATTGAATTTTTCATCATTAGTTTTTATGCCTTTAAATATTCTTCTACATCCCTGTATCTGGGATTACTTGAATTTAATTTTTCATTCATAGATGCTCCCCAATTTCTCTCTTATTTCATTATCATTTTTAATACCCCTAACATTGGTTGATTTTTTATAATAAATAAATAAAAATTTATTTTTGTTACTTTACTTCCATATAAATATTCCTCTTATCACCATTATTCATAGGGTTATCCTTAATAATGAATTGAAAACACACTAGAGCAATATCTATAACTTCATGGCCAAGTGAAAGGATGTAAGGCAGGATCCTGTTCCTCCAGTTGTGGTAATTATTTACATAGAACATAGGAACTCATTAGTTTTTAATAGAATTTAAATTCTCTATTATCATTTTTTTATTTATATATTTAGGTGGAACCCTCTCTAATACAAATTTTAGAGTCCAAGTACAAATTTTGTGCATTTTATTGGGGGGGGGTGAATTGGTGGTATACTCATTTTACAAATTCTATTTTAATTGAACCCTTGAAATTATTAAGGTTATTTATCCACTAAAATATTACCCACAACATCACATATTATGTGAAAAAATATAAAAATATTAAAACAATATTTACAAGGTTTGGATGAAAGGCATACCCCTTTTTTATTGGTTATAACCCCCCAACATGGATTCTCCACTATCTCCAATATAACTTTTACAACATAGAATCCGTAGTGCCCTATCAAATTATTGAGTCTATTGGAAGAAACTAAAACAATTAAATAATAAATATACAAAAAATAAATACCTTTAGAATACTACTCCATGAGGATATGAATTATTAGGTTCTCATGTGTACACCTTCTTTAAGATCTTCAACAACTTCATATTGGTATTGAAGCTCTAACCAAATATTGAGTGATTTAGTTCTTAAATATTTTAATAATTGGGAACAAAAGTTTCTTCTTCTTCAAAATCTTCTTTATTAAAACTCTTTCTTTCTTCTTGATACAATGTTATATCAATTTCTCTAAGAATTCTTGAATCCCTCAACTTCATAAATTTTCATTAAAATATATGTTAAATATTATACACATAATATCTTTTTATTAAATTTTCAAAAAACCCTCATTATTTTCTCATTCAAATAATTTATTTAAATGTGTTTTTATTGTAATATTTATTTTATATTCCTTTAAAATATGAATACCCATAAGGTATTGTGTATTATATTTCTTCATTTTAAATACGAAATAATTTTGTGGGTATTTTGAATTTTTATGCTGCTCATTTTAAATACCTAAAGGTTATTGTTTTTTCTTTTTTTATTTAAATTATATTATAACATACTATTCATTATTTCCTTGATTTCAAATACCAAAAGGATTTGGGTTCTATTTATTATTCATGCAGATATCAACCTTTACATCTCAAAAGGAAAGCCTGAATCTCATTTAAAATGTTGAAAATATTTGGGCAAAACTATTTATTCACATGGAAACATGAAACGATAGATCATTTAAATTAAAATACCTATGTATTTTAATTTCATCACTTGACTTCATTATTACCCACAATATGCATTACTCATAGTTTTTAACATCACGTGCATGAATATCCCATGCACTGGATTCTCGAATGTGGATTTTACTTATTTTATCATTTGATATATATACATGAAATTGAAACTAGATGTATATCACATTATTTCAATAATAATAGTGAATTAATCCAATATATTAAATCATCTAAAGGCCTGTCTTTTGTTTAGGAACTGTGTTTGGCTTTGTTTCTTCATAACAATATGCATGAATGAATCTCATATGTAGAGTTAGCTGTGAGCTTAGTTTTCATCAGGGTACAAAGGATCAATCATGTAAACCTACTCGGTTCAATATTAATGGCTTGTAATGATATTAATATCTTGATAATGGTGCATTTTCATGTATAGAAGAACCCTTGAGTGATGGAAGATGCTGAGGATGATCCACTTCGATCAAAAAGTGAAAATCCATTGAATTGAATTACCAGTGTTATATGCATAAGTTTTTAATGTGGGTGAAAATTATCAAATATGCATTATTAAAAAATTTAATATCCCTTCGGTTGAGGTGTGCTTAATAATTCATGTCGTGCTAATTCACTCTTGATCCAACACCTAGATATATTTCACACACCACATGCGATGCGCCACACCCACTTTCTCCCTTATACATTGCTTTTTCACACTGTACGCACATGCTCTGCTTCTTGTGCACTCCCCAGGAGCTCTATACACCCAATATTCCTCCATTCATGATTTTACATTACTCTACTCATCCACCACCTTGGTTTTCCATAGGGTTTTTCTGTTTCCCACCTAAGTAATGGCTACATGAGGTATCTTTGGTTAGATAGATGGTAAACATATTTTTTTTTCCAACACATAGAAAATATCTAAGTAAAAAATGAAACTGTTTTGGAGTTATAAAATATTAGTCAAAATTCCCCCATATAATAATTCCTCTTGCAAAAATATAGCCTTTAATCAATTCATTTTCTTCTAAAAACATTTCCTCATGAAAATTAATATTTGCCTGATCTATACTTCGTTATTATTACAAAAAATGTGTCAGTTATTCAATTACCATTGAGACATGTCTTTAATCTTTAAGAAAAGTTCAAAATCAATAACACTTATCAAGGATAATTTATCAAGTATTACATCTAATGCCATTAAATTAATCTATAACAATTAAATTAGAATCACCACTTCACATATTTAATGATTTACAAAACAATACAACACTTGGTCTTAAAAGTATACCAATAAAAGAATAAGAGATCATTTAGAGTAATGGATTGATGATTGATATCATGAGGAATTATTATTAGTTCAACATGATTTTACAAACAAGAATTAACTTATTTATATAAGAGGACTACTAGACAGAGGTACATCTGACCGAGGTGTATTAGAAAAAGAAGTGGGATGGGGGTGCACTAGATAGAGAAGTACTAGAGACAACATATCAGGTAGAGGTGAAATAAAAAAAGGTATAAGAGACTGAGAGTATTAGACAAAGCATACCATATAAAGTATTACCAGATAGAATTTTGTTGAGGAATAATTATGGAGAAAAGTTTTTTAAATTCAATATTTGAGTATATCTAGGTCATTCAAGATTCAGAGAAATTATTAAGACTATTATACTTTTTAGAAATTTATAAAAGACTTTGAATAATTAGTACACAAGAAAAGGAAATCCAACATGCTTATGGGGGAAGACCATTTGAATAAGGAGTAATTTCTATAAAAAAATAAACAAAGAAAAAGTAAGAAATTATAGCTATGGGATTTAACTAGTTGATGAAGAGGATCATGGATGGAGGAATAACTAGTAGAGAATGAAGAGGAGAAACGAAGTATAATTGGGGTTTATAAAAAATCAAGGTAAAATAGTTAGTAACTGGGGGTAGAACCATGGATAACTAGAGAAATGATTATTGGGGTATATAACCAGTTTCTTCTAGTGACTTTATAATTTTCAAGAAGTGTTTATTAGAGAATCAATGTTGTGGGGAATAACCAAGATGGAAAGGAGTAGTTCAAAAAAAAAACTTGTAAATATAACTTGTTGATCTCTATATTTATATTTACTTCATATGTGGTGAAGTTTATAGATATCATTGAGTATATAGAGAACTATAAAAATTATTATAAGTTAAATTTTTATAAGAATTAGTAAAATAAAGTGATCACTGATTCACCCCATCCAAATGATCTTTATGTATCTCAAGACACCCTTAGTTAAGAGGGAGAAGCTTGCTATGTATATGATTTCTAGACCTATAAAGAATTTATAGGATATTATGAAGATATCCAGGAAGTATGATGAGTTACCTTTTAAGGAATTCAGTATGAATTTCTTGATCCATTTCTATCCCATGACATTATGGGATGAGAAGTATTGTGAGTTCATGCACTTGACTCAGAAGGGCATGTCAGTGTTGTATTACATTGAATATTTAACAAACCTACAACAATTTATATGATCTTTTTAAGTTTATTATCTCTTGGGAGATTCATTTTAAGGATGTTCTTATCTATGATATCAACTCATAGGTTAACATGTTCCATTTGAGAAATTTTACAGATGTGATGAATCAGACACTCATCACAGAAGGGAATCCGAGAGAGGCCCTAAGTAGTGGCAAGGCTGTTTCAACATGGAAAAATACTAACCGTTATTATAATGGAGAGAAGAATTTTTATGATGTTTTCTCCAAGGCAGCAGTGGTCATAGTAATCAAGGAAGTGGGAAGCCATCTCAGGATCATGTTCTGTTGCAGTGCTATCAGTGTGGAAAGATGGTCCACAAACAACCTCAGTGTCTTTACCCCTATTTTGAGTGTCATGGTTGAAGTAGGTTGGGACACATAAAAAGGTTTAAATGGAAATTAAGTAGTAGAGTAATGTAAGGAAATAAGGACATGCACTAGAGTCTAGGAATAACACAACTACTCCTCAACAGGTAGGTAGCTGAAGTTCCACAGGATGTTCTGGTTGGGGTAGGGGAAGTGGTACCCCCCATGTAGGAATGAAAATACCAATAAAATGTTATATCTTAGGGGAGTAAGGATAGATCCTAGGGTATAGAGGATAATAAACTACACATTATGTAGAATACTCTGGCTATTATGGATGTAGGACTATCTACTATTAGAGGTATGATTCTTGTACCATCTACCCTTTCTTGTGTTTTGTTTGATACAGGAGAATCACATTATTTTTTATCCACTATTTTTTTTAAATATTATGGGATTTGATTTTGAAATATTTATTGGTGTTTTGACCATTGACACATCATTGCGAGTGTGGGTAGGTAATATCATACATTCCAAGGTGTGTTCTCTATAGATTAGTGGTTACCATTTATTTTGGGAAATGTTTTTGCTAGAAATGATAGGTTTTGATTTAGTTCTTGGTATGGGTTGGTTAGTTTTATATAAGACTCATGTAGACTGTTTCTAGAGGAGAGATACCTTTTTATCTATAAAAATAGGTATCTATCTTAACTAGAGTGTGTGGGATCTTCAGGATGGTCATGTAGCGCCGATTCTATGCCGATTGGATTGTATCATCGATTAAATATCTAGATTTTCTCTAGATAATGGTGTAATGATACATGATTCATTTCCTTTAGTGCTTGACTATTTTTGGGATGATTTTTTTGATGAGTTCTATAGATTACCACCTGAGAAAGAGATTGATTTTATGATTGAGTTGGTGATAAGATTAGAACTAGGTTTTTTTTATGCCTTATAAAATAACACCAGTAGATCTTAGTGAGTTGAAGGTTTAGTTGGTAGATATAAAAGATGAGTCTTTAATATGAATTAGTAAATCTCATTGGGGTTCTCCAGTTATCTTCTCCTAGATTGCTGATGGGTCTTTGCACTTATCTGTGAATCATTAGAGATTGAACTAGATAATGGTTAAGAATCGATATCCTCTTCCATGCATCGAAAATATCTTTGATCAGCTGAGAGGTGCTAAGATCTTCTACAATATTTATTTGAGATCATAATACCATCAGTTGTGGGTGAGACCATCATACAAACCATAGACTGCTTTTAGGATTAGGTATGTATTTTATGAGTTCATAGTGATGCTGTTCTGTTTGACTAATACATAAATGTTATTCATAGATGTGATGAATATGATCTTTTATCCTTTTTTGGACGAGTCTTTGGAAGTTTTAGTTTATTATATCTTAATGTATTCCCAATTAGACTATTATCATTCCCAACATCTTGATATAATCCTAAGTTCATTGAGATAACATCAAATTTATGTCAAGTTAACAAAATGTAGATTCTGGTTTGATAAAGTAAACATCATGGGCCATTCCATCTCAGAGGTAAGAGTGTTAGTGGACCTAGAGAAAGTTGAAGCGATGGTATATTGGGAGCATCCCAAGAATTTATTTTAAATTAGGATATTTTTGGGTTTAATAGGCTATTATTGGAACTTTATCAAGGAATTATCCCATTTTGGAGAAGTAATGTCTAGGCTAACCAAGAATGTGGTGATGTTCATTTGGTAAAATTCTCACGAGAGAGATTTTAAGGACCTAAATGGCAGGATGACCTGAACACCTATCCCCACTTTACCTGTACTGAGTAAAGCATATAACTTGTATTTTTATGAATCAAAAATTAGAATTAGAGTAGTCCTAATGTATGAGTATCAAGTGGTTTCTTATGAATCTAGATAGTTGAGACCACATGAGAGGAATTATCCAAATCTCAATTTGGAGTTATCAGTAGAGGTACATGCTCTAAGATGTGGTAGGAATTATCTCATGGTTTAGGGGTTTGGGGTATACATGGACCAGAAGATCCTCAGGTACATATTTTCTCATTGAGACCTGAAATTTTAGTAGAGGAGGTGGGTCAAGTATCTATAGTCTTTTGACATGAAGTTGGATTATACACTGGGATATGGAATAGTCATTGCCGATGCATTGAGCTGGAAGATAAAGACATAGGTAGTTTTGGAGTTTTGTGCTAAGTGGTGGGTGATTAACCTCTTTACAAACATGCATCTAAATGTTTAGGAATCTTAGGGATGAATAGCTCTAACATTGAAATATGTTATACCCATACTTTTAAATGGGATCAATACAAAGTAGTTATCTTATTTAGAGGGATGAATTCTGAGAGACAACGTATATGGAAGGGAGACACCATTGGTTTGGTCTCTCAATAATGGAAATTAGTTTCTTTTCTATGGATGATGATGGGTTCCTATAAGATTTCAAGAGGAGATGATGAGAGAGTTTCATGATTCTATATGGGTGGTACATACTTATTTAACAAAGATGTATCATGATATCTATAGAAATTACTAGTGGATAGAAATGAATAATGAGGTAGCATGATTTTTAGCGATATGTTTCACGTGACACTAGGTGAAAGCCAAGAATCAGGGGCCAGTGGAGCTTTTTCTTTTTTTTCCTATTCTTGAGTAGAAATGGGATGATGTTACTACGGGTTTTGTGATAGGATTATCCACACAACCCATATGAATGATACTGTATGGGTTATTTTGGATCAATTGAAGAAAGAATCCTAATTTTTTCCTATCATGGATACCTTCACCATTGATGATATAGGTAGTGCTTACAAGCATGAGGTAGTTCAGATGAAAGGTATTTCGATTAGCATCATTTAAAATAGATATACTTGTTTTACATTGTGTTTCTAGATGGGTATTTAGAAGGATATGATATCATAGGTATTTTGGAGAATGATCTATTATTCTCAAACTGGTAATCAATATGTGAGGACTATTTAGGTCCCAGAGGATATGTTATGACCCTGTATTTTGGATTTTAGTGGTTTTTGGGTGTAGTATATGTCACTATTGAAGTTTTCATATAATAACAGCTTATAGGAATCTATCTAGATGGAAACTTTCAATGCATTATTTATAAGGTCATTCCATTCGCCTATTTGTTTTTAGAGGAATGTGAGTTATCACTTTTTGGGCCTATTCTCATACCAGAGGCATATGAGTAGGTTTGGTTGATCAGGTAGTGGTTAGGGACCACATAGAGTAGGCATAAATCCTATACTAACAATCATAGATGACCTCTAGAGTTCTATATTGGTCATCTTGTTTTCCTTTAGATGTTGTCTAGGTTGAGTAAATGTCGTATCATGATATAGGGAAAGCTAGCACAATGGTTTATTAGGCCATTTGAGATAGTGGATAGGGTTGGTCTGGTGGAATATCAATTATCCGTTCCCTAAAACTACAGTTTAATACATGAATTGTTTCATGTTTTGAATCTTTATAGATATTATTTAGACCTTTATCATATGATATACATAGAATATGTCGATCTTAGTACTAATTTGTAATTTGTGGAACATCTGATATAATTTATAGACTATAGTGAGAATTATCATTTGGGTAGGGTGATTTCTTTGGTTTGAGTATAGTGGTAGTATGGTTGAGTTTAGTAGGAGACCTGGGAGAGAAAGTCTAATATATGAGAAAAGTGGCCATAATTATTAATTGAGACCCCACAATGATGCTTGGAGTAGCTCAAGGATGATTTTTTATTTGGTGGTGAGGTTGTAAGATACCTTATTTTTTCCAAGCACATCACTCTATCAGTTTTTGTTTGAGCCTTGGTGGCTAAGTCTTTTTCAGATATGGAGATCTTTTTTTAGGGAAAATGACATAATTTTTGGGGATATATGTTTTTTTGAATTAATATTTTTTGGATATAAATGTTTTAAATGGATTTATGAGGTTATTCTATACTTTTTATGAATTTAGAGGTGGATCAGGTTCTTTCTCTGGGAAATAGGATGGAGGCTATTTGTAGAGAAATTAAACACCCTGTAATAGAGTTACAAGATGTGTAACTATTTCTAGTAACAATCCATGATCCTAGTTCATTATGATAAATTAATACATACTATGAATAATTTTCAAGTAGTGTTAAAGTCAACCAATGCAATGAGTTTTTGGTGTATCCATCTAAAAAGAAATACACAATTTTTATCTAAATTACAAACCATGTAATTTATTGAGCAGATTCTTAAAGGGTTTTGTGTGTCTGATTCTTCATTTATCTCACATGCAGATCTCTCCTCTCGACTGTAGGGAATCTTCCAAGTGATTTTGGAGAACCTCTCTTTATTCTAGACATACAATTTGTGCAATAAATCCCTAGTAAGTATTTTTCTAGGTTTCCCTCCTATTTTATTGTTCTCCAGCCATTATGGAGTAAATATCTTGGCTATAATCATTTTTGGTTTTGATCTTGATCGGTTTTGATCTAGTATCCATCTTACAATCATCTGCACCTTCTTCCTCATGGTCATTATCCATTGGAATCATTGCTTGATCATCAATTAAAGTTAGGGGGTATGAACCTTAACCCAATGTTTTGATAATTATCAAGTATATGAAATATTGAAATTATTCCAACATAAAATGTGCTTAAATTAATTAAATATTAAATTGGATTATTCATTGGAGTCCCTTTGGATCCAATTGGTTAATTAAATACCTTATGGATACTGTAAAGGTGAGATAACCCTTACCTATAAATGATTTGTTCATGGATTAATATGTGTTTAGCATGACATGGATTTTGGGTGATTGATTGATACAAATTTATATTGTCTTCATTTTTTTATTGAGATAACTGGCTTATTGTTGGTTTATGTATAAATTCTAAATGAAATGTGTAATTGAAAGATAAATGGTAATTTCCAAAATTAAACACGGATGTTTATTATGTGATATTGAAATATCCTTGTTACTATGACATGTGTTGTAATTTTCTATGCTATAACTCACATATAGGGAGTCATCCCGGTTCACATACTGAAATGATTATACACTGGGATATGATCTAAGTCATGAAGAAATGATTATATAATGAGTTGTTACCTGATACTTTTTGAAATGATTATATACTAGGCTATGCCTCGAGACTTGCTGGAATGCTTATATAATTGTCTATTCCCAATGACACATGTTGAAATTCTTATATATTGGTCCTGCCCCAAATACACATGATAAAATTCATATATACTGATCCTAGCCCAGATAATTGTTGAAATACTTATATAATAGTCTCAAACCTGATTAAATGATGAAATGCTTATATAGTGTGTTTTTACCCAAATTTGTGTGATTTAAACCTTGTTTATAATGTTATGTTTTACCGTGTTTATATGGTTATGGCTGGCATGGTTGTGAGACTTGTGGAAAGGCATTCCGACATGACACCGAGGAAGGTAATGTTTTACCATAGATATACGGTTATGGTTAGAATGGTTGTGAGACTTTCCCAGATACATTCTAGCATGGTTCCAAAGTAGGTTTATATGGTATTAATTTAAATAGTTTAATTAATTAATACACCTGTTTATTTCATTATTTTGTGCACTAGTTATCAGAATGGTTATGCTTAGACATGATGGTGTAAAACCACTAAGTTATAATCAAACCCTACTCAGGATTCCATTTTGTATCCAATCAGATTACATGGATGTGGGATTGGACAAGTGAAAATGACCTTACTATTGAGTGTTGCATACTGGAGAGGCTAAAGTTGGGAGATGGGACTAACATGCGGTTTAGGACTGGTTACTTTTGAATCTTTATTTGAGTATTCTAGTCTTTTATTTGTATTAATTCTAGAATGATATTTATTTACATTACATTATGTCATTACATTATTACTTTATTATTTGTTAGATTATTCCATTGAATTTTATTGTTAGTTTTTCCTTGTATTGTATTGTTTCCATTTTTTCCCTACTTACATATTTGTTTATTATTGTTATTCTATTATTATGATATGTTGTAACTCTATAACCAGGGGGTACAGTATCCCCATTAAACCTATCACACCCTAACTTCTAGCCAATATCCTCTAGTTTACAAGGATTCATGCTTGAGGTATTGTAACCACTCCATTTTGGCCATGTGAGAGAGTGTTAGATCGGGGGAAGTTACAATTGGATGACCTCACTTTTCCACTCTCTCTTCTAAGTGAGTATATATTCATATGGTGTGATGGAAGAAGATTATATATTGAACTAGGTTATATCCTAGGTATTTAATGGTGAGATGTGATATAACCTTACTGTAGGGTGATGAGATGTGATGTGACTATGCCATGGGGCAGCTTATAGTGGGGGTCATGCATGGTTAGATGAGGGAACAAGTTTTATGTCCTTCATGTTTATGATATCCTACTAATATGGTAATGGAAGTGGATATGGTGTGATATCCCTTGTATCTATGAGTGATATGTGATATGTCCATGTTGGGGTGTTGTAATTTGTGATATTTTTTACAAAAGATATGAGAATTATAAGATGTACAATGTTGGGGGTGTGAGGGTGGGAAATTAGTGGGAAAGAAATATGGGGTACCTTTATCAATATGATTCTTATTTTTTATTATACTTTGATTCTTTATTTGGTGAGTGATCCATATCGAGGAAGGGTTTGGTTAGTTGACCTATTTAGGTGTTGTTTGGTTCTTTTGTTTTCTCACCAGTGCTTTAGTATTCTCTTTTCAAATGTGCATGAGTTACTTTGGTTTTCCTAATGAGTATACTTGTATAGTCACCCTATGTTTACAAACTGATTTCAGGTTTCCAGGAGGACTATATGGATTGTGCTGGACATTACTAGCTTGGACCCTTGGATCATTATTGTGTCACTACGATAGCTTTACATTCAGGTATTTACTTTGGTGAATTTTATCTATACTATTAATTTATACATGCATTGTGGGATGGTTTTTAGTTTCCTTTTTATATTATTCCATGGAGTTTTTTTAGTTTATATGTCCTATCTCAGGGTCCTTTTACTATATAGGGTAATGCCTTCCATATTCTGGATTTTTTTACACTCGGTGCTAGTCGCCAACCTAAGGTTTAGTGGAGGAAGGACTGAGGAGTCATTATCCATCTCCCCTCATCATAGTAAATTTGGAGGGATTATGTCATGATAGTCTACAATCTTCTCAAGAGACAACCTTGGGGGTTACTATATTTTAATTATAGTTGATAAAATAGTGATAGATATTTCATGAGAAGACCCCTCACTTATCAATTGGTTCCTTTATCAAAGAGGTTTCCTATGTTGATTGAATATTATTTTTTGTTTCCAGAAGTTCAATCCCATATTTAGTAACTTTATATGCTGAAATTGATAATAATTACCACTTTAGAGAAAAGAAAGTGGGAATTAAGGGAGCAAAAAACTCATTAATTAATATTTTATATAAATTAAATCAACATAACCATCTTGAGACATTATCTTATATGTGTGAATCTACTAACTAAAGAAGTATAGGACTTATTTACAATTAAATAAATAAGAATTGAAACAAAAATATTAATGAATTATCTTCATCCTATGAATAAAATCAAAAGTACCATATGTAATACCCTAATTCACTTGATAAATTTGAAATCTAATTTGGATTTAATAATTAATTGGATAAATTTAATGGATTTACAAGGAAGGAAAGACACAAAAATATTAAGTAATTTAGTTAACTTGATGATAATATGTAACCAATAAGAGTAAATAGAGATCAAATTAATCTTAGGTATTTTCATTTTTCTTTGTAGGGTTTGAAAATGGGTGTTTTTTATATTCTGAGTATATTTTAATTAGATATTTGAATGAATTTAAAAAACCATTCTTGATTTTTTATTTTCATGCTTCTAGGAATTATATAATTGGAAAATAAATTTATGGAATTAGTTTAATTAATTGAGTGACTTTACATGAGTATTGGGAGATATTTAAGGTATACTTTTAGTTTAGTTTCCCCCCACTAGTGACTTGTTGGATAAATTTTTATTCAATATTTCTATGAGGGACGTTTTCATTCTCATAAGAGGATGATAGATGATCCTATTATATGGGATTTAGTAGATATAACTCTATCTTCTTCTAGAACCCTTATTGATAATATAGACAAAAATACTTAATAATTTGGAATAAGAGGAATTTTTCTTAAAAAATATTCTTAGAAAGTTCACACATATAGTTTTAAAAATAACATGTTTTTATGTTAACAAAGAAATCAAACTACTATGGTTAGATCTATGATATCATCCAATGATTAATCAAACAAAAAAATGAGAAAAGTTTTCAAATGTAAGTTCACTATATAATTTTTTCTTAAAATGAAAAATTTATTAATCAATCTCCTAAAATGAATGAATATTCAGAAACATGTAATTATATTTTTCTAGGGTGACCATTCCAATAGAACCAACAAATACCTTTTCATTCTAAAAAAAATTTCAAACAAGGATAGTATAATCAATATAATAAATTATTTATAAAACTAAACAAAAATGATGGTTTTACAAGGCCAATCAAGTAATTCCCAACCAATATACTTTAATGAGATAAGAAATTCTTAATATGGAATAAATTTTGATCCTATAAAACTTATTCATAAATATGAAAATAACCTTATAAAAAGTATGAAATAATAATAAATTATGTTTAACACTTTAATGGCCTTAATGGATAAATTGACCACCGATGTTTGTAGTATAATAAATCAAATAAGTAGAAAAATTCCTTCATGAAATAAATTAATTCCCAAGGAAAAATGGAAGGAATGTAACACCCCAGGATTTCAGAGTGTGTTATTTCTTAAAAACAATTCAATAACTTGCACTACACGCAACACCGAGTTCAATCACACCATTAAAAAGAGGTCATGAATAGTATTAACTACATTTTGAACTTTATATAATCCTTATAATTTTAGAATCCCTATTATGAGTTTCTTAGTCATAATGCAAGAACAGATTCATTTTCAGTATTTCACTTTTATCAACTTCTAATAGTGAAACCTTTTTAAATATAATATTTTAAACTTTTTGACTAAATGGGGACATCAAAAATTTAAAATGAAACACCGCAAGCTTCCACGGTACGTTTCCCTTTGAATAATGTGATAGCGTGTGTTGTACGCAACACCGAGTTCTAACACACCATAACCAATCAAACTAGCCGTTATAAATAGTAATACCTACTTTTTGAAAATATATATATTTTATATTTAAAAATGGACTTCATTTTTGGATTCGGAATATCAAATTTAGCCTAAGGTGAAATTTTGGTACTTTTCGGATAACTTTCATATTTTGATGAATAGTGAAAATTACTAAATTTTAATTAAAAACAACTTTTTTAATCAAAATAATTAATAGTGATAAATTATGAATTTGAGTGGTTTTAAAGTATATTTGGAATATATTTTTACAATTTAATATAATGTTGGTCATTAGACATAATTTTACAATTAAACCGAACATAAACAAGTGTCAATCTTTTGATAGTTATTATCTCTTAAAAACACGCTTTTTGTTTTGACAGCGGGAATTAATTTTAAATTAATTTCTGCCACTTCTGTGTTTTGAATTTAGAAAAATGGATTCCATATTTGGAATCAGGATGTTCAAATTGTGTAAATAGGTAACTTTTATTTTTAGACATTTTGAATAATTTCTGCGGTAAATATTTTATTTACCATGGTTAAGGGTAAATCCGGTAAATAAGGGTTAAAAAATAATATTATAATAATAATAAATTACCCTAAAACGTGTCTTAACCCTATTGGTTGATACATGGTCGACCATGGGCATCTTTGGGTCGATTTTGGGACCCCATGGATCCACTTGTAAGTGATAATGACACTTTATTTTAATTAAGTCAAAATGAATACAAAAATGACACAAGCATATATCTTTTAGCAAAACAATTGTTACATAGGGTTATATAAGTTGGATTTTAGATTATAAATATTAATTAGAAATATAAAAAGATTTCATACATAATGATATTTTATTTATAATTTTTAGACATTAAATAATTTATTTTATTTATGACACAATGATGATGCAGTAATTACTATAATAGTGAAAAATTAAAATAATTGATATTATAAATACCCAAAAAAATATAATATGAAACTTTTAATGAATTAAACTAATTTTATAGGATAATATGATATATTAGGATTGATTTAATTGACTTTGTTCGAAGTAATCAATCTTTTATGAGTTTCACAAAAATCAACTATTGAATAGTGTCAAAATTGACATAAAAGAGTTCTTAAAACAAATATTATATTATTAATTGATATTAAATTCATAAAAATCTAAGGTTCGGCCAAGAGACTTATATCATGATAGTTTCATCATTAATGGACCACTTGGGGGTCGCTTGGATGTATATAGTAAGTTTATTAACCATATTATATAAAAATACAAAGAGACATTGTAAAAGTGAAACTAATTAACTTAGAGTTAATACTTAAATATAAGGTTAATATAAGTACCCAAACCTGTCTAAATTCTATTGTTTGAGTGGTTTTAGACCTATCCCCACCTTAACCTTTGAATAATCAACTTTGGAGCCATTAGAAACCGAATATGAATTTATTATAAATTAATATTTCTAGCTTTTCCAAAGGTGCCCCTCACCCCTCTTATAAAAGGGCACTCCTCCTTCTCATTTATTCACACCTTCAAAGCCTTTTGGTTAGGCCAAACTCTGCCCAAATACTCTCCCAACATCCCTCACTACAACCTAGAGGCCTTAGTTTGATCATAAAGCCAACCTAAGGATCCCTTTTGATCAAATCAAAAGGAAGAACCCGAAGAAGAGGTAATGATTTCACCACCCTTTTCCAAGTTCCTTTCTTCTTCCACTTCCTCTTTCTTTGTTCTTACCATTCTAAAATAATAACTCCAGTATCTTACATATACTGTGATGTTATTATAAATATGGTACAACCATATTCAGTATTCTATCCACCCTTTTAATAACATGTCACCATACGTACGTACGTACGACTTACCGTCTCCACGTCGTGGTGTAATTGTTATTCAATATATTATTATTTGGATGGGTATAATAATGATTTGTAAATCATGTAAATAATAAATATAACATGTTAATGATTCTGTATATATGATATACCATCCATTTATATATTATTTTAATATCAAAAGAATGATATTGTCGCTCGTGCGTACGTACGGACTACCGTCTCCACGAACGCGATGAGATTCATTCTCCATCGTATCCATTCAAGTATAATTATCATTTGATGATTTAAAAATGATGTTTAAGGACTTGATATCATTCTGGATATGAATAATATACAACCTATCCTTTACAAACATGTCTTACGTAACAAAACATATAAAAGAAAACAAGTAAGTTAACACCCGAAACGACGATAATTCTAAGATATTATTAACAAATCAATGTTAAAAGATCATATATGAAATCATATTAATATATATGATTCTTGTATAATTTAATAACAATTATTTCACCATTATACAGGAGGTTAACCTACCCCAACCAAGGAAAAGTACAAGGTAAGGGTTATTTCACAATCTCTTCATTATCCGAGGTTGTTTATATGTAATAATCTACTCGGATCTCTTTATCATCCACATCCATGTTTCTTAAAAATGTATTTCAAAACATTTTTACTATTTACTAGAATATGAGTTAAAGTAATTTATACCCTTTTTGACTTTTATAATTGGTTTATAAAGGAATCTTTCCGTCGTTTTCAAAACAAGGTCCCTTTTTAACCTTTTCGACAGAATTAAGGTAAGAATGTTTTTTTTAACTTATACGGCGGGTGCGGCTAATTTCCACCGTTATAAAATCTTCAAAACTTCCCTTACAAGATTATAAGAATATTTTCAAAGAAAATGTTTTATTTTATATGGATCTTAAATTATTTCAAAATAAAAGGATATATTTCTTTAAAAAGAATTTTGATTTCATCTATGTCAACATCCTTTGATGGATTTTAAGATTATTTGAAGTTGATTTATTATGATACAAAACTTCTATATTGTATTGAAGGTTTTGTGATATGTTTGACTATGGATGTGCTATTTTTATACCATTCATAGTTTATGGTGAAAGTATTGACATTTCGTATGCTAGTTTTAATACGAATGTTTATGTTATGTTTAAACCTTTTCATATGAGAATGCATTGGACTTAATATGTGACGGGTGGAGCCCGCTATAGCTCCTCGATGCATCGGTAGGTCTCATGAGACAATCTAGTGTCTTGGCACAAGGCCTTGAAAAAATATTACTTGTAGTCTTGGCACGAGGCCTTGGCTATGTGGTTATGAAAGTCTGGCATTATGCATTCCAACATTATGAAAGTGGTTATTGATTTTTGCATGTGATTATTCGATTAGTAGAATATCCATGTGAATAATTAAATGGCATTATTTCATTTTATTTATGCCATACCATGTTGAAAGTTAATGTTTAAAAGGCTTTTGTTTTAGTTATACATTGCCTTAAATGTTTATTCTTATTGATGAAAGTTTCCGCTATATTGTTATCCTTACTGGGCATTTGAGCTCACCCCTTTTCTATGTTTTATTTTTCCCAGGAAGTGAAGATGTAAGTTATGAATGACCTGCAGGGATATTATGAGGGGATTATAGTGTGGACTGTGGAAACATTATGTTTTTGTAGTAGTTTTTCATTTTATGATGTAATGTAAAACTTATGAATATATCTAGTGTTTCCAAGGCTACTAAACCAATCGGTCTTTCGAGATTTGATCTTTCTTGTGATCATGCCAATGTTACGAAGTAATGCACCGACTCTGGGTAGCTGGGGTCGGGGCGTTACAGTTGGTATCAGAGGAAGTTTAGTACAAACCTTGGTAGCTAGATTTAGATAAACTCTGATTAGAGCACGTAGACCTAAGATGAACTTTGAGGATTAGTATAGAAGAACTTCTTAGAATTTTGGTATTGTAGAGATTTTGTGAGTTTTCCGAGCAATACATCCCTGTCTGGATACGAGCAGGTAGAGGTGGCTCTGGCACAGATGTACCTAGG
The DNA here is from genome assembly GCA_963277665.1 of Viscum album. Classification (NCBI taxonomy): domain Eukaryota; kingdom Viridiplantae; phylum Streptophyta; class Magnoliopsida; order Santalales; family Viscaceae; genus Viscum; species Viscum album. The sequence continues at coordinate 1,742,278,293 of OY728155.1, forward strand.
GGTAAAACCCGAAAACACCGCTTTGAGCTAGACTCGAACGGGAACTGGTGCACGACAACGGGCCTTGCTGCACTCTTGGTTACGACACTCCCGGGGGATATGCTTAGGATAACTCTCATTTTCTTTACAAATCATTTTGAAGGGTTTATGAGTATATACTTCCTTAAAGAAAACAATCTTATGATTATGGATTATATCCATAAATAGTTAAGTGTTTTATAAGTATGGGATTATGTATTTTGATTTATAAACTGATCTAGTTTATGCCATTGTTTAGAAATGGAACCCAGTATAAGGAATGAGAACTCCAGAAATGCACATGATCCATAGAGAAGGAAGGATCATATCTTTCATGGTCTTAAGCTAGAATTTATAAGAGAAATAGTCTCCCATGTATTATCATCATATGAAGAAATAATATCATGTATTGATAAGATAAGTAAAGAGATTACTGAGTCCTATGGCTTTGAAGGGAAGTAAGAGAAGAAAAGGATAGAAGAGAGAAAGATGGATAAAGGGAAGAGGGAAAAGAAGAATTTTCCCATATGTGGTAACTGTGGAAAGAAACACCCTGGAACTTGCCTGAAATGAATGAGAGTTTGTTATAAGTGTGGAGGAAAAGGGCACAAAGTACGTGACTGCAAGGGTAAGAAAATGGTTTCAAATGTACAATGCTTCATTTGCAAGGAGTTTGGACACTACGCGAACCCATGTCCCAGTCATTAGACTATGACGCAAATGATGCTATTGGATAATAATCAAGTTATGATACTACCACAGATGAAGAGGAATGATTAGAGTTCTTATGTTGATTATGTCAATTGAGTGTTGTATCACCAATGTACTTGTTATAATAATTATGGAGTATATAAGGATTTTACTGCAGTACTATTTCATTAAGGACTTGAGATTGTGTGGAACAAAGAAAAGTGACTCAATAGCAGGATAAATTTTTGGAAAATATATGGTTTAGAGAATGATAAATCATAATATAGTTCTGATACTGAGGTAGTGATTTTGGAATAATACATGATTGATTTGGATAAATTATATTGGATATTCTTGACTACCTTGAAGCTGGTTAATGATTTGTCTATTCCATCATTGTTGGGGTTTAAAACATTTTTGGATTGATGAAGTATATCCAGCATTCTATATGGAATAAGGGAGCATGAATGTAATCAATAAAGATTATGGTAAATCAGGATGTTTCAGTGTATTAAAAGAATACATGATGAAGGTATTCATATGCTATTACAGGGTAAAAAGGATCTACATTATGTTTACCTTCCTTATAAATGTTGGACTGTGAGTTTGGATAGAAGTATTTTGGATAGTTCTAGTTTGTATTATTTTGTATTTCCATAAAAGGACAACCCGGAGGTCGGGCGGCAACCCGTCGCGTCCATCAAGGCCGCAAGACTTGAACCCGCAACCGAAGGGCGACAAGGGTGTATCACCTACCACTATCCCACGAGATGTCCTGGATTAAATAAAGTAGTTTTTTAAAAGATCTGGTAGATGAATTATAAATTCGTTTATTTTGGAACCCTCTATGAATAGTATAAATAGAATTTTTTTTTACGAGTGAATGATGAGTTTTTGGTAGAAATTTATTAAGGGATAAAACTCTAATTTTAAAGTAAGTATATCTCCTTATGATCTTAGCCAATATCATAAATAAATTCCTCATCATTAATAAAAGGAACTTAGAACAAAAATGTTGTCCTAGATGGTACCTTAAATCATCACTAATTTATGGATTTGGGATTGTTGGCCTTTTCATAGCCATGTTCTCTACCACTCTCCATCAGATAATTGATGGTTATATTTTTCTTCTATATCCATATTTTCCTACATGGAACCCTAGTATGTGTTATTTTCCTTAATATTCATACTTTCCACTCTTTATTTAAAATAGAGGCCTCATTAATTCATTTTTCGATGTGGGATTTCAACTAAGATATTTTGAAATGTCAAAAATGTGTTGTCCCAATACCATATATTTTGTTGAACCGATGGTACTTCAAATCATCATGGATTGATGAGTTTAAGGACCTCAATTTTATACTTGTTTGTGATTTATGACCTCAATCACTACCTATAAATATTTACGTTTTTCCTCAAATTATATGTCTCTAATTGCCACCAATGTTCTCCTAATCGAGATCATAATTTGGTGGTGACCCTTTAATTTCTCTTTCCCTCATATTAAGACTAAATTTTAGTAACCCAATTTCCAATGTGGGTTTTCCCACAAATATATTTTCTACTTTCAACCTTTTATTTTCGAAGAACAATTTCAAATTGCGAGGACGCAATTTATTGAAGGAGGGGAGAATGTAACACCCCATGATTTCATTTAATGATTTGTGACATTGTATCATTAGCTACCAATTCACTAAATAGTTAAAAAACAAAAATAAGCCTTTGATACCATTTTATAACACACTAACTAAAATCACCCAAATGAGATATGTCTAACATAATTAGAAGGAAATACCTATGTCTCCCTATATGGTAAAGGATACTGAATTGTGTTGAGAATATATGATCAATGTTTTAGAGACTATAATTTCAATATCATATACATTATTAATAATAATTAACCAAAATCAACAAAAATAGATAATTAGAGTATGTGTGTATGAAATTAAAGACAAAGAAAACCATAGATGAATAAATATACAACATTCTATATAAAATGAATAATACATGTCATTCTATCATACATACCAATATATCACCCACCGAGCCATTCACATATAATAAATAAGTTAAATAAATAAGAATATACATTAGTCTCTACTACCAACCCCAAGACTCACCACAATCCCCAACTTCTAACCCAAAACCCCATGTAGGAATCCATAATCATACTTAAGAATGCACATGTTTATAAATCATACGGACCACCTATCTCAATATTTTTATTGCCATCATTAATAAATGATTATCAAAATCCATCGAATACTAAAATAAATTCCAAGTTTCCATGACCCTATCTCATACCATAAATAATAAAAAAATTTATTATGAATATGTATAATAAATTTGATAGTTTATCTCAAGGAGGAATAATTTTCCAAAACTCACATATTAGCCTCCCATGGATGGAACTATGATAAATGTCCTTCTACTTACCCATGGAATGTTTCTGAAAATCTTAGGAAAAAACCTATCATTTGATACCCAATCATCCAATAATTGATAACCAATTTAGTGAAATTCATTGGAAATATCCCCAGGTGACATTTCTCTAATGAAACACCTCAAATCATGGAAACATTAAGAAAAATAAATAAGGGAGGATGAAGAGATAGTGCCCCCAGAATGTCCCAGAACGTTCTTATAAGAAAACCCCTATAACGGAAGATCCATTAGAGGAAAAACGAGAATAGGGTACACCCAAATATCCCTCCCCTTACACCCCTTTAATTTTAAATTAGAAGTTTAGATGACCTGGAAAAGGAAGGGTTTCCCTTACTAAAAAAACAAGATAAGAGGTTCATTGTGGCTAGAATAAGAGGCCATTTTATAATGTTCCTCTATAGAGGCTATATTATGGTATGTACCAATGGGTTAAAATCAAACACCTATCTATAAAACAACACAAAAAAACTTGACTCTACATATTTTGGTATAAACTAAGGCTCTATTGTGTAATGACTAACCCAAAAATAGTACTCCAAAAAACTAGATCTGGTGCTTAATGATGTGACACACCTTAGTGGAATCATAAAAATTTACACCCTTGATGTAACCCAAATGAAATAGTATTATGGGTTGCAACCTGATATACCCTAATTCTAGAAATAAATTTATAGGGCCCCTTTCCCATGACACAACACCCCTATTATGGAATGATCGACCATGTACACAAAAATCCATAGCCTTGACATGTTTGGAACACAAAGTGTTCTACCCCCTCTTTAATGAAAATAATATTATCCATCATTCCACATCACAACACTAATAAATTCATATTAGTCCACCACATTCATCTAAAATTCATCCCAACACCTTGAACCAACTCTTCAACCATGACTACTGGAGCTTCCAAGCACCACTAATACACTCAAGAACACATAAAAACACCTCTTAAAGATTCTCCCACACTATGAATTTTAACATTACCACCATTATCAACATATTCATTTCTCCTAGATTCAAAATTAAAATATCGTCAGAAAACACTGACCCATTACAACACGGGTCATTACATACATAATGATGATTATAGATCAACCCCAAGGTGTGCATAATGAATATTGAAATTATATTTATTTTAATAAATAAAACAATTTAAATGAATTAAAAACTCACATTAATTAAGTATTTAAACAAATATGTTGAGTTTCAAGGTAAAAAAAACAATAAAAACAACTAGAAGGATTAATAATTAAAAATAACATAAGTTCCATGGAGGATACATTGGTGAAATTAATAAAAAACATCGATGATGATAATAATAAATTATAATATAATTCTAAAAATAAAATCATAGAAATGAGAAATATTTAATCACATGTCAAAAAAAGTGTGAGTCAACTCAAGGTGAGGTTAAGAGGGGTGTTCTTAGGTGATACATAGATAAAACTAAGTGGAGAGTAGAGAACAGTCACCTTAAAATGTGTAAAAACCAAGGTTGAAGGTGATTAAAAATGTATTACATAATAATAAAATAATTATAAAAAAGAATAATTAGGAGGAAAATATAACTTAAAAGGAAAATCAAGATTAAAATGAAATGAGATAAGAAGCTCTATCATAATACAAACCACTACTACCATTTCCAAAAGTAATGAAGCATGAAAAAATTGAGGAATAAAGAATTAGGTTTGTAAAGTTTTTTAAGAAACTATATATTAACATTCCCATTATAGAATATATATAGAATATTCCCACTCATGAAAATTTAATGAAATATTTCTTTTTAAATTAGAGTAAACCTGATGATATTGGTATAATATCACTCATAAAGGAATGTTCTACGATAACATTGAGGGTCATATGAAATAAGTATATGATCTGTATAATTTTTCAATTCATATTAATATTATATCTTATGAATTTGGAAAATCCTGTTGTGATATATGTTTTAGTGTAAACATCTTTTTAAACCAACATTCGAATGATTAGAACTAGAGTAGATAACACACATTAAAGGTGTTCCTAAATTTTGAGTTATATTGGTGAGATATCCATGAGGTTTAATTAAGGGGGTTTTATTTTAGGTGGATAAATTATACCCTCCAATAGATTTTATTATACTTAAAATTAATAAAGGGAAACAATCCTTATATTTGTAATAAAAATTTTATCAAAGTATACAACCTTAATTAATGTCCAAATTGGATTTCTATCTTTGATAGTTAGTAGTGAGAAATTAAAGTTAAATATTCATAGGGATATGATGAATTTTATTGAAGAATTAGTTTTTATTGAAAACATAATGATGGAAGTCGAGGATTTTATTTTCATAGTGGAGAAGAATTATAAAAGTTAGATGATTAATTTTCTGAATATATTAGAAAATTTCATGTGAAAGGATAGATTAATGAGTGTCAAATTTTTTTATTAGTCCATGAATTAACCATTTTTTCTCAGGATTAACTAATGATTTATGAATTAGTCCCATGTAAATGATGAATGTAGTATAATAAGGACGAGTAATGATTATTTCAAAGGAAGAAGACCCATATATGTATTTGAAACTTAAATTATACCATTAATTGAGATAGATCAAGTAACTACTTTTTATTCTTTTATTAATTACCATTGTGAGATTGCGCCTATCTAAAAAATTTAAACATGGAACTTTTGAAAGGAAACTCATGTTTTTTATTTTCTTAAAAATTATATTTTAGGGTGTATTTTATGATTTATAATATCCAGTAAACCAAATCTTTTTGAGTATTAATATAATAGACCTTATAGTTTCAATTATTTGATTTTATAGTTCTATTATGACTATAGGCCCAACCACACCATACATGGGGGATGAGGGGTGAATGTTCTCATCAAATTTAAATAGATATTTTCTAATTTTTATAAATAAACCTATAAAGAGTTGTCACACATCCATAGAAACCAAATATATAAAATATATTTAGTGACATCAAATTTTTTCTTGGTTCACTACTTCTATGGAATATAAACATAATTAGGAACTATTGTACCAAAAACTAATATGCATAATAAGTGATAAAAAATGAAAAGGTAAGGATCACTACTATACCAAGTTCAACTACCTATATTTTCCTAGATATGAAAAACTTTAAATAATATAATTTGAATAATCGACACATAGATTATTAACAATTAATACCAAGAATTTTTAATAAGGAATAATAGTGAGGTTATATCATTTTTTATCTAGCCATGAATCAATTCTAGGTCATCAATAAATATCAAAATAAAATCTCATAACCAGAAATATATATTTACACAATTTTATTTATAATTCCAATATATTATATACTATTATTTCCCATAGTTTTACTTTATTTATTCTTTAATTTGATCCTATAAAAATTTCCTTCATGAAATATGAGTTATAGACACCTTATTATCCTCTTATGTTGACTTTTAGATTCAAATTAAATTTCTAAATATCCTGACATGATGATCCCTATTTTTAAATAATTTCCATACATTATTGAATCCTTTGAAAGTAGTCACCAAATTTAAAATTCAAACCTTGAAAATCTTGGAGTTTATATCTATAGAATTTTCCTAGACATATTCATTTTAATGTAACCTATTTCATTATGACATAATATTCTAATATGTAGTATATTTTTCCTCTAATTAGAGCATAATATTTGAACTGTAATCCCCAGGATGGAGCCCTTTTCCTTGATTATTTCCATTGAGGAATTTTCATTGCGATCCCATATAAATTCATGTATTTCCCCATAAACTGACTATAAATCATGACACAATTTATATGTTTATAGAATGATTCAGCCTTAGCTCAAATTCCTTCTCTATTACACCATTAGATTATAACATGATGTTTTTGGGATAACATTAAACATTGATCACTTTTTATCTTTTAAACCTTATGAAACACTAATTGTAGTGTTATAATTTTTCACCATGGAATACTATTTAGTTTACCTAAAACTAAAATATCATAACAATTATTTTTATGTGACCAAATCAGTTATGGTGTGATTTCACAAGTTATGGTGTGATTTTTTAATTACTCATAAAATTAACTCTAAAAATACTTAGACCATCACTTGTATTCTCAATGTATTAACCATCTTAATATTGTATCAAATGAATAATATTTTCTATAAAAACAAACAATTTTGGTCATTCTTTACCAAATCCTTTTAAATATCCTTGATTACAACATTCTGCATGACTTCCAATATTCTCTATGATACAGGTTCCAATATTCTCCCTTGTTTGGTTTGTTGGAAATCCTAAGTATCTTGATTATCCCTCCTAAAGTTGAATATTCCTTATGATTTATTAAAAACCAAATAGAATATGAATAACTCAACTATCAATCTTGTTCTATGTCAGCAATGATCTATTTAAAAAATTATAGACCAAGGGATAATTCTGAGTCACAATACATACTTTAAATCTCTATCTATAATATTTATATTTAATATTTATTATGTATGGATTTTATATCCTCCCTTTGATTATACAAAATACTTCTCCCCAGGAGTAGATTTCTTTACCTTGATATGAGAGTTCTTCTTTGAATCCACATGAAAATCTAATCCTTTTTTATTTAGTTTTTTGAATATTTTATATATTAAATGTAGGGTTTGAAACAAATTAAAATTTTATCAATTTATCCTTATTTTTAACCCTTAAAAAATAAACATAAAAACAAAATATTTTTTAAAACATAAATAAAAAAGTAACACAATAAAAGAATGCGGGGAGTGGGTATTTTCCAAACATTCGCATATTGAGTGAGATGGTTTAATGCTAAGAATCTATCAATGTTTCTCAAACTATAGTCTAGAAAAATGTATCATAAATATGTCATCCACTTTTTGATGTATACCAATGTTCTCTATATTTATTATTACCTAATCCAAATTTTCTTTTTTAAAATGACACCAAATTCATATATAATTTAATTGAGAGTTCTATACTATGTTCTTTGTCAACTCAATATCACTTTTATAGTTATAATAAACCATGACAGGTAATCTCACCTCTTCATTATATAAATGAATTTGTAACTAAAATGCATTTATATTTTACTATGCTATGAAAAGTAATCTTCTATTTTTTATAATTCATTCAATAAATTTATTCACCAAAAAAATCTCCTCAACTTATGGATTTTCTATCCAAAGCCTCTACATCCCAGTCCACATTTGAATATACTAATAAATATCAACATTTTTCACCATAAAACACTAAACCATATTCAAAGGTACCTTGAATATAAATCACAATTATTTTCATAATAGTGAGGCATTCCCGTTTGAGATTACTTTGAAGAGTCATAACCAAAAAAATATCATAAACTATATTTAACCTTGTTAATTTAAAATAAAACAAGATTATAGTCATTCTATGATATAAATTCTAATCCAAATCCTTTCCATCATTTTTTTCTTTATGTTTAGTTACAACCATGATTGGAATTGAAACCTTCTTACAATCATTCATATCAAAATTATTTAGTAATTATATTGCTTACTTGTCTGAGAAATAAAAAGTTGATAATTTTTTTTGATAAACTTACAGCTAAGAGAATAATAAATTTTATAAATAATTGATATATCAAAATCCAATTTCCTTATAGTTTTAAAATTCTCCATAGATTAGAAATTCCTACCAAAAATTATTATATCATCAATATTTAAAAGTAATATAAGTTGTTCTTATTTTTGTGATTTAAAAAAGAGACTGATATCATCTATTTTTAATTCCATTTTTCTCAAGTAAGATTCCAAATGAGCATATGAATCCTATGATGATTATTTTAATTCATAAAAATATCTTTTTTAAATGAATTATCTTTCATTATTATCTACAATTTGAAAGACTACTAATTTTTTGATATAAAATTCATATTTTAGAACTCCATTCAAGAATTTCATCTTTAAATATATTTAATAAATATTAAATCCTCTTTAAATATAAACTACAAATAATACTATAATTTACTCAATTATTTCCATTGATGAAAATGTCTCTTCCACATCCATGAATTTAATTTGAGCGCAACCTTTATTAACAAACCTATATTTATTCAAGGCTACATTACCATTGTTTTTATACTTATTATTGAACACCCATTTTATTCTAATTACATTTTCATTATTCATAATTTCCATAAGTTCTCATTTTAGTTTTTTATCTATTTTATCTAACTCTAAATTTATATATTTTACCCATGTTTCATCTTTTTACTATTTTTCAAAAGCTACTTGCTTTTGTCATGATAATATAGTAGTGTTCATATCACCTCTCATAATTTATTTGTTGGGGATAATTTTTTTTAATAGTATTGGATTTTTCAGTATTATATCTTCACATTATCCTTTGATTTTATAATTAACTATCTTTAACAACAAATTATTCCTCCAATTGAACTCATAATGTATTTGACTAAAAAAACTTTAGTTTTTTTCAACTGTATCATCTTGTATAAAATTTTTCTCCAAACCTAGATATCTTTATTTTTTCCCAGTTTTATCTTTAATAACCTTGGAATAGTTTCTTTCTATGATCTTGTTCATAATCATATTGAAAAACATTTCAGATGGTGTTTTCTCCTCATCAATACTTATAAAATCATTCATTTGAGTGTAAAATTTTACTTTCAATGCCTCTTTCCAATATTTAATTGAAATTATTCTCTTAATAAGTAATTTTTATGAAATTTTATTCATCATCGAATTTCATTTTCAAAAAATAAATTTTGTTTTAGTGTTCTTACTAAAAATATTAGGTTTCACTAAATAGTTTTTTACCTCAATAGAAGATGCACCATTATATTCACTAATCTTTGAATTTTTATTGACCTTTTAGTTTCATTATTTGAACTCATATGAAAACATTTTTTGGATTAAATCACCTGCTTTATAGTGTTCATAAACATAATATAACCCATTCTAATATAGTCATAAAGAACAAGATAAAGTTCCTTTCTCTATGATTTCTAGGTGGTTTCATTAGAATAAAAAAATTTGTATAAAAAAAGTCATGAAAATTTGATGCCCAATTCATATGTTTTCTATATCGATTCCAAACCAGATCCCCTCTTAATAAATAGTCACATGTATTTTCTCTATCCTACTTCAGATTTAGAATACCAATAACACCTTAAAGATTGAAAATGTTTCACATTATTTTTTGATGTATATGTCCAAGCCTCTAATTCCATATGCTATTTTATTCTTCCATTATGAGAATAAAAACATTATGATTAATTTTTACTTAATAAAAACTTCCATTTATTTTTTACCCTTTCATCAATATATTTCCAACTTTGTCTTTGATCAGGTCGCTCTTAATATTGAATTTAACTCTAAATACTTGGTTTCATAATTAAATTATACCCTAGAGATATTTTAAAATTAAATCCACATAAATCAATTCCATGATTTTTAATTCATCTCCTACAAGACTCAACATTCAACTGACTAAGATTTTCAAAGCTCACTAATTAGTAAAATAAACTATTTTATTTACTCAACCTTCACATTGTTCAGTATATTCATATTCTCGATTATATGGGATAATCACCCATTATCAATAATCTATATGAAAATTTTAATTTTCTACATTAAGATTAATTTTATTTAGGATAAAATTTGATACCTCTTATTTTACTTCTGATATATATTAGGTTATGTTGAAGAAATTCGTAGCCACTGCTCATTTTTTTAGATTTCATTCTTACCTCAAGATTTTTCATTAAAGAAACCACTACTTATTGAAGGTATTTAGTCTTATTTCAACATTAATTTATATATGTTTTATTCCAAGATATGATGTCTAATAAAAGACAGGAGGGTAGATGAATTATTATTTTAAAACAAACATATAGTTTTCATCCTACACAAGTATTAAGTTAACGAGTTTTTTATATTACTGATCAAGTTGGTGATTAGAGTAAAAAATGAAATTAGGGAAAATATATAATTTATAAAATAAAATAAGTTTAGAGAAAATGAATTATTGTTTATTTTGAATATTACTAATGAGTACGTTATGAAAATGGAAAAATTAAAGCAATACATGGAATTTTTGTTAAGAAACCAAATGATTCATTAAAAGGATATTAATAAAACTAAACTTTTGAACCAAAGTATGAGTTAAATATTTAGAAATAATATATAGTTTCCATGAATTTATTCATATCATAAGGTGTCACACCCTGAATTTTAAATTTAAACTTATTTTATTATTTCATGGATTCAGGTTCTTGTGTCAAGGTTCGGGCTGGGTCTCAGTTTCAAATTTTTGAGGTTTATTGAATTTGGTTGGTTTTGGACTGGTGCGCGAGCACCGCATAGTTGGAAGTAGCCACACGGTCGGCCTAGATTCCTATATAGATGTCTATCATTCGAAATAAATAAATTTTTATATGAATGAAATAAGTTAAATGTTTAAAATGTTATAATAATTAAAGAAGTGCGTTGATAAACATGTTTTTTTAATTATAAATTTTTTTAATGATCTTATTGTCATTAATATTGTTATAAATATAATTATTATTCAGTTGTTTTTAGTTTTTTTCTTATTTAAAAAAAAATTATTAAAATTAAAATTATGATTATGATTATTTTTGTTGTTATGGTTATTATTATCATTAATTAAATTAATTATGTTGTTTAGATTATATAATAATTAATATTATTATTAGTGTTGTCATTAAAATTTTGTTATTATTATTATTATTTAAATTTTTATAATTATTATCATTATCATTATTATTATTATCACCATTATCTTTATTTAATTATTTATTTGTTATTGTTTTTAATTTTTTTAAAGGGGTTTTAATCTCACTTTTTTTATTTTTACCCATCACGCCCCTTTCTTTTTTTATCCATCACACACACCCCCATTATCCCCATAATGCATACCTCTCTCTCCCTCTCCCTATTATTCCATTTTTAGTGTTTTTTACCCCTATTACTCCCTCACGCTCACCCCTCTCTCCCCTTATTCCCTCACACACTCAACTCTCTCCCCTAATACCTTCACACACCACTCTCACCCCTCTCTCTATTATACCTCACACACACCCCCTATTTTACCTATTAATCCTTCAATCACACCACTAATCCACCTTACCCACTCATACATGCCTCCCTCCCCTTTGGCGCTCCTTTCGGTGGCTGCTACTCCCTCCGGTGGTTCCTTCTGATGAGTTATCTTCCCCATATTCTTATCTGCTCACTCAATTTCTAGGGTTTCCATGTGGTGTTTCTTTTTGTCCGAGCCCAAAATGTGAGGGTTAATGCATATCATGAGTTTACTTTGTATTTAGGGTGTGTGATTTGTCCATGGGGCATCGTTATTCCTTCCATTTAAGTTTCATTCCAATCACACGATGTTTTAGTATGTATTTCCATGTTTTTCTTTCCTAAATCATTTCCTTTAATGCTTGATATTTTAAATAAATTTATAAACTAGTTTCTCACTTCTATGACACCATTTTTTAAATTATTATAGAAATTTGGAATTTATTTGGTTTGTTAAAAATAGTTTTTAAATGAGTTTTGTGTAAATTACCTTGGTTTGGTGTGCCTAGGAAGCTTGTTTGAATTACCTTTATTCTTTTAATGAGGAATTGGGTCTTTTATAAAATGTATAGCCATTATTATGTTGCAATGGAATTTTTTGTTAATTAATTTGGTTTGGTGTGTATGATTTGGTTATGTTATGGCTTAATTATTGTGTTAAAACACTTTTTTAAGGATTTTATGGCTTCAATGATGGTTTGTGTTCTTTTAAAATAAAGTGGGTGAGTGGAAATGGTTTTAAAGAAGATGGTATTTTATGGAAATATTTTTTTGGTAACTATTTGGATGTGTGATACACCATTAGATGTTGACACATCCATGGGTGCACTAGGTTCACACATAGATGCGCCTCCAAATGAATATGGTGACATAGAATAATGTTTTTTATAAAGGCCTTGGTTCCTCAAAATGAATCTTCAAATTCTAAAGGATGGGGGTTCTTTTGTGAATTTTTAAAGGAGGGGGTTTAAATGTATTCCTCAAGGTTTTGGTCCATTTGGTCTTGAAAAATTCTTTGGTGTGTGAATTTGAAACTGTGTGGCCGTTTGGCTCTTGGTGTGGATTTTGGTGAATATTTTCTTAAGGTCTCATTGGTATTTGTAAATTTAAAAGAGGTATTGGTAATATTTTTTGGGTAAATGTTTTTAGACATATGGATTAAAAGTCCTGTTTGGAACTTTTAACCCAAGGGTAATGGTTGTACTAACTGTTAAAGGATATTGTGTTTTTACGAAAGTGTATGTGTGGTTGGAAACTTTGAGAGTTTTATGAAATGGTTTAAATGTTTAATGGTATGAAGTCATGGTTGACACATTTGTGTGATATGAAATGTATGTATATAAATACGGGGAACCGTTATAGGAGGGATATACCTTAGGGGTTATCATATATTGGTTTCCTTGTTTGGGGAAGGCAAGTGTGGTGATGACGAGTGAGATGAGTCACACGTGTGAGGGCCTCCTACTTACACAATATTATTATTACAACCACCATGGGTTCCTTAGAGTCTTTTAGAGGGTTTACTAATAGTTTCTGATCAAACCTGATTAGAATGGTTGGTACCCTATGGATTTTCTGTTAGGCCAGGTGGGCTATGCCACTAGTGAGGCCAGGTTTGGGAATCTAGTTGGTTATTGACTTTGGGGATTCACCATTAGTCAGAAAGTGGTTCCAAACTGAGTAGGTATTGGGTTCTTCTAAGGATTTTTTTTGGATTATCCATGGTTACTTAATTGTTTTCATTGTTTTTTTACTTTTTGTTGTACTAGTTTACTTCTAGCCTCTATTGTTTACCTGTTTTACTTTATCCTACCTTTAGTATCATTTAATTTTGGGTTTTGTTTATAAAATCGAATTTGGTTTTTGAAATGTGAAAATATTACTTTAATATTTGTATTTCAATCTTGTTTTAATGGATTATTTTGTGAAGGGGCATTCTTGGATTCAATGGTTTATCTTTCCATCCATATTGAATATTTTGGTGCTCACACCTATTCAATCTATTCAGTTCTAGGTCCATATTTAGTTTAGGTTCCTTATCTAGCTGTTTAGTATTGTATTAGTTTTGGTTAGTGGTTGGAGGTGAGAAATAGGTCACACAGAGGCTATGATATCGTAGTTTGGTTTTATTCTTTTATGTTTTCAGTCAATTAGTTGTATCTTGTAACTGAATCAATTTTTTCATAAGATTCAGTTGTTTCTTTGATGCATTATCTGTTTGTTCTATTTATTTATTTGGTCCTAGTTTTATGTCCTTGGATTAAATCATTCCCTCACATTCACTTTGATGCTTCACACTATTTTCCAACCTGTGGGAATCGGGAACGCCCTTCGGGCCTTGCCACAGACCGGATCGGGTGACTGGTTCAGGGTCGACCTGGTATGGTTTGTTAAACAAATGGTATCAAAGGAGGCCCTTGTTATTTTATGTGTCCTATAGATAGATATTAGGACTTTTGGAACTTGGGATATTGGTATGTGAAGGGTTTCATGAACCGTTTCTTGTTCTGAACCTCAAGTTGATAGGGGTAGTTCAGGTTTTGGGTCTTTTATCTTTGTTTTGGATTGAGGGATAAAAATAGTGGTGAATCAATGTCACACTGTAACCCTAGATGGAGTAGTGACCCATGTGGAGCCCAGGTTCCCAGTTCAAGGTCCTATTAGTGCTATGATTTATAGGGTCCTGGCTCATTACCATGTCACTAGGTTAAGCATAACTACTAGTCCCTCTCTTCGAAAGTTCAGTGTAATTGGTGTTTTGTCTTGGGTCTAGTTGGTGTAAGTGTGTATTTTCAAATTAAAAGGGATTTTTGAAATTATGATGATTCCATTTTAAATGGTTTTGGGATTTGTAAAATTGGTTTTAAAGGAAAAATGTTTTGTTCTGACATTTTAGTAATTGTTTGAAATTGGTAATGAAATGGAATGGATAAACACATGTGAAATGGTTCATGAGTTTTCATGGGTGTGTTATTGAAATTAAAGACTTGATATTTTTGTTCTAAAGTGATTTTTAAAAAGGTGAAGTGATTATTAGAAACTGAGTTTGGTTTAAAAATCAGGGTTTGGTTTTTGGAAATCAACCTTTGAAGAAGGATGTTTTGAAAATTAAATTACAGTAGTTATTTTTTAAGAAATGTTTTGGCCATGTTTATATTTGTTTGGTTGTTTATAGATCAGGGTGATATTTTGATTTTTCTTTTCCTTGATATTAGTTTTGGTTTTGTGTTTTATATGTTGTTCTGAAAATGACACCAAGAAAGGTCCCCAAGGTTTCTGATAATTCATGCTCATTTTTTGGTCCTTATCAGATGTTTCCTGTCCTTTACAATGATCGTGGTATAACATAGGTAGTGGAGTGGATTTAAGAGGTCGAGAATGTCTTTATGATATTGGAAAATCTTGAAGCTGTCAGAGTGTATGCCATTTTGGGTCTATTTGAAGGTCCAGCTCTGGATGAATGGGAGTTGTTTTCCTTGTCCTCAATTCAAGTTGGGATGACATGGGATGTCTTTAAATCCATCTTCATTTGATGGTTTATACCTAAAGTGGTGAAGATGAAGAAACGGGAATAACTCATGCATATTCAACAAGTCTGATGGATGGTGAAGACTTATGTTGACCATTTTAAAGAACTTGTTTCCTTTTCTATGGAGGTAGAATCATAGGATTTGATGAAGACACATCTCTTAATCAGGGTCTTCATATAGAGATCAAGGAGTGGGTCATCCCATATAAGGTCCATTGTTGTGATAAGTTGGTGGATGAGGTGTTCCTAGTTGATTCGGTCTTTGAAGAGCATATGGTTGGCAATATAACATATCCAGTTACTCGTGAATGTTCCCCATATGGTGAGCAGGGTGTTATGGAGGTACCTTCTTCTAAAGAGTCCTCTATAGTGGTTATGGAATCCATTTTTTTGGAGCAGTTAGTGGTGTTCCACCAGTTTGGATGGTTTAGGAACTTGAAGTTATTATATCACATCCCTTCGAAGACGTGTCATTGTTGTGGCTGTCTGAGTAATCTGGAGAAGTTTTGTAGGAAGAATTTCCATAAGAAGAAGATATGAACATAATAATTTCAATGTCTAAATATGAGGTAGGAAATTCTTCATCCATCGGGTCCCTATCCATAGGTCTTTGGGTGAAGCTCGCACATAGTTTGGAGTTTCCAGGGGTGTGAATCCCCGATTTAAATTTTGTGTTCCATGTTGGGATTGAGACATTTAAATAATTTTTGTTCTTTTTTCTTTGCCATTAAAGTTTTAATGTAATTGTAAGGTCATCATTTCAATGAATGTATTTGATGAACTTGTTCCTTTGTAATCCAAACATTCTTGTTTCTTTGAACATGGTCTTTTGAATCTTGCGTTTTTCTTAAAAGTGTGCTTGGACCTTGTAAGGGTTGATCCCAGTTTAGCTACGTTTGTCTGGAGATTTAAGTGCATGTGGAAGAATCGATGTTTGTTGTTATGATCTGGTTCACTATTTGGGTTAAGTTCTTCTTAGATATTTTTCTCTAATGTTTGGGGTTTTTGGCTTGGGCCAAGAGTTTCAAGTGTTTGTAGAGGTGTTGTCTCACTCATTATATAGAAGTTTATTTGGATCAGTTGTAAGTTCCAATGTTTCCCCCCTCGAGGTACTATGTTTGAGTTCTTATTTTTGTGCTAGTAGAATCCTTTTGGTGGGAAGAACCCCCCCTCGTGTTCTCCACTTGTTTTAGGTTTTGGTTTCATCTAGATTGGTTGGGTGTAACTTGAGGAATAAATAGTCACCTCATAATTCCTTTATTCTTTAGGTTTTGTTTAGACATTGACTCAATTTTTCATTAACTTTTATCTTAGTGACTTTCTGGGGGGAAAATGTGTCTGTGGTGGGGATAACTGTCACACCCTGACTTTTAATTTTTTTTTAATTTTATTATTTCTTGGCTTTAGGTTCTCGCATCATGGTTTGGGATGGGTCTCAATTTAAATTTTTTGATGTTTAATGACTCCGACAGGTTTCAGACTGGTGCACTAGAACCGCACGGTTGGCGGTAGCCACATGGTTGGCCTATGTTCCCGTACATATGTCTATCATTCAAAATAAATAATTTTTTATGAGAATAAAATAAGTAAAATTTTTAAAACGTAATAAATATAAAATTATTGTGTAGATAAAAATGTTTTGTTTAATAATTAAAAATTGATAATGATCTTATTATCATTAATATTGTTATAAATATAATTATTATTCGATTATTATTAATTTTTTTATTATTTAAAAGAAAATGAATAAAATTATGACTATGATTTTAATTATTTTTATTATCATTATTTTTATTATTATCATTAATTAAATTAATGTTGTTGTTATGATTATATAATTATTAATATTATTATAAGTGTTGTCATTAAAATTTTGTTTTTATTATTATTATTTAAATTGTTATAATTATTATCATTTTTATCATCATCATCATCATCATGATTATTATTATTATCATTATCTTTATTTATTTATTTATTAGTTATTGTTATTATTTTTTAAGAAGGTTTTAATCTCACTTTTACTTTTTCTTTTTACCCATCATGCACCCCCTTCATTTTTTATATCCATCAAGCACACCCCATATTATCCTCATTATGAAAACCTCTCCCTCCTTCCCTATTAATCTTTTTTTATTGATTTTTACTCCCTATAACTCCCTCACACTCACCCCTCTCTCTCCTTATTCCCTCACGCACTCAGATCTCTCCCCTTATCCCCTCACACATCACTCTCCCCCTCTCCCTATTATCCCTCACGCAAACCCCCTATCCCCCTATTAATCACTAATGCACACCACCACTATCCCCCTTACCCACTCACGCACGCCTCCCTTCCCACTGTCGCTCCTTCCAATGGCTGCTCCTCCCTCTGTTGGTTCCTTCCAATGAGTTCTCTTCCCCATATTATCCTATCCTCACTCAATTTCTAGGGATTATATCTGGGATTTATTATTGTATGAACAAAAAATATTAGGGTTAAAGTGTATCTTAGGTTTCTTTTGGATTTTTGATGTGTGATTTGTGTATGGGGCGTCGTTCTTCCTTCCATTGAAGTTTCATTCCAGTCGCACGAGGGTTCGGTAGGCGTTTCCAAGTTTTCCTTTAGTAAATCCTTTCCTTTGATTCTTTACTTTTTAAATAAATTTATAAACTAGTTTCTCACCTCTATGACCCCATTTCCAAATTTTTATATCAATTTGGAATATATTCGGTTTGTTAAAAATAGGTTTTAAATGAGTTTTGTTAAATTACCTAGGTTTGCTGTACCTAGTAAGCTTGTTTGAATTGCCTTTGTTATTCTAATGAGGAATTGAGTATTTTATGAAATGTATAGAAATTATTATGTTAAAATGGAATTTTTTGTTAATGAAATTGGTTTGGTGTGTATGATTTTATTATATTATGGCCTTTTAATTGTGTTAAAACACTTTGGTAAGGATTTAATGGCTTCAATGTTTTGGTTTGTGTTCTTTTAAAATAAAGTGGGTGAGTGGTGATGGTTTTAAAGTAGTGGTGTTTTATGGAAATGGTTTTGGGGTAAAAATTTAGATGTGTGATGCACCATTATATTTTGACACATCCATGGGTGAACTAGTTTCACACATGGATGTGCCTCCAAATGAAGATGGTGACATAAAATGGTGTATTTCATAAAAAAATTGGTTATAAAAAATGACTCTTCAGATTATAAAATCTGGGGGTTATTTTTTTAATTTTCAAAGGATGGGTTTAAATTTATTTCTTAAGGTTTTGGTCCATTTAGACTTGAATAATTATTTGGTGTGTGAATTTAAAAATGTGCACCCATTTGGATCTTCGTATGGGTTTTGGTGAATGTTTTCTTAAAGTCTCCTTGAGCTTTGTAAATTTAAAAGCAGTATTGGAAAGATGTTTTCGGTAAATGTATTTAGACATGTTGATTTAAATTCATGTTTGGAACTTTTAACCCAAGGTTAAGGTTTTTACTAACTTTTAAAAGAGATTGTGTTTTTTCTAAAGTGTATGCTCGGTTAGAAACTTTGACGGTTTTATGAAATGGTTTAAATGTTTATTGGTATGATGGCCCAGTTGGAACCTTCATGTGATATGAAATGTATGTATATAAATATGGGGAACCTTTATAGGAGGGATATCCCATAGGGGTTATCATATATTTGTGTCCATGTTTGGGGTAGGCACGTGCGGTGACAAAGGGTGAGATGAGTCACCCGTGCGAGGGCCTCCTACTTAAAAATTATTATTATTATAATAATGATGGGATCCTGGGAATCTTTTAGAGGATCGAGTGATAGTTACTGATCAACCCTAATTTAATGGGTTGGTACCCCCTAGATTTATTGTTAGGCTAGGCGGGCTATGCCACTAGTGATGTAACACCCTGACCCCAGAAGCCCGGATTTGGTGAATTATTCTAATAAATTGACATGATTACAGGGAATCAAGTCCCGAAGGATCGATTAGGTTAGATGTCTAGGAAAAAAAATTTCATACATGAACATTAAATTATAATTTATAACATAAAATATAGAATAGATAATATTTTGATAATGACCTTATTACCATCTCTTAACCCTAAATGTTAATCATAATACACTTCTTGGCATCCTAGGAAAATAAAACATAAGAAAGGTGTAAGCTGAGATGCTTAGTAAGGGTAAATGATTTAGATGAAGATATTAACTTTTAAGGCAAGATGTATAATAAAAAACATCCTTTTAAACATAAAATTGAACATAATATGAGAAAAATATATAAAAAATTACCATATAAAAATGCACTTGGATATTCTACTAGTCGAATAATCACATGTAATAACTAATTCCATAACGGGGGAATGTATAATGCCGAACATAATAACTATTACGTCATGGACTTATGTCAAGAAAATTCACAAATATTCTGTCAAGGACTTGTTCCAATACACTAGTTTGTCACATGAGACCTACCAATGCATCGAGGTGACCTAGAGGCCCCCTCCGGTCACTTACTAAGTCCAATTCATTCCTCATATGAAATGGTTAAAGTATAACATAAACATTCGTATTAAAACTAGAATACGAAATGTCAATAATTTAACCATAAACCATGAATGGTATAAAATAGCACATCCACAATCAAAAATATCGTAACTCATTAAATAAAATATAAAATAATATATTATAATAAATCAACCTCAATCAAGAATAATATCCAGTAAAGGATGTTGACGTAGTTGAAAATGATCAGTAAAACACTTTAGGAGGAATATTCATTTTTCATGAAATCATTTAAAAGTCACACAATTTATAAAGGAATTCATTTGAAAGAAATTTTTGAATCAAGGTGTCGCATAACACTTTGAAAATTTTTAAAGTAATTAACATTTTAAAACAATCATGTCCATATAAATAAATACTTAAAATCATTTTGAACACGTGGACATTAATTAAAAAGATTTTGAAAAATAAATCTTTAAAACAATTAAAATGATGATCTATTTAAAGAGTCCCTTCCGTAAAACCTTAAAATATTCCTTTTGAAAACATTTTTATGAAAAATGGACATTGATGATAAATATTTCCCTGTAAATACTTCCACATGAACAATCTCAGATAATAATGAGATTGAGGAATTAACGCTTAACTTGTACATTCTTTTGGTTAAGGTTACATTTAACCACTTTTATAATAAACTTATTATGTTATTAAATTATAATAGAACCATATTTATATTTAGGATATCATACATGATTCATTTATGTATTTCTACTACACATTTAATAGTTATTTTTATGTTAAAGTAACATTTCATGTAATAATCACTTTCTTTATTGTAAGTGTTTTAACTTTTTATTCTTGATCGTATCACTTATATCACGATTTAATTAATTATAGAATATAAAACATTGTTTATATGTCATATATATTCATAATATAAATACTTATAGTTGATAGATATATGAAATGGAATACACTTTTTTTGGAGACGGTAATCTGTACTACACACACATGGTGACATTGTTATTCATAGTATAGATATAATAAGGAATATGGTTTTACCATAATTATAATAACATCTTATAATGTATAAGGCACTAGATTTATTATTTTATTATGGAAAAAATAGATAAAGAAGAAGTAAAAAATAAAATAACATTAAAAGAGGTGATAAAATAATTACCTCTTATTCAGGTTTTTACTTTTGATTTGAACAAAATGGCTCATTAGGTTGGATTTATGCTGAAATTAAGGAATCTAGGTTGAATTCAGGGTATTTGGGAGGAGATTTGGGTGGGTTTTGGCTGATTCAAATGACTTTGGAGGTGTGAATTTATGAGAAGGAGAAGTACCCTTTTATAAGAGAGGTGAGGGGCATTTTAGGAAAAGATTGAAATATTAATTTATTATAAAATGATTTCATGTTTATAATAGATAAAAATTGATTTAGTTCTAGGATAATGTGGGTATGGGGATAAAAATCTGAAGAAATAGGTTTTAGACATGTTTTGGACACTATATTGACCTTATCTTTTAGATTTATCTCTTAGTTAAATATTTTAACTTTTACCATGTCTTCTTTTATTTTTATGCTACATGGTTTATACTTACTATAAATTCCAAGAGTACCTAAAGTGGTTCATTAATGATGTTTTAACATTATATAAGTTGTTTGGAGAAATCCTAGATTTTTTGGACTATTATATAATTTAATAAAATATTATTTGTTTTAAAAACTCATTTATAACAATTTTAACACTAGTTATTATTTGGATTTCGTTAAAGTCATAAAAACTTTATTACTTCAACAAGAAGGCATTAAATCATACCTAATATGTCAATTTCATCTATAAAATTCATGTATGTCATCAAAATTTTAAAATTATATTTATTTTAATATTTATAACATCGTTTGTTTTAATCTTTCATTAATTAGGTAATTACTTCATCATCATTGTGTCAAAAATAAATTTAAGTATATAATGTCTAAAAATTACAAATAAAATACCATAATGTAAGAAATTTTTTTATATTTATAATTAATATTTGTTGTTGAATTTATTTTTCTGTATAACCCTATATTTAAAATGGTTTAATTATTAAAATTTGAATTTAACACTTTTAACGCTTCTTTAAATAAAATATAATAAATGTCCTAATCTAACCCAAGTGATTTAAAAGTGATACTATTTTTTTTATAAGGTTGATTTTGGTTAAAAAACACCTTTCCAATTGAATTAGGACATGTTTTTCGGTAATTTTAAATAATTATCATATTATTTTTTTGTTTAATTACCCTATTTACTCTTAACCGTGGTAAATAAAATTCAAAAGTTACTAATTATTTTCATCCATATGAACCACATTTTACTTACTATTGACAACTATGTCTATCATATTTTTGAAATTCAAATCAGATAGGTGGTAAAATTACATTTTATGCAAATTTGTAGATGTGCCTAGAAGGTGGGTAAAAGACGTTTAAAAGTTCAATAAAATTTTATATATCTAATATTATTATAAAATGAATCCAATGAATTACATTGGAATAATATATGTATTATGTATCTATTTTAAATTTAAGATAAATTTTAATTAAAAATAATTATTTAAATTAAAAAGTCGGTTTTAATATACTATGCATTATTTTTCACTATTCATCAAAAATTGAATGTTTTTAGAAAAATACAAAAAATTCACCCTCACCTAGTTTTGATATTAATAATTCAAAAATTAAGTCTATTTAACAAAATAAAATTTTTAGGAGTGTCTAAAATTAATTTTATTATTGTTTACAAAAGGTCATAAAAAGTAGTTCTTTTAAGAAAATAATTCTCCAAATATAGAAAAATGTTAACAAAACTTATACATTTCATTATAAATATGTTTTCTTTATGTCAAAACATTATAAATAACATCTAAAATTTATATTTATCTATTCATAATAAAATATTTAATTGATAAATAAATATATCTTTTAAATAACTATAATACTAATGTATTGTTTCATAGAAACTCAATCTTGCGTATAATGAAAACCATGTCGATGTTGCATGAAATATAAGATATTAAATTACTTTAAAGATATAACATACTATGAAATTTTGGGGTGTTACATGTGATACTATGTTTGGGTAGGTAGTAGGTTATTTACTTAGGGGCTTCACCATACGTCGAGAGGTGGTTCCACACCGAGTATGTACATGGTTCTTCTGGAGATTTTTAGGATCACCCATAGTTAATTAATTATTTTCATTGTTTGTATACTTTATGTTGTACTAGTAAAGTTATAGCCATCACTGTTTACCTGTTTTACTTTATCCCAACATTGGTATAATTTGATTTGGTTTTTGTTTATAAAATGGAAATTGGTTTTTGAAATGTGAAAACCCTAATTTTATATTTTTATTTAAAACTTGAGTAAATGGATTGTTTTGGGAAGGGATATTATTGGATTCAGTGGTTTATCTTGGCATCCCTACTAATAATTTTGGTGCTCACACATATTCTATCTTTTTAGATGCAAGTCCAGCTTTTGTTTAGGTTCCTGGTGCTACTGTTCAGTGTTGGAGAAGTTTCATTTAGTGGTTGGAGGTGACCAAGAGGCCACACAAAGGTTGTGGTAGAGTGGTTTGGTTTTCTTGTTTTCAGTTTTCGATCAGTTAGTTCTACCTTGTAACTGAATATGTTTATTCATAAGATTCAGCTGTTATTTTTCTGCGTTCTCTATTTGTTCTATTTATTTATTTGGTCTCTATTTTATCTCTTGTGTTTAAATCATTCCCTCACATTCACTTTGATGACCGACACTAGTTGCCCACCCGTGGGGATCAGGAACACCCTTCGAGCCTTTCCGTAGACCGGCTCGGGTGACCGATTCAGGGTTGACCAAGGATGGTTTGTGACATAAGGTATCCTTGATTTTACACCTATGAGAAGGTCTTTCTTCCAGTTTATAGAATCTTTTTATTTTTTGGTAGTAGATCCATCCTATAAATAAAAATTTACTAAACTCTATAATTAAATCCATGAAACTCCTCCATCATGAAAATTAGAGAATTCTATGTCTTTGTACCCCTATAATCCCTCAATCACAAAAGATCATAAGAAGAAAAATTACAATGGAAATTTAATAGAGAATTAAAAATTGAACCTTAAAATAGAAGATCTTAACTAAGACAGTCAGAAAGAAAAATATTACACTAATTAGAAGAACTCACAATGATAAGAAATTTCAAATATTGAAAACCAATTTTTTTTAGTATAATAGAAAATTTATTTGGTTTATACTTCTCATGGTCATTATGATTCTATATTTATAGATAGTGTTATCATAGACATAAATGACCCGATTCTAAAAAATGCAAAATTAGTTGAAACTGCATCGAAAACTTATCCATCTACCAGTGGGACCAATGTTTGGTTTTATATATTGATTAGTTTAATCAGAACCAATATAGTGTTTCTAAATATGATGGATGTAATTTGGAATGGAAAATAAAATCACTATATTTTCTTAAAATAGTTCAGTTTTTTGGTATTTCAGTTACCTGAATTTAATCTATACAAACATAACAACTTAAAAAAAATATATTGTTAGATTATTTTCATATAAAATGTATTGTGATTTACAATATAAATAAATGAAGTGATTCATTAACTCAAAAATATCACCACTTTTGAAAAAAACAAGAAACAAAATAAAATATGAAAATAGAATTGAAATTAAAAAAGGAAATCTCTATATAATCTTCATAATATATAATTTCTCATCCTTTATTTGAAACAAAATTAATAAAACTTCATTAGATAAATAATTACCCCCCATCATTTGAAAAATATTTATGAGAAAAAATAATACTCAAAGAGAAAATAAAATCTTAAATATTTCCCCCGTTTTTTTTATAAAGAAATATAGAATAAAGAAAAAATAAATTTAGAAAAAATAAATTTAATTCTCTTTGAGAATTGTCTTTCCATTTTTTGGTTGTTTTTAAAACTTAAACAGCTCTTTGAATCTTCAGGAAAGTTTATTTTATAATTTTTTATGTAATCAAAATTTTCTAAATCAATTATATTCCAACCATGTTTTCCTATTTGAAAAGATCATATTATAACGTGTGTTTAGGTTGAAATTCACTTTATAGACTGAACTTATTGATCTTGTCAGAAATATCAATATAATAGTCAACATGATTTTATATTATAAGACTTTTAACTTCACCTTCTTCACCATTTTCCAGTAAGAGCGATTTATAAAAATCCAATACTCTTAATGTGTTGGCATAAAAAACATTAAGCTTTTTAGATGGTATTATGAGATTCTTTATATAGAATCTTGTAAAGATATTTTTAATGAAAAAAATTTAACATAGAAAAGAGAAGGTAAAAAAACTAAATGTGAAATAGCCTTAATATTTTAATCCTTATATAAGAAATTAATATTTATATCTTCTAAGAATTTTTCTTTAATGTATGAGTGATACTTGATGATTCATATAGAAATTAAAGGACAAAACAAATTTCGTGCATATTATTTTAATAAATAATTTTAAATTTTTTTATAATGGGAAAATAAATATTTACCTTTTTGATAAACTATAATATCCCCTATAAAAATTAATTGAAAAGTAACACAATAAAAATATTACCTTTCCATAGTTTTAATCATTACCCCATGATTAAAAATAATAACATAGGAAGATTAAAATAGTTAAGTACATAGTTGAAATCCTTAAAACTTGTTGAAGTTATCTTCTAAAAGAAATAGATAATTATCCTCTTTGTATGGTGCTTTAAAAAAATTGTAAAAAATTGTATATATTTTTTAAAAAATCAGAGTAATAAAATTCATTTAAAACTAAAAATAAAATAGATGAAAAGTAATTAGAAAAATTTATGTGATTGAAAAACTACTTTTTCCATCCATTTTAACTTAAAGTGTTTTTAATAGAAGAAGTTATATAAATCAAGAAGTATAATGATGATCCCTTTAGGTTGATCATTAGAAACTTCTATTTAATAAATTTGAATCTATTAGAGGTTAATAGTTTTTTTAAAAAATATAAGCAACTTGATTTTCTATTCTGATAAAGTTAAGAATAAAATCTCTTGTTTGTGAGTGATACCTAAGGAAATTGTATCTTATATATATATCATTTACTCGTGTGTGATGTGAGGGTTTTTTAAACAAGTATATATGACTAGTTTTATCATTAAAAATCAGAGTTTGTGTAAATATCAATGTAAAATGTATGAGAATGTGTTTCATTCAAGACACTTGGTCACAAAAATTTATAAATCCTAAATATTCTACTTCATTTGTGGGAATTTATATATAATGTTTCACCTTCAAGTACTAAGAAACTAAATAAACTCCTAGGAAATTAAATTTTCCAGAATTTTATTTTCTATCAATCATATAACCTCAAAAATTATCATTAGAGTAAATCTTGAGATTAAAATAATTTTTGAAATAAAAAACTAATCCTAGATCCAAAGTTCATTTCAGATATATTAAAATGAGTTTTATATCTTTTAAAGGTGATTTATTTAAATTTTCTTGAAATATCTCACATAAACATACTAAAAATATAATACTCAATTGACTTTATATAAGATAAGTTAATTATCAAATCATACTTTATAAAGTTTCTAATCTACTATTTTACCAGATTCCAGAAGATCATGTTTTGTATAAGTTGATACCTAAGTAGTTATACTTTATGCATTTCCAAAACCAAAACATTTGAGTAAATATTTAACATATTAATTATTAGTTAAGGTATTTCCTTTCAGTTATTATGAACTTTGAGGACCAAAGAGAAAACTGAGAATTACCTTCATACTCATTTCATAATCAATTTTCATAAGTTCCGAAAATATATCAAAAATATATTGTTTAGTTGAACAAAAAATAATTTCAATAAAATCCCCTTGAACATAAAAATTAAGGAAATAACTTTTCACATCCATTTAAAATAATGTAAAATTTAGATAAGATTAAAAGGATAATAAGACACCGTTGTAACATAATATTTCTATAATTGAAAAATATTAATTATTGTTTATGAATTCTTCTTGAAGATAGATTTTTGAATAAATAATTTCTTTATTTATATTAATAATTCCATTTTTATCACATTTATTTTTAAAAACATATTTTACTTTAATTACCAGAAAATATGTTGGTGATTCAAATAAGGTCACAAAATTGGTTATATTCAAGTGGATTATTCTCATATTTCATGGACCTTATATAAGATTAAATACCTAAATAGTCATATGTTATTTTAGGTTCAAATTGTTATAGGAATGTATGATTGTCACATTTATTTCTTAAGAAACATCTAATTTTAACTAGTTTACTTGCATATTTAATAATATGATTGGAAGGATGATTCCTTATGATCAAATTATTCCGGGTTAATATAGTAAGTTGATATTCAACTAAGAAATGTACATATTCTACTAAAGTAAATTCTGTATATTGAGAATCTGATGATCCTACTTCTAGAAGATATAGTACTGGTAGTTGAGTATTAAATTCTAGTAAAATAACATAATTCTTTTTGATAATATCATGAGAGTTATTACTTTCCAATAGTTTCATAAAAATAAAGGATGAGATTCATCAAATTTTACATGAAACATTTCCTCAACAACATCAAGTATTTTATTAAAAACTATATAATCTTTACTATTTATCGAATAACCAATACAAATTCCATCTTCATCATTTGGATCTAATTTATATTAATAATTTTTTATTCAGGTTCATTAATTGGTACCAAAAAACTCTAAATTAAGAAAGATTTGTCGTTATTCTAGCACAAATCTCAAAAGGAGTTTTATTAATAAAAGGTTTGAGTAAAACTTAATTCATAGTGTAACAAGATGCACTCAAAACCTTATCGTAAAAATTTATAACAAAAAAAATAATTAGATCAAATTTTTTTATTAATTTTTTGAAAAAATATACTTCTAAGTTCTAATAAACCATTTTATTATGGTGTTCGAAGTGTTGAAAAAGTATGGGTAATATGTTTTTTATTACTAAATGTTTCAAATTCATAGTTTATAAAACTCACCACAAAGATCACCCAGAATAGTAACCAAAGGTAGTTTCTTTCACATTTTTAATAGAAGCATGAAACAATTTAAAATTATTACGTGCATTATATTTTCAAGTGAGAAAATAAACCCAAGTAAATCATATATAATCATCAACCAATTCATACACATAGTATGTCACTCCAATAATTATTATTTGTGGAGGACCAAATAAATCTATGTTCACTAACTATAAATCTTCAATAATTGGTATTTCACTTTTATATTGAAAAGTAGACTTATTTTTCTTACCAAATGGAAAAGGATCAAAACCTATAGTTAAATTAAACTAATGTTCTGGTAGATACATGATATATCATTCCCTAAAAAAATTAGTTAATGTCTTAATATTAAAATGTTCTAACATCCTTTTCCATTCCCAAGAAAATTATTTTATTTCACTTAAACTAGGAAAAAATGATGAATGTATTTTTAGAAGTAGATTGTGTAAAAATTTTCATTCCAATCGGTAGATAAAATATAATCAAATTTTGAATAGTGGGAAATATATTTATCATTCCTCATGTTCACAAGATATAACTTGTGACATTGTTGACTTTTTCTCATATAGTCATTTTTATGTTCTTGAACATGAAATACATTTTTAATTTAAGTTTTTCCAAGAAAAGAAAAATCACTAATTTTGATGATTTCACCATGTGAACTATCTCTAAAAGAGACACATCCTCTCAATTTTTTTAAATTTCAAAAATTTCACATGTCTCCTATCATATATTTAGAACAACCACTTTCCATGTTCCATTTGTTTTTAATAATGGTACTTATATTCATTTCCTAAAAATGGAAAAATTAAGTTCTTGTTACCCTCAATTATTTGGGTCAATTTACATTAGAAAATGATATTTTTGAAACTCACATCTATCCAATTATTTTATTTTGTATAAATGATAGTTCTCTTGAAATAATTTTGTTTTGAAAACAAAAAATACAAGCTTTGTTTAAAGAATAATTAGTTCTCCAGTGACCTCATCTTTGAAATTTAGTATAAAAAGGTGAACTAATAGTTGAAAAATAGTTTAATTGAAAATAATATTTATCATAAGTATAAATCATTCCATTATAAGTTTTACAGGGTCTAATGTTTCAATAAATTTTATTAATTTTTGTTACTAAAATTAATTTCAGATAAATGTTATTTAAACTAAAAATCTTATATTTAAGTTAAATAATCAAATTATGATTATGATGATAATTTTATTTCTGATCAATAAAATACCAATCATTAGAGTTTATACAAGAATTATTGTATAAATCTAATTCAGTTGAATTTTTTAAAAAATTTTATAGTTAATTTAAATATTCAATTTTTTTCTTCAATAATTTTTTCTTCAGTAAAATCATAGGTACTTTTTAAATTATTATTTTATTTATTCATAAGAGTTTCATATTTAGAATTTTTTTTATAGTGAGTGATGTTTATTTATCTTTTGTTGAATTAATTTTTTCAACAACCAAAGGATTATTTTTTTCATCAGTCGATGAACTTGAATAACCATATTCTGAATTATAAGTGAATATAGAATCTAAGATTAAGTTAATATGAAGTTTGGGAGTTACCTTTTATGTGTAGCATTTTCCATTCTATAGAATATTTAAATAAAATAAAACTACTTTCGAACTATCATTTCCACTTTCTTCTGATGAACTATCAGTATATGTGTCACTTTCACAAGTACTCCATGTGTCTAAAACATTTAATATTTTCTTTCCCTTTATTTTTGAATACCTTATTTACTTTATGTATCTCTTTTTTAATTTAGTACATTTTAGTCTAATATAACCTTTCTTCTTACATTCATATCATATTAGATCTGGAGATTCCTTATTTTCATGTCTATCTTTCCTGTCTTTTTTATAAGTATTATATAGGTTTTTAGTACAAAAAATATTATTAATTCTCTTTATATTTTTATCATGTTCATTATCATTACAGTCTGACCACTTCGATCAGAATAAATAAATTTCCATTTAGAGACATGGGATTTGAAAATATTAGTCTAAATAGTAAATTTACTAAAAGTGGTATTAATGGATGTTAAGGGAAACAATTATCCATTTCCCTCCTATTTTTATAATCTCCTTGAATTTTAATTTTATATTTCATAAACATTCCAATTAAGTCATTTAGGATTAACTTTTTCTAATGTTAGTATTATCAATTTTTTTCCTCTTGAATAAATAAAAATTAAAACTGTATTATTTTAAAAATGGGAGTGGAGAAAGAGGAAGTGGGAGAAGGAACTAAGGGGGAAAATTGGTTGATACTAAGTGAATCACCTTAGATAATATTAACACAATATATATATAATGATCATTAACTAAAGAACATTTTTATCTCTACTATATTGTCGCCTTTTGAATCTAATAGATCCAACATTTTAATACCTTCTAACTAAGTAGGTATGACCACTAATTGTGAGGGAAGCATAATTTGAAATTTATTGGTGATATAAGTGGTGATCCAATGAATCAAGTATTGGTTCAAGAGATATTTGAAAATCATAGAAAAGTAATATTTTAAAGTAGATAAGGATATATTATTGGACATATAAATACTGATACTAGAGATCTTGGTTTGAGCGTCCACTTTAAGTGAGGTTCCCTCTTTATAGTAGGTTGAGAAATATATGAAGACTAAACCAATATTGTCCAAAACTAGGACACCATCGCACATGATACCTTATAATAAAGATCTATTAGTGTTGAGTTTAACTCACTTTCTATGAGATTTTACATACTCAAACACCTCTGGACCTTGATCTGTCCATCTAGCTAGCTTTAGAAGTGACAAGAATTAGATTCATGGAAACATTGTGCATAATATCGATAATATTTTCAATGTTTTGACCTTATGATATATTTTTCTCAGCAAAATATTGTAAAATATTTAAAATAATTATAAAACATTCATCCATTTGAGTTATTATTTATCTATGTATAAAATAAAATGCTTGATAATTTTTTCTTAATATAGATCTATTATTTTATGAAACATTAGTTATTCCAAAATGTGTAATCTCAAAATTTTTAAAATTCCATTTTCCATTTCAAAATATGATATTTGGATATAAATTTTCCTAGTTATAAAGAATAATAATGTATTAAAAACATTATGGTTTACCAAATATGCAAGTTTTTAGTGATGAGAAAATTAAGCAAACCTATTTATTTAACTTTATTGTTTCTTATTAGCATGATAAAATTTTCAAATATAATGTTATTGGTCTAATATTTCATATGATCGTGATAGTAATCATATCCATCTCTATAAAAATTAGGCAGTCTTGTCAGATTTAAGTTTTCTTGTGTTCCAAATGGCACTACTTATATTGAAAAATATATTTCATTTACCTATAGAGTTGGTTTATGGAAACTGAGTTGAAAATCCAATAAACTAATATAAATTTCGAATTAAGTAAATAGTTTCTAATGCCAAATTTTGGTATCATAAAAAGATAAATAGGAAAAAAACTTAGAACCTGGGTAAATATAGGTTGTGATACCAAATATTGACCCATGGTGTGATGGCTTATAAATACAATATGGGGGGGGGACGAGTAAATTTTAATTTTAAAATAAACTTAAAATTATTTATTCTCTACAAGTATTAAGTTGATTAATTTTTCATATTATCGATCAAATCAATGATCAAAGTAAAAAAAAGATGTAGAAATAGAGACTATATTAAATATATTATGAATTAGGGAAATAAAGTAATTGATATTTAGTTATTTTTTATTTGAAGAGTTAATTCAAAAGAAAAATACAAAAATAGATTATTGGGTAACAAACCAGAGACTTCTTTAAAATGATAATATTAAAAAAACATTTTTAAAACAAAGTGTAATTTAGATATATAGATTGTATATAACATGTATATGAATTTAAACCTATTGTAATATATATAAGATTTTATACCTATCAGAATTTATGTTTTTCTCTCCCTGGAAGACTTTGACTATAATTATCTATGGTAGTTCACTCCAACACATTTGAAGTTCTAAATATGTTTTTTCTTAGTCATGTAAAACCTCGATCATGAAAATTAAAAAATACTCTATCTTCCTTTCCAAAAAATCTATCAATCACATAGGATCAAAAAAAACAATTAAAATGGAAGTTACTAAGCTCTTTATAAAGTGAACCTTATGATGGCAGTTCTTAATAAACATATTAAAAAAGAAAAATATTTCACTCATCAAAAGGGATCTCAACAATAATAAATTTAAATACTTTACATAAATCAAAACTTTTGGAATTATCAATACATTTTTTTCAATAATTATAATTATCTATGTGATTAACTCTTTATATACATCATTCTGATAGAATTTAATGGTAATATTTATGAAAACTTTACATTAATTGTAAATGCATTAGAAACATACTCACTATATACTAGTGAGATCAACATGTCGTTTTATCTACCAATAAGATTAATCATCACCAATATAGTGCTCCAAAATATTATGTATTTAATATGGAAGGGAAGTTAAAATCATATAAATTTCTTATTTTTTTAGTTATTCAGTATTTTAGGCACCTAAAGTTCACCTGCACAAACATAACAATATATAAAAAAATCATGTCAGCTAATTTCTATATAAAGTGTATTTTGATTTTAAAAATAACTATAATAAATGAGTCATTTACTCAACACATTTTTTATGTTCATGAATTACCTTTAATTACTCCTATATTTTTATATTTAATTCAATAATTTCTCTAGATATTTATTATGAAACAGTTTATTCTTTCACAACCTTTTTGAACTGAGTTAGTTTAGATTCGAGTTGCTCAACTTATTTTGAATATTAATTAATAAAACACCTAGTTTCTTGTTGTCATTCCTTTTAAATTACAACTACTTATGTGAGCATTTTATTTCAACCTTAATATCTAAAACACATTACGCTTAATTTTTATCTTCAGTTTTGGATGGAAATTTTTGAATATTTTCCATCTCAATATCCTATGAATATTATTAAACTATATTTCACCTTCTTTTAAGAAAAAATCATCATCATCATTCTGATTTTGAGAATTTCATAAATATAATATAAAAAATATTTTATAAACCTAAATTATTGAATAAGAAGTGGAACTTGGGTTGTATCTGGAGAGGAGGGTGTTTTAAATATGTTTTCCATCATTGATTGGGTTTAATTTGTGCTAAAAATAGTGAACATATTTGATTGAGGATGCACTTAAGTTGGTTATAAATTTAGTTTTAATGATAGTGTGCTAACCTTTAATATCCCATGTCTTACCAAAATATTCATCATTCTATTTTAACTCTCGTATTCTTTCTCTAATTAGTTGAGACCACATTGATCACCCCAACCTAACAATTTTGATTAGATGGAATAATCATGGAACACTTTAATATCACATATCCTAGTGATATATTATCCCAAATCACTTGAATATCAACACACTAATCAAAATTCTAGACAATGATGAATCTCTAAGTGGCATGTATGTGTAAACCAAAATTGGAGAATAAGAATTCAAATGCATAGAAAAAATAAAACATTCTAATGTCTTTGACAATAAAATATATTTAAGGAATTGAAACTAAGATAATTAAACATTAAAACTTGAATTCATTAATAGAGTAAGGGGAGTCTCCTTGGATCATCCATTAATTTCCTATTGTATCATCATCAGAGATGATATAGTAAAATATAGAAGGAAAATAACAATAGAAATAACTATGATTGATTAGTGACAACCCTTTTTGTAGTGAATAGTGGTGATCTAATAAGAGTGGTCTATGGTTCCAAGCTTGGTTTAGCATCTTCCTCTCCCACATGATTAGCGCACAACTCTCCTTCATCCCAAGATTCCCTAACCTTTGATAAATTACTCTAATTAGATGCTGGAATCATTTTTCTTCAATTTATACCATGTAATTCACTCAAGGGCTATGATTTATTCATCTAGGTTCTGCTTAATGATCATATTATCTCACATTCTTCCTAGTATCCCCAAATTTATCTTTATTTTGATGATCTATATGTGGGTATTCTAATAGATCTCTCACCTATTGGCCAAAAAAATAATAATATTTGATTTTCAGTTAAGATATTCCATTTTAGGGGTTTAAAGTTGAAATATCCCTATGTATACTATAAAAAATATCCTTTATAAAACATGAGTCAAACAATAGCACAACAATTTCAACCTTTTGTATCCTTGGGGAGTATGGTTTTACATTGACGTAGCCTATAGAATTGCCTGGTTGATCTTTATAAAGATTAAAAATATGCCCACTAGTACACCTTTTCAAAGTGGAGGGATGGGCCATAAAAAAATAAAGTATTGGAACATTGAACATAGAATAACATTTTATCCTTGATCTTTTCACTAAACATTTATATAATGGGTATTTTGAATTTTAATCCCCTTATTTGACCAAGAATGTCATGTTTAATCAAGAAGCATGGTAAATAGAGGGGCACAATCTCTCTTCACATAGTCAATCAAGAAAAATCACAGTATATTGAGAGGTATGATCATTATTTATGTGGTTTCTTGAGTATCATAAATAATTACAATCAATATGTTGTCAATATAGTACGTTATATAATTTTTAGTATTGATGATCAGATGGAATTGTCAATCATGTGGTATATCTAATCATATAGTTAATCAAAATCAACACGTGGTCTCTTGAGCCTCATAGTTGACCAAATAGATACATGAGAAATCATCATGGTCAAGTTATAAAATATGACTAGCAAAGTTATATAAAAATAAAAAGTGAATTTTTTCATTCAAATGCATATACATGAAAATCATGATTTTTGTGAATGATTTATTATAGTTAAGTTCAAAATGAATTAACACATTTAAGAAAATAATTAAAATGATTTAAATTGTGAAACTATAATTTTTCAAATCAAATCATGGATTCTCCATTAATTACAAAATGAATAAAAAAAATCAAGAAATGATAATAATTACATGTATTAATAAATTTTTAGATTTTTGAAATTATAAAAAATCAGTGATATCCCTAGGTTTTATGTCGACCAATGGGATATTTTTTATTTAAAAGAAGTTCAAAATTAGGGAAATTTTGGCTCTCATTACCCTCCACACTTACACTATAGAACTATTAGAGAAGAAAATAAAGTGTTCAATTTACTAGAGAGTTCTATCTATCCTAGACTTAAGTAATTTCAAATGGTAAAAATAAAATCATAGATTCATCTATCATTTGAATTATTTTTCCTCTTCTATAAATCTAATACACTTTCCTTACATCAATTTAAGTAAGAGTTATAGTAATTGGTTTGTAAATAGAATAAATATTAATAGAATCTATATTTTAATAAGTGAAAACTTCCTAAATACATCCCTCCCTAAGCTTCCTTTCCAAAATTTTATTTTTAAACTTTCATGATACTTCCAAAATTTCTTTCAGATATATTATATACCCCTCCTAAATCAATGTTCATAACTGCCCAAATATTTTCAACATCCTTTTCAATTATCACTTAGTGAATTTTCCCCAACAATATTTATGAAAATTACTTATTGGACAAGTGTACCTAAATAGAGAAATAAACCATCCCAATACAACATGTGAACCCTAAGTCTAATTTAAATGGTTTGGGAATATAAGAAATTAACGGGAAGCTAGATCTATGGTATCTCAATATCTTATTTTATGGCACACACAAACACACACATGTGCTTATGTTGACTTAATAGGACTAATATATCAGTTCCGCATTACTTATTTTACTCTAGTTCATATAATCTATCCAAATATCTTTTATTGAGGATCCATGTGGTTATAATCAATAAATAAGGTTAGTTTTCCTTGGTTTTATTTCATTATTATAGTTTTCTTATACTATTATTTTGGTTCCATTGAGTTCTTCTTCACTTAAAAATATTTTCCTTATTCTAAATAAAAAACATCCATGTAGTAAGTGATAAAACTCAATAAGTAATGACCAAATTCAACCATTTTTAAATTAAATAAATTCTTTCACTATATCTTGGTACTTATTTCTTGGGAAGATAACATTAAAACTCAAGTTTTCATATCTAAAAAATATTGAAAAATTAAAAGCATAAAATAAAACATCAAGCATAATTTTAAAAAAATAATATAAAAGATTATGTTCATTTTGATTCATTATATATGTGGTTACATTTCTCAGAGACAAATAAAAGTAGAAAAAGTATTTATATCCTAAGTTTTTATCTTCCCACACACATATACCAGAAAAAATCTAACTAATTACAACCAGAATTTATCAAATAAAATAAGTATTTAGAAAGAGATACCTAAAATAGTGTGAAGGAAAGAGACAACCTAGGGTTCCTTTATTCAAAATAATCAGACTGGAACTTCAAATAATTAATTGTTTCCATCCGAATTTCTTCATAGAAATTATTATTTTTCCATCCATTCACCTTCATGGGGTGATATGATTTATCTCCCTTGATCTCCACTGCACGAAATGAAAATGTATTAGCCACTATGAATGGTCCTTCACATTTTGAATGAAGATTATCAAGTACGATATTCATCTTAGAGGAAAATATTAGAAAATTTTCTCTTAATTTAAATCTTATTATCTGGATGAAACTATCATTGAAAGATATATATTTATCTTCCTATAACATGGAGTTCTCATAATCTTCTCTAAAAAATTCTCTATTTACATCATTTTTAATTTTCTTTTCTCTTTGAACTTTCAAAAATCTTGGTTTACTTACTTTATATATTGGAAGTATTTTTTCAATAACTTAATAGGTAGATAAAAATTATTTCCATAACTAATTCTATAAAATGATATACCAAAGTGGGTTTTGTATGTTGGTCCTATATTCTAACAATGTATCATTTACTTTTTTATCTTGTACTTTGGATTATGGTGGATCATTTTCACTAAAATCAATTTGACTTATCTCTAATAATCCTCGACCTCCTATTTTTTGTGGGTGGTTTATAGTTAATTTCTTATGGTGCACTCCATTTCTATTTAAGAGGGATTCTATGTTATTTTTATAGAAGATTTTCCCAATATAAAAAACAATGGATCATGTCTTTATAAACTTATAAAAAAATTATAATTTCAGAAACTCAATCATAAATTTTGAATAATTAATTCTATTTTATTTTAGAGCAATCCATTTAGAAGTAAAACCCTATTCCAGTAAGATATTAGAAAATCCAAAGAAAATATGAAATTTTCCCGTGAAATATATTCCCCAAACATTGAATAGTTAAAAAATATAGGTTTTTATAGAATTTATTGAATTTTATAAATCCATCCAATAATTTTATAGTTTTATCATATTCTAATAAATTTATGTGAGTATTTTAAATTTATATTAAAAAAATTATCAAGTACTTAAATCCTTACCAATTGTTATTTTAGGACAAAAATTTCCTCCACATGCAATTTCATGATAAAAAAAGTATAGAATTAACATTTTCTTCAGTATATAGCTCATAATCCCATGACCATCATATATCTTCCATAAATAATGATCTTAATAAACATACTATTTTTATTCATATTTCAATTTTTAATTTTTATTTTTTGAAAAAAACTGGGAACCTTTTATGTGACTAAATATTTCAACATATCAATATACATGGGAATTTGGGTAACTCTCTACAGATTATCAACAAGGAAGTAGTCTTATATTTCCATTTAAGTTGGTGTATCTTCCTCAGTAGTTCCTAGTAGTCTAATCATGTGGTTTGTTTAAAAATTTCTACATCCATTCTTTTCATTGATCTCAAAGTTTATTTTTTGAATAAATAACAATATCACTAGTCATGGATTAACATCATCTTTCTTGATCAAATACCTTAGTGTTTAGAAAAAGCCGTTACTTTACTTTCTAATAGATATGGTTAATATTTATCCAATGTAACCAAAATTGAAAAAATACTTCATTTTTATCATTTAATTTATTTGGGATATGTATTTATTCTATTAAGTTTTGGATATAAATTTTGGATGACCGTTAAAATTATGGGACTCCACTTCTCACACGACCTTGTTTGTGGCATCACACAATACTTAAAAAGGGGTGTTCTAGTAGGGCGATTGATCACACTGTCCATGGTAAAGATCTCTAAGATCTCTTCCAAATATATCCTACATGAATCATAAAACACAAGGCCAGTTTCATTTTCCATCAAGTTATTCAAGGGTAGATCAATTTTACTAACATATTTAATTAATCTTCAGTAAAATAAAACATTGCCTAAAAATGATCTAATGCACCTCACATTATTGGTGTAAGTTAGTTTATAAATGATTTTAAACTTGGACTAATATAATTAAATTATATCATTAGAAATAATGTGTCCTAAAATATTTCCTTTATCTAAAGTGAAATTTTATTTTTTAAAATTAAAAACCTTATTTTGTCAATCTATTTCTTTAGAATTTTTTCAGATTTTAAGAAAGGTTATAAATAATGTTTATAGAATAGTAAAATAATCAAGAAATACCTTCATGTAGCTCTCAATCGTGTATGAAAAAATACCTAATATACAATTTTGAAAAGTACCTTAGACATTACACAACCCAAAGTGTATACTTCAATATGTAAACATAGGAAATAGACATGCGAATGTTGTTTTATCCCAATCCTAAGGATCTATTAGAACCTAAAAATATTTCAATAATTCCTCAAGGAAATAGTAAAAACCTTTCCAAACTATCCTTTTTAACATTTGTTCAACAAAAGGGAAGGATAAATAGTCCTTTCGAGTCACATGTTTTAATATTCAATAATCAACGCATACCCTCTACCTTCTTCTGAATTCTAGTGGGAGTTAACTCATTATTCTCATTTTTTACAATAGAGAATCCAAAGTCTTTGAGAAATATCTGACTGGGACTCACCCATAAGGAGTTTGATATGGGGTATATGATTCTATCTCCTAAAAGTCTCTCAATTTCATTTTTATAAAAATATATAAAGGTTTATTTGAGCCTTCTTTAAGGCCGTCACACTATATTAGGGAATATTCTACTAAATTATTAGACACAAAAGTTGTAGGGATAATCTCAGGATGTCTCATAATGATAAACCTATCACACTAGTATTTTTTTATATAATATCCATCAATTAATATTCTTTATGGGGTTACAATATTTTTGAAATTATGATGGGTAGTTTTTCATTTTCTTTAAGGAAATCATATTTTATATTAAAGGGTAGTAACATCAATTCCAATTATGGGGGAAATCTGTTGATGTATTCTACTCAATGTTATCCATAATTTCATCTTTCACCAGAAAGGAAGAAGTTTAAATGTTATTTTTGAGTTGATAATCAAATATTATTCATCCATTTCATCAAAATTTTTTGAATTATAAATTTTTTCCAAATATAGTTAATTTTGAAAAATAGATTCATAAAATAAATCAGGTGTTTCCAAGGTTTCTCTTACTCTACTTATTTCATAAAAAATTTCAATTTATTCTATATAATAACATAAGATTTTATAATGGTTAATTTAAAAAATAGTTTATTCATCATGGGGTATTTTATTGAATCTAAGATGATAAAGTTTACAGTTTCTTCCCCAAATTACATCGAAAGTGCTCCTTAACTAACATTTATTAGGTTTTTTACAATTTTAATGAAGATAATAACTAAGATAATGGGGGAATGAGGTTTACCACTTTCTTCTACCGTGTTTAAAATATAAAATTCAGTTGGGAACAATAGTCATTTCAGTAATATGAAGAACAATTCTAGAACAATAATTGGGTAGGAAGTGGTTCGATTGGATAATTATTCAACTAATCTAGAGTTTTGAGAACTCTAGCATATATGTAAGAATAAGTAGAGAGAGGAATTACATTAATTGATGATACTGAATAAAATAATGAATTTCTAAAATTAATTTATCCTATAGTGCAAGGGATATTGAATGTACCTATATCTTAAAATTTTTCATGTAGTTATAGGGTAAAAATAGAAGTGATATTTCTTCATAAAGTTATTTTTTTCATTTAATTAGAATTTCATATTTTTGGTGTACATATCCTTGAGAAACCTTACATAACATGGGATCTGCAGTATGGATTCTAGTAAGAGGATATTGATCTCTACTATTTTGAATTTCTTGGGTACTTATTTCTATTATGTTTATTTACTGGTTCTCTTATGAGGTTTTATTCTTCTTGGGAAGTGAAGTTGGGGTTTATTTAGGTCTCCTATATTGGAATTTACCATGAATTTATTCACTAGGGGTGTTTCTATAGGTAGTTATTCTTTAGGTTTCTTTTTAATAATAGATTCTTTTGGTTCATTGTGATATCTATGTTTATATTCAACTTGGTGAGATTCTTTATTTCTTTTTTCTTCTTTACACTCCTTAAATAAATAGAGATAAAATTTAATATAGGTTAGTAATTCCCTGGGAAAGTAGTTTAATCTAATATTGATTAATAAAATTATTGAGGGTAGAGATGATATAGGTGAACTTACCATTCTCTTCTTTATCTCTAAACTATGAGTGATGAGGGTATATTATTGACTTGTTTTAGGATTCACCTGATGCTTCAATAGGTCCTTTATTGAGGGTTCTAAATTCCGTCCTTGTCAGTGACTTGTAGAAGTTTGGGAACTTATTTTTTAAATGGTGGTGGTATTAAATTGTATTGAAAATCCTATTGGAAATTTAGAATTTAAGTTTACTTAATACTTGCCCCATATGGATTTATATGATACACCTTTAATCCTTGGTTGCTACAAGTACTTCCTTTAATACCAAGCATCAAAAATTTCATGTGCTTGTGGGAAACAATCAGTGTAATGTTACTTGGATTTTAAAAGTTACCACACTCTCAGAGGTCTGATATGTGATACTTATTAGTATTTTTTTTAAATCAAACAATATCATAAAATAAGATATTTATTTAATTTTATTTTCAATTAATGTAGAGTTAAAATACTTTACCCCATGTAATTCTATGGGTGTGGATCTTTAATTTAATTGTTAGGAATTTTGGGAAATCCACTTTATTAACTATTTGTCTTCAACACATGACTTTTATATCAGTTCTCTTTAATTGGAAGCATCCAATAGGTTAGGGTCATTGTACAATGATCATTGAAAAAAGAATACCAAGAAATAATGGTCTTCAAACGGTTGATGTGGTAATAAATATTTCAAACACTTGAATCCCTCAAAAAACTCAAAGAGAGTTTTCCACTTATTTTTTTGATCCTTAAGTTCCCATTTTTCAGTTGAGTACTTCTCAAATCTGGGAAAATTTTATAGAATAAATCATTTGAAGGTAATCCAAAGTACTGAGTTCTTTAAGAAGCATGTTTTATGGACACTATTTGTATGATCCTTCAAGGGTGATGGGAAAGGCCTTCTGGAAAATCTGATCCTAATTGACTGCTATATGCTTGGAACATGAATACATCCCCCGAAATTGAATTCAAGTGATGGTTGAGATCCTCTCCTCACAAACCATGAAATTTTGGAAGTAACCCAATAATTCTATTTCTAACCTCCCAATATTTTTGATTAATGAAACAACTGGTTATTATATTCCGAATTAAGTGCACATAATTCTCTAGAAGTTTTATTCAAATGAGCTAAATTATCTAGTATATTTTCACTACCAAAATTGACTATAGAGGAGGAAGAAGATAAAGATGGAGAGTTAGTTAATGGAATTATTAAAAACTCTCTTTCCACTTTATCAATAAATTTTAAGCTACTAATTATTTCTAAAATAGTACTTTTAACCTATAAATAAAAACCAAATTGTTAATTTTAAGTATAAATAGTTTTATATAAAAGTAATTTTGAATGAAAAAACACTAAATTCCTCAAAAACGATGTCAAGTTTATGAGAATAATTTCATAGGTCTCCTATAAAACAATATTTTATGAACCAAAATTAATGTCAGTTGTGGGACCTGAGTTTTATTCGAATAGAAGGGTTCTCCTAATGTTTTTTTTATTTGTTGAGTGGGTTAAGTGTGTTCTAAAAATGGTTAACAAATT
Organism: Viscum album; assembly: GCA_963277665.1. Classification (NCBI taxonomy): domain Eukaryota; kingdom Viridiplantae; phylum Streptophyta; class Magnoliopsida; order Santalales; family Viscaceae; genus Viscum; species Viscum album. The sequence continues at coordinate 1,742,320,713 of OY728155.1, forward strand.
TTATTGATGATGTTATTGAGTTAGATTTAAATTTAGTTATAAAGGTGGTGGCCTAAACATTAATACCCTATTTCATATATATATATATATATTAAATCTTTATTCTATTTTAACTATCCTATTCTTCTCTAATAAGTTGATACTTCCCTGAACACCCCAACCTATTATTTTTGTATTCATTAGAGAAATGAAATAATCACTATACTTTATATTCTCACCTAACTTAGTGATTAGTTATCCCTAAACACCCTTAGATCAGACCATTTCTCAAAATTATGGATAATGAATAATTTTTAGATTTATTGTGTGTTCATGAAATAATGAGAGCATAAGAATTTAAATTCCAAGGAAGAAAGAAAAATCCTAATGTCTATAATAGTAAAACTTTTCTAGGGAAGTGAACAGAAGACAGTGAAACATTTAAATAAAAAATCATTAATATGGTAAGAGGAGTGTCCTTGTACTAGACACTAATTACCTAGTGTTATATCATGAGAGGAATAATAGTAAAATAAATAAGTAAAATAATAGTAGTAATAACTCAACTTGATCAGAAATTTCCACTTTATTAGTTAATCTTCATGATCTTATAGGAGATGACCATGATTCCTTTATTGGTTTAGCATCCTCCTCTACCTTGTGAGTAACATGCTCCCTTTTCTGCCTCTATTGATTTTGAGACCTCTGATCAATTTATCAACTTTAGTGCCTAGATCATTCTTAAATTTTCATCACGTGAATAACTCAAGGGTCATAATGGATTTAACTAGGCCCTTCTCAAATTATCCTCTTAACCCACCTTTTCCCATGATCCAAAAATTTATCTTTATCTTAATTATCACCATGTGGTTTGTATATTATATTTTTAATTGATTTTGAGAGACCATAAGAATATAATTTTATTTTCACACATTCTCTTTTCATTTTATAGGTTTAAATTTTAAATCTCCCCCTTGGACACCTTTTCATAACTACCTTTAGAAAACATTAGGAGGACGTTGATGAAATGGTTTTACCTTTCTGTAGCCTTTGGGGGAATTCTTAAACCTTGAATTAGCCTATGAAATTTCCTTTATTACCTTTACATAGGCACAAAATAAAATCACAAATACACCTTTAGGTATTATAGGTGAATACCTTGACACAGTTCGTGCTTGGAAACATGACCATGATGTAAAATCATATCCTTAAGTATTTTACTAGCTATTTCCATATTGATTATCTTGAATTTTAAACCCCACAGTCAACTGAAAATGTCAAATTCAATTGAGAGGCATGATATATCAAGAGGCAGAATCGTAGTTTATATGGTTGATCGAGAGGCATAATCGATATTAAGATTGTCTCTTGAGCCTCTTGGATGATCCAAATCAACAATTTGTTGATCTATAAATCTATAAAATTTTCAATATGGAAAGTTGGATGGAAGGGTTAATCAGGCAGTAACTTCAGTCATGTCATTGATTAAAATAAACTCATATTGACTTTTTCCTCATGGTCAATAAGATGGATTCTTAGCCTATTTTTAAGGAAAAATCATATGAAATGATAAAAAATGTCATTTGAATTTCCGAAGTCACTTTTTTTCACTCAATTATATAAATATTAAAATCATAATATTTATGTAGGATTTATTCTAGTTAATATCAAAATGAATAAAAACTTTTAAGAATAGAATTAGAATCTTTTGAACAGTAAAATTCAAAATTTTCCAATCAATGCATGGCTTCCCAATTAATTTTATAATGAATAAAAACAACTAAAAATTAATATTTATTCCATTTATCAATGAAGTTCCATTTTTTTTCAAAGTATCAACAATTAATGTTTTTCTTAAGTTTAGTCTAGATTTGGTGGTCATTTCCGTTGAGAAGAAGTTCAAAGTTAAAGAAATATAGGCTCGCACCACATTATTGTTAGAAACCAATATTTCCTTTGTAAATTTATTCCAAATGTTTTACTTTGATTCCTATAACATTCATTTATTAATTATTTAATTTAATATTCCAAATATATCTTCCATAAAATTCAATTTTTTACAGCTTTTTTTCTTTTAAAACATCAATTAGTGTTGAATTAAATAATCCAGAATTCAATACAATGTTTCTAAAATTTAATTCCTAGATTTCTATACGATCTTTAAAATCATGGCATGAGGATCCCCTTTGTGGCATAATTTCCTTACATTATTGGGTCCTACAAAAATCAAGACCTTACTTGAAATTTAATCCTCAATAATAAATGGGTTGATATATCCTGATTTTTCAACTATATGTGTCATAAGATTTTTTTTTCAATTTCGTGTAATATTTAAAACTCCATTAATTTATAGCCTATAATAATGGTTTAGTATTTGAGATGTAAGCCACAAACTAAACCACCTTTCCTTATGGCCTTTTCTATTTGGTGTGATCATTATAGTTATCGAGATCTTTGATAGAGCAATAACCGTAAGAACAAAACCCACATCATAAAAGTGAAAAGTTGAAGCAGTCGAGACACCCTATTCACTCCATCATCACAAACCCATGACACGTCAATCTCCATCAGACCATACCATTAGTTGAGTTAAGAATAATTAATTAGGTAGAAAGATAGAAGGTAGATAGAATAATATTCCTCTAAATTTGTAAAATAAGAAATGGAAGAAAAAAGAAGAATAAGAATAAATCCTTAAAATAACGAGTGAGGTACCATGTCAAGATGAATGAAACATGATGAAAATGTCATAGTTGAAGAATTATGAAGAATAAAATCCATAAGACCAACATAGGAGGACAAAATTAATAAAACCAAGAAAAGACCTATAAGAGATCAAGATAATTGAAGATATAATTCCATAAAGAGGATCCACCACCATAAAAAAGGGAGAAATCATAGTGAATGGCCAAAGCAAGAGGATCGACAGAGTGCAGAGCCAACTATCTTCTTATTGTGTCTTGATAATTAATCAAAATAGGGTAATATTTAATTGACTAAAAATTGAAAAATATTTACAATTATTTTAGTGAGATGAAACTAGTTAGATCATTCTTAATACCTCCTAAAATTGACCCCAAAACTCCTTAACACTTCACGACATATATATAATTCTTCACCATAGTCATAATATATCTGTTAAATCATATTTATAAAAAAACCAATAAATTTTGGTCATGCATTGACAAATATCTCATGAATAACCAGGATCCCAATATACTATATGATTTACAACATTATCAATGAATTAGGTTTAAATATGGCCCATCATGATGAATAATGATATAATATAAGGAATAAAAAAAGATTATGAATAATAGATAGGGAATTGTTGTTTTAAATTCATTTTATTTTTTACATTACCTATATGTTTAGTTAAATTCTAATTTTTGGATTAGGAAATTATATGGAGAATTTATGGGTTTTCAATATTTTTTATCTATGATATAAATAATTGATAAAGAATAGAATCATAACTTATTTTAAATTTCATTCTTGGAGAATTTTAATGACTTAGTTGATTTAAGTAGGACAAAGATAAGTATGATAATATTTATTGAAAAATCTTGATTTGGGAAGTTTGATTGATTTAAATAAATGATTTTTTATAATTTTTTCTTAAAATAGTTTTGATTCGAGAATTTCAGGAACTTCCAGTAAATGGATGATGTTTTTTAAATTTCAAATTATTCTTGGGAATAAGTAAAAAAATTTTAAATATGTGTTTAGAGTATAATGGAAATTTTATGGATTAAAATATTTCTAAGAACCTACCCTTATTATTTAAACAATTACAATTAGTGTTTAAAGTATATTGATAATATATATCAATAAGAAAGTTTGGTTTTACTTATAAAAATGTTTTAGACACTTTAATGATAATTCATACTTAAATTGTGATATTTTTCTAACTATTAAAATTAGTGTTGGGTGGTGATCAAGAAATGGAATACTGGTGGATGTGAAACATTTTCTAAGCATGAATTCCATAAAAACATTAGATGGAAAAAGTATATTTTAGGTGACCATGTATAGTTTAGAATTAAATCAAGAAGAAGATATTCCTAAAATAAAGAATTTAATGTCCCATATCAAAATAATTTTGAGTATAAATTTTTATGGAATGAAAAATACATGGTTTATTGGTTTTCATAAAATGTGTAGAGTTAAAGAGATTTTTTCTTTCCATTCTTGAAAATTAATTCCTTATTGATAATTATTTGATTTTTTACAATCATGTTTAAAACATGGATATGATATATTTTCTTTATTATGGTGTGCGTATCTCTTCTCAGGGAAAATAAAGAGTTTAATTGTATGAGAATTGATATGTGTAAAATTAAAGTGATTAATAAATAATTTTTAATATAATTTGAGATAGTATTAATATTTAAATTATCTAATTATTGTGAATATATTTTATATTTAGAAATATCATCATTACAACTTAATTTTTGTATAAACATGTCATTTTTTTATCATTTTTAGAGTTTTATTATTAAAATTAATAATCTAACAAATTTAATTTATTTATTTTTATTGAAAAGTAAAAACCATGATGTGAGGATGAATAAATCACACTGTAGTTATCATGTAAGACTAAAAAAGAAAACATTGATGGAAAAATGATTTCGTGATCATACATGTAATAGAAAGATATGATTAATGAGTTTGAAGGGGAACTATAGGGGCCAAAATTACCTTGTTTATACATTATATGTAACAATTTTCTAAACCACATATTAGTTTATTGGTATGTTTGGCTTTTAAGTTGAGAAGAGACCATGAGGAGGAATTTCCCTGTAATATTACTGATTTGGGTTGAAATTAGTTGCATTAATCAAAACTAATCCATTGTTTTAAGAAAATCACAACATATTTTAAGGAAATGTTGTAGTATAATATATAATATATGCTTAAATATTTATGGAAATTACATAGTTATTAGACATTTTCTATTTGATCTGAGTATATATGAAATCTACTCCATGGTTTCCTATACCATATCGTGGGTTTGAAGGAAGACGGGGAAAATGAGTGATAAAGTTAAAGAATCATGAGCAGTCTATGAAGGATGGTTTAAATGAATAAAAATTATTTTGTGTTTAATTTAGGTAATATATGAAGTTAGGGGACCATTGGATAAGTTTTTAAGTGATTATAATAAATTTCAGTGAATTTAATAAAACCACCCTGAGTTCTGAAAAAACCTTGTACTCAGTACCTTTTTTTGGTATTTAGATTTATTTTAATCCACAATACCTAGTACTGGATGAAAAAAGCACATGGTTCAGGATATAAATCCATGGTTTTATATTTTTTATTATATTTTAAAAATATATATCTTTATTAAATGCAGAAACATTCATATATCTTTGGGGAGATATTTAGTTCATTCAAATCAAATGTTATGGGTAATATTCAATAGTATTTACTTTTTTTAAATGAAAATAAGATATAGAGAGATATAAAAGATATAGGTATGGATTATTCTTTATAAAAGGATCATTATACACCTTAAGAAAAGAGAAAAAACATCAAGAGTATGGTAGTTGAGTTTAAGGTTCCTATAATTTTAAGGTAATTTTAACAATTTTATTAGCATTTTTATTTTCCACTTCAATGTATAGAATGAATCTATTTTTATATTCTTATGGAAACTTGGTGAAGTTAATATATTTTTATATGATTTAAAAAAAATGGAAATTATATTTTTTAGCTTTATTTTTTAGGATGGGTTTTTGGGTTTAAGCATTCATTTATTCAACTATATTTATTATTCTATTAATTAATATGACCATTGGTTATTGAGTAATTAAAATTAATTTAATACGTAAAATATATTTTATGGATCTTTTTTTATAAATAGATTTTTTTGAGTGTCCTATATTTCGAAATAGTTTTGGGTCATCTCTTTATTAAAATAATCAAAGCACTTGATTAGAAAAAGAGGATATCAGTTATTAGAGAAGAAAATATTTGGCCAAGGATATATTTATTTATAATTCTAAAAAAGTGATTATTAGTGATGAATATTGAGAACTTCAACATATCTAGAACCTGAATTTACAATCCTCAGTATTCCTTTATTATTTGAGTCATTCAATTAGTTTTAATTAAATTTTAGTCACTTGATTCATATGTATTTAGTTTTGAATCAATGTTTAATATAAGGATTACATGTATCTATTGGTTAAAACATAGAATTCCCATGAATTATTATTTTATATTTAGTGATTAGAAATATCATTGAATAAAATTTTAATCATTATACCCACATGGAATTAATGATTCCTTCTAGGAATTTAATCTTTTTGGCATTGTTTCTGGGAGAAAGTGACCTTAGAATAAGCTTATGTTTTATATATCAGGATAAGACTTTTATTATACCCAATGTATTTGACAATTATTTTTATTCTATTATTTATGTTTCCATACATTTATTTAAAAATTAGATAATTTTGATATATGATCATTCAAATTGACAAAATGTTACAAAATCATAAAAGAATATTTTTAAGTACAATTTCATGATATAAAAGTCTATGAGGCATGAAAGGAGGGAAAAAATAAATATATTTGATTGATTACCTGAACTAGAACTAGCTATACCAATAATGAAACAATATAAAATAATTTTAATGGATTATGCTTTATCCTCAATTTTAAGTGTATAACCAAACATCGTCATTCTATCAATTATTATGAACAACATTGAGATAAATATACAATTAAACTAAGTGATATTTAATTCATTTCCATTCAATGAGTTACAAAATGATGATACAAATTCATACTATAAATTTTTTTGTGTACTTTTTGATACTTTACAAAATAATGGTGTTTCCAATGATGTAGTAAGTAATCATTTTTTAAAATTTTCATTATGAAAAAAAAATTTATTAAAAAATTGAAAACACATTACATTATAACATGGGTTGAGATTGAAATATTATTTCTACAAATGTTGTTTTTTACTACAAAATCAATGAACATCCATATCATTGTTTTAAATTTTAATCAATTTGGAAAGGAATCACTTTACACAGTATGGGATATGTCAAAATAATTTTTATAGAATTATGACTAGTCTTGGTTAGTAGTATGGTTAGAAATTAAAATGTTTTAATTTTTTTCTCAAAGTAATAGGTCAATCATTGATATTTACTTCTTGAGGATCATTGATAAAGAAGCTACCAAGAGAGAGAGAGAGTTATGTTTAACAATAGTTTCCAATTATAATCAGAATGATTTCAAAAAATGATAATAGTTCACATGGTTGATGACTAAATAATTCAAGGCATTAATGATTTAAATAGGCATGATTATGGATATAATTAAACACCAAGGTATGTATAAGAAATATTTATGTTATTGTGAACTTAATGGATAAAATAATTTTCAGGTATAGAGAACTCAAAGTAATTTAGGATTGAAATAAAGAATATAATTTATCAGGTTATAATAAAAAAACAATGACTAAAAATTAATTATAAAATAAGTTCATTGGATGATTCCTTAATAATGTCTATAAAAGAATATCATGGTTTATAACAAGGAATTACAATCCAATTATAAAAATAAATTCACTATAATGAGAAGTCATAAATTTTAGGCTAGGAAAATTATGAATATACTCAAGTATAGGACAACAGGAGTGATTTTATATGATATATAGATACACCCAAGTGAATAGGTGAAAGCTACAACCTTATGATGTGAAAAATATATGGATTAATGTGATGACGCAAGGATTATAAAACAAGAAATGAAATAAAAAATAGATGAAATTGGAGACAAATTGAAGGGAAAAGGCAAAGGAATTTATAAATGAAGATATGGAAGAATATACAATACAATAAAAACCATAACTACCATTTTTGGAAAGAAAAAAGAAAGGTAAAATTGAGGAATAAATAAGTAATTTGATAGGCAATTGTAAAAAAATTTATATTAACATTCCCTTTTTAGAATCTCTAAAAAATATTTCAACAAAGATAAATTTTGGAAATAGTTGGTCTCAAATAAGTGGAAACTTTAGGACATGGCCATAATGCACTCTATAGGGAATGTTAAATCATAGTGTTTCTAATTATACCAAATATTTAATAAGATTTAGGTGTTTTTTCAAGTCAAAGTAATATTATATCTTATTAATTTTTAAAGGATTTTAATATATAGTTATGGTAATGAACATCAAGTTATACTCAATATCTTAAAGATTGGGATTATAGGATATGAATCCAACCATGGTTTCTCTTTAACAGATAGATACAATAAGAAAAAATGTAGAATGTATGAGAAATGATGCTTTGGTTTAACAAGATAATTTTTAGTTGGATTTTCTTGTGCTTGAAATGATTGATAAGAAAAAAAATCTTATTATTAAAAGGATATTTTTAGAAATGATGAGTGATTAATTATAATTATTTGAAATATTTTACTTTATAGTTACAAGATCAGGGTGTTACTAGTCCTTAGGTGTGCTTCTCTATATGACAGAGGCTGCCAACTAGTTATCAGGGTCTATGATGTTATTTTGAGAAGACTATACCCTCCTATTACATTGAATAATAATGAAAATAATAATAATATCAAACATCATATATCTTTGGAGTAAACCATCATGATAATTTATAATAATAATACATATCCCATGCTATATAAAAATGAAGCTATATAAATTTCAACCAATTTAGAGAGACAAAATGGGTTCCTTGTGCATGGATCATATACAATAAGGTTGTAAAATGGTTAAATTATAAAAAATTGGGAAACTGGAAAAAATTAGTCCTAATTCATAAATATATCCCATCCACCATAGACCACTATCTCCAAATTAGATCAATCATTGATCATAGAGACCTTTTCATTACTCTTACCTACAACCATGATGTCTGCTCAGGTACCCAAGCTGTCTTGAGTGGGGTTTCAGTACAACTTAGTTGGTCACCACTAATGAAATCTATAATATATTGGGTAATAATAAAATTTTATGTGAATGGGAATATAAATAGTTAAAACTAACCACCATCGATCAGTATGTTATAAGATAAAACTAGGATTAACCTTTCCCACTTTATCTAATGTTTTATGTATATAAATTTGGAATCATCTTCTGGAACTCAGGGGTATACAAACACCATACTAGAACACGTTATATGGAACTCATATGTAGACACTCATCACCAGGAAACATGAACATGTCATCTATAACTTGGGGACAAACACTCCACTTAAATAAATAAGAACAAGTAAAATTTAATTTTTTAGAAAGCCATGTTATCCAAAATTTTATAAACCCTTAGCATTTTATATTTTTATAGTAACCAAATTTATTTATAACCCATAAAATTTAACAATTCTATAGGTTATCACATTAGATCTTGGGGCCTCATCTCAGCCCCAATCATCCCTTTCCCCATACACCCCTTTGGTTACCTCTTTTATTAAATTTATTTATTATTCTAGGCTCACCAAAATTAGTAGATGGGCATTGGTTTATATAATTGGTTTGTGGGATTTCATAACTAGATTAATAATTTACCACTATCTAATAATTGTTTCAAAATTTGTTTTATGCCTTTGATCAAGTGTGTAGTAGGCCAATGCGATGACACACCACATGAGTTTGAAAAAACCATGATATTAAGGGATAATTCAAGGACCGCATTATGTAATTATATTTATAGTCATCAAGTATTATCTCTTTACTGTAGTTAAAATTGTAGAAATCAATGAACTAGATAAAAACCATAAAATAATTCATAAACAATCATAAATGACACAATACTACTAGGTGGTGAAATAAACTAGGAAAGATTAATGATATAGTGCTACCTTTCAACTAGATCACTCATAGAACTAATTACACATGAAATGGTAGAAGATCAAAGGATAATATTTCAAAATAAAGGAGGAAAGAATAGAAGGCCATGGCTGGAGGCTATAGGTCAAATTAGGGAAGGAAAATAGGGGGTTTATGGAGTTAAATTTGAGGAGGGTTATTTTAGGTATTTCCTAATTTTTAGGTGACTTAGTTGACCAAACAATTTGGAAACATGGTATTCCAAACCACGAGAATCCAAATATCCATGGAACCCATGCCTCTCATGGTTAAGATGCATAGTTTTTTTGAACCATGTTCTTACTATTCTGTTATGTCTATTTTATAATAAAGGATTCACATAGTTTTTCTGGATACCGCACATAGTTTCAGAGAGAATTATCCAACTATGAAAATATTACCATGAGATGAATCCACCTTTGAACAATTTGGGAGTATGACTATCAATAACAATACGCTAACTTGCATCCATCTAGAAATCCCATATCTCCAAAATTATGGACCTTTAACCCTCTGAAACACCTTCGGGAGAAACCAATATCCCTAATAAAACTTTAAACATCTACATAAATAGAATGAAATTCAATACTAGACTAAAATTAAATGGATACTTACCTTATAAAGGCCCATGATTTAACAACCTACTCATCATATTGTAGTTCATCCTCATTATGCACTTTTAAATATCACTAAGACTCATTAATAAATAACTCTAGCCATAAGGATCACATATCTGACTCATACTCCCACATAACCTCTAAAATAAAACTATGTTACCACTAAACCCACACCAAAAGAAACATATTTCTATGAATATTATTCTTTGTATAATCCACTAGATGTACCAGATTCTCTATAAAATATGTGTCAACTTCAAGCTCGATATCATTGGTTTCTATCACCTGAGTAAGAGATGGATAAAACTGTCATATATGCAATGTACAGAAAAAATTGTGTATATAAAATTTATACGAAGTGATATATAATTTGAATACTTAACACTAATCTTGTCAATGATATAAAATATCCCCACATACCAAGGTGCCAACTTCCCTTTCCTCCAAACATGACGGTTTTACAATCTAGGAGACACCCATAAGAATACTCAATCACTTTCCTCAAACATCATAATATGGTGTCATTGGATAACTTACAACCTCTCTCTAGTATGAATAGTCACTAAACAATTATTGATCAAATGGATATGATATAACATCTCTTACATGAGATTCATTCTAACAATCAGCGACTCCCTGACTTCAAGACAATATATAGGTGAATGATAGGGCGTACCTTATGAAGCATCAGTTGAAAATTGAAACACCCTAGGAGAGGAATGGTGAATAAGAGTTAAAAATTTCTTTTTATTATTAGGATATTTTACCCACATTGGTAGGAACCTATTAAATTTTTCATACTTAATCACACAACCAAGATTCAGAAGTATATAATTTAAAATATAGGACACATAAATTTATACTTGGTTCACCGCTAAGGGATAATCCATTAAGAATACTTGAATGATCTGTAATATATACCACAATACACTATGATTCACCATTATTAGTGAATTATAATTACTATCACTACCACTATGTTCAAGGATAACTTTATTTACAATTAATTACTGGATAACGCACTACCTCCCTTAGATCAATTCCATTGACTTATCCTTACTCACTACTCTTGATAAATTATTTTTTAGCTTAATAACTTGAAGGTATCTACCTCATAATTAATATTATTCTAAATATTTTTCATCTTGAAATCTATAATTTTATGCTCAAATATTCTTCTTGTTCACTAGAATAATCACTATAAATTATGGTGTGAATTCCCTTAGTTAGAAACTACCTTATTCAAAATTCTTTTTTGGTATACTATTCAACACGTATTATACTTTACAAAAAACCCTCCATGTTACATTAACTTCCTTTTCCTACACATTATTTTACTTTAAGAACTTTTTTCATGGAACAACCATAATATAATGCCTCTTCACTAGATCATAGCTTCATAGTCATTCTTTTCATTCTATAATGTGGAAACTCATTCCCGGACTATCTCCACTTCAAAAGTTGAACTACTAAATGAGAAGTACCATTTTATGTAAATAACTATGATTCTCCAAATTTTTTTATTAATATTAAATTATCCATAATATTCTATTTTATTATTTATAAATTTATTAACATAATATTTATATTAAAATACCTTATAAATGCTTACAAATCACCAAAATTCCAATCAATCCCCTTTGTTAACCTTATAACATTTATAAGGAAACATTTTATTAGCATGATGAATTTGATGCAAAACTAGTAATAATCCTCTCTTGGATTGCTCTGTTGTGAATATTTTAATTATTTTGTCAATATATGTACTTTGGTATAGACCAATAAGCCTTTTGGATCTATCACAAAAGATATTGATCCCAAAAATATATGACACTTTTCCTAAGTCCTTAATGGAGAATCATGTATTATAATAGTCTCTAAAATATCATAAGGCTGATATTTCATTTCTAATAACTAGTATGTCATCGACATAAACTATTAATTAAATTACCACACTCCCACTAAACCATTTTTAGACACAAGTATCACATTCATTATTTATAAAAAAACATTCCATAATGGCTTCATAAAACCAAATTCTCCATGGCCTAGATGATTTTTTAATCCATAAATATATATTTACAACATTAATACATTGTTGGGATCTTCTAGAGTCATAAACCCATAAGGTTCTGTTACATGGACATCTTTATGAAGGTTCTCATTAAGGAAGGCTATTTTTACTTCTTCTAAACCTTATAGTAATAATGAGATATTATGGAAAGTATAATTTTGATGGATTTTGGAATATAAATTTGATAAAAGGATTTGTTATAGTATATTCCTTGATAATATTTGAAATGTTTCTTAACTGGTTATGCCTTATAAGTACTGAATTGTCCATCCATGTCTAGTTTCTTTCCGAATAACTATTTATAACTAATGGGCTTTACATCACCTAGAGAATGTAAAAAAATACAAACATAGTTTTGATACATGAAATTATTTTAATAATACATAGATAATTTCTAATTTTAAACTTTTTTTACAACTTACTGTGTAACATTCTTGGATTTTATGTTATATTTCTTTATTTTTTAATCTCTTTGTTATCTTGTGATACACACAACCATGACTCAAAATGAACTATAATATATTATAATTTTATAACCTAATAATTAAATTGGTGGGTATTAATAGGACTAACTAAATTATGAAAATTATATGGTTTAAAAAAGTTTAAAATAAATTTATTTTTTATCTATTTATTATAAATGAAAATAAAAATCTTTTGAAAGTAAAATAAATATTTTTGTAGAAATTTTTTTATGTGCATAATGTGTTTTTATCTTAGTAAATTAGATTAATAATTATTTTTTAATGATTTTAATAAAATTTAAAATTTAAATATTTAATAAAATATTTTATCATTATATAATATATTTTTAAGGTGTGGGATAAGAATAATTATAATTTTATTCTTAAAAGCTGTATTTTTTTCTTTTAAAAAAGTGTGGAATCACACTATATGGACTTATTTTAAAATTCTCTTTTGATAATTAAAAATTTATCTAAAAAATAAAGTTCACTTTTTGAATCATCATGTTAACTTTTGAATATAGTTAAATTTTATAATTTTTAAAAAAGATTGATCTTTTGAAGAATAGTGAAAAAAATATTTTTATTGAATGATACCTTTTCATTTAATGATTTTAGAAAGTTAAATTGTATTTTAGAATTGTTTTAGAAGTATAATTTTTAGAGACTCAAGTTTTTACATATAATAATTTATAATATTTATAAGATTATATTTGAATCTAAGCATGGAGTCAACCCAATATTTTAGAGCATGGAGAGCTTCAGTGTAGTGATGTGAAATATATTAAAAATATTTTTTTACACATGAAGTTTTTGGTAAATATGGAATATGTTATGAGACAAGGGTTAAATTGGAAATATAATATCATGTTTGAGTTTAGAATACAGGTCTTAACCTAAGAATGACCTAAATTCTGTTGGCGTTAGGTGCCCAGTAAATGGCTAGTGTTGGTGGGGTGTTGAACGGAGGCCTATTCATTTAAAAAAAATTAATGAATAAAGCCTCCTACATCCATTTGGTTTCCACCCATAATAGAAGAAAGATTAGGGTTTCTTCCCACGGTGAAATATGAACCACATATGATCTAAGGCGATGTGGTATTGCGAGATCGCATTTTTGACACTAATCATCACAAGATCTAGGGACCCCATGGGTGTCAATCTGTGGTTTTCTGAATAGAATTGGGGTTCTAGGTGGCTAAGAAGATATTATTGTTAGGAATTTCCAATCACATGATGTGTAGTGTAGGGTTACACACCATATGTTCTTCCTATTTAATAAGGATTATATTTTGGGACTACACACTGTGTGAAAGGGATAAGTTTCCTATAGTTAGACATGTCGGGTTAACAAGGGACATGGTCAGTCTTTCCATGCCAAAGGACTTGGTCATGTGAAAACACACAATATAGAACATGTAAATGACCTAAGGACATGAATAAATGGGATTTTTATCTACAAAATGACTTGTACAAGGGGTACACTCCATGTACCAATGGTACATGCCATGTGTCAGACACAACTATCCGAGATGTGTCAGGAATACCATAGGTTGAGGCCTGGGTGAAGAGAAACATGTCGTGTACTAACGGTACATGTCATGTGGTACTACATGGATATCAAGGTCATGTATGAGTAAGGACACACTCAGGGGTTCATATAAGATCACACACCATGTGACTTGGAGTATAATCTATGCATTATATTTTACGCACACTGATTACCATCAGGGGACATGACCATGCGAGGTGTAGAGAGATACACCATGTACATAGGGTACACACTATGTAGTTACCTTGAAGTATTTTCTCCCTCATGTATCTCCTTCTTATGGAATCAGTTGGAGGCCCACTAGTAGCCTATACTAAGTAGTTTTTTCATAGTATTTATGGTGGACATATTCAGGGCTTTGATATCGGACATGAGGTGACACGGTGAGTTAGTTCTGTTAGTAATGTTTAGACCACCAGTGATTGAGTGAGTTACCTTAGTCTATGTCTACGAAGGATTGTAGCATCAAAACCTCATTCTAAAATTGTGACACCTCTTTGGCTACACCGAGTTTGTGTAGTGCAGGATTTTTACAGTATTCTAGACTGAGTTGTCTTATCCACTTCGACTATAGATTGAGCGTCTTGGAGTAAATATCCTTTTGAGAGGCCCAAAGTGATCGTTAAATCATTTTAAAGTTTCCATTGGTAGGTTTTGTGGAATCAAAAAGACCAATATTTACCTAAGTGTCAATCCTATACCTAAGAGGATTGTTCCTATAGGGGATAAATCCCCCAGTGAACCCTGGGTATATACCCTCTATCATTGTATCAAGATATGAAATTTCCAATGGTGTTGTAGTCTGATCAGGTGTGTATCAAAAATGAATCCCTTAAGTTTAATTCAGAGTTCTATGGTTATTCTTTCTTAGGTTGAGTTTGTGGAATCAACATGACCAACTCTATGTGGGTATCAATCCTCTTCTTAGAGAGTTTCTCTATATTTGGGTTATGGTTCTATACCCCTTCATGTGTTCAGTGTTATAGATAGGGTTCATATTGTCCCCCAATATATCCTATGAGGGATCCCATTCACACATTCTTGGAGATATTTTAAGTCACTTATGACACTATATAAAGAGAGTTCCCCGGTGGATAGGCCTCACTAGAGATAGAAAGGGTGTACCTTCATTTTGGAATTTACTAATAGAGTGTAATCTCTCAATTTCACGCCATATAGGATGTCTAGGCTCATGGATTGAATTCTTCTAGATGAGAATTATGTTGGAAACGCAATTTGGTTGATGTGGATGGTTTTATGGTTGGTACCATGTGACTTGAGGTCTGTTGTGAGTATATATGGGTTTTATTTTGGGTGACCTTGCAGTACGTGTCCTCTTTCTTAACATTCTAGGGAGTGATGAGATGACTAGTCATGTATAGGTGATGAGTGGTTGAGATGGTGTTTTTATCTCTCTTCGAGTTCCCTATAGTTTTGGTTGAGTTAATTGATGCCTATAGGTTAATCTCTTTTTCTTTTAGGTTTTTGTGGTGCATACTGGGTATTTTTATACTCACCAATACACAGGATATTCCCACACATGTTGTGCACATTCCCTAGGAGACCAGGAGTGGGTGAAGCATCAATCTGGGCTTGATAGACCAATAAGTGTTCTATTCATACTTTTGGTAGCAATCACCTCCTTCTGAGAGGGTCATATTTTTCTAAAGTTTTTCATTTGACGAGAGTGTATTTTTTAATTTTTATCTCTTTACTATATTATTTTACTCTATTGTGGGATATAGATGCATGCATTCATTTTTGTGTTAGTTTTAATTTATCTTTACACTGTTTCATGGAGATGTATGTGGGATTGTGCATAAAAGTACGTTAGGATAATGCCACCCATGAGTGTGATATTCCTACTCAGAATTAGTCACTATACCCTAACCAATTGGATTTACTCTTGGTGAATTTCAACTCAGTCTCTAGTGGGAACAATTTTGATAGAGTGGTATCAGAGCAGGTTCCACTTTGGTACCCTAATGTATAGATTTTCTAGTAGTGATCTTTGTTTTGGTTCCACAATGGTAGTGTTGGTGTTTGTTGGGAAAGGCACAAAATATTAAAAGGTGGATGAGGTCTGTTGAGGATCATTTAGGGTAATTGTAGAACCCCAATGTTTTCTCTTAGAGGATGATGATGAGGTGTTGTGTTTGGGTGGGATCTCATCTCATCGAGGGTTCAGAGAGTTGGCCGAGGCAACAAGCTATATCTGAGGTCTACAAACCATTCCCTTTATTGTTATGATTTTTTACCTTCTGCAACTAAGGTGAGATTTTCCCATTATGTTTCATTGTTTAGACTTGGTTAGAGTTGGATGTTGGGTGTGGTTTTGCCATTATGGTTAACCTGAGTGCATGATCATAAGTATCATGAGAACCCTTGGTGATCTTGCTAGAATGGGAGTCCCAGTGGAGAGATTAATTGTTCTACTAGCTAGGATTTCACTTTTTTAGAGATGAAGAGACTTAAAGTGGGAAGATTTTAGTGAATTGGGTTTTTCCATATAATAAGTTAAAGTATTTCTAGGAATATATCCAAAGCCAAGAGCTGAGTCAATGCAGGATTATGGGGCCTCAATAGCCTCAGTGCAATGATGTGAAATATATTAAATATATATTGTCACATTCATGTAGTTCTATAGTAACTATGAAATAAATCCTGAGAGAATGATTTGAATGGAGATATTAGATTTAGGTTGAGTTTAGATTGTCGATTTTATCGTAGGTGTGACATAAAGTTTTTCAGCGTTAGTTTCCTGATAAGAGGTGATTATTGTCATAGTTTTTAGTGAATGTTTATTCATTTAATAAAATTAAATAAATAAACCATCCTCCCATTATTTGAGTTCCACATGAAGCATAAGGAAGATGAGGGGTTCCTACCATGATGAATGAAGAACCACACATGAACCGATATGAGAAGGTGTCACCAGATCCCATTTTTGACAACGATTATCACGAGATCAAGGATAAACACGTTATGAGATTTTTTTTGGACCCAAAGCCTTAGTGTTTCACCACAAGTTAGGAAATCGTACAATATTTCCATCCAAAACCCATTTTAAGAGATATTTTTATGGTTTTAAATCCTATATATGTCTGCTAAGGACCCGATGGGGTTCGATCATTGTTTTTTTGGATAAAATTGGAGGTTTTAGGTGGCTCATAGGGATTTCCCCTTAGGAATTTCTGAGCACAAAATGTGTAGTTCATGATCACACACTATGTGTTCTTCGCATTTAGGGAAGATGATATTTTGGGACTACATGCTGTGTACAAGGGTTAAACACAATGTAGTTAGCCAGGTTGTGTGCCGAGGGACATGGTTAATATTTCCATGTCAAATTACTGGACCTGTGGAAGTACATGGTCTGGAATATGGGAAAAAAATAATGACACATCCAAAGGGGTTGGTTATACAGGACAATCCATGTACTTTGGGTACAAACCATGTAACTGGGGTACGTGACATGTGGAAAACATGGCTAAAACTGTGTGGGTAAGGACACAAGCTGAGGATCGGGTGAAGAGAGACACGCCATGTACCAGTGGTACACGTTGTGTGGTATTACATGGTCAGCAAGGTCATGTATGTGAAAAGACATGCCTAGGGGTTTAGATGAGATTAGACATCGGGTGAATTAGGTTATATTCCATGTATTATATTTTATATATTCTGAATACCATCAAGTGACATGGCTAGGTGATGGTTTAAAGAGACACACCATGTATAGAGGGTACATGCCATGTATCTCCATTTGATTCTTTTCTCCCTTATGCGTCTACCTTTTCAGGATTCATTTGGAGGAATTTAGTATCATATATAGAGAATTTTTTATGTAAAATGTGATAGTTTCTACAATTTGAGACTCTACGATGCGACCCTAGGTGACATTGTAAGTCGATTCAGTTTTTGATGTTTAGACCAGCAATAGTTGAGTGAGTTCCCTGGTCTATCTCTATAAGGTTTTGTGGAATCACATCCTCATCAAAATATTGCGAGCCATCTTTGAATACCCTGAGTTTGCAAAGTATGGTAGTGATCCAATATTATAGAGTGTGTTGTCTCAGTCCACTTTGACTATAAACTCAGCGACTTGGAGTATGTATCTCTTAGAGTGGACCATAGCGCTCCTAGCATCCTTTTTGAGTTTCCCTTGGTAGGGTTTGTGGAATCAATGAGATCAATATTTACCCTGGCATTAAACCTCTACCCATCAGGATGTTTCTAGTTTGGGAAAAATCCCCCAGTGCGCCCTAAGTAGAGAACCTCAATCTATGTATCAAGATATGATATTTCAGAAGAGGTTTTAGTTTGAAAAAGTGTGTATCTCAAATGAATCCCCCCATTTTTCTTTAGAGTTATACAATGATTCTTTTCTAGGTTATGTTTTTAGAATCAGCATGACTAACTCTATATGGGTGTCAATCCAATTCTTAGTGAGTTGTTCCAGATTCAGGTTGTAGGGCTATACCCCTTTCTGTTTAGGATGTTCCAACTAGGTTTCATAGTGTCCCCCTATAGATCCTGGGAGGGATCCCATACCTAATTTCTTTGAGATAATCCAGGTCACTAGGTGTCTTTATCTATGGATCTGTTCAACTAGTGTTCCCTCATAGATAGGGACCAACATCGATGTAAAGGTTGTTTCATCTGTTCGATGTTTCCCATTAGAGTGACATCTCTTAGTTGAAATCCATATAAGATGTTTAGGATTGTGGAGAGAGTACT
This sequence comes from Viscum album, assembly GCA_963277665.1. Lineage (NCBI taxonomy): Eukaryota > Viridiplantae > Streptophyta > Magnoliopsida > Santalales > Viscaceae > Viscum > Viscum album. Next base: position 1,742,339,983 of record OY728155.1, read on the forward strand.
CCTAGATGAGAATTACATTGGAAACTCAATTTGGTTTCTGTAGTTGGTTTTATGGTTAGGACTGTGAGATTTTTAGTCTTTTGTGAGTATATTTGGGTTTTATTCTAGGTGACCATGGAATATGTATTGTCTTTCTTGATATACTTAAGGGTTATGTGATGAATAGTTGTGTATAGCTGAGGAGTGGCTAAGATGGAGTTTTTATTTCAGTTGGGTTCTCTCAGAATTTTTTCAAGTTATCTAATGCCTATCAGTTACTCCCTTTTTGATTTGGGTTTCTGGGGGTGCCAATTGGGTATTTTTATACTCACCGTTACATGGGATCTTCCCGAACATGTTGCATCTTCTGCAGAACACATGTTTTCTAGAACTTTCCTCAAGGTACTGAGAGTGAGGAGAGCATAGATATGGGATTTATTGGATGAGGAGTGTTCCAGTCATGATTTTGGAAATAGTCCCCTCCACCTGAGAAGGTCATACGTTTATGTAGTTTTTCTTTAGTCAGGATTGTATTTTTCCCTTTTTATAACATTCTTGTACTACTGTACTCTGTTGTATGATATATATGTATGAATTTATATTTTTATTATTTTTTTACTTTATTTGATTTTTAATGGATATGTATGTGGGTGTGTTCATATTGGTACCTTAGGCTAATGCCTCTCATGCGTGTGATATTCCTACTCAATAATAGCCTCCAGCCCCTGCCCTATTGGAGGCTAGCATGGGGAGTTGTGTATTTGGCATTGGTGGGATGGTTCATTTCATAATTTGTTGAATTATATTTTTAAGAATCCAATTTATTTTATTTAATTAATTTTATGTTTAATTTTCATATAATTATTTTATACAGAAGAAAACATTTTTTTGGAAATCTGTTTTTTCATTACGATTATGGTATTAATTTTAAATTAAATTTTGTATCTTCTATGAATTTAATTTTTCAAAATGGATTCCATATTTTTATCCATAAAAATTAATATTATATAAAGATTTCAACTTTGTTTTTTGTCAGAATCCATAATAAAAATAAAAAAATTCATCACCATGATTAAGATTAAAACAGATTTACTGTAGGGGTAAACCAAGAGAAAAGAGGAAATTTTCTTGTAAAACATTTATAAATAATATTTTATAACTATATTTCAACCTCATCCTATACAAATTTTGAATATATTTCCAATTGAATAATTTTTCTTGATAGATAAATTAGTATACACTATTCTTCTAAAAAATTACAATGGGGTCCTCTCTTCCACTTATAAAGGACACCTCTTATTTTCTGGTCTAAACACTTAAAAATAATTTTCTTGAAAAAACATATAAAAATAATTTTATTATACACAAAAACAATACCTAAAGTTATTTTTTGAAAACAATATATGATAGGTATTCTTGAGGTATAAACCTAAATATGTTGTCTGAAGAAGAGGTATAGTTCTTAACCCTATATTTTCCTTTTATTTATATTTATACATCCTTTAGATATTATTAAACCAGGATGAAATAATATAAAAAGTATATTTCAAATATTTAGATGTAATTATGTTAAATAAATAACCAATATCAATATCCTCTTCAATCAATTGGGAAACAAAATCATCAATAGTGTGTACGATGGACTACCACCTCTCGAACCGATGTAATTATTTTTCCATAATCACCTCTCATGGATGGCTATAATGATTAATTTAAAGTATATATATAGTTTATATTCACGAAATAATTGTACTTATATAACTTTAATATCAAACCTACATTTTTCCATCAATCCGTTGGAAAATGACAATGTCACTCATGTGTTTGTGTGGACTATCGCCACCACAAAACAATGTGATTCGTTATTCATTTTTTCTCTACATGGATAGTAATAAGTATATGTTTCCTAAATATAAATTATATACCCATAAAATTATAATTATTATTTATAGGTTAATTAATATTTAAATTTTCTTTATTCCATCCATGAAAAAGTGAAAACATCATTCATGCGTACGCACTGGTTACCGTCTCCTTGAACGGTTTAATTAATTTTTCTATATATATCCATTATAGATGTATATAAATATAATTAATATATATTAAATTTATATAATAATTAAAATAATGGATATATTATAATAATTATGAAAGTATAAGGACCAAAACTACTGATCAAAAACTTAGATGAAAAATGAAGCAGTTATCACCCATAAGAGTGATTTTAAAATAAATTTTTAATAAATTGTTGATAAAAGGTTATAATTAAATCAGATTTGGGGTGATATGTATTATTATAGTTCTATAATATATTTTTAATAAAACTATTTTTATTTTATATGAGTTTTGAACATGTATGAAGGAAGTTGGACCTGAGGTAAGAGATTTTCATCTCACTTTTACTTATGTGAGACCCATGTGATATTTTAAAATTATTTATTTTATGATGTATTTATAATTTCCATGAATGTATTTTAAGAAGGTACTCATGATAATAATTTGTATTTACATATCCATTTATGTTTTATCCTTTATTGAGGTTTTTATTTGGATGTTACCAAAGTGGTAAGGGTTTTATATTACAATATCACTATTTATCGAGATTGTTTATGATTAAGTTTCCCATGATTAAATCATATGATACAAATCTATTGAAAATCAAGAATTATATTATCCTCTATTCATTTATATATATCAAATCATTTCCTTTCATTTTCATCTCTTTATGATCTCAAGTTAGTAAAAGAATATTTTTAATAAAAATTTACTTTATTTTTTTACTTCGGCCGATAAAACATTTTCTTTAATATACATGTTTTATAAAAAGGTTTTCAATAATGTTCTAAATTCTATCCAGCTATTATTTAAATTTATTTTTACTTATTAATGAATTATTTAAAAATGATTTATATTGAATCTTCTTGTCTTTTTCCAAATGAGGTTCCTTTTGAATTTCTTTAAAAATGTATGAAAGGAATGTTTTCTTTTATATTATACAACATGATAAAAAATTTTCCACCATCACGACAAATCAATGATTTGAATATTACATTAAAATTTTATAAGATTCATTTTAATGAAAATGTTTTCCATAAAATTATGGAAATTTGTTGATCTTAAAGAAGTTATTTCAAAGTGAAAAGAATATTTTCCTCAAGAAATATTAAATGTGATATTTAAAGGAATTTTCATCTAAGATGACATAATTTGATGTTGATGATGCTTTACAAGGGATATGAAATTGTGATACCACACTTATTGTTTATTTAGATGTATTATGATTATCATGACAATATTCTTACAAAACACACTTCTTTTTTATTAGTTATGATGAAATGATGAAATATTTATGAAACCCGTTTCTTTCTCATGGGATATTCTATGAGGAAATAATTATAAAACCCATTAAATTTTCATGGGTTATGATATGATGAATGTTTTATGATATTTTGGAAAAAATATTTATCATTTTCATTATGTGATGGGTGTGACTAAAATTATATAACCCTACAACACATTGGTTAAAGAAGGATATCCCACATGATAAATAAGACTAGAATGGAAATTGATCCTTGTTTAGTAAGAGAATTTATCCACTATGATAGTCTTGGGAGTAAACATTGACTACTATGATGGTTTGGAGAGTGAAACCAGTTCCCTATGATAATCTCATAAATAATACTTAACTAAAAAGGAATTTATTTTCTATGCTTATGCGTCTACCATAAACTCATATCATATGCCAATGTTATGCTCTCATTGCTCATGTTCTTTGACCCCTTTCTGATTTTCATCTTATGAATTACCTCAAATTATTCCATGACTCTTTATTATGATATATGATATGTAGGGTATGGTTTTCAAATGTTATTATCATATTCTCATACCCTTAATCTTATGTTATGGTTAATTGATCATTTATACCTCCATTTTTTACACATAAGAATAATCTGATCTCACCCTTACTTATATTTATTTTCTTATAGTTATGAAGAAATGTATTAGGTATAATATATATAATAAGGGTCAAGGTTATGAAGAACTAAGTAGGATATGAAGTAGATATCAATGAGGTTCCCTGGAAATATCATTAAGACCTTATGAAATCCCCTTGACATGTTAACATGGTTAAGAGAAATCCATTTGACCTGCTAGGTTAAATAAACATGGTGGTGCTAGTACAGTCTCATAGTTTCTGTCATCATGAGTCACCATAGATGACCCAAGGCAGGACCATGAAAAGTTCATGACACAAGAATCACTCAACTGACTCTAGTTTATATCCATAAGATACATTCCATCCAAGGAGGCACATAACAAGGGTGGTTTTTCCTATAATCCCCAATAGAAAAATATAAGGTAATTCGAATGCACATAGAGACGAAGGTGAGAGTGAAGGAGAGGAATTATCTGTGCGGAAGGTCATGAGATCATTAGATATTCAACTAGGTAAAACCCATTTAATGACTTATGGGATCATGTAACAACGATATGTGTTTTATATAACCACTTTATATATCACACGAAAGACTTTTGGTGTATCAACCAGATTATGTGAAGTTTTTTTTCATGTTGAATGGGTCATACAAAACCTAAATGAGACTAATTCATAAGAAACCATGGGGAAATTAAGAAATAAATACTAAAATGGGTATAATACTTATGAAAAGGTGAATATGTGGTCATGATAGGGTATCACAAGCTTTTCATGACCAATCTAGATGATGAGACAGTGACAAGATTTGTCACCCAGATCTAGTGAATCCCTATATACATGTCAGAAAAGTCTCATGAATCCTTTAGGGCATATGAATAGAGTAACATAGAATCACTAGGACATATCGAGAATGTAATACAGAAATATCAAGACATGTAAGTGTTGATCATAAAACAACATCTCATAAAATCCATTCAGGTCTTAAAAAGCCCTATAGGAGTGTTTCCCAGGTCTTTAGATACTCTGAAAACATGTAAGTGTTGATCATAAAACAACCTCCCAGACCAGAAATTTATGTCTTATGAAGACCTCTAGGAGTGTTTCCAAAGTCTTTATATACCCTTCAAGCATTTCAGTTAGATTATGAGGAATCGTCAAGAAAAGACAATTAGGTCTCATGATGTCCTCCAGACAAGTTATCTTGGATCATGCCACACATTCTAGAAATATCATTTAGAATCATGTGAAAGCCTCCCATACAGACCATTCAAATTACGTGATGTTATTTAGGAGAGTCAACTGGATCATGAGATCATCCTTGGAAATGTACACTAGGAATCCATGACATGTCTTGATATCCTCATACATGTTTGGATAAAAATCCTAACATGAAAAACAAACATTCAAGACATGACAAGAAGACTTCACAGGGCATGATAACCTATTACATTTAATATATTTTGGAATACCCACAACTAAACTATGAGAAATTTCATTTCTTACATACCTAGGATATGTAGGACGCATTATTAAGGTCCATGCTTAAATGGGTATCCACCTCAGTGTAATAATTTCTATTTCTTTGACATTCCAACCATTGTGAACCAATCTCTCCAATGGTATTGTCATTCCTCCTCACCAACATGTATATTGAGAAGGAAAATGAGATACAATAATTATAATTCATACCATACCCAAGATATGTAGGACTCCTTCCTAAGACCCGAGATCAAATGGGAATACACCTCGGGGAAAGATCTTACTTGTCTTTGACATTCCAACCATCGAGACCCAATCTACCCCATGGTGTTATCATTCCTCCTCATCCACCAATAAATTCAAAATTTAACTGAACTAAAATGAATTTGATTTCTTCCATAACTAGGATATGTAGGCATTCTTCTTATGGATTAAGAAACATATCAAACTTCCCATAGGGCCACCCAACTCATAAGTCACATATCCATATATATTGAGACAACTTACTTGCTATCCATTGTATCCCACACCGAGCATGGATCACATGGGATTAGGGATTTTCAATGATAATATCATTCGAACTCTGAATCTTCTTTAGCTAGAGAAAACTCATTGCACAAACCCCAATTAGTGGCATGATATTAATACCCCCATATAAGGTAATCCACCAAAAGTAATGTCCAAAGGGCATGATCAAACAATGATGACTCTAATTCCTTCCATAACCAGGATACAAAGGATGCCTTCTTAAGGCTTGAGCTAAACACCCGAAACCTAAGTAACCTCATGCACATACTTTCTGCATGATGTTAAACTTCAAAGCTCTAAAAGACTATGAGGGTTTTTAATCCTGTTACAAATAGTATATGTTGGACACCTCATTTAGGTTCAATTCCATCCTCAAGATATTAATCACCTCCCTAGATGGAAGTAAACTCTAGAGTGCCTAGTTATATGGCTTAAAAATATAAGAATATACCCATTAAAGGGAAATAGATGAAGAACCATAGATAAATAAAAATGGAACCATTAATAAAACTCCCTCTACACATGAAAGGATACAACACTTGATAATTTTATTAGGGAAACTGGTCCCACATTATAATTTGGAATGAATTCATGATCTTATCTTAAATTTATAGTAGAGTCCTGGAGTAGGACAAAATTCCTTCCAAAAGGGGGTGCTAAGCCCAAACTCCCATCCTCTCAACCAATGTGAGATCCTAAGTTCTATTGGTTATGAAACCCCAATCGACCCCCTTCCTTTGGAAAGAAGGTTTGTATTCTATTATATATGTGGGAACCATTGGGAGTTTATGTGAAAGGAAAACATTGTAGACCTGACATGAAAAATTGTGCCAAACATTCAACCCCTATCACGATCAATCACGAGGAATCTCTCAACAACCCTCTTTCCAAATTTTTTTTAACCCAATATAATACTGTAAAATAATGAAATGATCAGTTAATCAAATGTAACTATAGTTATCATGAAATAATTCCATACTCACTGTGATAATTCTACATGAGTAGAATGGAAGTACTGAGAATAAGAATAGAAAATTGTGTTACCTATATATTTTTACAGATCACATTTCATGCCTAAAATGATGCATTAATCAATGAACTTGTTCCTTTTTGTATTTTTTATTGTAGATACTGATCTCATAGACAACACCCTACCCAAGAAAATGTACTCATATAGATATGGTTTTCAAAAATTAGCTATGATTGTAACCCTTGTGAGTCACAAAATGACCCCACCCACAAAAACCTTTAGATTTAGATAGATAATGCAATTTTTTCAGGAATATCACTGACATGGTATGATACAAACCTGTGAGGATATATGTGAGGGTCTCTAAACACTGAAACTAATGAGTTCATATCATCAAATTAAATCTATTACAAATCTAATGGCGCTCATTAAAACCAAAAATTGATTCAAAATCTTATCCCTAGAGGATTTCAATCAATGAATTTAGTATCTGATGGAGTTGGATGAAGGAGTCATCTATGTATGTCTTCTTATTTAGGAGTTTTCAAGGAGATCCCCTATCATGTGCCATCACCAGTGCCATCCCCCCAGTGCCCCTCCGTTTCCTATTGAGTGTACCAACTCAGACATTTCCACCTATGATTCCCATGCATGAGAAACAAGGAAGACACATCAAAGGTGGAAGGCTTTGGATAACTGGGAGTGGTCTCATATTCTCACTTTCACTAATGAAGTCCACTGGTATATTCTGGTGGTAGCCAGAGAGTAGTCTTGTATCTTGACTCACTCAGAACAAGTCTGTGAGAATATTCTTTCTACAAGAACATGGTGGTACATATCCCTACACCCATGCATGAATCCCATAAACAAACTCTGATGAAACAAGGAGGATAGGAGTAGTATCATATCCCAACTTCATTAAAATATATCTACTAGTATATATTGAAGATAGAAAATGTGAAGGCTTACTCCTACACATAATTGGCTCAAATTCCACTACATTCTAAAAAGAACTGAATAAATAGATCATCATATTTCGGAATTGGTACAAATACATGGATGGGCGTGCATTCATATCCCTATAGTAAAGGTAACACAACACCCTAATCAGTATAAACAATTTGTTTCTCCAGTGAAAGTTTTTATTATTTCTCCCATCCAGGAAAATTATCAGAATATTCTTATAAAGGATGAGGCACCAAACTAGGCTCATATTCCTATTCCAACTAGGCCTCACCAAGTGACAGTGAAACATGCCTCATGAAATGATCATAATACTATAAAAAAAGACAAGTGGAATAATATAAAGGAAATAGAATAGGCTCATATTCCCACTCTAACAGAGGCTCACCAAGTGAGAGTAGCGCATTCCATGGTACAAGATCATATATCTATCGATAAAGACTAGTGACATATTCGAAAGGCACCAGACTGAACTCATATTCCTTTTTTAACTGGGGATCACAGAGAGAGGAAAAATCCTCAAGACATTCTCATATCCCTATAAAAAAACTAGTGATATATTCTAAAGGAATATGATCTGGATCATAACCCTGCTCCAACCAAGGACAACTTGGTGAGAATGACCCAGACCTCTAGAGAGACTGATATACCAACAAATGAAGATAATTTCCATATTCTGTTAGCTCATAAAATCTAGATTCATATCCATAATTCTCCCAATAAATGACTAAACCAACATCCTTCATAGGTTATATAAAAGGAGACTCATATCCCTTTTACATTTCTGGAGGTATTCCAACATATGTTTATGAGGAATGAACATTTGAACTGGGTTCATATATCAGCTTAATCTAGGATTGATCATTATATTCCGACAACCACCCACAAGTAGGCTCATATTCCTGATGATAATAAATAAGTTCATTGGAATATACTAGAAGATTCATAACTATGAGATCATGTTCTCATTTAACCATATGATTATCACAATATTCTAAAATCTATCATACAGTAGGATCATATCTCTATATAATTCCAAAAGGAAGGTTGACATATTTTTACCAAGATGAAGAACAAGGATCAAATACCTAATCAGATCAATTCTAGCATCTTAATTTGATTAAAGACACATTCTCGACACACCAAGGGCATGTTGACTCTACAAATGGAGAAGAAGGTGATCATTAACATAATAGTCCTCCTTATGGTAGGGTGTAGATGGATAGTAGGGACTCTACTCCTAACATCTTCTAAGGCCAACCTCACCACAATGATATCTCCCATTGAAAAAGAAATCACACCCTTTCCTAGAAAACACTCTATAGAGAGGTTCTCAAAACTCAAAATCCTTCATATAGAGAGGTGCTTGAAATATCGAGGTCAACCATATATAGTTCCCCATTAACTACGAGTAACACTTCACCCCGGTCAGTAGACGACCCCAAGAGGAAACTTCTATGGTCTGAACAGGTGGAGTCATGTTAGTGTGATTAAGGGAAATTAGACATAAAATTTTGAAAGAGTTATCTAGAAACAACCTCTCAACCTTTTTCTGGCCCCTCAGCACTTATGAATATGAGATTTTAAATGAACTTGAGAGGGAGTGAATGCCTTACCTATATAAGAATATTTAGGAAACCCGTTAGTGATTGAGGCTAGACATCTCCCATATCTAGGATATTATTACCATCTTTTGACCATCAATACACATTTTTACTATCTACATATGTCCAATCATTCCATACACCAAAACACAGGAATGTAGGAGTTTGTAAAACACCTAGGTAGTGTTTTTCTCTGTATCATAATAACTCTACATTGACTAATTTATAGAGCCTCATCAGACGTACATATCTAAGGATGGGGGAAGTATGAATTATTACACATTAATATATATCTAGAATAGTATGACCTCCCCAGACATGGAATCTTGTAATTTTATAACCTCCAGTAAAACCAGGATACTAGGTAATGTGTGAGACAGTTGTTGAATATAATGGAATACCCCCTATCTAATAATGAAAATAAATCATTGACAGAGGGAGAGGGTTGTTATTAGATATTTGAAATGGTCCCCTCGAAGTAATGAGAATGTGTTTTTGACATGAAAGTTGAAGTTTCAAACAAACCAACAACTTCCCATGGAAGATGACTCTTTTCATGGGCTACCATTACACCCAACTCATACACAAACACAAATATGCCAAATCAAATGGGTCATAATAGCATATACTATAATATCCATCCAGGAGACAGCCCATATTACGAGGCCAGGGGAATATTTACCATCACCACCACCCCTTGGATTATAAATCCTTGATGGGATTCAAGTTATTTCAATAGCTTCTATAAATCAATACCATCACACTAGACTGAGGGATTTTTTTACCTCGATCTCCATCAAGAGTTTCATCACTCCCTGAGAGGGTCCTGATAAAATCAATGAAGGTTCCAAATCTGCCCAACACCTCTAGGATGGGATCTTTTATAATTCAATTCCTATACTATGATTTATCAAATCCTTGACTAGAATCATTGAATCCTCAAAAAAAGGAAAAAAAATACCAATAGTGGCCTTGAATAGGCACTATCCCACATGACTAAGGGTATTTTCATCATCATCATCATCACCATGGATGGAATCAATTGTCTCTAGGCTGGGAGGTAAATATTGACAATTATAATCCCATCAGTTCCTCCTGATAAAAGATGAACCTCTTCTATTCAGGGTTTGTTCAGAAAACACAATCGAAAAGTCTCAAAAAGTAACTAGTCTTGGGATGAGATGGTTGAAACGTATGAAAAAGGAAATCAAACCTCGTAGGTGGTGTAAGTTGAAAAGGCCCAACATGGGCATGGGTTTGTGAAATAACCCTGATGAAATCCATGAAGAATCATACAATTGTGTTGAGAGTAGTGGGAAAATCACCATTTACTGATATACCTTTATGAATTTCATCACCATTAACACAAAAAAAATTCAGATCATTATGAAAATTTATAGGGGAATAATACTAAAAATATAACCCAAGAGGAATGTGATTTGGATGCACCAACTAATTCTACATGTACCTGGAACCATAGGAGAATAAAAAACCCAGAACCTCTAAATATTGAATTGACACCTCTATGATAGAAAACTACCAAGGATAAATGTAAAGAAGTGTTATTATCCCCCTCATCCCCTAGAAGAGCCGAAATTTCATTCATAGAGGAATTATTGGCATAATATGAGAATGTGATACAAAATCTTAGAGAACTCAATGAGGAACTACTTAGGGGAATCATTCGCAATGGAAATAATCTTTAGGAAGAGATGAATATCCCTCCTCCCATACACTAAGAAAGAGGTGATCTACCTAATAGAGTGAAAAATGAGTGTCAGGACAACTATGGATTTAGGAAACCTATCTACATAAATTAGGAAGTAAAAGATGATCATGAATTCCCTATATTAGAGTTATTTCCTCTCCCACGCAATAGAGATTATTTCGAATTAGTATGAATCAAGAATCCATGGGTGATTAAATTGGGGCCACCTCAAAAATCCCCACCCACTCCCTATAGATGGGAGGAAACTCAGAGAATTGTACCTCTAGAACTTCTCAATGCCATTGAGTCACTGGATTCTTGGATGGAATACATGGAAGGGAAACATGCACTACTGCATCCTGAGAAGAAGTGATATCTTGAATCAGAGGATGATAATTTTCCCACATATAATTCCAGAAATCCTATCTTCTCCACATTTGATGGTGCATGATACCCTGAATAGAATCTCATGCACTTCATGTCGCCATCAAGCCCAATGATAGTCCCTTAATATCATTAAGAGGTGACCAAATCTGATAGGTTCAACCTTTGTTTGGTTTAGTAGTCTTCTATCTAGATCCATTATAGGATTGGATGACCATTTTATTGAATTATTTTAGCAGTTCATCTCCATACTAAGGAAAATAGAAATTTTTAACTTGAATAACTATATACAATGTGAAAATTATAGGATTTATGATTTCATAACTAGATGGAAAGGTTTAACCAATTCACTCATCATCCATATCTTGTAGGAAAAATTAGTGGAACTCTTTGTTGAAAATATCTTGGATGAGTTGAAGAAACCTCTAATCCTGATAAAATTTCTTTGATTATTATGTTAGTTTTCATATATGGTACATTGTTTGGGTGATTCCATTCAGTAGAACTAAGATAAGTCTTGACTCATTCCCTCAACATAGTGGAAAACACTTAGCAAGGTAGAGATTGCCTCTATTACCCTAAAACCTGTAACATTTCCCATCAAAGCACCTAGGAAGGTCCCAAACCACCCTAAACCTCCTATCAAGCTACATCAACAATAAAATCTCCCCTATCTTGAAGAAAAAAGAGACTAGGGACACCTGAGATTTGAGGAACATATGAATAAAGTGTACCCCTTCTAGAACAAACAAGTCCCTAGTTATTTTATTGAAGCTATGTATAATTACCTGCTCAAGAAACCAATTCCCAAGAAACCCAATGAGGTCAACCTCACTGATATTATCGATACTTCTCTTTTCATATAAGGATGGGTCACAACATCAAAGATTGATGCATCTTTAAATACGTCCTTCAAATAATGGTTGATTATGGATATGTGATGTTGGAAAACTCCACAGCATAGGTGAGTTACATAGTATTTTTTCAATAAATAGAAGGGAATTATTGGAAAATTTTTTGTCCAGGCATGGAAAAGAGTTCAAAAGCTGGATGACTTGAAATATTTTTGGTCGAGATCATGCCACCCTGAGAGAAAAAAATTTCAAACCCATAATAACCCCAACCCTAGGGAGGTATCAACAATTTTTACTCCTAGAGGTGGTTTAAATCATTGTACATATTAATTAATATAAGTGGAAATGTCATATTCATATCTAACATAAGCTCTGACTCTTATAGATTTCTTTTATTAAACATATGAAGCATAAGACCCACCCCAGAAAAGAGAAAAATCACTCTATGAATAGATCATATTTGGTCTTGTGAATACAATACACATGGAATAACCCTTATTTTATGGTGAATATAACTTTGTGTATGAGTTCCCCAAACCTAATCGGGGAGCCATAGGCCATAGGAAAAGGAGTTGATGATACATCAGACAACGTGTGTATGGAGAGACCTAATATCTCAAACACACTCTCATAGAGGATATGTATATGAAACTAAGAATCATGGGTAATAACTGTATTGATCCCAATAGATAATTGGAGGATCCATAGAACCCCACAATGGTCGTCTATACCCATTTTTCCTATATGACCACATGGAGGGGGTGAAATTGTAAGATTATCCCAGAAAAATAGGAGTATCGACGCAACCTACGCCACTGGTAAAAGATTCTCCCTTGAAAATTTCACAAGAAACAATCCTATATTCATGAAATTACCTAGATCTTGAAATGCATAATAAGGAGAAAACTCACCTTGGTAAACATAGACCTATAAACCAAAGGTAAAAAATTATGAAACATTTCATGGTTGTCCTAGCCAAGATCTTTGTCCTAGATGTGATCCATATTTCAAAAGAACTTAGTGATGTACTTTTTGAAGCCCTAAATATCGCACAAGAGTTCTAGATGGACTTCAAAGAAGTTTATGTTTATTGAGTAGAGGCCATACCATCAGAATGCCATATCTCTATCTTGCACATAAGGATAAAAAAGAGGTCACCTAAGGACACACCAAACCGTAATAAGTTTTAGGAAGCCTCAATAACGTTCAAATATGAAGGGATATGATTAACTATGGTTTCATGATCAACCTAATCCCGATTTGAATACTTAAACATCTAGGATATAGATTATGGGACTTATCTCTTACAAAGATGACCATTCAAGGGTATGATAAAGATCAATAAATACCTCTTGAGAAGATCAAGCTAAAATCTCAATTTGGGTATCTCAAATATATCACTGAGTTCATGGTTACATGGAATGACAACAAATAAAATTTATTTCCCATAAGGCCTTGGATTCAAAATAATGTCACAGTACCTTCAACATTTTACTTGAGTTTGAAATACCGCATATATGGAAAGGCCAAAATTCGACATGTTGATAGTGCCCCCTTCAAGTATTTGGATGCCACATATGCCCAGGAATATTTCTAGAAAATAGAGGTAAAAAAACCAATGGTGGATGAAAATATATAGGTTTCAAACTCCAACATCTTGGGGAATACCCCTCATAATTCATGGAGTATGATCGACAATGATTATGTGCTACCCATAAATCTAGTTGAGGTAATAGACTCAATCCTAGAGATCAAATATCCTTCTATCCCCATAAATAGTGTAAAATAAAATCATCTTCAAAATATCTCTACAATTACTCTAGTATTAGGAGATAAAAAAGTCTCTTCCCCTAGCTTCTCTTATCCAGACAGTTACATAGATTCCATCAGATTTTTGACTTCTTTTGAAAATACCTTCCTATAATTATATGTGTAAGAAGAATCGGTTGACATCAGAAACCACCCTATTACATTTTAGGAGGTTTTATCCACCACCATTTATGGGATTGGGTAGGTAAAATTGGGAACAGAAAAAGACTTATAGCCTATATCAATTAGTTTCTCCATACCACTCAAGGAGAAAGAGAGGTACATTGAATTTCTAAAGAAACATAGACACATGTTTTCTTAGAATTATACATAAATTTCAGGACTGATTCCAAATATGGATATAGACTATCTTGGATTGACCAATGATCATTATGGTTTTAGGAGGGAATCTAGGAGGATGGACCCGTATAATTTTATTAATATAGAGGTGAAAGTTGAAAAATTCATTAAATAATATTTTGTTCTTAAAGTGTAATGCCCAAGATGGCTCGCTAACACCATACCTATCAAAAAGAAGAATTGCTAGATTAGGGTCTGAATCAATTTCAAATGCATTAATCAAAACTTCCCAAAGGATGATTTCTCATTTCTGATGGAAGAACTCTTGATCGATGAAACTACTGGATTCTAAGCCCTTACCTTCATAGATGGGTACTTGAGGTATAATCAAATAAATATGGAACCTAATGTTGAGTAAGAAACTTCATTTAGAGCACCCTAGGGGATCAATTTCTATCTGCTGATCCCTAGATTAAATAGATATAGTTCTACTTTACAACATGACATGCATCATGTCATTAAGCTCTTCTTATGATGAATAGCTAAATGTTATGTTAATGACTTGGTGATCAAATCTTGAAAATGGTGTGATCACTTCACTGATATTCAAGCAGTATTTGAGAATTTTTAGCAATATGGTTTGAGGATGAATCCAGTGAAATGTGATTTTGGGGTAACATTTGGGAGATTCATTAGATTTGTGATATGTTACCGTGGTATCACGGTCGACCCAGAAAGGAGTAGTGATATTCTAGAAATTTCTCCCCCTTGGAATCTCATAGATCTAAGGGTTATTCAAGGGAGAATAATTTACATTTGGTGTTTCATAACCAATCTAACCAAAAAATATATCCTGTTCACTAATATAATGAATAAGGGAGATGCCTACCACCCGAATAAGAACTGTTGAGAAGCATTTTAGATTGTCATGTAGTACCTGCTACAACCACTGCTCTTGATTCCACTAGTGGAGGTAAAACCACTCATATCATATGTGGATTCCATAGAATGATCAATTGCAACTCTTATCAAATAGAAAAATAAAGCTGGAAATGAGATCATTCTCTACTAAAAAATAAAAAGGATGGTAGGAACTGAGACCTACTATTATAATGTCCATAATAACTAACTCTCACTCATCTCTATAGTTCAAAAGCATAGGCATTACTCAAAAAACCATTAATTCCACATAGTCTCTCATATTAGTATGATCAAGTACATCCTTGACCATCCTATGTTGACTAGGAGTTTGGATTAATGGGTGATTATTCAAAAGCAATATAACATTTAGTTTGACTCACAATAGTGAGTAAAAGGGTAGACCCTGAATGATTTCTCCATGGAACATCCCTCCCTAGAATGTAAAAAAGTTGACATAAAACTTCTAGATGAGGAGTATTTCTATGCTCATTAAACTCCCCATACATGGATGATGAAAATTGATGGTGCCTCCTAAATCCCTATCAGTAAGATACTAGAGAACCCAAATATCAATCAGGTTGGCTTGGGCATTGTGTTTTTCTCTTTGGACAAAGAAAAATTTCCCTACACTTTATCACTATCCAAATAATTCATAGATAATGATACAGAAAACTAAGCCATCATCGCTAGTTTGGAAACAAACCTACAAGTAAAAATAGAATACCTGAATATCAAATGGGATTCCCAAATAGTTATAAAGAAAATCAATGGAGAATATGACATCAAAAATAAATAATTATACCATATCATTGGTTATTCCATAGAACTAATGGAAGAGATCCCTTTTGATCCCACATTACATCATGTCCCTCTATAATAGACTAATCATGCCGATGCGTTGGTAAATGCTCTCATAGTTCTGGCTGAACCACATTAGGAGGAAATGATCTAGCACATCAGATATCGAAGGACCATTTCATCAATTGTCATCTGTGACATGGAATAAATCAATCAGGTCAATAATTCCCTAGAGCATTATTAACTGACATCCAACCCTAGATGGATGGATCCAATAATTGACTATATTAAAAATGGGATCTCCAAATATACTGAGCCAGAAGGGAATAAATTATATGGTGTTTAGCGAACTTTATCCTAAGGGATGGTCCAAATTTGAAAAATTATATCTAAAAACTAGGTTTTTATGGAATTGTGATCTTATGCATAGAAAAAAGATAGATTATTTCTATGATGGAAGAAGTTGAAGAATCCTCTTGTGAAGCTCATTAGTTTGGGATTAGGCATCCTACAAAATCAGGACGCTAGGTTATTACTAGAAAACAATGATACCAAACTGTGTGGAATTCACCAATAAATTTCATGAATTAAAAATTCATTAAAAATACATCCACAAAACCTATGAACTTGTACATATAGTTAAATATTCCTGGTAGTTTTCCATATGTGGAATGTATATTGTGGGGCAATATCCCCCAACCAAAAATAACCAGTTTAAGTACACCCTTACTTCTTAAAAATTATTTTAAAAATGGGATGAGGTAATAAACCTAAATGAATTCATAATTAATAGTATCATCAAATTCATGATTTCCAATATCATCACTAGTTTTGGAGTCCCTCACACGATATTGATGGAAAATGGCACCAATGTTTATACTATTAAGTTGAAGAGAATATACCCAGAGTATAAAATTGAATCAAATCATTAATTACTCTATCATGCACTGGAAAATGGATAAAAATAGGACTTGAATAAGAATATATAAAATGCACTCAATAAGATGGTGAATAAAGACAAGAATTCTTGTTCGGACAATATCCTCTATGATTTATGGTCCTATCATACTACTATGAATAATTTTACAAAATAATCTTTATATTCATTGGTATATATAACCAAGGATGTGTTTCCCGTAGATGTATAGTTTCCATTACATTAAATAGATTTTTGCAGACAAATATTGTATAATGAGTAATAAAAAAGAAGTTGGATGGATTAGAGTGACTTGATGAGAAGAGGTTGCATAAATTGGATAAAATTAAAGTCCATTAGAATCAGTTCACATGATCATTTTATAAAAATGTTCAAACTATATTCCTTCCTTGATGGAGAAATGGTACTGGCCCTCAGAACCAAAATGATACTAGGTAATAAACATCCAAAGTTTGAACTCAAATGGAAAGGGACTTATATCATACCTAAATTCTATAACAATGGAGCTTACTAACTAGCTACAATGGATGGGGAGCATATCATAGCTGCACTAATGTGAGGTTTCATAAGAACACATTTTCATAGATTCCAATAAGAATCATTTTCATACTGTTCACATGATGTTAAACTACTAAAATTCATCATGGTTTGATGAGGTTAAACTAAAAAAAATCATCCTGGTTGCATGAAATTAAACTACACAAAATTTTCCCGGTCTCATGAAGTTAAACTACAAAAATTCATTATATTCTCATGATGTTAAATTGGAAACATTCATCATGGTTGCATGATGTTAAGATTTATAAGTTCATCATAGTTTTGTGATGTTAAACAAAAAAAATTCATCTTGACCACATGACATTAAATTTTATAGTACACATCCTATCTTCATGATGTTAAAATGTAAAAAATACAACCTAACCAAAGGATGCTAAACTCTATAGAAGATGTCCTCACCACATGAAATTAAAATGCATGGGAAGCGTCATATGGATGAAAATTCATCACACACAAGATTGATATGTGAAAAATTGAAATGAATTTCTCTCATCCCTATGTTTGTGTTAGATCCACAAAAGGAATATCCCATCCAAGAATTATGCGTGGATTGATTCCTACCATCACAGGATATGTAGTGATGCTTATATCTACAATCCTGGGCCCATCTAAAATATATTCATCCCAATCACAAGGAATAAAACTTTGTGATAATTACCAAGCCTTCCTTTTCCTCATCAGGTGACCCTAATCCTTACTTCATGTTGTTAAACTACATGGATAATGTCCTCACCACATGATAATAAACTGTACATTTTCCCAGAACTAGGTGTGGATTGATTCTTTCCATAAAAGGAGACATAGTGATTCCCAATAACTCTATTATTGGACCCAACCATAATATTACTCATCTTTCATGCAAAGTCATATTCATCCTCATCACATGACGTTAAAATTCATGGATGTTGTCCTCACCACATGACAATAAACTACAAATTTTTTCAAGAAATATATATGGATTGAATCTCATTATAAAGAGTTATTTAGGGACACCTATAACCTATATCTTTTCCTAGAAACTAAAAGATAAAAAATACCCTTGTATATTCTCTAAATTCCTCCATTTCTGGAAATGAACCTTTTCAATTCCTTGATCCTCACACCAAGTATAACTCACACAAACATATCAATTTTTGTAAGGTATTCCCCAAATGATCGATAAATATCAATTCATGATGGGGTTAAAATGGTCCTAAATTAAATACCATAAAAGTTACCCCATTGATCCATTGTTGTATGATGTTAAACTGCATGATTTCTACCCTTTTCATGACATGAAACTACACATTTTCACAAACCTTTCTCTAGAGGACCACTACCATTGGTGTTGGTATTAAAATACACCTCCATTCAAGAAATATGTGTGGATTGATTCCTATTATCAATGGAAATGTAGTAAAACCTATATCTATAGTCTTGGGACCAGTCACAATATTCTCATTTCATGTCAGGGAGCCTTCATCCTTACCGTATAATGTAAAACTTTATAGTTTCTGAATAACTATGTGTGGATTGATTACTATCATCACATGATATGTAGTGACTCTTAGATATCCAATCATGGGCCCAAATACAGTAATTAGTGTGAAAAAATCCCCCTCTACATATTGGGAAAAGCTATGTAGAGAGTTTCCCATTCAATAACTATGTGTGTCTTGATTTCTATCATTATGGGATATATAGTGATGCTTTGATCTCCAATCTTGGACCCGACTGTAATAATCAATGGGAAAATTTCCCTCTGTGTATGGTTCAGACCTACGTAGAGATTTTCTGGATCAATAACTAATTGTGTCTTGATTTCTAGCATTACATGATACATAGTGATGCTTGAATCTCTAATACCAGGTCCAGATACAACAATCAATGAGAAAAATGTACCCAAATATGGGTTGAACCGGTGTAGAGATTTTACCATTCATAAACTACATGTTTCTTGATTCCTATTATCATAGGATATACAGTGACACCCAAATTTTTGAATCTTGGGTCCATCTGTGAAAAAAAATGTTCCCCAACCCTATGTTTGGGTCAGACATTTGTGGGGAACTTCCATACAAGAACTACATAAGGCTTGACTATTATCATAACAGATACATATAAACACACATATCCCCAAACCTGGGTTCATCCGCAAACTAATAAAAGTAAAAATTCACCTCACCTGCACATTGGCTAGACCTATGCAGTGAACATACTTACCTCATGACATTAAACTGCATGGAAGACGTCCCGACCACATGAAATTAAAATTGAAAGAAAAATATATCCCTACTACATTATGTTAAAATATTCAGACCCCCACCCATCATCGTTCCATATCAAATGATCAAAAGGGAATTACCCCGTTGAACTATTATAGTGCTTTCGTAATATTTTTGTCCCCTCAGCCTATAAATCATAATTAATTCCTTGAGAACCTCAGGTTGCTGATAACCTTTCATGACCCTTGGAAAGAAAAATAAATCACTCTATTTGACCTTGATATCAATGTATAATATCTTTGTCCGACCAACCAGATACATCTTGGCCTTATAGGAATGGATTTCTAATCCTAATGAGATTAAAGTCACAAAGATAGAATTCAACACATTAGGGTGTTCTGGGCCATCCCCTATATGATTTTACCATATCATTACTCATGCTGTAGAACAACGATATTTGATTTACAACATTTTAATCTCCCACTCAGTAGTTTGATGGAGTACTATAGACCCTAGGTGTCTTAATTAGTATATTGTGCAACATTCCCCTCATACCATGTCCTTACCACATGGCATTAAACTATAAGGAAAATTGCTTTGTAAAATCTATTTGACCTTAAACTTTATCCTTTTATGTTCCAAATCAAAATATCCTAATACTGCTAGTAAAAGTGACATAATAATTTTAGGTTGAAACCCACAAAGGGAATCTTGTGAAAAAGTCTATTCTCCTCTTCCAAAAATCATAATTTATAGAGTTTAGGAAAAAGTTATAGTGTTAATGAATAAGGAATTAATCTAAATGGCCTACTTTGTGTCCATAGTAAAACTCATGACATGATCACTAGACCCCTTAGTCTGGAAAAAATTTAGATTAATGATTTGTCACATTTCCTCACTATGAAAATTCATTCACTAGGAAACATCACAATTTTTACAGTGCTCAAACCCTTCTTTAATGTTTTATTTTCCACAAATCACAATTCATGATTGGAGTACCTTGAGTCACCACTAACCATCCATGGAACTTATTAAAGGATATCCAACTTTAGGAGTCCCTTTGTTTGAATTTTCATGTATGTCTATGGATCCTGTATATGGGCTTTTGGCCATCAACCAGATGTGTCATTACCTTAGAAAAGTGATTTCTAATACTTTTGATCCCTGACATCACCATGGTGGAATGCAACACCTTTGGGTGATTTGGGTCATCCCCAATATAATTATCCCATATCATCCTCATGACCTGAGAACTTTGGATCATGATTTACAATCCCCATAACCAGACTAATCAAGTGGATTCAGAATTCTCAATGTCACCACCATGTTTTATACCCTTTCTCATAGAAGGAATGTGAAACTCCATTATTGAACCTTTTGATGGACCACACCCTATGAGTCCAAACCACAATGTATAGGGATCTAGCTTCCCAACCCAAAAGCTAAACTACCCTCAGGTAATAGAACTCTTCCTAGATTGTCCTTTCCTACCTTCCCAAATCCATAACCCAAACTATAGAGTCTTCATAAGTCTTTCACAGTGCTTTGACAATGTTGGGGACACCTATTCACGACCATGCTATTGATGGATAAGGGCTTTGACCTACCAACTATAGGCATCCCCTCCTTACAATAAAGGAACATCAATCCTTTTCTGCCCTGGTAACATTGTGGAAGAACTTGATACCTCCAGGTGTTATAGTTTGCCCCTGTCATATCTTCCCCATCACATATACCTCAATTCAAACTTTTGGTTTATGACTTACTCAACCAATATTTAAAATATCTAGGTAGATTCATCTTCCCTAAATTTTACCAGCCACCCATACCATTTCAATTTTTTTTTCATGGTGCATGGAAAAGAGTTGGGATATCTCTATTTTACCATGTTAGTGATGTATATGGGATTTGACCTAACAAATAGAGATGTATCCTCCTTTCAGGAAAGGTTCTCCAATCCACGTGAGCCCGAAAAACATCATTGAGTAACACATAACCTTAGGATGTTTTGGGTTATCCATGAATTATCTTTCCCATATTCTATATTTATCAATCTTGTCCAAGCAAAAGGACCCTAAACTATAGATGAATATGGTCTGAGCTTAATGTCCCTAAAATTAAATAAAATAAGGTCAAAGATAAAAGACATTTAACTGAAGAAATATAAAGTTTGTGCTAAAAGACCCTAAACTGTAGATATAGAGGGTCTGAGGTAAAAGACCTTAAAATATAACAATAAAAGGCTTGAGCTAAAAGGACCTAAACTAAAAAAATATAAGGTCTGTTCTAGAAGAACCTATACTAAAACACAATAATGGCCTAGTTTGAATACAAAAATAGACATGATGTTCACTGGGTTGAAAAAATGATAATGAAATCCTAGTCAAAAGTCAAGTCTCTTCTCATTGAATATACAATTTGTTTGATCCATGAAATATTGAGCACTAATTAATTGAAATGGCATAAAACTTTTGGGAAAAAATACATAAGGGGGTATATTGAGAAAAAATAAGAGTCCACACTACTAATTATTCCTCAATATGAAGAATAGGCAAAAATTAGGGAAATATAAAATACAAAGATAAGAACATTACAGGGAAAATCATTCTCCCATAGTAATAATCAAGCTATAATAACTAAGTCCACTACCTTTATAAAAGGATAGATCCTTCTCCCTCTTAGACATATATTCTACCCAAATCATCCTTTTGTGAATCAGGTGATCTCGAGAGAATTAGATAAGAGACATCAATGTGTAATATCATGTCAGTGGGAATTCATGAACATTCCTCAAGAAAAATCTATTATGATTTATGTATTCTAATCGAGGATGTTGGTTTTACTTAATATTATGAAAAGGATAGTAATCATTGATAAAATAAGTGACATTAGATCAATGAAGTGTCATGCACATCATGGATTAAAGAAAACTCTACAATGAAACAAATTGTTTAGGGAATTTATTCGTTGATAAGATTTAAAAAAAGGTGAATATTTACATTTATAAGCCTCTCTAAGGATTTCATCAAAACAAAAAAAACTTTATTTATTAGAATGTAGTAATATTTGATCATATAAATTTTCCAAGTCTATAAGAGTATAAAAAGCATCATCAATTGAGCACCAAAGTGCCACCCACCGCATTTCATCTTATTCTACCCAAGAAAGAAGAGTTTCAAAAAGAATAGACTAATTATTAACTATTTTAAGTAGTTTTTAATGAATATAATAATCATTAATGATTAAAATTTTAGTGATCTATGATCTTCTCATGTATCGCTATTTGTGCAGTCAAGGCATCCATTTGGGCTTGCAACTCAAATATTATCTGATGAATCTATTAAAATGTCTCCAACTTCCTTAATTTGTTTATCCATGGGAGTCCCATCCTCAAAATCATGTAATCACCTATTGGTAATAACCTAATTTTTACAATTTAGGATAATGTTTTTCATGATATAATATAATGACTAGCGGTCAAAGACACCAACCCTCAAATCATGAAAGAGACAACGAATACATTATTCTTGGTCTTAAAATGTTTCCAGGGGAGTCTGAGTGATAAATGTGTAAATCATCTACAAGATTATCTTACCCAATGTCAGATCCTCTACAACTACTGGGGTAGGTATGTTATAAGGGGGAAATTGGCTGAGATGAGGAAGAATTAAGGGAGGAATCCCTATATACTCATCTCTTAAAATATGCATAATCTATTTCTTGAATTTAATGAATAAATTTTTGAAAAAAGTGTCGCCCACTATTGGGATGGTTTTATCTTGGATGAGGAAGCTTCCTCAATGAATAAACTAAATCTTGAATTGGCTCCATGGTTTTTATAGAAAAGGGGGATGGTGAAGCACATTGTCTATCCACTTGATAGACCAGTGTGTTCAACACACCACCTGGGTAGGATTCCACCTATGTCTAGGATTAATCATAATATAGGAAGACAAGGGTGTCTATAGGTTGAAGGATGATCTCAATGTTTATATCATAATGTGCTAGTATAATCCATAATGGGAAGATAACCCTAGGATGATATTCTCCCCACATGCTAGCTAAGGGGATGGGAGAAACCCTTTAGATACAATTAAATTGGTGAGAAAATCAGTAAGGGGTATATAGATAAAGAACTAAATCATCCATCCTATCCATGGGAACCCTATACCAAAGATTGAACTTATATGGAAATTCGTCATGAGAGCAGCTGCCAATATCAATAATTGGCCACGTTGGTGCAAGATAAGAAGTGAAATTGACATGACCAGATTAGCTCAGCATGTAAGAAATATCATATGGACCTAATGACATTGCCTCAACCTTGTAAATGTTCAGTATCCAAAGAATAAATGAGGTGTTAGGGATCATAGTATGTTGTGGTATTTATAATAGAGAAAATTCCCTCCTGTTCAGCTGAACAAGAACTAGAGAATACTAGAAATACTATAGGCTGAAATTCATTCTTGGATATGGGCCAAAAGTTAGTAGAGGAATGAAAGAGTTGGTATGACTTGATTAAGAGACCTCCACTCTACCATTCGAGCTTCCACTACTAGTTTTCAAACTCAGATCAACAAGCAAACATCCCCAGTTAGAAAAACCCACCTTTTCAGGAACATATCCATGAAACCTACTAAGCTAAGTTTTAGGAATATCTTTGGTCTCACCTGGTATCAGTAGGCATTATAGTTCCCGGTCTCTAGGATTTCCCAATTTGAGTAGACACTATCAAAAACCTCTTGTAAAGGGAAACAATGATGGTGTATAATGGTCAGTTAAGCTCTTCTCTGACAGAAAAATGTTAATAAAATATTTAAAATACATGAGTGAGTGCATATTTAGATCATTTCTTAAAATTTATTTCAAAATGTTGAGCATGTCCATTTCCAAAATAGAATTTTTTTGGGGTTACCCCATATGCCCAAAGTAGAAATAAACTTGTCATACATCTCCCCTTGGGGGGATATCCTGCCTAATCGGTAGATATCCCAAAGGATGATTTCTGATTCTCTCTTGGGATAAATAGAATGAATTGGTACCAAAGAACCAATGGATAAACAATTCTCTAAGAATATATGAATAATAATAAATTTGGAAATGAGAAACCCATATGGCCTTGTAAATATGGATAAAATGATGATGGTGAAAAAATTTAAAACACCTCCTTATAACCTAGAATGGGCACACTCATTCATTAGAAAAATTTACACTTGGTCCTAGGTCCCATTTCAAGATCTGAACACTACTAAAATTGTTCGAGGAAGAGACAAATATGATTTTACAGATTTGAGCAGTGGGTTGGTGGGAGAAATTGTAGCTGTATGGATCTAGAGGGGAGTTCTATAGTGTATAAGACAACCCCTGGGACCATGCTACGAATAGTAGGATATCATTAGAAATAATCAACTAAATAAATTCTAGGTAAGATGGAAACCAAAAAGATAAAAGACTATAGTTAAGATATAGAATAAAAACATTATTCCACATCAAAAATCCATACAGGGGAAGTAGGTGGGATAAAGGAAATATTATAAGTTCATATGAGAGAAGCCTCTAAAAAACCTCATTGTCATAATGTACATGATATCAAGGGTTAGCATTACAATTATAAAAAATTATAGCCCTCCAGATGGCTATGTTGGAAGCTTACTAAGAGATGGAATCCATCTATATATCGTCAGAAAATATATATTAGGCAATCATGAAATCCAATTAAAAGAGATGCATGATCCCGACAACATCATGTGAATTGCATAAACATTGAAGTGATTTATGACTGCATGACCTAATATAGGTCACAAAAACCACATAATCCATGGAGATCTCATGGACCACTTGACCCATGGAACATCTCGAGACTGCACAACCATTCAAAATACTTGTGATCGCATGACCCTAACATGGTCACGTGAACCACATAATGATCAAGAGATCATGTAACAACCCAATCTATTGAACAATATTTGTTTCATAATTTTGTGTATTATTTTGTTTTATACTCAAGCAAACTATATCCTTTAATTAATGAAGTGAGTATAATTAAAATAACACTACTGGATTTTGACTATTATATGAACACTGGTCAATATGTCTATTTGAAACTAAATTCTTAATGTTATGATTATTATTTATAAATACAAGTTATCATGGTTGATTAATATAGAAAGAAGAGTCGATTGCCTTATCCAGTAGACTCGGGCCATGCGAATCCCATCTGTCAGAGCATGGGAAAGAGGTTTCATCACTTGGATTTGCTCTGGACGAAGGCCAAGATGAACTCCCACATGTGAATCTTGAACGTAATTGCCTACGGGAGAATTTCAAGCAGCTAGAAATCACCACTCGGGAAATGTTGTCGAGCAGCCCCAAGATTCTATAACCATAGCACATATTACACTTATGTACTATGCAGTTGTTATAAGGGGCTATGTAATGAGACCTTAGTTACATCGTGTAATCCTTTTGTATAAATAAAATTATTATTTCTTATTATGTTAAATTTGTGGATTTCAGATAGCTGAATTAATGTAGGATGAAGTTTCATATTATTGATGAATTTGGAAAAAATGGCATTTTAAAATATTTTTTTATACTTAAATAATTATTATTGTAAAATACTTTTCAAAAAATGGTCTTATACAATTATGACCAGTAAGAAATTTAAATTCTAATAAGATCAACTTAATTTTTATTGAATAGTAAAGTATGAATAGTAGTATTATGCTTATGAATAGTAATGTGACCAACAGAATAGTAACCTCACTTAAAAAAGTATAAATATAATTGAGGCATCTATAATGGTGAGGTGATATAATAGCATAAGTAAATAACTATTTCAGAAATTATTAGTTATGTCTTTGTATTTATTCAGGTAAATAGTGTTTTTACGTAAAAATTAAATATCTCAAAATTAGAAAATTATTTTTCTAAAATGGAGTTCATTTTTGAACTCAGAACATCGATATTTGGTTAGGGTGAATTTATGAGATTTTTATAAAATATTTTGTTTTTTGATGAATAGTAAAAGAACAGTTTTGTGTTTCGGTGTGATTAATGACATCATTAATGATGTAATAATGATTTAATAATTCTGGCCTACTTTTGAATAGTAATATATTTTATGGGGTTTTTTAGGTGGCCAATACCATTTGAAAGCCCATGGTTTCGCAAATACCACCGATGAGGTGTCCTTTGGAAATTAATTAAGTATTTCCTCACTTTTGCTAAAAAACCAAGCCATTGCCTCATTAATTTCATTCAAAAATACCCATAGTGAATTTATAGTCCATTTAACTCCTTAGGAGTCCTCCCAAGGTTCCCTCAATCCCCCCCAAGGTCCTAAACTTTGATCTTTCAAAGTCACTTTTCAAGGCAAGGGAACCTTTCACCCTCCTCTTTTAACTCATGACTTCCTTTATGTTATGTATTCTAGTTTACATTTCATTATATGGGGGTATGTTATTCCATATAATTATTCTTATCCATTTTATGTCCAAATGAAGAGAGGCCATTTCTTCTCTCATCAACTGATTTTCTGGATTTTTAAGTGACGCCGTTTGGCTGCAAAATTTTTTGTAAAAGAAATCGCATTTTCTCTTTTCTTTAAAGTTTCCTTTTAATGTGGTATGTAATTCAAATATCCACACCATGAACTTATTTCTATTTTATTCTGTCCCTATACTGTAAAATTATTTATTTTTGTAAGGGAGACCCTTGTCCCCTCCCTTTTTATTATTGTCTAAAACCACATTATATAACCATTATGCTGCAGATATTTCAGCTACAAATTTCTCTCTCTTTCTCTCAAGAAATTCTCTTTTCTTATTTTAGTTAATACCCAGAACTATTTCATTTCTAGGGGTGTTTTTAAAGACCATAAAATGATATTCTTGATTCTTTAATTGATATACACAAAACCCTTATTTCATTTCCATGGGTTATAAATGACATAATGATATTGTTTTAAACACTTTTTAAAACATCATGATTTTGATATGAAACACAATTATTTTATTCTCTTTAGGTTATTTATGAAATTTATGATTATTATCTATGTGTATCACATGAAAATAAAGACATATTGAGGGTGCACCCCGATAGAGCTCTAATGCATTGGTTAAATAATTTAATCACTAGAGATGAAAAGTTTTACGATACCTTATTGAACAACCTTGGTAATTTTTATAACACATTAGGGATGAACCTTGGTGATATATTTATGAATGTCTAAATTAAATGTCATAACCACATATTCATGTTATGTTTCAAGTTATTTTCATTATGATATTTTTTTACTTCCATTTCTCAAATGTTTTTCATCAAGTTCTTATTGATATCACAAGTAAACTGATTCCCTTTCTTTCCTTACTGGGACTTCTGCTCACCCTTTTCTTTGATGTATGTCTCCAGGTTATGATATGCAGTAGTTTAACATAGGATGAAATATTAAAGAGTATTTTAAAGGGAATTTAAAACTGTTTTTTATGTTTTCATGTATTTTGTTCTTGATTTCGAAGACACTAGACTTTAAAGGTCCTCTGTTTGTAAATTGTAATGAAAAGTTATGTAATAAAAAGCTGAGATGCCATAGTTGGTATCAAAGGATTTTTTAGTTATTTAAGAAAATTTGGCTATGAAAACATTAGGAATAACCCTATAAAATTTTTTAAATATAGTAAAACTTCTTGGTATTTTGGTGAAATATTATATAATTTGTTTCTAAACAAATAAATCCTTGTCTAGATATGAACAAGTGGATGTGGCTCTGGAACAGATGTACCTAGGAGTGAAAAATAAGACAAGGAGTTTTGGTCTTGACCTGGGGTATCTTGGTACATGATAATGGGCCTTGCTGCAATCCTAGTTTGACACTCTTGGGGGATATGTTTGGTAAATCACAAGCTTTTTCTGAATCATTATGAAGGATTTATAGAGAAATGTAATTGTTTAAGCATGAAGTTTTAAGACAGAAAATCCTTTATATTTAATAGATTATTAAATGAAATAATATTCTCAAAAAGGTTTTATTATTTTAGAAAATGGAGGGAAATAGGAGGAACCGTGAAAATGGTGACCGAAATGGACCATGCCCTAACAACCCTCTGATGGAAGCCGAAATTGATGCTTTCATGAGAATGATGAACCAAATGAATGAATTTATGGGAAATAACTAGAATCAAGATGAAGAGACCGATCTCACCAGAAAGGTAACAACATTCTATTGAGTCCTTTATGCATCAACGACCACCAACTTTTAGTGGATCTACAAACCCATTGATTGCTAAATAGTGGATCTCTACCACCGAGAAGATATTTTTTGTGATCCTCTGTTTGGAACAAGAGAAGGTCACCCTAGCAGTTTACCTCTTTGAGGGAGAAGCTGATCAGTGGTGGGAGATGACAAAAAATAGTAGTCCAAGAGTGGAGGTTGAAGATATGGAGTGGGAAGAGTTCATATGGCTCTTTTTCAGTAAGTATTTCCCTCGTTCTATGAGAACAAGAATGGAGAAGGAGTTTCATGAGCTAAAGCAGAACGAGAATGAATCTGTGGGAAGCTACAAGATAAACTTCACAATGATTTCACTTTACACCACTATCTTTTTCATGGATCCAAATGGTAAGGTTTATAGATTCTTTGGTAGACTAAGACCTCATATGTAGAAGAATCTAGCCAATCGATACTATGATAGCTGTGAGGAGATCCTGCAGAGTGCGATGAAAGTTGAACTAGTGTTTGGTGAGACACAATGGTCTCAAAAATCCAATGATAAGAAAAGATCAATGGATCCAATATTAGGGTGGAATTTTGATCAGGGAATAGGAGGGAAGCATGTGAAATGTGCAATGTGTAATAAATGTGGGAAGAAGCATTTTTGGAATTTCCTACTCGGGAGCGGGAAGTGCTACGTATGTAGAAAATATGGACATATAACACAAAACTGTCATGGTCAGGTGAAGCCTCAACTCCCAAACACCAATAAGAAGGGAAGATGGTGCATTCCCTACTAGATGTCCAATTCAATAAGTGTGGAAAACATGGGCACTTTTCCAATCAGTGTCCAAATACGAGGGCAGTGGAGGGGAATTTCCATCAGCCTCATCATCGACCAAGGGAACATGGTCGTACTTTTGGAATCACTACGACTAAATTTGAAGCACCAAATGATGTGGTGGCAGGTACTCTTGTTGTCCTCTCAAATATAGTAAGTACTTTGTTTGATTCTGGATATACACATTCCTTTATTTCCTCTGAGTTTTCAAAAAATTTAGAATCAAACCTTGAATTGCTAAAATTAGAGTTATCAGTCAAGACTCCAGGTATGATTATCCAAGCGTCGTTAGTGTTTAGAAACTCTAGTATTTACATCAGTGAGAACAATATTATCACAAATCTAGAAGTGATTCCCATGATGGAATTCTACATTATACTAGGGATGTACTGTCTCTCAAAGTATAATTCTAATACCAAATACAGAAGTAAGGAAATATCAGAAGTCTTGAATGGAAAACCTATGATTATCTTCTAAGGAGAGATAACTGATCCTGATATTTGTCTAGAATAACCTCCTATATCTATATTTATGGATGTTGACCAGTGAAGAAGAAGAATGAAGTGAGAGTTTAAGTATAGAAAATGTCCCCATCGTCCAGGAATACGTTGACATATTTCATGAGGATTTACCCAGACCTCACCTAGAAATAGAGGAAGTGTTATCCATTGAACTCATACCTGGATATCATTTGATATCAAATACCCTGTATAGGATGGAAAATGTGGAGTTGGAGGAATTAAAGAAGCAACTAAAAAATATTTTGGAGAAGGGGTTTATCCATCCAAGTGTGTATCCTAGGAGAGAACCTATTCTCTTTGTGAAGAAGAAGGATGGATAAATACGGCTATGCATTGATTATAGATAAATAAATGGGATCACAATGAAGATAAAATACCCTCTTCCATAAATTGATGACTTATTTGACCAACTTCATGGGGCTCAATTATTCTCTAAGATTGATCTTTGATATGGTTATCATCAATTGAGGGTGAAGAAAGAAGATATTACAAAAACTGACTTCCGATCAAGATATGGGCATTATGAGTTTGTTGTTATACCCTTCAGACTGAAAAATTCACCTACTATTTTTATAGATTTGATGAATATAGTCTTTAAGTACTACATTGATAACTTTGTGGTAGTTTTTATTTATGATATTATGATATATTACAAAAGTTGTTAGGAGCATGGAGATCATTTAAGGGTTATTTTTCAAACTATGTGGAAGGAGAGACTCTTTAGAGAGTTCTAAAAATGTGAATTCTGGTTACAATAAGTTAATTTCTTTGGGCACATAGTTTCCAATGAAGGAATCACAGTTGAACCTGCAAAGACAAAAGTTGTAGAGGAGTGGCCTCAGCCTATAACAATAACTGAGATTCATAATTTCCTTGGATTTGTGGGATATTATAGGAGGTTTGTGAAAAATTTTTCATGACTTTATAATCCATTAACCAAGTTAACTCGAAAAGGTGTCAAGTTCATCTAGAAAAATGATTTTGAGGAAGGTTTCCAAGAGCTAAAAATGAGATTCGTTATTTCACCCATGTTAAATCTGCCCTCAAGTGGAGAAGGATTCGTTATTTTTAGTGATGAATCTCTGAAAGGGATTGGGTGCATCCTCATGAAAAATGAAAAAGTCATTGCTTATGCATCATGATAGTTGAAGACTCATGATCATAACTATCCTATGAATGATTTGGAGATGGCTGTAGTCGTTTTTTCTCTAAAGATATGAAGGAACTATCTTTATGGGGAGAAATGTGATATATAAACAGACCAAAAAAAGTTCGAAGTATACTTTCACACAAAAGTAATTGAACCCAAGACAAAGGATATGGTTGGATATTCTTAAATACTATGATTTCTCAATTCATTATCATCCTATAAGAGCAAAAAAAGTCACTGATGCATTAATCAGGAAAGACCCAGTTGTTCTATCCATGATGAGGATTCAAAGAGATCCTTTGATCAATGAACTAGTAAAGCTGGACATGGGAATTATAAGGGAAGGGACATCATAAACCCTAACACAAATGATTTCTCAACCATAATTACAAGATAATATATAGAAATCTCAGAAAGAAGATTCTTTTTATAGAAGAAGTTTGTGGATGTGAAGGATGGAATGTTTCCTGAGATCAATATTGATCAAGAAGGTGTACTGAAATTTCATACAATACTACATGTTAAATCTATTACAGAAATAAAGAAGGAGATGATGGATGTAGTGCATAGCTCTACTTTCTCTATACATCCTAGAAAGACAAAAATATATAGGGACCTTTGTGATCATTATTGGTGGGATAATATGAAAAGAGATATTTCTAACCACACTTCAAGGTGCCTGGTAATTCATCAAGTGAAGGAAGAGTGAAAAATTACTAAAGGGATATTACAACCACTACCCATACCTGCATGGAAGTGGGAAAATACCACTATGGACTTAATCATTGGTCTCCTGAGAACTTCCAAAGGAAACAATGTGATATGGGTTATTATGGAATGTCTCACCAAGACTGCCCATTTTATCTCTATTTGGGAAGATTTCTCTCTTGATAAACTTTCCATGATTTACGTGAAGAAAGTGATAAGGATGCATGGAGTTCCACTTTATATCATATCTAATCGTGATCCAAGGTTCCGATGAAAATTTCGGATAAGTCTTCAACATGACCTGAGCACTGAATTAAATTTTAGTACGACCTATCACCACCAAATTAACAGCCAATCTGAAAGGACTATTCAAACACTTGAGGATATGTTGAGAACTTTCTCAATGGAATTTAAAGGTGAATGGGATCAACATCTCTATTTAGTTGAGTTATCTTACAAAAACAACTTCCACTCGAGCATTCAAATGGAACCCTATGAGGCTCTATATGAGAAGAGATGTAGAACTCATACTTGTTGGGATGAAGCTGGTGAGAGAAAACTTATTGGGCCTGATCTTGTGCAAGAGACGACAGAAAAAGTCCATTCCATCCAGCAACACATTAAGGATGCTCATAGTTGGCAAAAGAGATATGACGATAAACATCGAAGGGACTTGGACTTTGATTTTGGTGAAAAACTCATTCTTTGAATTTCACCTTGGAAGTGAGTCATGAGGTTTGGGAATAAAGGGAATCTCAACCCTAGGTACATTAGACCTTGTGAAATCCTTGATCTCATAGGAGTAGTGTCATATCAGCTAGCACTTACTCCAAATCTAGCACAAGTTCATGATGACGTCCATGTATCCCTCTTGAGGAAGTACATACCTGACCCTTCACATATACTAAATCTAGAGGTAGTAAAACTAGAACATGACCTCTCTTATGAGGAGCAGCCAGTAGAGATCTTGGATAATAGATACAAGGTTCTACGCAACAAGACTACCCACCTCGTTAAGGTGTTGTGGAGGAACCACAAATATGAAGAAGCCACGTGGGAACCATAGGACTCTATGAGGCAGAAGTACCCACACCTTTTCTCTTTTTATGGTAAGAGTTAAAATTTTGAGGATAAAGTTTCGTAAGGTAGGAAGAATGTTAAGACCCAAAATTCTAAATAATATTTTTTTCATAATTTTGTGTATTATTTTATTTTATACTCAATAAAACTATATCCTTTAATTAATGAAGTGAATATAATTAAAATAATACCACTGGGTTTTGACTATTATATGACTGTTGGTCAATAAGACCGTTGGAAACTAATTTCTTAATGTTATGATTACTGTTTATAAATATGAGTGATGATGGTTAATTAATACAAAAAAGAATAGTAGATAGACTCATCCATTAGACTTAGGCCATAAGAAGCCTATCTGCTAGAGCTTGGGAAGGAGGTTGTATCATTGGGCTTTGCTTTGGACCAATTCCAAGCCGAACTCCAACATGTGAAGCTTGAACAGAATCTCCTACGGGAGAAGTTCCAGCAGATAGAAATCACCACACGGGAAATGTTGTCTGAGATATCCTAAGATTCTATCACCATAGTACATCTTACAATTAAGTCCTATTATTGTGTTATAAGGGGCTATGTAATGAGACCTTAGTTATGTTGTGTAATCCTTTTGTATAAATAAAAGTGTTATTTATTATTATGTTAAATTTGTGGATTTCAACTATCTAGATAAATGTAGAATGAAGTTTTATATTATTTATGAATTTTGGAAAAAGGGTATTTTAAAATATTTTTTGTATACTTTAAATAATTAATAATATAAATCAATTTTCAAAAAATGGTCTTCTACAGTTGTGACTAGTGATAAATTTAGAGTCTCACAAGATCTACTTAATTCTTAGTGAATAGTAAAGTATGAAGTGTAATATTACCCTTATGAATAGTAATGAAACCAATGGAATACTAACTTCACTTAAGAGTGTATAAATATAATTTAGGCATCTTGAATGGTGAAGTGATATAATAGCATAAGTAAATAACTGTTTCGGAAATTATTAGTCATGTATTAGTATTTATTTGGGTAAATTATGTTTTTATATAAAACTTAAATATCCAATAATTATAAAATTATTTTCATAAAACGGAGTTCATTTTTGAATTCATAACATTAATATTAGGTTTGGGTGAATTTATGATATTTTTATAAAATGTTTTGTTTTCTTGGTGAATAATAAAAATACAGTTTTGAGTTTTGGTGTGATTAATGACATCATTAAGGATGTAATAATGATGTATTAATTCTGGTAGACTTTTTAATTCTAAGATATGTTATGTGGTGCACCAAGTGGCCAATACCATGGGAAAATACCACGGTAAACCCCATGGTTTTAAAAATACCACCGATGGGGTGTCCTTTGGAAATTAATTAAATATCCCCCAATTTTTATATAAATACCAAGACATTACCTCATTCCTTTCATTCATAAATCCTCCTCAATAAATCTATGGCCTTTTTAACTCCCAAGGAGTCCTAAAAAGGTTTCCACAAGCCCCCCAAGGTGCCAACCTTCAATCATCTGAAGTCACTCTTCAAGGTAAGGGAACCTTTCACCCTCCTCTTTTAAGTCATGACTTCTTTTATGTTATGAATTTTAGTTTCCATTTAATTATGTTGAGTTATGTTCTTCAATATCATTATTTCTATCCATTATTTTTCCAAATGATGAGAGACTATTTCCGCTCTCATCAACGGATTTTTTGGATTTTTAAGTGACGTCGTTAGGATGCCAAATATTTCGTAAAAGAAATCACATTTTCTCTTTTCTTTCAAGTTTCCTTTTCATGTGTTATGTAATTAAAATATCCACACAATTATCTTATTTATATTTTATTCTATTCCTCTACTATAAAATTATTCATTTATGTAAGAGAGACTATTTACCCCTCTCTTTTTATTGTTTTCTAAAACCACATTATATAGTCGTTATGCTGCAGAAATTTCGTCTCAAAATTTCTCTCTCTTTCTCTCAAGAAATTCTATTATATTTATTTTTTGAATACCCATAACTATTTAGTTTCTAGGGGTGTTCATAAATACATTAAAATGATATATTTGATTCTGGAATTGACATACAAAAAACTCTTATTTTCTTTCCATGCGTTATAAACGACATAATGATATTGTTTTTAAATTCTTTTTAAAACGTCCTGATTTTGATATGAAACCCATTTATTTTATTCTATTTGGGTTACTTATGAAATTTAAGATTATTATATATTTGGATCACATGAATAGAAATAAATATTAAGGGTGTTCCCTGATAGCACTCCAATGAATTGGGTAAATAATTTAATCTATAATGATAAAACGTTTCACGATACCATGGTAAATAACCTTGGTAATTTTAATGACACCTTAGGGATGAACCTTGGTGATATGTTCATGAATGTCTAAATTAAATTTTACTGCTAAAAATTCAAGTTATGGTTCAAGTTATTTTCATTATGATATTCCTCTACTTCCATTGCTCATATGTTTTTCATCAAGTTCTTATTGATATCACAAGTAAACTGATTCCCTTGCTTTCTTTATTGGGCCTTATGATCACCATTTTCATTGATTTATGTATCTAGGTTATGAGATGCAGTAGTTGTATATAATATGAACATTAAAGAGTCATTTGAAGGGTATTTAAAATATTTTTTTAAGTATTCATGTATTTTTGTTTCGGATTTCCAAGACACTAGACTTTAAAGGTCCTATATTTGTAAAATGTAATAAAAAGTTATGTAATAAAAAGGAGGGATGCCATAGATCATATGAAAAAATTAGTGGATCATGAAAAACCACAAATTAATCCATATGAACAAGGACCCAATTCAATATACCAAAAATTACAATGAATAGATTTTTAATTAATTCAAATAAGTATTGAGGAAATGAAGATCTTATGATCATATATCACAAAATAGTTCTCATGAAAAATTCTTGTAGACAAGCCTTGTGATTTATTCCCACAAGTGTATATTTCAAACAGGATATTATAATGAGGTCTTTTTAAGGGGTCACATTATGGAAGAAATCAAAAGAGACATATATATTCAAAGTCATTGGTGAATGAGACACTTCTTCACCCATATTTATAGGGAACTCCAGAGAATTCCAACGGTCACCTGGAAGACAAAAAGTCAACCAAGACACTAATTAGTGGAATCCCCAAAGACTCATGTGGGCATTTAATTTCCACCAAAAAAAGATCGTGTCCCTGTAGAAATCACTCTTGAGGTGGGGGGGGGGTATTTTTTGACTCCCACCAAATGATCATCGATAAATATATAAGGGAAGAAATACCCAAATCATGGGTATTATTTTCTATGAAAAATAAAGAGAAAGTGACCAACTTACTTAGATCACTTAAAACTTAAAAGTAAATGTGATCCCATGAAAATAAGAAGGTGAAGAGATTAGACCATTTGAAACACATGATCTATTTTTGATCCTAAAAATCCCATTTGATAATCCTACCTGTTCATGTAAAGGTACCAAGACAATTGTTGATGATCATACGAAGGATTCCAGACAAACTCTTTTAATCACATGACTTGTCAAACAATAGGTACTAGAAAATCATCCAAAACCCATTTGAAAATAAAGGATAAAATTATGAAAAATGTGGATACCTTATATGGGTTTTGATCTCCACGTGATGTAATCATACAATCCTCAAGACATCCTGAAGTACCTTGTGACATTTCCACCTTGTTGTGAAAGAGCCTGTTGACATGTCATGTTCATCTTGCAAAGGGTCATAGCCATGTTCATTGAATTGTGAGCTTCCCATATGAATACATAATACAATTATAGGGGATATCCATGACAATTATAGTGCATTAACACATGATTTATTATTGGTCATGTGATGTATCACATGTAATGTGAGTGGTTTTCTTCAAAAACTAATCTCATGGACATGAGAGATCTTTTGTCCTTATAAAAAAAATAAGAAAATAAAAATGAGAAATGTGAAATATTATTGAAAGGTGGGATATATTGGAATTTTATAGAAAGGGTACATACACCATGGCGGACCACCATTTATCATGTGAGGATCCCTAAAAAATCCATTAAGATCTTTTAGGGGAACTTAGAAATGTCATTTTGATCTCATAGAGGTTTCCTTGAAAAGATGCCTTGGTCTAATTAATGAACCAATAAATGCCATGTTTGATCACATGAGAGGCTTTCCAAAGGAATCATGATCTCACGAAGACCCCTAGATTTATCAAACATACCTTATAAAATCCCTTTAACATGTCAACATAGTTAAGATAAATCCATTTGATCAGCCAAGTGAAATCAACATGGTGATGATAGAATAATATAATTATCAATATCATCATATGGAAACATGGATAAACCATTATAGGATCATTAGAATCACATGATACCAGGATCCCCCAACTGACTCTAGATTATAAGTATAATACACACACTATGAAATGTGAAATATAACTTGGGAGATGAGGATTATACCCCCTTGCACAAAAAGAGAAGGTAGGTCAAACACATGTAGAGATGACGATGAGATCACAAGAGTGAAATTCTCAGAGTATAATGTCATGTGATCTTAAGGTATTAAACTAGGTAAAACTCTAGGAACAACCTAAGGGATCACTCAAAATGAATATCTACTTTACATGATCACTTTATAGAACAGAAGAAGGACTTCCAGATCATCATCCGGATTATACCAAGGGATTTCCACTTTTTTAATGGGTCAAAAAAAACCTAAATAATAAAAATACATGAAAAATCGTTGGTCACATATGAAATAAAGACTAAAAAGGGTGTAATAATTTTGAGCATATGAATA
Organism: Viscum album; assembly: GCA_963277665.1. NCBI lineage: Eukaryota > Viridiplantae > Streptophyta > Magnoliopsida > Santalales > Viscaceae > Viscum > Viscum album. The sequence goes on from OY728155.1 coordinate 1,742,378,235, forward strand.
TACTATCATGTGGGGGTATCACATAAATTTCATGATCTATCCAGATAATGTGATGACAATAGGTCATGTTACCCAAATCTTGTGAAGCCCTCCAAAAATGTCATCCATGTCTTATAAAGGTCTTTGGATGAATCAAGAGAGTCACAAAAAATAGTAGTACATGTCAAGTAAGTCATGCAGTAACATCAAGGAATGTATGTTATGATCATATGACACCATCCCATACATTTCATTTAGGTCTTGAAAATACCTACAAGAATATCTTTGAAGTCTTATGACATCCTTAAAACATATCTACTAGATCCTGTGACACCCTACAGACAATCCAGCTAGATCTCAAGATTTCCTCTAGACAAGTCACCCTGGCTCATGAAAAACCCTCCAAAAATGTCATCCTGGATCATGTGACAGTCCCCAGACACGCCATTTAGATTCCGTAGTGTCCTTTAGAAAAGTCAAATAGATCATGAGTTTGTCCTTGGTTATGTCCTCTAGGAAACCAGGACATGTCCAAACATCCTCACACATTTCTGGTTGACAAATCAAAAATAATAGGCAGACATCCAAAACAATTCAATCATATATCCCTAGGCATGATAACCTCTTTTAAGGGATATATTTGGGCATACCAATAACTAAAATATGATAAATATAATTCTTTCCATTCCTAGTATACATAGTATGCCTTCCTAAGGCCCGAACTCTAATAGGAATCCACCTCGGTGAAAGACCATCCATGTGTCCAACATTCCAACCATAAAGACCCAATATCTCCCAAGGGCTTATAATTTATGCTCATCCACCAATGGATTGAGAAAGAAACCAAGCTATGATTACTTTTACTCCTTACATACCCAAGATATTTAGGACTCCCACCTAAGTTGAGATCTCAAATAGGAATCCACCTTGATATATGCCCCTCCATGTTTCCAACATTCCAACTATCCAGACCCAATATCTCCCATTGAATTTTGATTCCTCCTCATAAATTGGAAGATTGAGAAGGGAAATGAACCATGATGAATTTGATTCCTTTTATAACCATGATATGAAAGATGAATTCTTACGGCTCAAGCTATATATCAAATATCTAATAGGGCCACTGTAGCGCATAACTCTCGTATCCATATGCTTTGAGACTAATTACTTTAATTCCCTTATTTCCCAAACCAAACATGGATCGTGTGTTATTAAGGATTTGATATGATCATATAATTATTATCATGAATCTTCTTCATCTAGGGAAACTTCAATGTGTATTCCCCATTCAAAGACATTATATGACTACCCCCCATATAAGGAAATCTACCTTCGGGAAAGTACTAAGGGTGAGATTGAACTACAATGACTCTAATTACATACATAACTTAGATACGTAGGATTACTTATTAAGTATTGACATCAACACTTAGTTCATATGTACCCGCATATATTTCCTTTCTGTATGATATCTAACTATATGGGTTTAATGCACTACGTGGGTTTTTATTCTTATTGCAATCAGGATACATATGATGCCACATAGAGGTTCAATCCCATCCTTGAGATTTTAATCAACTCCCAAGATATAAGTAAACATCATAGAAATTGGTTATATGGATTCAAAATATAACCACCTAACTATTGAAGGGAAACAAATGAATATCCTCAAATCCATATAGATGGAATGGTTAATATTTATCCCTTTACAGATGAAATGGTTTAACACATGACCATTTTATTAGGGTAACCGATACCATCTCATGATTAGGAATATATTAATGAACATTTCTTAAATATAAAATAGAGTCCTATAATAGGAAAAATATACCCCTAAAAGGGAGTGATGAGACAAAAATCTCATCCTCTCAATCAATGTGAGATTCTAAGTGCCATTAGGTATGAAAAAAAATCAATCACCTACCTTTGGAAAGTAGGTTCGTACTCAGTTATGGATGTGGGAACCATTGGGAGTTTCTATGAATGGAAAACATGCTAGACTAACATGATTAATTGTGCATCACATTCAAACCCCATCATAGTCAATCATCAAGCACCTCCCAACAACCCTCTTTCCCATGAAACACTTAGTTTAAGCCTAAGGTGTCATAGATTGAAAGGATAGTGTCTTGAATTATACAACCTATAAATTATTTTTCCTGATTATTTGGTTTACCACTTTAAATATTATTACTCACACTATGATTTTTTTAGTCAATGGATGGAACTGGAAGGAACTGTGTTAATGATAAATGTGATGGATAGTGAAATGTTTTTACTCCTGATTAAACAAATGTTATGGGATCAATAATTAAAAGTTTTATTACTATTCTTACTAAAATTTCTAAAGATAGGAATAATAATGAGCTTCCAAATGACAAAATGATGGAACTACATTTTTTTTAGTCCTTCTTGATGGAATGTAGACCTTTTTTTGTTGGCACGGTGATCCACTTGTTGCTAAGAAATGGATCAGTACCACTGAAAATGATATCTTCATTCGCTAGTGTTTAGAACATGAAAAAGTGAGTATAAAAATATATATTTTTAAAGGTGAATTAGATAAATGGTTGAATATTATCAATAATGTGTAACAACAAGATGAAATTGAATCCTTGGAGTGGGATGATTTTAAGAGATAATTTTTTCAAGAAGTACCTTTTTTATTCTTTATATGAAAATGTAGATATAATTTCTTAAGCTAATGAAGAAGGATAATGAGTTAATTTGTTCATATGAGTAAAATTTTATGATACTTTTGAGGTATGATTCGAGTATTATAATCCAATATGAAATTAATGTTTATTAACTCTTCATTGGATTAAAACCATGTTTCTAAAGTGAGTTACCCATAGGGTACATTAGTAGATATGAAGAAATCATGTAATGTGTTATCAAGGGGGAAATAAAGATTGGTGTTACCCTTAAATCTAATGGGTTTGATATTAAAATAAATATGGAATTCAAAGGAAATTATAAAATCCATAGGGAGATGAAAATGATATTTCCTTCAGTGTTTTAAAAACAAGGATCATAATCATTATGCCAACCATTTCAAAAAATTTAAGGTTATTAATGATGATCACTGTATGTAACCATTTAAGCCTATATGAAAAGGGAAATCTCATGTGATCATTACTACTAATGTGGATAATAATGTGGTTAAAGGTATAATTACCAACCCCTCTAGATCTGCTGATTTTTTTTAATTAATTATCAATATGTGGTATATTTTAATTTTTAATAATTTGTTAAGGGTATCAAAATTCCACCCAAATGATTATATTTTTAATTATTAGTGAAAAACACTAATGATGTGATGATCACATTTCAATTCTATGATTCTTCTTCAATTTATGTTTATGGGAATGTTCTTCCTTCAAATATTGTTATTATTCATATAGTTGAATTTTATATAATCTTAGACCTAGATTGGATTTATATTCATAAATACCACATCAATTTCCAAGGAACTGAAGTCACAATTGATATTTCAAACCAACCTATGATTTTCTATCAGTGTGATGATAAATATGAACTTTCAATGGAAATAAAATCCATTGTTTGGGTCTTAATTCCTATTCAAAAGGTGTGTTTATCTCAGAAGTTGGGGAGAAAATCAAAATTGGTGATATGGATATTTTGAAGGAGTTTGTTGATGTATTTCCATCATAGTTTCATAGTCTTCCACATATTAGAGATGTTGAGTTCCCAATAGAACTCATACCAAGGGTTACACCTATTTCAAAGACTCCCTATATAATTGACTTGAATAAGTTACAAGAATTGAATATATAACTATAGGAGAATATTTAAAATGGATTTATTCATCTAAATGCATCACCTTATTGTGAACATGTTCTTTTTTGTTGAGAATAAAGATGGACGAATGAAACTCTTCATTTTTTATTGATAAATTAACAAGAACACTATCAAGAAAAAGTATCCACTACCTTGTATTGATGAATTGTTTGATAAAAAACATGGAGTGTAGGTTCTAGGTTCAATGAAAGCGTCAGATGGGTCATTCCAACAATTTCATTTTTTCATGATCAATGATTAATATGAGATTTACACAATGATAAACATCATGATCAATAGAATTGAATCCAAGGATATAGAAAATGGTTAAACACTATAAACAATGTGCAGGATTGTCACATATTATTTATAATTTATTTGAGTGATTAAAAAAATTACATTTTGAGAAATTATTTATTTTTTGATGGATATGAAAATGAATATATGTCATACCATTTTTGAGTTGTAAGAATGAATAATGGATTCCCTCTAGTGGTGATCCACACCTATTCTATGAATATCTGAAGGTTACTATAGAGATCACCTGATATCACTTGTGTCGTTCTCCTTTGGTCTCCCTAAGAATAACATCAAAATGATTATCCTTGATCTATATAGACTCGAGAGTGGATGGTGTGGGAATATTTATCTCCATTATTGGGACCATTCTAGTATAGCTATCTCTTTAATTTTTGAGAGGATTCTCTATGGGTGTCGTTATGAAAAACACAAAATGAATTGGATAAAACAATGAAATAATATAATTGGGTTTATATACCACTAGGGTTAGGATAAATAATTTCAAAAATTAACTTTATTATTATTTAATCCCTACATAACCCCATGTCTATAATAATAATAGTAATAATATTTCTTGTCATGCTCTAAAATTGAGAATTAAAATTAAATATTATTTATTCAAATAATATTCAATATATATTATTTCTCTAAAGAAAATAAATGTTGGTCCACTATTACTCTACAATATTTATTGAGCCTTGAATAATGGATATTTATTTAGTAAAGAAATATAAATACATTATTCACCAATAAATAAATTATTGTTATATCAACTTAATAACACATAATTATTTATTAAATATTCCTCTCACTTAATATTATCTTGAATAACTGATGAAGGAATCTATGCAATCAATAAAGCATGAATAATTATTAAACCATGTGTGAGAATAATATTTATTCAACTTGTTAAGTAATAAATTATAATATATTATTTAACTGAGATTTTGGATACACTTAGTGTGTGACCCTCTAGGCCTCTTTCTTAGTGGCATTATGCGAAATAGCCTAAAGTCCATCGTTTGCATCAAACAACAGGACAAGGAACCCATATAGAAAGAATTTAATTCCACAATGGCATAATAACTCATATAGATTCTTACTATGTAATATAATCCCTTTATCTTGATATCTCTAATCAAGCTAGTTACAAGCTTGTGCCGTTATCCTATGTGATAGATGTTTATTTTTTTTAACTTTCTAGAAATCAGACTTTCAATTAGAATACCATGGACCTGGATTTATTTAGGCTATATCATTTTCATCAAATAAAACAAGATATAAACTTCCATTAAATAACAGATGGGATAAATCATTGCTCACATTATTCATTAATGAAATATTACACTCGACGCACCCAATGTATCCTACATCATTGCGAACAAATGTTATCATGGTTTTTATGAATACATCACAGTACATGAATTATAATAATAATTTATGATAATATTAAATTATAAGGATCAATACCCATGTCCATCTATAGGAACATCCAATGAAACATATAAATGTGGATTTATACTAGTGGTTCACATTCTCATAATATCCTACGTTGGATATTACTAAGGGTATACACAATGAGATGGAGCCTCAATGTCATATGATACTACACCCATGATATTATGTATCATTTATAACTATAAAATGACTTTAACTTTCTATAGAACATATATTTAAGAATATTTTTCATTATAATTCTTGGTTTTCATCATTACGGGGAACTTCTATGACCTTTTAGTGTGACAACTACTCTTTGGAAACAATTACATACTATGTTATGAAAAAGAATAATTATAATGTGATATAAAGTTTAATAATTTTAAAAAACAATGAATATAGTTTATTATAAAGTAAAAATATGTTGGTTATAGGGAACCAACTCCAATAGACTACACCTTACACTAGAGACAACTTCTAACAACCTTCAGTCTGATAGCTCTTACATGATACTCATGCTTCTAATGAGATAGGATTTTAGTCAAGGAGTCCCCCACATATTATTTTTTGGGAACTTTTCTTACTGAAAAACAAACCCTCTAAGAAAAAATCCATCAAGAGGTGATACTTCTGGATTGTTTTTTTTCTCATTGGTGTTACTTTTCCTCTTTTACAAGAGACACCATTGTAGTACCATGACAATAAAATATTCCATGGAATTTAATGAAAGGGGCCACATTTAGATCTTGGAAAAAGTTTCATATCCAAAGAGTTTCATTTCCTATATCAAAAGATTCTATATACTTGAACTCAACTATAGAATAAGTGATAAATTTATACTACAAACACTTTTAGCTCTTAGATCCCCCATTTAGATAGAAAACATAACATGACTACAAATTCACACAATTCCAATCTTTTTGAAAATTATAATATGTATTTCCCCTGATGACTATATCCTTGTACCCTCCCCACACTAGGAACATATCCTTAGTTCTTATAAGATATATCATGATAGCCTTAATATCCAACCAATGTTGTTCTCTTAGATCAACTTGACATCTTAAAACCATACTCAATTCATAAGAAACATCAACTCTAGTACATAACATGGAATAAATGATTCATCCTATCTCTAAATAATATCATATCTTACTCATTCACTATTTCTAATATTAATTATAAGGACACATTTTCTTAAAAAAATGTATATCATGTGACATTGGAACCGATACCCAATTGTATTTTTTATACAAAATCTATTTAGTATCTGGTAAATGTATGTAATTTGAATTATTCTAAGAATACTCTTTGATATATGATGAATAATATTGATCCCTAGAATATATGATTCTTCACTTAAGTCCTTCATAGAGAAATAATTGTTTAACTAGTCCTTAATAGACAATAAGAATGGTATGTCATTTATAAAAAGTAATATTTCACCAACATATACTACTTGGATAATGACCACATCCCCACCAAACCTCTGGTAAGCACATTGATCACATTCATTATTAATGAAATTAAATTATTTTATAGATTCATTGAGTCAAATGTTCCATGAATTAGATTGTTTCTTCAATCTATTAGTCGATCTTTGCAATTGGATTTTTTTACATCACATGCATTTACAAACCCTTCTAGTTGTGTCATGTAGACATCTTCTTAAAGGTTCCCATTATGGAATATTGTTTTGAAAAGCATATTCCAAAATTTAATATTCATCACAAGCTACCATATAAAGTAGAATTATGATGGATTTTAATATGGAATCTGGTGAAAATATTTCATCATAGTTAATTAATTGATTCTATTTAAACACTTTATCCACTAGCATTTCTTTTTTAGGTATAACTTCCATGTCCAATTTTCTCTTGAATTCCAATTTTCACCCAACAGGGTTTACGTTAACTAGCACATCAACTAGAATGAAAACATGGTTTTGATACATGGAATCCATTTCATAATTCATGGATTCTATTCATATTTAAAATTATTATCTCTCTATAGCCTATTTATTGGATAGAGGTTCAAAAATTTCAACCTATAATGATTCAACATATAAATTGACAAGAAAACCATATCTCTTAGGTTATCTTACCTCTCTAGTTATCCTAAATAGTGATTTTGTTTCAATAACTACTTCCATGGGGACCAATGGAAAATTTTCATCTATGAATTCTTTAGTATCTTGAGAATAAAATTCAATAAAGTCCATCTTTCTCCCACTATCCTCTTTGAAGATGTGCACCCTTTCAAGAAATATGTCTTTTTTGGTGAAAATCACTTTCTAGTTTGAAGGGTTGTATTGGTTGTATACCTTTGTTTCCTTAGGATACCCTATAAAGATACACTTTGTGACTTGGGGTGCTAGTTTGTTTCCTGAGAAGGAATTAAAAAGCATATCTCAACCCCATACATGTGTGGGTGAAAAAAAGATTCTTTCCACTCCATAATTAAAAGGGAATTCTATTTTCCACTTTAGTTTTTACTTTTTTTAGTGTGAATGCCATAGTTTTTAATGAATATTTCTAAAAGGATAATGAATGATATGCATGAATCATCATTGAAATTACTATTTATAACAAGGTATGGTTCCTAATTTCTCTAACACCATCCCACTGTGTTTTGTAAGGTGGAATGAGTTGAGATATAATCCCAATGTTCCATATAAGTTGATGAAATATTTGTTAAGATATTCACCACCTTGATCTAATCAAATTTTCATTATATTCTTTCCAGGTAGATTCTATAATTCATTCTTTAATTCATTTAATTTATCAAATGAATCAGACTTATACCTCATCAAGTATACATATCTATATCTACTCAAATAACCATTAATAGTTATGAAGTGAGAATACCCACCTATAACTTCTACTAGAAATGGTCCACACCCAATAGTGTGTACAAATTCTAAAATATCATTACCCCTTTTAACTTTTCTACTGAATGGTAGTTTGATCATTTTTATTTGTAAATAAGAATGATATATTTCAATTAGTTTTATCCAAAAATATTTAAATAACCATATTGTCAGTGTTTTTTCAAAATCTTCTTATTTACTAGAAAATTTCAGTGATTCCTTAGTTGGGTGTTATATGAGTTGTTTAAACATGATTAATTAACTATTTAAAATTATTTGTTTTAATAATTTAATACTTAAATTCCTTTATTTAAATGATCCATACCATAAAATATGTTGTATTTAAAAAAGAAAAAACTTTTATTTCCAAACATGATAACAAAACCATATGTATCTTGGAATGATTCAAAAATTATGTTCCTTGTAAAAAACTTTATATAATAATAATCCTTTAAAACCAATATCATTCATGTTTTCAATGAAATATGGTAGTTAGATATGGATAGAGAAGCTGGCCTCACACCATTGGTAAATAAAAAATGCACCAATACTCTAGAAATCTATCTGAATATACTTGGTTCATATATTTGAATACAAAAGTGAGCACCAGAAGCTTTATATAATACCCAATGTGTAGATATTGAATGATTACAATCGATAAAAAATAAAAATTTATCTTCCAATTTCTTATGGGTTAAGTTCCACTTCTAGAGGCCTTTATTTACACATGAAAAACATATTGACCTCTTTTCCTCTCCCAGGATCATGATATTTGACTTCTTAGAAGGATGGTGCTTGGGAGCTATAAAATTTTTATGAGTCTTGGGACCCTTTTGGATGTTATTTATTTTATTATTCTCTATAAGAACCATATATTTATCAACCCCATATTTTTATCCACATGGAAAATTAGATTAAGAAATTCCCAAAGACTCTTATCATTATTTATCATGATATAATTAACAATTAAACTAGATAAGGTCTTCGGTAGTTGGGAAAATATGAGATCTGTGTGCAACTCATATTTGAATTATATCCCTTTGATTTATATGTGTTCAATGTAGCCAATAAGGTTGACTACATGAGGTCCAAATGACACATAATCTACAATATTAGTTGTAAATATATCATTATAGATCTTGTATCTCTATTTTATCACCTTCCCATTCTAGAGATCCTGAAGGCGAGACATCATGATATATTCATCCATGTCCTCATGTTTCTTTAAAATATCATTGTTCATGGATGATATCATGAAACACAAAAAATATGTAGGATTATTAAATTTTTTCTCATAGTGAGATAATTCTTCCTCACTATTATCATTACCAAGCACATTAATAATATGTTATTCGAGCACATACCATTCCATTTCTTGGCATTAGATAATGTATAATCACCTTTTTCCATTTGTGTGAAATTTTTATAGTGAGAAGGTTATCCTTCTCAAGCATGGATCAAAATGATATGTTTGAATTAATTTTTATTGTCGTTTCTACAAATAAGAAGAGGAGAGTTTTAGTAGTTTATCTGATAAAATTTAGACAAATAAAGAAATATTATATTTATTAATCTCCAACTATTTTATGAAAACCTAATGACCCTCACCATTGGCTTAAAAAAAATCTTGTTTCTTGGACATTAGAGTGGAAAATATCCACATACCCATTCTTATCAATCTAACATTGTACAATAAAGAAATTTTAAGGGTTTTAGGTATGTATTTTAAATGAAAACTACATTAACTTATAGTTCCTTGATCCGTTGAGTGTAATCCCCTATCTTAAAATTTTAAAATTTTATTTCCTCAAACTTTGACTCTCAATTACATTAAGTGCTTCTTTGGTAGTCAAACCTTGATATGAAATAAGTAAAGTCACCCTAAAACAACAAGTTAGAACTGCAAAATAATTTAAAACACCCCAAATTTAGCAGGTCAAATGCTTTGAAATATGGTCTGATTTTATCTAAAGTAGTGGAAGGCTGTACTGATTTATAGGTATAATTGAGGGATTTTGAATTTTCTATGTAAATTTCCAATTGTTATATTTATTACATGCATGTTGATATTATATGAATTTATATAAGTGATTAAACATGTCTTAGATAATAGGTTTGCATAATCCAATCTGTTTTAGTTATACCCTTCATACTTGTTAATTCATTAATTAATGTGATTGTGATAAGACATCCATACTGAAATAACCATTAAACTTGATAGTAATAAAATAATAAATTTGAATGATAATGATATTTTGCTAATGGTTATTTTATCTAGCATGTTATAAACTAATCTTCGTCCTTGGGAAAAAATACCTTGAACAATTTATGTCTTGTGTTACAGCTTTCCGCCTATCCACCTATCTGTTGAGTCAATAAGGTTTTCCTTATGACTTTTACATTCCTTCTTGTTTTGAAAATCAAAAACACCTTATACTTAAGAAAAAATTATTTTTACCCCCATTAGGAAAATTTACATCTTTATAGAAATTTACCTTAACCTAGATTTTCTTACACATAGCAATATTATTATTAAATTCAAAAACTGGATTCATAACCAAATTTCTGGAGCCATATAATGAAAAGATTTGAAGCATTTCGTTTTTAGGATCCGAATTCTAGATGTGATTTGTAATGTAGTTCTAATCCGATTTCTGGACTCCAAACTCTTAAGAAGTTCGACTCCGAACTTTTTAGTAGTTCGACTCCGAACTCTTAAGCAGTTCGACTCCGAACTTTTTAGTAGTTCGACTCCCAACTCTGAACTTTTAAGCAGTTCGACTCCGAACACTTAAGTAGTTCGACTATGAACTTTTTAGTAGTTCGACTCTGAACTCTAAAGAAGTTCGACTCCGAAATTTTAAGCAGTTCGACTCCAAACTCTTAAGCAGTTCTACACCGAAATTTTTAGTAGTTCGATTCCGATCTCTGAAGAAGTTAGACTCCAAACTCTTGAGAAGTTCGACTCGAAACTCTTAAGAGGTTAGACTCCGAACTCTACAGATTCAGAATCCGATCTCTGGTGAAACTAGACTCTGAATTCCTATAAAACAGAATCCGAACATTTCTTAACATAGACTCCAAACTTCATTTTGGTTAGACTCTGAACTTTTGACTTGCTTACACTCCGAACTATTGATTAGATTTTACTCACATATGCTTTGTTTCAAAACGATGTCATGCATTCAGTTATAAATAGTTTGTTATAAAACGATGTCGTCTATTCTGTTATAAACTAACCATTGGTTAAGTTACACGTGTACAGGTCCCTCCGATTTTTTAGTAAAATATGACCGTTGGAAAGGAGGCCTACCTTGCCTATAAATAGGAGCTCATTTGAAAGAGCTCAAGAGGATAAGGAAGTTGATCGATCTAGAGACCACGCGCTGCTAAGGTGATTTCTAGAGAGAGAAAGATTTTCATGCCTTGTGCGTACTGAACTGCTGGTTCAATTTTTTCTTCATGCGACTTCGAATGTTGGTGATTACATTCGAGGACTTCCGGGGATAGGAAGACAGAGGTTTCTGACTACCTTGAAGTTTGAGGGCTTCCTTGATGAGGAAGATAGAGGTTGCCGACTACCATGAAGTTGAGGGCTTGCGGGGATAGAAAAACAGAGACACTCCGATCTTCGTATCGAGGGCTTACCCTAGTGTGGGAAAGACAGACTTGATTGAAAGTATAAATCAAGGGACATTTATCCAAGGTTGTTGGATACCCTTCTCTTTGGGTTAAAAGACTTATATCTTGTTACTTGTAGTTTTACTACTTGTTTATTTCCGCTGCATTTTTTATTATAAGGAATGTATAAATTTCTTATACTTCCTTACTTGTAATCTGTTTCATTTAGATTCTATATGCTTTAAGGTAGAATCTCATATTGTAATATTTTGTTAAGTTTCAATTTCGGGAACCATATTTTTGGAACCTACTTTCAGAATCTCTTTCCAAGTTTTCATTTGGTGTTAGAGGTGTTGTGAATTTGCTTAGTTTAACTTTGTTAAACATAGCCCTTTCCTTTGCTTAAGGAAAACATAGTTAATCATAACTAACTTTAAAGGTTCCAAAGGAATTTTTTTAAAGTTTACAATTCACCCCCCTCTTGTAAATTGAGCATCTACATCATTATTTTGATCCTAAAATTGGTATCAGAGCAGGTCTCTCAAATAATTATACTCACGAATAAGTCTTTCTTGCTCATTTTCTTTATTCTTCACAATTTCTTAGTATGAACTTTTTCATTCAGAACATTGTCATTCAGAACTTTGTCATTCCGAACTTTGTCATTCCGAACATTCTCATTCCGAATTTTGTCATTCCGAACTTTGTGATTACGAACTTTCTCTACTAATAAGTTTGTGCACCAAAGGTTTTTTTAAGCATGGAAGGAATTAATGTTGGTTCTATTGATAATATAAATACTACAAGACCACCAATCTTTGATGGTAATGACTATGAGTACTGGATAGATCGAATGAAGTATTTTTTTTATCAATACTAGAGTGGACAACTTTGTTATGCTTACTGGAGATTATAAAATTTCTGATAAGGAAGTTAGAACTTTTACTAACCAGGAAAAGCAAGAGTATCAACTCAATTATAAGGTACGCAATACTCTATTGTGTTCAATGAACAGAAATATATATAGCCAAATTTCTTCTTGTGAAGCAGCTAATTGTATCTGGAAGAAGTTAGAATTTACACACTTTGGAACTACTAAAGTGATCGAGGCTAGGAGAGCAATGCTTAGAGATGAATATCATGGATTCAATTTTCCTTATGGATAACCAATACGTAAGGTTCAACAGAGATTTATGACTATCATCAACAGCCTATAGTATATGGGAGAGAAAGGTTTAGATGATGAAGCACTTGTGGATAAGATAATTGATATTATGCCAAATGAGTGGGAATCCAAAAGAACTGCTATAGATGAGAACAAGAAGGTCAATCAAATTTCTCTTGATGAGTTATTTGGAACTCTTCTCCAACACGAAACAAGAATGAAGAGAGATGCTGACAACATCAAAAAGAAGAATGGGAATGGTATTGTTGGTTTTACAATAACATCAAATCAGAAGAAAGCTAAGACTCCTGAGAGAGTAACCAGATCCAAGTCTAAGAAAGTTATTTTCCAATCTGAATCTAGTGAGAGTGAAATCTCTAAAAGTGAGTTAGAAAATCTTGCTCGAAGGATGAACAGGATAGCTGGCCAGAGAAATTTCCAATCCAATTATAAGAAAAAAGACAGGAAAGATAAGAAAGATGGAGAAGTTACTTGTTATGAATGCAAGAGAGCTGGACATATTAGACCAAATTGCCCTTTTCTCAAAAAGAAAGAAAGGAAAGAAAGGCATTCAGATAGGAACAGAAAGAAGTATTATAAAGCCAAAGCTAAGAAAGTTTTGAAAGCTAATAATACCTGGAGTGCCAGTGGTGGTGATTCTTTAGATGAATCTTCTGATTACGAATCTTCAGGATAGAAGAATCTTGGTCTTATTGCCATATTACCTATTGAAAATCATTGTTTTATGGCTAAGGTATGAAATGCTGAATAATTGACCAATGTTTCTTTAAATTCAAATGATAGTAAGTATTATAACTCTTCTAATGAAGAATCCTCTTCTGATGAAGAAAATACTTTACCTACTTATGAAGAAGTCTCTAGGTTTGCTGAAATTCTTGAAATTGAGAATTCCAAACTCAATAAAAATCTTGATAAAGAAAACTCTGGGAATTATATTCTTAGAAAAGAGATATCAAATCTTTCTATATAACTTGATAAGAAAAATGAAGATTTTGAAAGTATTTCAAAAAATCTTGAGGAAGTAAGTTCTGAGAAGAACAAACTTTCTAAAGAGTTAGAAAAATTAATTTCTAATAAAAATGTTTTCGAGCCTAGCTCTAGTTCTAAAACTAATGATTTTGAGGATAAAAATTTGGTTATAAAACTCAAGTCTGAAATTTTTTCCTTAAAGAAGTCTTTATCAAACTTTACCCATGGTAAGGAAAATTTTGATAAAATGTATTCCCAAATACGACCTTTAATAAATAAATCCGGATTTGGTTATACCCATGCAAAACCAATTTTTAGTAACAATTATTTTTTTCCTCAGAGTGCCCCATTTTGTACCAAGTGTCAATGTGGTGGTCACTGGGCAAAGAATTGTTCCTTAAATAAAACCGAATCTGTAGGATTTCACAAAGCTTACTTTTCTAAGAAGATGTGGGTTCCTAAATTTTTGTTATCTGGAAATATCGGATCCAAACAAGTTTTTATTCCGAAAATCTAATTCTCTTCTTGATTTCAGGAAAATAAAGAGAATACCAACAAAAATACATGGTACAAGGATAGTGGATGTTCCCGGCACATGACTGGTAACAAAAGCTATTTTGAAAAGATTATCCAAACGAAAGGAGGAAAGGTAACTTTAGGAGATAATGCTAAGGGAGAGATTGTTGGCATTGGTAATATTGTTCTTCTTGGTAAAACCTTGATTTCAAATGTTCTTTTTGTTAAGGGTCTTAAGCACAACCTCATTAGCATAAGTCAGTTATGTTATGAAGGTTACCTTGTGAATTTTAGGAATGATAAGTGTTTAGTTCACAATTCCAAGGAAGAATTTATTCTCTCAGCCAATAGGCAAGAGAATGTTTACACTTTGAACTTAGAAGACCTTAGAAGCCAAGATTTACCTTTCCTAAGTGCAATGGAAGATCATTCCTGGTTATGGCATAGAAGACTAGGTCACTGTAACCTTAGGAACCTATGTAAACTCTCTAAGAAGAAACTAGTTAAGGATCTACCGGAGCTTAGATTTTATTCTTCTAAGGTTTGTGATCCTTGTCAATATGGTAAGAAACATAAATATAGTTTTAAATCAATCAGTGAAGTCTCGACAACTGATGCATTACAGTTAGTGCACATGGATCTTTTTGGTCCAACACAAAATGGAAGTATTGGAGGCAAATACTATGTGTTTGTTCTAGTTGAGGATTACACTAGATTTACTTGGGTCTATTTTCTAGAAAAGAAGTCTGAATCTTTTTCTTATTTCAAAAGTTTTAGAGCTCAAGTTAAAAATGAGAAAAACCTTCCATTGAAAACTATTCATAGTGATCATGGAGGAGAATTTCAAAATTCGGATTTTGAAACTTTTTGTAGTAAAAAAGGTGTTACTCACACTTTTTCAGCACCAAGAACTCCTCAAAAGAATGGTGTAGTTGAAAGAAGATATAGAATTCTTCAAGAGAAAACTAGAACCATGTTGAGTGAATATTCTATAGCTAGACATTTTTGGGCTGAAGCTATAAGTACTGCTTGTTATACTATAAATCTAGTTTTAATTATAACTTTTCTTAATAAAACTCCTTATGAGTTATGGAATGGTAGAAAACCATGACTATCCTACTTCAAGGTTTTTGGTTGCAAAGTATTCATTCTGAATACTAAAGATAACCTACATAAATTTACACCAAAATCTGATGAAGGAATTTTCTTAAGTTATTCCCCAACTTCTAAGGCTTATAGAGTGTTTAATAAAAATACTTGTACTGTTGAAGAAACAGTACATGTAAAATTTGATGAGTCTGATCCTTTTGTTTTTAAACCATCCCAACCTACATCCTCATATGTGTTTTCAAAAACTGATTGTCAACCTTTGATAGAAGAACCTTCTGATAAGGATAATGTTCAAGAAGATACTTCTGAAACATTTACCCCAGAAGACTTTCTACCCTATGTTGATGAACAGGATTTTCAAAACCCAAATCAGGGGTTTTTTAAGAATCATCCCAGTGATAGTATATTTAGTGATGTAAATCAACCTGTAAGAACTATAAGTTCCTTAATAAATGAAGTAGAAAATCTAGCATTTATTTCCCAATTAGAACCTAAAAGCACTGATGAAGCTTTAGGTGATGATGATTGGATCAAAGCCATGCAAGATGAACTAAATGAATTCGAAAGGAATAAAGTCTGGACCTTGGTTGAAAGACCTAAGGAAACTTCTGTTATTGGAGTTAAGTGGGTCTTCAGAAACAAATGTGATGAAAATGGATTCATAGTTAAAAATAAAGCTAGACTTGTTGAAAAATGGTATAATCAGAAAGAGGGAATAGACTATGAAGAAACCTATGCTCCAGTAGCTGGACTTGAACTATCCATATTCTACTTGCCTTTGCAGCATTCTTTAATTTCAAACTTTTCCAAATGGATGTGAAATGTGCTTTTCTTAACGGTTATGTCCAAGAGGAAGTTTTTGTTGAACAACCTCCTGGCTTTGAAGATACAAAATATCCTGATCATGTTTTTAGACTTACCAAAGCTTTGTATGGTCTTAAACAAGCCCCACGAACCTGGTATGATAGACTCACTTGATTTTTGCTTCAAAATAACTATGTTAAGGGAAATGCAGATCCAACCCTTTTTATAAAGAAAGATAAGAAAAATGTTTTGATTATTCAAATTTATGTTGATGACATCATATTTGGTTCAACTCAGCAATCTTTAACTGACTCCTTTGCAAGTCTAATGAAATCTGAGTTTGAAATGAGTATGATGGGTGAGTTAACATTTTTCCTTGGTTTTCAAATTTCTCGAAAACCAGAAGGAACCTACATATCTCAGAATAAGTATATAAAATATCTTCTCAAAAAGTATGGTTATGAAAATACTAAGAGTATAAGTACTCTTATTGGTACCTCAAACTCTTTAGATCTTGATGAAACTGGGAAACCAGTAGATCAAACATCTTTTAGAGGTATGATAGGAAGTTTACTTTAATTGATAGCTAGTCGACCAGAATTAATGTTCTCAGTATGCTTATCTGCAAGATGTCAATCCAATCCAAAGGAATCTCACTTAAAGGCAGTAAAAATAATTTTTCGCTACCTTAAGGGAACCATGGATATAGGATTGTTTTATACTTCTCGAGATGATTTTATTCTAAAAATCTTTTCTGATGCCGACTTTGGTGGATGTACAATGGATAGAAATAGTACATCCAGAACTTGTCATTTCTTAGGAGATTCATTAGTTTCTTAGTCCTGCAAGAAGCAACATTCTGTAGCACTCTCCACTATTAAAGCCGAATATGTAGTAGCTGGAAGTTGTTGTGCTCAAGTATTGTGGATGCAACACACACTCACAGACTTTGGCTTGAGCTTTACTAAAACTCAAATTTGGTGTGATAACACAAGTGCTATTACCTTAAGTAAGAACCCTGCACATCACTCCCGTGAAAAACACATAGATATTAGGCATCACTTTCTTAGGGATCACACACTTAAATGAGATATCATTCTTTAGTTTATCGGAACACAAGATCAACTTGCTGATATTTTCACAAAATGATTACCCTCCAATAGATTTGAATATATTAAATAGATGTTAGGAATGATAACTGTAAATTAATTATTCTTTATTAAATTCTTGTTGAAAAATTCTCCTAACAGTAATAAACTTCTATTCATAGGGGGGGCAGGTACATTTGGTTGTTAGAGTTTTTTTTTTTAAAAAAAACTTTCGGAACTGAACTTCCGGAATGAAATTTTCTGAAACTAAATTTTCCGGAATGGAAATTTCCGGAACAGAAATTTTTAGAACTGAAATTCTCATAAGGAAAACTTCCAGAACGGAATTTTTGTACTGATAATTTTCGGAATGGAGATTTTCAGACTGGGATTTTCGTAATGAGGTTTTCGTACTACAAATTTCGTAATGATGTTTTTTTCTTTCAAGAAGAATATTACCAATTTCAAACAATATTTCTTGTCAATCCGTAAATTATATTTTTATTAATTATAGTTTTGTAATCTAATTTTTTCTTTCTGTTTTTTTTAAAAAGTTCCGATTCTAGTTTTTCCTCAAATTCGAATGTTTTCCTTAAAAACCTCAAAAGATCAGAGTCAAATTTTCTTTGAGGGACTGTTCTCAACCATCAGATCAGATCATTGTTTTTTCAACCATTAGATGGATTTTGGAAGACCAACGGTCAAATTATTTGCCTATATAAAGGGGACCCCGAGACTCGTCCCACATCAGTTTTTCAAGATTTTGCGTCTTGAAGCCCTGATGCTCCTCTTAAGGCCGGTTCCGAACCTTGTGAAGACGATCCGAATCTTACAGTTTATTTCTTTCCAAATGTCTTTTGAAGCAACCTCTCAAGATATGTCAACTGTCAAACCAATTTCAAAGTGGTCAGTTTATAGGGAAAGGTTAGTTCATCTGGATTTTTATAAGCTGGATTCTCTTATTTTGAAGAATATTAGACTGAATGGATGGGAAAATGTATGCATAGAAAAAAAAGATAAACAGGATCCAATTTATACTGACTTGTTGATAGAGTTTTATGAGTCTATTTCCTTCCTGGTGGAAGATGGCAGAGAAAGGTTTCCTTTTAAGTCTTTTGGGAAGACTTATAAACTTTCTTACACTTAGGCAGCAAGCCTGGTTGGTATATCATATGAGGGAGAAGCTGAATTCTATTCTCACAAACTTCTTGATGTGCAAGGAAGTTTCAATAAGGAAAAGGCACTGAAGTTTCTTGGGATTAAGAATGATTCAACTACTAAGATTGCTCGGCTCACTCCGAATAATAGAATACTGAAACTATGGGTGCATGGTTTTCTGGTTCCAAGAAGAGGAGATAAAGACAATCTGAAAAAGAGTGATATCTATGTCTTAGATTTTTTGGTAAATCTAAGAAAGATAAATCTGATAAGGAATGTCTTGGTTACGATCAAGAATATCAAAGAAGGAAATCTGAGAGCTTAGATTATGATGTTTCCTGCCTTACTGTCTAAATTGATTGTTCGATGCTTAGAATCTTTCAAAGTTTCCTGCAAATCAAAGATCTGGAATTGAAATCTCATGCTTGTTAGTGATGATACGCTTAAAAGAATGAATATGGGATTTTCTAGTGAATCTGGAGAATTTTACCCCGTATCCGTGGAGGAATTTGAAACAGCTGAAAAAGAATCTCCGGAACCTTCAAAAAAGAAAAGGAAGAAGAGAAAGACTAAGGAAGTAGTTACTGATGAAGAAGTTCCTCAGCCTAAGGAAACTGAATCCGCACCTCCCAAGCCAAAGAAATAGAAAATATATACAGATGAAGTAGCAGCAACGTGGAGGAAAGATAAAAAAATGAAGAAGGAAGGGGATCCTCAATTCGGATTGGACCCTGCTGAGGCCAAGGAATTAAAAGAAAAAGCTACTGAGGAGCTAGAAAGGCAAGAGAAGGAAAAGAAGTTGATAAAGAAGATGACTGAAGCTAAACTAGTGAAATATTTGCTAAAAGATACAGAGTTGGCTTCTGAAAGGATTCCAGTTCCAGAAACTTTCGGTGTTGAACCTTCTCTACCAGAAACTCCAGCGAAAAACTATGTCACTCCTGAAATGGACAAGGGTAAAGGAATAGCTGTAGAAGCTGAGAAGGAAGTTGCTGAAGTAGCAGTGGAAGAAGAAGAAGAAGAAGAGGAGAGTAAATATCTGGATACCTTGATCAAGAAAGTACAGGACTACAAAGATAAGGCTGAATCCTCAAAGATAGTTACCTCAGGCAAGGGAGATGAAGAAGCTAGCAAGAAACATCCAGAAGAAGAAGAAGAAGCAAATGAGCTGTTTGATGAAGAAGAATCCTATGAGAGGAACTTTCTCGAGGAAGGTCAAGAAAGACAGAAACTAGATGAGGATCAGATTTTTCACGTTTCTAAATATGAGGAAGTATTTCCTATTGTGAAATCCATTCCGAAATCTGATAAAGGGAAGCAAACTCTAATGGATACACCCATTAAATATGTCATTATAAGGAAAGAGGTTGGTGGTACCTCTAGAAGGAAGCTGATGCCAGTTGAAGAAGAGGAATCTCAAAAAGAAGTTTCTGATTCGGAATCATCATCCCACTGGCATGATTTTGTGGTTCAATCTCTGAGAATGTTGGTGGACACAATTCCGATTCTTCCAACAATAGATTCTAGATCCCAGTTGCTGCAACAATCTATAAATCAAAAATCATATTCTCTATCCATGGTAATGGATAAGTTTGTGAAGTTGGAAGATGAACAAAAAAGTTTTCTGATCGACTATGAAGTGCATAGAAAGTACTGCAGTAAAGTAACCAAGTGGTCTAAGAGAGTTGATGAAGATTTAGTTCAATTTGAGAATTTTCAGGCTGAAGTTCAAAATGTTTTTGAAATGGAGGATAAAAAGGTTAATGAGATTTCTGAGAAGTTGACCTAGGAGAAAAATTTCAGGAATCAACAGGTCAGGGATCTGAATGGGAAGCTTAACTCAGTATCTCAAAATTAGAAAACTGAAAGAGATTTCTGGATTGAGTTTTAGCAGAAGATGGAAAAGCAAGATGAGTTGTAGAAGTTGCAGAAAGAAGCCTTGGAGGTTCAGGCAGAGGCTTTAAAAGCTCAAGAATAAAGGGAAAAATCCTTGGAGATGCAAAGAGAGGAAGATCAAAGGGACTTGAAGAAACTCAAATCTTTGTTGAAGTAGCTCATTCCGAAGCAAAAGGAAGACAAACGAATCCACTCCAATCTTTTGTTGTAGTTGTCTTTCCTTGTATTTTTTCCCAACTATAATGAAATGGTTATCTAGTTGGTTTGTATCTTGTTATATACTAATGTTTCAGGTACCATACTTTGTTTTCCATTCCCTTCATTTCTTTTTGAAAATCACAAAGGAGGAGAAGGAAAAAGAACTATTCATAAGGAGAAGAAAGGAGAAATTTCTAAGAGAAATATCCTTTATGAAAGGGGGAGTTTCCCACTACGAATTTTTCACTCTTATATTATTGAAAACTCCACTCCGGAAACCCAGAATACAATACTTAGAGTTTCAATGACTAAAGGGGAGTTAGTTGTATTCACTTCTATCTATGAACATGGGAGATAAGTATTAATTTTCAAAGTCTAATGAAAATTTTCAAAATCCTTATATACTTTTTCAAAAGGATGTTTGTGGTTTCCAAAAAGGGGGAGATTGTTGAGTCAATAAGGTTTTCCTTATGACCTTTCCATTCCTTATTATTTTGAAAACCACAAACACCTTATACTTAAGAAAAAATTATTTTCACCCCCATTAGGAAAATTTACTTCTTTAAAAAAATTTACCTTAACCTAGATTTTCTTATACATAGAAATATTATACGTAAATTCAAAAACCGGATTCATAACCAAATTTCCGGATCCATATAATGAAAATATTTGGAGCATTCTATTTTTAGGATCCGAATTCTGGATGTGATTTGTAATGTAGTTCTAATC
Organism: Viscum album; assembly: GCA_963277665.1. Taxonomy (NCBI): domain Eukaryota; kingdom Viridiplantae; phylum Streptophyta; class Magnoliopsida; order Santalales; family Viscaceae; genus Viscum; species Viscum album. The sequence goes on from OY728155.1 coordinate 1,742,399,896, forward strand.
CGATTTCGGGACTCCGAACTCTTAAGAAGTTCGACTCCAAACTTTTTAGTAGTTCGACTCCGAACTCTTAAGTAGTTCGACTCCGAAATTTTTAGTATTTTGACTCCGAACTCTGAAGAAGTTCGACTCTGAACTTTTAAGCAGTTCGACTCCAAACTCTTAAGCAGTTCAACTCCGAAATTTTTAGTAGTTCGACTCCGAACTCTGAAGAAGTTCGAATCCGAACTTTTAAGCAGTTCGAATCCGAACTCTTAAGTAATTAGACTCCGAACTTTTTAGTAGTTCGAATCTGAACTCTGAAGAATTTCGACTCCGAACTCTTAAGCAGTTCGACTCTGAACTCTTAAGAGGTTAGACTCCGAACTCTACAGATTCAGAATCCTATCTCTGGTGAAACCTGAATATGAATTCCTATAAAACAGAATCCGAACATTTCTTAACATAGACTCCAAACTTCATTTTGGTTAGACTCTGAACTTTTGACTTGCTTACACTCCAAACTATTAATTAGCTTTTACTCACATATGCTTTGTTTCAAAACGATGTCATGCATTCAGTTATACATAGTTTGTTATAAAACGATGTCATCTATTCTGTTATAAACTAACCATTGGTTAAGTTACACGTGTACAGGTCCCTCTAATTTTTTAGGAAAATATGACCGTTGGAAAGGAGGCCGACCTTGCCTATAAATAGGAGCTCATTTGAAAGAGCTCAAGAGGATAAGGAAGTTGATCGATCTAGAGACCACACGCTGCTAAGGTGATTTCTAGAGAGAGAAAGATTTTCATGCCTTGTGCGTACTGAACCGCTCATTCAGTTTTTGCTTCGTGCGACTCCGAATGTTGGTGATTACATTCAAGGACTTCCGGGGATAGGAAGACAGAGGTTTCCGACTACCTTGAAGTTCGAGGGCTTCCTTGCTGAGGAAGACATAGGTTTCCATCTACCTTGAAGTTGAGGGCTTGTGGGGATAGCAAGACAGAGACACTCAGATCTTCGTATCGAGGGCTTACCCTGGTGTGGGTAAGATAGACTTGCTTGAAAGTATAAATCAACGGATCTTTATCCAAGGTTGTGGATACCCTTATCTTTGGGTTAAAATACTTATATCTTGTTACTTGTAGTTTTACTACTTGTTTATTTCTGCTTCATTTTGTATTATAAGGAAAGTATAACTTTATTATACTTCCTTACTTGTACTCTGTTTCATTTAGATTCTATACGATTTATGGTAGAATCTCATATTGTAATCTTTTGTTAAGTTTCAATTTCCGGAACCATGTTTCCGGAACCTACTTTCAGAATCTCTTTCCCAGTTTTCATTTGGTGTTAGAGGTGTTGTGAATTTTCTTAGTTTAACTTTGTTAAACTTATCCCTTTGCTTTGCTTAAGGAAAACATAGTTAATCATAACTAACTTTAAAGGTTGCAAAGGAATTTCTTTAAAGTTTACAATTCACCCCCCTCTTGTAAATTGAGCATCTACATCATTATTTCGATCCTACACTATCCACCTCTGTATATCTCTTAGATTGGTTTTGCATCAGCTCTAAACCTGAACCACCTATATTTGTTTTTGAACTCCATAAATTATATACGATTTGACTCACATGTAGGTAAGGGGAACCGAAGGATTGACTAAGAGGTTTATATAAACAAAACCATGGGCACTCAAACCCTTACATAATGAGAGGAGAGATTCCATGTAGGAGAAAATTTAATTTAATAAAAAATTGAATGAAACCAATTACAAAAAAATATACAGTCTAGGCTCATGATCATCCACATTCTTGAAATGGATTACGTATTTAATAAAATTAGCTTCCAATTCTAATCATTATTATGTATGATAAATTGTGTTCAAATAAATTAATTATCTTCTTTAATTAACCAATTATTTTATTTATATTTTCATTTAAATTTTCATGAAATTATCATCAATCATAATTAAAAAAAATAAATTTATTGAAAATTAATTGTGTACAAAGATGTACCTTGCAGGGAAAATGGTGAGTATCCATTCGAACTACCCAACATCTATTATACTCGTATACTGTTTACTCTGATGGCTTGTGGAATACACAACTTGTCCTATAATTTCACAATTTTTACTATAAACTTAATGACCCAAAAGAACAAAATGTACTTAAGTAGCTTATAATGCTTCAATGCGCATATACTAACAACTGAGATACAAATTATACATGATATTTTAATCTGATCATTATGAAAAAATTAAATAGAAATTTATATATATAAAAAACATCACATGGAGTGTACTATCAAATTAATGACCACAAAGAACACATGTTGAAAAGGTTTTTATAGTATATTAGATCAATTTTTAATTCTATATAATTTGATAAAACTACACAATGTGTACATTAGAGCTACAGAGCATGTACTTTGACTGATCGTTCACTAGGATGGCTCAATCAACAAGTGGTGTATAATTTAATTCACAACAAGTTATAAATACACACGACTTGAATTAATTCCAAATTAGTTCTTGGTAAATTAATCACTAGTACATGGAGTGTACCTCTAAGTTATATGATGTGTACTCTTTCCTTATCTGGCCATACTCCTTAAAACCTATAGATGAGATCTTTGAATTTATTTCATTTATAAAATTTATTGATAAGATTACATTTATGAGAAATGAAGATAAAGAAAATAGATCTCAAAATTTAGATTAATGAAATATTCAACTTGAATTGAAAACTAATAATAAATTCTTAAATCAATCAATGGTATTTAAATAATTATAAATTATTATAAAACCCCATTTGAAACCACTTGTAGGTTCCAGGTGCAACAGAAGCGTCAGATTGGTTGTTCCCAATATCTATTTCTGTCATGATCGATGATTAATACTAGATTTAAATGAAAATAAATTTCATGATAAATACAATTGAATTAAAGAATATAGATAATTAATAAACACTAGAAACAATGTACATGGTAATAACATATTATTTATAATTAATTTAATTAATTTGAGAATTACCTTGTGAGAAATTTTTTCTTAATTGATTGATCTGATAATTCATTTAAATCATATTATTATTGAATTGTAGGAATAAAGAATAGATTCCCTCTATCCATGGTGCACATATATTCCATGAAAATCTGAACGTCACGATTGGAATCTACCAGTGCTAGCATGATAGATCCTATCACTTGTACCATTCACCATTGATCTCTATAAGAATCACTTCCATAGGATTATCCTTGATCTCTCCATACTCAATATTGCAAGGTGGAAAAAGACCACTCTGTATTCATGGGAGCATTCTAAGAGAGGGATCTATCTAAGGCTTGAGAGGATTCTATCTGGATTCCATGTTTCACAACAAAAAATCAATTGGGTATAATAAGAAAATAATATAATTGAGTTTATATACCGCAAGGATTAGAATAAATAGTTACACAAGTGACCTTTATTATTTATTTAATCCCAATGAAAACAATTGGCATTAATAATAATAATAATATTTCTTGATATTCTCTTAACACATGAATTAAAATAAATAATTATTTATTCAAAAAACATTCAATATTTATTATTTTCCACAGTACCGTTAAAATCAGTGTGTAATTCTATCAATAATATTTATTGTACCTTGAATAATTAATATATATTTAATAAATAAACATTACTAAATTATTGAACAATAAATAATTAAATATTATATCCACTAAATAATATATAAATATTAATTAAATATTCCAGTCACTTAATAATTTTTCGAATAACTAGTGGTGAAATATATGCGATCAAGTAAACTTGAATACTTATTAAACCATGTGTGATAATAATATTTATACACCTTATTAAATAATAAATAATAATATGTTTTTTAACTAAGATTTCAGATTCAACTAGTGTGTGACCCTCTAGACCTCTTTCTTAGTGAAAATAGGTGAAGCAATCTAATGTTCAAGGTTAGTGTCTAGAAACACATAAAGGCACCCGTATATAACGAATTTGACACCATAATGATATAATACATCATATTGATTTTTACTATGTAATATAATCCCATTATCATGATATCCACAATCAATTAGGTTTCATGCTAGTACCATCAACCTATGTGCTCGATGAATTTTTCTTGTTGTTTTCAAAAATCAAACTTTCCAATAGAATACCATGTTAATGGATTTATTTAGGTAATATCGTTCCTATAAAATGCACCGAGATATATACTTTTGTTAAATAATCAAAGGGACAATTCCTTTCTCACACCATTCATTAATGAATTATTACTCGGGATGCATCCAACATATCTTACTTCCTCGTGAATATATGTCATCATAGTTTTCAATAATAAATCTAATTACATGACTTATAACAATCATTAATAATAATATTTAAGTCTAAGTATCAATTCACATGTTCGAATATAAGAAAATTCAATGACACTTATGAATGTGGATTTCCTATTGGTGGTTCTCATTGCCATAATATCCAACACTGGATATTACTAAGGGAGTACACCATGAAAAGGTTCCTCAAAGTCCTATGAGTCTCCACACCTAATATCCGATATCATTTATGTCCCTATAATTCTTTCATCCATCTATAGAACATATATTTTGGAATACTGTGATGACACTTCTGGGTTCTCATCCTAAAAAGGAACTATTATAACCTTTCAATGTTGTAGCTAAACTTTGGACACTATCATATACTATGTTACATATAAGAAAAATTATGGTGTGACACAAAGTTTATTAATATTCAAAAAAAGAAAGAATACAAATTATAATAAAGTACACTGAATTTGGTTCTATGGAACCAAATCCTATAACGAGCAGAATACTTTTCCAATATTGACCTCAATTTAAAATATCACCAATTGGGGGTCAATAAGGTGGATATGACCAAGTAAACATTCAATAAATGGTATGGGTATGATGAATATATAGTGATGTCATTTAGTCTTACTAATACCCATGCTATCTTCATTTATTTAATGAATAGTCTTTAGATATTACCTTGATCAGTTTTTTGGTAGTCTTTATAGAATATATTCTTATACATTCAAAGTGAAAGGAATAGCATGAATATCACTTAAGGATTGCATTGAAGACCCTAAAATGGGAGAATCTATATGTGAAATTTAAAAATTTTAAATTTTGGATATAAAGAGTTTCATTTTTCAGTTATATAATACCAAGTGAGGGTATATTGGTGGATCTATCAAAGAAGGAAGTTATTAAATGTTAATATAGTCAACCACTATGAGTGAGATGTGAAGTTTTATTGGTTTAGATGGATATTATTGATAGTTTTTGAAAAATTTCTCATGAATATATAATCCACTCACCATGTTAACATGGATGCGTGCTAAGTTACTATGGATAGATAAATGTGATTACAATTTCACAAAATTGAAGAAATGACTTTCTTGTACACCTATACATACATTAACCATCAGTGGAGAATGGTTTGTAATCTATTGTGATGAATCGAAGAAGGGACTGGGATACATCCTCATATAGAATGATATGGTTATATCTTACGCCTCATTAAAATTTAAGGTTAATGATAATAATTAACCCCCTCATGATTTTAATTTATCAGCAATATTTTTTTCACTTAATATATAGAGGCATTATCGTTACGAAGAAAGGAGTTATATATATACTTATTATAAAAGTTTGAAGTATATATTTACTCAAAAAGATATGAATATGTTTCAAACAATATGGTAGAAGTTAATTATATATTATGACTACTCTATACATTACCAACCTGGGAAGGGGAACGAGGTGGGAAGTGCTTTGAGTCAAAAGGATTATACTATCTTATCTATGATGAGGGTGAAAAATGTTCCAATATTTATGGATTTTTAAAGGATGGATCTGGATATATTAAATTAATGGGGGAAATCTTATCTTCCTAAAATGAGTGTTAAACCTTCTATCCATGTGAACATTAAAGAGGTCTGAAAGGAAGAGTTAGAACTATATAAGAAGGTGAGAAATGTTCCTAAGTTTAACCTTGATTATGATGGAATAATAAGGTTTACAAACCATATATGTATTCTATCTGAAACATATTTGAAGAAGGATACATTGGATAAGGCTCATAATTCATCATTATTTATCCATACTGGAAGTAGAATATATGAATTGATATATGAAAGAAACGTTTTAGTGGTACTGCATGAAGAGAGATGTTGCAGAATATGTATCTTGGTGTTTAGTATATCAAAAAGTTAAGTTTGAGTGACATAAGTCAATGGGGATATTACAACCATTACCCAAACCAAAATATAAACGAAAAACATCATATTAGACTTTATCATTGGACTCTCTAAAATATCTAAAGGCCCAAAATATATTTGGGTTCTGTAAATCGCCATAAAAATTCATCACACTTCATTATTATTAGATAATATTTATCCAAGGATAGGATTTATAATATATACATTAAGTAAGTGGAAAGAATTTATGGAGTACTACATTCTTTGATAACTAATCGAGATCTGAGGTTTAACTACAAGTTCTGGTGAAGACTTTAATAGGACCTGGATGAAGAGTTATGTTTAAGCACATATTATCATCCTCAGATAGATGAAAAGTATGTGAGAATGATTAAAACCTTAGAGGACATACAAAGATCATTTTATATGTATTTCAAATGTGTTTGGGATCTTCAAAATCCACTATTTAAGTTTTCTTACAACAATAGATTACACTTGATCATTCATATGGCCCCATATGAATCCCTCTATGGAAATAATTTTAGAATTAAAACATGAGGGGATGAAGTTATTGAAATAAAGATTTTGGGACCTAAGCTAGCTGAGGAAGTGGTAGGGAATTTCATAACCATTAAACAATACATCAAGGAAGCTTAGAGTTGATTGAAAATATATATTGATAATTATTGGTGAGATTAGGATTTAAAAGTTAGTGAGTAGGTTTTTCTATTAATTTCTACAGGTAAGATGGTTATGATATTTGGGAGGAAAGTAATTCTGATCCCCCATTATATTTTCCTCTTCACGATTCCTGACCGATTAGGGATGACAACATATCACATGGTTCTTCCACCGAACCTCCCTCAAGTTTATAGTGTGTTTTATATATCTCCCTTGAGTAATTATATAACTAATAAATAACATAAATAAAACTTATAGTTTATACCACTAGAGAATGATCTTTCCTTTAAATAAAAACCAGTATAAATGTTATACCATAGTGACAAAGTGCTGTGGAAAAATACTATTCACCAGATTACATTTCTTTGAAGGAATTAAAAATTCGAGTAAGCCACTTGGGAAACTAATGATGTAATGAAACAAATATATTCTATTTTTTTTGAATTATAGTTATATAATTTTGAGGTTGAAATTCATTTTAATGGAGGTATAATTTATCACACTGAGATTTTATGATATATTTCTTTTTAATCTCTTTGTTAGCTTACGATACATGCAACCCTGAGTATAAATGAACTATAATATAGTAGACCATTATAAACTAGATTTTAAATTAGAGGTTACAAATAAAACTATTAAAACTATGAAAACTAATTAGTTTACACAAGTATGAAAAAAAATCATTGGTTAATAATTTATTATAAATTTAAATAAATATCATTTGAAAGTAAAAGAAATGTCTTTCTGGAAAAATGTTTTTGTACACGCAATAGGGTTTTTGTCTAAGTAAATTTTATTAATCACTATTGATGAATGATTTGAATGAAATATTTCTATTATATATTCAATCATATGTTTTTTAATCCATCTAATATTTTTTCTAGGAAAGATATAAGAATAAAACCTATTTTATGCTTAAAACTATATTATTTTTCTAAAAAGTTGGTTCATTGCAATAATCACAATTATTTTTTTAAATATTTTTCCCTATATTATTAAATATATTATAAAAAATGAAAATAATTTTTGTAATCTTCATGTAAAATTTATCTTAGTGTGAAATTTTGAGTTTTTTCTAAAAAATATTGATTTTTGATGAATAGTGAAAACACTAATTTTTATTTAAATATTTATTTTTATTTAAAGAATTTTAAAAGTTAAATTTAATTTTAACATGTTTTTATAAGTATAATTAGTTTAATTATATTTTTAAATATCCAATTGATTTCATTTTAATCAATTTTATGTTTAATTTTTATACAAATACGTATCGTACATCAGATTTTCTTTGGAAAACTGACGTTTCATCACATTTGCGAGGTTAATTATAATTTTTTTTAAAATTATATAAATTAAATTTTAGAAAATTTATTAAATAATTTTAATACGTATAATTAATATTATATAATCATTTTAACTTAATTTTTAATCATAATTTATAGTAAAAAGAATAAGAAAATTTCACCATAGTTAAGGTTAAAATGGGTTTACTGGGGCTAGGTGAAGAGATAAGTGAAAATTTTCCACTTAAGATGGTCTAAATATTATTTTATGTAAATATTTAAACCTCACAGTATACCAAATTCAAATATCTACTCATATTTAATACTTTTTATTGATAATCACATTAATATATTTTGTTCTTTTAAAAAATTCAAAGTGGGTCCTCTCCCCTAGGTATAAAAGGACACCTCTTCCCATCTTCTTTCGACACTCAATGATAATTTTTTATTTTACCAATACCTACCCAAATAAATTAATAAAAACCAGAAACATGAATTATATTCACTTTTATGATCATAAAACTATCATAGTAAGGCTCTAGGTATAAATTTAATGAGGTTGTCGAAAGAAGAGGTATAATTTTTAAGCATGCATTTTCATTTTATTTATTATTTTACCTCAATAAAATATTGTTAAAACATGATGAAATAATTGAACTAGTATATATAATATATGGAAATGTAATTATTATAGATTCATAACTTATATCTATATTCTCTTCCATCAAATGGGAAACAAAACCGTTGATCATGTGTACACCAGACTACCACTTTGCGAACCAATGTAAATAATATTCCATCACTGCCTCTCATGGATAAATATAAAGATGAATTTAATGTATATAAAATTAATTTATGAAATAATTATATATCTTTAATTATAATATGACATAAAACTTCTTACCTTCTAATCTTTGGTAAAACAATAATGTTACTCATGCCTATGTCTGGAGTACCTCCTCCACGAAGCGACATGATTCATTTTTCATTTCCTATATTAATGGATAGTAATAGAGATATATTTAATGAATATATATTATATATATTTTATATACAAATTATCAATAAAAGGTTAATTAATATTTACCTTTATTTTATTCTATTCGTGTAATAGTGAAAATAACATTTAGGCATATATACGACTTACCATCTCCACGAACATTATAAATCATTTATATATATTTTTACTTTATATATGATTATATTTTTATATATAATAAATAAATATTATATTTGTATCATTATTAAAACACTAGATATTATATAAACAAGATCAATGTACAATGACCAAAAGTACCAAACCAAAACTTATATAAAAAATGAAGTAGTTATACACGAAATAATGATTTTAATGAAGAATTATTAATAAATTAGTGATAAAAGTCTATATGTTAATTATATATGGTAATATATATATGATTTTGGTTTTTAAATATATTTATAATAAACTTAAATTTATTATATATGAGGTTCGAACACATATGAAGAAAGTCAGACCTAAGGTATGGGATTTCTGTCTCACTTTTACTTTTGTGAGACACATGCCATATTCACAACTTGTTTATTTTATGTGGTGTATATAATGACAATGAATGTATTTTATTATTATCCTCATGAAAATTATGGGTATATAGTTATCTATATAAATTTCTCACTTACTTGAGGTTTTTATTTTAATGTTACCAAAGTGTTAAGAATTTTATGTTACAATCACATAGTTTATCAAAATTATTTATGATTAAGTTTTTAATGATAAAATATTATGATATAACTCTCAATAAACTCATAAATTTTTTTATACTATATTTATTTATAGACATTAAAATATTTTCATTCATTTTTTTTCAACATAATATCTGAAGATACAGGAATATGTTTTAAGGAAAACTGACTTTATTTGTCTCTTCGGTTGAAAAACGATTTTCTTCCAAATCCATGTTTTCTATAAATATTTTGAAAAACGTTTTCAATATTATTCATTAATTTTTAAACATAATTTAACTAATGATTTAATTTCTACAAATTTTATTATAAGTAATCTTTATATCATTTTCTGAACTATTTACTTTTTGACTTCTTTTTACAATAATATGAAAGGAATGTTTTCTTTTAACTTATATGGAATGAATAAAATTTTCCCCCATCATGACCAGTACATTATATTAATATTACTTTAAATTTTTCCATGGTTCTAATCAAATAATATTTTTCTGATAATATATTGGAAAATTTTATATTTTAAATATGTGAATTCAAGGTGAATATGAAATTTTCCTAAAGAAATGTTCTAAGTGATATTTAAATACTTCTTCATCTAAAATATCACACTTTTGTGTTATCTATGATTTAATGGGGATATTATCCAATGATACTATAATTATTATTATTTTAGATGTTTTATGATTATAATTACTCAATGATTATGAATCTTGTTGATGTTCCATGGGTTACGATGAAATTATGAAGTGTTTATGAAACCTCTTTCATCCTCATGGGTTGTGCTGTAGGGAAAGTTTTACAAAACCCATAAAAAATTCATGGGATATGATATAAATAAATTTTTATGGTCTTGTGCCACCAATATGCGTGATTTTCATTATGTTATGGTTGGGTCTAGAATTATATATCCCTCTAATGAATTGGGTTAAATGAATATCTCATGATATAAGTATGACTGGAATGGAGGGAGAACCCTATTTAGTATGGAACTATATCCACTAGGTTATCCTTGGGAGTAAAACTTAACTAATATGATGGGTTGTGAGTGAACCCAATACATTATTATGGTCATATAAATAAACTTTGACGACTATGTAAACAATTTTCTATGTTTATATATATTCAAAAAACTCATGTGTCATGCCAATGTTATTCTATCATGGATCATGTTATTTAATCCCTTTAAACATCATGTTGTATAAAATTCCAATATTTAGGACATGACTTAGGATTACGATTATGATAGAAGGATATTTTTTTTCAATTTTTTTCCATGTTCGCATACCCTCATGTTCATGTTATGTTTAAGTTATATTTGATATATCCCTTGTTTATCCTTACTGAGCATCGAAGGTCATTATTTCTTATGTTTCCTTCCCCTATTTTATAAAGAAAATATATTTAGTATGATTTTTTAATAAAGGTGATAGTTATGAATAACTTAGTAGGATAGAATATAGATATCTTATAAATCAATTATTTATGTATCCAAATTTGCAAGTATACTAGACCAATACGATTATAGCGTGGATTATTATGTTATTTACTGAGTACTGATCTAACATGATGTAGTATCTATTTATGAAAATTATTGGTAACCCTATATTTATTACTTATAGGTTAAAATATAGTTATTATCAAATAATAATGTTTCACCATCCCTGGTGACTAGAAAAACATATCTTTTAGGTTATATTACCTCTCTTGTACTCCCATGAAATACTTGTATCTGTAGAGTTTTCTATTCTATGTGTATTTTTGTAATATATCCATATAACCACTCTAGTGTATCTTTATCCTTGAGTTCATCAATTTATATCTCACTCCCACTATCTCTTTTAGAGATGTTATCCCTCTTAAGGATTGTGGGATGATTGTGAACCAAAACCTTTTATCTGAAGGGCCGTATAATTAATATTCTTTTTTCCTTGGGAGATAATATAATGATACACTTAGTGCCTCATGGTGAAATTTTGATTATATAAACATCTTTAATAAACACTTCACATCCCTAAAATCATACATGTGATAACACATAATTATTTCCAAACCCAATTTAATATAGATTCACATTTTTCTATTTAGTTGGCACTCAATTTAGAATTTGTACTGTTATCTACAATGACTATCCACAAAAGAATAATGGAAGGATCACATGACACATCATTAATCTCACCATGTCTAACATGGTGAGATTACTCATTTCATTAACACTATTACATTGTGGTGTACAAGGTGGAGTGAGTTGGGATAGAATCCAAAACTATCATAAAAAAATTAATAGAGTCCTGATTAAAATATTATCCACCACCATATAATAGGAGTTTCTTAATATTATTACCAATATGGTTATCAACTTAATTCTTATATTACATGAATCAGTTAAAAAAATTAGACTTATACTTCATTAAGAAAACATATCCATATATAATAAAGTCATCAATACAATTAATAATTATGAGTAGCCACCCTAGGATTCAACTGGAAAAGGTCCACACACATCAGTATAAACCAAATAAAGAAGCTTAATGTCCCTTACTCATTTTCCACTAAATGGATATTTTTCATTTTTCCTTGTAAAATTGTATAAAACTCCCCAAGTAGTTTTAGTTCAATGGAATCTAAATATCTTACTTGAGTTAATATGATTTTTTTTTCATTTTCATAACCTATTCTATGATTCTATAGTTGGGTGTGGTATGAATCACGTGAATTAATTTAATTATCTATTTCCATTATATGGTTTGAAAAATATAACATGTAAAGGCCATTATATAAATATTCCTTACTATAACAAATTCACTATTTATAAAATAAGGATCATTTATTTCCAAATTTGAATAAATCTATATATATCTAGTATAGATACATAATTAATATTTTTTTGTGTCAAAAGGCACGTAATAAAAAAAAATTAAAACCAAGATCATTCCCATCAGAAATTTTGGGTTATAGTCCCCAATATCCACATTAACAAGTCTTTCATCATTAGCTAATCATAGATCTTCCTCACCTCAAGAAATCATCCATAATCAACTTTATCTCTATAGTTCAATACATAGGTGAGAACCAAATTTTTATTTAATACCCAATTAATAAAAATGGAAAAATTTCACCCCATATTGAATGCACCTAAATATTCCCATGGATTATTTTTCTGGGTGCATTTTTTTATGTGGATAGTTTCTCACCATGAAAAATAGACTATGTATTTTTCCCTTATCCCATGATCCTTTTCTTTTTACAAGTGTGTTGTTAAAAAGCATTATACTTAGATCTATTCAGTTATACATTCCTTTTATTCATCCTAGAAGGTAGAAGGTTTTTCATGCTTCATATCCTTATCAACTTTGTAAATTTGGGTGAGAAGATATATGTGAATCTTCTATTTGATTTTTATATTGAAACTTAAAATTAAGATAGATAAGCTTAGAGGAGAGTAACCAAATAATGGGATCAATTCATAGTTCTTCAAGTAGTTTAAACCCTATAACCTCTAAGTAGTTAATATAGAAAATAATTTTGACTAAATGAGGACCAATTGGTGAACCTTGTCCAATTTTTTATTTTAAATAGTGCCTTTAATATCTCAAACTATTCCTATATTTATCTATCCTAATAAATTCAATGAAGATTGTAGAACATGTTATAAGAATATATGTCTTCATATAACTTCATGAGTTAATTCGGAATGGATTAAATAATTAAACATTGAACATCAAATATATCCCTTAGGTTCTTATCATAAACAGTGAACTCCTCATCAATCTCCTCCGTTGTAGGTAGATTAGGCATTGATGATTGTGGCATGTTATATTTCAATCCATGGTGCAACACTTCTCATAGTCTTATGAATTGTTCTAACAATATAATTATATTTACAAGATGGTATTTCTTTAGAAATAATAATTGGGATAATGTGGTTGAGGAACTTGTAATTATTCTAAAATAAAAAATAATATTATTAGTACTTCACTGGATTATAATTTAGAGGAGACCTAAAAACATATATTTTTTGATTTTATTTAGTCTCTGATTATTTTACCTAGTCTTAATGGCCATCTACATTAATTTTACAATAACCTATCATATAGATATCCAAGTGGGAAAGATCTACACATCTCTTCTTATAATCCATATAGAGGCAATTAAATTTTAAGAATGTATATAAGTAGGCAGTATTTCCAAAAATAAAATGGCAGCACCGTGAACCAATGAGTGGACTCCCCAATCCAGAAATCCTAGTTTATAATTCCTCAACACTTACCTCCAATGTTTTATTGGACATATAGAGACCATTACACCCTATATAGATTCAGTTAAATCAACCCAATATCTTAGTTAAGACATTTTATTACACAATACTTCCATCTATAGAAGATGAACATACACTTTAACTGTGAGTTCATCTAAATTCAGATCATGGAAGGATAAACGAGTTGATATTAACATGAGGGATTTTTTTATTACACTTATAGTTTTTTTAAAATTTTCATATTTTTTATATAAATTTGATATTACTTTAGGGTATAAACTTATTCTAATAAAACTTATTCGCATAAACTATATATTTTAATTCCATATTTTCATATTAAACCGTTTATTTGTGGTAGTGGTATTGAATCCCTAAAATAAATCACACCTAGAAATAAAATGAATAAATAAATGACACGATCATGAGATTTTATAATGGTTTTTTTATTTAGTAGAGAATAAATAAACCTATGAACCTTTGAGAAAAACTCATCATGGTATTTTTCACGAGTTATATCATTCTACCTAACCACCTAAGTATCACATGTGTTGGTTTCATCTTGGTTCCTTCTTGAATTGACTCTTCTTAGTCTCCATCTTGAACTTACTATATAGATCTTATGATACTAAATTTTTTAAATATATTTTATAACTCACACATAGGTGGGGGGAACCAAAATATTAGTTAAAGGGATTCATATAAAACAACTTGTACATGAAGGTTCTACAAAATAAATGATGGAGGAATGACATGTGGACCATTAATATCAATTTTATAATAAGTAAATTCAAACCAATGAAAAACATAAAATTAAATTAAACCTACACATACATAGGTATGTTCAAATATCAGGATTTACTATCCATATGAAATGATTATACACATAAAACCAAAAGATATCATTCATTTCAATTCATTATTAGATAATATGAACCGTGCCTGAATTAATCCACTTAATTACATTATTAATAAATTAAATAATTTTATCTTATTCCAACCAATCATCCTAAAATTACTATCCATTTTGAAAATAAAACAAATTGTTTTATTTCATTTAATAATATACTATATAAATTTATTCTTGGATGAAACTCAATGAGTAACTATCCAAACTACTTATTATAGATCCGATTATGTACAATTCACTCACAAAATATACAGTTTACATGGAATGTGTCTTAATTTTATATTGTATACTGAAAAATTAGTTCCATGTAGAAAAAATGAAAATTATATTAATTTTACAATTTAATGTGTTGAGTTTTTAGTATGCAATGACCATACATAAATTTTAGACTCTAATATTTAACAGAATTAGTTTACCATTTAATATAAATGAGGATTCGGCCCCACAGGGCCTTTGGGCTATGTAATGGGTCTCCCTCTACCCAGTTAAAGAGGTATTTTCTTTTCCTTAATAATAACTGAGGCTTTGGCACCAACCTTTTTTTAAAATATATATATAATTTTAAAACCTATCTTATATTGTGAGATATCAATTTAATGAACCATGTAACTCATGTCAATGTGTTTTAATTGAGTAATTAATTAAATATAATATTTATATATAAATAGTAAAAGTACACAATGTGTGAAAGCTGGCCACACAACCAGTAATTCATTATGATAGATATCCGCAGTACATGCCTAGGGACTACATGTTTACTTTGTATTGACATTTATGAAGAACATGGAATGTCAAAAAGATGTATGGTGTGTAATTCAATATAAATGGTTTCCATCATGTATACATCACATATTAAATACACATGATGTATTAATTACACATGATGTATTAATTACACAACACATATAAACCCTATGTTTTCTACCTCAAAATCACACTTACTAGATGACGTGTATGAAATACACTTAGAATTTAGTCTAACAAAGAAGTGTCCCATAATATTAAGTCAACACATGGTGCATTTAATACATGTTGTGTGTATTCATTATATAATGACCAAGAGTCCACATGGGTATCTTGGCGTAGTGAACAAAGGTATATAGCATGTGGAAAATGAGTACACATTATGTATCCTTGTATTATCCAATCATAATTCATGACACCTTCAAATGGGTTCTTCAAATGCATTCTTCATCAATTATTAATCGATATGGGTTAAGTGAGTGGGAAATGAAGAGGAAGAAAAATAAATCTTTATGACACATCAATAAATAATTAAATCTTGAAATGAATTTTATCTTTTAAACATGTAATGATCAACAAACAAATTAATAAATGTAAATTAGAATGTGACCACTCTAATATGACTTGAGTATAAGGCATAAGAGAAGTAATTATTGGGCCCGATCATGACTAAAAAGTTTTAGACTCGATGGATTATTCACATATTTTACATGACCTTAAAATAATATTTGATGATATTTTTTAATGAAATGACTTTAATAGGGAAATGAAACCCATAGAATATCTTTTCATGTTAAATTTATAGTTAATTTAAAGATATTTAAGGAAATAATTCCTAGACTTTAGATGTTTCTTTAATGAAATTTTTAATGATCTAAAACCATTTTTGGTCAACCATCATTTATTTTATAGTATCAAAGTGTATAATCGTTCTAGATATGATCCAAAAATTCTCATTTGATATATAAATAATTCCAATGATTTATGGGTGTTAGAATAGTTCATAAACCATTTAGTAGTGCTCATCTTGATCAGAGTGAGGATTAATTCATACTTAAAGAATCGTTATTGCAATCTTGTTCTTGAGT
This sequence comes from Viscum album, assembly GCA_963277665.1. Classification (NCBI taxonomy): domain Eukaryota; kingdom Viridiplantae; phylum Streptophyta; class Magnoliopsida; order Santalales; family Viscaceae; genus Viscum; species Viscum album. The sequence continues at coordinate 1,742,416,793 of OY728155.1, forward strand.
TGATGGTGGAGGAAAGAGAATTTATTGATAATTATTCAGTCATGAGAGAATTCTCAATATTTAATTGTGCATATAAATTCTCAATTTTGATCTAACTATATATAGTAGACACATAAATCTATTTATAGTGACATTTTTGGGGTTAAATTTTATTTAATTACAAAATAAACCATAAATAATATAATAAACCTTATATGACCGAATGCCATGTAATAATAATAATTTTATTAATTTGTATGGTGTGAACTGACTGGTGTAATGATTAATATTATTTTAGAGGCTTTCAAATTAATATTTATCACATGAAACAATCATGGTCCACTAGTCTTTAATTGGCTTTAAAAATAAATATTATATATCCACATAATAATTAACTACATTTTGAATAAATACTTATTTAATTTATGAAATCAATAAATCCAAAATAAAATTTTTCCTCAGGATTGATAATAATATTTATTCAAATAAATAAATTAAAATATAATTTAATTTATATAACAAGAAACACTTAGTGTGTGATCCACTAGGATTATTTCTCATTGGAATTAGGACAGGTTTCCTAAAATCCAAGATTGTTGTCTAGCAATGGGTCTGTGAACCCAAGATAAAGAAGCGGATGTCACAACATCAATAACCACATATCAGCACTCAATGTGCAATATAATCTATTTGTCACGATATGTCATCAAGCAGGTTGCAAACTAGTGTCATTAACATATTTGATTGATACATATTTCTCTGACTGTTTGAGACAAACTCGTCATTACAGAAAGTGCATTGATTTTAATGTGATAGTTATGTTTCAACCAAAGGGTCAGTATGTGTACTTCCATGAATATGGAATAGAAAAATCTATATTCAAATTATTCAAAATTTTTCCCATCCACTAATTGAAAAGTTAAATTCTTTCTAGAAAATTAAATTTGCATGATTGTGGGATCATAAATCCTACCCACCATAATACTTATTATCCATTATAAGTCAAGGTGGTCATCCATCCACATCAAATAACACACGTCTATCACCATTTATAACTAAAAACCTCATTAAATTTCTTAATGCCTAAAACAAAACTAATTAACGAACTCAAACTCAAGGTACTCTACCAACTATAACCCAAGACAATGACCATTATTGAAATAAAATCACCACGATAGAACTTAACCATAACCATCCAAATAGAACCTCGATTATTCCATCAACCGATCACTTTCTAGAGTTATAGTGCTCCCAACCATAGGATATAACTTTTTGTGACTAACATCAAATTATTGGAACCTCTTCCATTATAAAAGCACAAAAGAGCATAAAACTCAAGCTTTCACAATGAAATCATGAAAGTTTCAAACTTATTATACCTAACACCGATAGTAATTTCAATCAACATTGGAAACCATCCTTATAATCAAGAATCAACTACAGTGGATGCATACCCACTGTCTATGTATGAACTAATAATAAGTAACATTTTCCTCAAAACTTGAGTTATTTTCCAAAAAAACCATATGTATTTTCAAATATAAACCATGAGATATGGTTTGAAACATATCACATATATTACATATACTAACCCAAGTCATCCCATCATTATCTAGATCATCCAAAAAACACCCATCTCTAACTATCATCATGTTAAAATCTCATCAGATCATGATTCCTTCATGATTAGAGGCATTCTACAACCACCTAAGCATACCCACTAGAGTCCATACCCAAGTTATAGTGAGATTTTTATAGTTAGATCCTATAATGGCTCCAAATAATCACCATTATCTACCAAAAAACTGACACACCTCTAATATAAGCACCAGTAATTACATTTTAGATCCACTTTGAGCCCAAAGACCATGCTCAGGTTAATCCTTCACCACATCTGATTTCATTTTATGATTTCCCTTAAAATTTAATCATTCAATTCATAAATTCCTCACTACAATCATAGTGCCACCATGATCTATCCACAAACACTTTTACCCAACTATGACCATTCCAACATAAGGGTCACACCTCTATGACTGACTCATCACTCTACAAATATGGCAATTGTTGTCAGTTACTCACTCAATAAACCCCTATTGCCACATAGCACATTTCATTCCCTACCTACCCAATTATTGGATGTGGCCATATCAATCTCACTAGAGTGAAAAAATGAAGCATAAACTATAACCTACTCTCAAATTCTGAGAATAGTACTCACAAAATCTTTCCACATCCTTTCCATTACAAGATCCTTACCCACAAATGGATGCTGGTGGTATTCCCACCCTTGACTTCAATTATATCTCTTTGAGATAAAACGTGAAAATAGGACCTTCATCAAATCAAAAAATAAATTTACATATATTGGTGTATAAATGATGCTCTCTTTGAATACTTGGGATTTTTTTTATGATTTTGGGCACAATCGTCTCTAGACTTGGAGTACACTAAGATGTTGTCGATGAATACCACCAAAAAATCATTCATTTATAATGTCACCCAAATAATCAGGGACATGTAAAACCTATTAAATTTCCCAAGACCTATCTTCCCATAGTAATCTTATCACACCCACATTGGTTCACACCCTACCCATGAATGCCTACTTAATTAAAATATCAAGTCATACACTTCAGTAGTGCCCAAACCACAAACCCAATCACATAGTGTGTCACTACACATTCATGCCTATAGATCCCATTATTTATTATATACTAAATTTTCTTATTTAACCCAACCATAGATACTGATCTAAATCTTACAAGTCACAACCCTTGAAAACTAAGCTTATAATCCTTAGCCACTAGTTATGCCAATATCACATTCCCATCTCGCCCAACCAATATAATCCATGTTTCTTCCCAAAACCAAAGGAAACATACCTAGTAAAGAATCCTTGTACAACTAAAAAAGTCACAAGAATCATTAAAAAGTTCCACTAAGTTCATTTACACTCTCACTATATCCTCAAAGATATATCTAAATCTAAATAGGATAGACACTTAGACAGTCATACTCTTAGAAACCATACATTCCACAAAATTATTAGTACTCTAAGTGCTTTTAATGTCTTGGAAACTAGACATATCCATGTGTTTCATGCCAAAACCATTATTTGGAATATCCTTATCCATAGTCAAAACCTATTCTCTCCTCTAAAGATTCATCAAATCCACCTCACGTGTACCATCCACTGGTGAAAAAGCAGAATTTAAAATCAGTTGTTTTTTCAGTTTTGATGTTAGTTTTTACCCAATGTCTATAAAGGGGACATAAAAAAGATTTTCGTCATTGGTTTTCAAAAACCGATATCGAAATTGACGCTAGGATTAGTTTTTGGTGTTGTTTTTAAAAATAAAATAACTCTGAAAACCAATTTTCTTCCTCGGTTCTTAACAAAACTGAAACTGAAAATTGAGGGTAGGTTGTTTTCCGCATTAGTTTGCTATAAACCGACATGGAAAACCATAGAGGTTCTATTTTCAGAATCTATTTAATAAATAAACTGATGCTGAAAACTATGTTTTTTTAAATGTTTCGGCGTCTGTTTTTATGAAAATTGATGACAAAAGTTAATTTTTTTTGAAAATTCAGAATATTACACTTCCAAAATAAATCAAAATCTATGTAATAAAAACATAGTATATGAAAATAAGATAATAGTTTTCATTTAATAAAAATCTATAAAAACTTACATGCTTTTATCTAGTTATTCAAAAATCTATCTATGCATTTGTGTTATAAAGTAGAATTAAAATATACATTCATGAAATTTACAAGAGGATCATTTTTAGTAATTGTTGAAGCATTAATTTAAAATAATTAGATTCAAACACCTATTATAATAAAATAATTAGTTTATGAACACATGTTATTATGAAAATGTAATATTATTCATAAACATTATATTATACATACCTCAAATCCTAATCAGACTTAAAAAATAGTTAGAAAACAAAGATTAAAGATGTGTAAGTATAGTTTGGGTATAAGACTCTACATCAATTAATGTCTAGAATAAAATTGGATGATATGTGATTAAAAAATAGAATACTAGGACATAAAATAATAAAAAATTAATATAACTATCTTTATCAGATTTAGTAGTTACCTTAGTTGTGATTATCTTATACATGAATTGTAGAACATAATAACCACGTTAAACAAGTCCTTGTTGATGATGTAACTACAGTTATAAAACATTAACCTGATAATAAAAACCAATATATATATATATATCAGAATAATATCTAATATAAAAACTTCCACAAATCAGATTGCATTTGGTTTCTTTATCGATGTGTGTTCTTTGTTAAATTTCTTCCACAAACTGCATTTTCATATATATGAACTAATAATACATGCATAAAAAATGATAATTAAACATAATTAGCTTATAAGAAAAGAACTTACCTATATAATAAGGTGGAAAATATTTTAAAAAAACTCCATAATAAAGAGAAAAACCAATAAAAGGTGCTTTCACTTGGAAAAAATTCGCCTAACTTCCAATACCCCTTACAATAATTTTTTTATATTTAATTAAATTATAAAAATAATTAGTTCATATTTATGTTTCTGTTATTACTTATTAGGAAATGGAAAAAACCAACATCTAATTTTCATATGTGATAATCTCTCACATATATATACATCTCTATCAATATTCTTCACATGTTATACATCCATGGAAATTTATTCTTGATCTATAAAACTATAAATTCTTGTGATGTAATTTTATACAAAAAGTGTGTATAGATACCTAATTTAAAAATGAAATATAGTTATTAAATTTAAACCATATTTCATTAAATAAATAAAAATTCCAACTTTAATTTACTTACATGGAAAACAAATGCCACATATTCAGTCTGAGCTCTTCAAAATCAACTAGATTCATAATATATTCTTTGAGTAATCTCGATGGATAATATATTCCTAATATATTAGACATCATACAAAACTCATAGATATTATTCAAGTAATAAGAAGATTAAGATAATCTTTGTATCCTATAATAAATATCAGAAGTATCTACAGTCAATTGTTCCTGAATTTTTTGTTTCAATTGTGAAATTTATTTTTCATTAATATAATACTATATAAGTTAAATTTCAGAAAACATAATTAGTAATTTTAAATAATATTAAATTTATATTTAAAATAACACATACTTCATATGAAATATAATGAAGAAGACCATTTGGACAAAGTAAAAAATGATCCAGACAATCCATAACTCTGGTAATCTCCTCAGTAGGAAATGTTAGTAGAGCATTAGGATCAATAATATAAAGTAATAATACTCTATCATGACCCATATTCATAGGCTGGTGACTTACATGATCCCTAAAAAAATGCTCGAGTCCTAATGAAACAATATGTATATGCAAAAAACTCACAATATACGGTTTGGTCAGAGTGGGGAGGTGAAGGATCAAAGTAGGCAGGTTGGGCCGGGTAGTCTGGCTGGGATGGCTATAGAGGCTCCAAAACTAGCTAAGCAGTCTAGGACGGCAGCAAAGACTATGAATGTGTTATCAAGTGCTCTGACAGCAGATTCTGCATGACTACTTGAATTCAATAACCCATACATTGTTTCATATCTTTCATCTCATATTTTAAGGATTCTATTTCTGGGTCTCTTGATTTCTAACTCTCAGCAAAAAAAATTTGAATACTAACACCCCCAAATATCATCCAACACGGTTGGGGTGTTTTTCCTTTATTAATGCAATGGCTTGGATGTCTATCCTACCCTTAGGGATAAAGGAACACTATGTCTCTTTATTCTAAAGTTCATCCTAAAATGAAATATGAAAAAGGTATATTAGTGTTTATAATTTATCAAATAGAAAAATTAATGAAAAATAAAAAATATTTACTAAAAATTTATTAGATACTATTTTATATTCCTCTTCCATATACTTTTCATTTTTATTTCTTCTCACTCATTTTCATTTTTCATAGAGAGTGGGAGAAGATTGATGACCAAACTGGACCTTTTTTGAACCACAACTAGATCGATCTCTTAATGCTTAAAATTTTTATTCAATCATTTTCTACTCCAATAACAGATACCCTACACGTGGTAAAGAATGAGGGTACACATTTTCTACTAGATATATTGATGAGATCTCTTGGAGGCCTGTTATGTGAAAATAAACTAATAATTAATTAGAAAAATATATAATAAAATATATAATATAAAATAATTTTAACACCTGAAATTTTTATTCATGACAGCTACCAAAAAATTGCTTCCATGTATCTGCATCTCTAAACTAATACTTAAGGCGCATGTTTTTAAATTTTTTTCTTTCAAAAAAATATTTTTTTGTCATTTTTGTTTTAACATTTTTGCATCGAACCGCCTCAAAAGAGAGATGAATTTTCTTAATTTCTTTTGATTCCTAAAAATTGAATGTCATCTATAATTTACTAAATGACATATGTCATTTAAAATATTTAACATTCAAAAAATGAGATAAAATAAATAAATTGAGATATTTTACCATCACAACCTCACAAAGTTGATATTTTTCCATCTGGTCTATAGAATTCCAATTAGGATATAAAATACTAATCCTACAATGTCTATGAATTGTTATATAATTGGAAAACAAAAATCTATTTGGTCCAGTTGCATTATTATTATCATAAAAATGAATATGTAATCTCTCCTCTCCCTAAGCATATGAAAGTTTTGGTAAATGTGAAATACCATGTTTACCAACTTGAGAACTTGATTTCTCTTTAGTAATAGGAGAAGTATCCTCCACTATGGACGCATCGGTTGTCCAAAAAAAAATTTATAAACTAATTTTTTTCTTTCATTAAATAAGTATATTACAGAGTATTTAACAATATGAAAAAATAGTTATACCTCAGTAACTACTCTTCTCTCTTTATATCTAAAATTGAAAAAAGCAAGTGTAATGACATTTTATGAACCTTCATATCATTAGAAAATTAAATTTTTAGAAATAAGGATTAAAAATATAACTAAAAAAAGAGGCATTCATTTGTATGTTTTAAAAATAAAATCACAATATAAATAATTACTAGAAAAATTAGGAGACTAATTTAGTATTTTCTCATATTCCTTCAATATGATCATTACACACTCCATCAAATATGTCTTCCTTATAGTCATTGTAATCATTCAAAAATTTCATAATGGATGAATAAGACTCATGTAAATCAAAGACATCATTAGCTTCATTACCACCACCCAAATTGTATTTTTTCCTTACAAAATGACGGACCACTAATCATTCGATGAATTAATGACAAAAAATATCTTCTTTTCATGTGTTTACATGATAAAGGGTACCTCATTATAATTAAATTCTTTCAAATAAACCAGTGTAAATCCATAATCAGCATGTTTCACACCAATATTGATATCAACCCAATTACACTTAAACACAATGAATTGAAATACTGTATAATGAATTTCCCATATATCCTAAAGAACTCCAAAATATGTCAGAAAATCAGAAATTGTTATCTTTTTCACTTGAAAAATGCATTGCTTCAATGACGACCATCACACCACTATTTTGAATAGTACTCTTGTCATCTAGTTTTTGTGTGTAAAATGTGTACCCATTAATATCAAAACCAGTCCATGTTATCATATTAATTTTTGGTCCCCCTAACAACCATTTCAATGTCTCTAATGCAGATATATCTTTTCTAACTTTATATTTAAACCATAAAACAAATACCTTTTTTATACTCAGTCATCAGCCACTTTTCATTTCCTTTTGGATATTGTCTTTTTAATTATTAAATATGTGATGATATATATAATTTAACATCACATATGTTTTTCAAAATATATAAATGTGCCTACATCACTTCATCACATGGAATAAAATGTACCATTAAGCCTCAAATCCCTCTACCTTCATTATCAACTGTTAAATGTTGAGATATAGGGAGTCTAATATGATCTAATTTATAAAAATAATCAGTACATAACTCAACCACCTCTTATGATAAATATTTTTTAACAACAGAGGCCTCCAGTCGATTGGATTTTTAACATATCCCTTTAAAATTTTCATATACCTTTCAAAAGGATACATTCAATGTAAATAAGATGTCCCACATATTCTTATCTCGCGCACTAGATGAATCCCAAAATGAACCATTATATCAAAAAATGTAGGCAGAATATAAATATATAGTTGAAAAAGCATAAGAGAATCATCATTCTCAAACTCATCTAACAAATTTGGATCAATAAATTTGATAAAAATGGATTTGAAAAAATTACATAACCTGATGATAATATTTTTGACAAATGATGACAATATACCACACAGTGCGAATGGTAGTAGTTGTTTCATCAATACATGATAGTCGTGAGATTTCATACATATTAATTCTCAATCCTTCACTAAAAACAATTATTCATATTTGAAGAATATCAACTTGGTACTTTTATACCATAGAGACACTGAAGAAATTCAACTTCTCACTCTTTCTTAATGTGTCATAAGTCAAAGGTAAATATGTTCTGTTTCCTTTCATAGTGGGAGATAACTCCAATTATATTCTCATTGCTATCAAGTCTAATATAAAATTAAATCTATATTTTGTATTTCATTTTATGTCTAATAAAGTTCCAATAAAACTATCACATATATTTTTGTCAACATACACAACATCAATGTTATGTTTTATCTCTAAAAATGAATAATAAGGCAGTTTAGAAAAATAGACTTCTTCTTCGAGATATTTTTTAAAACAAGAATTTTTTTTTTCAAACGTCGAATCAATATTTTTAACCCTTTTTTAATATTATTCAACTAAAAATGTTTTTGGGGGAAGATTTCATTCTTATAAACCGTTAATTATTTTTTCAATATACAATAAGGATGATCAATTAAAAAAAATAATAGATTTCCCATGTACACTACCTTTCTTACATTTTGTAATTGATAATAAGAAGTCTCTTGTTTAAAAATTAGACATAATTTATGTCCATTAAAATTATATCAAAATATGTTTCCATAAGAAGGAAATTCTATTATACTGAACATTATCATGGCTCGTAAAATAAAATAATCTTTCTTTTATGCATAAACAATATTAACACTTTTCTACCATATAATTTTAATATAATCAATGAATGGTAAAAGATACACATTAATATCACTTCCTGGCTGTTTTGGTCCATAAATCATCAAGGTCATCAAAAAATATTTTTTCATCATACATATATATATGGGGATAAGTTATAATCTACCAACAAAATAGGCCATGAACTTTGTTGGCTACTTATGCTCCAATATTTATTGATTCCATCTATACAGAGTTCCATTCTATGATTTCTAACATCATTTTCAAAATCTGGAAATTTTTTATCAAATATCCTCCATTGTGATGAGTCATCAGGGTGATGAAATTTACCATCATAGATGAATTCATCTAAATTACAACTTAACCATTTTCCATTAATTAAATTTAAAATTAGACACTTCAAATGAGTAATTATTGGAAGGTACCAAATTTATTTAGTAGGATATTTGATTTTAGTACTTGAGAATGAATCAGAGTTCATTTATCAGAATTATATATATGGATTATTGGAAGGAATTATTTGATTTAGCTTATGGTTAAATGTAAGTACCTGATAATTAATATGAATTGACTTTTTCAACAATTTTATAGCATGTTCCTCCACATGTAATACAATTTGATAAAAATTCATATTAATTACTATACAACGTACAATCATTGAGGAAATCGTGTATCTTTTTATTCCACAATGACATTGTACATAATATTTTATTCGACTCATATTTGGAATTTTTAAGCTCATTTACTTTTAGAAGTAGCTCTTTTAAAAGCTCAAGTTATTTAGAGAAACTTGTATCACTGCAATAATTTTTTGATTTCTAGTTAACCGATCTCAAAACTGCTGATAACACTATATATTTACAAGTTAGGAATAATGGTTTTTTAGAATATCCATACAATCATTCAACAATTTCTATTTTTTCAAATTTTTTGACACCTAAAACATGAATTAATTCTTTAATATTATCCTCTATATCATCATTAATATTTTCATCAACATGATATATTGAATTTAAAATAATTTTTCCATGCCAGATAAAACACATATAATTAAGGCTAAAATAATTTCAAATGAGATGATCCTTGATTTCTTTGGAATTTAACTTTCTCATATTCAAACACTTTACACATGGATAGAAAATCAAATTTATTTTTTTGAATATTTTGCTTAGAAAATTCCAATAAATCAATAACTCCCTTTTCATATTCATTGCTGGTTTATTGTAGATTTATCCAATTAAGATCATTTCAATACTTAAGATCATAATATAATTAGTGAATATATGAAAACATATATAAATTTTAAAATATATACATATAAAGATAAATTATAATCATAAAAAAATACAATAAACTAATACTCCCTTTGTTTTATATCAAGCTAATTTTTTTGTGTAATGATATTTTCAAAAAAAATATAAAAAAGAGTCATTGAATCAACAATAATCCACCATTTAAACATAGTGTTAGAATCACACATAACAGTCATATAAAATTCACAATTTAATTTATTTAAATATCAATTCATTTACAATAATCAGTGTCAGAGTCACACATAACATGCATATTACTCATATAAAAGAATTAAAAGAATATTAAAGTATATTATTGACAAAACTAACCATTCAAACAACTAGAAATATATGATAGGAGTGGTAATACATTTGTTGGTCATAAAAAGGAGAATAGGGTTGAGATTCTAGTGGATCCTTGGAAGTTATCTATAAGAGAGAGTGGGGTTGAGGTCACCACTCATTAGGGTGATAATGTCCCTATTAATTTTTTTAGATTGCCTCTCATTGAAAATGAAACATAGAAAATTAATGTACTGACAAAGAAATATACACACAATAATATTTAGACTGTGAATAGGACCACCATGTGATTGTGGTCATTTTATGTGGATCAAGGAATATGATGAAATGTAACATTGTTTTTTGGAATTTTCCACTCAACAAAGGAGGAAAATAGAAAATGAAAAGTATAATCAAATATACTGAATCCTATAGTCACCAAATTAGCTGATAAACATAAGAATCTTGAGGTAGAGGGAAGGTCGATTATAGTTACACCCCAAGAATGTGTTTTCATGAGGTAGTAAATTTAGGTGATAAAGTTTCAAAAACATATGATGAGTCTGAATATGTAAATGGTGATAGGATAGTTGACTTATAATAGTTGATTGGATGGGGGACAACTGAAGATATCCAAGTGTATGTAGGAAGGTAGGAAGAAGAAAACACAAATAGTTTGGTGTTGGTACTACATTCCAAGTAAGTGATGTTTTAGGATTCCTTCATAGTCAATATAGCTAAAGAGGAGTCTGAATTAATGTACAAGAGATATATCAAAGTAGATCTAAATGATGATTAAATATCTTGGACCAAAAAAGATGATCATATATTTGAACATGGAACCAATAATGGGAAAATAATTTTGAAGGTGTACATTTATACTTGGGATAAGATGAATTATCACTTTGAACACCTCATGAATGAAGATCTGGACATGTAAGTCGCGTCTATCGGTTGGAAAGTATAATGTATAGAGGATTCAAAATCATTTACATTTCACTATAATTTATTGGTAATTTATTTTATTCATTGATTCTACAGCTGGCTGATTTTTTTTGGGTTCCCACTTTCCTCTTAAAATTTATTTTTTAAATGTATTTTTTTTTCAATTTTTGGGCATGGGAAAATGGAAATAAAAAAATGAATCTTGAATAAGTTAATACATCTCCATAAAATCTGATATCATGGATGATACATACACTAATGATGTTGTTAAATTAATGGGATGAGTCCATTAACATCATTCTACGATAAGAGTGGTAATCAATTTATTACTAAATAAATAACAATCACAAAACTTCATTAAACTAAAATGATATAAATGAATTAAATAATAAAAATATAAAAATTCAACAATAATTGTGTAAAACCAAATGATATAAATGAATTAGATAATAACTAATTTATTTACGAAATTTAAAAAAACTTTCAATATTCGTATTTGAAGATGATAAAGTGATCAACAATCACAATTTTCTCCCTCAAATTATTTTGAATAATAAATACTACAAATTCTAACAAAAAATTAATATATATGAAAGATAATCATAAAGAAACAAAAAAAATCAATCCCATTTAGGTGTGGCTGTGAAGATGCTTTAGATCAAGAAATACAAACATAAACGAAAAACCAAAGACGAAGAATGAAATAAGGAGAACCAATGATCATTAAATTGAGCGTAAAATGCTATAAATCAACCAAAATAAACCATGGTTGTGGTTTGGGTAGCTTTCAATACTATCATGATTTTGGAGAGATGAGAGAAATGAAATATATTTTGGGTTTTAGGGTGGCCAAACACACGTGTTAATTTTTTAAAAGAATTTTTGGCATCGATTCTATATAAAACGACACAAATTTTTTTTTTTTTTCCAGTTTCATTTTTTACATAAAACTATGATGAAATAATTTTTTTTGGGGATATTCAAAATTGGTCTACTGAATAACTGATGTTGAAATTATATGTAATTTTTTATTTTTTGATGTAGGTTTTTACGAAAACCGACACTAAAAAGTTTTATCATTACTATTTTATATCGGTTTCTTATAACCAATGTAAAAAAATCAATGTTAAATCTATCATTTCCACTAGTGTTCATTTACCCAAAATTCAATATTGGTATCATTGTTCTCATACTACTATCAAATGTATAAATTATCCACCCATGACAAACACACCCAAAAGAACACATAACTCGGTCACCCTCTCTCACTATTCCCCCTTGAAGGTAAAATGAAACTAACTCCATAAACTAGAGTCATGTATAGAAGGTCACTGAGATCTCCCATCAAGACCCACTAGTAATGTCTGATAAAAAATAACTAGGTAAAACCACCTTGATCTATGTCGGCTCATAGAAGGCTACAACTCATGGGGTGTCAAACCCAATATTTTTTAAAAGTAACATGAAATAAACATGTCAGAACATACATCTCTAGGTTCTCACATCTACAAGATTATATATTTCAAACTAACCACCCACAACCAGGGAACCCATCCTCTCTAAATAATTTTACATCAGAACACTCCCTAGAGGACTAGACTACACAACAAACCTCAAATAATAATCACCCATAGGGGTCCAATGGTTATTCACCAATTCCATGATAACCCAATTGGGTCACTATACCTTTTGTTCATTAATTCCACATAAGCTTAATCATTGTTGAGTATCTCATAAAAGAAAAATAAAACATGTCATCAGAAAAAGATCTATATAAAAGTTAGCTCATCTGAGTTGAATTCCACCAATTACTTAAATGGGAAAACTTCATATGAGCATTTTTTGAAAATTTAAATAAATGAATATACATCATCAATAAAATAACACACTATTTTGACAATAAAATGTGTAAACTACATGCCTAACAAGATGCATGATATGACTATTACCTCTACAAGACAAGATTCAACACCAAAACACTGGCATTTTTCCAACCGGGAAAGATCAAAAAATCCATCATTAATCAAAAAATACAAAAAACATGTGCATCACAGAAGGTCAAAACATATAAAACTATAAAGAACCCGAACCTAGTATTATAGAGTTGTTGGTTACTTTATTACATTGGCTTAAGATACAAGAATTACATCCTAAATGATCGAATATTTTACTTATCTTGGTAAACTAGATACATACTTGAATTTCACATACATGTGAAAACATAAAATACAAAAAATTATTTTCATTGAGATCATATTATTTATCTATATCGTTTCCCTTTATAGTATCTTTAAAACATTTACTAAAATCAAGGGGAAGGAAACATAAGAAACGGAGAACTCTAATGCTTAGTAAGGGTATATGTACAACAGAAGCTATCATGAATTCATAAGACATAATCAATAAGGAAATATAAATAACCAAAAATTTCCATTTAATAAATATATTAATCATGAATAATAGTATATAAAGTTTAAATAATGATCAAGTAATACCATATACATAATCACATGAGTTTCAAACTTTCCCTTGGATATTCTAACAAAAAAATAATTAGATACACATAAAAAATGGTTTTATAATGATGGAATACAGAACGATCGACATCTAAAAATTTCTATCATGGCCCTATTCTTAGACATCTATACCATAAATTCCACATGACATGAATTATTACTTAAATGGATAAGGCCTTAGCCAAAAACCTAGGCTCATTTATTTTATGAGACATATCGATGCATCATGGAAATATAGAGGGACCCTCCTGTCACTTACAATGTCTAATTCATTCTTCATATAAAAGAGGTGAAACATAGTAAAGATAAAATATTTATTGAAAAAATAGAATAATAATTATTAATACTTTACCCAGTCAATAAACATAATCATAAACCATCCATAGTAATATGGATAATTATATCAAAATAGAATATCACCATTAAAATTGATCATAAACTAGACTGAATAATAATAAGGATGGTATCATTTCAATATATTTCTAATGGAACATATGTGAAACAAGGTTTCTTTTCATTTATGAAACAAAATACAAAAAAAATTCTTTAGGAAAATATAATTTTCAATTTTAAAATAAAATTTTAATACTAAAAATTTACAGAATATTATTTAAACACCCCGACCCTAGTAGCCCAGAGTTTGTACCTTAATTTATTACATTGAAATATTATACAATGAATTTCATCATAAAGGACCAATTACTTTAGTTGTTTTGTAAAATTTGATACATTCATTACAACATGAAATGAAATATAATATAGCGATTCCTTTAAGAGCACCACTATTATCCTAGCTTATCCCAACATGTCATTCTTAATATACATACTATTATCCAGGGGAAAAATAAAACACCTTAAAGGGATAATTTTAGATGCTCAGTAAGGGTAAGAATACAATATAAGATATCATAAGTAATCATAAACAATAAGTCAAGGTGAATGACTAAAAACTCATTCCATTAAAACATAATATTGAGCATAATATGGAAGGAATAAAAGTAGATCAAATTATACAATATAAATAATCACATGAAAAATATAATTAACCATCAATATTATAATATTTGAATAATCCCAGGGATTACCATTATGTAATCTCATAATAAGGTAATTCATAATGTGGGGCATCATAAAAATACCATCTAGTCCTTGACCAATAGGTCTATATAAATGGGTAAGTCCTTTGCTAAAACGAAGTCTAGTTTGTCTCATGAGACCTACTGATGCATTGAGGGGATATAATGAGACCTTAATAAAACTTAATAAGTCCAATTCATTATTTATATGAAATGGGTGAAACATAATCAATATAAACAATCATATTTAAATCAATATATAAAATGTAAATAATTTCCACAATCAATAAACATAATAATAAATTATCCATTGTAATATGGTGAATGGTATCTATTTATAACATCCTTAGTAAAGAAGATCATAAACGATTAAATAAAATATCGATGATCTTATCATAAGATATCAACCACAATTAAGCATAAGAAATTAACATATGGGTTACCCATGGAATGAAATGGGTATCATAAACATATCTTAAGGCATAATAAATTAGAGTATCATAATGGTATCCATGAAAGAATGTATTTAAAAAATACATGGACATTAAGAAAAGATTAAATGCATATATAATGACAATTTATGTCCAACATAAGTGAAAATATGCAAAAATACTATTTAAGAGACTTTAGAAATGAGCCACTTTAGCGGGTTTAAGGGAAAATATAGAAGAGTCTTTAAAGAGAACAATGATATAAAGGTTTATATAAAACCCAAAGTGAACTAATTTTTTTATGATAAAAATCATGATTTTAGAAAAATATCAGTATCTTAAAATAGATTATGGATTTTACTTTAAAATGGGTTAGAAATTGGTAAGTTCCCTTTAATCTGGCTTTCTCATAGGGAGGAATTTAAAATGGAACCTTATAAAACATGTATTTCCCCATAAAACAAAGAATAATTGAGCGAGGTATATATTTTTGGAACATAAAGAAATAATTTTAGAGGATTAAAGAAGAATAATTAATAATTAAATTGGGGTAAAGGGAAAGAATGTATAACCTGAATGAAGAAATTGAGGTTCGGGGAGAATCCCTTACGTTATGTACAAAAGCGTTCTGCAAGTGTTCTTAATGTATAGAATAATCAAATTAGATTGATGAATTAATTAATTCAGGTAATATTTAATATATATTTTATTTATTATAATTTTATTAAGTACATTTATGTCCTTTTCTATGAGTTATAATATTTAATTTCATCATTCAGGGAGTGTTCATTTTCTTGGTTTTTCATGACTGGTTCGCTTGTATACAAGTATGGAAGTTCATGTAAAATGGGAATAGTTATCCAAAATTGAAATTATATGTTATTAATGAACATATAGAAGTTTAAATGATCTTATATATCATTTGTTCATATGGTATGAAAATTATTCATTAGATAAAATTTTAATGAAGATGATTTAATTTATTTTGGAGGTTTTTACGACCATCATGAACTTATATCATTAAATTTAATATCATGTTTATATATTGGTTAAATAACACTATATAACTTATAATATGTATAATAAAGTATTATTTAACCATAATAATGGGTTTATGAATATCCTTGATGGCGGTAATAGAAAATGAAAATGCATCGTCCATGATGGTGGTAAATCAACACATCATAGAGGATGTTTTCGTTTTTAGAATTAAAGGGAGAGGAGAAGTGGTTTGATGATAAATATTCCATTAAAAAAATATAATTTTATTATATATAAGATACTAGAGTAGTAATTCATGTTTTTATATATGAGGTAATGACAGGATAATGAATTAAATGATATTAAAAACAATTAAAACAAAATAAAAGTGGATTTTACCTCTTGTATAACATCTGCTTGATAACCTCCTTAAAGAACTTGGGATTGGTATTTTGGTGAGACCAGAAAGACCAGAATGTGGGAAAGTGGTTTGGGAGAGTAATTGGACCCAATATTATCATGGTCCAAAGCTTAGAAGGTGTGAGGAGATGAGTTGGTCAATGATGGTATTTATAGTGTAATAGAGTAGTATTTTTTATTTATTTTATCCATTAGTTTATTATTTTAGATCAAGACTATTAATAGTAGTAATTATTATGCATAAATAATGTAACTATATTATAAGCATTCAAAATAATTTCCACTTAAATCATACATGACTCAAAAATTCATTTATTTTGTTATAATGCTAAATACTGTAAATTATCATATTTCCCTAATAACCAAAAAAATAAACTATTTTAGAAAAATCAAAAAATTCACCCTAAACATTTCTATATGTGTATATTTTAAAAATGGACTCCATTTTATGAATACAATTATCTAAATATTATAAATTTAACTTTTATTTAAAATCATCATTTATTCAAAAAATTTCGCTTTTAATATTATGAACAATTTTACGACACTTTGAAAAGTTATTTATTATCTCATAAAATTCTCTTATAATTATAATGAAACAAAATATTAATTTATGAATCTATTAAAATAAAATAATTTTTTTTAAATCATTATATTAATTATAAAATTTTAAATAAACATTTATGCTTCATAAAAAATACAAACACTTAATTTATCATATTTAAAACATGTTTTTTACTTGTTCTATGATATAAATATATCAAATTTACATTTATGAGATGCCCAAATTTTACGTATAATTTCATATAAGAGGTTGTTATTATAATGAATAGATTAAAATTTATAATGGTCACATCAGCATTCCAATTATTATGTTAATATTTAATAAAATATAATTGTTTATTTAAGCTCGATGTTGAATAAAACATAAGCTATTAAATATGTTAAATTTAAAAGAGACATACCATAAAATCTTAGGATGTTATATATTAGTAAAACAAATTCTTTAAAATGAACTTTTAATTCTTTTAAAGGATTCTTTAAAATAATTATTAGTCATGATGTTGGAAAATTATCTACTTGATGATTTTGTTAAAAAAATATTCCTTCCAAATTTATGGTAAAAAGTAAAAAAATGTACCTTGTTTTAAAGAAAATAGGAATATTACTTTAAAATCCAATAATAGGAAAACTTTCATTAGGAAATAATTTTGATATTTTTTGATAACATTTTTGAAATCATTTTTAGAAACACAGACAAGGGGGAGAAAATGATCTTCCTCTGAAAAGATAAATAAATTTATATTTTCTTAAAATAATTTTATTAATAATTTTAACTAATAATGAGTGGAAAACTATACTATTAATTGAAAAGTTCATTAATAAAAATAAGATAATAGTATTCATGATTTTTAAGTGATAGGTCATAATGTTTCATCTTCAAAAATTTAATTAGAAAAAATATAGATAAACAATGAGATTATAAAATAAATCTTTTCCGCTTTGGTAGTTTCAAAATCATAAGTCCCATGAAATAAATAACTTAAAATAAAACATTAAATTTCATGAAGATAATGGAATTAGTGACATCACATATCAAAATCATAGGTATATACACTACCCAAAATAACTAAGTGGTGAATTTAACAAATGTATCCCAAAAATAAAAGTAAGACGAGAAACCCTTACCTTAGGTCCAATTTCCTTCATAGGTGTCTATAACTCCTGTATAATAAATATACATTCTTAATATATCTAATAAAGAACAATAATAATATATTTTATACCATATATAATTTACCTATAGTCTTTTTTGACCCGTTTATTTACAATTCTTTATTAAAATCATTTGTTTGTTTTATAATTGCTTTATTTTTTAAATATTTTTTGGTTTTGTAATTTTAGTAACTTTAGAATGATTAGTGTTAAATCATATAAAAATGTAAAACCTGATATCAATATCACATGTAATCATTATATGTTTATTTATAGTAATCCACAAATGTTAAATATAGAGAATGCATTAAACCATTCATAGAGACAGTAGGTCATACGTACGTATGACCATTGTTTCTATTTTTTCTCTCAACGGATAGTATGAATGGAAAATAAATATTTATTGAAATTTAGATAATTTTTATTATTTAAAATACATAATTTATATTAATCAAATACATCCTTATTACTATCCATGTAAGAATAAATTGAAAAACCTTTCATATCGTTACATGGAGGTGGCAGTCCAAACATACACATGCTTGATGTTATTGTTTTCCAACAGAATGATAGGTAATAAGATAGATTGATATTATATTTTAATAAGTATTTATAGGTCATAAATTTTACTTATATTTATTAATTTTATCCTTACTACCTTCCATGTAAATAGAAATAAAATAATGAATCACATCAATTTGCAAGGCGGTAGTCTGCCACACTCACAAGAAACACAATCATATCCACCATAGAATAAAAATAAGAAGATATAGATGATATTATAATTCTAGAAGTATAATAATATCAATAATATAATATTAATATGTTAAATACATAATTATATGTAGACTATAAATTTTGTGGTGGAAAACAGATTACATCGGTTCGCGAGTCGGTAGTTATGCATACACACGATTGCCCTGTTAATTTTACATTTGATGGAATTAAAGATGGATATTTCTTATTGAATTTAAATATTAAAATCTTAGTATAAATAATATAATGGTGTTATTATTTTATAATATTTGGATGATATTAGAAGGAGGATCAATAAGAAAAAAACGCTTATTTAATAACATTGTCTCTTCTTTAGATATCGTCATTAGGGTTACACCAAAATATTTAATATATTAGATTTCTTATCAAACCAAGGAATCTACCAAGTTAGGAGGGAATTAGGGTAGTGATTTGGTCAGGTATTTTCCAAACCAAAGGGGTTTTAATGGTTCAAGAGGAGGGGAGAGGGGGTGCCCATTTATAACTGGGGGAGAAGACACACTTGGAATGTTTGAAAAATCTAAAGTGTAACCATGTTTTTTCACATGAAAAATTATCTAAAATGGATCATTATTGATAAATATATGTGAAAATCTCTAAATATGGCCTTAAAATGTATTTTTTAAAAAATTATACTTCATTTTAACCGTAATCTTTTGAGTTTAACCCCCGGTAATCCCATTTTCACCTTAACGATGATAATTATTTTTTACTATTTCACTATTCATCATGGTCAAAACACAAGTTGAGCTTATTAGAATATATAAATTATTTTGATTCAATATGTGGAATATATTTTTTCAAATTCAATCCACATATTTGGTATAAATAAATTTAAAATTAAACATGCAGATGCATTAAATAAATAGTCACAACTAGAAAATTCACATACAGTCATGGTTTGAAACCATCAACATAGGCAAAAAGACTCTGGAAATATCCCATTTCCACATTTTTATAAAACTACAATGGCTAGATCCATTGCAATTGGTCTTACCAATTTACATGGTTTTAATCATGGAAATAGGTCTCTTATATCCCATGTTTGAACCATGAAAAAAGATAACATATAACCAAAGTTTAACCATGGAAATGGGATCCTATTGAAAAAGTTTAAACTGAGGATATAGGGGACCTATAGCTATAGTTTACACTATGGATGTTTCAAGCTATTTGAATAGTTCAACCTTGGAAATTTGATCTTATTAACATAGTTAAAACTGTGGTATTAGGTCATTTATAGCCACGATTTTAACTGTGGATATTTATTGATACAACCATAGTTTAACTTTGGTAATTGGAGGATACTTCCCTAGTCAAAACTATGGCTATATCCTTTATATTGAATAAAAAAATGTTACCCAAACCCACCTTGTAACCTCATCTATTATAACTTACAGTACAATATCACTACACTAATATATGGAAAACTACAAGAATACAACTATATGCCTTTGAAACCATCCCATGTGAATTATCCTACTCTAAAGTATTATACATCTCCATTGATCTCCACCAAAAAACTCAAAAAATATTTTATCGAAAGGAAAAATACATATTCCTTTAGTAGGGAACATGACCTTGGATAAGGACTATTATCTAGTATCTCTCCATCACTCTATCTTTGGAACCAGGTAAAACATGTGGTTTTCTTTGTTAGAAAAAATACTGAATATACTAAGGAATTCCAAACCCTAGTGGGATTAATGAAAAATGGACGACACAAATGGAATTCTTCATTCAATATAATAATCAAGTAACGAATCATAGTACACATGATGACATCAAATTGTCTGTAATACATAAACCTTGATCGAGATTTAAATGAGAGATAGAGAAATCACACCTAATAAAATACAAATGGGAACCAAATTATTGTTTGGTAAAAAAGATAAATAGTAGATAAAATTTCTATAGAGGATACTTCTATCCATACAGAAATCCTAAAATACTTATAACATTTCAAAGATATAATTTATCCTGAAATTATGCATGCAGAATAAAATTACTCAAATAAAAATATGAAATGTTCGACCAGTAAGAATGGAAACATAAAACACAATAATAAGTTTAAATGCAAACTAATAAGAAAAAATATCGATAAAAAGTAACATTTTATATTAATAAAATACAAATCAAATGAATAAATATATTTAGGCCTTGAAGGAGGAACACCGAACTGATGCAACAATATAGTGGTTGACCTATTTCTCTAAGATTTCAAGAACACTTTTTATGCATCTTGAAACATGGATTAAATCAAACAAGGATGATGAAAAAATAAAAAATGAAATAAATAAATACAAATTTATAATAATGCAATGAATTCTACATGTTGCGTTATAAAATATTTGAATCCTTAAATCATGATTTTAAATTCAGGGTAAAATTTAAACTAATAAAGTTACATGATGTTGTATGATAATTAAAAGTTCATCATCCATGTTAAAATTCAATAAAAACATTTTTAGTAAAATAAAACTAATAAAGAAGGAACTGAAATAAAAATCGGCTGAAATTTGTGACACCTAAGTACCACAACAGGGGGTATAATAACATAAATAATATATCAAATCCAATAATTCAATAAAAAAGATGAATATTTTTGAATATTTTATGGACACATATATATTTTATTAACATTATTCAAAAATAAAGTTAAATGTGGGATCATATTTTAGTCTAATGAACACTCAAAAAATCATTTAGGTTTTTCAGTAATTGTGGAAGGGCTCAATTGAGAAAATAATGCAAATAGAATTTAATTTTCATAGTGGGAACAATGTAACAATTGAGTTAATTTTCACTAAGAGTATAATATAAACTGAAGAAGCTACATGGCTATGTCCCAACCACCATTCCTGGAACCAATGTCATAATTTTTAATGAGACAAAACTCATTACCCAGTTTGTTGGAGTGTCATGGATTGAACACACATGATTGCTCACCCAATATCTTCATAAAAAGATCCCATTGAACCACCCCATCTAGTTGAAGCAAGTAGGTTTGCTTCATTAATGATTAATGCTTTTACCAGATGTATTAAAAAAACATGGTTGGAATACAAATAGAAATAGAGATATTACAATCAATACATTTTACAAAACGTGATTGAAACTAACCAAATTATCACTAATTCAAGAGGAAAATTTCACAAGATGTGAACAATAATGACATTTATAAATATGATACATAAAATTTATATAAATTTTAAGTATGAAAAATTGAAATAGCCTAAGAACATAAACATGAATTAGAAAATGTTCAAGAAAATAATTCTTCCATGAATTAAACATATTTGTGTAGATTATTATCAATTCAAAAGATGACTAATTATTGATAGAACATAACACTTATGATAAATGTTTATCATTGTTGATGGAAAATTCTTTAGGTGTTTATCAAAAGAATCAATATCTTAATCTAGTAGTAAAAATTTCATATATCGAACCTCTTTAATATAAAGGAATAAAATAGAAATAATATACCTTATGGTTTCTTTATTAAAAATATCAAAAGATAAATCTCATATCGTCCAGCTTCTCAAGGTAATAGTAGTACACAACAATAATCATATCATCAAGCTACCATAAAAATCATTTAGTCTTTAAATGATTTTCATAACAATTTGAAATACCTTTAATGAATCCTAAAATAATGTTCAAATGTTTTATGATAACTTAAAATGGATGAAATGAAATGACTTTACACAATATAAATTATTCCAATTCATTCCACAAATTATGGTGCACTTGTATTATTAGTCAGGTTATAAGAATTAAATAATATATTGACACACCCAAAAATTTCAAATAATCAAAAAAAACTCAAAGGTATGTCATACATACCAATACTTAATAAATGAATCTGAAAGAGATAAAGGAAGCCAATGTAGAAAATGTACTCCTTAATAATCTTTAAGATTATATACTAACTTCAAACTATATCTAGAAATATACACCCAACTAAAAAGGTCACTTTCCATTACCTAAAACATTATTCATTCATGTTGTATGCACAAAAGGTGTTATTTATAGTATGTGAGAACATAAACCTTAGTAAAAACAATAAAAACTATGTTAACTCATGGAGTTAGTATGTGAATATATAAATAATAGTTTAATTCAAATAAAGGTCAATTACCTTTAGGGCCAATTATGTAAAACCGTGAAACTTCATAACCCAACGCACCATAAGTCACTTGTAAGTGACCATTATGATATCCCAAACATAACAAAACATGGTTAGTGATAAACATCTCACACATCACTAACACAATATATATCATCATTTATTACCCCTAACAACTCATGTTTTCAATCTTCCCCATATAACTTGAAAAATAAACATAGAAATTCAATTCCTTTTCTTTATTAAAGATCAATTTTTCCTCTTAACCTAGTACAGATAAAAAACCTATAAAAAGGTTTAAATATTCCATATTTAATGTCAAGGTTAATTACCTTACCATTATCTAGTTATTATTCTTATATAACCACCTAAGGATTCATTTCCTGCTTCATTTCATATAAATTCAGTATGTAACTCACACCTTAAGAAACATGGTTAAGGAACATCATCACACATACTATTTTAACATTCTTTCCCCCTTAAAATCAATACAATATTTATCTTATAAATTTATCCTATCATATAGTAAAAAGTTTAAATCATACCAATCTAACACTCCAGTAATCTCTCTAAAAACACCCAAGCCTATATAAGTAGTTTTGAATCTCAAGTGGAGACACTGGTGTAATGAAGTTGTTAAAGGGAGCAAGAATTAATTTAAATCCAAACTAAAACCCATATTATGGAGTGTTTTGTATAAATAAAAATAAATAGTGGAAAGGATATTGAAATTCTATATCCATTGGATGGGATTTATGAGATTTTTGGGATGAATATCCCACTAAAATTTCAATAATAAATTCTTCTACACTTGTATCCATTTTACATTTACTTTTGTCCCTTTTATTAAAGGTTTGTGTGTGATTTGATGAAATAATGTGTGTGAATTGTGACATAATTTAAGATATTAGGGATAAAGTAGAACTCCTAATTTCATTGCTCTAAGATGTGGTAAATTATGGTGGTTTTAATGACTTAGGGAAACACTACAAGTGTGTGAAATATTTTGGTGAACTCAAGTTTTATCATCTGTTGTTTTCAAAGAGTCCCCCTTCACAATAGTATACTATATTCTTCCTAGCCATAAAGTTAATGTTCATATACTACCATATGGAATTTTTTTCCTTGGGTTAGTTGTTTCATTATTTTGTTTTTGTAGTTGAGTTTCAGGTAGTGGTTCTTATTATAACATAGAATTCTTGGATGTTGGGGAAGGCCTCATTATTTTGTTGAATGAAACAATGGTCATTTATAATTTTATATCCCTTTTATTTTGTGATGGAAGTGGTGACCATGATTTTTACTATGTTTAATATAGTTTATATTATAATAATCTTTTATGATCTTAAATTATCAAAATCCTCCATGGAATTTTTGTGGGATGATCATAGTGACCACCGGTTCATCTTGTAAGTTCACTAAACCAATTATTGGAAGTTTCTCCAATGAAAATTTTAATTCTACAAAGTGTGATCAAATTTACCATTACATAATAATTTTATTAATACTTCAATTCATCATCTATTTATATTTAGATATGGAACTAATACTTCATCTTCTTCTTTTCAAGTTAAACTAATATGGGAATTTTCAAAGGAGTTCTTCATAGATGAAGATTTATCCAGATGGAAAGTTGGTATACCATAGAACGAATGTCCCATCCAATTTCCCGAGAAAAAAGTTGACTTTGGCTACATAATATTGTTTATGTGTTCCCAACATGGATCCAGTTCAAGAGGAAAAGTGAGTGAGATGATAATTTGAATCTCCTATAATATTTATGGTTGAGAACTGGGGTTGGTGAAGTTAAATGGGGGAGATACAAAATCAACCCACTATAGATATGGACTCCTCTCAAGATATAATAGTGAAAACTTTTATAGAATGGCATGTAACAAGGATGTAATGGATTTATAAATTTTAGTACGTATTATCATTACTCCTAGCATCTAAGTGTTCCTCAAGTGAATCTCCTAGGTTAGGGTTGAATAATAATTTGGTTGATAAAACCATTAGTGGTCCAGAGGGGATGAGGTCAACTAGATGTTTCAGTGTGTCTTGTATCTAATTTTCTATGTCGTGTTTTACCCTTTTCAAGAAAGAAGTTCATTCTTGGGGAAAAGGGTAGGGGTATATTTTTTTTCGTGAATTTCATTGACATTGGAGGTGTTTTCCGGAGATATCTTGACATTAGACCATTGAATTATATAAATCTTGAGATTACATCTAGTGTGTTAATCTCCACCTGAAATTATCTCAACAATCTCATGTGGAATATGCCTTGAGGGATCAATAATCAATTTCCCATTATCTTTTATTAGTATAACTTGATCTACATGAACGTTAATCTATAGTGGGGAACCTAAGACTTCATTCTTAAATTATGGTTGTGGTTCATACTCCCTACTCTTCTACCTTGGTGCAAGGAGTATTTTCAACTTAATGTTCTCCCCATATTTTCTCATTATCAGTGTTTCATTTAGTGAATTCAGCTATGACGACACTTAGAATGGTGTATTTCATGGGAACTATGTCATTTTCAATATTAGTAAAGTATGGTGTAATATCCTAATCATAATGCCCATCATATGAATCATCTAGACCAACTATGGTTACTGGATAATTAGAAGAATTTTTTGTTTTTCATCCCATGAGGTATTTTACCTTTTCATGAGGATGGATGTTTTACATCATTCCGAAGTATTTGCATGTTATGAAATTCTAATGGTGTCCCACAAAACCTAAACTAAAATATATCTAGGTATGAATTCAGGCTAGTTAATTATTTTTGAGAGCACACACATCCTATAAAACATAAATTTCATATGAGGTGGTTTTATTTGAACTAATGACCCAACATTTACCTCAACTAAGGGTGCTAGTGTTGATAGTGGTTTGGATAAAAATACCCCCATCCTTGTAGTGCAGGGTTTTATAAGATGGGGTAAAAATTCATATATCCCTACAGACTGGGTTTTTCATAGAGATATAGTCATGGTTAAGGATGAATCCCATTTCTAATATCAATAAATTATTATGGAACGAGATAGCTAAAGAGTTTGTTCATGAGTTATCTTTGACATAAACAATGTTTGTCAATTTGGGACCTCTATTGGGGGCTGTTTGGACATAATTGTTTTTTCCTTCTCAAATATGTACCCTTCATTATTTGAATAGACTCATCGATGTACCTATTAATGGTTTGATATCAATTTCACCTCCTCTTTAGAGCCCATGTTGATAGAATAAGTCATGAGTTATATCTATTAGCTATGTTTCTTTGATTTAGGGTGCCATCAGAACTCAAGATATTTCATTTCTCCCAAATTGGCTTTTCTAATATAGGTGAGTGAATTAAATCCTTTGAATTCTCCCATAATAGAATAAGTGAGGTAAAATAAATGGTTTCATACATTACCCACCCTCATATTTGAACCTAAGGGGAGCCCTCACCTATCACTCACTAGATGGTTCTAAGTATTTTATTACAATAAATATGTAGATTTTAATAATTCTTTTTAGATATAGAGATCAATGTTATCAAAAAAACAACAAGGTTGACCTACTTAACTAAAATATTAAGCATTATGATTTACTTAATGTACCTATATTATGGTATAATTTTCCACTAAAGTTTCCCAATGTTTCTGACTGATTATGGTAACTAAATTCATATAATTTTCCACCATGTTCTTTAGAGATATAAATAAGAAAATGATGAATATAATAAAGACTGGTATTAATTCCTCATTTAATTCTATCAACATATAATCCATGAATGATTTATTTTTCATAGATGATTCATCTTTATATTCTAGTAAAATTTATTGTTTTACTTTGGATTTTTAGGTAATTTCCAGCTTCTAGGGAATCCCCCAGTTCACCCAAGGTCAAAGACTCTAAAGGTAGAATATATGTATTTTTAATTTTTAAGATGTCTCTTATCATTGATATGGTATCACAGGATGATAATGAGATTTTTTTGGGTCTTGTTATCAAGAATGTTTTCTGTTATGATGGTTTTGTTGTAGCTACTAGAGGATCCACTAGCTAGACTATGACTAAATATTTCAGCTTAAACTTTGACTCTTCAAATCCAGAAGAGATTGGAGATGACTTTGACATTTTCTTTCTAGTACAAGGGTGTAGATCATTCTCTATTATAATTCTATACTGAAGGATTTAGCATCAATATAGATAAATATAAAGTCTCACAAGGTTATATATCCTTCCAAGGTAGAGAGAGTTCCATTAGAGACAAGAGAGGTGAAGATACCATGAATCAAATAAATTTCCCAAGAATATAGTAGTATAAAATCCTCAATATCCATCAATAGAGTATTAGTAAGTTAAATAAGATTTATAACTAGTGTAAGAATATACTACACTAGAATGAAAAAATAAATTCAAACAATAATAGAGGAATACAATCTTAAAATGATAGTGGTTCATCAACTGGAAGATTTTAGATATTATGATTTGGGATTCTATGCTAAGTGTGTGGGATAAACGTAAAACACACATGAGGATTCTAAATTTCATGTACTATGGGAAAAGTAGAATATCTAAATGTTTGATTTCTTATTAAAAACATATGGCTTAACTTTAAATTTTGTGTCGGTCTTCCAAATCTAGTAAATATTATGGATCAAATGTATGTTGAATTCTATGATCATTATAACAATGTCTAGGCCACATTTCTTTGGACAGATATTGTGGCATGGTCAGTAAAGAGAAAATAATAAATTACTAAGAGGGTTCTATATCTCTTAGGGGAACTAATAGGATCATACCTTGAAGGGATAACCATTTCACAACTAGAAGGTGATTTTCAATGGGAGAGTTATTTATTACAAGAAATCCAATCACAATTAAATGAGATGATGTTGTATCTTTTCCACCCATATTGATAATATGTTAATTATATTTTATCACTAAACTCTCTTAATTATAAGAAACAATTGATTTATTATTGGTTTTATCTCAAGAGTATGATGTGGATAAGAATCAAATTGGCATTCAGATCAACTCTTATGGTGGTGTTGAAACCATGGGTAATCAATGTTGTACCTTGGAGAAGAAGGATTCATTACAATAACCTTAGTAGGGCCATCCAATATCATTATATGTTTAGATGTTACTCATTTGGTAATTAAATTCCAAAAAATTATGAGAAGGTTGGTGAAGTTTCCAAACACCTTCATGATAGACATGTAATGGAGTTTTTAACTCTTATTTACTATCATTTTTGATTTCTAAAATTTGTTCGATAATTTTCCTTTGAATTTCTTATAGTGTTAATATTCCCAAAAACATATATTTCATCAGTAAAGAAGAAAACTATGGTTTTGTATTTCATGAAATTAGTTGGGTCTTGATAGAGTAAATATTCAAATATTCCCCTGCATATAAACATATAATTCTGAGTGCATACTTATGAATCTCATTTCATTATATACTTCTCTAGACCTGATTACAAATCGAGTTATAAGAAAATATAATGTTAATATATTATATTTAAATTTAATTGATGAATATAATGAACCATCCATGAACCCGCTGGTTACCTCTTTAGTATATTTTAGTATAGTAGATCCTAGAGAAGAACAATGCAGAGAAACCTTCTCCCCCATTCCAGCCAATGTTGAACTAATTTAAAATTTAAATATAACAAGTCTTGATAAAAATTAAAACCTATATTTGGATGTTATATTATATGACCTAGAAGGGGTTGAGTCCTATTGACCTAAAAAAATGAAACATATTATACTACTGGGGACCATAGTAATATCAACATGACAGTGCATTGGCATGGGATATTGCATATGATGTAATAAAATAAAATAAAAATAAATTCAAATTTAGTTATATGAATTTCAACAATATAAAATACTATGATAAAAAATGAAATTCAAGTTTGAATTGAATTAATGATTCAAACATTTTTAAAATTACATTTGATGAAAATCATTTAAAGTAATAAAATTTGGTTAATTCAAAATTTAATATGGAAAATTGGATAAAAAATCATATATAAAGTTATATTAATTAATGAATAATCATGAGAATAATTCCATTAACCAAAACATATGAGCAATAAGAATATTTAATTAATGCATACAAGTGAAAATTTATA
Organism: Viscum album; assembly: GCA_963277665.1. Taxonomy (NCBI): domain Eukaryota; kingdom Viridiplantae; phylum Streptophyta; class Magnoliopsida; order Santalales; family Viscaceae; genus Viscum; species Viscum album. The sequence goes on from OY728155.1 coordinate 1,742,446,575, forward strand.
CTAATTAATTTAGAAGTGAATTTAAATACAAATTGAGAAATAATGATTTTTAGTCTTAAAAGTAAATATATATATATATGTTGAGTTTGTAATTAATTTTTTATCCCTTTAATCAAATAAAAATTTATCAACACAATAAATTAAGATGTTTATAGGATTACCAATATCTATGTCTATGTAAATGAAAATATGAAATCAATGTTTTTTTATTAAAGGATACTCATATTTGAAAACAAAGAAATAAAAAAATTTGGAAGTTAGACAATAACATAAAATTATCATTCTCATTTGGATAAATTAACAGTAGAACCTTTTCATTGAGGTTTAATTTGATACTTTCATTTCTAGAATAAAAAAATATAAGCAATAAAACTAAATTGGAAACATAAAAAAAGTGGTATATTGAAGAAAATAAACATAAACCTATCACTGTTTAAATGGAGAGAAAAAAATTGTGTCTTGGCTAAAAATTATCCCCACCCTTCATTGATTTGGTGTGACCTACACATTAATACTATTAATTAGTTTACAATAAATAACCATGAGAAAATTGTCACTATAAACTATCATTTCTATTGGAGAATATTAAAATCATAAAGGTTCAATATATACTAATTGAAAAATCAAGAAATATAAATTGATCACAACCATCTAAGTCACTATCGATTCAATTTAGTCATTCTAATTTACCTCAATAACATGTACTAATATGATATAACCAATTTTGAGCTTAAACCTATTATGAATTTCAATAAAATAAAAATAAATTGTTTAAAAATGGTAAAGTGAAAATGTAATGAAAATTATAAGAAGAAAAATATCTTGATTAAATAATGGAAACTACCTAGATTATAATGAATGATCATAAAGACCCATTCATTCACACATTCAACCATTCCACAAATAATTAGAACCAAATATTTTATAAGCATTGTTCCTTAATGAATATGTTTTTCCACCGATAGAAAGATGTTAAAATATGATTATACAATGAAATATAAGTTAAAAAACTTGTTTACTTGGATAATGATGAATAAAAAAATAAAAATTTAGAACCTCCAATCGATTTTGTTGATTTATATAAAATAATCTTAATGTGACATTAGAGTATAAAATAATAAAAAAATTTGTTAGTCTATAAGTTGTTATTTATATGTAGTAAGTCATACATTTTTTTATGTTATGATAGTGTTAAATTTAAAAAAAAAGAGTGAAGAACTTGGAGGATAATGTGTTTTAGAGATGTAATAGTAGTGATGAATAGAAAAATACACTTTAAGTGGAATTGAATTCCTATAAAATATAAATTTCATTTTAAAAATATATAATTCACATAAGGAGGCACCTTAATATAATTCTATAATAAAATAAATACATATTGAATGCCTATGGAAGGCATATTTTATAGAAGTGAGGAATTTTAAACTATATGTTATAGATAAGTATAATTATTATATACGACTTGAAACTAAAATTTAATTATATACAAAAAGTGTTGTGTAGTATAACATGATGGAATAGATCAACAATGAAGTGTAATATATAAATATTACCATCAATAAAAATAAGAAATAATGTTTTGACAAAACATTTAAAATTAAGTGTGATATAAAAATATTGAATGCATTATATATATAAAGAAGGTTAGTATGATAAATACATTATACATAATCTTCATACAGAATATGCATAGTAAAATAGGGTTAAAATATCCACATATTAATATGGATAGAATACATGATATATACAAATTAAAAAAGACAAATTATGTAGTATATATATCAAAAATTTGTATACCGAATTGTTGAAATATAATGGTTACGATAGGGAAAACAACCATGTAGACATAGGGAAACAAGGATTTTATTTCATATTAAAGGCATGGGATGAAAAAGAAGAAGGTTTTCATTGATGAAATTATCTAGAACTACAAAATTAGAGTGTTTAAAATGAACAAAGTTCAAATTAATAAGATTTTAAAATTAGGGTTTCCAGAAATTAGATTGTAAGAGTACCAATTGAGAATGAGTAACCCTAAGTAGGTATATTGGGTTCAAATTAATATCCTATGTCACTGGTGCTATAAATCATTGACTAAACTTGAGAAGATAGGGTACCATGGCTAGAAATCATGAAATTTATAACATGGCAGGGTTCTTGGTATAATTAAATCTGATGAGAGGTCCATCAAAGGAGTAGGAGAGGATGTCAGTTGTACTACAGATTAGAGTAAAGATGATAAGGTTTACAAGTGTAGAAAGTGATGGTAGATTTGGGGAGACCGAGTTGGATCCATGTAGAAACCACATCAGAATGGAGGTGGGGAGGCTTATTTGGAGCTGTTTTAGTGAGGAGTTGGGTTGGTTGCCTTGGAGATGCATTAGAAGAGGAAGATCACCAAAGGCAAGAGGTGGGATGGATGTGTCAGAACCATGTTGGAGGAGGATTATCATTGGAGGATGGAGTTGGTTTGGTTCCATTGGAGGAGGAGGAACACTAGAGGTAGATATGTAGAGGTTGGGGGTCGATCTTGAAACCGTGTTAAGAGGAGAAGGGAACCGAAGAGGGAATGCAATGAAAATGAACGACACAAAGAGGGGAAGATAAATTGTATAATGAACCATACATTACATACATTGTTAATACTTCAAAATTGAAGCATACTTATTACAACATAAAAAAAACCACGAAAGGACCGTATAGGTATAGTGTCTTTAGAAACTGGGAAACATAAACAACTGGTTCATAAAGCGTCTACACTATCTCCCATTTATTTCATCATATCTATAGTCCCTTTTGGCATATCTTACTTAATAACCTTCTTCCTGACCTGGGGAAAGAAAACATACAAAAGGGTGAGCTCAAATTCTCAGTAAGGATAAACAAAAGAAATATCAATCACATCATATACATAAGAACATAACTTTTGGAAATCTTAACCTGCAAAAGAGATCATAATTTCATAACATGGGATAAATCTTGGCAGTGAAATGTAATCACAATAATCATAACATAAAACATGAAACTTTGTGGCATACACACATAATCATAGAGAATCATTTCTAGTTAGTTAAGACTCATTTCCAAGACTATCTTAGTGGACAAAGTCCCTTTCTGAACCGAGTCACCCTCGTTTCAGTCCTGTTTCACTGAACCGGTATAACCTAACATTCCAGCCATGTCTATCTCATGAGATATAAAATCTTTACCCAATGAATTGGAGGGAGATATAGGTCCCACCCATCTCATAATGATACCATTCTTATGTGTGCCACAAAATCATAAATCATACATCATTACATAACCCATGTAATAAAAATGGGAATCTTATACATCATGACATCATAAAACAATTCATATACGATAAAGGAATTCATAAAAATAATTCCATCACAACATAATCAAATCAATGTAATAATAGGGATAAAAACAGAACCCTTTATTATCTTAGATGGAAAATAATTTTGATAAAACACTTGAACTTCATTCTTGAGGAAAATATCCTTTCTACTTCAAAAACACTTTTCCTTTCTTAACATGTCATACAATTTCAAACTAAAAGAAGTTGATTAAAAATAATCTTGAAAACATTAAAAGGAAGATTCTTGGAGATAATGTTTTAAAAATCCATTCATGCCGTATAAGTTTAAAAAAACATTCTTCGTACTTTTGTCGAAAAAGTCAAAAAAGTACCTCGTACGAAAAACGACAAAAGATTCCTTTCATATCTTTTACTAAAAACTCACCGAAGGGTAAAATAGGATTTAAACAATTATAGGTGAATGGAAATAATATTAAATATTGAGGATGCATGGATGTGGATGATAAAATACACCCCAGTAAATACTAAAGTATAAACAATCTCGGATAAAAATGAGATTGTGATATTTCCCTTACCTTAGGTCCGATTTGATTTGTGCGTGTTCGAAGCTAGTGTATAATGTTTTAAATAATGTTATTGACTTATTCTAGAATCATACATATTGATATGATATCATATATGGTCATATTCTTAGCTTCTTATTAGTAATATTTCATTGTTACTTGTTACTCAGGTCTTTATTGCCTTTTGTTCTTATGCGTGTTTTGCCGAATAAATTCTTATTCTTCTTTTAAGGTTATAGATAACTTATATCCAGAATGGTTTTTTTAAAGGTAAAAGGCTTTTTATTGATAAGCAAAAAGTTACAAGAGGCTAAAATATGGGATTCTTTTACAATCTCTATCAAACAAAGATAAGAACTCAGCAGGTAAAGAGGCCAGCCAAGTCATGGTCTGATGAATGCCTTTATTGGCAAGAGCATCTTCAACAGTATTCGCTTACCGATAGGCGTGAGTGGCTATGTAGTGAATCCCCTATAGAGAGTTGAGACAATTCATCCAAAGAGTGGTGAGAGACCAAGCCAGATGAATGGTACCATTCCAGATGGCATGAATGATAGTAGTAGAGTCACTTTCAATCCAGAGTTTTTTCCAGCCTCTTTGAAGGGCAAAATCAACGGCGTGGATTACACCCAGCATTTCAGCTTCCAGGGAAGAAGAATGACCACAGCCAGCATAGAAGCAACCCTGGCAAAGACCAGCCGAGTCGCGAAAAATAGAACCACAACCAGCAGGGCCTGGGTTACCCTTGGAGGCACCGTCAACATTCACTTTGATCCATCCCGACATCGGGGATTTCCAGAAAACTTCAAATGATCGTTTGGTCCGAGGGAAGACACCGGGCACACGAAGGTGACGAAGGATCTCAAAATCACCCACCGAGTTGGTGCAACAGTCTTTTTGAATGGAAGCCGCTTCGTGAATCGAAATAAGAATTCGAGATTTACCTGCAATTAAACTAAATGAGCGCTTATTATGAATGATGTCATTTCTAGCATACCAGATCACATGAAGCAGTTCTGCCACCGCCGTAAGCAGTAGATTTTTAACCTGAGGAGAGAAAACATAACTAGTGCACTTGTTAAGGATTAAACAAATAGTATCAGAAAGGGACCATCTGCAATTAAATAAGTCAAAAACATAATTCCATAAAGCAGATGTCGTCGCACACGAAAAAAAAGATGATCCGCATCTTCCCTGTGTTGATTGAACAAGCGACAAATGGAGCAGAGTTGAATGCTAAAGGCTTGAAGACAGGCTTCAGTGCGTAATCTATTATGGGTAATTCTCCAAATGAGAGTAAGCCTAGAAGGTTTGATCCACGGCTTATCAAAATGGCTCACCCAGTGTAAAGTAGAATCACTTTCAGAAAAGTAATGCTGGTTGATGTTTTTGGAGTCAAGGATGCCATTCGGGGCAGGTTCCCAAACAAGGAAATCACCAATAGAAGAAAAGTGATGATCATCAATGATCTGCGCAATATTGTCGGGGAGAGCATGCCTGTGATATTGTAAGACATCCTTTATGGAAAGATTATAGTCTTCGGGGGTGATGTTAGGTGGTAACAAAGATATCAGGGGGTTACCACACCACTTATCGCACCAAAAATTAATGGAAGAATCAGCACTAACCATCCATCTAGAATTTTCCATGATCTTCTGATACGAGTCTCTAATCGAGGTCCAGATTGAAGAGTTAATGTAGTTGAGCTTCCCACTTAATAGCTTGGTGCAGAATCTATGGTTCAATAAATCAGAAGCTTTGGAATTACCATTGATAATACGCCAAGTGAGACGGGCTTGGAGAGCATTATTGAACATCTTTAAATTTTTAATACCAATGCCACCTTTGTCGAGAGGTTTGCAACAGGTTTTCCAGGGAATAGTGACAAGTTTTCTTTCAAGAATACTACCTGTCCATATGAAGTTTTTGATATAGGTATTGATCTTCTTGAAAATGCTAGCGGGCCATTTGTAAATCATCATAGTGTAAACCATCTTAGAGATAATGGTCGATTTGACTAGACAAATCCTGCCAGCCATAGAGAGGGATCTTCCTTTCCAGGTAGAGAGTTGGTTTACAATTTGTTCAGTGATATTAGTGAAATAGCTAGCCTTAGGACGAACCCAAAAAATTGGGACACCTAAATAAGCGAAAGGTAGGATACCCTCTTTAATTCCAAGGTAGGAAGTAAGGGTATTTTTTCTTCGGACAGGAAAGCTCTTTCCAAAATAAATATATGATTTATTCCAGGATATCGATTGACCAGAGACTTCCTCATAATGGTTAAGAGCATATTTTAAGACATGAATATTCCTTTGATCCCCCTTAAGAAAAATAATGATGTCATCAGCATATAAAAGGTGGGTAGGGATATTTAAGTTCCTGGAAGCTTGTATAGGCTTCAGGGATCCTTGAGCAACCAGACTATTTAAGAGTCTGCTTAGGTAGTCCTCAGCAATGACAAAGAGGATGGACGATAGGGGGTCACCCTGCCTAACACCTTTAGAACAGTTGAAGAAGCCCCTAGGAGAGCCATTGATTAGAATAGAAATATAGGCAGATCTGAAAAGATTTTTCAGTCTTCCAATGAAAGAGTCCTGAAATCCAAAGTTTTTTAAAACCCTGAAGATGAAATTCCAGTCAATAGTGTCAAAGGCCTTTCTGATATCAAGTTTAATGGCCACACACCCCCCTCTAGCGTTTTTATTAAGACTATTGGTACCTTCCGAGGCCAGACAGATGCATTCCTGAATGGCCCTACCTTTAATGAATCCAAATTTATTCCATGAAACTATTTTGTCACAAATGGGCGCCAGCCTATTCGCAATTATTTTAGTAATGATCTTATAAAGAGTATTAATGAGAGCAATGGGTCTGAATTGATGAATCTCCGAAGCATTTTCAACCTTAGGTATTAAAACTAAAAATTGAGCATTAATACCATGAGGCAGAGAACCATGTGAAAAAAGGTTTTAACAAGGTTACAAACATCCTTTTGGATAATGTCCCAATGCTTTTGGTAGAATCCATTATTGAACCCATCCGGACCAGGTGAACTGTCTGGATTAAGGACAAATACAGTATCTTTAATTTCTTGATCAAGCGGTGTACTTAAAAGAGTTTCATTGTCTCTATCATCAACTAGTAAGGGAATAATATTGTCCCTGATGTCAATATTTATGTCCGGACCGTTAAAAATGTTCTAAAAGTACGAGGTGACATGATCCGTTATGGCTTCTTCAGTATCGATGAGAAAATCATCATGAATAAGATTGGTAAGAGGAAGATTTTCCTTTCTTATTCTTTGAAGAGAATTATAAAATTTAGAATTACGATCTCCATCAACAAGCCATTTAGTCTTAAACATTTTTTTACGAAGGTTATCCTTAAAAGTGAGCAAAGAATTAAGTTTAAGGGCAAGGTTAGCTTCCAGCTAAGGATCCAAACTGAAATCAGATATAGTGTTTTGCGTTTGAGCATGACTATGATCATTTTCCAGAGAGGAAATTTCAAGGTCAATTTGAGAACTTGTAGATTTGCACCAACTTTTAAGGGCCTGTTTTAGGATTTTCAACTTAAAAATACATGCAAATAAATCCTTATGGTGGTTCATAGAGTTCCAGGTGCGGTGTATAAGAGCGACACAGTCCGGGTTCGAGGACCACACATTATTAAATTTAAAGGGGAGAATATGCCTACGGGTGGTCGTACAAAAGCTCACTAAGATAGGATGGTGGTCAGAATTAATTCTAGGCAGGGTTATACTAGAAATATTCTCCCAAGTATCAAGGGCCTTCATGTTGACAAAAGCTCTGTCAAGCTTACTGGCGACCATTTTATTATGATGTTTTCTGTACCAAGTATATTTGGCACCAGTAAGAATAACTTCAAAAAGGCTACAGTCATCAATAGCTGACCTAAACTCATTTGAGGAAATTGTAAGATGTGAGGGGACAATTTTTTCACAAGGGCATAGAATGGCATTGAAATCCCCCATAACAACCCAAGGCTCCTTAATTGAGCGGGCCATGTCGGAAAGGTCATGCCATAAAGACCTTCTGTCCTGATATCTATTATTAGCATAAATCATAGTAAAAAAAAAAGAGGCAACCGTTCAACAAGAAATCACACGTAACCTGCTGACCTGTGCTTTTAATTATGTGCACATTTTGAAGGGAATCATGATAAAAGATCCACATGGAGTCAGTTTGAGTTCCATGTTTACACGAGCCAAGAAAAATATAGTTAGGAGCACCAAGTCTCATGTAGTTGGCATTGAAGTTAACTTTAGGTTCAGAGATGGCAAAGAGTTGAGGTTTATGAGTGTTTATAAGCCTCCTAATTGTAGTGGAGGTGTCATTGTTAGCTAGACCTTGGAAATTACAATAGAGAAAATTCATTTCTATTTGCGTTTTGGGTTGGAACCCTTCTTTTTTTTGGATTTTCCAGAATCATTCTTCCTTTGCGATCTAGTGGCCATAGGGGAGGAAGAAGAGTTTAAATTGACTGTCTGAATATTGGCATTAGAAGGTGTCTCATTGCTAGAAGCAGTGACAGGTTTGCGCTCAGAGGCTGTGATGCCAGGACCAACAGCTTGAGCAGCAGAATGATCCGCTGGAGTATGTGCGGAATTCTGGATAGCAGTACAATCCATGAGAGAAGGAATGACATCCGTAGTTTTAGGAGAGCTTTGAACTAGAGGATTAGAGGCTGTGAGAGATTTATCAACCTGTAAGGAATAAGCCGAGCTGATGGATTTATAATAAGTAGAATGAATGGGGTTTGCAGATGCAGATTTTTCCAGATTAGGAGTCTGCAATTCAGCAAGGGGTGGAGGTCCAACATTGTTTGTTGTACAATAAATATCAGTAAGAGTTGGTTCAGGGGGAAGAATAGGATCAAGAGTAGTGCTGTAGGCAGAGCTGGCCATAATAGTGTCAAGGTTGATAGCATGAGGTGCCAGATTTTCGGATTCTGAAGCAGATGATGGAAGATTTATTTTAGAAACAGATGTAGCAGGAGCAGGTTCAGAAGTGTGTGTAGTGTTGGATAAGTTGCTGGCCGCTAAGGTAGTAGCATTTATAGGATGAGGTGCCAGTACCCCTGTTACAGAAACAATACTAGCAGTTTGGACAGCAGTAACAGGCTGTACAGAATCATCAGCAGAGGAGAAGGGAGTGCTATGTGCAGTGATAGTGGAAATATAAGAAGAGTGAACTGCATCATTTTCAGAATTAACAGCATCAATCGTCATATTATTCATTACAGGAGCAATAGAAGGATTCGAAGAACCTGGGTCTGCAGATTTTAGTAAATCACTTGTAGTTGTATTGGAGACCTTCGGGTTGACAATGAGATCCACAGGGGCAAAAGCATCCGACCCCAAGTCCCTACTAGCATGTTCAACCAAAGCGAGAGAATGTGAAGAAGAAGCATCAGTGGCCAAAGTGTGATTAATTTCACCACTTGCAGCCACTGGATCATGCAAAACAATAACAGGATTATCATTTTTTTGGAGGGTCTCCTCTTCCTCAACTAAATCCCCCCAGGATTTTCCTTCCAGAGCTGACAGTACATTGGATTTCTTAACCCAAATGTCATGCTTTTCTTTATTGGGGGGCTGCGGTTTGACAGAGGTAGTAAACCCCTTTTTGGCATGTTTTATTTCTTGCCAATCCTTAGTGTTTGGAGGGTCCATTTGTTTTCTAACCACCCTACAATTTGAGAGGTTGTGACCAATCAATTTGCATACTTCACAATAGGGTGGCTTCTTTTCATATTCAATTCTGAGCTCAAATTTGTAGTCTGGGGCATTGAAAATAATGCTGGAAGGCAGTTCAATAGCTAGATTAAACTCAACCATTATTCTAGCATAGAGTCCTAATTCCCCAATCAATGTTCTATGATCGATTTTTATGGGAGTCCCTATGCAGGAAGCAATATCATTTAGGATTTTCGGATGCCAATAGAACCAATTTAGACCCTGAACTCTAACCCAGATTTGAGCCAAGTGATTTTTGTGTGTGAATGGATTAAAGTTAGGATCCCAATCAAGAGTTCTGAGAAAACCAGGCTTAAGTTGTAAATTACCGAATTTCCATACCTGGTCCAGTTCATCTTGAGTGCCGAAGAGAAAATGGTAGTACACCTTACCGATGGGGATCATCCTCCATTTCGAAGATCCCCAGTAGTGGGCTATTATGTTCTTGAGCTCCAGGAAAGACCAAGGTCGATCACCTGTGGAGTATGTCACCCAACCCAGAATCGAGTATTTACAAAGCTGTATCCTTTGCTTCAGAGCTTCCGGATTTGCATCAACCATAAAACAACCATCTTCAAGCTTCTTAAAGAGAGGCTGCTTACATACCGTCACATCGCGAGGATCAACCCCTTGTAAGGCATCGCGAAAGGAGATGGGTGCGGAGCGAAGAGGGATTTCTATTTTGCCCACTTCAATTTTTGTAGAGTCTGCTTCGGCAGCAACCGGAGCAGGAGGAGGGAGCTCCCATGTCGGATCAAAACTAGCCATCAGCAGGAATCAGAGGAGAACAAGCCGGATGCTAGGGTTTCGAGTCGCCCGTTGAGGAGCGCTTCACGAGCCATCCATCCGTTCTTATATCCAGAATGGTATTAGTGTAACATATATCATATTTATTCATTCAATTCATTTATATAATTACTATGTAATGATGATCATGTAGAACGAGTCGCATCACATCGTGGAGACGGTATTCCGTACGTACGCACGAGCGATGATATTGTTCCCATGATCGTGGAATTGTTTTTAAGTGTATTTATACTATTTCAGTGTCAATATCACTTTATAATAATCATATATAGTTACTCATTACACCATTATACCCATCCTTTTAAGGTTATGGTGGAAAATAGATTACACCACGGCATGGAGACAGTATTCCGTACGTACGCACGCGCGGTGATTTCATTTTTCCTTAGGATGGATAGAAGATGAATTAGGGTTGTTTAATATTTATAATAACATATCAGTATGTAAGTAATACTGATGTTATTACTTTATCATGAAACAACTAAAGAAGAAGAAGTTGAAGAAGAAAGAAATTGAAAAGATCGGTAATGGATATTACCTCTTCTTTGAAACGCCTCTTTGAATCCTCCACTTAGGGAACTAAGATTGGTCTTTGAAGAAGACCAGGACCTCTAGGATTATTCTAGGGAAGTGGAGAAGGGATTTTGGCAGGGGTGGGCCGAGCTTGAGAGCTCAAATTGGTGTGAGGAGGAGGGGGAGGAGGTGCCCTTTTATAAGGGAGGATAGGGGCACCTTAGGAATATCTCAAAATATTATTTTATATTAAAGTCAAAATCGGTTTATAATGGTTCCAAAGGGTCTTATTTCGGAGCTAAAGTGGGGATGGGTCTAAATCATATCAACCAATAGGATTTAGACAAGTTTAGTTTATTATTTTAACCTTATCAATTAGATTTAACTCTAAGTTAAATAATTTAACTTTTACCGTGTCTTTTTGTTTTCTTACACTATATGGTTAATACACTTACTATAACATGCCAAACGAACCCCAAGTTGTTTATTATTAATATATATATCCTTAACTAAGTCATTTGGCCGAACCTTATATTTTTAGGAATAAAATAACAATTAATAATATAATATTTTAGTTAAAAACTATTTTGTGTCAATTTTGACACTATTTGATATATGATTTTTGTGAAAGTCATATAAGAATTATATGTTAGAACCAAGTTTATTAAATCAACAATAATATATCATAGTAACCTAGAAAATTAGTGTAATTCATAAAAAGTCTAAAATTACATTTATTTGGGCATTTATAACATCAATTATGTTAACATTTCCTTAAAAGGGTAATTATTGCATCATCGTTGTGTCATAAATAAATTAATTTATTTAAAGTCTAAAAATTATAAATAAAATATCATTATGTAGGAAATATTTTTAGATTTCTAATGAATATTTATAATCTAATTTATCTTATGTATAACCCCATATTAAAAATGTTTTAGTTATTAAACTTTGATTTTAACTATTTTAACTATTCATTAAATAAAATAATATTAAATGTCATAATCTAATCCAAGTGGACCTAAATGGTCATATTATATTCATAAGGTTGTTTTTGGTCGAATTACAATTATCCAATAGAATTAGGACATGTGTTAGGGTAATAGTAATATCATATTTACCCTTAGTTACCCTATTTACTATTAACCGCGGTAAAAAAAAGTAAAAAGTTACTATTCACCAAAAAATTATTTTTATCTCATTGAACCACATTTTAGTCCTTGATATTAACCGTGTCTCTCGGATTTTCGAAATTCCACTCATAGAAGCGGTAAAATTAAGTTTTATGAAAAATTTAGTTTTTTAACTACCACTTAGTGGTTTCACTATTCATTAAAAATTGAAAGTTTTCAGAAAAATACCAAAATTTCACCCTAGGCTAATTTTGATATATCGAATCCAAAAATGAAGTCCATTTTGAAAAATAAAATTTATAAAATTTCAAAAAGTGGTTATTACTATTCTTAACGGCTAGTTTTAATAATATTTTAATAGCATGTCGTTGTTTAGTGAAACTCGGTATTGCGTACGACGCACGCTATCGAGGAAGGTCTCGATTTCGTGTAAAGAAATCCAAGCATGTGTTGTGTAGAAAAAGATTCCTTTGATGATTTATATAACATAAAAGTCTCGGGTGTTACATTCTTCCCCCTCTTAAAATGAATTTCTCCCTCGAAATTCGTCACTTTGTAACAAACAGATGAGGATACCTCTCCCTCGTCATATCCTCAAGTTCCCATGTAGCTTTTCTAATTGGTGGTTCCTCCATAAAACTTTCACCAAGCGAGTGGCCTTGTTTCGTAAGAATTTTTCGCTACGATCCAAAATCTCTATCAGCCGTTCTTCATAAGAAAGATCTTGCTCCAGCGGTACAACTTCTGAGCTGAGTACATGTGAAGGATCAGGTATGTACTTTCTCAGGAGAGATACATGGAACACATCGTGAACTTGAGAGAGATTCGGTGGAAGCGCCAATCAGTAAGCTACCTTCCCTACACGATCCGGTATTTCGAAAGGACCGATATATCTTGGGCTCAACTTCCCCTTCTTTCCAAATCTCATGACTCTCTTCCAGGGAGATATCGGTAAGAACACTTTATCACCCACTTCAAACTCTAGGTCTTTTCTTCGGCTATCGGCATAACTTTTCTATTGACTCTGAGCTGCTCTTATGTGTTGTTGAATAAATCTGACCTTTTCTGCCATTTCATCAACGAGATCAGGTCCTAATAGCTTTCTTTCCCCAACTTCATCCCAGCAAGTTGGAGTCCTGCATTTCTTTCCATAGAGAGCTTCATAAGGAGCCATCTGAATACTGGAGTGAAAGCTATTATTATAAGAAAATTCCACCAAAGGTAGGTGTTGATCCCAACCTCCTTTGAAATCCATAGAGCAAGCTCTCAACATATCTTCTAGGGTTTGAATTGTTCTTTCAGATTGACCGTTTGTCTGAGGATGATAAGCAGTGCTGAAACTCAACTCTGTATCCAGAGTATGCTGAAGACTTCTCCAGAACTTTGAGGTAAATCTCGGATCCCGATCAGATATAATAGAAAGTGGTACTCCATGCAATCTTACCACTTCCTTTACATATATCCTGGAAAGCTGATCCAGAGAGAAATCCTCTCTAATAGCAATAAAGTGTGCAGACTTTGTAAGACGATCAACTATGACCCAGATAACATTATTGCCTTTGGATGTTTTAGGAAGTCCTGTGACAAAGTCCATGGTAATGTTTTCCCATTTCCATTCAGGTATGGGTAATGGTTGTAACATCCCCTTAGACTTCTGTCTCTCAGCTTTAACTGGCTGACAAACCAAGCATCGAGAGACATATTCAGCAACATCTCTTTTCATGCCATCCCACCAGAAGTACTCTTTCAGGTCCCTATACTTTAAACTTTTATGATCAGTATAAATATTACACCTTTCACCATAAAGGTAATTCCTCCAAATCATTAATGCAAAGATTACCGCAGCTAACTCCAAATCATGTGTTGGGTAATTTTTGCTCAGGGATTTTCAACTGTCGTGAGGCATAAGCTATCACCATATCATTTTGCATAATAACACACCCCAATCCCTGCTTGGATGCATCACTATAGATCACAAACCTTTCTCCACTACAAGGCATTGTGAGCACAGGTGCACTGGATAACCTTCTTTTCAACTCCCTGAAATTCTCTTCACATTCTCCCGTCCAGACAAACTTAACTCCTTTCCGAGTCAACTTGGTGAGTGGATTAGATAATCGTGAAAAATCTTTCACAAAACGTCGATAATATCCAGCCAAACCAAGAAAACTTCGGATCTCAGTTACTGTTGTTGGTCTCGACCATCTTTTGATAACCTCTGTTTTTGCTGGATCCACATATATCCCCTCTTTTGAGATTATGTGACCCAAAAATGCAACTTTTTGAAGCCAAAATTCACACTTGGTAAATTTGGCATAAAGCTTTTACTTTCTCAGGGTCTTCAATATAATTCTCAAGTGATCTTCATGTTCTTCCTTGCTCTTTGAATAGACAAGAATATCGTCTATAAAGTCTACCACAAATTGATCAAGATAGTCTCTAAAGACTCTATTCATCAGATCCATGAAGATAGCAGGGGCATTAGCAAGACCAAATGGCATCACTATAAACTCATAGTGTCCATACCTTGTACGGAAATCCATCTTTGGTATATCCTCCCGTTTGACCCTTAATTGATGATACCCTGAACGGAGATCAATCTTGGAAAAGTATTGAGCTCCGCGTAGTTGGTCAAACAGGTCATCAATGTGCGGGATATGATATTTGTTCTTGATAGTGATCTTGTTAAGTTCTCGATAATCAATGTAGAGTCTCATTGATCCATCTTTCTTCTTAACAAATAGAACAGGTGCTCCCCAAGGTGACGCACTAGGGAGTATGAATCCTTTATCAAGATTCTCTTGGAGTTGCTTCTTCAATTCCTGCAACTCAATTGGGGCCATTCTATAAGGTGTCTTTGAAATAGGTAAAGCACCCGGTACGAGTTCTATTGAGAACTCAACTTCACGATTTGGTGGAAGTCCCGGTAATTCCTTCGGAAAGACATCATCAAACTCCCGTATAATGGGCATATTCTTAATCGTGAGTTTCTCACCAACCATTTGAGATAAATAACCTTCATTTAGTGGAATCAAGACCCATAAGATGGAAGAAATTTCCACTGGAAGGTTATGTTCATCCTTGCATTGATAGATGATCGTAGATTGATCTGGAATATGAAATGTGACTTCCCTTCTTTGGCAATTGATATGAGCTCCATATAAAGAAAGCCAATCCATGCCAAGAATCACACCAAATTCCACTATAGGAAGGATCACAAGATTTGCAGGAAGTACTTTCCCACAAACTTCGATCGGAGAAGAATTATAAACTTTTGATGCGACTGTTGTGCCATTAGGTGTTGTCACAGCTAACTCAACATCTAATTGTTGAGGTAATACGGTGATACCCTTAGAAAATTCTTCAGAAATAAAAGAGTGGGTGGATCCAGAATCAAATAAAACATTTGCTACTTTAGAGTGGATGGTAAGTGTACCTTTCATCACATCGTTATCGTATTCCACATCGCTGATAGAAATTGCATGTGACTTTCCTTTGTCTTTAGCCTTGAGAGTTTGTTGACGTCGACCATCATCATCAACCCTTGGATTAGGGCATTTATTTTCATAATTCCCCATCTCCTTGCACTTGAAACATTGAAGTGTAGTAGGTTCATTCTGTGTATCCCTTCATTTGTTTGCATCATTAGACATCTTCTTCCCATCATCGCGGAATTCAAATGCCCGACGACCTTCCTTTCCACATTTGAAACATTTACTTGTCCCTTTAAGAAAACTCCCTCCATGTTTCTTTCCATACTTTGAGCATAAGGGAAAGCTCATATTCTTTTTAGTGTGCTCTTTAGATTTTCCTTTGAATTCCATTTTCCTCTTCTTATCAGACCCATATGACTGATGGGTTACTCCAATCTCCATCTCGACTTTGAGAGCACATCGAACGATTTACTCGTAGCTATTGAAGTCCCTTATGGCTAACGCCCTTCGAAGACTTGGTTTTAAGCCACTAAAGAATCGATCGATCTTACTCTCAGGTTAGATAATAATACCAGAAGCGTACCTTGCAAGTCTTGTAAAATTTTCTTCATAGGTACCAACAGATTCATCATCCTTTTTCTTTAGCTCAAGAAACTCTTTCTCCATCTTTGTTCGGAGAATACGAGGGAAGTACTTATTGAAAAATAAGTTCTTGAACTCGTCCCATTCCATGGACTCAATTTCATCCCTTTGCCTCGTATTCTTAATAATATTCCACCATTGATCAGCATCTCCTTCTAAACGATACACTGCTAGGATGACTTTATCATGTTCAGAACATTGAAGAACTGAAAATATCTTTTCAGCAGTACCAATCCATTGTTCAGAAACTAATGGATCAGTAGACCCGCTGAAAGAAGGTGGACTCTGCCTCATGAAGGATTCAACAGAATGTTGCTCCTTCCATTGCACGTTTGGAAGTCCTGCATGATTCATAGCTTGAGAAATTTGTGGGAGCATGGCTACAAGATTTTGTATTCCAGCTCACATAACGTTTGTTTTCTCAGGGGGACAATCATTGCATTTCCCGTCGCATTCCGCATTAACACGGTTCCTTCAGGTTCCAGCCATTGACTAAAACCAAGAAGAATAGTGTGAGCAACACTAATTATAATAGGAAAACCACATAATCAAGAATAAAATTTCACACTTAAGGTCTTATCCTAGGTTATTCATGGCCATTTCTAAAACACTAAGATTGTGTTCTATGCTTAGACATATCCTTAGGGTTCTTACTAAGGCTTTCACATCCTAGTTTCCAAAGGTTGACTATACCTTTCCTCTGATACCAACTACAACGACCCATACATTACATACATTGTTAATACTTCAAAATTGAAGCATACTTATTACAACATATAACAAAACCACGAAAGGACCATATAGGTATAGTGTCTTTAGAAATTGGGAAACATAAACAACTGGTTCATAAAGCGTCTACACTGTCTCCCATTTATTTCATCATATCTATAGTCCCTTTTGGCATATCTTACATAATAACCTTATTCCTGACCTGGGGAAAGAAAACATACAAAAGAGTGAGCTCAAATGCTCAGTAAGGGTAAACAAAAGAAATATCAATCACATCATATACATAAGCACATAACTTTTGGAAATCTTAACCTGCAAAAGAGATCATAATTTCATAACATGGGATAAATCATGGCAGTGAAATGTAATCACAATAATCATAACTTAAAACATGAAACTTTGTGTAATACACACATAATCATAGATAATCATTTTTTGTTAGTCAAGACTCATTGCCAAGATTATCTTAGTGGACAAAGTCCCTTTCTGAACCGAGTCACCCTCGTTTCAGTCCTGTTTCACTGAACCGGTATAACCTACCATTCCAGCCATGTCTATCACATGAGATATAAAATCTTTACCCAATGCATTGGAGGGAGATATAGGTCCCACCCATCTCATAATGATACCATTCTTATGTGTGACACAAAATCATAAATCATACATCATTACATAACCCATGTAATAAAAATGGGAATCTTAAACATCATGACATCATAAAACAATTCATATACGATAAAGGAATTCATAAAAATAATTCCATCACAACATAATCAAATCAATGTAATAATAGGGATTAAAACATAACCCTTTATTATCTTAGATGGAAAATAATTTTGATAAAACACTTGAACTTCATTCTTGAGGAAGATATCCTTTCTACTTCAAAAACACTTTTCCTTTCTTAACATGTCATACAATTTCAAACTAGAAGAAGTTGATTAAAAATAAACTTGAAAACTATAAAAGGAAGCTTCTTGGAAATAATGTTTTAAAAATCCATTCATGCCGTATAAGTTAAAAAAAACATTCTTCGTACTTTTGTCGAAAAAGTCAAAAAAGTACCTCGTACGAAAAACGACAAATGATTTCTTTCATATCTTTTACTAAAAACTCATCGAAGGGTAAAATAGGATTTAAAAAATTGTAGGTGAATGGAAATAATATTACATATTGAGGAAGCATGGATGTGGATGATAAAATACACCCCAGTAAATACTAAAGTATAAACAATCTCGGATAAAAATGAGATTGTGATATTTCCCTTACCTTAGGTCCGATTTGCTTTGTGTGTGTTCGAAGCTCCTGTATAATGTTTTAAATAATGTTATTGAGTTATTCCAGAATCATACATATTGATATGATATCATATATGGTCATATTCTTAGCTTCTTATTAGTAATATTTCATTGTTACTTTTACTCGGGTCTTTATTGCCTTTTGTTCTTATGCGTGTTTTTCCGAATAAATTCTTATTCTTCTTTTAAGGTTATAGATACCTTATATAAAGAATGGTATTAGTGTAACATATATCATATTTATTCATTCAATTCATTTATATAATTACTATGTAATGATGATCATGTAGAACGAGTCGCATCACATCGTGGAGACGGTATTCCGTACGTACGCACGAGCGATGATATTGTTCCCATGATCATGGAATTGTTTTTAAGTGTATTTATACTATTTCAGTGTCAATATAACTTTATAATAATCATATATAGTTACTCATTACACCATTATACCCATTCTTGTAAGGTGATGGTGGAAAATAGATTACACCACGGCGTGGAGACGGTATTCCGTACGTACGCACGCACGGTGATTTCATTTTTCCGTTGGATGGATAGAAGATGAATTAGGGTTGTTTTATATTTATAATAACATATCAGTATGTAAGTAATACTGATGTTATTACTTTATCATGAAACAACTAAAGAAGAAGAATTTGAAGAAGAAAGAAATTGAAAAGATCGGTAATGGATATTACCTCTTCTTTGAAACGCCTCTTTGAATCCTTCACTTAGGGAACTAAGATTGGCCTTTGAAGAAGACCAGGACCTCTAGGATTATTCTAGGGAAGTGGAGAAGGGATTTTGGCAGGGTTTGGCCGAGCTTGAGTGCTCAAATTGGTGTGAAGAGGAGGGGGAGGAGGTGCCCTTTTATAACGGAGGAGAGGGGCACCTTAGGAATATCTCAAAATATTATTTTATATTAAAGTCAAAATCGGTTTATAATGGTTCCAAAGGGTCTTATTTCGGAGCTAAAGTGGGGATGGGTCGAAATCCTATCAACTAATCGGATTTATACAAGTTTAGGTTATTATTTTAACCTTATCAATTAGATTTAACTCTAAGTTAAATAATTTAACTTTTACCGTGTCTTTTTGTTTTCTTACACTATATGGTTAATACACTTACTATAACATGCCAAACTAACCCCAAGTTGTTTAGTATTAATATATATATCCTTATCTAAGTCATTTGGCTGAACCTTATATTTTTAAGAATAAAATAACAATTAATAATATAATATTTGATTTAAAAACTATTTTGTGTCAATTTTGACACTATTTGATATATGATTTTTGTGAAAGTCATATAAGAATTATATGTTCCAACCAAGTTGATTAAATCAACACTAATATATCATCGTAACCTATAAAATTTGTGGAATTCATAAAAAGTCTCAAATTACATTTATTTGGGCATTTATAACATCAATTATGTTAACATTTCCTTAAAAGGGTAATTACTGCATCATCGTTGTGTCATAAATAAATTAATTTATTTAAAGTCTAAAAATTATAAATAAAATATCATTATGTAGGAAATATTTTTATCTTTCTAATTAATATTTATAATCGAATTTATCTTATGTATAACCCCATATTAAAAATGTTTTAGTTATTAAACTTTGATTTTAACTATTTTAACTATTCATTAAATAAAATAATATTAAATGTCATAATCTAATCCAAGTGGACCTAAATGGTCATATTATATTCATAAGGTTGTTTTTGGTCGAATTACACTTATCCAATAGAATTAGGACATGTGTTAGGGTAATAGTAATATCACATTTACCCTTAGTTACCTTATTTACTATTAACCGCGGTAAAAAAAAGTAAAAAGTTACTATTCACCAAAAAATTATTTTTATCTCATTGAACCACATTTTAGTCCGTGATATTAACCGTGTCTCTCAGATTTTCGAAATTCCACTCACAGAAGCGGTAAAATTAAGTTTTATAAAAAATTCATTTTTTTAACTACCACTTAGTGGTTTCACTATTCATCAAAAATTGAAAGTTTTCAGAAAAATACCAAAATTTCACCCTAGGCTAATTTTGATATTCCGAATCCAAAAATGAAGTCCATTTTGAAAAATAAAATTTATAAAATTTCAAAAAGTGGTTATTACTATTCATAACGGCTAGTTTTAATAATATTTTAATAGCATATCGTTGTTTAGTGAAACTCGGTATTGTGTACGACGCACGTTATCGAGGAAGGTCGCGATTTCGTGTAAAGAAAGCCAAGCACGTGTTGTGTAGAAAAAGATTCCTTTGATGATTTATATAACATAAAAGTCTTGGGTGTTACAAATTGAGGGTATTTCCACAGTTTTTTTTAAATTATTGGCCTCAAATAATCTATTTACATTGTTTAAAAAAACTATGGCAATAGATGCATGGTAATAAACTATTTTTTTACTTTTTTTCCAAAGGAAAACATTCAAAAGTATAAAAAGTTTTCAAATCAGAGTTCAATAGGAAATTGATTCCAATGACCTAAATTAGTTATATTTTAATAAATTTTACCTAATTTACGTTATTATTTTTTAAATATTATATAATGTTTTTTTAATTTAAATGAAAAGATAGTTTTTAATAAAAATAAATATTTCTCAGTATTCATCACAAAATTAATTTGTTCAGAATAATCCCAAAACATCACCCAAATTTAATTTTAAAATATATATTTATAAAATGTATTTTATTTATTAAAATATTTTTTTTAAAAAAATTGGTAAAGATTAATTTTAAATTATGCACCCAAAACATGACGAAACAAAATTTTAGAAAAATATTGTGTTTTCAGAAAGCATTTATTTTTCATTCAATTTTTTTTAATTTAAAGTATAATAAATATATAACCATTTATCTTTTTATAAACATGTGAACCACATAATTTTCATAAGTTTGTTTGTCCAATTCATACTCACCAACAGAATGACTTGTTTATAATTGTAATATTTAATTAATAATATTTTAATAGAGTATTGTTTTCAATTTGAACCTAACGTTACATGCATAAACAGCTATCTAAAAGGTTTATTTTTTTAAAATAAATATATAACAAAGTCTCAGTTTGTTATATTCTCCTCTAATTATGTTTTTGTATGTCATATACTCTATTGAATATGATTATAGTATTTAAAAATATCAGGGTTTTATATTCTACCCCCTTAGATAAATTGCATCCTCATAATTTAGTCTCGAACTTTAAAATTAATGGTTTGAAATTTGGAAATACCATTATTGGAAACCCACCCCATAAAAAGGTGTAATAAAAACCACCCTAATAAGAGAGGAAGGGAATTACAAAGGTTATATAGAATAACACACTACTAGGTTTCTAAGTAGGAGAAAATAGGTGAGAAGTGAATATATGGACTTATAATAAAAGCATAAATAATTTTAGAGAGTGATATATATAATTGGTAAAAATAAGGTAATTGTTAAATGTGAATTTAAGGACCTCAAAAACACAAATCTTGGATGATTTTAAATACCATTTAATTCATCAAATATGAATTTTATATGATAATTTTTTGTTTCATGGCCCTTTTCCGAAAGTTGAACAATCCTTTCACTTTCTAAGAATATAATGAAATATACTTACTTGATATATTTATATTTCATAATCACAATTTCATCCTCCGATGGTTCTTTGATCAATTTCCACTTGATCACTTTCTTCAAGAAATGAATATCTAAAAATGATTTTCTTTCTTAGTAATGCACTAAAATTAACTTTTAATTGATTTTAAGATGCATAAAATAGTGAAAATTATTTTTTTATGTCTCTAAATGTCTTCCAAAAATAATACGATCGATACAAGTTATGAAATATAATACATTAATCTCTAAACCTCAAAAACCAAACCACTGGTAAAACATTTATATTTACCCATCAAATCATTTAAGTAAAAATAATGACATATTAACTAGATCATCATGTACTACAGTTGTAGTCATGTTACCCTTGTCACCCTTTGGTTGTGGGTTCAAGTCTCATGTTACCCTTGGCACGAGGCCTTGGCTATGTGGTTATGATAGTCTGGCATTATGCATTCCAACATTATGAAAGTGGTTATTGATTTTTGCATGTGATTATTCGATTAGTAGAATATCCATGTGAATAAGTAAATGGCATTATTTCATTTTACTTTTGCCATACCATGTTGAAGTTCAATTTTAAAAGGCTTTTGTTTTAGTAATGCATTGCCTTAAATGTTTATTCTTATTTATGAAAGTTTCCGCTATATTGTTATCCTTACTGGGCATTTGAGCTCACCCCTTTTCAATGTTTTATTTTTCCCAGGAAGTGAAGAAGTAGGTTATGAATGACCTGCAGGGATATTATGTGGGGATATGAGTGTGGATTATGGAGACATTATGTTATTGTAGTAGTTTTACATTTTATGATGTAATGTAAAACTTATGAATATATCTAGTGTTTCCAAGGCTACTAAACCAATCGGTCTTTCGGGATTTGATCTTTCTTGTGATCATGCCAATGTTATGTAATAATGCACCGACTCTGGGCAGCTGGGGTCGGGGCGTTACAGTTGGTATCAGAGGCACGGTCTAGATCACTTTGGAGATTAGATGTTGTGTTGTAAGGAAACTCAAATTTACGCCTTAGAATTTTCTTTAGTTAGTTCAGCCCCTGTAATGTTTCTTAATTCTGAAGATAGAAATTCAGAATTTTCGTAAGACCAACATAAGAATTGTGAGGGCGCAATTCATTTAAGGGGGGGAGAATGTGACACCCCGAGAGAATTTAAATAGTAATTAATTAATTAATAATTTTTCTATAATCAAAACTAAGGAATAATAAAAAGGTTTTATAAATATTTTCAATAAGCGTATGTTTTGAATGAAAGTATAACATATTACATTATATTTGTTTATATAACATAATTAATTAATATATGTATGTATATAATTTATAATTCATATAAATTAATTTAAAATAGTATATGCATATGAGAATTATTTTTTTATTAAAATTGGTTGTTATTTTTTTTTATAGAAAATTAATAGTTTTAAACAAATTATTATTTCATAACGTTTAATGATTAATATATGTTATAATTATAAATAATGGTATAAGTAGTATGTGATTATTTTAAATGATTATGGAAATATATGTTTATACTAATATACACATATATATATATATAACAATGTGAAATTATAAATTAATGAAATTATAATTTTAAAAATTTATTAATATTATGATTATAATATTAACATATGAAAATCATTTTGATTATATAAATTTCATAATATTTTCAGATATAAAATTGTACATGATTGTAGAAAAAAAAAACAATGTAAAATTTCATTTATGTAAAATTAAAATAAAACGGTAAAATAAATAATTGAATTTAAAAAAAATGAGATTCAGATGGGTTATAGGGTTTCGGTTTTGAGGGATTCTTGAAGAAATAGAGGTTGAGGTCAGGAGAGGGGCGCGATTCGTGAGTCGAGAGGGTTTATGTGATTCGGGAGGCTAAGCACGACCAGTAGCCGAGGCTGATGTCGGTCGATGGGTCATTCTCGGATGCGAGGTCGAAGTGGCACAAAGAGTCCGGATCTGGATTGGAGTCTGAATCCTGTTTAGAAGAAGAAGCATTCAACTATGAGCGCCTCAGGTGTCAATCCGAGTCGATCTAAGTTTCAAAAGTCCTCTGTTGGCCGTGTGACATCAACGAGTTCGATATCAGCTTAGGGTTTTCAGTTTTAGTTTTACGGTCGAGTTCGGATCCAGAAATGAGTTCGAGCGAGGGTTTCGAAGCATGATTAAGGTTCGACTACACCTGATCTTCTTCACTTTGACGTATCTGAATGAGATTTGGGGAAATTGTTGTTCGGTTTTTAGAGATCTTTTTCCTGTTGTCTAGATTTGCAAGTATCTGTGGTTTATTCAACTTTTTGGAATTGAAATATGATTTTTAGACTCATTTGCAGTGTATTAACTCACATTTCGTCGTTATCAATTGAATTTTCTTCTCTGGATGTCGACAGATTACTATTACTTATATTTTTATGGGTTTTATTAAAAGAAATTTATCTTCTGTCTTAATCTTGAACAACGTTTTTGTCACATTGCCATTAATTTCGATCCATCTATCTTTATTTAATCTGCCTTGGTGTGTAATCAGTTTGATCACATCCTCATATTAATTTGTAATCAAACTAAAAGACAGATATCATTTATTATTCATGTTTCCATACCTATAATTGAGTTCTAAATGTTTCTTTCTCATTAGTTTCATGGATAACTATTTTTCCAGCCACTCAAACGTTGTTTTCAAAACATTAACTCTTTTTGTACTGACTTCTGATATCTCAGCTTGCTCAGCAAGCGTGTGATTTAAACCACACATTTTTTTTGGATTTAGTTTTAAAAAATTGATTGTATAGCTATGGAACAGCTATATAAAGTCTCATCTTCCCTTTCTATAGACTCACAAATAAGTGAGAGAGATGAAAGGATGGTGATATAATTTTTTAAGCAAGGAAGAGGGAAAATACATGTTTTACTTCTTATCTTCGAGCACGAGGATCCATGTTTTAGTTCTGCCAAGAAGAAATCTTATGTTGTCCTATGTTCATGTTTTTATTGGTAAGGGATTTATTATATCAGTTATTCCAAATTATTATTATTATTATATTTTTACCCAAATTATATATGCGCAACAAATCATTTATTTCATATTTGTTTTTCTTACATTAAAAAGTTGAATTTAATGGATATTTTCTCCATTTTCTAATCTAAAGTCTTCTCAAATTATTTAGTTTTGTGTGTAAGGATTTATGTATAATTTCATTTACAATTCGGTTATTATTGTAGTAAGAGAATTTAGATTATTGAATTAAAATTTATATGTTTTATTTTTGTGTAAAGAGAGTTTGATCCTTTAAAATTATAATCGTTATTTTTGTGGTTTCTAATTGTTTAAATATTTTAAACCTCTATGAAACACAAATCTATACATTAAACTCACAAATTTAATAAGTTTGTGTTTTGTTCATGCATGCTAAAAATAAATATACATATATATTTATATTGAAGTGTTATTTTTCACACTTTGTTTAGACTGTCCAAGTAACTAATTATGTGTGTGGGATACGTGTGTATACTCTAATAAAACACATAAACATATATAACAATAAATTTATTTAACATTCAAGATTATTTATTTCTAATTCTAGTTCTATGATTGTGTACATTTTTATGTACTTAAATTCATGTTCCTTAAAAACATAAGTGCATACAATAGCATGATTTTATTTAAGAAATTTTTCTTCGATAATTTCTATACGTACACATAATTATCCATTGTTATTGATTGATTTTAACTATATATTCTAGTTTATACATTCATGCATAAAATAAAATTTAATAAATATTTCTTTGAAATTTCAAGTACGTGGATGTTGATTTAACATCCATGTGTTTATGAAAAGTCCTTCATCATGAGATTTCATCATACAAAGTCAAATACATAATTTTTAGTAAAGATTAGTATTTATTTGTTTCAAGAATGATTATAAATATATTTTTGAAATGAAAACACCAGTGAAAATTATATGTATATAAGGCAAGCTAATAAAAAAAAAGGTTTTATAATAATTGGTACTCGAACTTTATAAATATGATAGGGAATTGGATAGTGAATCCATCCCTCAAGTGGGTAGGCCCAATATAGCCTTCAAAGTTTTGAGTGGCCCTAGTTGTTTTGTTTTTAAGAGCTTGCTTAATATTTTTAAACTGAATCACTGGATTAGTTTTAAAAGAGTTTTCGAAATATAATTAATTTTCAAAGAATTAATTTACAATTGTATTTCTAGATAAATATTTAAAATGTATTATCAAAGTAATATTAAAAAATAGATTTATCAATGTTTTTTTTAAAAACACCTTACTGGGCATCTTTTGTGCTCACCCTATGTTTTCGAAATGTTTTTCACAGGTTGCCTAGAAATCTAGAGTTGGTCATCTTTATCAGAGTTGCGCAGCGGAAGTGTAATGGACAATTGTTTTATTTTGTTTCAATTCTAATAAATGTAAGGTTCTATCTAATCTTCCAGAACCTAGACCGGTAAAAGATCCTCTTTTCTATAAAGTGTTGTGTAATTGTTCAGCATTTTGAAGCGCCGAGTCTGGAAGAGTGGGCTCGGGGCGTTACAATCATAAACATGGTTTTTTGGAATTTATTCCAATAATAAAAATATTTACAAATACTTCATATTGGTTTGTAGAAAAATGTGAATTAAGACAAGAATATATCCTGATAGTTTCAAAATAGTTGCATAGTATGGCATGTCGTTGTGTACCAGTTAATTCTCAAGTCAAGACCGATCCACCTTTTTTAGAGTTATTATCCAAAGATTCATCTATTCTAGAACCACATAGAATGATTTTATTTATATAGGGATATATTTCTAATGAAATCCACATAATATCTACCTTACCAAAACATTAGAATGAAATTCAATAATTATCCTTAATTTCTAACATTGGGTTATGTTATATAATTTATATTTTTCTAAATCTATTTCAGATGGTTTCTACTAAACCTCATCTAATACCAACTATAAATATCCTAACCTAAGTAGCCCTGAGTCAGTGGTTACATTATTATGGTTTGATAAGATAAAAGGAATCACAACCTAAGGGACTGAATAGTGTAGTAGTGTTGGTAAAATAGATACATACATTAATTTCACACACATTTTTAAACATTAAATACAATAAATTATTTTATTTGAGACCATATTTTTTTCCTACAACATTTCCCTACATATCAACCATAAAAAAGTTCATAGAATCCAGGTGAAAGGAAACATAAGAAATAGGTGATATCTAATGATCAGTTATAGAAAAGAATATTATGAATACATAAGTCATAATTAATATAGAAAGGTAAATAACATAAACTCATACCATTTAATTAATAACATGAACCTGAGTAATAATATGAAAACAATACATAATGTTCAAATAATTCCATATGTATAATCACATGATCTTGAATCTTTTCCTACGATATTCTAAATAATTAAACATTGACATGGACATAAATAAATTATTTCTTAATGATGGAATTTATAATATCGTAAAGTTAAAACTTCTCTTCTAGGCCTTTTCCCAAGAAATATATACCATCAAGGCCTCATTCAAATGCATCTTACATAAATGTATATGGCCACAACAAAAAAACTAAGCTTGTTTGTATCGCGAGACCTACCGATCCCTCAAGGGGCTATATAGGTCCCCACTAATCACATGCTAAGTTCAATTTATTCCTTATATAAAAGGGGTGAAACATAAACATTATTCATTTGCATATAAAAAACTAGCAAAATAAATCATAACACATCCCCAAATCAATAAACATAATAAAAAACCATCCAGAGTATTATAGAGATTGATATCAAAATAGAACAACCCCATTTAAACTGATTATAAATCATCTAAAACAATTGTAAGGATGGTGTCATTACATCATATTCCCAATAAAACATAAGTAAAATTTGATTTTTTTCATTAAAGAATCATAATAACATAAAAATGAAATTAAAAACTATATTGAGTAAAATAACCATTATCAATTTAAAAATCACTCATAAAAAAGAAAATTCTACCAAATATTAAGAAAAAATATTTTCTTTGAAAATTACCTTGTAAACATGTAAATTAATTTTTAAAGAAATGAGTTCTCATGTATAAAGTCAGAGAAATTCCATATATTTTTTTAAAATTATTTGGGATTATTAGGAGTCTCTAAAAATTAACAGCACTCGATTACGAGGCCCAGTGTGACCAAAATGGAATTTTTAAATTTTTATAACGTACGTTTAGTAAATTTGTGAGCCGTGTTTTTTAACTTTTGCAGTAGTGCTCAGATAAAAAATATGAGGGCACCGTTGAATCCGCAACGTTGGGATTTGCTTAAGGAAGGTGTCACCTCGACCGTAGTAGGTCAGAAGAAAAAGTTAGTTTTCAGAATTTTTAAAGAACAATAAAATAATTTAAAAATTGTTATTTTATTTTTCTCCAATGGCTGAGCGAAGGTGACAGGACCACTGAGTTGTCAAATAATTTAATGTCTTGAGCCTGTGTTTACGTAACCACTACATAGAGAGATGAGAGGTGCATTAATTAACTTATTAATGAACCCCATTAAAGCTACATTTCATTAAACACTCATCCTCTGTATATTTAATTTATGCTCAAGCATGGGATTTTGGTATGGGTGTGAGGAACCTTTTTAAAAGTATCTCAACACCTTCCACCGACAGAGGATAGAGGCTTGGGTGGTAATGAACAAGGATCGAAGAACACCAGCGACTTCATCAAATTCAGAATTTTCTTCCACAACTTCAACATCTCCAATGAATCTTGAGGTAGGGGTTTTATTAAATTTTAACTTTGATGAATTAAATTTCTATCACATGTTATGATTTTATCATGGAGGGCATAGGCCAAATGAAAATGACCTGGACCATCCGACGCTTCGTTCTGGTCACTTTATTCTGGGTAAGATCTTACAACTCAGAAGAACCTTGGATTTGAAAGCCTCATAGTGATAGAGGCATCCCAGGAGGCCCGTATGACCGAGTGGAAGGGAAAACGGACTATCAGAGCTCACCCAGTGGCCCGCGGAATTCCCGGCGGCACAGTAGAAACGATGACCAGCGGAAGGATGCGGCACCACAACGGATGGTCGAGGCAGCTATCAACGACTGACCACGGTGGTGCCGAGGTGTCATGCCATCGCAAACCTCGGTGATCAGACCATGGCTTCAAAGTAGTGATGAAGGGGGACCCACTCTCTATGTGTCCCGCGGACGGCCAGGGCGACGCCACCAAGTGCTGCCAATTAAAGAGCCGAACAACTCTTTGAGTCGTTCCAGAAGGAGGGACATTGACTCCCCTCTCCATGAAGGCCCCTAGTTGGCTTCTACACCACCTAGTTGTCTAGACCACCTAGTAGGCTATGCCCACTCAATGTGGGCTGGGCCGGACTGTGGCCCAGTGCGTCAAGCCTGCCGCGACCCAGCGGGCCGAGCCCGCCGCGACCCTACGGGAGAGCCCGCCGTGACCCAGCCCAACCGGGATGACCCAATCCAGTTTGGGATGGGCCAGGCTGGACCAGGACTGGGTTTGGTCAACCCAAACTAGGTGGGGTCGGCCCAGGCTTGGTTGGGCTGGGTCGGTCTGACCGGGTTAGAACGAACCCAGACCCCTATTTGCCAGCTTTCACATAAAGAGTTGTATCTTGCAAACCAGAAATCTGTTTGACGAACCTTATATGGAACTAGAATCATTGGAGCAATAAGATACTTTTGAGACACTCCACTTGGGTTTTGGTGGAAGTTGGAGTATGGCTGAGTTGGATCATACCCGAATCCAACCGTGCCCTCGGTACTAAAATGCCTATAACTCACAGACCAAGCATCCGGTTGACGCGCCGTTTATTTGGTTGGAACCCTTATGATATGGAGGTACATTGGGTTACTACTTCATGTATATTTGTAGCATTTGAATGCCGATCGATATCTATAGGAGCAGATACTATGGAACACAAGTGCCTCTGGTGCGGGGGAATCCTATGGGTGGATATCATTTGAGTGGAGACCCTCTGTGGATCAGCATCATAGTGACCCAATGTGGATCATAATACAGATACCTTGTGTGGATTAACATCATAGAGACCCTGTGTGGATCAACATTTAGAGACCCTGTGTGGATCAGCAACATAACGACCCTCTGTGGATCAACATCTAGCAACCCTATGTAGATCAGTACCATGGTGAACCTATGTGGATCATCATTCTAGAAACCCTGTGTGGATCAGCAGTGCATGAACCTTTGAGGACCATCCTTATAGAGGCACATCATGGGTAAACGATATATTACCTTGTGTGGATAAAAAATGTAACAACTCCAACATGGCTCAGTTGTAGAAACTTACTAATGGAATAAAATGAAATAACTTAGGTCTAATCATCTTTATTCCTAATCTCTGAGTTTCTTACATGGTTTGAGCCAAGTATTTTGGTTTGTTATTTGTGATTGAGAACCTGATTTGTGATTTTACTTTGAGGAATTATGAGATACCTTTAGGGGTCTTGGGGTCCCTACTAGGTAATGGTGTACTCACCCCTGCACGAGCTTCGACCGTACCTTATTGTATCTTGTGCAG
Organism: Viscum album; assembly: GCA_963277665.1. NCBI lineage: Eukaryota > Viridiplantae > Streptophyta > Magnoliopsida > Santalales > Viscaceae > Viscum > Viscum album. The sequence continues at coordinate 1,742,476,994 of OY728155.1, forward strand.
AAGACGAATAGCCTTGACTGAGGGTCAGAGAGCTAGCACCTGATGATGGATAGTGGGTATGGTCGACGTAGAGAGTTGTGGAGACAAGTTGTACCTGTCCTTATGGTATGAACCTTGGTCGATGATTACCGGAGTTGTTTACTATTTTCTATTGTAGTTGTATCTTTTAGTTGGGCTTGTATTCCGACCCCTTTACTTTTAGTGCACACTTTTACTACTGTAGTTTTACTTCATGGTTTCATATTTTGGTGTTCTTGGGCTATGTGTTTATACAAGTTTAAAGAAAATTCCTACCCATTTTAGGGATACAACTTCCCAGTGCTAGTCTCCATCCATATACCTATGAAAGGTGGGTTTGGGGTAGTCATGGTATGAGCCTCGAAGGATGAGTCCTGACAAAGTGGTATCAAAGGTTTTAGTTCTACCAAAGAAAAATAACTTAGATCATTACAATGGAGAAATAGTCTTATGTGTTTTGCGTGTGGTTTTCAGTTCTGGGAGTCCAGTGTTGGTGCGGTGGCCAATGTATCCATACACTAGGAACCTAAATTCTGATTTCTGACTTGGTGCACGAAAACATTGATTGTGTGTGTTTTGGAAATGTTTTACATTCCTTCTATTTTGAGTAAAATCAATAGGTATATGTTTTTGACCATGGAAAACCTATTTCTTTTTAGGATGCCACCATGTAGACAACCATCCAGGATTCTCGAGGGAGTTCATAATGAAGGCTCACCGAGTGATAAGGTTTCGGTGTAGGGCCATCTTACTATGTTGGCCCCTGCAGGTGGTGTACCAGCACCAACACCACTCAGATGGCAGCAGTTTCCACCAGCCCCACTAAAGGATGATTGATGACGACTGAACGAGCTACATGTGTTTTAGCAGTAGAGGACTCTAAGATTTTGAGGAAAGATAGATCCCCAGGCATCTAAGGACTGGCTGGAGGTTGTGGCTATAGTTTTCCGCCTAGTTAGGACCCCAGCTGAGAAGACGGTGATCTTAACAACTATACTTTTCTATGGAATAGTAGGGATATGGTGGATTCTGACAATCTAGATGAATTAGGAGGCAACAATCACCTAGTTGGACTTTGAGACCCTCTACAGGGTGGAGTTTATACTAGTGACTTTATGCTCAGTGCGTATCCAAGAGATGCTACACTTACAGCAGGACAACCTATCAGTTTCCCAGTACTCATATAGATTCAATGAACTCTCGCGCTACTCCACCGAAATGGTATGATACACTTTCTTCCAAGCCCATACCTTTGAGCAGGGTCTTCGGCGGGACATCAGATCCTCAATGGTATCACTCAATATTGTGATTGAGGATGGAGTGCTTGTGCCAACATTATTGGTTGAGAGATTATTTGCTGAGTAGACACCGACGATGAGAGCCACCACCAAATGAAAAGTAGATGAGTCATCTGTAGAAGGTAGTAGGAAGATGACGCATAGGTCCAAGTGGGCCAGACCCTATGGTGGATGACCCCAGGACATAGGGTCAGAGGCGCGGAGCTTGCGAGGAAGAGGGGATCAGCTGGGAAGCAGACTGTACTTCATGTGTTGCAGGCATGGACACATGGATCATGACTGCCCGACTAGCCATACCGATGATCAACAGACCATTAAGGGACCACCAAGGCGGAAACCGAGATTTGAGCGAGGGGGTACGTATGGCGGCACATGTGGTAGAGGAGCAGGTCGTGCAGCAGGAGATGGATAACAGTTTGAGGTTCTACCACCACCACCACCCCCAGGTCATCCCCCCAATCACCAGAGCAGGTGGGCATGTCGGAGCTTTGGCTAGGATCTCTTAGTAGTGGTGTCAAGGACTTACGATGTCATCATGGGTATGTTATGATTATCAAAGGTCCTTGCTTAGATTAACTGTTTTACGTGAAAAGTGTGGTTTGTATGTGAAGATGGAGCCAAGTTTTCCTTAACCGATGAGAATGGAACCTTTAAATAATAGGATGGAATTGATCAGAGGGGGGGGGGGTGCAACAGATCACTCATCAGTTGGCTATCCTTAACCTCAGAGCTACTGTCATGCGGAGTCCGAGTTATCCAGTAGTGGTGGAATGTTATGAAGATGTCTTTCCTAATGATGTTCCAGTACTACCTGATCATAGATAGGTAGAATTCTAAATCAATCTGTACCCTAATAAGAAACATATATCTACATCAACATATCTGATGGCTCCCACAGAGCTTCATGAGTTGTGGGTATAGTTGGATGACTTGCAGGAAATTGGGTTCATAAGGCCCAGGGTTTCTTTATGGACATTCCCGATTTTGTTCACCAAGAAGGGGGGTGTGGGTATGTGGATTGGTGTGGAATATTAGTGTCCAAACTATGAGACTGTGAAGAACAATTATTCACTCCTAAGGATTGATGGACTCTTCAGACAGCTAAAGGCAGATCGATGGTTTTTGAAGATAGACCTCAGATCAGGATATCACCAACTCAGGGTACAAGATGAGGAAGTACTGTAGAAAGCCATCAGATGTAAGAATATCCATTATAAGTTCTTAGTGATGACCTTCAACATGAAAAATTTTCAGGTAGTTTTCATGGGGATCATTAACAGGATCTTCCAAAATTACATTGATTGCTTTGTAGTGGTTTTCACTAATTATATCCTGATATACTCGACGTCGGAGGAGGAGCACTCCACACACTTACAGATAGTTTTGGATAAACTCCAGGAGCACCATATTTATGGTAAGATCTCAAAGTGATAGTTCTAGATACTGGAAGTCCACTTCCTAGGGCACTTTATCTCATATTCTAGTGATGTAGTCGATCCGGTGAAGAAAGAGTTAGTTTTTTTTTCTTGGGAGACACCTAGGAGTGTGACAAAGTTGGGGAGTTTCTTGGGATTGGATGGGTAATACCAGAGATTTTTACACAACTTTTCTAGAGTTGCGACACCTTTTTCAGATTTTCCAAAGAATGGATTTCCCTTCGTGTGGATGGAGAGATGCCATAAGAGTTTTTAGGAGTTGAGGCAAAGACTGATGAGTGCCCCCGTATTGAGGCTACCAGAAGAGGGATTTGGGTATGTAGTCTAATGCAACACATTAGGGACTGGTCTGTGCTGTGTCCTAATGCAAGAGTAAGCGGTGATCTCCAACAGCTCACAAATGTTATGACAACACGAGCAGAACTATGCTACCCATGACCTGGAGTTAGCAGTAGTGGTCGTTACGTTGAAGATGTCACAATACTACTTAATGGGTGAATATTTTAATGTTACTCTAATCAGAAGAGTCTCAGATATATATTCTCAGAGAAGTACCTGAACCTGAGACAATGGTGATGGCTGGAGTTCCTCCAAGACTATGACTTTGAGATAGTCTACACTCTTGGAAGGGGAATATAATAGCACACACACTCAACAGGAGGGCTATTTTATAGTTGCTGAGTGAGGCGACATTGTAGCTAGCCATGTTGTAGATATCCTTTGTGGATAGATATGGAGAATCTTACCTCCAATCTATGACTGTCACTTCCCACATCTTCAGTGAGTTCTAGAGGAACATCTTGGATATAGGGACTGTGAGGCTCGACGTGATCAAATATCATTAGGACAGGCTCCTAATGAATGTTATGAAGGTTTGGAGGATGTAACCTTCTTAATAGGATGCACCATGGTACCAATGATACTTCTAGAGGAAGTGTTGAGGGAGTTCCACACATTCCATTTGGCTGTACATCATGGAGTGGAAAAGATGTGCCAGGACCTCCGGCATCAGTACTGGTGGCTAGGGATGAAGAAAGCAGTGGCATAGTTTGTAGAGACCCATAGCCTGCTGTACATGGACATTACATTTCTTTTGCAGAATACTTAATACATAAAAAAAATATACACACAAGGACCATAATAGTTTAGTGTCTTTGGAAACTTGGAACATAATATTCTAATCTTGGTGAATGATCTTCAACATCTCCCATAAAGACCTTCCCTTTCTTTACCTAAAACCTTTCTTTATATCTTGGGGAAAAGAAAACATATAAAGGGTTATCCCAAATGCTCAGTAAGGGTAAGCATGGGGAAAATAAAACAAACCATATACATTTGAACTTCAGAACATGAACATAAAGTTTAAACACCAAAATCATGAGTTGTGAAATAAATATTGGCAGTGCGTAAGGCATAGATCAAAAAGGAACATCAATCATGATATAATAGCATGGGAATAAAACAATTAATTGTGGAAAACCATTAATCACATGATATGATTTACATAGTATCCAAGGCATTGCTGCCAATACTATCTTAGTGGACAAAGTCCCTTTCTGAATCGAGTTCACTCCTCGTTCGAGTCCAATATCACTGAACCAGATTAACTTACCATTCCAGACATGTCTATCTCATAAGATATAAGTCTTTACCAAATTAATTGGAGGGATATATAGGTCCCAACCATATCATAATGATATCATTCTTATGTGTGCCACAATATCATAAATCATACATCATAGCATAACCCATGTAATTAAAATGGGATTATTAAACATCAAGCCATTATAACATAATCCATATAAGATAAAAGTACATCATAAAAATAATTCCATCATAACATAATCAAATCAATGTAAAAATAGGTATAGAAATAGAACCCTATATTATCTTAGATGGAAAATAATTTTGATAAAACTCTTGAACTCCATTCTTGAGGAAAATATCCTTTCTACTTCAAAAACATTTTTCCTTTCTTAACATGTAATACTATTTTAAACTCAAAGAAGTTGATTAAAAATAAATTTGTAAACTTATAAAGGAATTTTCATGGAAATAATTCTCTATGAAATCATAAAAATCCATTCATGCTGTATAAGTTAAGAAAACATTTTTCTCGTACTTTGGCCGAAAAAGTCAAAAAGTACCGCGTACTAAAAATGACAAAAGATTCCGTTCATATCTTTTACTAAAAACTCATCAATCAGTAAAACTGGATTTAAAAAATTGTAGGAGGATAGAAATAATACTACATATTTAACAAACATGGATTTGGATGATAAATATTCCCCAGTAAATTCTAAAGTATAAACAATCTTGGATAAAAATGAGATTGCGAGATTTTCCCTTACCCTAGGTCTGATATGCTTCGTACATATCTGAACCTCATTTATAATAATTTAAATAATTTCATTGACTTATTACATAATCATATTCATTATTATGATATCATATATGGTTCACTTATGACTTTATATTACCCATTATTTTGTAAATTCCATGTTAAAGCAGCGTTTTGGGTAAAATCGTTTTATTTATCGTACGTGTTTGGACTTGTTGTTCTTGATATTATTATTACTTATATCATGATTTACTTACTTCCAGAATGTAAATAATTATTTATATATCATATATATCTAGTATATATATATATAATAGATTTATAAATGAAATGAAATACACCGTTCATGGAGACGGTAGGCCGTACGCACGCATGAACGTTGTTTTCCTTTCCTTATTGACTTGAATTGAAGTAAGTAGATGAAATATATATATACATAAATCTAGTAGATTTATCATGTCATATATTTCATTATTATTCATTATTTATACTTTATAATCATTATTGAATGGTTAACATGGAGAATGAATTTCATCGCGTTGTGGAGACGGTAATCCGTATGTACGCACAAGCGATGATATCATTCCCATAATTATTGAATTGAATTGGAGAAGATGATATAATATCTAATAATCAGTATGATTTTATAATAACTATATATAGTTATACATTACACCATTATACCCATCCAAGTAAGGTTGTGGTGGAAAAACAGATTACACCACGGCGTGGAGACGGTATTCCGTACGTACGCATGCATGATGATTTCATTTTCCGTCAGATGGATTGAAGGTGAAATGGGGTTGTTTCATATTTATATAACATATAATTATATTATTGATACTTATGTTATTAATTTATAATGAAACAACTAAATAAGAAGAAGTTGAAGAAAAAGAAAACTTGAAAGAATCGGTACAAGAGATTACCACTTCTTCGACACACATCTTTTAAACTTTATCTTAAGGCACTAGAGTTGGTCTTTTGAGGAGAAAAGAATCTCTATAATGTTTCTAAGGAATTTGATAAGTTAAATGTTCAGGGTTTGGCCGAGATTTAAAGCTCAGAATTGTGTAAAGAGAAGAGAAGATGGGACCTTAGAAAAAACTTAAAATATTATTTTATAATTAAGTCATATTAGGTTTATAATAGCTCCAATTTTATTTATTTTGAAGCTAAAGTGGTTATGGGTCGAAATACTATCAACCAATTGGTTTTATAGAAGTTTAGTTTACTATTTTAACCTTATCATTTAGATTTAAATCTAAGTTAAATAATTTAACTTTTATAGTGTCTTCTTTTTTTTCTTACACTATATGATTAATAAACATACTATAACAAGACAAAAGAACCAAAAGTGGTTCATTAATAATATATATAAACTTATCTAAGTCATTTGGCTGATACTTAGATTTTTAGGAATATAATATCAATTAATAATATAATATTTGTTTTAAAAACTATTTTATGTCAATTTTGACACTATTTGGTAATTTATTTTTTTGAAAATCATAAAAACATTATTAGTTCGAGAAAATTTAATTTAATCAATACTAACATATCATATTAACCTATAAAATTAGTTTAATTCATAAAAAGTCTCAAATTACATTTATCTGGGTATTTATAAAATCAATTATGTTAATATTTTATTAATTAGGTAATTTATTGCATCATCATTGTGTCATAAATAAATTAAATTATTTAATTTCTATTTTTTTTTAAAAATTACCATTATGTAGGAAATATTTTTATCTTTCTAATGAATATTTATAGTCTAATTTATATTATGTATCACCCTATATTAAAATTGTTTTAGTTATTAAACTTTTATTTTAACTCTTTTAACTCTTCTTTAAATAAAATAACAATAAGTGTCCTAATCTAATCCATGTGGACCTAAAGGGTAATATTTTATTCCTAAGGTTTTTTATGGTCAAATTAAACTTATCCAATAGAATTAGGATATGTTCTAGGGTAATAATAATATCATTTCTACCCTTAATTACCCTATTTACTTTTAACTGTGGTAAATAAAAGTAAAAAGTTACTATTCACCAAAAATTATTTTTATATTATTGAACCACAAGTTACAAATTGATATTAACCATGTATCTTGGATTTTCTAAATTAAACTCACAAAAGCGGTAAAATTATGTTTTATGTACAATTGCAAATGCTCCTAGGAGGTGGGTAAAAGAAAGTGAAAAGTTCAATAAACTTTTTATATATCTAAAATTATTATAAAATGAACCCAATGAATTAAATTGAACTTATATAGGTATTATGTATCTATTTTGACCTAAAATTAATTGAAATAAAACAAATAATTATTAAAATAAAAAGTCGGTTTTTAAATAGTAACCCAGTGTTTTCACTATTCATCAAAAATTGAATGTTTTCAGAAAAATAAAAAAAATTCACCCAAGGATAATTTTGATATTCCGAATCCAAAAATGAAGTCCATTTTGAAAGATAAAATTTATAATATTTTAAAAAGTGGGTATTACTATTCATAATAGCTAGTTTACATAATATTTTAATAACATATCGTAGTTTAGTGATACTCGGTATTGCGTACAACACACGCTATCGTGGAAGGTCGCGATTGCATGTAAAGCAAGCCAAGTCAGGGTTGCGTGTAGTTCAAGATTCCTTTTTTGTTGTGTATAATAAAATCCAACCATATTTCATTTATAAATTAAATCTATATATACATATACACACTCAATGTTGCGTAGAATAACTTCTATCAAACAATCTTGAAATTTTGTGTAACACGATCCAAGAATAGTGTTGCATGTACTGTAAGCTAATACAGTGTTGCATATAGTACAATATAATCTTGAAAAAGAGTACAATAAATGATACGAAAGAAATAAACAAATATATCTAATAAAATCTCGGGGTGTGACATTCTACCCCTCTTAAAATGAATTTCTCCCTCGAAATTCATCGGAGTTATAAATGGTTTACTACTTGAAAGTTTATTTAATTGAAACCCACATCATAAAACATAACTTTAAAAACTAAATTATGAAACATAATGGTTACCCAAATTAACTAATCACATGGTTTCCATAAAGGATAACATACGTGAAAACATGGATATGGAAGAGAAATCTAACCATCAAGTTCTGATGGAGAGTGGTAGAGAACATGGCTATGAAAAATCCAACAATCAAAAAGCCATAAATTTGTGATGATATAAGGTACCATCTAATTCATCAGATATGAGGGCAATAGGAAAACATTTTTGGTTTTCAAGATAATTTCCCTAAAGTTGAAAAAAATTGGAATTAGAAGAAATACTGTCTTGATTTTTGTACAATCTCACCATTGGTTATTCTTTGAACAATTTCCACCTCATCTCTTAAAGAAATGTAGTTGAATTTGTCATTCGTGAAGTGTTAGGAGATCATGTGATAGAATGATAGGTCATTCCATCTGTTTAAAAAAAAGTTTAGAAAAAGTTATTAAATATACATAAGTCCATCTATAGTGAGATTAATCGTATATAGTTCCTAAAATGAAATTATACTTCAACTATCATACTTCTTAATAAAATAAAACTAATTTCAACTAACTAGGGACTTCCTGTAGGCCAGTGGTAGGCAATAAAGGCCTGTCACACTTTGGTTGTGGGGTCGATTCCCACAGCCTTGTCCGACGCGACGAGTTGTCTCTCATCATATGGGTTGTCCTTTTTTTTAAAACTATACTATTATAAAATTCCAGAAATTATATCAAAAACAAGTTCTATCCTTAAATAATACTATCTGATGTCCAACATAATCCATTCCAATCTTTAGGATTATCCAAAATACATCTGTTCAATCTCATAGTATAAAGAAAATGATTACTTGAAAGGTCACATAACATGCACGTGAATACCATCATTTATCCCCCATATATAATAAGATATATCTTGTTGGTCACATTCCAAACATGTGAATACCTTAACCATGTATTCTATTTAAACATGAATTAAAATAGAACCTTAGTGAAACCATGAATGTGGTCCAAATTTAACTCTTTTCACATAGCAATATCCCCAAATTTCTATATACTCAAACCATGATATCACTTGGTCCTTATATTAGTCATGAGATCATGAATATTATCAAACATTTCATTTTCTCCTTATCCCCCCATTATGCGCTTATCATCCACTTTCAAAAAACATTTCAATCACTTTCCATGGTTACCAGTACCGTACAATTATTGAAAACCAATAAATAAATATTCCAAAATTCCACGATAATATAAATGAGATTCCATGATAATATTTTTAAATCCCATTACATAAACACTTAATCATTCCATAACATCATTGTCATACTCAACATCACAAATAGTGGTCGCATGTGACAACCCTTTGCCCTTTTCCTTATGAGGTTTCTCACATCAATCATCATTAACCCTTGGATTAGGGCATTGATTAGCATAATGACCCATTTCCTTGCACTTGAAGCATTGAAGTGTTGTTGGAGCATTCTTTGTAGTCTTTTCTCTATTCACATCATTAGAAACCTTTTTCCCATTACTTCGGCACTCAGCTACCCGATGAACTTCTTTTCCACACTTGAAACATTTTCTCATACCTTTTAGACAATCTCCACCATGCTTCTTTCCACACTTTGAGCATAAAGAAACATTCACCTTATTTTCACCATTGTTCTGAGATTTTTCCTTGAACTCCATCTTTCATTTCTTGTCAAAACCATGAGATGGATATGAAACACCAAATTCCAATTCTACCTTGAAAGCACAACACAAAATTTCTTCATAGGTTTTGAAGTCTCTTATAGCCAATTCCCTTCGAAGAGTTGGTTTTAAGCCACTGAAGAATTGATCAACTTTACTTTCAGGTTGGATGATAAAGCCAGATGCATACCTTGCAAGCCTTGTAAAATTCGCTTCGTATATACTAACAGATTCATCATCCTTTTAGTTAATCTAAATGAACTCCTTTTCCATATTTGTTCAAAGAATACGTGTGAAGTACTTATTGAAAAATAGGTTTTTGAACTCATCCCATTCCATGGATTCAATTTCATCTTGGGGCCTTGTATTCTTAATTAGAGTCCACCACTCATCTGCTTCACATTCTAACTAGTAAATAGCCAAAATGAATTTTTCATGTTCTAAACAGTGAAGTATCGAAAATATCTTTTCAATTGTTCTAATCCACTGTTCAGAAACAAGTTGATCAGAAGACCCACTGAAAGAAGGTGGATGTTGACTCATGAGGGACTCAATAGAATATTGTTCCTTTCTCTCCAAATTTGGAAGTCCAGAATGATTCATAGCTTGTGTAAGCATAGGAATAAGATTTTTCACTCCATATCCCATAAAATTGGTTTTTTTAGGAGGAAAATCATTCCATTTTCTATTACATTGACCAACACGGTTCCTTCAGGTTCCATCCATCGTCTAAAACCCAAAAATAACAGTGTGAGAGGGAAAAATCATGATAGGAAAACAACATAATAAAGGGGGATTACTGATCATTACCATAATTCTAGCACTATAACCTATACATATAATTATCCTTAGGGACCTCCCTAGACATACCTTAGAAATATCTCTAGGGATTTCACTAAAGTTTTCGCATCCTAGTTTCCAAAGGATAACTAAACCTTTCCTCTGATACCAAATATAGCGGTCTGGAATTACTTCCAGTAGACTATAATTTAAACCTACCAGGGCACTCCAGGGGTAGCTACACCCCCTGGGTGGGATACACCACCATCCCTAGTGGCATCCATTTCCTCATGAAGCCCTTGGGTGGAGAGCCATGCTTCGTCCAACGCTCACATGTGAGAGTCCCCAAGGATCGGATACATTCCTACCTCCTTTGCCTCTGATACCAAATTTAGAGACCCATAGCCTGATGTACATGGACATTACATTACTTTTTAGGAATACTTAATACATAACAAAAATAGACACACAAGGACCTTAATAGTTTAGTGTCTTTGGAAACTCAAAACATAATCTTCTAATTGTGGTGAAAGATCTTCAACATCTCCCATAAAGAACTTCCTTTTTTTACCTAAAACCTTTCTCTATATCCTGGAGAAAAGAAAACATATAAAGGGTGAGCTCAAATGCTCATTAAGGGTAATCATGGAGAAAATAAAACAAACCATATACATTTTAACTTCAAAACATGAACATAAAGTTTAAACATCAAAATCTTGAGATGTGAAATAAATCTTGGCAGTACATAAGGCATAGATCATAAAGTGACATCAATCATGATAAAATAGCATTGTATTAAAATATTTAATTATGGAAAACCATTAAGAACTTGATATGATTTCCATAGTATCCATGGCATTGCTGCCAAGACTATCTTAGTAGACAAAGTCCCTTTCTGAATTGAGTTCACTCCTCGTTCCAATCCTGTATCACTGAACCAGATAAACTTACCATTCCATCCATGTATATCTCACAAGATATAAATGTTTACACAATGAATTGGAGGGATATATAGGTCCCACCCATCTCATAATGATACCATTCTTATGTGTGCCACAATATCATAAATCATACATCACAGCATAACCCATGTAATAAAAATGGGATTCTTAAACATCATGCCATCATAACATAATCCATATAATATAAAAGGACATAATAAAAATAATTCCCTCATAAAATAATCAAATAAATGTAAAAATAGGGATATAATAAGAACCCTATATTATCTTATATGGAAAATAATTTTGATAAAACGCTTGAACTCCATTCTTGAGGAAAATATCCTTTCTACTTCAAAAACATTTTTCCTTTATTAACACGACATACTATTTTAAACTAAATAAAGTTGATTAAAAATAAAATTGAAAACTTGTAAAGTAATATTCATGGAAATAATGTTCTATGAAATCATAAAAATCCATTCATGCCGTATAAGTTAAAAAAACATTTTTCTCATACTTTGGCCGGAAAAGTCAAAAAGTACCTCGTACTAAAAATGAAAAAAGATTCTGTTCATATCTTTTACTAAAAACTCACCAATGAGTAAAATTGGATTTAATAAAAATTTAGGAGGATAGAAATAATATTAAATATTTGGGAAACATGAATTTGGATGATAAATATTCCCCAGTAAATTCTAAAGTATAAGCAATCTCGGATAAAAATTAGATTGCAAGATTTTCCCTTACCTTACATCCGATATGCTTCGTACGTATCCGAACCTCCTATATAATGATTTAAATAATGTCATTTACTTATTAAATAATAATATTCATTGTTATTATATCATATATGGTTCACTTATGACTTTATATTACCCTTTATTTTGTAAATTCTATGTTAAAGCAACGTTTTGGGTAAAATCGTTATACTTATCGTATGTGTTTGGACTTGTTGTTCTTGATATTATTATTACTTATATCATGATTTAATTACATCCAGAATTTTAATCATGATATATATATCATATATATTCAGTATATATATATATAATATATAGATAAAAGAAATGAAATACACCGTTCATGGATACGGTAGGTCATACGTACACATGAACGTTGTTTTCCATTCCTTATTGACTTGAATTGATGTAAGTAGATGAAATATATATATACATAAATACTGTAGCTTTATAATGTCATATATTTCATTATTATTCATTATATATACTTTATAATCATTCTTCAATGGTTAACATGGAGAATTAATCTCATCGTGTCGTGGAGACGGTGATCCGTACGTACGCACGAGTGATGATATCGTTCCCATAATTATTGAATTGAATTGGAGTAGATGATATAACATCTCAGAACAAGTATTATGTTATAATAAATATATATAGTTATTTATTACACCATTATACCCATCCAAGTAAGGTTGTGGTGGAAAAATAGATTACACCACGGTGTGGAGACGGTATTCCGTACGCACGCACGCACGGTGATTTCGTTTTCCGTAGGATGGATAGTAGGTGAAATTGGGTTGTTTCATATTTATAATAACATATAAGTATAATAGTGATAATTATTTTATTAATTTATAATGAAACAACTAAATAAGAAGAAGTTGAAGAAGAAATAAAACTTGAAAGAATCGGTAGAGGAGATTACCTCTTCTTCGACGCACCTCTTTTAAGCTTCCTCTTAACGCGCTATAGTTGGTATTTTGAGGAGAACATAACCTGTATAATTTATCTAGGGAAGTTTATAATAGAAATGGGCAGGATCTTTCTGAGCTTGAATGCTCAAAACTATGTAATGAGAAGAGGGAGGAGGTGCCCTTTTATAAGAGAGGAGGTGCCCTTTTATAAGGGAGGAGAGGGGCACCTTAGAAAAAACATAAAATATTATTTTATAATAAAGTCATATTCGGTTTATAATAGCTCCAAATTGATTTATATAGAATATAAAGTGGGTATGGGTCGAAATCCTCTCAATCAATAGGTTTTACACAAGTTTAGGTTACTATTTTAACCATATCATTTAGATTTAACTCTAAGTTAAATAATTTAACTTTTACCGTGTATTCTTTATTTCTTACACTATATGGTTAATAAACATACTCTAACAAGCCAAAATAACCCCAAGTGGTTAAGTATTAATATATATAACCTTATCTAAGTCATTCGGCCGAATATTAGATTTTTAGGAATAGAATATCAATTAATAATATAATATTTGTTTTAAAAACTATTTTATGTTATTTTTTACACTATTTGGTAATTGATTTTTGTGAAAATAATAAAAGCATGATTAGTTATATAAAAGTTAATTTAATAAATAATAACATATCATATTAACCTATAAAATTATTTTAATTCATTAAAACTCTCAAATTACATTTATTTGGGTATTTATAACATCAATTATGTTGATATTTTATTAATAAGGTAATTACCGCATCATCATTGTGTCATAAATAAATTAAATTATTTAATGTCTAAAAATATAAAATAAAATACCATTATGTAGGAAATGTTTTTATATTTCTAATGAATATTTATATTAGAATTTATCTTATGTATAACCCTATATTAAATTTTTTTAGTTATTAAACTTTGATTTTATCTCTTTTAACTCTTCTTTAAATAAAATAATAATAAGTGTGTTAATCTAATCCAAATGGACCTAAAAGGTAATATTTTATTCCTAAGGTTTTTTTTGGTTGAATTACACTTATCCAATAGAATTAGGACATGCGTTAGTGTAATAATAATATAATTTTTACCCTTAATTACCCTATTCACTTTTAACCATCGTAAATAAAAGTAAAAAGTTATTATTCACCAAAAATTATTTTTATCTTATTGAACCAGATTTTACTCTTTGATATTAACCATGTCCCTTGTATTTTCAAAATTCAAGTCATAGGAGCGGTAAAATGAAGTTTTATGTACAATTTCAAATGCTCCTAAGAGGTGGGTAAAATATGGTGAAAAGTTCAATTTTTTTATATATCTAAAATTATTATAAAAGGACTCCGTTTAATTACATTGAACTTCTCTAGATATTGTGTATCAATGTTGACCTAAAATAACTTTAAATAAAATAAATAATTATTTAAATAAAAATATGGTTTTTAAATATTAACCCAGTTTTTTCACTATTCAACAAAAATTGAATGTTTTCAGAAAAATAAAACAAATCACCCTAGGATAATTTTGATATTATGAATCCATAAATAAAGTCCATTTTGAAAGTTAAAATTTATAAAATTTCAAAAAGTGGGTATTACTATTCATAATAGCTAGTTTAGATAATATTTTAATAACATATCGTAGTTTAGTGAAACTCAGTATTGCATACAACACACGCTAGGTGGAAGGTCATGATTGAATTTAAAGCAAGCCAAGTCAGGGTTGTGTGTAGTGGAAGATTCCTTTGTTGTTGTGTCTAATATAATCCAACAACATTTCATTTATACATTGAATATATATATATATACACACTCAATGTTCCGTAGAATAACTTCTATAAAATGATCTTGAAATTTTGTGTAACACGGTCCAAGAATAGTGTCGCGTAAACTGCAAGCTAATACAATGTTGCGTATAGTATAAGATAATCTTGGAATAGCATACAACAGAAGATATGAAATAAATTAAAAAGAATATATCTGATAAAATCTCGGGGTGTTACAGAGTTTTCATCTTGATGCCTCACTTGTCAGCAAGTGAAGACTAAGCATTAGGGACCAACAAGATTAGCTCAACCACTCAAGGTGACATAGTGGAAGTGGGATGGTATCTCCATGGACTTTGTGACCGGGCTACCACGTACGTCTTGCAGTCACGATTCCATTTGGGTGATCATTGAAAGAATCAACAGGTCGGCCCACTTCTTACTCATTCGAGAGTAGGGATCAGTAAAGAGCTTGGGATATCTCTACGAACAAGAGATTGTTCTACTTCATTGGGTGCCATCGACGAGCATCTCTTATCGCAACCCACGTTTTACATCCTGCTTTTGGAAGGGATTACAGGAGGTGTTCAGGACTCAGCTACGCTTGAGCACCACCTTTCACCTTGAGAAAGATGGTCAGACGGAGTGGACCATACACACGCTCGAGTACATGCTTCATTTTTGTGTCCTAATATTTGGCCACAATTGGTAGGACCACCCTCCACTAGTGGAGTTCACTTACAAGAACAATTATCACTCCACCATCGGCATGACTTTGTTTGGGGACCTATAAGGCTGACCCTACAGATCACCTCAACGCCAGACAAACCTAGCAGAGTCAGCACTAGTGGGTCCAGAGTTGGTATTGGCTAGCACAGAAAAGGTGAAGATCATCCAGAAGTGGATGAAGACAGTGTGGAGTAGGTATAAGTCGTACGTTGATAAGAGATGGAGATCCTTGGAGTAAGAGGAAGGAGACCATGTCTTCCTATGGGTCTCACCCCAGCAAGGATTATAGAGGTTTGGCCAGGGAGACAAGCTATCTCTGAGGTTAATCAAACGTTTCAAGATCCCCAACAGAGTAGGTGAGGTAGAATACCAACTAGAACATCCCCCATAGATGCACCTGGTGCATAATGTTTTCCATGTGTCACAGTTGAGGAGGTACGTGCATGATCCATATCACATTATCGACTGGGGATAGCTGGACATCGATGATGGGGAGATGTTTGCAGAGTTCCCGATGGAGGTAGATGATTGAAAGGAGATGGTCATTCATGGAGGTTGATTCCTCTGGTGCTAGTTCATTAGTAGCACGAGAACCTCCAGGAGAGCACATGGGAGCCTGAGTCTCAAATACATGCTCAATACCCCCATTTGTTCACCAAGTTTTGTTGTATATTTTAGGGATGAAAATCTCTAAGGTAGGGAAAATGTGAAGACCTATAAATTCTATATGTATATATTTTAAATTATTTGGGATTATAATGAGTCTGTGAAAATTGATGACACTCGATTCCAAGGTGCGGTGTGCCCAGAATTGAATTTGAAATCATTTTAAGGTAAGTTCAGTAAAAACGTGGGCGGTGTTTTATATCTTTTGAACTAGTTTTCAGATTAAAAATCTGAGGGCACCGTTGAATTCGCAACATCGAGATTCACTTAGGGGAGGCTTCAGCTCGACTATATTAGTTCAAAAGAAAATGATAGTTTATTATACTTTTTAAATAATAATAAAATAACTTAAAAAATGTTATTTTATTTTTGTCCAACGGTTGAGAGGAAGTGGAAAGACCGAGGAGTTTTTATGTCTTTTAATGGATTGAACCATTTTTTGTAACCACTCCATTGAGAGATGACAGGTGCATTAATTAACTTATTAATGAACCTCATTAAAGCTACATTGCATTAAACTCTCATCCTCCAACTATTTAATTGAATCTCAGGAATGGGCTTTTGGTATAGCTATGAGGAACCTCTAGTGAAGTACTATGACACCTTCCACCAATGGAGGATAGAGGCTTGGGAAACAATGATCTAGGATCGATGAATGTCAGTGGCTTCATCAAACATGGAATTGTCTTCCACAAATGCTACATCTCCAACTAATCTCGTGGTAGAGGGTTTATTAAAGTTTATCTTTGATGAATTAAATTTTTACCACCTGTTATGATGTTAATGCAGAGGGTGAGGGCCCGAAGAATGCGGCATGAACCCTCCGTTGCTTCATTCTTTTTGTGTTCTTTAGGGGACGACCTTACAACTCAAAACACATTTAATCCGGAATATGTGCAATGACGAAGGCATTACGGGAGGACTATAGGTGGGAGCGGAAGAGAAAACGAACCACTAGAGCTCAAACGGGGGGAAGTGGATGTCTCGTTGGCGTGAAACCATCACAAAGATGGTGGCGACCACATAAGGAGGCGGCGGAACTCGGCCCCATGATATATGGTTGGGGCGGCTGACAACGGCCGAACGCTATGGTGGCAAGGTAGTGCGCCATAGTGCGCCGCAGTTTTGAAGCCATGGTAAAGGGTGATCTGATCCCTATAGGTCCTGTGGACGGCCAGGGTGGTTCCACAAGGCGATGGAAATTAAAGAGATGAATGGTTCTTTGAGCCATTTGGGAAAGAGGGGGAGCAGCTCCCCTCTTCGCGCAGGCCACCAGCTGGATTCCGCGCCACCTAGGGGGCCAGACCGCCCGACGGGCCATGCTCGGCCAAAGCGGGTCGGGCCGGTCCATCACCTAGCGGGCCGAGCCCACCATGGAACAGCCCAACTGGGCCTATTTGGGTCGATTCAAGTCAGACTAGGACTAGGCTGGGTCGACCCAAACCGGGTCAGACCGGACCCAGACCACTTACGACCCAATTTTTCTTAAAGAGTCGTATCTTGCAAACCAGATTCCCATTTCAAAAACCATCTGTTGATCTATAATATTTTTATAGAGAAAATACTTTTTTGATACACCAATTGGGTTTTGGAGAAAGTTGGAGTATGGTCAGGTTGGATCATACCTGAATCCATCCGGGAACTCGGCACTAAAATGCCAATAACTCACAGAACAGGAGTCCGGTTGACGCGCCGTCTGTTGCGTTGGAACACTTATGATATTGCGGTCCTTTGGGTTACTAACTAGTGGATATTTATTGTATTTGATCCATGAACTATATCTATAGGAGAAAATACTATGGAACTTAAGTGCACCGGGTGCGGGGGAATCCTATGGTTGGCTGTTATCTGAGTAGTGACCCAGTGTAGATCAGCATTATATCGACCCTATGTGGATCAAAATCTAGCGACCCTATGTGGATCATCCACATAATGACCCTATGTGGATCAACATTTAGCGACCCTGTGTGTATTAGCACCATAGAAACCCTATGTGGATCATCATTCTAGAGACCCTGTGTGGATCATCAGTGCACGACCCGATGAGGACCTACCTTAGAGCAGACCATCATGGATCCGTGATATACAAACCTATGCAGATCTAAAACTGGAAAAATCCCCTGTGGTTTAATTGTGGAAACTTCCTAATGGAATAAAATGATATATCTTAGGGCTAATCGTCTTTATTTCTGAACTCTGAGTTGTTTACCTACCTTGTACGAGATTCACCCACACCTTGTTGTGTCTTGGACAGACGACAGACATCCTTGACTGAAACTTGGGGAGCTACGACCTGACGATAGACGATGGTGACGGTTGATGTGGAGATTTGTGGAGATTATTTGTATCTACCCTTCTGGTAGGAACCTTGGTGGATGATTCCAGGAGTTGTTTACTATTTTCTGTTGTAGTTGTATCTTTCAATTAGGCTTGTTTTCTATCCCCTTTAATTTCAGTACAAACATTTACTACTACAATTTTACGTCATGGTTGCATCTTGTGGTGTTCTTAGGCTATGTGTTTGTATAGGTTTAAATGCAATGTCTTACCATTTTAGTGATACACCATCCCGGTGCTAGTCGCCAACCCCTGGCCGATGGAAGGTGGGCTTGGGGTAGTCATGGAACGAGCCCTGGGGGACGGTTCGTGACC
Organism: Viscum album; assembly: GCA_963277665.1. Taxonomy (NCBI): domain Eukaryota; kingdom Viridiplantae; phylum Streptophyta; class Magnoliopsida; order Santalales; family Viscaceae; genus Viscum; species Viscum album. The sequence continues at coordinate 1,742,496,024 of OY728155.1, forward strand.
CCATGATGGCGGGAAATTCTGTACATGTCAAGTATGTAAAAACAAAGAATAAGGTTTTTTAAAGGCAGAAAGTACCTTGTTCAAAAAACAACAAGAATATTCCTTTAAAAATATTTTTTAAAAATATAATCATCGGAAAAATATATTTAATAAATAATTTGGATAATTGTTTTGAAAATTTTTTTGGAAATATTTTTAGAAAACAAGGACAAGGAAGAGAAAATATTTTTTGTTTGAAAAAATAAATAAAGTTAGATTTTATAAAATAAATTTTCAAATATATTTAAGTACTAAAGTGAGGAAAATTGTATAATTAATTTAAAAGTTCATGAATAAAAAATTGAGAATAAAATTCGTGAGTTTATTAGATGGAATATCATAATATTTCATACTTTTAAATTTAATCATAAATAATCTCGATCAACGATGAGATTGGAAAATAAATATTTACCTTTTTAGTAATTTTTTAATCAGAATACTCATAAAAAGAAATTAATTTAAATAAAACATTAAATAACAGGAATATATAGGAATTATTTATATAAAATATCAAAACTATTAGTATATACTCCAAAAAAAATAATAAAGCAGTTAAAATAATTTTCATTTCAGAGAAATAAAAGTGAATCGAGAAAACTTGAACTCATGTACGATTTACTTCATACATGTCCCTACATTCTTTATAATAAATATATATTTATTATAAATATATTAAAAACTAAAATAATATATTTTATACCATATATAATTTACTTATGGTATTTTATAACCAATTTATTAACAATTTTTTGTTAAAATCACTGTTTTAGGTGATAATTTTAACGTTTTTCATATATGTTTTGGTTCAATAATTTTGGTCCATTTAATTTGATCATGGTGAAATAAATTAAAATTTTCTACAAGTAATATTTATATCATATATATTCATTTTATGTGTATTTATAGTAATCCATAAAAGAGAAAGATAGAAAATGAAATGCATCGTTCATGGAGACGGTAGATCGTACTTATAGGGGAACACTGTTTCCATACATTATTGATGGATATAAAGAAAGGAAAATAAAAATTAATTCACTTTTTAAATATAATTATTATTTCATATATATAATTTATATTAATCAAATATATTTTTATTACAATCTAAGTAAAAACAAAATGAAAAACATTTCACATCTCTTTGTGGAGGTAGTAGTCCACAATTACATGCGAGAGAAGTTATTATTTTCCAATAGATTAGAAGTTAAGAGGTTACATGTGATATTATATTTCTATAATTATGGTTATATAATAGATTTAAAATATATTTATTAAATTTATCCTCAATATTATCAATTTAAAGTGTAAGTAAAAAAACAAATAACATTTATTCGTGAAGTGGTATTCTACCATACATGTGAGTGACATTATCATATCCTTCATGGAATGGAAATAAAAACGGTATAAGTGATATAATAGATAAAACAATATAAAAATTTCATAAATTTCATATAAATAGGTTAAATACATCATTATATCTACCATTGAATGGCTGTAATGGAAACCAAATTATGCCTGTTAATGAGGTTATAATACTACATACACATGATTTACAATTTAGTTTTACATTTAGTTGAATTGGAGTTCGATAAATGGTCTTCCATTAACATAATAACATATAAGTATATATAAGATTATTATTTTTTATTATTTTATCATATTTATAGAATATTTAAATGAGGTGGAATAAGAAATAAAATACAAATGCTCATTTAAGAATGTTACCTCTTCTTTGTATAACATCTATAGGTTTGCACCAAAAGTATTCCTAGGATGCATTTATGATAAAACCAAGGACTATATGATGTTTTTAGGGAAGTAAAGAAGGGATTTGGATAGATATTAGATGAAATGAAGTTTTTTTGTGAAGGGGAGAGGATAAGGGGTGACATTTTATAAGTGGGGGAGAGGACAGAAATATAAATTTTTAAAAGAAAAAAGGTTATCCCCATTTATAACAAGAATAAAGGATAAAAATGGGTCATTATCAAGCCTCAGAGGTTATAAGTTTTAGATATGTCAATAAAATGAGTTTTGGAAGAAATGAATTTCATTTTAAACAATTATCTTCATTGTTTTACCCCCTGAAAACCCTATTTTAATCTTAGCCGTGGTAAATATTTTTTACTCTTTCACTATTGTTTATGGTAATAAATTATTCTGAAAATATTATATAATATTAATTAATAAAATTAATATTTTTTAATAAATTTCTAAAAATTAATTTCACAAAAGTTTAAGTATTCATTTTAAAATTAAACCTGCAGACATGTTGAAACAACAGTTCTCTTTTGAAAAGAAATCAAAAAAATAGAATTTTTTTATATCATAATTCGACATGTAATCAATTAAAATGAAATAAAATATTTAAAATTTAATATAATGTAACTAATATTAATTTAAAACCAATTCAAAATATAATTTAACCTTATAAATAATTTTAATGAAAAGTCAGTTTAAAAAAAAACTCTATATTTTTCACTACTTATCAAAAAATTAATCTTTTTAGAAAAATAATAAAACATCGCCCAAAGATAATTATAAAATTTATATTTAAAAAATTTAGTTCATTTTTTCAAATAATGTTTCTAAAAGTGGTAAAAATTAATTTTAAATTATATGCTGAAACCATGATAAAAGGGTTTTTTTTGAAAAAAACAGTTTTTCAAAAAGCATTTCTTTTTATTTCGAATGATTTTTTATTTTCTATCAAATCCATAGATAACAATTGAATTTATTTTATACACGTTTAAAAACTATAAATTTCATAATTTTTTTATTCATATTCCTTCCAACAAATTTAAGAACTAGGTTATAATCTACTTTTTTAAATAAAAATATTTTAATGTAGTATCATTTTACATTTAAACCCGGTGTTGTGTGCATCACAAGCTGTCGAAGAGATTGAATTAATTTAAAAATAAATATATCATATATTATTAGTGTCATACATTATCTTATAATCTTGGTGTTTCATGTCATATATACTATCGAATATGGTATTCCATTTTTAAAATATCATGGAATTATAACAACCGTAACAAAAAATACCAAGAACAACAATCTTGGCCCTTGGAAATTTAGAAATAATTTCGAAATAGGTGTTCATGATTCCCCAAAATAATATCCATCATACGATACAAAAAATTCCTATATCTCTAGTATACTAAATCCTTAATAGTAAAATAATAGAAAGGTAACCGATTTGATACTAATTTGTAATATCACAACATGGGAGCCACAAATCTGGCCACTCGAGCCAGTTAATCACAAGACCTCATACATAACTCCTTATATTTCTGAGGTCACCAATTAGCTGTGTGGGCCTAATGTAATACATTAGAAATACTATAACCCCATATTAGTGTGTAAAATAAAAATAAAAATAATCAATCAAGATACACATCAGAGTATGTAGAAGAATAGATTGACATCAACATCACAAAATAAAATGGGAATGAAAGAAAATAAACATAAAGATGAATGAACGACAAATGAAATTTAGTAAGGTATCAAACAAACATGGAATATATACAAATTACCACCCATGAGTCTAGTTATATAACATAAAAAAATAAAATAAACTCATCAAAGGCTCCACTACATATCCAAGCCAATCCTTGTCCAGTATCATGACATAGTATGAGTTATCATTTATGATCATGTAATCTCAACCTTGGAATTATCTGAAACTTGTGCCTTTAATCAACAAACAAGAGATGCTCGGGTATTCTTCTACTTTTACATCCTAAGTAGAGTTTGAGTATAAATTATTAGTCCCCAAACAATGGTATCTAAATAAATATCATGTATGATCACATTGAATGTAATTATAAAAGGTGATAATAAATATAATGTGGTAAATAAATTCATTAAAACAAAATTTATCCAATAAACTATTTGTCATTTGGTTCAATAGTGAAACCAGATCCAACCAAACCAACTTTGGAAAGTGTGTGTCATATGATCCATAATCACAGGGTGACACACACACACACACAAAATAAAGGGGAATTTTGCTCATTATTTAACACTTTTACCCATAAATCATCAAGAAAAATATATCATATCACCATGCTATCCATGCCCATTGTGTTTTTCTGACATCTATTTTATATGTCGATATCTGTCATTCCTAGATTTTCACTCCTTCACCTAAACAATATTTCAATAACTATATTGTTTATAGAATCATTATAATATTTAAAACATAGATGCAAAGCTTTTGTCCACTATCTATTATGTATGGTATATTATCATGCCTAAAGCATCACTGTGGAACCTAAACCACATAGCATACTAAATTCCTTGATACTCAGTCTAAAATATTTCCCTAATGCTATACTACATATGCCTAGAGAGTTAATCTAACACCTAAATCACAGTGTTTACTAGTGGTTCCTAGAGCATCATCCTGAGACTTAAACAATTCCATTATTTCTCAATTACTAATGTTCAAAATTGCATCTTTTTAAAACATTAAGAAACCTCAAAAACCATTTTTAATCCTTTATCATTTACCATGGTACCAATATTCCTTTAATGTAAAAACATATTTACGAATACCGATAAATTTCTTCACATATAAAATCACCATTCTAACACTACTTTGAAAATAATGGATCTCACCCATCCATTTAAAACATTTTGAATCCACACTTAAATCACGAGTCTTCCTCTTTATAACAAAAAATATGGCTAAAGACTTTATTTCAATACAAACTATTTAAATGGTCAATCAATTCATTTTAACTAAAGGGAAATACACACAACCATTTCAAATAAACATTTTAAATTCACTAAAAACCCCTTGAAATCACTTAGAAGTTAACACATCAATTTGACACAAAAAACACTTAAAAAAATATTTCACCCATTGAAACCAATAACCATATCAAAACCACATGTACATGATCAAAACCCCTTCAAAAATATTTATAGGAATTTCAAAAAACTCAACACATTAATATATTCCATATTCCAAATTCAAATCATGGTGGTTATAAGTTTGGTCTCACAATCACCAATACACCCGACATGATGCATTGAAAGTCTAAGGCATCAATCTAAAGATTGAAATTATTTTCTTAAATAAGGGAGAATATCCCCCGCACAATGACACTATTTCAAATACTATATACATGTTAAAATAAATTATCAATACTATGGGATAAATCTATTAGACAAGATACCTTATAAAACCATTTAACAAATATTTCCAAGTCTTGAAATATTTTCCAATTTCTATACAAGATTAATCCATCTACTCATAATCCAAATGTGATAATCTAAAAAACCCAAGACCTTACCACATTAAAATAAATACTGAAAATTAATTCTAATAGTTATAATTAATTAGTTAATCAAATAAAATCTCAACATATTTCCAGTAATCTCACTGGCTCATCACGCTGCACCGAAACCAAAGCCAAAAACTCCCCAAACACAAGTGACATAACAGTGACCACATTGTAGGCCAAACACGAAAGAGGAAACACTATTTACATGGTTAATCAAAAACCAATTTGATCAAAAATATAAAAAAAATTCACTTTGGAATCATACCTTAAAAAATTCCAAGGAACATTGTGAAAAAGTTTTCTTAGGTTCAACTCTACATTATCAAAAAAAATCCCCATGATACATGGATTATTCCACCATTATCCGGTAGGATTTAAAAAAACCTAAACCAAATAAATAAAAATTTGAGAGTATGAAAAATAAAGAGAGAATATGTTATTTTAGGGTGATTTCCAAAATAAACAATTATCAAAGATAGCGATAAATCCCCCCAAATCAAGTGGTTAGAGAAGAATAAAGTGTCTTGTATCAATAATGGTATTCACATTATTTCTAAATAACTATGCACCTTAATTTTTTATAATCTATGTGAAAAATTTCATTTTATACTATTTACCATCTTAATTAGAATAAAAATCTATTCACTTCTTCTGAGAATAATTAATGGATAAGTTAACAATTCCATTACATTTGTAGAATATATGTTGAAATTTTATTTTTTCTATTACTCTATGAATACCTGAACCACTTTAAAGTAAAAGAAATCAATATTTTTTTTGTCTCTATCATAATAGTCATTTTATTATTTTCTTAAATATGCATCACCGGTATTTTAATTAAATTTTTACATTATCATATCTTAAAAATCCATTTCATCTATTATCTTTTCCTAGAAAATAGGAATTTTTTTCATTTCTTTAGATATGAGAATGTTATTTAATTCATCTAAATAAAGATCCTCTTTATCTTATAGAGATGATATATTAGGATAAAAAATACCTTGAAAATTTCTCATGAAATTTTTAATAATTATATAATCTTCATGTTTTTCAATTAACCCCCCAATATTGATAAAAACTTTATTTACCTACTTAAAATAGTCATCATTGTTCTCTTCTTCAACTATCATGGTGTATTCAAATATATAACTAAAAAAATGTAATTTAACAATATAAAATATCACATTTTATTCATAGAAACGTTATATATTTCCCTAAATTTCTTTGACTGCTTGATTTCCCATCCCATTTTATTGATATTTTCTGACAATTTTATAAGAATTAAATTTTATAAAATACCATAAAACTCCATTTTCTTTTATCTTTTTTGTTCATAATTGAATTTTATTTAATGGGTTGAAAAACAAAAATTTTATAATCTTTAACATCTAGACCAAGTGATAAAAGATATAATGATATTTGGTTCTTTCAACTATGATAATTTGTGATATAAAATTTAGTCTCACCCCCACTATTCATATAATTTAGATTTTCCATTATTAGAACAAGATTGAGTCTAATAAATGGATCTTTCTTTGATACCTATTTAATTTAATATTATTTTTAGATTCAATAATATTGGATTATAAATCAATTTAGATAATAATTTTAGTTTTTTCAATTTAAAAGAACCTCTACTAGATCATAATGTTTAATCCACTAAAATTAACATTTTTATTTTCCAATATGTATATGTAAAATAAAAGAATAAAGAACATGAGTTTTTTTATAAGGATCAACCCCTTTTATAGAGCCCACTTCTTACTATTGTTAGGTTGTCTCCCCAACTATGAATTTATCATTATATGAACAACTATTTATAAGAATACATCATTGGTATAGAGTCACACTGTGATTTTTTAGAGTCACACTAGACCTTGTCATTTCACATTACCTATATAAAAAATATAATGATAATGAAAAATATATTCATGAGATATTGGTTGCTTCAAAAAATACATATGTAGAAAATATGCGAATATCCTCCTAGACATTCAAGAATATATTCTCACTTCATATAGATATAGGTGTATAACTAATTCTAGATCATAGGCTATGATGATCCACTAATCACTTGAACTCAAACAAATATATAATATGATATATAATCTATAGGATTCTTTCTATCTTAGTCTATACTTCTCACAATGTTTCAATGCTCTATATTTCAGTGACTCACATATTTCTCTCTCTCACTCTTATACCACCTCATATTTGGGAAAAATAGAATTCTCTAATAATTTTAATTTCACCAATTAATTTTCCAAAAAAATATTATCAATTATTTTTTCAATAGAATCATACAACACATTACCTCTCCCAAGCCTAAAGGCCTTTATTTTTTTTATAGATTTACCCCTTTTTAACTGGGTTGAAGGGTCCCCTCATATGGACCAAAATTCCTGTGAAAATTATTCCCAATACATTACCCTAAAGGACCAATTTTACAAATTAAACCATGACATTAGCTAATAGTTTTATCTCATCCTAATGAACCTTACATGTAAGGATAGTCAGAGATAAATTACCCATAAAGAACTACAAGGTGCCTGATCATGATGGAAAAATCCATACCCTCTCATTATCCTAACCTCAAAATAATTCACCCTGATTTCCTAAAAATTATCAACTTTTAATTACTCCATTTCTATAATAAAATACCACTTCTGACCTTCTTTCTTCTCAACAACTCACAAATAACCTATTAAAGAGCCATTTTTAGCTTTTATCATCCAAAATAGTTCAGAAACAACATATATTTGAATTCCAATACTACCAATATTCTTCTTACCACTGTTTTATCTCAAAAAAATCATCTCTTTTATTATTATTTATAGAAGATTGAATCCATGACGAAAGCTTCAAATAGTTAACAACTTAAACTTCCTCACATTAAAACGTATAATAGAATCACAAAATTTCCTAATTCATGTTATTATTTGAATAGGATAGTCACTTAGAATCGTCAAACTATCATTATATATTTTATATCAAAAAAGTATTCTTTAAAATAAACATCCAAGATCTCAACTATAAATTTTCAGATAAACAGATAAAAAAATTCAAATATGTATAGTCAATTATCATCAATTTTTAAATCTATCATAAATTAGATATAGTTATAAATTATAAATTATGTTTTATCCTTTTCATATTAGATTAATCATATCATATTCTATTTTTTTAGTATATTCACATTCTAGAAACTTATATTTTCACCTTGTGAACATCACAAAAATTTGTCAATCTATTTTAGTCATACGAAATATGTGAAGGCTTAATAAAATTGTAAATTTATATAAAAAAACCCTCAAAGTAATTATTTTAAACATATATTGTTTATGAAATGTTTAAACTCATATAAAAACACTATTTCATATTATATTTCTTAGAAGGATAATAAAATGTGGGAAGTTATACAAAAACACCATTGGTATCATACATTTTATCTTAGAAGGATTATGAAATATCTGAATTTATATAATTTTATTTGAAGTATTAGGAAATATATAAAGTCATATAAAATAATTAACACCCATTCATAAGTATTAGATATATATGTTCAACATAGAAAGTCATATGATCTTGCCTTTTTAATTTTCCATCCACTGCTCAAAGTCATACGTTGGACATAAACAATTTTAAAACAATTTAAACACTTATAGATCTTATTAAAATCTGTTATATACATCCTAAATTATCTATAGAAAACATAAATAAAATAAAATAATATCACATTATCCAAAAATAAATCTTATAAATTCTTCAATAATTTGGATAATTAATTCAAAGAAACAAAAACATTATCTGTAACTTCTGGAGTACTTCGCTTCCATTTCCTAAAAGAAGAAGATAAAAACTATTATTCTCCCTATTTTTTTTTCAAAATTAGTCATTTAGATAAGAAAAAATTCACAAGTGGCCCCAAAACACATATTTAATGTGGGATCATTTGGTTATGAAGACCAAATACCTTCCAAAATTCATAGGGAACAAACCGTAGGTCTTTACCACCTCTCATTGTATGTAGGTTTCCCATACTCAATTACAAAGTTACAATAAAATATTTGAGTCATTATAAAATATATCTATTTTTATACATTCATATATGTAACATTATATATAAGGTAATCTCTATTTTTAATGTCTAAGAGTTTTTAATCTGGGTTTAGAGGGTAATGGAGGAAATCAGGGAGTTTTATAGGGGAATTGGGTTACACACTAGATAGGGAAGCCTATTTACACCATGAATGGTATATTAATGATATTAATGATACCTCTTAGAAATAAATTAATCTTAATTCACCATGAATAAATAATTTATAAAATGATTTATTTTCATGTTGTACATCAATCATCCAGGTTTTCAAGCTAAGGAGACACCTTTTTTAGCATACATGAAAACCTAGGAATTCATGTTGTGAACATGTGATTCATATTGTGTAATTTTTTCCTAGGTTTTTTTAGGATAGATTCGTCTATAATTAGTTTTTTGTTTCCTATATCAAACACCAGAGAAACTCCAAGAATTATTTGGTGGATTCCTCTCTTATGGAACACTCTTGTTTTTCCCTTAGATATCCAGCTTTGTTGATTTCTTCTATTTTGATTCCTTATTGATTTATCCCCCAATGTCTAACCCTCATATAGTATATAGTACAAGGAATATTTTTATCAACATATGTGTTGATATAACCACTCCAAATAAACATTTTATTTTGAAATTTGATTCAAATATGTAAGAATCAGTGATAATGACTATGTTTTTAATTCTATTCTTCTTTCCTTGTAGTGGGTGTGTGTAACACCCTGACTATAGTTTCCTAGAGTCAGTGTAATTTTAAATAACATTGGCATAATCACAAGGGGTCAAATACCAAAAGACCAATTGGTTTAGTAGCATTGGAAGTACTAGGTACATATATAAGTTTTACATTAAATAATTAAATGAAAAACAACAATGTTGTGTCTACTTTTACCACATTCATCTCCCTTAGACTATCCCTATAGGTCAATCATAATATACTTCGTCACATACTTCGAAAAGTAAAACACAGAAAGGGGTGAACTCAAATTCTCAATAAGGATAACAATATAGCAAAAACTATCATAAATTAGCACAAACATTTTAGGCAATATATAAGACTAAAGCACAAGCCTTTTAAACATAAACTCCAGAATAACATGGAAAAGAAAAATCAAATAGTTCCATATACTTATCCACTTGGATATTCTACTAGTTGAATAATCACATGTAATAAAAATTTCCAATTTCATAATGATGGAATTCATAATGCTGGACATCATAACCATATAGTCAAGGCCTCGTTCCATGACTACAAATAAGATTTTTTCAGGGCCTTGTGCCAAGAGACTAGTTTGTCTCATGAGACCTACTGATGCATCAAATAGCTGTAGTGGGCTCCACCTATCACTTAATAAGTCCAATGCATTCCTCATAAGAAAAGTTTGAAACGAAACATAAATATTCATACTAAAACATGCATTCAAAATGTTAATAATTTTATCATAAACCATGAATGGTATAAAAATAACACATCCATAGTCAAACATATCAAAAAAACTTCAATAAAATATGGAATATTGTATGATATTAAGTCAACTTCAAACAAGTGTAAAATCCATCAAAGGATGTTGACGTAGATGAAATAAAACTATTGGAGATAAATATCTCTTTCTATTTTGGAATCATTTAAAAGTCACATAATTATAAAAGAAAAAATTTATTTCAAAAATAATCTTATAAGCTTGTAAGGGAATCTTCTAAGGTGTTATAATGGCAAAAAACATCCGCACATGCTGTATAAGTTAAAAAAACATTCTCACCTCAATATTTCGAAAAGATCCTTGTTTGGAATGAGACATAAAGATTACTTTCAAAACATTTCATAAAATGTGAAACAAGGATATAAATGAATTTAACCCATAATATAGGAAATAGTAAAAATGTTTTGAAATACATTTTTAAGAAACATGGATGTGGATGATAAAGAGGTCCAAGTAGATTCTATCATATAAACAACCTCAGATAATAAAGAGATTATTAATTTAACCCTTAACTTAAAATTTTCTTTGACCGAGCATACATTAACCTACTACATAATAGTTAAATCATTGTTATTAAATTATAAAAGAATAAAATACATAAATATGATATCATATATGATCTTTTAATATTTCGTCATTAATAATATTTTCGTGCTATCATTGTTTCAGGTGTTAACTGATTCATTTTCCTTTATGTGATTCATTATGTATGCCTTTTTTGTTATGGATAGGATGTGATTGATTCATATAAAAAATTATATTAAGTTCTTAAACATTATTTTTAATAATAAAATGAAAATTATTCTTGAATGGTTATGATGGGGAATGAATTTTGTCATGTTCGTGGAGACGGTAATCCGTAGGTAAGCATGAGTGAAAATATCATGAAATTGATGGTGAAATATTATGTAATTGGATGTTATATCATATATACAGAATAATTAAATGTTATATTTATTATTTACATCAGTTATACTAATTATAATACCCATCCAATTAATGAAATGATTGAATAACAAACTACACCACGACGTGAAGACAATAAGTCATAGGTACCCACGTATGGTGAGTTGTCCTTAATAGGATGGATTGAATAATGAATATGGTTGTAACATATTTATAATAAAATCACAGTATGTATAAGGTATGTGATTTTTTATTTTGGTATGGAATAAACAAAGAAAGAGGAAGTGGAATAAGAAAAAAACTTTGAAAGAGGTGGTGAACTTATTACATCTTCTTCGTGTGCTTCCTTATGAGTTGAACAAAAGGGCTACATAGGTTGGATTTATGATCAAACTATGGCCTATAGGTATATGTGAGGGTATTTGGGAGGATATTTGAGCTGGGGTTGGCCGATCCAAATAGCATTGGAGGTGTGATTTTGAGAGAAGGGGAAGTACCCTTTTATAAGAGAGGTGAGGGTCACATTAAAAAAGGCTTGAAATATTATTTTATTATATAATAAAATTAAGTTTATAATGGCTCCAAAAAGGATTTATTTTTAGTATAAGGTGGGGATGGGTTTAAAAACTCTCAACCAATAGGTTTTAGACATGTTTAGGTCGCCATATTAGCCTTATCTTTTAGATTTAACTCTTAGTTAAAGAGTTTAACCTTTAACATGTATTCTTGTATTATTATTATAAATGGTTAATAAATTTACTATAAAAATCCAAGAGAACCCTTAGTGGTTCATTATTAATATATCTAACCTTATCTAAGCCTTTTTTCTGAAACTTTGTTCTTTAGGAACCTTATATAAATTAATCATATTGTATTTCTTTTAAAAACACATTTATGTCAATTTTGACACTATTTGGTATTTTGTTTTTGTGAAAGTCATAAAAACTTTATCACTTTGAAAAAATATTATTTAATAAACCCTATCATTCCATATTAGACTAGAAAATTATAGGAATTTATAAAAAGTCTCAATTTACATTTTTTTGGATATTTATAATATAAATTATTTTTATTTTTCATTAATAAGGTAATTACTACATCATCATTGTGTCATAAATAAATTTAAATATTTAATGTCTAAAAATTATAAATAAATAAAATTACATAGGAAACCGTTTTAGATTTATAATGAATATTTATAGTTAAATTTATCTTATGTATAAACCTATATTAAAAAGATTAAATTATTAAACTTCGAATTTAACTTTTTTAACTCTTCTTTAAATAAAATAATAATAAATGTCCTAATCTAATAAAAATGGAAAAAAGGATAATTTTTTATTCATAATGTTTATTTTTATCAAAATAAACTTATCAAATAGAATTAGGGCATGTGTTATGGTAATTATAAAATCATTTTTACCTTTAATTACCATATTTACTTTTAGCCGTGGTAAATAAAATTCAAAAGTTACTAATCACCAAAAATTATTTTCATCCTATTGAACCACATTTTACTTACTGATGTCAACTGTGTGTCTTAAATTTTTAAAATTCAATTCACAGAAGTGGTAAAATTACATATCATGCAAATTTTCATATGTGCCTAGAAGGTGTGTAAAAGAAGCTAAAAGTTCATTAAAATTATATATATAAATAATCTTATTATAAAATGACTCAAATGAATTAAAATAAAAATATATAGGTATTATATATCTATTTTGACCTAAAACAAATTTAAATGAAATAACTAATTATTTAAATAAAAAGTCAGTTTTAAACAATAATGTAGTGTTTTTCACTGTTTATAAAAAATTTATAGTTTTTAGAAAAATACAAAAAATTCACCTTAACTTAATTTTGAAATTCTGAATAGAAAAATGAAGTCCATTTTGATAAATAAAATTTATAAAATTTCAAAAAGTGGGTATTACTATTCATAATGGCTTGTTTGTTTGGTCATGGTATGTTAGAACTCGAAGTTTCCTACAACGCAAACTATTGTATTATTAAAAGAGAAGCATACTATGGAAGCTTGGGGTGTTAAATTCTTCCCTCCATCAAATAATTTCATCCTTGAAATTTCTAGAATATTACTACATACAATTTTCAGGTGGTTCTTCATCATATGTTCCTCAGGTTCCCACATTGCCTCTTCCATCTTATGGTTTCTCTATAGAACTTTTACCAGAAGAGTCATCTTGTTTCTCATCACATGTTCTCTACTATCAATAATCTTTATAGGCTCTTCACAATAAGACAGATTGGGTTCTAGTTCTATTTCTTCATAGGTGAGTACATGCGTTGGGCCAGGCATTCATTTTCTCAACTGTGACGCGTGGAACACATCATGAACTTTGGAGAGTCTTAGAGGCATTTCCAAACAGTAAGCTACAACTCCAATTCATTCTAGAATTTTGAAAGGCCTAATGTACCTAGGGCTTAATTTACCCTTCTTACTGAATCATATAACACCCTTCAATGGGGTCACCTTCATGAAAACATGATATCCTACTTGAAATTCATTATCCTTCCTTTGGTTATCGGCATAACTCTTTTTCCTAATTTAAGCTTCGTTGATGTGGGTTTAAATAATATCCATCTTTTCCATTGTTTACTCAACATGTTCTGGGCCAATGAGTTTTCATTTACCAACAACATCCAAACAATTTGGTGTGCGACATCTCTTTCCATATAACACCTCATATGGTGCCATCTGAATACTTGAATGGAAGCTATTATTATAGGGAAATTTTACCAGAGGTAAATATTGATCCCACATACCTTGAAAGTCATGTGAGAAAGATTTCAACATGTCTTCTGAGGTTCAAATAGTTTGTTCTTATTGTCCATAGTTTTTGGGTGGTAGGTAGTGCTCAAAAAAAGTTCAGTATCTAGGGACTTCTTAAGACTTTTCCAGAATTTTGATGTAAAACGGGGTTCACGATCAGAAACAATCGATAATGGTACTCCATGAAGTCTTACAACTTCATTAATATACAGTCTTGCTAAATGTTCAAGCGGTAAATATTCTCTTATATAAAGAAAATGTGTTGTCTTGGTAATAGGATCAACAATGAACCATATTTCATCATTCCTTATAGAATTATTTCGTATCCCCATGAAAAATTCCATCGTAATATCATCCCATTTTGAAATTGGTATGAGAAGAGGTTGCATGACTCCTCTAGGATGTTGTCTTCCATCCTTTACATGTTGAAAAACAATACATCTTAACACATAATCAGCAATATCCCTCTTCATGTTTTCTCACAAAAAATGTTCCTTCAAATCTCTATACATCTTAGTTCTTCTAGGGTGTATAGAGAAATTGGATCTATGATCATCATCCAACAATTCCATTTTTAGATAGGGAATGTCAGGAACACAAAGTCTCTTCCCAAATTTCAAAATTCCATTTTCAAATATTATTTCAATGAATCTACCATCATTCATAGCATTAATTTTCTTTTGAAACTCCTCATCATCAGTCTGAGAAATTTTTATCATTTTTTGTAATGTTGGATTGGAAATCATTTGAAAAAGTATTGATGTTTCACCTTCCACGATTATTCCCATATCCATATTTTCTAGATCCATGAATATATGATCCCTTTCAACTCTCATATTTTTCAAAAATCCATGATACTTTCTTCTCAAAGAATCTACCACCTTATTTTCCTTCCCCGAGTTGTAGTTTATAGTGTAATCATATTCATTTAGTAGTTCAAGTCATCATCTTTTCCTCATGTTGAGTTATTTTTGTGAGAAAATTACTTCAAACTCGTGTGATTAGTATATATCTCACATTTTCACCATAGAGATTGTGACTCCATATCTTCAAAGCAAAGATTACCACTTCTAACTCAAGATCATGAGTATGATAGTTTTGTTCATAAGTTTTTATCTGTCGTGATGCATAGAGAATAACCCTATAGTTCTACATAAGGATACAACCAAGTCCTTTCTTTTAAGAATCACTATAAATAACAAAACCATCATTACCCGATGGTAGAGTCAAGATAAGAGCATTGACTAATCTTCTCTCCAGTTCTTCAAAACATTCTTCACACTCTTTTTTCTGAAAAAATTTAACCCCTTTACTTGTGAGCTTGTTTAATGGGTTATCCAATCGGGGAAAATTATGGATGAAGTGCCAATAATTACTAGATAAACCAATAAAAATGCATACCTTAGTTATACACTTCTGTGCTGGCCATTCATGGATTTCCTTGGTCTTTGAAGGATCGACATATATTCCATCCTTGGAGAAAATATAGCCAAAAAAAGAAATTTCTAGATACCAGAATTCACAGTTGCTAAACTTTCCATATAATTCATTTCTTCTTAGGGTTTTCAGAATAGTGCGCAAGTGATTTTCACAATCTTCTTATCTTTTGGAGTAAATGAAGATATCATCAATAAATAACACTACAATGTTATCATGATATTTCTTTAAAACTATATTCATTAGATCCATGAATATAGAGGGTACATTAGTCTTTCCAAAAGGCATTACTGTAAACTCGTAATGCCCATACCTGGTTTGAAATGATGTTTTCGGAATGTCATCTTTCTTCACACACAACTGATGATATTCAGATCAATGGTTAATCATTGAAAAATATTAAGCTCCATAAAATTGATTGAATAAATCATTAATGAAAGGTAGGGGATACTTTTTCTTTATTGTTATAGCAATGATCTCCCCGTAGTGAGTGCACAACCTCATATATCCATCTTTATTCTTAACAAAAAGAACATGGGATCCGCATGGAGAAACACTAGGGAGAATAAATCATTTATTACTCAATTAGTCTAGTTGTTTCTTTAGTTTGAGTAATTCTAAAGTGACCATTCTATAAGGGGTATTTGATATGGGCCTTGAAGGAGGAATTAAATCAATGGAAAACCCAATTTATTGTTCTAGAGGATGTCCAGGAAAATCCTATGGAAACACAGAAACATATTCTAGCACAATACATACATCTTCTATTTGAAATTTCCTTTCCTCACCCAAAAGTATTTCATTATCTTCTCTCCAATAATTGAATTTAGTAGAGCAGCTAGGGTTGGATCTAGATAAGAATTAGATGATGATGTTTCTTCTATAAAGATAAGGTACTCCTTATCATCATCTAATATTTTAGCCTCCTTATTTTTACAATAAATATTTTCATCATGGTCTGAAAGCCAATCCATACAATGGATTATATCAAATTAAATCATGGGTATGATTATGTGATCAGAAGATAAAGAACATTTATATTCCCTAATTGGAACAGATTCACAAAACATTGTTGCAATGATACTTCCCTTAGGCGTTTTTACTGACAACTCCATTTTTAAATAAAATTTTAAATATCTAATTTTCTTAGTAAACTGGGATGATATGAAACAATGCGATGATCCAGAATGAAATAAAGCTTTGGCTAAATTTTAGGAAACCATTAAATTACCAACGACCAAATCATTCAGAGCTTCAACCTTAGCAGTAGTGATCACATACTCTTTCCCTTTATCCCATGCCCTTTTCTCATGTAAGTTTCCTTGATGCTTAGGACATTCATTTTCATAATTCTCCATTTCTATACAATTGTAGCATTCAACATTGGCAACCTATTTCTTTCCATTTCAATCCCGAGCTTGGTGACCTTTTTCACCACACTTATAACAAACTCCAATTCCCTTCAGGAAAGTACTAGGGTGTTTTTTCCCACATTTACTTTAGGATGTAAATTCAAATTTTCCCTTTTTCTCCATATTTCCATTTCTAGAGTGTTCAACAGATCTATTCTTCTCTTACTTTTCTTTAAATTCATAAGACTTAGAGAATTTATTTTATGTCTTGATATCACATGAGACAATATCTTCGTAGGATGAGAAGTATTGTGATTCTAATGCTTGATAGAGAATTGGTTTTAACCCATCAAAGAATCGATCAATCTTACTCCTTGGGTTATGTATATAATTAGCTGCATGCCTTGCTAACCTTGTAATGTTAGCATCACACATTGAGACATTCTAATCCTCATTTTTCCTTAGACTCAGAAATTGTCATTCCATATCTACTTAATGGTAAAGAAGAAAGTATTTTTCTATGAAAATATATTTAAACTCCCTCCATTATATTTATATGTTTATTCATCCTCTTTTCTGTTTTGAATTAATGACCACCATTGATCTGCATCTCCCGTGAGGTGAAAAACTGCCATAACATCTTTTTCCCTTTCACTACTCCCCAAATAATGAAATATTTTCTCTAAGGAACTTATCCATTTCTCAGATATAAATGGATTTTTAGTGACATTAAATGTTAGTGGTTGTTTCCTATTGAAGAAATATAACATTGATCCTCTGCAATTTGTATTAGGGTGATCCATATGGGTAAGGTTATTATTCATAACCTGAATAAGTTGTCCCAATATGGCGATAATCTGATCAACACCAGTTTCATCACTACCTCCACTATAATTAACTTTTGTAGGAGGTAAATCCATACATGGATTATGTGCTTTGATATGGTTTCCATTCCATCCACTGAGCTCTATTTCTCTACAATGGCATACACTAGACTAGTTTGTGAATCGCAATACATAATTATAAACTTGTAAAACACATTAAATAAACTGAGAAGTTTATGGATATAATCCATAATCATAAAAATATTTTCTTTGTGGAAGTATTTATTAAAAAAATTCATAATGGTTTGTAAGGAAAATTTAAATTATCCTAAGCATATCCCCTAGGAGTGTCATAACAAAGAGTGCAGCAAGTCTCGTTGTTGTGTACCAGGATACCCCATGTCAAGTCTAAAACTTCTTCTTTGAGTTTTGACTCCTAGGTACATCTGTTCCAGAGCCGCCTCTACCTGATCATATCCAGACAAGGATGTATTTCTTGGAAAACCCACAAAATCTCTACATTACCAAAATTATAGGAAGTTCTTCTATATTAATCTTCAAAGTCTATCATAGGGCAGTGTTCTCTAATCAGAGTTTTTCTAAATATAGTTTCCAAGGTTTTTACAAAAATTCCTCTGATCCCAACTGTAACACCCCGACCCTAGTTACCCAGATTTGGTGCAATATTACATAACATTGACATGATCACAAGGGATCAAATCCAGAAAGACTGGTCATTTTAGTAGCCTTATAAGTAATAGATACATAAATTTGTTTTACATTACATTATGGAATAAAAAACAACAACATTGTGTCTCTTTTGAACACATTCATCTCTCTTATACTATCCCAACAGGTCAGTTATAATATAATTCTTGGAATCCTGGAAAAAATAAAACATAGAAAGGGGTGAGCTCAGATGCTCAGTAAGGATAAATATATAGCGGAAACTATCAGAAATAATCATAATCATTTATGGAAATTTATAATACAAAAAACACAAGCATTTTAAACATAAAATTCAGTATAATATGGCAATGATAAATCAAATAGTTCCATTTAATCAGTCACATGGATATTATACTAGTCGAATAATCACCTGTAATATCAATAGCCGATTTTATAATGATGGAATGCATAATGTCAAACATCATAACCACATAGTCAAGCCCTCATAGAAAGAATACAAATATAATTTTGTCAAGGCCTTGTGCCAAGAAAGTAGTTTGTCTCTTGGGACTTACCAATGCATCGAGGAGCTATAATTGTCTCCCCCCTCACTTACTAAGTCGAATGCATTCCTCATATGAAAAGGTTGAAACAAAACATAAACATTCATATTAAAACTAGCATATAAAATGTTAATAATTTAACCATAAACCATGAATGGAATAAAAATAACACATCCACAGTCAAACATATAAAAAAACCTTCAATATAATATTGAATAATGTATCATAATAAATAAAATTAATTTTTTTTTAAAATCCATCAAAGATGTTGAGATAGATGAAATTGAAACAATTTGATAGAAATATCTCTTTCTATTTTGAAACCATTTAAAGGTCTCATAATTATTAAATAAAACAATTATTTTTAAAATACTCTAATAATATTGTAATGGAATCTTCAAAGCTGTTATAATGATGGAAAATTGCCGCACCCGCCTTATAAGTTAAAAAAACATTCTTACCTAAATTTTTCAAAAAGGTCATAATGTAACTTGTTTGGAAAGAGACAGAAAGATCTCTTTCAATTATTTTTATAAAAAGTAAAATAAGGGTATAAATTAATTTAACCCATAATATAGTAAATATTAATTTTTTTTGGAAATAATGTTTTTAGAAACATTGCTATGGATAATAAAGAGGTCCCAGTAGATACTCACGTATAAAAAACCTCGGATAAAAAAGAGATGGTAAAATTAAACCTTAACTTTTACTTTTTCTTAATCTAGGGTATGTTAACCTCTTGTATAGTAGTTAAATAATTTTTATTAACTTATACAAGAACCACATACATAAATATGATATCATATATGATCTTATAATATTTCTTTGTTAACAATATTTCAGTAGTTTCATTATTTTGGGTGTTAACTAATTCATTTTCTTTTACATGCATGGTTACATAATCCTTGTTTGTTATGGATAGGATGTGTTTGATTTATATACAAAATTATATTAAGTTATAAAACATTATTTTTAATCATAAAATTAAAATTATTCTTGAATGTATATGATGTGGAATGAATTTTATCGCGTTCGTGGAGACAATAATCCGTACGTACGCACGAGTGACAATATCATTATATTGATGGTGAAATCGTATGTAATTGGATGGTATATTATATATACATAATCATTAAGATTTTATATTTACTATTTATATTATTTATTCTCATTATTATACCCATCCAATTAATGAAGTGTTTGAATAACAAACTACACCACGACGTGGAGACGGTAAGTCGTACTTACACACATATAGTAACTTGTCATTCATAGGATGGATTGAATAATTAATATATTTGTACCATATTTATAAAAACATCACATTATATATAAGGTACTTGAGTTAATA
This sequence comes from Viscum album, assembly GCA_963277665.1. Lineage (NCBI taxonomy): Eukaryota > Viridiplantae > Streptophyta > Magnoliopsida > Santalales > Viscaceae > Viscum > Viscum album. Next base: position 1,742,516,821 of record OY728155.1, read on the forward strand.
TTTTGGTATGGAAACAACAAATAAATAGGAAGTGGAAGCTGAAAATAACTTTTAATGAGGCGGTGAAATTATTATCTCTTCTTCGGGTGATTCCTTTAGAGTTCATCAAAAGGGATCCTTATGTTGGATTTATGATCCGATTAAGGCATCTAGGTCCAATTAAGGGTATTTGGGAGGATATTTGAGTAGTTTTTTTCAATCCAAATGGATTTGGAGGTGTGATTTTGAGAGAAGGGGAAGTACCCTTTTATAAGAGAGGTGAGGGTCACTTTAGGAAAAGTTTCAAATATTATTTTATTATAAAATCATATTCATTTTATAATGGCTCCAAAAGAATTTATTTCAAGGATAAGGTGTATATATTTATAAAAACACTTAATAAATATGTTTTTATAGAGGTTTAGGTCACCATATTAACCTTATCTTTTACATTTAACACTTAGTTAAATAGTTTAACTTTTACCATGTATTCATGTATTATTATAATAAATGGTTAATAAACATACTATGTAAAGAAATGAGAACCACAAGTGGTTAATTATTAATATATATATCCTTATATAAGTCCTTTGGTAAACTTTTATATTTTTTATTAATATTATATTAAATAATAATATAGTATTTGTTTTAAAAACTCATTTATGTCAATTTTGACACATTTTTGGTATATTGTTTTTGTAGAAGTCATAACAACTTTATAACTTTTAAAAAAGTGTATATAATAAAACCTAACATGTAATATTAACCTATAAGATTATTATAATTCATCAAAATTCTCAATTTATATTTATTTATATATTTATAATATCAATTAATTTGATTTTTCATTAAAAGGGTAATTACTACATCATCATTGTGTCATAAATATATTTAATTATTCAAAGTCTAAAATTTATAAATAAAATATCATTATGTATTAAATATTTTCATATTTTTAATGAATATTTATAGTCGAATTTATCTTATGTATAACCCTATATTAAAAATGTTTTAGTTATTAAAATTTGAAGTTTACTCTTTAAACTCGTCTTTAAATAAATTAATAATAAATGTCCTAATATTATCCAAGTGAACCAAGAGGACAATATTTTATTCCTAAGGTTTATTGTTGTCGAAATAAACTTATCCAATAGAATTAGGACATGTTTTAGGGTAATTATAATATCATTTTTACCTTTAATTACACTATTTACTATTAATCATGGTAAATAAAATTCAAAAGTTACTATTCACCAAAAATGATTTTAATCCAATTGAACCACATTTTAATTACTGATATAAACCATGTCTCTTGGATTTTTGAAATTCAATTCATATAATTGGTTAAATTATGCTTTATTAAAATTTGCAAATGTGCCTGGAATGTTGGTAAACGACATTAAAAGTTCAATAAAATTTTATATATCTAATCTTATTATAAAACGACTACAATGTATTACATTGATCATATATAAGTATTAAATATATATTTTTACCTAAAATAAATTTAAATAAAATAACTAATTTGTTTAATTAAAATTTTTTTTAAACAATAATGGAGTTTTTTCACTATTTATAAAAAAAATTGAAAGTTATATGAAAAATACCAAAAATTCACCTTTAGCTAATTTTGATATTTCAAATCCAAAATTAAAGTCCATTTTGATAAAAAAATTATAAAATTTAAAAAAGTGGGTATTACTATTCATAATGACTAGTTTGGTTAGTCATGGTGTGTTAGAACTCGAAGTTTCGTACAATGCAAGCTATTGTATTATTCAAAGAGAAGCATACCGTGGAATCCTGGGGTGTTATGGGGTTGATCCTGTCATATTTTGTGTGACACTTGAGATTAAAGTATATGGTTCTATCTATAGAATATGTAATTTTAACCACTAATTATCTTTGTTTTTAAAATATAATTATCATGATCATTGTATTATTTGGTTGGTATTTGTAAAACAGTTTTTTTGGGAAAGATGGCTTCCCATAGTTTTGGTAATGGAATGGTTTTTTACGGAACTATGAAATGGATGTATAAAATGGGTTTTCAAATCATTTTTTTGAGGAGAAATGGTTTTTTAGAATCATTTGTGAAGTTAAAAGACTATTTGAATTGTTTTATGTATGCCACACATGGGAAAATTTGGTACCTAGGTGAAGAGTTTACTATTAGGCCTTATCCGTTATTTACATAGGGTGTTCACTAATGAGGTGTTCCACTATCTCTAAGGAAAAGTTTCCTGGGGACATAATCTAAAAAATTTAGAGGGATTATTGATTTGGTTTTCCTCTGTTCTCTAGTACATATACTATAGGGAATTGAGTGCGCACTTGTAGTAGTTGTTTGTGATGGTACAAGTGACCTATCTTTCATGATATTTGATATCCTTGGGGGTGTTTACCATTGTACACTATCTTGTTATATTTTTTAATTGTTATAAATTATTTTTTAAAATGTAAATGTTTTATTTTAATTATGATATGAAACTATACTACACGATGTTGTGAAGTATTTGGAAAATGGGAAATATTTAACATGATTTTGATATAAAATTGTTTAAATTCTTATCATGCCTTGTTTACATAAAATTGATCATATTGGGATTACTATATAGAGACTTGATATGTAACACCTCGTTGGAATCCTAATGAGCCTATCTAGCTCAAATCTTGTACACTCCATTAGGAATGTTCATACCTTGTATTTTATATTGATGTAAGGAAGGAAAGGTTCCACAATGAGGTGGCATAGTTTCAATCAGTAAGATATGGGTAGTTAGTGGTGATATGGTTAGAAATTTCCCACGTATTATACAGAGTATTTTTTTCTAGTTTTGGTTGTCCTTTTGGGTTGTTGGACATATATGATGGGTTTTATCTTTTTTTTTGGGTTGTATCACTGCATTGTCTTTTTTTTTGTTTATGGAATATATCTTTTTAGTAGTTATTTCACACACACACACACACACACTCACAGATATATATATATATATATGAAAGGTATATTGTTCTAGGTTAGGGAAAAACAATCCCTATGGTTAGTTTTTTATGATCGAGTGCTAGTCGCCAACCCATGTGGATAGAGAACACATTTTGGTTCATGCCACAACCATGTTTTAATCCTAGTTGATGGGTTACCTAGGAAAGTACCTAAAAATTTAGTATCAAAGGCTGGGTTTTCTCCATAAAGGGATGATTGTAGATATGAGATTGGTTATTTTCAACTTTATGGGTAGGTTTTGATGATTGATGGAAAATTATTTATTTGAAGAGACTTAAGATACCATGGTATATGGGGATGTGTGTCCCTGTGTTGTATTGGGACCTTTATTTTAGTTTCTGTTAATAATTTTTTGGTTTAAAGGTAAATTATCCTATTTTCTAATCATTTATTTTGTTTCTTTTCTATAATAATTTTCCTTTGAGATATCATACAAGGGTCCCTCACGAGAGTGAAATGAAATATAACCCTAAAGGGAATCCTCCTTTGGATCAAAATATCTTAGAATCTATCACACAAGTGGGTTTTTACATGGACCAAACTATCCTATGAGTTCAGAACCAGAATTTTATAGTGTAGCCATGAGATGGATAAGACATAGATTAATACCAAGAGTTCCTATATGAGAAGTTCCCTATCTATTAAGGGTGTGAATGAACTCTAAGTGGAAGAGGAATGGATATTCATGATCAACTGGTTCTTCTACTTCATATTCACACTTAATGATATCCCGGTGAAATACCCAACACTCATGATTGAGGGTCCAAGCATGTAGTGTTGGGGTTAGAAGCTACAGAGAATTCTACACATGGTCTTGTATTAGAAGGGTTTCAAGACCATACTTATTCAATATTTTTTTCCCAAAGTCCCTAATTATGGAAAATTATATAGATTTCTTCTCTTAGAAGCATGGCAAGAGTTTGGTTCCAGAGTGAAGCAACCATTTTGTGGAGTTGGTTTGTTTTGGTTTGGGGGTGGTGATGAATGATTAGATAAAAGATCAAAAATTATTGCTGGGTTTGCGATAAGGTATCCAATCATAGGTAAACATTCTATGACTTACCACCTATGTTGACATGGTAGATATGGTGACGATGGAAAAAATGGATATGGATGGAAATATTGAATTATTTATCTATTATCTTTCACTATGAGGTAGTTTTTGTGCTGCACATGGAATGAATAGAAATTGGAATTATAATTACAAGGGTGGTAGAGGTGGTTGTCTATAACATGACTCCTATGAACCATCAATAGTATCTATTTGTGTGACACTAACTTGATACCTTTGTATCCAGGTAGGGCACACTAGACGTCCTTATCCCGCACCCTAAAGACGTGAAATTATTATGGTTGGAAATTCTATTTATAGAGGCTCTACTAGGCTATGTCTATGTCCTGTTATGTTTAGGGATCTTTAGATCGAGAGGCCATTTTGGTGTAGTGATAGGATTAAAATTATAAAGGTATCTATCCATAGGGATTAGGAGTGAAGTAACTTCATACAGTGTATGGGTTTCTTGTGAAGGTTGAGATGGGTCTAATGAAAGTGGGATGTACCATTTTTGGTATATCCTCTATAGTAACTTCTCTATTTGATATACGTTCATCAAAGTCATTTATATCTACCAATTTTTATGTACTAAAACATCTAATTAATCACATGGTCTTTGTTATAAGGAATTTGAAACCTCTTGGAAGAGTAATAAGAAGGGGTTTCATTATCTTATGTGTTCTATATCGATAGATGATGTAGATTTGGTCTTGGATTTCTTGGTTCTCAATATGGATCAGTTTGAAGTCATTATTATGATGGATTGGATACTTTATAATTATTATGATATTGATTATCATTATTGGCACGATTCATTATCTATCACTTGTGACAGTTATTTAGAGTTTCAGGGAGATCTGGATTGGATATCCGATTGTGAAGGACCTTTCATCCCAGAGCTCCAAATTTTGTTATCGACTATTAATGTTGATCTAATTAATGTTCCTTCTCTGAAAGAACTTATTTTTTTCCATTAGAGATTTCATTGATGTCTTAATAGAGGAATTATTCTACATTCCTCTAAAAAGGGGGAATAGTTCTTGATCGATCTGGTGCTAGGTATAGATCTGATCTCAACAAACTCTTATTAAATTGAACCTAATATTCCTCAAGATCTAGTTGGATGATCTAATAGTGAAGTCTTAATTGACCCTAGTTGTTCACCGTTGTAAGAACCCATGATATTTTGTAATAAGGATGATGATTCATGTCATCTGTTCATAAACTATTAGAATTTAAACTGTGTTACTATTATGAATACGTACAATTTTTCAATTGTGGATGACTTACTCAATAAGTTAAAGGGAGTGAAGTGGTTTTTGAAAATCAATATTTGGTTAGGTTTTCATCAGCTCTAAGTTCAGGATTCTATTATCTTGATGACCACTTTTAGAAGAAGGTATGACAATTATAAAAATATTTTGATGCCTTTTTGTATAAGTAATTCTATTGTATTTTTTATGGATTTGATGAACCAAATATTCTATCAGTATCTCAACACCTTTATTATGATGTTTTTGGAAATTATCCTGGTTTATTTAAGATCGGAACAAGAGCATGAGAACTATATGAATTTGGGTTTGGAGGTCTGAGAAGTCACCGATATTATGGGAAAATTTTAAAATGTATTTTTTTATTCAAGTAGTGATGTTATTAGGGAATGTTATTTCATAACATGTACTTTCAGTTGATCCTGAGATGGTGATGGATTTATTTTTTTCGGAAGAGCCATGGAATTTCTTCGATACATGGATATTCTTAGGTATTTTTGGATATTATTGGTTATTTATAGAGTTTTTTTGAAGCTTTCATCACCTTTGACATCTCTTACCAAGTAATGGGTGAAATTAAAATGGGATTTAAAATATTAGACTTATTTTGAATATTTGAAATGAATATTGACTTCAAATCTTTTTCTGATCCTACCAGAACTTGGTAAAAGGTATGAGGTATAATGTGGTGTTTTGAAACTAGTGATGATTGTGTGTTTATACATTAAGATCTTGTTTTGGAATATATATCTCATTAACTTTAACCACATGAAAAATTTATCCCACTCATGATTTGGATTTTTTCACTATTGTCCATGAGCTTAAGTATTGGTGGTATTACATTTTTAGGGAAATGTTTGTTGATCATTATAATCATGAGAGATTATGAAATATATTTTATAAAAAGTACCTAAATATAAGATATATATAATTGGTGAAATAACTCTATAAATTTACATCAACATCACCTATACCCCATGGAAGGGGAATTTCATAACTAATGATCTTAGAAGGATGGTTCCACCACAACATTCTTTGGAATAGAAGGATGAGTGGAATATGATTTGGATTTTTTTCTCCATTCTATCTGGATGCATAGGTGGATGATTTAAGTATGGTTTTACTGAATTTTTAGTAATCATCATTACTCATTGAGTCTATCTCGTAGGGGCAGCAATAGGTTGATGAGTTCAGAGATATCAGGTAAACGTTAAATTTTGGGGAGACTATTTTTAGTTAGTTACTCCATTATAATGGTATTCTATACCTTAAGAATCTATTTTTATTCAATTTTTTATAAAGAATTCATTCTTTCCCAATTGTCATTGTTCTTCATGGGATCTTTTCTATAGATCTATAAATATTTATTATAAAATGTGACAACATTTCTAGTGGTTGGGTTGGAAGTGTGAAATCATTATTTATATGTACCATTGTAACACCTTTTAATAGATAAACATAATGTACCTAAAGAATTATATTTTTCTTCAGACTCTTCCAATACCAATTTGGAAATGAGATGAGGTGTCCATTAACATTGTTTTTGGATTATCATTTACTCTTGGATGAAGGAAATCTTTTTAGTTGGTGATTAATATATTGAATAAATATAATCCCTTTATTCTGATCAGGGACACCAACAATGTTAATGATCCAGGAAATCAATGTATATATAAGATCCTGAGGTGTTTGTAGGTTCCCTTACCCAATGTCTTGGATAGAAATAATGGGGTTTCTCCTATATTCAATAATAGACTCCAACTGGTGATAGAAACACATGTTAGGTTGAGTACAATTTACCATCGACATATGAATCAATAGACCATTCATGCAATTTAGATCCATGAGTACATTCTCCATGAATATATATTGTATTTTTTTATGTCATGGCATATCCATCCAGGACTAGTTGTGTTTTCTTATAATAATAGTTACCAATCGTTGATTAGAATTACACCCTATAAGGCTTAGGATAATCACTCATTTAGGTCACCACATTGTTAGGAAGAGGTGGGTGAGACCTCTATTATTTATTAAGATATTTAAATAATGACTTAGGATATATTTAAATTCTTGTTTATAGGTTAGAGTCTATATAAATCATATAATTATTTTCAGTATCATTCTTTGGAGTTTTCTATTAGTTACTAGGTATTCATTAAAGTTACTCCTCAGATGGGTCACTAACTAATGTGGAAATAAGGGAATGTGGATCTATGATATGTTGGATCATATGAGGTCACTGAGTATCTTAGAAAAGTCATTTATTGGTTGTTATTACCAGATCATTTGATATACATTCATGATGTTTTCTATATATCACCGCTTCGAAAGTATTTTCATGTCCCCTCTCATGTTCTGAGTTAGTAGGAGATTGATTTGGTGCTTGATTCTTCCATGGTAGAAAATCCAATGGATATCATTGACTATTATATGATATTCATGAATTGGATGTATATTATGTTGTTAAATGTGTTATATCACCACAAATTGGTTTTTCATGAGACATGGGAGTGTGAATCATTAGTGAAGGAGCTGTGGCCCCTATTATCTCCAAAGAATCCTTCTTCCACATAAATATACATGGATGTAAATTCCTATAGTGGGGGAGAATTGTAATATCCTGTTTATGATACAATTTATTTTTATTGTTTAAGTGTTTGGAATCATGGTTTGGAGAGAATTAGAGGCAATCTAGGAATTTTACATAGGACCTGGAGTGGGTGATATCTATAAGAGCCTATTCATGACACAAGAAGTACAATCCAGATGTGAATAATGTGTAGGAAGAATACGTGAATTTTGTTTAATGTTTTTAAAATCCTTTATTTTGTGAATTAAGTGCCATTATGAATTCTTCATCTGGGTTTTTAAACAGAGGTGATGCTATTTTCAGCATACATAAAAACCTAGGAATTCATGTTGTGAATATATGAATCACGCCATGTAATGTTTCTTCCTAGTAGGTTTTTATTCATTTCATTCCCGACTCCTCCCTCATTCAGCTTTTGTTTCATCTCTCAATGCATAGGAATTATCCAGGTTTTAAGGGTGGATTTATCTCTTCTAGAACACTCTTATTTGGTTATTTGATCTTTAGCTTGGTTTTTTAATTACCTTTTGATTTTCTGTGTGTATATTTTTTGGATGATAACCCTCACATTGGTTGTGGTGTGAAAAATGAGTTTCATTATGTATTTTTTAATATAACCACTAATCCATCCATTTTTCTTATGAAATTTGATTATATTTTGTGGGAATCAATGATAGGGTCTCTATTTACTATTATCATTTCCTTTCTATCTATTGTGTATGGATCCCATCATGATTAGTGTGTAACCCAATCCTAGGGATGGTAGTTCTATTTTTAGCCTATATAAGTTTTATCATAATTGCATTAAGTTTTATAAATAGTTTTATAAATGAATTAGAATGATCTTGGTATTGGTTAATTTATGTGTGCAAAAGGGTTTGTGAGAAATGTTATGTTCTCACCTCATTTTGGTAAAGGAATGATGTTTTTAATGAATTCTAAAATGTATTTAGGAAATGGGGTTTCAAGGAATGATTTTTTTTGAAAATGGAAAATTTGGAATAAATTTTTAATTGGTAAGACCTTTTAAACTGACTGATCCATTCCATATATGGGAACCTTGGGTACCTAGGTGGAGGGTTTACTATTATGAATTTCCTATTATTTCTACATGTGACTTCACTATTGGGATGTTCTTATATTCCCCATTCCATGTGTCATAGGGACTTGATCTTTATATTTTATGGGGTTCACTCATGGTGTGTTCCTCTATTCCCTTGGCCCTATATCCTAGGGAATCGAGTACGAACTAATCGTTGTTGTTTATCACGGTATATGCAAACAAGATAGTCTAACCATTGTTATCCTATAGGTATTTTTCATTTCTCTCTTGTTTTGATATTTTTTATTTTATATAAATTATTTGGTGAAATATAAATGTTTTATTGGAATTAGTCTTTAAAACTATACAACCTAATATTGTAAACGATTTTGAAAAAGGGGAAATTTTTACCATTCTTCTGATATATAATTATTTAACTTATTATCATTCATTTTTTTACTATTTTTTTTAAATTATTGTTATTGTATAAAGATTTTTTATGGAAAACCTAGGTGGGATCCTACTTGGACTATCTAACTCATAGCCTACACACTTCCTTAGTAATGTGTAGATCTTTTATTATATTTTGATGTAGGGAAGGAAAAATGTTCATAGTTTAGTGGAATGGTTTTTTCCATCTAGGTATGATTAGATATTGGTGAGGATTTGGTATGTTTCCCATATATCACATAGAGAAGCTATTTTTGGTTTTTTCCCTTTTGGTTTGTGGGACATATATCATGAGTTTTCTCTTCATTTTTGTGTCATATCACTATATTGTATTTCATTGTTTATGGAATAAATATTTTATAGTTTTTCTTACACAAACACATATATATATTCAATATATATTGTTTAAGGGTTTTTTAAATAATACCCTCTAGTATTTTTTGGATGTCTATGTGCTAGCCACAATCACATGGACATTGGGAATACCCTTTTGATATCACTGTGACCTGGTTTGGAGATACGTTTATGGGGTTCCAGGTTGGGTTATGACTATACCATTTAAAAATCATAAAAAACCATAAATAATTCTATCTATGTGATTCTCATGATTTTTGGAGCTTCTGCACTTTAATCATCAGAACATATACACATGTACTCTCAGTTTTTAAACATTTCCTCCAAACAAGCCTACCCCCTTCATAAACCCTTCTTTTGTGATACTTCATTAGTCTGAGACCCCTTTTCCAAATTCAATCCTTTTTAATTTATGAAAATTAACTTAAATTTTTAATTAATATATCCTAACTTATACCAACATATTTGATGGTTGAAACCATTCATTTTGAATTTTAAACATTATGAGAGGTTATTGAACTAAATTGAATATCCTAGTTAAATATATCATTAAAAAATAATGTTCATAAGACTAATTGATATTCATTTAAATTAACAGATGGTGAATGTTGTTTTTTAGATAATATTTAAAATTATAGTTATTCATGGGGCCATCCCCCTTCTAGGTGAACACTTTTGGGACCTATATAAATGTTATATGAGAGTATTGTCCAAGTTTTACTTTAAATACATAATAAAATTTATGGTTTAAAGTATAAAGTGATTAATATTTTAAAATTTATTGGTTTTTTAGTTATTATATCCATTTTGGATAATAATAATTTATCAAACAAAAAATGAATTTTCTATTTTATAAGAACTATTATAATACGTAAAATGAGAGAATATTTCCATACTTATTTTCATTGATTATGTATAGGAAATTTATTTTAATTGATGGTTTGTATCTTATTTTTGAAGGTTTAGTGATGAATCTAGTTGATAAAAATAACATTGAGATGAAAAACCATACAATAAACACTATCATAACCATAAATTTAGAAAAATAATTAAAAAAAGTTATAGGGATCAAGGAAATGAACGATATTTGTGAAAAGTTATGAAATACTAATTAATGGAATTAAAATGTGAAGGAATGAAATTTCAAATCTAGTGTTCCCAATTTTAAGATATTAATATTCTTGAGGGAGAAAATATAGATGATTAATTTACTAGAGTTAATGAGATTGTGATAACCACAAGTTGTTTTTTAATGACATAGAAGTTTCTTTGGGTTTCAAGAAGTTACTTAATATATTATCGGATAGGTTTTATAAAATAATTTACTAACATAGAAATAATTATTTTAAATTATTTCCAGTGGATGACATGTTTATTACTATTTAAACATATTACATGGGAAAATGTGATTATTTCAATAAGATAATAATAAGTGAGATATAAATTTCTTTCAAAAAAAATTAAAATGAGAAATTTCTAAATGAGAAAAATGAAAATGAATATTTATATTTAAATGAAGACATTGGGGTAATTCTTGATAATCTAATGTCACTTATCTAAATAAGTTTCTTAAAAGTAAAAGATAAATATCATAGTTAGTTACAATTGAAGTTTATTAGTTATTAATGTATTAGGAATTTTGATTAAAATTATCTAGAGGTAAAAATTGATGATGATAATGAGACTTTATGGATGCTCTAAAGGAATAAGTCATTAAAAATACATCAAAGAAATTTTACTTTTATGTTGAAGGAAAATAACTTCTCAAAATTTAAAAACCAAATTTATTTTTAAAATATATCATAATAATAATGTGGTGAAAATGAAAATGAAATTTGATGTTCAAGTTTAATAGATTCAAAAATTCTATTTGAAAAAGAGAGTGATGAAGAGTTTTAATGTAATGAAAGTGATCATAATGAATACTTAAAAATAAATAAGAAACTCATGATAAATATATAATTAAAAAAATATATGATAAATGTTTCTAAATTGGATAAAGATAAAAAGAATTTGTTTATGTAATAGCTGAATATTCTCTGTGATGTTTTCACAATTTCTTTTGTATTTACTAAAAAAAACTTTTTTGAGAAAGTTTTTCTTAAAAATGTGGCTAAGAGTTACTGGAGGAGGTTATAAAGTTGAGTTATATTTGTAAATATAACTTCTTACTAATTGAAATGATGTAATATATTCAAAAAAAAATATCATCATGAAAACCCACATGATATAAGCTTCTGTTAAAAGGAGGAGATCATGTTTTTAGGATGTTTATAGGACGTAGAACATCGGATGAACATCACCAACCACATAGTTCCAGATGCAATTATCCATAAATACCAGAACAAAATGAGTGGATAGAGATATAATAGTTTTATGTACATAGATAATAAGTAAAATATGTTACCAAACAATCAAATAGAAATCTATTGAACAGACTTGGACTGAAGTGTTCATATAGATATTTGTTAATAGTTAGAGTTCAAGTGGATTTAATGTGGCTATGTAAAGGTCGTCCCTTAGTTGGGTAAGGGTACATGATGAGTTTTTAAGGCTAATTAAAGTAAAAAAGAATATTTAAAATGGGTAAATTAAATTATTTTATGTGTAATGTTAGTATTCCCAATTCAAAAAGGTTATTAAAGTCCAATGGTTGAAAGAACTAGGAAAAGATACCATATGAAGCATAATGATTTTTGCAGATGAAGAGTTTGTAAGAAGTCATAGATTGAGCGGTAGTGTAATATTGAAACTACGAAGCTGGTTGGGTCATGGAATTTCTCACTGGATGGAAAAAATTATTGAGTTATATAACTCTATAGAAATTACAACAATGTTAAATCACATCAAAGGATCGATTGCAACAGATAAATACAACTGAAGTTTCCAAACATACGGTTTGTATGATCATTCAAGTGGAAATGATTTTCTATAGGCTATATGAATTTCATAATCCTAAAATAAGAGATTGATTTTCTGAAGGTGGAAAATATGATTTATTTGATTATATGAACATCTTTTGGACATAGGAACATTAGATAAGCATTATCAATGTCATAAAACAGACGAACTAGAGAAGTTGTACCAGTGCGAGTTGTGTGAACTAAAGAAATGAAATAAGTTTTAGATGAAGTGTAGTGACTATATTTAGTTTGTTAGATTAATAGAAGTTGATAATTTAATATTTTCACTAGACAAAGGAGGTAATAAAGAAGACACTAAAAAACATTCAATTATATAGATATTTTGAGAAGCTTCTCATAACATTGTAAATCCCATTAAAATGACAATAAATTGTTGGTATATCAATGTTTATAGATCAATATTTTATAAAAAATATAGAAATACTTCCTTAATATTGAGGTTAATAAATTTTTAAATGGTTATAGATGCTGGATAATTTAAGAATCTATGGGAAGGATCTTGAATATTTTTGGAGCATCGGGTGAAATTCATATGTGTTGGAAAATTAAATTGTATTCTTTACTTTTCTCATCCAAATTACACCTTCAAATATGGATCAAGTAAAGTATGAAAAAGAAAACTATTAAAACCTATCACAGAGTTAAAGTGTTACTAAAAAGTATCAGACATAGATATAGGTCAATGATCTAAAAACCAATGTTTTGATGAGAGTTATTTTCCAAAAAAAATTAGTTGGATAAATGAGGATCATGTCAAATTAATCAAACAAAGAATTTAGAGATGATATACAAGAAATATAGTATAAAAAATAGGATCTATATAGTCTTAAAAGTTCATAAATTTTATTATCAGATAAAACACAAGTTATAAAATAGGCACAATTTCAATGAGGCACACTAGATTGGGTACTCGGACTGCTACGTCGCTTCTCCTACTTAGGGCTAAAACCTTAGTCTATGAGTTGCTTGCTGTCTTCAAAGGGTACCAGCAGTCACCCCTTGTGTGAAAGTTTCTCCACAGGCCTCTTTCGCAAGGGGGTTTGGGGGGATGGTGGGTCAGATGGATACCCTCTCTCAGTGGGCTGAAACTCAATGTTGATGGTTCTCTTAGAGATGGTTTTATGAAAGGTGGAAGAGTTCTTTGGGATGCTTGTGGTTCAATTATGGTGACATTTAGCTCTTTCTACGGTCCTGTTAGCTCTCTAGGAGTGGAGGAACGAGCGTTACTTTCTGGGCTCCAAGTCTTCCAGGCATGTGGCTTCCAGGCGGCTAAAGGTGAATCTGATTCAGAGGGTTTGGTAAGGATGGTCCAGGGTAGGCATGAGACCCCTTGAGAACTGTCCTACATTATTAGGATGTGTGCTAAGGAAATCCCTTTGGGCCCAAGCATTCACCATAGTTGGAGGGAGAATAACTTTGTTACTTATTATCTTACAATAATGGGGCGGTCAAATGAGGGGCTTATCATTTTTGACAGGAAAATGACTCTCTTGGGCTTCACTATTTCTGCCCGCCCTGAAATTTGTTGTTCGGGGGGGGGGGGGGTTTCTTCTTCCTTTATCTTAAATTAATGAAAAGTAATTTTTAATCATTGGATTTATTATAATAAAAAATATTAGGAGATATAATGTGTCCAAAGGGAGTTGGATTAAATTGTACCTACCTATTATTAATAATTAATTTCCATAGACCAAAAAGAGTTTCCATGGAATGGATTTAAGTTCTCAAATTGAGGTCAAAACTTTAAAATATTACATTACTTTCATTACATTAATATCATTTCATGATTGTGGGTTTTTTATAATGTTGATATTGATAAAAACCACAAAATGTTATATTGGTTAATTTCAAATAATTTGAAATTGTAAAATCTAAACTCTTATTCAACCCCCATTTTCAGTGGTTATCATTATCCTAAGGAAATTAAATTGGTATCAAAGACACGGTTCTTCTTTTATATTATTATTATAGAAATTATCAACTCAATTGAAAATAGATTCATTCTAATCATCTAAGGAAAAATGTATCATGGATAGAAAAATAGAATGATACCATATCTCTTGACTCTTGTACTAGTGGTAATTGATGTAACTATAGTTAGGTTTCCACCATTTAAGAAAAATGATTCTATAATTTTTTATGAATAAAATAAATACTGAGATAGATCGGAATCTTAGAGATTATACATTAATATCCTTATGAGAAAATGTTTTTATGAAGTTGATGAGTCACAAAAAATATAATGAAACTTGGGACAAATTTGAAAGTAATTTTGAAGGAAATACCAAATTAAAGGGGGGGGGGGGAAATATAAATTTTTTTATAAATAATCAAAAGATATCAGAATAGTATATATAAAAAATATTGATTAGTAAATCACCAAAGTTAATGGTTTTTTTAAAAACTAAAATATTTATATATTTCTTGGTAGTTTGAACTATTACAAATAAACATAGAAGAAACTTCTATGATGAGATTAATTCCAAAATCTATGATTTTTAAGATAATAAAGATTTATCTCTTGATTAATTACATTACATTATTTTTACTTATGATTAGAGGAAATATATAGTATTTAAAATTAAAATCAAGGTCTAAATGTATTTTTAAGCTTTGAGAAAGCTAAAAATAAAAGATTTTGATCGTAAGATTATTGAACATAGTGATTTAGAAGACTAAAAAGATGATTAATTAAATGAAAATATAATGAATGTTATCTATAAAAAATACCAGATAGGTAGAGGAAAGTATGGAGGAAAACCCAATATTAACTATTTTTAGTTTTGGATTAATTATAATTTTTTTATGAATTTTACTAACAATAAACTTTCAGAATATAAATAATATTCTGAAGATAAAGCATGGTTCAATAAGTAGAGACAAAAATATAAGGATGATAATATTTTCATTGGAAGTAATAAAATATTTTCTAGAAATAGAATAAGTATATTAAATTAGAAATTTTAATATGACTTTGGTAGCAACAATTATTTAGAAGATGAAAATATAGAAAAATTTAGAACCTTCTTGTTATATATTGAGAAAAAATAAGATTCCTTTAAGAATAAAGAAAAAGGAGGTGAATAAACACACAAAGAAGATCAGTTAAGATTATAACTTATGGAATGTCTTAAAAAAACAAAACTCAAGAAAGAAATTAGGATGATGAAGAAAGAAGGAGTCAAAAATATTTTAGTAAATGAAGATCTTCTTAAAAATAAATATGTATACATTGTGCAAATTAATAAACTAATATTGAAAGTTATTGAAAAGGGAATATAGTATGATGAACTAATCCTTTTAGAAATATTATTACATGATTTAATAACATAAATATCTATTAATACAACAAAAGTATGGTAAATTCCTAGTGTATTTGGAAGACTTTTTCCATAATACAACAAAGAGAGAGTAAAAATAAATCATTTATTTTATTCCCTTTAATGAGTTCCTAAATACTTTTAAGAACCTAAAATACATTGAGTAACTTGGGGAATATATAGAAAAAGTGTTCATCTAAAAAGACTCAAAAGGAAATAAACATGATAAGGAAACATAATAGGTATGTCAAAGGTATAACATTATATCATGAATGTGATGGTGTATGAGTAATTACATGTAAGTATAATGTAAAGAAGATGGTATCATAAGATCATAGAATCAAAGGAAATATCATGACAACATATAAAATGACATAAAAATGAGTCAAGGATAATTTCTTAGATAATATCACATAGTGAAAAAATCCCAATAATGTATTAGGTTTACTTTCATATCTCATACATGATGTCTCATGAGAATAAAACATCACCCAATACATTGGAGAGCTATCTAGGTGCGTCTATCATAACATGTTCATGATATGTGTGTGATAAAAAAAGAAATCAATGATAGAGTATAGCATGATAATTACCCATGGAAATAAAATAGGTTTCATAATCTTGATTTAAATCATATTAAAAGAAAAAATCATAATAAAGGAATTTGTGAAATAATCACAAGGAACATATTACCCCATTAAAGTAAGAGATAATAATTAAGTATATATGTGAGATACATATATAAAAAATTTACAAGTAATACATAACATAAATGATTATTTTAGTTGATGAAAATAATTAAAATAATTCTTTAAGAAAATAATCTTTTCACTTTGAGTAAAATCAAATTATCTTATCATATATGGAAAATAATTTGAAAACATCACATAGAATATTTCTTGTTGAAAACTTACTTTCTATTTTGAAAAAAAATTTATAACCAATAAATTCTCAAAAATTAAAGAAAATATTTTTTTTGAAAATAACCTTTGAATGTACAAAATCGTGTTTAAAAAAAATGAGTGGTCTTTACAGTGGAATAGTTTCATTTATGACAAATACTTCAAAAAATAATGATTATTTTCAAATTTTTGTAAGAAAATTTAAAAATTAACTTGAATGGTAAATGAAAAGAAGATTATATTTAACTTTTTTCAAAATCTTATTAATGGAAAAAATTTCGTTAAACAATCATAGTAAGATATTTTTGAAAATAACTTTAGAAAACATTGGTTTGGATGAAAAAGGATTTTTGACCAAAGTGATAAATGAATCCTGACTTTATTAAAAACAATTTCTCAATAATTTTAAATAAAAAAGTTTTCAAAACAGTATTATTACTTGAAATTTTAGGAATAACTAGAGTAAAATAAAATTAAAGGGTTTTATTAGATAATGATCAAATTATCTCCTTGAATGAAAATTCAAGCATAAGAAATCCAAATTAAAATTATATTGAGACATAAACCGTTACTACTTTGGATAATTTGGAATAATAATTTCTCTTGAATGAATTAGATGAATTTTAATATAAATTATCATTATTAAGGAATTATTCTTGATATAATATGTAAAGGGGTAGTATATACCCCATTCAAAAGAAATTAGGTGTAGAAAAGAACATGTGTCTCAACGAATGAAGTTTGATATGTAAACCTTACAAAGTATATATCATTTAGGAGGGAGTTAATAAATACATTGACTAGGTGTAAAAATTAAGATCCAAAAATATTTAATTTTAGATAAAAAAATTTATTTCACACATAATATTGGCATAATATGATCAACAAATTAGATTTATAACCAAATGAGTAAAAATCGAGTTAAGAAACCCCTTTCTTCGAGCGTCCCTTTAGTTGATAACACTTTAACCACATGTATAATGTTTTTAAACATGTTATTTTCTTATACTAGAATAATATCAATATTTTTACTATCATATTTGATCCTTTTATAAATTTGTTTTACCCATTCTCTAATAATATTTCATTATCACTATTGTTTTTGGTGTTAATTTCCTTGTCTTATATTCCACGTTTCATCATGAACGTTACTAATCTTGAACATAGGTTACAATTACATCATATATATAATGATATTAATTTTATAAATATAATTGTTTTCATTAGATACGTCTTTATAATCATTATTTTATTTTGACATGGAGAATGAATCATATCTTTTTATGGAGATGGTAGGTCGTATGTATGAATGAGCGATGTTATCGTTTCCTTAGCAGGTGAAAGGTTAATGATGTATGTTTTGTATAAATTTTACAGAATAAATACCATGTCATATATATGAAATATATTCAGAAATTTTATCCTTTCTTACCATCCATGTAAATCATTAGTTAAAACATATCGCATCGCTTCATGAGGTGGTAGTCTGTCGTACACACGAACCACATTATAATTTATTCAATGGATCATAAGGTATAATTTATATTATATATTTATTTTATATAATGATTAATATTTTATTAATTTAACATTTAAACAAAAAATTAATCATTTTTACCTTCCATGTAATGGGTATGTGAAAAAATGAATCACATTGCTTCGTAAGGTAGTAGTCTACTGTACACATGAGCGACGTTATCATATTCCATATAGAATGAAAAGTAAGAATTTATTTGTGATATTATAATAAAATAGGTATAATTATATCATAAATATAATTTATAAATATTAAATACATCATTATTTCTATAAGTGATAAACAATCTTGGAAAATGAATTATATTGGTTTGTGAGGTGGTAGTCTGTTGTACACATGATCAATGGTTTCATTTCCATTTTGAGAGAGGAGGAGATGGTTTGGATCATGAAATTAACATAAAAACATATCATAATATATATTATAATTATTTTATTATATCATTATGATTTAATATTATTTTAATTAGGTGTAATAATAAATAATATAAAATGCTCGGTTAAGGATGTTACCCCTTCTTTAGACAGTTTCTTTTGGTTTGTACCAAAATCATTCCTAGGTTAGATTTACGAATAAGAAAAAGGATTATAGGATTATGGTAGGTAATCTGGGAAGTTATTTTGATAGGTATTGGTGGAAAAAATGGGTTTTGGTAGTGTGTAATGGTGGGGTATATGGTGTCCGCTTATAAGTGGGGGATGAGACACACTTTAAATTTTTTTTAAAAATAATTCCAACCATATTTTTGTCATGAAAAAATGCTGCAACCTGGATCCTTTTCAAACATTTTAATATATAAGGTATAAATATTACCATAAAATCTGATTTAAACAAGTTTTATGTCATTTTTATCCATTACCCTATTAGTTTAACCCCTAGAAAATTCGTTTTTAACTTTACTAATGTAAATAGCTTTTACTAATTTTACTATTCATCATAGAGAAAAAGTAAGTTAAAATTATTAGATATTATAAATTATATTTATTCATGAAATATAATTTATTTTTTTCTAAAATTAACTTGAATAATTGGTAGAAATGAATTTAGAATTGAACCTACTAACGTGACGAAAAAACCGGTTTTCAAGAAGTGTATTTTTCAAGTAAATAATGATTTTATATAAACTAAATGACTAGTAATATTAATCTTCTGAATTTTAATTAATATTTATTTATATATAATATATAAATATAATTTTAATAATCCATACTTGTGGGTTTTTTTGTGATTTATTAAAAGGTAGAAACAATATGTGTTTTAAAACAATTTTCAGAAAAATCCTGTTTTAAACCAAAACAATCTTATAATAAAATCTCGTATAATTATGATTTAAATATAATTAATTAGATTTAATAAAACTTAATTATTTTTATATTAATTTTAAATCTAATTAAATTAATAATGGGACTCAATTTATTAAAAATAAATGATAATTTTATAAAAATCAGTATTTTTCATTATTCACTAAAAAAATTAACAATTTCTGAAAAATACCAAACTTTAAGAATAAGATAATATTGATATGATGATTGAATAAATGATTTGTTTAAATTTTTTTTTAAAAAAATGGTATAAATTAATTTTAAATTATGTTCCCAAAGTGCGACTAAACCGTCTTCTAAAAAATATAGTATTTTTGAAAACAATTTTTTTTATTTAAAATGGTTCTTAATTTATTTATAATAAATAAATAAAAATTTATTTTATTTTATAAACATGTATACCATGTGATTTTCATAATTTATTTATTTCTATTCATATGCTCCAACTTAACTACTATGTTATAATGGTAATGTTTAAATTAATATATATTAATAGTGTATCACATTTTATTTAAACCCGATGTTGTGTGAATCACAATATATAGAAGAGATTGATTTTATTTTAAAATAAATATATTTTATATAATTGGGGTGTTATATTCTCTTATAAGTTTAGTGTTGTCTTTCATACATGCTATCAAACATGA
The DNA here is from genome assembly GCA_963277665.1 of Viscum album. Taxonomy (NCBI): domain Eukaryota; kingdom Viridiplantae; phylum Streptophyta; class Magnoliopsida; order Santalales; family Viscaceae; genus Viscum; species Viscum album. The sequence goes on from OY728155.1 coordinate 1,742,537,220, forward strand.
GGTTTTACCATTAAAATATCATCGTGTTATATTCTACCCCCTTAAATAAATTACATCCTCAAAACATAATATTGATCTCAAAAATCAAGGGTTGGAAAATTTATTTGGGGGAAAACCCACATCGTAAAAAGGGTTGATTAAAATTTATCTTAAAAAAGTGAAATGGAAATAATAAAGTAGTCATATTTTTTGTTTTTCACATAGAATAAAAATTGTGGCAATTTAAGATATGGATATGGAAGAAAAGCATAAATAATTATAAAGACTTATAAAGATCATTGATCTAAATAAATTAATGATAAAAAGAAAGTTATAGACCACAAAACCATAAAACTATGAAGTTTTAAAAATACATTTTGATTCATTGGATATAAATATAATATAATAATTTTTTCAAGATCATTTTCTTAATGTTGAGGAGTAACTTTACTATTAAATAATATTTTGAAATATATTTAATTGATATGTTCATATTTATAAGAAAAAATTCAAGATTTGGTAGTGATTAGAAGAATTTAAACTTTATCTCTTACTCAAAGAAATTAATATCCAAAAAATGACTTTTTATGTTAGAATCACTAAAATTAACTCTTGATGGATCCTAATATCCATAAAATATTAATAATCATTTCCTACTACATTTTTTAAAGTCAAAATGGTTTGAAAAAAGTAAGATAATATCCAAAATAAATCTGAATATATTAATCTCTAAAATTCAACAATGAAACCCAATGTTTAACATAGATCATTCATTAAATAAATGAATCTATATCCCATATAACCTCAATAATTTCAATATTAAATAAGGATTTAACATCAAATGTTATATCATACCCTTTTAATTTATATCTCAAAAACATAATATCATTTTTCCCAAATAATAATTTACAATAAACCAAAAGGTTATATAAACTTTAACTCAATAAATCATCTCCTGAAATATCATTACTCACCTCAAAACCTCATTACATAAAACCACCAAAGGGGAGTCTAAGATTTTGAACAAACGATCAAACTTAAAATCATAAACCCATAATGGTATACATAATTCTTAATTCAACAAGAAGACATATATTATTAAAAAAATCCCAATACCTAGATATTTGAAGATTATTAAAACCAAAATACCATTGGTGAATATAATTCTACAACATAATTCTTGAATCCTAGTACATAGATACTTAAAAAAATTTACATTAATGATTTGGTATAATATATTTGCTTACATAGTTTAGGGGATAAACCATAGTTTAGGGAATCGAATTAGATAATTCCTAAGTTACCCACATATAAGACATAAAATTACACAGTAATTCATTTATATATGACCACCATTCCTACCTAGAAAACATAATACTCTTAATTTGGGATATTTTTCTTGGTATTATTTCACACCTTCTTGACATGTTATCAGATGAAAATTATTTTTTCTATTTTCATTACCATAAAGACTTTTATAAAATCCCATATTGCTCTTATTTTACTTTTTTGGAATCTAAGCTAAGTTTACATTTCTAATCATATATCATGATATCTGATTAGGAATAATCATAATATCTTTCCCTCGAGTCATAATACAATTTTGTTTTCTTATAATCACCAAAGTGTAAATAACAATAAATGTTATATTCATTCCTCCTATTTTCAGCCTTTGAATAAAACCACAAAGCATAGTATCAGAAATAATAATCATAGTGGGAAACCACATAATCATTAAAAATCATTTATAGGATGTCTAAATCATGAAAAACTATTTTCTTTTTTTGATGCATTATATTTATCATGGGACATTCATTATCACCATCTATTAAAATCCTTCATTATAGTTCATAAATAGTCTACGAATTTCTAGAGAATATACTTGAGGAGTGTCAAAAAAAGTGAGCAGTAAGGCCCATTATCAGGTACCAGGTAAAACTCGAGATAAGTACAACATTACTTTTTCAAATTTATTACCCCTTAAAGATCCATGTCCACTTATATTATCTTTAAAGGGATGTAATTTATCCAAAATCAATCACTCTAAACATTATAAAAATTCCAAGAAATTTTCGTATACATATTCTTATTCTTATAAATATCCTTAGAATTATCTTTTGGCTAATCACTAATATTTTCTCATCTTATTTTACAGAGGTCAAATAAACCTTTATATTGATTCCAACTATGATGATCAAAGAATTTACACATATTATTAAATGATCTTTAAACATAAAAATCCACTAATACAATAAAAGGATCTTAAATTCATAGTGTATTTAGAAGACTATGTCCATAATACATCAAATTGAGACTAAAAATATTATTTTTATTTCATTCTCCATAAAGAGCTCTTAAATACATTCAATATCCTAAACTATATGGTTTATCCTAGGGAATATATATATAAAGTGGTGAGATAAAAATCCGAAAATGTAAAAAAAAGATGATAATGAATTCTAACATGTGATTAAAAAGTATAACATGATACCATAAAATAAAAGGCACATGAGTAATAACATAGAATCATAACATAAATAAAAAGGTATCATTAGATCATGAAATTATATGAAATACTGAAAAAAATATAATACTCCATAAACATGGGTAAATGAGAACTTACTAGACTATATCACACGGTGGAAAAATTCCCATCATGGACTAGGTTTAATCTATAATCCCCTGCATGACATCTCATGAGACTAAAATATTAATCAATGAATTGAAGAACTATTTTGGTTCACCCATCACAATATTTTCATGATCTATGTGTTCCACATATATGAAACCAATCAGATGTTATGTCATAAGTATTACCCATGGAAAGAAATTGGGTTTTGTAATCTTGCTTCATATAATATTCAAAGAAAATTTCAAAATGAAGGAATTTTTTAATTGATCATAAGGTATTCATTAACCCACAAAAATAAGGGAGAACAAACTAGGTATATATGTGTGAGACATATATTAAAAATTTATAAGAAATCAGTAACATTAATGTTTATTTTATTTGATTAAAATACTTTTAAAAGAACATTATTATTGGAAATAACTTTTTCACTTTGAGTAACATAAAAGGATGCCGTCTTAGATGAAAAAGGACATTGAAAGATCACTTTGTATATTTCATGTATAATATATACATTCCATTTTGAAAACACTTATTGGAAATCTAAAGATTTAACAAAAATAAAATAAAAAATTATTTTTGAAAATAAACTTTGAAAATTAAAATGTTTTCATTAAAACATTGAGTGGTCCTGATGGTGGAAGTGATTCATTCAGGATGAATATATTAGAACACTTAAATTCATTTCACATTTTTAATAGAAAATGAAAAGGTACCTTTTTTGAGAAATGATAGGGATATTAATTCAAAAATATTTTTTAAAAAGATAATTAATGGTGAAAATTAATTTAAAAAATAAGATGAAAACATGTTTCAAAACATTTTTAGAAAACATGGATTTGGATGAAAAAGGATTTTTGACCAAAGAGAGAAATAAAGTAAGATTTTCTTAAAAATATTTTATCGATCATTTTAAGTACCAATGGGAGTAAATTGGTACTATTACTAGAAAAATACAAAATAACCAGAGGATAAGAAAAATAAATGGGGTTATTATAAAATTATCAAATAAGTTTCTTCAATATAAATTCAAGTATAAGAAATCTCGATTAAAATGAGATTGAAACATAAACCCTTACTGCTTTGGTAACTTTTTAATCAAAACTTACCATGAGTGAAATTGATGAATTGTAATATAAAATATCATTAGGATGGAATTATTCAGGCTATCATTTGTAAAGGGGAAATATACACACCATTTAAAATAAATTATGTGTATAAAAGAACATGTGTCTCAAAGAAGGAAGTTTGTAACAAAACTGTACAAGGTTTGTATCATGTATGTGAGGGTGAATCAATGAGGTGATTATTTTGGAAAATTGTACATGCATAAAATTCCAGATTAAATTAAAAAAAATTAATAAAAATTAATTTTAAACATAATCTTGGAAAAATATAATAAACTAGTAGATGTATAACACAATGAATGAAAATAGAGTTAAGAAACCCCTTACCTCACACTTATATTTAATTGAACACTCTTTAGACTCATGTATATTGATTTTAAACATGTTATTAACTTATAATAGAACCATGTAAATATTTTTAATATCATATATGACCCTTTTATAAAATCTTATTAACAATTCATTAATAATCTGTCATTATAACAATTGTTTTGGGTGTTAAATTCCTTATTGTCTCCTGCATGTTTCATCTTGAAAGTTCCAGATCTAGAACATATGTTATAGTTACATCATCTCATGAATTATATTACTGTTATAAATATAATTTTTTTCATTAGACATATATTTATGATCATTAATTAATTTTGAATATGGATAATGGATTACATCGCTTCACAAAGATGGTTGTCCGTACGTATGCATGAGTGATGCTATCATTTTCTTTAAAGGGTGAAATGGTAATGAAGTGGATTATGTATTATTTTTTCCAAATAAATATCATGTCAACTATATCATATAGAAAAACCAACCTAGATACCCTCTCAAACTAGTACCCAACCCAATATATCACATACCTAAATGTCGTTCCCGATCCCCAGGGTTGGAAATTATAACCCAAGAAGAAAAACATAATGATAAAAAACAATTTCACCAAAACTGAAGAAAATAAATTGGATATATATATATATATTTACCTAATAGAGGGAAATATTGGAATATATAAATATATTCCATAACATATAATGAACAAAAAATGCAATACAACCAAAAATGGTAAAAAACAATCTCCAAGTGACAAGTCAAACTACAAAGGACTAAAAAAATCAAAAAACTATTCCAAAAGATCCATATAATAATGTAGGAAACCTCCCACCATCTCAAAACTAGATACCCAAAACCTATCTGATAGAAAACCTTTGTTCCATACTGTAGTGCCTTGAATTTCCTTGAATTTAAATACATTACCAAGTCTATGTACCACCAAAGGGGTACATATGGTTTGAGATAACAAGCTCTGTAAGGTCCTGCCCATGTGTTCCATATAAAGTAACTAAAAAATAGTCCTAGAATACTCATCTTTAAAGGAAACAAGTCATGAAAAATATTTAATTTTTTTATATAAAAATAGGGGAAAATAATTTAAATTTCCCCTTTTCCACATTTCCACATAAAATTTCGAAATTAGTTTCAAATAATTTCATAACCATATATCATAATAGATATATCATGTCATAACAAATCATTTATCATATATCATATCAAAATAATTGAATTTAAAAAAATATTACAATCCAAAAGATTAAGCACATCTAACATCACTCCTAGGATCACACTGGGTCATGATAGCTAGGAAACTCATACCAAAAATAGAAAATTACATACACATAAAGACACTAGACATATGAACCAAGTCTATAGAGTAGAGGAAAACCCTAGAAAGTGAATCCCCATTATGTCTAACAATCCCCTAAAATAATGAGCCTACATAGAAGAGGATAGAATCATGATAAAACCCACCGAAAGTGGACGAGGCCTGTTATTAAACCTTCTATTTAAGTATCTGAGTATTATCATCTGTCTTATTTTAGAATCCAGTTCATCAAACCATTATCTTCATACCATTCTTTGAAAACCATTTCACCAAAACCATTTCATGTTCCATAGAAAAACCTTTTCGTTTACCAAAACTAGAGGAAAACCATCATTTATTAAAATATAGTTCCACCCATAAGAAATAATCATTTATATCATGAAACGTCATTTAACAAAACAATTTATCCAAAGTAGGATAAATGTAGTTCACCAAATTGGGTAGATATGGAACCACCCTCCTCATACTCAGGGTTGCATACATCCACCAATAGATCCACAATAAAGGAAAACTAAATTATGACAATATAGTTCCTAGAACCAATCACAGAATATCAAAATTGATTAAATTTATTTATAATGGTTGGTTAAGAGGTTTTATTTCACATATATCTAAGAACCCACTCCCTCTACACCACGACCAATAAAGTAATGACCCCAGAAAAAATATCACACAATAGATTTAGAAGAGAAAAAAATGGAAACATCACAATAGATCCATAAAACCAATAGTAAAACACAATGAGACTACCATGATCAAAGAAAATGAATAAGAAGAAATGATTACTCTTCTAGAGAGATTCAACCCAACCACAATAGTGATCAATCACCAAATGAATCTTTATAGATCAACCAGAGTCTCCTAAAATCACTAAATAAGATCCATAGGTCATTAGGGGAGACAGATGTGGAAGAATGAATCAATAAATCAATCAAGAATCACCATAAAATACGTATTTGTGAAACTTTCATGTCATTGTATCCATTTACACATCATGTAATCCATGAGGATCCCATACGCCGAAAAAAACATTGAGTTTTTCATAAAATGGATCTCATAACATTATAGGGTGTGTAACTCTGACATAGAATGTGTTATTTCACAATGTATACACAGATAATGATATGATACTAGAAACCATTACAAATCATGTACTCTCATTACAAGGCATCTAAATTTCCTATAGGCAGTGAAAACTGTTGATTATTACACAAAAACCCAAAAATTCCTCGGGCATCCTCTAAACTCAAGGAGAAGCCCACAAATACATTAACACATGTATACCTAGAATCCATTAATTAAAAAAACACACATCTCTGAGAATTAGGAAATTTTCCGCATTAAATTTTATCCATATTGAGATTTTAAATATGCTCCCAACTATAAAGTAATATATGTTACAAGAAGGAAAATACCTGAAAGTGAGTAATGGGATGTTACAAACTCCTCACCATAAGTCTTTAAATCCCTAGGAAATAATTTAGAAGAATTAATTCCAATAAATAAGTAAGAAAAGTACCCCAAATCATTGACTCATTCTCCCAACACTCATGAGAATATCATACATGATTCTATAACACTCTGACCAATAGAATATACTTCCCACATAAGACGTTCACTTGAGAGTCAATGATTTCGACTGGATTCTAAATAATAAATTTGTCTAGATATAACTCAATATATTCCCAACTAAATACATGAGATGGGTTTGGATGTTAGTCCCTGAGCTGCGATATGTGGAAAATTTAATGAATTATTATCAACTGCACTGAAAATGAAAATCGATAAGAAACCTTTCCAAGCCACTCAGTGACCTCAAACAGTCTAACATATCTTAGTGGAAACATTCACTATTTTCAAAATGATAGTGGTTGAACCAAGGAGAAACATTCAAGAAAACCTCTTCACCCATATAAAACTCCAAATGATGACATAATTGATTCACAAATGATTTCATCCAAATTTGCATTGTAACTAGATGCTGATGTATATCCTAAATCCTTATAGACTTATTGTGAACCAAACATGGTCCCACCAAAGAAGCTTCACCCACCTCTGACCAAAAAAGAAGTTATCTTCATGAATGACCATAAAAATCCTCAAAAGGAGGAATTATGATCAATGACTGATAATTTTTTATAAGTAAACTCAACCCTTCCTAGATGGATATCCCAATATCCAATGAAATTCAAGACACATGCATAGAGAATATCCTCAAGGATTTGAATGGTATGCTCTGTCTAACTGTCTGTCTATGAATGATAAGCCATGATCAATCTATCTTGAGTACCCATCTCATCTTAGAGACTTCTCCATACCTTCATAATAAACATAGGATCCCTATTTGAATAAATGGTATATGGAACCCCATATGACCCCACATTTTATTGGAATTTACATATTTCAAAGATCTATAACTTTCTTAGTGTCCCTGATCATAATGTAATGAGATGTATTTGTCAAATGATCAATCACCACCCATGTAGTATTCCTCCCATGGGGAGTCTATAGAAATCCAATATAGAAATCCAAATATATCTCATCCCATTTCCAAATCGGCACCATACAGGCTATATATAACCATAAGATTTCAAATGATCTTCCTTTATCTATTGGAATGTGTTACAATGAGACACATAATCAGTAATTCCATCCTTCATATGTGAACACCAGGATCACCATATCATGTCATAATACATCTTCATAGTGACTAGATTAACAAACATCATAATAAATATGAAAATAAAACTAAATATATCTCCTCATAGATATTGTGATGATGAAATAATCCCCAAAACTAAGAACACCATCCAGAGAGAGAGTCTAACTAGAAACTATATCCCCACCATATTTGGCTTTTATAATTCCTTTTAACTCAACATCATAATACTAAATTTACACAATAGACTCAGGGAGATATAATGATAAATGAAAACACATTAAAACCATGCCGAAAACATCCTCTTGAGTATCTAGATGAAACTGAGGAAAAATCCCCATAAAGATTGAATATTCTTAAAAATAAAAAATAGCTTCTCATAAAGCTTTCATACTAAGAGAATATTTGAAATCATTCACCATAACCAAGGTGTTGGAGATTTTGAAGTTAAACATATAAAGGTATTCCACCCACCACCTCTATCTAAGATTCAAGTCCTTTTGAGAAAAGATATAGTTGAAAATCTAATTTTTATAGAAGACTATGAACTTCTCTACAAAAGGATAATGAAAAAAAATATTATATGAATGCATAATTACATCAATATATATGTAATTAAGGGTGATTAATTTCATGGAATTAAAGAATACGTGAACCATAATCCACCACAAGATTATCCATCACAAGCAGACAACCTAAGCCTGTACCAAAAGAATCAGAGGAAACCACATAACCCTTACTAGGACAAGGTGGATAAGAGTAGAAGATGATTTCAGAAGTTTTTTCAATTCCAAGAAAGAAGACTAAAACTTTTTCATCCCATGCAATTTTCACCCCTTTTTCTGGTAAGAGAGTCAATGGTGATTCCAGCTTAGAGAAATTCTTAATGAACTCTTGATAGTATCCCGCACGACCATGGAATATATGAATATCAAGGATATTTAGTGGTTCAACCCATGAAGAAACATACATTAACTTATCTTGGTAAACTAATAATCCATGCTCAAAAATCACATTTCCCAAGAACTTCACTTCTTCAATCCAGAATCAATAATTCAAAATTTTCCCATACAAATGGTGACATATTAGGATTACCAAAACCAAAGTAATATGGTGTTTGGTATCACACCCAGACCTCACATAAACCAAAATATCATCAATGAATACTACAAAAAATGTTTCCAGATACTAATGGAATATCCACTTTAGTAATTCCATAAAAATGGTAGAAGTGTTAGTCTAACTAAATGGATTTAATAAATATCCAAAAAAGACATATCTTCTCTGGAAATCTATTTTTGTATATCATGCTCTCAAACTCTAAGATGACGATAACTCGATTGAAGATCAATCTTCAAAAACAACATTTTCCCTTTTAACTAATTAAATGATTCTGCAACACAAGGAAAGGGATAATTATTCTTGACCATTACCAGGTTCAAATTACAATAATCCCAAAAAATTAGTGTGCACCATCTCCCTTCTTGGATAAGAGAATTGGGGCTACCCAAGGTGAAAAACGTGGGAGAAAAAACCCTTCACCACCAGATCATCCAACTGAATTTTGAGATCTTTCAAATCCAATGGTGTTATATGATAATATTGTATCAACATTTCCTACATACCTAGAACAAGGTCAATTGTAAATTCTACCTCCATATCTAAAGAAATCAGGTATAAATCATCTGATAAAAATTCCGCAAACTTCATGAAAACAATATGAAGGTCAATAATAGAAGATACATCCTTGGGAATAACTACTACAACATGAAACAAACACCTGATATCTAGGCAGGAATGTCTTGCATGACAAAACCTTGTACTCAACTCTACCCGAAGCACCCTTGATCTCCCATCATAATCATGGAATAAGAAATGTTGATGATAAAAATAAACCACATCATGATGAGAAACAATTAAATTCCTCATAATGATGACATCAAAAAGATATAGATCAAGAATAAGAAAATCCTAGACTAAGTATGCATTCACAATCGACAGCACATAAGAAGAAAACTAAAAACCCTTCTATTTCCTCTTCCCATGAGGTGTCTCTAACTCCATAAAAAAGTACACGATTTATGTTTTAAGGTTAATTATATCAACCAATAAACCAGATATAAATGTGTGGGAAACACCAATATCATGAAAAAAACCTCTATAGAAGATAGAATAAATATGGGACATTTCACTATCACTAGACCTGCGTCTCCCTCCACTAGAAACTCATCCACTATGTGAAAGGGCTTCACTCTCAAGTCCTATGCACGAATCCCTATAGTATAAGAAGCATATGAATGCACTATGGTTTCCTTCATATCTAATGATCCCCAACCATATTTAGGTTTATACATAGCCAGAAAGAAACATTGTATATGAGCATAAAGTCCAAAACTGTTACATACCTTCATAGGTGAAGGAAAAGAATTCCATGTGTATCCAAACCTACCACACTAATTGAAAGGAACAGGCACATCATTTGCTATAACTAGAGTGTATGAAGAGTCCTAATGTCGAGAATCACCTCCACCAATTTTGTAATGACCATACTACTTCATATTTTTCCCTCGTATATAACTTAAGCTTCCACTAGGTGGAAGAGAATGTGAATAATATCCAACCATTCCTACCATATTCACCGATTCAATTATAGCCATGTCCACTATATCCACATAGGTTGAAATATTTATCATAAATACCTGTGATATGATATATATTCACAATACTTGTAGGTAATTTATAGTTTTTACCTTGTTATTCCTCACAAGATCTGGACAATAATTAACCAATTTAGAAAATCGATTGGTGTACACCAATACCAAAAGCAATCCCTACTAAAAATAGAGGGACTCTAGATAATTTTCAATCATTAGTGACTTTAGACAAAAATAAAAGAAGATTCAAGTCTTAGAACCCTTTCAATCCAAGCCCACATGCCTATCTACCTATACCATGGACTCCCATCAATGCTTTTTGATCAAGTCTGAAATCTGTATAATTTACCGCAATACTCTCAGGTGTGTCCAGGAAGTCTAAGATATGATCAATATTGTAAATAGAACCATAGTACTCTAAATTCTTATTAATACATTTAATGGATGGCGTCTTATTGAATATGTTGTCACTTGATCGGTCTCTTTCTCATTCAACTCCTGGATGTACATGAACAACTGTGTTATGAACTTGATGTACATTATGACTGACATCTAGAAAAACTCGCATGATATACTCAATAATGTTATGATCAATAGGACTATTACCTTGAGGAGTTTTAGAAACACCCTCTTAAGTAACTCACATAACACGTTTTAGAGTCTTACTGCTATACATAGAAATAAAATAGATGATCAAACAAATGAAAAATATTAGTTCAAAGTAGAAAAAACATACGAAAAATATGAGATTAACATCAAAAAATAAAAATAGGAGACCCAAATCCCAATTTACCATTGAAAATTGAGTATCATCACAACCAGAGATATCTTAGAACTCACCACAATATACCACTCATGTCCCGAAAAACCTATCTCTAGTCTAGAAAATGTCCCAATACAAGGACTCTTGAGGACATACCACCTTTGATACCAATTTTTAATGAACTCAACCTAGATAAACTCTCAAAATGGTACATAATATGTCTTTACACATACTTAAAGGGTGTTCTCGATCCCCATGGGATGGAAACTAGCACTCAGGAATCAAACAACAATTATATGGAATGATTTCACCCATATTGAAGTAACAACATGGGATATATATATATAATAGAGAGAAAACGTGGAGTATATAAATGTATTCCATAATATATAAGGAGTTGAAGAATAAATATAATTGAAAATGGTAGAAAACAATCTTCTAGTGACAATTACAACAACAAAGGACTAAAAAAACACATCTACTCTAGCATTTCTATGTGATAACTTGGGAACCCTACAAACCATGTCATGAATAGCTACCCAAATCCAATATGACTAAAAACCTAACCACCTCACTGCACACACATTTTATATGTATTTTTATTAATGAAACCAAGCCCCACCATGAAAATAAAAGGGTAATAAAGACATAAGTGGATATGGGGGCCTAAAATATTATAGATTAAGAGTGTCACCAATAATAATGTTCACTACTTATTGAGGAAGTGACTCCAAAATAGTGAATAATGTAAAAAGATCATATAGTGGAGCCTTGGAATATTGATTTTAAACCCTTATATTCCACTATTTTTTACTTGTGAGTAGTCTCAATGACATTGTTGATCAAATTCCTATTCTTCTAAATTTGGTACGTGATAGTTCAGGTAGTGTGTTCATGACCATGACCACTTTTTTAATATTTTGTGAGTCCATTTATATCATATATAGTTTATTATTTCTATTACTTCCTAAATCAAGGCTGAATAAAATTTAATTTTCTTCTACATGTAGAGAGTTTCCATTACCAAATAAGTTTCTTAAGGTGATAATAACTAAGCCTCTATTTTCCTAGACTAAAATTACACCTTGGATGAAACCCAACAAGATTGAACCATTGGTATTGAGTTTTATACCCATACTGCATGGGTTCCAACTAACTCATCATTCAACATGGGGGTTAAGAGAAGAAGTTATGCCCAACCTTGTTTCTAGGATAGATCAACAAGATTGAGAATATTACTAGTTCTTGATCAAATAAACCATATTGATCATCATATTACTTGTTCTAACACTTATAGTCATACTAGAACTAGAAATCCCCTCAAACTAGGCTCAATTTATTATCAACAATATTCATCATCTTACTATCATTAGGATTTTGGCTATTTCTTTAGTCCCCATTTTGTTAGTCCCCACACCACGAAACCAAATCATGATGAATTTCTTCTCCATTATATCAGGAAGAGACCCACCTATAAAGATTCCAAAAGAAATATATACACTCATGGAGCATTTCAACACAAAGAACAGGTGTCCAATGGATTTTTTTAGGATCTTTACAATTGATGAACCACGATCGTAGGTGTATACCAGTTCACTTGATATTATCATGTTTTGGAAAATAATTAATCATAATGAATGAAAAGAGAAAATTAAATTTGGTTGGTATTTACTTTCACCACAACTCTTCACTCCACCAGTTCTATTTGACCGGCATGTGTAACACCCTGCGATAATCCCTCACCGAGGAAACTCCTATAATTGAACATGTAAAAACACAAGTTTTTGAATTTATGGTAAATTTAATAAGATAAAAAATATTCCATTGTTTAAAATACAAAATGGCCTATATATATTTCAGGTGACTTTATGTTTGATTGAAAGTCAGGAACTTGTTGGGAAATCCCATAAAACCAATTTTGACACTAGATCAGTTATGATATAAGAAACTAATGTCACTTATTGAAACTATCCATATCACATTTATTTTGTGCAAGGATATGTGGGTTGGAACCATGAACCATGTGTTATATTATATTACCTTTGGAGTCCAAAAATTATCCCTATATTTCATTACAATGAATCAACCCCATATGGACCATCCTTCCCACACTACCCATGCCATTTTTTCAAGGAAGATATGAATTATCCCAGAAATGCTCCAAACATCAACATATTTCTCCCATATAGTATTTTCCAATCTTTCCATTGATGCCCAGTGATGTTTTCCCTCTATTGGGCATACTATATAAACATCATAATGCTTTTTTCCCACTATAAAATGAACGATATAAGAACTTTATTAGAGGACAAAACATGAATTTAGATGTAGGATAAGACACAATCAATAAAATAAATTATAACAACAAGTGATTAAAAATGGATCTTATAGTCTGTGATCTTACTGGTTACCTTTTCCACCATAATACCTATTTGATTCTCACGAAACCTACTAGAGGATATTTTTGTTCCATGTTAATCAATAGGAAATCCCCTTACTATAACTCAAGATTGAATCAATGAATCTTTCTCTTTTATCTGAGAAACATTCCAAGATGAAAAATTCTTACTTTATCATGACTCACCACCTTTCCACTCCATTTAAAATATTCTCAAAATACCTCATTATAACATAGATAGATCAATTTCTTCCATTAAAAAAACTATATAATCAGTGAAAATAAGATTGGAAATGTATTGAATATGAGGTCTAAACCAAAATGGGATAACACTGCCATTTTCAATTCTCTTGTGGATTAATCTTCTAAGAGTTTCCTACATCATAATGAAAATGGTTTGAGACCCTGGTTCATTGTTCATTAAGCCCTGAACTGATTTATAGAAACCAAATGTTTTCTTCATAAGCAAAATGGACATCCTTAGTGAACTATAACACCTAAATAAAATATTTGTGATCCAATTGGAGAAGAATATACATTCCAGAACATTAAAAATTAAATAACACTTAATCTAATAATATTATTTATCCATATCTTTATTGATGGTGATATTCAAGCTGAGTGTTTTTTATTAAGTCATTGATCTTTTCTTGAGCCAAATAAATTTCACCCTTGATCGTTCTACACTTCAAAAATCTATGTTGTTCATCAAAGATCCATCTATGTAGGTGTTTGTAGAGGTTTCTATTGATTAGGAGGGTTGATACTTTATAAAGAAGGTTACACTATATTTTTAGTCTCTAATGTATCAATGAAGGTGAGTCTTTGATTTTGGGGGTTAAACCCGTAAAAGTGGAATAATCCATATGAGGGAGAATTAAACCCTTGAATAAGTCCTAAACCACATAAAAAATATTATATTAATCTAAAAACCAAAAACAAATGTAAAAGGAACCAAGGAATCCATCAAGACTATGATCACTAGAAGAATTGAGAGAAATCCCTACTTTGTGAATCTTTTTTTCATCAAAAATTGATTACATTTCAGAATTATCTCATTCCATCACCACCATGGGTATCACATCAAATAGAGGTGCCTAGAACCTTGGATAAATTTCATTCATATGGGGGTTCATACCTGAAAGAATAATTTTGAACTAGGATTCAACCATACCTCCCACCATATCCCAATTATTGGAGAAAGAACCATCCTATAAGAGGATATTCTGCCTGAAGACCCAATATTTTTCCATGAAAAAAGATTGAAAATTCACAGTGATTTTATCTCCTTATTTAATACCCTTAATGATATATTGATCACGGGACAAGCACTCATGTTCTGGGATCTTCTCTTCCAAAGAATTATTCTTATGAAATAAAACATGAAAGAGATCCTCATCCCATACTTCTTTGTGAATCACCTCCATATACCCCACTTCCATATTCCAAATATCCAGATCTTGAAAGTATGGGGGCTAGTGTTTTATCCAGTATTTAATACAACCTTTAATGTGTCTCAGACTATTGTGAATCCCAATCCACAGATCACCATGTAATGGCTTCGACCACAATTAATCCTCAACATAATGATATCCTAGGATGAAGGTCTATCCTGGTATGGAAGAAATGACCTCCTATGACTAGTTTTGGGGGAAAATCAACACAGATCAGAGAATGATCAGAAAGGGATCAGATGAGGTGGGTTACCTTGGAATCTAGGAATGAGGATATGTAGTGAAAGTTAACTAAGAACCTATTGATAATAAAATAGGTTTATTCTCTCCCATTCTAGTTATTTAATAATGTATATCAGTCTCTTGAATAGCCCAAGTTTGGTATACCCTTTAAAGAAATGAATGAGGAGAAATCTTAGCTCACCATCCTTGGGAAATTCCCCCTATGTTATTACGAGAAGGTTTTAGAATAGGGTTAAAATACCCTCCCCCCCACACAATCCACAATTAGCCTTCTAGATCGATTGATAAAAGATAATTTCAAAGGGTCTGCCTTTTAAGTAAATCACACATGTCATAAAAAATTAATTAGAAATTTATGAACTCCCATGTTAATTTCTATTCTGGGAAACTTTTCTAACACCACCACAAGAACAACTAAGTTATTTGATTTAAAAAAATTCATATTTTATAATTCTGATGATTGGAATTCATGAATTTTCACATACTGAGTCTGTGTAAAAAGACTTATATCTTTGAGGATTGTTGTTTAGGATGAAGAACTTAAACAATTGACAAATTTTTGTACTATAGTTCATGGGATAAGATGTCAATTTTCACCCAAGCACCCAAAATATGGGTATTTAAAATCATAAAATAAGTCCTTGATAATGGTTAATGGATGGTTTTTACACTACCGCTAAGGATTAACTGAAGTTATCACTCAAGGAGAATAGACAACTCGATTGGGACCTAGCGCACATCCCAATAGGAGGGTAAGGAGGATAGAAAGAAGGAGAGAGAACCATATATGATTTTTTTGAGATATAAAGGTGGTTGGACAACATATAAAAACATTGGATAGGGGGAGTATTAATGAACCTGAAGACCTAGGTCCATCCACCCGGATATGGGAAAATGAAGAAACAAACACTGCTTTACACTTATTATAAAGAGACTGAGAGGAGGGGGAGGATGGAGCATCCAAATAATGTCTCAAGGTGATATAAATCACCATACCCTTACATGATAAGCTTTTTGGGTGTAGGGGGAAAGGAGGGAAGATTATAGGATGGGGACTATAAGTATCGACATAACTGGGTTGTTCAAGGGAAAGAGACCAATAAAGGATGGATATGGGTCACTGAGGATTAGTGAAGAGGAAGAGATAACTAAAGGGAAAAGTTGGATACCCTTGGGAACAATCATATGTCCATGAGTAGAGGGGATATCCGTAGAAGAAACATTATACCTCCAAGACTGAGAGTCAAAAACATACATCCTACACACTAAGGATGAATATTCTTACAACTAGAATTTTGAGAAAAAATCTGCATGGGACATTGGGATGATTTTCAACAACCAAGAGAAATTGGATCTTGCTCTGAGAAAAATTAGATATAGAAGAGTAAAAAAAGGTTCACTTTTACACAAATATGATCCACAGACACTATGACCATAATATAGGTTCTCTCATTTTCACACAGGAAGGATGCCACCACATGTTTCATATTTCTAAGGATCACAATAGGTCACGATATCTAGGAAATTCATACCAAACATAGACAACTGTATACACATTAAGCTAGTAGATATATTCATCGAGCATAGAGATCAGAGTAACACATTATTAAGTGAACCCCCAATAGTTCTAACAAGTCACTAGAATAATAGGCCTTAGGAGTTGGGAAATCCATATGAGAAAAAACCCTAACAGTGGAGGAGACTTATTACAACACGTTTTATCTAAGTACGCACAGTTTCCCATGTGCTCTATTTTCTAAACAATTTCATCAAAAACAATTTATAAAAACTTTATTTGAAAACCATTTCAATGAAACCATTTGATGATGCTATGAAAAACCTTTTCATAGAACAAAAAAGGGGTAAACCATCTTTCATAAAAACCCAGTTCCACACACACAAAAAAATCAGTCAAATCATGCCATTTCATTTAATAAAACAATCATATTAAAACCAGAAGAAGTGAATTTCTCAAACTCATGCTTAATATGGAACAAAATACCTAAAAAATAGGGCATAATTTCCCATAAATGGATACACACACGAGGAAAATAAAAAAATTAAATCAGAGGTCCTAGAACCAATAATCACATCTCAAAATTGATTCCATTTATCAAAAATGATATGTGAAGAGGATAGATTACACATTCCTCAAAGAAAGAACACCTTCCACACCACATCCTAAAAGGAAATGGACTTTATAATAAGATCATAGAATGGATATAGAATATAAATAAAGGAAACATCACAATGGGTCAAAAAACCAATAGGGCAATGCAACAATGCTACCATAATTGAAGTCAATGAAGAAGCATAAAGGATAACCCAAAGAGATAAAAACCATCCAAAATTGTGATTAATGTAATGTACCAGAAAATCCATGTAACTTTTTCCCCATGATCTTAGATGACACGCGATTCCAAGGCCCGGTGAGCCTGAAATAAATGTTTGAACTTTTTTTAATGTTATTTAAAATAACAGGCATGCGTGGTTTTGGAAGATTATAAATACATATCTAGACTAAAAATCAAAGGGAAACATTGTATACAGAATGAAGACATTACCTAAAAAATTACATAATCTCGATAGGTGCGGGTTGAGAGTAAAATTTATATTTTTAGCATTTTTAAGAAAAAAATAAACTTATGAATGATTATTTTATTCTAATTGGTTTTTCTATGACGCAACGACTAGATGACTATTTTATTTAATATTTGAAATAGCATAGTAGAAAGGAAACTAAACTATAAAAAAATACTATTTCATTTTATAAATGAAATAATTTAACAATGTGTCTAATCAGCATAACAAAAATTCTAAAATTCATTTCATCAATTAATAACTTAAAAGGGATACAGGATCGTCAGAATAGTTTTGGCTTTACTATGAACCTCTAGAAGAATTGCTTTGGTGAGTGTAAAACTGTGATGAACATTAAATTTCCAATGGAA
Organism: Viscum album; assembly: GCA_963277665.1. Taxonomy (NCBI): domain Eukaryota; kingdom Viridiplantae; phylum Streptophyta; class Magnoliopsida; order Santalales; family Viscaceae; genus Viscum; species Viscum album. Next base: position 1,742,555,728 of record OY728155.1, read on the forward strand.
ATGAGCTCTTCCCCCCCCCTCTTCCAGAGATCTCAACCACGAAAATAGATAGAGGATGCTTGCAGATTAATCTCAATCATCCCACGAACAGGTTGACCTGTGGATTTCTCTTGTGTTTTGTGGGATTAGATTTGGTTTGCAAGAATTTAAGGGAGTTGGATTCACGTATTGTTTTATATTATAAATCAAACCTCCTAACAAGGAAGAACCATGACAACACAAACAAAGTACATGGTCTATCTTTCGTGTTTTATTTGTGCATTTTCTTTTCTACCTTCTCTCTATTCTTTGTGGTGACAATATTCTGATATCCAGGAAGGACCACAGTGGTGGAATAGTCTTTTCAATGAGGTTGTGGGAGATGTAAGTGCTAGGAGACTTCAATCTCAGTAGCCAGTGGTGACGATGAAGGATCGCACTGGCAGAAAGTGTTTTCGGCTCGAAGGATGGTGATGGTTGAACCTGTTAAAGTTTCCATAGAAGTTGGATCGGGGCCACCTGCAGGCAGCATAGTCAGAAGTGATTGGGAGCTGCGTCCCACTACGGAGGACCACAATCTCGCTGTACTACATTAGGGACCCCATGGAAAATCTATGAGGCATTTACATAGTAGTCTGTAGGGTATAAATGGACGAGGCGAATGCCATGTCTTGTTCTGGATAGAGCCGACCTGCCATCGCAGAACAGGGAAAGGGAACCAGACCACTGGGCTTCCCTAATGAAATAAAACCATCCCACTAGTGTTGGTAGGGATTGAGGATGGCCATGTTATTGGGAGGCCTAGTGGGATAGAACCACAACTCAAAGGGCCTATTCGATCATGCCCAATGGGGCTGGCCCATGGGCCTAGTCATGTCGGGTTAGGATGGTCTGATTGGGTCGGATAGGGCCCAGACCCAACCGACCCCTTTCACTAAAATGCCCATAACATTCAAACCGTTCATCTGATTGATGATCCATTTGAAGCGTTGAGACCCTAACAACAGGGATCCTACGACTGGCTATAATGAGAATACTGAGACGAGAGGGTATAGGAAACCCAGCAGGCCAAGGAGATGAGAAAGTGTAGGTAACCTAGTAAGCTAAGGAGATGATCCAGTTTCGGTGACACAGTAGGCCTGGGAGATGATAAGGTCTCGGTGACCTAGTTGGACTAAGTGATTAATGGGTATAGGTGATCCAGAAATACAGACACACTCATTAGTGATGAAGTGCTTCAGTGGTACAAGGTGTTTTTTATTATGACTGTTAGTCTTGATTTCCTTTCTTTAGTTTAATACCAGTGTGATCTGACTGTAGTAACTATATATATCTCTCTCTCGACTATACTTGTTAGAATCTACACCACATGAACTTATTTGGTAGTCTACTTTGTGAATAATTTCATTTGTGGGGTTACCTTTGTGTTTTGGGGTCATTACTGAGTATTGTGTTACTCACCACTACATAGGTTGTGCCTGCATGTGTAATGACTTGTGCATATGATAGACTCTTTGATAGAGACCATTGTGGTCTAGGACTAGGTGGTTCTAGTGAGTTCTGACAGATGAGGCATACATCTACGAATTAAGGTGGGATCGCTTTACCTGCCCATTCAGTTGGGTTTACCACAAAGGGACTTCAGGATCTTGTAGTTGTCTTTTTGTTGGGCTTGTATTATGACCCCTTTGCTTCCAGTTTTGTACTGTCACTCTCAGTGGTTATCTTAGTGGCATGCTTCTTTACTTTCCAACATTGTGGGATGGTATGTGTGTGTGCGCGTGTGTATAGGTACTTAGGAAAATTCCTCCCACTTACGGGATAATAGCTTTAGTACTAGTCACTGGCCCCTAGAAATCAGAAGGAGGGCTTGTGTAGCCACAGAACAGGCCTTGGGGAATGGGTCATGATAATTCATCACTAAATGAATCAATTCAAATTGAATTGAGGATCCCAAAATTTAAATATGAGAGCCATAGGTCGAGAGGTGAGAGATTTGTGGAAGAATAAATAATTGTATCATTCGATCAACAACATAAAATTCATGTTTGTGACACTTACACAATATGTAATATGTTTACACATTGTGTAATCCACAGTGATCATATACACCAAAAAAATGGTCGCAATTTTATTAAACACATAACATTTACCATTAAATGGTTTATAAATCTTACACGACATGTATTATTTCTTGTTTTGTACTTAGCTCACACAATGATCCCGAAGTCCATTAAATATCATGTACTCCTATTACACAATATGTAAATTTCTCGCAGACATTGAAAATAGTAGATTCTTACATCAAAACACAAAACACATCAATTTTCATCTAAATTCACGGAGAACCACAAATAGCAATTAACAAACTTTTATTAGTACTCAATTAATTAAAACAATCATAAATCCCCAATCATTAGGTCATTTTTCTCGGTGAATTTTCTTCATCCGCAGGAGTCCAAAGACCAAACCAATTAAGGAAGAAATAAAGTAAAAATAAGGAAATTTTATGAAACTAGGTAATAGTATTTTACATATCACATATATTCATTGAATTAATCCTTTTAATAGTTTTCATGTAAAGAATTAGTGAAAATATAATTGCATCTCTTTATGAGGTGGTAGTCTGTTCTACACACGATCTGCATTATCATTTATTCAATGGATGGAAAGGTAAGAAAGTATATTATGTTTATAATTTACTGAAATTTTAATTTTTAATGAATATCATATGTCAAAATCAAATTAATCACTATTACCTTCCATGTAAATCATAAATGAAAAAACGTTACATCACTTCGTGAGCCAGTAGTCCACCATACACACGAGCGACATTATCATATTCCCTATGGAATGGGAAGTAAAAAGTTATATGAGATTTTATAATTAAAGAGTAATGATTATATAATAATTATTATATATAAATATTAAATACATAATAATATCTAGATATGATAAGTGATGATAGAAAATGAATTATGTCGGTTCACGAGGTGGTACCTCCCCGTACACACTATCAATAGGTTTGTTTCACATTTTAGGGAGGAGGAGATATTTATAGATAATGAAATTATCATAAAAAATATATGTATATGGAATATACTGATTTAATTTTATCATAATGATTTAACAAAATTTAAATGATGTGAAATAAGAAATAAAATAGAACACTTGTTTAATGATATTACCTCTAATTCGGACAAGTTATTTTGGTTGGTATCAAAATCCTTCCTATGTTGGATTTATGAGCAAACCAAGGATAATAAGAAGAAGGGAGTTAATTTGGGAAGTTATTTTTGTACGTATTGGCTGAACATTAGGGTTTTGAAAGTTTAGAATGGAGAGGAGAGTTTGTTGCCTTTTTTAAGTGGGGGGGGGGACACACATGGATTTTTTGAAAAGAAAGAATTATAATAATGTTTTTATCATGAAAAAGCACTAAAAAGAACAATTTTAGAAACTTAGAATAAATGAGTTCTAAATATGACCATAAAATGGGAATTAAAAATATTTTGGGTTATTTATAACACATATGTTTTCAGTTAAACCCCCGAAAAACCCGTTTTTTACCTTAAATATGATAAATAATTTTTACTATTTTCAATTTTTTTTTATGGTAAAAAATTATGTTAAGATTATTAGATAATATATATTAAAATTATTCCCAATATGGAATATAATATTCCCAATTCAACTCATATCAGGGGGAAAAGTTAAATTTAAGTTAAACCCATATATGTAATGAAAAGTATTCTTTTCAAGAAGTTTATTTTTCATGAAAATGATGATATGATATTAAATCAATGAAAAATAATAGTAATTTATTAACTATAAATTGATATTTATTGATATATAATATATAAATTTAATTTAAGTAATTTCTAATTAGGTTTTATTTAAATTGATTAAAAATAAGACACATTATGCACTTTAGAACAGTTTTTAGAAAAAGAAGACAAATTATTTAATTCAATCATATAAAAAAATAATTTTTATGTAGAATAAATACTAGGCTATCAAAATGTTCAGGTTTTTCATAATGGAATTTGAAATGGAGATGGGTGTTTATATATAGATGCTGATAATTGAAAACTAAAAAGATTACAAAAAATTATTCTAATTTTTATTTGTAGAAACATGAAGTGAAACAAAAATATAGTGATCCATAAAATATGAAATAAAATTAAGCAATTGAAAGGAAAAATAAGTTTATTAAAAATGTGATGAAGTTTGTTGGCTGCATATAAAATTTCTATGTATTTTTGGATATAATCTATTAGTACTTATATTCTAGTACGAACAAATGATTGTGGTGACTAGAATCTAAAATTATGTCCTGTAAGATATGGTATTATAAAAAACCATTAGTGAAATATTTTGGGGGTTTTAGGAGTTCATGCTTAATAAATATAAAAAATATGGTATTGGAAAGTTTGATGATAAAGATAAAGATGAAATTTTCATGGTATATTCATTCTATAAAATAGGTTATAAATGTTTGAAGAAATATATAATTGTTTTCTTGGATCCTATGATATGAGAATAATTGAAAATCCAATTTCTTTATCAAATTTTATTGAAAATTTTAGGTAATAAAAATTGAATACTTACAAAGATAATAATAAAAGTGAAGAAGAATGTGACCGAGACATGTAAAAAGTGAGCCAGATGAATCATGTGATGAGGAAATTTAGATATGTTTAATTTCTTTAATATTGTATACCTTACATAAATATGTGAATGTAACAACTTACTGTTAATCAGAAATATATAATTTATAACAGATGAAAGTTGAGATTATATAATCCTTCATCAATTATCTCAGAGGTTGAATTATAAATTGTTTCAGTGGTAGATGAACATAAAGAGTGGGTTGATATAATTCATGAAGAGTAAGATGATATTAAGAAAAATTAAACCTAGGAAATTATTCCATGACCATCTAGAAATAATATTATAGGGACAAAGTTGGTGTTTAGAAACAAGATCAATGAACATGGATACATTTTGAGAAATAAATTTTCATTTGTTTGTGAACATTACACAAAGGTGGAAGGTGTTGATTTTGAAGAAATGTTTACACATGTTGTATGATAAGATACTATAATAATGTTCTTGGTATTTTTTGGAAATCATTGTTACAATGTTTATTAGATATTTGTTATATCATATTTTTATAATTGATAAATTGAATAAGAAGTTGAAATTGAGTAATCAAGTGGTTACTTGCTGGATAATGATTGAAACATGGGGTTTAAGTCGAAGAATGTTATATATTGATTGAAATAGGATCCCCATTATTGGTATGCTAAACTTGATAGGTTCTTAAAAAAATGATATTTTCTAAAGTAAAAGTTGGTATCATCTTGTTTTTGAAAAAATTATAAAATTTACTCTTATTTTAATTATTTACATTGATGATTTATTTTTTTCAGGAGATATGGAATTTTTTTTAACAGTTTACAAAATAAGTGTGGAAAAAATTTGCAATATCTGTGCTAGGAGAATTAAATTTCATTATAATAATAATAGTTTAATACAAGGAACTCTATATCTTTTAATCATAATAAAATTATTTTAGAGAGTTTTAAAAAAATATTTGCATTGTGGATTACAGATATTTTATTACTCCAATTTCTGTTTGCATGAAGATCAATAAAGGTGAAGCTGGGAAAGTGTGATTTAGAAATAATTTTAGAAGTTGATAGAAATATTTATATATCTTATGACATAAAGGAAGGAAAATTTTTATGCTATTTCATGATATCAAAGTGATCTTATGTAATATCGCATGTTTGTAGTAAAAATAAATCTACAATATATTAAAAGAATATATTCTTATAAAAAACTGTATAAAATAATCCCTCACATTAACATTCAATGAGATGCTAAGGCTGATTGGGATACATAATAAAATGATATAAATTAAACATTAGGAGGATCGTTTTTATTAGGATAATTTCGTGGAAGATATAATATTTAGAAACAAATCTCAAATAGAATGAGAACGACATAAGAATAATATTTTTATGTTACCCATGCTTGTACACAAATTATTTGGATAAACATTCAGTTAGAATATTTGAGAGTGAATGATATAAAAAAATTTAATATTATTTGTGATAGTAAAATATCCATTTATCTTTCTAAAAATCCCTCAAAACATTCAAGATCAAAACACATTTATATAAAGTATCACTTTATAAAAGAGAATGTTTTTAGCAGAGATGTTACTCTCAGGTATGTTTCAAAAAACTATAAAATTGATAAGGTTTTCCCCAATGCTATTACATGGGAAAGATTCATAGAACTAATGATGGAACTACATATTCATACTCCACTAATGACTTACTTGTTTTCTTAAGGAAGTCCCCCACCATTATTTGGATTATGATGACTAATGGGGAGAGTATATAAAAATTTGTAAGTTGGTGTAAAACTGTTTCTGTCATGTGTTTGAATTTGTGGATGTTGTCTAAATGGTGGGAAAAGATAAGAAACATAGAACATAAAATTAAGAGGGGGGGGGGATTTATCATAACATTCCAAAAAATATCTTTTCACTAAGGGATGAGATTCCTTAAAAAACATTACTCTATCCAGCAGTGTGGTTTCTCAACATTCTCTTTGAGATAGGTAATGGTTTCAGAAAAGTTAATAAAAATTGTTAAAAGAGTTGATTTGATTAAAAAAATATGTGGTGAAAATTCTGGGGTTGTTTAAATTCATTCATAAATGTTTCCAATAAATTCATATGGGGGATATTAAAGATAATTTGAGGTTTTTATATAATAATGTCATGTATTTTATGAAAACATACTTTTGTTGTGAATGTTTTTGTTAAACTTGTGAGGAATAGTTCCTATAGGAGGTTATAATGTTTCCCTAACTTTGGTAAGAACCAATCATAATAAGGACGATGATTCTAAAGTACTCAATTAGTTCCTAACATTGTGAATATCCCATTATCCAAGTTTAACACCTTGATCTGAGCTACCGAGTTTGAAATGAAGGGTCATATAATCTAACACGTGCCTCCCCATATGTAAGAGGTATCCAACTTATAGAAAGGGTCATAGTCTGTCAGTGGAGTGACTATACCCTCAGTATCAAGTCATTATACAAAATGATAAATAATTAAAAAAATAATAAATAACAAGAGTAAATATGTGGAAAATAATAAATGTAATATACATGATTCTTGTAATAAAACATAACCCCAAATTAGAAATACAAAAAATATTAATAAATGTAAATGGGCATTAAATAATTCATGAAATCCTCTGAAGTCCGTCCTAGTCTTCCGGAAACCCCCTAATCATATACACAACCATCCACCAAAAGGACCTTTCCCTATTCCAAATCTCCATTCATGAAATCAATAATTATACTAAAATACTAGAGTAGGGATTGAGTTCAATACTCAGTATGTCATCTCCAATTCATCCATAATATGTATGATCATGTCAACATGTGTTTTCAATATATAAAAATAAGTTCAAAAGCAATGCAATGATCTAAAATCGTGAATCAATTTGATAACCAAACCACCATGAGACCCGACTATACCTATTTAGGCTCTATTCAATAAGTATAATGAGAATATGTCAAAAATAACCTAACTATCCACTGTGTTAGTGAATCTGTTTATTGAAAACATCATGGGATCATGCTTACATGAAACTGAGTTATCCCCAAGACTCAGTTATGAAATTATTCTAACAAATAAATTAGGAATCTAGTGATTCCTCAGTATGGATTACTACTATCATATCAACTAGGACTCAATCAGCCATATTCTTAGTAATTGAATTCATCCCTAACAAGGATCTCAATGGTTTCATTATACCTCCACCATTTTCTCAGTTATATCATCACCCCAATCAAAATTCAAGTACACTCCCCTTATAAGGGCTGATCATGTCATAATAGTCCACCTGTTTTGAGCACCAAGAATAGTGCCTCAAAAAGGTAAAAAAATTTATGAGGTAGAGAATATAAGTATGAAAATAATAATTAGAATAATGTAGAAATACATAACCACATATGATCACAATGATACATGGAAATAATATTCTCTGTTAACACTCATGGAATCACAAGGGGTATCATGGGACACACACACACACATACAATAAAAATCAAGAATGATTAATCAAATTATATAAAAAAGAACCATACCAAAGAAACATGTGTAAATGATATACCAAAATGAAAAATAACTCTCTTCCTAAATTTTTGAATCTCAACATTAAGGAAAAACCTCCCTTTATAGTTGGAAGTTGGGGCGGAAGCCTTTATATCCATGGACACCTTCTATTGGGCCTTGTTATCAAATTTGTGACATGTTAAAAATTATAATTCATCAAGAATCATTAAATAAGTTTATACTATTTTATTTCAAAAAGATATAAAATATAACATTTGTTAATAGTTTATCTCTCTTAGATAATTCCAAATTATCAAAATATTCAAATGAATGAGTTGTAAATTCTTCTTTCGGAATAATAATAAATCAATATGTGATAATTTTATCTCTCTATAATAATACGCATGTGACAATCCATTTATTATTATTCCTTGATATTACAGGATAATTATTTCTCTATCAACAATGATAATTTATAGATTATCATTATTTATAAAAAATCTAATTCAAATTTTTCAGAAGGTTTATTTAATAATTAAACATGAAATTTAGAGAAAATAATAGAATATAATCATATGTAGAACTACCACTCACCCGTGCTATACCTAAGAAAATAAGAGAGTGAAGTGTTCTACCCCACCATGAATTTTGAAGAAGGGAATGTACTATTCATAGAAGGCTCCACCAGACTAGAACATAGAATGATCAAGTTGTTTAGACTAAATATATTTACTAAATAAAGTATAGTAGGGTCCAAACATTTTATTTTAACAAAAAATGCATATAGTTTTTGGTTTATTAAAATAAAAAATTAATTTTAGAAATTAATTTTTTTAATTCATTTATTGAATGATGAGGGTTTTAATATCATCCGTAAATATGAGTTATTGATTAAAATGAGTCCATGGATTTTATTCCTATTATTTTCGAATTTAAAATAGTCAAAACTATGTTTTTGAGGCATTTTGTGGAATAAAAAGATAAAAATCCAAGAAAATAAGGTAAAATATTTACCCTTATGTACAGAGTATCCACTACATAAGTGTAACTTTTATTACCCTAACACATAGGTATGTACCCTTATGTAGTGGCCACTTTACACTTATAAAACCTTAATTACCCACAAAAAATACCCTTCAAAAACCGGATACCATAATCTAATATCTCACTACCCTCACATAGGTACCCTTACGTAATAAGTACCCTTACACAAGTCCTAGTTTCCCCCCACATAGTACCATTATGCAAATAGTTACCCTTATGCGGTGCACTAGTACTCATACACAGTACCCTTACATGAGTAACCTACCCTTATATAGGTAACCCTATTTTAGTATAATTTTACTACATATCATTGGATGACCATTACACAATGATTATATCCATGATGTACCATTAAGCATCGCTTCCTTACCCTTACTCAAGGCTATGTTACCCTTACTCAGTACATGGAACATGAATTTTACCCAAACATAGGGTCTTTAAAACCCCATTTACAATTATATGAAGCCTTTACTTAATGTATAAGGTGAATTTTATTGAAAAATTAAACTTTCACATAAAAATACTTATAAATTATAAACCAAATAGGGTTTTGGAATCCAATAAATATTTGAATATTACAATTATTCCCCTTTAATAACTTCTCATCACTCCAAAATATCCCTAATGGTATTATTAGAACAACTCTTGACACTGAGCTAAAAAATTATACTCCTTCTCCCACATCTCCTCGTATATCCTTCTTGTGTTTACACTGAATATGGACAAGTGGAACCATCATTCCTTATTTAATTTTCTCGCTCTGGTATATAATTTTTGCTAGATTATTTTTTTAAGATGAATCTTGCTCTAACTCAATTTACTCCCAGTTAATTAAATTAAATGGATCAACCATATACCACTAGAGATATTACACATGAAACACATCATGCATACCTATGTAGCTAGAAGGAAGATACAGACAGAATGCCACCATCCTGACCCACTTGGTGATATCAAATTGTCAAACAAAACCTGAAGCTATCTTTCCTTTCATCCTCAGAATCTAGTGAAATACGTGAGGAGTCAATCATAATAAAACTAAATCTCCCATAGAAAACTCCATGTTTCTACTGATGTGGTAAACATATTATCTCTCCCTACTTCGATCATTGATCAACTTCTTCTAAATCTGTTTTACTCTCTTAGATGTCTCTGGAAGTGAACCAGAGCCCACAACCACTACCTCACAAACCTTAGTACAATAAATTAGTGAATAATATGATGTCACAAAAATATCATTATAAGGTGAATTATTAATGAAATAATATTAACTTTTTTTTGTATGAAAACTCAAACAAGGATAAATTATTATCCCATGCTCCACTAAAGTCTAGAAGGCAAGCTCAGGCTATATCCTCCAATATTTTTATAGTCCGATCAAACTATCCATTTGTTTGGAGATGGTACAATGTTATCAATCACAATTGGATCCCTAGGGACTTATTCAAGCCCTACAAAAATCACAATGTAAATCAGGCATCTCTATCTAATAAAATACTCGAGGGAGCTCTATATGACAATGTGATGTCATAGATATAGATCTTTTTAAACACATATACTGAGTGAGTCTCTCTGATTGGTATGAAGTGGGAAGTCTTGATCTTCCAATCAATAATCACCCAAAAAATGTCACAAATCCTTAGGGTCTTGGGTAATCCCAACACAAATTCCATCATGACATTTTCCCACTATCACATGTACATTAGAATTTAAAGGAGTAAAGCACTAATAAACTAGTTCTTGACTATTAACCTTTATCAAGTATGGCTTTTGGGAACAGACCTAGAAATGTTCTGATTATCCATGGCCATCAGAACTATCTTCTGAATTCATAGTACATATTTATTAAACCTGGATAAACTAAACATATATATGTTTTAAATTCCCTCATTATCTCATAATTGATAGAGGTAGAGACTGAAACCTTAAATGTATAGATCTCACATATTCATCGCCCAATGACCACTCTAACATTAGATCACAAATAACTAATTATTCCTTCATCACAAAACACTCTAGGTTAGTATCTCATTCATACTCTTCCTTGTATACCTGAGAATATGTGAGCACCATTAGAGAAAATGTCAATAGTCCTTGATCCTTAGAATTATCCATCTTTCTTTCAACTAAAAAAATCATTATGCACCACTTAACCTCGAAAGGTGTCTCATTGAGTTCCATACTAACATGTATCTTTATACTAAGATCATCTACTACAAAATTATGTTTCCTTGGTGAACACATCATCTCGAAATTAATGGTCTAAAAATAATCAACCCTATAGACTTGCCTCATATTTAGATACCTATGTGTGAAGATGTTACAAAGGATATAATAGTTAGTATAAATGAAAAACCTCTAGCCGAATAGATAATTTCACTAAAAATTCAAATCTTGGACAAGGAATTCCATCTCAGAATCATGAGTGGGGTAGTTTCACTCATGGGGTTGCAACTCCCATGACCCATAATATTTTACCTACTCTCTCTTAATCTATACCACCCCATACCAATTCCTGATGCATCATAATATACTACATATCTAATCCCAGACATGTGAATTATTAGTACTAGAGTTATATTCAACCTGCTCATCCACTCAATAAATGTATATTCATGCCAGTTCGACCATTGGAACTTCACTCTGTTATTTTTTAGGATAGTCATGGATGATGATAGTTGGGAGATGTCCTAGATAAAGATTAGATAATATTCTTCTAGGCTTATAAAGATACTAATATTTAACATATTTCAAGGGAATTTCCATGACATCACTGCCTCCACATTCTCTAGGTCTACAGATTTACCTATCTCGGACATCTCATTCTATGAAAAAATAAATTCTTGAATTCATAAGTTACACTTTGATATCTTGGAGTCAAGATAATGATCTCAAAGAGTGTTGAGGACAATATCAGGATGTCAGGAATGATACTCCAACGTTAGCAAGTAGATGAGGATGTCATCTTTGAACACCACAATGAACGAGTCTAGGAAAGGATGAAGGATGTTGTTAATGAGGGATGTGGAAACTTTTTATGTATTCTATATCTTGATCAACAACATTAGATACTCATAAAAATCTATATGCTCTCTAAAGTTACATATTTGGAATGTCCCCCTCTTCAACATGAAGTTGGTGAGAGCCTAAACGATGGTTGATCCTAGAGAATAATTGGGATCCCTCTAATTGATTGAAAATGAATTTGATCCTGGGTATAAGATATTTATTCTTAACTGCACTTTGTTTAGATTTTTATAATCAATATAGAGTCTAAGACTATCATCTTTCTTAAAAGTGAGTAACAAAGTTGCACCCCATGGTGAAATTCTCAACCGGATGTATCCCTTCTACTTAAAGTTGGCATGATTTACATTAAGCTCCTTTAGCATGGATAGTACAATATGATAAAGGGGGTATGAAAATGGGTTGTGAACCTCTAATGAAGTCCATCTCAATATAAAGACCTCTATCAGGATGAATCCATTTCAAGTCATCTAGAAATACATATTGGTAGAGATCAATTGCTGTAGGAAATGTTCTGGGGGATGCCACTGAACCTAACAAAATATCCAAGCCCACCATTTAAAGTATGATATTACCAATATTAATCAAGTCTAGAACAAATATTCCTTCTCCCAGTTCCCACTTTTCGGTAATCATGAACTTCCCCCTTCATCAATGTGAATGTCAAAAATCTCCCATAATAGTGCATGTGAACTCTAAATCTATTTATCCAATTTATAATGAGAATAAAATTAAAGGATTTCATATCAAATATCATGGATTTCCATAGATTCCCATGACCGATGACAACTAAAGCACACTCTGTGTATCACTATATATGGTCCCCTTTTCATCCAAAAAGTGATCATGGAATACTATACCAGAGGATAACATTACCGGTAGATCAAGTACAACAAATAATTAAATAGAAATTATGGAATGAGAAAACCAGTATAAACAAATGTAGTAGAAAAATATGAAATTATCAAGACCACAACTCAAACAATAGATGGACCCTTACCTAAATTTTCTATATGCTGATCCACAACATACATATGACCTGTATGAGATCCGTGATGTTATCCCTAAATTTGATGAGTCTTCATCATCTTGGTATAATGGTGAGGATCCTGAATAGATCCCAGGGTTGTAGAGTGAGCCTATACTATTCCATAGTGGAACCTTGGCCTCCATGATCTAGCACAAAACTATTAGATATGTTGTATATTTTTTCATTACTAACATTGTATATGGGAATCTTTTTAGTCCCTTTTCTAGTTCCTTAACTTCCCACTACTGAAGCATTGTGGGGTAACTCTTTATGGGGCTAATGAAATATAATTTTTGTACACCTACATTCCACAATTATGATTAACATACATAGCCTTCCTCTTCCTACAATTGGAATAAGTACTCATGGTAGCAGTATTTGGTCCACCAATTTTAGTAGTGAAGGGTAGAAAAATACCAACTTATCAACCCTCCCCTAAGATCCTCTCAATGGCCAAGTACTTCTATAATATCTCTTGGTATGATATTTGGTCGAACCACCAAAAAAACTGTCTGATATATTGATGATGTCCAATATTGAACCACCTCTACGTATATGACACATAACCAACTAGAAGAGGTATAAAATAAAGAATCATATAAGAATTTCTATATTATGTTGACACCATCATGGACCCACACTGTAACTCCATGAACTCCTATACTTGATCAATCATCAGTGTATTGGGAAATAAATCCTCAAATAATAGGTACATGAAGGCCTCCTAGGTGAGACTCTCACGTCTTCCATCCAATTATATAACTACACACCATTTAATGAACTACCCATTTAGAATCAAAGATACTTTCTTTAGCTTATTTTCTACAAATATCTCAATGAGGGAAAAGATACCCTTGATGATTTTCACCCAGTCCTTAGTATCCTATAGTCCATTGATTCCCAAAAATGATATAGGATTCTAGGGATAAAAGTATATAGAATATTAAACCATATATTTTAGTGGGAAGGCTCCCAGTTGGAGTGATTTGATTTCCTACACCACTAGAGTAGGGATAAGAATTTTTTCTAGAGCACCCTCCTGTCCAGCTATTACCACCACTAAATTTTTCAAAGGATGAATTTCATATAAAAAATATAACATTAGGATCATAAATAGATCTTAAAAATTATAAGAGATTACATAAGGTTCTCCAAGGATTCCATCCATAAACCATTGTATAACCCTCCTAACACTAACATCATCATACATCCCTTTAAATTATCCATATTCATCATATATATATATATGTAATAAAAAAATCATGCCTAGTTCAATTAACTAATTCCAAAATGAGATATTTCACACAATCATAGAAACTATCACAAAAATATAGCACAATTTAATTCATTAAATTTGATAACTACTATACAGTGAAAAAAAGTATATATACATAATTTGGGCCTATATTCCTAGTCGTGATGCATGAGCGAACCCAAATATATTGAAAAAGTAACAAAAATCCATTCAATGAAAAATTGGAGTTCCGTTACACATACGATATCTAGGAACATGGAAAATTCCCAACCAGAATACCACACAACTATATCATTTTTATAATTTCCCAAGTGATTCGAAAAAGAATATAAGAAACTCCCCTTTGAAACCATTTCATAACACACTGATCTAAACCACCAAGTTGGAGCTGGAGCGTCAAATGACCTATTGTGTACCTCCAGGTAAGAAAGATACTACCATCTAGAGTAAAGGGTAAAAATATATCAGTGGGGAGACTATACCCTCAGTATCAAGTCATAAGAAATAATTATAAATAAAAAATAACACAATAAATAACTAGAGTAAATATGTTAAAACCAATAAATGGAATACATACCATATAGATAACAAAAAGGGATCCCAAAGTGGAAAAAGTAGAGTAATAATTAAAGATAAAAAATTAATAGACTACAGAATCCTCTAGAGTCCATCTTGGTCCGCAACCAGATCCACTATATATTCCTCATCCATCCACCACATGGACCATTCTCTTTAATGTTTCTCTAGTCATGAAATCTATAAGCACGCTGAAATTCCTGAGTAGGATATGAGTAAAAGACTTAGTAGGCCACCACAAATGCATCTTTAACAAGTAATATACTATAAAAAAGTATCAAATATATAAAAAAATAAATTCACAAGAAACAAAAAAACCAAAAAATGGGCACCTAGGTGCACATAAAGATTCCACGATGATTGTTTGTACCTTCTTCAGCTCTATGCCAGAAGTATAATGTGAATATGTAGAATTTAACCAAACTACCCATTTTGAAATTGAATATGTTAATTAATAACCATGTGGTATCATGAATTTAAAAAACTATGTTTCTCCCAAGGCTCATATATGAAATGATTCTCCTAAGTCAACTAGGAATCAAGTGCATCCCCAATATGACATGCTAATAAAAAATCAACAAGTCATTAAGAATCTAAATACTTATGCATAAAATGTATCACTAACATGAAGTTCTACGATATCATGGTATCACCACCCTATTCTTAGGTTAATCATCACCATCATCAAAAGTCAGGTGGACACCCCGTTAGAGTGATTATCTTTTCATGATAGTCCTCCACTTTCGAGCTTTAAGAAAAGTATATCCACTCACATGTGCTACACCTAGGAAGAAGAGAGAGTGAAAAGGGTTATGCCCTGCCTAGAATTTGGAATAAGTGTCTTAACTATTAATTGAAGGCTTTACAAGAATAGAAAACAAGAATTAACAGGTTGATCAGACTTAAAAGAATGATAAAAAACAAAAATTAGCTCGGTATAGTTATTTTAGACAAATATAAGTTGCATACATGTTAGTGGTTATTAAAACCGAAAATTAAGTTAGAATTTTAATTTATGTTTTAATTTATCTTGAATGTGGATGGGTTTAATATCATCCATAAATATGGGTTATAGATTAAAATGAGTCCAAGGATTTAATTACCTTGATTTTAATTTTTAAAATACTAATAACATGTTGCAGAGGAGTTCTAAGGAGGAATAATAGGATAAAAAAATGAAAATATGGTAAAATAGATTACCCTACATACATAGTATATGATATATAAGGGTGACTTGTTTTACCATTATGAAATAGTATATACCATTAAGAAGTAGTTTCATTACCCTTAAACCACCCTCATTACACTTATGAGAGTGGTTACCCTTACAAAACATGTCAGTACCCTTATAAAGTACCCTTATGTGAGTGAATTCCCTATATACAAGTACCCTCATGAAGATGGATACCATTAAAAAATATCAGATGACCCTTACACAATACTTATATTCAGGGCCTACGCTTCCTTACACTTATGAATGGGTAACTTACCCTTATTCATCTCATGTTATAGGAATTTTACCAATACATAGAAAATTTAAAATCCATTTTTTATTTTTTATATCCATTAAATCATGTATATAACGATTTTAACTAAAAATAGAATTAAAAAAACATATTTATTAATTAAAACAATGTGGGTCTAAGAATCAAATAAATTTAAAAATATCACAGCAGTATTTTTTCAAAGGGGGAGATCAAGGTTACCAAATATTGACCACCGAATGAAGATCACCATAAAATGAGTTCCAGATAATGTTTTCAAGATAAATCCAACATATAGTGAGAATACAAAGTTGCAGTGGTATTAAGTCCCTATGGGAGATAATTACAACAAAATTACTAGACAAGAAAAGCATAATTTACTAGACATACTAGGGATGAAGTAATCAGACATATATTTCTTAAAATTCAGAGTCTAAGTAGTTATACTAAGAATATGTAAGGGTACATTCCATGTTTTAGAAGAAGGGTAAATGTATAATAATCTTGTGTAAGGGTAAATCACAATATTCACCACATACGGATACTATTATTTATGCATAAATGTAAATGAAGTTTAGTAGTTTAAGAAACCTAATAAATATATCATACATAACATGGTGATGTTTTTGGATGAAGAGTTTATAATAAGTTAATGTTTGAGAGGTAGTATCATGTAAATTATTCAACACAAGACTAATAATTAAATTTTAAACCATGTAAAAAAATACATATGTGGTAGATGTATTTAGAATATGACACAATGTTTAACCAAATCTCTAGATAAAGTGAAATGGACAGAGTTCTAAAGCTTCCAGAAGGAAAATTTTATAATGGTTCAAGAATAAATGTTTTGGTTATAGGATGTATGAATCTATAGGTCTGAAAATCATAGTGTGTTACTGAAGGAGAACTATTACACTTGTTCTATCAGCTGGACATCCATCAAATAGATCAAAATTAGAAAAACATTATCGAAGTCATTGAATTGATGATCTAAATAATTAGTAACAGACTGAGTTTTGAGAATAAAATCAACATATAAAGTTTTAGTTACAAAATGGTGACCAGAAAAATTCATCTAGATAGAAATAAGTAGATAAGTGAAGATTTTTTAATGGGTAGAGGAGATTTTAAATAAGACATTAGGAAAACATTCCCTCAATCTAGGATTTAGAAAAGTTTTACATAACTTTTTAAAGCCCATTACAATGGTGATACAATGATGATCTACCAATATCTTATTATAGAGATAAGATAATTAAGATAGAAGAAGTTCCTTAACACTGAGGGTAAGGGAGTTTAAAGAATGGTACATATACTAGAGAATTTATGATGCTTTAATAAGAATATTATAACATATTGTTACATAATTTCAACTACTTCATGTTACTTATTCGGATTATACTTTGATTGTTCTTGTCTCAGGTTGTTTTAGGAGATGTTGTTTTGAAGCTTTTTGGCAAGAGGAAATTTGGTGATGGTCAGGCAAAACCATGTGGTTTGGCCCCAAAAAAGTTAACCCTATTAAGATGGTATGGAGGGTGGAACATAGTTTTTCTAAAATGTGTGGCCACCCCTCCAAATTACGAACCCTCAAATAGTGGGGGTTTTCAGAACTACTGCAGAATTAGTTTTACAGTGAATAAAAACTATGAACCCCTCCCAAAAACTAAGTGGGGTAACATAGTTAGGGTGTATTGTTACTTATAACTATGGAGACCTACCCAGAAAACCATGAACATATGCTTAACACACCAAAAATGTAATGAAAAAACATGATAACCCAATTTAAGAACTTATCCCCACCTTGAACCCTAATTGAGTTTTTTTTATTTTATTTATGATCGCTAGAGTATTCCTTGGCCCTCTAAACATATTCTCTTTTCAATCCAAGAGATGATAGAATAAATCAACCACTTTATAATAAGTGGATCCCTATTATTTGGTTTCTACCAATATTCTATCCTCTCTTTCATAGGGAGTTATAGATCACTATGTTATTGAGAGATTTAATATCCATTTAATGGATATTGATTCTATGTTTGTTTTATTAATTTCATTTTTCTTCATTATTTTTTGGAGGATCCCATTGATGGTGTTATTTTGGTTTGATCACATGATTAGTGGTAGGAGGCTCCATAAGAAATTACCTTTCCATTTAAACCCAAATTATTTGATTTATTTAAAATGAGTTTTTAATTGATTTTAAAACCCATATTAAAGATGATTTGATGTTTTATTTTAATGAGGTATAGAATTGTGAAAACACTCAATTTAAGTGTAATTGAAATTGTTTGGTTGATTTTTGAGAAAAATGAAGGTTGTAATTGAATGTGAATCATTTGTAATTGTTTGATATTTAATATTGACAATATTGGATTAAAATGAATGATCATTTGATAGGCATGAATTTGATGAAAACTAATGATTTGGTTTTAAAATTAAATGGCATGTTGAAAACCAAATTTGGGAAATTGAATCGTGAATGATGAAATTATATGAAATTATTGATTTTACAATTATTAATTCACAGATTATTGGAATCACATACAAGTCTTGGTAGTTATTAGGTGAATAGGACAAGCACACTTGGAATCCAACTCTCATGAAATGGAATGAACAATTAAAACAATAAATAAACCAAATTAAACATGACTTTCGATGATGGGTACCCTAATGCTGTGTAGATTTATTTTCCATAACATTTCTTGGGGTGTTGATTTGAGTGTGAACACCTTACTTGAGTTTTTGGGAGGATTGAGAAGTATAAGGATCCTTTTTCCAAAAGCTAACATAAATTTGGTCTTATGAGAACGATTATTTGTTTGGATTTACGTGATTAAACATACCGTTGATTATAGATCTATTGTATTCATGTAAACTATTCTACATAAATGTTTTATATAAAATTTTCATTTAATCCTATTTTGATATATCTATTATCTTTTTGATTTGAATGAAAAATTTGTTGAAAATATGTAAATTCCTTTGTATTCCTTATTTTATTGAAATTGATATCATAAATTCTTTATTGTTATTGAATTTCATATGTTATACTTTATGGTATCATACTCGGCTTATTTTCTCACACCCTACCTTTCTATCAGGTTTTTTGTTGATTACCTTATGCTCATTACTGAAAAGGGGAAGCACCACATAGCGGTGGAAGCTATACTTCATTCATGGAACTAGAGTGATAGAGGTTATTGATAGAGATGTGATCCACCTATTTAATGGGATATTATGTGCCTTAATTGTTTAGATGTTGTGTCCTTTGATGTTGTTCTCTTTGGATATTATTTTAACTATGTTATTTTAGTACATTCTCCTTGTGGGTTGTTGGCATACCGACTTGTATTTTTTTATCTTCCACGGTATTGTGAAAAAATAATTCCTTTATTTTATTTTATGATTCCATGTGTTAGTCTCCAACCCATGGGGATTGGTAATACCCTTTAGGAAATGTCCAAATTGGATCAGTTATTAGTGTAATGGGGTATTTGGGCATGTTTGTGAAATTGTGGTATTAGAGCGTGGGGTTGTGCATTGTCCCTTGTTGTTGGTATGCACTTTTGGGACGTCCTAGTATACACGAGGTAGGTTTTTTTGTGGCTTATGATGTATTTAATATAGAATTATTGGACAAATCTTATTATGACAAGCCTTAAGTCACCATGGGTGTTTTCAAAAATTATATTTGAGGAATAATTTGATCTAATTATATTATTTTAACTACCTTTTATTTCAATCTGTTGAAATAAAAATATAGAATGCTATTAATGGATTTAATTTTCCTGTATCTTTTATTATGTTAATGATATGTGTTCTGTTGAAGATATTTCAAGTATAGTATATGGATCTTGTATATAATCATTACTCTAAGATGAATTTTTATTATACCCTAAGTGGAAGGAATTGATGATTTTCAATAGGATAATCCTCGAGTAGACCAATATCTGGTTGAGATCTTAGTGCGTTCTATCCATGATATGGGATAGGTACCAACAATCATTCCTGTTCAAGATCTAGTTTTTAAACTAAAAATGGATGAATCATGGAATTATTATGAATAGTTTCTTCACTTGAAGTCACCATATTTCTAAGAATCTATAGATCATCAAGAGGATAATTATTTAATGAAAAAATAGAGATACTTTTGGAGTTCACGGAAACACCTCACAAAATAAAGGTGAATTTCACAACCTTTGAGCTGTAAGGTCCATGAAGAGGATGGTGATGGAGAATAAACATGATGCCTTGGAGTGGAAATACTTAAAATGAGTTTTTAATGCACTATATTATCTAGAATATATGGTATTAGAGAAATATATGTAGTTTATCATCCTCAATTATGGTGACAGAACTGTGACATAGTATATGACCTATTTTGTTGTGCTTGTTCATTTTTCAATAGAGGTAGTGATGAATGAGAATAAGAGGGCTCGAATATTTGATATGGGTATTATATTCTATATCTAAAAAAATATTTATATTGAATCTCACTTCTTATGCTGATTTACTTAACATAGTGTTGATGGCTGATCTTAACCTGTATTGTAAGTCACGGTTGATGGGAGTTCATTTTTCTCACAGTGGTGGTTCTGTTGGTTCCTTTAAAGTAAATGTAATGAATGATGATTATCATTTCTGTTAAGTAAATCATGCATAATCCATACCTCCTATATTTCTTAGAAGAGCCCCTATTGAATTATTTTAGAGTGGAAAGGTCGGGAATTTAAAACAGGTTTTTACTAAGGCACCAAGGATCCATGAGTTTTGATAATGCTCAGGTCACCTATAGAAGTTATATAGTTTATTTTCTTATTTTTTTAGTGGAATGGGATCATCTATACCTAAATGTATTGTGGTTCAATAAGCTTCTTCAAGAGATTGGGGGTTCTATACATAAAAATCTATAATGAATCTTCTTTGCAGTATGGAAGAGTCTATGGAAGAAGCTGATTTGGATCTTGCGAATGTGAGTGGTACAATCACTATATATTTAAATTTATTAGATACTTTATTTGAAACTAGTTCATATCACTCATTTCTATCAACTCATATTGTGATCCTTCGAAATATTCCTATGAAGAGTTTTTATAATGTGATGGATATTACTATGCCCCTTGAAACTTAGAGAGTAGGGTCCCAATTGTCCCTCATGAGGTTTCTATCTATAAGTTATTGATTTTACCTGGATTTCGCTAGTTCTGAATATGAAACCTATTGATGTCATTTTTTAGATATGATGGTTGATTTATTATAAGGACCACATTGAATAATATCTTTAGTGGATATCCTTTAATTCTCCTCATGGGGTGTGTCATGATTATTACGGAGAGTGGGACCCAAGGATGAGTATAGACAAAAATCCTTTTCTAGAGTTTTGTAGGGTAATATTGATGTTATATTTTTAATTGGAATGAGAATCATTGAGTGGTTATATCCCACCCATGTTCATCATGTTTTGTGGAATGTTTCCATTATTTGGATTTCCACTAATAAGTGACATGGAATTATCCATTGATTTGGTAGCTAGTACTCAGCTAGTGTCTATTTCGTCTTACCACAAGGAACTAATTGAACTGATTTAGATGAACAATCTATTAGTTGAATTACTAGAGAAAATATTTATACAACTAAGTGTGTCACCTTGTGAGGAACCTTTCTCATTTCAAAGAAATATTACATGAAACTTCAACTTTATATCAAGTACCACAAACTCAATTAGGTTATAGTAATTAACATGTTTCTATTTCCTTAGATAAATTATCTATTTGACTAGTTGAAACAGGTGAAGTGGTTTTCAATTATTAATCCTTTATCTATTTATCACCAACTGAAAATTAAATAATATAAACTTTAGAATAATTCATTCAGGAGTAGGTATGGCCATTATGAGTATCTTGTTCTACTTTTTGG
This sequence comes from Viscum album, assembly GCA_963277665.1. NCBI lineage: Eukaryota > Viridiplantae > Streptophyta > Magnoliopsida > Santalales > Viscaceae > Viscum > Viscum album. Next base: position 1,742,578,194 of record OY728155.1, read on the forward strand.
TATAAACAGTGTTGTTGAAGTATTTATTGAGTTGATGAGCATGATATTCCATGAGTACCATGACTCAATCATGGTAGTATTTATGGATTCCATTTTGGTTTACTGAAATAACTAGTGTAATTATGTTCATAATTTGATTAAAGATCTTAAGATTCTAAGAGATCACAAACTTTACAAAAAGATTTAAAAAAAAAATCTATTGATTCTAGAAGTAAAGTTTTTGGGATACATGGTCTAAAAAATGGGATTTCATTCAATCCTGTTAATGTGAAAGATGTTATTAAATGAAATAAAGCATTTAATATTTTATATAAATAGATATTGTTGGTCTTATTGAGGTTTTACAATATGTTTGATGAGGATTTATTGAACATGTATTCTTCAATGAATAACATCACATAGAAAGTAGTAACATCCTTGTGGGATGTGATATTTCAGAGTTATTTTGATGATATGAAACAAATTTTTTCTTCTATTATAGCATTGAATCTTCCAAAATATTGGAAATTCTATGTGTTATTTTATGATTCATGAGTTTTAGGGTTAGTATATTTCCTTATGTAGGGTGATCACGTGGTGGCCTATAGTTTTAGACATCTAGGCTACATGAGAAGTACTACATATCCCATGATATTGAACTCAAAGTGTTGATGAATTCTCTTAAGTGTTGAAACATTAAATTTTATAAGAAATTTTTTACCATTTATTTTTACCATAGAAGATTCAGTTATATCTTCTGTGAAAAAATGTTGAATCATTAATAGTGGTGGTGGATGGTATTCCAGTAGTATTTTTATTTCAAAATTTCCTATAGAATTTCAAAGGGGAATGTAATTTATTATTATTCTAGTAGTAAAATTCTTTTCTAGGACATGAAATAATTATCCGAAGAGTGGAATCTGATGGATCTTTTTTCACATTTACATTTTAGATTATAGGATTATAAAACCATGTTATTTTGGGAAGTGTTCAGTTAACCTCCACTATTATCAAGATAAATCTTTAGGAGAAGTATATCAATGATTAATTTCATATATTTAGTGGATATCATTATAGTTAGGAGACCATAAGTGAGTGGACGTTCTCTTTAGAAGGTTTCCAATGTTTTTGAAATTGGTTTGTTTATTTTTTGATAAGCATATCCTTGAGGGGGTATTTCTATAATTATTAGTGGGTGGTAAAACCTATAACCAAAAAAACATTCTAGGATAATAATCATTGATTATGGTGTTCAGGTATGAGGCTATCTATCAATGAAATTGTTTCTCATTGTCACACCTACTGAAAGTTCAAAAAATAAGAACTAGAGACCTTTGAGTTTTCTTCACCCACTTATAATTCTGAATTGGTTGTGGGATGAGATTTCTATGAAATTGGTAGTTGGGTTTCCACATAACCCCTGAAATAATAATTATATATGTGTTATGATCAATATGGTGACCAAATATTCTCACATCAAACAAATTCAAGATAGAACCAAATTTTTGTATTATTTAAATCTCTATGTGGAAGAGATTTTCTATTTGTATGGTTTTCCTCAATCTATAGTCTCTATTAGGGATCCCAAGTTCACTTATAGTTTTTAGAGCAGCCTCCAAGAGGTGTTGAGACCCCATGTTATATTGATTATAACATAACATTTTGGGATGGATAACCAAACATAATGAGAAATATAGATCCTTGAGAACATGATATGTGTTTTTTGTCAACTATGGGGGAGCTTGGGATATCTATTTGAAATTGGTTAAGTTTTTTCTCAATAATATTTAACAGTACGAAAGTAGAATGGATCATATTTAGGCCTTGTATAGCCACCTGATAAAATATTCATTGATTTGGTTAGATATCAGTGAGGTGTCATTGGTTGGACTAAGTTTATTTCAAGATACAATCAAATAGATTTATTTTATTCATCATACAATGGTGATATTATAGTGATGGTATAATTCCTATGTTTTTCATATTAAATGAAAATTAGATATTTCAGTTGGTGAACTGAAGTTCTTGGGAGTTTCGCTTTGGTTGGTTCACCAAAATATTGGAAAAATTGAAATCTTACACTGAGGTTGGTTCATCCTTTATAAACTATTGATAAGGTGGGGAAAGTGGCTTACCATTTGGAATTTACATTATATTTCAATTCAATCCAAAAATGTTTCATGTATTTTTAGCTTAGGATGTATCTTTATGACACTTACCAATTCTTAAGATGGGGAGATCTGGATGTTGAACACTATTTATCTATGACTAAGAATCCAGTTATTATTGCAGATTATTAAATGATGGTTCTTCATGGGAATATGATACCTTTGATCCATGTTCTATGGTATCATGGTTTTGATACACACAAGTCTTGGGAATGTGAGGCACTAGTGAGAGAGTAGTGACCTCATCTCTTTGATATGTACTTTTCTTGAAAAAACATTCTGGGGATATAAAGTGTTTATGATGGGGAGGGTATGGAATACAATTACTTTATTTTAGGTAATTCTTGATCCTTATATTGATCATACTTTGTTTGGGGATTGTCCCAGGTTGGTTTGGGTGTTCTTTGAATTTTGTTTTGCAGTTTTGGGGGTTGATAATTGTAGAGACCTGTACTTGACATACATAGACCTTACATTAATTTTGCAGAATACTTAATACATAACAAAAACAAACACCCAAGGACCGTAATAGTTTAGTGTCTTTGGAAACTCGGAAGAAAATATTCTAATCATGGTGAAGGATCTTCAGCATCTCCCATAAAGATGTTCCCCTTTTGTTTTCTTACCTAAAACCTTTCTTTATAAAATCGGGAAAAGAAAACATGAAAAGGGTGAGCTAAAATGCTCAGTAAGGGTAAACATTGAGAACATAAAACAATCCATAAACATTTGAATGCAAAAAGTTGAACATAAAATCTAAAAATCAAAATCTCGAGGAAAGATATAAATCTTGGAAGTACGTAAGGCATATATCATAAAGGAATATCAATCATGATAAAATAGAATGGGAATAAAACATGTAATTGTGGCCAACCAATAAACACATGATATGATTTCCATAGTAGCCAAGGCATTGCTGCCAAGACCATCTTAGTGGACAAAGTCCCTTTCAGAATCAAGTTCACCCCTCGTTCCAGTCCTGTATCACTGAACTAGATTAACTTAACATTCCAGCCTTGTCTATATCATGAGATATAAATCTTTACCCAATAAATTTGAGGGAGATATAGGTCCCACCCATCTCATATTTAAATCATTCTTACGTGTGGCACAACATAAACATAAATAATTCATCATAACCCAAAGAATAAAATGGGTTTCATAAACATCATCCCATCATAACATAATCCATATAAAACAAATGGATATCATTTCATCATAAGAAAAGTAAAAACATGTAAATTATAGAGACATTATACTTGAAACATACCCATATGAAATAATGTTATCTAATATGGAAAATGGTTTTGATAAAACACTTGAAATGAATTCTGGAGGAAAATATCCTATCTTCTTCAAAATCATATTATTTTCACAAAATGCCATGAAATTTTAAAAGAAAATATTTTTTTTGAAAATAGTAATGAAATATTGTAGAGTAATATTCATGAAAATAAGGCATTATGAAACTGTAAAAATCTGTTCATGACGTATAAGTTGAAAAAATATTATCCTCATACTTTTGTCAGAAAAGTCAAAAAGTTTCTCGTATGGTAAAAAAAAGAAAGATTCCTTCCATAATACAAATTAAAAGTAAAATAAGGGTAAAAAAGACCTAGAATAATATTAAACACTTTATGAAAAACATTTTGTGGGAATGGATGAATAATATAACTCCAGTAAATACTTACGTATACGTAATCCTGGATAAAAATGAGATTGCAAAATTATCCCTTACATTAGGTCCGATATGATTCGTACGAATCCGAACCTACTATATAATGATTTAAATAATGTCATTGAGTTATTTCAGAATAATATTAACTTTTATGATATCATATATGGTTCACTTATGACTTTATATTACCCGTTCTTTTGTAAATTCCATGTTAAAGCAGCATTTTGGGTAAAATTGTTTTATTTATCGTAAGTGTTTGGAATTGCTGTTCTTGATATTATTATTACATATATCATGATTTACTTAATTTCAGAATGTAAATCATGATTTATATATCATATATATTCAGTATATATATATATATAGATAATATATAGATAAATGAAATGAAATACACCGTTCATGGAGGCGGTAGGTCGTACGTACGCATTAATGCTGTTTTCCTTTCCTTAATGACTTGAATAGAATTAAGTAGATGACGTATATATATATATATATATATAAATTAAGTATCTTTATCATTACTTATATTTCATTATTATTCATTATATATACTTTATAATCATTCTTGAATGGTTAAGATGGAGAATGAAACTCTTCACGTCATGGAGACGGTAATCCGTACGTAAGCACGAGCAATGATATCATTCCCATAATTATTTAATGGAATTGGGGTAGATGATATAATATCTCATATTCATTATTATGTTATAATTACCATATATAGTTATTCTTTACACCATTATAACCATCCAAGTAAGGTGGTGGTGGAAAACAGATTATACCATGGCATGGAGACGGTATTCCATACGTACGCATGTGCGGTGATTTCATTTTACGTAGGATGAATAAGAGGTGAAATGGGGTTGTTTCATATATATAATAAAATATTAGTATATTAGTGATAATTATGTTATTAATTTATAATGAAACAATGAAATATGAAGAAGTTGAAGAAGAAAGAAACTTGAAAGAATTGGTAGAAAAGATTAGCTCTTCATCGACACACCTCTTTTAAACTTTCTCTTAGGGCACTAGATTTGGTCTTTTGGGGAGTCCAGAACATCTATTATGTTTCTAGGGAAGTTTATAAGATAAATTATCAGGGTTTTTCTGAGCTTGAAGCCTCAAAAATAGTGTAAAGAGAAGAGAGAGGAGGTGCACTTTTATAGAGGAGGAGAGGGGCATCTTTGAAAAAACATTACATATTATTTTGTAATAAAGTCATATTTGGATTATAATGGCTCAAAAGTGACTTATATAGAAGGTAAAGTAGGTATGGGTCAAAATCCTCTCAAAAAATAGGTTTTAGAAAAGTTTAGGTTACTATTTTAACCTTATCATTTAAATTTAACTCTAAGTTAAATAATTTAACTTTTACCATGTCTTCTTGCTTTTGTACACTATATGGTTAATAAACATACTATAACAAACCAAAATAATCCCTAGTAGTTTATTATTTATATATATAACCTTATCTAATTCATTTTTCCAAACCATAGATTTTTAGTAATAGAATAACAATTAATAATATAACATTTGTCTTAAAAACTATTTTATGTCAATTTTAACACTATTTGGTAATTGATTTTTGTGAAACTCATAATAGAAGTATTAGTTAAAACAAAGTTAATTTAATAAATAATGATATTTCATATTAACCTAAAAAATTAGTGAAATTTAAAAAATATTCAAATTACATTTATTTGGGTATTTATAACATCAATTATGTTAATATTTCATTAATAAGGTAATTACTACATCATCATTGTGTCATAAATAAATTAAATTATATAATTTCTGAAAATTATAAATAAAATACCATTATGTGGGAAATATTTTTATCTTTTTAATGAATATTTCTAGTCGAATTTGACTTATGTATAACCCTATATTAAAAATGTTTTCGTTATTAAACTTTGATTTTAACTATTTTAACTCTTCTTTAAATAAAATAATAATAAATGTCCTAATCTAATAAAAGTGGACCTAAAGGTTAATATTTCCTTCCTAAGGTTGTTTTTGGTCGAATTACACTTATTAAATAGAATTAGGACATGTTTTAGGGTAATAATAATATCATTTTAACCCTTAATTACCCTATTTACTTTTAACCATGGTAAATAAAAGTAAAAATTTACTACTCACCAAAAAATATTCTTATCTTATTGAACCAAATTTTACTTATTTATGTTAACCATGTCTCTTGGATTTTCAAAATTCAACTCACAGATGCGGTAAAATTATGTTTTATATAGAATTGCAAATGCTCATAGGAGGTGGGTAAAAGGCGGTAAAAAGTTCAATAAAATGTAACCCAGTGTTTTCTCTATTCATTAAAAATTGAAAGTTTTCAGAAAAATACCAAAAATTAATCCTACGCTAATTTCAATATTACGAATCCAAAAATGAAGTCCATTTTGAAAGATAAAATATATAAAATTTTAAAAATTTGGTATTACTATTCATGAAGACTAGTTCATAATAATATTATAATAATATCTCGTTTAGTAAAACTCGGTATTTCTTACAACACACACTATTGAGGAAGGTTGCTCTGGTGTGAAACACAAGTCTAGAATAGTGTTTGCATAAACTATATGCTAATACGGTGTTGTGTATTGCACAATATAATCTTGGTGTAGCGTACAACACAATAAATCAAAGTAATTAAAAATAACATTTCTCATAAAATCTCGGGGTGTTACATTCTACCCCCCTTAAAATGAATTTCGCCCTCAAAATTCATCGGGGTTATAAATGGTTTAATACTTGAAAGTTTCTTTCACAGAAACCCACATCGTAAAAAGGAATAATAAATGTTCATTTTAAAAAGGAAAGTTAGAATCATAATGGTCACCCAAAGTAACTCAACACTGGGTTTCCACATAGGACAACATAGGTGAAAATATGGATATGGAAGAGAAATCTAACCATCAAGATCTGATGGAGAGTGTTAGAGAAGATGGCTATGAAAAATCCATCAATCAAATAGCCATAAATTTGTGATGATTTTTGCTACCATCTAATTCATTGGGTATGAGGGTACAAGGACAATGTTTTTAGTTCTTAAGTTCATTTCCCTAATGTTGAAGAATTGTTGAATTAAAAGAAATAATTACTTTATTTTTGTATAATCACACCGTTTTCGTGACTTGAACAATTTATAATTCATCTCTTAAAGAAATTAAGTTTAATTTTTCATTAGTGAAGTGTTAGCAGGTCGTGTGATAGAATGATATTTCATTCCATCTGTTTCTATCGCCAAAAGTTTAGCACAATTTATTAAATATACATAAGTCCATCTATGATGAGATTAATCATATATAGTTGCTAAAATAGGCTTATACTTCATCTATCATTGTGCTTAATAAAATAAAACTAGTTTCTACTAACTAGGGAATTCCTGTAGTCCAGTGATAAAGTCCTGTCGCAATTCTGTTGTGGGTTCAATTCCTGTATCCTTGTCCAATGCGATGGGTTATCACCCGTCCTATGGGTTTTCCTTTTTCTAAAAATATAATATTATAACAGAACATAAAGTTCTACCCTTAAACAATATTATCTGATGTCTAACATAATCTATTCATATCTTTAGGATTATCCAAAATACTTCTATCTAATCTCATATTATAAATAAAACAATTACTAGAAAGGTCATCTACCAAGAATTGAATACAATAATTTATCGCCCGTATATCATAAGATATATATATCTTGTTGGTCACATTCCAACATGTGAATTCCTTAAACATGTATTCTTTTGAAAAATGAATAACCATTGAACCTTAGTGACAACATGAATGTTGTCAAAAGTTAACTCTTTCCACATACTAAAATCCCAAAATTCAATATACTCAAACCATGATATCACATTGTCCTTATCACAGTCATGAGCTCATTAATACTATCAAACCTCTCATTATCTCCTTATCATTTCATTATCCACATATAACCTACCTTCCAAAAATATTTGAATAACCTTTCATGGTTACCAATAACAATCATCACATACTTTCAAAAACTAAAGGAAGGACAACAATGTAATAATCCTTAGATTTTTCTTTATTCCATAGTACCATACATTATTCTTGATAAACATACAATCATTACACTAACTTCTTAAACCAATGACTTAGATTTATCATTTATTTCATCTCATATATCATTTGTAGTATCTTTATCAGCATCCATATAAATACTACCCATATGACCATGTTTATTCTCTTCATGATATTTTCCTTAGGGCATTGGTTTGCATAATTCCCGTACATTTCACATTTAAAACATTTAACCGTTGTTAATGTCTTAGAAATACTATTATCCTTGTCCATGGTGTTAATTGAACCTATTCCTTTACAATTACTGGGTTTGTGTCCTTCTTTTCCACACCAAAAGCATCTTCCAGTTCCTTTGAAACATTCTCCCTGATTCCTCTTACTACATGATTTACATGAGGGAAATTGAACTTTCTTTCCTCTATGAACATTATGAAACTCCATCTTTCTCTTATTAGCTAAGTCGGGAAACTTACCAAAGTTGAGATTATTGATCATATTATGAGATTTCTGATTTGGAATAATAATGATGTTTCACCTTCCAAATACTGTTCCATTTGGTATCTCTTGAAGAATATCATTCCATTGACCATCATATTCTCCATTAACATGAATCTTTCTGTTTCCAGGCATTTTCTATAACCCAAAAAGAATAGTGTGAGAGGAAAAAATAATAATCAAGGGGGAGTACCTTCAATATTTATCATCTGAGGTTAAATTCTAATATTGTTAACATAATTCCAGGGATATAACCTATACTTATACGTAACCTTTGAGACAAACCTAGACATACCTTAGAAATATCTCTGGGGATCTCACTAAATTTTTCCAATACTAGTTTCCAAAGGTTAACTAAACCTTTCCTATGATACCAACTATAGATACCCATACTTGACTTACATAGAAATTACATTACTTTTCAGAATACTTAATACATAACAAAAACAAACACCCAATGACCGTAATAGTTTAGTGTCTTTGGAAACTCAGAACAAAATCTTCTAGTCATGGTGAATGATCTTCAACATCTCCCATAAAGATCTTCCCCTTTTGTTTTGTTACCTAAAACCTTTATTTTTATCTTGTGGAAAAGAAAACATAAAAAGGGTGATCTCAAATGCTCAGTAAGGGTAAACATAGGGAACATAAAACTATCCATAAACATTTGAATGTAAAAACTTGAACATAAAATCTAAACATCAAAATCTTGAGCAAAGACATAAATCATGGAAGTACGTAAGACATATATCATAAAGTAACATTAATCATGATAAAATAGCATGGGAATAAAACATGTAATTATTGAAAACCATTAATAAAATGATATTATTTCCATAGTAGCCAAGGCATTCCTACCAAGACCATCATAGTGGACAAAGTCCCTTTCTGAATCGAGTTCACTCCTCATTCCAGTCCTGTATCACTGAACCTGATTAACTTACCCTTCTTGACATGTCCATATCATGAGATATAAATCTATACCCAATGCATTGGTGGGATATATAGGTCCCACCCATCTCATATTGAAATCATTATTACTTGTGCCACAACATAAACATAAATCATTCATCATAACCCAAAGAATAAAATGTGTTTCATAAACATCATCCCATCATAACATAATCCATATAAAACAAATGGATATCATTTAATCATAAGAAAAGTAAAACCATGTAAATTATAGATACATTATACTTTAAAAATACACATATGAAATAATTTCATCTTATATAGAAAATGGTTTTGATTAAACACTTGAAATTAATTCTTGAGGAAAATATCCATAATTCTTCAAAATTATTTTCATTTCACAAAATGAAATGAAATTTTAAAAGAAAGGGATTTTGTTGAAAATATTAATGAAATCTTGTATAGTAATATTCATGAAAATAAGGCATTATGAAACAGTAAAAATCTGTTCATTCAATATAAGTTAAAAAAACATTCTCCTTGTACTTTTTTCGGAAAAGTCAAAAAGTTCATCGTATGGTAAACAAAAGACAGATTCCTTCCCTAACACAAAATAAAATTCAAAGAGGGGTAAAAAAGACATGGAATAATATTAAACACTTTATGAAAAACATTTTATGGGCATGGATGAATAATATAACCCTAGTAAATACTTACATATAAGCAATCCCAGATAAAAATGGGATTGCAAATTTATCTCTTACCTTAGGTCCGATATACTTTGTACTAATCCAAACCTCCTTTATAATGATTTAAATAATGTCATTTATTTATTTCAGAATAATATTCGTTGTAATGATATCAAATAAGGTTTACTTATGACTTTATATTACCTGTTCTTTTGTAAGTTCCATGTTAAAGCAGCATTTTGGGTAAAATCGTTATATTTATCGTAGGTGTTTGGACTTGTTGTTCTTGATATTATTATTACTTATATCATGATTTACATACTTAAATAATTAAAATAATGATTTATATATCATATATATTTAGTTTGTGTATATATATATATAATAGATAGATAAATGAAATGAAATGCAATGTTCATGGAGACGATAGGCCGTACATACGCATGAACACTGTGTTCCTTTCCTTATTGACTTGAATGGAATTAAGTAGATGATATATATATATATATAGTATCTTTATCATGTCATATATTTCATTATTATTCATTATATATACTTTATAATCATTATTGAATGGTTAACATGCAGAATGATTCTCATCACATCGTGGAGATGTTAATCCGTACGTATGCACAAGCGATGATATTGTTCCCATAATTATTGAATGGAATTGGGGTGGATGATATAATATCTCATAATCAGTATTATGTTATAATAACCATATATAGTTATTATTTACACTATTATACCCATCCAAGTAAGGTGGTGGTGGAAAAACAGATTACACCACGACGTGGAGACAATATTCCGCGCATACACACGCGCGGTGATTTAATTTTCTGTAGGATGGATAGAAGGTGAAATGAGGTTGTTTCATATTTATAATAACAGATCAGTATATTAGTGATACTGATGTTATTACTTTATAATGAAACAACTAAATAAGAAGATGTTGAAGAAGAAAGAGACTTGAAATAATCCATAGAAGAGATTACCTCTTCTTCGACGCACCTATTTTAAACATCCTCTTAGGGCACTAGAGTTGTTCTTTTGAGGAGACCATAACCTCTACTATATTAATAGGGAAGTTGATAAGGGAAATTTTCATGGGTTGGCTGATATTGAAGGCTCAAAAATTGTGTAAAGAGAAGAGGGATGATGCGCCCTTTTATAAGACAGAAGAGGGGCATCTCAGGAAAAACCTAAAATATTATTTTATAATAAAGTCATTTTCGGTTTATAATGCCTAAAAAGTGACTTATTTAAAATATAAAGTTGTTATTGGTCGAAATACTCTCAACCAATAGGTTATAGACAAATTTTGGTTACTATTTTAACCTTATCATTTATATTTAACTCTAAGTTAGATAATTTAGCTTTTACCGTGTCTTCTTGTATTGTTACACTATATGGTTAATAAACTTACTATAAAAAGCCCCAAAAAATCCCAAGTGGTTCCTTAATAATATATATAAACCTATATAAGTCATTTTCGGAACCTTAGATTTTTATGAATAGAATAACATTTAATAATATAATATTTTTTTAAAAAAATAATTTGATGTCAATTTTGACACTATTTGGTAATTGATTTTTTTGATACTCATAAAAGCATGATTAGTTGGAAAAAAGTTAACTGAATCAATACTAACATGTCATATTAACCCAAAAAATTAGTTTAATTTATATAAAGTCTAAAATTCGATTTATTTGGGTATTTATAACATCAATTATGTTAATATTTCATTAATAAGGTAATTACTGCATCATCATTGTGTCATAAATAAATTAAATTATTTAATGTCTAAAAATTATAAATAAAATACAATTTTGTAGGAAATATATTTAGCTTCATAATTAATATTTATAGTTAATTTATCTTATGTATAACCCTATATTAAAAATGTTTGAGTTATTAAACCTTTATTTTAACTATTTTAACTCTTCTTTAAATAAAATAATAATAAATGTACAAATCTAATCCAGGTGGACCTAAAGGGTAATATTTTATTTCTAAGGTTGTTTTTGGTCGAAGTAAACTTATCCAATAGAAGTATGACATGTGTTAGGGTAATAATAATATCATTTTTACCCTTAATTAAACAATTTACTTTTAACCATGGTAAATAAAAGAAAAAAGTTACGAATCACCAAAAATTATTTTTATCTTATTGAACCACATTTTACTCCTTGATATTAACCATGTTTCTCGGATTTTCGAAATTCAACACATAGAAGTAGTAAAATTAATTTTTATGAACAATTGTAAATGCTCCTAGGAGGTGGGTGAAAGACGGTAAAAAGTTCAATAAGATTTTTATATATCTATATTATTATAAGATGTCTCCAATGAATTGCATTGAACTTATATAGGTATTATGTATCTATTTTGACCTAAAATTAATTTAAATAAAATAAATGATTATTTAAATAAAAATTTGGTTTTTAAATAGTAACCTAGTGTTTTCACTATTCATCAAAAATTGGAAGTTTTCAGAAAAATACCAAAAATTCATCCTAGGATAATTTCGATATTATAAATCCAAAAATGAAGTCTATTTTGAATGTTAAATTTTTTATAATTTCAAAAAGTGGGTATTACTATTCATAACGGCTAGTTCATAATAATATAATAATAATTGTTACTACTAACCAAGTGACCATATCCAGAAAACCATGTGTGCGGGTCTTTAAACCCATGATAATTTAATTTAAAATATTGGGACCCTTTTTTAATATACTTTATAGCCCCTTTCAACCCTAATAGTATTATTTTGACTTTTCTTCCTCACTAAAGGATTTCTTGTCTCTTTAAATATATTTACTTTTGAATCAATGTTTAAGTGGAATATATATATCCCAGTCCAGTAGGTGTATTTCATTTTATTTTTTCTCCAAATATTCTTTTCTATAATTCTTAAAGAGTGATATATCATCACGTTATTGATTGATCAATTATTTTTGGAAGGATATTGATTCTGGGTTTGATTTTGTGATCTTCTTCTCCTATATTCATTATTGGAGCGTCCTGTTACGAGTGTTGTGTTGGTTTGATCATGTGATTAAAGGTAGGTGGTTCCTTAATTATTTTACCTAAAATTGAATACCTAATTTATTTATTGATGTTAAATGAGTTTTTAATTGATTTGAAACCTAGATTTTAGATGATTTGATTTTTTATTTAAAAAGATTATAAAATTTTCCAAAACCTCCCAATTTCAATGGAATTGAAATTGATGGTTAGATTTTGAGAAACCCGATTGGTTGAAATGAAAGTGGATATAATGTAATTTATTTTTTGATTATTGGTAAAATTGGATTAAAATGGATGTTGATTTGAAGGGAATTAATTTGATGAAAACCTGTGTGTTGGTTTTGAAATAAAAATAATGGTGAAAATTTAATTCGTGAAATTGAACAATGAATTATGAAATGATTTGAATTAATTGATGTATTTTTTTATCCCATGTGCTCCTATGTAGTTATTGGGTAATTAGAACAAGGAAGACATGACTTTGTCTCCCAAAAAACGGGTTAATGATGACAACACTAACTAAACCAAATTTGGAATAGATTCCCATGATGGGTCCCCTTATTGGGTGTGTATCAATTTCCCACAATGGGCCACCTAATTAAGAGTTGATTTGAGTGTAAAAACCTATCTTGAACCATGATGATGACTGAGTAGTGTGAGGATCCTATTTTTTGAATCTAATATAACTGAAGGCTTATGAGCATGGTTCTCTATTTTTTTGACTTGATTATACATTCCATTGATTATTGAACTATTTTATTCATGGCATATTTTTTATATAATTTTTTATATAAAATTTTCATTTAATATTATTTTTAAATGTTTTCCATATTTTTATTTTAAAGCATGTTTTTTAAAATATGTAAATATTTACCCTGATTTGTTTTATTTAAATTAAAAGCATAAATGGTTTATTATTATAGAATTTTTTATGGGAATTTGGCAGTCTCCTACTGTTATATTTTTCTTACACCCTACCTTTTCCTTAAATAATTTGTAGATTATCTTATGCCAGGTCTTTGAAAAGGGTAAGTGCCACTTAGAGGTGGAAGGTGCTTATGCTTCATGGGTCTTGGACTGATGAAGGTGGTTGGTCGAGATATGGTCTACCTGTTAAATGGGATATTTTGATCCTTTAATTATTGAACATTTTTATATTTTATGATATTCTATTTGTGTAATGTTTTAGCTATTTTATTTTGGTTGTTTATCCTTGAGGATAGTTTTCATACTGACTTGTATCATTTATATTCCACTGTATTATGAAAAAATCATTCCCTTTTTATTCTTGTATGATGCCAAGTGAAAGTTTCCAAATAATGGGGATCATAATTTTCTTTTATGCTATGTTAAGATTGGATCTAGTTTTAGTATACCAGGTTATTGAGGGTGGTTTGTGACAACCCTATAATATTAGATATTCTTCTAATGAAATTCATTTGAATGTGAAAATAAAACAATATTTCCAACTTTTCCCTTTTGAATTGAGACTATAAATGATGAGTAAGTATAGAACATAAAAGAACACTGCTCAGACGTGTTAGAGAGTTAAAGTGATGTAGAAAAGTATCACACACAAACACTGGTGGAAGATAAAAAACCATAGTTTTAAATATAAAGTGTTTCTAACTGAATTTGGTTGAAGATAACAATAGCCGGTCAAACAAATTTGATAAAGAATTTAGAGATTAGATTTTAGATAGAGGGTTTATAATATAGGATCTTACAAAATTGTAAGGTATATTGGTTTTGTTTATTATAAAAATTTCAGGGAAGAAAACAAGCACAATTTTAGTGATGTGTACTTTATAGAGTACTCTGAATATAGGTAGTGTGAACCAGAAAGAACTCTACCATATAGAGGAAATCATATGGATATTTTATAGAATAAATTCTGATGTCATGATGAGAAAATATATCAATATTTTATTAGATTATAAACATTATAAATTTTTTTTGAACTGAAGAGAGTTAAAATAATATCACATATTGGTAGATAGAATGAGTCTAACTGGAGTTGGTTCAAGTTTTATTCACTTTGTATTAATAGTGAATTTCCTTGGACTGATGGGATTCAATATGGAAGGGATTTAGGTTCTCAAGTTGAGGTCAAACCATGTAAATCATTCATTCCTTCTATTACATTCATATTATTTCATGCTTGTGAGTTTTGTTTAAAGTTTACGCAAATAATAATTCTAACAAATAGAAGGGGATAATTTCCAAGAATTTGAAATTATAAAAGTTATCCACTCATTAAAATCCCCATTATTAGTTGTTCTCAAAATCCAAAGGAGCATTATCCTAATATATAAAATAATGTTGATAACGTTTAATGTGAAAGGGTGTCCTTATATGTGAAATAAGTGGAGAGTTTTGATGTCTCAATTATTGAAAATAACAGGATAAATAAAAAAATTAAATGAAATGAGAAAAAAATGATTATTAATAAAAAAAATTATAGTATGATGAATAGTTATATGTGTTCTAGTTTTATTTTTAATAATCTATATAAGATATTAGTAGAGGTTTAGAGAATAATGATAGGAGATGTTAAATATCCAAGAATTTTATAAATTATTCTTATCATCAATTAAATCATTTTATAAATTCAAATAAGATTATGTTTTAGGAATAAGAAGGTTGGATATGAATAAAATGAAATATATTAATAATATATAAACCAATAATAGATTTTAATTTTTTAAAAAAATATAAAAATTGTGACTTGAATGGGAAATATATTAGAAATTGAAAAAAGATTAATTCAAGAAAATTATATAATAATATGGGAAATAAGTCAATAATATCGCATAATTTGGTTCTAAAAAAATATTTAAGATCAATGATCATAATTTGAGGGAAAAGAGTGTTAAAATTTAGGGGGAAATTATTTTTCTGATAATTATTTTTTGGTTTTTTTATTATTGGCGTTGTGGTGGATATGGGAAAATGGAAAAAAGTTTCTATTTCAATAAAATATAATTGAAAATTATATAATACTCTTATGGTATAAATCGTGGGTGCTAAAACCAAATTTAAGAATACAAGTTCTGAAAGAAAGTAAAAAATTTAGAAATTCATGTGAAAAATTAATTTTAAGTATTTAATGATTTTTATGGAAGATGTAATCAGCCAAGTCAGGAATTTATTCCCATTTTATATCACAATTGAATATAAATAATACTATATTTCTTTAAAATAATAAAAAAAGTTGAATGTAGAGTACCCTTGTAGTAGAAGTTAGTTTACAGGAATTACAAAATGACCTTCCATAGATATTTAATAGGAAGAATTAATCTAATATGAAATGTGATATGAGAATTTTTCACGGCTATGAAAATTTTAATGAAGAATATTCACATTTTAAATGATCTACAACTTATAATTAAATGGATTATATTAATTGAGATTTTAGAAAAGGTGACCAATGAAAGAATAAAACTCTGTATTAATGGTTTGAAACACAACTTGTTTATTTCTTCACAACAATGGGATGATGGTTATGAGTATATATTTTATAAATTTGTCTATTTGGTGAAATATTAAAATATTGATGTGTTATGACTTAATGAATGTAAACTAAATGCAAACAATATAATTAGGTAGAATTTGAAAATTATCTTAGATGAAAAAGAAGGAAAAGAATGATTTATGACATAGAATAATTAGTTGGATTGGATAAAAGAACATGAATAATTTGAATCAAGGAGAAAATTTATATGTTGTTTCAATTCTAAAAATAGAAATATTTTTGTAGTTTTCCATTTATCAAAATAAAAAATATTTAAATTCATAACATAAATTGTAAGATATTCATACAACTCTTCCATCAGAGATTCTCTATTAGAATATTTTTTGAATAGTGATTTATAAATAAATTTATAAAGGTAAGTAATATATTTATTTTATTACTGCTGTTATATAAATCATATGTGTCATGTTTTTGAGGAATAAGTCGTAGGTATTGAATAAGATTGTGAGTTTCAAGATAATTTTAGAAAAAAGATGTTGTTATTCCATATTAATGTATCATTTAGATAACTAGGATTAATATAAAATTTAGTTGTTTGAATCTTACATAGAAAATCAAGGCATTTATAATGAGTGTAATACATTATATACTCCAAAAAATGTTTGATTTTTTAGGAAAAAGTGATGTTTTATTGAGATGACTAAGAACATGTAGGTTTAAAATGGTACTTCTAATTTTTTTAGAGGTAAGAAATTTCGATAAATATTAAAATTAAAAAACATTTCAAGTATCATAAAAATTAAAATATGTCACATTATATGATCCAAGATAATAACCATATTATTAAATTTTGTAAGGCTATTTGGTATCCTTTGTATCATGAATGTAAAGGGTTCTAATTTTTCAATGTTTGAACAAAGAGTATTTGAGATAATTTCCCATGGTTTTATACTAAATAGAGAGGGATATCATATAAGGACCAATATATTTTTCATTTTAATACTTTGAAATATTTTGATATATATTTTTAGATCTAAGGATTAAGCCGTTGTGTGTTTTGAAGGTCTGGTGTGCCCGAAATTAATTTTATAAAACTATTAAATATATTTTATATTATAGATGCACAATATCTTATGTAAAATAGGATACACTTATAATAATCTTGAATCAGAAATTTGAGACCGTTATTGAGTCTGGAATGCAATGTTTACCCTAGGTGCAACACAAAATAGGTTGGCGTGAGCATTCAGAAGCTTTGATCGTTGGTGGTATGTTTAGTGAATTAATTAAAATTTTAATTTAATTAATTCATTAAATTAACAAAAATAATTTCATCTATAAATTCCACATTATTGATATTTTCCTATGGTTATCCACATAAACCCTAGGATAATCGATTTCCATTCTTCCTCATTCCATTAGCGAATCAAATTTGAAACTGACAAAACTCCAAATCGAAGAAGATCGAAGCACACAGAATGCACCGAACCCAATCAATGGAGAGAGAGAATGTTCTTAAATGAAAAATAATATAATCTATAGGTAGGACTCATATTTTTTGGATTATACCTCATTTGATTAAATTTATAAAAAAAAATTTCATGATCAATCACTATCTTTGATCTGCATGAATTGTGAATAATTTCATGCACCCACGTATTGAAATTTAAATTTTTAATAAATTTTTTATAATGCCAGATATCCAAATTGTATTAATTTGAAAAAAAAATTGTACAACATTTTTTAAACTCTTATTCTTGTTCCTTTCTCCCAAACATTCTTTGTGTTGGTAATTGTTGTTCTACATGGTTGCAATTCAACATTCTAGGTGGAACTGATCTCAATATGACCCCGAAATTCAAAATATTTAATGAGAAATTAAAGGATCACTAAAAAAGGGTTGGTTTTTAATGAATCGTTGATAAAAATATATTTTTTCACGTATTTGAGATCTGAGACTAATGGGACCAATCAAAGGTGTGACAGTGTGTACGAGATCACACATGAAGAACTAAAATCCAATTTTTTTCCACAGGGGGGATAGGATTGTTGGATGGAATATAATTTCCCTGATTTTGGTGTTTTATAAAATTTATATGAATGTGTAATTATCAGATCAATTTCATATAGTCTATATCAAATTTTTTGTAAAAAAAACAGCCACAAATCTTGTTGTCTGAAGAACACATGGTTTGTATGTCGCAAACTATAGTGGATAGGGTTTCACAAATTTATAAGTATAAAAATCCATGTAGGACCCCCACAAACATTGTTAACTTATGATATAAAACATGGAATTTACTATGATATTACATTAGTTTAGGTATGGCCAGGAACACTCAGTGTACCAAAGTACATGGACATGGGTAAAGTACACAGACATGGCTAGAGAGAACAGTTAGGATTTCAGGTGGCTTAGAAATTCCATAAAAAACCTATACATTCAATTTATAGTTATATGGGTAGAGATACATGTACCTATACGAAAAAATCCAGGCGATGGAATGGGACCACACACAGTGTGGGTCCCCTCACATGTTGTGTACCCATTCTTTCTTTTTGGAGAAACTTCAACCTGTATATATCCTTAATTTATACTCATATTTTAGCTCTTGAGTATCCCATTAATAGGGATAATCATATAGAAAATTATAGAGGCATGTATATTAGATTCATAGGTACACTGTGAGATGTTCTGGGCGTGGTGATTCATTAGGAGACACTCGACAATGGAAATGATCATGCATGATCACCAGAGTCAAACCCCCTGACGCACCAGGGCATAGGTTCTCGACCTATAGGGTGGAAACCCCTGACACAATGGGGTGTGGGTACTCTATCTGCGGAGTGTAACCCACTATCATATAATGTAAAAGTCCCTATAACACTAGAGTATAACTCCTCTGACACTCCACGATATGGGTCCTCAGCCTATAGAGTGGACCCCATGATGCATCAACATGAAATTACTCTATCAATACATATTCAGTGGAACCGATTGATTCACAATAAAAAAATCTTTATCAGTTTGGTGGAACACTTATCATATAGGGTGTGAGTCCTCATGAAACTAGAGTGGAACCCCCTTGACGCACCCGAGCATAGGTCCTCAACTTATTTAGTGGAACCCACTTGACACACTAGGGAACAAGTCCTTTATCTACCAAGTGGAAACCATATTGAATAATCCACAAGTCCTTGTGACATGGGAGTGAAACCCACCTAATGCACCGGGGTGAAGGTCCTCAATATATAGAGTAGAATCCCCCTGACACATTGGGATGCAGGTCCTCTAGGGATACTTATTGAGTGGAATCCCCTAACGCACTAGAGTGTAACTCCTCTACTTTGAGATTGTACCCCTCTATTATGCGACATAAGGGTGATGAGTGGACCTCGACATAGTTACATTTGGATTATAATGAAAGATATTTGAAATCATTTATGGAATTATAGAACTATTGGAGAATCTTTTCATAGGATTTGTAGTGATATGGAGATCTTATTCAATCCCATTCGAGTCTATTTTGTCTGTGTGTATATATATCCATGTTATTTGATTCTATTTACTCTCTTTCTTTGAGATGAGCTATCTTTTTACTATTTATTCTTATCATGTATCTTAATTATCCCCCTTAATCTTTTGGGGCATCCTAATGGGTATGTATAAAATCAAACCTACATGGTCTTTTCCCACATGTTTATTGTCTTATACATAATAAAAATAGATCGATTGTAACAATAGAATATTTTATGAAAATCTAATTCATTTGGTCACATAAGGTGGTCAGAGCTTGAAGATTAGGTGTTGGGATCTCTTGGAAATTTTATTTTCAACTTTTTTTAGGTTTGTACATCTTTCTAGTTGGGAATTTATTTTTCCCATTTAATTTTTGGCTTTCATGTTCTTACTCTTATACAACCTATACTTTTTTCATGATTGGTTTAAATTCTATAATTTTTGACTTTTTATTCTTATTCCTATTCACTTCTTCATTTAGATGGTTGGGTGTGTGTGTACATGTACATTTAGTAAAGGACAACCCATATTAGATATGCATTTTGGAAGTTTCCTCCTAACCTTGGATTATGGAGGAAGGCATGGGGTATTTGCAGCTCGAGGCCCATTTGGTCGGTTAATGACCTATTGGTATTACAGGTGGTTTGATACTTGGGAAACCTTCTAGAGTAGTCCATGTATGAGGATTTGGTATGGATGTAGGGAAATAGTGTTAAGGTGTCTCGAGTGAGGATCTTAGTCTAGGAATCGAGTAATTTTATGGTTGGATGACATATCCATTCACTAGGACCTTGACTACCTGCCTGTCGACTCAGCACATTGAGACACTAGTTGCATAGATCAATGGTATATGAATCATATAAGATTGAGTATTTTATTTTGATTCTTAATTCATCTCTACATTGTGTGTGTATATATATATATTCTCATTTTACCACGCTATGTCTAGATAATTTTAAGGATGCCTCCAAATAACAACCAGCCATGACACTAGTTCCAAATAATAATAACGATCTATTGAGTGATAATGACTTAGTTTTGGTCCATCCCATGAGATTCTTCTACCAGGTGGATAGGTAACAACACCTCCACTTATTGAGTAGTAGATTATAATAGCAGAGTAGTATGAGGATGTGCACAGACTTAGCACACTCTGTAGGTTCCAATTCTCGAGGCTATTGAGGTTTCATTTAGGGATATATCCCTAGGTAGTAAAGGATGGGATAGAGTTAGCGGTATATATTATTGTACTTATCCGGGCATCGACAGATCATGTGGTTCTACTAGCAGATAACCTTTTCCATGGAGCAACTGGGCACTAGTGAAGTCTTTTTACCCAGAGGCATGATGAGTCAACAATATCCTAGAACAAATTATGGATGATATTTCATGAGTAGTTCTACCCATAATATTTATTATCAGATTTAATTCAGGAGATTCTAGAGTTGCAATAGGGATAGGTAAGAGTGGATGAGTACACCATGAGGTTCATAGACCCTACATGGTACTCCCTCAAAATGATATGGGATGTATATTTATGAGCACAAAAGTTTGATGAGGGATAGTATAGAGAGATATGTGCCAGTGTGGTGACTTTTTTTAATCCCCACATATTTTGGGATTTTAGAGGGGGATTTGGTGAATGTGATATTCTGGTCAGTGGTATTCCATACAACTGGAGCTGGCGCTGGGCATTTCAAGGATGAGCCATCTGTAGTAGCTAACTAACACCAATCAATAGGATATTGACGTAGGATACCTCTCTGTAATCATAATCAAGCATGTGGTTTAGTGGAATATTGAAATAAACAAGGCGTAGGGAATTCCATAGAGGTTTTCTGCTATTCTTGTGATGGGAGAGGTCAAAAATCACATTACTGCTTGACCAAATGTACAGAGGAATGAAAGAATATAGCTAATGGACACCACAGTATATAAAATTTCATGATCAAGGATATCCTTGGAGAGGTTAGGGAGGCTCCCAAGGAGGAAGGTATAGAATATGAGTATGTGGAGCTCCAATGGGTGGAGTGTTGGGTAGTGTGTGACACTATGAGATCCTTCAGCCACCACAACCAGGTGGCCCATGGCAGGATCAAGGAGATGGTGTTCATGGATGTAGACTACTATTGGAATTGAAGGCTTTTGATCATGTGATAAATGAGACGATTAAATGTATGATCTATTTTTTATACTATTGACTTAGTATTATTAGACAGAGTTGTGAGTCATTCCTTCACCTCTATACTCCTAGTGTGAGAGCTAGTGTTCCCAGTCAAGGCATTAACCCAATAGCATCATCTTGAGGTTCCTATAATGAACGATTCTTCTGTATCTTTTGTTTTCCTATAGCATGAGCTATCACTTGACTGTGATAGTTTAACATGGGTAATTTTGATCATAATGATGGAACCCTAGGACATTATCTAAGGTATGTATTGGTTATCCATAATCCGAGTAGATATTGACTGTCACCACAGACAATTAAGATGACTTCACACTGATTGAAAATGATTATCCATTATGGGAAAGAGAGATATCCTAGCCCTATAAGTGGGTGTTTTGAGTAGGAGTATTCATTCCATCCCACATATGTTTGTGATTGTATACCTTGGGGTAACAGGTACTTTAGGCATCTGGATTCATTCAGTTATGGAGGATTATATGGATTCCATTCCTTATATCTTTATAGGATCACCTCTGAGGTGGGAGATAGAGTTTTGTATCAACTTTCTTCCTAAGAACACTCTAATATCCTTTTAGACATATCAAATGGCTCCTATCATTATTTTGGAGCTATAGGTGCATTTGGAGGACCTTTAAGAGATGGGTTTTTTAGTCTTAGTGTATCCCCCTAGGTAGCTCTTGTGTGGTTCATTAAATAGGTGGATGATAGCTTATGAATTTGCATTGATTTTTATTTCTTAATCCAAGATATGATAAAGATCAAGTTCCATTTATTGAGGATTGATAACCTCTTTGACCATTTTTGAGGTGCAAGAATGTTCTAAAACATCTATATCAGGTATGACTACCACCAATCGAGGTTTCAGTAGGATGATATTCTAAAGCTAGAATTACGATGTCACTACATACACTATGAGTTCTTGGTGATTCCCTTTAGTGTGATTAATCCCCTCTCTGTGTTTTTGGATTTTATGAACTAGATCTTATATCCATACTTGGACCAGTTTGGGGTTGTCTTCATAAAAAACATTCTCATCTACTCTGCATCAGAGGAGGAGCATGCATAACACTTGAGCATGGTCCTTGTTTTACTTCAAGTGAATAGAATTTATGGTAATCCATAAAAGTGATTGTTCTATATTCATGAGGTTTCCTACATAGGTAATATCATTTATGAGTATATTTTGGTAGTGGACTTGAAAGATATTGATGCGGTACTTTCTTGGGATCCACCTAAAAGAATGTTATAGGTGTGAGGTTTTCTTGTCCTAGAGGGACACAACATGAGGTTTTTGGAAGAATTATAAATGATGGAAGCCCCTATGACCATCCAAATATGGAAATGGAATCCTTTTAACTTGATTTAGAATCTACAGAGAACCTTCAGGGAGTTTAGGTTGCGGCTGAAAAGTGCTCGCGTGTTGAGACTACTGAAGGAGGTCATAGAGTACATAGTATACTACAATGCCTCAGGAGCTTCTTTAACTTCATGTTAATGTAGTAGTCGGCAGGTATTTCATATGATTAAAGGTAGTTGAGACCCCATGAGTATAATTAAATGAATCATGAACTAGGGGTATAATTGGAAGTCTTCACTCTAAGGATGTAGAGGCACAATCTTCTGGGATTGAGATTTTTGGTATACTCAGACCATTAGAGTCTCAGATATTTCCTCACATAGAGACACTTAAACATTAGATGTGGCACTAGTTGGAGTTCTTACAGGACTATGTGTTCAAGATATTTTATACTATAGGGAAGGAAAACGTGGTAGAATATTCAATTAGTAGGAAGTCCCAATCTCACTTGTTTCATAAGTCTTCTAAGAATTTGGCTTCCTTTTAGGTGACCTTGGTGGACAAGGAGGGTGAATCCTTTTTTATTTTATGGTGTTGACTACTCTTCTCCTTCAGTGTATGAGAGATTACCTACTGGGATACGTCAACCGTGAGGTATTACGAGACAACATATCCAAAGGAGACCCATCTTATGAAAATTCATAAGGATGGAATCACATTATCTTTTTTCTAGGGACATACGGTGATCCCTATAATGATGCTGGAGGAGGTGATGTGAGAGTTCCACACCTCTCCCTTTCTTATACATCCCAGTGTGTAGAAGATGTACATAGACCATCAATGTTAATTTTTATGGTCTGATATGAGATGGAGCATGGCTGAGTTTATATCACAGTGCCTCACCAGCTAGGAGGTGAAGGGTGAGCACCATGTTATGATAGGTCTGTTGTAACCCTTTGAGTCACAATATGGGGAATGAGATGGATTATACATGGAATTTGTGATAGTGATTCCATACATAGTGAAGTTTCATGATACCATCAAAGTGATAGTTGAAAAACTCATGAAGTTGGTGCACTTTCTTACTATTAAGGAGTAGAGTTAGGTGGATAGTCTGGGGAATATATAAGAACAATATATAGTTCACCTTCTTGGGGTACCCTAAACTATTTTCTCCGATTGTGATGTGTGGTTGACATCACAATTGTGGAGTGGAAGGTAGGAAGAATTCAAGACCCAGATGAAGATGAGTACAACCTTTCACCCCCAAAAATATGGAAATATTAAGTATACTATCTAGGTATTAGAGGATATACCAATGTCTTTCATATTAGAATTTAGCAGGGGTTGGGAGGATCACTTTACCTTAGTAGATTTTGTGTACAAAAATAAATACCACTCTACAATCTTCATGGTTTCTTTTGAGGTACAATACAGGAGACCTCTAAGGTCACCCTTATTGTAGACATAGATCAGAGTGACATCTATTTTGGGTCTAGAGATATTTTATGTAATGATGGAGAGGGTCCAGGTCATCCATGAGATGATAAAGACAACTTAGAGAAATCCATAATATTATCTAGATCACTATAATATTCCCTGGAGTTTAAGAAAGGATACTGGGATTTCTTAAGAGTCTCCCCATGATGATGATTGCATAGATTTGTTCAGAGAGGCAAGACATCTTCAAGGTCCACTAGTCCATATGTGATCCTACAGAGGATTGAAAAGGTTTCTTACTGCCTTGACCTACCCCCATAGCTGGAGTATGTGTGTGGAGTCTTCCATGTGTTGGAGATAAGGAGAAATGTGCATGAACCTAAACATGTTATTGAATTGAACAAGCTAGAAATTGAGGAAGAATATACTTTTGTGGAGCTCCAAGTGGAAATTTCGGATCGATAGGAGAGAACCCTATATGGATGGACCCTCCCCTTGGTTTGTTGTTTGTGGAAGCATGAGAATGTGAAGGACATTTCCTAGGAGTGGGAGATCCAGATGTGGGATCAATATCCCAAGATTTTTGTGTATTTTTTCTTTTTTTTTGGAAAAATAATGAATGAGGGAATGATTTAGAGTACCTATTTTTTCCTTGTAAGACTTTAAAATATATCTATATATATATTTTGAGCCAAGAGATGAGACGAAGTGTAATTCCGATACCTAGTGTTCCCAAAATTAATTTTCAAAAAATATTAAATATATTTTATATTATGCATGGTCAATTTCATAAATAAAATGATATAAATATGAAATAGAATATCAAATCAGAAATATGAGACTATAGTTGAGTCTGAAACATAATGCTTACCATAGGCGTGGTAAAAAAAGTCATCAAATGGCATTCAGATATTTTGACTATTTTTAGTATGTTTAGTGGATTGATTAAATTATTAATTTATTTATTTAATAAAATTTAAATAATGTATTTCATCTAAAAATTCATAGTTATGGAAATTTTCCAAGGGTTAGCTGCATAATAACTGAGATAAGTGAGTGACCATTTTCTAATTTTTGTTGGCTAATCGCATCTGACGACGGCAGAACACTAGATAAAAGCTTATTGAAGCATAATAAACACCATACCCCTTATTAGTCATTGGAAAGAACATTATTTGATGAAAAATGATCTAATACCTAAGTAGGACTTATAATTATGATTATTATTCCTCATTTTATTAAATTTTTTATCATGACAAGCCACTTTTTTTGATATGCACAAATTGTGAACAATTTCATGCACTAGAGTATTGAAATTTAATTTATTAATAAATAGTTTTCTAACCCTGGATCTCAAAATTATATTCACTATGCAAGAAATCTTGGCCAATTTTTTTTAAACTACTATTAGTGATGTTTTATCTAATAAATTCTTCATGTTTGTTATTGGTGGACTATGAGGACATGATTCGACATTACTAGGAGGGACCGACCCTAATGAGAAGCCCAGATTCTCAATGGATTCATGAGTGATGAAGGATCAGTGATAAAGGATAGTATTGAGGATTAATCATGAAATAAAGGGGTTGATTTTATGTATTTATGATCCGAGACTGGTGATATTGAGAATAGGTATTGTGGTGCATACATGTTTTCACAAGAAAAACAAGAATTCAACATTCATCCACCAGAGGACTGAAATATATAGTTGAAGTATAAATCCCCCAATTTTGAGAGGAAAAATATTATATCTGGATTAATAATGATCAGATCTATTTTTTTGAGAACAAATTTATACATTTACGGAAAATGTGTCTATATGCCACATAGTCCAAAGAACAAATGGCATGTAGGTCCTTGGCTACACTGACTTGGGTTTCAAGAAGTTGTAAGTATCACATGCCAGGTGGGACCCCCACACACCATCTGACCTTATGCTAGAAAACTCAGCATGTACTCGGGGAGTACATGGGAATAGGCATGGCTATTCCCACACCATGTGTCACAGTACATGGACACATGTAAAGTACAAAGACATGTCCATAGGGCATTGAAAGGACCCTAGGTGGCTCGAACACATCGTGTAGACCCTCTATGCGTTGTGTATGCTTATATGGGAAGTGATACATGTACCCATAGAAATATGAAAATGTGATGGAGTGGGGAAATATGTCATGTGGGTCCCATAACATTCCATGTAACCCTTCTTTCATTCCGATAAAACTTCATCCTCTCATATCTCCTTCATTTGGACTCATATTTTGGCATGTGAGTAGCCTATCTTGAGTTATTTTCCACACAGAACATGATGGTGGCCTATGAAATTGATTTTGAGGAATGATGTGAGATTTTATAGGAATAAAACTGATTTAGGTAATTCTCGATGATGATACTGATCAGGTAGGATAACCAGAGTTGAACCCCAAGATGCACTAGTGTGCGAGTCCTCGAACTATAGAGTGGAACTCCCATGATGCGCTAGTTTTTGGTTTTTCTATATATAGTGTGGGAACCTAATAGGATAGGGTGTGGATCCTCATGAAACTATAGTGGAACCACCTTGATGCACCTGGGTGTCGGTACTCGACCTGTAGAGTGGGACCCCCTGACACATCAGGGTGTGGGTCCATAATGGAAACTTATTGAGTAGAACCCACTTGATACACTAGGGAATGAGTCTTCTATCTTCTGGGTGGAACCCCTATCAGACTAGGCATGATTCCTCATGACACTAGAGTGGTATCCCCTTGATCCACCAGGGCACAAATCATCAACCTATAGAGTGGACCCCCCACCCCCCGATGCACTAGGGTGTGATTCCACTTTCTACTAAGTGGACCCACTATCAGGTTGGGCGCAAGTCCTTGTATCACTATAGTTGAAACCCTAGGACACACCTATGTTTGGGTCCTCAACTTATAAAGTGGAACCACCCTGACACATCTGGGAGAAGTTCCTCTATGGATATATATTGAGTGGACCCCCAAACGCACTAGGGAGGGGGCCTCTATCTAGATATTGTTCCCCAATGGATATGTGACACAACGAAGAGGAGTGGGCCTCCACATGGTTATTCCAGGATAGGTGTGAATGATGGTGGGTATCATTGATAGACTCTAAAAATATTAAAAACTCTCTTCATAGGATCTTCTGGGAGATTCAGATCTCCTTCTAACTTATTTAGGTTTCTTTGGTTTGATTATATATATATATATATCCACCATATTGGATTCTGTTTACTGTCTTACTTTGGGTTCAATTGTCTGTTTTCTATCTATTCATATCATGTCTCTTACAACCCCCTTTATATTTTGGGGAATCTTTTTGGGTATGTATATACACATCCATACATGGGATTCTTCTACATATGTCATGTCTTGTGCAGACAAGAGACAAGTCGTACGTGACTATAAAGGAGTTTATGGATACTTGGTGAGTTAGAACTTGTGTGGTGATAGGAGCTCAGAGTCAGGATTTGTAATCTCTAAGTACTTTTACTTTCTAGTTTGTTACGATTGGAAAATCTTTATTATTGGGTGTGTTTTTTCCCCATTTATTTTTCAGTCTTCACTATTTTACACTTATACAACCTAGAGATTTTTCTTGTTTTGTTTACATTCTACCAATTAAATCTTTGTATTTATATTTGTCTACACATATGAATTATGACATTCAGGTTTGTGCGTATAGGTACATTAGGTAAAGTCATCTCCATATTTGATATGACTTTTGAAATTTGTCTCCAGCCCTTGGACATTAGTGAAAGGATTGAGGTAGTTTCTGTATAATACATGTAGGTTTAGGTCATCACATATCATTACTACAACAATTATGTGGGAAATATTATTTGTTTCTCAAATTTTAATTTGTTATAAAACTTTGTGAATGTGTGGGAATATAAAACAACACTTTATAAAGTTGAGGAGTATTATAGAGAAATGGATGGACAATGTGTTTTAAATTATTGAAATGTAAATTATGTAATTATTATATTTGATTAATATGACGTTTAAACCTTATCCAGTGATAAAGAATAAAATATTTCAGTTCATCTGTGGTTAAGGAAGTAGGAATTAGTCAAAAACATCATTGGTAATCATGAAAAAATGGTTCAAACAAGGATGTATTTGAGGAAAACATCTTATAAATATTTAATTTATCAAGTTAAATCATTGAATATTAATGTATAATTAATGAATCAAGAGTGGATTTATTCTATAAATGAATAATAGGATGTTATTAAGAAGAATAATATTTTTGGATTTTGTAATCAAGAAAGAAATACTATTATAAAATACTGAGTGTTCTAAAATTAGATGAATGATATGAGAAAAATGATGAGTAATAAATAAATGATTAAATGTAATGGATACTCTCAAATTGAAGGAGTTTTTATTGAGGTGACATTATTTATATTATTTAAATAATATTGATATTTCTTTCTATCAGTAAAAAGAGAAGAATAAATATTTTTCAAATGGATATCTAGTCATCCTTCCTTAATATGGAATTAAAGAAGATGCATTGATTGAGAGAACTAAAGAATTTATTCTGGTACATGATGATACATGGTTTTATAGGATTAAAAAGGGGTTTTATAGGTTAAAATATTATTTTTAAGAATAGATTTTAATTTTTTTTAATGTTTAGAATCAATTAATTATAGATAAGGATGAGTGGAAAACATCCTCTTTATTAAATAATGAAAAAAGATAATTCTCATTATTAAATTATTTTTTGACTATATTTTATTTTCAAATTTTAAAGAATATACTTGAAAATAATTTAACAATAAAATGAATTATTGTTTTATGTTACTTAATAGATAAATTATGTTTTTATTAAGTCTTAAAATTTCTCAAGAGAAATACTATATCATTCTTTCCCAAGATAAATATGACTGAATTTTTTCAAATAAATTTGTCATAAAGGACATGAATAATGTTTCTTATAAAATTTTATTGGTATCTAAACATTGATAGGAATATTATGTAAAAGAAGTTAATAAAAAATAATTTATAAAAATTATTTGGAGTTTTATCTATATGAAAACTTAGAGGATAGATGTTATTTCCAATACTATGTTATATGCTAGATATCAATGGGAACCTTTGTAATATTATCTCATAATAGAAAAGTGAATCATACGGTATAATGAAATAACTATAAATTATGACGTATTTTAAGAAAACTTATAAAATCATGATATTTTACAATATACTGATGTGGATGTTAATATAAATACTAAAAATTGAAATTCCACATCGAGTGGATTTTTTTAATCATGATATAGTTGTGTAACCTGGCACATTATGAAGAAAACTACGATTAACATAATTATAATGGAATTAAAATATTTTGGTGCTATAAAAGAAACAAAATGATGTGTATGAAGACACTACTTAATTATCTCCTAGTTTTTTGAGGATTCCATTGTTGGTGGGAAGTGATGATTAAATAACCATCAATATTTTAAGGAATCCACTTTAATATTCTTGATCGAGATACATTGATAACATGTACTAGTTTTTTCAAGGATATGGATGAAAACTTATTTTTTTATATTATTTTTCCCCAAAATATGAAATTTATAGATGTGTTTACTAAGCTATTATCTAAAGATGCATTTTAAAAATTGGGATATATAATTTTGGAACAACTTTGACAACATCAAGGATAAGATCTAGTGTATTCATCCCCTCAATCACATGTTCTTTGGATTATTATTGTTAAATGGGGACATAAAAACATAAATCCATAGAGATATATATATATATATATATATATATATTTATCATGGGGTAATAATCTCTTATCTATGGGTTCCTTTAATAAAATTAATTTCCTTGGATTGATTGATATATTTAGGGGGTTTTAAAAGTAGAATGTTATGATTTCAATGTGTTTGAGTTACATGCACTAAGTTCTTGTGTGTGTGAATCAATAAATTCAGTTTTAGTGTGTTAGATGTTTATAAATTTTTGTGATGTTTTTTGAGTATGTGTCTAATAACTATGTTTTTAAATATACATGTTGTTTTTTTGCGATAAAAGAAGGTGTAGGGTGTTTTTGTGTTACTCTTATGTACAATATTGTGAACATTATTTTTTTATTTTAAATTTCTCTTATACCCATGTTAGAATGGATTAATTGAGAAATAATTAGTAAATAATATTTAACTATGTTTTTAATGAAGATGATTTATATTTATGTGTTGAAAAAAAATAAAAATGTGGAGATTATTGTGAACAAGTAATGCTTGTTGTGATTTGACTAGATTAGTGTGACTAACGATGTATTTTTGATGTATATTTATTTAAATGATTAGAAGTTAAAGTAATTTAAGGTTTTATATTTTTTTCTAACTCCAAAAATGTTCATAATTCTCTAATTAGATGATAATTATTCTTATAGGGTCTCATAGAGCTTTGTGATTATTTGGAAGTGGTAAAAAATGATTTAGTGAAGTTTTAAAAATGTAGAATAAATAACGCATAGATTTTATTCATTAGAATGGAATATTTTTGTGGAGTGTTTTTCAATATTATTTTCATAAATATCATGACATAATGAAAATTATTTGACAATTATTTGACTCCAGGAGAGGTAATTTCTTTGTATGAAAAAAATTGTATTTATTAAAAAAAATGGTACACAACTAGTTTTTTTGGTAACATGATTATGATATAAAAGGAATAAATGATTTATTTATAGGCATTATAGCATGGAATCACACTATAATAATAGGGTGTAATGAAATTATATTTCAATTGGTATGTTAAGGAATGTGAATATTCTATGATTATAGTGCACCACACTTTTTATACATATATATTACATAATTTTAAATGAAAATTCATTTTAACACACAAACACATGCCCGAGGAATGTAACGGTGTAGTGCGTTTAGAAACATGGAAACAAAATCATCTAGTTCATCAGATTTATAATTTATCTCCAACTTAGTTATTCATAAATAGGTCCTTTCTTAGAAAATTCACAAGTAATATATATTATGAAAACCTAGGGAAAATAAACATAAGGATGGGGGATATCAAATGCTCAGTAAGGGTAAACAAGCGATATACCACATGATATGAGCATAAGGGTATGGGAAAATGAGAATAACATTTGAAAAATGAAACCCTACATATCATTGATCCTAAGATAGTGTCATAAAATAAATATTGAAAATTCATAAGACACAAATCTTAATAGAATAAAAGAAAATTATCCATTAGAACATAACACTAGTATAAGATACAAATTTTTGGTATACAAATAAGAATAGAAAATAATTTTATTAGAAAGAAAGTTTCATTTCCAAAATTATCATAGTGGAATGGGTTAACTCCCAAAACTATCCTAGTAGTTGAGGTTCCCTCTGAAGACTATTATAGTTGAAAAAGTCCCTTAATGATCTAGGTTCACTCTTTATTCAAATCTTATTTACCTTTTTAGGTATGAAAGTTTACCCAATTTATTGATGATAGATATTAGTCCCATAAGTCACATAATGAAAATCATATATATGTCTTCCACAAGATAATAAAACATTCATCCTTTTAGAATCTATGTAAATGATTGGGTTTAATACACATTTCATTATAGCATAAGATATGGAAAATAAATTGGTTTCATAATCATGCCATCATTTAATCAAAGCAGAACCTATGAAAAAAATAATTGGGATTCATAAGAATTAGTTCAACATAAATAAACTTTAAGAGAAAAAAATGAATGAAATACTTGGATCGTGTCCCCTATAAAGCATAACTAACATCAATGGATGTCATCTTAGATGGAAAATTATTGGGAAAGATCACTTGGAATATTTATTGATAAAAATAGCCTTAACACTTTGAAAAAAACTTTTTAAAACATAATTTTTTTCTCAAAATCATTTTCTTTGAAAATATCTTTAGAAAATTTTAAAGTAATAAATAAAAATCACTATAAACATTTTTTGATCCAAATAGCCATTCTAGTTTGAAAATTAATTTTTTATAAAAATTATTAAACATTTTCGAAATTCGATCCTTTCAAAATGAACATTTTATATTATAAATTGTTCTTTAAAACATTAATTGGTCATTATAGTGGAAATTTTTATTCATGACCTACATGTTGAAAAAAATTACTTTCACTTTTTCTGTAAAATCCAAATGGGCCTTAGTTTTTGGAAAATAAATAAATTTTCATTTTCATTTTTTTAAAAAACAAAAAATTTTGAATTTAAATTAAATAATAATATAAGAACATAAAGTTTTTTTAAGAAATTTTTAGAAATTTTGGATGTGTTCAAAAAAGGGATTTTTACTAAAGAGAGAAATAAAGAGAAGTTCTTTTAAAAACAAATATTTTGGTCCCTTTAATCTATTAATCAAGACAAATGAATATAAAAAACTAATTATCTATAAATAACCGAATTAGAATCAATTAAATGAGTTTATTTGGATATATATCATAATATTTCATCAATGGAAGTATAATTATAAACAATCCTGATAAGTGATGAGATTGTAACACAAAACCATTACCACTTTAGTAACATTTATTCATAATCCCTAGGAAATAACAAAATGAAATGAAAATTAAGATATCATAATAATAAATAAATTTTTATAATACATGTCAAGGGTCTATATATACACCTTATAAAAAAATATATGTTCATAATGTTGCATTTGTCTCAAGGAAGGACAATTGAGATAGAATTTACATTACTTTTTTAGTACCATCTGAACATTAAACCCCATGAAAGAATGATCCTAAAATTAATATTTAAATACTAATAATTTTCATTATAATTTTCATAAAATACATTAGTATTTATTATATAAACTACATAACATAACAACACGGCGAATATGAAATGTGTATCATCAAAAATAAAAGTGAGATGAAAATCCTTTACCTTAAGTATCAACTTCCCTTATACACATTTGAAACTCCTGTAAAATAAATATAGGTTTATTATAAATATATTAAATATACATAATTAAACATATAATGACATATATTATGTATTTATAAACTTTTATTACCATTTTATTAACAATTTTCCATTAAAATCATGTTTTGGGTAATAACTGCTTTGTTTTTCGTGTATATTTTGATTTTGTATTTTAGATTATATTACTTCTATAATCCTTCCTTAATATCTAGAAATTTAACAATTACATAATTATCACACACACGCACACGCACACACACATATATATTTAGTGTAATCCCAAAAATATAGAAATAAAAAATGAAATACACCATTTGTGGAGATGGTAGGCCACACAAATAGATGAAAACAATTACCATTTTTGAGAGATAGAAAAATTAATGTTAAATAATAATTAAATTTTTTATTATAATTTTGATTTCATATATATAACATATATTTAATAACTTTATAGTTATTACCATAAATAAAAACTATTATTGAAAAATGAATCACTTCGCTTTGCGAGGCGGTAGTCCTCCGTACACACAAGCGACATTATCATATTCACCATGGATTGGAAAGTAAGATGGAATATCTTATATCACGATCAAAAAAGAACTATAATATTATAAATATAATACATAAAAAATGAATCCATTATTATATCCATCCATTATTTGTGGTGAAGGATAATCAATAACAAAAGTTTTTGAGGTAGTATTCCACCATCCACATGATCAATGGTCTCATTTCCCATTTGAGGGGTGTGGTAAAATATTTAGATAGTTTCATTTGAATAACAACATATCAACATATATAATATAATAAGGTTATTATTTAATCATGGTTTATTAATATTTTAATGAGTTATAAGAAGAAATAAAATTAAAATGCATGTTTAAGGACTATAACTCTTCTTCAAGGAACCTCTTTAGATTTACACCTAAATCCTTATTAAGAGGATTTTATTGTCAAAATAAAGAATCTAGGATGATAGTATGGAATTAAGGAATGTAATTGGTCAGTTCTTTGTGGAAAAATGGTTTTATAGGTTTTTATAAGAGAGGAGATTGGGTGGCCTTTTATAAGTGGGGGAGAGGACATATCGAATTTTTTAAAAGAATAAAGTGTAACCAAATTTTTTAGTTGAAACAAGGATAAAAATCGGTTATTATAGAACCTTATAGGTTATATTTTCTAAATATGTCCATAAAATTGGTTTTGAAAAATTTTCTAGGTCATTTACCCCTCATTTTTTAGTTTATCCACTGGGAAAATCAGTTTTATCCTTAATCACATTAATTATTGTTTACTTTTTCACTCTTCATTAAGGTAAAAAAATTAAGTTTGAATTATTATATAATATTAATTACCATTATTCAAAATATTAAATCCATATTTTTTAAATTCAATTCATATATGTGTTATAATTTATTTTAAAATTAAATCTACAGATGCGACAAATAAGTAGTTTCCCAAAGAGAAACCTTTAAAAAGTTTAAGAAGTTTTTATATAAAAATTAAATTTTAAATTTATTAAAATGAACTAAATTTTATTAAAAATATTTAACTTGACTAATTATACATTTAGAGACATAAAAAATTAAAATTTATCTTTTAATGTTTTGAATGAAAATTATTTCTTTTAAAATAAAACTACAATTTTTAAAATTCATCAGAAAATTATTGTTTCTAGAAAAAAACAAAAAATTAAACATATGAAAATTATTAAATATTGACTCAATAAATGAATTTTATTTTTTCAAATAAAATTTTCAATATAATCAAAATTTTTATTTTTTTTAAATCAATAGATTCATTTTTTGAAAAAATAATTTTTTTTAAAAATATAAAGAATTCCATATAAATCTATCAAGGATATCCCCCTCATGGAGTTTTATACCCCTGGATACCTTCCCTTAGTAGTTGTGAATATGGTTCCTAGGTATTCTCAAGGCCTCTAGTTCTATAGGAGTCATTGATGTTAGCTTTCCTCGCCTTCATTTAGTGAGAGTAGTTTGTTGTATGAAAAAACACATATAAAAAATTTTCCAAAAATTAAGTAATTTTTAATCAACAAGATTTACAGATATAATAACAATATTCATAATATTTAAAACATGTTTATTCCTATTTACAAAACCAAGTTTATAGTATTTTTCATTAGGACCATGTTAAATAGTAATATTAATATTATTGTGTAGTTTGTTAAAAATTAGTGTTTCATGTTGCTCGAGCTATCGAATAATTTTAAAATATTCAAACAAATTCTAAAAAATCTCATTGTGTTACATTATACCCCCTTAAAATTAATTTATCCCTTGAAATTTATCATTTTTCTTGAAACAAATGAAGATGATTCTTCCTCATTTCATTCTAAGGTTCCCATGTTGTTTCCTCAAGAAAGTTGTTTCACTACAAAATCTTGTTAAGGTGAGTGTTCTTTTTTTATATAACATTATCTCTATAATAAAAAACTCCACTGATTATTCCTCATAAGAAATATATTTCATGAGAAGTATGACCTATGAGTTCATTACAATTGAATGTCTAGACATGTACATACTCAAGCGAGATACATGGGACAGATTATGGATTTGAGATGGGTCTAGTAGAAGAACCAACTAAACGGATACCATCAGGATATGGTCAATAATTTTAAAAGAAATTATATATATGGATTATTTTTACCCTATTCATTCCATGGTGAAATTAGTAGAAACACCTTATCACTTACTTCAAATTATATATCATATTGACAATTATCAACATAAATTTTCTATTGAATTTAGGCCACCATTATGTGTTGTGGGGTGGATCTCCCATTCTCTAAATTTTTTACCTATATCAGGACCCAATAAATTTATTTCTCCAAATTCATTTTGGAACATTGGTTCTATACACTTATTTCCATATAGGTCTTCACAAGGTGCCATCAGAATAATTAGGTAAATGCTATGATTGTATGAAAACTAAACTAGAGGAAGTTATTTATCCTAACCACCATATAAATATACAGAAAAAGATCTCAATATATCCTATATTGTATGAATTTGTTTATTATACGTACCATTGGTATGAAGATGATGCACAGTGATGAAACTCAACTTTGTATCAAGAGCTTGTAGAAGATTTCACCAGAACATTGAGGTAAACCTCAGACCTTGATAAGACACAATAGAAAGTGGTACACCATGTGAACCTAATATGTATTATCTTTAATTTAATATGAATTTATGTTTCTTTGATTAATTTTATAAATCCATTATGAATCCTCCCAAACCATTAATATATTTTAAGGTTTTAAAATCATTTCATTAAGAGTATGACTCAACACAACATAATAATGGATATTATATTATTATGTCTTTAAATGTTCCTTATAAAATAATAAAACCACTTCCATTTGAAAGAAACCATGGTAAAAATCATGGTGAGGTCGGTGGTTTTGGTTATTTTAATATATAGAGTCCAAAAACTATGCTTGAAAAATAGTAAATAATTTCCCACACTTTTCAAATATAAACCTACCCAATCTCTCATTTATCTTCACTAAAAATATTTTCAGAATGTACTTACATTTACCTACCCTCTTTATATTCTTCCCAAGGCACCCCAAGCTCTTAAGAATCTCTTCCCAAGAATTTGGAATTACTCACTCATGCAAAGGGACTACCACCTTCTCTTCTTTATTAAAGTTTCTTTATTTTCTTATGACATGTATCTCTAATAAATTTAGTTGGTATATGTATTTACATTTACCTATTAATTTATATTTTATTAAAAAATTATGATAGACACATTTCTCTTTCATCAACACATTTTATTAATTTTTATGTGATGTCGTTTTGCAGTCGAAATTACCCAATGATTTTCAATGTCAAAATAATTGTGCAACGAATACCATACTCATTTCTTATTTAGATAATTAATCTTTATACCCTTATAAATATTTGATTTGAGAATTAAAATTATGTATTACACAATCTATATTATTTTAGTAAAATGTTTTGATAATGAATATATGTTTTATGATCTATGTGGAACAATTAAGTATGGGAATTAAATGAATGTGACATGTTTTCCCCAAATTATATAGAGATCTAATGCATTGGGTAATGTTTTTTCTCATGAGATGCCATTTTGGGATAGGGAGTGAAGTAGATTCATTTGTTGGAATATTCCATCATCATGTCTTTGAAATTATCCTTGATATATATTTATGATATAATTTGTAAAGTTGTTTCCAAATTTCCAATGTTATGATCATCATGACATATCATGTCTTATTACTCATATACCTTTTATTCCCTATATATATTATTATTTTAGGACATTTATGACGTTATTAAATTATTATTAAATTAATGGGATTAATATATTACCCATTTCTTATGTAATCCCTAGGTTATCCCATGTAATTTTAAAAGCAATGGAATTTTAGAAGCATGTTAAGGAAGTAATCAATAATGTTGTTGTATCCCATGTTCAAGATGTTATGTAATGTACCTAAATATAAAATAAACTATAATTATCAATCCAATCAGTTTTATTAAGTTTAATCCAATGTAATTAATCATATATTAATGTATCATAAATATAATAGTGGTTATATGACTACTACTATAATCCAACATAATCAGGTCAGAAAATGTCATGGACTATATCAATAGTAACTAATTCTTTTCCCCAGATATTCATATGATATACATGAAAATGGTATGACTAATAAAAATTCTCATAATTGAAACTATGATATTAATTTGAAAGTAAGAACACATTAAGTAAATAATATTTCAATATGGGTTATCGTAAAAGTTATGGTCCAATGGTTTATATTTCATAACACATAGAGGATTAAATTAAATTATTTGGTGATGTAAGCCAAGGAATGTGTTTTTGGAAAATTCATATGATTAATTAGGGATATAATTGTCTACGTAATAAATCAAGAGTTATATGTAATATAATTTAAATAATTTTATACTTAAGTAGATATGTTTTTAGAGGAACACTACAACGAATTCCAATCTCAGTGAAATATTAATTTTGTATCATTAATAGGTATGATCCACTGGGTTATGATTTTAGTGGTATCTTATTTAATAATGGTCTATATTAAATTGATTTAAAACATGATACTTGTATAAAAATATATATTTATTATTTTTTTCTATTTTTTCATCTTTTACATGATTTTGAGATTATTTAGAAGAATTATAAAACCCTAAGTCTGATATACATTTTATTTCAATATTTTTAATATAAATTTAAATAAAATATAACAAAAAAATCATATTTATACTGTCTTTATCAAATTAGATACTTAGAATATAAACATAAACATAAAACAGAACATATTAATTTAATTCTCCATAATGTTATCTTAAATATGATTGATCTAAAATTACTATATATGATACTTTGAAAAAATACGTAGAGTAAAATTGTGGGAAATAAAGCCCAGTAGTGGAATAATCAGAGTAAATCATGGTGACGAGTAATACATATGATACAAGTGGAATATAATAATAACATAAAAGTGAAATATAAAATTTGTTCAAATTAAATAATGGAATGATGGGGATGATTTAATAGGTACATTTCATCAAAATATTGTGGTGAAAAAATTAAACATGACATCAGAATCTTAATTTAAGTCCCACTTCCAAGACAACATTACATAGTGTACTTGGAAAATTTCTCTTGCACCGTACATGATGTCTCATGGGATGGAAATGATTCCCCACACATTATGAGGACTTATATTTCCAATACCACCCATAACATTCATAACAAGTAAATTAATATGTGTTCGATATAAGGAAATCATTAATAGGTTATAAACATAAATAGAAATACCCTGGAAAATAAATAGATCACATAACCTTTTCCTAGAGAATATCCAAAAAATATATCATAAATATTCCCTATAAATAAATAATTAAAAAATTATTTAACAATAATTAATAAATAAATATGAATAGGTATTTAAAAAAAGTTCATGATAAGTGAAGACATAAAAAAATAGTGAATAAGTATGTTTGGAAATAAAATTTTTCAGTGGGGTTTTATGAAAAGGGTAATGATTCATTAAAGAGGGTATAAATATAATAATTTACTTAAAACTAGAAATGAACCCAAATGATTTTCCATAAATTTATGACTTTATTTCTAAACCATATATGGTTAATATAATAAGTTATACTGTACTAAAAAAAGTTATATGAAATAAAAAATTTCCCTTTAAACAGGTTTACATAAAAGAAGGAATTCAGAAGGGAACTTAAAGAACATGTATTATACTAAAAAAATGAAGATAAATAATACTCTTTTTATATGTAAGTAACAAATATAAAAAATTTAGATGAATTACTTGTGAATTAGATAGTGGTAAAGGGATAAAAATAAAGTGAATGTGTAACCCAATAGTAATGAGTGCATTTTTGAAGATTCCTCCCCTTGTTCCCTTGATTCGTTTTGTATGTTCCTTTAACTTCTAAACAAATAATATTATATTTATTAATTACATGTTTGATATAAATTTCCCTAAATATTGGATTTATTATTATTTTATTATGTTCATTTATAATTATTTCATTGAGTTATTATTTTTTTGTTCACTGTACCAAAGATGGTTTTTCAAGGTTCCCATGTTGCAACAATTTGTAGATATTTATGTATGTTATTATGAAATGGGTATGTAGATCCATTAGTGTAAAGTTATAATGTTCATGTGTTTCAATAATTTTAAATATTTCTTAATATCCAATAGTATTCATAAATAAACATGCTTCATAGAGTATAAGAGTTATTTTTATTCAATTCATTTATCTATGCAGTTTTTCAGACCATGATTTACTTATTTGAATTCATTTAACTTTATGAAAAATTTTAAATTCATTAATATGAAATCAAAAATTATATATTTATTTATTTAATTTTTTACCATAACATATTTTTATTACAACTATCAATGATGGAAATGGAGAAGATGGAATATATAATTCGTGGAGGTGGCGAACCAACCAAAACATGGGCCATGATTTATTTTTTCTGAATTAAATAAGACAAAGTAAACTAATTGATATCCCATTGAATTAATAAAATTTTAGTTTATTTATTTTATTTTTGTAATTATCTGATTATGAGTGGAAAAAAATAGTGGAGGTAGAAGTAGAAAAGAATTTTAAAGGGTTTAGTTGAGAATGTTAATTTTTTTCCTTTGGATGTCTTCTCTTAGAATACTCAATAAGGCTCTTATGAATTTTATTTTGGTGATACCAGTAATTCTATAACATGGAGAGATTTGTTATATAGTTTTTTTGTTGATATTTGGAAGGATAAGGTGTTTTTAATGTGATGTGAAATTATTGGAGGATGGTGATATTTATATGGGGAGGATAGGGGTGTTTTTGTCTATTATTTCCTTTTTTTTTATTATTTTTATTCTAGATTAGAAATAATGATGATTTTCATTAATATAAAAAATAATTAGTGCATTTTATACAGAGATAATGGTTTATTACATCATTCCATATGTAATTAACTATGTATTTAACTTATATTGTAAAATATTATATTTTGTCTTATTTAACTATTTTAAAAAAAAATATTTTTCCAAAAATATATAAAATTCACACTTGACAATTTTGGAAAGATGATTATTAAAAGAATATATTTTATTAAAATTTTATTTAAAAAAAAATAAATTTTAAATATAAATCCATATTCATTTATAAATAATCAATTTCTAGAATACAAATAAATTTATAAACCTTAGTGAAATGACTTATTATGTCAGAAAATTGTATTATCAATTATATTCCAATATTTAGGGTACCATTAAGCCATTATAAGAAAAAAATATTTATTTAAAAATATAAAATTTATCATTAAAAATATTTTTTAATAATAAATAAAATTTTTACCAATATTATGATTATACATTATTTTGGTCAAAAATATTTTCCCACATTTAGTACTTTTATTTAATTTTCTTATAGTATATGTTTCTTTTATTTATTTATTTATTTAATAATATAATGAAATATAATTTTCACTGTTATATTAGTTAGGTTCTATTTTAACAATCAGGTTACAATTATTAATTGTTAAATTACTATTTTGAATGGTCATATCACTATTCCAATAATTATGTTCATTTTCTACTTACTAGAAGTACCCTTTATTTATATCGTTCAAAATTCACTCTCATCACACAAAAGGTTTTATATTATAGTCTTTTCAAAAATGTGCTAACAAGATTACTTATTTTTTGTATCATTTTTACTATGTTGCTCATGAGTGAGACTATTCTATGAGACCAAGATGAGTAAAATTTTCCAAGTTTAGATATCATATTTTTCTATGTTTACCATCCCATTAGAACACTATAATTTTTTTTGATATATTTATTAAAATTCATGTAATAAGTTTTTTTCATTATGAGTTATTTCGAGAGAAAGATGCAAAATTTATCCTACTATATGATCTTAGTAATATTTTTGGACGACTCCATTGATATTATAATCAGGTTTCTACCCTAGGTCTTGTATTGGGAGATATTCTATGGTAGTTGAATTTTTTAGAATATATAAATATTTATTTAATAAATATTAATGATTTAGTTCATATAAATATGGTTTTCCCAAAAATAACATCCATATTTGAATTTCATATTTGTGGTTGAGTCAAAAAATCGGGGGTTTTACCTAAAAAAGGTATAAAACTTGTTCTGGTTATGCGATAATCATTTGTTATTCAAACATGTGTCTTTATTTTATTTTATTTTCCCTACCCACTCAATTATCATTATTACACATGACTATGGTATGATATTCCCTCATAATCTATGAAAAACGATATATATATATATATATATATATAAAGGTGTGGGTATAGAGAAATTAATCCCAAGATCCATACAAGGTGGGAGATCAGGATACAGTAGCTCTGATGCAAAAATCAGGGCATGAAACATTAGTAATTGCACTATATGGTTTGAATTTTTTGGAATTTTTATAGTTTTACATTTATAATTAATTATTTAAGAGTGTTAAATCATATTATGGCCTTCTTGAAGCGTTTTATGGACCAAAATGGGTAGATCTTGGGAGAAATGAGTGCTTTGATTGATTTTTATGGGGTTTCTGTTTGGGTATCTAGATCCCATGATGTGTAGTTTCAAGAACACATATCTTTTGTGTGTTTTGGATTATGTTAATGATGATTAATACACATCATGTATTCCATGGGGATACGTTATGTAGGATAACTCGAAGCATGTCTAAGTATACAACCAAACACTTTGTGTAGGGGAAAATGACCATATAGGTTACAGAACTTAGTCCCCAAGAAATATACACCACAAGAGGCTATGTGTAATATTTTTATAAATGCCTCATGATACAGATCTCTAGATAGCTAGGTCAATTACCTGGAACGTAGAGACCCCAAATATGACGTACATGGACATTACATTACTTTTGTGGAATACTTAATACATAACAAAAACAAACACCGAAGGACAGTAATAATTTAGTATCTTTGGAAACTTTGAATATAATCTTTTAATCCTTGTGAAATATCTTAAACATCTACCATAAGGATATTCCCATTTTTTTCTTAACTCAAAACTTTCTTTATATCCTAGGGAAATTAAAACAAAAAAAGGGTGAGCTCAAATTCTCAGTAAGGGTAAACATAGAGAACAAAAAACAATCCATAAACATTTGAATGCAAAAACTTGAACATAAAATCTAATCATAAAAATCTTGAGCAAAGATATAAATATTGAAAGTACGTAAGGCATATATCATAATATAACATCTATCATGATAAAATAGCATGGGAAGAAAAGATGTAATTGTGGAAAACCATTAAGCTAATCATATGATTTCCATAGTAGCCAAGGCATTGTTGTCAAGACCATCTTAGTGGAAAATGTCCCTTTCTGAATCGAGTTCACTCCTCGTTCCAGTCCTGTATCACTTTACCAGATTATCTTACCATTCCATCCATGTCTATCTCATGAGATATTAATCTTTACCCAATGCATTGGAGGGAGATATAGGTCCCACACATCTTATAATGAAATACACCGTTCATGGAGACGGTAGGCCGTATGTACGCATGAATGTTGTTTTCCTTTCCTTATTTATTTGAATGGAAGTAAGTAGATTACATATATATATATATATATACATAAATAAAGTAGCTTTATCATGTCATATATTTCATTATTATTCATTATATATACATTATAATCATTCTTGAGTGATTAACATGGTGAATGAATCTCATCGCGTTGTGGAGACGGTAATCCGTACGTACGCACGAGCGATGAGATTGTTTCCATAATTATTGAATAGAGTTGGAGTTGATGATATAATATCTCAGAATCAGTATGATGTTATAATAACCATATATAGTTATTATTTACACCATTATACCCATCCAAGTAAGGTGGTGGTGGAAGTCTAATTACACCACAGCATGGAGACGGTATTTCGTACATACTCACGCGCGGTGATTTAGTTTTCCGTAGGATGGATAGAAGGTGAAATGAGGTTGTTTCATCTTTATAATATCATATAATTAAATTAGTGGTACTGATTTTATTACTTTATAATGAAACAACTAAAGAAGAGAATGTTGAAAAAGAAATAAACTTGAAAGAATCGGTAGAAGAGATTACCTCTTCTTCGACGCACATCCTTTAAG
This sequence comes from Viscum album, assembly GCA_963277665.1. Lineage (NCBI taxonomy): Eukaryota > Viridiplantae > Streptophyta > Magnoliopsida > Santalales > Viscaceae > Viscum > Viscum album. The sequence continues at coordinate 1,742,622,793 of OY728155.1, forward strand.
CTTCCACATAAGGAACCAGAGATGGTCTTTTGAGAAAACCAGAACCTCCAGAATGTTTCTAGGGAAGTTGAGAAGATACATGGGCATGGGTTGGATGAGCTTGAATGCTCAAACTGTTGTGAACAGGAGAGGGAGGAGGTTCCCTTTTATAAGGGTGGGAAGGGGCACCTTAGGAAAAACTTAAAATATTATTTTATAATAAAGTCATATTCGGTTTATAATAGATCCAAATTGATTTATTTAGAAGATAAATAGAATATGGGTCGGAATAATCTCAACCAATAGGTTTTATATAAGTTTAGGTTACTATTTTAACCATATCATTTAGATTTAACTCTTACTTAAATAATTTAACTTTTACTGTGTCTTCTTGTTTTCTTACACTATATGGTTTATAAACTTACTATTACAAGACAAACGAACCCCAAGTGGTTCATTATTAATATATATAACCTTATCTAAGTCATTTGGACAAACATTATATTTTTAGGAATATAATAACAATTAATAATATAATATTTGATTAAAAAACTATTTTATGTCAATTTTGAAACTATTTGGTAATTGTTTTTTGTTAAACTCATAACAACATGATTAGTTTTAAAAAGTTAATTAAATCAATAATAAAATTTCATATTAACCTAAAAAATTATTTGAATTTATAAAAAGTCTCAAATTACATTTATTTGGGTATTTATAGCATCAATTATGTAAATATTTCATTAATAAGGTAATTATTGCATCATCATTGTGTCATAAATAAATTAAATAATTTAATGTATAAAGATTATAAATAAAATAAAATTATGTAGGAAATATTTTTAGATTTATAATGAATATTTATAGTCGAATTTATCTTATGAATAGCCCTATATTAAAAATGTTTTAGTTATTAAACTTTGATTTTAACTCTTTTAAATCTTCTTTAAATAAAATAATAATAAGTGTCTTAATCTAATCCAAGTGGACTAAAGGGTAATATTTTATTCTTAAGGTTGTTTTTGGTCTAATTAAATGTATCCAAAAGAATTAGGACATGTGTTAGGGTAATAATAATATCATTTTTACCCTTAATTACCCTATTTACTTTTAACCGTGGTAAATAAAAGTAAAAAGTTACTATTTTCCAAAAATTATTTTTATCATATTGAACCACATTTTACTACTTTATATTAACCGTGTCTCTCGGATTTTTGAAATTCCACTCACAGAAGCGGTAAAATTAAGTTTTATGTAAATTTTCAAATTCTCCTAGGAGGTGGGTAAAAGAAGGTGAAAAGTTCAATAAAATTTTTATATATCTAAAATTATTATAAAAATGACACCAATGAATTACATTGAACTTATATAGGTATTATGTATCAATTTTTACATTAAATAAATTTAAATAAAATAAATAATTATTTAAAAAAAGGTGGGTTTTAAATAGTAACCCAGTGTTTTCACTAGTCATCAAAAATTGAAAGTTTTCATAAAAATTCCAAAAATTCAGCCTAGGCTAATTTTGATATTCTGAATCAAAAAATGAAGTCCATTTTGAAATATAAAATTTATAAAATTTCAAAAAGTGGGTATTACTATTCATAACGACTAGTTTATATAATATTTTAATAACATATCGTTGTTTAGTGAAACTCGGTATTGCATACAACACACACTATCGTGGAAGGTCACGATTGAGTATAAAGCAAGACAAGTCATAGTTGCATGTATTGAATGATTCCTTTGATGTTGTGTATAATAGAATCCAACCATATTTCATTTATACATTGAATATATATATATATATTGTCACAAACCAGGCTGGACTGTGCCAAAATGGTATTAGAGAGGGCCCTTGTTATTTGGGGTGTCAAGTAGCTTGGTGATTAGGTGTGTCGGGACTCAAGAGGTGGGTGCGGGAAGGACGTCATGAACCCTTTCCCGTGCCGAGACTCGAGTTTCCAGGGGTAGTATGGGATTTGAGTTTTTCTTTTGCTTGGTCAGTGTGGATGAGGGATGACAAGGGAAGTGATCCAGTGTTACGTGACGAGCCTGCATAGAGTAGCAACCCATGTATAGCCCGAGTGCATGGTTCAAGATACTTCCTGTGGTGGATACCCGCTTGAAGCATGGTCTGCTAAGCCATATAATCGGGTTTTCATAGCCACTAGTTCCTTTTTTTTGGAAATTGTGATGTGAGTTATATTTGACCTTCGTTTTGGTTGGTGTGAGTAGATCTCAAAAAAAATGAAAATGTATTTTTGTGAAGGTGTTTTCAAAAGGGAATATGGTTGTTGGAGTGGAAAGTGGTTTTTGAAATAGAAAACGTTTTGGAATTTGGAAATGTGTTTCTTAAATTATAAGTGACTTCAAAAATTGGTTGGGAATTTGTGCTTGGTGTTGAATGGTCTGTTTTGGAAATGAGAAGTGTCTTGATTGACCCTTGGTATTCCTATGAATGATCACATACATTGAGGTGTGCATGTGGAAAGTGGAGAAATGGGTGATGTGAGTGGATGGGTGCTTGAGCTAGCATAGGGAGATGTATGTGTGAGACATCATGGGATACCAATGGTGGATATTTAAGTTGTTTTGTTTGCTGAAAAAAATGGTTTTCAATAAGGTAATTTAAATGTTTCGAAAAGTGAGTGAGCAATTGTTTAGCGTTCTCTTTTCGTTTTGGGTATTCTTTTTCCTGTGTTCTTGGTTTTGACATACTAAATTGTGGTTCGAATGGTGATTGAGTTTGAGATTTAGTTTGTCATTGAGGTGTGAAATTATGATTTACGATAAGTATTGATTTGGATTTGTGCCTCTTGTTTTTGAGTATGCTACCTAGAAAACTCCTATATTTTTCTAGTGAACCTCTTGTAGTTGTTGGTTCAACCCAGACCCTTAGTGGGGCAGTGGAATTGAATTCTTTTCAGTCATTGTCTAGCTTCTGTGGGGATCACGATATATTGAAGGTAGCAAACTAGATTGGTGAAGTCGTTGGTGTTTTCAGGTTATTGGGAACTCCTAAAGCTATGAGAGTATGTGTTGGTTTGGGTCCATTTGAAGGTGCAACTTTGGATTGGTGTGATAGGAAATCCCAGCATCATTGCATGATGGGATATCTTGAATGGTGTTTAATACCACTTCCATCTGATGGTTTATACCTAAGGTGGTGAAAGCAAGGAAAGTGGAAGAGCTCGGGAGTGTCCAGCAAGGCCAACAGACAGTGAAGTCTTACGTCACACATTTCAAGGGGTTAATTTCTTTCTCTATGGAGGTAGCATCATGAAATCAGTTAATGTTTCTCTTGTGTGGGGTATTGTTCTAGGGTTCAAGGACCGATTATTTTTGGTGTTCAGGAAGGTTACCCATCCGGTGAGGAGAGTGAACCGGGGGAAGCTATCTCATACAAGTCTTCTGGTCAATTCCATCTTCTCTTAGTCAGGCCACCCTCTTGTTTGGTTCAAGTGTGGCCGGGTTGAGTACTTTAAGTCACATTTTCATCATCCTTCGAAGGATTTCCGTCAGTGTGGCCATTTGAGACAATTGGAGGGGTTCCACTAGTGGAATCGTCAACCAGAGTCTCGACCGAAGGATGTCAGCTCCTGACTGCGGGGTAGCAGATGCTTCAAGACATCAGAGGTCCAGCCACAGGTCTCAGAGTGAATCCTTTCATGTAGTCAGGAATCATTAGGTGTGGGGCACCTTGGTCTAATTTTTTTGTCTCCAATGCTGAAATGGGGACGGTCTGAATTTCCCTGTTGTAGCTCTCCCATATTTGAGGGTCCTATTTTGCTATAAGAGGCGTAAAAGTATCTTTTTCTCTTTGTTTCCTTTATTCTTTGATCACCCCACTGTGGTTTTAAGAAGGTGTGGTGATATCATCTTTTGCAGTTCCAGTAGTTGTGCCTCCTCATGTGTGACCCGTTTTGTTTTAATACATGCTAGTTTTGGAGATGCTCATCTATTATGGAAATGATGAGTCATGGTTAAGTTCGTTATTTGGTAGAATTCTTATGTGGGTTTTCTCATGTGTTAGTGGTTTCTGGTTTGGGTTGGAAGTTCTCGTGTTGGTCTATACTTGTTGGTATAAGCTAGTCGGGTCTTAAATGGTGGGGAGACCCACCATGAATCTTATAGTGCCTTCCTCAAGTTTTGTTCTGTGTGGCAGTTCCCTCTTGGGTCAGGTTAGCAGTTCCAGAGTTAGCGCATGCTAAGAGTCTCAATGTTGGTTGTGCTAGTCGGGTTCTTGTGGTGGGGAGAACCCTCCTCATATCCTGATGGTTCTTCTCTTTTCAGTTCCCTCAGAGTTGGTCGGGTGTGACTGGTGGAGTGAAAAGTCACACTGATTTTTATGTTTTTGTGGGTCTTGTTTCGTTTCAAACTCGAGTTTGATTCCTCGTTCAGCTGGGTGAATTCCTGGAGGAATTTTTTTTGGTGGGGAGAATTGTCGCACCTGAACTTTTAAATTAATATTATTTTATTATCTTATCAGACTTTAAAACATTCTATCGTGCTGAGGGCCAAGCCTGTTTAAATTTTTTTCATTTTTTTGATGAATGAATTCCTTGCCCTTGACAGCGTTTGGTGCATGGGCATGACGTGTTCAAAGCCATGCGGCTTTGCTCAGGTTACCGTGCAGCCTGCCTCATGTACAAGACAAATGAATAAAATGAGTTTTAATGAGTTAGTTTAATAATTATAATAATGGTGATTATTGTTATTATTATTAGGGTTAATAATATTATTATTATCAAGTTTAGTATAATTATTGTTAAGTTGTTAAGAACAATATTATTATTATTATTTGATTTTATTAAAATTCTTATTATGTTTGTTATTTGATAATATTTTATTTATTTTATATTCTTATCCTTTTTTTATTTTCTATTTCACTTATTTCTTTGATTTTTATTATTTTTATTATAATTTTTTCCCTCTCAAAACCTAACTCTCCCTTACCCTACCCCCTTAGGCGGCCACCCCCCCCGCTCCTTCTCTCGCTCACGCTACCCCCCACCCTCCTTCTCCCGCACCTCTTCTCCCCTCCAGCTGAAGCTTCCGGTGCGCCTCCCTCCCTCCGATGATGGCTCCCGTCGTGTGCAGCCGAGCCTCCTCCCTCGCATAGCCAAGTTTTTCCCCTCCCCTTCTTGTGCAACACAAACCCCCTCTCCTCCCGGACCTCCGGACGAGCGCCCCTCTCCACGGCGCGCCTCCCTCCTCTGGTGAGCAGCTCTCCATCCGTCGAGCGTCCTTATTCCGGTCGAACCCTCTCCTTCCCTAGGGTTTGGTTATTTTATTTATTTGGAGTTTTTGGTCTTGAGTGAGGTGGATGTTAGAAATAGGGTTAATTTTTTATAATTTTTTTTGATTCCGTTGTTTATTTTAGGTCCCTTGCAGTGCGATTGACATGTGATGGAGTTGTGCACTGAGTTTGCGAAGTTTGGACACCGATATAAGTGTTTTATTCCGCTGTTGTATTTCGCATGGTCCGTGATAATTAATTTGTGACTTCCAATGTTGAGTATAATTTTATTTATGTGGAATTGCATGAAGTTTATTTTTAATGATAAAATATGGTATTTTGTGTGTGAAAAATTTATTGCGATTATTTGGTGGATTATTTTACTTGCTTAAATAAATTTGGTGTTATGTGATTAATCTGTTTTGTGTGAAACTAGTTTTAAAAAGTTTAGTATGCCTTTGATATTTTATAGCGTTTTGTATAAAATAAGGTGTGTTTTTTAGGAAAAATCATGTTGTGTTATTTAATGTTAATTTATAAATCATGAAGTTGGTTATTTAAAATTTCTTAAGTGATGCGAATGATGTTTGGAAAGGTTTTGGGGTGCATTTGATTTTTTTTAAAAATGGATTTGGGTGTTTTTGAGGTAGTCCTATGTTGCATTATTCGTGGTTGTTTTATGACTTCTAGAATTGATTTATTTAAGGAAATTAAGTCTGCGAATCTAGTTCTGCTTGAGGGTTGGGTGCGTTTTCTTTTGCTAGTAGTGTTTTATGTGTTGCGCAAGAAACTTTTCTGTGGAAAAACCCATGTGGAATTATTTATCAGTGTTTTTTTAACTATGAAGTTCATCTATTATAATGTTTTTAGACCGCAGTTGGTGTTTTGGTGTTGCATCTTGGTGCGTTTGGTTTTAAAAAGGATGTTTTGAATGTTTTTCTTTTGGTCCAAACCCTTTATGCGTTATTTTGAAATGTTTTATAGATTGTTCAAGTGTTAAGTTGTTTTATTAAATTATTTGTGTAGTGCATTGGACCTCGCTACGATGGTTTCAAGTTGCGGGTGTCAAGAACACCTACTTGTGCATGCATAAGGTAAGACATATATATATATGAATGCCCTCTTTGTACATAATCCCTCATGGAACGAGGAATATGTGCAATGCAGTTAGGGGTATTTATATATATATGTATAAATGCATGTCCATGGAAGTGCGCAGGGTAAGTTTGAGTGGTCGTCTACAAATAACAACAAGTTTTAGGTAGTTCCCCTATGCCCTAATGTTTAATTAGAATTTCTACTTCTTATTGATGTTTCTTTAAAAGTATTTCCTTGTTTTTTTATGTGAAAACCATATGCACTATATATATATATATGTGGTTGTGGTTCTTAAAAAGTGGATTCATCGGGGTTGAACATGAAATGGGTATTTCCAAAATTTGTGTGGCCTTTTGTTCAATTTTGTTATGAAAGTGTAACGACATGCATTATTTTTAAAAATGGGTTCCAAAGTGATTTTCAAAAATGGGTTTTGAAGTGAAATCGAGATTAAAAGATGGTTTGACCTCCTTAAAAGTATTACTTCATTTTAAGTGTGGGTTTTATCTTGTTTTAAATATATAGTACCTTTAGGTTTTCTAAAAAGACAAATTCTCTTTCTAAAGTGATGAGGCCCATTTGGCACTTTAAGATTTGGTTTTCGAAAATAGAAAACCCCTATTGAGTCATTCCCCTTAATTTGAAAATAAAATGTGATGCAAGTGTTAATGTATGGTTTGTGATATGTGCATAGTGTAAAGGCTTGTGCGTGGTTGTGTGATGTAAAGAGGGAGAATGCGATTAAGGAGGCAGAGCAGTGGTGAGAGGTTGAATGGGATTTAGATAAAGAAAGTGTTATGTACTTGTTTGTTTGCTTGATAAAGAAAACTCACCACCATTTGAAATAGAGCACAATTGGAAACCAGGGTATCTAGGTGGGTCACCAGGACTAGTACGCTAGATGAAACGGCATGGGTTCATCCCGGTTTTTCTAGCAAGATTGACACAACAACACTAACTAAACATATGAATTTATGAGGGTTGTGGTCTTCTAAGACACGTTTTCTAAGGGTCATGGCCTTTTAAGCCACGTTTCACCGAGGTACGAGGTCTCTAGGTTCCCACTTGTTCTAGCTACCAATAGGTATTACCCATGGTGCTCATTTACGACATGCTACTTGTGATGTAACTTTATTTCCAGTTGTTTCATACTTGATGTCTTGTTTGTGAAGGCCATATTTTAATCCAAACTGGTTTCTTTTTATTTTGAAACGTTAATGCATGGTCAGAACATATTTTAAAAATGTAGTGGGAGTGAAACACTTTACTTGAAAATGAAAACTCATCACTTGAACTTGAAAAGAAGGAAAAACATTATTTTATTATTATCTTATTTTTAAACTGGCATAATTAGATTTCTTCATAAATGCAGGGGCATAGGACATGGTTATATTTTGGCATTCGTACCGAGCATCCCCGTGCTCACGCCTACTTTACTTTTCAGTTGCAGGTTTCAGTCCTGGATCACTTTTGGGAGTGAGTGTAGTTGATGCACCTTGGTGATCCACGGGGTCACCTAAGGTATGTCACATTCCTTTGTTTATTCCATTTTCCGCTATCAAGTTGTTTAGTTTATTTTCCTTCATTTATCTGCTTGTTCAGTTTTTGTTCATTTATCTTCATTATGGGCCAAACAGTTCCCAACTGGTTTATTTTGATGCCCGTCACTAGTTGCCAGCCCGTGGGGATCGGGAATGCCCTTCGGTCCATGTCGCGGACCGGGTCGGATGACGATCCGGCCTGGTTCGCGACATATATATATATATATATACACTCAATGTTTCATAGAATAAATTATATCAAACGAACTTGAAATTTTGTGTAACACGATCCAAGAATAGTGTTGCGTATACTGCAAGCTAATACGGTGTTGCGTATAGCACATGATAATCTTGGTGTAGCATACAACACAAGACATAAAATAAATTTAAAATAATACATATCATAAAATCTCAGGGTGTTACATTCTACCCCCTTAAAATGAATTTCGCCCTTGAAATTTGTTAGGGTTATAAATTGTTTACTACTTGAAAGCTTCTTTCATAGAAACCCACATCGTAAAAAGGAATACTAAAAATTAATTTTAAAAACTAATGTATAAAACGTAATGGTTACCCAAATTAACTCATCACTGGGTTTCCACATAGGAGAACATAGGTGAAAATATGGATATGGAGGAGAAATCTAACTATCAAGTTCTGATGGAGAGTGGTAGAGAACATGGCTATGAAAAATCCAACAATCCCAAAGCCATAAATTTGTGATCATTAAAGGTACCATCTAATTCATCGAGAATGAGGGTACTAGGACAACGTTTTTTAGTTCTCAAGATCATTTCCCTAATTTTGAAGAATTTTTGAATAAAAAGAAATACTTACTTGATTTTGGAAGAATCTCACCATTGTTCGAGCCTTGAACAATTTACAATTCATCTCTTAAAGAAATGAAGTTGAATTTGTCATTAATGAAGTGTTAGCAGATCATATGATAGAATGATAGGTCATTCCATCGGTTTCTATCTCAAAAAGTTTAGCACAATTTATTAAATATACATAAGTCCATCTATGCTGAGATTAATCATATATGGTTTCTAAAATGGACTTATACTTCATCTATCATAGCGCTTAATAAAATAAAACTAGTTTCTACTAACCAGGGACTTCCTGTAGGGTAGAGGTAGGTGATAAAGGCCTATCACACTTCTTTTATGGGTTCGATTCCCACATCCTTGTCTAACGCAACGGGTTGTCGCCCATCCTGCAGGTTTTCATTTTTCTAAAACTACATTATTATAACATCCCATCAATAATATTGAAAAAAGTTCTATACTAACTTATGTCAAGCATAATCAATTCCAATATTTAGTATTATCTAAAATACTTCTATCCAAGTTCATAGTATAAAGAAAAATATTACTAGAAAGGTTATCTTCCAAGCCTGTTAATACCATCATTTATCTCCCATATATCATAAGATTTATCTTGTTTGTCACATTCCAAATATTTGAATTCCTTAATCAAGTACTGTCTTAAAAAAGGAATACCCATTGAACCTTAGTGAAAACATGAATGTTGTCAAAAGTTAACTCTTTCCACATACCAAAATCCCAATATTTCTATATACTCAAACCATAATATCACATTGTCCTTATATCAGTCATGAGCTCATTAATACTATCAAACATCTCATTATCTCTATATCCTTTCATTATGAACATATCATCTACCATCCAAAAATATTTGAATAACCTTTCATGGTTACCAGTACCATTCAACATATACTTTCAAATTATTTAGGAAAAACAATATTGTAACAATCCTTAGATGTTTCATTATTCCATAGTACCATACATTATTCTTGATAAACATGCAATCATTTCACTACCTTCATAAACCATTGACCTAGCTTCAAAACTTCTTTTATCTCATATATCATTTGTAGTCTATTCATCATCATCCACATAAATACTGCCCATATGACCATTCTTATTCTCTTCATGAGATTTTCCCTTAGGTCATTGTTTTTCATAATGCCTGTAAATTCCACATTTATAACTTTTAACCATTGTTTATGTCTTAGCAATACCATTATCCTTGTCCACTGTGTTAATTGAACCTTTTCCTTTACAATTACTGGATTTGTGTCCTACTTTTCCACACCCAAAGCATCTTCTAGTTCCTTTGAGACATTATCTCTGATGCCTCTTCCCACAAGATTTACATGAGGGGAATTGAACTTTCTTTCCTCTATAATCATCACGAAACTCCATATTTCTCTTATTTTCTGAGTTGGGATACTTACCAAAGTTGAGATTATTGATCATATTATGAGATTTCTGATTAGGCATAATAACAATATGTGGACTTCCAGATCCAATTTCATTTGGTTTCTCATGAATACTATCATTCCACTGTCCATCATATCCTCCATTATCGTGAATATTCCTATTTCCAACCATTTGCTAAAACCCAAAAAGAATAGTGTGAGAGGAAAAATCATAATCAAGGGGGAGTACCTTCAATATCTAACATCTTAAGTTAAATTCTAAGACCGTTACTGTAGTTATAGGACTATAAACTATATGTATACTTGACCTTAGAGACATTCCTAGATATACCTTAGAAATATATCTAGGGATTTCACTAAAGCTTTCACATCCTAGTTTCCGAAGGTTAACTAAACCTTTCTTCTGATACCAACTGTAGAGACCCCAAATTTGACGTACATAGACATTATATTACTTTTGAAGAATACTTAATACATTACTAAAACAAACACTGAAGGACTATAATTGTTTTGTGTCTTTGGAAACTCGGAATATAATCTTCTAATCCTGGTGAAAGATCTTCAACATCTACCATAAGGATCTTCCCCTTTTGTTTTCTTACCTAAAACCTTTCTTTATATCCTACGGAAATGAAAACATAAAAAGGGTGAGCTAAAATTATTAAAAAGGGTAAACATAAAGAACATAAAACAATCCATAAACATTTGAATAAAAAAACATGAACATAAAATATAACCATCAAAATCTTGAGCGAAGACATAAATCTTGGAAGTACGTAAGGAATATATCATAATGGAACATCAATCATGATAAAATGGCATGGGAAGAAAACATGTAATTGTGGAAAACCATTAATCACATGATATGATTTCCATAGTAGCGAAGGCATTGCTTCTAATACCATCTTACTGGACAATGTCCCTTTCTGAATTGAGTTCACTCCTCGTTCTAGTCCTGTATCACTGTACCAGATTAACTTACTCTTCCAACCATGTCTATCTCATGAGATATAAATCTTTACCCAATGCATTGGAGGGAGATATAGGTCCCACCAATCTAATAATGAAATCAATTTTACGTGTTCCACCACACAAACATAAATCATTCATCATAACCCAATGAATAAAATGGGTTTCATAAAAAGCATCCCATCATAACATAATCCATATAAAAAAATGGATATCATTTCATCATAAGAAAAGTGAAACCATGTAAATCATAGAGACATTATACTTGAAACATAATCATACTAAATAATGTCATCTTAGGTGGGAAATAGTTTTGACAAAACACTTGAAATGAATTCTTGAGGAAAATATCCTTTGTTCTTCAAAATCATTTTCTTTTCTCAAAATGCCATGCAATTTTAAAAAGAAAATAATTTTGTTGAAAATAATCATGAAATCTTGTAGAGGAAGGTTCATAGAAATAATGCATTATGAAACCGTAAAAATCCATCCACGCCTTATAAGTTAAAAAAACATTCTTTTCGTACTTTTGCTGGAAAAGTCAAAAAGTACCTTATATGGTAAACAAAGGAAGGATTCCTTCAATACAATGTGGTAAAAGTCAAAAAAGGGTAAAAATGAATTTAAAAATACATGGAAGAATAGTAAATATTTTATGAAAACATTTTTAGAAAACATGGACATGGATGATAAATATAAACCCAGTAAATACTTACGTATAAGCAATCTCGGATAAAAATGAGATTGAAAAATTATCCCTTACCTTAGGTCCGATATGCTTCGTACGTATCTGATCCTCCTGTATAATGATTTGAATAATGTCGTTGACTTATTATAGAATCATATTCATTGTTATGATATCATATGTGGTTCAATTATGACTTTATATTACCCTTTCTTTTGTAAATTCCATGTTAAAGTAGTGCTTTGGGTAAAATTGTTTTATTTATCGTACGTGTTTGGAAATGTTGTTCTTGATATTATTATTACTTATATCATGATTTAATTACTTCCAGAATGTAAATCATGATTTTTATATCATATATATTCAGTATATATATATAATAGATAGATTAATGAAATGAAATACACAGTTCATGGAGACGGTAGGTCGTATGTACGCATGAATGTTGTTTTCCTTTCCTTACTGACTTGAATGGAAGTAAGTAGATGAAAACACACACACACACACACACACATATTTATATATATATAAATCCAGTAGCTTTATTAGGTCATATATTTCATTATTATTCATTATATAATCTTTATAATCATTCTTGAGTGGTTAACATGGAGAATGAATCTTATCGCATCGTGGAGACGGTAATCCGTACGTACGCACGAGCGATGATATTGTTCCCATAATTATTGAATAGAATTGGAGTGGATGATATAATATCTCAGAATCATTATGATGTTATAATAAACATATATAGTTATTCTTTACACCATTATACCCATCCAAGTAAGGTGGTGGTGGAAAACTGATTACACCACGGCGTGGAGACGGTATTCCATACATACGGACGCGCGGTGATTTTGTTTTCTATAGGATGGATAGGATGTGAAATGGGGTTGTTTCATATTTATAATATCATATCAGTATAATAGTCATACCTATTGTATTAATTTACAATGAAATAACTAAATAAGAGGAAGTTGAAGAAGAAATAAACTTAAAAGAATCAGTAGAAGAGATCGCCTCTTCTTCAACGGACCTCCTTTAAACTTCTTCTTAAGGAACTAGAGATGGTATTTTGAGAATACCAGAACCACCAGAATGTTTCTATGGAAGTGGAGAAGATAAATGGGCTGAGGTTGGCCGAGCATGAATGCTCAAAGTGTTGTGAAGAGGAGATGGAGGAGGTGCCCTTTTATATGGGAGAAGAGGCGCACCCTAGAAAAAATATAAAATATTATTTTATAATAAAGTCATAATAGGTTTCTAATAGGCCCAAATTGATTTATTTAGAACCTAAAGTGGTTATGGGTCAGAATACTCCCATCCAATATGATTTACACATGTTTAGGTTGCTATTTTAACTTTATAATTTAGATTTAACTCTAAGTTAAATAATTTAATTTTTACCGTGTCTTCTTGTTTTCTTACACTATATGGTTAATAAACATACTATAACAAGACAAAAGAACCCCAAGTGGTTAATTATTAATATATATAACCTTAACTAATTCATTATGCCGAACCTTATATTTTTAGGAATATAATAAAAATTAATAATATAATATTTGTTTAAAAAACTATTTTATGTCAATTTTGAAACTATTTGGTAATTTATATTTGTGAAAATCATAACAGCATGATTAGTTCGAAAACAGTTAATTAAATCAACAATAAAATGTCATATTAACATAAATAAATTATTGTAATTTATAAAAAGACTCAAATTACATTTATTTGGGTATTTATAGTATCAATTATGTTAATATTTCATTAATAAGGTTATAACTGAATGATCATTGTGTTGTAAATAAATTAAATCATTTAATGTCTAAAAGTTATAAATAAAATACCATTATGTAGAAAATCTTTTTATATTTCTAAATAATATTTATAGTAGAATATATCTTATGAATAACCCTGTATTAAAAATGTTTTAGTTATTAAACATTGATATTAACTCTTTTAACTCTTCTTTAAATAAAATAAAAATAAGTGTCCTAATCTAATACAAGTGGACCTAAAGGGTAATATTTTATTCTTAAGGTTGTTTTTGGTCGAATTAAACGTATCCAATAGAATTAGAACATGTTTTAGGGTAATAGTAATATCATTTTTACCCTTAATTACTCTATTTACTTTTAACCGTGGTAAATAAAAGTAAAAAAGTCACTATTCACCAAAAATTATTTTTATCTTATTGAACCGCATTTTACACCTTGATATAAACCATGTCTCTTGGATTTTTGAAATTCCACTCATAGAATTGGTAAAATTAAGTTTTATGTAAATTCTCAAATTCTATTAGGAGGTTGGTAAAAGACAGTGAAAAGTTCAATAAAATTTTTATATATCTAAAATTATTATAAATTAACTCCAATGAATTACATTGAACTTATACAGGTATTATGTATACAATTTGACATAAAATAAATTTAAATAAAATAAATAATTATTTAAAAAAAAGTCAGTTTATAAATAGTAACCCAGTGTTTTCACTATTCATCAAAAGTTGAAAGCTATCAGAAAAATACGAAAAATTCACCCTAGGCTAATTTTGATATTCCGAATAAAAAAATGAAGTCCATTTTGAAAGAAAAATTTATAAAATTTTAAAAAGTGGGTATTACTATTCATAACAGCTAGTTTATATAACATTTTAATAACATATTGTTGTTTAGTGAAACTCAGTATTGCATACAACACACGCTATCATGGAAGGTCACGATTGCGTGTAAAGAAAGACAAGTCGTGGTTGTGTGTAGTGCAAGATTCCTTCATTGTTGTGTATAATAGAATCCAACCATATTTCATTTATACATTGAATATATATATATATATACACTCAATGTTGCGTATAATAACTTCTATCAAACGAACTTGAAATTTTGTGTAACACAATCCAAGAATAGTGTTGCGTACACTGCATGCTAATCCGGTGTTGTGTATAGCGCAAGATAATCTTGTTGTAGCATACCACACAAGACATAGATTAAATTAAAAAGAATAATTCTCATAAAATCTTGGGGTGTTATATTCTACCCCCCTTAAAATGAATTTCGCCCTCGAAATTCATCAGGGTTATAAATCGTTTACTACCTGAAAATTTATTTCATAGAAACCCACATCATAAAAAGGAATACTAAAATTTAATTTTAAAAACTAATGTATGAAATGTAACGACTACCCAAATTAACTTATCCCTGGGTTCCCACAAAGGATAACATAGGGGAAAATATGGATATAGAAGAGAAATCTAACCATCATGTTCTGATGGAGAGTGGTAGAAAAAATGTCTATGAAAAAGCCAACAATCACAAAGCCATAAATTTGTGATGATCTAAGTTACCATCTGATTCATTGGTTATGAGGGTACTGGGAAAACGTTTTTTTGTTCTGAAGATCATTTCCTTAATGTTGAATAATTATTGAATTAAAATAAATACTTACTTGATTTTGGTACAATATCACTGTTGTTTGAGCCTTGAACAATTTCCAATTAATATCTTAAAGAAATAAAGTTGAATTTGTCATTCGTGAAGTGTTAGCTGATAATGCGATAGAATGATAGGTCATTCTATCGGTTTACATCTCAAAAAGTTTCGCACAATTTATTAAATATACATAAGTCCATCTATACCGAGATTAATCGTATATGGTTTCTAAAATGGACTTATACTTCATCTATCATAGCTCTTAATAAAATAAAACTATTTTCTACTAACCAGGGACTTCTTGTAGGGCAGAGGTAGGCGATAAAGGCCTGTCACACTTCGGTTGTGGGTTCGATTCCCACATCCTTGTCCGACGCGACGGGTTGTCTCCCGTCCTGTAGGTTGTCCTTTTTCTAAAACTACATTATTATAAAATCCCATCAATAATATCGAAAAAATTTCTATACTAACTTTTGTCCAACATAATGCATTCCAATATTTAGGCTTATCTAAAATACTTCTATCCAAGATCATAGTATAAAGAAAATGATTACTAGAAAGGTCATCTACCAAGAATGTGAATACCATCATTTATATCCCATATATCATAAGATATATATTGTTGGTCACATTGTAAATATTTTAATTCCATAATCATGTATTCTCTAAAAAAATGAATACCCATTGAACCTTAGTGAAAACATGAATGCTATCAAAAGTTAACTCTTTCCATATACCAAAATCCCAAAATTTATATATACTCAAACCATGATATCACATTGTCCTTATATCAGTCATGATCTCATTAATACTATCAAACATCTCATTATCTCCTTCTCCTTTCATTATGCACATATCATATACCTTCCAAATTTTTTTGAGTAACCATTCATGGTTATCAGTACCATTCAACATATACTTTCAAATACTTTAGGAAAAACAATTCTGTAATAATCCTTAGATGATTCATTATTCCATAGTACCATACATTATTCTTGATAAACATCAAATCATTCCAATACCTTCATAAACTATTGACCTAGCTTCAAAACTTCTTTCATCTCAAATATCATTTGTATTCTCTTCATCACCATCCACATAAATACTGCCCATATGACCATGTTGATTCCCTTCATGAGATTTTCCCTTAGGGTATTGGTTTGCATAATGCCAGTATATTCCACATTTAAAACGTCTAACCATTGTTGATGTCTTAGCAATACCATTATCCCTGTCCACTGTGTTAACTAAACCTTTTCATTTATAATTACTGGCTTTGTGTCCTTCTTTTCCACACCCAAAGCATCTTCCAGTTCCTTGGAAACATTCTCTCTAATGCCTCTTCCCACATTATTTACATGAGGGGAATTGAACTTTCTTTCCTCTATGATCATCATGAAACTTCATCTTTCTCTTATTAGCTGAGTCGAGATACATACCAAAGTTGAGATTATTGATCATATTATGAGATTGCTGATTAGGAATAATAACAATATGTGGACTTCCAGATCAAATTTCATTTGGTTTCTCATGAAGAATATCATTCCATTGTCTATCATATCCTCTATTATTGTGAATCTTCCTATTTCCAGCCATTTTCTAAAACCCAAAAAGAATAGTTTGTGAGGCAAAAATAATAATCAAGGTGGAGTAACTTCAGAATATAACATCTTAAGTTAAATTCTACAATGATTATCGTAGTTATAGGACTATATCTTATACGTATACTAAACCTTAGAGACATCCCTAGACATACTTTAGAAATATCTCTTAGTATTTCACTAAAGCTTTCAGATCCTAGTTTCCAAAGGTTAACTAAACCTTTCCTATGATACCAACTGTAGAGACCCCAAAATTGATGTACATGGACATTACATTACTTTTGCAGAATACTTAATACATAACAAAAACAAACACCAAAAGAACGTAATTGTTTAGTGTCTTTGGAAACTCGGAATATAATCTTCAAATCCTGGTGAAAGATCTTCAACATCACCCATGAGGATCTTCCCCTTTTGTTTTCTTACCTAAAACATTTCATTATATCCTAGGGAAATGAAAACATAAAAAGGGTGATCTCAAATTCTCAGTAAGGGCAAACATAGTGAACATAAAACAATCCATAAACATTTGAATGCAAAAACACGAACATAAAATCTTAACATCAAAATCTTGAGCGAAGACATAAATCTTCGATGTACGTAAGGAATATATCATAATGGAACATCAATAATGATAAAATAGCATTGGAAGAAAACATATAATTGTGGAAAACCATTAATCACATGATATGATTCCCATAATATCCAAGGCATTGCTACCAAGACCATCTTAGTGGACAATGTCCCTTTTGGAATCGGGTTCACTCCTCTTTCCAGTCATGTATCATTGTACCGAATTAACTTACCATTCCAACCATGTTTATCTTAGGAGATATTAATCTTTACCCAATGAATTGGAGGGAGATATAGGTCCCACCCATCTCATAATGAAATCATTCTTATGTGTTCCACAACATAAACATAAATCATTCATCATAACCCAAAGAATAAAATGGGTTTCATAAACATCATCTCATCATAACATAATCCATAGAAAACAAATGGATATAATTTCATCATAAGAAAATTGAAACCATTTAAATAATAGAGACATTATTCTTGAAACATAATCATAAAAAATAATTTCATCTTAGATGGAAAATAGTTTTGAAAAAACACTTGAAGTAAAATTTTGAGCAAAATATCCTTTCTTCTTCAAAATCATTTTCTTTTCTCAAAATACCATGCGATTTTATAAGAAAATATTTTTTTTTAAAATAATCATGAAATCTTTTAGAGGAAGCTTCATGTAAATATGGAATTATGAAACTGTAAAAATCCATTCACGCCGTATAGGTTAAAAAAACATTCTTCTCATATTTTTGCCAGAAAAGTCAAAAAGTACCTTATATGGTAAACAAAGGAATGATTCCTTCAATACAATGTGGTGAATGTCAAAAAAGTGTAAAAATGACTTTACAAATACATGGAAGAATAGTAAAAATTTTATTAAATAATTTTTAGAAAACATGGACATGGATGATAAATATAACCCTAGTAAATACTTATGTATAAGCAATCTCGGATAAAAATGAGATTGAAAAATTATCCCTTACCTTAGGTCCGATATGATTCGTATATATCTTAACCTCTTGTATAAGGATTTAAATAATGTCATTGACTTATTAATTAATCATATTCATTGTTATGTTATCATTTATGGTTCACTTATGACTTTATATTACCCATTCTTTTATAAATTCCATGTTAAAGCAGCATTTTGGGTAAAATCTTTTTATTTATCATACGTGTTTGGACATTTTGTTCTTGATATTATTTTTACTTATATCATTATTTAATTACTTCCATAATGTAAATCATGATTTATATATCATATATATTCAATATATATATATATATAATAGATAGATGAATGAAATGAAATACACCGTTCATGGAGACGGTAGGCCGTACGTAGGCATGAACGTTGTTGTCCTTTCCTTATTAACTTGAATGAAAGTAATTAGATGACATATATATATATATATAAATAAATCCAGTAGATTTATCTTGTCATATATTTCATTATTATTCATTATATATACTTTATAATCATTCTTGAGTGGTTAACATGGAGAATGAATCTCATCGCGTCGTGGAGACGGTAATCCGTACGTTTGCACGAGCGATGATATTGTTCCCATAATTATTGAATATAATTGGAGTGGATGATATAATATCTCAGAATAAGTATGATGTTATAATAACCATATATATTTATTATTTACACCATTATACCCATCCAAGTAAGGTGGTGGTGGAAAACTGATTACACCAAGGCATGGAGACGGTATTCAGTACGTACGCACGCGCTGTGATTTCGTTTTCCGTAGGATGGATAGAAGGTGAAATGGGGTTGTTTCATATTTATAATATCATATAATTATATTATTGATATTTATTTTATTACTTTACAATGAAACAACTATATAAGAGGAAGTTGAAGAAGAAATAAACTTGAAAGAATCGGTAGAAGAGATTACCTCTTCTTCGACGCACCTCCTTTAAGCTTCCTCTTAAGGTACTAGAGATGGTATTTTGAGAAGACCAGAACCTCCAGAATGTTTCTAGTGAAGTGGAAAAAAAATGGGAATGGTTTGGCTGATCTTGAAGGCTCAAAGTGTTGTGAAGAGGAGAGGGAGGAGGTTCACTTTTATAAGGGAGGAGAGGGGTACCTTATGAAAAATATAAAATATTATTTTATAATAAAGTAATATATTTTTTATAATAGCTCCAAATTGATTTATTTCGAAGCTAAAGTTTGGATGGGTTGGAATCCTCTCAACAAATAGGTTTTATACAAGTTTAGGTTACTATTTTAACCTTATCATTTAGATTTAATTCTATGTTAAATAATTTATCTTTTACCGTGTCTTCTTGTTTTCTTACACTATATGGTTAATAAACTTACTATAACAAGCCAAACTAACCCCAAGTGGTTCATTATTAATATATATATCCTTATCTAAGTCATTTTAACGAACCATAGATTTTTAGGAATATAATAACAATTAATAATATAATATTTGTTTAAAAAACTATTTTATGTTAATTTTGAAACTATTTGGTAATTGATTTTTGTGAAAATCATAACAGCGTGATTAGTTCGAAAAAAGTTAATTAAATCAATTATAAAATTTCATATTAACCTAAAAAATATCGTAATTTATAAAAAGACTCAAATTACATTTATTTGGGTATTTATAGTATCAATTATTTTAATATTTCATTAATAAGGTAATTACTGCATCATCATTGTGTCATAAATAAATTAAATCATTTAATGTCTAAAAATTATAAATAAAATACCATTATATATGAAATATTTTAATATTTATAATGAATATTTATAGTCTAATTTATCTTATGAATAACCCTATATTAAAAATGTTTTATTTATTAAACTTTGATTTTAACTCTTTTAACTCTTCTTTAAATAAAATAATAATAAGTGTCCTAATATAATCCAATTGGACCTAAATGGTAATATTTTATTACTGAGGTTGTTTTTGGTCAAATTACACTTATCCAATAGAATTAGTACATGTGTTAGGATAATAATAATATCATTTTTACCCCTAATTACCCTATTTACTTTTAACCATGGTAAATAAAAGTAAACAGTTACTATTCACCAAAAATTATTTTTATCTTATTGAACCACCTTTTATTCCTTGATATTAACCATGTATCTCAGATTTTTTAAATTCCACTCACAGAAGCTGTTAAATTAAATTTTATGTAAATTTTCAAATTCTCCTAGGAGGTGGGTAAAAGAGAGTGAAAAGTTCAATAAAATTTTTATATATCTAGAATTATTATAAAATGACTCTAATGAATTACATTGAAATTATATAGGTATTATGTATAAATTTTGACATAAAATAAATTTTTAAAAAATAAATATTTATTTAAATAAAAAGTCGGTTTTTAAATAGTAACCCAGTTTTTTCACTATTCACCAAAAATTGAAAGTTTTCAGAAAAATACAAAAAATTCACGCTAGGCTAATTTTGATATTCTGAATCCAAAAATGAAGTCCATTTTGAAAGGTAAAGTTTATAAAATTTCAAAAAGTGTGTATTACTATTCATAATAGCTATTTTATATAATATTTTAATAACATATCATTGTTTAGTGAAACTCTGTATTGCATACAACACACACTATCGTGGAAGGTCGCGATTGCGTGTAAAGCAAGACAAGTCAGGGTTGTGTGTTGTGCAATATTCCTTTATTGTTGTGTATAGCAGAATCCAACCATATTTCATTTATACATGGAATATATATATATATACACACTCAACGTTGCGTAGAATAACTTCTATCAAACGAACTTGAAATTTTGTGTAACACGATCCAAGAATAGTGTTTCGTATACTGCAAGATAATATGTTTTTTCATATAGTGCAAGATAATCTTGGTCTAGTATACAACACAAGACATCAAATAAAATAAAAAGAATACTTCTCATAAAATCTTGGGGTGTTACATGGAATATGTAGTTGGAACACACCATGTGTTAGGGAAGTACATTCTAATATTGGATGAGGTACTTTAAAAAGGAGAGATCTGATATCACATTCCATGTACTCATAGGTACACTTCATGTACTCATAGGTACTCAAAATTTATTATCCACCTAGAGGGGCTATGCCTGTTTTCAAGACATGGAGTTTGAATTGGACATACGAGTTGTTTATTATTTATATTTTCCA
The DNA here is from genome assembly GCA_963277665.1 of Viscum album. Classification (NCBI taxonomy): domain Eukaryota; kingdom Viridiplantae; phylum Streptophyta; class Magnoliopsida; order Santalales; family Viscaceae; genus Viscum; species Viscum album. The sequence continues at coordinate 1,742,644,302 of OY728155.1, forward strand.
CTATATAATATGATGGCAGAACCCTCTTAATGATTTAAGGCTCTTAAAGGGTTAATTTATGGTTAGATATATATGATGGATACATTTTCCTCCTAGATGATGGATTAAGAGTTATTCTATAAGTGACAAGGTATGAGACCGATATGAGGGTTATGATAATAATTTTTGTACCTGAGGTTGGAGTTCCCTGTTTCATAGGTTGAGATATATTGGTATTTTCCATGGTAGAGGGATTGAGTTTTGGTGGGAAATGTGATGAGGTTTTTGTACCTAAAATTTTATGATTGAGTAATATAGATCCTATAGGATAGGAAGACAGTCTGGATAAGGGTTTCAGAATTATGATGATGAGAAGGGACATAAAAGGATTCATAGGGTTTGATTTGATGCCTATGTGAGTGAGGTGACGACACTATTAGGTTTAGTATACTGATATCCTATGACCAAGATGATATTTAGGAGTTAACTGAGTGGCTAGGTGGATGATGGGGTGTTCCTTATAATTTGGGGACATGTCCTAGTTATTTGTGCCCTAGTTGAGATATGATGATATTGCGGTCTAGCTATGAATCTTTGAGTAGGTTACATTTGATATCATTTATAGAGGAAAGAACACCTAATCTATCATATAGTTTTTTGAAAGATGAGGTGTCTAGGGTGGAGATGATTATGTGTGTCACCATAGAACCTGAATTTGTTGTGTAAGCCTACCATGACCAAATTAGTAATGATAGGTTAGTATATTGAACGGCTGACCATTATTTCAGGATATGGGATTAGGTAGGTGGTTGAATCCTATGGTATGACATGAGGTTATAGGAAATACTTACATTATGTATATGTGTAGTATGACTAGAGGTCTAGCGTAGGTGGGGGGGGAGGGGTTCTAATGATTATGTGTGATTTTTGTGATATATGTGAATGTGAGCATAGGATATGAGGTAGATATTTATTCCTAGGTAATAAAGGTTTAATAATAGTTCTAGGTAGGTGATGAAACCCCTCAGGTGTATGGAATTTGATTTTTTTGGAGGGGACTATGCCCCTAAGCATTGGCTAGGGTTAGATAATGGTTCTTAGTGTGTTATAACCTAGGTTGTTTCTATGTTCAAGGATCCTAAGTTATATATAAATCCCCCTGGGTAGGATATTTTGTTCTAGGGATGTCTTTATTTCTTCATTGCTGCTTCTTTTATTTTTGGGATGAGTATATTTTCACTATGTCGTTTATAATGATTTGGGAATGAGTATATTTCCTTGGGGGGGGGTGGTACATGTTCTCAGATAGACGCTATCATGGTCCAAAGTTAGTATGATATGTGGATGTAAGTTCAAGGGAAGGATTCGTTTATTAGGTTATCCAAATTTGGTTGTATGAGGGATAGTTTTCCCATGAGGTATAATTGATATGTTCAAATATATTCAACATTGAATGAAGTAGGTTTGGATGATCCTGGGTGGCACTTTAGAATTTTGGGATCAATCATGTTTTATTATTTAATTGATTTACTCTAGTTTTTATTTAACTAGATTTGGAATATAATTGGAATATGATATTTTTATGATAGAAGATGATAATTATACTATTAGGGGTGGGGGTCTTATGAGAATTTATTTATCCCCATATGACCAAACACTTCGGTATATATATAAACATTATGTATACTTTTAGTTAAACTATGATACAAGTAGTGGGTATGGTGGAGGAATTTTGTTTCATGATTGAGTTAGAGTATCTCAATGAGGATTTAATTTTTAGGGTGGAGGTATGAATTAATATAACAGCCCAAAACCCACACTCTCGAATCCAGTGCTAAAATCCGTAACATTAATTTTCTTGATTTAATGCTGATAATTATGACCCATATTTTTCATCTAAACCTTACAACATCAAAAATGAAATTTGGATGACCTAAATTTTGGAGGAAATATTAAGTATATAGTTTTATAGAATTTTGGAAAACTATTATATAAAAAATTCACATTACAATAACTGATCAATTATACCGCTTGATCCTGTTTTTCTTTTTACACATTAATACATCATTATCAAGAATATGAAGTCCATTCTATACATAACTTGTTCCACATAATTATTTAAAACCTGGGAAAAGAAAACATATGATGGGTGATCATAGATGACCAGTAAGGGTAAACATAATAATTAAAATTGAATGTCTTCAATGAGAATTGGAGTTCTTAAGGGTATTATGACATAATCACAGTTCATAAGCGAGTCATAAAAGAACTTATTTCCATCGATTCCTAGATCATAAAATATGAAATCATGGAAAAAGAAAGAGTCATCAGAATCAATAATGAAAATCCATGTGATATCAATCTTGATCATTAGACACATTATAAACCCATAATAAGATTAAATGAAACATGTATATACATTGGAAATCATTTTGACATCAATATTACATTAACTCTTATAAATGGAATAACCATACAGTTGAACTCTATACCAAATATATTGGAGGGTTACCATAGACCCACCCATCATTGGTTTATCACATAACCGCCAATCATTAGTTTTTTATAAAATGACCCAGAATTTGTTTATCACATAACCACCCATCAAATTTCCAACTAATAATACAAAAATCATAAATATAAAAGATTTCATTTAATAATAAACTCAAAGAAATTACCATTATCCCTTTAATAAATTGATTAACCCATAGAAAATAAAAAGATCTTATAACTATATATTTGAAACGTTATTAAACCATGGGAAAGAAATGGGATCCATAAAAATCGCTTTTGAACATGATTTACCCATGTAAAATAAATGGGTTCAATAAAAATCTCACTGAATCATGATTAACCCATTGAAAAGAGATGGCTTCCATAAAAATCTATTAAAACACAACTAGCCTGTAAAAAAATGGGTTCAATAACTGTATATTTTAGAAAATATGCACCTATGGAAAAGAAATTAGTTCCATAAAAAACTATTTGGAACATGATTATCCCATGGAAATGAAATTGGTTCCAAAACAAACTCATTGAAACATGATTAACCCATGGAAAAGATATCGGTTCTATAACAATCTCTTAAAAAATAGATAGCTCATGATTACCAACTATTTGAGGCAATATTAATTAATAAATTGAATACTGTGGATGCTATCCTTATGAAATATATCCAGTGGATAATAATCAATAAGAAGGGTTTTTTATTTTTATGAATTGAAATACCATTAAAATATCATTAAAAACATTCATTAGTAAAATAATCTTTAAACAACACAATGTGTTCCATAACACCTTGAAATATTTGAACCATAATCCAAATGAAGTAATAACATTAAATGAGACTTATATTATCATTATAATAAAGAGTATAATTATATATCTTTTCAATGGATATGTATATAAACCATAAAAAATAAGACCTGTGCGCAACAAAAAAAATCTCAAAGAAGGAAAATTGTGAAATAGAATCCATTACCGCTTTGTTAGATTTGAAAATGTAAAACCCCTAAAATAAATACAATAAAAAGGATATTAAAAAACCATAAATTTGAGGATAATATTCATAAATTAAATTCAAGGGTTGTATATACAACACAAAATAAGAAATAAATAGAGAATATGGAAAATATCTCACATAAATAAAAGTGAGATGAGAAAACCTTTACTACTTGAGTTACTTTTGAATCATGAGATATATGAATGGATAACATAAATTGAAACTTTTAATAATATAAAATAAATTATATTCATGATATAAATTTTTATAGGGATTTATATAAACTATAAAAATGTAATTAGATTCATAATAACAAATAAATTTCAATTGAATTTAAATTGAGGCGAAACCCCTTATAACTATGGTAACATCTGATTAAGAAACCTCTAAAAGTAATAACCATAAAATTTAAAATTTAAATTCCATGAATATAAAAAATACATAATATAATATATCAAAATTTTAATTATATTCACCACATAAATAATTAATTGGTTAGTTTGTTATATATCTCATAGATATAATAAGCGAGGTGAAAATCCCTTACCCCGAGTTTGATTTGTCATCAATATCCTTTTATCTTACTAAATAATAAACTTATTTCAATTCTAAAATTAATTATTTATATTTAAAAAATTTATTATTACTTTTAATTCACTTATAAACATGTTATATTCAATTATATAATCAATATTGTATTAGTCGGACGTTTTCAACAAATTCGACTTATGAGTTAAAAATGACTTTGATTGGTCGACTATAGTCAATCAGGTCATTATTCAAAAATCTACATAATAATAACCATGAAATAATTATAATAATTTTAAATCAATTATAATTTTCAAATTAAATGTGAAATATTTTTATGAAAAATTAACCAATGTCACAATCATGGAGACAATAGGTCGTACGTATGAATGAGTAATTTTCCCATTTTTCAATGATAATTATAGAAAGATAGTAAGTAATATTTATAATTAAGTAATGAAAATTTTACCAAAAATAAAATATTTTTTTAATTATATATACTTTAATATATTATTCTTGTGATGTGTTTATGAACAAGGAATAATCACATCGCTTCATGGAGGTGGTAGTGCACACATCCACAAATGACATTATCACTTTTTCAATGTGTGAAATAGAAAGAAAAAATTATATGATATATTTAAATATATATAATTATGTAATTAGTATCATAAATTGGTCATTTATATCATATATATTTATTAAACACGTCCTTAAAACATTTCATGTAATGTGTGAATGTATCACATCACTTTAAGGAGGCAGTAGTCCACACGTCCACAAAAGATGTTATCATATTCCCACAAAATGGAAATAATGAAGGTATATGTTATATAATAATTACTTAAATATTAAGAGATTATATTATCATATATATAATACAAAACATAATTTACATCATAATTCCCAACCATAAGTGGTGGTAAATGAAAAACAAACGACATCGTTTCATGTGGTAGTAGATCATCAAACACACAAACGATGATTTAGTTACAAATTTGATGGAAATGTGTGTAAGCGTAGGTAGAAACATTAACACAAAAAATATAAGTATAATAAGGATACTGAACTTAGTATATATTCAGGGAATAAAATTAATTTAAGGGGTTGTGGATGAAATATTACAAAAGTGCTCGTTGAGGAATGCTACCTCTTTTTCGGGTAACTCCTTTTAGTTTGTACCAAATTACTTCCTTGGTTTCCTTTATTCCAAAAGTTATGATTATATAATGAGAGGAGTGATGTTGGGATATTATTTGTTCAGGATTTTCACGAGAAAAATATATTTATATTTGTTAATAAGTGAAGGTATAGTTCTTTTCTATAGTGGAGGAGGAGTGATATTCCTGTAAATACAAAAAGGTAAACACTATTGCAAGATATACCATACCTAATGTGCCTAAAATAATTAAAATAATTAAATAAAAGTAGGGATATTATATAAATATATCCAACCAATTGTTCTTGGATAATTGTTTAGGTCATTCGACCCTTATGATTAATGTTTAACCACTAAGTGAACTCATTTTTACCTTAATCTCTACAATTAGTTTTAATTTATTTCACTAATATTCTTTGTCAAAAACTATTTTTAAAAAATTATAATTTATAAAATATTGTGATTCCAAATATTTGATACATTTTTCAAAATTATAATTACATTAGTGGTAGTAATTAATTTAAAATTAATCCCCCAGATGGAATGATAAAGCACGTTTTTAATGTAAAAGTTCAAAAGGTTGAAATGTTTTTGTATCCAATTTTAATATAAAATTGTTTCAAAACACCTAATTTTTTAAAGATATAAAATTGATATAATTTTAATTTGATACCAATTTAATATATAATTTAGCACAATAAATTATTTAGATGAATATGTAGTTTTATATTAAAATTCTGTGTTATTTACTAATCATCAAAATATGAAAGTTCCCATAAAAATAAAAAACATTCAACAAAAGTAAATTTTGATAGGCCTCATTCAATAAAATACGTTTAGTTTTCAAAATAAAATTTATAAAATTTTACAAATTTAGTTTTAAAATAGGTCTTCCATTTAAAGGCGGTAAAACGTCCTTTTTAAAAAATACATCTTTTTATGCTTAAAATTAGATTTATTATTGTCATAATCTTATCAAAAATATTGGATTAATTTCAAAAAATTACATAAATTTATAACATATAAATTTAATTAATATCATTAAAAGTAGTGATTAATATAATTTATTAAGATAATACTCTATTATGGTCATAGAAACATTTGTTTCATAAAACTACATCATTTATATTAAATTGGTTTTTATTTTCATTTATAATTAATTGGTAACCGATGAATTAAATTTATAAACACATGTAAACTATAAATTCATAATTTAGTTAATATAATTCATTTTTCCACTTAAAATTCAATGTTATAACTATTGTGATAATATTAATAGTATATTATTATCCAGTAAGACTCGGGTTTATGTGTAACATAAGTCATAAAAGGAACATGATGTTTCATGCAACTCAAGATAAACATAGGGTTGGGTGTGATAAATGGTAAATTATTTATTTCATGTAAAAAAAATATATTACTCAATTTAAATTAATTTTAATGAGTATATTTCATAAAATCTCAGGATATTACATCATATCCCCCCTAAAACTGAATTTCTCTCTCAAAATTTTCCCCGGTTATAAAATGATAAATATTCATAAAATAACTTAGTTTAAAACCAAGTCCTACAATGGATTAATTAAATATACTATTTAATATGGTAATGTGGAAAACATAACATTCACCAAAATTTAATCAAAAATAGGATTCCATATATGGATAACTTTAGTGAAAAAACATGAAAAATTATAAAGAGTTATTTAGTCCATTGATCAAAAATAGTTGAATGATAAATGGAAATTTAAGGGCCTCAAAAACATAAATATGTTATGATCAAAAATACCATTGTTAATGATAATTTAATGTACTAGGATAATTTTTTTCCATGATCCTTTTACTATAGTTAAATATTTTTCTTACCATCTAGACTCTATAAAAAAATAATTAGACTTAATTGATGTTTAGAATTTATATTTTAGTCAATTTCCACCAAAATATTATATTATTCTTTAAATGGTTATTATTTAATAAGAATTATTATTTTTAATTCTTGAGGAACTAAAATAATCTTTTAAAGACCCTATAAACACAAAAGGTATATTCAATCTATTCCACAAGTCATTATGCATTAACCAAAACCAAAATGGTTATAACACAATAAGATAATTAAAAAAACGAGTGAAGCATAATATGAAACATTAATCATAAAAATTAAACTATAATAAGCAATTTTAAAAACAAATAATTCTATAAATTACCATCCTTAAAAAATTTCAAGCATTTCTTGATTGTTTTTGAAACCTAAAGATTCTATAGATTTGATAATTTATTCTTCCAAGATAAATCAACCACCATTCCTAAAATAAAATCCCATATTTTTTTGTAATACAAATAATATTTACATATTAAAATATTTCATGATTACAAGGAAATCATTTTAGCCAATGGTAGTCTGTGAAAACCTCATGGTCCTTCATTCATTGGTTTAAGCCACACTTCTTAGCCGGATGTAATGGTTTGTCACCTGAAATATGGACTGTACCCATTTTTTAATCCAAAAAAATAAATATTCCCTAAAAAACATCATGTTTATCCTATGTGTTACAAATAACTCAACCAAAAAAAATGTCTCAAAAAATTTCATTGATATCCTGTGTTGAAATCCATAATTTTACTTTCCCATATTTGATGTTGATAATTGTGATCTAATGTTTCATCTAGACATTATAATATCAAAAGGAAAACATGGGTAACATAAATTCTAGCAGACATTTAATGTTTCAAGTTTTAGAAAATTTAGAAAAACTCCAACATAAAAAATTTAGAAGATTTTAAATGAGAAATTCTACTGATTAACCCCAATTTTCTTTTCACATTAATACATCATCAACATATATAAGAGATACCTTCTAGACAAAACTTGTTAACATCATTATTTAATACTTAGGAAATGGGAATCATAAAAAGGGTGAGATCAGATTCTATGTGAGGGTAAACATAAGAATAAACTATTTATTTTCAGACATGATCATAAAAGTTCATAATAGTATGATTACATAATCAATGTAAAAAGCGAGTCATAAAGGAACTCATTTCCATCAATTCTCAGATAATAAAATATGAAAACATTGAAAATAAAAGAGTCATCAGAATCAAAAATAAAATGTTATGTGACATCAATATTGATCATTAGAAACATTATAAACCCATAAAAATGAAAAAGAAATCATGTGCATACTTGGGACATTATTTTTAGTTCACTTTAATATTCACTCTTAAAAATGGAATAACTATACAGTCGAATTCCATACCCAATTCATTGTAGGTATATCACAGACCCAACCATCATTCATTTATCCCGTACCAACCTGTCATTGGTTTATCATATAACCACCTATCATTGGTTTATCACATAACCACACATAAAATGTCTAACTAATATTAAAAAACATTAAAATATGGAATCATTCATTTAATAAACTCATAGTAATAACAATTATCGCTTTTATAAAATGATTAACTCGTGGAAACGGAATGAGTTTTATAACTACATATTTAAAGCATGATTAACCCATAAAAAAAGAGGGTTCCATTAAAATCTCTTAATAACATGGTTAAATAATTGAAAAGAAACGTGTTCAATAAAAAACTAAATGAAACATGATTAACCCATGGAAAATAAATGGGTTCTATTATAATATCTTCATGACATAATTAACTAATGTAAAATAAATAGGTGTAATAATAATCCCTTTTAAAAAATTTGAACTAATGGAAAAGAAATGGGTTCCATAAAAATATGGTTAGAATATGATTAAACCATGAAAAGTAAATGAGTTCCAAAACAATATCATTAAAATTTGATTAACCCATGGATAAGATATGGGTTTTAAAACAAACTCTTCAGACAAGGTTAGACCATATAAATGAAACAAAATCCATACCAATATATTTGAATCAATATTAATCAACCCATACAAGAATGAGAATTATATCAAAAAAAAATTCCCCCAGTGGAAGATAAGTAACAAAAAGATTTGTTGACATTGATGAATAGAAATACCATTAAAAACATTCATGGGGAAAATAACCTTTAAGTATTTCATTTTTTCCCACACCACCTTAAATAATTTCAACCACATGTCCCATGAAGAAATAATATTAAATGAGACTTATAACATCTTTATAATAAGTATACTCATGAGATATATGGTATGTTTATAATTATATACACCTTATAAAATTATATAAGTGTATAACATAAAAAACATCTCAAAAAAGGAAAATTGTGACAAAAATCCATTACATCTTTGGTAACATTGAAACTGTATACCCATTGAACGTTTGGTAATAGAAGAATGTGTAAAACCCTTAAATATAAGGATAATAATTACAAAATACATTCACAGTCAGTATATAAACCACAAAACTAAAATAAGTGGTGAATATAGAATATATCAAATAGAAATAAAAGTGAGAAGAGAAAACCTTTGCTACTTGAGGATTTTTTGAATCACAGGATATATGAAAGTATAAAATAAATTCAAAATTTTAATATAATTAAATTAATTAAATTCATTATATAACATGACATAGGTCATCATATACACCATAAAAAATTATTTTGGACCATGATAAAAATTAATTCTCATTAGAATGAGGACTGAGATGAAACCCCTTACAATTGTGGTAACATATGAATCAGAAACCCCCAAAAGTAATAATAATAAACTGAAACATTTAAATAACATTAATATAAAATAATAAATTATATAATATATAAAAATGTTAAGTATATACACCACACAAAATAAGTGAGTGGTGGTTATATCATTTATCTCATAGATGTAAAAAAGTGAGATGAAAATACCTTACCTTGAGGCTGATTTTTTGTGAATGTCATTTTACATTCATAAATAATGAACTTATGTTAATTATTTTCTTTCTTAATAACCTTTTAATTATTTATTAATAATTTTTTTTCAATTATAACCAAGTTATATGCAATTACATAACCATAAATATTTATGTCAGATTATTTCACCATATTTAGCTTATGTAACAAAACTGACTTTTATAGGTTATCTATGGTCAATGTGGTCATTATTTAAACATATCTAGAATATTAAACATAAAATAATAATTCATTTTTTACATAAATTATAATTTTAAAATCAAATATAAATGATTTTTTTGAAAAATGAACCAACGTTACGATAATGTAGACTGTTAGATGCAGATAAGCTTAAGTAACGTTCCAATTTTTCAATAATCAATGCAGAAAGAAGGTAAGTAGAGTTTATCATTAAAAAATGATAATTATATCATAAATAACATGTTATTTAATTATATATACTTATAAATATAAATCATATGATTTGGTGATGAAATGTAAGAATCACATCGCTTTTAAGAGGTGGTAGTCCGCACATTCACGAACAACGTTGTCACTTTTTCAGTGTACGAAATAGAAAAATGAAAATTATATTTTATAAGTAAGGATGGATAATTATGGAATTAATAACACAAATGTTATTTTTATATCATATATTTTTATTAAACACATCTTTAATACATTCCATAAACTGTAAACGTATCACATCACTTTCAGATGGTTGTAGTCCACACATCCAAAAATCATATTATCATGTTACCAAAAATAGAGAGAATGGATTTATATTTTATAGAATAATTAAATAATTATAAGACACTATAAATATGATATATATCATATAAAAATTTTATTTACATCAAAATTAACAACCTAAGAGGTGGTAAAGGTAAATCGAATGAGATCACATCATGTGCCAGTAGATCATCAAATACATGAATGATGATCTCGTTACCCATTTTATGGAAGCATGTTTAGTTGTTGGAAGAACCATTAATGTATTAAAATATCAGTATTTATAGGATTATTAGGTTATTATATGATCATGGTATAATAATAATTGAAGTGGTGGGAAATAAATAAATCAAAAGTGCTCGTTGAAAAATATTACCTCTTTTACTCTTTTTAAATTGCACTGAATGACTTCCTTTGTTTCCTTTATAGAAACATTGAGTCTTCTAGGATGAGAATAAGGACTTTGGGAGATTATTTTTGTAGTTTTTGGATGATAAAAATGGATTTATTAGTGTCAAAAAGTTACAGGGGTGAGTTTTTTTATAGTGGAGGAGGAGTGGCATTCTTGTAAATACAAAGAAGATAAACACTATTGGGAGATCCTCCATACATTATGTTCCTAGAGTAATAAATAAAATTAAATAAATGTCAGGATATGGTAAAACTATTTCCATAAATTGTTTTGGAATATTTTATAGGTCATTTGGACTCATATGACTATTGTTTAGCCACTTGGAAAACTAATTTCTACATTAATCGCTATAATTAATTTTAGGGGTTTTCACTAAATTTTTTGATTAAATAATAATTTGAACTTATTATTCATTAAAAATTATTATTATTCCAAATATAGTGTCAATTTTGACAATTAAAATCACATAGTTGGAATTATTTAATTTAAATTAATTCCATAGAAGGATCGAGAAAGTAGATTTCTAAAGTAAAAGTTCAAAATATTGAAATGTTTTTGTATCCTATTTCAATGTGAAATTGAGTCAGAATTCCTAAAAGAGTTAGAATTATATATAAATAATATAATTCTTCTATAATAATAATTTAATAAATAATTCAAAACTATATATTATTTATATGTAAAATAATTTTTCAATTAAAATTTGATATTATTTAATATTGATCATAATATGAAATCTCTCAAAAAAATATCAAAAATTCAACCAAAATAAATTTTGATATCCATAATTAAAAAATTAAATTTATTTTGTAAAATATAATTTATAAAATTTTAAAATAGGCATTTCATTAAAAATCTATAAATTTTTTATTTAAAAAATACATTTTTATTCCTAAATTTGGATTTATTCTTATCTTAATACTGTGAAACATATCAGATTTATTTCAAATCATTTGATTAAACATAAAAAATATAATAATAATTAATATCATTAATAAATAGTTATTATTTTAATTTATTAAGACACAATTCCATTCTGTTCCTAAAAATAAGTTTTCATAAAAACTAATCATATATATTTAATGTGTCATTATTTTCATTTCTAATTAATTAGTAAAAAATGAATTATTTTTATAAATAATTGTAAATTATAGTTTTAGAATTTATTTAATCTCATTCATTACCAATTTTCCAATTATTATGTGATAAATTTCATAATAATATTAATAGTATATGTTGTCTGGTAAGACTCGAGCTTGTGTGTAATAAAAGTCATCAAAGGAACACAATGTTGAATGAAGCATATCATAAACCTTGTGTTTCATGTGATGAAAGATAAACTATGTTCTTTGTGTAACACAATATTTTGATGAAATTAAATTAATTTGAAATAATATATTTCACAAAATCTAGGGTGGTTACACTTTGGGATGGAAGTCTATCCTCATTTACATTTTTTTAATTGTATATGTGATCATCTCAGTGTCCAAATAGTTGATATGTTATTTTATTATCATATGTTTATATGTTTAATTTTATTTGAAATTGAATGATTATTAACTATTTAATATGAATAATATTATTATTTGTAATGGGCATTGTTTGATTATTTCTATTACTACTAAACTTTGATACAAGGGTATTATCTCCCCACAGTAGCACCCTAGACCCTTGAATCTAGTCGACATCCTCTAGAATATGGCTAGGTACTCTTATGGTCCCATAGTGACCATCGGTATGGGAACCGATTAGTTTTTTTGTGTTGGTAGTACATTACAAAGTGGTATCATTGAATTTATTTCATTTAAATATTTTTGGTGATGGTGTATAGTGAATAGAAATGAGTTTAATCTTATAATAGACATTATACTGGTGAATATCAAACACCTTTTCTAATAGAAGGTCTAGTTTAATGGGGATATGGTATTACTATTATTGGTTTTCAATTTCATTTGTGTAATTATATCTAGTGTGATTCACTTGAGTTTTTGGATTTATGATTTATTAGTTTTTGACTCTTTTTGTTTTTTAAGAGGCTTGTGTACATGCATAATATTAGGAACATAAAGATTACATTACTGAAATTATTTATTTGTTACTGAAATCACTATTTACCAAAGGTACTATTGTTTAATGTTTCATGTGAAATTTATAAGACATTTTCCTATATAACATGTTGATGGAACTCTACTCTTCTGAACCACCATATATTCTCTTATAATGATTGGTCGTGTGGATTCATCAAAGGGAAATTTCATGATGAGAACTATATATCCTGTAACATCCCGGGGAAATAAAGAATATGACATTTTAACATTTATTAATATTCATGAATTAAATATTAATATTACTTTAAATTAGATTTTATGTTCGATGGTATACCCAATACGCAACAAGAAGTTTCTTTGGAATCTTATGTTGCACACTAATAATGTAATAATATTATTTTAAATGGTAGTTAACGCCTTGCCATTGTAATCACTACTAGAAATACGGCTTTTATCAGCGCTAAAAATGTCCTTTATCAGCACTAGAAAAAGCGCTGATAAAGCCGGTGAAGATAAAGGGGGGTCCCCTTTATCAGCGCTCCGAAAAGCACTGATAAAGACCCCTTTTATCACTGCTAAAAAACGATGATAAAAGGGGTATTTTATCAGCGCTAAAACAAAGTGCTGATAAACTGGTCCTTTATCAGCGCTTTGTTTTAGCGTTGATAAAATACCCCTATATTAGCACTTCCTTTATCAGAGCTTTAGTTTTAGCGCTGATAAAAGGTAAAAAAAATTCAATAAATTCAAAAAATTCAAAAATATTAAAAAAATATTAAAAAAATTAAAAAAAATTAAAAAATTTAAAAAATACTGCCAATTAGGGGGGTTACTTTATAGCGCTTGAGCCCCCCCTTTTACAGCACTTTTCTGCCCCTGTACAGCGCCCCACGCACCCCCTTCACCCTTTAACAGTGCTTGCTCCCAAATTCCCATATGCACGCGCGCCCCTACCTCCACATGGATTTGAACACGAGACCTCCCCCCTGCACGCCTAAGCATTTTCCACTACTCTATTTTGATTTGTCTTCAAATTCATGATATCTCTATATATATATATTTATATATTTAGTTATATTTATTCATATAGTAATATATATATATATATTAATATATATATATAGTTATATATTAATATATATATATATATAGTTATATTAATATATATATATATAGTTATATTAATATATATATAATTATATTAATATATATATGTAGTTATATTTATTCGTATAGTACTATATATTTATATTAATATATATCTATATATATTTAGTTATATTTATTCATATAGTACTATATATTTATATTAATATATATATAGTTATATTAACATATATATAGTTATATTAACATATATATAGTTATATTAAGAGATATATATATATAGTTATAGGAATATATATATATAGTTATATTAATATATATATAGTGATATTAATATATATATTTATAGTGATATTAATATATATATTTACAGTGATATTAATATATATATATTTATAGTAATACTAATATATATATATATATATTTAGTTATATTAATATACATATATATATAGTTATTATATTAATATATATATATATATAGCTAAATTAATATATATATATATAGTTAGATTAATATATAGGTATATAAATATTCATATATTTGTATTTTAAATAAAATGGTTGTTAGTTATTATTTAGATAAAGTTAATATATTTTATATGAAAATATATTTTATTATTTATATTTATAATTAAATTTTTAGGTGTGAATATATAAAAAATATGTATATATTGTTATATATTTGATTATAAATAGGAGTTCATTATAATAAAGGATGAAATTTCAAAGAAATAATATCAATATTAATGTAATTCCTTGGAATAAATTCAGTCCCCACCAAAAAAAGCGAATAATACCCCGTTAAATGAGGCTGAAAATCCACAAAATGTTAAAAAAACAGGGTAGCCTGACAAAAAACTCAGTTTTGGAGGCCTTCTAGGCCTCTTTTCGCCTCTAAAATCTTTTGACTAGGATCCCCCAGTCATATGAACGTAGAGCTCATCGCAGGATTTGATTTGATATGTGGTAGAGCTCAAACAGACACCAGGATCAAAAGTTATGTCTGTTTGAAGTTTGAGTTGCGTTTTCAACATATTTTGGATCTTTTTTTAATTTTTTTAATTTTTCAAGTCTTCAAATTGTTATTAAATGACTATTACTCCATAATAATTAGAAAATAATTAATTAAAAATATTTTTTAAAATTTTTTAAGAAGCCATTTTCACTAAATATCTTATATATTAAGTATATTAAGTGTAAATGTACATTTATATTTATCTAAAATATATTAAAAAATTATATATTATATTTATATCAATATAACTATATTTATATAATAATATAATAATATAATTTTTTAATTTTTTTTTGAAGTCGACCCTTTATCAGTGCTAATAAACAAGCTCCGATAAAGGTGGTCCCTTTATCAGCACTTTTTCATTAGTGCTGATAAGGGGGGGGGGGGGCACTGCGAAATACTATTTTTGTGTTAGTGAATGTAAGGAATGAACAAAACTAACTACAAAATAATTATATATATTTTTTAATTTTTTAAAATTTATTCAATAAATGTTGGAGGCTTAAAATAAGAAAAGAATTTTATTTTAAACAAAAATATTCTAATGTTCTTTAAAAGGTCGATTAACGGCCTTTTAATGGCGAACCCTTTTTAAAACTACTTTTTATCAATTTTATATGTTATATTTGACAAAATAAGCTCATTTTTTAGAATTGGGACATTGAAATTTACCTTTGATAAATTTTTGTTATTTTTCTAACAATGTTCATTTTTTAATGAATAGTAAAAAATACTACATTTTACTTCAAAACTACTTTTTCATCTAACTTAATTATATGGTTAGATTATCTTTTTAATTGGTTTTAAATCTTAATTAGAATATATTTTTTCCATTTAATCCAATGGTGGTCATTAGAATTAATTTCAATTTGAATTTGGACATAAACAATTTTCAATCTTTTGATAGATATTGTTTATTAATAACACTATATTTGTTTTGACAACGAGAATTATTTTTAAATTAATTACTGCAATTTCTGTGTTTTGGAATTTGATAAAATGGATTCAATATTTTGAATCAGAAGGTCCAAATTATATAATTAAGACTCTTGTTTTTTTGACATTATGAAAAGTAACGACGACAATTATCTTTAATTATCAGGATTAATTAGTAATCGGGTAGTTAAGGGTAATAAAATAATATCATAATAATATAAAATGACCCCAAAATGTGTCTTGGTGATATTTGTTGAGTCATGGTCGACCATGGGATTCCTTGTGCCAACTTTGGGACCTCATGGAATCACTTTAGTGTGATAGTGACCTTTATCATATTATTTTTAAAGAAAGGAAAATATAACCAAAGTATGTATCACCTAAGTTAAACAATTTTAATTTTGTTTACATAAATGATATCTCAGACTATAAATATTTGTTGGAAAGAAAAAATGATTTCCTACATCATGGAATTTTATTTTTAATTTTTAGACATTAAATAATTAAATAAATTTATTACACAATGATGATATAGTTATAACATCATTATTGAACGATTTAAATAAAATGAAGAGATAGGGTAAAATATAAAACTTACAATAGTCTAAATCCTATTGTATGGGTTGATTTAGAACCCTTATCACCTTGTCCTAAAAATAGATCATTTTGGGACCTTTAAGATCTGAAAATCATTTTATAATAAAGTAAAATTTCATGACCTTCCAAGAGTGCCCCTCCTCCCTCTTATAAAAGGCCCCCACCTCTACCCCCTTACCCACACATCTCAAGCCCTTGTATCATCCAAACTATTATCATATTATCTATCCAAATCACTCTATTACTCCTAGAAGCCTACTTTGGGCAGAAGTCTTTCCATGGAATCCTTTGGCTCAAATCAAAAAGAGTTACCTGATTTAGAGGTAATGTATTTTCTCGAGTTTCATCCTTTTATTTTCCTTCTTCACTCACACCCATCTTCTTATTATTTGATCTAATAATAACACTAGAATCCTAAATATACTAGGACGTTTTTATGAAAATTATTCTACCTACACTTACACACACCTCCGTTTAATGGTTAAAGAACATACTATTTCTATGGGTGGCGAATTACTGCCTCACAAAACGATGATTGTTCAATCTTCTATTAACACCTCTTGTCAAAAACCGAATCGGGTCACCATCAACTCGACGCCTGACCCGACCCGCGGCAAGGCCCGAAGGGCGTCCCCGATCCCCACGGGCTGGAACAAGTTCCCAGGTATCAATTTAATCTTTGGGAACGATTTACCGGAGTAAACAACTATAAAGCAGCCAACCAAAGTAAACCAAACCAAAGTAAATGTTATAGTCAAACATGTATTTAACCAAAAAAAGGTTTTTGATTCACAAGTATTCAAAATCCAAATAACACTAAAACAAGGTGACAAAAAACCAACCTAAGAATTTTCGCCCAGTGTGAGGACACCGCCCCTAAGCCACCACCAAAAAGCCACGTAGATAGGCCAGCTAACAACCTGAACCACTGCTCCTAAAAGCTGGACCCTTACCTGTATCAAAAGTAAACAAATCTACTTACACCCAAGGGTGTAAGTAGGGTGTGAGCAATCTACCATCAGGATATCACCAAGAAAAGATTCCACACACAAATATCAAAAGACAAACCATTTGCAATGCTAAATAGAGAAAGGAAGAAAGAAAGAAATGCAAAAATAAATGGTTTTCATAAAATGATTTATAGAAAAGACAGTTCAAGATAAACGCATTAGGGTAGTAATTCAAGTGACATATCACGTATCATTGTGCGCGCAAAGTAACCGGTAGCACCAAAGGATGAGAGAGGCCCAAAGGGTACTAGAGCATATGGGACCCTAGAACGTCGTGTCTCGTTGAAACGTGGATTAGGTGTCCATGACCCTCAGATAACGTGGCTTATAAGGACACGACCCTCAGAAAACATTGCTTAGAAGGCCACTGCCCTCAGATATCATATGTTTAGTTAGTGTTGCAATCGTCGAACCTGCCAGTGAAACCGGGTCGGGTCATCTCCGGAACACTATCTCACTAGTCCTAGTCTCCCCACCCAATACCCTAGCTTCCCTCCTTGTGCTCACCTAAATTCGAAGTTCACATAACATGTCACCTGCACAGTGATATCCTTTTTGAAAACCACATGCACACAAAACTTTAAAAAAAAAAAACTAAATCTGCACCCCTTACACATTATATTAAACTAGCTACAAAACTTAACAAAACACTTTGATAATTGAGAAATCCACTATGAGAAATTATTAAATAGTTTCAAACATGTCGCAAAAGTTTTTGAAAGGAAAAAGTCACTCAACACATTTTTTTTAAAATAGAACATATGCTGACACACGCCAAAATATAAATTGCGTCATCTGCACTTCCTAACTCGCACACTGCACAGTTTGTAAACAAATTGATAAAGCATTAAATTAATTAGATAAGCAAGCAAATGATTGTAAACAAATACTTGTGTGCGGAACCACCTACCTCAAATAGGAATGGAAAATTTCACAACGCAAAACTCCCGTTGTGACACGGTTGCACCGTATTGAGCCGTCAAACAAGTCCTAAAACAGCAGAACGTTAAACAGGTTCAATAATAATAATAACATAATAATAATAATATTAATAATAATAATAATAATAATAACATAAAAATAATAATATTAATATCAATAACATAATAATAATAATAATATCATAATAATCACAATAATAACATAATAATTATCACAATAATAACATAATAATAATAATAATATAATAACAATAACATCATAATAATCTCAATAATAACATAATAATAATAATAATAATAATAATAATAACATAATAATAATAATAATATCAAAATAAGAATAGCATAACACAATAATAATAACAATATAATAATAATAATAGTAGCAATAATAATATAATAACATTAACATAATAATAATAATATAATAATAATAACAAAAATAATATAATCATAATAATAATATTATTAACATAATAATAGTAATAAAAAAAGAAAACACTAATATCTTATTAGATAAAATGAAATAATAACATAAAATAAAGAAAAAAGAAGAAGAACAAAACCTTTCGGCGAGCAGAGGAGAAGGGGTGGGGGTGCGGCGGTCTACTGGAGGAGGGTGACCGAACAGGGGGGCGCGGCTGAGCGGGAAGACGGGCTGAACGGAGAGGGGTGCCGGCCGTGGGAGCAGGGAGGGCGGCCGAACAGGGCAGCGAGGTGCGGCGGTCTGCTGGTGGAGGGTGGCTGAGCAGGGTGCCACGAGAGCAGGGAGGCACAGGAGCGGGGAGGCATGGCCGAGCAGGAGGGGGGTTGGGCAGCATGAGGGAGGTGAAAAATAAGTAGTAGTAGAAGAAGAAGAAGAATGGAGAGAAGGGAGGGGGCGCGCGCTGGACGGGAGAGATGGGGAGAGGGGAGAGCCCGCAAGGGAGAGGAGGGAAGGGTGTGGTGCGCCGTAGAATAAGGAGAGAAATGAGGGATAGAAGAAGAGAAGGAGAGGGGGAAAACGTGGGGGAGAAGGAAAGGGAAAAAAATAAAAAGAAAAGAAAAATAGGAGGGGGTGGCGGCTAGGGTTTGGGGGGGGGAAATAAACAAAATAATTTAATGATATTAATATCATAATAATCAATAAAAATCATGATATTATTAGTAATAATAATAATAATGATAACATAATAATAATAATAATAATAATGATGATGATGATAGTAATAATAATACTAGTAACATAATAATCAATAAAACAAATAATACTATTAGAAATAATAATAATAATAATAATAATAACATAATAATAATAATAATAATAATAATAATAGTAATAATAATAATAATATTATCATAACAATAAAAATAATAATCAAAATAACAATAAAAATAATATAATAATAATAATACTTTGAAACTAAAGTTAATCGCCCGACAAAAGAACGTTCGCGTAGCGAGCGCCGCATGTTAAAAAGGAAAGGTCAAGCGGCTACGCCTGTGCTCTGCCCGTGCACCGAGCTGTGTAGAGCTAATGCGCATTTATCAGCACCACATCAAAGGCCTCATTTCAGGTTCAGCCCGCACTTAAAACCAGTATAAAAAAATCAAGTGACTAAACTCATGAAATAAAAATTTCAAATTAAGGTCATACCTCAAAGCGATGTCCAGGCGTGACAATTCTCCCCACCATAAAAACATTCCGCCCTCGGAAAGTCAGCTCAATGCCTGATCAGAGAATAGAAAAGGGTACTCCGGCTCAACCCATGACTTCTGCTCCTAATTCTCGTGTTCATCACTCCCGTGCTTCCAATGGATACAGACTAGAGGAATGGACTTTCCACGCAACACCTTTTCCTGAGAATCCACTATACACACTAGTCACTCAACCACAGACAAGTCAGACTCTATCTCCAGATCCTCCCAATTCAGCACATGCGACGGATCAGGGTTGTACTTCTTTAGTTGGGAGACACGAAATACGTCGTGAATCGACGTCAACTGTGAGGGAAAAGCTAACCTGTATGCCACCTTGCCAATCCGTTTAAGAATCTCGAAGGGTATGACATATCTCGGTGTCATCTTCCCTTGCTTCCCCAAATGACGGTGACCCAAGCGAGGGGCCACTTTCAGGAACACTCTGTCCCCCAATGAAAACTTGAGATCCCACCGCCTCCGATCTGCATAATACTTGTGGCGACTCTGAGCTGTCAACAATCGCTGCCTAATCAGCTTGACCTTCTCAAATGTCTCCTAAGCAAGGCTCAGTCCCCAGAGCGAGGCCTCTCCTACCTCAACCGAACACAGAGGAGACCGACAGGGCCGACCATAGAGTGCCTCAAAGGGTTCCATTCTGATGGAATACTAGTAACTGTTATTATAAGAAAACTCGACCAGTTCCAAATGGCTATCCCATGAGCCTCCAAAATCTAACACACAGGCTCGGAGCATGTCTTCCAGAATCTGATTCGCCCGCTCTGTCTGGCCATCGGTCTGAGGATGGTATGTCGTGCTCGTATTAATCTATGACCCCAAATACTTATGGAGGCCTTCCCAAAATCGAGATGTAAAGTGGGGGTCCCTATTAGAAACAACTTCCGATGGCACACCATGAAGTCTGACTACCTCTTGAACATACAAGCGGCCCAGCTCTTCTACCTTCGCTGTATCTCTGATCAGAATAAAGTGAGATGACTTAGTCAAGTGGTCAATCACCACCCAGATAGCATTCATTCCCCGATGTGTACGAGGAAACCCAATAATGAAGTCCATGGCGACCTCGTCCCACTTCAAGGTAGGAATGGGTAATAGCTGGAGTAGGCCAGATGGTCTCTAATGCTCTGATTTTACCTAATGGCAAGTATAGCATCGGGATACAACGTTGGCTATGTCCTCTCTCATACCTGGCCACCAGAAATGACGGCAAACATCATAATATAACTTGGTGGTACCAGGATTGACGACCCACTTAGATTGGTGGCTATACTACATCACCACCTTCCATAGAGACAATGGCACTACAACACGGCCCTTAAAACACAATTCCCTCTGGGAAGACAAAGACCAATCAGAAGGAGTCTCCCCACCATGAAGAAACTGCATAGATCGCTGACACAGGTCATCACCAGGCTGCTCCCGCTGAATCAACTCTGGAAGATCAGGAGTCAACTGGATTCTAGCCAAGAAAGTACCTCCATTGTGCTCCCAGTTCACCAAGTGCATCTGGGTGAAGAGCCCCATCAAATTCCACTCATCGCTGGACTTCCTCAACGCCTGAACTGGTACTTTTCTGTTCAAATCATCAGCTACCATAATAACCTTTCCAAGGGTATAGACAATATCAAAATCAAAACCCTGTAGGTACTCGACCCAACGGCGCTGCCTCAAATTGAGATCCTTCTGAGAGAAAATATAGGCCAGGCTCTTATGGTCAGAATAGACCACAAAATTCTCCCCAAAAAGATAGTGACGCCACGTCTTTAAGGCATGCATCACTACTGCCAACTCCATGTCGTGAGTCAGATAGTTCTTCTCATGCGGTCGGAGTTGATGAGAACCATAATCCACAAGATGGTCATCCTACATGAGCACACATCCAAGGACCGTACCTGAAGCATCACAGTAAACCACATATCCCTTTCCTGACTATGGTAAGGTCAACATAGGTGTGGTGGTTAACCGCCGCTTCAACTCCTCAAAATAGGTCTGGCACTGTGGGCTCCACTCAAACTTCACCCCTTTCCGGGTGAGTGCGGTCATGGGGGAGGCAAGTCGCGAGAAGTCCCGGAAAAAGCGCCTGTAATAACCAGCCAAGCCTAGAAAACTCCTGATCTCAAACACATTTCTTGTTTGCTCCCATGACATAACTGTCATGATATTCTCAGGATCCACTGAAACCCCTTGTTCTGAGATGACATGCCCCAAAAACTTCACTTCCCTAATCCAGAAAGTGCACGTCGAGAGTTTGGAATACATGCAGTGATCCCACAAAGTGCCCAAAACAACGCGCAGGTGATGCTCATGCTCCTCCTCAGATCTAGAATAAACCAGGATGTCATCCACGAATACCATGACAAATGAGTCGATATATTGGTGGAACACCCTATTCATAAGTGCCATTGAAACTGCAGGAGCATTCATCAGTCCGAAAGGCATGACCAAGTACTCGAAGTGACCGTACCTACTTCGGAAAGCCGTCTTCGGGATATCTTCTTCTCTCACCCTAAGCTGGTGGTATCCCGAACGCAAGTCAATCTTGGAGAACCACTTTTACCCCTACAGCTGGTCGAAAAAATCGTCAATCCGGGGTAAAGGGTATCTATTATTGATGGTTACCTTGTTCAATTTCCGATAATCAATGGACAACTGAAGGGTTCCATCGACCTTCTTCGCGAATAAAACCGGTGCAGCCCAAGGAGAGACGCCCGGGCGAATGAATCCTTTGGATTCCAAATCATCCATTTGTATCTTTAATTCCCTCAATTCAGTGGGAGCCATGCGATATGAGGGAAGCGATATAGGCTGTGTTCCCAGAGAAAAATCAATCGAGAACTCCACGTCCCACTCTAGGGGTAAGCCAGAAAAATCAGCTGGGAAGACTTCTGGAAACTCATCCACTACACGAGGTAACCCACCCTGTAAAAAACCACCACCATCCTCCAGCGCGAGCGACGACAACAAATAAGCAAGATTTCCCAACTCAGGGAGTGGAGGTCCTGTGTGTCCCGACTGAGGATCCCATTCTCCGTGAAATAACTGGAGAGTCCCATCTGGTGCTGTAAAACTGACTCGGTGCTAATAGCAATCAATGTGCACCTGAAAACACACCAGCCAGTCCATACTAAGGATCACATAAAAAAGATCCATGTCAAGGACCAAGAAATCCCATTCCATCTCGACTCCCGACACAGAGAGTGCGCACGATGGGCACCTAAGGCCTTGCTCCCTCTTTTTCCCTAGCAGTGTTACTAACTCCACAGGAAACGATAACAGCTCAGTTGGTAGGTTCAGCAGATTCACAAAACAAGCAGATATGAAAGAAACTGAAGCACCAGTATCAAATAAAACTGCAACTATAGAAGATGCAACCAGAATAGTAACTCAAACCGTCGAAGGCCCTGCATCAGATCCCGCTGGTGACTGATCCATAGCATGTAGTTGCCTGGTACCTTCCTGAGAATGACCACTCGCCTGAGGCTCTGCCCTGATCTGACTCTGCCCAGAAGACGATCCGGTCCTACCACCCTGGCCACCGAACTGAGGTCTTGTCATTCTGGTTGGCTCTAACTGAACTGATACCCCCTGGAAGCCACAGATCTAGCCCCACTCTGGTAAGGGCGTGCAGTCCTGCAGAAGCTCTGTAGATGTCCCACAACTCCACATCCATGGCATGGTCTGGGAGGGTATGGAAAAACAGGTCGGATATGCCCTACCCTTCTGCACTGATGGCACTCTACGGACCCTGCACCAGAATCCCCAGATGAAAATTGCCAGGGAGGATGACCTGAGCTACCATCAATCTTCTTCCATTGATCATCCTGCTTCCTATTCTTCTCAGATGAACTGCCACTGCCAAGCCCTGACACTGATCCAAAAAACCCCGACTTTCCCTTCTGGTCAATCTCAGCCATAGAAGCACGATCGACCACCTCAGCATAAGTCTTCAGCTTGAATAAGAAAACCTGGGAGTGGGTTTCTGGTCTAAGGCCCTTCTCAAACTTCCGAGCTTTCAAGAATTCACTCAAAACTATCTCAGGTACGTATCGTACCAGTTCAGCAAAGTGGTTTGCATATTCCATCACTATCTGATTCCCCTGCGAAAGCTCCATGAACTCCCGAGATCTAGAATAGTCTAGGAACTCTTGAAAATATTACTCGTTGAAGATCACCTTGAAATCTTTCCAGGTCATGTGCTCATGTTTCCCATCCTGGACCACTGATTCCCACCATTTGCCACTAGAGCTCTCTAGATAGAACGATGCACACATCACACTGACTTCCTCAGGCATGTCAAGGAATTCGAACATACGTTCTATCTTTTCGAGCCACTCCTCTACCTCCTGAGGTTCTGAACTACCTCCAAAAGAAAGAGGTTTTTTCCTCAGAAACTCCTGAGCTCTATCCTTCCTGGAGCCAAATTCTTCCCCTCTAGCTGGAATAGGGGCAGGGGCAGGAGTCGCCCCTTGTCCCAAAGCCTGATCGGCTCGAACCATATCCTCTACCAATCTTTGATCAAGCAGCGTGGGAGAACTCTCTCCGGCTTCCTCCCGTGGGTGCAAGGGAGCTCTCCGGGGAGGCATCTTACTGCAAAGGGAAACAATCAAGAAGGAAAACCATCAATATCACATATCTCAAATGGAACTAAATTTTTTTCCATCAAGATAAATAACCATAAGTATACCAAACAAGAAAAACGACTTCGTGTCAAAAATCTACTTTCTTACCTGGTGTCCATGTACAGTCTACAACCTATACATCCCACCTAGGAATGAAGTCAAACAAGCACCATGACATCCCATGGTGACTCAGTATCTGTCACGAGGCATGTTGGCCAGGCACCCTACTCACAACATGAATTCTGAGCCCCGACAGACCCAACTCGTGTATAATCCAACTCATCCCAAATAACATAAACCAAAAACAACCTCCTCTGATACCATTTTGTCACGAACCGAATCTGGTCGCCAACAACTCGACGCCAGACCCGACCCACGGCAAGGCCCGAAGGGCGTCCCCGATCCCCATGGGATGGCACAAGTGACCAGGTATCAATTTAAACTTTGGGAACGATTTACCCGAGTAAACAACTATAAAGCAGCCAACCAAAGTAAACCAAACAAATGTAAAAGTTACAGTCATATGTGTATTTAACCAAAATAGGTTTTTGAGTCACAAGTATTCAAAATCCAAATAACACTAAAATAAGGTGACAAAAAACCAACCTAAGTACTATCGCCCGGTGTGAGGACACTTCCCCTAAGCCACCACCAAAACGCCACATAGATAGGCCAGCTAACAACCTGAACCACTACTCCCAAAAGCTGGACCCTTAACTATATCAGAAGTAAACAAATCTACTTACACCCAAGGGTGTAAGTAGGGTGTGAGCAATTGCCCAGCAGTATATCACCATGAAAAGATTCCACACACAAATATCAAAATACAAACCATTTGCAATGCTAAATAAAGAAAGAAATAAAGAAATAAATGAAAAAAGAAATGGTTTTAATAAAATTATTTAAAAGAAAGACAGTTCAAGATAAACACATTAGGGTAGTAATTCAAGTGACATATCACGTATCATTGTGCGCTCAAAGTAATCGGTAGCACAAAAGGATGGGAGAGGCCCAAAAGGGTACTAGAGCATCTGGGAACCTAGAACGTCGTGTCTCAGTGAAACGTGGCTTAGGTGGCCACGACCCTCAGATAACGTGGCTTATAAGTCCACGACCCTCAGATATAATATGTTTAGTTAGTGTTGCAATCATCAAATCTTCTAGTGAAACCGGGTCGGGTCATCTCCGGAACACTAGCTCACTAGTCCTAGTCTCCCCACCTAATACCCCGACTTCCGTCCTTGTGCTCACCTAAATTCGAAGTTCACATAACATGTCACCTGCACAGTGATATCCTTTTTGAAAACCACACACACACAAAACTTTTAAAAAAAAAACTAAATCTACACCCCTTACACATTAAATTAAAATAGCTACAAAACTTAAAAAAACACTTTGATAATTGAGAAACCCACTAAGAGAAATTATTAAATAGTTTCAAACATGTCATAAACGTTTTTTAAAGGAAAAAGTCACTCAACCCATTTTTTTTAAAATAGAACATATGCTGACACACGCCAAAATATAAACTGCATCATCTGCACTTCCTAACTCACACACTACACAGTTTGTAAACAAATTGATAAAGCATTAAAATTAATTAGATAAGCAAGTAAATTATTTTAAACAAATACTTGTGTGCGGAACCACCTACCTCAAATAGGAACGGAAAATGTCACAGCGCAAAATGCATGTTGCGCCACGGTCGCACCGTATTGAGCTGTCAAACAGGTCCTAAAACAGAAAACCGTTAAACAGGTTCAATAATATAAATAAAATAATAATAATAATAACAATAATAATAATAACGTAAAAATAATAATAGTAATATCAATAACATAATAATAATAATATCATAATAATCACAATAATAACATAATAATTATCAAAATAATAACATAATAATAATAATAATATAATAACAATAACATCATAATAATCTCAATAATAACATAATAATAATAATAATAACATAATAATAATAATATCAAAATAATAATAGCATAACACAATAATAATAATAATAATAATAATATAATAATAGTAGCAATAATAATATAATTACATTAACATAATAATAATAATAATAATATAATAATATAATAATAACAATAAAAATAATAATATAATAATAATAATATTATTATTAACATAATAATAGTAATAACAAAAGATAACATTAATATCTTATTAGATAAAATAAAATAATAAAATAAAATAAAGAAAAAAAGAACAAAACCTACTGGCGAGCAGAGCAGAAGGGGTGGGGGTGCGGCGGTCTGCTGGAGGAGGGTGGACGAGGGGGGTGCGGCTGAGCGGAGTGCGGCTGAGTGGGAAGACGGGCTGAGCGGAGAGGGGTGCCGGCCGTGGGAGCAGGGAGGGCGGCCGAACAGGACAGCGGGGTGCGGTGGTCTGCTGGTGGAGGGCGGCCGAGCAGGGTGGCGCGGGAGCGGGGAGGCGTGGGAGTGGGGAGGCGTGGCCGAGCAGGAGGGGGGTTTGGCAGCAGGAGGGAGGTGAAAAAGAAAAGAAGAAGAAGAAGAAGAAGGGAGAGAAGGGAGGGGGCGCGCGCTAGACGGGAGAGACGGGGAGAGGGGAGAGCCCGCAAGGTAGAGGAGGGAAGGGTGGGGTGCACCGCAGAAGAAGGAGAGAAATGAGGGAGAGAAGAAGAGAAGGAGAGGGGGAAAACATGGGGGAGAAGGAAAGGGAAAATAAACAAAAAGAAAATAAAAATAGGAGGGGGGTGGCGGCTTGGGTTTCGGGGGGGGGGAAGATAAAAAAAATAAATAAAATAATTTAATGATCTTAATATCATAATAATCAATAAAAATCATGATATTATTAGTAATAATAATAATACTGATAACATAATAATAATAATAATAATAATAATAATAATAACATAATAATAATAATAATAGTAATAATAATAATAATAATATCATAACAATAAGAATAATAATCATAATAACAATAACAATAATATAATAATAATAATAATACCTTGAAACTAAAGTTAATCGCCCGGAAAAAGAACATTCACGTAGCGAGCACCGCATGTTAAAAAGGCAAGGTCAAGCAGCTATTCCCATCCTCTGCCCATGCACCGAGCGGTGTAGAGCTAATGTGCATTTATCAGCGCCACAACAAAGGCCTCATTTTAGGTTCATCCCGCACTTAAAACCATTAAAAAAAAGCAAGCGACTAAACTCATGAAATAAAAATTTAAAATTAAGGTCATACCTCAAAGCAAAGTCCAGGCGTGACACCTCTCATGGTAGCCATTATGATGGAACTGTATTTATATATGATATATATTATATTTATGTTTGATTTATGCTTCTGTATTTTTTTTATATATAACAAACCATTATGGTTTCCATTATGTGTAAACACGTTAATTTCATTTGAGAAAGTGCGGACTACCGCCCCCTCAAAGTGATATAACTCGTTCATATCATATGTGGTACTTATAAAGGATAGGATTGATGATATTATATATGATAAAGTACTGGAATTATAACACTACTATGTATCATTATGTTTTAATTCCATTAAATATGAAATATAAATAGAAGTAGCATTCATGTGTACGTACGGCTTACCGTCTCGATGAACGGTGCATTTCATTTCTTACCTCTATATGTTATGTAAAATTATAAATACTTGTATATGCTGGAAATATATGATATGAAAATCATGAATATCATTCTAGATATAATCAACCTTTGACCACATGAACATCATGTAATTATAAGAAGTCCATTTTTAACTTAAGTACCAAATGTCGACAAAACAGACATTATTAACTTAAATGATTACATAATGTTTATAACATGGATATAAGTGATATAATAGTAATAATAAAATTTAAAAGGGTTTTTAAGAAATTATAAATTAACTTTAGTTTATTATTCAGGAGATTAAAGAACGATCGAGTCAAGTCAGACACGAGGTAAGGGATCCTACCTCACTCTTTCTTTTCAAGTACACTTTTGAATGTCATTTTATTTAAGCCCCGTGTTATTATGTTGGGGATGTTATTTTATTTTCCTATTACTTCCCTTTTCATGATCTCATGATGATAGATCCCCTCTTACTCTCGTCATTTTGTTTTATAAATTTTTAAGTGTCGTCGTTAGGCTGCCGAATTTTTGTAAGGGAATTTCTTATCTCACTTCTAATTCCATGCGATTTCCATTGTTTGCCACTTATTTGTTGCATGTGGTGCATTATATACTTCCATTTCATTTATATTATAATGATTCTATTTATATTAATGGTATTATGTTATTCATTTTGTTTTTATTATCTTTGGTCATACGACTGGACTGATTACAATGAGGTAAGGGGTTTTTATCTCACTTTTTATTCTCATGATATTCTTGATACATTTGCCACTATTTCCTTTTGTGTGGTGTATTTACTACCCATGATTGTATCATTTTTGTAATATACATTAATTTATGGATATTTACATCTTCATTGTATGATCCTTCTTTCATGGGGTGTATGTTTCGAAAGTTACCCAAATCGGTAAGGGAAACTTTCACCCCCTTCTTTTTAAAAGGATTCTTTTTGTTATGTATTTTAATTCACATATTCTTATGTTGAGATATGTTCTTATATATCCTTATTGATGTAAAATTTATGTACATGTTATGAGATACCATTTTTATCCCTCATCAACTGATTTTATTAATATTAAAGTGACGTCGTTAGGCTGTCCAATTTCCATAAGGGAACTTCTTTACCTAATTTCAATTCTTTGCGTTAAACCTCCACTTCTTGATTATGTTGTGCTATGAATATGTGTGAATGAACTATGATTGTTTTACACTTAATATCTGTTTATATTGGGTGTATTTATATTTTTCACACATGATGAGGTCATTGATTTATCCTTAATCTAAGGATACCATCTTTGTAAGGGACTTCGTCTCAATCTCTTTTCATTGAGGCATATTTTGTTTTAATACAAGACATTCTTTTATACTTTGTATAAACACCTTTGACCTTTCATTTCATTCAAAGGGAATAATTTTTCTTCGAAGCGTTTTACTAAATGACAAAAAGGAATGCTTCTTTTAACATATGCGGTGACAATGACCTTTCCTCCACCATGAGTATTATTTGATCTTTGGCTTCCTCAAACAAGATGTAATGTTTTTAAAATAAAATAAATACCATATACTCTATTATGTATTTTTGTATTGAAAATGGTTTTGATAATGGATTTGTTATGTCAATATATTTAAGTGATATACTGTGATTGAAATTTGGAAATGTTTTCTTTCCATTATATTTATTTTATGTCTTATGATTTTATAATGGTACATGGACATTTGACGAGTGGTTACATGATAAACCAAATGACGGGTGGTTCCGTGAATAACAGGATGGGTGTTTACGTTATAACCTCTAATGCATTGGGTATAGAAGTCGGTCGTATGGATATTCCATTTAGTGACATGTGTGGAAGTCGACCGTATGGTTATTCCATTTAAGTATTTTTATGTTCCAAGTTACCTTAATATGATATGTGTTCTTTATATGGGTAATCTTTTGGTTACAAAAGGTTAAGTAGAGATATTTTATTCAGTGAAGAGTATTTACTACTTCATAAAGGTGAAAAGCATTACTTATGTTAAATTATTCATGGTTTACATGTTGTTTTGAAAAACTAATAGTTTCCTTCTTTGTGTGTTCCTTAATGAGATTTTTATTCTCATCCCATGTTTTTGAAATGTTATTTACAGGACATAAAGTGGAATAGGGTCAAGGATGGGATCAAGGAAAGTCATGTTGTCTAAAACATGGAACTGGACATAACTCTTTTTTTCAAGATTTTTTATTTTATAAAAAAATGTAAACTGAGTAAAAGTGTCTACATTGTATCTTTTGAGATGTAATAGTTATGGCCTAATTCTCTAAAACTCTAAACCTGAGATGATCCTCAATGTGAATTATTTATTTAATTCAAGATTAAGTAATGTTTTAATGTTGTGTCCTTATATAGCCCCTCTATGTAAGGTATTTATTGTGTCCCTTAATGGGTTTTCATAGTATTTTCATG
The DNA here is from genome assembly GCA_963277665.1 of Viscum album. NCBI lineage: Eukaryota > Viridiplantae > Streptophyta > Magnoliopsida > Santalales > Viscaceae > Viscum > Viscum album. The sequence continues at coordinate 1,742,675,501 of OY728155.1, forward strand.
CCTTAGTCATGGTTATAAATGAAAATATATTTCATTATTTAAAATTTTAAAAATAACATATATAGTGTTTTTCCATATAGCTTCTTAGTTACATTCTACATAACCAAACAATATAATTATTGTTCCAAAAAAATGATCATTGGGTGATGTGGATATATGTATATTAATTAGACTATGTTCATTGATATGGGTAGTACCATATAAATATTATTGTTTTTTATTTTTTCCCTAATAGTATGATGAGATGTCATGTGATCTTGGGGATATATGTATTGGAACCCAAGACTAGGTGATTGTTTCAAGTGAGTTTACAATGAATCATACTTTTATAATTGAAATTTCTTTATGAATGAATATATTCCTTATTTTTTAATTCATTTATATGAAACTCATGCATTATATTATTTTGGACTAGTATAAAATATAGCCATAATGTGACTATTGAAAATAAAGATAGTTAAGCATAATAATCATTAGTATCAAAGCCATTATAAGTTTTTCATTAATATTGGTATATATTAAGTGTTATAATAAAATATAGTTGACAAAAAGAAAAAAATTATGGCCTTAATCATTTTTATTTTACCTTATAAGGCTCATTTATTAGAGATTCCAAAGTAAAGGGAATCATTAGACTTCACCCTTGACCAATACCAAGATGAGATTTAATATTTGAAACTGGAGTTGAACCATTGATAGGAGAAGATAAATACTATAAAGATCATAGTCTAAAGTATGTTAAACAACCACCCCTAATAATGAAATACTATAACACACCTTATCCATTGGGCCCACACTGGAGTAATAAGAGGTTATGTATTTATAACCAAGTAGTATGAATAGGAAAATTTCCTTTTTAGAAATAATATAACCTTAAAATTGATCACTTTATCATTATTAGTATACAAACTCATGAGTATAATTAATTTGATAACAATTATATTTTGATACAAAGAAAATTAAATTAATTTTTTTTGGAAAAATATATAATTTGACTTAAAATTATATTTCACAATATATTCAAAATTTAGAAAGAATAATTATTTTCCTTATAAAGTATTATAATAAAAATTTATTTAAATATGAAGTCAAAAAGAATTTAATGAAGTACCACGTATTTCTTTGTGAGTTAGAAAGTTATTGGAGATATAAAAACATGTATTTTTCCAAAATTAAGGATTTTTATTTTATAGTTAAAATAATCAAATTTTAGAAATTATTTTGAAAAATTTTCTTTTTTGAGATTATCATGTCAAATTAGACAATGTTGAATTTTTCATAATGTTCCATTATAGTTGATTTTTGGGGTAAAATCTAAATATCGTGTAAATATACGGTGTCCATTATGATATCTTAATAACCAAAAAAGTGATATAATAAATAAAATTGATAAATTTTTATATAAAAAATAATTTTCACATTAAAATAATTTATTTTCAGTGTAATAAGTATAATTTCAAAAAACTATAAGTAATCTTTCAAGATGTATAATATATTATAATATTTTGGAAATAATTTTTTATGAACATGGACCACTTCCTCAGGCACATGAGCCTCAGATCGATCGGTGATGACTCATTAAGTGTATCCATGTTACCCGAGATCAAATCAAGGTTGTGGGACTTTTTACAAGTTACTGTAGTAGTATGAAATATGTACTGTACCATGTATTATTTGGTACTGTAGCAGCCTAAACTATTCATTCATTTTGGCCTTCGAGTCACCAATTTGGTCCTTACGTCCTTCAAGGCCTTTAGGCCACCCAAGGCTTTCAGGATAGTAAGGATTTTGGGCCACATCCAGGTCTTCGAGCAACTTCAAGGACTTTGGGACACCATAAGGCCTTCAGGACACATGAATTGTTGATGTACCAGACTGACTTACAAGGTATAAGGCTCTAGATGAGGATTCATAGTAGGAACATTCACTAGAGTTTAGTTAATAGGACTTGGAATAATGAGAGGGTATGGATTTTCCATCGGTACCAGGCATGTTCTTTCCTACACAGGACAACTATCCAACCAATCAAGTAAAGGTGGATTACTAATCAAAATATAGATATTGGGAAGGGTAGTTTCAGGTAATCAATGTATGGGATGATTGTAGGATCGAAATAATGATGTAGATGCTCAATATACAAGAGGGGGGGGGGGTGGATTGTATACTTTAAAAATTTCTTTGGAACCTTTAAAGTTAGTTATGAATAACTTTGTTTTCCTTAAGCAAAGGAAAGGGATAATTTTAACAAAGCTAAACTAATAAAATTCACAACACCTCTAACACAAAATGAAAACATTGAATAGGAAATGAATTTATAAACTTCAAGTCCTATGAACATGCTTAAAACTGGAAAAAGATTCCGAAAGAAGGTTCCAGAAATATGTTTTCGGAAGTTGAAACTTAACCAAATATCACAAAGAGAGATTCTACCTTAAACCATATAGAATCTAAATGAAATAGAGTACAAGAAAGGAAGTATAAGAAAGTTATACATTCCTTACAATACAACATACAGAAAAAACAAACAAGTAGTAAAACTATAAGTAACAAGATATAAGTCTTTTAACCCAAAGAGAAGGGTATCCAACAACCTTGGATAAAAGTCCCTTGATTTATACTTTCAAGCAAGTCTGTCTTACCCACATCAGGGTAAGCCCTCGATACGAAGATCGGAGTCTCTGTATTTCTATCCCCGCAAGCCCTCAACATCAAGGTAGTTGGCAACCTCTGTCTTCCTCAGCAAGGAAGCCCTCAAACTTCAAGGTAGTCGGCACCTCTATCTTCCTATCCCCGGAAGTCCTCAAATGTAATCACCAACATTCAGAGTCGCACGAAGCTTTGAGAGTTAATAAGATTCTCTCTCTCTATAAATCACTTCAACAACATGTATGCACAATGTCGAAGAAGTTGTTTAGAGCTCTTTAAAATGAGCTCCTATTTATAGGTAAGGTCGGCTCCCTCCTCCAACGGTCATATATTCCTTAAAATTCGGAGGGACGTGTCCACGTGTCACTTAACCAATGGTTAGTTTATAATAGAATAGAAGACATCGTTTTATAACAAAACAAGTGTAACATAATGTACGACATCATTTTAAGTCTAACTCAAAAGTTCGGAGTGTAAACAAAATATAAAAGAGTAGAAAAATTATAAAAGTGTAAGAAAAATGAATGTTCGGAGTCTAACAAAAATAATATTCGGAATCTAAATAAATTCGGAGTCTATAAAGAAAAGATAACCAGATTCTGTTTAATAGGTGAATTTGGAATGAGAATTCAGAATGAGAATTCTTCATTAGAATTCATAATGATTATTCTTCATCAAAATTCGTAATGAGAATTCGTCATCAGAATTCGTAATGCGAATTCGATGTCGAACTTCATGAGAATTTGTATCCAGAATTCAGAGTAGAACTTTATCAGAGTTTGTATCCGGAATTCGGAATGAAACTTCATTACAGTTCTCATATGGAATTCAGAACCTAAAACAGAATGATTCATATCAAAGTTTCAAACGATTCCTAGAATATAGAAATGAATCTGAATCTTATACTTAATAAATATATGGAGGAAAATATGATAAGGATAAATTTCCTTATAAAAGCGATTTTCCTTATAAAAGAAATTTTCCTTATAAAAAGAGATTTTCCTTATAAAAGCGATTTTCCTTATAAAAGTGATTTTCCTTAAGAATAAGGTGTTTGTGATTTTCAAAACATGAATTAATGGAAAATTCATAAGGAAAACCTTGTTGACTCAACAATCTCCCTCTTTTTGGAAAGCACAAACATCCTTACGAAAAAGAAAGTCTAATAAGAAAGAAAACATTAAGGCTTATCTCCCTTTGCTTATGGATGTTGATGAATACGACTAACTCCCCCTTAGGCTTTGAAACTCTATAGATCATATTATAGATTTCCGGAATAATATTTCATTAAGAACAAGAATGTCTTCTTTAAAGAAAAACTCACCCTTTAGATAAACTCTATTAGAGTTCTTTTTCTTTCTCACCCTTTGTTAAGGTTCTTTTTCCTTTTCCCCTTTTGTTAGTGTTCTTTTCCTTCTCCCCCTTTGTGATTTTCAAAAATAATTCAATGGAATGGAAAATATAACAAAGTACCTGAAAAATTAGTAGCAACAACAAAAGAGACAAGCAAGCATAATTCTCATAGAGTTTGTAAATTCAACAACAAGGAAGTTAAGATTCAACAAAAGATCGGATTTGTCTATTTTGGATCTTTTTTCCTTCTCCATGAGACCCTTAAGAATAGTCTTTATCTTCTTTAATTCTTTATTATCTTCCTCGGCTTGCTTCTCTAATACAACTATTCTTGCACTTTGAGCTTCAATCATTTCTTCCTGGGCTTAAAGATTTTCTTCCCGAGCTTGAAGCTTTTCTTCCTGAGCTTGATGATTTTATTCCTGAGCTTGAAGATTTTCTTCATGATCCTTCAAGATTTGTTCTTGCTTTAACAACTTCTCATCAAAATCAATCCAATGATCCCTTTTATACTTCCAGTTTTGAGTAACAGAATTTAGCTTCCCATTCAGATCTCTGACTTCTTGAATCCGGAAATTCTTTTCATCTGTCAACTTTTCTTCAAAGGATGAAGTAAGTTCATTTATCTTCCTATATTCCATCTCAAAGGCATCCTTCACATTATCTTGTAATTCATCAAAGAGTATCATCTCTTCTATAGTCTTCCTCGATCAACTAGTCATCCTCTTGCAAGCTCTTTTGTGGGCTTCATAGCCGATAAATAAATTTTTGAACTGAGCCTCTATCTCCACACATTTGTCCATAACCATGGATACAGAGTCTGTTTTCAGATTCAAAGCATGTTGGAGCATCTGGCATCTTGAATAAATACTTGAGAAAGTCAGAATAGTACCTACCAACTTCTTTAATGACTGAACAACAAAGTCATGCCCCAACGAAGATGGCTCCGAATCCGAGACTTTTCTTAGAGAATTTCCTTCTTCAATATGCTCAAGCTTTATCTTTGAAGAACTACCAACTTCCCTTCTCTTTAGAGCCACTGAGCTCAGGGTATCAACAACAAGTTGTTTTCCCTTGTCCCTTTTCGGAATGGAGTCCTGTTCTAGAGTTCTCTTATCACTGTCAGACACTTGAACACCATTGTCTTCATCATCAGCATCTTTTTGAGCACCATAATCTACATTCTCCATTTGAGCAATATCATGTAGAAGTTGTTATTGCTCTTCATGATAAGCTACTTCTTCTTCTCCTTTCTCCTCATCCTTCCCCAGAGTGACTAAATTGGAGGACCCAGCTTATGAGGTTCAGAGCAACAAATGTTCCGAAGGTGTCCCCTTATAATCATCTACTTGCTTCAAAACATCCCCGGTCTCACCACTACCTTCAGTAACTACTTCTACCTCTTCTACTTCCTCTATCTGCTCAACTTCCTCAACAAGCTTAGCAACTGCCTCTTCCGGAGCGACAAAGGTTCTTCCTGGAGTTTCGGGTAGAGATTCCAAAGAAAAAAATCTCATAACGGGAATGTTTTCGGAGGCAATCTCATTAAACTTTAATAAAGTATGAACCACTTCAGCTTCAGACATATTCTTATTCATCTTCTTTTCTTTCACTTGTTTTTCTAGCTCATCCGCTGTTCTTTCCTTCAAGGCCTTAGCCTCCGCAAGATCCAAGCCAAACTGAGGCTCCCCTTGCACTCTCTTCCCTTTGATTTCCCTCCACTTAGAAACTACCTCATCTGGGTAAGCTTTCTTCTTCTTCGGTTTTGGAGGTGCGGAATTAACTTCCTTAGATTTGGGATTCTCTACTTCAACTTCAACTTCTTTCAACTTCCTCTTCTTTACTGGCTTAGAGGATTCAAGTTCACCAACTTTAGGAACCGTTTCTTCTTGAGTAGGTAAATCAACAAACTGTCCAGTCTCCTTGTTGAAGGCTACATCCATCCTTTTGAGAGTACCATCACTCACCGACATAATGTTACAAACTCTTGGCTTAGACTTGCAAGCCTCTTTGAACGAATCAAGGCACCGAACTATCAATTTCGAGATGATTGCTGGATACATTATGATCTGAGCTCTCAGATTCCCTTTCTTAACATTCTCAAGGGTAATAAGAATGTGTTTCATCAGATTAAACTTCCTTAGATTTATCAGAAAATCTAGGATGTAGATCTTTCTCTTCTTCAGACTATCTTTGTCACCCTTCCTCAGTATGATAAGACCTTGTAATCATAATTCTAGACTCCAAAAATTCGTAGACAGAGAAGCAATCTTTGGAGCCTTGTCATCTGCCAGTCCGAGAGTTTGCAAAGACTTTTCCTTGTTGAAGCTTCCCTTTGAATCCGGTAAAACATGAGAGATGAACTCGACTTCTCCTTCATTGTTCAGCCCTACCAAGCTGGCTGCCTTGGCATAAGAAAGCTTATATGTCTTTCCATAAGACTTAAACTATAATTTCTCCCTGCCATCTTCCTTATAGAAGGAAACTGTCTCATAGAATTCTATAAGAAAATCCGAATAAACTTTATCTTGATTTCTAGGCTTGGGCACAACAACATATTCCCATCCGTTAAGCTTAATATTCTTGGATATAAGAGAGTCATACTTGCTGAAGAAATCAGGATGAACCAACCTTTCTCTATATACTAACCACTTCGAAATCAGCTTAGAGGAAGACATGTCTTGAGAAGCTACTTCCACAGACATTCGGATCTGAAGACTTCTGAGAAGTTTGGAATGGAGATAAAATAGAGAGGCAGAGATTTGGGATGCTGGAGCTTGAAAACCAATGTGGGAAAACCATTTGGGGTCCCCTTTATATAGTCAATGAGAAGACGGTTCAACTTCCTTGGTTGATCAAACGGTTGTGACAAGCTGAGATCTGATCTGACAGTTGAAAACCAACTCTCAAGAAAACTTGAATCCGATCTTTTGAGGTTTTTATTAAAACATAGATTTAAGAAAACTATAATCCAAAAACAAAATATAAGAAAATACCAGCAAGTAAAGTATGATTACGAAAACTTTGAGTAAGAAAATAATACCTTTCGGATTGGATTAGGAGGATTATTAGTAATCAATAATATTATTTTTGAAGAAAAATTAACTACAAAAGAACTTTATCACTACAAAAAGATATAGTTCGCAAAAATCCCTAAGAAAAAATAATTCAACACAAAAAAAAACTTATAAAGATTTCAGTACGAAAATTTAATTTCAAAAGTTTGAAAATGAAAAGCTCATTATGAAAGTCTCAGTACGAAAATCTTGTTATGGAAATACTAGTACGAAATTTTCCATTCCGGAAGTTTTCAATACGAAAATTTCCATTCTGTAAATTTCAGTTCTGGAAATTTCCATTCCAGAATTTTAGTTCCGAAATGTTTGAAAACAAACTTTGAAAACCTTAGTTACTCTAACAATCAAATGTACTCCCCCTGTGAAAAATAGTTTATTACTGTAAGGAGACTTTTTCAACAGAAAGTTAATTAAGAAAGATTACCTTATGGTTATCATTCCTAACTTCTGTTTAATGTATTCAAATATATCAGAAGCCAAATATTTTGTGAAAATATCAGCAAGTTGATCTTGCGTTCCGATAAACTGAATAATGATATCTCCTTTTTTGTGTGATCCCTAAGAAAGTGATGCCTAATATCTATGTGTTTTTCATGAGAGTGATGTGCAGGGTTCTTACATAGGGCAATGGCACTTGTGTTATCACACAAAATTCGAGTTTTAGTAAAACTCAATCCATAGTCTGTGAGTGTGTGTTGCATCCACAACACTTGAGCACAACAACATCCAGCTGCTACATATTCAGCTTCAGCAGTGGAAAGTGCTACAGAATGGTGCTTCTTCCAGGAAAAAGAAACTAATGAATCTCCTAAGAAATGACAAGTTCCGGATGTGCTCTTTCTATCCATTATACACCCACCAAATTCAGCATCAGAAAAGATTTTTAGAACAAAATAATTTCCAGAAGTATAAAATAATCCTAGATCCATGGTTCCCTTAAGGTAGTGAAAAATTCTTTTTTACTGCCTTTAAGTGAGATCCCTTAGGATTGGATTGATATCTTGGACATAAGCATACTGGGAACATTATGTCTGGTCGACTAGATGTTAAGTAAAGTAAACTTCATATCATACCTCTAAAAGATGTTTGATCTACTGGTTTCCCAGCTTCACCAAGATCTAAAGAGTTTGAGGTACCAATGAGAGTACTTATACTCTTAGTGTTGTCATAACCATACTTTTTTAGAAGATCTTTAATATACTTATGTTGAGATATATAGATTCCTTCTGGTTTTTGAGAAATTTGAAAACCATGGAAAAAAGTTAACTCACCCATCATACTCATTTCAAACTCAGACTTCATTAGACTTGCAAAAGAGTCGGTTAAAGATTACTGAGTTGAACCAAATATAATGTCATCAACATAAATTTGAACAATCAAAAATTTTTTCTTATCTTTCTTTATAAAAAGGGTTGGATATGAATTTCACTTAACATAGATATTTTGAAGCAAAAATCCATTGAGTCTATCATACCATGCTCATGGGGCTTGTTTAAGACCATATAGAGCTTTGGTAAGTCTAAAAACATGATCAGGATGTTTTGTATCTTCAAAGCCAGGAGGTTGTTCAAAAAAAACTTCCTCTTGGACATAACCATTAAGAAAAGAACATTTCACATCCATTTGGAAAAGTTTAAAATTAAAGAATGTTGCAAAGGAAAGTAGAATATAGATAGATTCAAGTCTAGCTACTGGAGCATAGGTTTATTCATAGTCTATTCCCTCTTGCTGATTATAGCCTTTAGAAACAATTCTAGCTTTCTTTCTTACTATGACTCCATTTTCATCACATTTGTTTCTGAAGACCCACTTTACTCCAATAATAGAAGTTTCCTTAGGTCTTTCAACCAAAGTCCAGACTTTATTCCTTTCAAATTCATTTAGTTCATCTTGCATGGATTTGATCCAATCATCATCACCTAAAGCTTCATCAGTGCTTTTTGGTTCTAATTGGGAAAGAAATGCTAGATTTTCTACTTCATTTCTTAAGGAACTTCTAGTCCTTACTGGTTGATTTACATCACCAATGATACTATCACTGGGATGATTCTTAAGAAACACCTAATTTTGGTTTTGAAAAGTCTGTTCATCAACATAGGGTAGAAAGTCTTCTGGGGTAAATGTTTCAGAAGTATCTTCTTGAACATTTTCCTTATTAGAAGGATCTTCTATCAAGGGTTGATAATCAGTTTTTGAAAACACATCTGAGGATGTAGGCTGGGATGGTTTAAAATCAAAAGGATCAGAGTCATCAAATTTTACATGTACTGTTTCTTCAACAGTAGAAGTATTTTTATTAAAGACTCTATAAGCCTTAGATGTTGTGGAATAACCTAAGAAAATTCCTTCATCAGATTTTGGTGTGAATTTATATAAGATATATTTAGTATTCAAAATGAATACTTTACATCCAAAAACCTTGAAGTAGGATAGCCTTGGTTTTCTACCATTCCATAACTCATAAGGATTTTTATTTAGAAAAGGTCTAATCAAAACTAGATTTATAGTATAGCAGGCAGTACTTATAGCTTCAGCCCAGAAATGTCTAGCTATAGAATATTCACTCAACATGGTTCTAGTTATCTCTTGATGAATTCTATTTCTTCTCTCAACTACACCATTCTACTGAGGAGTTCTAGGTGCTGAAAAATTGTGAGTAATACCTTTTCAACTACAAAAAGTTTCAAAACCAGAATTTTGAAATTCTCCTCCATGATCACTATGAATAGTTTTCAATGGAAGGTTTTTCTCATTTTTAACATGACCTCTAAAACTTTTGAAATAAGAAAAAGCTTCAGACTTCTTTTATAGAAAATAAACCCATGTAAATCTAGTGTAATCATCAACTAGAACAAACACATAGTATTTGCCTCCAATACTTCCACTTTGTCTTGGACCAAAAAGATCCATGTGCGCTAATTGTAATGAATCAGTTGTTGAGACTTCACCAATTGATTTAAAACTAGATTTATGTTGCTTTCCATATTTACAAGGATCACAAACTTTTGAAGAATCAAATCTAAGCTCCGGTAGATCCTAAACTAGTTTCTTTTTAGAGAGTTTACATAAGTTTCTAAGGTTACAGTGACCTAGTCTTCTATGCCATAACCGGGAATGATCTTACATTTCACTTAGGCAAGGTAAATATTGTCTCCTAAGGTCTTATAAATTTAAGGTGTAAACATTCTCCTGCCTATTGGCTGAGAGAATAAATTCTTGCTTGGAATTGTGAACTAAGCACTTATCATTCCTAAAATTCACAAGGTATCCTTCATCACATAACTGACTTATGCTAATGAGGTTGTGCTTAATACCCTTAACAAAAAGAACATTTGATATCAAAGTTTTAACTAGAAGAACAATATTACCAATACCAACAATCTCTCCCTTAGCATTATCTCCGAAAGTTACCTTTCCTCCTTTCATTTTGATAATCTTCTCAAAATAGATTTTGTTGCCAGTCATGTGCCGGGAACATCCACTATCCATGTACCACGTGTTGCTGCTAATACTCTCTTTATTTTCCTGAAATCAAGAAGAGAATTAGACTTTTGGAATCCAAACTTGTTTGGATCCGAAATTTCCAGATAACAGAATTTTAGGTACCCACATCTTCTTAGAGAAAATTCTTTGTGAAATCCTAGTGATTTGGTTTTGTTTAAGGAACAATTCTTTACCCAGTGAGCACCACATTGACACTTATTACAAAATGGGGTACTTTGAGGAACAAAATAATTTTTACTAAAAATTGGGTTTTAATGGGTATAACCAAATCCGGATTTATTTCTTAAAGGTTGTATTTGAGAATACATTATATCAAAATTTTCCTTACCATGGTTAAAGTTTGATAAACACTTCTTTAAGGAAAAAATTTCAGATTTGAGTTTTATAACCAAGTTTTTATCTTCAAAATCATTATATTTAGAACTAGATCTAGGCTCGAAAACATTTTTTCTAGAAATAACTTTTTCTAACTCTTTCGAAATTTTGTTCTTCTTAGAACTTACTTCCTCAAGATTTTTTGAGATACTTTCAAAATCAGCATTTTTCTTATCAAGATCTTTAGAAAGATCTGATATTTCTTTCCTAAGAATAAAATTCCTAGAGTTTTCCTTATCATGTTTTTTATTGAGTTTGGAATTCTCAATCTCAAGAAGTTCAGCAAACCTAGAAACTTCTTCATAATTAGGTGAAGTATTTTCTTCATCAGAAGAGGATTCTTCATCAGTAGAGTTATAATAATCTCTATTACTAGAATTTAAAGAAACATTGGTCATTGATTCATCATTTCATACCTTAGCCATAAAACAATGATTACCAATAGGTATTCTGGATATAAGACCAAGATTCTTCTGTCCTGAAGATTCATAATCAAAAGATTCATCTGAAGAGTCACCACTACTAGCACTCCAGGTGTCATTAGCTTTCAGAACTTTCTTAGCTTTGCCTTTATAATACTTCTTTCTCTTCCTGTCTGAATTTATTTCTTTCCTTTCTTTCTTTTTGAGCAAAGGGCAAGGTCTAATATGTCCATCTCTTTTGCATTCATAACAAGTAACTTCTCCATATTTTCTATCTTTCCTTTCCTTTTTCTTATACTTGGATTGGAAATTTCTCTGGCTGGCTATCTTGTTCATCCTTAGAGAAAGATTTGATAACTCATTTTCAGAGACTTCACTCTTACTAGATTCGGATTGGATAATAACTTTCTTAGACTTGGATCTGGTTACTCTCTCTGGAGTCTTAGCTTTCATATGATTTGATGTTGTTGTAAAATCAATAGTACCATTTCCATTTTTCTTTTTGATGTTGTCAGCATCTCTCTTCATTCTTGTTTAATGTTGGAGAATAGTTTTGAATAACTCATCAAGAGTAATTTGAGTGACCTTCCTGTTCTCATCTATAGCAGTTCTTTTGGATTCCCACTCATTGGGCATGATGTCAATTATCTTATCCACAAGTGCTTCATCATCTAACCCTTTCTCTCCCATAGACTGTAAGCTGTTGACTATAGTCATAAACCTCTGTTGAACTTTACAAATTGGTTCACCATAAGGAAAATTGAATCCATGGTATTCGGCTCTAAGCATAGCTCTCCTAGTCTCAATCACTTTAGAAGTTCCAAAGTGTGTAACCTCTAACTTCTTCCAGATACAATTAGCTACTTCACAAAAAGAAATTTGGCTATATATATTTCTATTCATTGAAAAAATTAAGGTATTTCGTACCTTATAATTGAGTTGATACTCTTGCTTTTCCTGGATAGTGAAAGTTCTAACTTCCTTATCAGGAATTTTATAATCTCCAGTAAGTATAACAAAGTTGTCCACTACATTATTGATAACAAAAGTCTTCATTCCATCTTTCCAGTACTCATAGTCATCACCATAAAATATTGGTGGTCTTGTAGGATTTAGATTATCAATGGAACCAACATTAACCCCTGCCATACTTAAAATAACCTTTGGAACACAAACTTGTTGGTAGAAAAAGCTCCGTAATAACAAAGTTCTGAATGACAAAATTCAGAATGGCAATGATACAGAATGAGAAAGTTTGGAATTGGAATGTGAGCAAGAAAAACTTATACGTGAGTACAAGTATTGCAGAGACCTGCTGTGATACCAATTGTAGGATCAAAATAATGATGTAGATGCTCAATATAAAAGAGGGGGGGTGAATTGTATACTTTAAAAATTCCTTTGGAACCTTTAAAGTTAGTTATGAATAACTATGTTTTCCTTATGAAAAGGAAAGGGCTATGTTTAACAAAGATAAACTAAGAAAATTCACAACACCTCTAACACAAAATGAAAACTTGTAATAGGAAATGAAGTTATAAACTTCAAGTCCTATGAACTTGCTTAAAACTGGAAAAATATTCCAAAAGAAGGTTCCAGAAATATGGTTTCGGAAGTTGAAACTTAACCAAATATCATAAAGAGAGATTCTACCTTAAAGCGTATAGAATCTAAATGAAACAGAGTACAAGCAAGGAATTATAAGAAAGTTATACTTTCCTTCCAATACAATATGCAGCGGAAACAAACAAGTAGTAAAATTACAAGTAACAAGATATAAGTATTTTAACCCAAAGAGAAGGGTATCCAACAACCTTGGATAAAGGTCCCTTGATTAATAATTTCAAGCAAGTATGTCTTACCCACACTAGGGTATGCCCTCGATACGAAGATCGGATTCTCTGTCTTGCTATCCCCGCAAGCCCTCAATTTCAATGTAGTTGGCAACCTCTGTCTTCCTCATCAAGGAAGCCCTCGAACTTCAAGGTATTCGGCACCTCTATCTTCCTATCCCCGGAAGTCCTCAAATGTAATCACCGACATTCGGTGTCTCATGAAGCTTTGAGAGTTAATAAGAGCCTCTCTCTCTAGAAATCACTTCAACAGCATGTATGCACAATGTCGAAGAATTTTTTTAGAGCTCTTTCAAATGAGATCCTATTTATAGGTAAGGTCGGCTCCCTCCTCCAACGGTCATATCTTCCTTAAAATTTGTAGGGACATGTCCACGTGTCACTTAACCAACGGTTAGTTTATAACAGAATAGATGACATCGTTTTATAACAAAACAAGTGTAACAGAATGTACGACATCATTTTAAGTCTAACTCAAAAGTTCGGAGTGATGGTTCGGATTGTAAACAAAATTTCAAAGAGTAGAAAAATTATAAAAGTGTAAGAAAAATGAAAGTTCAGAGACTAACAAAAATAATATTCGGAATATAAATAAATTCGGAGTGTATAAAGCAAAGATAATCAGATTCTGTCTAATAGGAGAATTCGGAATGAGAATTCGGAATGAGAATTCGTCATCAGAATTTTTAATGAGTATTCATCATCAGAATTCGTAATGAGAATTTGTCATCAGAATTCGTAATGATAATTCTATGTCAAACTTCATGAGAATTCGTATCCAGAATTTGGAGTAGAAATTTATTAGAGTTCGTATCCAAAATTCGGAATGAAACTTCATTACAGTTCTCATCTGGAATTCGGAACCTAAAACAGAATTCTTCATATCAAAGTTTCAAATGATTATGAGAATATAGAAATGAATCCGAATCTTATACTTAAGAAATATATGGATGAAAATATGATAAGGATAATTTTCCTTATAAAAGAGATTTTCCTTATAAAAGAAATTTTCCTTATAAAAGTAATTTTTTTAAGAATAAGGTGTTTTTGATTTTAAAAACAAGAAGGAATGGAAAAGTCATAAGTAAAACCTTATTGACTCAACAATGATTTCCATGAAGACCTTCTGGTCCTGTAATGCCTCAAAGTCTATGGTCCATGTACATGTTTCACTTCAACCCTTAAAAGGGGATTATCAAAAATTAATGAAAAATGAATTCCTTAGGTCTATTAATGATGGATCACTTCCACACCGTAAATGAAACTATTTTAGTTGATTTACTTCCTAAACTAGCAAAATAATAAAAACCATTCCTTTTTGGAAGACAAAGTTGGAAAACCCCATGGAATATCCAATGATTAATTATTGCTTATTAATTTGGTGTCCAAGGCATATGTTTTAAAATTAATAAACAATCCCATCTTTTTTGAAATAGAAATACACTCATTAGACTTCACTTAAAAGAATATAAAAATTATTATACTTTCATTTTCCCACTATATATCCCTCACAAATATTTTCAATGGTTTTATTAATGTCCTCTATAACATTAAGAATCAACCTATCATTGTAAGGAATTATCTTCCTCTTATTTTCCATTCAATCACTTCCTTTCTTATAGGTCATTTTATTATAAATTTATTATTATTTTTTATTATTCTTTAGAAATAATTTACTATCCAAATGTTTCTCAAATAATTATAGGCTAAAATTTATCTCTCGTTTATCACTTCCATGTACTGTTATGTATACCATTTAGTCTACCTGAATTATCATGTGATTTTCCATGCCATTACTTTATGTTGTGAATAACCAACCCTATTTTAATTTATTGAAATTATCATAGATATAACTATCTTCAATTGATTAGGGACTTTGATAAATGAAACCTACATTTCTCAACCATGGGTTTAAAATTATGACATATGCCCTTATGTTATATAATTGGCATGGCACACATAAGGTTAAATTTATGAAGGGTTACCCCTAATAGTGCTATAGTGCATTGGGTAATATTTTCATCTCATGAGATACCATGTGTGGTACATGAATGTTTCTCTTAATAAAAATATGTAATTATTTATTGGTAGTTATTGAAAAATTATATATATGATGTCACATTTTATTTTGTTTCCAAATTCCTAAGATTCCATGATTTAATGATGTCATTAATTTATTCCATGTATCTATGTGAGAATGAATGATTATTACCCTTTTATATTATCATGATATGAAACATCAATCAAATGTATTATTTTCCATCATGTTATTATTTTCTTATTCCCTTATTGGGATTTATATCTCACCAATCCTTTTGTATGACCCTTGGTTATCCTTTGTAGTATTGATAGTTTAAAGGAAACTTGGACCACATTATCATGTTTTAAATAATGTAGTAGTATTATATTTTAATAAAATTGTTTATTTACCTAATTTACCAAAGATACTAGGCCTCTATATTTTATTGGAATGTATTATATTGATATTTTTGTTAAAAATAATAAAATAAAATTTATATTATATATTATTTGTTATTGAGTTTTCATGTGACGTTTGATACAAGAATAAAAAGGTGTTTCCCCATGATCTATTGCTTATGAGATACCTAGTTTATATGTTGTGTGGGAGATAATAGTGTTTTGAGAAATGGATTATGATATTTCTTATCCATAAAATGTTTGAAAGGGTAACATGAGAGATGGATTATCCAAGACTTGGGAATGCATTAAAAAAGATAAGAAAAGGGAGATTCTTCAATTTATGTCAGCAGTGCACAAGATATTATACTAGGTAATTGGTTAAGATATGGAGATACCTTTGGATTTTTTTTGTTGACATATTATATGTTCTAGTTATTTTTTATCATGTTTTGTTAGTGAGTAAAAGTTAAATTGGATTCCAAACCATGTAGTTTTTAGTGTACATTTGAATGAGGTAGTGGGAAAGTGGGCAGATGTTTTTGGTTTTAGAGATTATGCATAGGTGGTGGGTGGTTTCATAATGAGTTATGAAATGAGTAAAATAATATATTTATTTAAAAACATCTTTTATTCTTGTGGTATGATGATACTGACATTCATGCGAAATAAGTATTATTGTTAAGGATTTTGAGCCTATATTTGGTGATGTGTGACTCATGGGGGTGTGAGAAGAGTTCTGTGATCAGGTGGTATTGAAGTGTACACTACTAGGTCTGTATGAGATTTAGGGGGTATGTAATTATTACACATGGTTGTATTGAGTGTTTATTGGTGATTTATCATGTGTGAGCCTAGGACTGATGGTATTGATAAAACTGTACAAGGATTGGCATCTTGATATTTTAATGAGAATGAGAGGTGTTTTTCTCTATAATGACAATGACCCTATAAATAGATGGGTTACATATGTTGATTGTATGGATGATCATGGCCCTAATAGAAAAAAAATGTGTGAAAGTGAAACTTATATAGATTTGTACTGAGGATTAGTATAAGGGAATGCATATGGTGGGGAGTTAACCATTGATCATGTATGGTGTGACCCTTGTTATAAAAACCAATTTAGTGGATTTTTTGGGTTAGGTCACTGTGAACCAGAAATGGGAGGAAGTAAATTTTTTTGAGTTGGAACTCAAGTATAATAGGGATGGTGAGGAACATACATTACATGTGGTGGTGGACAGAGTGTGGGTTTTAGAGGTGAGAAATTCATGTATGTATTATCATGGGTGTGATGAGAACTATTGTTGAATGGTCTAGCTGGAAATAAGATGTTGGCGTGCATATAGATATAATTTTATCTAGTTCTTTAGGGAAGATAATATTTGAGGTTCCAATGTAGTTTTGGATGTATTATGTGTTTTAGATCATAGATGAGGATATTTTTAATATAATTTCAGGGTGATTCGAATCAATGGTACGTCATTGCTCACAGTTTGAGCATGGAATATAATTTTTTCTTTTATAAATTTGACTATGTAATTTCTCTAGAATTCCAATAGGAACCTCAATATGGGTGTTTGATAAGATTGGTATTCCCTCAAGAGTAGATGACCAATGATCACATAGTGAGATAGTGTTTCAGTAGGTGTGGTAGAGTTTTTAATAGATTATTTATCTAGTGGAGTACTGATTAGTGTTTGTGTATATGATAGGATACAGTTAGGTAGAAACCATACTGAGTGTGTCTCTAGATTACTTATAATGTGTTTTAGTAGGTGTTATGATTGTGGTAAGGACCATGTATTGGAGACAGAACATTGTGATATGAGTCATATAGTAGGGAGAAACATAAGACAATATTAGAATCAGTTGATGAGACTGTGTTGTCTTAAGATAGACAATTGTAGTTGAGCACTATCACAGTGTTTTAGAGATGGTGATGAGAAATAGACCATATTTTTATTAGCAATGAACCCTATGTTTGGAGTTGTGTATTGGAAGCTCAGTTAGTGTTTTTAGGTAGAACAAGATGAGTCAGTTATAAATTGATGAATAAGGTAGGTTAGGATCATTAGTTGGCAGAGCAATGAGACTTATCAAGGATGAGACAAGTTGTGGTGTTGAGTCTGTAACAACCAATGTTAATCTTGGCCTTGAAAATATGGGTATTTTTAGGATTATGTGATCATATAAGGGTAAATGGTAATTTCAATTTGAATATAATCTTAGCGATAATTTCTAATGATTTTTATGATCTTTTAAGGGTGGTTTTACCCTAGGGATAATTTTATTTGGAGACTCTATGACTGATGATTTTTATAATATATTAATATTTATTAAATAAATATTAATTATTATATTTAACAAAACATTAATATTTCATAAATTGAATCATCCATTTTAATTTATACTCTAGGATTGTGTTTGGAATGAGTGGTTTTACCAACAAAATGTGTAAACCTGTCTTGAGTTCCAAGATCAATGTAAGGAAATTAGGAAAGGGTTTTATTTTTTATTGTTTCCCTCCTCCACACCATTTATCCTCCTCATACATTCATGGGGGGTATTATTTAATGAACTAAAATTTTATAAATTAAATTCCATTTTAGAATGAATAAATCACTACTGGAAGGGAGGGATATACTAATTCCCCTATCCCAATGGTTTGGGAAAACCATTTGGATAGGCTAATTTATCCAAGGATTTTCCAATGGTTTTTAAAAAGGAATTGTGAAATCTCATCATATACATCATTTTTTAAAAACAATTGGGAAATAACTTCCCAAAAATCACAGTTGTTCCATTCCTCCCCTCCACCCATAAAAATGTAAGCAAGATCCCTCCCCTCTTCCCTTCCAGATTACCTAACCCTAGTGGCACTCTCCTCAAGATCTGATCCCTAGCATCAATTCTATCATGATACAATGTTGAACATGTAGTGATGTGTGCATACTCCTCCTTCCATCAAGATCTAATCCCAAACCCTATTAGTTGTGACATTCTACTGTCTTCCCAACCCACCAAGAAACCTCCCAAATTGATTTCATTTCATTATTATTCAATATTAAATCAGTGGGATCTAAATCATTAAGGTATTATACCAATCATTTTTTTACTTTCAGGTCTAAAACACCACTTTAAAATCTTAATTTTGTGGGAATTTAATTTATTTTGATCTTGTGGTTTGATTTAGGCCATTTAATATTCCAATCAAGCATATTTGGGTTAGTTTAGACCAGTTTGGTTCAATTTCAGTTGATTATATTAAATTTTTTATTGGTTCATTATTGATTGTTCTGATTCATTTTTTTCTAGAAATTTTATTTTAATCTCTATAATTAAATTTCAAATTCATATACCTACAACATTATTAGCTATGGAACATCCCATTGAGACCTGAAATCATAAAAAAAAATTACTACCAAATTGTTTAACTTTTTACATGTTAGGAATGGATTCATCATTCATATTTATAGTATTTTACATATTCATCCTAATGTGTGATCTTAATTAAAGGATTTTTTTGACATATAGCATGCATTTTCTATGTACGTTTCTTCCAAACCTATTATATTTTCAACTAATCTATTTATTATTTTTATTTGTTTAATATTTTCATGATTTTATAAAAACCTTTATCTTTATATAAAATGTATTTTTTTGGATATTTAAGTTTTCATATTAAATTATTACTTAAAATTATAAATTAAAATATTATTTTCTATATTTATAGAAATTTTGATGAAAAAATATTTTTTTTATAAAAGATGATATTGAGAAAAGATGCCCATATAGGGTATAATTTTTTACTTCTGGATTTATATGGAATGTGTTTTATATCTCTGGTACGGTTGTGTGTGTGAAGAAAATATATTATTCATGTAGATTAATTTATTATATATATACATTAACAAAGTGGATATTGACATATTTTCGCCTTAGAAAATTGAATAATAGAATATTGTTTTTTAACCATTCTTCATGACTTTTAGTAGACAAGAACTTAAGACTCAGTTATATAACATTATTTCATATATTCTATCAAAAAAAATCATTTCTTTCCCATTTACCTCTGGAGATCTATCACATTTATTCTAGTAGGCAACACGTTCTCTCTCCTGTGCATGTGTAAATTATAAATAGAAATATTATAAATATGAGTATATTTTTCCACAAATATGTTTTCCAATATTTTCTTATATTCATGTGATTTCAATATTTGGATTTTTTTGACTAGATCAAAATATATTTTTCATGTTAACAATCCATTTCAACTATTTAAATGCATTTTTTTATTTTTATATACTTTCATGGAATTATTTATTGAAACCAGATCACGATGTTTCAAAGGGTTATAAACGTATCATATTAATATATCAAATATGATATAATGTGTATTTTTAATTTACACTCCATTAAATAATTTCAACAAATATGATACTATATAATATAAGATTTTCCAATCGTATTGCGAATGTATGTATGACATTATTTTAGCCAATGGTTAGTAATAAGTGTACCTATTATTTAATAAAGCTTTATGGAATTATTTTCACATGATACATGTTGAATTCATATACCTCTTTTCTTCTTTCCAAACCAATGATAAATAAAATAAATAAAATAGGAATCAAAATTTCCTTTTACTTATAATGGTTTGAGTATTATTCCTTGAATAAATAACTTTTTATGTTCTCAAATTTTATATATCAGTTATTTAAGGTAATAAAGGTATAAACCATCATTACATTGGGAGTTACTTATATAGAATAAAATATATATCAAACATTAATGATTTACAATGCTAAAATTATATGTTTCTACTCCCATAGCTCTATATTGTTTCCACAAAATATTATATAATAACATGTCTTATATAGAGGGGTGGAGACTTATTACTAGGTATATTATATTTAAATTATTCATATAAATATCTAAGATTTATAATTATCCTTTTATTTTAGTACTAGGTAATTGAAATTTCCTAGAGAACGTGAGGGACATGAAGTGTGGTGTTTCAATGGTTAAATTTAGATCTTTGGACAAATTATATGTCCCTTATTATAGTGGTTATAGGTATATGTATTGATAAATGTTATTATATATTGAAAATATCATTTGAATAACATCCATAGGTATTTATATTCCATATCTAATACTATAATAATTAATTCCTTATACCTTGACATGGTTTCTTGTTATAAATCATTAATATAATGTAATTCAATGTCATGGTTTTATATTTATATTATTTTATTATATACATAGTTTTTATTGTATTTTATTTTATTACATTCATATAGACTAGTGTTTCAGTTATGGGTTCATATAAAGTGAACAATTCTTATTTCTTTAAATATATTTTTTACTTAACTTGAATCTTATTTCATTACTTTTATGATATGACATATCATATTTCATACAGAATAGATAGAAGTTCTATTTATGAAACCAATCGGGTCCAAAGTGTTTTTTAAAACAATTTGGATAGATTTTTAGATTTTTCATTTAACAATTTTTCAGATAGCAGTCACACACAGTTCCCATGTTTTAATTACCTTTGAAGACCTTAGTCGGGTCATGAAGAATTTATACATCATATAACCAAATATGGGTTTTAAAAAAACTACTTCTTTTCATACCAAAATGGAGAGAAAATGAAATTTAAAAATGTCCATGGTCTAAATGAGAATAATGATGTTTATAATTTATTGGATGACCAGTTTCCATTTATTCATCATCATAACATTGAAGGGACGTCAATCCGAGAAGATTATGATATGGGAAAACATGAATTATTTAATAGAAATAATAATTTTTAAAGGGTGGAAAAATTAAATGATTCTTCCACAACTCCAGTATATTGAAAATGTGGTAAAATGAAGATGATAAAACTTTTAATCTAAGTGTTTTATGGGAAAACAATGTATGGTTTTTCTAATGCTACTATCGATTAAATTTATACCTTTTTATTTAGTTTCTTATAGGTGATGAAAATATTTTCCACAAACCCTTATATAGAATGGAAGTTAGTCGAGGAAATTGGATTTTCAAAAAAATCTCATGCTTTCCTAAAACATTATAGATTATTTTTAGAGGAAATCGCTGAACATAATGATTTTATAAAATGTGGCACATCCCAATAAAATATAAAAGTTTGTGTAATACCATCCCATATTCCATAGAAGGTAATATGGAATTTTCTATTGATCCCCTAACTCTAGAATCGTTTTTTTCTGATGAAATATTAATAAATATGTGATGGCATGATACAATGATAAGTAAGAATAATGATGAGTTGGTTCACCGTACAGATGGATTTTTATGGAAGACATCTAATACTCTATATCCTGTTTTTGTAGCTAACAAGCATAATGTGAGGTTGGGTCTTTCATGTGATTGTTTTAATCTATTTGGTTATATTCTCACTTCACAAAACACATGGAATGTCTAGGTACACATTTATAACCCTTCTCCATGGATGTGTATGAAAAAACCAATCACTTCCATGAGTACACTCATATCCCGACCATCTCATCTCAAAAATTATATAGATGTATACATGAAACCTTTAATAAAAGAGTCGAAACATCTTTGGAATGTGGATGTAAAAACAGATGATGCATGTTCCGAAGACATATCTCAGTTGTGTGCCATGATTATATGGATGATCAATGATTTTCCTAATTTTTCAATGATTTATGGAAAGCACATGAAGGGGGAAATTTCATGTCCTATTTTTATAAAGATTACATAGTCTAGGGGACTAAGATATTTCTTTTGTTTCATTTTTATGGGACATCGATGAATCTTGAAAATGGTCCATCAATATAGGAATAATTTTTAAAGATTTGACAATACCATAGAGATTGAAAATCCACCGCAATATATGTCTTCAAATTATGTTCTTAATGTCTTTCAAGATTTCAATTTTTCTTAAGGGAAGAGTCAGATGAAATATAGAAAGAGGATGAAATTTTCCAATAAAACTTATTACAATTGGAAGAAGAAAAGTATATTATTTGAGTTGCCTAATTGGTAAAATAATTAATTATGTCATTTATTATACGTAATTCACATTGAAAAGAGTATATATGAAATATTGATTTCAATTCTTCTAAATAACATGGGAAATGAAAAATATGATTTATAATATAAAGTTGGATTTGTGTATTTGGGAATCAGATCAAAATTAAATATTGTGTGTATTAGTGAAAATAAATGTAATGTTTAATGTGATTCTTATGTGATGAAACATATAGAAAAAAGAAATTTCTATAACTACTATAGAATATTAAATTTACTGAAGGATATTCCAACAACATATCAAAATGGGTCATCTAAAAATAGTTGAAGTTGAAATCTTTGAAGACTCGTGATTATCATATCCCTTTACGTGAGTTGATTCCAATATAAATCCATCATCTTCAATCCAATAATGTAAGGGTGTCTGTTATTTTTTTGTTCCATTTATTTATAGATCATTATGCTAATAAGTTTTCAAAGTCTTATTTTTAAAAAATATTGGTAAAGGATGATGTTAAGGAAGAGGGAGAGGATGATGGCAAGGAAGAGGGAGAGGATGATGGTGTGGGATAGGATAATAATGAGGGCCAAAATGAGACAAAGAACGAGTATGAGGATAAGGACAAGGATTAGTATGAGTATGAGGAAGGGGATGAGAATGAGGACTAGGATCAGGATGATGGTGATTGTAGTGATGGCGATGAGGGCTTGATTGATTTGTTTCATTTTGACAGATATTTATGATATTTTATGTTTGATGATTTGTTGTGATCAAATATATGTGATATTTTGTACGTTTTTTTATCAATGGTTAAATGTATCAATTGATTTACTTTCTTATCATTATTTCTAAATTGGTTTATTTCTATTTGAGGTCACTCTATTGGTTTCATTAAATTTTTGAGGATGTTTTGTTGGTTTGATTAGAGGTTGAGGATGATCTATTTTCACTACAGGTGTTCTGTTTTTGATTATAGGTGAAATGGAAAATTAGTTTAATTATTTCATATTATCCATTTTGATTATATATTGTTTTGATTGTAGGGTTTATTTTTTTATTATAGTATGTTATATTAGTGTCTTTTTTATGTGTTTTGTTTTGAAGTTTTGATTGTAGATGAACTGGGCAGTGGGGATACTACTGGATGGGAAGTATCGGAGGGTCTATACAAATTGTTGAAAAATAGTGGTATATAGAAATACCAAAAGGTTAAACCATTGCTAATTCTATATCCCAATATTTCTAAACTATTGGAATACCTATATCCCATTATTTAACCATGAACTATTGGTAAAATGATATTCTAACCACCCTATACCAATGGTTCACTATGAACTGTTGGTATAGGACTATCCCAACAGGTCATAACAATTGGTATATAGCTATCCCTATGGTTTTAACCACTAGGAATTTTCTTTACCAATGGTTCTAAACTATTGTCACACATCTATCCCAGTGGTTCACCATGAACCATTTTTAATATTATATTCTAACCACCCTATACCAACAGTTCACTATGAATTTTCTGTATAGGACCTTCCCAATAGAACTATTGCCAAAGGTTTGGGGAACAATTGGAATAGGATATACCAATGGTTCTCCTTCCACTACTAATGGTTTTTAACCATTGGTATAGCCTTCCATTCCAGAAGTGAATGACTTATTATGTGATATATATTTAGAAAACACATGCACTTATTCATTTATTGGAGACCAATATAGCATATAGGATTTAAAATATTATTAATCATACTATCCATTCATTATATAGATATTTTATATTAATTATTAATGTTATTATATAATAAGGGTTGTAATAAATTCTAGTTAACATAGATGGATGAATTGAGGCCCTCAACCCATTGGATCATAATAAATAAATCCCATCTATCATAGGCTCTAAGGGAGATGACATCCCTGGGATTTTTCTTTGACAAATACATATATTTGATTCAATAATTGAAGCTGGAGTGGGATTGTTTATTGTATAATTTCAAGAATATATGGATCACATTCCAGAATAGGTTCTCCAAACCACCCCATGAAAGTGACACAACCACACACCTTACCCTTGGGGAATATGATGGTGCAATGAGGAGTTATATATCTCATCCCTAGAAGTATGAATTTATATATTTTATTTTGAATCAAATAATTATTATATTTATCCCTTTTCATTATTTCTTTATCAATTATAATATTTTTTATATAAAATATTTTCGGGCATAAATTTTTTTTTTGTATTTTTGGGAAATATATAATATCAATGAAGACACACTTTTAATAAATTCCATATTTTTAAAAAAAATGGTATTTTAATAAAATATTCCTACAAGATGATAATTATTTAAATATAATTCACAATATAATTTAATAATTTCTAATTTATACTTTATAATGGTCAGAATGTGGATAATATCATAAAAAATTATTCTATAATAAGTTTTGATGTTTATTTAAAAGTGAAGATTCTCAGGTTTAGATAATTACTTTTATAAAATAATAATTATTTTTGAAATTATAACTCCAAAATGATCCAATAGTGAATTTTTTATTATCTAAGATATTTGATTTTTTTGGGTTAAAATTGAAATCATTATAAATATACGTTTTGTATTATGAAATCATAATAAAAAAACTAAAATAATAAATTCCATAAAAGGAATCCATGACCAAATATATATTTATCCTTTTCAAAAATTTACTATTTATGTTATTTTATTATCCTTCAATTTTCCCTCCAAAACATATAATTTATTTTAAACTGGTAAAATCAATTTTTGGTGAACTTTACAGACTTCAAAATAACTAATGGTATAATTTTAACATGACCAACTCCGGGATATAAAACAAATCAATACAATCTTATTTTGTAGATAAAAAGGTATAAAACCATGTTATAGTTTTTAGTTTTTAATATTTTATCATAGATATTCAAAATGATAATTTTCAAATTTAATAAAGAATCCCCCTATCATTCTCTATGAATACCCACCCAAACTCTAAATACCCATCACTCCAAACCCATTAATCATGAATTTTCTCTTCATGAACATATTTAAACTCATACTATGGTTTTCCTAAGGTCATAAGATGTTACTATTAGGATTTTAGATGCACCCTATCATGGTAAGGGATTTTATCCTCCTCTTTATTCCAGAAATTTATTTGTATAATAACATTTAATTTTCATTAGTTCATGTGGGAATGCGTTTTTACACATACCTATTTTAATTATTATTTTTTAAATGTAGAGGGAGGAAAATTTTTATTCTCATTAAAACCTTCTATGAATTTTATGTACCCAAGCTATGCTACAGAAATTATCCTTTGATTTCCCCTGAAAATTTTTTCATAGAGAATAACCATCCCCATTTCCACTCAATGGTGTTCACATAGATGTTCTTACGATTAATTGGTCTTGGTATACCATGAATTTAACCCAAAATACTCAATATTAGGAGTAAAAGTGATGAAATAAATCCTTATTTTGTATAATCAATGTGTACCACAAATGCATGTATATGATATTAATGTGATAGGTGTGCCTAGAATTATATAGTCCTCCAAAGCATTAGGTATTGTTTTTATCTCATGATATTCCATATATGTTTTATGTGATGTTATCCTAAGAACAATATATTATGGTGTATTTGAAGTTATCCTTGATGTATTCTTATGATTCCTTGTTTTATGTGGTTGTTAAATTTGTTATAATTCCTCAATGTTATCATCTTATATCATACCTATTTATTCATGTTTATACTTATCATCTATTTTTATGTCTCCACAATATACCTCTTAATGGCCAAATCAGCATGAATACTTTCATTGTCTTTTTTTTATTTGATAATCCCTCTTTTTTGAGTTGAGTGGGAACCCTTACATGGCTCTTAGTCCCTTTGAAACAAGGCCTATTACATAACCCCTAGGCCCAAGGTATAATGGCTAATAAATTACCCGAAGGCCTAAGACATGAAAAAACAGGAACTAACCCAACATTGAAGGATTATATCTCCCCACCTCGCATGGTTGAACTACTAGCATTTCCTCATGTGGATCTACACAGTTCCTAGTTCCAATGGAAATTTATATATTGCATCCTCCTTCTAATTTGAATAGCTCTGATATAGTGGATGCTAAATGATATAGATACTCATTTAGGGACTAATACTATGTGATCTTCCCAGTATATTTCTGGTCCTTTTTGGACTAGAGTCCCAGTGTCCTGAATGCCTATGGTGTCCCATTTTCCTTGTTGTTATTTGGTGGCCCAAAGTCTTTGTGGCCTGAAGGCATTTGGTTACACAAATTCCCTAAGACCCTTAGGCCTAATTTTTTTTTCCTGAAGGTGCAAATAGTTTGAATAGTTTTTTCTGATACAATACTATAGAGCACCATCTAAATTAGCTAATACAACACTGATACAATAACAAAGAAATTCACCCCTACTCAGATTTGATACTAGGTCTTTCATATTCAAATTAGGAGCCTCTACCACTTGGTTATTGGATTTTTGGACATTGATATGCCTCTTGACTAACATGTATTACTCTCATAATGTTATGATTTTATCATTACCATACTAACAGTAATAGATCGTCCATTTATTATATACAAATTATTCCTTGTTTTTTTAAGATTATTGATATTTAAAGGCACGTTAAGAAGTTTTAAATAATGTAGTTTTATCGATTTTTCAAGTTATTATGGTATGTATGAAATTTTCCAAATACACACAAGTTTTTTAATCTTTTGGGATTGTATTAAGTATATCATTATGTATTAAATTAGGAATTATGTTTATAAAAGATATGGGTTGTAATATATAGAATCAGAGAAAGGAATAGTTACTTTTGTGGATTAGGATTATAGAACCACATTAAAATAATTAAGCATAAGAGTAAACGTATGAAAAAATACCTAAATTTTTGTAATGTAAATAGTGAGTGGTTTCTAGAAAAAAGATCCCCAACAGGATAATAGAAGCGGATTTGGATATTGTTTGTTCTAGGCACAGTGAAAGCATTGTAGTGGAGGGCAAAATATTAAAATTTCTTTTAATAATTCTTTCCTAAAACCAAGAGCATGGATCTTGGACGTCAAATTTTTATTTTTATTTTTTTAATATTTGATGAAATAAATACCTATGCCAAGGAACATTCATTATTCACGATTTTTGATAATCCAAAATGACCCTTCTGGATTTCCTTCACCACACTTGGGAGGATCCAAGGGTAGAATCTCTCTAGCATTGACCTATAGGTGCTTCAATGGTCTCTGAAAAACAACACTCTTTCTCCAATTTCTAGTGAGGTGAATCAAATTTCTTGCATTATTCATTCTTGATTGCTCATTATTTTATCTTAAAGAAATTCTCTCATGATTTTCCATTTCTTGTGTTGGATGGAGGAGGAGGATTCGATAGACAATTCATTGTGCGCAATAATTCTATATTCCCAAACTTGGAATTGGTTTTTAATGCTTTACATAATAGACCGGCCATATATTTATAGACTTGAGATTCCATTAACAAAATTTAATTTCATAATATACATTAAATATAATTAATTCCATTAGTGAAATACCATGCCACATAATAATAATAATAATATTTTTAATTTGTGGTGTAAAAACCTTCAAAAAATTGATAAATGATATTTACTAGCTCATAAAAAATTATTTTATCATCGGACATGGTCTTGGTCCGTTTGAACTCCCCTTGAAATTATAGAACACACAAATAAATATTTTATTCTCTTAAATAAATATTTTATTCAAAAACTAGTAAATAACTATTTATTAAATATTCAACAAAATAAATAAATACACTTTATTCATATTCCAATGAATAAATAATTATTTAATTAATGAGATACTATATAACTTAAATAAAATCATTCCTTAGTATAAAGAATAATATTAATTCCATTAATTAAATTCAAATAGAATTTAATCGATACCTACAGAAAGACTTAGTTTGTGGCCCTCTAGGATTCATTCTCATTGGTGTTAGATGGGTTTTCCTAATGTCCTTGATTACTATCAAGAAATGTGTCAAGGAACCCAAGAAAAGAACTTAAAGTTTCATTGATGATAACCACATATAAACACTCACTATGTAATATAACCCCTTTTTCACAATATCTTATCAAGAAGGTTGCATGAAAGTGTTATCAACCTATATTTTTGATACATTATTCATTGTACATATAAAATATACTCATTATTAAAACATAGTCATGGAATTTAAGAAGATAGTTCTATTTTAATCAAAGGGATGATATATCTTCTTCCTTAAGGATGTATGGGAACAATACTTCATTGAATTTTCCATTAATTACATGTCATTCGTGATGCACCCAAAGTACCCTACATCCCTCCAACATATGGTGTGATGTTTTTTGTCAAAAAATATAAGCGTATGAGTCATGGAATGCATTAATGTCAATATTAATGTATAATTACCATTACACACACTAGATGATAGGAATATCCGATGACACCAAAACATGTGGAATTCCTATCGGAGGTTTGTTCTCATAATCTCTCATCTCTGAGATTACTAGGTGTGAAATTCAGGGGAAGAAGTATCATATAATTACGAGTTACTCTCCCATGATGGTCTATATACTATGTCCCCCATCATAGTTTTACATGAAACTGAAAAACTATATGAATAATTTTTTCATAACACTTCGAGATTATCATTGTAGTAGGGAACTATTATGACCTTATCAGTGCAGAAAATAATCTAAGAAATTATTACATTAAAGTCATGTATAACCATGAACAATATGTAATAATATGTTTTATTTAATATTTAATACATCAAATATTTACGTAATCAATGTTCAAACAGTTTGTTCTTTGGACACCAACTCTAACAAACTCCCAGTTGAACTACAACCAACTGCCTTTGACATTCAATCTACTAGAACTCACCTGATAATAATGTTTCTATTTATTTAAGTATTTATTCAAGATGTTTCCCATTTTTTCTTATATGGAAATACTCCTCACTTCACCCTCACCTCTTTGAGAAAAATCCATCAATATATGATACTTATAATGTATGTGATTCGTCCACTGATGTGACCCTGAATATTTTTCAATATACACCTCTATAGAATTATCACAATAGAGTGTTAGGGATAATTACTCCTAGGTAACAGATCAGGATATTAGATTAAATTTTTCAGCCAAAATACTTCTTTAGCTACCTTAGAAGCTACAATATACATAGACTCTGTTGTAGAATCTATGACCAAAACCTATTTTGATCTCTTCTATCTAACATATCCTCAATTAAAAGTGAAAATTTATCCCATTTTCGTCTTCATGACATCTTGATCACTATGTAAACTATCATCTTCATATCTTCTAATAGATATTTCCTCATATCCTCCATAGAATAAGAACACATCCTTAGTATGCCTCAGATAATTAAGGGTATTCTTGACTACCATCCAATAGTGGTCACCTGCATCAACTTGATATCTACCTACCACACTTAATTCCTAGGTGACATATATCCAAGTACATAGCATAACATACATGATTGTACCAATCACTAATGAATGTGGAATCATATCCATTTTATTTCTTTCTGCATGGGTTTGAGGATACATTTTCATTGAAAGATGAATGCCATGTGATGTTGGAAACAATCCCATATTTTATTGTTCCATACATAATATCGTTAGTATCATGTCAATGTTTGTACTTTTACATATACTGAACACCCTCTTGGATTTAAAATTTTGGATCTTGATCCCAGTAATATATGATGCCTCACATAAGTTTTTCCTAGGAAATCATTTTTTCAACCACAACTTAATAGACTGTAAGATTGGTATTTAATTCCTAACAAGTAATATAGAATAAATATATACTATTAATAAAATGACTAAAATCCCACTAAATTATTTGTGGAAACATGGCTAACATTCATTCTTTATAAAACCAAATTCCATTATCGATTCATCAAAATGAATGTTCCATGACCCGAATGATTTATTTAATAAAAAAATGGATTTTTTCAACATTCGTATCTTATTGGAATCCTTTGGAGTCACAAACACCTCAAGTTGTGTTGTGTAGAAATCTTCCTAAAGGTTCCATTATGGAAGGAAGTTTTGAAATCCATTTTCCAAATCTCATAATCATGGTAATCCGTAATGGAAATTATAAATCTGATGGATTTCAACACTAAAACTGGCGAAAAGGTTTCATCATAATCAATGTCTTGTTACTATTTAAACCCTTTTTCAACCCATCACACCTTATAGGTACTGACTTCTATTTCCATGTCTAGTTTCCTCTTGAATAACTATTTGAAACCAACAAGATTTATATACATTAGACGCTCTACCAAAATCCTGACTTGGTTTTGGTACATAGAATCTAGTTTTGAATTCCTAACTTCTTTGCACTTGGAAACTTCTATGCCACTTACTAGTTTCTTGTAGGTTATTGGATTATTATTATCACCTAATAATATGTATCCATTCTCAATGACTAAAAAACAGACCATTATAGTTCTCAAACCTATCTTTTACTCCACCACAATACTTGTGTCTCTAGAACAGTTTCTTCTTCTGTGGGGTATTGTGGAATCTAATCCTGTACCAACTCTTTAGTGACTTGTTCCTTGACGTCATTGAATTTTATCACACTCCCACTATATATTTTGGGCATGTTCTCCCTATCATGGAAAATGGTGTTTTCTGGCACTATAACCATTTTTTCTAAGGGTTTGTATAGGTAATATCCCTTAGTTTCCATGGGGTATCCTATAAACGTACTCATTGTGCCACATGGTGCATGCTTGTTACCTGAAGAGGCCTTAACAAACTCTTCGCTTCCCAACACATGTTAATTTGATAACATGGTTTTTATTCCAAACCAAAATCTGTATGGAATACTATTTATTGATTTAGTTGGTACTTGGTTTTGAATGTGTGCCGATATTTGTAACAAATATCCCCCAAAGGATAATGGAAGAGTTTCATGACTCATCATTGATCTCACCATGTCCAACAAGGTTTGGTTCATCTTTTTTGCTTACACCATTCCATTGAGGAATGCAAGGATGAGTGAGTTGGGATACGATCCCAAACTCTCGTATGTAATAAATGTAGTCTTGATTAGGATATTATCAACCATGGTTAGAGAAGACTTTCTTAATCTTTATTCCAAGATGGTTCTCAACTTCATTCTTGTATTCATTGAATTTATCAAAAAAATATCACATATAACTCATTATGTACATATATCCATATCAACTAAAATCATCAGTAAAGGTGATAATGTATGAGTACCCACTGCTTTATTCAATAAGAAATGATCCACACACATTAGTATGAACTCATTCAAGAATATCTTTAGCCCTTTCACCTTTCCCAATAAATGGGGCCATGGTAATTTTTCCTTGTAAAGATGCATGACATACACCAAGTGGTTTTATTTTGACATAATCTAAGTATCCATCCTAATGTAATTTTTTAGGACTTCTTTATTTACATGACCTATCTGGTGATGCTAAAGTTGGGTGTGGTATGAGTCCTATGAAGTCACTTCCTAATCGATTTCAATTACTTAGATCATGTAATATAACACATAAATACTATTATGTAAATGTGACTTACCATAAAAAATTATATCTTTATAAAATAAGTAGCATTTATTTATAAATTATAAGATGAATCTATTCATAACCAGTCTAGATATAGAAATAATGTTTTTAGTAACTGAAGGTACATAATTACAACCCTTGAAAACAAAGATCATTCCAATCGACAATGTGAGGTGGTAGTCCTCAATAGCTACCACTATTAGTTCATCTATGTTGGATTCTCATAGATCTACCCCACCCTCAATCAATTTTTCTAAATCTAGTTGGTTCTTATATTTGAATAGATATGTGAGAACCAAAATCTATATCTAATACCGAATTTTTAGAAATTGATAAATTTCCCTCGATAAAAAAGAACTTGAAGTATCCCCCTTCTTTTTCTCAGTGCAGGTTTTTTTCTAATGTCCCTTCTTTCCACATGAAAAATAGATAGCATCATGTCCCCTTGCTTCCCATTTGACCTCCTTCTTATTAGAAGGGCCTGATGAAGCTTTGGAATTTAATGTATTTTCTTTCCATTAAAGTTTTTTCACCATAAGAACAGAAGGAATTTCACACTTCATATATTTATCAACATATAGAAGGATGATAAGAATATATATATCTAAGGCATCTCAATGTTTTCCATATTAAAACTCATAATAAAACTGGATAAGATATGAGGGAGTGATGATAGAATGAGATCGGTGCCTAGTTATTCTGGGAGTTTAAACCCTAAATACTATAGAATCTCA
Organism: Viscum album; assembly: GCA_963277665.1. Lineage (NCBI taxonomy): Eukaryota > Viridiplantae > Streptophyta > Magnoliopsida > Santalales > Viscaceae > Viscum > Viscum album. Next base: position 1,742,708,553 of record OY728155.1, read on the forward strand.
ATGTATAAAATGTGATTGACTACATGAGTCCCGAATGGGGCACCCACTTCAAGATTACTCTAAAAGAGCACATTGGAAATATCAAACTATTCCTGTCCAGCTCACTCCTAGTAATGACCATAGAGGTTCTCAAGCATGATATACACATCCATGTTTTCATGAGACTTCATGAGCTTACATGAAATAGATGAATTCATCAAACATTGAAGTTAGACAGTGAAATTCATATGTATTTAATAGACTATGAACTATTCATCACTCCCCTCTTGAGTAGGTGGACCAAGCATTGAAGATTATAGTATGTATGATTTCCGTTCATGGCATAGAACAACATGATGGTGTCTAAACCACTCTTAGAAGTTACTGATAGTGTGAAGATTGTCATTATCCATTATTGATAATAGAGATAGTGTGTATGATGAGATTTTAATTTTATTCTACAATTAAAATATCAGATTATTAATACTTTTATTAATTAACAATTTTATGATAAACAATAAATTAATAGATTTTATAAAATCTACTGTTATTTTATCATGTCCTAATATACCTCACCATTGAACAAGGAATGTATAGTTTCTAAGAAATTCTATTGTTAAGGATCCATATTCTCATTCGCATAACACCAAAAAGGGTTGGTCAAGCCATTTTGAAGGTATTTAGGTAGGGAAGTCTTTTCCAAATGTGGTTTTTTAGCTCCTTGATCTGTTGACTGGACTCCCCAATCTAGAAATACTTACTTTTATTTTATCAACACATGCATCTAAATTACACAATTCCTAGAAAGGGAAATTCCTCTTTATGTAAAAGGTTTTATTCATCCCAAAACCTTCAAAAGAACTCCCCTTATAAAAGTAAGTGACCAAACAAGGGTTATTCATACACATAAATCTATTGAATTATATTTCTAATCAAGTAATAGAAGGATTAGTCTAACTTAATATTAGATTGAGTGATTTTATTTTTTTATTCATAAATTTCTATCTTGTTTTATCCTTTACATGTCTTGTTAATATTTAAGTGGATGTTTACTTAATTAATTAACCATGTTTGGATAAAACATTTACACATAATCAATTTTATTTGAATTTTTGTGTTTTTATATTAATTAATTTACGCGATCACAACCACACATCAATTAATATAATTTTAATTCATTATATATAAAATAATTAATTAATTAAATGACCCAATCATGAGATTATCTAATGGTTTATTTAATGAGAAGATATTAAATCAACCAATGACCTAGGAAACATAACTCATTATGCTAGACTTGGATTGGGATACAACATTCCCTAGGTCCACCTATGCATCACCGAGTTGGCAGTGTTATGGATCTTTCTTGGACCATCCCCACACTCCTTGGGATGCTCCATTAATTACTAATATTTTTTACACACATGTAGGTGACGGACCAAAGGATTGGTTAAAGTGAATTTCATAAATATCCTTAGACATGAAGGTCCAATATAATAATGGAATGATGGATGACACACAATCCATCTTTTAATTTAATATTAAATTATTTCCAAACCATTCAATAAATTTAATTAAATTAATTAAAACACATAAAAAGGTATTGTTCAAGCTCATGATTGGTCGTACATGCAACGAATAGGCAAAAAGTAACTCTCTGGCATTCATTTCTTTATTAATTTTTTATTATTAAGATGAAAACAATTGTATTAATTAATTAATTAATTAATTAATTAATACCCTTTCATCATAATGATCATCCAAACTTAATTGAATATACCCAAAAAATTTGAATTCATGAGAAAAAGGCAGAACCAATAATGAAATATTTATTATAATAAATTAATTGAGCATTTAAAATTAGTTTAAATAATTATTAAATATTCAAAGACACAATGGTGTTCCAATCAATAAAATAAGGGTTTAATGATTAAATTATTCATATTTAATGTAATTATAATTTTTCTCCATTAATGGGAGACTATATGGAATGACCATTCAGCTAAAAACCATGTACCTCAGTTACCGTATATCCATGTCACACGCCAGAGGCTTCAGTGTATTAACTCAGATTGACTACACGATGTGTACATGCCAACTACACACCCAATATTTTTTTACCATATGATTGGTTGCCCTGGTCAACACAAGGTGTGTGATAAAATCACATTGTGTTTTTAATTGATTGGAAAATCTAGATACAATACACATGTGTATATGGCATGTGCTCCGACCGCACACTTTGTAAAATTACTTTACCGGACAAAGACTTGGCACTTCATAATGGCATGTCTGGTCATTCTTCATTTGTTCTTAAGTCTATGTGAAAATGAAACAATGGAAGAACATGATTAATATGTCAATCACATGTTAATTCAAGTCATATTACATAACAAATAACATGAAATAAAAATCTAACCATGATTGTGCATAGATCAACAATCAAATAAATAATTATAAATTTAAACATGACCCACTCTAATACCACTTATTGGTTATAGGTACAATATAATAATTTGTGGTGGAGGTTGATAGATTAAAATTTATTTTAATAATCGTCACCCGAAACCAAGTGTGAAGATCTTCAGCATCAAATTTATAAACATTTTATTCAATATTTGAAGAAACAAATACCCGAGCTTAGGAAATTTGTTCGTTGATGATTATTGATCATTCGAAATACCCCTTAATTATTGATTTCTTTTTACTTGTGAGGATCCAATCATATAATCCCTCTAGTGGTGATCTATAGATTCTCTAATGTTCTCCGAGAAATGCTTGTTGTTCTTCGGGTGCTAGCGCGACAAATCAAATATCTTGCGTTGTTCATTCTTGATCACTCGTTCTTCAGTATTGAATAAATTCTCTCATTATTTTCTCATTGATTAAGGGAGATATGAGGAGGAGGAGTCGATAGATAATTCTTTTTGAGAAAAACATATCTATTCAAAAAGACTAAGATGGTTTCAAATTCTATACAAAATAGACATAACAATAGATTTATTGAGTTGGGATTTCAATTACAAAATTTTATTACATAACTGACATTAAATATAATTTTCTCCATTAATGAAATCCCATACCCAGTATAATGATGATGATAATAATAATAATAATAGTAATAGTAATAATATTATTATTATTATCATTTGGTGCACCCCTTTTCATAAAAGGATAAATAATATTTATGATCTTATAAATAATTATTTTATCATATAATATGGTCTTTGTCTGTTCAAATTATTCTTTAATTTACAGAACATCCAAATAAATATTTTTTTCTCTTAAATAAATATTTTATTCAAAAACTAGTAAATAAATATTTATTAAATATTAGATAAAAAATAAATATATTTTATTCACAGTTCGATGATTAAATATTTATTTAATTTATGTGATCAATATTACGTGGATAAAATCCTTACTCAGTCTTGAGAATAATATTTATTCAATTAATTCACCTGAAATATAATTTAACTAATACAAAAAGAAACACTTACTAACTAAAACTCTATGATTATTTTTTATCGGCATTAGGAGGCTTTCCTAAAGTACAAGATTACTATCTAGTAATAAGTCAAGGAACCCGAGGGAAATAACTTAAAGTCACAACGTCGATAGCAACATATAAATGCTTATTGTGTAATATAATCCCTTTTTCACAACATCTCACCAAGAAGGTTTTATGATGGTGTCATCAACTTATATGCTCGATACATCATTCTTTGACTATCTAAAATAAACACATCGTTACACTATGGCCATAGAATTTAGGGTGATGATTCTATTTCAATCATTGGGCCAAGATATCATCTTCTATAAAGATGGAAGGAAAAATTCTTTCCTTGAATTATCCATTAATAACATGTCATTCATGATGTACATAATGTAAAATACTTCCTTCCAACATATGACATGATGATTTTTGTCATAAAATCTAAGTGCATGAGTCATGACATGAATTAATGAAAATATTAAAGTTTAAGACTATTACACAAGATCACAGATAAGAATATCTGATGACACCAAAACATAAATAATTACTAGAGGGTCTTATCTCATAATCTCCCATCATTGAGTTTTCCAAGTGAGAACTTCGTAAGATGAAATCTAATATACTTATTAGTTAATCTCACCAAGATTTCTATATACTATTTGTCCCATCATAGTATGTTATCCAACCACAAAACAATATTAATAATATTACCATATAACTTAAATGTTCTCATTATAGTGGGGAACTACTGTGACCTTTCTAATGCAACAAATAGACTAGGACATTTATATTAACTTCATTCAGATGAATGAACAATTGGTAATAATTGTTCTAATAAAATATTTAATACTACAAATATTCTTGTAATAAAAGTAAAAATAGTTGGTTCATAGGATACCAACTCTAAAAGCTTGGGAATAGTTTTTCTTTGGGGTAATGACCTTGAAATTGGTGCATGAGTAATTGACATTATCATCACCTGGTGCATGATAATGAGGTCTTTCTATATTCCTCATTTTTAAACTCTCTAGGGATATGATTTAGTAAATTCATAGCTCTTTACAAACCATTATGAATGCATACAAAATGACAAAAAAGTATTATAATATGAAATAGATAATCGATAACATATAATTAACCCATGAAATTAATATGTTATGAATTTTATTTCATTCATGAGTTATCCCTTAATTGTTCATATCTTCCATTTTATATGTTCAATATTTTTAAAATTCTCATACCAAATTTCCCTTTATTTTTAGTAAATATATAGAAATAGGGAGAACTAATTCAATAACCAATGTGATGGATAATTCCCAAATGATGTTTCCAACCCATTGGGAGTAGGATTTAAGAACTTTGTGAAAAAAAAATTACTCAATTAACTCATGTTCTATAGAGAAACTTAAATTAGGGGGAAACCAAAATCCTCCTAAAAAGTTCAAGCTATAATTGAAACCTTTATATGACCGAGGCCATAGATTATTGTTGGATCATCCAATCGATGAATCACTGAATAATGGATAAAATCCATTAAAAATACCTTCTATGTAATTTAATTCTTTGAGAAAAATTATTTCTTTCTAGATATTTTTTATAAGGAGGGGTGAATCTATTTAACAGTGGATGCTGATAAAAAATTCCATGCTTGAGGAAGAGATAGAGACAATGTAGTGGAAGAAATTCCGGATTTTTTTGATAAATATTTTACACACACTCTATGACATAAAATGGAGGGGGTCTTCCTTGGACACAATAAAAAGTATCATGAATCCATCTATGTTTATGAAGTGAAAAGCACAATACAATCATGATTTGCTTCTAGATTTATCATTGACACTGAATATGATGTTCACCACATCTTTGTTGGGTTATATCTGAGTCTAGAAAATGTTTTGGGGATTTAAGACTTCGAAATATATGAGGAAATTTTCAAATGTTTTATCAAATTTTTAAATGGATATAACTAAATTTCAATGGTCTCACAAGTCCGGAGATAGTATTCGAAATATGGATTTCAATTCTACCCATGTGTTGGAGAAATATCATGGCGGTAAGAAATTACAATATCCCACTTTTCAAATGTGTGGGAAGAAGAATACCAAATATTTCCTAAAGGGAAAAATGAAATGAATTTAGTACAGGAAGGAAGGCATTTAAGATGGAGAATACTGATTGGAGAAACACACTGATCTGATGGATGAAAGGAATTATCCAATGAAGCCTCACCCTGGTACTAAATGTGTCAGCTTCAAGGAATAAGGAAACTCTATGAATAAATGCAATAATCCAAGGATTGTCGATGATATCCAATTCCAGCAACCTCTATGGTCTTGAGACCATGGGAGTGAATTACCATCAAAATTTATGAGTTAGATCCCAAAAATGATGCCTTGATAGGAATGCTGTTTATTAATTAAATATACTAAATGTACTATTTGATAATATTTTTATGAATTCTTTCATATCACACTTTTTTAGAAGAACTATTTAAACACATCCTCAAAATATGGAAGTAGAGTTCTCTGTTATAATGTAAAATGGTGAAATTATTCCATCCCAAGTATAGAACTTCTCCCATATAAATATTTCTAGGATAAAATTCCCAGTTAACCTTGTGATACCCCTTATTGTACATTTTGATTTAGTTCGAGGTTTGGATTGGATTTCCTAATATAAATCAAACATAAATTACCAAGAGATGGAAATTTCTCTCTATATTGCTAATCACCCTCTGGAAATATACAAGTTTAAGGAGGATGATGGGTATCTTTTGGTTTCAACATATCAGGGATGAGTATTATTTACTTATAAAAAAGTTTATCTACCTAAAATGATTGTGAATAGGGAAAAAATAATCCTTGATAGCATTCCCATTTTTAGGGAATATTTATATGTGTTTTCCAAAGCATTTTCAGGTCTTCCTTTAAGAAATGCCGTTAAGTTCTCAATTGAATTTATAAAAAGAGAAATAAAAATATAAAATATTTTATATAGAGTTTCTAATGATGAACTTGAAAATATGGAGAAGAAAATGTATAAGACTGTTGATAAAGATTTTATCTATTTAGTGCTTTATCATGGGTACACTGGTCCTCCTTGTTAAGAATAAGAATGAGTTAATGAGCCTCTGAATTTATTATCATGATCTCAATAAGATCATGAAAAATAATAACTACTATCTAACATGTATTTATGACTTTATCTATTAGATATGTGGGGTCTTGTACTTCTCTAAGCTGTATGTTCAGTCCATATTTTATCAAGTAAAGTTGAAGAAGGAAGATATCCCCTATACAGGTTTTGAATGAAGGTATAGGAAATATGAGTTCATATTTATTTTATTTAAAATCACTAATTATCCAGATATATTCATAAAATTAATGAATTTATTCTTCATGGATTACCATAGAATTTTTTTTACTCTTTATAAAAGATATTCTTATCTGATCCCAAATCAAGGAGTAACATGAGGTGAATTTGATTGTTTTACTAAAGATTATGAAAAATAAAAAGATGTATTTGATGTAAAATAAATGATATATTTAGATGGAACAAGTAAAATTTAGAGGGAATGTTATCACTAGAAAGTGGATATCTATGTATCCATTGAAAATAGTGTCATTTAAAGGATTTCCCAAACTAACATTTATGATAGTGATCTTTCGGATCCTTGGATTAGTAAGGTACAATGAATTTTTTTGAGAAAATTCTCATGATTTTCAATCCCAGCAACAAAGCTAACTCATAAGGGAGAGATTTTGATAGGGAATGATTAATTCAAGGATATATTAAAGAGTTAAATTATATTCTAATCATTGCACATGTTCTCATATTATAGACTAGTGAGGAAATATTTTTGATCAAAAGTGATGCACCGAAAAAGGTATTCGGTTTTGTACTATTTTAATATTAAAATGTAATATCCTATAGCTCCCACCATTTAAGGATCCATAATAAATACTTCCCAATGAGTGATCTAGAATTGGATACAATTATATTTGCATATGTATGAAATATATATGTATTATAAAAGCCTAAAGTATATATTTACAAAAAAGAGAGAAGTACGTTTCAATGAAAGCGGTTAGAGATGATCAAGGGTAATAGTTTTCAAATCCATTAACATTCGATGAAGGTGAATAAGGTGGATGATTCTATTTGTAGAAAATATCCTACAACCCTATCCACGATGAGGATGGAAAGGGATCCAATATTATTGGAAATGAAAAAGATGAAAATGAGAACAATGAAATGATCTGTTTCCCACATTTTTCAAATAACTACCCAACTATCTATTATTTAGAGGATATAGAGGCACAAAAATTTGATAAGGAGCTACAATAAAGGTATTGAATATTTTAAATTTTAACATTTCTAATGATGGAGTTATTTGATTTATAAATCAAAAATGTTTCCCATAAAAAACCGGAGTTAAAAGTAGGAACATTTGGATGATGTTCATAGATTATCATTGTATATTTATCCAAGAGTCTCTAAAATGTATAGTAATATGAAGAAAATTTTTTGATGGGATAACATGAAAAGGGAGATTATATAATTTTTATCTCGATACTTGGTATTCCAACAAGTCAAAGATGAATTACATAAAGTGTGTGATGCAACCATTAACAATAAGGGTTTGGAAATGAAAAAACATAACCATATATTTCATCATATGACTCCCTAAGACATATGAAGGTAATAATTACATCTAGGTAATAGTTGATAAACTTAAAAAGGAAGTTCATTTAATTTATATCATGTTATATTTCTCTCTTGACTGGATTTCCAGGATATAAATATAGGAAGCGATAATACTCCCTGGAGTTCCACTCTCTGTTGTAACTAATAGAGAACAAAGGTATAACTCAATGTTATGAAAAATACTTCATTAATCATTCGATAAATTAATTAGTTTTAGTAATACTTATCACCCTAATATATATATATATATATGATTTTTTGATAGAACCATTTAAAATATATATGATATGATGAAATATTATTTAATGGATTTCCTAGTATGTTCGGATCAACACCTTCCCCAAGTGGAGTTCTTGAATAAGAAAAAGTGACATTATAAAATTAAAATAGTATATCAAAAGGTTCTATAAGGAAAGAGGTTTCACACTAAAACATGTTGGTATTTAGTGAGAGAGTGGAATATTAATGGAAATGATCATTTCTAAGATGTGACAGAGAAGGTTCAAAAAATTAAATTTCATATGAAATCAGCACAAAGATGAAAAAGAATGTTTGCAAAAAAATGTTAAGGAGACCTAGATTTTGAGGTGAAAGATATAGTGCTCCTTTATTTAGCTTTGTGGAATAAATTCATGATGTTTAGGAAGAGGGGAAATGTTAGTACAATATTCATCATCCCATTTGAGATCCTTGATTACATCGTAGTCGTGACCTATCAACTAGAACTCCCAATAAACATATCCCTTGAACATGATGTGTTCCATGTATCCCTATTAATAGAGTACATACAAGATCCATAATATTTACTGAATATAGATTTGGAATCCATTGAGAATTATCATTCATATAAGAAGAATCTTGTTAATATCTTATATTATAGACAAAAATTTATACAAAACAAGACAAATAACCAGGTCAAAGTACTATGGAGGAACCCCATGTTTGAGGAAGCAATGTGGGAACTAGAAGAGACAATGAAATATAGGTACCATAATCTATTTTAGTGTATGAAATGAAATTTTGAGGGAAAAGTTTAGAAAGGGGGAAGAATGTAATGACCCAAAAGTTTATAAATGGAATTCCGTTTTTTGAATGAATAAATCTCCTATTAATTAATATAGTTTTAGAAAAAAACATACTATAATTTTGTTATTTTGGATCGATATAGCCTATGGGATTTAAAAGATTAATAATCATATTAAACATTTATAATATATCCCTTATAAAATTACTATTACAAATAGTATATATTAAATACCATTGTAAAGTCCAATTGACATAGATGGATGAAGAGATAACCTCAACTAGTAAGATCGTACCCCAGGAATCCAATTTATTGATTCCTCTAAGGGAGATAGAATCACTAGGATTTTACTTGATCCATCCTTATATGATATTCAAATACCGAATCTTGAGAAAAAATATTTATAGGAGAAGTTCAAGATTATTGATATGATGACCCAAGCCACATTCTCAAAACCACCATAAGAATATGAATCCATCGCACATCTTAACCATAGGGCATATGATGGTGTAATAAGGGGTTATGAATCTATATCCCAATAATATGAATTTTTATATTGTATTTTTCATGAAATAATTGTCATATATATCCTTTATTATTATTAATTTATCAATTATTATGTGATGTGTATTATAAAAAATTAGATTTTGATATGAAGAAGTCAAAATTAGTATATTTTCAATAAATAATTTTAATTAAGAATTTATTTTGATAAACATAAGTTTTTTTAAAAAAATTATATTTTAATAAAACATTATATCAATATTTTAATTGTCTAAATATAAATGATAATATAAGTTTATATAATCCAATGAAATTTTTATTATTGTTAGAAAGTGGTTAATGTCGCAAACACAAGTATTTTCTAGTAAATAAATATTTTTACATAGATGTGAAAACTCACATATATAGAAAACTATTTTGGTAAAATAAAAAAATATTTTCTAAATTAGTTCATCAAAATTATCCAAAGATAATTTTTTCATTATTTTTGGATATAGTTTAATGTTGAGGTAAAAATTAAATTCAATATATATATTTAGTTTGGATTATGACATCATAATGGCACCAAAGTGGTGTAATAAATACCATTAATGGTATATATGACCAAATATATATTTCTCCTTTAAAATAATGTATTTATGAATTTATTTTTTATGTTTTTAAATACATAATGGATACATTAAATCCTAAATTAAATTTTAAGGTTTTAAAATCACTTTGTTATAAAGATGACTCAATTACACATTAGTAGTTGTACTATTTTACAATGATAAATCTTTGGTCTTATAAAATATTGAAAACCAATCCTATTTGGTGGAATCTATTGGAAAAATCCATGGTAATGTTTTTTTTATTATATAGAGTACAAAACCTAATTGTAGAAATTAATAAATAATTCACCACTACTTTTTTGTAAATACCCACCCAAAATCCCACTCCTCTTCAATAAAAACACATTTATCCTAAAATTAATCTCCGTATCTCTCTCTAAATTTCCATTATGGTGCTCCCAAGATCATAATAATTCTCTCCCAGGCGTTTATATGTTCTTTTTCAAGATTATGGATTCTCTCATCCTCTTATTTATTCTAGCACTTTCTTTGTATTATTTCATGAAATTTATGATGTTTCATGTTATAATTCATTTATAAAAATCTTTATTTCTCTAATTGTGATATATAAGTAATAATATGACACATTTAACTATCATTAAACCCTTCTATGAATTTTTATTTACATATGTTGTAACGAGATGAACTTTTATAAATAAAATTACATTTGTGATATAATTAAATGTCTTATTATGTATTATGGTTATAGAAAACCCGTAATCTTATCTGGTTTTATTATACCAAATATTATTTTAAATAATTTTAGTATTCATTAAATTTCATAATATATTTATGGATTAGTGATCGTATGATTAATATAAATATAGGGTTTTTTCAAGTCTAATTGACACAGACAAATAATGTGATGACCTCAACCAATAGGATCATACCCTATGAAACCTATTTATGGAATCTTCCCAGAAAGATATCAGCACTAGTATATTCCCTTTACCAAAAAAAATCTAATATCAAAGAACTAAATAATGAGAAAAAAAATTCAGGGAAAGTTCAAACTCACCCAGATCATGACCCATACCATTTATACTGAACCAAACCATTAAAATATCACCATCACACACCTTACCCATAGTGAAGTTTCTAATTTAATTAATGGATAGTTATCAACACCCTAATAATATGAATATTTATATTATATTTTAAATATAATAATGGTTATACAAACTCCTTATTTTTGTAACATTATAAATGATATTTTCTTTGATATAATAAAATAATAATTTTATTTTAGGGTAATATGTGATTTCAAATAAAAATTAATTTTGATAAATAAATGTTTTTTTGAAGTCAATTTTATTTTTATAAAATATTACTATTAAATTATTTTTATTAAATATAAATGATAATATAATTTTTATTAAGTCAAATGTAATTGTTATAATGGTTCGAAATCTATTAATATAAAAACAAAAATCCTTTCTCAATAAATGTTGATTCTTATTTTAAAAGAAAAAATTCACACCTTTTGAATATTAATTTGATAAAATAAATATTATTATTGGAATAATAATTTTAAAATTATCAAATGTTGTTTTTTTCATAATTTTCTAAGACAATAAAATTTTTGTGTAAAGATAAAAAATTGTATAAATATATAATGAGTATAATGACATCATAATGACCCAAATATGATGTAATAAATTCTATAAAAGTTATACAACACTAAAGATATGTATTCCATTTAAAATAATTTTATTTTGAGGTAAGTTGACTTGTAAAGGACTAGACCCCCCCTGGTGCATTACTTTGATAAATTCTAGTGTTTGGGGCACCATAGACACCATCAGTGAGTTGTGAGGGAGAAAGTTTTTGTGGCAGGGTGTCATTGTTGTGTCACCCATTGATGTGTCACCGATCAGGGCCGCGTGGGGTTGTCAGGGGTTGATTTCCCCAGTTTTCCCATAATGACTCCATTAAGGTTTAATAGCTATTTAATGTAGTATGAGGTTCTTTTAAAGATGAAAAATGATGTTATAATCCATAAGAGTGGGGTGACCCTTGACGGACCCAAACTGTGTGTCACTTTTATGTATTTTCCACTATTTAAATGAAATCCTCTAACTCATAGCTATTATGGGAACCTCTCTGATGAGAATTATTAACTAAAAATTTATTCCATCATGTGTAACAGTACAACCATGTGGATAAACCACCATCCACATTTTAATCTATTCAAAATTTCATATCACGTAACTACAAGATCTATCCTTTTATCGCACAAAGTTTCTTTATTCTTCTAGGCTAGTCTCTTTTCGTTTCCTTGGTTTGTTTGGTGTCCCTCTTCCCAAGGATAGTTGTGTGCCAGTGATAGATTCTTTTATACTCACTCTTAGAGTACTTGGAGTTCCTGTCCTTCAAGTAGCGCATCTCCAGTTCTTGGCATGAGGAAGAAAACTTCAATTTTTAATCATCCAAGTAGGGATTCTTCCTTCATCTCTATTTACTATGCATCATGCGGGGTGGGTATGATGATGGTCCCTTAGGACATAGATGAAACCAAATTTAACAATGATAATAAATGAACCATTAAAAAATGAAGGGGTGGGAATGATGATGTTTTTTCTTTGTTATAGCTTCACTGTTATATTATGAATAGTATGGGATTTTCTCCACGGAAAATCATGGAAGTTGGTGGTCCTTACTTGTGCACTAATGATACTCTGTTTTTCAGGTTAATCATGTGATTGAATTACTGTAACATGGAAAATGTTCAATCACGTAAACTCGGTTGATTAAATAGATGAACAATAAATAATAATCCATGGGTGATCACCCCAATTACCCAAACAAAAAGAATAAACCAAATGAATGGTGGTGACTAAATTTGAGAGCTTAATTGTTCTGGTGATGTGTATGGTTGTTCTGTTGATGCTTCTAAGGTGGCGAGGATAGGGATGGGATCCCCCATTGTGTAGTTGTTAGTTTGTGGATTTGGGGCCATGTGGGGCCATATGTTGGGGACTGTTTTGGTTCCAGTACATTGAGGGATCTCATAGATCCCTCTTGTTACTGTGACATTACAAGAGAACCAGGTGTGAATGCTTAAATTACTACTTGGCTATTTTTTCATTCATGGCTTTCTGTTATGCCTGTTAGTTTCTCTGTAGTGAAGAATTATTTAAATGGAAGAAGTTGAACATGATATCATGATTGGGTTCAATGGGGAATTGTTTTCTAGGGATGATTTTTTCTCTGGTTGTGGCTGTTGTATATTTTATGAATGAATAGTAATGAGGGTGTTTGTGTATGAGTTGGTTTTCGGACCCTTAGGCTGGGATGACTTCTTTTTTACATATATTTATAAATTTAGTTCTCATGTTTTTTATTCACACCCCACCAAAGTTGGGAAGTTTGTGTCGAACACCCCAATTTCATGGGAGAGGATGATTTTTAAAACACTCCTATGAGTGGCTGGTTATTATCTACTTTTATTCTCCCTCTTCTGAGTAGCCCAAGTCTCCTCAGGTAGGTTGTGATGGCCTGAGGTCCATTATAGCCCAATTTTCTTCAGGAAAACTTTTTTTGGTGGTTGGAAAAGGTGTGTGCGGGAAGGGTTTGTTTCTCTAGAATCCTCAGGATGAGGCCCAGGTGTCTTTGGGTGTGGTTGTGGTTATTCTATCCCAGGTGTCTTCGGGTGTGGTAGAAATTGGTGTGGCCCAGGTTTCTACATGTGGGGATGTGTGTGGTGGTTTAGGTGTTTGTGGGATGGGACGTGTGGTTTTTGTATCCCAAGTGAGTGTGGGTGGGGTATGGCAGTGGGACATAAATTAGAATGGTGGGAGACGTCCGATGTATTGGATGTATTAAATTACTAGTGGGAAAGTGGTGCGGGGTACCCAAATGTCGATTTTCTATTTATATTACTTTACCTGACTTCTGTTATTTTGGGAGTGTGTCGTGGTGAGGCTAGGTAGATAGTTTCATTTCTAGGTGTTTTGGTTATCTCCATTTTCTCACAGGGCATTATATTTTCTCTCCACTTATGGATGAGAGGTTTTATTTTTCCCTACATAGTATACCTGTATACTCACCGTATGTATTTAAAACTAATTTTAGGTTCCAAGATGACTTTGGGGACCATGTAGGACCGTACTAGATTAGAATTCAAGATAGTTTCTGTTGTTGTTTTGTTTCTTTTGGTACATTCCCTTAGACGTTTTTCTTGTACTTTTATGGGTTTATCTTTGAACAACATATGGGAATGGGGTTTGGATTTAATTTTACAATCATTTTTGGAGTTTTTTGGGTTTTACCATCATATCTCTTGATCCTAAAAAATAAAAAGGGTAATTCCTTCCATATTACGTGTGATTCTGTACCCATGGTGCTAGTGGCCACTCTAGGGCCTATTGAAGGAGGGACTCGGGGGTCATTATCTCTCATAAAAACTTGAGAACGAATGGGTATGACATTTTGTTATCCCTTGCCTCATCTCGATGATAGTGGGTCATGAAAAAATGGTATCAGAGCTGATGTTTGAGAGATAGGATGGAGATCAGGGTTTGGCGTAGTAAGGATTTCATGGGATGGTTGGGAAAAAGTTTTAGGAAATCTTGGTGTGTGAAATAGGCCAGGAAAGACCAGCAGAGTCATGGGATTTTAGACCCACCTGTGATCCGATGCAAGAAATCTAGACCTACCAAATGACCAATTGAGCCTACACTAATTGCAGGGAAGAAACACTAAGAAATATAAATGAATTGTAATGGCTAGTGTTCTTGTGTATTCTAGGAGTTCTGGGAATTTAAATAAATAACAAGTTTAAGAAAAATTTAAAAGAAACCTTCTACACTACATGTGCATAGGAATTCCTTACCTACCTTGCAGCTATGGTAGTTGGATGATGACCACGAGTATTGATAGTGATCGAGGCCCATGAGGCTGATCTAGATGACCATTAGAGGACTGATCGAGATGAGGAGGATGACCAGTGTCAGAAGACGTTTTTGCCTATCAATGGCAGACCCTTAGGAGGTATGAGGGCAACATCTCAAACATGGAGAATGAAAGCTGGGTCGACGATTTGGTGATAGATTTCATCTTGATCTAGGATCCGACCGAGTGCTGGGTTCTATTGGATGTTAGTAAGTTGAGGGGAGCAATGCGTTAGTGGTGGACACTCTACCTCAGAGAGAGGATAGAGAGTGAGATTGTATGGACTGACTTTGAGAGGGAGTTTCAGGTGGAATTACTCTCTTCCACGATGAAGGTTGAGAAGAGGTAGGATATACTATCCCTTTAGAAAGAGTGTATATAAGTGAGGGTGTAGGGGATCATGTTCAATGATCTAATTTTTTTGCTCCAGAACTTTTTCCGGATGAGGAGTCTTGGGCGAGACGTTTAGTGGAGGCACAACAACCTTCTCTTTAGTATGTTGTTACTCCCTTCACTATACCAATGTAATTGGAGGTTTATAACAAGGATAAAGTGGTGGAGAGGATGCATAGGATGGGAGGTATACCGTGAGAGGGTAGCGAGTTGGGCTCGTCAAAGGGGAATACCATCAATAGAAGGCCTCCAATATTAGGTCCTTCTAGGTATCAACTAGTGGGGAGTAGGCCCCAGTAGTTCTTCTTTCAGTCTCTTGGTCTCTGACCTTTCCTTTCTAGCTTAGGATTGATGTTATTCATCTATGTAATCCATTGTAACATTCAAAATCAGTGCCTCGATCGAGTGAAATATAGTGAGGGTGGGCAGGTTCATCACCTACCTCAGTAGGAGTCATTTCCAGCCAGGCCCTTTTAGCAGCAGTAGCTAGGAAAGCAAGATCCCGGTCCTCCGAGAGAAGATGTTGCAAGAGGAGGACAAACTCAGGGCACTCCTCCAGAACCTCGACTAGGGCGTGGTCGGAGAGGTGGACGACAACCAAGGGGAAGAAGAGCTGGGAATCAGTAGATTCACACCGCAGAGGAAGAAGTTCTAGCAAGATTGGAATTCGTTCAAGGTATGATCATATTATTTAGAACTCCTGTTTGTGCCTTGTTTGATTCAAGAGCTTCTCACTCCTTTATTACTCCCATTATAGCCCATTCCTTGGGCCTATACATAGAGAGACTCTACTTTCCCCTGGTGCTAGGTATATTATTTGGGGGTCATGCCAGCCTGTTTGATGTTTTTAGAGGTTGCAGACTAATGATGGGCCACATCAGTCAAGTAGGGATCTCCTTCTACTCCAAATGCATCCATACAATGTCATCCTAGGTATGGACTGGCTTTTTTCTATGCACACTATTATATAATTCTTTTAGAGAAGAGTAATATTCTCTGATGAGGATGGATAACATGTGAATTTTGTTGGCTGACAGAGTTTTCAGGTGGGAAGATTGCGTTTAGAGCCTCATCTTTTTATGTTGGTCGAGCCTTCAGCAGAATCAATGGATACTGAGATGTTGGATGTTCCAGGAGTTTTCAGAGAGTTCCTGGACGTTTTTTCTGAGGAGTTTGGGACTCTATCCCCTCAATATGATGTTGAGTTTGGTATAAACTTACAACGTGGTGCTCATCATATTTTGATGTCTCCTTATCTAATGACACCTTCTGAGTTGTGGGAGTTGCAGATTCAATTTGAAATTCTGATGAAGAAGGGTTTTGTATAACCTAGCTTACTGCCATGGGGTGATCCAGTGTTGTTTGCAAAGAAAGAATATGGTGGCCTCAGTCTGTGCATAGACTACTGGAGACTGGATCAGGTAACAGTCAAGAACCATTACCCTCTCTCGAGTATAGACGATCTCTTTGACCAGTTGAGGGGAGTAGGTTGGTTCTCTAAGATCGATCCATGATCCGGGTATCACCCATTGGGGATGAAATATAATGATATACCGAATACTCCTTTTAGGTTTAGGTATGGGCACTTTGAGTTCATAGTCATGCTGTTTGGTGTTACGAACGCACCTGTTATGTTTACTAGGATCATTAACTCTTTTTTCCACAAGTTTTTGGACCGGTTCATCATTGGTTTCATCGATGTCATTTTTATCTACTCAAGATTAGAGGAGGAACATACTAAGCTCCTAATGATGGTCTTGGAGATCCTTCGAACTCACCAGATATTTGGAAAGTCTTCCAAGTGCATGTTCTTGACACCATAAGTGCACTTTCATGGACACATGGTTTCTCATAAAATGGTAGAGGTTGATCCATCAATTATTGGAGAGGTTTCTTCATGGAAATCACCCCAAAATGTGATGGAGGTTTGTTGTTTCCTGGGCCTGACAGGCTATTAACAGAGGTTCTTACCCAACTTCTCTCGAGTTGCAGCTCTGTTAAAATCTTTGACCTGAAAGGACCTGGCATCAGTGTGGAGTGAGCAGTGTCGGGAAGCTTTCAACTATCTGATGGAAAGGTTTTTCAGGGATCTAGTGATCATGTTCCGAGAAGAAGGGGTGTTGTTTTATCTATTTTTTGATGCTTATGGACTTGGAATAAGGTGTGTGCTGATGCCGAAGTGGGGAGTTATATCTTATGGGTCTAGGTAGTTACATCTTCATGAGAGTAACTATGCCACCCATGAACTAGAGCTTGTAGCAGTAGTGTTCATGTTGAAGTTATGGTGGCATTACCTCATCAGGCATCACTTTGTGGTATTCACAGATCACAAGATTTTGAGGCATATCTTTACCCAGTGGCACCAGAACTTGTGACAATAAAGGTGGGAGGAGTTTCTTTAGGACTACCACTTAGAGATCACTTATACTGAAGGTAATGGGATCATTGGGGATAATTACTTGAGTAGGAATTTGTAGAGGGAAACTATTTAAGAATCTATGGATTCTTAGAAGGTGATGGAAGGGTTTGCTACCCTATACCTGGATGCAAGGGTTGAGGATGTTAGAGGCTATCTATTACAGATGATAGTGCAATCCTATCAGTTGTAGTAGGTTGAGGAGTCTGAGTGGGGGGACTTAGAGGCTAATGTTATGTGCAATCATGTTAGCCTGAGAAATTCTCTAGAAGGTTAGTCAAAAGAAAGAAAAAATTAGATGTTGTTCCATGGAAAGTAGTTCATCCCTGTGGAAGTGTGCAAGAGAGTTCTTGGTGAGTTCCACAACTCACCCCTGGTAGTATGCCCAGGAGTTTCCAAAATGTAACGATGCTTCAGGAGTCAGTTTTGGTGGATTAGGGTGGAATGGGCAGTGGTGGGGTTCATGAAAAAGTGCCTCATGTGTCAGTAGGTGAAGGCTGAGTGCCATGTTTCGGGCAGTCTGTTGTTTCCTTTAGATTTCCCTGAGTGGATGTAGGGTGACATATTTATGGATTTCACCACGGGACTACCCAAGGTTCAAGGAGGTTGTGATGTTATCTGGGTAGTGGTGGACCAGCGGACAAAATCATATCACTTCCAGGAAATCCAGGAGTCGAGTATAGTGGATTTATTATCCCAGGGGTACATGGACGAGGTTGTGCAGTTACATGGAGTTACAAGTGCCATATTCTTGGATCGGGATACATGGATGACCTCACAGGTTTGGAAAGCATTGCAACATGATATTGGCACCCAGCTATGCCTTGACACTACTTTCCACCCCCAAACGGATGGACAGGCAGAGAAGACCATCCATTCATTATAGGATATGTTACTGGCATGTGTTTCAGACTTTGGGGGATCATTAGTATGACAGTAGCCTTGGGTGAAGTTTACTTACAAAAATAACTATCACTCTACCATTTTCATGGCTCTGTATGAAGCCTTGTACGAGAGACTGGGTCACTCACCCATGTGCTGGACAAAGGTTGGGGAAGTATGTTTTCTTGGTCCAGAGGTGGTGCAGAGCATGAAATATAATGTTCAACTTATATGGGAGAGGGTAAATGTGGCTCAGGACTGACATATGTTGTATTCCAATCATAGGAGGATACCCTTGGAGTTCAAGGTTTAGGACCACATGTTCATGAAGGTCTCTCCTCGGTGTGGGAAACAGAGGTTTGGTAGGGGAAGAATGATTTCTCCCAGGTTTTTTGAACCCTTCGAGGTGTTACAGCGAGTTGGTGAAGTGGATTATCAGCTGGTGCAACCACCACCACTACAGAGAGAGCACGACGTCTTCCATGTGTCATAGCTTCGTTGGTATCTCAATGATGAGTCACACATCCCTGACTGGGGAAAACTGGATATCGAGGGTGACATGATTTTCATAGAGAAACCAATAAGGATTGAGGAAATGTAGAGAGAAGGTTCTTCATGGATGAACCATTTCCTTGGTTCATGTATTATGGAGGCATAGTGGACTCGAGGAGAGTACCTAGGAATGGGGGGCACCGATGCACGCCCAGTACCCATAGTTTTTTTTGAGTTTTGTTATCTTTTGTTTTGTATTTGTTTGTGATGTAGTACTAGACCTCGTTTACTATAAGATGGGATGTTTCCCTTTTTCTGTGAATGTGTGTGAATATTTTTGACTATGGGGAGGGGAGGACCTAATCCATAATCAAGACACATTAATGTGGATGCGATTAAACCCTTGTGGAAAAGTCAGTGC
Source organism: Viscum album (assembly GCA_963277665.1). NCBI lineage: Eukaryota > Viridiplantae > Streptophyta > Magnoliopsida > Santalales > Viscaceae > Viscum > Viscum album. The sequence continues at coordinate 1,742,728,371 of OY728155.1, forward strand.
CACCGAAACAGGATAGTATTTTGACAAGGAATAAGGGAATTCTTAATCCATATGATTGGATGATGTGACCTTTGTACGTTTGTGGGGTTACCTTGGGGAGGGGAGAGGTAGTGTATCTATAGTTGTCCCGAAGCTAGATGAGGGAGAGGCATTCCTAGAGATTGAGGTTTGTTCCAGCTTTCAAACAACTCTAGGATGGTTCGGCTATGAGAGGTATCATTCAAGGTGCTTGTTCAGACCCCTCTATTTTATTCGGGGTTGGTTTTGATTCTCAAGGATGATAATAGTTTTATATGTATCTGAGTTAGTTTCTAGGAACCCCTAGTACATTAAATTGCCAAATTATGGTGTTTGGGGCGCCCTGGACCCCATTAGTGAGTTGTGAGGGTGGTGGTGTCAGTGGAAGGGTGTCACCATGGTGCTACCCATCAATGTCACCGATCAGTCTCACTGATCCATGTGACACTGATCGATGAGATGTGAGTCACTAATCGGTGAGTCACCGATCGATGTGACATGAATCGGTGAGTCGCCAATCAGTGAAACATGTGTCACCGATCAGTGTGACACAGATCAGTGCCACGAGGGGTTATTAGGGGTTTCTTTACCTAGTTTTCCTATAATGAATAATTTAAGGTTTATTTCCTCTTTAATGTAGTATGAGTCCATTTTAAAAACCATATATTATGTTCTAATCCCCAAGAGTGGGGTGACACTTGACGGACCCAAACTAAGTGTCGCTGCTACATGTTTTCCTCTCTTTAAATGAAATCCTTTAACTCACAGCTGTTATGGGCACCTCTCCAATGAGAATTATTAAATAAAAATTTATTCCATCGTTTGTGTTCGTCCAACCGTGTGGAGGAACCACGATACACCATTAATTTCATCGAATATTTCATATCTCGTAACTCCAGGATCTTGCCTTTTATCGCACAAAGTTTATTTCTTCTTCCAAGATAGTATCTTTTACTTTACTTGGTGTGTTTGGAGTCCCTCTGCCTAAGGTTAGTTGTGCGCCAGTGTTGGAACATTTTCTACTCACTCTTGGAGTACTTCAATTTCCTCCCTTTCAATTAACACATTCTGAGTTCATGGCGCGAGGAAGAAAACTTCTATTTTTATCACCCACGTAGGGATTCTTCCTTTGTCTCTCTTTACTATGAATCATGCAGGGTGGGTATGATGATATTCCATGAGGATGTAGATGAATCCAAATTTAAAAAAGATAATAAATGAACCTTTAAAGAATAAAGGGGTGGTAATGATGATGATGTTTTTGTGTTATACCTTTATTGTTATATTATGAATTGGATTGGGTTTTTTCCATTGAAAATCATGGTCATTGGTGGTCCTTCCTTGTTAACTAATGATCCTATATTTTTCTGGTTCATCTTGTGATTGTATGGATGTAAAATGGAAAATGTTTAATCATATAAACTTGGTCTATTAAATGGATGATCAATAATTAATAATCCCTGCGTGATCACCCCAGTTAACCAAACAAAAATAAGAAACCAAATGAAAGGTGTTGACTAAATTTGAGAGCTTACTTGTTCTGGTGATTTGTATGGTTGTTCAGTTGATTCTTGTTAGGTGAGGTGGATGGGGATGTGATCCACCATTGTACAATTTTTGGTTTGTGTATTTGGTGCTCTGTGGGTCTGTATGTTAAGGATTGGTTTTGTTCCAGTACTTCGAGGGATCTCATAGATCCCTTTTGTTGTTGTGATTTTACAAGAGAACCAGGTGTGAATGCTTAAATAACTACTTTGATTTTTTTCTTTCATTTGAAGGTTCCTATTCCTGTTAGTTTCCTAGTAGTGATGAATTATTTAATTGGAATAACTTGAACATGATAACAATAATGGGTTCAATAGAGAAATTTTTTCCATGGATGAGTTGTGTTGTGGTTATTGCTATTGTGTTTTTTTTGAATGAATTGTGACGAGGGTGTTTGTGTATGAGATGGTTTTGGGACCCTTACGTTAAGATGAGTTCTTGTTTACTTATATGTATAAATTTAGATTTTATGTTTATTATTCGCACCCCACCGAAGATGAGAACTTCATCCAGTACTCCCACATTTCATGGGGGTGGTGTTTTTCCCAACACTCCTATGAGTGGCTGGTCATTAGCTCCTTTTCTTCTCCCTCTCCCAAGTAGCCTAAGGCTCTTAAAGCAGGATATGATGACCTAAGTTCCATTATAACTCATGATTATTCATTCATCATTGTTGTGGTGGTTGGACCAGTTGTGTTCAAGAAGGATTTTTTCCCCAAGAATCTTCGGAATGAATCCCAAGTGTCTTCGGGGGTGGCAGTGGTTATTCTGACCCAGTTGTCTTCGGGCATGGAAGTGATTATTGTTGCCCAGGTATCTGCAGGTGGGGTTGTGTGTGGTGGCCCAGGTGTCTTTGGGTGGGGACGTGTAGTTGTTGCATCCCAGGTGTGTGTAGGCAATGTATGGCAGTGGGATTGTGTTGTTAATTGAGGGGGAGGTCCGATGCATTAGATGTCTTAAATAGCTAGTGAGTAAGCGGTGAGGGGTAACCAAATGTTGAGGTTCTATAACTATTACTATACCAACATTTCATTATTTGGGGAGTGTTCCTTGGTGAGGCTGGGTAGATAGTTTCCTTGTTAGGTGTTTTGGTTATCTCTATTTATCATGCGGCATTAGATTGTCTCCAAAATTGTGCACAAGAGTATTTTGTTTTCCCTGTTTAGTATACCTATATACTCACCCTATGTATATAAAACAAATTTTTGGTTTCCAAGAGGAATTCCTGGACTGTGTGGGATCGTACTAGCTCGAACGTTAGGACAATTGTTGTTGCTATTTTATTTCTTTTGGTACTTTCCCTTTGAAGTTTTTATTGAACTTTTATGGGTTTATCTTTGAACATGAATACAGGAATGGGTATTGGATTTACTTTTACCTTCAATTTTGGAGTTTTTTGGGTTTTTACCATTGAATTTCCCAATCCTACTAAATAAAAAGAGTAATTCCTTCCATATTACGTGTGATTATATACCCTTGGTGCTAGTCTCCACTATGGGGCCTATGGAAGGTGGGACTCAGGGGTCATTATCTCTCCTTTAAACAGGTTAAGAAAGGGTCTAGAAGTTTTCTATCCCTTTCCTCATCTAGGTTAAAGCGGGTCGTGACATGACTAATTTTACAAATCCTTTATGAATCCTCCAAAATAAATATTATATTATAATGTTTTAGAATGTTTTCTCTTAAAAACATGACTCACTTCATCGTCACAAATGACAATATTTTAATAAGTTTCGACCATGGAATAAAAAATAATTAAAACCAACTCCATTTGTTAGAAAACATGTTAAAAAACAACGATAAGGTTTTTTTGTTTGATTACCTTATTATATAGAGTCCAAAACCTAAGTTTGTAAAATAATAAAGAACCCTTAACTTTTCCTATATAAACCCACCAAGCCCCCTTCCTATTAACTCAAAAACATTGTATAAAGTTCTTAACATTCTCTCATATCTCTATATTAATCCCAAGATTCCCAAAATCCATCAATAAGGTCCTCCCAAGAATTTGGAATAACCCTCTCAAGGTAAGGGATCCCCCTCCATTTTTTTCAAGCACCTATTTTATGTTAGGACACTTAATTTACATTTTATCATTTTTCTACATATATATTTCTTCCATTATGATTTCAGCGTGATGAAATAACCCTTTTACTATCATTAATTCCTCCCATGAACCATTTTGTACAACTATTTTTCTACTAAAATAGTCTTGTGATCATCCTTACCAAAAGTGAGGGACCTCTCCCTCTTGTTTTTAATTTAAGTAGTATCAATATACTTATCATTTTTATCTCAATTGGTTATTTTTAATGAACATAAAACGATCCATATACTATCCAATATATTTTTTAATAGTGATATTTCAATTATCCCCCCTCAATATTTCATTTACCTATACCATTACTATGTCAAAATTTAGTAAGGGATGTTTTCCTTCTAATTATCCAAGAATCTTATTAATTTTATGACTTTTAATTACTATTAATAAAAATGGGATATTTTTTACATTATCCTTATTACTATCCATTTTATTTTAATTTTTTTTATGTTTCTTTCTTTCTCATTAAACTACTTTATGAATCATTAAGTACCGTTGTTATGATACTGAAATTTTACTGTGATTTTTTACCACCAATAAATTTTAATGATAATACAATTGCAATTTATACTAATGTGTATTCACCTAGAAACACCTAAACTCATTTTATTGGGGGACTTTCATGTATTTATTCCACAATCCTTAATCATTGAATTAAATAAGGTGCAAGATGATATATTGTTCAATGTTCTACGTGACACACGTATGCATGTACATTATATTAAATTAGTGTTTGTACCATGAATTATATAGCACTTCAATGAATTAAGTAATGTTTTAGTATTTTGACAATCCAAAAACTGATTAGGAAGTAAAACTAACCCATCATGGGACTTTTTCAACAATGTTATGATATCTTGGCAGTTACCCTTGACCAATTATTATTCTATAAGGTTTAAAGTTGTTTCCAATTTCACATGTTGACTTTATGTTATCATGATATATAATTACACTTTGATCATTATTATGAATGTAAAAATTTTTATTTCCCATTGAAATATCAATTTTCTAACATGTAATAATTTCGTAACGTGTTGTTTTGTTTATTCCCTTACTAGGCTATAAAGCTTACTCATTTCTTATGTATGTCCCTAGGTTATCCCATGTAGTTTTAAGTAAAATTGAATATTATGAGTATGTTGTGGATGTTTTCATTAATTTTGATTTACTTATATTTTAATGTTGTTATTAAATATATCTAATTACACATAGACATAATAATTATAGATCTTTTTTCTTGTATTACACTACTGCAAATTTTCCTTCAAAAGCACTATAAAAGGGATTTACAGGGCTAAAAAGCATTTTTAATATCGAAAAATATAAATGGGGGACCCTTTTATTAGTGCTAAAAAAGCACTGATAAATGCCCCTTTTATCGTTGCTAAAAAATGTTAGTAAAATGGGGCTTTTGTGAGTTATAAAAAAAGTGCTGATAAAATGGTCATTCAATGATAAAAGTAAATTTTTTTTAAAAAAATTCTTCAAACCATATACACATTTTAACAGCACTTGACCCAGTCTTAACACCACTATCCCCCACCTTCACCCACCCATGCCCCTACCACCTAACATTAACTATGGTAGTCGCTCACCCTGTACCTACCCATGCTCCATCCCCCTTGCACTAGCCCGCACACCTCTTCCTCCCTCTGGATTTGAACTTGATACCTCTCCCCTATGTGCCAGGACTCTTTAGAACACCCCCATATTGCTTTTTTATCTATTTATTGATATATTAATTTATTTATATATTCATTTATTTATATTTATTCATATATTAATATATATTTATTAATATATTTATATTTATATTTAGTTATATTAATATACATTTATATCTATATTAATATATATAGATATATCTATTTATTAATATATCTATTTAGTTATATTTTCTATTTGTATATTTATTCATATATTGATATATTTTTATAAGATTGGTTTTAAATACATTTATAAAATATATTTTTTATGTGTGTTTATAAATAAATACACACACACATATATACAACATACACACAACTTACATACACTTGTATATATTATATGTATGTGTGTCTATCTGTAAGTATAATTATACAAATTTTTAAATATTTAAATATATTATATATTCATATATATATATTCATATGTATATTCATATGTTTGAATATATTGATAATATATATCTTTTTGTAAATAAAGACAGACACTAACACACACACACATTACATAGGTATATAAATATACATATTTGTTTTATTTTCAATAAAATGGATATTATGAGGCTTATATATTTATAAATATATTTTTTATGTAAATGTGATTAATTATTTATTTTAAAAATTTATTTTTTATTTGTGAATATATAAAAAATATTAATTTATTGTTATATATTTGATTATAAATAACATTCCATTATAAAAAATGAAAAAGTCTCAAATCCATAATATCAATATGAATGTAATCCCTCAGAATAAATTCAGTCCCATCTGGGAAAGGGGAAAACACCCCCCAAAAATGAGGCTAAAATTAAATCGAATGTTAAAAAATTTTGGTATCCTAAGAAAAACAAGGTTTTGGAGACTTCTAGGCCATTATTCCTCAAAAACTGTGACCAAAGGTTCCAATATTTCATATTATCATAGAGGTTGTTGTAGGATTCTATTTGATATACTGTAGAGCTCAAACAAAATCCTGGATCATAATTTATGGTCTTTTGAAATTTGAGTTACGTTTTCAACCTATTTTAGATTTTTTATTAATTATTTAATTTTCTGTATCTTCAAATTGCTATAAAATTATTACAAGTTAATTATAATTAAAATATAATTATCTAAAAATAGTTTTAAAAATATTTTAAATCAATTTTCACTAAATTTATTATATTTAAAATGTAAATGTCTACTTATACTTATCTAAAACATATTTAAAAAACATATATTATATTTATATCTATATAAATACATTTATAGATTTATACATTTATATATTAATATAATATTTATAGTGAATTTTTTTAATTATACCGTTTCATAGTACTATTAAAAAAGCACTGATAAATAACCCCCTTCATCAGTGATAATAAAAAAGAGCTCATAAAGGGGAACACTTTAATAGAGCTAAAAAGGCGCTGATAAAGTGGGTACCTTTATCAGCACTAAAAATCACTGATAAAGGGGTTCTTTTAACAACGATTTTTAACTCTGTTATAAGTACCATTTATCAGTGTTTTTTAACGCTTTTAAAGGGTGAAACTATGGAAACCCAGTTTTTTGGTAGTGTTACATGTATCTTTATGTAATAAGTTAGGAATTAATGTGTAATAAATATTAGGGTTTTCATAGTTGGTATCAAAATATTGTTTAGTAATTTTTGGGGTTAGGATTAGAAAACACTATAAAGATCCTTTGCGATAAGACTAAATAAAAGAAGAAAAAATCCCCAAATTTTGATAAAGTATAGAGTTTTCATTTTCCAAAAAAATATATCCATATCCAAATACTCCAAGTGGATGTGTCTCTAGTATATATGTACACATGAGAAGCACCTAACAACACCGTATAGAACATGACATGATCGGGAACTAGTACCCAAAAATATTCCTAACTGAAAACCTGGTTTGACACTCTTGGGGAATATTATTTCGTAAATTCATCACCTAATTATGAATCATTAATTTGGGAAAAAAATACCACAATATTCTATCTTAGAAAAAATTTCATTTATAACATAGAATTAATCCTAGAAATTCATATGTTAAGGAATATATGATATTTATGATTTATCCCTTTAATAATCACGGTTTCCCATTTAGGTGTTCAACAGTAAAAAAATTATTTTCCCAAATTATATTATAGATGAAGTAAATAGTTAGATCTGGATTCAAAAATTGAAATATAGGGTTAATTTCCATGGTTCTACACATTCCTTCATATCATGAAAGTTTATTAGAACAATTAAAACACCCCACAAATAATGTATGTGGAGGTATTCGTGAAGTTTCTAATTGTGGAATTTATTATATATAAAGTATATACCTCCTACCCTATCAAAATATAAGGTCTAATATTCCCAGCGACTCATGTGATACACTCGTTAGTGTAATTTGATGAAATTATGGGTATGGATTGGATTTCCATACAATGAGCTATCATAAATTTCTATAATAGGGAAATCACTCTCCATATCAAGAATTGGGCTAAGATTCTATACAAGAGAAAGGGGAGGATGAATATTCTTTAGAACCAATATCTAAAGAACGGATATTATTTCCCTATGATAATTTGTATCTAGATAAAATGATTGAATATATGGAAATCATCATCCCTTAATACATAACCCTTGTGAGAGAATATATTGACATGATTCCCAAAGAATTTTCTAGTCTTCATCCTTGCTGAGAGTTTGAATATTCAATCGATCTTATACCAATGTATTTTCCAATATCAAAGACTCTATATATAATGGATGTTGGGGAACATTAGGATATAAATATACAACTATAGTATAATCCAGATAAAGGGTCCATATACCCAAGGGCTTTACCATGGGGCAGAATAATCCTCTTCATTAGAAAGAAAGATTGGGTAATGTTACATTGAAATTTTTATCATGTGATAAATAAGATCTCAATAAATAATAACTATAATTTTCCCATGATTTTTGACATGTTCAATCAGCTATGTGGATCTAAATACATCTCCAAGGTGGAAATTCAATCAAGGTATTATCAAGTAAGGATAAAGAAAGAGGATATCCTTATGTCTACTTTCCACAAAAGTTACGGGCATAATGATTTCCTAGTAATGCCATTCATACTTACTAATGATCAAAAACTATTCATGGAATTTATGAAAAGAGTATTTAGAGATGAACTTATAAAAATTTTGGTTTTATTTCTAGTAGATATTCTAATATATTTCAAAAACAAGGATGATTATTAAGAATATCTGAGAACTGTGCTAAAGACCTTACGAAAGGAGGACATGTATAAAAAGTAAAACAATGTGAGTTATGGTTGAAGTGTGTCTCATTAATGAAGTATATTATCAAAATAAAAGGTATATTTGTACACCCTTCAATGGTAGAAGCAATTGAAGGAAGGTTGAGTTGTGCATCTGTGATAGAAATTCATAGATTCCATCGGTAAGTTGGGTATTATCTTCAATTTGTGAGAAATATGTTATGATTATTAGTACATATATAACTAATCTAACACGGATGTTCGTAAAGTTTATATTTAATTATTTATGTGAATAGACCTTCAAGGAGTTGAAAAATGGATTATCACTACAACTGTACTTACACTACCTAAAAGTGGGTTATATTATTTTGGGATACAAAAATGTTGTGAAGAATGGATTGGGTTTTGTGTTAATTAAATATAACAAATTTATAGCCTATAAATCAATCCAATTGAATGTTAAATAATATTACTTCCCAACACATGATCTCAACTTGGTCATAGTAATCTTTTCATTAAAAATATAGAAGTATTATCTGTTTGGTGGTATGTGTGAAATATATACAGATCATAAGAAACTAAAGTATATATTCAAAGAAATGTGCTAAATATGTGCCTACAAAGATGCTTAGAGATGATTAAGGACTATAAATTCTCAGTACACTACCATCCTAGGAAGGAAAATAAAGTGGCAGATTCTCTGAGTAGAAAAAATTGGCAATTTTACCATTATTGATAATTGGTAAAGACATGATCTTCTTAGACATGTGAAGGTTAGACATGGAAATCATAAAAGAATGTAAAACATAAATCATTTCACAAATAATTGATCAACCATCACTTATGGGGAAGATAAAATGATTAATAGAGAGATGATGTGGAAATTTAAAAGAATTTGGATGCTATATGAAAAGGGAAATCCTCAGTGTACATGATTAATGAAGAAGGATTGATAATATTTGGTTCATGACTATGTGTATGATAAAATCATGAGTTAAAGATATAGTTGTTGATGATTCATATATATCTACCTTTACCATCTATTTAGTGAGTGAAAGTATCTATTGAGATCAATGAGAGCACAATTGGTGTGAATATACAAAGAAAGAGATTGTAGAATATACATCAAGGTGTATTTTATGTCAGAAAGAGAAGGATGAAAGGAAAAAATCTAAGAAGATGAAGTAACCATTACACATACCAATATTGAAATGTGAAAACATAAACATGGAATTTTTCATGGGTCTTCTGAAGGCATCAAGATGAAATAAATCTATATGGGATGTGGTGGATCATCTTATAAAGTTTTCTTAATTTATTTCAATTCAATATGTCTTCTCAATTTATAAACATGCAAGGATATACCTTAAAGAAGTGGTGAACTTTCATAGAGAACCATTATCGATTGTATCAGATTGAGATATATTACTTGGTTCAATGTTATGTAAAAGTGACCAACATGCTCTAAATACTAAGTTGTACTTTAACACGGCTTATCACCCTAAAACTGATGGCCAATACGAGTGAACTATCTTGAAAATTAAGGACTAATTAAGAGCGTGATCAATTGAATTTAAAGGGGCATGAGATAGACCTAATCCTTTTTTTGAGTTCTTATACAATAATAGTTTCCACTCAACCATCCAAATGTATCCCTATTAATCCCTCTATGGGAATAGGCACTGAACACATCCATGTTGGGTTGATATTGGGGATACAAAATATTGGGTCCTGATGTGTTTAAGGAAAATATAGAAAATGTCAAGATCATTTACCACCACATAATTTCTACTCCAAGTCTACAGAAATAGCTATTCCAAAAAATCATTGAAGTGACATGGAGTTTAAATTTATAGATAATAAATTCCCCTACATATCTCCCAAGAATAATGTTATGAGATTTGGGAAGAATGGAAAGATTAATTCAAGACACATTAGTCCCTTTGATATCCTTTATTGCATCTGAGTAGTGACATGCCGACTAGAACACCCATGAACCATATATCAAGAACATTATATGTTCCATTTTTTTCATTTTGAGGAAGTGAATACTATACAACTGACATTTGCTAAATCTAGTGGTGGTACTATTTGAGAATGTTATTTCATATGAGGCGAGGCTGGTGAAGATCTTCGATTGTAGAGACAATGTTGAACAAAATAAGAAAATACACCTAGTCAAAGTGTTACGGAGGAAACACAAGTTTGAATAAGGGACTTTGGAACTGGATGAAATAATGAAACTAAATTAAACTCTTCTATTATAGTGTGTGAAATAAAATATTTCAAGGGTGAATGTTATGTAGGTGGAATATTGTTACAACCTGAAATTTTGTATATAAAATTACGTTTTTGATATAATTAATTGTCCTATTATGTTTTATGGTTATAAAAAACATATAAAATTCATTGTTTTTATTATATACTATCATATTTAAAACACATTAAAGAATCATATCTATTGGTTATATAGTCGTTGAATAGAGATCAAATGATTATTATAAATATAGGGTTTTGGAAAATCAAAATGACACAGAGAAAGGTAGTGATTGAACTAACAAGTAGGATAACACCCTATGACGCCCATTTATCAGAGCTTTTAAGGGGGATACAATCACTTGGATTTTACATTGACCAATCCTAGTCTAATATCCAATAACTAATTCCTAAAAAAATCATTTTTTAGAGATGTTTAATCTCATCAAGATCACGACCGAAACCATTTTTGTTGAATCACCCCATGTATATCTCACAATCACGCACTTTACCATCAATGAATTCACTGGATTAATAAATGGATATGTATCAATACCATAATAGTAAGAATATTTATATTTTATTTTCAAAAGAATAATTTTTTTATTCACTTGTTATTATTGTTACATAATAAATGATTTTTAATTTGATACGTTAAAATACAATTTTTTGAGTAATACGTGATTTCAATTAAGAATTATCTTTTGAAAAATTAATGGAATGTTGAAATAAATTATAATTAAATAAATTGTTAATAATAAATAATTTTCATTAAATATAAATGATTATATATTTTTAGACATCAAATTTAATTTTTTTAGTTTTTGAAATCTATTGTTGTAAAAAAACCCTAGTATTTCTCAATAAATATTGATTCTTTTTTTAAAATAAAAAATCTAAAAATATTGGGTATTATTTTAAGGAATTAAATATAATTTATTAAATCATAATGTTGAAAATTTTTAATTTTTAATTTTTAATTGTTTTCTAAGATAGTAAATGTTTTTGTTAAAAAATATATACAGTATAAATATATGGTGTATATTATGACATCATAAAGACTGATAATGATGTAGTAAATGACATAAAGGGTAACTATGACCAAATATATGTTTCCAACTTAAAATAATGTGATTATTAGGTTATATTATTAATTTTATAAAGTCTTTATGATTCCTCCAAAACCTATATTATATTTTGAGGTTTTAAAATCATTCCTTTAAGAATATGACTCACTTACAGATCACTAAGGGTAATATTTTAATAAGTTTAGACCTTTAAATTTTAAAATAAATAAAAAATCACCTTTTTAGAAACCATTGTAAATAATCAAGTGATAGTTTTTGGTTTTGGATTAATTTATTATACAGATTTCAAAACCAATGTTTGAGAAATAAAAAGAACTCCCCTATCTTTTCTTATAAAAACCCACCCAAGATCCCATTCGTATTCACTCAAAAACCTTGGATAATATTATTAATGTTATATATAATCTATAGAGTCTTTATAAGGTTACCCAATTATCTTATGAATCTTCTCCCAAGTAATTGGAATCAACCCATGAATGTAATGGATCTACATATCTTATTTTTTATTCAAGGACTTCTTTATGTTATACCTATTAATTACCATTTTTTATTATTTGGATATGTTTTTATACAAAAAAATTACCGAAATTTGGATTTACAATTTATGATAGACCCATTCCACTCTTATTAATCCCACCATGAACTTTTAAGGAAACCTGTTATGCTACCAAAAACTTCTTGCAGTTTTTGATATATTAAGTTATGGACCTCCTCATATTCTTTTTATTTCAAGAATCCTCATTATATTTACCTTTTCTAATATGAATGGGTAATGTTTTCATGAAATTATAAATATTAATATACATTCTAATTTACATACTAATAATTACATATCATTTATCCCCTCTCATTATAACATTTACGCAAGTTGTTATTATTCCAGAATTTAGTAAGGGGTCCTTACTTTCTCCTCTTTATTCAAGAATATTCTTTATTTTTATGTTTTAATTAAATTTAACTATTTTGTGATATGTTTTTCCAACTCCCTATTACTATATAATTTATTTACAAATTATGAGAGACCACTTTCACTCTCATTTAATTATTTTACTAATCTTTAAGTATCGTCGTTATGATACAAACATTTCACTCTAATTTATCCATTCCAAACATTTTTATTCTGAATACCATCATTATGACCACTCAATGGTATTCAAGTAGATATACCTGAAAAACTTTTATTGGGGAATTCCATGTGTTTATTATGCACTCCTTAATTGTGGAATTAAGTATGATGAAATATGAACCTATGATGAATGTTATATATGGCACACTTATGCAGGTTCAAGATATGAAAGGGAATGGTGTGCCCCGAATTATATAGTTATCCAATGCATTTGGTAATGTTATAGTATCATGATATATCCTGAAAGGGATTAGGAATTGAACTTAATCTATCATTTGAATTTTTCGACCATGTTATGAAATCTTGGAAGTTAGCCTTAACCTTGGTTATTTATGTCATGTTTAAAGTTGTTTCCACTTTCCCATGTTTCCTTCTTTTGTTATTATGTTATATCGTGAAAAAGTTTTTATTATTATGATTATCACCCTTAGTATGTAACATTGAAATACCTATTCCTTAACATGTAATATGTTCTTTACATTATGCTTCATTTTTTCCCTTGCTGGGATTTATAACTCACAACTTCTTTTTTATTCCCTAAGGTTATCCCATGATGATTTTTGTATGATGCCATATTTTGTGAATATTAATGATGTTTTAATTAATATGGTTGTGTACCATGTTTTATGATTTAATTTAATGCTCTTAGTTACCCAAAATATAATAGAATTACCGATCTTCTAGGTTGTATTATTTTTATTTTTATGTTATAAATCATCAATTACTGTAAAATAAAGGCAAGGGTTGGAATTCTCGTTATGTTGTCGAAATTATCCTGTGATTTTACATATTTTTTTTAATATTAAATATTCATACCCACTTCCACTCATGTGTATCTACCAAGATTTACTTGTCCTTCATTGATCGAGGACTCCCATTAATGTAATTGAAATTCCTTATTTTGTAGTTAAAAGTGATCAAAGAGATTCTTATGTTGTATGATATATGTGTCACACAAATTCATGTACATGATATGAATTTTATTAGTGTTATTGGAATTATGTATCCCTATAATGCATTTGATAATGTTTTTATCTACTAATATTCCATGTATGGTTCATAGTAGGTTATCTTAACAATAGAATTTTATGACACCTCAGTGACTAGACTTAACTAATACTTATGTTGTAATGTTTTATGTTTTATTCACATTCATTTATTTCCTTGATGTAATAATATTATATTTGGATTATTTATTCATATTTATGATTCTAAACCATTTTATGTCATCTTGACATACCTCATAACTATAATGTATTACTCTCATCATGTTCGGATTTTATTAGTCCCTTATTGGTGTTTATATCTCATCCATTTCTTATGTACATTCCATGTTTTACCCTTATAGTTTTATAACTGTAATGGAATTTTAAGATCATTTCAATGAGTTTTAAAAAAAAGTTAGTGTATCCCTAGTTCAAGCGGTGGGTATGGGTGAGAGGGGAGTAGGGTACTATAGTGGGGAGGGTTGGAAAAACATAAAAGGGAGGGAGAAAGGATAATGATAGGAAAAGAGGGGGGTGGTACTAGAGTGGGAGCAAGAAAGGGAGGGGTATGTAGAGTACTGGAGTGGGAGATAGGAAGGGAGGAGGAAGCAGGTCATGAGAATGAAGCAGTGTAATCAAGTGGTGGTGGGAAAGGGAGATAGTGGGGGAGAATAGTAATGGAAGATATGTAAAAAAATTTATAAATTTTAAAAAAAATATCAACATTTGACTAGTTTCATTGGGATCAGACTCGGAAGGGTCATCGTCTTCTTCCTAGGTTATTAAACGTCCACAGGAGGTGGCCTCAAGAAAAATTTGAGCCAACAATTTCCCCTTTTCCTTTCATTCCCAAATTATATTTTGGTCGTAATCTGATCTAGTTTTTTGTTTTTTCATATGATCTACGGTTATGGAGTGCGCTCATTGAATATCTCCCCGTCAGTCATCCTCAAACATGGATCTAGTGGAAATTGGTTTTTTATATCTATTTTCTTACTCGGGTTTGATTTCATATCTGGTGGTACTCCTATACTCTTATTTCTATGTCCCCCATGCATGACCCCACTTTGGTCTGGTGTGAGGGTCTCTTGGGTGATTTGGGAATGTGCTAGTGGTCCCGGTGGTGGCAGTTCTCCTTGTGTTTTAGCATATGCTCCAACGATTCATTCTTGATCCTAGAGATAGAGATCCTTCGATCATGTATGGGTGGTCCCTAGTGCGGAGGTGGCGCTACACCTAATGGAAGAATGACGTGCAATGGATTTGTCATTAATGGATTTCAGGGTGGAAAAATGTCACAACATGATGCATTATTGTGGTTTTAGGTGGGTCGGTCCAATTCATATTTCTGTGGGGGACTTATTTTTTGGTTTTGGATTTTTTGTTACTATTTTTGGAGGTTGTTTTGTGGTGTTTTTTTGTGTGGGTCTTATCCTGGTAATGGTTCTTTACCCTGAAAAAAATGGCTCATTATGATGGCATTTTATTTTTTCTGGTTCTCACTTTTCCTTAATGTGATTTATTTTACAAAATCAAAAAACTATTTGGTGTAGTATCTCAAGTTAAAGTTATTAAGTTATGTATCTAATTACCCAATGAAATTGTACCTTCTGATCCAATGGAATTATTTCAAGTATATATTTATTTATTAAATCATTAATTAATATGTTTTAGATATATTTGTTGCCATAGGTTACCTCTGTAACTCCCCGACCCCAGTTACCCAGAGTCGGTGCATTATTGTGTAACATTGGCATGATCACAAAAGATCAAGTCTCGAAAGACCGATTAGTTTATTAGTCTTGGAAACACTAGATACATTAATAAGTCTTACATTACATAATAAAGTAAAACAAAACTAAAAAAAACATCCTGTCTTCATATCCCCTCATACTATCCATGCAGGTCATTCATAATATACTTCATCACGTCCTGAAAAAATTAAAAAATTGAAAGGGGTGAGCTCAAATGATCAGTAAGGATAACAATACAGAGGAAACTTTCATAAATAAACATAAAAATTTAAGGCAATGTATAACTAAAACAAAATCCTTTTAAACTTCATCTTCAGCATAATATGGAAAAAATAAAATTAGATAATTCCATTTACTTATTCACATGGATATTCTACTAGTCGAATAATCACAAGAAATCTCAATAACCACTTTCATAATGATGGAATGCATAATGAAAGACTATCATAACCACGTATCCAAGGCCTCGTGTCAAGACTAAAAATAAAATTTTTTCAAGGCCTCATACCGAGACACTAGTTTGTCTCATGATACCTACTGATGCATCGAGGAGCTATAGCTGGGTCCACCCGTCACTTATTCAGTCCAATGCATTCCTTATATGAAAAGGTTTAAATATATAATAAACCATAACATAATTGTATCTCATAAAACATACATAAAGGAAACATAACATTTCCACATTTCAATCACAAGATATCAATACAACACATTGTTATAATAAAAAAAATTCAATACCAAAAAAAAAAAGAAAAGTAAAACATGGTATTTATTTTTCATTTAAAAAAAAGTTATGGCTTGTAGAGGAATCTGAAACTCAAATAATGGTCATGGAGGCTGATAAGTCGTTGTCACCGCATACATAAGACAAAAAATTCCTTTTTCCGTTTAGTAAAAACGCTTCGTATAAAAATATTTATTTTGAATAAAAGTAAAAGTCAAAGGGGTTTATACACTGTATAAAAAAATGTCTTGTATTAAAACAAAATATGCCTCAATGAAAGAATATTGATACGAAGTACTTTACAAAGATCATTTTTTAAATAAAATGGATCTATTATGTGTATTTACAATAAGTACATATAAAAAAATTATAAATACAAGATATGACATAATAATATCATGACATAATTTCAAAGTAAGAGATTAACCCAAAGAACGGAAATTGGGTTAAGAAGTTCCCTTACCTCGTGTCCGACTTGACACGATCGTTCTTTAACCTCCAGAATAATAAAATAGAGTTAATTTCTACTTACATAAGAACATTTTTAATGTTCATTATTCATTTTATATCACTTATTTCCATGTTATGAACATTATGTAATTATTTAAGTTAATAAAAGTCGTTTTGTCGATCTTTGGTACTTGAGTCAGAAATAAACATCTTATAATTACAAGTTGTTCATGTGGTAAAATATCCATTACATACAAAATTATATTCATGATGTAGATATCATATATATCATATATATCGAGTATATACTTTCCTTTATAATATTACATAACATTTAGAGGTATGAAATGAAATGCACCGTTCATGGAGACGGTAAGCTGTACTTAAGCATGAACGCTACTTTCATTTCTATTTCGTATTTAATGGAATTAAAAAAAATGAGATATATATATTATAATTATAGTATCATATATATTTTATATAGGTCACATAATTTCATTAATTTCATTCTTTATACATTCCATGTATTGCATGAACAAGTCATATCAGTTGAGGGGGCGGTAGTCCACTCTTCCTCAAATGAAATTATCGCATTTTCACAACAAGCAAAGCATAAAGGTATGTTTTAAATGTAAAATACAGAAGTGTAGAGAGGAAATAAATATATTATATATCATAAATTAATATAGTTCCATTATAATGGCCACCATTAGAGGTGGTAGGAGAAGATAGAACAATCATCGTTTCGTGAGGCAATAATTCGCCATCCACGGAAACAGTATGTTCTTTAACCATTAGATGGATGTGTGTGTAAGTGTAGCTCGAATAATTATCATAAAAACACCCTATTATATTGAAGATACTGGTGTTGTTACAAAATAAAAGAATAAAAATATTTTAGGGGGTTGGAGAAGCAAAATAAAACAAAAGAGAATAAGTGAAGACATTACCTTTAAATCAGGTAACTCTTTTTGATTTGATCCAAAGGATTCATTGGGAAGATTTATGCCCAAATTGAGGATTATAGGAGTAATAGAGGGAAGTTGAGAGAGTATTTGGGCAGTTTTTGGATGAGAAAAATGGATTGAAGGTGTGAATAAGGTGGTAGAGGTGGGGGCCTTTTATAAGGGGGAGGAGGGGCACTCTTGGAAAGTCATGAAATGTTACATTATTTTGAAGTGATTTTCGGATTTAAAAGGTCCCAAAATTATATATTTCTAGGATAAGGTGATAATGGTTCGAAAAATACTCATACAATAGGTTTTTTACAAGTTTAAGTCTTATATATTATATTATCTTTTCATTTTATTTAAATGGTTAATTAATGATGTAATCGCTGAATCATCATGGTGTCATAAATAAATTTATTTTTTTAATGCCTAAAAATTATAAAAAAATTACCATTATGTAGAAATTTTTTTTATCTTTCCAATGAATATTTTTGGTCGAAATTGTTTTTTTATATTACCCCATGTAATAATTGTTTTAGAAAAACAACACATGTTTGTGACAATTTTATTTTTACTTTAAATAAAAAGTTATTAATGTCATTTTGTTACCCAAGTGGCTCCATGGGGTCCCCAGGTTGACCCATGGATATTATTGGTCATCCACGACTCATCCAATAAGGGTAGGACAA
This sequence comes from Viscum album, assembly GCA_963277665.1. NCBI lineage: Eukaryota > Viridiplantae > Streptophyta > Magnoliopsida > Santalales > Viscaceae > Viscum > Viscum album. Next base: position 1,742,747,006 of record OY728155.1, read on the forward strand.
GTGTAATGGTAATTTCATATTATTATAACATTATATTTACCTTCAATTGCACTAATTACCTTTAATCGCGATTAATAAAACTTAAAAGTTACTATTCACCAAAAATTATTTTAATCCCATTGAACCACATTTTACTTCCTAATTACAAATATGTATGTCAGATTTTGGAAATTCAAATCACAGAGGTGGTAAAATTTTATTTAAACAAAAAATCAGTTTTTTAACTACCACTTAGTGGTTTCACTACTCATCAAAAATCGAAGTTTTTCAGAACAATACGAAAAATTAACCCTAAGCTATAATTTATATTCTGAATTCAAAAATGATGTCTATTTTAAAAAATTCCAAACATATAAGTTTCATTAATTAATTTTATAATTAATTCCCGCTGTCAAAACAAATAGCGGGTTTTTAAGAAACAATATCAATCAAAAGATTGACAATTTTTTATGTCCAATTTCAAATTGAAATTAATTCTAATTACCACCATTGTATAAAATGGTAAAAATATATTTTAATTATACTTTAAAACCACTCAATAGTATAACTTATCACTATAAATTATTTTTATTAAAAAAGTTGTTTTTAAGTATTTATACTATTCATAGAAAATTGGGAGTTCTCAGAAAATTACAAAAAATTCAACTTAGGATAATTTCGATATTCCGAATACAAAAATGAATTCCATTTTGAAATATAAAATTTATATAATTTCAAAAAGTGGGTATTACTATACATAATTGCTAATTTGATTGGTTGCGGTATGTTAGAATCTCGAACTTGCGTATAATGCAAGCTATTGCATTATTGAAAGAGAAGCATATCCTGAAAGCTTGGGGTGTTACATTCTCCCCTACTTAAATTAATTGCATCCTTGCAATTTGAAATTTTTCTAAGAAAATAAAAGGTTGAAAATAGAAAATAACTATGTGGAAAACCCACATCGAAATTAGGGTTAATAAAATATAACATTAAAATAAAGAAAGAGAAGTACAAATGTCACCCGAGATATCCCATACTATGATTCTAGGAAAATATGGATATGGAGGAAAAAAACCATCAAGGTCTGGTGGAGAGTTGTAGAAAATAGGGTTAGGATAAAGTTAACTTTAATAAAATCACAAACTTGTGATTGTTTAAACGATCATTGATTCCCTAGTATGAAATGTTAACCGAAAACGTTTTTGTTTTATGTTACCTTTCATAAAGTTGAGGAATTTATTTATGAGATTTACCAAGAATGTAAGGAAATATACTGACTTGTCATGTAGACTTTCATTCTTTAATAAATTTTTACCACAAACCCATCTTTCACTCCAAAAGGTAATAGAACTCAAAAATATTGTATTTATCCTAATTGTACAAGGTTCCAAATATTAACACATACCATTTATATTAGGAAAACTATTTTGTAATAAACAGGGACTTCTTATAGGATAGTGGTAGGTAATAAAGGCATGTCGCACTATGGTTGTGGGTTCGATTCTTGTAGCTTTGTTCGACGCGACGGGCTATCCCCCAACCTGCAAGTTTTCCTTTTCCTAAAAATATATTTTTATAATATTCCAAAAATAATCTTCAGAAATGTTTTAATCTTAAACAATATTATCCAAAGTTCAACTTAATCTATTCCAACCTTTATAGTTATCCAAAATACCTTTGTCGACACTCCCTCAAAAAGGTCTCTAAATTCCAAAATCAATTGTAACATCAGATTACCGAAACATATTAAAGTTTCTCTTATTTTCACATCCTAAAATTATCATTACCTTCATCATATTAAAACCCTAATGAAAACAAGAATTACTGCAGTACAATCCTTATATATATTTTACATTATTCTTAAAACCATAATATAATCCTTGAGTCCAAAAGCACCAATACCTTAATTATTCCACTTCAAATATAGTAACAATATAAGATTTTCCTTGATCCCTTGGCATTTTCTGAGGTAAGTTTCCTTGATTCTTAGGAAATTCATTTTCATAATGCCCCATTTCCCTACAATTGTAGCATTCAACATTGATAGCCTCTTTCTATCCCTTGTAATCACGATCCTGGTGACCTTTTTCTCCACATTTGTAACAAACTCCCATTCCCTTTAGCCAAGTACTGGGGGGTAATTATTCCCATAATTATCACATAATGGAAAATACTTGTTTCCCCTTTACCCTTAATCTGTCTCTTGTTCCACCGTTCTCTTCTTATCTTGCTTTACTTTGTTGTCATAAGACTTAGAGAATTCATTTTCAGTCTTGATAGCACACAAGACAATATCTTTGTATGATGAGAAGGATTTTGATACTAAATATCTATGGAGAAATGGTTTTAAACCATCAAAGAATTGATCAATCTTACTTCTTGGGTAACATATATAATCCGTCGTATGCCTTGCTAACCTTGTAAAGTTAACCACATACTTTGCGACATTGTCATCCTCCTTTTATCTTAGACTCAGAAATTGTCTTTCCATATCTGCTCGATGGTCATGAGGAAAGTATTTTTCTAAGAAAATCTATTTGAACTCCCTTCATTCCATATTTGAAAGTTTATCATCTTTCTTTGTGTTTTGAATCAATGACCACCATTGATCAGCATCTCCCGTGAGGAGGTAAACTGCCATGACAACTTTTTCCCTTTTACTACTCCCTAAATCCTGAAATATTTTCTCTAAAGAATTTATCCATTTCTTAGCTACTAATGGATTTTTACCCCCATTAAATGTTAGTGGTTGTTGCCTCATGAAGCGGTCTAACATTCATCCTCTATGTTGCGGATCAGGGTACACCATACGAGTAAGGTTATTATTCATAACCCGAGTGAGTTATCCCAGTATGGTGATAAGTTGATGAGAACCTGTTGTATCACCATCTCCACTATAATTATCTTATGCAGGAGGGAAATACCTACATGGAGTGCATGCATTGATACGGTTTCCATTCCTTCCACTAGGCACCATTTCTAAATAATGGCATAAACTCGATTAGTTTATGAATCAAAATACATAATTCCATACTTGTAAAACACTTAACATAAATTGAACTATTTATGGATATAATTCATAGTCATAAAAATGTTTCCTTTGGGAAAGTATATACTCATAAACCCTTCATAATGGTTTGTAATGAAAATGAGAATTATCCTAAGCATATCCTCTGGGAGTGTCGTAACCAAGACTACAACAAGGCCCGTTGTCGTGCACCAGTTCTCGTTCGAGTCTAGCTCAAAGCAGTGTTTTCGGGTTTTACCCCTAGGTACATCTGTGCCAGAGCAACCTCTACCTGCTGGTATCCAGACAGGGATGTATTCCTCAGAAAACTCAAAAAATCTATATAATACCAAAATTCTAGGAAGTTCTTCTATACTAATCCTCAATGTCTATCTTAGGGCTATGTGTCTAATCAGAGTTTATCTAAATATAGCATCTAAGGTTAGTAATAAATGGCCTCTAATACCAACTGTAACACCCCGACCCCAGTTACCCATAGTCTGTGCATTATTTCATAACATTGGCATGATCACAAAAGATCAAGTCTCGAAATGCCAATTAGTTTTGTAGTCTTGGAAACACTAGATACATTCATAAGTCTTACATTACATCATAAAGTAAAACAAAACTAAAAAAACATCATGTCTTCATATCCCCTCAAACTATCCCTGCAGGTCATTCATAATATTTTTCATCACATCCTGAAAAAATTAAAACATTGAAAGGGGTGAGCTCAGATGCTCAGTAAGGATAACAATACATCGCAAACTTTCATAAATAAACATACACATTTAAAAAAATGTATAACTAAAACAAAAGCCTTTTAAACTTTATCTTATGCATAATATGGAAAAAATAAAATAAAATAATACCATTTACTTATTCACATGTATATTCTACCAGTCAAATAATCACATGCAATATCAACAACCACTTTCATAATGATGGAATGCATAATGCCAGACTATCATAACCACGTAGCCAAGGCCTCGTTCCAAGACTAAAAATATGATTTTGTCAAGGAATCATGCCAAGACACTAGTTTGTCTCATGAGACCTACCAATGCATCGAGAAGATATAGCGGGCTCAACCCGTCACTTATTAAGTCCAATACATTCCTTATATGAAAAGGTTTAAACATATCATAAACCATAACATAATCGTATCACATAAAACATGCATAAAGGAAATATAAAATTTCCACATTTCAATCACAAGATATAAATACAACATGTTGATATAATAAAACCATTTTCAATACCAAAATAAAATAAAAGTAAAACTTGTTATTTATTTTTCATTTAAACAAAAGTTATGGCATGTAGAGGAATCTGAAACTCAAATAATAGTCATGGTGGAGGAGAATGTCACCGCATACATAAAACTAAACATTCCTTTTGTTGTTAAGTATAATTACATCGTATAAAAAGATTCCTTTTTAATAAAAGTAAAAGTCAAAGGGGTTTATACACTGTATAAAAGAATGTCATGTATTAAAACAAAATATACCTCAATGAAAGAATATTGATACGAAGTCCTTTACAAAGATCATTTTTTAAATAAAATAGATCTATTATGTGTATTCAAAATAAGTACACATAAAGAAAGTAAAAATACAAGATAGGACATAATATTATCATGACATAATTTGAATGTAGGAGATTAACCCAAAGAACGGAAATTGGGTTAAGAAGTTCCCTTACCTCGTGTCCGACTTGACTCGATCATTCTTTAACCTCCTGAATAATCAACTAGAGTTAATTGTTACTTACATAAGAAAATTTTTAAAGTTCATTATTACTTTTATATCACTTATTACCATGTTATGAACATTATGTAATTATTTATGTTAATAACGGTCGTTTTGTGGATCTTTGGTACTTGAGTCAAAAATAAACTTCTTATAATTACAAGTAGTTCATGTGGTAAAATATACATTACATAAAAAATTATATTAATGATGTAGATATCATATATATCATATATATCCAGTATATACTTGCCTTTATAATATTACAAAACATTTGGAGATAATAAATGAAATGAACCGTTCATGGAGACGGTATGTCATATGTACGCATGAACGCTAGTTTCATTTATATTTCATATTTAATGGAATTAAAACAAAATTAGATGTATATATTATTATTATAGTATAATATATATGTTATATACGTCACATGAGTTCATTAATTTCATTCTTTATACATTCCATGTATTGCATGAATGAGTCATATTAGTTGAGGGGGCGGTAGTCCACACTTCCTCAAATGAAATTATAGCATTTTCACAACATGAAAAGAATATAGATATGTCTTAAATGTAAAATAAAGAAGTTTAGAGAGGAAATAAATATAATATATATCATAAATAAATATAGTTCTATCATAATGGCCATCATGAGAGGTGGTACGAGAAGATAGAACAATCATCGTTTCGTGAGGCAGTAATTCACCATCCACGAAAACAGTATGTTCTTTAACCATTAGACGAAGGTGTGTGTAAGTGTAGCTCAAATAAATATCATAAAACAAAATCCAATTATATTGAAGATACTTGTGTTTTTACAAAATAAAGTAACAAAAATAGTTTAGGGGGTTGGAGAAGCAAAATAAAACAAAAGAGAATAAGTGAAGACATTATCTTTAAATCGGGTAACTCTTTTTTATTTGAGCCAAAGGATTCCTTGGGAATAATTCTGCCCAAAGTGAGGATTCTAGGAGTAAGATATTGAATTTGAGAGAATATTTGGGCAGATTTTGGCTGATCCAAATGACTTGAAGGTGTGAATAAGGTGGTAGAGGTGGGGGCCTTTTATAAGAGGAGCGGAGGGGCACTCTTGGAAAGTCATGAAATATTACATTATTTTGAAGTAATTTTCAGATTTCAAAGGTCCAAAAATTATATATTTAAAGAATAAGGTGATAAGGGTTCTAAATATACTCATACAATAGTTTTTTGACAGGTGTATGTCTTAGATTTTACATTATCTTTTCATTTTATTTAAATCGTTAATTAATGAGGTAATCGCTGCATCATCATGGTGTCATAAATAAATTTATTTTTTTAATGTCTAAAAATTATAAACAAATTACCATGATGTAGTAAATATTTTTATCTTTCAAATTAATATTTATAGTAGAAAAATTACTTTATATAACCCCATGTAATAATTGTTTTAGTAAAACAACACAAGTTTGTGACAGTTTTATTTTTTACTTTAAATAAAAAGTTATTAATGTCATTTTCTTACCCAAGTGGCTCCATGGGGTCCCCAAGTTGACCCATGGATTGTATTGGTCTTCCATGACTAATCAAATAAGGTTAGGACAAGTGTAAAGGTAATTTCATATTATTATAACATTATATTTACCTTCAATTGCACTAATTACCTTTAATCGTGATTAATAAAACTTAAAAGTTACTATTCACCAAAAATTATATTAATCCCATTGAACCACATTTTACTTCATAATTACAAATATGTATGCCGGATTTTGGAAATTCAAATCACAAAGGTGGTAAAATTTCTTTTAAACGAAAGATCAGTTTTTTAATTACCACTTAGTGGTTTCAGTACTCATCAAAAATCGATGTTTTTCAGAACAATACCAAAAAATAACCCTAAGCTATAATTGATATTATGAATTCAAAAATGATGACTATTTTACAAAATTCCATAAATATAAGTTCCATTAATTAATTTTATAATTAATTACCGCTGTCAAAACAAATAGTGTGTTTTTAAGAAACAATATCAATCAAAAGATTGACAATTGTTTATGTCCAACTTCAAAGTGAAATTAATTATAATGACCACAATTGGATAAAATGGTAAAAATATATTCTAATTATAATTTAAAACCACTCAATATTGTAACTTATCACTCTAAATTATTTTGATTAAAAAATTTGTTTTTAAGAATTTTTACTATTCATAGAAAATTGGGAGTTCTCTGAAAATTACAAAAAATTCAACTTAGGATAATTTCGATATTCCGAATAAAAAAATGAGATCCATTTTGAAATATAAAATTTATATAATTTCAAAAGGTGGGTATTACTATACATAACGGGTACTTTGATTGGTCGCAGTGTGTTAGAATCTCAAACTTGCATATAATGCAAGCTATTGCATTATTGAAAGAGAAGAGTATCGTGAAAGCTTGGGGTGTTAAAACCTTACACACCATGGTTTAGAGAGTTGGGAGGATGTTGGGAGATTTATAGTACTCTATCTATGGAGTGAGATTTGGATGTGGTTACCATGAGGCATTGGTCTAGGATTGAATCTTCAATTATCTCACCCCTTTGGTGGAAAAGTTTTGATTATTTTACACCTATCCCTATAGATTAATAGTTTTTATGATTTAAATTATAATAAGAATTTAATTGGTTTTTATGGCCCATATTGCATTGTTCTAGGGATTTAATGGGGTGTTAGGTGATTCAGTAGGGATTTTAGTTTTGTAAACATGATTACTAGTAATTTATTTTCAGGAACACTTGTCATGTGTTATTATATTTAATGAATGTTGAAGATGATAACTACAAAAAATGTGGTTTATTAGGAAACACCAAGTAGGATTACATGGGGTATAGCCACGTACTCAGCCAAACACCCCATGTGGGGGAAGATGGCTATGTTGGGTATATGGACATAACCCATTTTCATTACAAAAGTAATGGCCATTTCACGTATTCAATGAGACATTTTATGAGGCAAAGAGAAAGGAAACACTGGTGAATTACATGGAACATAGGGTTTATATAGTCCATTTTTTAATAAATTCATGCTTATATTGGATAACGTCCACAACAAGAAGAGGGATTTGAATGTACCTTCAATGTATTTGGAGGTACACACCACGTACTACTTTCTTGTAGGTTTTATTCTTGTTTTTGTTCACTATAAATTGAACTAGACATGAATGGAGTCCATTCCATGTAATTTTCCATATAAAAATTGATTGTGGAACCCTCTTAGTGAATCCTGGTATTTTTTATATTTAATTAATTATTATAGAGAGATAAAATATATGGATTCCTCTAGGATAATGGATTAAAAGTTTTCTTATGGGAGACATGGTATGAGGCCCAGATGATGGTCATGAGAATGAATGGATGAATTATTATTGGTGTTTCTTACTTCCTGAGTTGTGATAGCATGGGATGTTCCTTGGCAGTGAGATTTATTTTTGGTGAGAAATGATGTGATGTTTCTTTCCTACCTTTTTAGGCTTGCATTGGATAGATTTCACAATCTAGGAGAAAACTTTGAGATTCAGTTTTGGTAGGGTTCTGATGAGAAGGGACTATGAAAAATATGAATAATTTTAGTAAATTACCTTGTGGGTGAGGTAATAATCCCATTGGGTTCAGCTAATTGATCTTGTGCATCCAATATGGTCATGAGGTTTTAACTGTGTTTCATAGTAGAAACTGGGGTGTTCCTTATGAATAGATTAAGGATCAAGTTACTATAACACTAGTGGTGTCATAATGACCATTGAGTGGGTTGTGATGGCCTGAGCTAGGTTGTTTTCACAATCTTTTAGGAGTATAGAATACCTAGGATTATGATATTGTTATTGTTTATGAATGATGAGTTATAAGGTGTGGAGAGAATTATGGGTGTCACTATAGAACTAGAATAATCTATTAATGTTTTTTCATGGATGTAGTTTCAATTTTAGTTCATGTACTAGATATAATAACCTTGATTATGTGTGACAAGTTCTATATGGTGGTCAACCTGTGTGGTATAACATGAAGTTTTAGGAAGGTTTTACCTCAGGTATACATGCTTTATGATTTGAGTTTTTGGGGAGGATCTTTCTTCATGTATATGTGATTTGTGTGATATATATAAATATGGGGTCACACACTAGGGATGATACATATCCTTGGGTAATGAGAGCATACCAATTCTGAGTTAAGGAAGTGACCACAATGGTGTAAGATATATGATGATTTCATAGAGTGAAAATTTCCTCAGTTTATGTGGGATATGGTACTCGATGAGATATGAACCACGGTAGATGATGGTTCCAGGTGAGCTATAGACTATAACAGATATTGTCATGCCTCTACTATTGGATATGGATTTTGTTTAGTAGGATATGATGTTATAGGGATGGATAAATTTTCCCCAGGAGGATATTTTGTTCCAAAGATGGATATATTTTCCCAAGGTAGAGCCTTATGTTCTGGGGGCAGGTATATATCCCCATGTGGTGACTTATTCCTAGATAAAATTCACTATGGTATGAAACATGTAAGATAAAGTGATAATAGTTGTAAGGTAGGATAACTTCCCTTGGCGTTTCTTATTATTTATGATAAGTTGATAATACCTTGATTTTAAGTTTTATATGGTCAGTGTTATCAGATACTAGACAAATAATGTTTATCCATATAGAATGAAAACTTAGACCATGAGAATCCATAGTTTTTATTATTTATTTAATTATTTTGTTCTACTTTTTATTCGGCTAGGCTGGGAATATCTAGTCCATATGCACTTGTTTATAGTAGCATATGATAGGTACACCATTTGTGGTGTCCTGTTGAGAATATATTTTTCATCCATGTTACAAACACATTAGTGTGCATGCAGATATTATGTCTACTTTTCATATGAGTATGGGAGACATGGTGGATATGGTAGAGGTCCAATGTTTCATGATCAAGCAAGGGAAGTTTGATGAGGATTTGGAGATTAGGATTGAGGTATCAAATATGTATGACCATAAATCCTCTTCTATTTTTATTTCTTTTGTTTAGATGTATTTTTGATTGACTGAGTAGGAGATTAGTTGATGTATACTTGTATAATCACGTGCTTATTTTATAAATTTAATGTGATATAAAAGGATTATTTTTTATTTGTTATACATAGTATTATTACTTGGGATATATGTTTTTTTGGTAATTTCTAATGTTATTGCACTATGATACGAGGGTATAATCTCCCCACAACAACACACAAGACCCTTACTGCTATTTAGAAGCCTTTATAGAATGGGTTAGAATTCTTGAGGGGATGTGGAGACCAGAAAAATGGGTAATGATTAGTGGTACAAGGTGGTATAATGTTACAATATATTTTTTGGAAAAGGGAAGTAGTCATTTATGAAATGCCCCAATCGGGAGGCCACTCCACTGGTTCCCTAGCTCGGTTCACCATAACACCTAATGTGTGCCCCCCAATCAATGTGGAAAGAGGAAACCATGGAGTGGGAGGAGTGATGATTGCATGAATGATAGGAGGAATAATTAATGGGGTTTTAGTATTAAAGTATCATAGGGGAGAATTCGACTTTTAAAACTTTTAGCGAGCCATATAGTTCTCCACACTGTGTGGTTTCCAATACCTCTAAACCATCCACCTCCCATGTTTTGGGTATTTGGTTTACCGAACCATGTTCCAATAGTGTGGGTGGCTATGAATCCCCCTACACACTCATATGGTTTCCCTTTGTACCCTCACATGGTTTTACCTTATTCATGCTTCAATAGTTTATGATAAATTTTCATTGAAGAAATTGAACTGAAAATGTCCAAAGGCATAGGGTGTCCCATAGTCTCTCTTAAACCATGCACCTAAACCATGATTGATGTGTAGAATCCTCAAATTCTACGGTAACATACCCAAAACATCATGAGGCTCACCCAAGTGTCCGAGATACCTATAGTGTAACACCCTAAGCTTTCATGATACACTTCTCTTTCAATAATGCAATAGCTTGCATTTTATGGAACTTCGAGATTCTAACACACCAAAACCAATCAAACTAGCCAGTATGAATAGTAATACCTACTTTTTGAAATTTTATAAATTTTATCTTTCAAAATGGACTTCATTTTTGGATTCGGAATATCGAAATTACCCTATGTTGATTTTTTGTAATTTTCTGAGAACTTCCAATTTTTTATGAACAGTGAAAAATACTTAAAAACAACTTTTTTAATTAAAATAATTTATAGTGATAAATTATACCATTGAGAGGTTATAAATTATAATTAGAATATGTTTTTACCCTTTCAACCAATGGTGGTCATTAGAATTAATTTCACTTTGAAATTGGACATAAACAATTGTCAATCTTTTGATATATATTGTTTCTTAAAAACACGCTATTTATTCTGACAGCGGGAATTAATTATTAAATTAATTAATTCAACTTATATGTTTTGAATTTTTTAAAATAGACACCACTTTTGAATTAGGAATATCAAATATATCATAGGGTGAGTTTTTTGTATTTTTCTGAAAAACATTAATTTTTTATGAATAGTGAAACCACTAAGAGGTAGTTAAAAAACAAATTTTTCAATTAAACGAAACATTACCACTTCTGTGAATTGAATTTCAAAAAATATACTTACATGTTTTTCATTATTAAGTAAAATTTGGTTCAATGGGATGAAAATAATTTTTGGTGAATAGTAACTTTTAAGTTTTATTAATCGCGATTAAAGGTAATTAGTGTAATTTAAGATAAATATAATGTTTTAATAATATGAAATTACAATTACACTTGTCCTAACCTTATTAGATGAGTCATTACTGACCAAGACAATCCATGAGTCAACTTGGGGACCCCTTGGAGCCACTTGGGTAAGAAAATGACATTAATAACTTTTTATTTAATGTAAAAATAAAATTGTCACAAACATGTGTTGTTTTACTAAAACAATAATTACATGGTGTTATATAAGGTAAACTTTCAACTATAAATATTCATTGGAAATATAAAACTATTTCCTACATCATGGTAATTTTTATATAATTTTTAGACATTAAATAAATTAAATTTTTATGATACCATGATGATGCAACAATTACCTCATTAACTAATGATTTGAATAAAATGAAAAGATAATGTAAAATATAAGACTTACACTTGTCGAAAACCTATTGGATGAGTATATTTCGAACCCTTATCACCATATCCTCGAAATATTTAATTTTCTGACCTTTGAAATCTGAAAAGCACTTCATAATAATGTAACATTTCATGACTTTCCAAGAGTGCCCCTCCTCTCCTCTTATAAAAGGCCCCTAGCTCTACCACCTTATTCACATCATAAAAGCCATTTGGCTCAGCCAAAATCTTCCCAAATACTCTCTATACTTCCCTCTCTTACTCCTATAAGCATCAATTTGGGCAGAATCCTTCCAATGGAATCTTTTGGCTCAAATAAAAAAGAGTTACCCGATTTTAAGGTAATGTCTTCTCTTATGTTCTTTTGTTTTATTTTTCTTCTCCATCCCCTTAAACTTTTTTATTCCTTTATTTTGTAACAAAAACAGTATCATAAATATACTAGGATGTCGTTATGATATGTATTCGAGCTACACTTACATACACCATCGTCTAATGGTTAATGAACATACCGTTTCTGTGGGTGGCGAATTACAGCCTCATGAAACGATGATTGTTCAATCTTCTTTTAAGACCTCTCATGGTGTCCATTATGATGACACTATTTCTATATATGATATATGTTATGTTTTCCTTATTCTTATTTATTTTTCATATATTTAATACCTTTATGATTTCCATTATGGGTTAACGTGATAATTTCATTTTAGGAAGTGCGGACTACCGCCCCCTCAAAGTGATTTGAATCGTTAATGCCATATGTGGGATGTATAATGGATGGAGTAAATGATATTATATATTATATTATACTAGAATTATAATATACTTTTATATAATTATGATTTCATTCCACTAAATATGAAAGATAAATGAAAGTAGCGTTCACGCGTACGTACGGCTTACCATCTCCATGAACGGTGCATTTCATTTATTACCTCTAAATGTTATATAATATTATAAATGCATGTATCTAGTGGATATATATGATATATATGATATCTACATAATGAATATAATATCTAAAATAATGTATATTCTACCACATAAATAACTTGTAATTATAAGAAGTTTATTGTTGACTCAAGTACCAAAGATTGACAAAATGACCGTTATTAACATAAATAATTACATAATGTTCATAACATGGTAATAAGTAATGTAAAAGGAATAATGAACTTTAAAAAGGTTCTTAAGAAAGTAGAATTAACTCTAGTTTATTATTCAGGAGATTAAATAATGATTGAGTCAAGTCGAACACGAGGTAAGGGAACTTCTTAACCCAATTTCCGTTCTTTGGGTTAATCTCCTACTTTAAAATTATGTCATGGTATAATTATTTTCAATATTCTATTTGTACTTTATTTATGTGTACTTATAGTCAATATACATAATAGATCTATTTTATTTAAAAAATAATCTTTGTAAGGACTTCATCTCAATCTCCTTTCATTGAGACATATTTTATTTTATACACAACAATATTTTATACAGTGTATAAAACCCTTTGACTTTAACATTTATTCAAAAGGAATCTTTTTATACGGAGCTTTATTACTAAAGGACAAAAGGAATGTTTTGTCTTATGTATGCGGTGAAAATGACTTCTCCGCCATCATGACCATTATTTGAGTTTCATATTCCTCTACAAGCCATAACGTTTTTTAAAATGAAAAATAAATACCAAGTTTAAATATTCTTTTATTTTGGTATTGAAAATGGTTTTGAAACTATTTTTATTATATCAATGTGTTGAATTGATATCTTGTGATTAAAATGTGGAAATGTTATGTTTACTTTATGAATGTTTTATGTGATACTATTATGTTATGGTTTATGATATGTTTAAACCTATTAATATGAGGAATGAATTGGACTTAATAAGTGACGGGTGGAGCCCGCTATAGCTCCTAGATGAATCAGTAGGTCTCTTGAGACAAACTAGTGTCTTGGAACGAGGCCTTGACAAAATCTTATTTGTAGTCTTGTCACGAGGCCTTGGATACATGGTTATGATAGTCTGGCATTATGCATTCAATCATTATGAAAGTGGTTATTGATATTTCATGTGATTATTAGACTAGTAGAATAACCATGTGAATAAGTAAATGGAATTATTTCATTTTCTTTTTACCATATTATGATGAAGATCAAGTATAAAACGATTTTGTTTTAGTTATACATTGCCTTAAATTTTTATATTTATTTATGAAAGTTTCCGCTGTATTGTTATACTTACTGACCATTTGAGCTCACCCCTTTCAATGTTTTAATTTTTCTCGGACGTGATGAAGTATATTATGAATGAACTACAGGGATAGTATGAGGGGATATGAAGACAAGATGTTGTTGTAGTTTTGTTTTACTTTATGATTTAATATAATAATTATGAATGTATCTAGTGTTTCCAAGGCTACTAAACTAATCGGTATTTCGAGACTTGATCTTTTGTGATCATGCCAATGTTACACAATAATGCACCGACTCTGGGTAACTGGGGTTAGTGTGTTACAGTTGGTATCAGAGGTAGCTTAGTACTAACCTTAAAAGCTATATTTATATAAACTTTGATTAGAAACATAGCCCTAAGATAGACTTTGAGGATTAGTATAGAAGAACTTCCTAGAATTTTGTTATTATAGAGATTTTTTGAGTTTTCTGAGAAATACATCCATGTCTTGATATGAGCAGGTAGAGGTGGATCTGGAATAGATGTACCTAGAGGTAAAACCCAAAAACACCGCTTTGATCTAGACTCGAATGAGAACTGGTGCACAAAAAAGGGCCTTGCTGCACTCTTGGATACGACACTCCTGAGGGATATGCTTAGGATAATTCTCATTTTCTTTACAAAACATTATGAAGGGTTTATGAGTATATACATCCCGAAAGAAAACATTTTTATGTTTACAGTTCAATTTATGTTATGTGTTTTACAAGTATCAAATTATATATTTTGATTCATAAACTAATCTAGTTTATGCCATTGTTTAGAAATGGTTCCTATTGAGAGGAATGGAAACTGTATCAATACACACACTCCATGTAGGGATTTCCCTCCTGCTCATGATAATTATAATGGAGCTGGTGATAAAACTGGTGCTGATCAGCTTATCACCATACTGGGATAACTCACTCAGGTTATGAATAATAACCTTACTCGTATGGAGCACCCTGATTCGCAATGTGGAGGATCAATGTTAGATCTCTTCATGAGGCAACAAACACCAACATTTAATGGGGGTAAAAATCCATTGTTAGCTGAGCAATGGATAAATTCCCTAGAGAAAATCTTTCAGGCTTTAGGGAGTAGTGAAAGGGAAAAAGTTGTCCTGGCAGTTTACCGCCTCACGAGATATGCTGTTCAAAGGTGGTCATTGATTCAAAACACAAAGTAAGATGATGAAGTATCAAATATGTAATGGAGGGAGTTCAAATAGATTTTCTTAGAAAAATACTTTCCTTGTGACCATCGAGAAGATATGGAAAGGCAATTTCTGAGTCTGAGACAAAAGGAGGATGAGAATGTCGCAAAGTATGAGGCCAATATTACAAGGTTAGAGAGACATGATGCATATTATATATGTAACCCAAGAAGTTAGATTGATCATTTCATTGATGGGTTAAAACCATTTCTTCGTCGAGCTTTAATATCACAATCCTTCTCATTGTACGAAGATATTGTCTCGTGTGCTATCAAGAAATAAAAGTAATTCTCTAAGCCTTATGACTACAAAGTAAAGCAAGAGATTATGAGAATGGTGGAAGAAGAGACAAATAAAGGGAAAAGGGAAAGAAGTATTTTGCATTATGTGATAATTGTGGGATGAATCACCCCGGTACTTGCCTAAAGGGATTGGGAGTTTTTTATAAATGTGGAGAAAAAGGTCACCAGGCTCGTGATTGCAAGGGAAAGAAAGAGGATGTCAATGTTGAATGCTATAATTGTAGGGAAATGGGGAATTTTACAAATGAATATCCTAAGTGTCAGGGAAACATACCTCAGAAAATGCCAAGGGATCATGGCCAATCTTATGCTGTTACTACAGTTGAAGTGGAATAATTAATGTATTGGTGCTTTTAGACTCAAGGATTATATTGTGGTTATAAGAATAATGTGAAATATATATAAGGATTGTACTGAAGTACTTGTTGTTTTCATTAGGGTTTTAATATGATGAAGGTAATGATACTTTTAGGATGTGATAATAAGAGAAACTTTAATTTGTTTGGGGAATATAAAGTTACAATTGATTTTTGGAATTTAGAGACCTTTTTGAGAGAGTGTGGACACCGGTATTTTGGAAAACTATAAAGGTTGGAATAGATTAAGTTGAACTTTGGATAATATTGTTTTAGATTAATACATTTTTAAAGATTATTTTTGGAATATTATAATAATATATTTTTAGGAAAAGGACAACCTGCAGGTCGGGGGATAGCCCGTCGCGTCGGACAAAGCTACAGGAATTGAACCCACAACCATAGTACAACATGAATTTATTACCTACCACTAGCCTACAGGAAGTCCCTGGTTATTACAGAATAGTTTTCCTAGTCTAAATGGTATGTGTTAATATTTGGAACCTTATACAATTAGGATAAATAGAATATTTTTGAGTTCTATTACCTTTTGGAGTGAAAGATGAGTTTGTGGTAAAAATTTATTAAAGAATGAAAGTCTACATAACAAGTCAGTATATTTCCTTACGTTCTTAGTAAATCTCATAAATAAATTCCTCAACTTAATGAAAGGTAACATAAAACAAAAACATTGTTGGTTATCTTTTCCTACTGGGGAATTAATGATCGTTTAACCAATCACACGTTTGTGAATTTCTTATAGTTAACATTCTATTAATCCTATTTTCTACAACTCTCCATCAGACCTTAATGGTTTTTTTCCTCCATATCCATATTTTCATATAATCCTAGTATGGGCTATCTCGGGTGACCTTTGTACTTCTCTTTCTTTCTTTTAATTTTATATTTTTATTCACCCTATTTCCGATGTGGGTTTTCCACAAAGGTATTTTCTATTTTCAGTCATTTATTTTCGAAGAACAATTTCAAATTGCGGGGATGCAATTAATTGAACGAGGGGAGAATGTAACACCCCAATCTTTCACGATACGCTTCTCTTTCAATAATGCAATAGCTTGAATTATACACAACTTTGAGATTCTAACACACCACAACCAATCAAACTAGACAGTATAAATAGTAATACCTACTTTTTGAAATTTTATAAATTTTATCTTTCAAAATGTACTTCATTTTTGGATTCGGAATTTCGAAATTAGCCAATGTTGAATTTTTGTAATTTTCTGAGAACTTCCAATTTTTTATGAATTGTGAAAAATACTTAAAAACAACTTTTTTAATAAAAATAATTTATAGTGATAAAGTATACCATTGAGATGTTTTAAAGTATAATTAGAATATATTTTTACCATTTCATCCAATGGTGGTCATTAGAATTAATTTCACTTTGAAATTGGACATAAACAATTGTCAATCTTTTGATATATATTGTTTCATGAAAACAAGCTATTTGTTGTGACATCAGGAATTAATTATTAAATTAATTAATTCAAATTATATGTTTTTAATTTTGTAAAATATACATCATTTTTTAATTAGGAATATCAAATATAGCTTAGGGTGGATTTTTTGTATTTTTCTGAAAAAGTTCAACTTTTAATGAAGAGTGAAACCACTAAGTGGTAGTTAAACAACTAATTTTTCGTTTAAACAAAACTATTCCACTTTTGTGAATTGAATTTCAAAAATCTGACATACATGTTTTTCATTAGTATGTAAAATGTGGTTTAATGGGATGAAAATAATTTTCGGTGAATAGTAACTTTTAAGTTTTATTAATCGCGATTAAAGGTAATTAGTGTAATTTAAAGTAAATATAATGTTATAAAAATATGAAATTAACTTTACACTTGTCCTACCCTTATTGTATGAGTCATGTCCGAACAAGAAAATCCATGATTCAACTTGGGGACCCCATGGAGCCACTTGGGTAAGAAAATGAGATTAATAACTTTTTATTTAAAGTAAAAATAAAATTGTCACAAACATGTGTTGTTTTACTAAAAAAATTATTACATGGGGTAATATAAAGTAACTTTTCGACTATAAATATTCATTGGAAATCTAAAAATATTTCAAACATCATGGTAATTTTTTTATAATTTTTAGACATTAAATAAATTAAATTGTTTATGACACCATGATGATGCACCGATTACCTCATTAACTAACGATTTAAATAAAATGAAAAGATAATGTGACATATAAGACTTAAACTTGTCAAAAACCTATTGGATGAGTATATTTTGAACCCCTATCACCTTATCCTCAAAATATATAATTGTGGGACCTTTTAAATTCGAAAATCACTTCATAATAATGTAACATTTCATGACTTTCCAAGAGTTCCCCTCCTCTCTTATTATAAAAGGCCCCCAACTCTACCACCTTATTCACACCATCAAATACATTTGGCTCAGCCAAACTGTGCCCAAATACTCTCTCAACTTCCTTATCTTACTCCTAGAAGCATCACTTTGGGCAGAATTCTTCCCAAGGAAGACTTTTTCTCAAATCAAAAAGAGTTACCCGATTTTAAGGTAATGTCTTCTCTTATGTTCTTTTGTTTTATTTTGCTTCTACAACACCTTAAGCTCTTTTTATTCCTTTATTTTGTAACAAAAACAGTATCTAAAATATTCTAGGATGTTGTTATGATAAGTATTCGAGCTACACTTACACACACCTTCGTCTAATGGTTAAAGAACATACTGTTTCTGTGGATGGCGAATTACTGCCTCACGAAACGATGGTTGTTCAATCTTCTTTTAACACCTCTCATGGTGGCCATTATGATGAAAATATTTATATATATTATATATGTTATGTTTTCCTTATTCTTCCGTATTTTTCATTTATGTAATGCCTTTTTTATTTCCATTATGGGTAAACGCGATAATTTCATTTTAGGAAGTGCGGACTACCACCCCCTCAAAGTGATTTGAATCGTTAATGCCATATGTGGGATGTATAAAGGATAGATTAAATGATATTATATATGATATTATACTTGAATTATAATATACCTTTATATCATTATTATTTCATTCCATTAAATACGAAATAGAAATGCAAGTAGCGTTCATGCGTGCGTACGCCTTACCGTCTCAATGAACGGTGCATTTCATTTCTTACCTATAAATGTTATATAATATTATAAATGCATGTATCTACTGGATATATATGATATTTATGATATCTACATCCTGAATATAATGTTGAAGATAATGTATATTCTACCACATAAATAAATTTTAATTATAAGAAGTTTATTGTTGACTCAAGTACCAAAGATCGACAAAACAACCTTTTTAACATGAATAATTACATAATGTTAATAACATGGTAATAAGTGATATAAAAGGAATAATGAACTTGAAAAAGGTTCTTAATCAAGTAGAAATTAACTATCGTTTATTATTCAGGAGACTAAATAATGATCGTGTCAAGTCGGACACGAGGTACGGGATTTTCTTAACCTAATTTCCATTATTTGGGTTAATCTCCTGATATCAAATTATGTCATGATATTATTATGTCCTATATTGTATCTATACTTTCTTTATATGTAATTATAGTGAATACACATAATAAATCTATTTTATTTAAAAAATTATCTTTGTAAGGACTTTGTCTCAATATCCTTTCATTGAGACATATTTTATTTTATACACAACTTTCTTTTATACAATGTATAAGCCCCTTTGACTTTTACTTTTATTAAAAAGAAATATTTTTATATGAAGCATTTTTACTAAAAGACAGAAGGAATGTTTTGTCTTATGTATGAGGTGACACCGACTTCTCCACTACTGTGACCATTATTTGAGTTTCAGATTCCTCTACAAGCGAGATCTTTTTTAAAAATGAAAAATAAATACCAAGTTTAAATTTTCATTTATTTTGGTATTGAAAATGTTTTTGAAAGTGTTTTTATTATATCAATGTGTTGAATTGATATCTTGTGATTAAAATGTGGAAATGTTATGTTTCCTTTATGCATGTTTTATGTGATATGATTATGTTATGGTTTATGATATGTTTAAACCTATTCATATGAGGAATGCATTGGACTTAATAAGTGACGGGTGGAGCTCACTATAGCTCCTAGATGCATCGGTAGGTCTTATGAGACAAACTAGTGTCTTGCCATGTGGCCTTGACAAAATCTTATTTGTAGTCTTCGCACGAGGCCTTGGCTACGTGGTTATGATAGTCTGGAATTATGCATTCCATCATTATGAATGTGGTTATTGTTATTGCATGTGATTATTCGACTAGTAGAATATCCATGTGAATAAGTAAATGGAATTATTTCATTTTATTTTTACCATATTATGCTGAAGTTCAAGTTTAAAAGGATTTTGTTTTAGTTATACATTGCCTTAAATGTTTATGTTTATTTATGAAAGTTTCCGCTGTATTGTTATACTTACTGAGCATCTGAGCTCACCCATTTAAATGTTTTAATTTTTCCAAGATGCGATGAAGTATATAATGAATGAACTGCAAGGATAGTATGAGGGGATATGAATACAAGATGTTGTTTTAGTTTTGTTTTAATTTATAATGTAATGTAAGACTTATGAATGTATCTAGTGTTTCCAAGTCTACTAAACTAATCAGTCTTTCGAGACTTGATCTTTTGTGATCATGCCAATATTACACAATAATGCATCGACTCTAGGTAACTGGGGTCAGGGCATTACAATTAGAGCCACATTTTACATCTAAAAAAAATCACTTTATGGGGTTCTATCTATTTTAATTAAATTCTAAATATTTGAAAGAAATTCACCCCATACACTAACAGAAAAATACAAATCTATTTAGTAATTTTCAACTCATATGTGCATGGGGTCTTAACGTCTCACCCCCATGAAACTTATCATCATAGATATTTATCAGTCTTCATTCATTCATATCTACTGATCTAACCGAGTCATTAATTCAAGTATAATATCTTCATTCCATTATGAATACATGAATCCAATATAATAAAAACCTCCTCTTCCAGGTGATCAAAGGATTAAATTTTGAATAAATTTCCATAACCAAAACTAAAACACTAATACAAAACTTATTGTATACCATATATGATTTATAATTATCTCATCATCAACCCATTTCATCATTTGGAATATTGTTCTCCCCACCATAGGAATTATCTTATGAAGGTCAAATCTAAGCTATGATGAAACCATTATTATAATTTCATATTAAAACATTCCTATAGAATCCTAATTATAATTCTTGAATAATTCCCCACCACCACACACATTCACACTTAATAGTACCACTCCCAGACCTCAATATGTACCTAAATTGGTCAAACTATAGTCAACCATGGTCAAAATCTATCCAACTGAATTATCCTTGGAAAGACCCAAATGATCATAAAAAATCCTTAATTTGTGAAACCATGTACATGATGTGGTTTCAAAATTTCCTCATCTGATAAGGGTAAGACCACTGATTAGATCTGCTTTGGCTAACCAACCCTAAAATTCTTGGATCACAACATTGAGACATCACTAATCAATCATTCGTGATAGCTACATACCTAGGGGAATCTCATGGTCTCCAAAACATGATCACTAAATTCCATTCATGACATTCAGTGAGTTATGAGATGGATCCTCGATCTCACAAAACTCTCATGGTGTCCTGTTATAGGCACCAACATATTTACAATTTGAAACCGACTTGGATTAAACTAAATCCATATCATGTCCATAGTAAATGAAATGATTCCGTCTAATAATACACATGAATTTACAAATTGAATTCCCCAAGGAATATATCTAGATCTAATACAAGTTTCTCACCAGCATCAAAATGAAAAAGTATCCATCCAATGACTACTGATTTATACTGACGACTCTTTATGCATGTGATTCATCCTCTAATAGACTATGGTGGTCACCCCACCATATATATTTCCTTATATCACTCCTTGAGTGTTTTCTCAATTGGTTATCACATCACCAGCCTATTATTATTTCTAATCCACACACTTTTCTTTTGGTCTAGACTTGACTAGGATTCACCCATATCATCTGTGTCACTACACCTAATAGAAAACTAATATCACCTCTTCCAAGGATGAATATCATTAATTTCATCTGAATACTCCAATCATCCATTCCTATAAGTTTTTAAACAACTCCATCATTCCCCAAATCACACGCAACCACTCACCAATTCCAAATTTTACTAGGTATCATGCAAAAAAGACAAATTAATTTTTTTATCAACAAATATAAATGGAATACAGTCCCATACTTCCTTATTACATCACCCAAAAAATGCTCCTCGAAGTCTCATTCTAAAGAACAAGTTGGATTCTCTATAAACATCGACCGTGATCAATGACATGTATGTTAGTTAAGATAACCACATGTCAAACCAACACCCAATACTATTCCAATAATGAGTTTCAAATGATTCCATCCCTTCCAAAGTTCATCCTAAAGTATATAGGTTGAGGCATCACGCTTTCACTTCTGTTGAAACAAAACCTCAATACACAAGAACTATATGCACTTCATCAGAAACCCAATGAATCAACCAACCTATGATGTAAATCATCAGAATCCCTATGCATCATTCTAATACCCCAAATATTCTACTTGTGCTTATATCAGAAGAAAACCTCCAACCCTAGATAACACATTTAATAGGTCACCCATCATTCATAATGATCAATAAATAACTATGTCTCGAGTCATATATTAAGAATTTATATACCCCCACCTAGACCATAAATCAAGGTCTCCTGAAAGGTCATAACTAATAGGATAGAATGCCTTATACCTATAAAAATCCATATCTTATCTCACATGCCAACTCTCTATCAAGGATCTCATCTTCATAGAGTCATCCTATTCCAAACCATCGTCGATGAAGGGTATCGAAATTAATTGAAAATAAAACTATGGGGTTTATCCCTTGAGAATCATGGTCTCACCAGTCAATATGTGTACATAAAACAACTTTGGCCTTAATGAACCCTGTTGAGAAACTTTACTTTGAACATTCAGTAAAGTATAATGAAATTCCAAGAAATATGGGAAAACACAACACATATTGGTACAAAAACATTATATAACCAAACATATGCTAACCTTAGATCCAAAGGGGTTCTCTATAATGTCTCTATTTGATATATATTGTACCTTATTTAATTATTGGGATTTCAATTTCCATTTATGAATAATTTTAATAATTTTAATTATTTATGGAATTAAAATGAGTTTGATTAATTTTCATTATGTATTGGGATTTTACAGGTAATTCCAAGATTGTTGTGTTTTGGTACTATATTATGGAGAATTTGTAATTTTTAGATAAGGTTTTAGAAGTAAGTGGGATAAAATTTTGTCCGTCACATGTCCAACCATTATCCCATGGGATAGAGACATAGCCAGGCCAAAAAACTATCATAATAATCCCAAAGGGACAACTGTATAGGTGGGGAAGGCCCCTGCATGGGTTTTATTTGGAGAAGGTACTGAGTGATCTTATATAAAATATCACACACTAGTTAATGATAGGATAATTATTGTGGTGGTGGGAGGAATAGACTACTAATGTGGGGCATCAACAATGATGTCATGTTCTCTCTGACACCCATCCAAATTCATCAACAAGTTGAAGGACAAAAATTCTTATTTAATGTAATAGAACCTATATATAACTGATTTGGGACATATATACAAGGATTATATTCATAATTATACAAAAAAATCCCTTCGTTCTCTCATATACATCTCCCTTTTCATGTATATAATATGTGGTCAACTCACTCACTATCCTGAAACTAGACCACCACTAAAAAACCACTAGAACCACCATGGAAACTTTTCCATTTCCCAAATATATTCTTAGTGAGACTGAGATCACCATGGAAGGACCTTGAGAACTCGTGAGACCATAGAGAAGTCACTACAATGTGTTGTAAGTACCATTATTTTTGTTGAATATGAAATTGTATGATAATCTCAGAGAGAGGGCAACGTCACCACTGTTGGACATCTGTACCATGG
Organism: Viscum album; assembly: GCA_963277665.1. Classification (NCBI taxonomy): domain Eukaryota; kingdom Viridiplantae; phylum Streptophyta; class Magnoliopsida; order Santalales; family Viscaceae; genus Viscum; species Viscum album. The sequence continues at coordinate 1,742,771,036 of OY728155.1, forward strand.
AGAAGAATGTTGAATCACCAGGGTGTATGTATTTCATTTTTGATGTACAGTTTATACCATAAATAGAGAGGATAAGAAACTAGGTAGGAGAAACAACATTTAATGTAACACGCCAAGATTTTATGGTTTGTTTTCATTTTAAATAAATTTAATAGCTTGCGTTGCACATAACAACGAGTTCGAACACACCATGATCTATTAATAAGTGATTGTTATAAAATATTCATTAAAATATAAGGAATAAATATTATTAATGATATTATGAAATTATATATTTATAATTCATCCAAAATATTTTATAGTAATAATATATGAATAAAACCAATTTTACAGATTAAAAGGAAATATTTTTATTAATCTAGTTTTACTATCTTTTGATGGAACCATTGATTTAAATATAGTTTTTGAAACTTTTATAAATTATATTTTAAAAATAGGATTTTAATTGAAAGTGTTATATTAGTATTTAATTTGGTTCATTTTTTGGTATTATTATTATAATTTTCATGTTTCGATGAATAGTAATAAAATAGTTTATTTTAATTAAAAACAACATTTTCATGAAATAATTTATACTATTAAATTATATATTTAATTGGTTTTAAAGTATATTTTGATTAAATTTTTTGTCATTTAATCAAATTTAATTAATTTTATCAATTTCAAATTGAATTTTGATATAAAAACATTTCAATCGTTTGAACGTTTTCACTTTAAAACTCGTTTCCTCATTTTGTCGACTTGCTAAATTTTATATTAAATACCAAAACTTTTGTGTTTTGAAATTTAGAAAATAAATTCGATATTTTGAATTAGTTGGTCAAAATTTTTGGAAAGGTTTATTTTATTTTTGGGTATTATGAAGAGTAACTATAATAATTTTTTATTAACATAATGAATGGGAAAATGAGTAATTATGGTAAAAATAATATTATAAAGATTATAAAATTACACTAAAACGTGTAAAAATTTCATTTTAATAGTGAATTATGACCAAATTAATCACTGGGTAGATATTATATCCATTTTTAGCATCATGTATGAGTGTATGACTGGTATTGTATTTTTTAACGAAAATATTAAGATGTCATACTCATATTTACAATAACTATATCATTTTTTAGTATAAGGTTATATAGAAGATAAATTCTACTACAAATAGTCAATTAAAATATAAAATTATTATCTTCATCATGATAATTTATTTCAATTTTATTGGAAATAAATAATCACCTGAATGGCTTATACAATGATGATGTAGTAATTGTTTAATTAATGGAAATATCAAATAGATGGTATTATAAACATTTAAATGAAAATAATTCGGCACAATTAATGTCATTCAAAAATATTATTGAAAAATTTAAAATTTTAGTTATATATTAGAAGTGTGTATTAGAATATTTCTTATTCTATGGATTTTTGTAAAAGTCAAATAATGAATAGTATCCAAATAGACATTAAAAAATTATTAGAATAAATAATATTTTATTAAATGATATAAATTTAATAAAAACCTAAAATTTAAAATAAATGTTATAAATAAGTTTATATATTTCATAAATTATCCATTTAGAGTCATTTTATAATTTTAGAGTAACAATATCAACAATTCAAGAGTAAAAAAGAGAAGTTATCACATTAAGAGTTAATGGGGTTAACTAAGATCAAAGCCAAGATATAAGAGTATGAATGTGACATAAACTTGTCTAAAAATTATTTCTTTTGGAAGATATATAACCATAATCATATTATATTATAAATAAATCAATTTGTATCTATTTATAATTTAAAATTAATTTATATTAATTTAATATTTTGATGGTTTTGAAAAGTTCCCCTCACCTAAATTATAAAAGGGAACCTCACCCCTCACTTTATCACACAACTTTGATCCTTTTAGATTGAAAAAAATATGTCCATTTATTCTCCTAAAATCATATGCAATTTTATTGAGGTCTTGGTATTCCAAAGAAGACTAAATATAGTTCCCTTGTGTGGGGATCATAAGAAATTATACCAAATAAGAAGGAATTGTTTTACCAACTCATTAAAGTTCATTTATTCTTCTACATAATCTTCTTTTGATTTTCATAGGTTAAAATGATAAATAAAGTTTCATATATATTCAGATATGTGTTTAGTATTATTATACAACCATATTCCACCTTTTATCCATCCTACAAATAATAAAATCACCACACGTGTGTACGCCCGACTTAACGTCTCCACACCATGGTGTAATATGTTTTCAACCCCATATTGTTTGGATGGTTATAATTATGGATATAAATAATAATTTTTACATTATATTAACTATTTATAACTAATATAAAAACTAATTCCTTACTATTTCTGTAACATACCAAGTATGTAATGAGTAATAGATATTTTTATCTATGTCTATTTATGAATTAGATAGTGTTTAGAGGCTTAAAATGAGAATAAATCCAATCTTAAGCATGGAATACACTAATATTTTTAAAAGATTGTTTTTCTAACTTTTGATGTCAAAACATTTTTAAATATATATTTTGACAATTATATACGATCTATTTGACAAAATAAACTTATTATTTATTATTGGTACATTGAAATTTACATTAGATAATTTTTTGGTATTTTTCTGACAATGTTCATTTTTTAATGAATAGTGAAAATACTATATTTTACATCAAAACTGCTTTTTCATCTAATTTAATTATATGGTTATATTATCTTTTTAATTGGTTTTAAAGTTTAAATAGAATATATTTTTACCATGTAATCCAATGGTGGTCATTGGGATTAATTTCACTTTGTAATTGGGCATAAACTAATGCCAAACTTTTCATAAATATTATTTCAAAAAAACCTGATATTTGTTTTGACAACGAGAATTATTTTTAAATTAATTATTGGAATTTATGTGTTTGTAATTTGGTAAAATGGATTACATATTTGGAATCAGAAGGTTCAAATTATTTAATCAAGACTCTTTTGTTTTTGGACATTATGAATAGTAACGACGATGATTATCTTTAATTATCTTGATTAATGAGTAATTAGGTAGTTAAGGATAATAAAATAATATCATGATAATACAAAATGACACAAACATGTGTCATAATTCTACTGGTTTTCTCATGGCCGACCATGGGATACATTGTGCCAATCTTGGGGACCCCATGGAATCACTTTTTTGGGAAAGTGACTTTTTATCTTTTTATTTTTAAATAATGTAAATATAACAAAGAATGTATCACCTGAGTAAAACATTTTTAATTTTGTCCAAATAGATGATATTTTGGACTATAAATATTCATTGGAAAGATAAAAATATTTCATACATCATAGTAGTTTTTTCATAATTCTTAGACATTAAATAAATTAAATTATTTATGACATCATGATGATGCACCGATTACCTCATTATTTAACGATTTAAATAAAATAAAAATATAGTGTAAAATCAAAGACCTACACTTGTTAAAGACCTATTGGATGAATAAATTTCGAACCCTTATCACCTTATCCTCAAAATAAATCTATGTGGGACCTTTAAAATCCGAAACCCATTTGAAAATAAAGTAACATTTTGTAACTTTCAAAGAGTGTCCGTCCTCTCCTCTTATAAAAGGCCCCCACCTCTACCTCCTTACCCACAACTCTCAAGACTTTGGATCGGACAACCCCTACTCATTTTTTCTCTCCACATCCCTCTATTACTCCTTCAAGCATCACTTTGTGCAGATGTCTTCCGAAGGAAGCCTTTGAGCTCAAATCAAAAAGGGTTACCTGTTTTTAAGGTAATGTCGTCACTTGTGTTCTTTTGTTTTATTTTGCTTCTACAACCCCACAGCTCATTTTATTCATTTCTTTTGTAACAAAAAAAGTATCTTAAATATACTAGTATTTTGTTATAATAAGTATTCGAGCTAAACTTACACACACCTACATCTAATGGTTAAATAACATACTGTTTCCGTGGATGTCGAATTTCTGCCTCACAAAACGATGATTGTTCAATATTATTCTAACACCTTAAAAGGTGTCCATTAAGATGTCACTATATTTATATATGATATATAATATGTATATGTTTTCCTTAAGCTTCTGTATTTTTCATTTATGGAATACCTTTATGGCTTCCATTATGGGTATACGCGATATCTTCATTTTAGGAAATCCGGACTACCGCCCCCTCAAAGTGATTTGATTCATTAATACCATATGTGATATGTATAAAGGATATATTTAATGATATTATATACGATACAATACTGGAATTAAAATACTATTATGTATCATTATGTTTTAATTCCATTAAATATGAAATAGAAATGGAAGTAGCATTGATGCGTACGTACGGCTTACCGTCTCCATGAACGGTGCATTTCATTTCTTACCTCTAAATGTTATGTAATATGATAAATGCATGCATATACTGGATATATATGATATATATGATATCTACATCATGAATAAAATTCTAAATATAATGGATATTTTACCACATGGACAACTTGTAATTATAAAGAGTTTATTTTTGACTCAAGTACCAATGATCGTTAAAACGACCGTTATAAACCTAAATAATAACATAGTGTTCATGACATGGAAATAAGTGATATAAATGGAATAATGAACTTTAAAAGGTTCTTAAGCAAGTAGAAATTAACTAAATTTTATTATTTAGGAGATTAAAGAACGATCGAGTCAAGTCGGACCCGAGGTAAGAGACTTCATCTCAATCTCCATTCATTGAGGAATATTTTGTTTTATACAAAACCTTATTTTATATGGGGTATAAACCCCTTTGACTTTTATAATTATCCAAAAGGATTATTTTTTATATGAATTGTTTCACTAAACGACAAAAGGGAATGCTTTTTTCGTACGTATGCGGTGACAATGACTTCTTTGCCGTTGTGACCATTATTTGAGTTTCAGATTTCTATACAAGCCATAACTTTTTTTTAAAGAAAAATAAATACCATGTTTTAGTTTTCTTTTATTTTGGTATTGAAAATGGTTTTCATAATGTTTTTATATCAATGTGTTGTATTTATATCATGTGATTGAAAGGTGGAAATGTTATGTTTCCTTTATGCATGTTTTATGTGATACGATTATGTTGTGGTTCTTGGGCATTATTATGAAGATGGGTGGTTACATGATAAACTAAGGGCGGGTGAGCCCGATATATCTCTCCAATGCATTGGGTAATGTGAAGGAGTTAAACGTTAAGGTTTCTCCGAAGAGATTTAGGGAATATACTGTGATGCGTATTCCAAACGTAACAAAAAGGGTTACTCCCTACGTAAGAATGTTATGAATGCCTCAAGTTACCTTTATGTATTATGATTTCAATGATTTATTCATAATTTGGATGAGGTATGTTAAATTGATTATGTTTTATGGGTAAAGTATGATTTCATTTTTATGTATATTTGTACTCATGTTTCCTTTCCATATTTTTATATCCCTTACTGAGCTTTTTATGCTCATCCCATGTTTTTTTTTGAAATGTTTTTCACAGGTCAAGGGAAAGGTACATGATATGACGATAGTGTCAAGGAAGTTTCAAGAAATAATCCATGTTTTATTTTAAATATGTTTCCGTTGATGGGAAAATGAATACTATCTTTCTGTAACCACTTTGTTTAAATGTGGAATGTAATTTAAGTTTAATGATCTAATTCTCTAAAACTCTAAACCTGAAAAGATCCTCAATGTGTAATCTTGTAATAACTCTAGATTAAGTAAGGTTTAAGGCCGGGGACTTATAGTTTGTATCAGAGGTTGGTTTAGATAACTTTAGGAGTTAGAATTCTATTCAATGATTATCTAAAAATATTTTTTTGAAATGATATATCATTTGAAGATTACCATGTTGCTTCATATAAGACATGTTTGTTCAGAATGGTTTTCCGCAGAGGAAATATGGAAGCAGTGCTAGGAAGGCATACAGAAGGAAATAACCTTCTGAATCAGCATCCTGAGATGGTCTGAATTGGAACTGAACAGTTTGTTGCAGTAATGGCGCAGTTGACTCAATCAATAAATGGCGGTGGTATCCGTGTACGAGATCATCCAGATCAACCATAGAGGAACATGTTAATGGTGGAAAATTTCATGAGGCAACATCCCCCATCATTTAGAGGATCATCTGACCCTGTACTAGCTGAAGGGTGGATTAAAGCACTCGAAAAGATTTTTGCTGTCATGGGGTGTTTAGACAATCAAAAGGTTAGTCTTTCTATTTACCGTTTGGAGGGTGAAGCAGATCAGTGGTGGTCGATGGTTAAAAATATCAGGGACGCTGATGAGATTGATGCTCTCGAATGGGATGAATTCAAAGGCATGTTTCTTGAGAAGTATTTTCCTAAGTATGCTCGACTTAGGATGGAAAAACAATTCTTGGAATTGAGGCAAGAGGAAGACTCAGTGGCTGCCTATGAAGAGAGGTTCACTTGATTGGCAATGTATGATCCAAATTTTATCCGAGACCTTGATAGTAAAATCAATCATTTTTACTCAGGATTAAAGCCAAAATATCGAAGGTCATTGGATTCTCATGAGTTTAAAAGTTATTAAAAGCTTGTTCGATGTGATGAGAAGGTGGAAATGGATTTTACCAATGATCAAGTGTTCTATAACAATCAGCAGAAGAAATGACCGAGGTGGCAGGAGAAAGGAAATAATTCTTCAAAAAGGTCTGACGGTAAGAAAACTAAGTTTCCAGTTTGTGATAAATGTGGTAAAAGGCATGCTGGGGAATGTCTTATGAATTCTATAAAGTGCTACCGATGCGGTAAGATGGGACATAAGGCTTGTGATTGCACTGAAAAAGATCGGGGTGATGGTAAGACCAAATTTTATTTACAGTTAGTGAAATGTTTTAAGTGCAATGAGATGGGTCACTATGAAAACGATTGTCCGACAAAGAGCATGAGTGATGGGAAGTAGTTAGACTACAAGCATAAAGGGGTGGTGAAATCCTTTGAAACTACTTCAGCAGATGTCGGGCCATCAAAAGAAGTTGTATCAGGTAATTTGTTTGTTTTTTCAGATTATGCTAGTGTGTTGTTTGATTTGGGTTCTACACATTCTTTCATCTCTGAAACCTTTTCTAGTAAAATGGGAATACCATCTCAAGAAATGACTCCTGAACTTTTGGGAAAAAAACCTGGGGGAAATGTTGAGGCAAAAATAATTTATAAGAATCTTCCTATCCTTGTCCGTGGAAAGAACCTACTTAAAAACCTTATTGTTCTACCTCTAGTAGCGTGTGATGTTATTCTGGGTATGGATTGGCTCTTTATTTAACATGCTAAGATTGACTGTAGAGCTAAAGAAGTTTCTTTTCAGAAATAATTTCAGTTTGTGTACAAGAATGAACCCTTACTGTTGATAACATATCAAGAGGCTGAGAAACTTGTAAAAGATGGAAATGAATGTATGCTTGCACACATCATTGAAAATAAAGGAACTGTTCAGATTAATGATGTTCCAGTGGTAAATGAGTATCCTGATGTTTTTCCTGATGAGTTTTCTGGAATAATACCAGATCGAGAAGTTGAATTTACTGTTGACTTAGGTCATGATGCTAATCCAATTTCAAAACCCCCTTATCGAATGGCTCAAATTGAACTTTTAGAGTTGAAGGAGCAATTGTAATATTTATTAGAGAAAGGTTTCATTCGACCTAGCACATCACTATGGGGTGCTCCTGTCTTATTTGTTAAAAAGAAAGATGGTTCTATGAGACTTTTCATTGATTATAGATCATTGAATAATATCATTGTTAAGAACAAATATCCTTTTCCTCATATCGATGATTTGTTTGATCAGCTCCAGGGAGCTCAGTATTTTTCAAAGTTTGACCTGAGATCGGGGTACCATCTGTTGAAGGTAAAGGAAGCAGATATTCTGAAGACCACGTTTCGTACAAGATATAGCCATTATGAATTTGTATTAATTCCTTTTGGGATAACAAATGCACCTGTTGTATTCATGCATTTAATGAATAGAATTTTCCACGAGTTCTTGGATAAGTTTGTGGTGGTTTTCATTGATGGTATTTTGGTGTTTTCTAAAAGTAAAGAGGATGATAAAAGACATTTAAGGGTTATTTTTCAAACCTTAAAAGAAAAGAAATTGTATGGGAAATTCAGCAAGTGTGATTTTTGGTTGCAACAAATTTCTTTCCTTGGTCATATAGTTTCTAAATATGGGATAACTATTGATCCTACAAAAACAAATGTTGTTGAAGAATTTCCAAGACCCACAAATGTAACTGAGATTCATAGCTTCCTTGGTTTGGCAGGATATTACCGAAGTTTTGTTAGAAATTTTTCACGGTTATCTAGTCCAATGACGAAGCTAACATGGAAGGGTGTTAAGTTTATCTGGACAAAAGGATGTGATGATTGTTTTCAGGAAATGAAAAGAAGATTGGGGAATGCTCTAGTTTTGGCACTACCTTCCAGGAATTTTGAGTTTGTTATATACAGTGATGCTTCATTGAAAGGACTTGGTTGCATCCAAATGTAGAATGGTCAGGTAATTGCTTATGCTTCATGACAGTTGAAAACTCATGAGGTAAATTACCCTACACATGATTTGGAATTAGCTGCTGTTGTTTTTTCTTTAAAAATTTGGAGCCATCATTTTTATGGATTAAAGTGTGAAATATATACCGATCACAAAAGTTTAAATATATATTCACTCATAAAAAATATAAGATGAGATAGAGGAGATGTCTAGAATTAATCAAGGATTGTGATTGTACAATTCATTACCATCTGAGAAAAGAAAATAAAGTAGCTGATGCTTTGAGTCGAAAAAGTAATGCTTCATTAACAATGCTGAGTTTGGAATGTGATCCTTTGGTAAAGGATTTGATGAACTTTGGTATAGAAGTTTTTGGTGCAGGATGTTCTTCTGTTTTGTTTCAGGTATTAGTGAAATCTTCTCTATCAGACAGAATCAAGAAAGCACAGAAGCAAGATAGTGAGTTGCAGAAAAATGTAGAGCTGGTTCAGAAGGGTAAGTTTCATGAATTCAACATTGATAATGATTTTGTTTTGAGATTTGGGAATATATTGTGTGTGCCTTGTGATTCACAGTTGAAGAGAAAGTTGTTATGTGAAGCTCATAGTTCTCCGTTTTCAGTTCATCCCGGCAGTACTAAGATGTACAGAGATCTGTGAGAGTATTACTGGTGGGAAGGGATGAAAAGAGATATTGCTGATTTTACTGTGAAGTGTTTGACTTTTCAGAAGGTTAAAGCAGAGCGGAAGTTACCGAAAGGGATGCTTCAGCCTTTACCAGTGCCATAGTGGAAATGGGAAAACATATCAATGGACTTTGTTGTGGGATTTCCAAATACACCTCGAGGTAATAATGCAATATGGGTTATTTTTGATTTCTTGACTAAATATGCTCATTTCCTTGCTATACGAGATAATTTTTCCCTAGATCAAATTTCCCGTTTGTATCTTAAAGAGATAGTCAGGTTACATGGAGTTCCTCTCTCCATTGTATTTGATCATGATCCAAGGTTTACTTCTAACTTTGGGAAAGGCCTTCAGAAGTCGTTGGGTACTGAATTAAATTTTATTACAGCTTTTCATCCTCAATCAGATGGGAAGTCAGAAAGAATGATCCAGAATTTGGAGGATATACTATGTGATTGTTCGATGGATTATTAGGGAAGTTGGGACCAACATCTTTCTTTGGTTGATATTTCTTATAATAAAAGTTTTCATTCCAGTATACAGATGGCACCATTTGAAGCGTTATATGGGATGCGGTTTCGAACTCCAGCTTTCTAAGATGAAGTGGGTGAAAGGAAGCTAATGGGACCAGAATTGGTAGAAGAGTTGGCAGAAAAAGTTCAGCTGATACAGAAACACGTGAGAACAGCTCAGAGTAGGCCGAAGAGTTATGCGGACAACAGGAGGAAGGATCTATCTTTCGAGGTAGGTGATCATGTTTTTCTCAAAGTCTCACCATGGAAAAGTGTGATGCGATTTGGTAAGAAAGGAAAGCTGAGTCCAAGGTTCATTGGACCATATGAAATTCTGGAGAGAGTTGGATCAGTTGCATACCGTGTGGCTTTACCTCCGAGTTTATCTCAGGTACACAATGTTTTTCATGTTTCAATGTTAATGAATTACATTCCAGATCCATCTCATGTTTTGAGTCTAGAGGTAGTTCAGTTGGAAGATACTCTATCTTATGAGGAACAACCGGTTCAGATTCTTGACCACAGGGAGAAAGTGTTACGAAATTATGTGATTCATCAGGTAATGGTTTTGTGGAAAAACCATATGGTTGAAGAGGAATCATGGGAATCTGAAAATGCTTTGAGGGATAAATACCCCCCACTTATTAATTAAATAAATAAATTTTGGGGACACAATTTTCTAAAGGGGGGAAGGATGTAACATTACAATAAAATAATGAATAATATATATTTTTATCTATGTCTATTTATGAATTATATAGTTTTTAGAGGCTTAAAATGAGAATAAATCCAATCTTAATCATGGAATACACTAATATTTTTAAAAGATTATTTTACTGCCTTTTGATGTAAAACTATTTTTAAATAAATATTTTGAAAATTCTATAAGCTATATTTTTCAAATTAAACTTATTATTTATTGTTGGTACATTGAAATTTACATTGCATAATTTTTTGGTATTTTTCTGACAATGTTCATTTTTTAATGAATAGTGAAAATACTGCATTTTACATCAAAACTACTTCTTCATCTAATTTAATTATATGGTTACATTATCTTTTTAATTGGTTTTAAAGTTTAAATAGAATATATTTTTACCATGTAATCCAATTGTGTTCATTGGGATTAATTTCACTTTGGAATTGGGCATAAACTAATTCCAAACTTTTCAAAGATACTGTTTCAAAAAAACCCGCTATTTGTTTTGACAACAGGAATTATTTTTAAATTAATTATTTTAATTTCTGTGTTTGGAATTTGGAAAAATGGATTAAATATTTTTAATCATAATTTCCAAATTATTTAATCAAGACGCTTCTGTTTTTGGACATTATGAATAGTTACGACGGTGATTATCTTTAATTATCTTGATTAATGAGTAATCGGGTAGTTAAGGATAATAAAATAATATCATGATAATAACAAATGACACCAAAATGTGTCCTAATTCTACTGGTTGTCTCATGGCCAACCATGGGATTCCTTGTGCCAATATTGGGGACCCCATGGAATCACTTTTGTGGGAAAGCGACTTTTTATCTTTTTATTTTTAAAGAATGTAAATATAACAAAGAATGTATCACCTGAGTAAAACATTTTTAATTTTGTCTAAATAGATGATATTTTGGACTATAAATATTAATTGGAAAGGTAAAAATATTTCCTACATCATAGTATTTTTTTCATAATTTTTAGACATTAAATAAATTATATTATTTATGACATCATGATGATTCAGCGATTACCTCATTATTTAACGATTTAAATAAAATAAAACGATAATGTAAAATCTAAGACCTAAACTTTTCAAAGACCTATTATATGAGTATATATAGAACCCTTATCACATTATCCTCAAAATACATCACTGTGGGACCATTAAAATCCAAAACCCATTTGAAAATAAATTAGGATTTTGTAACCTTCCATGAGTGCCCCTCCTCTACTCTTATAAAAGGCCCCCACATCTACCTCCTTACCCACACCTCTCAAGCCTTTGGCTCAGCCAATACCTGCCAATTTTGTCTCTACACATCCCTCTCTTACTCCTTTAAGCCTCCCTTTGGGCATAAGTCTCCCCAAGGAAGCCTTTGAGCTCAAATCAAAAAGGGTTACCTGTTTTTAAGGTAATGTATTCACTTGTGTTCTTTTGTTTTATTTTGCTTCTCCAACCCCCTAAACTCTTTTTATTCATTTATTTTGTAACAACACCAGTATCTTACAAATACTAGTATATTGTTATAATAATGATTCGAGCTACACTTACACACACCTAAATCTAATGGTTAAAGAACATACTGTTTCCATGGATGGCGAATTTCTGCCTCACGAAACGATGATTGTTCAATATTCTTCTAACACCTTCAAAGTTGTCCATTAAGATTTCACTATATTTATATATGATATATAATATGTTTATGTTTTCCTTAAGCTTCAGTATTTTTCATTTATGTCATACCTTTATGGCTTCCATTATGGGTATACGCGATATCTTCATTTTAGGAAGTGCGGACGACGACCCCCTCAAAGTGATTTCATTCGTTAATACCATATGTGGTATGTATAAAGGATACATTTAATTATATTATATATGATACCATACTAGAATTAAAATACTATTATGTATCATTATGTTTTAATTCCATTAAATATGAAATAGAAATGGAAGTAGCGTTCATGCGTACGTACGGCTTACCGTCTCTATGAACAGTGCATTTAATTTCCTACCTCTAAATGTTATGTAATATTATAAATTCATGCATATACTGGATATATATGATATAAATGATATAAACATAATGAATACAATTCTGGATATAATGGATATTTTACCACATGAACAACTTGTAATTATAAAGAGTTTATTTTTGACTCAAGTACCAATGATCATTAAAACAACCCTTATTAACTTAAATAATAACATAGTGTTCATGACATGGTAGTAAGTTATATAAAAGGAATAATGAACTTGAAAAAGGTTTTTAAGAAAGTAGAAATTAACTCAAGTTTATTATTCAGGAGATTAAAGAACGATCGAGTCAAGTCGGACCCGATGTAAGGGATTTCGTCTCAATCTCCATTCATTGAGGCATATTGTTTTTATACACAACCTTCTTTTATACGGTGTATAAACCCCTTTGAATTTTACATTTATCCAAAAGGAATATTTTTTATATGAAGCTTTTTACTAAATGAAAAAATGGAATGCTTTTGTCGTACATATGCAGCGACAACAACTTCTCCGCCGCCATGACCATTATTTGAGTTTCGTCTTCCTCTACAAGCCATACATTTTTTTAAAGAAACATAAATACCATGTTTTACTTTTATTTTATTTTGGTATTGAAAATGGTTTTCATAATGTTTTTATATCAATGTTTTGTATTGATATCTTGTGATTGAAAGGTGGAAATGTTATGTTTCCTTTATGCATGTTTTATGTTATATGATTATGTTGTGGTTCTTGGGAATTATTATGAAGATGGGTGGTTCCATGATAAACTAACGGTGGGTGAGCCCGATATAGCTCTCCAATGAATTGGGTAATGCTAAGGAGTTAAACATTAAAGTTTCTCTGAAGAGATTTAGGGAATATACTGTGATGGGTATTCCAAACGTAACCAAGAGGGTTACTCCCTACGTAAGAATGTTATGAATGCCTCAAGTTACCTTTATGTTTTATGATTTCTATGATTTATTCATAATTTGGATGAGGTATGTTAAAGTGATTATGTTTTATGGGTGAAGTATGATTTCATTCTTATGTATATTTGTACTCATGTTTCCTTTCTATATGTTTATATCCCTTACTGAGCTTTTTATGCTCATCCCATGTTTTTTTTGAAATTTTTTTCACAGGTCAGGGGAAAGGTACATGATATGATGATAGTGTCAAGGATGTTTCAAGAAATAATCCATGTTTTATTTTAAATATTTTTTCGTTGATGGGAAAAACTGAATATTATCTTTATGTAACCACTTTGTTTAAATGTGGAATGTAATGAAAGTTTTATGTTCTAATTCTCTAAAACACTAAACCTGAAAAGATCCTCAATGTGTAATCTTGTAATAACTCAAGATTAAGTAAGGTTTAAGGTCGGGGCCTTATACTTTCACTATTAAGGGAATGATATCCTCGCTCGTGTATATGTTTGACATACCATCTCCATGAATCAATGAGATTAATTTCCCATATTAACCATTAAATTACGTATAAGAAAATGTATAAAATGGGTAAATATAATATTTATGAACTTAATATCATTTTTATATGAAATATATATCATATACATAAGAAATAGGACATACATGATAAAACATACATAGGAAAAGGAAACAGTGCATACACAAAAAATGGTAATAACAGAAAATTGAAAACAAAATGATATTAGAATATCAAATATGATATCATAAATATATAGAGTCGTAGAATAAATAAATAAAATGTTTTACATTATTTTAAAATTGGTTAAAGTGCATTCAACTAAATTAATGTATAAAGTAAGGTTTAATTTAACAATCTCTTTATTATTCAAGATTTTTTATATGTAGGTATCTATTGGGGAATATTTATCATCCTTAGCCATGTTTCTTAAAACTATTTTCCAAAATATTTTAACTACTATACCACAACTTTTATTGAATTTTTACCCCAGTTAAATTTTTTATAAAACAGTTTCATAGGAATCTTTTTATCAATTTCAAAACAAGGTACTTTATGAAATTTTCAAAAATATATAAAAGGAATTTTTTTAACTTATATTACATGATCATATTTTCCACTATCATGGCACATTAATTTATTGAAGAATCCATTACAATGTAAAAATATTCATTTCATTTGAAATTTTTTATTTTAAAATTCAATGTCCTTTGAAATAAATGATTTAAAATTAAAAATGTGTATTTATCTCAAATATTTTCAATAATTTTATTAGAGTATTTTAATATATGTTACAATACTTTAGGGGATATTTTTCTTTATTGTGGTTGATCTATTATGATTCCATATATCCTATTTTATTAAATTTTTTATGATTAGTTTGATTGTGAATGTGCAATTTTGGTACCATTCATGGTTTATGGATAGAGTCTTCCTAATACGCATGCTATATTTTCAATACCAATGTTTATGCTGTTGAAAAAAATACTTAGACCAGTTGTATAGGACTCACCAAGTGCATCAATGAGACTCGAGATCAATTCGAGGCAAAGAAATATTTATGGGTTACTATATCAGTACCAGAGAAGGAATAGTAGTACGTACTATTTGTTACTATAGAAACCGGAACTATTCATACTTTTTGGACTTTCAGGCCATTGGTTTGGTCCTTGGGTCCTATATGGACTTCAGGTCACCCAGAGCCTTTAGGCCCATACGACTTATTGGCCATCTCAAGTCTTTCGGGCCACCTCAAGGCCTTCAGGCTGCATGAAAGATGCGCTTAAATGGACCAGAAAGACTCTATAATGAACAAGCTATAGATGGGGATTCAAAGCAGACACATTCACTAGAGCCAAGATAATGGATTTGGAAGAATGAGATGGTCTTGGAATTTCCATTGGGACCAGCCTGTTCATGCATGGTAAGACTAGAAGAATAGCAACACAAAGGTGAAGAGCTGACATTCAGATGTAAATATTAGGTAGGGGCAGTTTTGAGTAGTTATAGTATGTATGAGTTTCTCTATGACCTTCGGGTCATGTAATTTCAAAAATTCTATGAGCCATGTAAGGGCTCCCCATAATCCCTTAATAAGAGGTGTTATCAAAAATTAATTAAAATAAATACTTTAGGTCATTTTGAAAATGTTTATGTTGTTTATGTTTTTATCTGAGGAATGAATTAGACTTAGTAAGTAATGGGTGGGGTCTATTAAAGTCCCTTGATGAATTAATAGGTCTAAGGATACAAAATAGTTTTGGTATTGGAAAAGGCCTTAATCATTTATGAATGATGTATTGTGCGAAGACTTGAAAGTATATTTTTGATCTACAACATTATGTATTCCTACATTTTGAGATTATTTATTAATATTCCACGTGATTATATGGTTAGTATAATATCAATTTGATTATTTATTTATTGTTATTTTATTGTCATTTATTCTTTCCATATTATGCTCATGATTATGTCTAAATGGTTTGTGTTTTAGTTATATACCTTTCCATTATGTATATTCTTATTTATTCGTAATATCTTACATTATATTGTTACACTTACTGATCATATGAGCTCTCCCATTTCTTATTTTTTATTTTCCACAGGATGCCAAGATGTGCAATATGATTGATATATAGGGTTAATCTTATAGAATAATAGTATTATCATAGTATTTTATATGTTATACTTTATGTTTCAAAATGTTATGTAAGGTTTATGTACGTAATCAATCTTCAAAAAATGCTAAAATGATTGGTCCTTTTGCATTCAAATCATTTATATATTCCAATGTAATAAAATAATGCCCTATCTACAGGACACTGTGGTCGGGGTAATTTTAGTTATTATCAAAGCATGTTTTGTAGAAACCTTGGAAACTATATTTAGAAAAAATATATATTAGTAAACATAACTCTAAGATAGACGTTGAGGATTAACATAGAATAAAATCCTAGAATTTTGATACGATATATATTACGTGATTCTTCCTAGAAATACTTATCTATTTTGATACTAGGAATGGATATGGTTCAAAAATAGATGCTCATATGGGTAACAAATCAAACATGGTGTGTCAGGCCTGACATAGCATAACCAGGTACACCGTAACAGGCCTTACTGCGCACCTGGTTTGACCCTCCCATTGGATATTCATAAGATAATTCCAATTTTATATAAAAACTATTATGAAATACTTAAATGTATATATTTACCAAAATAAACCAAGTTTATGATTATTTTATTGGATATGGATAATTTTATTGATTTGTGTTAAGTGTTTATATTTAAAAATTATGCATTATGATTCATAACCTAATCTAGTGTGTGGATTTTTTTATAAATGGTGACCATTGGAAGGAATGGAAACCATATAAAATCATGTAAGACATATATGAATTTACCTAATATAAAAGATAATAATTTTTGAGCGGGAGATACAACTGGTGCTGAGAAACCTATAACTATACTAGGACAATTGAATCATGTTTTGAACAATAACCTTACCTGTATGGAGAATAATGATCCAAAATATGGATTAAAAATGTTAGAATAATTTATGATACAATAACCTCCAACATTTAATGGTACTATAAATCCATTTTTAGCTGAACAAATGATAATTTCTTTAGAATAGATATTTCTTAATTTGGGAAGTAATGAAAGGGAGAATGTTCTCACAGTAGTTTATAATCATTCAGGAGATATTGATTAATGGTGGTAAGTAATTCAAAATATAAAGGATGAGGAAGAAATTTTAAACATCGAATAGAATTAATTTAATGAAATTTAGATGGAAAAATATTTCCCTCATGAACAACAAGAGGATATGGAGAGTAAATTATTGAATATGAGGCAAAATGAGGATGAGAATGTCGATAAATATGAATATATCTTTTCAAGGTTATCAAAATATTTTATGGATTACGTACTTAATCCAAATAGAAATATTTATTGATTCTTTGATGGGATAAAATCATTACTCCTAAGGGAACTAGTCTCCCAATGTTTCTCATCATATGGAGATATATTCTCATGTTCAATCAAGAGAAAAAATATTCTCTAAGTCTAATGAATTTAAATGAAATTACAATAAGAATAGGTATTCTAAAAATTCTAGAAAATGAAATAGGTAAAATGGGAATAAGGGAGTATTTAAATTTCCATAATGAGATAATTGCAGGAAGAAACATCCAGGTACTTACTTGAAGGGAATAAGAGTTTGTTACAAGTACAGAGGGAAAGGCCACCAGGATCATGATTGTAACAGACCAAAAGAATACAATAATGTGTGGGATTTCAATTATAATGATATGGGACACTATGAAAATTATTTTCTTAAGCATAATGGGAATTTTCCCCAGAAAATACCAAGGGATCAAGGACAATATTATCTGATCACAAATCCTGAGGTTGATGTTCCAAATTATGTGGTTGAAAGTAATTTAATCATCTACTATATCATGGATAATAGTTTATTTGATTCAATATCATTAAATTATTTTATATCATTCCAGTTTTCCATGAAAATTTTACATGTCTCTTTTAATTTTATAAAGGAGTTATCAGTCAAAAATAATAAGTGAAGTCTTATTGTAAGAAATATTTGAGATATATATAGATTAAAGAGTTTGAAATATATATAATATAATAGAAAAAATATGATGAAAATGAGATGGCTCAGTCTAATCATGGATTATGATCTTTTAATACAATGCCACCTAAAGAAGGAAAATAAGGTAGAAGATTCCTTGATCATTAATGATCATGGAATTCTGAGCAAAATGAGTATTGAAATAGATCCCTTGTTCAGGGATCTAGTGAATATGAATATAGGAATTTATATGGAAGGGGAGACATCAATAATTTTTTAAATGATCAAGAAGACATATTTATTAGATAATATATTGAATTCTCAATATGATGATGATAAATTTCAGAAGAAAATTAAAACTGTGAAAGAAGAAAAATTTACATGGATTGTTTGTAAAGATGGTGTAATTAAATTTGGACGGAGGTTATGTGTTACATGTATAATAAATATAAAAATAGAATTATTGGATAATAACCGTAGTTCAAATTTATCTATACACCCTAGAATCCCTAATATATATATAGGGACATGATGGAACATTTTTTTGGGATAATATAAAGAAATAAATTAGTGATTCTATGTCTATATATATGAGTTTTCAACAAGTGAAAGCTATGAGTTAGAATCCTAAAGGAGTCCAACAATGTCTTCCAATACCTGTGTGCAAATGTGATGACATAAAGATTGACTTTATCATAGGACTTCCTGGGACTCCCAGAAGGAAGGATATAATATGGGTTATTCTAGATTTACTTTACATATGAACACATTTTATCTCAATAATAGAATATTTACATGTTGAACACAATAAAATATTGTATATTAATGATGTAATAAGACTTGTGGGTGAAACTTTTTCTATTGTTTCTGATCGTGACTCACAATTTACATCACAATTCTTGAAAAGAATTTAGAAGGCCCTTGATATTGAGCATCATTTGGGCACCGCCTACCATCCTCAATTTGATGGAAAATCAGAAAGGACTATTCCAATATTAGAATATATTTTTAGGTCCTTATCACTTTACATTCAATGTACGTGGTATCATTATTTACCTTAGATAGCATTTTCCTATAATAATATTTCCCATTCAAGTATACAAATGGAAATGTATGAAGCATTATATGGCATGAGATTCCATAATCCAACATCTTGGGATGATGTTGGAGGATGGAAACATGTAGTAAAAACACTTTTAGAGGAACTATTATAAATGGTAAAGACTATTCAAACCCATATCAAAGCATCACAATTTTGGAAAAAGAGAAATGTCAATAACCAATTGACGTATTTTAAATTTCATGTGGGTGATCACATTTTAAAAAATGTATCTCCATAAAATAGTTTTATAAGATTTTGTAAGAAAGGATAATTAAGCCCCAAGCATGTTGGACCATTCAAAATTCTATAAATAATTTGAGTTGTATATTTCCATTTAGAAATGCCACCAAGTCTCTTCAAAGTTCTTGATGTGTTCACATATCGTTGATATAAAAGTATATACCTGATCAAATGCATGTTGAATCTTTTGAAGTAAAATAATTATAAATTGATTTATTTTACTGTGAAGAGACTATATGGATTATAGATACTACAAAACATGTGTTGATGAATCATATGACTTTTCTAGAAAATGTACTATGAAAAACTCATTAAACTGAATAGTCGATATAGAAACCTGAGGAAATTAGGATGAAGAAGTACCAAAATATTTTTATATGGTGATATTATATAAATTTAAAAGAACAATTTTTTATAAGAAGTTGATAATGTAACACCCTAATATTTTATGGAATGTTTTTTTAAATAATTTTAATAGCTTATGTTGCAAGCAACACTAGGTTCAAACTCAAAGAGATCTATTATTAAGTGATTGTTATAAATAAGAAATTAAAATATGGGGAATTAATACTATTTAATAAATTAGGAAATTTATATATTTAATATTCTCAAAAATATTTTATAGATAAAAAATAATTATGAATCCAATTTTATGTGTTAGAAGACTATATTTTTAAAAAGGCAGTTTACCGCCTTTTTATGGAACACTTGTTTTTAATCTAGTTTTTTCAAAATTTTATAAATTATTTTTGATAGACTAAAATTTCTCCTTGAAATAGTAATATTAAAATTTAATTTGGTTATATTTTTGGTATTTTTATTATAAGATTAATATTTTGATGAATAGTGACAAAATATTTCATTTTAATTAAAACAACCTTTTTTTTAAATAATTTATAGTGAAAAAATTGTATTTTTAATTGGTTTTAAAGTATAATTAGATCAATAATTTATTATTTTATCTAATTTAGTTCATTTGGATCAATTTGAAATTTAATTTGATATAAAAAAGTTTCAATCTTTTGTACATTTTCACTTTAGAAACCCACTTTCACATTTCATTAATAGGATTAATTTTAAATTAATTGCTGCAATATCTACGAATCGAATTTAGAAAAATTGATTCCATTTTTGAAAAATTGGATACAAATTATTTAAATTCCTTTATTTTATTTTTTGGAACTATGAATAGTAACTCTAGTAATTTTTTATAAACACAGATAAACATAAATCGAGTAAAAATGGGTATAAAATATTTTATAAATATCTAAAAATTATCCTAACTCTTGTCCAAATTTCCTTAGATTATTGGGTGTAGACCAAACAAATCCTTAGTCTGATATTATATCCTTTGAAAGCTAATTTGATGAGAGTATTAAATTTATTATATTTTATTTAAAGAGAGGATAAATATGTAATACTTAAATTCAAAATAATTGTATAAAATTTTAAAATAGGTTTATGTAGAAGATAAATTCAAATATGAATATTAAATTGAAACTAATACAGTAATATTCATCATGATAATATATTTTAATTTTTTAAGAAATATATAATTAAGATAAGGTCTTATGCAATGATGATGTATCAACTATTTAATTGATGGAAATAACAATTAAATGATACTAAATTTTTTAAAATAAATATACTTTGGAATAATTAATGTCATAAATGTATTTTATTGTTAAATTTTAATTTTTTCAATATATTAGAAGTATTGGTTTGAAGATATCTTGTTCTATGGATTTTTGTAAATGTCAAATAATAAATAGTATCCAAATTAACATTAATTATATTTTAAAATAAATAAAATTGTATTAAATGATATAAAATACATAAAAATAGAAAACACAACAAAAAAATATAAAAAAAGGTAAAATATTTCATCAATTATGCATTAAAGGTTATATTATAATTTTGGAATTTTTATATTAACCCTTAAAGAGTAAAAAATATAATTTTTCATGGTAAGAGGTAAATGTTTTAACTAATTTCTCAATCCACGAGATAACTGTATGAATGTGATGTAAAATTTTCTAAAAATTATCTTTTGAGATTATTTAGACCCATTTTCATATTATATTTTAAATAACTCACATTGATCCTTTTTTTTTATTTAATTTTAATTTATATTAATTTAATATTTTGAGTGTTTCCAAAAAGTTCCCCTCACCCCTGTTATAAAATAAAACCTACTCCCTCACTTACATAAATCACATTGAACATTATATCATGAAACAAATATTCCCACTTATCCTCATAAAATCCATATACATGTTCCAGAGGCCCTAGTATTACATAAAGACCAACTATATATACCTTGGGAATAGATCTAATTGAATTCCACCGAAGAAGAGGTAATTGTTCTACCAACTCATTCAAGTTCATATTTTCTTATACTTCATCTTAATGTGTTATTTACATAGTAAATTGATAACTGTAGTATAATATGTATTATTTTATTTTATTATGATTAGGGCACAACCATATTCCATCTTTAATCCATCATATGAAAAATGAAATCACCGCGCGTGCGTACGTAATTCTTACCGTCCCCATACTGCAGTTTAATCTTTTTTTCATCACAACATTGTTTTTATGGGTATTGTTATGTATATAATTGATATAACTAATAAATATGACATTATATTTATTATTTATAATTAATATACTATCCAATTACTTACCCATTCACCATTAAGGGAATCATACCATCCCGTGTGCGTACGCATGACCTACTATCTCCACAACATGTTGAGATTCATTTTATATGTTAACCAATCAAGAATGGTTATAAAAAGTTAGAAAAGGAGAGAAGACTTTGATACCTAGTTTTAGTTTCTAACAACACTTGAATTATAACAATAATATCTCGAATTAAATCAAACGTTATGATAAAGTTGATATTACTTACACAAATGATGGATCAAAAAATTATAAAGTATTTGGATTTATCTAGATTATTAAAAATAAATACAGTAATATTCACTATTTTTTGGAACTATGAATTAATTAAGGATGAATTTTTTTTTTCAATAATATTTTTTCAATTAGGTTTTTTTATTTACTGGGATTGATGATGAGAGTGTTGTTGCACATTATGTAGTGAATAATATAAGTGACAAGAACTTATATATGATTGGAAATATCTGTATATAGGACAATTGATGACTTTAATATTGGTGAGGCTATATATACAAGCTTTATAAAGGTAGATCTAAAATTATATATCCCTATAATTGTGAATATACAATATATATAGGTTGTAAAAAGGTAAAATATGTGTGTTTAATTGTTAATATGGATTAACTATGAGGTATGTAAACATAAAAAATGATTCTTCTTCATTAAGGTGCATGTTTAAATCCACACATAGGTGATTCTACATCATAGTATAATATGTGAAGGCATACATTAATGATTTTGTGTCAAGGTGAGTTGTTTCTTATATAAAGGTAACTAGAACATCTAGTACTTACATAATGGTAATTTCCATCTCATACAAGTGAAGGATTTGAGGTGTATATTAGAGATCAAATGGTTTCAAAATGGATATGACATGGAAGATCTATAAATTTAGGATTGATGTTTTACATATGTAAAATGGGGAAGCCAACTATGACTATTTTGACATCCATGGTGGAATTTTTTAGAGATTAGGAGGAGTGTTGCGTCATTTTGACATTCCAAGATGTGAAAAGTAGAAAGAAAAAGACACAATGTTATGTAGGAAGGTATAACATGTGTTAATTTTTCTTATAGTTATAGCCAACATTGTAAGGGTGAGCATTTTTATGGAATTTTTATGGGAGTATTGATAAAATTTTTATTATATCATGGGAAATGGAATTTCAATCAATAATTTATGATTTAAAATATTATAGAATTATGTTTCAAAACAAAATAGAAATAATTTCAGAATCTTGAGAACTATAATTTGAAGAAGGTAATCGATATAGTTTTAAGATTTTAGGAACTAGGATTTGGGAGAAATTTTGGGAGAATATATTTAATAATAACTATGTTCATTTATTAAACACGTTGTATGATTATAGAGTATAGAGAAAGTTGTTTTAGATTACAAAGCTAAAGAAAATACATGAAGGGTTTAATTCAAGTATAAATAATGATCGAAGTAGTTCTTGAGGGAGATAAATATGATAACTAATATTATCAATATATTTTCCTAAAAGATAGGGTTATAATGTAGAGTGTCTAAACCATTGACATAGTAGTATTAATTTCTTTACATTATTGTAAGAATCATATGGGATTTACATAATTTTTATTTCCTTAAATTGAATAGAGAGTAAAAAAACTAGAGGATGAATTAGGATTTTGATCAGCAGTGAGTCCTTCTAAAATCCTTGTGACAACCCTAGTATAGAGTGTCACAACCCCGACACATAAACACAATATTTATGTGGGATCTTTGGAATATATCTTTCATTGGAATCAATTAAAATCATTTTTTATAAATTATACTCTCCCTATGTTTACTATTACATGTGTACCAAAAATAATGGAAAATTCATATTATTCTTATTATCTATGGAGTTTGATCCAAGAGGATGAAAATATAGTCACATCATAATTCACCCTTACATTCTTTGGGTGTGTTGGAATGTTGTTTCAACCAGTGGTAAAGATACAAATGTAATGAAGAATAATTTTTTACTTAGGGATCACTAATCATGGATAAGGATATGAATCTTAGTGAAATTAGATTATTTGATGGTGGATATTTTTAGATATAATGTAAAAGGATTATATACCATCATATATATATTTGTTTACAATTTTTCACAATAAAAATTGATTAAGTGAAGGATAGTGATGGCTTGGGATTTTCTACAACTGAATGATATATAATATTGATTGATTAAAATAATAAGGGAAAGAGTGCTTTGAATAGTTCTCATTGTGATTATATTTATTTGAGGATTATTTAGTGTTCTACTGTAAAATATATATGGGATAAATCAACATATATTTTTTAATGTGATATCATTGTAAATGAACAAAAAATATAGGTTTTTTATAAAAATATTGATTACATTAAAATTTATCATAATGATAGTGTAGATGGATTAATTTATAAAATAAATATTATTTTTTGATCCATCAGTGGTCTTGGTTATTTCATAAATGTTTTCAAAATTGTGAAGAATTTATTGAGAATACTTCAACCTTATTAAAATCCAAAGGGGACTTTATTAGAAGAAATAAATTAATTTTTACTTTATATTGATGATATAAATAATATATATATGTCTTATTAAATTATAACCAAGACATTAATAACCAAAAAACAGGTCAATAATGAAATTTCATTTCAATTAATATAAATTTTTTACATCAATATTGGTTGAGAGATGGAGGAATATTTTTTGATGAATTCTTTTCTTCTTGCAAGAAAATCCAAGTTATAAAAAGGTATATTTGAAGGTTAATTACAAAATTCTTGTATTTTATGAAGAAAAGAGGGAGAAATATAATTAATGTTCCTGAATTGGTTTTCTTGTAAAGAAGAAGAAAAAAGAGTTCTTTCAAGGCCAATAAGGTTCTTTCCTCCTCAAATAGATTTTGCGCTATGAAGTTCTTCTATAAATAAGACTCGAAATAGTAGTTTCATAAGAAAAGAAAAAGAGGCTTAGAAGGATCACATTGAATGATTGGAGATATAATTTGAATAAAAAAAATAATATGCCAATATTGAAATGGTTGAAAAATAAAATCTTGAATGTAGGAAGGATAACAATCTCGAGGGAGTCATAAACTTTATTTTAGAGTGAGAGGGAGGACTTATTGATACTAACATGTAAAGAAAGAAGAATAAAATAATGTGTAATTTTTTTGAAATACTCTTTATAATATGTGGGTTATCTTCTTGATAAAATTTATAAACATTAAGAAGTAATTGAAGAAAAAAATAGTTTACACCAGTATTGAAGAATCCACTGATCCCAAATAGATGATTGATAAGATGTTCAAATAATTTTAATACATGAATAAATACTTTAAGGAATGAGAATGAATGATTCAATATATAGTGGAATAAGTTCTTACTAAAATGTCAATTCTTGAAAAAAAATAAAAACATGTGAACAAAAGAATATGTTTTATTTTAAGAGATTATCAGATCTTAATCTATTAAAAAGGGTCATGAATGGATCAACAAACATTGGATAAATTTTGGAAGAATAAATACACGAATTTAAAGGTAAATATGATATTATTTAAAAGGATTAATTCTCATCAACTGAAGACTAAAATATTTTATTCATGGTAAAAAATGAAGGTAAAATCATTTTTAGATTCTCAAATGATAGGTGTCTTTGAGTTTTTTTCAAAGCTAGCGATATGTATAGAGATAGAAATAGAAAAATATTCCCATTGATGAAGTATTTGTATTTTATATAGAATTACCTACTAACAAAAATAAAATAGATGTTATAAATGATATTTTTTTATAGAAAACATTAGATAATTCCACAATATTCTATATCTCAAAGGGTAACTGTTATTATAGTTATTGATTTAGTTACTATAATTTTGGGGAATAATAAAGTGTTTTCTAGAATATATAAAGTATGAATGTGGAATGAAAAAGGAAATGAAGAATATATATGGAACGACCTTTCTTTTTACCTAAAAATAATAGGTAATAACTATTGGATGAATAATAAGAGAATTTAATATTATCGAATTATGAAATTATACAGGTGGTGGAATTTAATACAAAATGTCATTTTAGTACTTCCATGAAAGAGAAGAAGATGAAAGGAAAAGATAATCATGTATAAGTTTCTCTCATATCCCCCAATAGTGATTTCACATGGGTTATTGAGAATGGGTATTAAATCCACATAACTAGAAATTGAAATATATTAAATAAAATTTAAGAAATATTTTATGGAATTTTTAGGTTTGGTAATGTTGTGTCTTTGAAAATAGAAGGAAATCATGTAAACTAGTACACAACAGGTGAACTAAAATGTGCTATATTTATTTTGGGGAACAATTTAGAGTACAATATATTGAGGTTAATTAAATTGTGTGACCTAAGATTAGATTCTATACTTAATGATAATGTATTATCTATCTAAAATAAATTTTTATGATCTATAATGAAGGTTTGGTGGACCATATGAAATCTATACGAGATTGATAGTATATAAAATAATATCCTTATATTTATAGATGATGAAAATTATTTGTTTCACTAGAAGATAGTACATATGATTCAAAAAATCATGAATTATATATCAATGATAAAGGTATTAATTGATATTATTAGTTTGAAACATGATTTGGAATGTATTTGTGATTTATAAATAAGGGAAAAAATTGTACGTAATCCCTACAAATATATAAATAAATAGGAATCAAACCTTCTTTCCCTAGTGTAACTAGATGTTTCATTTCCTATGAAAATTTTGTGAATATATGAAAAATGGTATTTTCTACTTTTTATTGATGAATACAACCATATTATATGTTCTATGTTTATGAAAATAAAACAAGAAGTATTGGATTTTAAAATATTTTATAGGCGATGAGTAAAAATTGAGACTAGATACATCATTGAGATTTTGAGATTTGATTAGAGGATTGAGTTTAACTCCATTATTATTAAAAAATTTCTTGAAAAAAAAGAACCAATGTTTAGGAATAATTAGTTATAAATAAAAAACAATTTAACATATAAAAAGGATCAGGATGAATTGAAATTTTGTTATTTATTTAATATAAATTTCCATGTCCCTACTAAAAGGAAGTAGTGCAGTATTTGTTTACAACATATAAAAATGATCTTATCATCCTTGGGGGAAAAATAACTCCCTATGACTTTTGGCATAGTAGTAATCCAAATTTGATTTTTTTGGATATAAGGGTTATATATTTAATAAATATGGAAAGCAATGGAAATAGGATGATTTTGTAGATGATGGTTTCTTACAAGGATAATCTATAAAAAAGCCTATATGTGTTTCAAAAAAATTATAGGAAAAATAGTTTAAATTAATGATGCAAAAATTATTGAGGAAAAAGGGAAAAAATTATTGAGGATTGTTTTAATATGGTATATATGATGGAAAAGTTGTAAATGATGATAAATTAGAAGGTAAAAAAGATTTTCCATGTTGATAAAGATTCAGATGAAGAATCTGTGGAACAAACTATGATTTAAAAACATGAACCTACATCAGAAATAGGAAACCATAAGATTAAATTTTGTCTATCAAATTTAATTGGGAAGAATACTACTATTACAAAACATGTAGAATAATGATTATGGATCATATAATATTTTTATCTACAATATATCCAATAACACTTAAGTAAGTATCGATGGGTGGAGAATGGGTAAAGGATATAAATAGATTATTAGATTAGATAGATGAAAATAGACATGAGAACTTGTTTATGGGACTTAATTTAAGAATATACTTAGAAAAAAATGGATCTTTTTAAATAAATGACATAGAAATAGTTCTATAATTCAAAATAAAGATGTATTTGTCAGTGTAGAGTTTTCCGAAGTGGAAGGAATTGATTGGGAGGAAATTTTTTATCCTGTTTTTTGAATTCGATATATAAAAATATTTTTAGTGGATTCTATTCAAAGGTGTTATAAAATATATAAAATGGATGTAAAAACGTATTTCTTTAAAGGATTCTTTTAAGATGAGGTATATATTAAATAATTAATGGGATTATTGATCAGAGAGTGTGAAGATAATGTGTAGAAATTGAAAGTGGCATTATATGGAATGAAATAGTAACCCTATGCATGGTACTCCATTCTTGATTTATAATTAAAGAATCATATTTTTTAAAATTGTGGGCTTGATCAAAATTTATATGTGATTATTTCCAAATACGAACAAGTCATGGTGTTTTCAAATGTCAGTGAAATTATTTTCAAGGGAATGATATAGAAATTAGTGTAAGAGATTGATTATTTAATTATGGAAGAATTATAAATGTAAATTACTATGTAAATTGCCAATTTTCTTGGTTTTTATGTTTTAAAAATATAGAAATATTTATTTATTTCACTGGTAAAATTTTCAGGTGAGCCCCTTAATATTTTTTTCATGATTGATTTAAAGGAAATTTTTATCCCTTATAGTTTTTAGAACCAATCATGTAAATGGTGAATATAGAAAGATATTGGATCCCAAAACTTATTGAATATTTATTATATGTTTATTATACCCTACAAAAAATATGAATTTTTGAGATTTTCCAACTAGATTGGTAGCTTAGTTTCAAATAATACCACTGAGGAATTTATGTAAATAGTAAAAATAATCTTGAGATATGTGGATAAAACAATAAATTGTGGTATTTCATTCATAGATAACAAATTGTAATAAGATTTATCCTTATAAGACATTGATTGTGTAGGTGAAGCATTGGAGAGAAAATTCACTTGTGGATGTGAATTTTTTATTATAAAAAAGTGCAAAGGATGGATAATAAATACGTATGAGAGTAAATTTTTAAGAGAAAATGAAGTATTATTTAGAGTATTCACAATTTTATGTACTCATTTACAATATATGAGTCTAAAATTGGATGACCTTATAGAAAAAATTCAGTAAACTATGAGTATTATCTCTGATTATAGTAGCTTTATAGAGCTCACCTTGGTTCTATTAAAACAATCTTAGACTAAAAATTTATAAATCAGATATAAATTTGTCGAATAAGAAGTGGATCAAGGTTATATACTAATGGAATATGTTGTAATTTCCCAATATGTGGTTAGAATACTTATCAAATATTTGGTTATAGTCATTTTAGATAAATAGGTTGAAAATTGGTATTTAACTACCTCCTTCCCACCAATAAGGTTTGGTCATAACTACCCACACCCCAGATGTCTATTTTTGATTCATTTGAAAATTATTTCTATGTGTCACTATTCAAAAAAAATATATGAAAAATTAGGGAAGTTAGATCAATGGGAAGATGTGTTGTGGAAATAAATTTTATTTATAACCTCTATAGAATTATATTCATTTGTAAATTCTATTGTTTCCTACACTAAGAACATACAACCATTATATTTATGAGTAACATACTGATTTAATTTTTTATATTTTTATAATTTTCACTATTTTGGAAAATGGAAACTATTAGAATCCAATTTTTTTAGTTTTGTTATCAAAGTTAGAGAATTATATAGCCAATTTTGTGGATGATTCATTCTTAAAAGAGAGATTGAAAAGGTTTTTGAGAAGAAGTTTTTGAATATATATTTTTGAAAGAAAAATCCAAATGAGAATAATGTTGGGACCACGACTTGTATAAGGTTATATTTGTTTTTAATTATATTTTTTCTTAATTAAGTAACATCATATAATAGAGTTGATATGGTAATGTTGTTGGAAAATATGTTGTGAAGGGTGGTAGCAACTAGGGAATTGTTTGATCACAATAATATCTACCAAATGGTTAATCGATGACTTTACTAGAGTACTGGGTATATACAAAGGTAGTGTAAATATAGCTTTAAAATGATAAATATTCATAATGGTAAATAAAAAACTTATATATGATGTTTGAAGGAAAACAGTGGCTGTGTAAAGTTAAATACGTATATACTATCATATTGGTATAAGAAAACATGGATACTTCTATATTAATGTGTGTTTGTGTAACGGTATACATGGGTTCTTTTTAATCAACGAATATTGTGTGATGGTATCCATGAATTAATCTTAATAGAGGTGAGTTAATTTTTTCATAAAGGTATCCCAGTAAACTGGAACATATATATGAGTCGATTCAATCTCAAATTTGGTAAATTTTGAATGGTTTTATAAATGATGAAATTTGATGTAAAATTGTGATCACATCATAGAGTTTGGAATTTTGGAATGGGTTCTTACATGTGTAAAATATGGAATCTCCTTTTGGGATTAATAATATATTTCATGGACTCTTCTAGAGATTAAAAGGAGAACTAAAACAGGTTGAGATTCATGGATTTAAAAATGGGTAAGAAAAAGATACCACACCATTGAGTAAGTTATGGCGTGGACACATTTTTCTTAATACTATAGTCGAGATGGGATAGGTGTGTATTATTTTGTTAACCTTTAGGATATTTTGAATAGAATTTTGCTACTACAGATTAAATAATGTGACATTCAATATTAAAATATTTAAAATATTACATACATTAATGTTGGAATTAAAATTAAATAATTTTTTAAGCCTAAATAACCAGATGGTGTGGTGGGTAATGTATGTGGATTTGTATTTTTAAGAACATGTATCATGTAGAAATTCATAAAATAGGGTCTCAAAGATAACCTAGGACATTTCATAGACACATGATATGATCAAATTGTATAGAGAAACATGGTGTAGTTTACACCACATATGACAATATATAAAGTAATGTTTTCATGGATAAATAACTCCCATATTAGTCCTTTAGAGGGAGATATAAGATATAAAATACTTTGAATATATAGCTTTCTAAATAATAATAAGAAAAAATAAAATGTTAGGCACTTTATGTATTGGGTTTTGTTAATGAAATTCCTATATATAACCCATGAGTTTCACATAATTTGTATTTCCATGGATTAAATAGTGAGTAAGAACACAATAAGAGGAAGTGTTCGTGATATTGGAAGTGATCCCATCACCAAACATTATAAAAACCGTAATATATAGTGTTACAACTCTTGAACATAACCACAATATTGGTGTGTGTTTCTTGGATTATACCTTTCGGGTGAACCAAGAAATATCTTTGCAAAAAAAAAATTAATTTCCATACAACTATTTGTATTTGTTTTCATGAAATAATTAAATACTATTAATACTATTAGTAACCTTTGAGAAAGATCTGGGATGATAAAAATAATGTTGAAGCCTAATTCACCCATCCACTATTTAGGTGTCTTGGGAAATGGTTATAATACATTGTCTATGAGATGAGGCATATTCTCAAGAGTGCATCTGAACATTGTGACCAAAGAAATAACATGATTATTTTTTAAAACATATGTTCTATTAGAATGATGAAAGATGAAACAATATTGATGAAGGGGAAAATATTATGTGGTAACATATATATAATTTATAATAAAAAAAATACTTAATTCATAATAATTTTGAAAATTATTATCTATTACATTGAAGGATTGAACATTTTTGTAAAAATAACATGTCTTACCTTATCAATAATTAGATTTAATTAACACACCAAAGAAGAATCATGAATGTTTCAATACTTGTGTTGAATTTCCAAATGGAAACACGGTGAACATGAGATAAATGTGAGTGGAGATGAAGAGAATAGAGTCTCATATGTTAATTCAATAATATTAATATGGTTTTATGATATTGAAATCAACCAATATATATTGGTTCATTATATCCATTTTCTATAATTCTTTGTTTTTGAATTATTTCTATTTTATAATAAGTAAATTAAAATATCTTGAGAGGTTCAAAAATTATTAAAATATTTCTATAAAAAAATGGTATATGCTATCAAAATATATTATTTTTGATAATGAATATTTATAAATGAATGATAAGTTTGAGTCACATCTTGAGAATCATGAAATAGGTAATTCATGTAGTTCTCTTTACACATCAAAATAGAAAGACTGATTGAAAATAGTAAGTATGTTTTTGGTAGAAATGGGAAGAAATAGGTTATTATAGGATGAAACCTTATATTTTATTAGAGACAAGCCATAATAGATAATATTTACATTATTAATTCAGGTTTTATATAATTGGATTCTATCTGCATACTTTATGAGATGCGTTTTTTCAAGAATCCAAACTAAAAGGCCTAAAAGGTATTCGACGAACCTGGATAGATCAAGATCAGTGGAAATAATTAAGTAAAATTTATTAGGCGAGGCATTTAAGGCCTATTTCATGGATACACACTTGATGGAAGTAGGCACCGATGTTATAAAAATAATATACGAAATATCGTTGGTTCATTTCTTTTAATTTCATTGGAAAATAAAAATATATAAAAAAATTAGTACTTATTAATAATAACATTGAGTAATATCTTAGTGAATATTTTAGAAAAAAAAGGATTAATTATATTTTATAGATATATAATCAAATATCTCAATAATAATCTCAATTTTATAGTTACGATGACAACACTATGAAAAGAGAAAATAATATATCAAGACAAATAAATATCATAGAAGCAATGAAAATTCTATGAGATATATGAAAAGTCCTCAAATATAAAGGATTTTTAATAATTTGAGTGGAACCATATTGTATTCACAATTTGGACAAAAAATTAATGAAGAGACTCTATAATATAAGGATTGAGTAGAATTAATAGTCAAATATATGTATCCAATTAAGAAGGAATGCACCTGATTTTTTTTCATATCCGAAGGAAAATAATGTGATTGTGATGAAGTAGATTTTTAGAAATTAGATCAATGACAAAGTTTATATAGAATGAAAAAAAACATTCTATTTTCATTAGATACTCAAAAATTAGGGTCATTAATTGAGATAATATATTTTATCCAATAACAGTGCTGGAATTTTTTTAAATTTCATTATAATTTATGATTGAAGAAATTATTAAATTTTATAAATGGTTATAACATACAAGATTATAAATGGTTAAATTGACTAAGAAATCTATATTCAATTAATAAATGTTTTTTCCATTATAGTAATGGTTCTTGAGTGTACAAGATAAAGATGCTTTTACATGGGATGTAAAAAAAATCATTCATGGTATAAAAAGATATATTGTAGCCTAATTATCATGAAATTATTGAAATGTGTATGGAATTCTAATCGAAATGTTAAGGTAGATGAAAAATAGACACATATTTTAATTATATATGATTATGGATTATTTTCAACTAAAGAAATGGGTACTTGTAAGGAATTTTCTACCTGACCATGGAAACACTTTGAGATTCACTTGATTTGTGAGATGCAATTATTTTTGGAATATAAGTGATGAATATATTGTATTTTTTTTACTCAGAAGAAAATTATTCTCATGAGTTATTGAAAAATTTTTACAGGAAAGAATAGAATGGTGTCTGTAAACTTATAACACTTGGGACTACATTTTAAGAAATAATGTTGATCAAAAAGTGTTTTAAAATCTTATTGATATCCTATATTATTTTATGGAATATATGTTATACATAATTTATTTTTATTTTATGTAGATGATTGTAAATAAATCCTAATGATTAACATTTTACACCAGTGAAATTGATGTTACACTATATAAAATTGTCACTAGATTTTGATTTTTGATAATATAAGAACATATAATTTTAGATTTATGGATATTATAATGTGGATAGAGAGAGATATGTCAGTGATCAAAATTATACTTTTGGAGGTACATTCTTTATCCAATGAATATTCATTTTTGAGAACTCTATGAAGAAACATTATGTCACATTGTGTACATTTAAAGAAGAATATATTTTGACATCTTAATACACCACATGAATTATATGAATAAAGTCACAAATTGATGACATGTGGGTGAATATTTTTTACAAATTAATGATTTGGTAGCACAACAAAAGAACAATAAACTTGTGAAATAATCCTATACAACATTCAATATAAAATTATATATAACTTACTCAAGTAACAGGTGGATTGTTGTAGGATTTCATTAGATTGTGTTTCAACCAAATAGAAAGTTATTTTATAAATTTATTAATCCCACAATTAAAGTTTCATTCTAGAACCTAATAATTCTTCCAAGAGTTCATTCACTTCCAAAATTCCATTTAGTTTTCTTTTTATTTTTCCAATTTCACTCAATTATATATTGAGAATGTGAGAGAATAGGAAAACAACGCTACTTAAAAAGGGAGAGAGATTGTAGTTTTTTAGGTGATTTTAAAGGGGAAATTATAGATGTGGGAAGAAGGGTATTTCAATATAGTCATATACTTGGTGAGTTAATGTAAGAACCCAAATATTTATGAATAAAATTCAATTTCTTATAATGCTTTAGGGATATATAAAACACATGAACTCTTATTATTATTATTATTATTATTATTATTGGGTTTAAAGGACCATTCAATATCATTATTGTTGATAATATAGCAATTGAATTGTAATCATGCGATTAATATGAATTTAAGATTTTAACAAATACTTTCAATACAGACAAAGGAGGGGATGACCTCATATAGTAGAATCAGTCAATATGAAGTTCATCTTCCAGATATCAGAATGTAGGTATCATCCCTGAGATTCTCTCATAACCAAGTCCAAGCTGAGGTACAACAATTTAAGCATGAGATAAACCATTTACGAGAGATGTTCAAGCTCATCGACATCACGACCCAAACCATGTTCACTGAATGACCCCAAGAAAGCACCATCATCGAACACCTTACCCTTAGGTCTTACACATGTGTTATTAGGGATTATGTAATAAATCATTAGTTACTTATTTAGTTTTCCCTTTTTATAAAAAAGTTTCTTATTCTCTCAATTCCTTTATGATAATATATTTTCTTAATAATATAATGAATTAGATAAATTTATTTTTTTGGGTAAAATAATATTTTTTAGAAATATATAAATTATTATATAAACTGCAGTTTTATTAATAATGTTATTATAATAGTGTTATATTAACACCCATTTTAATTATAAGTGATGATTATATTTATTCCTTACTGGTTTTAATCTATAAATGATTAAGTATTTAATTTGATAAGAATTATATTTTTATATGATAAAACAGAAATTGTATTTTTAATTAAAAAAATTATTTTGATGAATTAATGATTTTTTGGAATAAATAATATTTTAATAAAATATTATTATTATATAATTTTTATTAAATATAAATGATTACATTATTTTTATGATGTCAAATGTAACATTTATTAAGGATTGGAATCTGTTTTTGTAAAAACCCATCAATTTTCAACAAATGATGGTTTTTATTTTAAAAATCAAAATTCATATATTTAGAAAATTATTTAGATAAAATGAATATTATTTTTGAAATCAGGACATTGAAATTTTCCAACTGAGAATTTTTCATAATTTTCAGTGACAATCAAATTTTTGGGTAAAAATTAAATACCGTATAAATATATAATGTGTTTTATGACATCATAATGACCCAATAGTGATGTAATAAAACACTATAAACATTGATATTCAGCAAATATATGATTTACTATTTAAATAATGTGATTATATATTTTTTTTATTAATTTTATAATCCCATAGTGGACCCTCGAAGACTTATAAAATATTTTACCATTTTAAAATGATTTCCTTTGGAGTGTGACTCACCTCCACATAAGAAATCCATTTATATTAATATGTTTGGCCCTTGGACTTATAAAATATTGTATACTAATCTCCTTTGGCAGAAACCATGGGTAAAAAATATGGGATGGTTTATGGATTTGAATTTTTTAATGTGTAGTGTCAAAACCCTAAATAATAGAGAATTCCCACTCCTTTCCTATATAAACCCACCCAATCACCCATTCCGATTTAGTCAAACCATTTTGTGCTCAAAATTCCTCAGTCCCATACTCCTTATAGTCGTAACAAGGTGACATCAAGCTCCCAAGAAACCACTCCCAAGACATTGGGATCAAACATCAAAGTAGGGGATTTTACTCTTCTCATTTCCATTCAAGCTACGATTTTACATTATGCTTCTTTAGTTCCAAATTTTATGTGGGGTCTTGATGTTAAATGACCCCATACTTTACATTTTATTAATATAAGATTATATCTTCCTTTCTCTTTCATCAAGCCCCATTATTATCATTTAAGCACATCTGTTACTATACCGAAATTCCATAAGGGATCTTCCACCATCCTCTATTATCAAACATTATTCTCATGTTATGTATTTCAATATCTTTTATTCCTATGTTGATATATGTTATTAAATACCCTACATAATTCCCATTTTATGTATAAATGATGATATCCACTTTTACATTTTTATCAAAGTTTATTTATGTTGTAATAACTTTTAAATTTCAATTAAAAATGTAGTGGTATGATTTAACACCTCCCAATAATTCCCTCCTTACGTTTTAATGATTATATACCACTTTCTCTCTCATTAATTCTTTCCATGTACACACATTGCCATGCCTAAATTCAGTAAGGTATTTCTCTATTCTTATTTCCATTCTAGTATTTATCTCATATTATGAATCTAAATTCTATTTAATATGTTGGGATATTATGTTCCATGATCCAATTACTCTATATTTGATGTATATATAATGATATAACCCTTTCTATCTCATCAACAAAACTTATGAATTTCTATAAGACAAAGTTATGCTGCCAAAATTGCACTGCTATTTTCCAAGACAAAATCAACATGTATTGAATATCATAATAGTGTCTCTAATAATGTTATTCACCTTTATTCGCATATAATTATTTAATGGTACTTACATTTATGTATTACACTTTTCTTTATCATGTAATAACTTATGATGTTAAATGATTCTATGTTATATGATCCATGTGGAAAAATTATTCATGAACTGATATGCTTATAAAAGGTGCACCCTGATAGCGCTCCAATGCATTCAGAAATGTTTAGTATCATGATACACCAAGTGAAATGAGGGTTTACTCATGCTAATTCAAGTGCAATGAGGTTTTACTCATGGTAATTCAGGTGCAATGAGTTTTTACTCATGCTAATTCATGTTAAACGAGGGTTTACTATTGCTAATTCATATTCAATGAGGATTTACTCATTCTAATCCATGTACGATGTGACTTGTCTCATAATGATATCATGGTGTATGTTCTCTTTCCACATTTCCATGTTATGATGATAATAATATATCATGCATTTATGTTCATTTTTTTCTTGTTCTCCATTGATATGCATATTTTCTAACATGTATTGTATTCTTAATTTTATGCCTTGTTTACTCCCTTACTGGGCTTTATAAATCACCATTTTATTATGTATGTTCTCAGGTTATCCAATGAAATGATAAGTGTGAAGGAATATTGTGGTCATGTAAAAGAAGTTTTCAATAAAGAGGTTTTATTTTATGTCTTAATGTTTCATGTAATGTTCCTAATTTCCTAATACACTAGAACTCTCGATCCTTAGAGTTGTATTAAGTGAAAGTTTATGTATGAAAATATGTATAAATATGAAATAAAGACCAGGGTTGTTATAGTTAGTATCAAAATTTTCGAGTAGGGATAATTTTACAATTAGAATTTTGATGGAAAATTTATAGGGTAGAGTAAATATCCCATGATGATTATGGGCGAATAAAACTAAGCATCACTTTCATAAAAATTATATCTTGATGAATAGTCAATACATATTAAAATTATACAAAACCTATAACTATAATGGTTTACTGTATTTTTATATTAGATATATAGTAAACATATTTCATGAAAGATATATAACATCTTTAAAAACATTCTCCAAATGTAGAACCATTCTGATAAATTCACAAATTAAAAGCCATTTACTATAATATATGTAGAAAACATAATAAGGGTGAGATCAGATGATCATCGAGAGAAAATATGGTATATATTAATTGGTTATAATAATTGAGAATAATATAGGATTATGTGTAATTTTTAAGAATTTATGTTATTTTGTTTTTAATTATATGGAATTATTTCAAGACCACAGGCTTTAATGTCACGTGATTCTGACGCCTGGTGAGCCCAGAATGGAACATTGAACTTTTTTAGGTATGTTTAGCAAATATGCGAGTGGGTTTTTATAAATTTTGAACCAGTGCTCAGATAAAAAATTAGAGATCACCTTTGAACTCAGAATACTGGGATTCTCCTAGAAAGGAATCAACATTGACCAGAAAGGGTTGGACAAAAAAGTTAATTTTTGAGACTTTTCAAAAAATTAATAAAATAACTTTTAAAAAATTATTTTACTTTCTTTCACACCATTGAGTGGTGGACGATGATGCTATGTTGTGGAGATGAAGCGACGATGAGGTGAAATTAAAGAATCCCCCTTAATGGCTCATTGTCAATGCTTAACTACTATGTACTTTCATAAAAAAATTGTATAACGACACAAAGTCATAGTATAACAGAAATGTTTTGATGTGTTTATTTTAATTAAACGAACGCATTGGAGAGATGAGAATTAAACCGCAAAAAATATCTAATAAACCTTTAATGATATTTTTCTCTAATGAATAATAACAAGGGCTGGAGGAACGTCATCGAATTTAACATATCTCAAAGGATGAATCCAGAAACTGACGAATGACATTGACCCATTGAACCCTCGCAAATAGAACACTTTAGCATCGAACATAAATTCAAGGTAGGGTTTGTTGTATTTCAATTTCCCCTTTCATATTATAAATGAAGAACGTGGATTCACCCAAGAATAGGTTAATCTTCAGACCATTAATTCTTGTGGGAGGGAGAATTATTTTTGTGATTTCTCTATCTGGGATTATATTAACACTTGTGTTGGATGAATTAAAATCCCCAAATATCCCTATGTTTTTCAACTTCTAACATGGAGGGAGTGGGAAAACACAAAAAAGTCCTACGCCCCTCTGCATATGCATTATTCAGAGATGATTTCTCTAAATGATTACAATGCAAGTTATAGGTCATCAAAGTGAAGGTTGAAACCTTACAATACTGTAGACACAGACAGATTGAGAAATGGACAACTGGAGCAACTCCAATGGCTCGCAGAATAAACCATCGGTGCATCGCTAGATCTTGGATGTGCGGCATGTACCGACACTGCATGGAGAGGGCGGTCTAGGTCTGGGACACCCGGGTGAACAGTGCAGGCCGCGATCGCACGACAGCGGCGTTGGAGATCTGCATTGCCATTCTAACACCATAGAGACTGAGTCAACCTAATACTTAGTCTGCAATTGACTTGGAGGATGCAGTTGCATGTATCACGGAATGAGTTGGGCCACAGTAACTCGACCATAGTGGAGAGGAGGCCCCATGTCATTGAGAGAACGGAGGAGCTAGATGTGGCTCCTAGCCGCGTCCCATCCAGGACAAAGGTCGGTCTGCCTCTGGTGGATGGGTGGACCCGCAGGCCAGACTCGTGCTTCCGAATAGGACCCACATTTATGGGATAGACCCACGCTGACCGGACGCACCCCTGGCCCAATGGGTTGGCCCAAGATGGAAGGGATTCAGGTTGGCCCAATAGGGTCAGACTAGGCCCGGACCCAACCATCCCCTATTTCACTAAAATGCCTGTATAACTCAAAATAGACATCTGATTGACGCATCATCAGTGGCGTTAGGACCCCTGTGAAGAGGTGATCCTTATAATATACTCTATGTGTGTTTTGATGGTGGTTGGTTTTTGGTCGGGTAGGATCAAACTTGAATCTAACCAGGCCCTTCTTACAAAAATACTCATATCTTACAGAACGGGAAACCGATCGATGAATCGTCTATTGTGTTGGGACCATAATGACTAGATGGTCCATTGGGTTACTCTATGTTTGAATTTTAGGAGGTTGACGTATGAACTATAGATTGAGGAGCATATACTTCTAAAATCAAGCATTCTAAGTGTAGGAATCCAGTGGTTGGCTGTGATGTGAAGAATGAATTGCTATATTCTGTGTGTCAACAAATAGCGATACAGTGTGTGTCGACACCTAGCTATCCTCTGGGGGTGAGCACATAGTGAGCCTATGTGGGTCATGACCAGGAGATCCTGTATTGGTCATCACCTAGTTACATTATCTGGCTCAACACCTAGAGACCCTGTGTGGATCAGCAGTAGAGTGTCTCAACTGAATAAGATGATATAGCTTTATGAATAATCATCATTACTACTATACTCAAGTCATACGTAGTGTGAGATATGTCTTTTTCTTCGTGCTTTACTTTGAGATCTTGTTATGTGGTCTTTTCCTTTTTGGATTACTATATGACCCGAGATAGTCTTGGGGTATCTACTAATTATTTTTATACTCACCACTACAAGCGATTCACCTGAACATATTGTATCTTGTGCAGAAGATGGAGAACTTTGATCAGGACTTTGGGGATCCAGGACTTGATGGGGCTCGTAGGTGGATCGATAGAGGTGGTGTTCTGAAGTGACATCTAACAGATGATGTAAGTACCCTTCATGTAGGATCTTTAGAGGATGACCTCTGGGGCCTGCAGTTATTTTGTTATACTTTCCTTTTAGTTAGGCTTGTATTCTACCCCGTTTAATTTAAGCTTACACACTCTACTATCAGTAGTGATACTTTGTGGGGGTTGTACTACATTCTTTAGTTTATAGTATTCCTTATGCAGTATGCTCTATCTCTGTGTGTATAGGTTTAAAGGAAATGCCTTCCCTTTTTGGGAAATAAATTGTTGGTGCTAGTCACCAGCCCCTGGCCGATGGAATGTGGGCATGGGGTAGTCCCGACACAGGCCCTGGGGGACGGGTCATGAAATTATGGGTATGATAAAATGATCATAACTTGTAAGATCATACCTAATAATTCAATAACCATAAAAATCAAGTAATGGATTAAATCATTTCCAAAATAACTAAGATGAGTCATAAGAGTATGGAATCATAAATAGTAAATCATGATCCATGAGAGAGTATTATAATAAAAATATATAATTTTTTTAAATAAAAGTGAGTCTTAATCACCAGACTATAAAGACATTTCAATATTGAAGGATCACTTATGAATCTTGTTGTTAATAAAGTCCCATAATATATTGGGTTCACTCCACATTACCACAAACATAGAAGTGATGTCCCAAGGTCATTGACCACCCAATTCATGAAAATGTAGGCTTGTTCTAACTACTCATGTAGCTTCTTGGTCTTATGAAAACATCTCGTGTATCCCCTGGTTATTATCAAATCAACCACATACCTTCAGGGGATTAGGATAATCAACCATTAACCCTATTGGGATTGAGAAAACATGCAATGTACCCTATTAATATCAAAATATAGAAAAATTAACCAATAAATTGGATGGATATTAAGGACCCACTCTTATGGAATAATAAGCCATCAATATATATTCCACAAGAATATAATTACATTCATCAATCCTTTATAGTTTAAATATCCTATGAGAAATAAACAGGTTTTATGAAACATAATCAGGAATCATTTTCATAATCCATCCAGATAAAATAAGTTTATCATATCATAATATAATATCCATAGGGAATAATATTATTAATTAAAGTATGTTTTTATATATGAGAAAAAATGTATAAATCCATTAGATATATGATTTGAAACATAATAGAAAACATTCTTTTTATTCAGTAAATTTTTAAAACGAAAAATTCCTAGAATAACGAGAATAATATTTTCTTCAAATACTCTAGAAAAATATATAGAAATATTTATAATCAATAATTTTCATGAAGGTAGGAAAATTCAGGTTATGTCATGATGTTAAATAAATATACTTTTCTTACTTTTTTAAAAAGTGAAAACTGATTCATATGGAAAACTAATGAAAATATTCCATTTAAAAATTTGAAAAGAAGTTTCATATAGTTTAAAAATAAATTTTTAAATTATTTAATTTAATAAAATGAATTTTATAAAACAATTTTTTAAGTATAAAGATATGGTGGGAAATGTGTCCCAATATAAAAGGAGAAATAAGGCCAGACTTTATTAAATTTATATATAATGTATTTTTGAGTACCAAAAATGGAAATATGGAGAGAATAATTTAAAAACAAATAAATAACATTAATATAATAAAATATATGAGGTTTAGGAAATATATAAATATAATTTTCCACAATATAAATTAAAACATAAACCGTTTTGGTAAAAAGTTAGATTATACCATAAACGCTTACCTCGAGTCCCAACATGAATAATACATGCTCCAATATCTAGAAGAATAAATTTAGAAATATTTTAAAATCATAAATAAAATATTCATACTTTTCTATATATATATATATTATTCAATTATAATTTCAGATCACCTCCTTATTGAAATGTTTTCATTAAAATCAAAATTCAAGTGTTAATGGTTTTTTTTCTATATATATCTCAATACATATATTATAGTACTTGGTATTTGTTCAAGTATTCAAAATATCTATAATAATTTTCAAGGTATTAATATCATATATATTCATTTTATACATTTTTATAACTATATATGTAAGACAGTGATGAAAAATGAATTACATCACTTCATGGGGATGATAGTTCTAACATACGCACGGGGGATGTTTTCTTTTTTCAGTAGATGTAAATTATGAAAGGTAAATAATAATTTATATTTATAATAATTTATATTTATATTTATATAATTATAATATTGATACAATTAATATTAATTACATCCATCAATATAACCATCCTTGAGTGATGGTGATGAAAAATTAAACGTGTTGCTTCATGGAGATGGTAGTCTGTATATATGCATGTTCAACCATTCCATTTTTCATTGAATAGAGAAGAGATAGAAAATATTTAAAACATTAAAAAATAAAAATATATTTATTTTACGGATATATATGTCATTATATTAGTATGGTTATATAATTATTTGATCATTTTTAGGAAAATAAAACTTCAAAAAGGTCAGTAAGAATATACGAGTCATCCTAGGATAACCTCCTTTGAAAACTCCTTTAGTATTCTTGGATGAGATTTTTTGGAAGAAACTAACCTATTTAATGTGGGTATGAGAT
The DNA here is from genome assembly GCA_963277665.1 of Viscum album. Taxonomy (NCBI): domain Eukaryota; kingdom Viridiplantae; phylum Streptophyta; class Magnoliopsida; order Santalales; family Viscaceae; genus Viscum; species Viscum album. The sequence goes on from OY728155.1 coordinate 1,742,814,103, forward strand.
TTTATAATGTATTATTTGTTATATTGGTTGAGTTATAAAGATTAAATGGTGCTGATAAGTGAGAAGAGGACATTCTCTTTTATATGTGAGGGGAAGGACACCCTTGAAAATATTAATAACATTAAAATATAACAAAGTTGCTCTTTGGATAAAGTGAATTGAAAAAATATAATTTTATTGAATTAGAAATATACTTAGCTAATGTAATTAAAGATATGGTTTAGTAATATATTTAATCTTTATCCCTTTATATTAACCATTTTAATATATTTTGACCTCTATTGTGGTGATAAATGTTTAACCAAGGTAACCTATTTTTATAATAAAAATTAAATTGAACTAAAAAAATAGAAATAATTATTTAAAATATGGAGTCCTTTTAATTATATTCAATTTTTAATTAAGGAATAAATTTTTTCTAATATATTTGCACAAAATGAGTGAAAACTGCTTTAAGAAAAAATTGTATTTTTATAAATAAAAAAGATTATATTCTTATTACATGATTAGTAAAAACACTTATATGGATGTTAATTTATTTTATTTAATATATTATCTTCATATTCCATTAAAATAATTCATAAATAGTGGTTATTTTAAATTTTTAACTTAAAAATACATGCACTTAGAGAATATATATTCTAAAAAAATATGTCCTTTTACTTTTAAATGGGTTTTTGTTATTTTATAACCTTTTTATAATCAATATATAAATGATTAATAATTTTTATAAATGTTAAAAAAATTATTTTCCATATTTTTAATACTTAATTTCTAAAAAAGTAACTTTAAAAACATATTTAAAAAAACATTCTATTAACTAAACATTTCTGTTTAGCACAAAATTTATAGACCAACACTCTTTATCCTTTATCCACTACATATAAAATGTAATTACATGATTTTGTTAATATTATTTTATCATATTAATTTAAATATTTATTAATTTATTTTATTTAATTTTTTTAATATTGGATTATTCACTTATGTTCAGTGGTACATGCATCACATTTTATTGAAAACCTTGAATTTATTAAAGTGAAATATATTCATAGTATTAATGTGTTATATTATAATAACCATATGAAAATTCCACCCTTGAAATTAAATTATTATTTATAAAATAAATGAGGATTATTGTTTACTGAATACGACCTTCGGTTCCCTTATAGATTCCTCAATGTTATGGATTTTCCATAAAATATTGACCATGTGAGTGGTCTTATCTTGTAGCACTTTATCAATTCTATCCAGAATCACGAATTATTGTTAATCATAATAAATATCATGATAAAATGTAAAAAATTCATTGTCTATTTCATGTGAAGGATTAGTGATTTACTTCCCCAAAAGTGACCCATAGAACACATTATGAATTTGGGAGAGGTTCTGTGGAAGCATTAAGCAATTAGCTGCCATCCTAATATGTTCCAGAATCCCCTAGGGATTAATATCTCTTGGGACCAACATCCATTTACTTCCAAATATTGTAAACTCTTCAAAAGATATATCTATAGGGTTACCATATATATAACATAAAACTTGAGATATCGTCGATGGTTATCCGCCTAACTCTACTATCGACTCTCAGTGTCCCATATATGATGATGAATATATTTGAATTTATCTAACATTTCTTCATCTATATACATACCCAATAACATTCATTCTCTAAATCTATACCATCATATTGGATTTATAAATTTTTTCTCATAGAATTATTTATATGGTTTTATTGGAATGCTCAGGTGAAAGCTATTATTGTAATAAAATTCCATAATACGAAGCTATTGATCCCAACAAGATTTAAAATCCATTGAGAATTTTATCAATGTATCTTCCCTAGATTGAATAGTAAAATTTGAATGATCATATATATTAGGATGATATTTAGTGATAAATATGATCTTTTTGTTGAAATAATAACATATATATCTCCAAAACATCAAGTTAAACCTAACATTTTGATTAGATAAAATTAAGATTAAAACTCCATGAAACACTACATCATTAATATATTTCAGGGGATTTATTCTAAGAAATAAATATTCCTTAATATAATTGTAAATTTATATCTTCTTTAGTTTATCATATATAAACCAAATGGAATTATGGATTTTCTATGTTTTGGGGAGTCTGATGAATAAATCCATGCAAATGTTTCCCAACCTATATATAGGTATGGGTAATAGTTTCATCATCCCCATATAATTTTGATGTTTATATTTATCTTTATGATATACTAGATATCTAGATATATACTCTAAAATATAATATTTCTTATTTTCCAACTGTAAATTATCTTTCGGATATGTATGTATATATATATTCTTATAAGATGAAAAAATAAAGAGTTAGGTGCTTCATACAATAAGTGCTTCTTTAATAATATTATTAAAAGAAGCCATATCTAATTCTTAAATCGTATCATTGCATAGTATTCACAATCGAACTATAAAAACATTTATTTTCTTATTTTTAGTTTTATTTACTCATTCTAGTTCCTTAGGACCATATTGAACTCTCTTATATGAATATATACTTCTAGATTTAGAGATCGATATATATATATATAGATCACACATTTCACCATAAATATTTCCTTAATATCTACTAAGAAAAAATACTCCTTTTGTCTCCAAACTAAGAGTTGAGTATTTTTTCTCGTGAATATTCAACTAGTGTGAATCATACACTATGACTATGTCATTCTACATGAGAACATATCATAGTACATTATTTATTTCATCACTATATATCATAAACCCTTTTATACTACAGGGTAATGTAATAATAGTTTCTATAGAAAACCTTTTATTTAGTTCCTTGAAATATTCATCACATTCATAAATCAAAATGAACATTGCTCCCTTTCACATCATCTTGGTTAGTATATTTGATATCCATGATAAATTTGTCCCATTGTTTCGATAGTGTCTAGCCAATCTTGGAAAACTATGGATCTCAGTCATAGTGGTTGGTCTGGGTCATTGTTCAATAACTTCCTTCTTTTATAGAATTGAAGATATATTCTTATATGTAATTACATGACCCAATAATGGTACATTCAGTAGAAATAATTCCCACTTGAATATTCTTTAGGTAGATTTTATTTTTTCAAGGTCTTTGATACAATCCTTAAATGTTCTTCCTGTTATTATCGACCCTTGGGTTATATAAGAATATAAAATAAAAATATTATTAAAAATTGATCATTTTAATATCAAAATTCTCTATTCATTTTATATATTAATATAATGGAGAATTGGTAAGTCTAAATGGAATAAATATTAATTCATTGGGTCCATACCTTGTATAGAAGGATGTATTGGATATTTTATTTCAATTGTTCATTAGTTTATGATATCTAAATTGATTTTAAATATTATAAATGTATTTTTCTCCTTAGGGTTGACCAAAAAAACCATCAATACAAGGTAGTGGATACTAATTCAAATGGAGATTTTTTTTTCAATAACCCATTTAGAGTTTTTATTCCTTTTAAAAAAACATGTGCCTTCGATGTTGAATCACATGGAAAAATAAATCCCTTGTAAAGATTATTCAAGATTTTATTATTCAATTCTAGTAACATAATCAAGATAATTTTATAAGGATTCTTTTAAATAATTATAGAAATAGTTATGACATCTTTTTAAAACTCAAATTCATGATTCAGGGGAAGAATATTAAAATAATTAAGAAATATGTTGGTATATTCCCTAAAATTTGGCATATCTTCAATGATGAGTTTCTCCTCATCCATTTCAGATAATTACCCAAGATTAATTGGTATTAAGACCCATGTAATGGATTTTATTCCCATTTTATGATCATGTTCATCCTTGCACTGATAAAAAATCATTGGTTGATTTTTAATATCAAACATGACTTCCCTTCTGTGGAAATTGATATGGTATATGTATATAGTGGGATAATACTTTCCCAAAATCAATAAAAAATCAACTAGAGCGATAATAATAATATTTATAAAATCATATTCCCAAAAATTATATCAATTTTGATTTATATACATGACAGATGATCATCATACCATTAGAATGTTTCACCGAAAATTCAAAATCTAATCATTGATGTAGGGATATGATGTGGTTAGAAAATTCATCTGATGTAAAAGATTAAGTAAATAATAAACCCAGTAAGATATTTTCCTTTATAAACATGATGATATGTTCACCTTTAACTACTTAATTATCAAGAATGAATTTGGAAGTTTTTATTTCACGAGAATTACCATTATATATTTTATTAAGATGTTGATGATGATGATTATCTCTTTTAACCCTAAAATTTGTGCAATGATTAACATAATTCACATAGACATTTCAATTTAATCATTTATGTGTTGGTGGGGTATTAAGATGAAATTTAACTCTATTTAATTCATTGATAGGCTAGTTTATGTCCCTTTGAAATTCATTCTCATGATGAATTTATTTCCTACACTAAAAACATTTACCACTCTCCGATAGGAAATTTACCCCATAAATATTACCCCACTTTGTACATGAAGGAAGAATAATTTAATTTATTATATGGGTTATTTATAATTTCCTTAAAACTCTATCTTCACATGGAATTACCTTTACAATTTCTTGTGCACATATTAGATAATGAATATACTAATAAAAAACATCTTAAACTCATTCCATTCCATGGTGTTAATTTTTTCATCTTGCCTCATATTCTTAATTTGAGACTACCATTGGTTACGTTCACCTTACAAATGATAAAAAATAATGATTTTTTTTATAATCTATGAACAAGAAAATATAATATATATATATTCATCATTACTGATATATTTATCAACCATTAGTGGATTTAAGGATGCACTAAATGAAGGTGGATATTTCTTCATGAATTTCCCAGTAGAACATTTCTCCTTACATTGATTATTTGTTTTATCAGCATGATAAATGGATTGATAGAGTTTCTTATGTATCAAAATATGGTTTCTAATTTGATCCCTCATTCCATTCATTTTCTCATAAGTAAAATGATTACATTTCCCACCACATTCTTTGTTAACATGATTCATCTTTATTCTAACCATTGGCTAAATTTAAAAAGAATAGTGTAGCTATAAAGAATAACTAATTAGAGTGATAAATCATATAATCATGGATATAATTCCAAAAATGACCAAAATTATGACACATTCTTATAAACATATGAGACATTAGGTTTAACCTATATCACTTTGGTTTAACATTGATTGTTGTATATTCTATCATTTCCTATATCAGAATATCAAAAAATAATTATAACATAATATGATACTGATTGTGGTGTAATAAGAACCACTTACCTAAATATTATATTATTTTATATTAATATTCATTAATTAATATTATAATATATTCCCTATAACAACAAAGGATTAGTGTCTTTGATGACTAGATTCATAAAAAACTTATTTCATTAATGATTTTCAAATTTTCACACAAATATATCCTCAAATATCAACCTTTAATGATATTCCCTTTTGAAAATCATTCTTCATAACCTAAGAAATAATAAAATAAGAAAATGTGACCTTAGATTCTCTGTAAGGGTAAATAAGGGATTTTTCAATTAACAATCATATGTGAGTGAAATATAAACATAAGGATATTCCAACATGATCATAACATTGGATATCAATCCAAATAATGCATGAACCTTTAAAATTTTGTCATCAAATAATTATTTGTCTTAATAATATTATAAAGTCATAAGAGTGAGGAATTATCAACACTAAATTATGATCAATGAATGCATATCACAAGAATAGGAAATATGTGTCTAGCATAAAATTTTGGCATAAACATATGTACATAAAATAATTTCATTAGTTAATGATCAATTCCAAGACTATAAAAGTTGAGAGAGTCCCATAGCAGATTGGGTTTAATCTCAATTCCGAAAAAAATAGAAAAGATAGTTCAAGGATACTCAACATGTCATTTATTATGTAGTAGGCTTTGGATAACTAGATTTTTCTTTGTTGGGATTGGGAAAACTACCCATGTACCCTCTTAGGATTTAAAAAATTAACCATGTACCCTTTTGGGATTGCAATAATCACCCAATTACCCTCATTGGATTGAAAAAACATCTAATGTAATAATTTATCTAATGAGATATAAATAATTTCCCTATTCATTATATGTATATACAATACCCAACCATCACATAATAATAATCCATTTATATACGTGGAATAAGAACATAAGAGAATTCATCATGTCATTATAGTTTTATTAACATATGATAATTAAATAGATTTCATGAAACATAATTAAAAATCATCATAATAATTTAGTTAGATAAATAATGTGGATGGTATCAAAATATCATATCCCCAAAGATAGATATAAATCTTTAAAGAATGTTGATATAGTTGAAAAAAAATTTAACCAAAACATATGAAATATTATTTCAAATTCAATATAAACATCATTTTATATTGGTAATTTTTGGAAACATAAAATTACTAGAAGAATATGAATTATATTTTCTTAGAAATCCCAGTAAAATTGTAATGGTTTCTTGAATTTGAATAATGTTCTTAATAATTGGAAAATGTGTTCAATGCATAATTTGTATTTTAACAAATATTATTGTCTTACTTTTTTAAATAGTCAAAAATTATTTTTATGGATATTTTTTGTGTTGGAGTCCCAAATAAATGATAGTTCATGTCCTAGGTTGAGGGTTTCTGACCATAGGGGTGTCACAGTGCGACATATGGGTTTCATATTAGGACATCGTTTTCCTTATCCCACATCAAATAATGTATTAGTGTTGGTCATGGTAGAAAATTCCTAGTTACCACCTACTGATAGAAATTTATTTTTAGAGAGGGGTGGGTCGTTAACCTTGTTGGCTAGTGAGCCCCCTAGTGGAAAGTGAGCTCTACTAAGAATCAACCTGTGAGGTAATGAATGAATGTTTAAAATAATATGATAGTGGGTCCACTAGCCCAAAAGTATATCCTAAAATTATAATCATATAATATAATAAAACATATACTCAAAGTGAAATCTTTGAGGGGCCAATTGGAGTCCCAGGTCAATGAAATAGCATTACATAGGGTGGGGGTTGTTTGATGAATGGTTGTCAAAGAATAACATATGTCTCACACTACATGAAAACTCTATCCTTGTCCTACATCAGATATTATAGTGTTATTGGGAATGGTATATAAGAACTATATATCCCCTACTAATTCTAAGGCCTTTTTAGATACGAGTGGGTAGTGATCTCTCTATAGTGGCAAGTTATCCATACTAAGAAGAAAAGCCATTAGTTTGTGAGACAAAGTGGGTAATAATGTGATATAGGGTCCTATAGCCTTAATTAAAATCCTATAATTTCAAATTATTAATTATAATCATTTACAGAAAATCAAAAAATTTGTAGAAAAATAACTGGTTTAATCATTTAAATTTTGATAATAACTATCATAATACAGTTTTGGAGAACATGGATATGGATGAAAAGGTTTCCTGAAAAAAAGTAGAAATATCATCGGCAATTATTAAAATTATTTATTAAATAATTATTTGTTAAAAAATGGAAATATGAAGATAATATTTTAATAAATCAGAAAACAATAATATAACAAAATAAATTTTTTAAGAAATAAATAACATTCAATTTCCTATTATTGAAATTAAAACATAAACAATCATACCAAAAAAGTGAGATTTAACTTAAACCCATTGTTAAGTCATGAAAAGATTCATACATTATAAAAATCATATATAATAAATTTCCTATTATTATAATTCTATACCAAAACTAAATAAATACTTATACTACAATATATCATTCCCTAATAATTTTATGTCACCCATCTGTTATTAATTATTCATTGAAATAAAAATACGTGGTTCAATGGTTTTGTTTTCCCTATCTGTTTTCTTCAGATATTTTTTTACCTTACATTGTAGTTATGTATTAGTAATATCCATAATAATAATAATGATATAAATATTATATTTATTCATTCTATACAATTTTAGAACATTACATATAAGGCTCTAATGAAAAATGAATTATATCACTTCATTGAGAGGGTAGTGTGTACATATGCCCAAGCGGTGTTTTAATTTTTCAATGTATAAAAATAAAGAATATAAATAAAAATTTACCATTATAGAATAATTATTAATTTAATAAATGACATCTATATTCATTAAACCCATCTATTTAACCATATATGAGAATTTTTGATCAATATTTAATGATATCGGTTCAAGGAGATGGTAGATGATATATACACATGAGCAAACATTTCATATTCCATTGGATTGAAATGAGATAAAAAATGGGTTGACCATTTAAAAAAATTATTTTATTAAATTAAATATTTTTGAATCATTATATTAATATATTTACTGAATATTTTCAGAAGTTGTAAGAATAAAAAACTTGAAAAAGTTGGTAAAGATATAAACCTTTTCCATGGATGATTTTCTTTAGACACAGAAAGGCATCCTGAATGGGACCTTTAGGAATAAAGAAAACAATGGGTTGTGGAGAGTAAATTAAGGAATGTGTTTTTGTATATATATTTTTAGATAAGGTGATCATGTGTCTTGGATAAGTTATAATAAGAGGTTCCCATATATAAGTGAGGGTAGTGGATCCCTTAAAAATACTAAGAACATTAAAATATAACAAGGTAAATCTCGTGAGAAATAAGCTAAAAATGTAAAATATTATAATATATGGTGAGGTAGGTTGAAATAAACAAATTAATGAAATTAATGATATGTTTCAGTAATATATTCAAGCCTTATCCATTTACTTTAATCCTTATAACCTATTTTTATCATTACCATGTTGACTAACTTTTTAACAAGGTAACTTATTTTAATTAACCAAAATCAAACTGACCACATAAATTATTTTGGAAATAGTGATTTCAATTATGAAACATGTATTATAATATTTAGTTTATAGATATGACATAAATTAATTCCAATATCTTTGAAAAAACATGTAAAAACACTTTTTTAAAAATCTATTTTAAGCATAAAAAGGATTTTATTCTCATTCCATACCTAGTAAAATCAATTGGATGAATGTTAATAATTATTTTTTGAATACATTATCTTCATATTTAAATAAATTCATTCAATATTATTGCTTTATTTAATTTACTAACAAGAAAATATTTCACGCGTAAAATATTTTAAAAAAATATCTTTTTTTACATTGAAATGATTTTATCATTCTTTATGACCATTTTATATTCAATGTATGTGTAATTAATCATTTTTATACATGTGTAAAAAATAATTTTCCAAGCATTTAATACTCAAAATAACAGATTTTAAATTTTAAATAAAATATATATAATAAGAATAATATTTGCAAACAACTCATTTTCATTTATGAAATGATTACTAGACTAACAGTACTTATAATTTCTCAAATATTTCATGAATATGATTACATGATTTTATTAATTTATGTTTTTCAATATCATTTAACTATAAATTAATTTATTTCATTTTAAATTTTTTATAATAAATTTTCACTTTTCTTCATTGTTTCACGGATCAGAATCTATCAAAAATATTATATTTCTAAGGTGAATATATATTTTATAATACCTAGGTGTTACAGGGGGGACATGATGAGTCTTGATAATTGAAGAGACCATATGAAAATATTTCATAAAAGGAGAGTTCTTATTTTCTCAAAATAAGGATATGATTATTGTTTCATTGAACTGACACCAAGGGTCTGTATTATCTCATAAAAATCATTATACCATATAGTGTTGTATTTATTTTTTTCACAATGTAAGCATGCTATAAATTGTTTATTGAGCCATTCATTCATGATTTATTATTTTATAAAATGTTTTGTGTATTATTAACATCATTATTTACAATTTCATGTCTCATTATTGACTATAATTAATTTAAAAGAACGTCATTATCCTAAGATAAAGATCATCATGACATGGATGAATATATTTTTCTCAATGATGGGGATGATATAAAAGAATAGTTTTATAGTTCCATTTATAACTCACATAGTAGTGGTATATATTTCACTATGAATGTGTTTAGTTATTAGAGATTTGAATATTATATAGGAAATATTACAGTAGTAGAATTTAGTTATGCCGACATAATGATTTTATGAAATTCTATTGAACATATTATGACATGATGCGGGATTAAGAAAAATTAGTGCATCATTATTTTAGAAGTTTGATAGATTTGCAATGAAATATAGTGAATCATAAAGAAAATGATAAGGCCGCACTAATAAGATCTAGGGAATATAAATATGGTTACCTACTATATATAAGGAGATAATTAGATCATGATACAATATTAGTGGTCATTCAATAAGCATAGTATGAATTTTATGGATCTTATAAATTACTTATGAAGAGTTATTTTACATATTTTTTAGATATGGTGGTATATTTATAGTAATGGTAATCACTATGTAAAGATTCATATGTCTATAAATATTATGTTTTCTAATTAGAGACAATTTTAAAAAAAAATGTTGTGAAAATATGAGAAAACTGATGACCTATTCTATGGATATTTTTCAAGGATTGATTAAATTAAAAAGTGTATAAACGTGATGAAAACTATGGAGGCACTTGGTGTTGGTATGTAAAGATAAATCAAATTATTGATTCACATAAGTATTTCCTATAATGGCATTTCAAAGCAATTTTCATCCTATATTTCTTGTTATTTCTAATAATATGATAAGAATATGGGTAGTGGGATCACAACAACTACATGGAAAGGATAAAACTCCTACTAATAATTTCATGGTTTATATTAATAATATATATGAATGTAAATATCCTGATAGTAGTATCTGAATCCCAAGTAATGAATATGGGTAAAATATCTCAAATATTTTGATTTTTAATAGTCTTATACTCTATAGAATGGAATTTTAGTGGAATCAATACTGAGTGGGAAGCCACAATCATAGGAGGTGTGTGAATAAAAATAAAATTGATTGATTTCATGAAAATTATAAAAATTTAACATTGAATTGGTATAACGAAAATTTTAGGTGGCTTTATCATCCATATGTATTGCATCATATTTATATGAGAAAGTGGATTATTTAAGGGGTATGAATTCTAAGTTTTAGAGTATTAGTGAAGGAGACTACAGGGTAGAAAAAATACGTTGTTTGAGTGAGGACTCGAAATCTATCTTGTGTATTCATGGATTATAAGTAGTTATAAAGAAAATTTAATAAAAGGTGATGATTGAGTCTAGAATTTTTCAATGGGGTATTTATAATATATAGAAAATGACATTTCATTATTCTTGGAACTAATATTAGTGGTCACTAATGAACTACGGTATTATAATTTTTTATAATGTATAATTTATCAGTAGGTGAATTTGGAGAATTAAAGGCCTTAAAATTGATTTTATCCACTTTATATATAATTTTTAAAAGGGAATGTGATCATGATGGGATTTGTGACTAGAATTATGTTATTATCTATGGGTAGAGATGTGATATGGGTGATTTTCAATTGAATATCAAGGATAGAATATTTCTTACAAAACTTGGTGTGGTAGTTAGTAGATTATTTGCATAGGTTTTATGTATTGGAAATTCTAATTATTTAAATTGTTCATATTACTATTATGTTTGACTGGGATTTTAGATTTATATTTTTATTCAATAAGGGACTTTGGAGTGTATTTGGAACATTCGTGAATATGAATACTACATTTCATCAATAGACATATAGATACACGGATTATACTATCTAGATTCTAGAGGAATTTTTGTGGGAATGAATTCATGATTTTGGTGGTACCAAGGAAGATCATGTGGATATGGTAACACTTTTCGTAACACAATTTACAGGAATTTCATTCATATAGTGCCTCTAAAATCATTTTATAGAAGATCTTATTGATCACCTCTATATTTAATATAAGTGGGATAATAAAATTTTCATATTCTCATTCATATTTTAGATAGATTTGAGTGAGTTTAGTTTCTTGTAGTGTTTTTAGAAAAGTCCTAGAACTTGAAATAATAATTTTTTTTCCAAATATGTCGACATTTGGAGATCCACATGAGTTAATAAATATTTTGGGTCTCATTGATTAATAGATCCTAGATTTTAGTATTATGGAATGTTAGAATCATATTTTATAGGACCTTATCTCAATCAAAAATATAGTTAATCATATTTTACCTAAACCACAACTAAAGGAAAAAACAATATATAACCCCCTTTATTAACAATGATTTTAAAAGAATCGATATTCAGCTATGGTTTAATATGAAAACCACTACTGAATAATTTTAAATGTTATTTAGTAGCGGTTTTAAAGAAAATAACCTATATATATTTAAACAATATCTCAACGCCATCACCCACCCATTGGAAACACTCGTAGCCTCCGCCATCCACTCAATGATTGTTGGGGCCTCTCAACACCTTTCCCCCATATATTTTTTATTATATTACATGTTCACTAGAACTAAAACTCTCCCTCTCATACATTCTACACCAAACCTATCTCAACATTCCCCTCGCTGATACGTGGTGTCAGAACCCCTTTATTCATCTCCCTTGATGTCAGACAAGGATGTTATGGGGTCAGGGGTTAATGGTGGTACAGATCCATTATAGGATGAGTACTTCTCTTATAAGAATCCTTCCTTTGATGATGTTTCCTGTATTTGAAATATACAAGGGGAAACTAACAATAAGGGCCACAATTCTCAAATACAGAATTTACCAGACAAGTTGGGGTAGTAACTAAATGTAGGGGGAAGAGCAAATCAGAAATCGATTCTGTCCTCGATTAACATTAGTAATCATTTCAATGGTTTGTTATCCGATAATCCTGATCAGGAGCCAAATGGTTCAGGGTGTTTTTCAGTGACAAATTTGGAGGTGGGGAGTGATGGACAACTCTCAGAATATAGATCAAAGGGATGGTCCAATATAGGTCTTCAAAGTCCAAGGAGGAAGAAGAGACAGAAACAACATATGTACCCTGGTAGTCTCATTGTGAGTGAGAGGAAGAAATCTAAAGGCTACATGGACTAATCATACCTTCCAAGACCTATGGAGAAAAGATCAGCTAAAAAAGGTGAGACAAATATTATGAGGGGAGAACCATCTAGAAATGAATAGGTGAAGGAGGTCAACATAAATTTGTTTAGTGGAAGTGAAATGTTTGAAGGCTATTCTCCTAAGGTTCTTGCTTTACAGAAGAATGATGATTCGGTTAAAGAACAGTCTTAGATCCAGAATGTCATATTGGTTTTTGATGATCCACCAACTATTCCTCAGAAGGTGTTCTGTAATAAGACTGATGGCGGTGAACATGCTTTGGATATAACTGTTGGCTCGTAGTGGGCTACAGATGCAAAGACCATGGAAAACCCATGGGACCTTCTTATTCACTCTGAGTAGAAGATTCTTGAGAAGGTTCAGATTATTCTTTCCTCTCATGAGGATGTGGAAAAGAAAGAACGAGAGGCTGATTCAAGTGGATACAAGAAAATATCAGAGTGGTTGGATCGACAAGAAACATTTAATCTTGACCAGAAGATTCAACGCAAAGAAGATAACAATGGAAGATTTCATGCCTGCATGGGACAAAGTGGCCTATAAATTTGAAGATACAATCATAGAAGATTCAGATAAAAAAGTAATAGGTCTTTCCTAGAAACTATATAGGGAGGAAACATCTAATATATTTAAGATGGATTTTAACAATTCTTCCATCTTCTATAATTCTTTATTCTCTTGGTAGAACATTATGGTTTCACACGTTTTCCATAAAATCTCTTTATAATAAAAATTTAACTTTTAACAGACCAGCTATACTCTTAAAATTGATGTTGGATCCCAAAATCTATTTTTTTCTCTAAATCTATGCTATTGGATCCTAACAATGATTTGAGAAATATTTCTTATATTGGTTTTTTTGAAATCATAGGTATTTTATTTTGTACTTTTTTTGGTAATAATTGTCCAATAGAGTTCGGTTTACTAATTTTCTTATTCTAATTATACTTTAATATATGTATTTTTTTTATTAATGAAATTTTTAGGTATAAATTATGTTTATAAAGTATACAAATATATTTATTTCAAGTTTTATTGGTTATATAAAATTATAATATAATTTTATAAATAAAATTTAATGTGAACGACTAAATTATGTGTCTTAATATGTTTATCCTAATAACAAAAAAATATTTTTCTTTCTTTTTGAAATTAAATGTATTTCCAATATATATATATATATATAGTAATATATATATAGTAATATATTTATATTTTATATTTTTTTGTGTTGAAAATTAAATACCCCTCTAATGTTTTTATAGGTTTATCACACCAGAAGTGGTTTTGTGAAAGTGCCCACTCTACATTATAGTGCCCTCATTCTCCCTCTAGGACAAAAGGTACAATTCATCACATTCCTTGAACAATTTTTAACACAATTTCATCTTATCTTAATACTCCTCCATTCATAGTTATGACTTCTACTAATGATATAGAGGGATCTGATAGAGAACCTATGATAGAAATGTCTTGTAATCCACCTGATGGTGAGTTTCCATTGAGAGGTTATTGTAAGTCCATAGTCATCAGTATGAAATTTAATTTAACTATATTCATTTCTGACATATTAATATTAATTGATTAGTTTATATGTTAAATATATGAACATAATAATAAAAGGTAGAAAAAAAATAAATTTTCAAGATGTTTCTAATTTTAATAACATAATTTCATTTGTTCATTTCAATGAATATGTTGTGCCCACTCAGGATGCAATAATTTTTATTAGAAAATTCCTTAGATATTTACCTTATAAAGTGGAATTTTTCCCAATTAATTATGTATATTGGATACACATTTTGTTTTACAATAAAAATCATTTGTTTTATTCTCAAATAATTCTAAAATTATTCTTAAGTATTCATATATGATTAAATTAAACATTATTACTCAATATGTAGATAATTTAATACATTTGGGTATTTATTTGTAGATGTTGTTCCATGTTTATGTGTGTAATATCATTTAAAATTCATAGGCCTTAAAAAATTTAGAGAAAAAATAAAAATATATCAAGTGGTGATTATGGTATGAATTCAATGAGATATATCTATTATTGTAAAAGATACTTGAGAAGGTCCCTAAAGTCATTCCTAGGGGAAAGTGAAATGAATTCATTAGCCATCATTTCACTAAATATCATAAGGTGTTTTATTAAATGAATGTAGATTAGTAAATATGGTTTAATAAAATTTCGTGTTTTGTTGATATATATTTTCTTCCAATGACATTTATGGGAAATTCTATCGATTGAGAGAAGAAACTGATTCCCTAAACTACAGGATCAATGCGTTTCATGAGGAAACCACAGAGAATAATTTTATTCAATTTATTACAATATATATATATATAAATTAATGTAATTTTTTTGTAAATATTAGTTATTTAATTTTTTCTAATAGGAAAAGAATTCAATTCATTCCATTAGAAGGAAAAAACTATTGTTTTATGTTCCCAGAAAAAAATGAAAGTTATGTCAACAACCCAAAAAACATAGGGGTAAATAATTTTAATTATTATTTCTGGTTAATAAATTTCTTTATAATATAATATTATTAAATTTAAATCATAAACTCAAATAATAATGGAATTCCAACCTAGACTTTCCAGTTTCAATATCCTTAGATGACTCAATAGATCTAGTTTTTAGAAAGGAGCACTCTGGTCATATCATTGTGATGTTTTATAAGCCATCTCCATAGCGGGTGTTTGGTAGGGTATATATATCTTGATTATTGATTTCATGAAGAGGTTTCTTATAGGTTCTGGTGTTCATGGTGGAAAAATGAAATTGAATAATTGAATAATACTGTTAAATATCACGAATCAACTATTAATACATTGGACTATTGGGTCCTAACATTGGAGGGTTCATTTACTATTATGTTTTAGATGATTCTTCGATATATTCCAAATGAAATAGAAACATTGATTTGGGGTGTATTAGTTGTTAATTTCAAAATTTTAAACTTATTTTCTTCATTTTATTTTATATATTTTTATTTATTAAATACTCAAAGTCAATTAAATTTATGTATTTATTTAGTATATCCTATAAAAATAGTTTCCCAAGATTTGAATAATCCAAATTGTAATCTTGTGATAATTTTTAAAACACAGAGGACTATGTAAGATGTAAAATTTTAATTTCCATTATCATAAAATATATAACATTGTTATATGATACAATACTAAAGAAGATTGAGGAAAATGTTACATTTATTGATTCAATTTTCTCTATGGGTTTTTAGACAATTCTTAATGATTAGTTTTTTCTATAATTAATTAATTTTGATTAAGGATTGAATATTTATAGATTTCCAGTATTGTAGATTATATAGAATTGGGTTATATATATAAATATTATATCTTTTTAGATGAATATTCAACACATTTCATAAAAACACACCCATGTACATTAATAATTTAATGTATTTGGATACTAGAGATGCAATATTATTATTTCATGAAATAAAATAGAAATATCCCTCAAATATATTCTTACATAGGACTCCTCATAGTCACACCCTCCTAAAAGTTTCTTTATAACCTAAGGAAGTAACTATAAGAAATAGTGATCTCAGATGCTCAATATGAGGTCATAAATATATATATATGATCATATTAAATCATTAGACACAAATATGGGTATATGAAATTGAGTATAACTTAGGAAGTTCATACCCAAGAATTCATTGATCATAAAAATTATTAATGGAATAAAATTTTATCCTTTTAGAAAACATGGACTTTATGAGTGAAAATCATTATAAATTAGTTATTAACAATTAAATAATTTCCTAAAAGTGTGGAACTATAATAAATATAGAGAAACAATTTATTATGTCAATTTTAACTACCACGTCCACCAACACAGTGGATGACCAATTCTCACATATTTCCCACTATGCATCAGGCCACATGATTTTTCCATAGTGGATCAATCCCATCGACATTATTCCCACTATTATCTCACGAGATATAAATATTTACCCAATGAATTAAAGGGAGATATTGGTCCCACAAATCTCATAATGAAAATGATATTTTTTAAGTTTGAAAATGTACTAAAACATGCATCATATCATCACATCATAAAATGTGTAATGAACGCAATTTTCATAAACATTTCATTAATTCACCATTGTATAAAACATTAAAGATAAATGAAATAATAATAATTTCCAAAAAATAAACAGTAAATATACATATAAAGAATAAGGATGGAGACATTCATTATTATAACCAATAAATAATAAGTAAAATCTAAGGATGTAATATTATATGGAAAAAATTTTGAAAGATAAAATATCACATTTATTAAGAAATATAGCCTTTCAACTTAAAAAAATTAAAATAGAAAACATTTTAAAAAATATTATTCTTTCAAAATTACATTGAGAACTAATAAAGTTATTGATAAAAATCATTTAAAACAATTCATGAGGAAAATATCATATCCCTTTTTAAGATCATTTTTGGAAACTAAATCTCTATAAAAAAAAGTTGAAATCATTTTCTTTGAAAATAAAATTTAATACATGTAATGGAAGCATTAAAATAATTATTTGTTCATGATGATTGAAAATATTGTTCATGAAGTTCACAATAAAAAAAATATTCCTTTAAAATTTTTAGGAAAACAAAAAATAGTCATTGGTTGGAAAACCAAATGATGATTCCTTTTATAAATTTTGAAAAAAGTAAACAATTAGTAAAAATGAATATAATAAATCATCTGAATAATTTTTTAAAAATATGAAATTGTTATTAGAAATTATTGTTTAATAGAAAAAAGGTTTTTTCACTAAGGAGACAAATAATGACATTTTTTCTTAAAAACATTATATTGAAATCACATGTACATATTGTGTTGAAAATTAAGGGAAAATATTTATCACATGAAAAAACATTGGGGGAATAAAATTCATGATTTTTTAGAGATGGATCATAATATTTCATCATAAAAAGTATAAACATAATAAATTATGATAAACAATGAGATTATATCACAAACCCTTACCACATTGGTAATTGTTTCTCCAAAAAACCACATAAAAGAGAGTTTTTAAAATAGATATATAAATCCCAATAATTTTCAGTATTACAATAAATTAAATTAATTTGGTGTATATATACCATAGAGAATTAATATTTGGTGAATATGGAATGAGTCTCATGGAAGTAAAAATTTAGATAGAAATTCCTTACCATAAGTCTCAGATTCCTTAATACACTTTCGATCCTCCTTTATGATAAAGATATTTTCATCATACAAATTTCAAAATACCATAAATAAATAAATATATATCATACCATATTTGATTTTGTTATGACAATTTATTATTCGTTTATTATCAATTCCTTGTTAAACTCATGTTTCAGTCAAATCAACTTTATTTTTTTATATGTTTTGATTTTTTTGGTCCTATTAATTTATTAAGGGTTAGATAATACCAAAAATATTAAATATGATATAAATATCACATATATATTTATATTATTTATATATGTATTTATTTTGATCCATAAATGTTTGAAGTAGAAAATTAAATATACCGTTCATGGAGACAATAGGCCATACATACGAATGATCATTGTTTCCATTTTCCTAAAGATTAGAAATAAAGAGTGGTAAATAGTATATTACCATTATAGAATATATTTTTTGTTGCATATATCATATATTTTCATTAAACCAATCCCTATTTCCTTCAATGTAAATCTTGAACGAATCACATCTCTTTGCAAGGCAGTAGCTCTCTGTATACACAAATGATGTTATTTTATTCCCATGTAATGGAAGTAAAGAATGAACAAGTTATATAAAGATTAAAGAAGAAGAATATTGTTATTATAAATATCATATATAAATAATAAATCAATCAATATATTCATTCGTGATAGGTGGTTATTGAAAAAATGACATCGATTTGCATGGTGTTATTCTTCCAAACACATGAATAATGACTTAGTAACCCATTTGATAGAATAAGAGAAATATTTAGGTTAATATATTAACTTAATAACATATATGTATATGGAATATATTCAATTTATTATATCCTTAGGTTTTAATAATACTTTATGGAGGTGGAGGTAGAAATAAAATAAAACAGATTAGTAGGGACGTTACCATATCTTCAAACAACTTTTTAAAAAAAGGATTCTTGGGATGTATTTATGAAAAATATAAGGCCTATAAGATGATATTAGTATAGTAGGTATGTGATTTTCTTAGGTATTAGCTGAAAAAAGGGTGTTTAATGTTTTAAGAGGATAATATAGGGGGTGTCCTGTTGAAACAATGGTTTTCGTAGAACCAACTATTCAGTGATTGTTATTACCATATCATGTGTACAATAAGTTATACATGATTTATTCTTACCTTTATATTGTAGATATTTCTACATAAAATATATAATTGTAATTTCTATAGATTAATTATCATGTCGAGAGGTTATATAAGATCACAAGCTACAATGAGAACCTCGAGATACTAGGACATTAATCTTAAATATCATTCTATGGTCCAGATACATCTTACAGATCAAACATAGTAGATGTTTGACTATTAGGTTCTAGGGACTAACAAGAATTGATATTTATTCTCAGTAAATTTTCACTTTGTAATCTCCAGTAGTGAAATCAATAAGAAAAACCCGCCAACAAGATCACCACATGTTTCAGGTGTCATTGGGTGTTTCTATCTATGATCCTGTTAAATGGTATCTTGACTTGATATAATTTAATGTGTATGTCATTTTATCTCATACTTTGATGAAAGATTAAAAACATAATGTTTAAATCGTGGTGAGGTAGTTTGTGTTGGGTGCATCATTAGTGACAGGACATTGAATGAATGGCCTGTAAAATA
Organism: Viscum album; assembly: GCA_963277665.1. Lineage (NCBI taxonomy): Eukaryota > Viridiplantae > Streptophyta > Magnoliopsida > Santalales > Viscaceae > Viscum > Viscum album. Next base: position 1,742,834,109 of record OY728155.1, read on the forward strand.
TGTATCACTCCTGAGTTATGGAAGTAATATATCTCATGCCATATTTTTAATGATGGTAATACCTTCATAAGACCATGGCCATGATAGTTGAGGGTTAATCCATCCAGCTAGATCAACAAATAATAAAGCAAGAAAAGGGCAACGATAGGTGAGTGCATCATTTTTTATGAGATATTAATGAAAAAAGATTATATTACACAGTACATGTTTGTAGGTTGGTTATCGTTGTTTTGACTATCCTTATATCATTAGGGGTCATGATTGGTTTCTGATCCCGCTCGTGGTTTGTGAATAATATTCACTACTAATGAGATATGGGCCTAGATGGTCACACACAATAGCATATTCAAGAATCTTACCTATTTAGTTGAATAGGTATTTTTGACATTATGGACCCCACCACTAGGGTCTGTGCTTTGTTCATGGAAATATGATCTCCAACGAAATAATTAAATTCATATTATTCAGGTTATGAATAATGGGCATTGAATTTAATTATTAATGTTTTTGTAAGTTATATGAAAATACATAAAGATATTATTTAAAAGAATATTAAATTATTCAAGGTTCAATTAATATTTATTGGAATACCGAGTAGAGTTAATGACTCATTTTTTATCACATAATATAATTAATATATTAAAAGAGAGGGATAATAATATTTATGATTCCTATTAGTATTCAAAAGATGTCATAAATAGTATGTTAGGTATTCGAGTTTTAGAGATGCAATACTAGGTATTTTAATTACACTCATGAAATAGAGGGGAACATGAATTCACCAAAGTATTTTAATGGGATTTCTATCTCCTGTCCACTCTCCCCTGTTATTGAGAGAAAAGATTAGGATCCAAGAAGCTCAGATTGAACTGTCTTGCATGCATCACACGAAGAGCGATGCGGTGTTCATCAGAGTGTTGAAGGAGTCATTAATTCTCTCAGCTAGCACCCAAAATTTGACAAACAGTACCCCTGTAGATTTCTTGAAGTGAGTGTGGACGATCTAGTTAAATTATGATTCAAATTCTTCGATAAGCGATTTCCAACGATGAGTAGGCGTCATGTGGCGCTTCAGAACTAAACTCGGTATTTTATAATTTAATTTTTGTGCATAAAACTCTTTACATGTGATCCTCTATTTAAACCAGTCAACAATTCACCAACCTTGAAAAATTTATGTCGATCATCATATAATTTTTTGTTAAAATCCAAGATTTTTGGGATTACACTTCGGGCCATGTTCATTCAAGTGGTATTAGAGGAAGTTCAAGTTAATTTTAATCCAAGTAAAAATTAAATTTGCATTAAAGTAAAAGAAGGGAATTGTTATGGACCCAACGCCACAGACGAAATCTAAATCGAATATCAGATGTCCTACCTTCTATCCTCAAAAGTTGTTAATTCAAATTGGAAAATGTATTTAAGAGGTTAAAATGATAAAAATATATTTATTTATATTTTATAAAACCCAAAACTGTCTCAAAACTGCAACCTGATCATCAGAATAGTTTTTTCCGGTACCAATTGTTTTATTAAAATAATATTAATTTTATTATAATAATAATTTTATAGTAAAAATATTATAATAATAATAATATTTATTTTTCAAATCCTAAATAGGATTTAATTTTTTTTAAAGTGGTTGGGTATTTCCTTTGGGGGAGTCTCTTAATCAAAAAAAATAAAAAAACATAAAGGGGATTGACCTAAATAGGGGTGGGGTGGTGCATCACGTGACAATTGAAAAGAAAAAGAGGTTTTGGTTTTGGGGGCCGAGCGGCCCCCTGTCATGCATGACAACCCTGCAACAACACCTCCCTCTTCCACATGTCGAGAAGTGCCACCTGTCAAATCCCATTTGGGGATTTTTTTTTAAGTTTTAAAAAAATATATTTTTCAGAAAACACTTACAGAATTTTTTTTTAAAAAAATGCACCTCAAAGGCGGCATCCTGGATGCCGCCTTTGCATTTTGGGGGCACGGCGGAATCCGCGATGCCGCCTTTGCGCTGCAGGTGAAAGGCAGCATCCGCGATGCCGCCTTTCTCCTAAAAAAATCTTTTTTTTGAAAATTTTTATTTTTTTTAATTTTTTTTTGTTTTGTTTTGTTTATATATATATATATATATACAAAACAAAAAATTTCAGCAGAATATATATGCTATTAAAGATCCAGTGCTATAGCCATTACAACAGTATGGATTCTGACAGAAACTCTTACCCAGGACTCCCTTTTATAAGAGGGCTTGCCCTGAAAATCATTCTACATTTTCGATGTGGGATTAAGGTTCTATCTTTAATGCGCAGTACATTCTGCATTTCCGATTTGGGATTCTGTTTCAAGTATGTGACTTTGAAATACAATAAAATATAAACTATAAGGCCAATACAAATGAAATTTTAAACATTGATTAAACATATAATAAATAGTTGAAAAAAAGAATTTCCTCAAAAATGTTGATGAAAAATAATCTATAACCTTTCAAAACCACCTACTTGAAACATAAAAATGTTTCAAATACCTGAATTTGAAAGACTATAAAATATAAACTATAAAACGAATATTATTGAAACTTTAAACATTGATTAAACATATAATAAATAGTTTAAAAAAAAAATTCCAAAAAAATGTTGATGAAAAGTAATTTATAAGCTTTCAAAACCGCATACTTGAAACTTAAAATTTTTCAAGTATGTGACTTTGAAAGACTAAAAAATATAAACTATAAGACCAATATAAATGAAACTTAAAACATGGATTAAACATATAAAAAATAGTTGAAAACAAAAAATAATAATAAAAAATGATGATAAAAAATAATTTATAAGCTTTCAAAACCACTTACTTGAAACATAAGAAGTTTCAAGTACGTGATTTTGAAAGCTTATAATATATAAATTATATGACCAATATAAATGAAACTTAATACATGAATTAAACATAAAACAAATATTTGAAAATAAAAATAATTTCGTAAAAAATATTGACGAAATATAATTTATAAGCTTTCAAAATGACCAACATGAAACTTAAAAATGTTCCAAGGACGTGAATTTGAAATCCTATAAAATATAAACTATAATACCGATATAAATGAAACATAAAAAATGGATTAAAAATATAACAAATAGTAAAAAATAAAAAGAATTTCATAAAAAATGTTCATAAAAAATAATTTATATTCTTTCAAAATCACCTACTTGAAACTTAAAATGATTAAAGTATGCAGTTTTGAAAGACTAAAATATAAACTATAAGTCTGATATAATTTAAAGTTAAAACATGGATTAAATATGTCATAATTAATTAGTTAATTAGTAATATTATCATTAATTATATAATAATTAATTAGTAATATAATTATTACATATATAATAAATATTTAGTTAATTAGAAATACAATTAATAATTATAACTAATTAATTAGTAATTAGTAATTATTAATTATTAATTAGAGAATTAGTAATATAAATATTTATTATAATTATTCATTATAATTAGTAATTAAAAATTAATAATTATTAATAAGTAATTAGTAATTATTAATTAGTTAATTAGTAATATAAATATTAATTATAACTATTCATTAAATTATTAATTATTAATTATTACTCATTAATTATTACTTATATAATAAATAATTAGTTAATTATTAATACAACTATTAATTATATAATAATTAATTAGTTAATTAGTAATATAATTATAATCTTTCAAAGTCACGTACTTGAAACATTTTTAAGTTTCAAGTAGGCGGTATTGAAAGCTTATAAATTATTTTTCATTAACATTTTTTTGGAAATTGCTTTTGTTTTCAACTATTTCTTATATGTTTAATCAATGTTTAACATTTCATTTATATTGGTCTTCTATTTTATGTTTTATAGTTTTTCAAAGTCACGTACTTGAAAATTTTTAAGATTCAAGTATGCGGTTTTGAAAGCTTATAAATTACTTTTCATCAACATTTTTTTGGAAATTTATTTTGTTTTAAACTATTTATTATATGTTTAATCAATGTTTATAGTTTCAATTATATTTGTTTTATAGATTATATTTTACAGTCTTTAAAATTCACGTATTTGAAACATTTTTATGTTTCAAGTAGGCAGTTTTGAAAGGTTATAGATTATTTTTCATCAACATTTTTGAGGAAATTCTTTTTTTTTCAACTATTTATTAGTTATTTCGTAATATAAATATTAATTATATATTAATTAAATAGGTAATTAGAAATAGAATTATTAATTATATAATATGTAATTAGGTAATTAGTAATTATTAATGTTTTATTATTATGTTCGTATGGTTATATAAATATATATAAATAAAACCTAATTTACCCCCTCCTGAGATTCCACTTTGACCAACAAGTAAAAATAGTATTTTGATTTAAGTACACATAAAACATGTAAACAATAATGTACAATCAATGCATATGTCTGTGGCGAGGAGATTCCGTCCCACATGGTGGTCTGCGAATAGGACGTCCGCGTCGAGTACGCAGTGGAGTCTGATGACCTGGAGAAGGCTGATCCTCGGGCACTGAAACGTCAACTGTCGCATCCTCCATCTGTGTGTCAGTGGGAGGAGTTGTCAACTGCATCTCGTACTGCCATTCAGATCCTTCTCCCACTAGGGTGGTAGAAGGACTTGCCTCCATCGCAGAGGGGAACGAAGCCTCTAATAGAGCTATACCCCAAGATGACGATGGCTCTAAAATCCAAGGTTGTGAAGGATCTGGAACCCAAGATGGAGAGAACTGCGGATATCCTATCAGGAAAGACGGATCCCAAGCCCCATGAGGCACATCCTGAATAGGCTGATCCTGTACTACTAGAGGACCGACCTCTACCTGTGGAACAGGCGAGGCCTCACGTGCAGCACGACGCTGTCTACGTCGCCGTGGTCATGGCTCCTCAGCACCAGCAGCAGCTGCAGGATGTTCCCCTGGGCAGGAACCTCCTGTCTCCGAGCCAGACGCGTGAAGATGCTCCCGGAAAGCACATGAAAAGATGCCCTCGCCTCCAGCACTGTAGCATGGACGACTGCCCGGCTAAAGACCCCCTCCTCCTCTTCATCACTCATGAGAACAAGCTGCTCTGTGTGACTTCCCTGTAAGTAGATTCAAATGTAATTAGAAAATAATTCAATAAACAAACTAATGGGAATTTATTAACTTACCATCCTCTGCATCTCTATGCCAGCTTGGGTAAGATACTGTATAGACTTTAGTCTATACCATGACACATAGTCAACCTGATCTGAAAGAGAGAATCAATTTGTAGGAACACCATGAATACGTAACTCTGCACGTCTATGACAGTAGTCGATAAAACTCGCATGTACTTGGGACCAGTCATCGTCCTGCCTCCCTATCTGCTTCATCCCATGAAGCTTGTCTGTCTGTCTAGATGGTAATGGAATCAGCTGAGTACGAAAAAATTGGCGCATGACCCTGTCAGGCTACTTCCACTCAATAATATGAAAGTGAATGAGGGGAACTACAGCCATAGCATCCTCAAGCCCAACAGTGCAGTATGCTGGCAACTGGTCCATAATACTCCAGTATGGAAGCCATGAAATCTGAAATGACAAGTGATTTTGTCAAAAAAACTCCCCACTAAAAACCAAAATTGATGTTATTATTAAAAATGTTAGACAGTGATAGATTGTATATACATACCTGATCAGGTAAGAGACAGTCCAACTGTAGCCAATATACGCCCAAATGCAGTCTTGGAACCACGTCAAAATAGTGTCACTGACACCACCTGTAAAATACAAAGATAATGACAAATAATGAGATATTATAGTCAATAACTCATAGTAGAATAAAAAACCAATAGAAATGACTTATCATACCAGCGTCCACGCGGAGCGTTATGAAGCACCTCCATCTCGACCGGTGGACCAGCAAGGTCAGGGCGGAATGCTGGGATGCGCTCCCATGCCCACATTTGAATAAGGATGATGCATCCTCCAAGACCTGTATGGTCCCTATGGGATAGTCTGCATAATGATCTGTACGTGTATGCCAAGCAGGCTGATCCCTAACTGTACATCCCAGCCCGATCAAAGTCCTCTAGTAGGGGTAGATACATCCTATGTACGTGCATCCCTGAGTGATCAGTACACATGGTCCCACCAATGAGTCGTAAGATATATGCACGGGCGTAATGCATGACGGTCTGCTCATCATCATCATCCTGTAAATGTGGAGTCTGCGACTCCAACCAACGCATAGATATGGGCGATCCATCTATAGCCCTACGGTCGGACAAAATATCAACGCCTAACAAGCATTGAGCAAGGTCTGGCCAAGCTGCACGATTGGGTCCAATAACGGGTCTCCCCTAGATAGGCAGACCGAGAAGCACTGCGACATCCTCGAGGGTGATGATCATCTCTCCATCAGGCATGTGGAATGTGTGTGTCTCTGGTCTCCATCTCTCAACGAGGGCAGCACGTAGGTAATGATCTACAAATGTGAAATCTGATACGACAAGGCCATAGAAGCCAGCACGGCGCAAGTAAGGTCTAATGGCATGTGGAGGCTCCATGTGATGAAAATGGTTCACTCGACGCACCTTCAAAATATGTGTAGGCTGCTGAGTGAGTAGTATGGTATCATCCAACTGCATATAAACAATGAAAATGAGTCGTAAGTGTAAAATATAAATATAACATTATGATGATTTTAGAATTTATCTAATTGTATGTATTCAATATGTTATGATAATTATTGTGATACTGTAAATTTGTTATAGAACGGTTTGCTGAAATGTCCTGCATGTTTGCATTGGGGTTTAGGTTGGAGGTTTTAGGGTTAAAAATTTTAATATTATCGTCCAGGAAACATGTTAATGGGTTAACTGACATATACTTTTCAATATGGGTTATGTGTTCCGCTTTTGGAGTTTTGAAATAAATTCTATTATCTCATATTTAAAGTTATTTATTGAAAGCATGAATATTATTATGAAATAAGTTATGTTATCTAAAATATTGAGTCTTGAATTTGGTTACACATATTTTGGGGGAGCTTTATGATTAACTACTTATGGATTGGAATAAGATAAACCATGTCAATTAGTAATGATGTTTTTAGAATTTATCTAATTGTATGTATTCAATATCTTATGCTAATTATTATGATACTATAAATTTGTTATAGAATAGTTTGCTAAAATATCTTGCATGTTTAGATTGGGGTTTAGGTTGGAGGGTTTAGGGTTAAAATTTTTAATATTAACGTCCAAGAAACATGTTAATGGGTTAACTAACATATACATTTCAATATGGGTTAAGTGTTCCGCTTTCGGAGTTTTGAAATAAATTCTATTATCTCGTATTTATAGTTATTTCCTGAAAGCATGAATATTAATTTGAAATAAGTTATGTTATATAAAATATTGAGTCTTGAATTTGGTTACACATATTTTGGGGGATCTTTATGATTAACTACTTATGGATTGGATTAAGATAAACAATGTCAATTAGTAATGATGTTTTTAGAATTTATCTAATTGTATGTATTCAATATCTTATTCTAATTATTATGATACTATAAATTTGTTATAGAACAGTTTGCTAAAATATCCTGCATGTTTAGATTGGGGTTTAGGTTGGAGGGTTTAGGGTTAAAATTTTTAATATTAACATCCAGGAAACATGTTAATGGTTTAACAACATTTAGTTTACAATATGGGAATGTCACAATGAAGTCAATACATCATTATGAATGAGACTGTGAAGTCGACCCATATTGTAAACTAAATGTTGTTAACTTCACAGACCAAAGGCGAGTAGGATGCGTAATGAGATGGACTGGACTCAAGAACAAGGATAGAGTTTGCGATGCACAATTTGTCATAAAGATGGTCACAATGAAGACAATACATCATTATGTATTGATTGCCTCATTAATTGCTCGATAGAGATCAGATATCAAAAAAACTCCCTGAATGTTGGTGAAATGGTTGATGATACATGCCAGAAACCAACTCCATGATTCATAGTTTTCTTTCTCTACAATGGAAAAGGCAAGAGGAAGAGGTGAATAGTTTCTATCTTGGGTTGTCGCAATCAACAATACGCCCTTGTATTTTTCATACAGAAATGTTCCATCAATCTGAATAAATTGTTTGCAAAAACGAAATGCGAAGATACAAGGAAGGAATTCCCAGAACAAACGATGAAATTGAACATGAGATGGATCAAGTCGATTATCAGGAGACACATGTTCATTTGTATCCATATGGAAGACAACTTGGTTATGATGCCTCAGTATGGCTAACAATTGTGGTAATACTTGATATGAGTCATCCCAATCACCATATACCTTCACAATTGCCTTCTGTTTCTCCATCCATGTTTATTATAGGAAATATTATAACCAAATGTCTGTAGAATCCTCTCTTGCACAAGGGATATTGGAACATCTTGACATATCCTAATCATCTCAACAACAATAGATGACACAAATTCTACATCCAATGAAGTATGATCTTGTGTGAGACTTGGCTGAACGCAAGTATGAGCCGCCTCAATCCTTGAGATTCTCCAACCTCCAAATGTAATGTCTGGAATAGCCCTTAAGCGAAATCTACAATCATCCCCATAATTCACGCACTGTATAACATATTTACTACGACATGATTCGTGAACTACATAGTTGAAGTTTCTCTCAATATGAAATCTCTTTAACGTTCTTTTTATGGAATCTTTACTGGGAAAATTCCTTCCAATATATAAGGTTTTGTCCACCTCACTAAACCTATCTGGTACAACTCTAGGGAACTAAGTTGTCGGTGCGAGAACAGTATTATCGAATTCAGGCACCCGTGTCATTGCTTCTGACCAAGATGAAAATAGTGGTGGATGACTTATTGACTGAGGTTGATGTACAACAATTGCATTTCTCAAAACCTCCTCTCTATATTCTGTTGGTCCCTCCTCATCAGCACATTTGTCGCCATCTGATCCATCATTACGAAACTCTTCATCAGAAGTCGGATTGACATGTATATCTGGGAGATCATATAGGTTGTCCACTTCTGCTGCATCATTTGGAATAGGCTCAATTTCATGGGGTAGACTGTCTTCAACCACTGTTGTATTTCTACGTCTTTGTACAAGTGGACGTTTTTGTTGTACAGTAGCAACAACAACGTATAACTCCATCGTGGTACCATCTAACCATTGAGAAAATAAATTAATTGCTTGGACCCACTGTGCATCAGCAACCAATGGACAAGCTATATGCCACAGTGTTGTTGGAAATTGCAAATGTCTATAGCTTATAGACATGATCTCTTGATCGGGTCCCAGATTTAAGGAAACATGAATTCTATCTTGAAGGTCACTTATGGTAACACAATCAAATGTACTAACCACCGTAATTGGTTGTGTACTGTAAGAAGCTCCTTGCTCAGTTTGAATAATCTCCCCATAACAGTACACATAGGAAAACATGCCTCTCTACGTCAAAAATGTTTCTTTCCTCAAAATTATGATAGTGTAACAAAATATTAACAATTATGTTTGACGATATGATGTTTATTATAATGTAATTTTAGTGCACCCTTCTATATCATAAATTAAGCTACTGATGTTTGACCATATGATATTTATTAAAATGTAATTTTAGAGCACCTTTTTATTTAGTTTGTTTGTTCTTCTTCATTTCACATTATATGTTCATTAGTATCGTTAGCTAATCATTATATGAATTCATGTTTTAATCCTATGTTATTTATTAATTATTCTAAAATTAACTAATAATAACTAATCATTAATTATTCTATTATTCTATAATTAACTAATAATAACTTTAATTCATTTATTCTTATGTCCTTATTTGATTCTATAACATTATATTTATCATTTATCATTGATAAATATACTGATCATTAGTATCGTTAACTAATCATTATATGAATCCATGTTTTAATCCTATGTTATTTATTAATTATTCTAAAATTTACTAATAATAACTAATAGTTAATTATTCTATTATTTTATAATTAACTAATAATAACTTTAATTCGTCAATTCATATGACCTTATTTGATTCTATAACAATATATTTATCATTTATCATTGATAAATATACTGATTTGCTTTTTCTTCTCTTAGTAATTTTAGTAGTTTATAAAGAAAATATGAATCATCTTAAGCATATTCCCCGGGAGTGTCAAAACAGGATGTAGCAAGGCCCGTTATCGTGCACCAGTTCCCATTCGAGTCTAGCTTGAAGCGGTGTTTTCGGGTTTTACCCCTATGTATATCTGTGCCAGAGCCACATCCACTTGTTTTTATCCAGACAGGAATTTAATTGCGTAGATAACCACATAATCTTTAAGCTACCAAAATTTCTAAATACTTAATCTTAAGTTAATCTATACTTAATCTATACTACGTAACAGTAATTATTTAAAACTATATATAACTAATTACAAGAACTAAATAACCAAATATTAAGAACTACCTAAACTACTTAACAAATGAAAGATTTAAAACTAAACAAAATTAAATTAATTAAATAAAAACATTAAATTAATTAAAGATACATACCTCTAAATGAAGCTTCGTAAAAACTCGCACAGCAAAGGAATTTTTTAGAGAGAGATAGAAATTCAGAGAGATGAAGTGAGGATGGAGAGAGGAAGGCAATGAGCAAGTGAGAAGAGGGGAGGGGGGTGGCCGCCCATTTATGGGGAGTTCAGACGAAGGCGGCATCGTGGAAGCCGCCTTTCGCCTATGCGTATGGCCAAAGGAGGCATCGCGGAAGCCGCCTTTCGCCTTACCCTGAGGTGAAAGGCGGCCTCCCCCCAGCCGCCTTTGCCATGTCATTGATTCAGGCCAAAGGCGGCACGGGGGAGCAAAGGCGGCATCACAGATGCTGCCTTTTTAGCGTATTATAAAAAAAACTGACATAGGCAGTTTTTCAGAATTTTTTTTTAAAATGTATTTAAAAAAACCCCATTTGGTGCAGCCGCCCAGCCAAGATGACCTCCCTCGCCCATAGAGTTTCACTACACTAGGCCGTTGAAGTTGGGCATCCTCTGACCGACACTTACAATATGCCGCCACCCCTCCCATTATGCTAATCCATTACAAGTAAGCCCTGAACAGTCTTGTGGACCCCGTTTAGCACCCCACCAGCACTCTACACACCTCACCACTTAGCGTCTCCGCTCTCTAGCTTTCCCATGAGCTCCACGCCTTCCCTCTTTTGCCGGGAATCTGCCTCCTCTAGGTTGCCTACCATGGTCCACGACCCCGTTTGGCCTCAACCGCCCAAGCAAGATTCCATGATCACAGACATGGACCACTACCTTCTGCATGGACCGAGAAACCTCTCAGGTTCCCCTGCCACCTTCTCATCATCCTTTGCACATCAACGGACCACACTGGCACTTTGCAGGAGAGCTTCTCTTCTGACCTTGTGGTTACCCATCTAGAGGGAAGTTTAGACCAGATCAGACCAAATCCCAGTCCTCATGGTTCTTTCCACCCTAGAACAGGCATGGGTGGACCTTTCAGGACCAGATAACCTCTACATGGGTCAGTATATCCCAAAATGGGCCTCTGTGGGTTTGGCCGGACCTACAAAGCCCCTACTCATGGTATTTAAGTCCCAAGTTAATTTATTTAATCACAAAATAACAAAACAATTAATTTAATTTTGATTTAATCTTTAATTAAATTAATATTAAATTTTGGTTAAAAGCTATGTATGGTGTAAATTAAATAAATTAAATTCTAAATTAAATTAAGTAATTAATATAATTTTTTTGAAATTAAATTAATTTGTTGGGATTGAACTGCGTAACTATTGAATTAAAAATATGAATAAATTTTTAATTCAATTACAATTCTCTAGAGTTTATTTTATTAAATGTTTAATTTAATTTCTGAATTTATTTAATTTATGTGAGTTTAATGAGTATATGACTAATCATGAGTCCATTTGTCGGCCAATTCATGTATAGTGCATTACATTTATTTATTTAATTATTGCAAAGGTTTTGTAATAATTATTTTAATTTAATTAATGGAGATATGCATGTCGTCTTATGATCGTTATATGTATAAGGGCCTATGCATCTATGAAAAAAGTTGTTTTTTATACCCCAAGACCCCCTAGCATGCATGTGAGTAAAGTGGTATAATGGAGAGACGTGTGAAACACATCGTGATGACTCAAGGATATGCAATAGACATGAGATGTGATGCATTGGAGGGGAAGATGGTAAAATTCAGGTTGCAAGCGATGTGACTCAAGGTATTGTACCTAGGGTCATCATTGGTCCGTTATTCACTCAACAAATTAACCTTTAGAAACAAATCATGATCAGTTCATCATTTTTTTAGCATGGATTATTATTATTTTTGAATGTGTAGTTAATGTGCGATTACACAGAATAATAATAATAATAAATTAAAGATAAAATGAACATGTGATGTTATGATTTTTCAATTTCATACATAGTCAGTTGTTACTATGATCACATTGAAGATGCTTAAAAAGTGAGAAATATGTCTTTCATCATATTAAAAATAAGAAAACCCTCAATGATATATTAATTCATTACCAACTTTCATCAATAAAATTTTGGAAAAACCGGCTATTTTAGGTACTGGTCATTCCAAAACTAGGGTTTCCTATTAATACTAGGTCATTCTTATAAGAGTGGTGGTTTGGCATAACTAAACTTGTATCAAATATATAACCAAATCTTGATTGATGTAATTATATAGGAAAGCGTGAAGCAAATCATGTTACATTTTAAAAGATGTTGGGACTTCACTCAACATATCAAGGAACCATGAGTTAAAGTGGTTGGGTAGCCAAAATCCGACCTTGAACAATGAAATTAGTGGCGTAGACAAATATCTTAGACTCCGAGCATTGGTTTAGGGATCCTTTACACAATAATACTCAAGAGACGAAGTATTCTGATTCTAGAACAGATGATTCCTATAATCTTATAAAATAGTGGGAGAGTTTTAATTAATTATTTAATTAAATTAAATATCGAAACTCTTTATCATGATATAAGTACTAATCTGCTAAAATTCATTTTATTGAAAATATAATGTCACACCTTATGTTTAAAAACTGTGAAAAATAATGGATAATGGAAACATCCTCACTAATTTGAGTATTAAAAAATCTACGGGTGCTCTTACATGGTACTATAAAATTGGAAACTCAAGGTGCCACTATCCCTAACACCTCTTAAGTTACCTTAGTAAGCGAGGGTGAAATTGATTATAGGAGACCGATGTATGCATCATATGATGGTTATGTCATTGTGATTTTATCAACGTCCGATGTTAGTTATAGTCACTACATAAGGACATGAATGATGTAACATATAGTATCTTCTCTGAGAAGTCTCTGTGGAGAAAGTGAAGCAATGATATGAATAGGTAATGGTTACACTGGATCTTTTAAATTAAAATAAATGTTATGAATTTTCAATATATCCAATTTGAATATAATTTCATCCCTTTACTCATGTTTTGTTTAAAGTTTCAAAATGAACAAGTATTAAGTAAACACTTCATTACCCATTTAGGTGAGGATCACCATGTAAATAAGAATATAAAATGATGTTTTATCTTCAATACATATGGAGAATATATTTAAATAGAATTTTAAAAGGCCAAAGACATGCAATTCCAATGGATATAGCAACCCAATTCTTTTATATATAACATTATATGATTTTAAGAATAATTATACATTAGAGTAAAATCCAAGGATCGTTATTTCTAGTGTCTTGGAAGACTTGGTACATAAAACATAAAATATGGGGCCAAAAACATTTCTATATTTAATCTCCATAAAGAGATCCTAACTTCCCTTAAGCTGTTACATCTATATAGGGTACCCTGGGGAACACATGAACAAATGGATGAGGTAAAAAGCCGAGTAATGGAATGAACATAAGGATATATCATAAGAACATGAGTTAGGAAGCATGACATAATGTAAAAAAGCATGGAACATATTAAATAATATCATATAATCAAGGGATCATATAAATATGGAATCATATAAATGTGTAATAATCATAAGACATTTCTTTAGTATGGGTCAAGCTTAACTGCCAATCCAGTTTCCCATTTTAGTACGGGTCCAGGATAACCACCAATCCTGTTTCACATTGCATATCATGAAACTTATCTTTACCCAATTCATTGGAGCAATATCTAGGTGCACCCATATGCTCATTTTCCTGAATATTATTTCCACATGAATAATCATTCTACAACAATAATCATACATAATCATCCATACATTAACATAAGGGTCCCCATGGAAAGAATTAAGTACCACAACCATGACATAAATCATAACCAATAGGTGTATCATGAAAGTATCCATGAAAGAAAGAAATTATACATGGATATTAAATAGGCATATATCACGTCATGTGATTTTAAAAAGGAGTGATAACTTGTAAGAAATGTATTTGGTAAATTTTAGCATTAAAACATTTTGTGCGGTTTTATGGAAAACACTATAGAGATTTTAAAATAGAAAAGGGAAAAATATTTTATATAAAACCAGAAGTGAACCAAGAAGGTTTTCATATTAAAAATACTAATTTTATAAAGACAATGGTGGCTTAAAATAGAAGATATAGTGAACTTGAAATCAGGTAAAAACTCAGGAAGCTCCCATAAAATTGGTTTTCTTATCGAAATGTTCTAAGATGGGAATATTTTAAAAACATGTATATCCCCTAAAGAAAGTGATGCAAGGGTCATCATAAAATAATTTTTAATAACTAAACATCATTTATATGATTCGAAAAAACTGATAAGATAACTACATTTTGATATAAATAAATATAAGGAAACCCGAAAGAACAAAGGAGGTTCGGGTAGATTTTGTTACAGATTATCGGTATGGTATCATGTGCATGTAGGAGGGCTTGATTAGAGAGAGAATGGGTTTATCATCAATTATAAAACACGAGGAAAGTAAATAGTAGGTGATAAAACATACCACATCATTAGGGATTACCCATAAAATGGAATAACATAGCGGATAATCTTGGTTTATGAGCGAAATGGAGAGGATCCCTTACCTTAATTCATCGATGTTATCCAATTATTATTAAATAAATGAATAAACAAATTAGGTTTATTAATTAATAATTCAATAACGCCTTATATGTGTAATTGTTTTATTATAATCATTTTATGTTCATTCATAAACTTTTTGATTGGTTTTGAGGTTCAATTTCACTGTTACCTCATTTGTTTACTTGATTTTAATGACCAGTTCAGTTATATTTATATTTGGATAAACATGTAAGATGAACGTGGTTGTCCATAATTAAAGTTATATTATATTAGTGAACATCCATGAGATTATATGGTTTAAAATTTAATTTGGTTAAATATACTGAAGTCGAACTATTATATAAAACCGAAGTGACAAGCATTTTTGTTAATTGATGGGTTTGATTACAGAGAACACGTTTTGATTTATAACTTGATGCCATTTGTAAAAAAAGATTAAAAAATAAAAATACTATATGTTACATATATATAATCTGGTTCAACCATAACGAAATTGGTTTCATGACCATATTTATAGATGATAATAGAAATTGATAAACTGTAGTCCTTGAATGTGCTAAATTAGCACATCCCAAACGGTGCTTTCATTCCTTTCAAATAAAAGGTGGGGAAAGGAGAAAATATAATTAAATATCCCATTAGAAGAAAAAAATTCCATTAAAAGTATGTTACTAGAGTTTTGATACTATTTGGGTGGAGGTAGGTGAGGAATTAAACAAAAAAGAAAAGAATATAAAAGAAAAAAAGGAATCAGAAAGAAGAATCTACCTCTTGAAACTTACCAATTTGAGAACCACTATAAAGGAGAGGTTTTGGTATTTTAAGGAGGTTAGGGGCTTTTGGACGTGGGGGAGGATATTGGGGAGAGATTTTGGAATAATATTGTCAAGGAACAAGGCTTGAGAGGAGTGAAGAGAAGAGGTAACAATGGATGGTATTTATAGTGGAGGGGAGGAGGGTTTTCATATTTTTTTATCATTAGTTTACTATTTCTTCACAAGACAAGGAATAATAAGTATTCTATGATCAAGAATAGTAATAAATGCATGTTACTTAAAACCAATTGGTCTTACATCAGCAGATCATCATCAATGACTCTATTAATCCATTATTTAGCATTTATTGTTAACTGTCAGATTTTACTATTCATAAAGAATTCCAGTACATCAGAAAAATCCCAAAAGTTTACCCTAACCATTTTTTGATGTGTAGGATCCAAAAATGAAAACCATTTTTTAAAAATTAGTTTTCTACATATGATTAATGTAATATTTAATTAAAATCATAATTTTTTTATTAAATCCCAATTTTAAAACATTCATTTACTTATTCTAAAATACAAGTACATCATAATTTCACTTGGATATTAATATAATTCTATCATAGGTACTGTTTCAATTCATTAGGGTATTTCACTATTCATAAGGGTATGTTACTATTCATAAGGGTAGGTTACTATTCACAAAAATTATGTTTTTCATATCGGTCTCTAAATAACTTACTGGTCACAACCATGTATGTTAGATATTTGAAATTCCAAACACAGAAGTGAAAAATATATGATTAAATGTCACTTAGCACTTAGTAGTTAATTATGTTGTGTTTTCATTGGATTTTATAACATACTTATGATAAGGGAATTTCCATTGAAAAAAATTGGGTCGTTACATTCTTCCCCCCTTATTAAATTTCACCCTCGAAATTTCATTTTACATTATAAGACAAAAATAGGTGATGGTACTTCTCTTTCATTGCCTCCTTTTATTCCCAAGTAGCTTCTTCAAACTTTTGGTTCCTCCACAACACTTTGACAAGGTGGGTTGTCATGTGGCGTAGAACCTTATCTCTCCAGTCCAGAATGTTCACTGGCTGATCCTCATAAGAGAGACCATTTTCTGGCTGCACTACCTCTGAGTTCAGTACATGTGAGGGATCAGGTATGTACTTCCTCAGGAGTGATATGTGAAACACATCATGAAATTGAGCCATATTCAGTGGAATTGCAAGCCGATAGGCCATGTCTCCTATGCGGTCAATGATCTCAAAGGGGCCAATGTACCTTTGTCTTAGCTTCCCTTTCTTTCCAAACCGCACGACTCTCTTCCATGGTGATATTAAAATGAATACTATATCTCCAACATCGAACTCCAAGTCCCTTCGACGGTTGACATCGTAGCCCTTTTTCCGACTCTGAGCAGCTTTTATGTTTTTCTAGATGACTTGAACCTTCTCCGACATCTCTTGCAGAAGATCAGGTCCTAGTAAATTTTGTTCTCCAAATTCATCCAAACAGATTGGAGTTCTACATCGCTTTCCATATAGAGATTTATACAGAGCCATCTGAATACTCGAGTGGAAGCTATTATTGTATGAGAACTCATCCAATGATAGATGCTGATCCCATCCACCTTTGAATTGTAGAGAGTATCCTTTTATAATATCTTCAAGCATCTGAATAGTCTTTTTAAATTAGCCATCTTTTTGGGGATGATAGTTCGTGCTGAAGTTTAATTCAGTACTCAAAGCATGTTTAAGACTCCTCCAGAATGTAGATGTGAACTTTGGATCACGATCAGCGACAATTGAGAGTGAAACACCATATAGTCTCACCACATTCTTCACATATATTTTTGCAAGTTGTTCAAGAAAGTGGTTATCCCAAATAGTGATAAAATGGGATGTCTTGGTGAGTCATTCAACCAGAACCCATATCACATTATTTCCCTCTAACGTCTTTAAGAGACCTGTGACAAAGTCCATAGTGACATTCTCCTATTTCCACATGGGTATAGGCAATGGTTGAATTATCCCTTTGGATTTTATCACTCTGTTTTAACTTGCTGACATACCAAGCACCTTGATATATATACCAAAATCTCTTTCTTCATGTTATCTCAGTAGAATTGTTCTCAGAGATCACGGGACATCTTGGTACTCCCTAGATGGATAGATAATGTTGAGCTATGTGCATAGTCTAATAGCTTATTTTTTTATCCCGAGTGATGAAGGCACAAAAATCCATGTTCTAAACCCAATCACACCATCATTGTTGATATAGAACTCTTGTAGCTTCCTTTCCATTACTTCATTCGCACTCTTTTGAAACTCCACATCATCCATTTGTGCATCATTAATCTTTTCTTGAGTGGATGGTTGCACAATAATTTAGGTAAGTTTGGATGTATCCCCTTCCCTTATGATTTCTAAATCTATCCGTTTCATATCAAAGAAGATAGGGTCTTTCTCAATTCGTAACATGGATAGAGTAGCGGGTTCTTTTCGTCCTAGAGCATCAGCTACAATGATTTCCATTCCAGGATGATAGTGAATAGATAAATCATAATCCTAAATTAGCTCTAACCATCTCCTTTGATTCATGTTGAGATCCTTTTGTGTGAATATATACTTTATGATCTTGTGGTCGGTGTATATGTCACACTTCTCACCATAATGGTAGTGTCGATAGATATTCAAGGCCAAAATCACAACTGCTAGCTCTAGATCATGTGTTGGGTAGATCTACTCATGGATCGTCAACTGACATGATGAATTGGCTACTACATTATCATTTTTCATGAGTACACAACCCAAGTATTTCTTTGATGAATCGCTGTATATCACAAAACGTTCTCCACTTTTCGGTCATGTGAGTATAGGTGTAGTAATCAACCTTCTCTTTAGATCCTTGAAGCTTACCTCACATTCTTTTATCCAGAAAAACATTACCCCCTTCTATGTCTGCTTATCATTGGGTTTGAAAATCATGAAAAGTTCTTAAAAAATCATTGATCATACCCAGCAATACCCCAAAAGCTACATATCTCTGTTAGAGAAGTCAGCCTGGGCCACTCTTCAATTGCCTTTGTCTTGAAAGGGTCCATAGATATCACTTTTTTTGTGATAACATGCCACAATAATGATACTTCCCTCATCCAGAACTCACATTTACTGTAATTTGCCAAAAAAATATCCCTTTGAAATGTATTTAACCCAATATTCCAATGTGCCTCATGCTCCTCCTTGCACTTAGAGTTTATCAGAATATCATCAATAAAGACTACCACAAATTTTTAAAGGTAATCTCTAAAGAATCTATGCATTAAATCCATGAAAATTGCTAGATCATTAGTGAGTCAGAAGGGAATCACTATGAACTCATAGTGTCCATACATCGTTCGAAAGGCATTCTTAGGAATATCTTCCTTCTCAACTTTAATTGATGATATCTCGACCGAAGGTCCTCCTTAGATAAATAACCGGCCCCATGAAGCCGATCGAACAAGTCATCTATCTGTGGAAGGGGATACTTGTTTTTATGGTGATTTTATTGAGCTCACGATAATCAATGCAGAGGCACATTGATCCATCCTTCTTCTTTATGAAAAGGGATGGTGGACCTCATGGTGAGGCACTCGATAATATATAATCCTTCTTTATATTCTCATGTAACCACTTTTTTAGTTCTTCCAGCTCTACAATGTCTATTCTGTAAGGTGTCTTTGATATAGGCAAATATCTAGGAATATGTTCAATTGAAAACTCAACCTCTTGATTAGAAGGAAGACCAGGAAACTCTTCAAGGAATACATCATTGTAATCCCTCACGACAGGCATGTCTTCAAGCAAGATTCTCTATTTTGTCTCAATCATTTGAGCTAGAGATACTTGCTCATAAGTGAAAAATATCCACACTTGAGATAATGATTCTAAAGGAGACTCATTTTCCTCCTTACACTTGCAAAGAATTGGACGATGCTTCGAGATGTGAAGAGTAATATCCCTTTCCCGACAGTTGATGTAGGACTTGTACAAAGATAGCCAATCCATTCCCAAGATTGTGTCGAACTCAACTAAAGGAAGTATGATGAGATTTTCTAGGAGGTTTAGTCCACAAACGTTAACCCGAGAGGAGTTATAAACCATGGATGCAATGATTTACCCATTCTTTGTTCTCACAAATAACTTTTCCTCTAAATTTTGAGGCGGGGTTTGAATAGTTATAGTAAACTTTCAAGATATGAAAGAATACATAGACCCAGAATCAAAGAGTATGTTCGCTATTATTAAATCAATAACTAGTGTACCTATCACCACATCATTATCTGACTCCACCTCAGTAGTAGTGATAGCATAAACACATACTTATTTCCTTGGAGGTTTTTTTTATTTCTTCTAATAATCCTCATCTTAGGGAAATTGTTTGCATAATGCCCGTGCTCCATACAGTTGTAACACTACACTACTGGCTAAGTGTTGA
Source organism: Viscum album (assembly GCA_963277665.1). Classification (NCBI taxonomy): domain Eukaryota; kingdom Viridiplantae; phylum Streptophyta; class Magnoliopsida; order Santalales; family Viscaceae; genus Viscum; species Viscum album. Next base: position 1,742,854,477 of record OY728155.1, read on the forward strand.
TCTGAACTTTCCTTTATTCTTCCACATTAGTGGAATATTTTATATCCTTTCGGTAGTTATTAGTGGGATGACCAAACTTTTCACATTTGAAGTAATTCTTGGTTCCCTTAAAATAGTTACCAAGGTGCTTTTTTACCACAGTTTTTTGCAGGGGAAAAGTCAGGCTTCTTTCTATCATGGGATTTGTTTGATGAACCACCCATCTAGTTCTCCATTTTCCTCTTCTTTTCACTGGGCCCACGAGACCACTGAGAGTCTCCTATCTCCATTTCAACCGTGAGGGCACAACATACAATATCCTCATAACTTTCGAAGTCTCTAATTGCGCAAACTTTTTGTATTATAAACTTTTGTTTGCTAAGTAAGTGACACATATTTCTTTTAGTGTTCATGACAAAGCCAGAGGGGTACCTTGAAAGCCTTATAAATATTGCTTCATACACCCCGATGGACTCATCTTTCTTTTTATTTAGTCTAAGTAACTCCCTTTCCGTCTTGAGATGATGGGATTGATGAAAATATTTATTGAAAAGCATCCTCATGAATTCCTCCCAATCCATGGAATCAATTTCCTCTTCGGACTTTGTATTCTTGATCAGTGTCCACCACTGATTAGCTTCCCTATCAAAACCATAGAATGCCAATATAAACTTCTCTTCTTCCGAGCACTCGAGGATGAAGAATACATTTTCAATGGATTTAATCCATTTTTCTGCGATGAGGGGATCAGATGATCTGATAAAAAAAGGGAGGTCTTTGTTGCATGAAGGATTCTAAGGCAAATTGATCTTTCCTTGGAGAGGAGGGTATTCTACATGATTCAAGTAATTATTCATAACTTGATCCAGTAGAGTAAGTACAATCATGAATTTTTGAGAACCCACTCCTATGATATCAGGCATATCATTAGGCAAATATTCGCATATTCCATCACATTGGTTTTTGGAGCGTGTTCTTCTATTTTCCTCCATTAAGTAAGAAAAAGAATGTATAATTATAGGTCTTCAATACATAGCTATTGAGCATAAAAATAATTCTTTTAACATAAAAGGATGAACTTATAAATAAGAATTACATAATAACTTGTGATTCATTAGGTTTAAATCTAGGTTATCCTTGATATATTTCATGAATTATAATCTTATGGGATTTTTTTATCCCTTAATAATGTTGTGTACTATGACCGTGAATCTACCAAAGAATATCCCCCAGGAGTGTCATAACCAAGAGTGCTGCAAGGGCCATTTTTGTGTACCAGGATATCTCGGGTCAAGCCTGGAACTCTTTGTTAGAGTTTTCACTCCTATGTACATCTGTTCTAGAGCCATCTCTACCGGCTCGTAACTATACAAGGATGTATTTTCTAGATAAACCACTTACTCGATACTTACCAAAATTTAGGGATGTTTTATTATACTTCATCTCATCCTTAAGGTTCTCACTACAGTTATCTATCTCTAATCTCCAAAAATAACTAGATTATCCCGTGATACCAGCTATAGTGACCCAAGCCTTTAATATATATCATTACATGATTTTAAAATAATTATCCATCAAAGTACAAGCCAAGGACCATTAAGTCTAGTGTCTAGGAAGACTATGTACATAAAACATAAAACAAGGGGAGAAATATAAATTTCTTTATTTAATCTCCACAAGAGATCCTAACTTCCTTTGAGCCCTTACATCTACATAGGGTACCCTAGGGAATACATGAATAAAGGGATGAGCTAAAAAGTCCAGTAATGGAATGAACATAAGGATACATCTTAAACACATGAGTTAGGAATTATGACATAATGATAACAAAGCATAAAACATATGAAATTATATCATATAATCATGGAATCATATAAACATGGAATTATATAAATGTGGACAAATCATAAGACATTTCTTTAGTATGGGTCAAGGCTAACCGGCAACCCTGTTTCCCATTTTAGTACGGGTCAAGGCCAACAGCCAATCCTGTTTCACATCACATATCATGAGACTTTATATTACCCAATGCATTAGAGTGCTATTTGGGTTCACCCATATTAAAATTTTCATAAATATTATTTCAACTTGAATAATATTTCCACCCAAATAATCATACATGAACAACCATACATAAAAATAAGGCTACCCATGGAAAGAATTAGGTACCACAACCATGACATAAATTATAACCAATGGGTGTATCATGAAATCTTCCAGGAAATAAAGGAATTATACATAGAAATTAAATAGGAATATATCATAGTATGTGATTTCAAAAAGGAGTGAAAACTTGTAAGAAATGTATTTGGGAAATTTTACCATTAAAACGTTTTGTGCAGTTTTAAGGAAAATAATATAGAGATTTTAGAATAGAAAAGGAAAAAATCTTTTATATAAAACCAGATGTGAACCAAGAAGGATTTAAAAATAAAAATAATGATTTTATAAAGACAATGGTGGATTAAAACATAAGATAGTGTTCACTTGAAATTCATTAAGAACTCAGGAAGTTCCCTTAAAAATGGGTTTCTTATCAGAATGTGATAGGGATGGAATCTTTTAAATACATGAATATACCAGAAAGATTGTGATAAAAGGGTCCTCATAAAATATTTTTTTACAAATATACAAAATTTGAAATATTAACAAAAACAAATAAGATAACTCTATTTTGTTATAACTAAAGATAAGGCAACCTAAAACAACAAAGGAGGTTCAGGTAGATTTTGTAACAGATTATCGGCATGGTGTCAGGTGCATGTAAGAGGGCTTGATGAGAAAGATAATAGGTTTCTCATCAATTATAAAACATGAAGGTAGTATGGAGGAATTGAGAAAACATACCACATCATTAGGGATTACACATAAAATGGCATAGCATAGAGGACAATATTCATTTAAGAGCAAAATGGAGAGGTCCCTTACCTTAAATTTGTTGGTGTTCTCCAATTGTTATTAAAGACTTGAATAAACAAATTAGGTTTATTAATTAATAATTAAATAACCCCTTATATATTTAATTGGTTTAGTATAATCATTTTATGTTCATTCATATCTTTTTTTATTGGTTATGAGGTTCAATTTCCTTGTTCGAACTCATTTGTTTACTTGATTTTAATGACCAGTTCACATATATTTAAGTTTGGATGAACATGTAAGATGACCGATGTTGTCCAGAGTTGAAGCTATATTATATTTTTGAACATAAAGGAAATTACATGGTTTTAAATTTAATTTGGTTACTTAGAGTGATGTCAAACTGTTATATAAAAAAAAGTGACAACCATTATTATTAATTGGTGGGTTTGATTACCAAGAACATGTTTTGATTTATAACTTAATACCATTTGTAAAAAATAATTATAGAATCAAAATCGGATATATTTCATATATAAAATCTTGTTCAATAATAAAAAAAATGGTTTCATTACCATATTTAAAGATGATAATAGAAATCGATAAACTGTTGTCCTTGAATGTGCTAAATTAGCGCATCTCAAACGGTGATTTCATTCAATTGAAATAAAATGTGGGGAAATAAGAGAAGATAATGAAATATCACATTAGAATAAAAAAATTCCAGTACATGTATGTTACTGGACTAATCATACTATTTGGTTCAAGGGAAGCGAGGAAAGAAACATAAAAGAAAAGAATATAAAAGAAAAGAAGGAATTGGAAAGAGGAATCTACCTCTTGAAACTTCCTCCTTTGAGAACCTCTTAAATGGAGAGGTTTTGTTATTTTGAAGAGTTTAGGGGATTTTGGATGTGGGGGAGGAGCTTGGGGAGCGATATTTTGAAGAATATTGGCAAGGAACATGGACTGAGAAGAGTGAATAGAAGAGGAAAGAGTGGGTGGTATTTATAGTGGAGGGGAGGAGAGTTTTCATAAATTTTTAATCATTAGTTTATTATTTCTTCACAAGACAAGGAATAGTATGTATTCCATGGCCAAGAGCTGAAATAAATTCATGAAGCTTCGAACCAATTGGTCTTACATTAGTATATCATCATCAATGACTCAATTAATCCTTTATTTAGCATTTATTGTGAATTATCGGATTTTACAATTCATCAAAAATTCCAGTATTTCAGAAAAATAAAAAAAATTACCCTTACCATTTTTCAATGTTTAGAATCCAAAAATGATTTCCATTTTTCAAAAATAATTTTCTAAATATTATTAATTAAATATTTAATAAAATCATAATTTATTATTAAAACCTAGTTTTAAAATATTCATTTACTTATTCTAAAATACTGGTACATCATAATTTTACTTGAATATTATTTTCATACCATCATAGGTAAAGTTACTATTTATTAGGGTATATCAATATTCATAATATAATGTTACTTTTCATAAGGGTGGGATACTATTCACAAAAAAAAATTATGTTTTTCTTATCCGTCCAAAAATAACATACTGCTCAGAACCATGTATGTCAGATTTTCGAAATTCCAAACATAGAAGTGACAAACCTATGTTTATATGTAACTTAGAACTTATTAGTTAATTGTGTTGTGTTTTCATTGTATTTTATTACATAGTTATGAGAAGGGAATTTCCATTGAAAAACATTGGTTCGTTACAATTGAATTTTTTCAATGTCCATCAATGAAATAGGTATTAACAAAGGTTATTTGTTTTTAATATTATGAAATAAAAAAATGGAAGTTCAAATGAAATTAACTGAATTAATGGAGAAAATTAGTACTTCTTATTTATATATATTCATCATAGTAGTGTTTCTATTTTACTTCTTGGGTTTTCGATACAATATGATGATCAGATATGTGTTGATATACAATGACCAAGTAAGTATAGAAATTTTACCAAAAGTCGGGTGTATTCACTAACTATCTATGAAAGGGTGATACATAGGCCATTGATGAGGAGTACATGACTTCTATATAGCCAAGTGAATAGAACATGTAGAACTATTATCTATTATAATCAAATAAATAATCTAAAGTGTCTTTTGACACAATGATTCATTATTTCAGGTTAAGGATTTAATATCATCTTTGGTGTTTAATACTCAACATTTAGTTCAGTAATACTTGAATTGTTGAAAATACTTGATGAATATAAAAATGTATGACTTATACCTAGTTGTGGAAAGATAATTCTTTGTCAAGCAATAATAAAAGTGGACATTAAGAATATACTCAGGTATGGTATTTAGGATCAGAACAGCTAAACACCTTTGGTATTATCTATGTCTTTAGTTTGCACAGAGAAACATTTAGAAATAATAATGTTTCCAAAATCATTCAGAATTATTTCAGAAAGTGAGCTTGAACTATTAAAAGGATAAGTTGGAGGTATATATACTACATAATATTCCTCAAATCAATTAAGTAATGGTAATTTGAAGTGAGTTCTTGTTCAGAATATTTGAGTTTCTTCGTGTCATCTTGCCTATGAATATCTTGACAATGAAATTATTGATCACACTAATATACTGTAGAGTAATTCATAAACACAAATTACCTTATCTACATCCCAACATTGATTTAAATAACAAGGATCCATTATGTAGTCTTACATGTTAGCATTGATCAACAAAATGTAGCATGGATTAATTTCAAAAAGCACATTTTATACATTAAAGTTATGATGTATGAAGTATCAATGTCACAACTTGCAGAAACATCCACTATATTTTAGGATGTTCTTCTCAAATAATGGCATTATACCTTAAATATATGTCAATTATAATGAAAAATGGATTTTTTAAGAGTCATAGTATTATGTAAATCCATTATGACTTAAGGACATGTGTTTGGATGCAAATAGTTTGTTAGGATATAAAAAAACATTCATCAAGATAATCACATTGTGCATCTTTTTAATTTTCCCAAAAGATGCTTCAGATATTACATAAACCCCTTATATAGAACATGGTAGTCATGTATTTTACTACATTGCTATAATAGAGATCACATCTCATTTGATATAGTGGAAGACATATTGACTTGTGTTTAGTCAATACTCGATATTCACATATGGTTTGTATTGGAACAAGTTCCATAAGAACCTATAGAATAGAGTATGTTCCAGTGACATATTCTACGTAGGAAGTATAAAACCATGGTGATGTTTATTTTATTCACCGCGGTCAGTGATATATTATTCATTATGAAAAATATTTCCTATAGGTAAGAATTATATTTCAATAAACAAATATTGAAAATGGAAATCAAAATTCAATATTGGATTCCATGTATCAATATTAAAAGTGGCATATAATTGTGAATACTATGGCGGGTATTCAATAAAATTGATACATGGATGGTAAAAGTGTAGTACCAATAAGGCTCGGTTGGTAATAATTGGTGGATATGCCTAAATACTTTAGAATTTCACTTGTCGTAGATAATTTCTATGATTATTATATCAGGCATTTCATTTCATGAACACCAAATATGGTAGGTGTCTATATGACACAACTAGAAAGGGATGGTCGTGTCCCAGAATTCTAATAAATATTCCATCTTACAGAAATCCAGTTAAGGATTGAGGTAAGAAACAATATAATAGACCATTAATTTGGAATGGATGTCTTCCATGTATCTGCTAAATTTTAGTGGGAGCACCAACGTTTTCCATGAAAAGTATTTTCGAAAACATATGGAAAATATACATTGGTATTATATTTAGTTAATACCAGGATATAATATTTTCTCTAGTGATTGACATAAAGTAGCAACCTAAGGTCTGGGGAATGGGATCTGCTGAGGTAGATCTAAATGATGTAGGGATCTAGTCAATCATACATATTGTGACATAGTATAGAAAAATACACGTTAGAAAAAATCAAGAGGGAATTGTTACCATGTACATGGAATGTATCTCTCTAGGTTGACATGTCTATGACATGGGAGGAGATAAACATGGTGATTTGAAATTCATATGATTTGGAAATATGTTAATCACGTATTACATGATATGTAAAAGAACTAATATTGCCAGTATATACTTCAGAGTTGTAAAATATCATTAATATCTAGGAGAACTACATGCAATGTAGTCAGGACTCTTTAATTGTACTTATGAAACTACAAAAGATATGTACATGGTCAGTTGAGATGAATGGATACATGTTTAGATGGGACACAAACTAGTTTTAATTGGATCAATAAGATCTATGATCACAGTTAGGATAATGTGATGTGTGAGACAAGATCACAAAAGATAGAGGGAGCTATACCTACAAATAATGGGTACGTTTCAGCTTCTAAGGCACCAAAGAAGTAGTTAAATGCAATTATTTTTCTAGTTCTTGGAATCACACCTAGTAAGTAAATAATTTTCTTAATATTAATTATGATATTCTTACTAACCATGATGTCATTTTATGACAGTAGACAAAAGGGATATACTTGGGAATTCCATCTCTTGATACTGTTTAATCACGAAGATGAGGTAGTTATAGAAGTATAACCACATGAAAGAACTGTGGCGGGCCCGGTTGCTAACCGATACTCTGTTGGGAGATGATCTTTATCATTTAAGTAGCTAACAAGTTTAATTTTCTTGTTGGATCTAGTGATAGTGGGAGTGTTGAAATAGTGGGAGCCCTAGACCAAACTGTTCAGTTATTTTGATTATAATAGCATGTGTATAGTTAGTTATACATGATGTATTCTTACCATTATGGTGTATATATTTTTTATCTACTATATAATGGTAATTTACATAGATTAATTGTAATCATAAGAGGTTATTATAGATCCCATGCTATAATTATACCTTGAGATACCATGACATTAATATTAAATATACGTTCTATGTTATAGATATATCTTACTAATAATACACAATATATATTTGTTTATTAGGTGTTGGGGGCTCATAAGCATTGAGACTTCTTCTCATGATGTTCCCACTTGGTGATCTCTAGTAGTGAGATCATGAGGAAATCCCTTCCAAAAGGAACACCACATGTTTCATGTGTCATTGGGTGTTCTTATCTATGATCATGTGTAATGGAATCTGACTTGATATCATTTCCATTGTATTTCATTTGATTTTGTACTTTGATAAAGATGAAAACTGTGATGTTGATATCTTGGTGAGGTATTTTGTGTTGGGTGTGTCATTGGTGACATAAAATTGGTTTAATGGATAATAAAATATTTGTCTATTATTGGTTATTGAAGTAATATATCTCAAAACTTATTGATAAGGATGGTAGTACCTTCATAAGACCATGTTCATGGAAGTTGAGTGTAAATCCATCAAGTTAGATCAACAAATAATAGAGAAAGAAAAGGGTGATACACGTCAGTGCATCCTACTTTATGAGATGTTAAAGTCTAAGAGATTATATTTCACAATACATGATTGTAGGTTGGTTATCACTGATGTGACAATCGATATCTTTTTAGTGCCATGATGGGTTGCTCGATCCCTCTCTTGGTCTTTGAATAATAATCACTACTAACGAGATAAGGGTCGAGAGGGTCGCACACAATAGCATATTCAAGAATCATCCATATCCAGTTGAATCGGTATTCTGGAAATAGGGGGCCCACCATTGGGGTCCAAAATTTGTCTAATGAGATTCAATCGCCGGTGAAATAAATAAATTCATATTATTCAAGTTATGAATACTAGGCATTTAATTTATTTATTAAAGTATTTATATGGTTTATGGAAATACATGAAAAATAATATTTGAATGAATGTTAAATTATTGAAGGTTCAATTAATATTTAGGGGAATTATGAGTCAAGTTAATTACTCCTTTATGATCATGTATTATATTTAATATATTACAAGAGAGTGATAATAATATTTATGACTCAAACTAGGAGTTATAACATGTCGTTAATAATATGATAAGTGTTTGGGTCCATAAAGGTAATACAAAGTATTTTAACAACAAAATATAAATAAAGTATGAGGGTAATTATCCAAATAATTATCATGGGATTTCCCTCTAAACTCTTATCTCCCATGTTCTATAGATAGAAGAACTAGATACAAGGATCATAGATTGATCTCTCTCTCTTGCATCTCAAGCGAAGCGATGTAGTGATCATCAAAGCATTGGAGGCTTCGTCAGATCTTTGTGCCAGCACCCGAAATTCAACAAAAGGTGCTCCCATGGATTTCTTGAAGCATGTGTGAACAATATAGAAGAATTAATCTTTAGATTAATCAAGAATCAATCACCAATGAAGAGCAAACGTCGTGCGCGGGTTCTGATCTAAACTAGGTATTTTTACTGTTTTTTTTCCTTAAAACACTTCATGTGCGATATTCTATTTAAATGAAGTAGTGATTCACCTACCTTGACAAGTCTATGTTGTCTTCCGGTTATTTGGTTTTTAAAATCCCACTTTTGGCTCTTTCGCTGCATTCCCAGTTCCTTTATTTGGTATCAAAGGAAGTATGTGTTGATTTTAAGCCAAGTATAAATTAAATTTTCAATAAATTAAATTAAGGGAATCGTTATTAACACAACGCCGCATACGGAAGATAAATTGAATATCGAATGTCCAGACTAATTTCATCCAAATTTATCAATTCATATTGGAAAATATATTTTATGTGTTAAAATGATGAACACATATTTATTAATATATTCTAAAAATGGGAACCGTCTCAAAACCCCAACCCAATCATTGGAATAGTTTTTCTGGTACTTGATGGTTTTATTAAAATAATATTAATTTTATAATAATAATAATATAATAAAAATATTACTATTTAACTAATAATAATATTTATTTTCTAAATCATTAATTTGATTTAGGAAATTTTAAATGGATTGGGGCTTGATTTAGCGTGAGTATCCTAATCAAACAAATAAAAAAATAAAGTGGATTTACTGAAATGAGGGGTGGGGTGGCACATCACATGAAAAAAGAAAAAGAAAAAGAGGTTATGGTTTGGGGGGTCAATTGGACCCCCCTGTCATGCACGTCAGGACTAAAGGGCCTCTTCCCTCCTACATAATCCGGGCATTGCCCCTACCGAAGCCGCTCCCACACTGCCACCCAACCAGGCCAGCCTCCATCTCCAGCAAAGCTGCACCAAACTAGGCCAAAGAAGCTGGGTTGCATCTAACTGAATCTTATAATACACCTCTTCCCCTCAATCTTCTTTATCCCATTGCATGCGAGAACTGGTGAGTTTCGTTTTCAGCCTTCAGAGCCCCACTGGCACTCTGCACACATCCCCACTTGGATTCTCTGCCCTCCAGCTTTCCCAAGTATGCCACACCTTCACTGTTCTACCAGGAAGTTGCCTCATCAAGGTTTCCCTCTGGGATCTAGGACCCCGTCTAATCTCAACTGCCCAAGAGAGATACCTAGAACCCCGAGATCATTGCCATCTCAGATCGTGGCCCGCCTGGGTTTGCCCCCTAGTTGCCAGATATGCCAATCTGGAGGCCGCCACTGCCAGTTTTTATTAGCAGAGCCACCCCGGCTCTAACCTACTTCGGTGCCACAATCCCCTTCATGCATGTGTGGACCACTCTCTACCACCTAGATCGAATAGCTACATTGGAGCCCCAACCTCTTTGCTGGCATCCTAAGCACCTCAGTGGACTACACCAGCACTTTGTAGGAGAACTTCTTGCCAGACCTTGAGGTAGCACTTCTACAGGGCAGTTTAGACCACATCCGATCAAAACCAATTCTTCACCGGTCTACCAAGATCAGAATGGGCGTGGGTGGACCTGTCCGGCCCAGATTACCTCTGCAAGGGTCATCATAGCCTAAAATGGGCCTGCGTGGGTTTGGTCCGACCCGCACAGCCACAACCCATGTTTTTCAAGGCCCAAGTCAATTTATTCAATCAAAAATTAATTAAAATAAATAATTTAATTTTCGATTAAAAATTAAATTAAATTAATATTAATTTTCGGTTATAATCTGAGTACGACATAAATTAATGTAATTAAATTCTTAATTAAATTACTTAATTAATTTAAATTTTTAATATTCATATTAAATTAATTAATCAGAATTGAATGACGTAAGTGTAGAGACCCAATCTTGACATACATGGACATTACATTAATTTTTTGGAATACCTAATACATTACAAAAACATACACCAAAGGACCATAATAGTTTAGTGACTTCGGAAACATGGAATATAATCTTCTAATCTTGGGGAAAGATCTTCAACATCTCCCATAAAGATATTCCTTTTTTTTCTTACCTAAAACCTTTCTTTATATCCTGGGGAAAACAAAACATATAAAGGGTGAGCTCAAATGATCAGTAAGGGTAAGCTTGGAGAAAATGAAACAAACCATATACATTTGAACTTCAAAACATGATCATAATGTTTACACATCAAAACCTTGAGTTGTGAAATAAATCTTGGCAGTACGTAAGGCATATGTCATAAAGGAACATCAATCATGATAAAATAGCATGGGAATAAAAAAATTTAATTATGGTAAAACATTAATCACATGATATGATTTCCACAGTAGCCAAGGCATTGCATCCAAGACCATCTTAGTAGACAAAGTCTCTTTCTGAATCGAGTTCAGCCCTCATTCTAGTCCTGTATCATGGAACCCGATTAACATACCATTCCATCCATGTCTATCTCATGAAATAAAAATCATTACCCAATGCATTGGAGAGAGATATATGTCCCACCCATCTCATATTGAAATCATTCTAACGTATTCCACAACATAAATATAAATCATTCATCATAACCCAAAGAATAAAATGGGTTTTATAAACATCATCCCATCATAACATAATCCATATAAAACAAATGGATATCATTTCATCATAAGAAAAGTGAAACCATGTAAATTATAGAGACATTATACGTGAAACATACACATATTAAATAATGTCCTCTTAGATGGAAAATGGTTTTGATAAAACACTTGAAATGAATTCTCGAGGAAAATATCCTTCTTCAAAAATCATTTTCTTTTCACAAAATGACATAAAATTTTAAACGAAAATGATTTGGTTGAAAATATTCATGAAATCTTGTATATTAAGCTGCATGAAAATAAGGCATTATGAAACCGTAAAACTCTGTTCATGTAGTATAAGTTAAAAAAACATTCTCCTCATACTTTTTTCAGAAAAGTCAAAAAGTCCCTCATATGGTAAACAAATGATAGATTCCTTCCATAACACAAAGTAAAAGTCAAAGAGGGGTAAACAAGAAATGTAATAATATTAAAAAATTTATGAAAAACATTTTATGGGCATGGATGAATAGTATAACCCCAGTAAATACTTACGTATAAGCAATCACGGATAAAAATGAGATTGCAAAATTATCCCTGACCTTAGGTCCGATAAGCTTCGTACATATCTGAACCTCCTGTATAATGATTTAAATAATGTCATTGAATTATTAAATAACCATATTAGTTCTTATGATATCATATATGGTTCACTTATGAATTTATATTACCCGTTCTTCTGTAAATTCCATGTTAAAGCAGTGTTTTGGGTAAAATCGTTTTATTTATCGTACGTGATTAGACTTGTTGTTCTTGATATTATTATTAATTATATCATTATTTAATTACTTCCAGAGTTTAAATAATGATTTATATATCATATATATTTAGTATATATATATAATAGATAGATAAATGAAATGAAATACACCGTTCATGGAGACGGTAGGTTGTACGCACGCATGAACGTTATTTCCCTTTCCTAATTGACTTGAATGGAAGTAAGTAGATGACATATATATATATATATATACATAAATCCAGAAGCATTATTATGTCATATATATCATTATTATTCATTATATATACTTTATAATTATTCTTTAATGGTTGACATGGATAATGAATCTCATCACATTGTGGAGACGGTAATCCGTACGTATGCACGAGCGATGATATCATTCCCACAATTATTAAATTGAATTGGAGTGGATGATATAATCTCTCAGAATTATTATGATTTTATAATAAATTTATATAGTTATTATTTACACCATTATACCTATCCAAGTAAGGTGGTGGTGGAAAAACAGATTACACCACGGCGTGGAGACGGTATTCCGTACGTACGCACGTGCGATGATTTCATTTTCCGCAGGATGGATAGAAGGTGAAATGGGGTTGTATCATATTTATAATAACATATCAGTATATTAGTGATACTGATGTTGTTACTTTATTATGAAACAACTAAATAATAGGTAGTTGAAGAAGAAAGAAATCTTGAAAGAATCGGTAGAAGAGATTACCTCTTATTCGACACACCTCTTTTAAGCTTCATCTTAAAGCACTAGAGTTGGTCTTTTAAGGAGTCCAGAACTACTATAATGTTTCTATTGAATTTTATAAGTGGGATGTGCATGTTTTGGCCCTGCTTGAAAGATCAAAATTGTTTAAAGAGAAGAGGGAGGAGGTGCCCTTTTATAAGGGAGGAGAGGGTCACCTTAGGAAAAACTTAAAATATTATTTTATAATAAAGTCATATTCAATTTATAATAGCTCAAAATTGATTTATTTAGAAACTTAAGTGGGGATGGGTCCAAATCCTTTCACCCAACAGGGTTTAGACATGTTTAGGTTACTATTTTAAGCTTATAATTTAGATTTACCTCTATGTTAAATAATTTAACTTTTACCGTTTCTTCTTGTTTTCTTACACTATATGGTTAATAAACATACTATAACAAGCCAAACAAACCCCAAGTGGTTCATTATTAATATACATAACCCTATCTATGTCATTTTTCTGAAACTTAGATTTTTATGAATGGAATAACAATTAATTATATAATACTTGTTTTAAAAACTATTTTATTTCAATTTTGAAACTATTTGGTAATCTATTTTTGTGAAAATCATAACAGCATGATAAGTTAAACAAAAGTTACATAAATCAATACTAACATGTCATATTAACCTATAAAATTTGTGGAATTCATAAAAAGTCTCAAATTTCATTTATTTGGGTATTTATAAAATCAATTATGTTTATATTTCATTAATAAGGTAATTACTCCATCTTCATTGCGTCATAAATAAATTTAATTATTTAATGTCTAAAAATTATAAATAAAATACCATTATGTAGGAAAATTCTTTATAATTATAATGAATATTTATAGTCGAATTTATCTTATGTTTAAACATATATTAAAAATGTTCTAGTTATTAAACTTTGATTTTAACTCTTTTAACTCTTCTTTATATAAAATAATAATAAGTGTCCTAATCTAATCCATGTGAACTTAAAGGGTAATATTTTATCCCTAAGGTTTTTTTGGTCGAATTAAACTTATCCAACAGAATTATGACATGTGTTAGGATAATAAAAATATCATTTTTACCCTTAATTACCCTATTTTCTTTTAACCACGGTAAATAAAAGAAAAAAGTTACTATTCACCAAAAATTATTTTTATCTTATTGATCCACATTTTTCTCCTTGATATTAACTGTGTCTCTTGGATTTTCAAAATTCAACTCACAAAAGTAGTAAAATTATGTTTTATATACAATTGCAAATGCTCTTAGTAGGTGGGTAAAAGACGGTGAAAAGTTCAATAAAATTTCCATATATCTAAAATTATTATAAAATGACTCCTATGAATTACATGAACTTATATAATTATTATGTATCTATTTTGAAGTAAAATAAATTTAAATAAAATAAATTATTATTTAATTAAAAATTCAGTTTTAACCAATAACTTAGTGTCTTTACTATTCATCAAAAATTGAATGTTTTCAAAAAAATACCAATATTTCAACCTAGGCTAATTTTGATATTCCGAATCCAAAAATGAAGTCCATTTTGAAATATAAAATTTATAATATTTCAAAAATTTGGTATTACTATTCATAACAGCTACATTATATAATATTTTAATAACATATCATTGTTTAGTGAAACTCGGTATTGCGTAAAACACACGCTATCATGGAAGGTCGTGATTTCCTGTAAAGCAAGACAAGTCAAGGTTGCGTGTAGTGAAATATTACTTCATTGTTGTGTATAATAGAATCCAACCATATTTAATTTATACATTGAATATATATATATACACCCATTGTTTCGTAGAATACCTTTTATCAAACAAACTTGATGTTTTTTGTAACACTATCTAAGAATAGTGTTGCGTATACTGCAAGATAATACGGTGTTGCGTATAGCGCAAGATAATCTTGGTGTAACATAAAACAAAAGACATAAAATAAATTAAAAGAATACTTCTCATAAAATCACAGGGTATTACATTCTACCCCCCTTAAAATGAATTTCACCCTCAAAATTCGTCGGGGTTGTAAATGGGTTACTGCTTGAAAGTTTCTTTAATAGAAACCCACATCGTAAAAAGGACTACTAAAATTTAACTTTGAAAACTAAATTATGAAACATAACGGGTACCCAAATTAGCTAATCAATGGGATTCCACATAGGAGAACATAGGTGAAAATATGTATATGGAAGAGAAATCTAACCATCAAGTTCTGATGGAGAGTGGTAGAGAACATGGATGTGAAGAATCCAATAATCACAAACCATAAATTTGTGATGATCTAAGGTACCATATGATTCATCAGATATGAGGGAACTAGGACAACATTTTTGGTTTTCAAGATCATTTCCCAAATGTTGAATAATTTTTGAATTAGAAGAAATACTTACTTCATTTTGGTAAAATCTCACCATTATTCGTTCCTTGAACAATTTCCACTTCATCTATTAAAAAAATGAAGTTGAATTTGTCATTCGTGTAGTGTTAGTAGATCATGCGATAGAATGTTAGGTCGTTCCATCTGTCTCAATCAAAAGGTTTTCAAACATTATTAAATATACATAAGTCCATATATAGTGATATTAATCATATATGGTTCCTAAAATGGACTTATAATTCATATATCATACCAATTAATAAATTAAAACTAATTTATACTAACCAGGGACTTTCTGTAGGCCAGTGGTATGCGATAATGGCATGTCCCACTTCAGTTGTGAGTTCGATTCCCACAGCCTTGTTCGATTCGACGAGTTGTCGCTCGTCCTATGGGTTGTCCTTTTTGTAAAACTATACTATTATAACATTCTAGAAATAATATTGAAAAACAAGTTATATACTTAAATAATACTATTTTATGTCCCACATAATCCATTCCAATCTTTAGGCTTATCCAAAACACATCTGTCCAATCTCATAGTATAAAGAAAATGATTACTTGAAAGGTCACATAACAAGCATGTGAATACCATCATTTATCCCCCATATATCATAAGATATATATGGTTGGTCACATTCCAAACATGTGAATACCTTAATCATGTATTCTTTTGAACCATGAATTACCATAGAACCTTAGTGAAAACCTGAATGCTGTCAAAAGATAACTTTTTCTACATACCAAAATCCCAAAATTTCAATATACTCAAACCATGATATCACTTTGTCCTTATATCAGTCATGAGATCATGAATACTATCAATCATTTCATTTTCCCCTTATCCCTTCATTATGCGCATATCATCTACTTTCTAAAATATTTGAATCACTTTTCATGGTTACCGGTACCATATAATTATTGAAAACCACAATAAACCAATATATAGATATTCTAATATTCCACAATACTATAAATGAGATTCCAAAACATTATTTCGGAATCCCATTACGTAAAAACAGAATCATTCCACTACATCATTGTCATACTCAACATCACCAATAGTTATCTCATGTGACTTCCCTTTTTTACTTTACCTTAAGATGCTGTTGAGTTCGATCATCATTATACCTTGGATTAGGGCATTGGTTAGCATAATGCCCCATTTCCTTGCACATGAAGCATTGAAGTGCTGGTGGAGCGTTCTCTATAGTCTTTTCTCTATTCACGCATTAGAATCCTTTTTCCAATTACTTTGGCACTCAGCTGCTTGATGACCTTCTTTTCCACACTTGAAACATTTTCTAGTACCTTTTAGACAATCTCCACCACGCTTCTTTCCACACATTGAGCATAAAGAAACATTCACCTTCTTTTCACCATTGTTCTGAGATTTTTCTGTGAACGCCATCTTTCATTTCTTTTCAAAACCATGAGATGGATATGTAACACCAAGTTCCATTTCTACATTAGTAGAAAAACTCACAATTTCTTCATAGGCACTGAAGTCTCTTATAGATAATTCCATTCAAAGACTTTTTTTAAGCCACTAAAGAATCGATCAACATTAATTTTAGGTTGGATAATAAAGCCAGATGCATACCTTGCAAGCATTGTAAAATTCGCTTTGTATATACCAAAAAATTCGTCATCCTTTTGTTTATGCTCAATGAACTCCTTTTCCATCTTTGTTGGAAGAATACAAGGGAAGTACTTATTGAAAAATATGTTCTTGAACTCATCCCATTCCATGGATTCAATTTCATCTTGGGGCCTTGTATTCTTAATTAGAGTCCACCACTGGTCTGCTTCACCTTCTAATCGGTAAACAACAAAAATGACTTTTTCATGCTCTGAATAGTGAAGTGTTGAAAACATCATTTCAATGGTACTAATCCATTTTTCAGCAACAAGTGGATCAGAAGACCCACCTAAAGAAGGTGGACGTTTCCTCATGAAGGACTCAATAGAATATTGTTCTTTTCTCTTCTCATTTGGAAGTCCAGAATGATTCATAGCTTGTCTAAGTATAGAAATAATATTTTTCACTTCATATCACATAACATTGGTTTGTTCAGGAGGAAAATTATTGTATTGTCTATTACGTTGATGACCACGGTTCCTTCGGGTTCCAGCCATCATCTAAAACCCAAAAAGAACTATGTGAGAGGAAAAAATCATTCTAGGAAAACAACATAATATAGGGGGATTACATTCAATATATAACATCTTAGGTTTAATTCTAATATCGTTACCATAATTCTAGGACTATAAACTATATGTATACTTATCCTTAGGGACATCCCTAGACATACCTTAGAAATATATCAAGGGATTTCACTAAATCTTTCACATCCCATTTTCCAATGGTTAACTAAAACTTTCCTCTGATACCAAATATAGATACACAATCATGACATACATGGACATTACATTGATTTTTTGGAATACCTAATACATAACAAAAACAAACACCAGGGACCATAATAGTTTAGTGTCTTTGGAAACTCGGAATATAATCTTCTAATCTTGGTGAAAGATCTTCAACATCTCCCATAAAGATCTTCCCTTTTTTCATACATAAAACCTTTTTTTATATTCAGGGGAAAATAAAACATATAAAGGGTGAGATCAAATTCTCAGTAAGGGTAAGAATGGAGAAAATAAAACAAACCATATACATTTGAACTTCAAAACATGAACACAAAGTTTACACATCAAAATCTTGAGTTGTGAAATAAATATTGGCAGTACGTAAGTCATATGTCATAAAGGAACATCAATAATGATAAAATAGGATGGGAATAAAAGTTTAATTGTGGAAAAACATTAATCACATGATATTATTTTCACAGTAGCCAAGGCATTGCTTCCAAGACCATCTTAGTGGACAACGTCCTTTTCAGAATCGAGTTCACTCCTCATTCCAGTCCTATATCACTGAACCAGATTAACTTACTGTTCCATCCATGTCTATCTCATGAGATATAAATTTTTCCCAATGCATTGGAGGGATATATAGGTCCCACCCATCTCATATTGAAATCATTCCTACGTGTTCTACAACATAAATAGAAATCATTCATTATAACCCAAAGAATAAAATGGGTTTCATAAACATAATCCCATCATAACATAAACCATATAAAACAAATGGATATCATTTCATCATAAGAAATTTGAAGCATTTAAATTATAGAGACATTATACTTGAAACATAAACATATGAAATAATGTCATCTTAGATGGAAAATGGTTTTGATAAAACAATTGAAATGAATACTTGAGGAAAATATCATTTTTTCTTCAAAATATTTTTCTTTTCACAAAATGCCATGCAATTTGAAAAGAAAAGGATTTTTTTGAAAATAGACATGAAATCCTGTAGATTTATCTTTATAAAAATAAGGCGTTATGAAACCGTAAAAATCTGTTCATGCTGTATAAGTTAAAAAAACATTCTCCTTGTACTTTTTCCGAAAAAGTCAAAAAGTTCCTCGTATGGTAAACAAAAGAATGATTCATTAAATAACACAAAGTAAAAGTCAAATAGGGGTAAAAAAGACATGGAATAATATTAAACAATTTATGAAAATCATTTTATGGGCATGGATGAATAATATAACCCCGGTAAATACTAACGTATAATCAATCTCGGATAAAAATGAGATTGCAAAATTATCCCTTACCTTAAGTCTAATATGCTTCGTACATATCCAAACCTCATGTATAATGATTTAAATAATGTCATTGACTTACTAAAGAATCATATTCATTGTTATGATATCATATATGGTTCACTTATGACTTTATATTACCCGTTCTTATGTAAATTCCATGTTAAAGCAGTGTTTTGGGTAAAATCGTTTTATTTATCGTACGTGTTTGGACTTGTAGTTCTTGATATTGTTATTACTTATATCATGGTTTACTTACTTACAAAATATAAATCATAATTTATATATCATATATATTCAATATATATATATATATATAATGGATAGATACATTAAATGAAATACATCGTTCATGGAGACGGTAGGCCGTACGTACGCATGAACGTTGTTTCTCTTTCCTTATTGACTTGAATGGAAGTAAGTAGATGAAATATATATATATATATATATATATATATAAATCCAGTATCACTATTATGTCATATATATAATTATTATTCATTATATATACTTTATAACCATTCTTGAATGTTTAACATGGAGAATGAATCTCATCGCATTGTGGAGACGGTAATCCATACGTACACACGAGCGATGATATCATTACCATAATTATTAAATTGAATTGGAGTGGATGATATAATATCTCAGAATCCACATGATGTTATAATAACTATATATATAAATTCTTTACACCATTATACCAATCCAAGTAAGTTGGTGGTGGAAAAACATATTACACTATGACGTGGAGACGGTATTCCGTACATACGCACGCATGGTGATTTCATTTTCCATAGGATGGATAGTAGGTGAAATGGGGTAGTTTCATATTTATAATAACGTATCAGTATATTATTGATACTTATGTTATTACTTTATAATGAAACAACTAAAGAATAAGAAGTTGAAGAAGAAAGAAAAACTGAATGAATCGGTAGAAGAGATTACCTCTTTTTCGACGCACCTCTTTTAAGGTTCCTCTTAAGGCACTAGATTTGGTATTTTGAGGAGTAAAAAACCACTATAATGTTTCTAGTGAATTTTTTAAGGTAAATGGGAAGGTTTTGTCCTAGCTTGAAAGCACAAAATTGTGTAAAGAGAAGAGGGAGGAGGTGCCCTTTTATAAGGGAGGAGAGGGGCACCTTAGGACAAACATAAAATATTATTTTATAATTAAGTCATATTTCGTTTATAATAGATCCAAATTGATTTATTTTAATTATAAAGTTGGGATGGGTCTAAATACTCTCAACCAATAGGTTTTAGACAAGTTTAGGTTACTATTGTAACCTTATCATTTAGATTTAACTCTAAGTTAAATAATTTACCTTTTACCGTGTCTTCTTGTTTTATTACACTATATGGTTAATAAACATACTATTACAAGACAAAAGTACCACAAGTGGTTCATTATTAATTTATATAACCTTATCTATGTAATTTGGCAGAACTGTAGATTTTTAGGAATAGAAAAAAAAAATTAATAATATAATATTTGTTTTAAAAACTATTTTTTGTAAATGTTGAAACTATTTTGTAATTGATTTTTGTGAAAATCATAACAGCTTGATAAGTTCAAAATAAGATAATTAAATCAATACTAACATGTCATATTAACCTATAAAATTATTTTAATTCATAAAAAGTCTCAAATTGCAATTATTTGGGTATTTATAACATCAATTATGTTAATATTTTATTAATAAGGTAATTACTACATCATCATTGTGTCATAAATAAATTAAATTATTTAATGTCTAAAAATTATAAATAAAATACCATTATGTAGGAAATATTTTTATATTTATAATGAATATTTATAGGCGAATTTATCTTATGTTATCCC
This sequence comes from Viscum album, assembly GCA_963277665.1. Taxonomy (NCBI): domain Eukaryota; kingdom Viridiplantae; phylum Streptophyta; class Magnoliopsida; order Santalales; family Viscaceae; genus Viscum; species Viscum album. The sequence goes on from OY728155.1 coordinate 1,742,875,616, forward strand.
TATATTAAAAATGATTTAGTTATTAACCTTTGATTTTAACTCTTTTAACTCGTCTTTAGATAAAAAAATAATAAGTGTCCTAATCTAATCTAAGTGGACCTAAAGGGTAATATTTTATTCCTAAGGTTTTTTTGGTAGTATTACACTTATCCAAAGGAATTAAGACATGTGTTAGGGTAATAATAATATCATTTTTACCCTTAATTACCCAATTTACTTTTAACTGTAGTAAATAAAAGTAAAAAGTTAGAATTCAACAAAAATTATTTTTATCTTATTGAACCACATTTTCCTCCTTGATATTAACCGTGTCTCTCAAATTTTCAAAATTCAACTCATATAAGTGGTAAAAATAAGTTTTATGTACAATTTCAAATGCTCTTAGGAGGTGGGTAAAAGATGGTGAAAAGTTCAATAAATTTTTTATATATCTAAAATTATTATAAAATGACACCAATGAATTAAATTAAACTTATATATGTATTATGTATCTATTTTGGACTAAAATAAATATAAATAAATTAAATTATTTTTTAAATAAATATTTGGTTTAAACCAATAACTCAGTGTTTTCACTATTCATAAAAAAATTGAAAGTTTTGAAAAAAATACAAAAATATCACTCTAGGATAATTTCGATATTATGAATCCAAAAATAAAGTCCATTTTAAAAGATAAAATTTATAAAATTTCAAAAAGTGGGTATTACTATTCGTAACGGCTATTTTATATAATATTTTAATAACATATCGTTGTTTAGTGAAACTCGGTATTGCGTACAACACACGCTATCATGGAAGGTCACAATTGCATGTAAAGCAAGCCAAGTTAGGGTTGCGTGTAGTGCAAGATTCATTTGTTGTTGTGTATAATATAATACAACCATATTTCATTTATACATTGAATATATATATATATATATACACACCCAATTTTGCGTAGAATAACTTCTATCAAACAAACTTGAAATTTTGTGTAACACGTTCCAAGAATAGTATTGCATATACTGCAATCTTATACGGTGTTGTGTATAGAACAATATAATCATGGTGTATCATACAACACAAGACATTAAAATAAATTAAAAATAATACTTCTCATAAAATATCGGGGTGTTACAGTAAGTATTGAATTAAAAATATGAGGGTATTTATAATTCAATTAAAAATACTTCAAGTTTATTTTAATCTAATTTTAATTAAATTTATAAATTTATTCAATATACACAAGTTTAATGTGTACATGAATAATCATGAGCCTAATTACTGACCAATTCATATATGGTGCATTAGAATTATTTATTTAATTTTTTAAAAGATTTTGTGATAATTAGTTTACTTTATTTAATGACGGGCTGCGTGTCGTCTCAGGGTCATTACTCGCCTACATGTGAGTAATGTTGTATAATTATGAGATGATGGACACACATTGTGAGTAATCATGGAAACACACCAGACTCGAGATGTGATTCATTGAAGGGGCATGTATTTCAATTTGATCTGCAAGCGCCATGACTCAAGGTATTGTCCCTAGGGTCTACATTTTTCTATTATTCACTCAACGGATCAACCTTTAGTATCAAATCATGATCAGGTTGTCATTTTTTTTGCATGGTTTATTATTTTTGTGAATGTGTAGTTAATTCAAAATTACATAGAATCATAATAAACAAGCATGCAATACAAAATGAACTCGTGACACAATGATTTTCCAATTTCTTGAATAATCTTTTGTGAGTGCTATCACATAGAACTTGCTTAAAAATAAATATATATTTCTTTCATCACATTTAAAATAATAAAACCCACAATGATATATAAAGTCATTACCACCTTTCATCAATGAAATTTGGACAAAAATGGTTCTTTGAGGTACTCGTCATGCCAATGATTGGAGGTACATCTTACTACTGGGGTGTTTTTATAATAATGGTGGATTGAATTAACTATATTTTTTTTCATTTTAGAGGCAAGTGCTGAGTAAATAAAGTTAAAATTTCAAAGAAGTTGAGATTTCACTCATTATATCAAGGAACCACAAGTTAAAGCAGTTGGCCAGCCAAAATACTAACTTTAACCATCCAAGTAGTGGCATAGAAAATTCTTGTATACTGTGAGGGGTGGTTTAGGGATCCTTGAAACTATAATAATCAAGAGACGGAGTATTCCAATTCTAGAAAAAGGGTTCCTATAATCTGATAAAATAGTGGGAGAAATATAATTATTTAATTAATTATTAAAAATGTCTTAACAAGTAAATGTGATAAATTAGCTAATATTCTAAAATTCATTTTTGTAGAAAAATTTCATGTTATAAATTATGTTTAGAAACTGTGATAAATAATGGATAATGTAAATGTCCTCATTGACACGATTATTCAAAGAATGTATGGGCACTTTTGCATTGTACTATAATATTGGAAACTCAAGGTGCTAGTGTCCCCAACACTTGTTAGGTTACCTCAGGAAGCAATTGTGAGATTGATTACAGGAGAAAGATGTATAAATAATATGATGGTTATGTCATTATACTTTCATTATTTTCCAATGTTAGTTGTGATCGCTACATCATGACATGGATGGTATAACAATAAGGCTCATCTCCAAGAAGTCTGCATGGAGAAAGCGGAGAAATTATAATAATTGGTAATGGTTACACTAGATTTGTGTAAATTGAATGAGATGATTCGATCATTCAATATTTCCAATTCTAATATCATTTCACCACTTTACTAATGTTTCGTTTAATTTTTCAAAATGAACAAGTATTGAGTAAATGCTTCATTGACTTTTTAGGTAAGGATCTCCATGTAAATAAGAATATAAAATGAAATTTTATCATAAATTATTATGGAAAATAAATTGAATGACAAGGTGAAAAGGCCAAATAAATGTAATGGTAATGGCATTTTTTCAATGTCCATCAATGAAAGAGGTATTTAAAGGTTATTTTTTGCATATTATGTAAGGAAACATTGGGAGTTTAAATGGAATTAACTAAACTAAAGGAGAATGTTTCCTCTTCTTATTTAGATATATTCATCAAAATAATGTTTCCATTTTACTTATTAGGTGTTTAGTACAATTTGGTGATCAAATATGTATTGATATACAATGACCAAGTAAGTATAGAAATATTACTAGAAGTCGAGTGTATTATCTATGTGGCTGAGAAAGGTTGATACCTTGGCCGTTGATGAGAAGTACATGACTTCTGTGTAGTCAAGTGAATGATCCATGTGGAACTATTATCAAGTATAACCAAAACATTAATTTCATGTTTCTTTATACACAAGGAGACATTATTTTTGGTTGAGGATTTAATGTTGTCTTTGGTGTTTAATACTCAACATACAGTTCACTAATATTTGAAATATTGGCAACATATGATGAAAATAAAAAATTTATGAATTATAACTAGTTTTGGAAAGATAATTCTTCGTTATGAAATTAAAAAAGTGGACATCAATAATTTACATAGTATGTTATATAGGCTTGGAACAACTAGACAACTTTGGTATTATCAATGTCTTTAGTTTGTATAAAGAAACCTTTAGAAATAAAGGTGTGCCACAAATATTTTGAAATTATTTCAGCAAGTGAGTTTGAACTATTCCAACAATAAGTTGGAGGTATATATACTTCATAATATTCTTTAAAGAAATTAAGGAATGGAAATGTGAAGTGAGTGCATGGTCAAAAGATATGAGTTTCTTTGAGACAATAAGCTGAATAATATCTTGACAATGAAATTATCGATCATGATAATGTAGTGTAGAGTAATTCATAATTACAAATTTCATTATCTATATAAAAACATTTATTTTAATAAAGAGGATCGATTATGATGTCTAAAATGTTACCATTGATCAAAAAAATGTAGCATGGAGTAATTCCTAAAAGCACATTTTATACATCAGAGTTATGATGTACAGAGTATCAATGTTGCAACTTACAGAAACATCCATTATATTTTAGGTTGTGCTTTTCAAATAATGGCATTATCCCATAAATATATGTCAATTATAATGAAAAATGGATGTTATACGAGTCATAGTATTATGTAAATCCATTATCTCTTAAGGAAATGTGTTTAGATGCAAATAGGTTTTTAGGATATAAAAAATCATGCATCAAGCTAAACACATTGTGAATCTTTTTAATTGTCCTAATAGGTGCTTCATATATTACATAAACTCCTAATATAGAACAGGGAAGTCATTTATTGAACTACATTTCTATAACAGGGTGCACATCTCATTTGAGATAGTGGGATCCATATGGACTTGGGTTTAGTCAATACCTGATATGCACATATGGTTGGTATTAGAACTAGTTCCACAAGCCCTTGGGGAAAAGAGCAAGTTCCAGAGACATATTCTGTGTTGAAAGTATAAAACCGTGGTGATGGTTTTTTTATTCACCGCGGTCGGTGATATATTATTCATTGTGAAAAATATTTCCTACAGGTAAGAATTATAAGTCAATTAACTATTATTGACAGGGGAAAAAAATTGGTAATGGATTCCATGTTTCAAAATTAAAAGGGGCTTATTATTATGAATAATGCAATGGGTATTAAAGAAAATTGATACATGGATGGTAAAATCATAAAATATCTCGGAGCTTTCTGATCACGTCTCGTCTGATCTGAGCCACTTGTTCTCCTCCACACCCCCTATGCGTCTCCTTATTCTTCTTCTTTCTCCAGCTTTGTGTTTCACCAGTATCTCTTGCAACTTTATTCAGTTTTCCACACTCTTGACACCATGTGTACCTCCTTTCTTCTCGTTTTCCACAAGAATGAACACACTTGGTATTATTTTAAACCAATGTGAATCAGATCCTATGCATGTGGGCTTAAAAATATATTATATATGGTTAATATATATAACTTGTTTTACACATGAACCCTATGGGTTCTCCTCTTTCCAGCGCCTCCATCAATTTTCTCCAGAATTCTTTTCCTTCATTAAACCAGGTAAGGGACCTAGTTTTCTTGATTTATTACGGGTTGAATATGTATATATATATATATACAGTTGATTATAAGACCTATTGTTTTCTCCAATGATGGTGTTTTTTCTTCATCGTGAAAGGGATTGAGATGCTTCATGAGTCTGTATATTGATGTATACATAAACATATATAGGTATACATCTTATAAAATACCTTTTATAATTTTTGCAACATTTTGAAATTAATGAACACTCATTTAACTAATGTTCCAAATATGTTTAAAACACGTAAGTATCATTAAATTTTGGTGTAAGACCTTTATATATACTATGTATATTAGGTTATATATATGTATATATATATATATTGATCTAAAATATAATTGGATTTTCCAAAGGATGATAAGAATGTATAGAAAATATTTTTTTAATATGAATAGATTAGAATTAACAATTTAAAAATAAAATCCTTTATATACACTTTTGTGTATTCACAGATTATACAATACTCAATCCAATATAATTTTGGAATTTCTAAATATTATTTAGATGTAAAATTTGTGTGTATGAATATATAAATATGTATAACTTACTTATTTTCATAAGAGTGTAAATGTTATTAGTTATGATAGAAAAAGTTATGGTGATTTCATGCTTTTTTATTCTTAAAATTGTGTTTAAATAATTGAGAGTACCCTTGTGGTTTGTTATAAATAAACATGAAACTAATGAGTGTTTATACAACTACGCATTTAATACCTCGCATGAAATATTTTGTTTACCTTTAAATTAGTTATGTATTCAATCCTTGATGAATTTCCATTATGAATTTTTGAATATATTGTTTTTATAATAAAGATTTTTTTAATTTTAGAGTAATCATTTGATGTGACCAAACTTGTATTTTATGTGCAACAGATATCATCACATGTGCTATAATCTTCCTACCATACTTGTCATTTATTAAATTTCCATGTAGTATTTACCTTTTTTATTGACACTTAAGTGCATGATTCACTATTTATAAGTAAATGATAAAGAATGAAATTAAACTATCATGAACATTTATGGATTAAGGAACTAAATTATTCAAAGTGGTATTGGACACCTTGAATAATATGAAATGAGAAATTAAATATTCAATGTGGTATAAGAAAATTTGAATATATGAACTTACTTCAGAATATGAGGAATGTATTGGGATCAGTATATAACGGGTTGGGGATCAGTTAATGAAATCCCTACAGGTTGGGGACTGGTTAATGAAAGCCCTACTGGTTGGGGACCAGTTAAGGAAAGCAACATGATGTAACTATAGTTCTCATGGAACAAATTAGGCCATATAAGAAGGAATTAACACAGTCCCACATTATATATTCCCTCTCTATGTTTATGAAATTTAATTAACCAAGTGAATATTTGACTAGTAGAATATACGTGGTAATAAGAATATACATATGAGTATCAAAATAAGTAAATGCAAATAGAATAATGTTTTTTCAGCACTCAAAGATTTATTATCCAACTTATGATTTATAGTTAGTAAGGAAAGAAATTGTAGTTATCATTTTGTGCACACTCAGATCATTTAAACTATGCACTTTCACTTTCTCAACTAACACTTATTATTGTCAAGGTAGATATTTCTTTATATACTGCACAAAAAATATTTTGTATAATCATGTTTATGTTTTGAACATGTTTCATCATAACCCTATAAGTATTCCTTGAACTATTCACTTGTAATTTTTGGAAAAAACGTTATGATATGCACCATTATTGTAAATTTCTTTAAGGAAATGTATTATGAATGAATTTAAAGTAATGTTCTCAAAATGATTCAATATAAGTATTATTTTATTTTAAAACCCACTTATTAGGCATTCATATTCTCACCCTAAATTTTCAAACTGTTTTGACAGGTTTAGTAGATTAGAGTTACACAATTTTGGTGGCAATTTTGGAGATTATTTTCCCTTTTAGTTTTTGGGGAATTGTAATATTTGTATATTATTTTCCAGAATATAAACAAAAAGATATCCTTTTTAGTGGAACATGATGTTTAATTTAAAATCATTTATTCGTATAAGAAAAATCACAAACCATGTTTTATTGAAACTACATTGGCTTTAGGGTAGTCTAGGTCCGGGGCATGACAAATGGTGTGACAATCCTTATCTCTTTAGGAGCCATGATTGGTTGCTAGATCCCTCTTTTTTTCTGTGAATATTATTCACTACTAATGAGATAAGGGCCTAGAGGGTCACACACAATGGAATATTCAGGAAGCTTCCCTATTCAGTTGAATAGGTATTTTGTACATGGTGGACCACACACTAGGTTCCAGGATTTCTTCAAGGAGATAATATCACCAATGCAATAAATAAATTCATATTATTCATGTTATGGATCATGGGAATTTAATTTATTTTTTAATGTATTTACAAGTTTTAAGTAAATAAATGAAAAGTATTATTTCAAAAAATATTAAATTATTAAAGGTTCAATTAATATTTATGTGATGACGAGTCAAGTTAGGGACTAATTTATTATCACTTAATATATTTAATATATTACAAGAGGATGATAATAATAAATATGGAACAAATTAGTAGTCCTAACATGTTGTTAATAGTACGTTATGTATTTGGGGGCCAGAGAGGCAATACTAGGTATTTTAATTACACACAATAAATAGAGGAGGTGGGTAATTCAACAAATATTATTCATGGGATTTCTATATCCTCTCCCCTCTGTGAGGTTGTAGAGAGAGAAGATCTGGATCCAAGGATCTTGAATCGGGCTCTCTCGCAAGTATTGTAAGAGAAGTGATGCAGTGATTGTCGAAGCATCGAAGGAGTCATCAGATCTCACCACTAGCACCCGGAATTTGAATAGAGGTGCTCACACTGATTTATTGATGTGTATGTAGAGAATCTAGAGGAATTCAGCTTCATATTATTTGATGATCGACCTAAAATGATGATCAGATGTCGTGCGTGACTTCAGATCTAAACCATGTATTTTATGGTTTCATTTTTGTGCTTAAAACTCTTCACGTGTGATCATCGATTTAAACCAAGAAGTGATTCACAACCATTTACAGGTTTTTGTCGACCATCAGTGATTTTTTTAAAATAAAACCTTTTGGGTCTTCCGCTGCGTGCTCGGTTCTTTCATGACCTTTTATAAGTGAGGTGAGTGGCATTGTTGTAATTTTTGAAATGAACATCTATGCCCACATTTTTCACATTAAAAAAGATCCAAAATGGCCCCTTATAAAAATATTGAATAGGTAAGGTCAAAATATATCTATAAAATTTATGTTTCACATGTTTTGGGTAATTTATAATGCGTATAGTTTTTTAACCCATGATAGACCCATTTTTACCTTAATCGAGACAAATAATTTGTAATATTTTTACTATTAATAATGGTAAAAAATTAAGTTGAAATTATTTTATATTAAAAATTATTCTTATTCCAAATATAGTATCCATGTTTCCATGTTCTATTTACATATTTGGAAAAATATAATTTAAATGTTTTTCTATAGAGGTGATGAGAAATATGGGTTTTAAATAAAAAATGTTCAAAAGTTTTAAATGTTTTTAAAAAAAATTGACATGAAATTGATTAAAATGACATAAATTCTATTAATAGATATATAATTGAAGTAATTTTTCTTTCAAACCCATCTTAAAATAGATTTTTTGTTTTTAAATTATTTAAAAGAGATGACAATTCATTCTAAAAACCATTATTTTCACTATTTATTGAAAAATTTATCTTCTTAGAAAAGCCTCAAAAATTTAACCTAAGATAATATTTAAATATTTTTTTAAAAAAATTATATTCATTTTTTGAATATTTTATCTGAAAATTGAAAAAGAATAATTTTAAAATAAGTTCACAAAAGTCTAAATTTATTTATGTAAAAATACATTTTTTAAAAGTATTATTAGATTTATTCTTTTCCCTATTCTAGAAAATTCCTTAGATAAATGTTAAACATTTGATTTAATAAATAATTTATATATTTAATTAAAATAATTCCAAAAAATATATTATTTATTTTATTTTTGTTCATAAAATTATTTTTTCATAAAAATATACCCCTTAATTAAAAATGGTTTTTATTTTCATTTCCAATTAATTTCTCACCAAAAAATTTATTTTATTTGCACGTTTTAACTATATATTTTAATAATTAATTAATACCCTTCATAACCATAATTCCAATGGATATTTTATAATTATCGTATTAAGTAATAATATTTTAATATTATTTGACATTTCATTTAAACTCATTGTTGCATGTAATAAAAGCAAAAAAGATGTACCTTATAAGAAAAAAATATTGAAATGATAAAATTTATTCAAAATAAATATTTTTTAAAATTTTTTGGTGTTACATTATACCCCAAAAATTTATTTATTCTATGAAATTAATCAGTTTGGTAAACAAACTAAGGATACTTGAACCTTATTAAATCCTCATGTTCCCATGTAGCTTCATTAAGCTGGTGGCTCTGTCACATAACATTGACAAGGTGAGTGGATTTTTTTCATAGGAAATTCTTTGTATGATATAGAGTGTCCACCAATTTTCCATAGAATAGAGTTCATGTTCCATTGGTAAGACCTTTGAGTTCTGTACATGTGAAGAATCTAGTATATACTTACTTAAAAGAGGTACATGGAACACATAATGAACCTACGAAATGTTTAGTGGAAGTGGAAAATTATAATCTACTTTCCCAGTAAGATCATGTATATTAAAGGGATCGATATACATTGGGATTTATGCTCCTTTATTTATTCCATAGATAAATTCAATGAAAAAACTTCTCAGTAACATAAAATTATATATCACATCAATGATTATAAATATTATATTTCTATCATATTTTTCTATCCTTATGTATTACTGAATATATATAACCATATTTTATATATCATTATCTTTATTAGGACCCAATATATTTCTTTATGATACTTAGTTATAATAAATTGGAGTTCTAAAATTCTTTCCATAAAGGGATTCATAAGGATCCATCTTAATTCTCAAGTAAAACATATTTTTTTCAAGTTAACTCAACTAAAAGAATGTACGAATACAATCCAACTTTTAAATCCATAGAACAAGACCATATAATATCCTATAGTGTTGGAATTATTCTCTTAGACTAACCATGTATCTTAGGATAATACCCAGTGTTGAAACTCAATGTTGTATCAGACACAGTATTAAGGCTTGGAAAAAAATCAACGTAAAGATAATATCCTAATCAATATACAATTGAATGTGGTGCTCTATGCATCCTTACCATTTACTTAATGTTTATTTTTGATATAGGATCCAGAGAGAAACATATACATATAGTTTTCAAAGAAAGATGTAATTTAAAATATATAATATGAATATTTCTGAGTTATTTCTACTAGGTATACCTATTCAAGAGGAACATATACTTGTAGTTTTCAAATAGGGATGTAATTTCTTGGAAACCAATTTCCCTATCCTTTACAAAAATTCCAGGATATTTTCCTATATAGAGTATTATTTATAGACTCATACTTAAGGATATCCTAAGGAATATCCCCTAAATTATACTTAGGAATATTACTTGTGATCCCACTAATGTTTTTCAAATCCAACTCTCTAAATATTGACTAAAACATTTCTATTATACTAATTATTACATCATTGGATTGAGTTCATAAATATCACATATAGTTATATGAATTTTCAATATATTTTATAAAAATATTTCCAAGGACTATAAATATTTTTATATTTGAAGACTAAAAACACAATATTCTTATTTCATGAATAATCTAAAACATCTCCAACAGTGATCTTCTCTCATAGTACCCCTATAAAAAATGCCCCACCTAAATATTTATTCATAACCTTAGGAAGGAATCATAATAAAAAGTGATTTCATATGATTGGTACAGGTAAAATAAAAGATATTAATGTATTATCATATTTAATCATAATATAATCATAAGGTTATGTGTTCATAAATATGAATTTTTAATTTCATACACAACCATTCATAGTTCATAAAAATGAGTCATGGTATAAAATAATTTCATTTTAAAAAAATGACCTTTAGGAGTGATAAACCATCATAAATAAATCATTAACCATAAAATAAATACATAAAAGTTTGGAAATATCATAAATATAGAAAAAATATTTCATATTTCAAGGTTAACTACCTTGAACATAAACATTTTGTATCAAGAATTATCAGTAGTTTCCAATTTTGGATCTGGACACACATATTTCCCACATTCAATTGATCACATCGACTTGATTCCAATTGTTATCTCATGAGATATAGATCTATACCCAATTCATTGTAAATATATATATTTTCGAACCAATATAATAATGAAAAACATACTTATTTGTTCCATAATATCTTCAAATATTCATCATATCATCACATAGTAACCTATGTAAAGAAAACTGATTTCGTAAAAAAAATTTCAATTGACCACAATGTAACCCACAAAAAATAAATGGGTTCTATTAATATTTCATCAAAACAAACATTAACCATAAATATAAAGAATAAGGGCTTTAATTAAACTTTATCCCAAGAAAAATTGAAGTAAAATAAAATGATTTCATCTCGGAGGGAAATGTATTTTTGAAAGATCAGTTCAAAAAATTGTTAAGGAAAATATCCTTTCAACTTTGAAATATAGTTTTTAAAATATAAAACCTTTTCAAAACCATATTCATTAAAAATACCATTGGAATCTTATAATTGAAGCTTTAAAAATCATTCCAAACATTTCTTGATGAAAATATCCTTTCCATTTTAATTTTTTTAAAATAAAAATTCATTTAACATTTGGATATCCATTTATTTGAAAATAATCTTTTTAAATTATAATTTAAATAATAAAAAAATATTTTTCCATTATGATGGAAAAATCATTCATGCAGTATTTGTAAAAACAATGACTCTTTTTACATTTTTGGTAAAATCCAAACTATCATTTTTTAGAAAATGATATAAATGTTCCATTCAAAAAAATTTGTAAAAATTCTTAAATGTGTAATTTTTTAAATAAATCATTTTTATAATATTAAAATAATTTTTGCAAACATTTTTAGAAAACATTGTTTAAAACGAAAAATATGTTTTTACTGATGAGAGAAATAATGTCACTTTTATTATAAATATTATGTTGAAATGTTGAGTACATAAAGAGAGTTAAATGACAAAAGAGTTTTTATTATAATGAAATAACTACAAGTGAATAAAATTCTGGAGTTTCTTGATATATTGATCATAATAGTTCATCATGGAAAGCATAAATATAAAAAATACCAAACAATAATGAGACTGTATCACAAAACCCATACTACATTGGTAAATGTTGACCCATAAATCCCATGTAGCAGAGATATAGAAATAGATATTGAACCAAAAATTATTTTATGTATAATGATACTAAAATTTATTAATGGAAAATATATAAACCATATAAAATAAATAGATGGTGAATATGGATTGTGTCTCACATAAGTAAGAAGTGAGACGAAAATTACTTAACATAAGTATTGAATTCCTTCATAAACATTCAAACCACCAATTTAAAAATAAATATTCATTAAAAACATATTATAGAAACATAATTATATATATCATGTCATATATGATTTACTCCTGACATTTTATTACATGTTTATTAACAATTCCATGTTAAAGTTGCATTTCGGGCAAGAAGTGTAACGCCCCGACCCGAGTTACCCAGAGTCAGTGGATTATTTTAATACATTGGCATGATTACAAGGAATCAAGTCCCAAAGTACCGATCAGTTTACCAGTCTTGGAAAATATATTGCATACATGAATGTTACATTACACTTCATAACATACAAAACAACATAAATAATCCTTTATGAATTCCATTATTCCCTTGTCTTAACCCTGCATATCAATCACAATATACTTCTTGGAATCCTGGGAAAAATAAAACATAGAAAAGGGGTGAGCTCAAATGACTAGTAAGGATATCAATATAGTAGAAACTTTCGTAAATAATAATAAACATTTGATTAAATGTATAACTAAAAGAAAAGCCTTTTAAACAATAACTTCATTATAGTATGGAAAAAATTAATTAAATAATGTCATTTACTTATTCACATGGATATTCTACTAATCGAATAATCACATGAAATATTAATAACCACTTTCAGAATGATGGAATTCATAATACCAGACTATCATAACCACATAGCCAAGGCCTCATGCCAAGACTACAAATAAGATTTTGTGAAGGCCTTGTGCCAAGACACTAGTTTGTCTCATGAGACCTACCGATGCATCGAGGAGCTATAGCAGCTCCACCCATCACTTACTAAGTCCAATGCATTCCCATATGAAATGTTTTAAACATAACATAAACATTCATATTAAAACAAGCATAAGAAATGTCAATAATTTCTCCATAAACCATGAATGGTATAAAAATAACACATCCACAGAAAAACATATCACAAAACCTTCAATACAATACAAAAGTTTTTTATCATAATAAACCAACTTCAAATAAGATTAAAATTCATCAAAGGATATTGACATAGATGAAATCAAAACAATTTGAGATAAATATCTCTTTTCTCCAAATCATTGAAAAGTCACACATTTATAAAGTAAGTAATTTAAAAGAGATTTTTGAATCAAAGTGTCCCATACCACTTTGAAACTTTTGAAAAGAAATGTCATTTCAAAACATTCAGGTCCATATAAATAAATCCTTAAAATTATTTTGAAAACATGGACATTAATTAAAAATATTTAGAAAGATAAATCTTTAAAACATTTAAAATTATGATCTTGATAAAGAGTACCTTTCACAAATTCTTAAAATATTCATTTTGAAATCATTTAAAAGTCACATAATTATAAAATAGAACATTTAATTTGAAAATATTCTTATAAACTTGTATGGGAAACTTTGACGATTTTATAATGGCGGTAAATAGCCACACTCGCCGTATAAGTTAAAAAAAAGACATTCTTACCATAAATTTGTCGAAAAGGTTAAAAGTGCCTTGTTTGGAAAACGACAGAAAGATTCCTTTCAAAACACATAAGGGTATAAATGAATTTAACCCATTGTCTAGTAAATTGTAAAAATATTTTTAAATATATTTTTAAGGAACATGGATGTGAATGATAAAGAGATCCCAGTAGATAATTACATATAAACAAACTCAGATAATGAAGAGATTGTGAAATAAACCGTTACCTTGTACATTTCCTTGGTTGGGTGTAGGTTAACCTCTTTTATAATGGTAAAATAATTTTTATTAAGTTATACAAGAATCATATACATTAATATGATATCATATATGATCTTTTAACATTTCTTTGTTAATAATATCTTAGTATTATCGTCATTTCGGGTGTTAACTTACTCATTTTCTTTTATATGTTTTGTTATATAAGCCATGGTTGTCATGGATAGGTTGTATATTATTCATATGTAGAATGATATAAATTCCTTAAATATTATTTTTAAATCATGAAATTATAATTATACTTGAATGGATATGATGGAGAATGAATCTCATCGTGTTCATGGAGACTGTAGTCCTTACGTACACACGAGCGACAATATTTAAAATAAAATATAATTGGATGGTATATCATATATACAGATTCATTATCATGTTATATTTATTATTAACATGAATTATAAACCATTATTATACCCATCCAAATAATAATATATTGAATAACAATTACACCACGACGTGGAGACGGTAAGCCGTACGTACGCACGTATGGTGACATGTCATTCAAAGGATGGATAGAATACTGAACATGGTTGTACCATATTTATAATAATATTACAGTATATTGTAGATACTGGATTCATTATTTTATAATGGGAATAGTAATGAAATAAGAAGTTGAAGAAGAAACGAATTTGAAAAAAGGTGGTGAAAACAATACATCTTCTTCGGGTTCTTCCTTTTGATTTGATCAAAAGGGATCCTTAGGTTGGCTTTCGGATCAAACTAAGTCCTCTAGGATGTAGTGAGGGAAGATTAGAGAGTATTTGGGCAGGGTTTGGCCGAACCAAAAGGCTTTGAATGTGTGAATTAGTGATAAGGGTGAGTTCCCTTTTATAAGAGGGGTGAGGGGCACCTTTGGAAAAGCTAGAAATATTATATTATAATAAATTCATATTCGGTTTCTAATGGCTCCAAAGTGGATTATTTAGAAGTAAAGGTGGGGATAGGTCGGAAACCACTCAACCAATAGGATTTAGATAGGTTTGGGTTACTATATTAACCTTATCTTTAAGTATTAACTCTTAGTTAATTAGTTTGACACTTACCATGTCACTTTGTATTTTTATATTATATAGTTTATAAAATTACTATATACATCTAAGAGACCCCCAAGTGGTCCATTAATGATACACCTATCATTATATAAGTCTCTTTTCCGAACCTTAGATTTTTAATAATTTAATATCAATTAATAATATAATATTTGTTTTAAAAACAATTTTATGTCAATTTTGACACTATTCAATAGTTGCTTTTTGTAAAAAACATAACAGATTGATTACTTCTAAAAAATTAAATTAAATAAATCCTAACATTTCATATAAACCTATGAAATTAGTTTAATTAATATAACGTCTCAAATTATATTTATTTATGTATTTATAATATCAATTATTTTAATTTTTCACTATTATGGTAATTATTGCATCATCATTGTGTCATAAATAAATTAAATTATTTAATGTCTAAAAATTATAAATAAAATATCATTATGTAGGAAATATTTTTATACTTATAATGAATAATTATAGTCGAAAATACAACGTATATAACCCTATGTAAAAATTGTTTTTCTAAAAGATAAATGCTTATGTCGTTTTTGTATTTATTAAAATAAAGTGTCCCTATCAGCTACAAGTGGCTCCATGGGATCCCAAAAATCGCCCCAAATATGACCATGGTCGGACATGTATCCAAAAATAAGGTTAGGACACATTTTAGGGTAATTTAGTTATATTATAATATTATTTTGTAACCCTTATTTACCAGATTTATCCTTAACCATCGTAAATGAAATATTTACCGAAGTAATTATTCAAAATGTCTAAAAATAAAAGTTACCTATTTACACAATTTGGAAATCCTGATTCCAAATATGGAATCCATTTTTCCAAGTTCAAAACACAGAAGTGGAAGAAATTAATTTAAAATTAATTCTCGTTGTCAAAACAAAAAGCGTGTTTTTAAGATATAATAACTATCAAAAGATTGATACTTGTTTTTGTCCGGTTTAATTGTGAAATTATGTCCATTGACCAACATTGTTAAATGGTAAAAATATATTCTAAATATACTTTAAAACCACTCAAATTAATAATTTATCACTATTAATTATTTTGATTAAAAAATTTGTTTTTAATTAAAATTTAGTGATTTTCACTATTCATCAAAATATTAAAGTTATCCGAAAAGTACCAAAATTTCACCTTAGGCTAAATTTGATACTCCAAATCCATAAATGAAGTCCATTTTGAGAGATAAAATTTACAAAATTTCGAAAAGTATTTATTACTCTTTATAACGGCTAGTTTGATTTGGTTATGGTGTGTGTTAGAACTCGAAGTTGCGTATAACACACACTATTGTTTTATTCAAAGAGAAGCGTACCGTGGAATCTTGGGTTGTTTCATTGTAAATTTTTGATGTTCCCATTCTAAAAAGTAAATTTATTTAATCAAATTGAATATATAAAAGTTTAAAATACTGGATTTAAAAAGGTTTCACTATTAAAAGTTGGTAAAAGTGCAATACTAAAAATGAATTTGTTCTTATAATATGGATTCTAAAATTATAAAGATTATAAAAAGTTCAAAATTTAGTTAATAGTATTCATAACTTCTTTTGAACAGCTTGTTTGGTAAGTCATGGTGCACTTGAACTCAATGTTGCATGTAGTGTAAGTTATTGAATTATTTTGAAGAAATAACACACTATGAAATCTTGGGGTGTTACATTCTCCCCTCCTTTAATAAATTTCGTCCTCACAATTTGAAATTGTTCTTCGAAAATAAAATATTGAAAATAGAAAATATCTTTGTGGGAAAACCCACATTGGAAATTGGGTTACTAAAATTTAGTCTCAATATGAGGAAAAGGGAAATGAAAGGGTCACCACCAAATTATGATCTCATATAGGAGAACATTGGTGGCAATTAGAGACATATAATTAGAGGAAAAGCATAAATATTTATAGTTAGTGATTGAGGTCATCAATAACAAACAAGTGTAAAATTTACGGTCTTAAATTCCTCAATCTATGATGATTTAATATACCACCAGTTCAGCAAAACATATGGTATTATGATAACACTTTTTTTTGTTTTAAGATCCCTTTACTAAAGTATAAGAATTATGTTCTTCATTGAATAAGAGAAGAAGAAAAATATATACTTGACAAGTAGAGTCTCATACATTAACTAAGTTCTATCAAAAACTCATATTTCACTCTAAAAGATAATAGAACAGAAAAATAATATTCTATTTATCCTATTCGTATAGGGTTAAATAATGAATTTATAATTCATCTAGAAAAACCATTAAAAAACGATATTATTCAATCAAAGACATCATGCGGGTTAGTGGTAGGTGATACACCCTTGTCGCCCTTCAGTTGTGGGTTCATGTCTCGCGGCCTTGCCGGACGCGACGGGTTGTCGCCCGACCTCCGGGTTTTCCTTTTATGGAAATACAAAATAATCCAAACTAGAACTATCCAAAATACTTCAGTCCAAAATTTATAAGGAAGGTATACACAATGAAGATCCTTTTTTATGCGTAATAACATGTGAACACCTTCATCATGAATTCTTTTAAAACACTGCAACATCCTGAATTACCATAAAACCTTATTGATTACATTCATGATCCCATATTCCTTAAAGAATAATGGATATACTCCTTCAATGCAAAAATGTTGTAAACCCCAAAAATGATGGAATATACAAATCATTAATCAGTTTCAAGGTACTCAAGAATATCCAATATAATTTATCCAAATCAATCATGTATTATACTAAAATCACTACCTCGGTATCAGAACCATAATATGGTTTATCTTTCTCTCAACCATATATTTTCCAAAAATTTAACCTGCTATTGAGTAACTTTTCTTTGTTCCACACAATCTCAAGTCCTTAATTAAATAGTAATGCAGTACAATCCTTATATACTCTATAATTATTATAACATGTACATTATGGATACAAAACTCAAATGACATAAGAACTCTAATCATTCCTCCTCATCTGTGGTAGTATCATAACTTGATTATTATCCAATAGCATTATTTGTGGCATAGTCTGATGACTAGGACATAGGTTTGCATAGTGTCCAAACTCCTTACAAATTAATCATTGCACATTTGAAACCATTGTCTTACCCTTTCAGTCACGTACATTGTGCCCTTTTCCTACACACTTATAAAAAACTCCCATTCTTTCAGGAATGTTCCAGGGTGTTTCTTCCCACAGTTATCACATATGGGGAAATTCTTCTTTTCCCTATTCCCTTTATCCACCTTTCTCTCTTCCAAATTTTTCTTCTCTTGCATCCCTTCAAATCCATAGGACTCAGTAAACTCTTTAGTTATCTTATCCACAGATGATACTATTTCTTCATATGATGATAATACCTGGGAGACTATTTCCCTTCTAAATGCTGGCTTAATACCATGAAAGATATGATCCTTCTTACTCTTTCGATCATACGTATTACTTGAGTTCACATTCCTTCTACTGCGCCATTTCTATACAATAGCATAAACTAGGTTCGTTTATGAATTTTAATGAATAATTCCAAACTTATAAAATACCTAACACAAATTAAATAGTTTATTGATATAATCCATAATCATAAAAATGTTTTCTTTGAGTAAGTATATACTCATGAGCCCTTCATAATGGTTTGTAAATAAAATGAAAATTATCCTAAGCATATCCCCTGGGAGTGTCGTAACCAAGAGTGCACCAAGGACCGTTGTCGTGCACCAGTTCCCATTCCAGTCTAGCTCAAAGCGGTGTTTTCAGGTTTTACCCCTTGTTACATCTGTGCCAGAGCCGCCTCTACCTGCTCGTATCCAGACAGGGATGTATTGCTCGGAAAACACACAAAATCTCTACAATACCAAAATTCTTGGAAGTTCTTATATAATAATCCTCAAAGTCTATCTTAGGGCTATGTGATCTAATCAGAGTTTATCTAAATCTAGTTTCCAAGGTTATTGCTAAAATTCCTCTGATACCAACTATAACGGCCCGACCCCAGTTTCCCAAAGTCAGTGCATTATTTTAATACATTGTCATGATTACCAGGAATCAAGTCCCAAAGGACCGATCAATTTGCAGTCTTGGAAAATAGATTACATACATGAATGTTACATTACACTTCATAAGATACAAAAAAACATAAATAATCCTTTATGAATGCCATTATTCCCTTGTCTTAACCCTGCATATCAATCACAATATAATTCTTGGAATCCTGGGAAAAATAAAACATAGAAAAAAGGTGAGCTCAAATGCCCAGTAAGGATAACAATATAGCAGAAACTTTCATAAATAAGAATAAACATTGAAGGCAATGTATAACTAAAACAAAAGCCTTTTAAACTTGAACATCATCATAGTATGGCAAAAATAAAATGAAATAATGTCATTTACTTATTCACATGGATATTCTACTAATCGAATAATCACATGCAATATCAATAACCAATTTCATAATGATGGAATGCATAATGCAAGACTATCATAACCACACAGCCAAGGCCTCGTGCTAATACTACAAAAAGGATTTTGTCAAGGCCTTGTGCCAAGACACTAGTTTGTCTCATGAGACCTACCGATGCATCGAGGAGCTATAGTGGCTCCACCCGTCACTCACTAAGTCCAATGCATTCCCATATGAAAAGGTTTCAACATAACATAAACATTCATATTAAAACTAGAATACGAAATGTCAATACTTTCTCCAAAAACAATGAATGGTATAAAAATAACACATCCATAGTAAAACATATCACAAAACCTTCAATACAATACAAAAGTTTTGTATCAAAATAAATCAACTTCAAATAAGCTTAAAATCCATCAAAGGATTATGACATAAATGAAATCAATACAATTTGAGAGAAATATCTCTTTTCTCGAAATCATTGAAAAGTCACACATTTATAAAGGATGTAATTTAAAAGATATTTTTGAATCAAAGTGTCCCATACCACTTTGAGACTTTTGAAAAGAAATGTCATTTCAAAACATTCATGTCCACATAAATAAATCCTTAAAATCATTTTGAAAACATGGACATTAATTAAAAAGATTAAGAAAGATAAATCTTTAAAACATTTAAAATTATGATCTTGATAAAGAGTACCTTTTAGAAATTCTTAAAATATTCATTTTGAAATCATTTAAAAGTCACATATTTATAAAATAAAACATTTACTTTGAAAATATTCTTATAATATTGTAAGAGAAACTTTGACAATTTTACAACGACGGTAAATAGCATCACCCACCGTATAAGTTAAAAAAAGACATTATTACATTAAATTTGTCGAAAAGGTTAAAAGTGCCTTGTTTGGAAAACGACGGAAATATTCCTTTCAAAACACATAAGGGTATAAATGACTTTAACCCATTTTCTAGTAAATAGTAAAAATGTTTTTAAATACATTTTTAAGGAACATGGATGTGGATGATAAAGAGATCTGAGTAGATAATTACGTATAAACAACATCAGATAATGAAGAGATTGCGAAGTAAACCCTTACCTTATACATTTCCTTGGTTGGGGGTAGGTTAAACTTCTGTATAATAGTGAAATAATTGTTATTAAATTATACAAGAATCATGTAACACCACGAGATTTTATGAAAAATATTCTTTTTAATTCCATTAATGTCTTGTGTTGTACGCTACACCAAAAAGTGCTTACACAACACGCATCCTTGACTTGCCTTTCATTACACGCAATCGTGATCTTCCTCGATAGCGTGTGTAGTACACAATACTGAGTTTCACTAAACAACGATATGCTATTAAAATATTATTAAAACTAGCCATTATGAATAGTAATAACCACTTTTTGAAATTTTGTAAATTTTATTTTTTTCAAAATAGACTTCATTTTTGGATTCAGAATATCAGAATTAGCTTAGGGTGAAATTTTGGTACTTTTCGGATAACTTTCATTTTCTGATGAATAGTGAAAATTACTAAATATTAATTAAAAACAACCTTTTTAATATAAATAATTAATAGTGATAAATTATTAATTTGAGTGGTTTTAAAGTATATTTAGAATATTTTTTTACAATTTAATACAATGTTGGTTATTGGATGTATTTTCACATTTAAACCAGACATAAACAATTGTCAATCTTTTGATAGTAATTATCTCTTAAGAACATGCTATTTGTTTTGACGACGGGAATTAATTTTTAAATTAATTAATGCAACTGATATTTTTTGAATTTGGTAAAATAGACATCATTCTTGAATTCATAATATCAAATATAGCTTAGGCCTAATTTTTTGTATTTTTCTGGAAACTTTCATTTTTTGATGAATAGTGAAACCATAAGTGGTAGTTAAAAAATGAATTTTTCATAAAACATAATTTTACCGCTTTTGTGAGTGGAATTTGAAAAATTAGAGAGACACAGTTGATGTTAGTAAGTAAAATGTGGTTCAATGAGATGAAAATAATTTTTGGTAAATAGTAAATTTTTAATTTTTTTACCACGGTTAAAAGTAAATAGGGTAATTAAGGGTAAAAATGATATTATTATTACCCTAACACAGGTCCTAATTCTATTTGATAAGTGTAATTCGACCAAAAACAACCTTAGGAATAAAATATGACCATTTAGGCCTACTTGGATTAGATTAGGACATTTATTATTAATTTATTTAAAGAAGGGTTAAAATAGTTAAAATCAAAGTTTAATAAGTAAATCATTTTTAATATAGGGTTATACATAAGATAAATTCGACTATAAATATTCATTATAAATCTAAAAATATTTCCTACATAATGATATTTTGTTTGTAAATTTTAGACATTATATAATTTAATTTATTTATGACACAAATATGATGCGGTAATTATCTTATTAATGAAATATTGACATAATTGATGTTATAAATACCCAAATAAATGTAATTTGAGACTTTTTATGAATTACACTAATTTTCTAGGTTAATATAACTTGTTATTATTGATTTAATTAAATTTTCGAACTAATCATTATGTTTTGCGTTTCAAAAAAATAAATTACTAAATAGTGTCAAAATTGACATAAAATAGTTTTTAAAACAAATATTATAATATTAATTGTTATTTTATTCCTAAAAATCTAAGGTTCTGCCAAATGACTTATATAATGTTATATATATTAATAATAAACAACTTGGGGTTCTTTTGGAGCTTATAGTAAGTTTATTAACCTTATTGTATAAGAACACAAGAAGACAAGGTAAAAGTAAAATTATTTTACTTAATGTTAAATCTAAATGATAAGATTAAAATAGGAACCTAAACTTCTCTAAATTCTATTGGATGAGATTATTTAGACCCATCCCTACCTTAGATTCGAAATAAATCAATTTGGAGCTATTTAAAACCGAATTTGGCTCTATAATAAAATAATATTTTTAGTTTTTCCAAAGAAGCTCCTCTCCTCCCTTATAAAAGGGCACCTCCTCCCTCTCCTCCTCACACCAATTTGAGACTTCAATCTCGGACAACCCCTGCCAAATTCTCTTCTACACTTCCCTAGAAACATCCTAGAGGTTCTGGTCTTCTTCAAGGACCAATTTTTGTGCCCTAAGAGGAGGACTCAAAGAGGCGCTCAAAGAAGAGGTAATGTCCGTTACCGATTCATTCAACTTTATTTCTTCTTCCACTTATTCTTCTTAGGTTGTTTCATTATGAGGTAATAACATCAGTATCCCTCATATACTGATATGTTATTATAAGTATGAAACAACCCTATTTCTCCATCTATCCATCCTACGGAAAATGAAATCACCGCACGTGCGTACGTACGGAATACCGTCTCCAAGCCGTGGTGTAATCTATTTTCCATCACCACCTTACTTGGATGGGTATAATGGTGTCAATAATAACTATATATCATTGTTGTAAAGTAATATTGATTCTTAAATAATATACATACACTCAAATACAATTCCACGATCATGAGAATGATATCATCGCTCGTGCGTACGTACGGACTACCATCTCCACGACGCAATGAGATTCATTCTCCACGCTAACCATTCATGATTATAAAGTATATATAATAAGTAATCATGAAATATATTAAATAATAATGATACTATATTTATGTGTATATATATGTATGTCATCTACTGAATTCCATTCAACTCAATAAGGAAACGAAAACAGCGTTCATGAGTACGTACGGCCTACCGTCTCCAAGAACGGTGTATTTCTTTCCATTTATTGATCTACTATATATATGTATATTATGAATATATATATTATATATAAATCATGTTTTATATTCTGTAATTGTGTAATCATGATCTAAGTAATCATATGAATAATTACAAGTCAAAACACGGAGGACAAATGTCACGATTTTACCCAAAACGCTCTTTAACATTGAATTTACAAAAGAACGGGTAATATAAAGTCATAAGAGAACCATATATGATATCATAATAATGATTATGATTCTGGAATAAGTCAATGACATTATTTAAATCATTATACAGGAGGTTCGGACACTTACAAAGCAAATCGGACCTAAGGTAAGGGAAAATATCACAATCTCAGTTTTATCCGAGATTGTTTATACTTTGGTATTTACTGGGGTGTATTTTATCATCCACATCCATGTTTCCTCAATATGTAATATTTATATCCTTCTACAATATTTTATATCCAATTTTACCCTTAGGTGAGTTTTTTGTAAAAGATATGAAAGGAATCTTTTGTCGTATTTCGTACGAGGTAATTTTTGACTTTTCCAACAAAATTACGAGAAGAATGTTTTTTTAACTTATATGGAATGAATGGATTTTTAAAACATTATTTACAAGAAGCTTCCAGTAAAAGTTTTCATGTTTATTTTTAATCAACTTCTTTTAGTTTATAATTGTATGACATGTTAAGAAAGGAAAAGTGTTTTTGAAGAAGAAAGGATATTTTCCTCAAGAATGGAGTTCAAGTGTTTTATCAAAAAAAAATCCATCTAAGATAACATAGGTTTCTTTTTATATCCCTGTTTTTACATGGATTTGATTATGTTGTGATGGAAATATTTTTTATGAATTCCTTTATCTTATATGAATTGTTTTATGATGTCACGATGTTTATGATTCCCATTTTTACTATATGGGTTATGCTATGATCTATGGTTTATGATTTTTTGGCACACATAAGAATGGTATCATTATGAGATGGGTGGGACCTATATCTACCTCCAATGCATTGGGTAAATATTTTATATCTCATGAGATAGACATGGCTGGAACTGCAGGTTAAACCAGTTTAGTGAAACCGGACTGAAACGAGGAATGAACTCGATTCAGAAATGGACTTTGTCCACTAAGATAGTCTTGGAAATGAGTCTTGATTAATAAGAAATGATTATCTATGATTATGTGCGTATTCCACAAAGATTCATGTTTTAAGTTAGGATTATTGGAATTAAATTTCACTACTATGATTTATCCCATGTTATGATATTATGATCTCTTTTGCAGGTTAAGATTTCCAAAATGTTATGTTCTTATGAATATAATGTGATTGATATTTCTTTTGTTTACCCTTACTGAGCATTTGAGCTCACCCTTTTATGTTTTCTTTTCCCTAGGATATAAAGAAAGGTTTTAGGTAAGAAAAAAAAGAAGATCTTTATGGGAGATGTTGAAGATCTTTCACCATGATTAGAAGATTACGTTCCGAGTTTCCAAAGACACTAAACTATTACGGTCCTTGTGTGTGTGTTTTTGTTATGTACTAAGTATTCCATAAAAGTAATGTAATGTCTATGTACGTCCAGATTTGGGTCTCTAAAAATCATATACATTAATATGATATCATATATGATCTTTTAACATTTCTTTATTAATAATATCTTAGTATTGTCGTCGTTTCGGGTGTTTACTTACTCATTTTATTTTATATGTTTTGTTACGTAAGCCGTGGTTTTCATGGATAGGATGTATATTATTCATATAAATAATTATATAATGTCCTTAAAAATTATTTTTAAATCATCAAATGATAATTAAACTTGAATGGATACGAGGGAGATTGAATCTCATCGCGTTCGTGGAGACAGTAGTCCGTACATACGCACGAGCGACAATATCATTCTTTTGATATTAAAATAATATATAATTGGATGGTATATTATATATACATAATCATTATCATGTTATATTTATTATTTACATGAATTATAAACCATTATTATACCCATCCAAATAATAATATATTGAATAACAATTACACCACGACGTGGAGACGGGAAGCCGTACGTACGCACGTATGGTGACATGTCATTCAAAGGATGGATAGAATACTGAATATGATTGTACCATATTTATAATAATATTACATTATATAGGAGATACTGGATTCATTATTTTATAATGGTAATAACAAATAATTAGTAAGTTGAAGAAGAAACGAATTTGAAAAAGGGTGGTGAAAACATTACCTCTTCTTCAGGTTCTTCCTTTTGATTTGATCAAAAGGGATTTTTAGGTTGGTTTTCTGATCAAACTAAGGCCTCTAGGATGTAGTGAGGTAAGTTTAGAGAGTATTGGGGCATGTATTGGCCGAACAAAAAGGCTTTTAATGTGTTAATTAGTGAGAAGGGGGAGTGCCCTTTCATAAGAGGGGTGAGGGGCACCTTTGGAAAAGCTAGAAATATTTTTTTATAATAAATTCATATTTGGTTTCTAATGGCTCAAAAGTATATTATTTAGAGGTTAAGGTGGGGATAGGTCGAAAACCACTCAACCAAAAGGAGTTAGACAGGTTTGGGTTACTATATTAACCGTATCTTTAAGTAATAACTCTTAGTTAATTAGTTTGACACTTACCATATCACTTTGTATTTTTATATTATATAGTTAATAAACTTGCTATATACATCCAAGAGACCCACAAGTGGTCCATTAATGATACACCTATCATGATATAAGTCTCTTGGACGATCTTTAGATTTTTAGGAATTTAATATCAATTAATAATATAATATTTGTTTTAAAAACTCTTTTATGTCAATTTTGACACTATTCAAAAGTTGATTTTTGTAAAAATCAAAACAGAATTATTACTTCTAAAAGAGTTAATTAAATCAATAATAACATGTCATAGTAAGCTAGAAATTAGTTTAATTCATAAAAAGTCTCAAATTATATTTATTTGGGTTTTTATAATATCAATTATTTTAATTTTTCACTATTGTGGTAATTACTGCATCATCATTGTGTCGTAAATAAATTAAATTATTTAATGTGTAAAAATTATAAATAAAATATCCTTATGTATTAAATCTTTTTATATTTCTAATTAATATTTATTTTCAAAAATCCAACACATATAACCTTATGTAAAAATAGTTTTTCTAAAAGATATATGCTTATGTCATTTTCGTATTTATTTAAATAAAGTGCCCCTATCACCTACAAGTGGCTCCATGGGGTCCCAAAATCGACCCGAAGATACCCATGGTCGGCCATGTGTCCAAAAATAAGGTTAGGACACATTTTAGGGTAATTTAGTATTATTATAATATTATTGTTTAACCCTTATTTACCAGATTTAGCCTTAACCATGATAAATAAAATATTTACGGAAGTAATATTTCAAAATGTCTAAAAATAAAAGTTACCTATTTACACAATTTGGAAATCCTGAATCCAAATATGGAATCCATTTTTCCAAATTCAAAACACAGAAGTGGAAGATATTAATTTAAAATTAATTCCCGCTGTCAAAACAAAAAGTGTGTTTTTAAGATATAATAACTATCAAAAGATTGATACTTGTTTATGTCCGGTTTAATTGTGAAATTAAGTCCAATAACCAAAATTGTATTAAATGGTAAAAATATATTCTAAATATACTTTAAAACCACTCAAATTCATAATTTATCACTATTAATTATTTTTATTAAAAAAGTTGCTTTTAATTAAAATTTAGTGATTTTCACTATTCATCAAAATATTAAAGTTATCTGAAAAGTACCAAAATTTCACCTTAGTATAAATTTGATACTCCTAATCCATAAATAAAGTCCATTTTGAGAGGTAAAATTTATAAAATTTCAAAAAGTTGGTATTACTCTTCATAACGGCTAGTTTGATTTGGTTATGGCGTGTGTTAGAACTCGAAGTTGCGTATAACACACACAATTGTTTTATTCAAAGAGAAGCGTACCGTGGAATATTGGGGTGTTTAATTGTAAATTTTTGATGTCCCCATTCTAAAAAGTAATTTTATTTAGTCAAATTGAATATATTAAAGTTTAAAATATTGGATTTAAAAAGGGTTCACTATTAAAAGTTGGTAAAAGTGCAATACTAAAAATGAATTTGTTCTTATAATATGGATTATAAAATTATAAGGATTATACAAAGTTCAAAATTTAGTTAATTTTATTCATAACTTATTTTGAACAGCTTGTTTGGTAATTCATGATTTCCTTGAACTCGGTGTTGCGTGTAGTGCAAGTTATTGAATTATTTTGAAGAAATAACACACTATGAAATCTTGGGGTGTTACATTCTCCCCTCTTTCAATGAATTGCATCCTTGCAATTTGAAATTGTTCTTAAAAAATAAAAGATTAAAAATAGAAAATATATTTGTGGGAAAACCCACATCGGAAATTGGGTTACTAAAATCTAGTCTCAATATGAGGAAAAGGGAAATGAAAGGGTCACCACCAAATTATGATCTCGGATAGGAGAACATTGGTGGCAATTAGATACATATAATTGGAGGAAAAACATAAATATTTATAGTTAGTGATTGAGGTCATCAATCACAAACAAGTGTAAAATTGAGGGTCTTAAATTCCTCAATCTATGATGATTTAATATACCATCGGTTCAAGAAAACATATGGTATTAGGATAACACATTTTTTTTGTTTTAAGATCCCTTCACTAAAGTATAAGAATTAATTTCTCCACTGAATAAGAGAAGAAGAAAAATATATACTTGACAAGTAGAGTCTCATCCTTTAACTAAGTTCTACCACAAACTCATATTTCACTCTAAAAGATAATAGAACTTAAAAATAATTTTCTTATTTATCCTATTTGTATAGGGTTAAAAAATGAATTTATAATTCATCGAGAAAAACCATTAAAAAAACGAAATTATTCAATCTAGGACATCACGTGGGTCAGTGGTAGGTGATACACCCTTTCCGACCTTCGGTTGTGGGTTCAAGTCTCGCGGCCTTGCCGGACGCGATGGGTTGCCGCCCGACCTCCGGGATGTCCTTTTATGGAAATCCAAAATAATCCAAACTAGAAATATCCAAAATATTTCAGTCCAAAATTTATAAGGAAGGTATACACAATGAAGATCCTTTTTTCCATGTAATAACATGTGAACACCTTCATCATGTATTCTTTTAAAACACTGCAACATCCTGAATTACCATAAAACCATATTGATTACATTCATGATCCCTTATTCCTTAAAGAATAATGGATATACTCTTTCAATCAAAAATGTTGTAAACCCCAACAATGATTGAACATACAAATCATTAATCAGTTTCAAGGTACTCAAGAATATCCAATATAATTTATCCAAATCAATCATGTATTATACTAAAATTACTACCTCGGTATCAGAACCATAATATGGTTTATCTTTCTCTCAACCATATATTTTACAAAAATTTAACCTGCTATTCAGTCACTTTTCTTTGTTCCACACAATCTCAAGTCTTTAATTAAATAGTACTGTAGTACAATCCTTATATACTCTATAATTATTATAACAATTACATTATTGATACAAAACTCAAATGACATAAGAACTCTTATCATTCCTCTTCATCTGTGGTAGTATCGTAACTTGATTATTATCCAATAGCATCATTTGCGGCATAGTCTGATGACCGGGACATAGGTTTGTGTAGTTTCCAAACTCTTTGCAAATGAAGCATTGTACATTTGAAACCATTGTCTTACCCTTTCAGTCACGTACTTTGTGCCCTTTTCCTACACACTTATAACAAACTCCCATTCCTTTCAGGCAAGTTCCATGGTGTTTCTTCCTACAGTTATCACATATGGGGAAATTCTTCTTTTTCCTCTTCCCTTTATCAACCTTTCTCTCTTCCATCCTTTTCTTCTCTTGCTTCGCTTCAAATCCATAGGACTTAGTAAACTCTTTAGTTATCTTATCCACACATGATACTATTTCTTCATATGATGATAATACGTGGGAGACTATTTCCCTTCTAAATGCTGGGTTAATACCATGAAAGATACGATCCTTATTACTCTTTGGATCATACGTATTACTTGAGTTCACATTCCTTCTACTGCTCCATTTCTATACAATAGCATAAACTAGGTCAATTTATGAATTGCAATGAATAATTCAAAACTTGTAAAATACCTAACATAAATTGAATAGTTTATGGATATAATCCATAATCATAAAAATGTTTTCTTTGAGTAAGTATATACTCATGAACCCTTCATAATGGTTTGTAAATAAAATAAGAATTATCCTAAGCATATCCCCTGGGAGTGTCGTAACCAATAGTGCAGCAAGGCTCATTGTCGTGCACCAGTTCCCGTTCGAGTCGACCTCAATGCGGTGTTTTTGGGTTTTACCCCTAGGTACATCTGTACCAGAGCCGCCTCTACCTACTCGTATCCAGACAGGGATGTATTGCTCAGAAAACTCACAAAATCTCTACAATACCAAAATTCTAGGGAGTTCTTCTATATTAATCCTCAAAGTCTATCTTAGGGCTATGTGCTCTAATTAGAGTTTATCAAAATATTGTTTCTAAGGTTATTGCTAAACTTCCTCTGATACCAACTGTAATGCCCCGACCCCAGTTTCTCAGTGTCAGTGCATTATTTTAATACATTGGCATGATTACCAGGAATCAAGTCCCAACAGATCGGTCAGTTTTGCAGTCTTGGAAAATAGATTACATACATGGATGTTACATTACACTTCATAACATACAGAAAAACATAAATAATCCTTTATGAATGCCATTACTCCCTTGTCTTAACCCTACATATCAATCACAATATAATTCTTGGAATCCTGGGAAAAATAAAACATAGAAAATGGGTGAGCTCAAATGCCCAGTAAGGATAACAATATAGCGGAAACTTTCATAAATGAGAATAAACATTTAAGGCAATGTACAACTAAAACAAAAGACTTTTAATCTTGAACTTCATAATAGTATGGAAAAAATAAAATGAAATAATGTCATTTAGTTATTCACATGGATATTATACTAATCGAATAATCACATGCAATATCTATAACCAATTTTATAATGATGGAATGCATAACGCTAGACTATCATAACCACATAGCCAAGGCCTCGTTCCATGACTACAAAAAGGATTTTGTCAAGGCCTTCTGCCAAGAAACTAGTTTGTCTCATGATACCTACCGATGCATCGAGGAGCTATAGCGGCTCCACCCGTCACTTTCTAAGTCCAATGCATTCCCATATGAAAAGGTTGAAACATAACATAAACATTCATATTAAAACTAGCATACGAAATGTCAATACTTTCTCCATAAACCATGAATGGTATAAAAATAACACATCCACAGTAAAACATATCAAAAAACCTTCAATACAATACAAAAGTTTTGTATCATAATAAATCAACTTCAAATAAGCTTAAAATCCATCAAAGGATATTGACATAGATGAAATCAATACAATTTGAGAGAAATATCTCTTTTCTCGAAATCATTGAAAAGTCACACATTTATAAAGGATGTAATTTAAAAGCGATTTTTGAATCCAAGTGTCCCATACCACTTTGAAACTTTTGAAAAGAAATTTCATTTCAAAACATTCATGCCCATATAAATAAATCCTTAAAATCATTTAGAAAACATGGTAATTAATTAAAAATATTTAGAAAGATAAATCATTAAAATATTTTAAATTATGATCTTGATAAAGAGTACATTTCACAAATTCTTAAAATATTCATTTTGAAATCATTTAAAAGTCACATAATTATAAGATAAAACATTTCAATTGAAAATATTCTTATAAGCTTGTAAGGGAAACTTTGAAGATTTTATAACGGCGGTAAATAGCCTCTCCCACCGTATAAGTTAAAAAAAAGACATTCTTACCTTAAATTTGTCGAAAAGGTTAAAAGTGCCTTGTTTGGAAAAAGATGGAATGATTCCTTTCAAAACACATAAGGGTATAAATGACTTTAACCCATTGTCTAGTAAATAGTAAAAATGTTTTTAAATACATTTTTAAGGAACATGGATGTGGATGATAAAGAGATCCCAGTAGATAATTACGTATAAACAACATCAGATAATGAAGAGATTGCGAACTAAACCCTTAACTTGTACATTTCCTTGGTTTCGGGTAGGTTAACCTGCTGTATAATGGTGAAATAATTTCTATTAAATTATGCAAGAATCGTATACATTAATATGATATCATATATTATCTTTTAACATTTCTTTGTTAATAATATCTTAGTATTATCGTCGTTTCTGGTGTTAACTTACTCGTTTTCTTTTATATGTTTTGTTACATAAGCTGTGGTTTTCATGGATAGGTTGTATATTATTCATATCCATAATGATATAAAGTCTTTAAACATTATTTTTAAATTATCAAATGATAATTATACTTGAATGGATACCATAGAGAATGAATCTCATCGCGTTCGTGGAGACGGTAGTCCGTACGTAAGCACGAGCGACAATATCATTCTTTTGATATTAAAATAATATATAATTGGATGGTATATCATATATACAGAATCATTATCATGTTATTTTTATTATTTACATGAATTATAAACCATTATTATACACATCCAAATAATAATATATTGAATAACAATTACACCACGATGTGGAGACAGTAAGCCGTACATACGCACGTATGGTGACATGTCATTCAAAGGATGGATAGAATAATGAATATGGTTGTACCATATTTATAATAATATTTCAGTATATAGGAGATACTGGATTAATTATTTTATAATGGTAATAACAAAGAAAGAAGAAGTTTAAGAAGAAACGAATTTGAAAAAGGGTGGTGAAAACATTACCTCTTCTTTGGGTTCTTCTTTTTGATTTGATTAAAAGGGCTCCTTTGGTTGGTTTTATGATCAAAATAAGGCATCTAGGTTGTAGTGAGGAAAGTTGAGAGAGTATTTGGGAAGGTTTTGTCCAATGAAAAAGGCTTTGAATGTGTGAATTAGTTATATGGGGGAGTTCCCTTTTATAAGAGGGGTGAGTTTCACCTTTAGAAAAGCTAGAAATATTATTTTATAATAAATTAATATTCAGTTTATAACGGCTCAAAAGTGGATTATTTAGGGGTTAAGGTGAGGATAGGTCGAAAACCACTCAACCGATAGGAGTTAGACAGGTTTGGGTTACTATATTAACCTTATCTTTAAGTAATAACTCTTAGTTAATTAGTTTGACATTTACCATGTCACTTTGTATTTTCATATTATATAGTTAATAAACTTACTATATACATCCAAGAGACCCCCAAGTGGTCAATTAATGATACACCTATCATTATATAAGTCTCTTGGCTGAACCCTATATTTTTAGGAATTTAATATCAATTAATTATATAATATTTGTTTTAAAAACTCTTTTATGTCAATTTTGACACTATTCAATAGTTGATTTTTGTAAAAATCATAACAGAATGATTAATTCTAAAAGAGTTAATTAAATAAATACTAACATGTCATAGTTACCTATAAAATTATTTTAATTCATAAAAAGTCTCAAATTATATTTATTTGGGTATTTATAATATCAATTATTTTAATTTTTTACTATTATTGTAATTACTGCATCATCATTGTGTCTTAAATAAATTAAATTATTTAATGTCTAAAAATTATAAATAAAATATAATTATGTAGTAAATCTTTTTATCTTTATAATTAATATTTATAGTTGAAAATCCAACACATATAACCTTATGTAAAAATTGTTTTTCTAAAAGATATATTCTTATGTCATTTTTGTATTTATTAAAATAAAGTGTCCCTATCACCTACAAGTGGCTCCATGGGGTCCCAAAATCGACCCGAAGATACCCATGGTCGGACATGTATCCACCAATAAGGTTAGGACACATTTTAGGGTAATTATTATTATTATAAAATTATTTTATAACCCTTATTTACCAAATTTAGCCTTAACCATGGTAAATAAAATATTTACCGAAATAATTATTCAAAATGTCTAAAAATAAAAGTTAACTATTTAAAAAAAATTTAAATCCTGATTCCAAATATGGAATCAATTTTTCCAAATTCAAAACACAGAAGTGGCAGAAATTAATTTAAAATTAATTCCCGCTGTCAAAACAAAAAGCGTGTTTTTAAGATATAATAACTATCAAAAGATTGATACTTGTTTATGTCCGGTTTAATTGTGAAATTAAGTCCAATCACCAAAATTTTATTAAATGGTAAAACTATATTCTAAATATACTTTAAAACCACTCAAATTAATAATTTATCACTCTTAATTATTTTGATTAAAAAAGTTGTTTTTAATTAAAATTTAGGGATTTTCACTATTCATCAAAATATTAAAGTTATCCGAAAAGTACCAAAATTTCACCTTAGGCTAAATTTGATACTCCGAATCCATAAATGAAATTAATTTTGAGAGATAAAATTTATAAAATTTCAAAAATTAGGTATTACTATTCATAATGGCTAGTTTGATTTGGTTATGGTGTGTGTTTGAACTCCAAGTTGTGTACAACACACACTACTGTTTTATTCAAAGAGAAGCGTACCATGGAATCTTGGGGTGTTTCATTGTAAATTTTGGATGTCCCCATTATAAAAAGTAAATTTATTTAGTCAAATGGAATATATAAAAGTTTAAAATATTGGATTTAAAAAGGTTTCACTATTAAAAGTTGGTAAAAGTGCAATACTGAAAATGAATTTGTTCTTATAATAAGGATTATAAAATTATAAGGATTATACAAAGTTCAAAATTTAGTTAATATTATTCATAAATTCTTTTGAACAGATTGTTTGGTTCGTCATGGTGTGCTTGAACTCGGTGTTGCGTGTAGTGCAAGTTATTGAATTATTTTGAAGAAATAACACACTATGAAATCTTGGGGTGTTACAAGAAGTGCTTTGTTTTTCATGTATGTTTTGTTTTGTTATTTTTGTTCATACTAATTTGATCAAGGATAAATGATATAAAAAATATTAACCATTGTATAAATATAATATATATTAATTATATTTATATTTAGAGTGATCCATAAAAGTTAGGTAATGAAAATAAAATACATCGTTCATGGAAATGGAAGACTCTGTGTACGGATGAACGTTGTTTCCATTTTTCTAAAGGAAAGGAAAAAAATAATGGTAAATAAATTATTAACATTAAATAATTATTTTAACTATATATATATTCATTAATTCTTATTACATTCCATGTAAAGAATGAACTTATCACATCGCTTTGCGAGGTGGTGGTCTTCTATACACACAAACGACATTATCATAATCAGATGAAATGTAACTTTACAATGAACATGTGATATATTGGTTATAGATGAATAATAATATCATAAATATATTATGTAAATAATAAATTCACCAATATATCCATTCATGAGGGGTGGTGGCAGATAATGACTAAAATCTGTTAGCGAGCCAGTAATCTGTCGTACACCAAAATGATGATTTCGTAACCCATTTGATGGAAGAGGAGAACGATTTAGGTTATTATATTAACATAATAAAAAATAGTATATTTATTTTATTTATTTTATTATATAATCACAGTCTAAAAATAATTTTAGGAGGTGGAGGATTAAATAATATAAAACACTGATTTGGGATGTTACCTCTTCTTAAGAAAACTTCTTTTTGGTCTGAATTAAAAGGATTGTTATGATGGATTTATGAAAGAAATAAGGATAATATGTTTAGTGTAGGTAATTAATGTATTTATTTGGATAGGTTTTTTTCTATACAATGTGTTTCAGAAGTGTTCGGAGGAGAGGATAGGGGTGGCCTATTATTTGTGAGGTGGGTGGAAGACTTGTAATTTTTGAAAATAAAATGGTGTACCCACGTGTTTTACAAGGAAAAGGGATATAAAATGATTCATTATAGATCCCAGAAGTCATAAGGTCTAAATATGTCCAGAAATATTGTCTTGGATATGTTTTTGGTTGTTTTTACTCGTATCTCTTTAGTTTTAACTGCTGGTAAGCCTATTTTTTCCATAACCACGATAAATACTTTTTAATAATTTACTATTAAATATGTTCTTAAATGAATTTGAACTTATTAAAAAACATAAGATATTATAATTTAAATTATGGAATAAATTTTTACAAATTCCCTTTATTGATTTGTAAAAATGTAATTAAATATTAATCCCATAGAGGTGACATGAAAGCGAGTTTTCAAAAATAAATTGTTCAAAAGTATTAATATTTTATATATAAAAACTAAATATTAAATAGATTAAAAT
This sequence comes from Viscum album, assembly GCA_963277665.1. Taxonomy (NCBI): domain Eukaryota; kingdom Viridiplantae; phylum Streptophyta; class Magnoliopsida; order Santalales; family Viscaceae; genus Viscum; species Viscum album. The sequence goes on from OY728155.1 coordinate 1,742,911,460, forward strand.
GAACTAAATTGGGTCAATATATATATAATTGAACTAGTATTATGTTTATAACCATATAAAAATATTTTCAATGTTTCTAGATACATTAAAAGGGATTACAATTCATAATAAAAACAATATTTTTCACTATTTGTAAAAAAATTATCTTCATAGAAAAATATTAAAAATTAACCCTAAGATAATTTTAAAAATATAATTTAAAAAATGAACTTAATTTTTTCAAATTAATTTCATATAATTTTTAAAAACTAATTTTAAAATGAGTGTAATAGGTGACAAAACTTCTTTTTAGATAAATATTGTTTTATGCATAAAATTAGCTTCATACTTATATATTGTATAGAAAAAACATAAGATATTTTTTTTTTGAGTTTTATTGAATACATAATATCTAAATTTAATTATAATAATTCAAAAAAAGTAATATATATTATTTATTGGGATAAAACATGTTTTTGTGCATCAAAAATGTTTTCTAGAAAAAGATTCTCTTAAATATAAAATCTTTCTTATATTCATTTATAAATAATTGGTCACCAAATAATTCATTATACTTACATATTTAAACCATTTCTTTTAATCATTTAGTTAATCCTATTCAAACCCATAATTCCAATGGTTTGGTTATAACTATAATATTAAATAATTATATTTTAATACTATGTCACATTTTGTTTAAACTCGGTGTTTTGTGTGACATAAAATACTGAATAGATTAGTTTATTTAAAAAAAATAAAAAAATATCTAAATGTTAGAGATTTTATCTATCATTGATTGAGTTTATTATTTTTTAGATATCATATACTTTAAACCAAAATTGTTAACTAATATGTTTATTGAGGATTATAATTTTTAGATAAGGCTTTCATTAGTGATTTAGTCTAGGATTATACCCTTTAATTTACTCACCTACTTGGAGGTTGTAATGAAAGATAAAATAGGGGTGGATGACATGGACAACCTTTATAGAATTACAATTATATATCTACAACCCATTGTGGGTAAATGGTTTATTAATTTTAGAGAGGTTGGATGAAAATTCTTAGAAAATAAATCATTGGTAATGCCTTTAGGTTTTTCCCAAGTAAATTACTTACATGTAACTTATCGATGGGGAGGAATGAACCATGTAAATAAACATTATACAATTTCACCTAGGACCTATAGTTGGTATAAAAATAAGGGTCATCTAAAAATTTTGGGTAATATTTTATCCTATGGGGATACTATGTAAGAATAATAATTAATATAGGGATCCCAAATTGAAGAGGATAAAATGAATTAGTTAGGTTTTGAAGATCAAGGTACAATGGTTTTCCCTCGAAAAAACAGAAAACACTCCATTATTTTATTTCTTCATGGGTTGAAAGTTAGCTAGATTTGTGAATTTAATTGGTGAATTATATAATGAGAATTGATACCTCATTATGAAAGGGGGATTGAATGGGTTTAAATTCCCAACAATCCCTATTATTATAGGTGATATTGAAATATAATTGGATTTTATAATCCTTGAGATAAAAACACGTGACCTCATTATATTAATGGATTGTCTTTTGAGATACAAGATCACATGAACTATCTTAATATAAGGTTTCTATATCTCTCTAAACAAGGATTTCTACATATTCTATGATGAGTGGGATTCTTGTTTAAGTATTAATGGAACATTTTTGTAAGATATTGTTTTTAACACATGTATCTTAGCGAGACAAGTATATGAATTTTCATTGGTAATAAATAATAATTTCAATTGACCTTTCCCTTGTAAAATGAATTTTCAATTTTCATTTTGACTTAAAATATCCAAATTCATGTATCATATTATAGAATGGAGTTTATGTAATTTCAATAATTGATGTATAATTTTTTAATTTTGATATAAATTGACTTGTTTGAATGTGTATATGTTAATGAAAAATTTAACTATTATATTTGAAGAATCGTGATGGTAATTTACATTTACATATTTAGAATTAAATGTTTAACCATGTGATAATAATCAATAAATATCATTTTAACTTGAATCAAAGATTTTTTCAATTAGAATGGAACAAATAGGTTTTAAAAGATTAACTTGAGAAAAAGATATCTTTAATAAAGGGGGGAGGATTATGGAATTCCAAAATCTGAATTTTGTAATTTTTATATACATTAAAACTTCTTTATAATAAAGTCTAGGGTTAGTAATGATTTTAGATTACTTCTAGATTTGATAAAATAATTTAGGTGGATCTAAAAAATATTATTTTTTATAATTAATATTAATTTAGGCAAAATTATATGTCATTTTAATTCTAATTCATCTTTTATTCATTGAATATGCTATTTAATATTGTGTAGCTGACTAATTTAAATCTAGGTACTAGAGGAAGACGGTGGGGATAGAGGTAATGTAACATCCCAGGTAAATAAAGAATAAAGAATTTTCATATTTATTAATATTTACGAATTAAATATTAATTTTAATTAAAAGGGGTTTCTATGTTCGATAGCATACTCGGTACGCAACGATGAGTTTCTTTGAAAACTTACGTTGCACACAAGTAATAAAATAATATTATTTTAAATGTTAGTTAACGATTAGCCGTTGTACTGGCAGGAATGGATAGAAATAACTAAAATATGATTATATATGTTTTTAAATGTTTTTACATTTACCCAATAAAAGATAAAGGCTTAAAATACGGAAAGAGTTCAATTTTAGGCATTTATACCCTAATTTTCATGAAAGGTCCACTTATCACCTTTTGACGGAGAACCGTCATTAAATATAGTTTTGATCGATCTTATAAATTCTATTGGACCAAATATAACTCTTCTTTAGAATCGGGACATCAAAATTTACTTTGTGTAAATTTTTGGTACCTTTCTGATAAAGTTCATTTTTTTAATGAATAGTGTATAATGTTGTATTTTAATTCAAAACCTCTTTTTAATATAATTTATTTATATGATTTGATTATCTTTTGAATTGGGTTTAAAGTGAAATTAGAAAATATTTTTACCATTAAATCCAATAGTGGTCGTTGGAATTAATTTCACTTTGAAATCGGACTTAAACTAGTGTCAATCTTTTGATACTTATTGTTTCATAAAAACACGCTATTTGCTCTGACAGTGGGAATTAATTATTAAATTAATTAATGTGACTTATATGTTTTGAATTTTGTAAAATAGACTTCATTTTTGAATTCGTAATATCAAATATAGCTTAGGGTGAATTTTTGGTAATTTTCTGAAAAACTTCAATTTTTGATCAATAGTGAAACCACTAAGTGGTACTTATAAAAACTGATTTTCCTTTTAAATGAAAATTTGCCATCATTTTGTTTTGAATTTCAAAAATCCGACATACATGGTTGTCATTAGGAAGTAAAATGTGGTTCAATGAGATTATAATAATTTTTTGGTGAATAATAACTTATTAAGTTCTTAATCGCGATTAGTGGTAATTAGTGTAGTTTAAGGTAAAAATAATGCTTTAATAAAATAAGATGAGCTTGAAACATGTCCTACCCTCATTGGTTGTGTCATTGACGACCATGAAAAGCTATGGGTCAACTTGGGGACCCCATGGAGACACTTTGGTTGGGAAATGACATAAAGAACTTTTTATTTAATGTAAAAGTAAAAATGACACAAACATAATATGTTTAACGAAATCAATTTTTACATGTGGTTATAGAGATACGATTTTTGATTATAAATAGTCATTGGAAAGCTAAAACGATTTCCTACATCATATTATTTTTTTATAATTTTTAGACATTAAATAAATTAAATTATTTATGACATAATAATGACGCTGCGATGAAATCATTATTTGACGATTTAAATAAAATGGAAAGATAATGTAAAATCTATGAACTGCACATGTCCAAAACCAATTGGATGAGTGGATTTCGAACCCTTATCACCTTATCCACGAATTATATCAATGTGGGACCTTTTAAAACCGAAACACATTTTCAAATAAAGTAATATGTCTTTACTTTCCAAAAGTGCCCCTCCTCTCCTCTTATAAAAGGCCCCCACCTCTACCTCATTTCACACACTCCTCAAGCCTTTGGCTCGGCCAACCCCTGCCCATTTACTCTCTCCACACCACTCTCCTCATCCTAGAGTATTCCATTTGGGCAGAATCCTTTTAAAGGAAGCCGTTAGGCTCAAATCAAAAGGAGTTACACTTTTAAAGGTAATTCATTCTCTCTTGTTCATTTGTTTTATTTTGCTTCTCCAACCCTCTAAACTCTTTTTATTTACTTATTTTGTAACAAAACCAGTATCTTCAATATACTAGGATGTTGTTATAAGATTTATTCGAGCTTCAATCTCACACAACTACATCAAATGGTTAAAGAACATACGTTTTCCGTGGATGGAAAAATTCTGCCTCCCGAAACGATGATTGTTCAATACTAATTTAACACCTTCAAAGGTGGCCATTATGATGTCACTATTTTTATATATGATATATAATATGTTTATTTTTTTTAAGCTTTTGTATTTTTCATTTTTGGAATACCTTTATGGTTTCAATTATGGGTAAACACGATATCTTCATTTAAGGAAGTGCGGACTACCGCCCCCTCAAAGTGATGTGATTCGTTAATGCCATATGTGGGACGTGTAAAGGATGGATTTAAAGTTATTATATATGATGTTATACTGGAATTATAATATACCTCTATATCATTATTATTTCTTTCCATTAAAGTATGATATAGAAATGAAAGTAGCGTTCATGCATACGTACAGCTTACCGTCTCCATGAACGGTGCATTTCATTTCTTATCCCCAAATGTAATGTACTATTAAAAGTACATGTATATAATGGATATATATAATTAATGATATATCTAAATGATGAATATAATTATGGAATTAAAATATACATAGCTCTCATTTAGTTTTAATTCCATTAATATGACAAAGAAATGAAAGTAGCGTTCATGCGTACGTACGACCTACCGTCTCCATGAACGGTGCATTTCATTTCTTACCTCTAAATGATTATGTAATATTATAAATAAATGTATATGCTGGATATATATGATACATATTATATCCAAATCGGGAATTTCATTCTGGATATAAAGAACCTTTGACCACACGAACAACATGTAATTGTAAGAAGTCCACTTTCGACTTAAGAACAAAATATTGAGAAAACAAACATTATTAACATAAATGGTTACATAATGTTTATAAAATGGAAATAAGTGATATAAAAGGAATAATGAACTTTAAAAAGGTTCTTAATCAAGTATAAATTAAATCAAGTTTATTATTCAGGACGTTAAAGAACGATCGAGTCAAGTCAGACCCGAGGTAAGGGAATTTCTTAACCCAATTTCCATTCTTTGGGTTAATCTCCTACTTTCAAATTATGTCATTATATTATTATGTCATATCTTGTATTTGTACTTTATTTATGTGTACTTATAGTGAATACACATAATATATCTATTTTATTTTAAAAATGATCTTGGTAAGGGACTTCGTCTCAATCTCCTTTCATTGAGTCAAGCCGTAATGTTTTTAGAATAAAATAAATACCATATACTCTTTTATGTATTTTGGTATTGAAAATGGTTTTGAAAAAAGATTCTATTATGGCAATATATTTATGATATATTGTGATTGAAATGTGGAAATGTTATCATTCCTTTATATTGGTTTTATGTTTTATGATTTTATACTGGTACTTGGACATTTTAACAGGTGGTTACGTTATAAACCATATGACGGGTGGTTCCGTGAATACCAGGACGGGTGGTTACATTATAACCTCCAATGCATTGGGTATGGAAGTCGGCCGTATGGATGTTCCATTAAGTATGTATGGAAATTTCCCGTATGGCTATTCCATTAAGTGATATGTGTGGAAGACGACCGTATGGTTATTCCACTTAAGTATGTTTATGTCCCAAGTTACCTTTATATATGTTCTGTGTTCTTTTTATGGATTTTATGGTAATCCTTTGGTTTCAAAAAGGTAAGTAATGATACTTTATTCCGTGAAGAGTTTTTACTAATTCATGAAGGTGATGGTATTACTTTGATATAGTATATATGGTTTATATTATTTTTGAAAAACTAACAGTTTTCATTCATTCTGTATCCCTTACTGAGATTTTTATGCTCACCCCAAGTTTTTTTTTGAAATGTTTTCACAGGACTTAATGTGGAATAAGGTCAAGGATGGGATCAAGGGAATGCCATCCAATATAAAACATGGAACTAGACACGTTTCTTTTTAAGAGTTTTTTTTATTATGGAAACTTAGTAGAAGTGACTACTTTGTAATCTTTTGAGATGTAATAGTTAAGTTATAATTCTCTAAAACTCTAAACCTGAAAAGATCCTCGACGTGAATTATTCATTTAATTCAATATTAAGTAAGGTTTAAGGCCGGGGCCTTATAGTTGGTATCAAAGGTCGGTTTAGTCAACTTTAGGAGTTATAAAAGTGTTAAATTATAATATGATTGAAATGATATAGCATTTACGGATTACCATGTTGCTTCGCCTAAGATATTTCTGTGTTCAAAATGGTTTTCCGCAGAGGAAACAAACCAGCTATGCTGGGACGACATCAAGAGGAAGATAACCTTCTAAATCAGAAACTTGAGATGGTCGGAATCGGAACTGAACAGTTTGTTGCAGTGATGGCATAGTTGACTCAGGCTATAAATGGTGGTGGTATCCATGCACGAGATCAGCCAGATCAACCGCAGAGGAACATGTCAGTGGTGTAACATTTTATGAGGCCACATCCCCCATCATTTAGAGGATCATCTGACCCTGTGCAAGCTGAAGGGTGGATTAAAGAACTGGAGAAGATTTTTGTTGTCATGGGGTGTTCAGAACATCAAAAGGTTAGTCTTGCTGTTTACCGTTTTGAAGGTGAAGCTGATCAGTGGTGGTCGATGGTGAAAAATATAAGGGAGAGTGATGAGATTGAGGATATTCACTGGGACGAATTCAAAGGTATGTTTCTTGAGAAATATTTTCCTAAGGTGGTTCATCTTAGGATGAAAAAATAGTTCCTAGAATTGAGGCAGGAGGATGATTCAGTGGATGCATATGAAGAAAAGTTCACTCGATTTGCAAGGTATGCTCCAAACTTCATACGAGATCTTGATAGTAAAATAAACCGTTTTTACTCAGGGTTAAAGCCAAAGTATCGAAGGGATTTAGCTTCTCGTGAGTTCAAAAGTTATGAAAAACTTGTTCGATGTGCGGAGAAGGTGGAAATGGAGTTTGCCGATGATCAGGTGTTCTATGACAAACAACAGAATAAGAGGACTAGTTGGCAGGCAAAGGGGAAGAATTCATCAAAGAGGAAAGGAGGTAAGAAAACCAAATATCCATCCTGTGAGAAGTGTGGTAAAATTCATCCTGGAGAATGTTTATCCATGTATGTTAAGTGCTTTCAGTGTGGTAAGTCTGGTCATATTGCTCGTAACTGTAAGGAAGATGATCAAGCAGGAAATGAAAAGCCAACGGTAAGATGTTTTAAGTGTAATGAAATGGGTCATTATGCAAACGAGTGTCCAACAAAGAACTCAACTAGGGGAATGCAGCCTGACTACTAGCAGAAAGGGGTGGTGAAATCCATTGAAAAAACTTCAGCAGATGTTGGGCCATCGAATTAAGTGGTATCAGCTCCAGGGAGCTCAGTATTTTTCAAAGATTGAATTGAGGTCGGGGTACCATCAGTTGAAAGTAAAAGAAGCAGACGTTCCGAGGACTGCATTCCGTACTAGATATGGCCATTATGAATTTGTAGTTATGCCTTTTGGGTTAACCAATGCACCTGCTATATTCATGGACTTTATGAATAAAATTTTCCATGAGTTCTTGGATAAGTTTGTGTTTGTGTTTTGAGGTTTGGGAAGAGGTTATGTGTTCCTTGTGATTCACAGTTGAAGAATGAGTTGTTATGTGAGGCTCATAGTTCCCCGTTTTCAGTTCATCCTGGCAGTACTAAGATGTACAAAGATCTGCGGGAGTATTATAGGTGGGATGGAATGAAAAGAGATATTGCTGATTTTACTGTGAAGTGTCTGACTTGTCAGAAGGTTAAAGCAGAGTGGCGGTTACCGAAAGGGATGCTTCAGCCTTTACCAGTGCTAGAGTGGAAATGGGAAAACATATCCATGGACTTTGTTGTGGGATTACCGAGGACATCTCGTGGTAATAATGCAATATGGGTTATTGTTGATCGCTTGACTAAATCTGCTCATTTCTTTTCTATACAAGATACTTTTTTCCTAGATCAACTTTCCTGTTTGTATCTTAAAGAGATAGACAAGTTACATGGAGTTCCCCTCTTCATTGTATCTAATCGTGATCCCAGGTTCATATCTAACTTTTGGAAAGGCCTTTAGAAGTCGTTGGGTACTGAATTAAATTTTAGTACAACTTTTCATCCTCAATCAGATGGGCAGTCAGAACGAACAATCTAGACATTGGAGGATATGCTACGAGCTTGTTCTATGGATTATCAGGGAAGTTGAGACCAACATCTTTCTTTGGTTGAGTTTTCTTATAATAACAGTTTTCATTCCAGTATACAGATGGCTCCATTTGAGGCATTATATGGGAAGCGGTGTCAAACTCCAGCATTTTGGAATGAAGTGGGTGAAAGGAAGCTGATGGGACCAGAATTGGTAGAAGAGATGGCAGAAAAAGTTTAGTTGATTCAGAAGCACATGAGAACAGCTCAGAGCAGGAAGAAGAGTTATGAGGATAACCGTAGGAAGGATCTATCTTTCGAGGTAGGTGATCATGTTTTTCTCAAGGTTTCTCCTGGGAAAAGTGTGATGAGATTTGGTAAGAAAGGAAAGCTGAGTCCAAGGTTTATTGGACCATATGAAATTCTGGAGAGAGTTGGATCAGTTGCATACCGGGTGGCTTTACCTCCGAGTTTATCTCAGGTACACAATGTTTTTCATGTTTCAATGTTGAGAAAGTATATGCCAGATCAATCTCATGTTTTGAGTCCAGAGGTAGTTCAATTGGAAGAGAACCTATCTTATGAGGAACTACCGGTCCAGATTCTTGACCATAGGGAGCAGGTGTAACGGAATAAGGTGATTCATCAGGTAAAGGTTTTTTGGAAAAACCATGTGATTGAAGAGGCAACGTGGGAATCTGAAAATGCTATGAGGGATAAATACCCCCACTTATTTTGATAAGTGAATAAAATTGCGAGGATGCAATTCCCAAAAGGGGGGAAGGACGTAACATCCCAGGTAAATAAAGAATAAAGAATTTTCATATTTATTAATATTTAAGAATTAAATATTAATTTTAATTAAAAGGGGTTTCTACGTTCGATAGCGTACTCGATACGCAACGATGAGATTCATTGAAAACTTACGTTGCACACAAGTAATAAAATAATATTATTTTAAATGTTAGTTAACGAGGAGTCTTTGTACTGATGGGAATGGATAGAAATAACTAAAATATGATTATATATGTTTTTAAATGTTTTTACATTTACCCAATAAAAGATAAAGGCTTAAAATTCAGAAAGAGTTCAATTTTAGGCATTTATACCCTAATTTTCACGAAAGGTCCACTTATCACCTTTTGACGGAGAACCGTCATTAAATATAGTTTTGATCGATCTTATAAATTCTATTGGACCAAATATAACTCTTCTTTAAAATTGGGACATCAAAATTTACTTTGTGTAAATTTTTGGTACCTTTCTGATAAAGTTCATTTTTTTAATGAATAGTGTAAAATGTTGTATTTTAATTCAAAACCACTTTTTAATATAATTTATTTATATGATTAGATTATCTTTTGAATTGGTTTTAAAGTGAAATTAGAAAATATTTTTACCATTAAATCCAATAGTGGTCATTGGAATTAATTTCACTTTGAAATCGAACTTAAACTAGTATCAATCTTTTGATACTTATTGTTTCATAAAAACACGCTATTTGCTCTAACGGCGGGAATTAATTATCAAATTAATTAATGTGACTTATATGTTTTTAATTTTGTAAAATAGAATTCATTTTTGAATTCGTAATATCAAATATAGCTTAGGGAGAATTTTTGGTAATTTTCTGAAAAACATCAATTTTTGATGAATAGTGAAACCACTAAGTGGTACTTACAAAAACTGATTTTCTGTTTAAATGAAATTTTTCCATCATTGTGTTTTGAATTTCAAAAATCCGACATACATGGTTGTCATTAAGAAGTAAAATGTGGTTCAATGAGATTATAATAATTTTTTGGTGAATAGTAACTTATTAAGTTCTTAATCGCGATTAGTGGTAATTACTGTAGTTTAAGGTAAAAATAATGCTTTAATAAAATAAGATGAGCTTGAAACATGTCCTACCCTCATTGGTTGTGTCATGGCCGACCAAGAAAAGCCATGGGTCAACTTGGGGACCCCATGGACACACTTTGGTTGGAAAATGACATAAAGAACTTTTTATTTAATGTAAAAGTAAATATGACACAAACATAATATGTTTAACGGAAACAATTTTTACATGGGGTCATAAAGATCAGATTTTTGATTATAAATAGTCATTTGAAATATAAAAAAGATTTCCTACATCATAGTATTTTTTTCATAATTTTTAGACATTAAATAAATTAAATTATTTATGACATAATAATAATGCAGCGATGACATCATTATTTGACGATTTAAATAAAATGGAAAGATAATGTAAAATCTAGGATCTACACATGTCAAAAACCAATTGGATGAGTGGATTTAGAACCCTTATCACCTTATCCACGAATTATATCAATGTGGGACCTTTTAAAACCGAAACACATTTTCAAATAAAGTAATATTTCTTTACTTTCCAAAAGTGCCCCTCCTCTCCTCTTATAAAAGGCCCCCACCTCTACCTCATTTCACACACTCCTAAAGCCTTTGAATCGGCTAACCCCTGCTCATTTACTCTCTCCACATCACTCTCCTCATCCTAGAGGATTCCCTTTAGGCATAATCCTTTCAAAAAAATCCTTTAGGCTCAAATCAAAAGGAGTTACACTTTTAAAGGTAATTCATTCTCTCTTGTTCATTTGTTTTATTTTGCTTCTCCAACCCTCTAAAATCTTTTTATTTACTTATTTTGTAACAACACCAGTATATTCAATATACTAGGATGTTTTTATAAGATTTATTCGAGCTTCACTCTCACACAACTACATCAAATGGTTAAAGAACATACGGTTTCCGTGGATGGCGAAATTCTGCCTCCCGAAACGATGATTGTTCAATACTCATTTAACACCTTCAAAGGTGGCCATTATGATGTCACTATTTTTATATATGATATATAATATGTTTATTTTTTTAATCTTCTGTATTTTTCATTTTGGTCATACCTTTATGGTTTCCATTATGGGTAAACACGATATCTTTATTTAAGGAAGTGCGGACTACCGCCCCCTCAAAGTGATGTGATTCGTTAATGCCATATGTGGGACATGTAAAGGATGGATTTAAAGTTATTATATATGTTTTTATACTAGAATTATAATATAACTCTATATAATTATTATTTCTTTCCATTAATGTATGAGATAGAAATGAAAGTAGCGTTCATGCGTACGTACGTCTTACCGTCTCCATGAACGGTGCATTTCATTTCTTATCCCCAAATGTAATGTACTATTAAAAGTACATGTATATAATGGACATATATAATTAATTATATATCTAAATGATGAATATAATTCTGTAATTAAAATATACATACCTCTCATTTAGTTTTAATTCCATTAATATGACAAAGAAATGAAAGTAGCGTTCATGCGTACGTACGGCTTACCGTCTCCATGAACGGTGAATTTCATTTCTTACATCTAAATGATTAGGTAATATTATAAATACATGTATATGCTGGATATATATGATACATATTATATCCACATCGGGAATTTCATTCTGGATATAAAGAACCATTGACCACACAAACAACATGTAATTGTAAGAAGTCCACTTTCGACTTAAGAACCAAATATTTAGAAAACAATCATTATTAACTTAAATGGTTACATAATGTTTATAACATGGAAATAAGTGATATAAAAGGAATAATGAACTTTAAAAAGGTTCTTAGTCAAGTATAAATTAACTCAAGTTTATTATTCAGGACGTTAAAGAACGATCGAGTCAAGTCGGACCCGAGGTAAGGGAATTTCTTAACCCAATTTCCATTCTTTGGGTTAATCTCCTACTTTCAAATTATGTCATTATATTATTATGTCATATCTTGTATTTGTACTTTATTTATGTGTACTTATAGTGAATACACATAATATATCTATTTTATTTTAAAAATGATCTTGGTAAGGTACTTCGTCTCAATCTCCTTTCATTGAGGCATATTTCGTTTTATACACAACTTTCTTTTATACGGTGTATAAACCCATTTGACTTTTACTTTTATACAAAAGGAATCTTTTTCTACGAAGCATTTTACAAAATGACAAAAAGGAATGTTTCTTTTAACGTACGTGGGAACAACGACCTTTTCCGCCACTGTGAGTATTATTTGGTCTTTGGCTTTCTCAACAAGCCGTAATGTTTTAAGAATAAAATAAATACCATATACTCTTTTATGTATTTTGGTATTGAAAATGGTTTTGAAAAAAGATTCTATTATGTCAATATATTTATGATATATTGTGATTGAAATGTGGAAATGTTATTATTCCTTTATATTGGTTTTATGTTTTTTGATTTTATACTGGTACTTGGACATTTTAACGGGTGGTTACATTATAAACCATATGATGGGTGGTGCCGTGAATACCAGGACGGGTGGTTATGTTATAACCTCCAATGAATTGGGTATGGAAGTCGGCCGTATGGCTATTCTATTAAGTATCTATGGAAATTGGCCGTATGGCTATTCCATTAAGTGATATGTGTGGAAGTCGACCGTATGGTTATTCCACTTAAGTATGTTTATGTCCCAAGTTACCTTTATATATGTTATGTGTTCTTTTTATGGATTTTATGGTAATCCTTTGGTTACAAAAAGGTAAGTAATGATACTTTATTCAGTGAAGAGTTTTTACTACTTCATGAAGGTGAAGGTATTACTTTGATAGAGTATATATGGTTTATTTGATGTTTGAAAAACTAACAGTTTTCATTCTTTCTGTATGCCTTACTGAGCTTTTTATGCTCACCCCAAGTTTTTTTTTGAAATGTTTTCACAGGACTTAATGTGGAATAAGGTCAAGGATGGGATCAAGGGAATGTCATCCTATATAAAACATGGAACTAGACACATTTCTTTTAAAGAGTTTTTATTATTATGGAAACTTAGTAGAAGTGACTACTTTGTAATCTTTTGAGATGTAATAGTTATGTTCTAATTCTCTAAAACTCTAAACCTGAAAAGATCCTCGACGTGAATTATTCATTTAATTCAATATTAAGTATGGTTTAAGTCCGGGGCCTTATAGGTAACATGTAGAAACATAACCCAATAATGGAGGGAGAGGGACCTATATCTTAGTAGAATATGCATAACTGATGTTTGTATTGATAGTTTGTATACAATAATGTAATATATGTAATGAAATGTTGTTATACTATTTATAATGAGATTTTTTAAACTATTAAAATTTTCCTTATATATATATATATATTATGTAATAGTTTTTTTGTAGATGATGCGGCAATGAGATATCTTATTTTTGAAACTACATATCAAGAATTAGTTTTTTGGAGGGGATTCTATAATGGGCCAACATCCCGAACTGAATTTATTTTTTTAATAATTAAATAATTATAATTTATTTAAATATGGATTGAATTTTGTTGTTATTGATATCTGAAAGAGTATTTTATGGGCCAATAGAATATTTATAAATTATTTTTACATATAATGGGATTTTATAACTTGAATAAAACTCACATGGAGTCAGTGATACATGCATTGATGTTTGCTTACATAGATTTCTACAAGAAGTATTGTGTGGAGCTACAATTACATCAATGGGAATGTTTTCACTACTTCCTCAGTTTAAAATACCATTCGGAAGCTGTTGAGAACTTAATGATTGGTTGAGGACCATTAGATAAATACTAGTGTACCTATGTATAATTTTTAGTATGTCTATTTAATTCTGAACTATACTAGTATTTTTTTTTCAAAATATTATTTCCCATCATTTGGTCAATGAACAATTAATGAAACATCTCCATTTTCAATATATTTTCTACTACATTTTACCATACCTATATTTATTTTTTTCTTCATTAAATTTCAATCCTATAATGAAGTTATAATACACAGATCAAAGATAAGGTGTGAATTATGATTTGTGAATGTGTGTCTCTATATTAGTGTTATTTTATAAAGGTGACCCTATTTACACTATTTTTATGGTATAATTAGTTTCTAATGATTATTTAGAAATAAATAATTCTTTCATTTCCAGATTATTACTTTAATATTTTCATAGGGTACCTGAAACCACTCTTAAAAAATGTTTTATGCGCTAATTTCTATGATTATGTAATAGAAACAATAAATATATATGTAAAATAAATGTCCAATGTTTCTATATTTTATTAAACATAAATATAGAATACAATATGGTTATAATTATGATACAATAAAATAATAATTGAATTTTTATTATATGTTATATTTAATTTATAAAGGGATGATCTTATTTAATAAGGAATTTATTATTATCAACATATAAATGAATTTTAAAATATTACTTTGGGAAATTATGAAATATATAGTTATGAATTGATATAAATATTTTTTAATGAGTTGTTTGGTGATGAGGTTTATATTATAAGATGTGTGATGATTATAAGATGTGTTATTTTATGATTAAATGAAGTTGTTAGATAAGATAAATTATTATCTAATGCAACTAATGGATATATTATACTAAGAATTAGATATCTCTATTGGTTATTATTTTACATGGATGTAAAGCATATTTATATATGTTATATTTTTAATAGACATAGAAAAATCCAAAAATTATTAATATCATATAAAAAATATGATTCAGTGTGATAAGTTATTCTATGGAAAAGAATATTTTCTTCATCCTTGTCAGAATATGAAGATAAGTTACTTATGTGATACTAAATATCATTTTCAATGTTACTAAAATGGTTTATATTTGTAAGAATTAGCATTGTGGTGACCATATCAACAAAAAATTGATCAATAAGTTTACTATTTGTATTTTAATAAATTTGATCGTGTATATATAGAATTTTAAAAATATACATGTTACTTATTATTTACTAGGATGTGTTGGGTGCTTGTTGGGGTTATTTTATAGAATTATACTCACACCAAAAAATTATACATATTATATATTAATATATTTTGTTAGGTCCACTAGGCTTTATACCCTGAGAGTGGGGGTGAATCAGGGTATGACAGTTTAAAACAACTACCCCTTTTGATCTTGTTTTGTTGTTAGACAAAACCCTCTTCCAACTCTCCTTCCCATTGTAGAATATGAATATACTTTAATAAATTCACAAGACACAAAAACTTTTACTTGGTTCACCCTCACTAAGCTACGTCCAAGGAGAATACACCGAAAGTGTGCCGATGTAACAATTCCTCTATAAGCGCACTGTTTTTCACATGTTCATAGTGGACTCACTATCCTTCCTGGTTTACCACCACTCACAAAATGAAAGCTCGCTGCTCTCTCAGCTAAAGTGTGCTCACTGCTTCTTGAGAAGATCCACTCACAATTTATAGAATTGTAGGTCTCTTCATTATCTCTAATGAAATATGCATCCTTAACTATTTATAGATGATCTGTTGACATCCAACTTTCACCCGCAGATGAATCTATCTTTGTACCGGGTGTACCGGGCAACTGCAATTTTTTTGTGCATCCTTTACTACACCTTTGGTGAAATTCCCTTGACTTGATCAAAATACAATTTTCTTGCAACACCTTCTATTATGCGCATCCATTTCTTTTTCACACAAACTCTTCTTTTTCACATAGCCTCTAAACTACCTTGCTCGTAATTCCCTACGTTTTCACAAAATTAATTTTTCGCTCAATAGTCTTCTTTTCGTGCCACCTCTGCTTTGTGTGAAAATAGTTCTTTTACGCACAAACTTGTTGTTTCTATGAAACTCAATTGTGCACTCTAATTTCTCACGCCAGAGCTCGGATAATCTCTATATCTTGAGCTACACTGAATGGAGGGGTGTCACATCATATTTATAAGAAAAATTGACCCTGTGCGAAAAACCCTCCTTGAGCGTGTAATTCTCTTCGAGCGTGAAAAACACATCTTCCACACAACATAATTTTTCTCGCACGGCTGCAATATTTTTCACCCCTAATGCCTTTTCCAATTTTTGAGCTTCATTCCTCAAAACACCTATTGCGTGAAAAACTTCATCCCTCAATTTCATGCATCCAGCAAATATTTCGCACACCACTTTCTTTTTCGCACACCGTGGAAATACTCCGCGCACCACCTCTCTTTTTTGCACACCGCACAAATATTTCAGACACTGAATTCCTTTTACGCACACCACACAAATATTTCACGCAATAATTTATTTTTTCGTGCACCATACTGATTTTTTCATGACACTTTATTTTTCACGCACCACGCTGATTTTTCGTGCAACACATTATTTTTCACGCACCACTCCAATTTTGTACCACCTCCCGGTCATCCATTCCTTTATCTATGTTCTTTAATCAATCATGGAATGATGAAAGCATCCCTTGAACCTAATAAATCACCATGTAAACCCCCTTTGTTAACACACTCATACGTCATGGTCTACTTTGTCAACAAACAAAACATGAAGTCCAAGTTTGTCAACAAACACAATCAGCTCAAAAATGCATTAATGATTCCTTGAGGGATTTTTTCCCAAAATATTTCATATGTCATGGAGATGTTAAGGGAATGTACCCAATGATAGATTGATGATTCACAAAATCTAGTAGGGATATAGAGGCTGATTTATGGTGAGAGTGTTGGTCCCTAACATGTTTTAGACCATGGGGTGGGGTGGATAAATCATTGTATGTTGATTCAAAATTTATCAACATCCAATAATCTTGCCTCACTTTTAATAGGGAATCATATATCTTTCTCATTAAATGTATAAAAAAAATGAAATGAATAACGTGATACATAGAAATCCCAATTTTTTCACACAACCAAGATTATCCAAGGAGAATTCATGGAAATGTGATTATCCTACAAAACAAATTAGTTTACTACTCTTTGTTTACACCATTTAGAGTGGTTTCATTGACCCTATTCTTTTAAATCCTAAAATAATAGAATAATGTATTACTCTTCTTACAGAATAAAATTTATGGGTCCTCTAGTTACTATCTTCTTATATCTAAAATAGTAGATAAAGATTACAACATGGGTGGTGTCGAAATAAATAATTTCACCTTAAACTTCAAGTAACAATACAAATTAGAATATATTACCCCTATTATTTATTCCAACATGAGTTAAGGATTATTAAAATTTAGTTTAGAAGAATTAATTCCTCAAACCCCTTATTTTCCTTTTATTATTTTGAAATTTGAGATAATTCCCTAACCTTGTATATTTTTATGTCTCTATAAAGAGTCTCTACAATCTGCATATTTTATTTTTCTTCACTATATTTTTTAATTTTCCTTGTGAAAAAATATTTTTATAATTGAATGTATAACATACATAGTAAAAAATGATATTCCATCCCTTTTTAAATGCCAATAAAATTTAATAATATATAGGAAACAATTATCTCCAAGGTCATCTTTTTAGTCATGTATTAAAAATACACCCAATAATTAATGTTTTGTCCTGCATATCAAAAACTTCCCATTTCCTAATATTTTTCATCTGGTAAAAGATATATCCACCAAATCATATGCAATATTTTATTTAGAAAAACAAAATATTTTGGATTTATTCTCCATTTTAACATGAATTGATTTTATCAATTTATAATTAACCTGTTTAAAAATCTAATTTACATATTAATAAAATATTATATATTAACGGAAATTTGACCATCTTTAAAAATATTCAAAATAAAATCCCATTTTCATTGATCATTCATACATTGTTCCACTCATACATGGATCCATGAATAATCCTTATGTTGCAGATCCTTACATCAAGAACACCTACTTCCTGAAATCCTATGTTAAGAACCCAATGTAGAAAACTATTACATTGAGAACCCTGTGAGTCATAGTCCATATTTTCAAATAAATATTTCATTAATCTTTCATTATAGGGGATGAATATTATATAAAGAACTTGTGATTCTTACATTGATGATTCTTATATTTATTACCCTAGGTTTCCTTTTCAAATTTCAAAATTATAGTTTACATAACTCATGTATGATTAAATTCTCTATTAACCACTCATATATTTTTCTCTCCTTTTCTATAGAATGATTCATAAATTCCATTGATGCATAGAAAAATTTATATAAAACCAATAATTTTTTGAAAATGACTTACACAGATATCACAACTTCTATAAGAAATTTATTTTTCACAAATCATCCTGAATAGTCTAAAACACTTCTTTTCTTAATAATATGAACTCAACACACTTAAATAAATATCCTTGGGGATTATTTGTACTTTATTGTTACAAAACTCAACAAAAATATACCCCTGAGGTATTATTTTTAAGAATATCCTTCATTGGGTTTGTTCACTACTTTGAAACAAATTAACTCTTATTCCCAAAAAATATTCATAATTAAATGTATCTTAACCACAACTTAATAATAAACTAATTAATTGAAATATATTACTAGTGATTCATTAATAAAAAAATGAAATATCATGTGAGATATTATAAGTGTGAGAAAAAATATTTAAATGAAATGAGACTCATTAAAAACTACATGGGTCCCCATGTTCTTAAACAGTTCACCTTCCTTAAAAACATCAATACCTGATTAACCAATGAGATACTCTCCCCTTGTTAAAAAATTTATCATTATACAACTCCCCCATTTTCAACAATAATAACACTCTTAGAATGATTCTTCTGAAAACAAATTCTCCCAATAAATTTAAGGACTGTATATATAATATTGTTGATAATCCTAAAGTTCACTTCTCTTAATTTTTACAAGTGAGGGTATGATATCCAAGAATCTTACTTATTAGATAAATCATACATGGAAATTTCAAGAAACATCCATGGGGGATGGTTTCCCTTGTCCAGCTTCTTAGTCAGAGAGAGTCAGTTGGAATCAAATTTCCAAATGATACCTTTTAAAATCTACCTTGGTTAGTTATATTGTCATAATATTATGCATTGGATTCTATGTTGGTAAATAATCCAACTTTACTGTCCCTTGTTCAACTGTAGTCCTTGAATGATGGATTATATTTTCTCATAGAATAATAGAACTCAAGTTTTCACGCATGATAGATATGAGATATTTCACCCTAAATCCAATATCATTATGTTTCTTCGTCATTCATAGTGTTTCAGTATATTATTGAGTATCCACTATATATTAATACTCTATGGCACATAGGGATATAAAATATTAATCAATAATCTTCCAAAAAATGTAATAACATCATAGATAAAAATAATCACCATATTTTGACTTCTTATAATTAGATAAAACTACCAAATATATATATATATATATAAGAACAATAGATCATACTCTATTATCCTATTATAAAGAAAATTGAAATACACTATATAATTGTGGTATCTAATAATCCAATTCACTGTTATAATATGGATTTATTTAGGACAAATTTCTAACTGTGTAACTTTGAATAAAAAATTCATATTTGGACATCATATGTTGGATACTAAAATGATACAAAAATGTATTTATATGTTGTAATATATACCTCCATTCCATCACAATATATCTAAACAATCATTTGGGTAGTATCTATTATTTTCAAAGGATTTTGATATTCCCTTCAAAAACTTTTGAGTACTTATTTGGTATATTTAGTTTATGAAATAGATGTTCACTTTGTTCATTGAACCAACTTTAAGATAAGTAAGAATGTTATCCCACCAATAATAGAAATATCAAATTTACACATCATATAATCTGAAAAAAAATCACATTGTGTTCCATTTGAGCCTCTGAAAATTATTTTATCTATAAAGATGAGAATCAACATCCTTTGATCATTTTACTTATTGACATTCAAATTATGATAAAATTAACCTCTTTAGAATTTATTCATCTTCAAATATTGGTCAATTATGGAATACCAATGCTTTGGTTCATGTTTTATCCCATTAAATGACATCACTAAAACACACATATTTTTAACATCTTCATCTCATTGAAAACCACATAGTTTCTCTATATTAACCTCCTTATGAAGGGCTCTATTTAGGAATATTAATTTAACATTCCTTTGATAAACATTGAATCCTATTTTCACTTCTCTCTTAAAAAACAATTGTTTAGTCTCCATCTCATAAATCGGTGAAAATGTTTGATCCACATCGAGGACTTTAATTTGAGAATAAAAATTGTAAACTATCTTTAGTTTTTTTCAAGTTACCTATTCATATTAATTTAGTTTTTTTCTTTAATAACCTATTGTAATGATGATTTTTTTGGTTTTACATCCATGTAACAACATCCTATGTTTGGTTCTTTTTTATTTGATCATGTAAATAATTGAATTAATTTTTATCTTTCTAATAATCTTAAGAAATTTTGGGTCTAATGGAGATATAAAAGATATGTTTTGCTGCCTTCATGATTCTAGTTCAAACCAGACATCTGGTAACCAATAGTATTAATTTAACTAATTTATCCTATGGATTTTATTACTTTATGTAAATAAACCAACTATACAACCATCAAAATGTTGTTTTTTATTGTTTTATATCCCCATGATATCCCCCTGACCTATACACATCTTCATCACATTCTTCCACAAATACCATTCTATTTTGTTGAAAAATTTTGTCACTTGTTTATAAATTATACTAATTTTAATCAATTATTAAATATTGGATTTTCATTATTTTTACATGATTTATGTTATATAAGTAATATAAATTTCTTTTAGATTAATAACAAAGTAAAATAACACCATACTCATGATATTTAGACATCCAATTTTTATCATTATTATGGAGAGAACATTTATATATAGAAAATCAAATGTACTTGAGTGTTGGATTCTTCCCAAACCACAAATTGTAGTGGGTATTTTATTATATGAAAAAAGATATATTGGATATGTATAATGTTTTCATCATAGCCTCTATATAATAATTCTTTGATATATATTTTTTTGAGTATTGAAATATCTACATTATTAATAATTTAGTTCCTCATCTCGATGTCTCTATTTTATTAAGGGGTCCTTACTAAAGACTCTTGGGGTCGTATGTCCAATTTTTCAATATTCTCATCTGCCTAACTATAGGTAAACACTATATAATTATCAGTTCACAAAATTTTAATTTTATGTTCAAGAATATTATTTTCCAATATTCAATAAAACGTTATATTCAAAATCACAGTGCAGTTGTGAGTGATGACCATTATACATGATATAGTTCAATAATCATCATCCAATAAGACATAATAAATCAATTTTTCCATGGATTTAATTTTTATGGTCACTTACACATTATTTTTCTCTATAGCAATCAATCTTGTTGAATTATTCCATTTTTTCTTGTAAATCAATCGAACAACCTTCCCTTGTTGACAAGTATTACACATGTGAGGTCAATCTCATAAAAGTTTAGGGTGGTCATGATCTATTTCAATTTTTAGGATGTCGTAAATGTATTTTTTGTTCAAATTTATGAGATATTTATAACATAATTTATTTTATTCCTCCTTGTAAAATAATAATATATCTTCTACTCTCTTATTGAGATATAGGATTCCTAGGGTGAACCTTCCCTGTATAATTTTTGTACCATATTTTCCATTAATGATGCCAATATTCTTATTGAAATTAAACTCATTATAAATGTCACATAATTGAATTAAAATGAGTAGGCTATGACTAAGGAATCCACCTAATAAGATACATGTGTTCCTCAAGTCTTTTCAATGAATTGTTTCCTTCCAAGAACCAATTATCATCAACCCTTAATCATTTTAAAATTACACTACACAATATTTGTTATATATTATCAATTTAAATTATTTTATTTCCCTCCATGTTGGAGGTTTAATCACTATAAATATTCTATAATCCTTCTCCATTAACTTTATTCAAATAAATATCTATTATTTTATTCCCCTTAGACTTTCCCCTCATGATCTATGTTCACACTTTCACTTCCTTTGGTGGTAACACAGATTGTTCCACATATGGTTCTCTAGATCCCTACTCATATTATAGGGATGATAATCTATTATGAGTTTTTATACTACTTTAAAATGACTCTAACTACTGTGTAATAATTTTTTAAGTCTCCATTGGCACGTTTATATTCTCCCCTAAAGCATAATTGACTTATTTTTATAGAAAAACATCACACTAAGGGAAATAACCATTAAATTATTATCAATAGTAAGAAATTATGCTAATTTTTTTTGGATTTTATGATCTTTGGAATATATTTTTCAATATAAATCATATTTAGGGTTTATTCTATCTTCCCTAAATAACCAAAAGAAATATGTGTCTTATATTTGTGCACCTTTGGTACTCGAATTTTAACTTGTTAAACTTATTTTGAGTGACCTAAAATCACATTCTTTTTTGGAATTCGTGCTAATGATTTTTCAAGAACCTCTATTTGATTTTATTTATAATTAATACCATCTATTGAATTTTATTTATTCCAGAATCACTACACTTTTGGACAAAAAAATTCTTCCATAGTCTCCCCAAGAACTATTTTAGCAGTTCATTCACTCATACTTCTCAATGTCATACATGAAGTTAGAATTATTCTATAATTATAATTATATCTCAGAAACTTCATGAGTAAAACTTATATATCTACAATTATGTTTACCCTTTATGTCATATAAATTTTTTCAAGACCCCCTCCCTGCAAGGATATGACATTGAGGGGAGAGAGGTAATGGGCCCAAGTCCTAACTCCAGTAGGCACTAGGTAGGAGACTAGCACTGAGGGTATAAAAATCTCACAAAATGGGAGACATTACCATATATAATTATATAATATCTAGAGATAATATGTATCATCCACATATAACTCCTTGACATAATATAAAAATAAACAAAAACCATACCATAAGAGTGTAAAAACAAGAAATATTACAGGAAAATCCTCCAAATTTAATACCCCCAAAAAAGATAATGTAGGGAGACAAAATCTATCCCAAGGTATGAGCTAGTAATGTCCAACACGGTCCACACAATCCTCCTTTAAACCAAATTTCTTATTTAAATAGCTTGAGAATGAAGGTATACTCTAAATTAAAACCAATGTCCCTCAAGAAAACATGAAAGAAGAATAGTAATCCAACCATCAGAAAAAAACATAACCAAACATAACATATTCAAGTATACTATCAAAATCCAACCTCACCAATCCAAACTCACCATAATCACCTAATAACACTTATCATGTAATATAATATTACACAATACACACTGATAAAGTGTACCGAAAACTGCTTTGCCACTAGTATTCTGCTATCACACCCCAAAAGCATATGTCCTAGAACTCCCTTCACTTATGTATACCACACCATGGCACAAACATAGTCACATCACACCACACCTGCAAACACCTGGGATCACCTCCCCATAAGAAAGACCACATCACATCTTTCCTGAAATAACCAATGCTATCACAAATCTATAACAATAACCATAGTAGTATTGTATCATGGACATGAAGGACCTCAACCTAATTCCCTATACCTACCATGCATGAACCCAATTGTAATATATCTTATAAGATCTAATAGTGCTCACAAACACTTTTTTTGCTTCACATATCACCTGATGACACCTATGAATGTCGCCCCACAAGCATGACCACATCACAACTCTTAGAAAAACTAGTACTATCACAACCAACATATAGTGCACTTAAAGATCTTTAGTTGTAATATATTTTTTAATAGAAACCTCTAATAAAAGATATAGTATGAAAGATTGAGTTCCCATACATACATCCTACTCACCAGATGTTAGAAAAAATTCCCACACATGTGACTATATGTGTATTGGAACGTAGTGCTCAATGTGGTTGGGGTGAATATAGAAATAACAAAGAATACAAAATTATATACATGTATCCACAAAAATTCCAAACCTATGGCTTCAAAACCAAACACTATGAAACTCAAAGCATCACTAATTTAACTTCCACCTATAATTTCACAACACTAGAAAACTACAAGCTACATCACACTACAATTAAATTCACATTATCTCAACCCATTTATTTCATTATTTTTAATTATCTATATTTATCCTTGTAGACAATAATTTATCTGTTCATTTATCATTACCATCCCATTATCCTGACCAAACACCAGCCACTTCAATAATTATTAGACAAGTTATTATATAACTACCTAAGAATCTATAAAAAATTAATCACACATCACAAGAAACTCATAATCCCCATCATAATATCACTTTCCCATGACCAAAATAATTCCAAACAAGAACAAAACCACCACACAAAAAAATTAACAACCAAACAAAAACCATATCACCACCCCGAAAGAACAATAATAAAACCATCACCCCAACTAGGATCACAACCACATATCATTGTTCCATAAGCACAACCACACATCACAACACATCATGATGATTTTATATATTTTTAAAAGGGGATTTTATCACAATCCACTTTATTTAAGAATATTTTTCCTACAATCTATAATCCAATAGAAACCATTTTATTATCCAAATATAATTGGTTAGAAATTTTTTATTTTAGGGTAATTTCACAACAATTAAAAAGGGCATAACACTCACAACACGTAATATCCAGCACAAAAAATCCCCAATGGACCATAATTTTTAGTGGGCATTAATTCTGTAAAATCCATCATGTCACAAGAATATTAAATCTATAAAAAATGTGAATCATTCCCCTTTCCCATTTAAATTTAAATTATTCAATTCTTTAACTTTGATTAAACTAGAAAAAAATAACCCATAGATGAAAAAATGATAAAAATTAACTCAAAATAAAAAATAAATAAAAATGAGGGATTCCCTGCCATAATGATGTTTTCACAACTCATGGAACACCGTAGGGTAATTTATAAATTACTAAATACTAAAACTGCACATGGGAAACCACATATAAACCAATAACTTTCCAAAATATCATCAAAATATAGCCCAAATCACACCCCAAACCAAGACAAAATCATAGAAGAGAATCTATAAGAGAAGAGAAAGAGGAATGTAACCAATAATAAGGAAGGGAATAAAACCAATCACCAATGGGAATCCATCAGTTCTAACAAATCAATTCTCTAAGAAGGGGGCTCTAAGTTTTTCTCATAGTGATTAGGTATTTTCCAAAAAGAGAGGGATGGAGGGATAATATTAATGACTGATAGTTCATCTGAGAAAAGGAAATTAAATCAAGAATACAATTGGTTTCACATTGTGTAACCATTACATGACATATAATCCTTAGGCTTACAATAATTTAAACCTTTCATCTAAAATTCTGTTACCTTTATTTTATTGTTTACACTTTGTGCTTTTGTTTCACAGATCACCCTTAGCTCATTTACAAGCCATGAACTAGCTGACTACAGAAGCCATGAACCAACATCTCAAATCTTATAAACAATACATGGATTTTATTTCTATAAGACACTATGCTTCAATTACAACCACAATCAAAAGCTCTCATAACCTCACCTAAACACCTCAATTTCCTAGGATCTGTGAATTCCAAAAACCACCACCCAATGAGATTATTCAGACACAAATTCATCTTAAAACTACCTATGTTAGATATAGATCGTGGGTAGAATATTTACACTCATGGGGTAAAAATATTTTGACCCATAATAGATCACTACACTCTACTTCATCAACATGAAACCAATTCCCAAATTGGAAATGTCACAAAAGACATCAAACAACACACCCTCCCCAAGAATCTAAAACATCAAAGTACTGACTAACATATCCTTCTGTTAACTAAATCCTATCTAGCACTAATATGTCTACACAAAATCCTAGTCCTTCCAGGTCAATACTGTAAAGGGGGATAAAATTGAAGTAGGACCAGGTACAAACATATGATAATAACCTATAAGACCATGGATATTGTTCTCTTATATCACATTCTTCAGTGCATCCCAAGAAACAACGATTTTGACCTTTGATGGTTCAACTTCATCACCCATCTAAGACATGAAATGACTGATTAAATGAACCTATCATGATCAAAATGAACACTTGGACAACCTTACATAAAGTTGGTGATATAGGAGGACCTTTAAAATGGATATGTGATGTATGGAATATTCTTATTATAAATTCTAATGGATCAAGATAACATCAATTAATTCAGTGATCAACAAGTCTAGGAGATCCGAGAATATGAAATCTATATGCCCCATGAACACATATATTATGTTTGTAAAAAAAATGATATGAATACAAATATGAAGTTCCCTTTCCTTCATTTGAATAGAGTCTTCGGGATTTCTTGCTCCTTCATTGTCAACTAGTATTATATAGTCTCCCAATTGATCTTAAAAAAACCATCCCCTCCCAACTAGTAGATAATATCATCAATAATTGAAATGGGTCCATGATTCTTAAACATCATCTGATTCGACCTCAAGTAGTCTTTACACAACCTTAGACTACCAACAACCTTCTTGGTGAAAAACACCAGATCACCCCAAAGCGACACACATGACTAGATAAAAAACTCATTAGATCATCAATCTTAATACTTTTATCCCACAACTTAGAATGTAATATCAAATAACTCCCCTTCCAAATTAGTGGAGCTCAAGGCTTTAAGTCTTTGCAATAATGAACCTCATATCGATGGGGTAACATCACAACCTCCTTGGAAAAAACATTGAGAAACTCCCCAATGACCCTGGGAACCTCTACCGTCCATTACTCTAATAATTAAATAGAAAAATAATCCAATAAAGAAAAAATATACTCCACACACTAAATTACCACTTAATTACCCCACTCACCAAAGAAATGCACACACTACCCATGCACATATAATAAGGTAAATATCCTCTGAAATTATTTGATAATAGAATGTATAAAATAAAATTAGTTGGTGATAAGGAAAATAGCTTATAGATTCTTATTTAGCATGAAGATATCACCATGGGACTGATGGGACCCTATTATCAGTATGAACCCCCATCCCCCATCCAACTAGACAGTCTAGGATATGACTGGCATATCCAACACAAGGGGAACATATGGCCTCTCTACATATAGTACAAAAGAATGAGATAGAGAAGGTGTAACAAACAAGTGGGAAGCTCCTGAATCAAAAAAGGAAAAAATAATAGTACTAAATAAACAAATTGTACCTTTCAAAATATTTGGAACATCTAGAACTACTGCCTCAGCTACGTGAAAATGACCATTCCCAAATTCTATAATGTGATGATAGTGACCAAAAACACGACTAAGACCAATTCAAGGTCCCCGAACATGATGAAAATTCTATAGTTTTCCATTATCTACTCCATATCCCCTTGGAAGAACATAATTATTCTTCCTCTATCGCTAAAACAATCCCACTATAAACTGCTTCCATGGATAGCACTGAACCTATCCACAACCACCAAACTAATATCAAGGAACCATTGGAAACTTGTTCTTGTGATTTACATTAATACCAAAAACAAAATACTCTATCCTGATATCTACAGGAAACAATCAGATACCACCGGACCTAGAAGGATTAAAGGGAAATTAAAATGGTTGAATCCTCATTGGTCAAAATATAGAATGTATTGATGCTTGAGATTTTCCAATGACAACTTTGATCCTAGAGGAAATGATATACTCCCTTTATTATTGAAAAATGATTTGAGAGTGAATCAAATTCAACACCTCCACCGACTTCTAAAGCTCAATATACTTTGGGAAAGTTAATAGAGTAGTTGAATACTATATAGAAGGACGATGTTACTCCTCAAGATTTATCACTTGAGACTACTCATATGTAAAAACAAATATGGTTAAATGAAGAAAAGTTCATTTAACTTCCTTCCAAAATCCCACACTAACGTACTTACCTTATGAAGATAATGAATCTTCTACATTTTCACTACCTTCATGGTCGATAAATGGAAGTCTCATGGAAACACATTCTAAAAGTTGACCAATGAAACATATGCTTCTTTTTACTCACATAGATACAAAATCCACCACTGATGCACATCTCCCCATATATTACTAACTACTAAGGGACTCAGTATCCCACCAGGTCCTAGATCAAACTAAATGTGATCTCAAGATCCTACCACCAATTCTCTGTATCCACATATGAATCATTAGCCTTGTACTTATGAAAAGGATATCACCAGAAAGTTCACAGCGCTATATTTCAAGACACATCCTCATATGTCAAATCACCCCTTTGGTGATCCACCCAACCATCCTACAGAACCTCAACTACATGAGCCTAACATGGATGAAAAACAAGAGAAATCACCGGAATGAATACAAGAAAATCTTAATCCTAATAATATGGTATTTTATTAAGATTAATTTGAAGTCACTTTATTCTTTTTAACATTCCCAAATAAATTGAATTAAAAAAAGAAAAAAATTGTCATGATGCATGTACTTATACTGGGTCTCTACCATGAAAATAGGTCCACCTCACTTGGTCATTTAGTGAGTTCAGAATTTGTCCACTGGATCTTGGTGGCCCCAAAAATCCCATGTCATTACTGGTCTCCCTATAATATGTCATGAACCAATGTTAACTAGCATTATTTCTATAATAACAAATGAATTCCTCATTGTGCCTAACCCTATACTCCATCCTATTTCTCAGACATCACATCTATTACCAAAATGTCATGACACCCTCCTTCCAAAGACACTTTAATGAGGATTTAAGGATAATGACTTTAAGTCCTGTCTATAGTAGCCCCTGGGTTTATGAATACCACTAAGGATATAAAAATCACAAGAAATAGGAGGAATGACACTATATAATAATATAATATCAAAATATAAGACGAATCATCACTAAATAACTCCACAAGATTATATAAAAAGAAACCAAAAATATCCCACATGAATTTATAAATAAAAATGGTATAAATAAAAGTATCCAAATTAAATACCCAAATGAAAATCTAAAGCTATGACATAATAACTATCAAATGGTCTAGGATAATAATGTCCATCATGGTTTAGGTAATCCGCATGGAAACCTTAAAATAGTTTTATATTCATAGGGTGATCATGCATGAATACTCAATAGGAAAACTAAATTATCCCTTGCACTTGTGAAAGAAGCATACAAATACACCCATGATAAAAAAAGAACCAAACAAAACCTATAATGTTATACTAACCAAAACCAACTCCACCAATGCCTAATCACTAAATAACACTAGCTGAGTAATATAATATAACATGAGGCGCATCAATAATGTGTATCCCATAGTGATTTATTGCTGGTATGCCGCTCCCACACCCCAATAAGATAGGTCCCTAAAATACCATACCTTACATATTCCACACCGCCCCAAAAGAATGGTTATATCACATCAAATCCAGAGAAACTTGGCCTTACCTCCCAATAAGCAGGCCACATCACATCATTGTTGAAATCATTCCAGCCATCACATATCTATAACTGTAACCAGAGTAGTAGGGTCTCAGTAAAAAAGAAGGAAATTAACCTTGTGACCTCTTACTACCATGCATTAATACCACAATAATCCACCTTATCCCATATAATTTTTTTCAATAAACACCTAGGCTACATCACATCTCTCCCGACGACACCTAGGTCAGCCGCCCCTTAAGCACAACCACATCACAACTCACCTGAAGAGACATGGTCTATCACAAATAACATCTTTTTCACTAAAGGCCTTTTTCAATGATAGACTATGCAATACCTACATGGCTTAGAAGAGGGATTAGGATAGAACAGGTACACATCCATGTATCCTCCTCACCAGATGATAGGGAAAACAGCCCCTCCCCACCCTGAGCGTGACTATGTGGGTGTCAGAACGTAGTTTCTAATTTGGGTGGAATGCATATAGAAATAAAAAATAATATAAATATATATAATTATTTACAAACAAAACCCAAACTGTGGGTTCACAACCAAAAAATATCTAACTCACAACATCTCCACTCCTACTTCCATCTCTAATTGTAAAACACCAAAAAAAATTCAACCCAGATCACACCACTAACAAATTTTCATTATCCCAACTCATTCATTTCATTATTCATAATAATTAATATTTAACCTCATATCTCGTCATTTATTTTGTCATTTATCATTTCCATACCATTAAACAAAACAAACCCTATCCATTTCAATCATTATTATATAATTTTTTCCATCACTATATATGTATATAGCACAAATAAATGACACATCACATGAAACAATTCATCCCCATCATACCATCACTTCCACCCACCCCCAAAAGCATGGTCAAACATCCACCTCCTCACTCCCCAAAATAATGGTCAAATAATAACCACCTCACCACCAAAAAAGTCATGTCTAAATGACAACAACCTTATTTACCCAAATGTAAAACCATCAAACCATCAACCCCACAACTTTTCAAAATAACACATCAATGTCCCACTGACACAACCACACATCACAACACCTAAATATCATTTTAATGATTTTAAAAGGTGGGTTTTATCACATTACAATATATTTTTGGGAATTATCACAAAACCCATAATCCCAAGGAAAAAATTTTAAAAAACCAATATAAATGGTTTGAATAAAATCCATTTTTTGATGAGATCATGAAAAAAATAGTAAAAATAGTTACATAACATAACATCTAGAACAAACGAATTCCCCAACGACCATAATATTTAGCAGTGCATCACACCCATACAATCCATCATATTACAATAATATCAAAGTTGTAAAAAAATGTGAATCATTCCCCTTTTCCCTTTGAATATGAACTAGAAAATTATTTATCTTTGATTAATCCATCACAACCATAACTCAAAGATAAAAAAAAGAAAATCCTTCCTTCATGTTACAGAATAAAGATAAATTAATTATTCCCTACCTCAAAGAGGGTTTTCCAACTCAATGAACACTGCATTCCTGAGAAGAAACACCAACAAAAAACAACCCCATATGGTAAACCATATATCAACTTTCACCACACCCAAATATTTTGAAAACAAATATAAATCACAGCCCAAAAAAATATAAAATCACTATACTGAGTCCCCAAGTGGAGAACAAGAGGAAACATACCTAGACGAAAGAATTTCTTACCACTAATTGCCAACAG
Organism: Viscum album; assembly: GCA_963277665.1. NCBI lineage: Eukaryota > Viridiplantae > Streptophyta > Magnoliopsida > Santalales > Viscaceae > Viscum > Viscum album. The sequence continues at coordinate 1,742,942,959 of OY728155.1, forward strand.
GAATCCATTAGACCGAATGAATCAATGTAGGAGGAAGGCGGTTAGAAAATACTGTTAGGGTTCCTAGAGTAAGTAAAAATTACAAAAAATGGATGTAGTGCTTGAATGAATGATTGTTCAACCAATAAAAGGACTTATACATGAAATCTATTTGGTTTCAAGTTGTCTAAAAATGACATGACATGTAATCCACAGGTTTCCCAAAATTTCCATCTTTCAATGAAAATTCAGTTTCCTCATAATTTATTTATTATATGCCATGAATTGAATTTAAATGACATGTATTTGTTTCAAAGATCACCCTTGGATAAAGAAAAATCCACAAACCACCCATATACATATATAGAAATTTCTATTTTACGTCATGTAATCAATGTAGGGAATTAATTTCCTATAACAACTATATTGCACCTCCATCCTCTACTGAAAATTCCCATAACCTCCCCTAAACACCCCCAACCAAAAAAAATATCAAATTAATGTGTAATTAATAAATTTTTAACTAAAAATTTTCAATCTATTAATGAACATGGAATTCCATTCCACTTTAATCATAAGTTTAACAAACTATTCTATGTTTTTAGAGATTCAAAATTAAAGATCATCATTCAGAACATTTAATCCAAACATCTTCCCAAAAATTTTAATTTTTATAATGTCTTGTGTCATGATTGAAACCTTAAAATATATTTTATTTGGATCTCCATATGACTGTTTCATATGGTGAATTCTCATGTTTATTTTTAAGGTTAACACTTCTCTTGATTCCAACACCTTTATCAATACAGTCCTAGATAAGTGTTTATCCTAAAATGGACACAATTATTTTTTTCATAGTGGTCCATACTATCATGAAACATATATACATATTCCTTCGATGAGATATCATCTTCTTGAGATAATAATTAATTCATAATAATTAATTTTTACCATGGTTTAATTTATTGATCCTGGTTTTGAATAATTTCTTCTTGAGTTTTTCTTCATAATAATTATCCCAAAAATATTTAGGACACAAAAAATTAATATTACATAATTTCCTACATAAAAATAATGAAACATTAAGGTTGTTCTTGAGTTATAATTTTTATATTTTATGATTGTAGGAAAGAAAATACAGTATCTAATCAAATACACCACTCTCACGATCATCTCCTGATGAGTGTTTCTTTATGTCATTGAATTCTATCTCTCAATATTTTTCTTTTTGAGTGTACTCTTTTTCATTATTCCTCATTTTATAGAACAAGGGTGTTATAGATTTTATCCAGCAAAACAATATTTTGATATTTTCCTTAAGCACCAATTATTTCTCATTGAAATAAAAAGTTAATCTTCTTAGGGTTTTTTAACAATTTTGATATGATCATGTACCTCCATAATAGCACATATATATTTGAAAAGAATATTCAGCCAGTACAAGAATGTATCACCTATATAATTCATTCCAATTATAAAATATTTATATTTATTCAACAATAAACAAATATTTTCTTATCAAAATTTAGAGTCTCCATCATAAATATTGAGAAGCATTTCTTACATAGCATGAGATATGTTTCATGAATTCCCATTTGTATAGACAGGGTTGGCCATAGACCCTCTAGAGTGTTATTCACCTTTAAATAATATTCCACTTGTATATGATCTATATTTTATTGGCCTCATAATCTCATAAAATATTATATTTCATGGATTCATAGCATGTAGACATCCATTCCCGAGGTCAATTAGTAGTGTTGCTTTCTATTCATCTAAAATAATATTTTTTCCTTAAAAATTAAATATTATATTTTAATTGAAAACTAAATCCATAAATTCATGGAGAGAAAAATTTCATTGAAAATATTCATATATGATTAGTCTTGTTGGTAAAAAACATGTTTTATACCCTGATAAATGGGGAATTAAGGTATACAGTGATACATTTAATAAAGGCTTTCTCTTTTACTAAAAAATGATATAAAATAATGTATGGATTATTGGGAGACACAAGTGATTTTAATTGGTTCAAAAATATGTTATAAGTAAATGTGCATACATAGAATTATAAAAATTCACATGAAATAGTAAAGATCACTAAATTTTGGATACGTTGTTGTGAGTGGTTACATCGACCCTCCTGGTTTACAACGAATAATAATTGAAGAAAACACTACTCTTATTACATAATTTAGCATTCGTCTCATTATATAAATATATTCGTCTCCCATGATTATTATATTGAGATTACAGTATGGGCGGTGTACCAATACAAACTATCATCTTCACCTTCTATAAAGAGCACAAATTGAAATACCTTCATACTCCTCCTCTTTTTTCCGATGTGAGTTTAAAATTATTTACATTATGTTCTCAAGAACTAATTCCCTAATTCTCAAAACTTAATTGAATTAATTATAAAATGGAAAGAATAACTTATCTATGTATTTATATGCTTCTACATTAAGAGACACTATGTACTCCTTTTTTATTTATCTTTATCACATTTTGAAAGTTCCCATGTGAGAATGTATATTCATTATCAAATATTGAAGTTCAATATTCAACATGGAGAATAACAAGAGTTTTAAATTCTGGTAAAATCACCTAATATATATGAAATAATATTATCTGTAGTATTTAATAGAATCATATATTTAATATAGACCCAATCATTAGAATTGTGACCTTTAAATTACCACAATCATTTTCCACATCAAAGCATATTTAATGAAATGATGATCCAGAAAATCATTTATAATGTCATATTTAAATAATCAAAACATTATTGATTGATTCTTTATTTAATCTCATTGTTATTATCTCTATTAAATATTTTTATATTTATTAATCATATATAAATATTTATAAAATATCTTATATCTTCTAATGGATTAAAATATTCATAAAAACACAATGGAAGTCCCCTTACATACTGATGAATTAAACATTGGGTCACACATTAATGGATCCCTGAATGATCCTTTCATCTAATACACATACATCTAGAAACACTATATCACAAAATACTACATCAAAAATAACTATATTATCCACTCCTACAATAATAACCTTTTGATTAATTTTCTTTATTTTTATCTCCATATTTATTTAATATTACACCATAGGTGGTTATTTTAGATCACTATAAAATTATTATTAAATTAATGATGCTTACATATATTTATATATTGTTCATTTTCAAATTTCACATCTCTACTCCTATATAGACTATACATATGGTTTCTCTTAATTATTATAAGACCATTATTACTTTTCACTACTGTAGGGAAACTCTTACATGAAAATTTTCATTTCCATATTTCAAAAATTCCCATTGAAACTAATATTAAAAAAATCATATAGAGCACCTAAATCCTCTTCCAACCATCATCATATGAACTCCAAACACATAAATAACCTTCCAAGAAGATTCCTTCCACTTTGTTATAAATAAAATACAACTAAAAATAACTGAATGAGTATTTTTTTACTACAGATAGACTACGAAAAAAAATTTAAGAGATATTTTGAATTTATTTTATATGTATATTATAGTTTTTATTTTAATTTTACTATCAATAATACAATTTATATTTACTTTTTATGACTGCATAACATTAGATGCATATTTTGGTGTTGTGATATAGTTTAGTTATGAATTTTTAGTTTATTTTCACTTTACTGTCTCATAGACCTTATTACTTTTGTTTTTTATTATATTGTTAAATGGAAAATAATCCAATGAAATTATAGTATTCCCTAGAATCTAGTAACAGAACTTGGAAGACTAAGGGATATTCTTATATCCTTTTGGTGTTTCGCTATAACATAATAATCATGTCTAGTTAGGATATTACATCTTAAGTGACGATTTATCTTTTTAAAAAATAAAACACATTGATTTTGAAGTGGTAATTAAAATATTTTCAAGTACACAAATACATTTGAGATATGTTTACCAATATGAATGATTTTCAATTATCAAAAAATATAATAATTATAAAAAAATTGAATTCAGATCACCAAATGAAGACACATGGAAAAATAAAGTCATTTTTTATCATCTATCCCTTAATTATCAGTTATGAATAGTTTGGAATTTATATGAGTGAAATAATTTCTAACCCCATCCTCTTATTATATTATTTTAATTTTCATCACAATAATTTAGGGACCTTAGTGTAGAGAAAACCTTGTGTTTTTTGTATTTATTATCACTAAGTGTTGATAATTGTCATTGAATAAGAAGTATTTAGTGATGTAATTTTGATAAAACACTATTTTTTGGATATTATATTGATAATAAATGAAATAATTTCCTCACATTTTGATTAATATGTTCATTTATGAAATAATTAGGATTAGATCATTCATCTGAATTATTTTTTAAAATTCCAGTTTTACCCTTTTAAAATGAACTATAGTATTTCCCACATAAATATATTTATATGAATTATTTGAACGTAAATATTTGTAACATTGTTCCTCACTTAATTTACTACAACTTTTATTCAGGACACTAGAGCTAAAGAGTTCATTAGGTTGGTGAAAATGGTCCATGAAATCAAAGTTGGGATGGACTCGCTAGAATGGAGATGAGTTCTATATTTGGGCCATAACATCTCCATCCTTTCTTGGATTAGGCCCATATGTTGAGAGGATATCAGGGATTAATTTTCTCATAAATTATTATACTATAATTAGATCTGGTTCACACGTTTTGAAGGTAAAATGGGTGGTGAATATTGTGTTAAAATATTTGGCCGAGATTCACCATTCACACTTGAAACCTCTTTAAACCTAGCTTCCCCTCTAATCTATAAATTGGTGTTTTTATCATTTGGAGGGGTTGTAACGTGCATTAATAGATTGGAGGCAGAGCATAATTGGTTTCACAAAAATTATAAAACCATTGTAAGAGGGGTATCTCTTGAAGAAAGGATCCCCTCATCGAAGTCTCTTCTCTTCTTCATGTTGTAATATTTTCAATTGTTTATTAAACATAATTTTTATTCATTTATTTATTATATTTTCTTATGTTTTATTCAAATTTATTATTCAATTAATCTATCTATTTGGGCTGGAATTATTGAGTAGATTTGTGATTGGGTTATGCCCATTATAAACCGTTGCAAATGCAATTCGCTTCTACGATGATTTCACCACCCATAAAAGAGTAGTCTTTTTTGTAATCAATCTATCTATTAACTTATTCATTAATTTATTTTGAATCAATGAAGTAATATAATTCACTTAAACTGATATAATAATTTATTTTTCAATTTAAATGAATCTAATCTAGCAATTGAACAATAAACACAAATCACGCGAGGTCGAGAATTTTGTGAATTGTGAGAGCACGAACTTAATTGTTAATTCAAAACCACACAGGATCAATTTGTAGTGTTAAAATATAATCCAAAAACTCAATTAATTATAATTTCCATAGATTATATGCGCCTTAATTTACCACTGACCTTAATCTACCCTTAGAACATTAATCAAAGCAGGGTGATGTGATTGCTTGTTCCGAAGTTATCCTAGGGTTAAATTCAATTCATCTTTATGGTAAAGTTAGTTCTCATTGGGTTAGGGATTTAAAAAATTAAGGTATCATAATTAAGTGGATATTAATTTAAATGATAATGATTAATAAATGATTTAATAGGTAGAGTTAAATCTATTACACTTTCAAAAAATAGTTTTCTGAAAAAACAACTTCTCGTTGTGCTTTGTTAATCAACTTTCATTTCAAAACTAAAAACAAATAAATATGTAATATTCTTCCAGAAAACTTCTTCTAGTTTTATAAATTATAAAAAAACCCCAATACTTTCAAATATTTTTCTTAATTCCTTTTATTTTATTTTCAAAATACTTTTAATAAGTTGTTAAACTTACTTCTTCCTTTGAGAGACGACCATAGTCAGCCACTCTACTGCAACTAAGTAACCCAGAAACTATTAATCATTTGAGGGCACCCACGAAAGTGCACATTAAAATTGGAATTGTTGATAGGGATTCAAGTAATTTATTCAACCAATTATAGGTATTTATTTTATTTTTCATTTAATTCTTTTCTTCTCTAATTTCTTTCTTCTTTCCACATTCTCATGTTGTTTTTCTCTTACTCTCTTATTTTATTTTTATCAGACCATCTCAAAATTATTTTATTTTTATTATGGTCCACTTTTCTTTATTTCCTTTTCATCATTCATTGATTATGACACGAACTAATCCCAAATATCTCTTAGATATTTACCCTAAGATTGAACGTATCCTTAGAGCACAAATCAGACATTCTCAATCTTCGGGAAGTTTCAATATTCAACCAGTTGGAGAACTCCTCCACTTTCAGAATATTGAAATTGGAAGCAATTCAAATTCAACCATAAAACAAGAACCAATAATTGACAATAACGGAAATGAACTTAATATAACCACTCGATAATTGACTACACTTGATATTAACTATCAACCAAATTGTATTGGATACCCAAATATTGAATTAGACTTTGTATTGAAATCTAGATTAATTCATCTTCTTCCAAAATTTCATGGACTCTAAGTTAAGTATACTAATAAACACCTTAAATAATTTAATGTGGTTTTCTAAAACATGAAACCAAGAAATGTATCTGAAGACCAAATCAAATTAAGAGTATCCCCATTCTCATTTGATGGAGCTTTGAAATATTGGATGTATTATTTACAACCTGAAGATGTAATTTGTTGGAATGATTTAAAATGTCTTTTATTACAAAGTTTTTTTCCAGCATCAAGGGCCACTTTTATCCATAAATAGATATCTATGATAAATCAAGCACAAGGGGAGTCAATGTATGAGTATTGGTAGCAATTCAAGAAGTTTTGTGCAAGCTGCGCACATCACCAAATCGGTGAGCAACTACTCATCCAGTACTTATAGGAAGGAATCAAACCTATGGGGAGAAGCATGGAGGGTGATGCGGCTAGATGAGTGTATTTGGACAAGACAACAATATCTTCACGTGCATTGATCGAAAAAATGTCCCAAAACTCCCAATAATTTGGTGATCGTGGTACACCACATGTCATGGGAGTACATCAGGTAATTCCATCTTTTCTTGAAATGCATTTGATTGATACCAAGTTGGAAGAATTGACTACTATGGTGATATATATTTCATTGTATCAAAAAACATCCCAACCCCCTCCTTCATGGCCTTGTGGGATTTTCATTGAGACAAGCCACCCAACTGACTGTTTCCCCCAACTACAAGAAACAGAGGATTGTGCAGTAGTGTTTCTTGGGTGACCTTATCAGCAGAAACATCCTTATACCCAAAAGAAGCTTGATTACATTGCTCCAACATAAAACCAAGGGTGGAAGGATCAATCAGACATGAGGTATGGCTCTAGACAATAATAAAGGAAACCCTTTCAACAAAACATCCAGCAACCTCCACCTTACCAGCATGGATTCCAAAAATCCCCAAATAATATTTGAAGCACAAACATAAAAATCCAACAATAATGGAATCCCTCACCAAAGGTATATTCTAATACTGATGATATTTTGAAACAAATTGTTCTTAATCAACAGAATGATTTTAAGAGTCAAGGTTCGGAGCTGAGGGAGTTGAAGACTCAAATGAGGCAGATTTCCTCCACCCTCCATGAACTTTTCATTAAGAATTCCAAAAATCTACCTTCCCAACCCACTCTTAATTCAAAGGGGAATGTTAGTGCCATCACATTGAGAAGTGGGAGGAAAAAAACTAATCCTTCTCCACCTACCATTCCACCGGGATTCACCTCAACTCCAAAAAGCCCAATTCTACATCAACTAACGAGCAACCCAAGGAGAAAGATAAAGATTAGAAAAAGATTAATGATGTTCCTCCTAAACCCCTTACTTTTCCAAACAGTGTTGTTCAATCCAGGAAAATATCTGAAGAATCATTTCAAAAGGAGGTTTTGGACACATTCAAGCGTTTGGAGATCAACATTCCGCTACATGAATCCATTAAGAAAATTTCAAGGTATGCCAAATTCTTAAAAAGAACATTGTACAAACAAAAAAGGCCTCAAGGGAAATGAAATGAAAAATCATGGAAGGAATTTGTTATCAATCATTACACCAACTATAGAAATTTCGACAAAGTGCAAGGATCCAAGGAATTCACCATCCCTTGCACTATTGGGGAGTTGCACTTTTCTGATGCACTTTATAATTTTGGAGCTTCCATAAATTTGATTCCTCACTCTGTATTCTCTACTTTGCAGGTTGGTGAGCTGAAACTGACGAGAGTAGTGGTGCATTTGGCGAATAGAGCTATGACATATCAAGTGGGAGTCCATGAGGATGTACTTCTACGGATAAGAGACATGATCTTTCCACCATATTTCTATGTTCTTAACATGGAGGATGATCAGGTAAGTTCTCATGATCCCATTATCTTCGGTATACCCTTCCTCAAAACTATAAAAACTATCATAAATTTCATTTAGGGCACCCTTTCCACAGTGTTTGGAGATGAAGTTGTTATATTTAATGTTATGGACTCCATGAAGTACCCCATAGGGGACCCTTATGTTTTTTTTATCTCCCATTTTGAACCACTAAGTAAAACCCACATGGATTTTGATTCTCCTATGCTTAGAGAGATTATGAGTATTGGTTTCAGTTTGATGTCTACAATTACTTCCACACCTATTTTTAAGTCACAAGACTCTCTTAGATTTGATTTTGAAATGGAATCATAATCTGATTTTGATCATGGGAACTCTAATTATGACATGGCTGCTGAGTATGCTGATGGATTTTGTAACACCCTGAGCTTCCACGATATGCTTCTCATTCAATAATGCAATAGCTTGTATTGTATGCAACTTCGAGTTCTAAAACACCGCGACTAATCAAAGTAGCTGTTATGAATAGTAATAACCACTTTTTAAAATTATATAAATATTATATTTCAAAATGGACTTCATTTTTGTATTCGGAATATCTAAATTAGCCTATGTTGAATTTTTGGTATTTTTCTGAGAACTTTTAATTTTTTATAAATAGTGAAAAATACTTAAAAACAACTTTTTTAATCAAAATAATTTATAGCGATAAATTATACAATTTAGTGGTTTTAAATTATAATTAGAATATATCTTTACCATTTTATCCAATGGTGTTCAATAGAATTAATTTCACTTTGAAATTGGACATAAACAATTGTTAATCTTTTTATATATATTGTTTCTTAAAAACACGCTATTTGTTGTGACGGCGGGAATTAATTATAAAATTAATTATTGAAACTTATATGTTTGGAATTTTTTAAAATAGACATCATTTTTTAATTCGGAATATCAATTATATCTTAGGGTGAAATTTTGGCATTGTTCTGAAAAACTTCAATTTTTGATGAATAGTGAAACCTCTAAGTGGTAGTTAAATAACTGATTCTTCGTTTAAATGAAATATTACCACTTCTGTGTTTTGATTTTCAAAAATCCGACATACATGGTTTTCATTAAGATGTAAAATTTGGTTCAATGAGATTAAAATAATTTTTGGTGAATAGTAACTTTTAAGTTCATAATCGCGATTAGAGGTAATTAGTGTAGTTTAAGGTAAAAATAATGTTTTAATAATATGAGATGATCTTTAAACATGTCCTACCCTCATTGGATGTTCCATGGCCGACCAATACAATCCATGGGTCAACTTGGGGACCCCATTGAGCCACTTTAGTTGGAAAATGACATAAATACCTTTTATTTAATGTTAAAGTAAAAAATGACACAAACATTAAATGTTTTACTAAAACAATTTTTACATGGGGTTATACAAGTAATATTTTTCACTATAAATAGTCATTGGAAAGCTAAAAATATTTCGTACATCATAGTATTTTTTTTATAATTTTTAGACAGTAAATAAATTAAATTATTTATGACATCATTATGATGCAAATATGACCTCATTATTTAATAATTTTAATAAAATGAAAAGATAATGTACAATCCAAGGCGTAAACTTGTCAAAAGGCTATTGGATGGGTAGATTTCTAACCCTTATCACCTTATCCACGAATTATATAAGTTTGGGACCTTTAGAATCCGAAATGCATTGTATAATAGTGTAACATTTCCTTACTTTCCAAGAGTTCCCCTCCTCTCCTCTTATAAAGGGTCCCCACCTCTACCACCTCATTCACACTTTCAAGCCATTTGGCTCGGCCAAAATCTGCCCAAATACTCTCCCAACTCCCCCCTCTTACTCATAGAAGCCTCAATTTGTGCAGAACTCTTCCCAAGGAAGCCTTTGGGTCAAATCAAAAAGAGTTACCCAATTTTGAGGTAATGTCTTCTCTAATGTTGTTTTGTATTATTTTTCTTCTCCAACCCCCTAAACTCTTTTAATAATTTCTTTTGTAAAAAAAACAGTATCCTCAATATACTAGGATTTTTTTATAATAAGTATTCTAGATACACTTACACACACCTATATCTAATGGTTAAAGAACATACGGTTTCTGTGGATGGCGAATTTCTGCCTCACGAAACGATGATTGTTCAACACTCATATAACACCTTCAAAGGTGTCCATTAAGATGTCACTATATTTATATATGATATATAATATGTTTATGTTTTACTTATGCTTCTGTATTTCTCATTTATGGCATACTTTATTATTTCCATTATGGGTAAACTCGATAATTTAACTTTAGGAAGTGCAGACTACCGCCCCCTCAAAGTGATGTGAATCGTTAATGCCATATGTGGGATGTATAAAGAATGGAGTAAATGATATTATATATGATATTATACTGGAACTATATTATATCTTTATATAATTATGATTTTATTCCATTAAATACGAAATAGAAATGAAAGTAGCGTTCATGCGTACGTACGGCTTACCGTCTCCATGAACGGTGCATTTAATTTCTTACCTCTAAATGTTACGTAATATTATGAATGAATGTATATACTGTATATATATGATATATATGACATCTAAATCATGAATATAATTCTGGAGATAATAGATATTCTTCCACATAAACAACTTGTAATTATAAGAATTTTATTGTTGACTCAAGTACCAAAAATCGATAAAACGACCGTTATTAACTTAAATAATTACATAATGTTCATAACATGGTAATAAGTGATATAAAAGGAATAATGAACATGAAAAAGGTTCTTAAGTAAATAGAAATCAACTCTACTTTATTATTCAGAAGGTTAAAGAACGGTCGAGTTAGGGCAAGACGCAAGGTAAGGGAACTTCTTAACCCAACTTCCATTCTTTGGGTTAATCTCCTACTTTCAAATTATGTCATGATATTATTATGTATTATTTTGTATTTTTACTTTATTTATGTGTACCTATAGTGAATACACATAATAGATCTATTTTATTTTAAAAATGATCTTTTTAAGGACGTCGTCACAATCTCCTTTCATTGAGGCATATTTTGTTTTATACACAACTTTCTTTTATACGGTGTATAAACCCCTTTGACTTTTACATTTATTCAAAAGGAATCTTTTTATACGAAGCATTTTACTAAATGACAAAAAGGGAATGTTTTTATATCCATACATATGCGGTGACAATGACTTCTCCACCGTCGTGACCATTATTTGAGTTTCGGCTTCCTCTACAAGCCTTCATTTTTTTAATGAAAAATAAATACAAAGTTTTAACATTCGTTTATTTTGGTATTGAAAATGGTTTTTAAAGAGTTTTTATTATATCAATGTGTTGTATTGATATCTTGTGATTGAAATGTGGAAATTTTATGTTTCCTTTATGCATGTTTTATGTGATACGATTATGTTATGGTTTACGATATGTTTAAAACTATTAATATGAGGAATGCATTGGACTTAATAAGTGACGGGTGGAGCCCGCTATAGCTCCTCGATGCATCGGTAGGTCTCATGAGACAAACTAGTGTCTTGGCACGAGGCCTTGACAAAATCTTATTTGTGGTCTTGTCACGAGGCCTTGGCTACGTGGTTATGATAGTCTGGCATTATGCATTCAATCATTATGAAAATGGTATTTGATATTGCATGTGATTATTCGACCAGTAGAATATCCATGTGAAGAAGTAAATGGCATTATCTCATTTTACTTTTTCCATATTGTGTTGATGTTCAAGTTTAAAATGTTTTTGTTTTAGTTATACATTGCCTTAAATGTTTATGTTTATTTATGAAAGCTTCCGCAATATTGTTATCCTTACTGAGCATCTGAGCTCACCCCTTTCAATGTTTTAATATTTTCCAGGATGTGAAGAAGTATTTTATGAATGACCTGCAGGGATAGTCAGAAGAGGATGTGAGTGTGGACTATGAAGAATTTGTTATTAGTTTTTCACTTTATGATGTAATGTAACATTTATGAATGTATCTAGTGTTTCCAAGGCTAATAAACTAATCGGTCTTTCGAGACTTTATCTTTTGTGATCATGCCAATGTTACGAAGGAATGTACCGACTCTAGGTAGCTGGGGTCGGGGCATTACAGTTGGTATCAGAGGCAGTTTAGTACTAACCTTGGAATCTAGATTTAGATAAACTCTGATTAGAGCACATAGCCCGAAGATAGACTTTAAGGATTAGTATAGAAGAACATCCTAGAATTTAGGTATTATAGAGATTTTGTGAGTTTTCCGAGCAATACATCCCTGTCTGGATACGAGCAGGTAGAGGCGACTCTGGCACAGATGTACCTAGGGGTAAAACCCGAAAACACCGCTTTGAGCTAGACTCAAACAGGAACTGGTGCACGACAACGAGCCTTACTGCACTCTTGGTTACGAAACTCCTGGGGGATATTCTTAGGATAATTATTGTTTTCTTTACAAACCACTATGAACGGTTATGAGTATATACTTCCTTAAAGAAGACCTTTTTATGATTATGGATTATATCCATAAATAGTTCAATTTATGTTAAGTATTTTATAAGTATGGAATTATGTATTTTGATTCATAAACTAATCTAGTTTATGGCATTGTATAGAAATGGAGCACAGTAGAAGGAATGTGAACTCCATCAATACGTATGATCCAAAGAGTAAGAAGGATCATATCTTTCATGGTATTAAGCCAACATTTAGAAGGGAAATATTCTCCCATGTGTTATCAACATATGAAGAAATAGTATCATGTGTTAATAAGATAAGTAGAGAATTCTCTGAGTCTTATGGATTTGATGGGATGAAAAAGAAGAAAAGGATAGAAGAGAGAATGATGGATAAAGGGACGAGGGAAAAGAAGAATTTTCCAATATGTGATAACTGTGGGAAGAAACACCTTGGAATTTTCCTGAAGGGAATTGGAGTTTATTATAAGTGTGGAGAAAAAAGGACACCAAATGCGTGACTACAAGGGTAAGAAAAAGGTTTCAAATGTACAATGCTTCATCTGCAAGGAGTGGGGACACTACGCAAACCAATGTTCAAATCATCAGAGTATTCCCAAAATGATGTTACTGGATAAAAATCAAGTTATGATACTACCATAGATGAGGAGGAATGATTAGAGTTCTTATGTTGTTATTAAAGAATTTTGTAATTTGAGTGTTGCATCAATGATGTACTGGTTATAATAATTATGGAGTATATAAGGATTGTGCTGCAGTACTATTTCATCTAGGACTTGAGATTGTGTGGAACCAAGAAAAGTGACTCCACAGTAGGTTAAATTTTTGGAAAATATATGTTTGAGAGAAAGATAAACCATAATATGGTTCTGATATCAAGATAGTGATTTTGGAATAAGACATGATTGATTCGGATAAATTACGTTGGATATTCTTAACATCCTTGAAACTGATTAATGATGTGTATACATTTTTGGATAGAAGGAGTATATCTAGTTTTCTATAAGGAATAAGGGATCATGAATGTAATCAATAAGGATTTATGGTAATACAGTATGTTGCAGTGTTTTAAAAGAATACATGATGAAGGTGTTCACATGTTGTTACGCAGAAAAAAAAGGGAGCTTCATTATGTTTACCTTCCTCACAAAATCTGGACTGTGATTTGGACAGAAGTATTTTGGATAACTATAAAGGTTGGAATGGATTATATTTTACATTGGATACTATTGTTAAGGTTATTTTTGGATATTTATAAAAAGGAAAACACGTAGACCGAGTGACAACCCATCGCGTCGGACAAAGCTGTGGGAATCTAACCCACAACCATAGTGCGATTGGGATTAATCGCCTACCACTGGACTACGTGAAGTCCCTGGTTTTTACAAAATAGTTTTTCTAATATAAATGGTATGTGTTAAAATTTGGAACCTTATACAATTAGGATAAGTATAATATTTTTGAGTTCCATTATCTTTTTGAGTGAAAGATGAGTTGAAGGTTGAAACTCTAATTGTCAAGCAAAAATATATATATACCTATCTCTTATTCAATGAATAAATTAATTATTAAACATTAGTAAAGGGATATTAAAACAAAAAAAATGTGTTATCCTAATACCTTATGTCTTGTTGAACTGATGATATTTTAAATCAACATAGATTGAAGGCTTTGAGGCCCTCAATTTGATAGTTGATTGTAATTGATGACCTCAATCACTCCCTACAAATATTTATGTTTTTCCTCCAATTATATTTCTCTAATTTCCACCAATGTTCTCTTAATCAAGATCATAATTGGGTGGTGACTTTTTCATTTCCCTTTCCCTCTTATTAAGGCTAAATTTTATTAATCTTATTTCTGATGTGGGTTTTCCAAAAAGGTATTTTCTCTTTTCAACCTTTTATTTTCAAAGAAAAATTTCAAATTGCGAGGACGCAATTTATTGAAGGAGTGGAGAATGTAACACCCCGAGCTTCCACGATACACTTCTCATTCAATAATGCAATAGCTTGCATTGTACGCAACCTCGAGTTCTAAAACACCGTGACTAATCAAAGTAGCCGTTATGAATAGTAATAACCACTTTTTAAAATTATAGAAATTTTATTTTTCAAAATGGACTTCATTTTTGGATTCGGAATATCAATTATAGCTTAGGGTGAAATTTTGTCATTGTTCTGAAAAACATCAATTTTTGATGAATAGTGAAACCACTAAGTGGTAGTTAAATAACTGATTCTTCGTTTAAATGAAATATTACCACTTCTGTGTTTTGATTTTCAAAAATCCGACATACATGGTTGTCATTAAGAAGTAAAATGTGGTTCAATGAGATTAAAATAATTTTTGATGAATAGTAACTTTTAAGTTCTTAATCGCGATTAGAGGTAATTAGTGTAGTTTAAGGTAAAAATAATGTTTTAATAATATGAGATGAGCTTGACACATGTCCTACCCTCATTGGATGTGCCATGGCCGACCAAGAAAATCCATGGGTCAACTTGGGGACCCCATGGAGCCACTTTAGTTGGAAATGACATAAATACCTTTTATTTAATGTTAAAGTAAAAAATGACACAAACATGAAATGTTTTACTAAAACAATTTTTACATGGGGTTATACATGTCATATTTTTCACTATAAATAATCATTGGAAATATAAAATGATTTCCTACATCATAGTATTTTTTTATAATTTTTAGACATTAAATAAATTAAATTATTTATGACATCATTATGATAAAATGATGACCTCATTATTTAACGATTTTAATAAAATGAAAAGATAATGTACAATCCAAGGCTTACACTTGTCCAAAGACTATTTAATGGGTTGATTTAGAACCCTTATCACCTTATCCACGAATTATATAAGTGTGGGACCTTTAGAATCCGAAAAGCATTGTATAATAATGTAACATTTCCTTACATTCCAAGAGTGCCCCTCCTCTCCTCTTATAAAAGGACCCCAACTCTACCACCTCATTCACACATTCAATCCATTTGGGTCGGACAACCTCTGCCCAAATACTCTCCCAACTTCCCCCTCTTACTCCTAGAAGCCTCACTTTTGGCATAACTCCTCCCAAGGAAGCCTTTGGCTCAAATCAAAAAGAGTTACCCGATTTTGAGGTAATGTCTTCTCTAATGTTGTTTTGTATTATTTTCTTCTCCAACCCCCTAAAATCTTTTTATTCGTTTCTTTTGTAACAAAAATAGTATCCTCAATATACTAGGATGTTTTTCTAGGAAGGAGTCGAGCTACACTTACACACACCTACATCTAATGGTTAAAGAACATACGGTTTCTGTGGATGGTGAATTTCTGCCTCACGAAACGATGATTGTCTAACCCTCATATAACACCTTAAAAGGGGGCCATTAAGATGTCACTATATTTATATATGATATATAATATGTTTATGTTTTACTTATGCTTCTGTATTTCTCATTTATGGCATAATTTATGATTTCCATTATGGGTAAACGTGATAATTTCATTTTAGGAAGTGCCGACTACCGCCCCCTCAAAGTGATGTGAATAGTTAATGCCATATGTGGGATGTATAAAGGATGGAGTAAATGATATTATATATGATATTATACTGGAACTATATTATATCTTTATATAATTATTATTTCATTCCATTAAATACGAAATAGAAATGAAAGTAGCGTTCATGCGTACGTACGACTTACCGTCTCCATGAACGGTGCATTTCATTTCTTACCTCTAAATGTTATGTAATATTATGAATGAATGTATATACTAGATATATATGATATATATGACATCTAAATCATGAATATAATTCTGGAGATAATGGATATTCTACCACATAAACAACTTGTAATTATAAGAAGTTTATTGTTGACTCAAGTACCAAAAATCGACAAAACGACCGTTATTAACATAAATAATTACATAATGTTCATAACATGGTAATAAGTGATATAAAAGGAATAATGAACATGAAAAAGGTTCTTAAGTAAATAGAAATTAACTCTAGTTTATTATTCAAGAGGTTAAAGAACGGTCGAGTTAGGACAAGACGCAAGGTAAGGGAACTTCTTAACCCAACTTCCATTCTTTGGGTTAATCTCCTACTTTCAAATAATGTCATGATATTATTATGTATTATTTTGTATTTTTACTTTAATTATGTGTACCTATAGTGAATACACATAATAGATCTATTTTATTTTAAAAACTGATCTTTTTAAGGACTTCGTCTCAATCTCCTTTCATTGAGGCATATTTGGTTTTATACACAACTTTCTTTTATACGGTGTATAAACCCCTTTGACTTTTACATTTATTCAAAAGGAATATTTTTATACAAAGCGTTTTACTAAACGAAAAAAAGGGGATGTTTTTCTTTCTGTACATATGTGGCGACAATGACTTCTCTGCCGCCGTGACCATTATTTGAGTTTCGGCTTCCTCTACAAGCCATCATTTTATTTAATGAAAAAGAAATACAATGTTTTAACTTTATTTTATTTTGTTATTGAAAATGGTTTTTAAAGAGTTTTTATTATATCAATGTGTTGTATTGATATCTTGTGATTGAAATGTGGAAATGTTATGTTTCCTTTATGCATGTTTTTTGTGATATGATTATGTTATGGTTTATGATATGTTTAAAAATATTCATATGAGGAATGAATTGGACTTAATAAGTGATGGGTGGAGCCCGCTATAGCTCCTCGATGCATCGGTAGGTCGCATGAGACAAACTAGTGTCTTGGAACGAGGCCTTGACAAAATCTTATTTGTGGTCTTGGCACCAGGCCTTGGCTACGTGGTTATGATATTCTGGCATTATGAATTCCATCATTATGAAAATGGTTATTGATATTTCATGTGATTATTCGACCAGTAGAATATCCATGTGAAGAAGTAAATGGAATTATCTCATTCTACTTTTTCCATATTCTGTTGATGTTCAAGTTTAAAAGGATTTTGTTTTAGTTATACATTGCCTTAAATGATTATGTTTATTTATAAAAGCTTCCGAAATATTGTTATCCTTACTGAGCATCTGAGCTCACCCCTTTCAATGTTTTAATATTTTCCAGGATGTGAAGAAGTATTTTATGAATTACCTGCAGGGATAGTCATAAGAGGATATGAGTGTGGACTATGAAGACTTTGTTATTAGTTTTTCACTTTATGATGTAATGTAACATTTATGAATGTATCTAGTGTTTCCAAGTCCACTAAACTAATCGGTCTTTCGAGACTTGATCTTTTGTGATCATGCCAATGTTACGAAGTAATGCACCAACTCTGGGTAGCTAGGGTCTGGGAGTTACAGATTTGATTATTTATTCTCTGATTTTGATGATGTATATTCTGATACTGATGCTATTTGTGAACATGTTTTTGTTCCTTCTATATCTCCATCCATACACCACCCCCCTACACTGGAACTCAAGCCATTTCCACCAAATCTCAAATACTCATACTTGTTAAGTGGAGAGAAATTACCTATTATCATTTCTGACAGTATCCCTTTTGAACATAAAGAAAAACTTTTGAATATTTTTAGAGATAACCTCAGGGAAATTGGGTGGACCTTGGCTGACATATCAGGTATTAGCTCCTCCATTTTCATGCATATGATTCTTTTGGAGGATGGGGCTAAACCAGTGAAGCAACAACAAAGGAGTCTCAATCCAACCCTTCTAGAGGTTGATAAAAAAGATGTTGAAAAATTGCTTGAGGTAGGTCTAACCCATTTCCGATTCTCAGTGGGTAAGTCTTATTCAGGTTGTACCTAATAAAATTGGTGTTACTATTGTTGAAAATGATAAAAATGACTTAGTTCCAATGAGGGTGAAAAACAGTTGGTGTGTATGTATTGATTATATGAAACTAAATCAATCTACTCGCAAGGACCATTTCCCCCTCCCATTTATTGATCAAATGCATGAGATACTTGCTGGGAAAACACATTATTGTTTCATTGATGGATTTTCTGGATATTTTGATTTTCTTATTGATCTGGAGGATCAGGAGAAGACAAAATTCACTTGTACTTTCAGTACATTTGCCTACCAAAGGATGCCATTTGGACTTTTCAAAGCCCCAGTTACCTTCCAAGGATGCATGGTGAGTAATTTTTCTGATTTTATTGACACGTGCATGGAGGTATTCATGGATGATTTTACAGTGTATGGTTCTTCATTTGATGAATGTCTATGTTGTTTGGGAAAGGTGTTGAATCATTGTATTGAGAATAATCTAATCTTGAACTTTGAAAAGTTTCATTTCATGGTAGAGCATGGCATTTTCTTAGGGCATGTAGTGTCAAAACATGGGATAGAGGTTGATAGATCTAAGATAGAAATTATTTCATCCTTACCATATCCTTCATGTGTGCGTGATTTTAGATCATTCCTAGGGCATGAAGGATTTTATCAGCGCTTCATCAAAGATTTTAGTAATATTCCTCTTCCTATGTTGTGATAACTTCAAAAGGATTCTGATTTTGTGTTTTATGACTCTTGTAGGAATTAGTTTGATAAGGTTAGACAATGTCTTACCACTCCACCTATCATACATCCCCTGTGGTGGGAGATTCCTTTTGAGATTATGTGTGATGCATCCAACATTGCGATTGGAGCTGTCTTATCTCAGAGGGTAGAGGGACGTTCACAAGTGATCGCCTATGCTTCAAGGACATTGGATTTGTCCCAATCAAATTACACAACCACAGAAAAAGAGTTTATTATTGCCATATTTTATTAGATAAATTCCATTCATATTTATTGGTCTCTAAAGTAGTTGTTTTTTCAGACCATACAGCTCTGAGGTACCTCTTGAAGAAGCCAGATGCAAATCCCAGGCTGATCAGATGGATTCTCCGTCTTTAGCAATTTTATATTGGGATAAAAGAAAAAAAGGGGTCAGAAAACTTGGTGGTGGACCACATGGGTAGGCTTACTCACACACTAGAGGATGACACCTTGGACGAGGTTCCACTTCGAGACACTTTTCCCAATGATCATCTTTATTCTATCTTAGGTACGTATCCTTGGTATACAGATTTATTTAACTACCTTTTTGAATCTGAAATCTCTACAAATTTAAAGAAACATAAAGTTCAAAAATTAAAAAGTGAGTTTCGGTATTGTGTTTCGTATGACCCATACCTACGGCGCATGTGTAGTGATCAAGTTATTAGGAGGTGAGTTCCTAATCATGAGTTGGAGTCTGTTTTACATTTTTTTCATACACTTTATTATGGTGGACACTTTGCAACCCAAAAAACATCTAGGAATGTTTTGGACTCTATATTTTATTGGCCTTGCATATTCCACAATCCACATGTGATTTATAAGTCATTCCCTCATTTCCAACACACTGGGAACATTTCTAGGAGACATGAGATGCCCCAACAACCCATACTATTCTATGAGATTTTTGATGTATGGGGCATTGATCTTATGGGTAATTTTCCTAGTTCATTTGAATTTTTATATATTTTTTTTGTTGTTGATTATGTGAGTATGTGGGTGGAGGCTAAGGCCACCAGGATTGATGATTCTCATGTTGTTGTGGACTTTGTCAAATCATATATTTTTTGTAGGTTTAGAGTACCGAAGGTCATCATTAGTGACCAAGGGACACACTTCTACAATCATAATTTTTCTTCCTTTCTTCAGATGCATGGGGTGACACACAAAACTTCAACACTATAACACCCTCAAACAAATGGTGAGGCTGAGGTTTCAAATAAGGAATTGAAACAAATTTTGGAGAAAACTGTGCAGCCAAATAGGAAAGATTGGGGAAAGAACTTGGATGATGCATTGTGGGATTATAGGAAATCATACAAGACACTCATTGGTAGTTCCCCATTTTGGATTGTTTTTGGGAATGCATTTCATCTCCCCGTAGAGGTTGGGCATCGATTTTATTGGGGTATAAAGAAATGAAACATGGATTTGGCCCAAGATGGAATCCAACGGAAGATACAAATTCAAGAGCTTGAGGATATTCGATTGTCTTCATATCAGAACTCAAGGATCTATAAGAAAAAATCAAAAGAAACTCATGATAGAATGATCCAACAAAGAGAGTTTCATTTTTGAGAGAAAGTCCCTCTCTACAGTTCATGACTGAAGATAATGCCTGGTAAGTTGTGTTCCATGTGGTTAAGTACTTATGTTGTGACTAATGTTTTTTCTTATGGTGTAGTGTAGATCACAGAAGAGGATACAAGAAGGAGCATTACATTCAATGGGAAACATTTGAAGAGATACATTGAGGGACTTCCTACTGATGCAGTGGATTTTATCACACTGCATGACCCCATCATCACTTGAGAACATCAGGCTATTCCTAACCCTATAACTTTTATTATTCTTTAACCTATTTAAAATTATACATTTCATGTTCATAAGTCATCTCAGGGTTTCACATTGGGTACAATGAAATATTTTAAGTGTGGGGGAGGGAACCTTTTAGTTTAGTAATTTCAATTCTTTTCCTATTTAAAGAAAACAGAACCAAAAAATGTGTGTTTTTCAAATTTTGTGTGTTTATTTTTCACTTTTCTATGTGTTTTTGAAGCTTTTGAGCTGAAATTATTCTCATCACCATTTTGAAATCCATATAAATAAGTGAAACAATTTATCCCTTGAAACTAAGCTTAAATGAATATTGAAATAACTTTGTTTCAAGTTAAAATATTTAGTTATTTCATGAAAAGTACACTGAATTTTCAATCCCATGCCACATATCACTATCTTTATATTTGAAATAACTTTCCTTTGAGGCTTATGAACCATTATTTTCATATTCTATATAGTCACCTCACTTCTTGAGAGAACCAAACCATGCATGATTTAACCATAATTTGATTTATTTTTGTCAAAACTTAAGGGTTTGAGGTACATATGTTTAAATGATTGAGGCATTTTTTTAGTATTAAAGCCCCTATTTCAAAGAATCATTTTTTTACAATGGAATAACTTGAAAATTTATTCCTTTTATCCCTTAGAGGTCATGAAAAACCTGTCAGGTTAGCCACATTACAAGCCAATTTTTCCTATCCAACCAACTCTTGAAATGAAATTGCATAATATAGTTGAACTTAAGTGTGTGAGAAGCTATCATGTGTTGTGATATCACATTCTGTGAAACTTTGGCTGGAAAATTAAGTTTTAAAGAGATGTGTTTGCTGCTGAATAAAATCATTATATTTAATGTTGTTCCTTTTTTGGAGCATTCATGATAAGTGAAGCTATGCCTTTTCTGGAGCTTCAAATAGAGGTAGAAAGATGTGCCTATCTTGAGCTTTCAAAAAAATCATGTCTGAGAAGATTGGAATTTTTTGATGATTGATGAATGGTGTAAACTTTCAATGACTTTTCTTGATGATTGAGCTGAATTGATACTATAGGGATTTAGGAGGAGACCATATTTAAGTGAAAATTAGATTAATGCAATTTTTCTTCAAAAAGAGTCAAGCCCTCCTCATTCATCCTCATAGTTTTTCACATCCAAATCCTACCAACTGAAAGCCACAAAACATACATGAAAAGTACTTATGATAAAAATATGTCCTTGACTGACATCGAGTGGGGATTTAAGAATTTATCAAGCCTTTGGAGACCATTGTATGAGTTTGGATGAGAAAGACATTGCAATTTTTTTTTTACATTAGAGTGATAAGAGAAAGTTCAAGTGAAGTAAGTGTTTTGTGCATGGGAGGATATATGAAGTGGAAATATATTGAATGATATAAATGTAGAACATGAAATAATTCTTTTTATGAGGCATTATATCTTCTGTTTCATGGTGTGGAATTGTTGGATCTCAAGGATATGTGTTTTAAAATTGTTTTGATTTAATATTGATCTTTACTTGATATGAGGTTTTTCCCAGGAGTGAAAAAGGGTAAGTGTGGGGAGTTGATAAAAAACTACTTTGATGAATATTTTATTGATAATAAATGACATAATTTTCTCACATTGTGCTAAATATGTTCATTTATGAAATATTTGGGATTAGATCATTCATTTGAAGATTTGACTAAAATTCCAGTTTTACCCTTTTAAAATAACCTATAGTAGTTCGCACATAAATATTTTAATGTGAATTATTTGAACTTATATTTTTGTAACAGTGTTCCTAACTTAATTGGATACAACTTTTATTCATGACACTAGAGCTAAAGAGTTCATTTTGTTGGTGAAAATGGTCCATGAATTCAAAGTTGGGCTAGACTCACCAGAATAGACATGAGTTCAGTATTTGAGACATAACATCTTCAGAAGTGCTTTGATTAGTCCCATATTTTTAGAGGAGCTCGAGGATGAATTGTCTCAAAAATCTTTCTTCTAGAAGGAGATCAGGTTCATGTGTTTTGGTGGTCAAATGGGTGGTGTAATTTGTATTAAAATATTTGGATGAGATTCCCCATTCACAATTGAAACCTCTTTAAACCTAGCCCTCCCGCCCACTCTATAAATTAGTTTTTTTCATATTTGAAGGGGTTAGGACGTGAATTAAGATATTTTAGGAAGAGGATAATTGGTTTCACCCAAATTATTCAACCATTGTAAGAGGGGTATCTCTTTAAGCAAGGATCCCCTCATTGAAGCCTCCTTCTCTTCTTTATATTGTAATATTTTCATTTGTGTATTCAAAATAATTCTTACTCTTTTATTTAATCTCTTTTATTATGTTTTATTAAAATTTCTTCTTCTCTTAATCTTCCTCTTTGGTATGGAATTCTTGAGTAGAAGCATTATTGGGTTATACCTATTATAATCCGTTCCAAATGCAATTCACTTCTACGATGATTGCACCACCCATGGAAGAGTAGTCTTTTAGAAATAGATCTATCTCTTAACTTAGTCATTAATTTATTTTGAATAAATGATCTACATTAATTCACATAATATGATCTATTAATTGAGTTTTCAATTTAAATTAAACTAAGAAATAAATTGAAAAATAAACACAAATCACACGAGGTTGAGAATTGTGTGAATTGTGAGAACACAAACTTAATTGTTAATTCAAAACCACAGGGGATCAATTTGTATTGTTCAAATATAATCCCTAAACTTAATTAATTATAATTTCCAGAGAGGATATTCACCTTAATTTTCCACTGAACATAATCTTATCTTATAACATCAATCAATGTAGGGTGTTGTGATTGCATGTTCTGAAGTCATCCAAGGGTTAAATTCCCTTCATCTTTGTGGTAAAGTTAATTACCGTAGGGTTCGGGATTTAACAAATTAAGGGATAATAAATAAGTGGATATTAATTTAAATGATAATTATTAATAAATTATTTAATACGTAGATTTATATCTATTACAATTTCTAAAAATAGTTTTCTAAATAAACATCTTCTCGTTGTGCTTTGGTAATCAACTTACATTTTAAAATTAAAAACAAAAAAATATGTTGTATTCTTCCAGAATACTTCTTCTGGTTTTATAAATTATAAACAACCCCAATACTTTCAATTAGTTCAATAAATTCTTTTTATTTTATTTTCAAAATACCTTTAATATGTTGTTAAACTTACTTCCACCTTTGAGAGACGACTGTGGTCAGCCACTCTGCTGCACCTAAGTAACCCAAAAACCACTAAACTTTTGAGGGCACCCATGACAGTGCTTTTTCACATTTGTTAATGAATTATATTATCCATGTGAGTAATGTATTTTAATCAAGTTTATGACTATCAAATAATGTTTTACATCAATTTCCTTTTATGGTTAAAGAAATTTTATTATGGAGGGTCACTTTTACCCACCCTCTATATGCTGTAATAAAATTTTTATGAAAAATTATGTGTGTAGAGGCGGAGGGTTGAATTTAATTGTAAAAAAATAGTAAAATAAGTAATATAAATGGAGAAAAGCTAAAATTTATTTTTGTTAATATTAAATGTGTTTCCAATGACCACTTTTTTAGACACAAGGAATAATGTTTTACAATATAAAAAAATTAAAACACCCATTCCTTATAAATAATAAAATTTCAAAAATATATATAATGGGGACACTGTATCTCAATGTTTTCCTTCCATAGTATGTCATAATTACAGAATATTTAATTATTATAATTTTTAATTAAATAATTTTCTCCCTTAAATACATTCCCTTTTGTATCATAGAATGTTACAGAGGCTTAACTTTTCAATAAACTCTATAAAAATATAATATTTGGAAATTTAATTTTGTGGAATAATATGATTTTATTTATTAATATCACAAATTTTATGGGAATGATGGTATTTTGAGAGGTATGGATGGTTTTTAAAAATAAATAAATAAATATCTTCTTTGATAATTCTAAGATTTATTTATCTTTTTAATGTGTCAATTATTTTTCTAAGAGGTTAATGAAGTTAGTTTTAGGTCCTTGAATGTTTCAAAACATCCCTTGAACTTACATCATTCATATAATTGTTTCTTTTCTTCATAATAAGAGTCTTTAAATTTTCTTAAAAAATATAATGCACTAAAACTATAAATTTTTGTTCTCATGAGTATTATAATGCTGAATTTTTTTTGATGGATAATATATATTAAATATTAAAATGTTTGTTATTTTGTGTCATTACTACTTAACCATAATTGAATAAGATATTTTGTTAGAAAATATAAAACAAATTTTTGTTGACAAGTAGGTTGGATCATATAAGCTGATGAAATTACCTAAAAGATTATTGTAGAATTTTATTCAATTTATTGAAGTACCCTTCCATTGATTAGTCAAAATTTAGATAATAATTAACTAATTTATATTTCAATATTATTTTCCAAAAGTGGTACCTTCTTTAGTTTTGGAGGATTACATATATTTATCATAATTAGTCCTTTCTTGGTTTAAATAATTTTTTTCTTATTGAAATTTTCAACTTGTTATGTGTTATTCCTTATCCATTTGGATTCGAACATAACACTTGTTCTCAAAAATGTTTTAAATGATTCATCTTTTGGGTTTTATGATTTTGTCTATTTATAAAGACTAAATAAAATATTCCTTTATTCATTTATCTAAAACAATAATTTTACCAAATATTCATACAGATATAAATTTTTTATATCCTAAAAATTATTTTTATATTAAATATAAATTTAACTATTTACTTGGAAAAACTCATTTATTTTGTCTATTTTCATTGAAATTTCATATTCTTGATAGGAATAGGAATGAAATGTGTAACTAACATAGACTGATTAAAAGTAGTTTGACTGCAAAATGTCACCAAAACTGCATAATATTATTATGTCGGTTATTTATTTGGATTTCTTAAAACAATCAAAAAAGAAATTATAATGGGATATTGAGTGTTTAGGAAAACAAACTACCCATGAACATAATATATTTTTATATGGTTTCCTTTTTTTATGTCATGGGTATGTTTTTACTGATTAGTGCTTATGATCCTTCTTCATACATTCTTATTTTATTATTAAAATTATAATGATATAAAAATAAATTCTTTAGCCTCCAAATCTACTACATCCAAAGAGAGTGAAAAATAAGATAAAAAGATAAAAGTTGAATGTTCAGGTAATAGTGATTCACCTCTGGATAATGATGAATAAATTGACCATCTAGATAAGATATTTAAGATGTTTTATAGGAAAAGTAAATTTTTTATAAATACAAATTATAAAAGAAAATATGATAGTGAATGAAAATAGAAAAATTATTAGAATAATGATGATAATGAAATTACCTGTTGTTAATTCATATTAAAAAGACATGTTAAATAAGACTGTCAAAAAATAAAATAAAATAAACAAATTTTATGACTAGGAATGAATGTGTAAGAAGCTACAAAAGAAAAATGGGGTGCTTATGAGGACATATACAGTGATTATGAATATAGTCATGAAGAAAGTTATTATAGAGCGAACACGTGCTTCGTTACTAATGTCCCTAAGGTGCCTACAGTATCATCAGTACAAATTTCTAAAAACACTATAAATGAACATAATGATGATGAAATGTTCCAGGAAGAAATGTTTAAATATTGTAATATGATGGAAGACATATTTAATAATGTTAAGTAAAAATTTAAATTAATTAAGAGATAACATGATTTATCAGTCTGTATTAAATCTGATTTATCTATCAAAAAATAAAAACATGGTCAAATGTTAAAAGTGAACACAGAGTATAAATTTTCTACTGATAAACATAAGATAGATTTAGAATATTTTAAAAATTGTATAGAATCTCTTACTCAGATTTTAGGAAAATAATTTTCTCTAAAATATGATACATGTATAGTATACCAAGCCAGATAAAGATTAATTGTTAAGATAACTTTTTCCAATATCTAAATATTAATATTATATAGATAGTTATTTTTATAGAGGACCAAATAAAGGGTTTATTTAAAAATTCATACATTCTACTTATAGAAAACCTATAAATAAAATTTGGATTCCTAAATCTCTGACTACCAACACAGATAGACCTAATAATATTTGGGTACCAAAATGATTTATTGTACAAATTTTATTTTTGGGGAAATTTTCTTTAAGACTTCCTATAATAGTCTATGGACATGGAGAATAGATGTTCAAGGGATAGAATGGGATACAATTCTATCTTCAAGATCATAAAAATGATTGATGGTGGGCATGTTACCTTTTGTGGAAATGATAAAGGGAAAATAATCATCCTTGGAAAAATTGTTAACATCAATTCATTTTTAATTTCTTGAGTAATTTTTTGGTATTGTTTGATGTAAGACTTAATTACCATATCAAAATTGTGTGAAGATGGTTTTCATGTTAAAATTTATAATAATACATGTTATTTTTTTGATTATAATGATTTTTTAGTACTTACTACTTTAAAGAATTAAAACTTCTATGTTGTTGATATTAATTATGTAAATTCTCTAAAATGTTTCCTTAATGAGTGTCCTTCAAAATGAACCTTGTCTATGGAATAAGGGACTGGGCCATTCTAATATTGAATCCCATACTGTACTTATTATGAATGGTTTCATCGAGGATCTACCAAAACTAGAGTTCCCAAACAAAAAAGCATGTACCTCTATCAAAAAGGGAAACAACATAAGATTTATTTTAAATCATAGAAAGATAGTTCAACTTCTCAACCTCCCAATTTAGTTCATTTGGATTTATTTAGCCCATCTGGAGTTTCATGTTTAAATTATAAGCATTATGTTTATATATTAGTTGATAGTGTTTTAGGTATAATTGGGTGTTATTAAGATTACAAAAGTGAGGAGTTTTCTTATTTAGCCATGTATGCAAGATATGTAGAAACTTTAAGTGGACATAGGATTAAGACCCTTAGAAGGGACTATGGATGTGAATTTGAAAACCAATAATTTGAATATTTTTTCCCAAAAAATGGCTATACTTATAAATTCTCTACTCCTAGGATCCCTAAGAAGGATGGAGCTATAGAAATAAGGAATATACCATTTCAAGAGATACCCCAGAGAATGGTTATATAATATTACTTGATTTTTTCAAAGGGGATATGAACATATCATATTACATAATCAATAGGTTTTTAATTATGAATATCATAAAGAACATTCACTGTGAGATTTGGAACAATAGATATAATAAGGTTAACTACTTTAGAGTTTTTTTATTGGAAAGACAATATTCTTAACATTAAGTATAGTTTGTAAAGAATTCCCTCCAAAAGTGACGATGGAATTTTCCTATGTTATTCAACCTATATTAAATATTGTAATGTTTGTAATAAAAAGACCAAGAATTTGTAAGAGTTTTTTCATGTAGGATTTGGTGAGATAGATCCACATGAGTCAAAGACCACTTTGTAAAACCTTGGGGATGATTTATCTTCTCTGAACATAAATTCTAATTCAAAAAATTCTGCAATAAAGAATGTATAAAAACCATCCAGTTTTGATGAATTTGAAGAACATGTACCCACACTTATAGAAGAAATGGATGTGTCCAGCCCTACTTTTTAGAGATCTTTTAAGACCCTTAAGTAGTACCCTTTAGATACATTAGTTTGAGACATAAATAAAGGCACATATGATAGATATTTTATAATAAATTAGGTTGAACATCAAGAATTATTGTCATAGATTCAACCAAATAATATCAATGATTAAATTAATGATGAATTATAGGTAATGGTAATGCAAGAAGAACTAAATCAATTTGAATGAAAAAATTGTTTGAACTTATTGATAGACCTAATGAAACCATAACTATTAGAACTAAGTGGGTGTTTAGAAAAAAGGTATACTAATCAGGAAAAATAGTAAAAAATAAGGCTATACTAGTTTCACAAGGATATAATCAAGAATAATGAATAGACTATAAAGATACCTTTATAGTAGTATCTAGAATTGAATTCATTAAAATACTTCAGGCCTATACAATTCATCTAGATTTAAAAATTTATCAAATGGATATCAAGAGTGCATTCATAAATGGTTTTATAGTGGATTGTGTTTTTTTAGAACAACCCCCTAGTTTTCAAAATCCCCATTTTCCAAATCAGGTTTTTAAATAAATAGAAGATTTATATATTTGAAACAAGATCCAAGATCATGGTACGATAGGATCAGCTATTTTCATATTTCAAAATATATTTCCCAAAACTATAGTTGATCCTACACTTATTATAAAATTAATTTCAAAATAACTTTTCTATGTACAAATATATTTAGAAGCTATTATTTTTGGATCTACAAGAAATTCTTTATGTATTAATTTTTCTAAAATTATACAAAATGAATTTGAAATTATTTTAATGGGTGAACTCATATTCTTTTTTGGTTTTTAGATTATTCAAAATAAGGATGGAATAATTTTAAATCAAATTAAATATACTAAGGAGATTTTAAAACATTTTAAATTGGATAGCACTATGATCAGTGATACTCCTACGATTACCGCATGTAAATTGAATCTTGATGAATTTGGGATACTAGGGGATTGAACAAGTTATAGAGGTATTATCAGATGTATTCTCTACCTTACTACTATCCACCCAAAGTTTATGTATAGTTTATATGTGTGTGAAAATTTTCAAGAAAATGAACAAAATACACTCGGTTTCTGTAAAAAGAATTTTCAAATACCTCAAATATACTACCAATTTAGGATTTCTATACCCAGGAGGACAATTATTTTACATGGTTTGTTATTCTGATGCAAATTGTAGTGGATTTATGTTAGATAGAAAAATTACGTATGAAACATGTCTATATTTAGACATGTATATAGTTTCTTTCTATAGTATAGAGCAAAATTCAGTGGCACTCTCTACTATTAAAGCAGAGTACATAACTCTAGGTAGCTGTTGTGCACAAATTTGGGGAATGAAACACACATTACTAGACTATGGCTCTCTAATATGAAATTTACCTATAAAATGTGATAATAAAAGTTCTATAAATATTTGTTATAATCCTATATCATATTCTAGAACAAAACATATTGATCTATGATATCTCTTTTTAACCGACATTTTTTAAAATGGTGATATAACTCTTGAATACATTGGTACAAAACATCATCTTACTGATATGTTAACAAAGCCTTCGAATTATCATATAATTAATGAAATCAAACATGAATAAGGTATGATAAATTTTGGTGATGATCAATTTTTTGGGGCTCACCATTGTAAATATTTCATCATTGAGACATATTACCATTGATACTTCTCATCATTGACATGTCTAATCATTTATACTTCTCACCATTGATACTTTTCACTATTGATACTTCTCACTATTGAAATTATATCCTTTGTGATTTATAATCATTTTGATTTGTTTCCATTGAATATTTTTCACCATTTTAACTTCACGCAATTGGTTTGTCTCTCCGATGAAATGTTTCATGCCTTTGTCAATTTCAGTTTCATGCTAAAAGTTTTCAACCACCAGTTTAATTTTTTATGGTTTATTTAATTTATGTGTTTCATTTCTAATTTTTCATCATATATATATATATTTTAATGTATTATTTTGATTTCAACTTTATGAATTCCCAAATCCAAAATGATATAAATTGATCCATTTTGTAATTTCAACACACACTCTTCATTGCACCAAACCTATTACGACCTTTTACATCCCAACTATTTTCCTTTATTCACTTTTGTACTCAGATGAATTGATCCATATGAACTCCTTAGAAAAAGATAATCATCCCTCTAAAATCCCCTCAAAATTTTTTTGTCCCACAATGAATAAAAAATGGTATCTGAGTCATCTTATTATAGTTGACCAACTGAACGCCAAACTTTATGGAAGAGTATAAATTCTAAATAAATTAGGTTAAGACTAGTAGTTGTTAACCTAGAAGTCTTTATTGTTAGAATTAATATATAACCATGGATTTATGGAATGCTTATCTTTCTGCCATAGGATTTTTTATCCTATGTTGGTATATCAGTTTTATCAATATGTCGAGTTTGGTTTTGAAGAAGAAGAATATTGGGTAAGAAGACAATTTAATGGTTAGATAATTGCCTTTTTTTTAAGGTAGTGGGATAATTGTTTTAAATTCCCACATGAAGGTGTATTTAATGAATATCAAGGTACATTTATTGAGTCCAGTTATTATTTCGTTTTTTAATAGGAACTTGTGATGTTTACATGATATGGTGTTTTGAGAATATAGATTTCTTAAATGTTTGATGGTGAATAAAGTTTATTGTTCGTGTTCATCCACCACATGTTGTGCCTATGAAAGTGTGACATTGATACTTTTATGTATCAATATGTCTATATATTTTGTCTTTTGAAAATAGAAAAAAGTAAACCTTTTTAGATACCTCATGCTTCAATTTATGGAAATGTCCAAACAAACATATAGATCAAAATATATGTTCTATCCTATGTTTATTTATGATATTCTATAATCCAAACTTCTGGTTATTAATGATGATGAAGTTGTTATGGATTATGGTGGATTTTATATGTCTAGATCAATATAAAGTAAGATGAAAATTGGTTGAATCCCAGGGAAGAAGTAATGGGTAGATGGTAGTAAATTGTTTAACGAAGAGTTTAATCCTAAAGACCATCTTTCTAAAACAATATATCTTATTTAACCCAATATACTGATTGATCCATTATTGAGTACACTGATAGTGATACGAAATAATGGACTGATGCCTCTAGATAAGTAGAGGGAAAATAATTTTTCATGGATGAGGGAAGTGGAACTGGCCTTCCTCCAATATCTTCTACAATTACAAATGGAGCTCCTAGTCTACCAAGGTCTCTCCATAAATGATAACAATTACTTAAATCGATGAAGAAGAGACCAATGTATCTATATATGATCAGTTAAAGTGTAGTTCAAAATTAGAGGATTATAATGGTGATAATGTTGATGAAAATGCAAATAGTGATTCTAAAGACGATGATGGAGATGATAGAAGATCAGATCATGATTTTTTTGTAAGGATATTATAAGAGAGGATGTTGAGATTCTTCAATATTTTTTAACTCTCTTGGAAGTTCTATTTTCAGATCATATGAGATTTCCATAAATTTTGGTAAAGTGGATGTTATTGTAATAAAAAAGGATATGAACTGGTTGAGGGGGAGAAATCCCCATGTAATGGAAGTCATAAAGTGGTTTCTTCAATTAGTGTATTTTTTAGTATATATTTTTGGGATGATCAGATAGTTTCAGATGAAGTTGCTATTGAGAATTTTAAAGTTGTTGTAGTTGTTGAGATGTCTGTGGATGATTAGAGTGGTTATGAACATATAGAAGATGAGCCTATTGTTGGACATATTTTTAATGTATAGTAGTGTGATGTGGTTGATACTGTTGATACCCCTCCTATTATTATTCCATCCATAGTTGTCTCTAATGTTTTCGTGCTTTATTTAATTGAGATTCTTGGTAGACCATGTGATAGATGGATTGACACTATGTTAGAGGAATGGGGTTTGTTTCTTAACAGTCCACAAAATAATTTTGGACCTTCCATTTGATAAGAAATAGATCTTGAAGTATCAATGAATGATCAGATTTATGAATATGATGAGTTGAGGTTGTTTGATTCTGATAGAGTGGTTACACCATTTGTTTCCTATACGCCTTTTGTCCTTTAATTCTAGTGGATATAGTCACCAAGGGTGATTTAGATTCTTTCATAGAAATTATGGATTTAGATTTTGGTAAGATTTTTAATAGTAATGAAACACTTATTTCAATGTTATGTGAATAATAAGTGATATATTTTTTGAATTAGTAATTCAAAATATTCAATCAAAGATGATGCATCATATCCAAGAAGTGTAAATTGAGAATAAAATACTTGTCAGCAAGATGGAATCATTAAAATCTGTTGTGGATGGGATGGAGTCTACTTTTTCAGATTCTGCAGATGTCTTTTTTGAGAGAGGAATATATTGCCTTAATAACATCTAGTTCTACTACTTCTCCACCTCTTAGTTTTGATATTTATTTGATTAAAAATTTTATCAGTAAAAATATTATAACTGCATCATTTAGTGCTTTGGGTTATCCTTCTTCCTTACCAATGGAAATTTTGGTAACATTTGAGCACAATAATGATCATGATTATATAATGTTATGGGAATACATAAAGGATCTGAAAGCTTATAGGGACGCTATCAAAAATGAAAAAAAATTATTATATCTCAAGGATTTACTCTAATCATGAACTTAATACCCATTTTATGATTTTGGAAGAAAATATTAGAATGGATCCGGTATGTCAGTCCTCTAAAGAACATGTTAACTAGTTAGATTTTATGACTGTAGTGCTTAAGATATTTATTGAACATAATTCATACATTTATGGTGACATAGATTAAGATTGGAAAATAATTAGTATTTATAATCCTTATGATCGAATTCTTCATGTCCATGTCACATTAATTGTGTCTCATGAAGAAATATTCTTGAATTCCCATCCGAATCCTCCTAAAATGTTATATTTCACTATTCCTTAAAAATCATTCTTTTTAGAAAAAGGAAAACATTTATACCAATAAAATATATTTTTTATGATTCTAAAAATGATGTTTATTTTTTCAATTTAATATTCTAAAATATATAAAATAAATTATTAAATATACCAATAATTCATATTGAAGAGATTTTTTCAAAGAAAAATAAAATATTAAAATACTATTTGATCTTGTTATTAATTTCTATAAAACAATAATAAAAATATAAATAATAAATAAATATTATATTTTTTTGACATAATAATTTAATAATAATATACATCATTTTATTTTATATAAAATATAGTGAATTAAAAGATATATTATAGAATACAATAATGAATTAGATAAATTTGTGTAAAATAACATTTTATATAAATATATATTAATATATTTCAAAATTGAGTTTCCCTTATTCATACCTACTAATTCAATTACATGTCTTAGTTCCCATATTTATTATTATGGTATATATATACACCCAAAAAATACTTTTTTGTTTGGTTATTCATGTGGAACAAGCTATCAAATATATTTTACATAATTAGAAAAAATAAAAATATTAAAATCTCATGTCATTACATTCTCCTCCCTTAAATCAATTTCGTCCTTTAAATTAAAAATATTCCCATTTAATTAATGTAGGTTAGGTTATTATTTATATAATTATAATTTTGGATATAACTTCAAAATGTAACTTCTACTATAACTAGACAACCTGAAGACCCTCTCGGACTAGTACCTGACCAGATAAGCCACATACACAAAGGGTGTTCCTGATCCCTAAGGGTTAGCAACTATCACACAGGAATTAAACAACAAGTAGAGGGAATTATTTCTCCTAGCCTGAAGAAACAACATGGAACATATATATAATAGATACAAAAACAGAAAATGAAAATATATTCAATAAAATAAAACAAATAGTGAAAAGTAAAGAACTCGAGAGTAGAAAAAATCTCGAATTATAGGTTAAAAAACAAAGGACTATTAAAATAGGAAAAGAAACAACTACTTTTGATAATGTGGGAATGTTCCCACTATCTCACCACTAGCTACCCAACTTTGGGGACAGAAATCCTTTCTACCTCACTATAGATCCTTAACTTTCCCGACATTGAAATTCATACAAATTTCTATGCACCAATGATGTGGTACATAGGGTGTGAGAAAACATGCGCAGTAAGATATCACCTAGATATTCCATAATAAATATCCTAACCATAATACAAGCATCTTCAATATTAAATAGAATGAGGCACGATAATAGTTTAATAATTTTTATATGAAAATCCCAGGAAAAAGGTTCAATTTCCCCTTTTACACATTTCCATATAAATTAGGTAAACTAGTTTTAATGAATTTCATATACAAATATCATAATATATATATCAATTCAAGAAAAAGAATACATAACATATCAAATCAAATACTTGAAGGTGAAATGAAAAAATACAAACCCAATGTAGAGGCACATGTAACATCATGTCGGGGATCACACTAGGTCATGATAGATAATTCACTAGACCATTAAGTAAAAAAATTTATACTCATCAAGCCACTATACATATGCATCGATTCTAGAGAGTAGAGGAACACCCAAGAAAGTGAACACCCAACAAGTCTAACAAGTCCCTCCAACAAGGTGCCTAGGTAGTACATGAAATATACATGAGTACCCCCCCCCCCAATGGTGGATGAGACCTATTACTATACCCCCCACACAAGTACCCAATGCTTCCCCAACTCCCTATTTTCAAAACTAGTTCATCAAAACATTTCATTCAAATCATTCTTGAAAAAAAAATCACAAAACCATTTCACTATGATTTTAAAACCCCTTTCCATTTTCTTAAAACTAGGGAAACCCATCCTTTATAAAAACTCAAATCCACACACACAAATCAAATAAATAAAAAATTACATTTATTATAATATAATAATTTATCATAAAATAGGAGAAATATAGTTCACCATCTCTAGGTAAAGATGGAACCATATACATCAAAATTTAGGTCCCACATTCCCAAAAATGGATCCACCAATAAAAAGAATAAAATAAACACAACAGAGTTCCTATAATCCATCGTCAGCTATTATAATTGATGCAGTTTAACAAAAGGATTCGAAGATAAGATAAAATAACACATGCATCAAGGAAAAAACACATACCTCACCACAAACTATAGTGGAATAACCCTCATAACAAGATCGCATAGTGGATTACAGAGAACGAAGAAGAAACATCACAATGGGACAACTGATAAGATATCCCAACTCAACAAAACATTTATGATACTATAAACAAATAAGAGGAATGGATTAAACACTTGGAGATATGAAATCCAACCATAATGGTAATAAATCATAGAATGAATCAATTTTGATCAAATAGAGACAACCAAAATCATAGGAGAAGGTCTCTAGGTCGACATAAAGGGGAGATATAGAAGAATGAATGAAAATTCCATTGATGCATCACCTTAAATGATGAAATTTTGATATTTAAATGAATTATATACACAATAAAAATTATGTAATCTATGAGGCACAATTATTATGAAAAATTTTATAACTTTTTATTAAAACTCCATATCTTAATTGTACAGATAGTGTAACCATTACACAGCGTGTACTCCATTGACAATGTGTTAACAGTTCATGAAATGTGTCTGAAAAATAATTACACGACATATAACTGCTTTACATGACATGAAATATCCCTGATCATAGAAAAAAAACCTAGATTTTAACAATAAACTCCAAATCAACATGTGTACCTCTGAACTCAGAACTATTACAAAACATGCCTTTAATATTTATGGAATAGTATTTTATCTGTTCTAGAATAGTTATGATAACCTTAGCACGGTTAAAAGGACATGGATTTTATCATCACTTGAAAATCACTGATAAAGGGAATACATAGTAGTGCAAATAAAATCACTAATAAATCATAATTTTATCAGTTATTTTAAATTTTTTGATAACAGACACCGTTTGTCTGTGCTTTTATTTTTCACTGATAAAGATAACTTTTGTTTTCACTTTTAAAAGTGCTGATAAACTATATGTTTATCATCGCTTTTAGAGGCATGGATAAAGATCACTTTATCGGTTCTTTAGGAAGCACTGATAAAGGATACATTTAATAGGGGTTGTAAATGTTCTCATAAAGATCATCTTTATCAAAGTATTTAGTAGTGAAAATAAATTCCATATCTATGAGCACACTCAGTAGTACTGATAAATGTGTAAACTGCTGTGTCACATTAGAACACACTATTGCATCAGAAACAAGTGTAGTATGCTGTATCAACACACTGAATCATGTGACACAGAACATAAATGACCAAAATATGACAGAAATACTATTTTGAAATGAAATAAAATTTCTAACATAAATACAAGTAAAACACTATTATATAGTATGTTTGTTGTTTTTTTACAAAAAATAATATAAATTTGGAATAAAAAGGCACATTTGGAGTCATAATAGTTACAACATGTGTTAAATTCTGGTGTGACTAATTTGTACACATCTAAAATGACTTATAGATAATTTTCTTAAAGTACCAAAAAATTATGAATGTATATTCTCATTTTTTAGTAATTGTGTTGTTTTTCTGATTAAAATTACATTCAATTTTGAGCACCTGGAGTCGTACAAGTCACATCGTGCATTAGATCGAGGTGTGTCTGATTCATATATGTCACCAAGGACTTATGGACTGTTTTTATAAAGTACCAAATTAATCTGAATGTGTTCAATCAGTTTTGAGTATGTTAGTTATTTTTTCAATAAAATTAAAGACAATTTTGATTAAATAGATGCACTTAGAGTCATAACGGTCACACTCTATTTCGGATTGAGGTGAGATTGATTTTTACATGTCCCAAATTACTCATGGATTATTTACCTATAGTATCAAAATAATAATAATTCATTTTCTCAATTTTTCAACTAGTGTTTTTATATTAAAATGTAATTTTTATCTGGAAGCATGCTCATGGAGAAATATAACTGGAATTGTGCATGGGTTTCACATGAGACTAATTTATACACATCACAAATGAATTATGAATAATTATTTTAAATTATCAAGACAACCCAAGTGTGTTTTCTATATTTTCAGTGAGTGACAATTTTTTTGTATTAAAATGTCAATTTCAAACTGATAGTGGACACTTGGAGTCATACCAGTCACATCACACATCAAATTGAGTTGCATCAGATTCTTACATGCCGCAAATGAATAATGAGAAATTTTACAAAAGTAAAATAATAATATGAATGTGATTTAATGTTTTGGATTATATTTGTAGTTTTTTCACTAAAATTAATATCAATTTTGAATAAAAAGATGCACTTGGAGTCACATCAGTCACACCTTGAGTCATATTGAGGTGCGAATGATTTATACATGTCCCAAATGAATCATGGATCATTTTGCATAAAGTATAAAAACAATCATAATGTGTTTCATCTATTTTGAGTATGCCATATGTTTTTTTACAAAAATTTTAATTAAAACTGGAAGCACATAGTTTGAGCCATACATGTGGAATCATGTGTGGGTTTGACGTGAAATTGGTTCTTACAAATTACAAATGAATTAAGAATCATTTTACCAATTTATCAAGACAATCCAAGAATGTTTTTCAATTTTTTAGGGAGTGATAATTATTTTATTAAATGGCCAATATTAAACTGATAACAGACACTTTGAGTCATACCAGTCCCAACATGTGTCAGATTGAGGTGCATGTGATTCTTCCACATCAAAAATTACTTATGGATCATTTTCGTAAACATACAAAATAATTTTCAATCATTTTATTAGTTTTATGTATTTTAGATGTTTTTTTCACTAAAATTAATGTCAATTTAAAAAAGATACACTAGAATCATACCAGTAACACTATGCCTCAGTTTGAGGTGCTATTAATTTTTTAAAATTAAAAATGATTACATACATGAACTTTACATACAATTTATATCATAAAACACAACATAAATAATCCTTTGAGAATTCCATTATTCCCGTAGCATAAACCTGCATATAAATCATAATATGATTCTTAGCTTCTTGAGAAAATAAAACATAAGAAAGGGGTGAGATCATATGCTCAGAAAGGATAAACAATATAGAAAAATCTATCATAAATAATCACAATCTTTTATGGAAGGGTATAAAATTGAAACACAAGCCGTTTAAACATAAAATACACCATAATATGGAAAAGATAAATCAAATAATTCCATTAACTTATTTACATGGATAATATACTAGTCTAATAATCACATGTAATATCAATAGATAATTTCATAATGATGGAATGCATAATGCCAGACATCAAAGTCATATAGTCAAGGCCTCGTGCAAAGACTAAATTTTTTTTTTCAAGGCCATGTTCCAAGACACTAATTTGTCTCATGAGACCTACCGATGCATCGAGGAGCTATAGAAGGCTCCACTTTTCTCTTACTAAGTCCAATGCATTCCTCTTATGAAATGGTTTAAATATAACATAAACATTCATATTAAAACTAGCATACGAAATGTCAATAATTTAACCATAAACCATGAATGTTATAAAAATAACACATCCTTAATCAATCATATCATAACTCAATCAATATAATATATAACATT
Organism: Viscum album; assembly: GCA_963277665.1. NCBI lineage: Eukaryota > Viridiplantae > Streptophyta > Magnoliopsida > Santalales > Viscaceae > Viscum > Viscum album. Next base: position 1,742,982,472 of record OY728155.1, read on the forward strand.
TTATTAAAATAAATAAACCTCAATAATTAATAATATCTAGTAAAGGATGTTGACATAGTTTTAATTGATTAGTAAAACTCTTTGAGATAAATATCCCTTTTTCGTGTAATCATTTAAAAGTAACACAATTTTGAGAGGAATAAATTTAAAATTCGTTTTTGAATCATTTTTTCCCATACCACTTTGAAACTTTTGAAAGGAATTAAAATTTTATAACATTCATGTTCGTATAAATAAATCCTTAAACCCATTTTGAAAACATGGACATTAATGATAATGATTTAGAAGAATAAATATTTAAACATTTAAAATTATATTTTAGTTAAAGAATCACTTAAAAAGAATCATTTTAAAAACTATTTTATAAATCGTGGACATGGATAATAAATATGTCCTAGAAAAAACTTACACATCAACAATCTCAAATAATAATAAGATTGAGGAATTAACCCTTTCCTTGTACTTTATTTTTGTTGAGGGTATGTTGAACCTCTTGTATAATGTCCATAGTATGTTATTAAATTATAACTTAAAAAAATTCATATTTATTATATCATACTTTATTCATTTATAGATTTATACTACCCATTTAATTATAATTTCTATGTTAAAATAACATTTTGGGTAATAATCACTTTATTTATCATACGTGTTTTAACTTGTTATTCTTGATCGTATAACTTATATCATGATTTAATTGTTTCCAGGATATAAAAAATTATTTATGAATCATATATATTCAGAATATAAGTATGTATAATAGATAGATATATTAAATAGAAATCGCCATTTATGGTAACGGTAGGCCGTACGTATGCATAAACGCTGTTTTGACTTTTATATCTTATTGAACGGAAGTAAGTGAATGAGATATATGTAAATATATATATATATATATATTTATAAAATTGAATTATTATGTCATATAATACATAATTATTATATATATATATATATATATTTATTATCATCATTGAATGGTGAACGTGGAAATGAATCTTATCGCGTCGTGGAGATGGTAAGTCGTACTTACGCAAGAGTGATGATATCATTATATTGATAGCAAAATCATATGTAATTGGATGGAATATTACATAGATAGAGTCATTAACATATAATATTTATTATTTACATCAATTATACTCCTTACTATACTCATCCAAATAATGAAGTGTTGAATAACAAACTACACCACGTCGTGGAGACAAAAAGTCGTACTTAACCACGTATGGTGACTTTTTCATTCATAGGATGGATAGAATAATGAATATGGTTGTAACATATTTTTAATAACATAATAGTATGTATAAGGTACTGGATTTATTAATTTGGTCAAGAAACAACAAAGAATGAGGAAGTGGGAGAAGAAAAGAACTTTGAGAGAGGTGATGAAATTATTACCCCTTCTTTGGGTGCTTCATTTTTATTTGACCAAAAGGGATCATTTGGTTGGATTTATGATAAATGTAAGGCATATTTTTTGAAATGAGGGTAGTTGGGAAGATATTTGAGTAGGTGTTTCCCGATTCAAATGTCTTTGAGGAGTGATTTTGAGAGAAGGGAAGTACCCTTTTATAAGGGAGGTGAGGGTCACTTTAGGAAAAGCTTGAAATATTATTTTATTATAAATTAATTTTCAGTTTATAATAGCTTCAAAAGGATTTATATAGAGAATAACATCTTTATGGTTCTAAATAACTTTTACCATTAGTTTTTAGACAATTTTAGGTTACCATATTAACCTTATCTTTTAGATTTAACTCTTAGTTAAATAATTTATCTTTTACAATGTCTTCTTGTATATTTATATTACATGGTTAATATACTAACTATAAAATTCCAAGAGAACTAAAAGTGGATAATTAATGACATATCTATCATTATATATGTCTTTATACTGAACCTTATATTTTTAGGAATATTATATCATTTAATAGTATTGTATTTGTTTTAAAATTACATTTACATCAATTTTGACACTATTTAGTATTTGATTTTTGTGAAAGACATCACAACTTGATTACTTAGAAAAAATTCATTTAATCAAACCTAACATGTCATATTCATCAATAAAATTCACGTATGGTATCAAAACATTCAAATTATATTGATTTGGATATTTATAATATCAATTATTTTAGTCTTTCATTAATAAGGTTATTACTGCATCATCTTTGGGTCATAAAAAAATTTAATTATTTATAGTATAAAAATTATAAATAAATAAAAATGATAGAGGAAATATTTTTCTCTTTTTTATTAATATTTATAGTAGAATTTATCTTATGTATAACACTATATTAAAAATAGTTTAGTTATTAAAATTTAAATTTAACACTTTTAACTATTCTTTAAATAAAATAACAATAAATGTCCTAATCTAATACACGTGGATCAAAAAGGATCATATTTTATCCCTATGGTTTATTTGGTTCAAAAAACTTTTATCCAATTGAAATAGGACATGTGTTAGGGTAACTATAATATCATTTATACCTTTAATTACCAGATTTTCTTTTAACCTTGGTAAATAAAATTACAAAGTTGATATTAAGAAAAAAAATTATTTTCACCCAATTGAACCATATTTTAATTACTGATTTCAACCGTGTCTCTCAGATTTTTGAAATTCAAATAAAAAAAGCGGTAAAATTATGTTTCATGGGAATTTGTAAATGTGTCTAGAAGGTGGGTAAAAGGCATTAAATTGTTCAATAAAATTCTTCATATATAATCTTATTATTAATTGACTCCAATGAATTACATTGAACTAATATAAGTATTATGTATCTATTTTTAATTTAAAATAAATTTAAATATAAATATTAATTATTTAAATAAGATGTCGATTTTAACAAAAAACGCAGTGTTTTTCACTATTCATCAAAAGTTGAATGTTTTCAGCAAAATACCGAAACTTCACCCTAATCTAATTTCAATATTCCAAATTAAAAAATGATATCATTTTTTTCAAATTTAATACCTTTAATTCTCATTAATTAAACTAAAATTAATTCATGTTGTCAAAACCAGGAAGTGGTTTTTTAAGAATTAAAAACTATCAAATGATTGACAAGTGTTTATGTTCAATTTAAATGGGAAATTACATCCAATGACCTAAATTATATTAAATGATAAAAATATGATCTAATAATAATTTAAAACCACACAAATGTGTTATTTAACACTATAAATTATTTTTATTAAAAAGGTTATTTTAAATTAAAGTTTATAATTTTTCACTATTCATAAAAATATGAATGTTTTCAGAAATGTACCAAAAATAAATCCAAACTAAATTTTTATGTATTTATTTAAAAGAATAATTTATTTTCATTAAATTGAATATATACAATTATCAAACATTGTATTTAAAAATGGTTCTCCATTAAAAGGCAGAATAACTGCATTTCTTTGAAAAATATTTCTTTGATCTAAAAATTGAATTTTATATTATGTTTAAGAAACACAAAATATTAATATTAAAATTATATAGGATAAAAATAAAATTCAAATTTTGGTTAATACTATTCATAACAGCTTTTTAAATGGCTAGTTTTATAGGTCGTTATGCGCTTGAACTCGGTGTTGCGTGTAACACAAGCTATTGAATTACATTAAAGAGATAACATACTATGAAATATTGGGGTGTTACATAAAGTTCTTCACCACATGTCTTGATAATTTAGGACAATCATTCATAATTCATTGGTGACATGTAAGAATAATTCTCTTGTCAAACCCACATATGATGCCACTTGTATGGCTCAAAATGTGTGTTTCTAGTTTAAGATTACTTTTTAGGTAAAAAAGCATGTGGCATACTCAAAATAGAGGAAAAAAATCATGTTTATTTTGATACATTAGAAAAAAGATCCATGAGTCATTTTTTATGTCTAGAAATCAGTCGCACAACAATCTTATCCATGGTGTGACCGGTTTGACTCATAGTGCATATTTTTATTCAAAGTTGACATTAATTTTAATGGAAAAAACAAATGACATACTCAAAACTGAGAAAACTCATTTCTATTGTTTTAATACTAAAGGAAAATATTTTTTAAGTCATTTTTGATGTGTAGGAATCCGTTTCATCTCAATCTGATTCACAGTGTGACTTGTATGGATCTAAGTGCATCTTTTTATTCAAAATTGATAATAATTTTAGTGAAGAAAACAACTAACACACTCAAAACCAATAAAATGCTTTCATATTGTTTTGTTACTTTATGAAAATGATACATAAGTCATTTTTGACCTGTAGAATTCATCCCCACCTCAATCTGACGCATGGTGTGACCAGTATGACTATAAGTGCATCTTTTTATTCCAAAGTGACATTAATTTTTGTGAAAAGATAGTTGAAAATCACAAAACCAAGAAAAATAATTTGTATTGTTTTGGTACATTAAGAATATGATCCATAATTAATTTTCGATTTGTAGGAATCAACATCACGTCAATATGAAGCCCAGTGTGACCGGTATGACACCAAGTATCTGTTATCCGTTTAAAATTTACATTTTAAAACCAAAATTTTTCACTCAATTAAAATCAATAAATCATGATAGGATTCTATTGATAATTTGAGACAATGATTCGTAATTTATTTTTGATGGGTAAGAATCAGTCTCAAGTCAAACACACACAGATTCTAGTTGTATGGATTATAGTGTGTGTTTTCATTTTCAAATGAAATTTTAGTAAATGAAACACAAGGGACATATTCAAAACAAAAAAACAGTTCTTACTGTTTTTATAATTTTCTTCAAAAATACATGAGTCATTTTTTGTGTGTAGAAATTAGATGCACATCAATCCAATGTAGGGTATGACTATTATGACTCCAAGTGTGATTTTATTCAAAATTGATGGTACTTTTAGTGAAAAAAACTGACATACTCAAAACCGATCAAACATATTCATATTTTTTTGGTAAATTATAAAACATATCCATATGCCAGTTTTGACCAGAAAAAATTAGTCTAACCTCAATCTAATGCATAGTGTGAGCAGTATGACTCCATGTGTTCGTTATCAGTTTAAAATTGACGTTTGAATATAAAAACGGGCCACTAACTAAAAACCATTAAAACATATTCATATTGTCTTGATAATTTCTTAAAATTATTTTTAATTTATTTTTTGACATGTATGAATTAGTCTCATGTCAAACTCAAACATGATTACACCATACATCTCAAAGTGCATGTTTCCAGTTAAAAATGACATGTTACTAACAAAAGTGTCATACTCAAAACAGAGTGAAAACATCCTGATTTATTTTATACATCAGCAAAACAATCCATGAGTCATTTGGGACATGTATAAATCATCCACACCTCAATCTGATACATGGTGAAATATGTATACATCTAAGAGAATCATTTTATTTTAAATTGTCTTTAATTTTAGTGAAAAAACAATTAACAAACTCAAAACTGAGAAAACACATTCATATTGTTTTACTACTTTAGTATAATAATTCTAAGTAATTTGTGATGGGAATGAATCAGAAACACCACAATCCAATGAATGGTGTCACAAGTATGACTCCAAGTGAAACTTTTTATTCCAAATTGAAATTAATTTATGTGAAAGATACAAGTAATAAACTCACAACTATTAAAACATATTTTTCTTGTTTTAGTACTTTTAGATAACGGTCCATGAGTCATTTTTTATGTGTAGGAATCATTTTCACCTCAATCCAACACTTAGAGTGAACAGTATGACTCAAACTGTTCGTTATCAGTTTAAAATTGACATTTTAATTCAAAAATGTGTCACATAGAGAAAACCAAGAAAACATGATCAAGGATTCTTGATAAATATGGACAATAATTCATAATTCATTTGTGATGTGTCTGAATTGGTCTCATGTCAAACACATACACAATACCACCTGTATGGCTCAAAGTGCAATTTTCATGTCAAAATTGACATATTAGTAAAACAAAAAGTGGCATACTCAATTTAGAGGAAACACTTTTTTATTTTTTTGATACTTCAGTAGAATTTTCAATGATTCATTTAGGACGTGTAGAAAATAACCTCACCTCTACCGGATACACTTTTTGACATGTATGAATCCAAGTGCATCTTTTTATTTAAAGCTGACATTATTTTTAGAGAAGAAAGTAGATGAAAAACTCCAAACTAAGAAAATGCGTTCAGATTGTTTTAGTGCTTTAGTAAAATGACCCTAAGTCATTTTTGACAGGTAGAAATTAGTCGCACCTCAATCTGATGAATAGTATAACTGGTATGTCTCTATGTGTCCATTATTAGATTAAAATTTTTCTTAATATAAAAAATTTTCACTCAATGAAAACCAATTAAACATGCTCATATTTTCATAAAAATTTGGGGCAATGATTCATAATTCATTTTTTGACGTGTATGAATCAATCTCATGTCAAACCCACACAATATAGCACATGCATTTTTTAATGATTATGTTTTCAGTTTAGAATGACAATTTAGTAAAAAAAACTTGGAATACTTAAAAAATATGAAACACATTATTATTATTTTTATAGTTTTTGAAAAATTTCTATGAATCATTTTTAATTTTAAAAAATTAATAGCACCTCAAACTGAGGCATAGTGTTACTGGAATGATTCCAGTGTATCTTTTTTTAAATTGACATTAATTTTAGTGAAAAAAACATCTAAAATACATAAAACTAATAAAATGATTGAAAATTATTTTGTATGTTTACGAAAATGATCCATAAGTAATTTTTGATGTGGAAGAATCACATGCACCTCAATCTGACACATGTTGGGAGTGGTATGACTCAAAGTGTCTGTTATCAGTTTAATATTGGCCATTTAATAAAATAATTATCACTCCCTAAAAAATTGAAAAACATTCTTGGATTGTCTTGATAAATTGGTAAAATGATTCTTAATTCATTTGTAATTTGTAAGAACCAATTTCACGTCAAACCCACACATGATTCCACATGTATGGCTCAAACTATGTGCTTCCAGTTTTAATTAAAATTTTTGTATAAAAACATATGGCATACTCAAAATAGATGAAACACATTATGATTGTTTTTATACTTTATGAAAAATGATCCATGATTCATTTGGGACATGTATAAATCATTCGCACCTCAATATGACTCAAGGTGTGACTGATGTGACTCCAAGTGCATATTTTTATTCAAAATTGATATTAATTTTAGTGAAAAAACTACAAATATAATCCAAAACATTAAATCACATTCATATTATTATTTTACTTTTGTAAAATTTCTCATTATTCATTTGCGGCATGTAAGAATCTGATGCAACTCAATTTGATGTGTGATGTGACTGGTATGACTCCAAGTGTCCACTATCAGTTTGAAATTGACATTTTAATACAAAAAAAGTGTCACTCACTGAAAATAGAGAAAACACACTTGGGTTGTCTTGATAATTTAAAATAATTATTCATAATTCATTTGTGATGTGTATAAATTAGTCTCATGTGAAACCCATGCACAATTCCAGTTATATTTCTCCATGAGCATGCTTCCAGATAAAAATTACATTTTAATATAAAAACACGAGTTGAAAAATTGAGAAAATGAATTATTATTATTTTAATACTATAGGTAAATAATCCATGAGTAATTTGGGACATGTAAAAATCAATCTCACCTCAATCCGAAATAGAGTGTGACCGTTATGACTCTAAGTGCATCTATTTAATCAAAATTGTCATTAATTTTATTGAAAAAATAACTAACATACTCAAAACTGATTGAACACATTCAGATTAATTTGGTACTTTATAAAAACAGTCCATAAGTCTTTGGTGACATATATGAATCAGACACACCTCGATCTAATGCACGATGTGACTTGTACGACTCCAGGTGCTCAAAATTGAATGTAATTTTAATCAGAAAAACAACACAATTACTAAAAAATGAGAATATACATTCATAATTTTTTGGTACTTTAAGAAAATTATCTATAAGTCATTTTAGATGTGTACAAATTAGTCACACCACAATTTAACACATGTTGTAACTATTATGACTCCAAATGTGCCTTTTTATTCCAAATTTATATTATTTTTTGTAAAAAAACAACAAACATACTATATAATAGTGTTTTACATGTATTTATGTTAGAAATTTTATTTCATTTCAAAATAGTATTTCTGTCATATTTTGGTCATTTATGTTCTGTGTCACATGATTCAGTGTGTTGATACAGCATACTACACTTGTTTCTGATGCAATAGTGTGTTCTAATGTGACACAGCAGTTTACACATTTATCAGTACTACTGAATGTGCTCATAGAGATGGAATTTATTTTCACTACTAAATAATTTGATAAAGATGATCTTTATCAGAACATTTACAACCCCTATTAAATGTATCCTTTATCAGTGCTTCCTAAAGAACCGATAAAGTGATCTTTATCCATGCCTCTAAAAGCGATGATAAACATATAGTTTATCAGCACTTTTAAAAGTGAAAACAAAAGTTATCTTTATCAGTGAAAAATAAAAGCACAGATAAACGGTGTCTGTTATAAAAAAATTTAAAATAACTGATAAAATTATGATTTATTAGAGATTTTATTTGCACTACTAAGTATTCCCTTCATCAGTGATTTTCAAGTGATGATAAAATCCATGTCCTTTTAACCGTGATAACGTTATCAGAACTATTCTAGAACAGATAAAATACTATTCTAGAAATATTAAAGGCATGTTTTGTAATAGTTCTGAGTTCAGAGGTACAAATGTTGATTTGGAGTTTATTGTTAAAATCTAGGTTTTTTTTCTATGATCAGGGATATTTCATATCATGTAAAGCAGTTATATGTCTTGTAATTATTTTTCAGACACATTTCATGAACCGTTTACACATTGTCAATGGAGTACACGCTGTGTAATGGTTACACTATCTGTACAATTAAGATATGGAGTTTTAATAAAAAGTTATAAAATTTTTCATAATAATTGTGCCTCATAGATTACATAATTTTTATTGTGTATATAATTCATTTAAATATCAAAATTTCATCATTTAAGGTGATGCATCAATGGAATTTTCATTCATTCTTCTATATCTCTCCTTTATGTCGACCTAGAGACCTTCCCCTATGATTTTGGTTGTCTCTATTTGATCAAAATTGATTCATTCTATGATTTATTACCATTATGGTTGGATTTCATATCTCCAAGTGTTTAATCCATTCCTCTTATTTTTTTATAGTATCATAAATGTTTTGTTGAGTTGGGATATCTTATCACTTGTCCCATTGTGATTTTTCTTCTTCGTTCTCTGTAATCCACTATGCGATCTTGTTATGAGGGTTATTCCACTATATTTTGTGGTGAGGTATGTGTTTTTTCCTTGATGCATGTGTTATTTTCTCTTATCTTCGAATCCTTTTGTTAAACTGCATCAATTATAATAGCTGACGATGGATTATAGGCACTCTGTTGTGTTTATTTTATTCTTTTTATTGGTGGATCCATTTTTGGGAATGTGGGACCTAAGTTTTGATGTATATGGTTCCATATTTACCTAGAGATGGTGAACTATATTTCTCCTATTTTATGATAAATTATTATATTATAATAAATGTAATTTTTTATTTATTTGATTTGTGTGTGTGGATTTGAGTTTTTATAAAGGATGGGTTTCCCTAGTTTTAAGAAAATGGAAAGGGGTTTTAAAATCATAGTGAAATGGTTTTGTGATTTTTTTTTCAAGAATGGTTTGAATGAAATGTTTTGATGAACTAGTTTTGAAAATAGGGAGTTGGGGAAGCATTGGGTACTTGTGTGGGGGGTATAGTAATAGGTCTCATCCACCATTGGGGGGGGGTACTCATGTATATTTCATGTACTACCTAGGCACCTTGTTGGAGGGACTTGTTAGACTTGTTGGGTGTTCACTTTCTTGGGTGTTCCTCTTCTCTCTAGAATCGATGCATATGTATAGTGGATTGATGAGTATAAATTTTTTTACTTAATGGTCTAGTGACTTATCTATCATGACCTAGTGTGATCCCCGACATGATGTTACATGTGCCTCTACTTTGGGTTTGTATTTTTTCATTTCACTGTCAAGTATTTGATTTGATATGTTGTGTATTCTTTTGCTTGACTTGATATATATATTATGATATTTGTATATGAAATTCATTAAAACTTGTTTACCTAATTTATATGGAAATGTGTAAAAGGGGAAATTGAACCTTTTTCCTGGGATTTTCATATAAAAATTATTAAACTATTATCGTGCCTCATTCTATTTAATATTGAAGATGCTTGTATTATGGTTAGGATATTTATTATGGAATATCTAGGTGATATCATACTGCGCATGTTTTCTCACACCCTATGTACCACATCATTGGTGCATAGAAATTTGTATGAATTTCGATGTAGGGAAAGTTAAGGATCTATAGTGAGGTACAAAGGATTTCTGTCCCCAATGTTGGGTAGCTAGTGGTGAGATAGTGGGAACATTCCCACATTATCAAAAGTAGTTGTTTCTTTTCCTATTTTAATAGTCCTTTGTTTTTTAACCTATAATTCGAGATTTTTTCTACTCTCGAGTTCTTTACATTTCACTATTTGTTTTATTTTATTGAATATATTTTCATTTTCTGTTTTTGTATCTATTATATATATGTTCCATGTTGTTTCTTCAGGCTAGGAGAAATAATTCCCTCTACTTGTTGTTTAATTCCTGGGTGATAGTTGCTAACCCTTAGGGATCAGGAACACCCTTTGTGTATGTGGCTTATCTGGTCAGGTACTAGTCCGAGAGGGTCTTCAGGTTGTCTAGTTATAGTAGAAGTTACATTTTTAAGTTATATCCAAAATTATAATTATTTAAATAATAACCTAACCTACATTAATTAAATTGGAATATTTTAAATTTAAAGGACGAAATTGATTTAAGGGAGGAGAATGTAATGACATGAGATTTTAATATTTTTATTTTTTCTAATTATGTAAAATATATTTGATAGCTTGTTCCACATGAATAACCAAACAAAAAGTATTTTTTGGGTGTATATATATACCATAATAATAAATATGGGAACTAAGACATGTAATTGAATTAATAGGTATGAATAAGGGAAACTCAATTTTGAAATATATTTATATATATTTATATAAAATGTTATTTTACACAAATTTATCTAATTTATTATTTTATTCTATAATATATCTTTTAATGCACTAGATTTTATATAAAATAAAATGATGTATATTATTATTAAATTATTATGTCAAAAAAATATAATATTTATTTATTATTTATAGATTTATTATTGTTTTATAGAAATTAATAACAAGATCAAATAGTATTTTAATATTTTATTTTTCTTTGAAAAAAGCTCTTCAATATGCATTATTGGTATATTTAATAATTTATTTTATATATTTTAGAATATTAAATTGAAAAAATAAACATCATTTTTAGAATCATAAAATATATATTATATTAGTATAAATGTTTTCCTTTTTCTAAAAATAATGATTTTAAAGGAATAGTGAAATATAACATTTTAGGAGGATTCGGATGGGAATTCAAGAATATTTCTTCATGAGACACAATTGATGTGACATGGACATGAAGAATTCGATCATAAGGATTATAAATACTAATTATTTTCCAATCTTAATCTATGTCACCATAAATGTATGAATTATGTTCAATAAATATCTTAAGCACTACAGTCATAAAATCTAACTAGTTAACATGTTCTTTAGAGGACTGACATACCAGATCCATTCTAATATTTTCTTCCAAAATCATAAAATGGGTATTCAGATCATGATTAGAGTAAATCCTTGAGATATAATAATTTTTTTTCATTTGTGATAGCGTCCCTGTAAGCTTTCAGATCCTTTATTTATTCCCATAACATTATATAATCATCATCATTATTGTGCTCAAATGTTACCAAAATTTCCATTGGTAAGGAAGAAGGATAACCCAAAGCACTAAATGATGCAGTAATAATATTTTTACTGATAACATTTTTAATCAAATAAATATCAAAAATAAGAGGTGGAGAAGTAGTAGAACTAGATGTTATTAAGGAAATATATTCCTCTCTCAAAAAAGACATCTGCAGAATCTGAAAAAGTAGACTTCATCCCATCCACAACAAATTTTAATGATTCCATCTTGCTGACAATTATTTTATTCTCAATTTACACTTCTTGGATATGATGCATCATCTTTGATTGAATATTTTGAATTACTAATTCATAAAATATATCACTTATTATTCACATAACATTGCAATAAGTGTTTCATTACTATTAAAAATCTTACTAAAATCTAAATCCATATTTTCTATGAAAGAATCTAAATCACCCTTGGTGACTATATCCACTAGAATTATAGGACAAAAGGCGTAGAGGAAACAAATGGTGTAACCACTCTATCAGAATCAAACAACCTCAACTCATCATATTCCTAAATCTGATCATTCATTGATACTTCAAGATCTATTTCTTATCAAATGGTAGGTCCAAAATTATTTTGTGGACTGTTAAGAAACAAACCCCATTCCTCTAACATAGGGTCAATCCATCTATCACATGGTCTACCAAGAATCTCAATTAAATAAAGCACGACAACATTAGAGACAACTATGGATGGAATAATAATAGGAGGGGTATCAACAGTATCAACCACATCACACTAATATACATTAAAAATATGTCCAACAATAGGCACATCTTCCATATGTTCATAACCACTCTAATCATCCACAGACATCTCAACAACTACAACAACTTTAAAATTCTCAATAGCAACTTCATCTGAAACTATCTGATCATCCCAAAAATATATACTAAAAAATGCACTAATTGAAGAAACCACTTTATGACTTCCATTACATGGGGATTTCTCCCCCTCAACCAGTTCATATCCTTTTTTATTACAATAACATCCACTTTACCAAAAAATATGGAAATCTCATATGATCTGAAAATAGAACTTCCAAGAGAGTTAAATTTTTTTGAAGAATCTCAACATCCTCTCTTATAATATCCTTACAAAAAAATCATGATCTGATCTTCTATCATCTCCATCATCATCTTTAGAATCACTATTTGCATTTTCATCAACATTATCACCATTATAATCCTCTAATTTTGAACTACACTTTAACTGATCATATATAGATACATTGGTCTCTTCTTCATCGATTTAAGTAATTGTTATCATTTATGGAGAGACCTTGGTAGACTAGGAGCTCCATATGTAATTGTAGAAGATATTGGAGGAAGGCCAGTTCCACTTCCCTCATCCATGAAAAATTATTTTCCCTCTACTTATCTAGAGGCATCAGTCCATTATTTCGTATCACTATCAGTGTACTCAATAATGGATCAATCAGTATATTGGGTTAAATAAGATATATTGTTTTAGAAAGATGGTCTTTAGGATTAAACTCTTCGTTGAACAAATTACTACCATCTACCCATTACTTCTTCCCTGGGATTCAACCAATTTTCATCTTACTTTATATTGATCTAGACATATAAAATCCACCATAATCCATAACAACTTCATCATCATTAATAACCAGAACTTTGGATTATATAATATCATAGATAAACATAGGATAGAACATATATTTTGATCTATATATTTGTTTGGACATTTCCATAAATTGAAGCATGAGATATCTAAAAAGGTTTACTTTTTTCTATTTTCAAAAGACAAAATATATAGACATATTGATACATAAAAGTATCAATGTCACACTTTCATAGGCACAACATGTGGTGGATGAACACGAACAATAAACTTTATTCACCATCAAACATTTAAGCAATCTATATTCTCAAAACACCATATCATGTAAACATCACATGTTCCTATTAAAAAAAGAAATAATAACTGGACTCAATAAATGTACCTTGATATTCATTAAATACACCTTCATGTGGGAATTTAAAACAACTATCCCACTACCTTGAAAAAAGGCAATTATCTAACCATTAAATTGTCTTCTTACCCAATATTCTTCTTCTTCAAAACCAAACTCGACATATTGATAAAACTGATATACCAACATAGGATAAAAAATCCTCTGGCAGAAAGATAAGCATTCCATAAATCCGTGGTTATATATTAATTCTATCAATAAAGACTTCTAGGTTAACAACTACTAGTCTTAAACTAATTTATTTAGAATTTATACTCTTCCAGAAAGTTTGGCGTTCACTTGGTCAACTATAATAAGATGAATCAGATACCATTTTTTTTTCATTGTGGGACAAAAAAATTTTGAGGGGATTTTAGAAGGATGATTATCTTTTTCTAAGGAGTTCATATGGATCAATTCTTCTAAGTACAAAAGTGAATAAAGGAAAATAGTTGGGATGTAAAAGGTCGTAATAGGTTTGGTGCCATGAAGAGTGTGTGTTGAAATTACAAAATGGATCAATTTATATCATTTTGGATTTGGGAATTCATAAATTTGAAATCAAAATAATACATTAAAATATATATATATGACGAAAAATTAGAAATGAAACACATAAATTAAATAAACCATAAAAAATTAAACTGGTGGTTGAAAACTTTTAGCATGAAACTGAAATTGACAAAGGAATGAAACATTTCATCGGAGAGACAAACCAATTGCGTGAAGTTAAAATGGTGAAAAATATTCAATGGAAACAAATCAAAATGATTATAAATCACAAAGGATATAATTTCAATAGTGAGAAGTATCAATAGTGAAAAGTATCAATGGTGAGAAGTATAAATGATTAGACATGTCAATGATGAGAAGTATCAATGGTAATATGTCTCAATGATGAAATATTTACAATGGTGAGACCCAAAAAATTGATCAATAGTGAAAAGTATCAATGGTGAGAAGTATAAATGATTAGACATGTCAATGATGAGAAGTATCAATGGTAATATGATTACAAAAGTGAGGAGTTTTCTTATTTAGCCACGTATGCAAGATATGTAGAAACTTTAAGTGGACATAGGATTAAGACCCTTAGAAGGGACTATGGATGTGAATTTGAAAACCAATAATTTGAATATTTTTTCCCAAAAAATTGCTATAGTTATAAATTCTCTACTCCTAGGATCTCTAAGAAGGATGGAGCTGTAGAAATAAGGAATATCTCTTGAAATGGTAGATTCCTTATTTCTACAGCTCCATCCTTCTTAGGGATCCTAGGAGTAGAGAATTTATAACTATAGCCATTTTTTGGGAAAAAATATTCAAATTATTGGTTTTCAAATTCACATCCATAGTCCCTTCTAAGGGTCTTAATCCTATGTCCACTTAAAGTTTCTACATATCTTGCATACGTGGCTAAATAAGAAAACTCCTCACTTTTGTAATCATATTACCATTGATACTTCTCATCATTGACATGTCTAATCATTTATACTTCTCACCATTGATACTTTTCACTATTGATCAATTTTTTGGGGCTCACCATTGTAAATATTTCATCATTGAGACATATTACCATTGATACTTCTCATCATTGACATGTCTAATCATTTATACTTCTCACCATTGATACTTTTCACTATTGATACTTCTCACTATTGAAATTATATCCTTTGTGATTTATAATCATTTTGATTTGTTTCCATTGAATATTTTTCACCATTTTAACTTCACACAATTGGTTTGTCTCTCCGATGAAATGTTTCATGCCTTTGTCAATTTCAGTTTCATGCTAAAAGTTTTCAACCACCAGTTTAATTTTTTATGGTTTATTTAATTTATGTGTTTCATTTCTAATTTTTCATCATATATATATATTTTAATGTATTATTTTGATTTCAACTTTATGAATTCCCAAATCCAAAATGATATAAATTGATCCATTTTGTAATTTCAACACACACTCTTCATTGCACCAAACCTATTACGACCTTTTACATCCCAACTATTTTCCTTTATTCACTTTTGTACTCAGATGAATTGATCCATATGAACTCCTTAGAAAAAGATAATCATCCTTCTAAAATCCCCTCAAAATTGTTTTGTCCCACAATGAATAAAAAATGGTATCTGAGTCATCTTATTATAGTTGACCAACTGAACGCCAAACTTTCTGGACGAGTATAAATTCTAAATAAATTAGTTTAAGACTAGTAGTTGTTAACCTAGAAGTCTTTATTGTTAGAATTAATATATAACCATGGATTTATGGAATGCTTATCTTTCTGCCAGAGGATTTTTTATCCTATGTTGGTATATCAGTTTTATCAATATGTCGAGTTTGGTTTTGAAGAAGAAGAATATTGGGTAAGAAGACAATTTAATGGTTAGATAATTGCCTTTTATTCAAGGTAGTGGGATAGTTGTTTTAAATTCCCACATGAAGGTGTATTTAATGAATATCAAGGTACATTTATTGAGTCCAGTTATTATTTCGTTTTTTAATAGGAACTTGTGATGTTTACATGATATGGTGTTTTGAGAATATAGATTGCTTAAATGTTTGATGGTGAATAATGTTTATTGTTCGTGTTCATCCACCACATGTTGTGCCTATGAAAGTGTGACATTGATACTTTTATGTATCAATATGTCTATATATTTTGTCTTTTGAAAATAGAAAATAGTAAACCTTTTTAGATACCTCATGCTTCTATTTATGGAAATGTCCAAACAAACATATAGGTCAAAATATATGTTCTATCCTATGTTTATTTATGATATTCTATAATCCAAAGTTCTGGTTATTAATGATGATGAAGTTGTTATGGATTATGGTGGATTTTATATGTCTAGATCAATATAAAGTAAGATGAAAATTGGTTGAATCCCAGGGAAGAAGTAATGGGTTGATGGTAGTAATTTGTTTAACGAAGAGTTTAATCCTAAAGACCATCTTTCTAAAAAAATATATCTTATTTAACCCAATATACTGATTGATCCATTATTGAGTACACTGATAGTGATACGAAATAATGGACTGATGCCTCTAGATAAGTAGAGGGAAAATAATTTTTCATGGATGAGGGAAGTGGAACTGGCCTTCCTCCAATATCTTCTACAATTACATATGGAGCTCCTAGTCTACCAAGGTCTCTCCATAAATGATAACAATTACGTAAATTGATGAAGAAGAGACCAATGTATCTATATATGATCAGTTAAAGTGTAGTTCAAAATTAGAGGATTATAATGGTGATAATGTTGATGAAAATGAAAATAGTGATTCTAAAGATGATGATGGAGATGATAGAAGATCAGATCATGATTTTTTTTGTAAGGATATTATAAGAGAGGATGTTGAGATTCTTCAATATTTTTTAACTCTCTTGGAAGTTCTATTTTCAGATCATATGAGATTTCCATATTTTTTGGTAATGTGGATGTTATTGTAATAAAAAAGGATATGAACTGGTTGAGGGGGAGAAATCCCCATGTAATGGAAGTCATAAAGTGGTTTCTTCAATTAGTGTATTTTTTAGTATATATTTTTGGGATGATCAGATAGTTTCAGATGAAGTTGCTATTGAGAATTTTAAAGTTGTTGTAGTTGTTGAGATGTCTGTGGATGATTAGAGTGGTTATGAACATATGGAAGATGAGCCTATTGTTGGACATATTTTTAATGTATAGTAGTGTGATGTGGTTGATACTGTTGATACCCCTCCAATTATTATTCCATCCATAGTTGTCTCTAATGTTGTCGTGCTTTATTTAATTGAGATTCTTGGTAGACCATGTGATAGATGGATTGACCCTATGTTAGAGGAATGGGGTTTGTTTCTTAACAGTCCACAAAATAATTTTGGACCTTCCATTTGATAAGAAATATATCTTGAAGTATCAATGAATGATCAGATTTATGAATATGATGAGTTGAGGTTGTTTGATTCTGATAGAGTGGTTACACCATTTGTTTCCTCTACGCCTTTTGTCCTATAATTCTAGTGGATATAGTCACCAAGGGTGAATTAGATTCTTTCATAGAAAATATGGATTTAGATTTTGGTAAGATTTTTAATAATAATGAAACACTTATTGCAATGTTATGTGAATAATAAGTGATATATTTTTTGAATTAGTAATTCAAAATATTCAATCAAAGATGATGCATCATATCCAAGAAGTGTAAATTGAGAATAAAATACTTGTCAGCAAGATGGAATCATTAAAATCTATTGTGGATGGGATGAAGTCTACTTTTTCAGATTCTGCAGATGTCTTTTTTGAGAGAGGAATATATTGCCTTAATAACATCTAGTTCTACTACTTCTCCACCTCTTAGTTTTGATATTTATTTGATTAAAAATGTTATCAGAAAAAATATTATTACTGCATCATTTAGTGGTTTGGGTTATCCTTCTTCCTTACCAATGGAAATTTTGGTAACATTTGAGCACAATAATGATCATGATTATATAATGTTATGGGAATACATAAAGGATCTGAAAGCTTACAGGGACGCTATCACAAATGAAAAAAATTATTATATCTCAAGGATTTACTCTAATCATGAACTGAATACCCATTTTATGATTTTGGAAGAAAATATTAGAATGGATCTGGTATGTCAGTCCTCTAAAGAACATGTTAACTAGTTAGATTTTATGACTGTAGTGCTTAAGATATTTATTGAACATAATTCATACATTTATGGTGACATAGATTAAGATTGGAAAATAATTAGTATTTATAATCCTTATGATCCAATTCTTCATGTCCATGTCACATCAATTGTGTCTCATGAAGAAATATTCTTGAATTCCCATCCGAATCCTCCTAAAATGTTATATTTCACTATTCCTTTAAAATCATTCTTTTTAGAAAAAGGAAAACATTTATACTAATATAATATATTTTTTATGATTCTAAAAATGCTGTTTATTTTTTCAATTTAATATTCTAAAATATATAAAATAAATTATTAAATATACCAATAATGCTTATTGAAGAGCTTTTTTCAAAGAAAAATAAAATATTAAAATACTATTTGATCTTGTTATTAATTTCTATAAAATAATAATAAATCTATAAATAATAAATAACTATTATATTTTTTTGACATAATAATTTAATAATAATATACATCATTTTATTTTATATAAAATCTAGTGCATTAAAAGATATATTATAGAATACAATAATAAATTAGATAAATTTGTGTAAAATAACATTTTATATAAATATATATTAATATATTTCAAAATTGAGTTTCCCTTATTCATACCTACTAATTCAATTACATTTCTTAGTTCCCATATTTATTATTATGGTATATATATACACCCAAAAAATACTTTTTTGTTTGGTTATTCATGTGGAACAAGCTATCAAATATATTTTACATAATTAGAAAAAATAAAAATATTAAAATCTCATGTCATTACATTCTCCTCCCTTAAATCAATTTCGTCCTTTAAATTAAAAAAATTCCCATTTAATTAATGTAGGTTAGGTTATTATTTAAATAATTATAATTTTGGATATAACTTCAAAATGTAACTTCTACTATAACTAGACAACCTGAAGACCCTCTCGGACTAGTACTTGACCAGATAATCCACATACACAAAGGGTGTTCCTGATCCCTAAGGGTTAGCAACTATCAACCAGGAATTAAACAACAAGTAGAGGGAATTATTTCTCCTAGCCTGAAGAAACAACATGGAACATATATATAATAGATACAAAAATAGAAAATGAAAATATATTCAATAAAATAAATCAAATAGTGAAAAGTAAAGAACTCGAGAGTAGAAAAAATCTCGAATTATAGGTTAAAAAACAAAGGACTATTAAAATAGGAAAAGAAACAACTACTTTTGATAATGTGGTAATGTTCCCACTATCTCACCACTAGCTACCCATCTTTGGGGACAGAAATCCTTTCTACCTCACTACAGATCCTTAACTTTCCCTACATCGAAATTCATAAAAATTTCTATGCACCAATGATGTGGTACATAGGGTGTGAGAAAACATGGGCAGTAAGATATCACCTAGATATTCCATAATAAATATCCTAACCATAATACAAGCATCTTCAATATTAAATAGAATGAGGCACGATAATAGTTTAATAATTTTTATATGAAAATCCCAGGAAAAAGGTTTAATTTCCCCTTTTACACATTTCCATATTAATTAGGTAAACTAGTTTTAATGAATTTCATATACAAATATCATAATATATATATCAAGTCAAGAAAAAGAATACATAACATATCAAATCAAATACTTGACAGTGAAATGAAAAAATACAATCCCAAAGTAGAGGCACATGTAACATCATGTCGGGGATCACACTAGGTCATGATAGATAAGTCACTAGACCATTAAGTAAAAAAATTTATACTCATCAAGCCACTATACATATGCATCGATTCTAGAGAGCAGAGGAACACCCAAGAAAGTGAACACCCAACAAGTCTAACAAGTCCCTCCAGCTAGGTGCCTAGGTAGTACATGAAATATACATGAGTACCCCCCCCCCAATGGTGGATGAGACCTATTACTATACCCACCACACAAGTACCCAATGCTTCCCCAACTCCCTATTTTCAAAACTAGTTCATCAAAACATTTCATTCAAACCATTCTTGAAAACAAAAAATCACAAAACCATTTCACTATGATTTTAAAACCCCTTTCCATTTTCTTAAAACTAGGGAAACCCATCCTTTATAAAAACTCAAATCCACACACACAAATCAAATAAATAAAAAATTACATTTATTATAATATAATAATTTATCATAAAATAGGAGAAATATAGTTCACCATCTCTAGGTAAAGATGGAACCATATACATCAAAACTTAGGTCCCACATTCCCAAAAATGGATCCACCAATAAAAAGAATAAAATAAACACAACAGAGTGCCTATAATCCATCGTCAGCTATTATAATTGATGCAGTTTAACAAAAGGATTCGAAGATAAGAGAAAATAACACATGCATCAAGGAAAAAACACATACCTCACCACAAAATATAGTGGAATAACCCTCATAACAAGATCGCATAGTGGATTACAGAGAACGAAGAAGAAACATCACAATGGGACAACTGATAAGATATCCCAACTCAACAAAACATTTATGATACTATAAAAAAATAAGAGGAATGGATTAAACAATTGGAGATATGAAATCCAACCATAATGGTAATAAATCATAGAATGAATCAATTTTGATCAAATAGAGACAACCAAAATCATAGGGGAAGGTCTCTAGGTCGACATAAAGGAGAGATATAGAAGACTGAATGAAAATTCCATTGATGCATCACCTTAAATGATGAAATTTTGATATTTAAATGAATTGTATACACAATAAAATTTATGTAATCTATGAGGCACAATTATTATGAATAATTTTATAACTTTTTATTAAAACTCCATATCTTAATTGTACAGATAGTGTAACCATTACACAGCGTGTACTCCATTGACAATGTGTAAACGCTTCATGAAATGTGTCTGAAAAATAATTAGAAGACATATAACTGCTTTACATGACATGAAATATCCCTGATCATAGAAAAAAAAAACTAGATTTTAACAATAAACTCCAAATCAACTTGTGTACCTCTGAACTCATAACTATTACATAACATGCCTTTAATATTTCTAGAATAGTATTTTATCTGTTCTAGAATAGTTCTGATAACCTTAGCACGGTTAAAAGGACATGGATTTTATCATCACTTGAAAATCACTGATAAAGGGAATACTTAGTAGTGCAAATAAAATCACTAATAAATCATAATTTTATCAGTTATTTTAAATTTTTTGATAACAGACATCGTTTATCTGTGCTTTTATTTTTCACTGATAAAGATAACTTTTGTTTTCACTTTTAAAAGTGCTAATGAACTATATGTTTATCATCACTTTTAGAGGCATGGATAAAGATCACTTTATCGGTTCTTTAGGAAGCACTGATAAAGGATACATTTAATAGGTGTTGTAAATGTTCTGATAAAGATCATCTTTATCAAAGTATTTAGTAGTGAAAATAAATTCCATCTTTATGAGCACATTCAGTAGTACTGATAAATGTGTAAACTGCTGTGTCACATTAGAACACACTATTGCATCAGAAACAAGTGTAGTATGCTGTATCAACACACTGAATCATGTGACACAAAACATAAATGACCAAAATATGACAGAAATACTATTTTGAAATGAAATAAAATTTCTAACATAAATACAAGTAAAACACTATTATATAGTATGTTTGTTGTTTTTTTACAAAAAATAATATAAATTTGGAATAAAAAGGCACATTTGGAGTCATAATAGTTACAACATGTGTTAAATTGAGGTGTGACTAATTTGTACACATCTAAAATGACTTATAGATAATTTTCTTAAAGTACCAAAAAATTATGAATGTATATTCTCATTTTTTAGTATTTGTGTTGTTTTTCTGATTAAAATTACATTCAATTTTGAGCACCTGGAGTCGTACAAGTCACATCGTGCATTAGATCGAGGTGTGTCTGATTCATATATGTCACCAAGGTCTTATGGACTGTTTTTATAAAGTACCAAATTAATCTGAATGTGTTCAATCAGTTTTGAGTATGTTAGTTATTTTTTCAATAAAATTAATGACAATTTTGATTAAATAGATGCACTTGGAGTCATAATGGTCACACTGTATTTCAGATTGAGGTGAGATTGATTTTTACATGTCCCAAATTACTCATGGATTATTTCCCTATAGTATCAAAATAATAATAATTCATTTGCTCAATTTTTCCACTAGTGTTTTTATATTAAAATGTAATTTTTATCTGGAAGCATTCTCTTGGAGAAATATAACTGGAATTGTGCATGGGTTTCACATGACACTAATTCATACACATCACAAATGAATTATGAATAATTATTTTAAATTATCAAGACAACCCAAGTGTGTTTTCTCTATTTTCAGTGAGTGACACTTTTTTTGTATTAAAATGTCAATTTGAAACTGATAGTGGACACTTGGAGTCATACCAGTCACATCACACATCAAATTGAGTTGCATCAGATTCTTACATGCCGCAAATGAATAATGAGAAATTTTACAAAAGTAACAAAATGATATGAATGTGATTTAATGTTTTGGATTATATTTGTAGTTTTTTCACTAAAATTAATATCAATTTTGAATAAAAAGATGCACTTGGAGTCACATCAGTCACACCTTGAGTCATATTGAGGTGCGAATGATTTATACATGTCCCAAATGAATCATGGATCATTTTTCATAAAGTATAAAAACAATCAGAATGTGTTTCATCTATTTTGAGTATGTCATATGTTTTTTTACAAAAATTTTAATTTAAACTGGAAGCACATAGTTTGAGCCATACATGTGGAATCATGTGTGGGTTTGACATGAAATTGGTTCTTACAAATTACAAATGAATTAAGAACCATTTTACCAATTTATCAAGACAATCCATGAATGTTTTTCGATTTTTTAGGGAGTGATAATTATTTTATTAAATGGCCAATATTAAACTGATAACAGACACTTTGAGTCATACCAGTCCCAACATGTGTCAGATTGAGGTGCATGTTATTCTTCCACATCAAAAATTACTTATGGATCATTTTCGTAAACATACAAAATAATTTTCAATCATTTTATTAGTTTTATGTATTTTATATGTTTTTTTCACTAAAATTAATGTCAATTTAAAAAAAGATACACTAGAATCATACCAGTAACACTATGCCTCAGTTTGAGGTGCTATTAATTTTTTAAAATTAAAAATGATTCATAGAAATTTTTCAAAAACTATAAAAATAATAATAATTTGTTTCATATTTTTTAAGTATTCCAAGTTTTCTTTACTAAATTGTCATTCTAAACTGAAAACATAATCATTAAGAAATGCATGTGCGATATTGTGTGGGTTTGACATGAGATTGATTCATACACGTCAAAAAATGAATTATGAATCATTGCCCCAAATTTTTATGAAAATATGAGCATATTTAATTGGTTTTCATTGAGTGAAAATTTTTTATATTAAGAAAAATTTTAATCTAATAATGGACACATAGAGACATACCGGTCATACTATTCATCAGATTGAGGTGCGACTAATTTCTACCTGTCAAAAATGACTTAGGGTCATTTTCCTAAAGCACTAAAACAATCTGAACGCATTTTCTTAGTTTGGAGTTTGTCATCTATTTTCTTCACTAAAAATAATGTCAGTTTTAAATAAAAAGATGCACTTGGATTCATACATGTCAAAAAGTGTATCCGGTAGAGGTGAGGCTATTTTCTACACGTCCTAAATGAATCATTGAAAATTCTAATGAAGTATCAAAAAAATAAAAAAGTGTTTCCTCTAAATTGAGTATGCCACTTTTTGTTTTACTAATATGTCAATTTTGACATGAAAATTGCACTTTGAGCCATACAGGTGGTATTGTGTATGTGTTTGACATGAGACCAATTCAGACACATCACAAATGAATTATGAATTATTGTCCATATTTATCAAGAATCCTTGATCATGTTTTCTTGGTTTTCTCTATGTGACACATTTTTTAATTAAAATGTCAATTTTAAACTGATAACGAACAGTTTGAGTCATACTGTTCACGCTAAGCGTTGGATTGAGGTGAAAATGATTCCGACACATAAAAAATGACTCATGGACCGTTATCTAAAAGTACTAAAACAAGAAAAATATGTTCTAATAGTTGTGAGTTCATTACTTGTATCTTTCACTTAAATTAATTTCAATTTGGAATAAAAAGTTTCACTTGGAGTCATACTTGTGACACCATTCATTGGATTTTGGTGTTTCTGATTCATTCCCATCACAAATTACTTAGAATTATTATACTAAAGTAGTAAAACAATATGAATGTGTTTTCTCAGTTTTGAGTTTGTTAATTGTTTTTTCACTAAAATTAAAGACAATTTAAAATAAAATGATTCTCTTAGATGTATAAATATTTCACCATGTATCAGATTGAGATGTGGATGATTTATACATGTCCCAAATGACTCATGGATTGTTTTGCTGATGTATAAAATAAATCAGGATGTTTTCCCTCTGTTTTGAGTATGACACTTTTGTTAGTAACATGTCATTTTTAACTGGAAACATGCACTTTGAGACGTATGGTGTAATCATGTTTGAGTTTGACATGAGACTAATTCATACATGTCAAAAAATAAATTAAAAATAATTTTAAGAAATTATCAAGACAATATGAATATGTTTTAATGGTTTTTAGTTAGTGACCCGTTTTTATATTCAAACGTCAATTTTAAACTGATAACGAACACATGGAGTCATACTGCTCACACTATGCATTAGATTGAGGTTAGACTAATTTTTTCAGGTCAAAATGTCATATGGATATGTTTTATAATTTACCAAAAAAATATGAATATGTTTGATAGGTTTTGAGTATGTCAGTTTTTTTCACTAAAAGTTCCGTCAATTTTGAATAAAATCACACTTGGAGTCATAATAGTCATACCCTACATTGGATTGATGTGCATCTAATTTCTACACACACAAAATGACTCATGTATTTTTGAAGAAAATTATAAAAACAGTAAGAACTGTTTTTTTTGTTTTGAATATGTCCCTTGTGTTTCATTTACTAAAATTTCATTTGAAAATGGAAACACACACTATAAGCCATACAACTGGAATCTGTGTGTGTTTGACTTGAGACTGATTATTACCCATCAAAAATAAATTACGAATCATTGTCTCAAAATATCAATAGAATCCTATCAAGATTTCTTGATTTTAATTGAGTGAAAAATTTTGGTTTTAAAATGTAAATTTTAAACGGATAACAGATACTTGGTGTCATACCTGTCACACTGGGCTTCATATTGACGTGATGTTGATTCCTACAAATCGAAAATTAATTATGGATCATATTCTTAATGTACCGAAACAATACAAATTATTTTTCTTGGTTTTGTGATTTTCAACTATCTTTTCACAAAAATTAATGTCACTTTGGAATAAAAAGATGCACTTATAGTCATACTGGTCACACCATGCATCAGATTGAGGAGGGGATGAATTCTACAGGTCAAAAATGACTTATGTATCATTTTCATAAAGTAACAAAACAATATGAAAGCATTTTATTGGTTTTGAGTGTGTTAGTTGTTTTCTTCACTAAAATTATTATCAATTTTGAATAAAAAGATGCACTTAGATCCATACAAGTCACACTGTGAATCAGATTGAGATGAAACGGATTCCTACACATCAAAAATGACTTTCAAAATATTTTCCTTTAGTATTAAAACAATACAAAGGAGTTTTCTCAGTTTTGAGTATGTCATTTGTTTTTTCCATTAAAATTAATGTCAACTTTGAATAAAAATATGAACTATGAGTCAAACCGGTCACACCATGGATAAGATTGTTGTGCGACTGATTTCTAGACATAAAAAATGACTCATGGATCTTTTTTCTAATGTATCAAAATAATCATGATTTGTTTCCTCTATTTTGAGTATGCAACATGCTTTTTTACCTAAAAAGTAATCTTAAACTAGAAACACACATTTTGAGCCATACAAGCGGCATCATATGTGGGTTTGACAAGAGAATTATTCTTACATGTCAGAAATGAATTATGAATGATTTTCCTAAATTATCAAGACATGTGGTGAAGAACATTATGTAACACCCCAATATTTCATAGTATGTTATCTCTTTAATGTAATTCAATAGCTTGTGTTACACGCAACACCGAGTTCAAGCGCATAACGACCTATAAAACTAGCCATTTAAAAAGCTGTTGTGAATAGTATTAACCAAAATTTGAATTTTATTTTTATCCTATATAATTTTAATATTAATATTTTGTGTTTCTTAAACATAATATAAAATTCAATTTTTAGATCAAAGAAATATTTTTCAAAAAAATGCAGTTATTCTGCCTTTTAATGGAGAACCATTTTTAAATACAATGTTTGATAATTGTATATATTCAATTTAATGAAAATAAATTATTCTTTTAAATAAATACCTAAAAATTTAGTTTCGATTTATTTTTGGTACATTTCTGAAAACATTCATATTTTTATGAATATTGAAAAATTATAAACTTTAATTTAAAATAACCTTTTTAATCAAAATAATTTATAGTGTTAAATAACACATTTGTGTGTTTTTAAATTATTATTAGATCATATTTTTATCATTTAATATAATTTAGGTCATTGGATGTAATTTCCCATTTAAATTGAACATAAACACTTGACAATCATTTGATAGTTTTTAATTCTTAAAAAACCACTTCCGGGTTTTGACAACATGAATTAATTTTAGTTTAATTAATGAGAATCAAATGTATTAAATTTGAAAAAAATGATATCATTTTTTAATTTGGAATATTGAAATTATCTTAGGGTGAATTTTCGGTATTTTGTTGAAAACATTCAACTTTTGATGAATAGTGAAAAACACTTCGTTATTGTTTAAAATCGAAATCTTATTTAAATAATTAATATTTAAATTTAAATTTATTTTAAATTAAAAATAGATACATAATACTTATATTAGTTCAATGTAATTCATTGGAGTCAATTAATAATAAAATTATATATGAAGAATTTTATTGAACAATTTAACGCCTTTTACCCACCTTCTAGACACATTTACAAATTCCCATGAAACATAATTTTACCGCTTTTTATATTTGAATTTCAAAAAACTGAGAGACACGGTTGAAATCAGTAATTAAAATATGGTTCAATAGGGTGAAAATAATTTTTTTTGTTAATATCAACTTTTTAATTTTATTTACCAATGTTAAAAGAAAATTAGGTAATTAAAGGTATAAATGATATTATAGTTACCCTAACACATGTCCTATTTCAATTGGATAAGAGTTTTTTGAACCAAATAAACCGTAGGGATAAAATATGATCCTTTTTGATCCACGTGTATTAGATTAGGACATTTATTGTTATTTTATTTAAAGAATAGTTAAAAGTGTTAAATTTAAATTTTAATAACTAAACTATTTTTAATATAGTGTTATACATAAGATAAATTCTACTATAAATATTAATAAAAAAGAGAAAAATATTTCCTATATCATTTTTATTTATTTATAATTTTTATACTATAAATAATTAAATTTTTTTATGACCCAAAGATGATTCAGTAATAACCTTATTAATGAAAGACTAAAATAATTGATATTATAAATATCCAAATCAATATAATTTGAATGTTTTGATACCATACGTGAATTTTATTGATGAATATGACATGTTAGGTTTGATTAAATGAATTTTTTCTAAGTAATCAAGTTGTGATGACTTTCACAAAAATCAAATACTAAATAGTGTCAAAATTGATGTAAATGTAATTTTAAAACAAATACAATACTATTAAATGATATAATTTTCCTAAAAATATAAGGTTCAATATAAAGACATATATAATGATAGATATTTCATTAATTATCCACTTTTAGTTCTCTTGGAATTTTATAGTTAGTATATTAACCATGTAATATAAATGTACAAGAAGACATTGTAAAAGATAAATTATTCAACTAAGAGTTAAATCTAAAAGATAAGGTTAATATGGTAACCTAAAATTGTCTAAAAACTAATGGTAAAAGTTATTTAGAACCATAAAGATGTTATTCTCTATATAAATCCTTTTGAGGCTATTATAAACCAAAAATTAATTTATAATAAAATAATATTTCAAGCTTTTCCTAAAGTGACCCTCACCTCCCTTATAAAAGGGTACTTCCCTTCTCTCAAAATCACTCCCCAAAGACATTTGAATCGGGAAACACCTACTCAAATATCTTCCCAACTACCCTCATTTCAAAAAATATGCCTTACATTTTTCATAAATCCAACCAAATGATCCCTTTTGGTCAAATCAAAATGAAGCACCCAAAGAAGGGGTAATAATTTCATCACCTCTCTCAAAGTTCTTTTCTTCTCCCACTTCCTCATTCTTTGTTGTTTTTAGACCAAATTAATAACTCCAGTACCTTATACATACTATTATGTTATTAAAAATATGTTACAACCATATTCATTATTCTATCCATCCTATGAATGAAAAAGTCACCATACATGGTTAAGTACGACTTTTTGTCTCCACGACGTGGTGTAGTTTGTTATTCAACACTTCATTATTTGGATGAGTATAGTAAGGAGTATAATTGATGTAAATAAGAAATATTATATGTTAATGACTCTATCTATGTAATATTCCATCCAATTACATATGATTTTTCTATCAATATAATGATATCATCACTCTTGCGTAAGTACGGCTTACCATCTCCACGACGCGATAAGATTCATTTCCACGTTCACCATTCAATGATGATAATATATATATATATATATAATAATTATGTATTATATGACATAATAATTCAATTTGATATATATATATATATATACATATATCTCATTCACTTACTTCCGTTCAATAAGATATAAAAGTCGAAACGGCGTTTATGCATACGTACGGCCTACCGTTACCATAAATGGCGATTTCTATTTCATATATCTATCTATTATACATACTTATATTCTGAATATATATGATTCATAAATAATGTTTTATATCCTGGAAACAATTAAATCATGATATAAGTTATACGATCAAGAATAACATGTTAAAACACGTATGATAAATAAAGTGATTATTACCCAAAATGTTATTTTAACATAGAAATTATAATTAAATGGGTAGTATAAATCTATAAATGAATAAAGTATTATATAATAAATATGAATTTTTTTAAGTTATAATTTAATAACATACTATGGACATTATACAAGAGGTTCAACATACCCTCAACAAAAATAAAGTACAAGGAAAGGGTTAATTCCTCAATCTTATTATTATTTGAGATTGTTGATGTGTAAGTTTTTTCTAGGACATATTTATTATCCATGTCCATGATTCATAAAATAGTTTTTAAAATGATTCTTTTTAAGTGATTCTTTAACGAAAATATAATTTTAAATGTTTAAATATTTATTCTTCTAAATCATTATCATTAATGTCCATGTTTCCAAAATGGGTTTAAGGATTTATTTATACGAACATTTATGTTATAAAATGTTAATTCCTTTCAAAAGTTTCAAAGTGGTATGGGAAAAAATGATTCAAAAACGACTTTTAAATTTATTCCTCTCAAAATTGTGTTACTTTTAAATGATTACATGAAAAGGGATATTTATCTCAAAGAGTTTTACTAATCATTTAAAACTATGTCAACATCCTTTACTAGATATTATTAATGATTGAGGTTTATTTATTTTAATAAAATGTTATATATTATATTGATTGAGTTATGATTTGTTTGATTAAGGATGTGTTATTTTTATAACATTCATGGTTTATGGTTAAATTATTGACATTTCGTATGCTAGTTTTAATATGAATGTTTATGTTATATTTAAACCATTTCATAAGAGGAATGCATTGGAATTAGTAAGAGAAAAGTGGAGCCTTCTATAGCTCCTCGATGCATCGGTAGGTCTCATGAGACAAATTAGTGTCTTGGAACATGGCCTTGAAATTTTTTTTTAGTCTTTGCACGAGGCCTTGACTATATGACTTTGATGTCTGGCATTATGCATTCCATCATTATGAAATTATCTATTGATATTACATGTGATTATTAGACTAGTATATTATCCATGTAAATAAGTTAATGGAATTATTTGATTTATCTTTTCCATATTATGGTGTATTTTATGTTTAAACGACTTGTGTTTCAATTTTATACCCTTCCATAATAGATTGTGATTATTTATGATAGATTTTGCTATATTGTTTATCCTTTCTGAGCATCTGATCTCACCCATTTATTATGTTTTATTTTCTCAAGAAGCTAAGAATCATATTATGATTTATATGCAGGTTTATGCTAAGGGAATAATGGAATTCTCAAAGGATTATTTATGTTGTGTTTTATGATAGAAATTGTATGTAATGTTCATGTATGCAATCTATTTTCCAAGACTACTAAATTGATCAGTCATTCATGACTTGATTCATTATAATCATGCCAATGTATTAAAATAATGCACCAAAACTTAGTAACTAGGTTCAGGGCATTCCAATTGGTATTTTAAGATATTTTGTACAAACATTGGAAACTATATCTAGAAAAACTTTGATTAGATAATGTTACCCTATGATAGAATTTGAGGATTGGTATAGAAGAACTTCCTAGAATTTGGGTAATGTAGATATTTTGTTAATTTTCCAAGAAATACATTCCTGTCTCGATATGAGAAGGTAGAGGTGGTTGTGGTACATATATACCTAGTAGTGAAATCTTTTGCAATGAGTTTTGGGATGACCCAAGGTATCCTGGTACATGAAAGCGGGCCTTGCTAAACTCTTGGATACAACACTCCTATGGGATATGCTTAGGAAAATTCACATTTTCATTACAAACTATTATGAAGTATTTATGTGTAAATATCTCACCAAAGAAACCATTTTTATTATTATGAGACTAGATATGTGAAAATATTTAATTAATTTTGATATTTTTTCTAGTTTTTGGAGTATACATTATGATATGATTTATCCTGCTGTATTTCCTCATTCAGAAATTGTGCCTAGTAGAAGGAATGAGAACTCTAGCAATATACATGATCTAACGAGTAAGATGGATCATTTCATTCCTAGTCTTAAGCCAAAATTTAGAAGGGAAACAGTCTCCCACGTATTCTCATCATGTGATGAAATAGTATCATGTGTTAATAAGATAAGTTAATAATTCCTTGAGTCATATAGATTTGATGGGAATATAGAGAAGAAGAGGTTGGTAGAGAGAAAGATGGGTAAAGGGAATAAGGGAAAAAATGATGTTCCATAGGTTATAAATGTGGAAAGTATCATCCTAGGGAGTTCTTGAAAGCAATGAGATTTTGTTATACGTGTGGAGAAAAAGGCCACCAAGCTCGTGGTTGCAAGGGTAAGAAAAAAATTTCAATTATACAAAGCTTCATCTGCAAGGAGTTTGGACACTATGTAAATCAATGTTCAAATCATCAGAGTGTACCATAAATGTTGTTATTGGATAATAATAAAGTTATGATACTACTGCAGATGAAGTGGAATGATTAGTGATCTTATGTCGTTATGAAATAATTGTGTCATTTGAGTATTGTATTAATGATGTAAACATTATAATAATTATAGTGTATATATGTATTGTAATGTAGTTCTATTTCATTAAGGATTTAAGATTATATAGTACTAAGAAAAGGGACTCCATAGTGAGTTAAACTTTTT
Organism: Viscum album; assembly: GCA_963277665.1. NCBI lineage: Eukaryota > Viridiplantae > Streptophyta > Magnoliopsida > Santalales > Viscaceae > Viscum > Viscum album. Next base: position 1,743,014,782 of record OY728155.1, read on the forward strand.
TGAAAAATACATGGTTAAAGGAATGATAAACCTTAATATGGTCCTGATACCAAGGTAATGATTTTTTGATTAATATATGATTGATTTGGATAAATTATATTGGATATTCATTACTACCTTGAAACAGATTAATGATTTGTATATTCCATCATTTTTGGAGTTTATAAATAATTTTTGATATAAGAAATATATCTAGTATTTCATAAGGAAAAATAGAGCATCAATGTATTCAATAAGGTTTTATGGTAATTCATGGTGTTACCATGTTTTAAGAGAATACATGACGAATGTATTCATATGTTATTATGTGGAAAAAAGAGATCTTCATTATGTTATGTTGATCTCCCTTATAAATTTTTGGACTACGAGTTTGGACAGAAATATTTTGAAGAAGTCTAAAGGATGGAATGGATTATGTTGGACATTGGATACTATAGTATATGGTTAAAACATTTCATAATATTGTTTTTGGATTTTTTTTATAAAGAGGACAATCTAAAGTTCGGGCGAAAACCCGTCGCATCCAGAAGGCCATGAGACTTGAACCCGTAACCAAAAGACGACAAGGGTGCATCACCTACCACTAGCCTACGTGATGTCCTAGTTTTTCTAGCATAGTATTTTTAAATTATCTGATAGATGATTTATAAATTCATTTTTTTGAAACACTATAATATTAGGATAAATATAATAATTTTGAGTTCGATTATCTTTTGGAGTAAAAGTTGAGTTTGTAGTAAAAATTAGTTAAAGGATGGAACTCAACTTTTCAAGTATTGATTTTTTCTTATTCTACGAATAAATTAATTATAAAAATATAGTAAAAGGTTCTAAAAACCAAAAATGTGTTATCTTAGTACCTTAGGTTTTATTGAACTGATGATATTTTAAATCATCAGAGATTTATGGATTTGTGGAACTCAATTTTCCATTTATTTTTCACTTATTTGTGATTGATGACCTCAATCACTACATATAAATATTTTTTTACCTCTAATTATGTGTCTGTAATTTCCACAAATGTTCTCCTATTCAAAATTATAATTTTGATGGGACTATTTCAATTCCATTTCCAACTTATTAAGACAAAATTTTATTGACCCTATTTTTGATATGGGTTTTCCACAAAGGTATTTTCTATTTTCAATGTTTTATTTTCAAAGAACAATTTCAAATTGCAAGGAAGCAATTTATTGAAGGAAGGGATACTTTAACACCCCAAGATTTCATATAATGGTATCTCTTTAATGTAATTCAATAGCATATGGTTCACGCAACACTAAAATTAAGCGCATCACGACCTATAAAACTAGTCTTTGAAAAAGCTGTTATGAATAATATTAACCATATTTTGAATATTATATATATCACATATAATTTTAACATCAGTATTTTGTGTTTATTTGAGATAATATATAGACAAATTCTATTTTTTAGATAAAAGAATTATTTTTCAAAAAAATGCAGTTTTTCCGACTTTTAATGGGGAACCATTTTTAAAGGTAAAAAAGATATTATAATTACCCTAACACATGTCCTAATTTTATTGGAAAAGTTATTTTTCAACCCAAATAAACCTTATGAATAAAATATGATCCTTTTTATCTACTTCTATTAGATCAGGACATTTATTCTTATTTTATGTAAAGAAGATTTAAAAGTGTTAAATTCAAATTTTATTAACTAAAAGATTATTAATAAAAGGGTTATACATAAGTGAAAATCAACTACAAATACTAATTATAAATATAATAGTATTTCCTACATAATGGTATTTTATTTATAATTTTTAGATATTGAATAAATAATTTATTTATGGCATAATGATGATGTGGTAATAACCTTATCAATTAAAGATTAAAATAATTGATATTATAAATATAAAAATAATTATAATTTGACTGTTTTGATGCCATAAACAAATTTTATAGGTTAATATTACATTTTAGGTTACATTAAATTCATTTTTTTCGAAGTAATCAAGTTTTTATGACTTAAAAAAACCAAATACTAAATAGTGTAAAAATTGACATAAATGAGTTTTTAAAATAAATACTATATTAATAAATGATATAATATTCATAAAAATATATGATTCATCCAAAATAGTTATATAATGATACATATGTCATTAATGAATTATTTTAGGTTATCTTGGAATTTTATAGTACGTTTATTAACAATGAAATATAAATATAGAAGAAGACATTATAAAAGTTTAACTATTAATTTTATAGTACGTTTATTAACCATGAAATATAAATATAGAAGAAGACATTATAAAAGTTTAACTATTTAACTAAGAGTTAAATCTAAATGATAAGGTTAATATGATTACCTGAACAAGACTAAAAACTATTAGTTGAGAGGATTTAAAACCATCCCCACCTTATCATATAAATAAATCCTTTTTAAGACATTACAAACTGAAAATCATTTTATAATAAAATAATATTTCAATCTTTTTTTGAAGTTACCCTCACCTCTCTTATAAAATGGTACTTCCCATTTTCTCAAAATCACACCTCAAAGCCATTTTGATTGACCAAACCCTGATCAAATATCTTATTTACTACCCTCACATAAACCTAGAGGCCTTACATTGATTAGAAAGCAATAAAAATGATCCCTTTTGTTCAGATAAAAAGGAAGCACCCAAAGAAGAGGTAATAATTTCATCACCTATTTCAAAGTTATTTTCTTCTTCCACTTCCTCTTTATTTTTTGTTTCCATACCAAAAATAGTAAATCAAGTACCTTATATATACTGTGATGTTATTATATTATGTTACAACCATATTAATTATTCTACCCATCCTATTAATGAAAAATTCACCATACGTGTGTACGTATGGCTTACCGTCTCCATGTCATTGTGTAGTATGTTAGTCAACACTTCATTATTTGGATGAGTATGATAATTAATATAATTGATGTAAATAATAAATATAAAATGATAATTATTATGTATATCTAATATACCATTCAATTACATATTATTTCACCATCAATATAATTATATCATCGCTCGTGCGTATGTATGACTTACCATCTCCACAACGCAATGAGATTCATCTGCACGTTCACAATTAAACAGTGATTATAAATATATATATTATAAATAAGTATGTAATATATGACATAATAATGAAACTGGATATATATATATGTGTGTGAATGTATGATTATATTTACATATATCTCATTCACTTACTTCCATTCAATACAATATGAAAGCAGAAATAACGTTTATGCATACGTACGACCTACCATCTCCATAAATGGTGATTTCCATTTCATATATCTATATATTATATATAATTATAATCAGATTATATATGATACATATATAATGTTTTATATTCTGGAAATAATTAAATCATGATATAAGTTATACGACCAAGAATTACAAGTTAAAACGAGTATGATAAAGAAAGCGATTATTACCCAAAATGTTATTTTAACACATAAATTATTATAAAATGGGTAGTATAAATCAATAAAAGAATAAAGAATGATAACATAAATATGAATATGGTTCTTTTATAATTTAATAACATACTATGGTCATTATATAGGAGTTTAAAAATACCCTCATCCAATAGAAAATACAAAGTAAGGGCTAATTCATCAATCTCATCTTTATCAAAGATTGTTTATGTGTAAGTTTATACTAGGACATATTTATTATTCATGTCCATGTTTCATAAAAGATTTTTCAAAAGTATTATTTTTAAATGAATATTTAACTAAAACATCATTTTAAATGTTTTAAATATTTATTTTTCTAAATCATTCTCATTAATGTCTATGTTTTCAAAATGGTTTGAAGGATTTATTTATATGGACGTGAATGTTATAAAATGTTATTTCCTTTCAAAAGTTTCAAAGTTGTATGGGACACATTGATTCAGAAATTTATTTTAAATTTATTCCTTTCAAAATTGTGTTACTTTTAAATGATTACATGAAAAAGGGATATTTCTCCCCAAGAGTTTCACAGATCATTTTCAATGATGTCAACAACATTTGCATGATACTATTCATGATTGAGGTTTGTTTATTTTAGTACAGTGTTCAATATATTATTGAATGAGTTATGATATGATTGAATATGGATTTGTTGTTTTTATACCATTCAAGGTTTATGGTTAAATTATTGACATTTCGTATGTATGTTTTAATACAGATGTCTATGTTATGTTTCAACTTTTTCATATGAGGAATGTGTTGGAATTAGTATGTGACGGGTGGAGCCTGTTATAGTTTTTTGATGCATCGGTAGGTCTCATGGGAGAAATTAGTGTCTTGTCCCAAGGCCTTGATTTTTTTTTTATTTTTAGTCTTTTCATGAGGCTGTGACTATGTGGTTATGATGTTCGGCATTATGCATTCCATCATTATGAAATTAGCAATTGATATTACATATGATTATTCGACTAGTAGAATAACCATGTGAATAAGTAAATGGAATTATTTTATTTATATTTTCCATATTATATTGTAGTTTTTGTTTAAAAGGATTGTGTTACAATTTTATGCCTTTCCATTAAAGTTTATTATTATTTATGATGGATTATACTATATTGATTATCCTTACTGAGCATTTGATCTCACCCCTCTCTAATGTTTATGTTTCCCAAGATTCCAAGAAGTATATTATGATTTATATGCAGCTCAAAGATATGGTAATAATGGCGTTCTGAAAAGATTATTTATGCTATGTTTTATATTAGAAATTGTAATGTAAAGTTCATGTATGTAATCTAATTTCTAAGACAGCTAAACCAATAGGTCCTTTGGGACTTGATTCCATGTAATCATGAAAATGAATTAAAATAATACACTGACTCTGGGTAACTGGGGTCGGGTCGTTACAGTTTGTATTAGAGGAAGTTTAGTACAATCCTTGGAAACTAGATTTAGAAAACTATGATAAGTGAACATTTCCCTAAGATAGACTTGGAAGAATGTTATAGAAGAACTTCAATGAATTTTGGTAATGTATAGATTTTGTGAATTTTACAAGAAATACATCCCTGTCTGGATATGAGAAGTTAGAGGCAGCTCTGGAAAATAGGTAACTACGAGTGAAAACTCCGATAAGGAGTTTAGGGCTTGACTCAAGGTATCCTAGTACTTGACAACGAACCTTGTTGCACTCTTGTTTATGACACTCCCTAGGGATTTTCTTATGATAATTCAAAATTTTTTTATAAACCATTATGAAGGATTTATGAGTAAATATGTCAAAAAAGAAACCATTTTTTATGATTATGTGGATAGATGTGTAAAAATATTCAATTAATGTTGATAATTTTTCTATTGTTTTGATTATACTTTATTTTATGATATAAACTAGTTTATTTCATCATTTAGAATTGGCACCCAGTAGAAGGAATGAGAACTCCCACAATACACATGATCCAAAGTGTTAGAAGGATCATATATTTTTTGGTCTTAATCCAACATTTATAATAGAAATAGTATCCCATGTATTCTCATCATTTGAAAAAATAGTATAATGTGTTAATAAGATAAGTAAAGAATTCTCTGAGTCGTATGGCTTTCAAGGGAATCCAGAGAAGAAAAGGATGGTAGAGAGAAATATGGATAAAGGGAAGAAGGGGAAGACGGGATTTCCCATATGTTATAACTATGGAAAGAATCACATTGGGAAGTGCTTGAAAGGAATGGGAGTTTGTTATTTTTGTAGAGAAAAGGTCCACCAAGCTCATGATTGCAAGGGTAACAAAAAAGTTTCAATTATACAATGCTTCATTAGCAAAGAGTTGGGACACTATGCGAATCAATATCCCAATCATCAGAGTATACCCCAAATGATGCTATTGGATAATAATAAAATTATGATACAACTATAGATGAAGTGGATTTATTAGTGATCTTATTTCATTATTAATGAATTGTGTCATTTGTGTATTATATTAATGATGTACAAGTTATAAAAATTAATAGTGTATATAAGGATTGTACTGCAGTACTATTTCATTAAGGATTTTAGATTATATGGTATTAAGATAAGTGAATCAATAGCAAGTTATAATTTTTTGAAAATACATGGTTGAAGGAAAGATAGACCTTAATATGGTCCTCATACAGTTGTAGAGATTTTAGGATAAGATATGATTTATTTTTATAAATTAAATTGTAAATTCTGTATTACCTTGAAACCGATTAATGATTTGTATATTACATCATTTTTGGAGTTTACAAAATTTTTGGATATAAGGTATATATCTAGTATTCTATATAGATTAAGGGACCATGATTGTAATCAATATGTTTTTAGGATAATTTAGGGGGTTTCCATGTCTTATGAGAATACATGATTGTGGTACTCACATGTTATTATGTGGCCAAAAGAGATCTTCATCATGTTATGTTGACCTTCCTTATAAATTTTTGGACTATGAGTTTGGATATAAGTATTTAAAATAAGTCTAAAGGTATGAATGGATTAAATTGGACATTGTATACAATGGTTTTAGGTTAAAACATTTCTTATGATTTTTTTAGATTTTTTTATAAAAAGGACAACCTGAAGGTTAGGCAACAACCCGTCACGTCTGGCAAGACTGCGAGACGTGAACCCAAAAAAAGGGAGAAAATGGTGTATCACCTTCTACAAGACTATGTGATGTCCTAGTTTGTATAATATAGATTTTTTTAAAATGATATGATAGATTAATTATAAATTAATTTGTTTAAACCCTATACTATTAGGTAAAATAGAATATTTTTGAGTTCTGTTATCTTTTGGAGTAAAAGATGAGTTTGTAGTAGAAATTAGTTAACAGATGGAACTATACTTGTCAAGATTTATTTTTTTTCTTATTATTTGAATAAATTAATTCCATAACTATAGTGAAAGGATATTAAAACCAAAAATGTGTTATCCTAATACCTTATGTTTTGTTGAACCGATGATATTTTAAATCATCATAGATTTATGGCTCTGTGTTCCACAATTTTCCATTTATTGTTCACTTTTTTGTGATTTATTACCTCAATCACTCCATAAAAATATTTAAATTTTTTCCTCCAATTATGTGTATATAATTTCCACCAACGTTCTCCTACTCAAAATCATAATTTTGTGGCGACTATTTCAATTCCATTTCACTTTTATTAAGTCTAAATTGTATTGACCCAATTTCCGATGTGGGTTTTCCACAAAGGTGTTTCCTATTTTTGATGTTTTATTTTCATTGAACAATTTTAAATTGAGAGGACGCAATTTATTAAAGGGAGGTAGAACGTAACACCACTATATTTCATAGTATGTTATCTCTTTAAAGTAATTCAATAGCTTGCGCTACACACAACATCGAGTTCTAGCGCATCACAACCTATAAAATTAGCCATTAAAAAAGTAGTTATGAATAGTAGTAACCACATTTTGAATTTTATATATATCCTATATAATTTTAACATTAATATTTTTTGTTTCTTTGACTTAAAACAAGGAAAAATTCTATTTTTCAGATTAAAAAAGTATTTTCCAAAAAATGATGTTTTTCTTCCTTTTAATGGATACCCATTTTTAAATCAAATATTTAACACTTTTATATATTAAAAATTAGGAAATTAAATTATTATTTATAATTGGTACATAAAAATTTAGTTTGGTTAAATTTTTAGTACTTTTCTAATAACTTTCATATTTCTATGAATAGTGAAAATACTAAATTTTAATTTAAAACAACTTTTTTAATCGAAATAATTTATAGTGTTAAATTATAAAATTGATTGGTTTTAAAGTATCATTAGATAAATTTGTTATCATTTAATATAATTTAGTTCATTGGATGTAATTTTACATTTAAATTGTACATAATCACATGTTAATCTTTTGATAATTTTTAATTCTTAAAAACCTGCTTCCTAGTTTTGACAATGAGATTTAATTTTAAATTAATTAATAAAAAAATTGTATGTATTAAATTTTTTAAAATAGACATAATTTTTGAATTTCTAATATCAAAATTATTTTAGGGTGAATTTTTGGTATTTTTCTTAAAACAATCAATTTTTTACGAATAGTGACAAACACTCCATTATTGTTTAAAACTGACATTTTATTTCAATAATTAATATTTTTAGTTAAATTTATTTTAAATTCCAATTAGATACATAATACATACATTAGTACAATTTAATTCACTGGAGTCATTTTAAAATAATATTAGATAAGAAAAAGTTTATTAAACTATTTAACATCTTTTACCCACCTTCAAGGCACATTTGTAAATTTGCATAAAACATAATTTTACTACTTTTATGAATTAAATTTCAAAAATCTGAGAGACAAAGTTGAAATCAGAAAGTAAAATGGGGTTCATTAGGATGAAAATAATTTTCTGGTGAATAGTATCTTTTGAATTTTATTTACCACGGTTAAAAGTAAATATGTATGTTAATGGTAAAAAAGATATTATAATTACCCTAACACATGTCCTAATTCTATTGGATAAGTTCTTTTCAACCAAAATATGCCTTAGGAATAAAATATGATCATTTTTGATCTACATGGATTAGATTAGTACATTTATTCTTATTTTTTGTCAAGACGGGTTAAGAGTGTTAAATTCAAATTTTAATTAGTAAACCATTATTAATATAGGGTTATATGTAAGATAAATTCAACTATAAATATTAATTAGAAATATAAAAATATTTCCAAGATAAATGTATTTTTTTTATAATTTTTATACATTAAATAATGAAATATTTATGACACAATGATGATGAGGTAATAACCATATTAATGAAAGACTAAAATAAATGATATTATAAATATCCAAATAAATATAATTTGATATTTTTGATGCCATCAAAAAATTTTATAGGTGAATATGACATGTTAGGGTTGATTCAATGAATTGTTTTTGAATAAATGATGTTGTGATGAAACTCACAAAAACAAAATACTAAATAGTGTTGAAATTGACAAAAATGAGTTTTTAAAACAAATACTATATTATTAAATGATATAAATTTTTTTAAAATCTAATGTTTGGCCAAAGGACATATATAATGATAGATATTTTATTAATTTACCACTTTATGTTATCTTTTCATTTTATAGTATGTTTATTAACCATGTAATATAAATATATAAGAAGAAATTGTAATGGTTTTACTATTTAACTAAGAGTTAAATTTAAAAGACAAGGATAATATGGTGACCTAAACTTGTCTAAAAACTATTGGTTGAGAGGATTTAGACCCATACCCACCTTATCCTATAAATAAATCCATTTTTATCCATTATAAACCAAAAATTATTTTGCAATAAAATAATATTTCAATCTTTTCCTAATATAACCCTCACCTCTCTTGTAAAAGGGTACTTCCCCTTTTCTCTAAATAACACCTCAAAGCCATTTGGATCGACCAAAACCTACTCAAATATCTTATTTACTACCCACACTTCAACCTAGAGTCATTATATTGATCATAAATCCAACCTATTGATCCATTTTGATCAAATCAAAAGAAGCACCTGAATAAGAGGTAAAAATTTCATCACATCTTTCAATGTTATTTTCTCCTTCCCCTTCCACTTTGTTGTTTTCATAAAAATATAATAAATCCCATACCTTATAAATACATTCATGTTATTATAAATATGTTACAAACATATTAATTTTTTTATCCATCATATGATTGACAAAGTCACCATATGTGTAGCTTACCATCTCCACATCATCGTGGTGTCTGTTATTCAACACTTCATCATTTGGATGAGTATAACAGTGAGTATAATTGATCTAAATAATAAATATAGCATGCTAATGATTATGTATATGTAATATACCATCCAATTACATATTATTTCACCATCAAAATAATGATATCATCGCTCGTGCGTACGTACGGCTTACCGTCTCCACGATGCGAAGATATTCATTTCCACATTCAATGTTCAACGGTGATTATAAATATATATATTATTAATATGTCTGTAATATATGACATAATAATTCAACTGGATATATATATATATATATATATTAATCTATGTTTGTATTTACATATATCTCATTCACTTACTTTCGTTCAATACGATATGAAAATGGAAACGACGGTTAAGCATACGAATGACCTACAATCACCATAAACAATGATTTCCATTTCATGTATCTATATTGTATAAATAATTATATTATGAATATATATGATACATAAATAATGTTTTCTATTCTGGAAAGAATTAAATCATTATACATATTATAATATAAATAATAAAATGTTAATACACATATGATAAAGAAAGTTATCATTAATCAAAATGTTAATTTGACATAGAAATTATTATTAAATGGGTAGTATAAATCCATAAATTAATCAAGTATAATATCATAAATATGAATATGGTTATTTTATAATTTAATATCTTACTGTGGTCATTATATATGAGGTTAAATGTACCCTCAACCAAAGGAATTTATAATTTAAGGGTTAATTCATCAATCTCATAATTATCCGAGATTGTTTATGTTTAAGTTTTTACTGGGACATATTTATTATTCACATAGAAGTTTCATAAAAGTGTTTTCAAAAGGATTTTTTTAAGGGAATCTTTAACTTAAAAATAATTTTAAATGGTTTCTATATTTATTCTTTTAAATAATTCTCATTAATTTCCATGTTTTAAAAATGGTTTTAAGGATTTATTTATATGGAATTGAATGTTTCAAATATTAATTACTTTCAAAAGTTTCAAAGTGGTATGGGAATCTTTGATTAAAAATTTCTTTTAAATGTTTTCCTTTGAAAATTGTGTAACTTTATAATGATTACATGAAATAGAGATATTTTTCTCAAAGAGTTTTACTGATCATTTTCAACTTTGTCAACATCCATTACTGAATATTATTCATGATTAAGGTTTATTTATTTGAATACAATGTTTTATATTGTATTGAATGAGTCATGATATGTTTGACTATAAATGTGTTGTTTTTAAACCATTAATGGTTTATGGTTAATGTATTGAAATTTTGAATGCTAGTTTTAATACAAATGTTTATTTTATGTATCAACCTTTTCATATGAGGAATGCATTATACATAGTAAGTGACAGGTGGAGCCCTCTATTACTTCGTGAAGCATTAGTAGGTATCATGAGAAAAATTAGTGTCTTGGAACAAGGCCTTGACAATTTTTTTTTATTTTTGGGCTGAGGCCTTGACTATATGGTTATTATGTCTTGCATTATACATTCTATCATTATGAAATTATATATTTATATTACATGTAATTATTGGACTAGTAGAATATACATTTGAATAAGTAAATAACCTTATTTGATTTATCATTTCCATATTATTCTGTAGTTTATGTTTAAAGGGACTGTGTTTCAAATTTATACCTTTCCATAAAATTTTATGATTATTTATGATAGCTTATGGTATATTGTTTGTCCTTAGAGAATATCTGAGGTCACCCATTTCTTATGTTTTATTTTTCTTGGATTCCTAGAAGTGTATTATGATTTATATGTAGGTTTAAGATACAAGAATAATTTCATTATTAGTGGATTATTTATGTTGTGTTTTATGTTTTAAATTGTAATGTGAACTTCATGTATGTAATCTATTTTCCAAGACTACTAAACTAATCGGTACTTTGGTACTTGATTCCTTGTAATCATTCCAACGTATTAAAATAATGCATTGACTATGGGTAACGAGGGTCGGGGAATTACACATTATTTCAATAAGTCACGTAAAACAATTTCACAATGGCTCTTATATTTATTGAAATGTGATGTGTGAACTTTTAGACAATTTTTCTCAAACACAATCATGGTATGATCCTCATTATACATATTTTCCAAAAAATATCCAAGAAAATTCTTTAAATACTCATCAACCCCGGTCTCCACTTCAGTCTTCACCTCTACCTCCCCCCTCCAAATTGGTATCTTCCTCCAAATCTTCATTTTCCTTAACCTCCACCTTTGACTTCACTTCCACCTCTGTCTTTGTGATCGGACAACAATTTTATTATTTTTATGTTAGTGATTCTAAAAAAAATTACTTCCTTCATTACACTTTCTACTTGAGAAAGTGATAAAAATAATATAAAAGTATTATGACACTAATTCTACACACCCCAAATATATTTTAAATGTCATAACACATACTATATCACAAAGATTGTAGGTAATCACCTAAATTTGGTGTTCAAATACATTATGACAACAAAATACTATTCTCAATCATCTATAAACAAATTGATTTTTTCTTTTGAGTAACTAGGTAGTTGGTAGTATTGTGATTGCTGAGAAAATAAATAGAAACAAATTATTATGAAATATATTTAGTGAAAATATAATTACCATTGGAAATTACATGTTGGGGGATGCTGGTATTTTCCTATTTTGTGATTTCTCTCATAAATTAGTTAAAATAATATCCACAATCGGTGTCATTATCTTGCTTCAGACACTGTATAAATATTGACGAAAATAAGTAAATTGTTTTGAAATGGTTTGATAGATAAATATTTCTACATATTACTTAATGTTTTCGATTTGAAGTAATCCTCAAGCTTTATCCATTCAGATGCTGAATTCATGCCATGATCTAGATTATATTGAGAAACAACCCTATCATAACAAAATTCTTCTTAAAATACAAACTATATGTAATGTCCTGGAACTCTCTAGTCCATTCATCAGCATAAATCTAGTGTTTGAGGTGTTCTGGTGGTCAAGGTGACTTATTTTCAACACTTTTCCAAATTTCCAATTTGGTGAACTGTGCAATAGTAGCCTTATGTGAATAGTACATCAGTAACCTTATGTGAATAGTGAAATGGTAGCCTTTTGTGAACAATGCAATTGTATCCACTATTTCCTTTTCGAAATTTTAAGTTCATGAATAGTGTTTCTAGAATGGTGAGGTCTAATAGTAGCCTCTATTTCCTTTTCCAAATTCTGAGTTAAAGAATAGTGTTTCCAGAATGGTGAGGTCCAATAGTAGCCCCTATTTCCTTTTCCAAATTTTCAGTTCATGAATAGTGTTTTCATAATGGTGAGGTCTAATGGTTGCCACTATTTCCTTGGCCAAATTTTGAGTTCATGAATAGTGTTTCTAGAATGGTGAGGTCCAACAGTGGGCTCTATTTCCTTTTCCTAATTTTAAGTTCATGAACAATTCTTCTAGAACGGTGAGTTCTAATGGTAGCCTCTATTTCCTTTTCAAAATTTTGAGTTTATGAATAGTGTTTCCCAAACGGTGAGGTCCAACGGTAGCCTCTATTTCCTTTTCAAAATTTTGAGTTCATGAACAATGTTTCCAGAACTGTGAGGTCCAATGGTAGACTCTATTACCTTTTCCAAATTTTGAGATCTTGAAGAGTGTCTCTAGAATAGAGAGGTTCCAATTGTAGCCTCTATTTCCATTGTTAATTTTTGAGTTCATGAATAGTTTTTCGATAACGGTGAGGTCCACTGGTAGCCTCTATTTACTTTTCCAAATTTTGAGTTGATGAACATTGTTTCAGGAATAGTGAGGTTTCAATGGTAGCCTCTATTTCCTTTAACAAATTTCAGGTTCAGGAAACATGTTTCCTGCTTCCTACATTTTAACCCCTTTTACATTTCCATTTACTTCAGATGCATTTAAGGCCTTGTTTTAAGGACTATAAGGCAGATTAAAATGCCATAACTCATATAATAATTTTTCCTAAGGCTCAAGATGCTTTCACTTGGTCAAACTGTGTGGTTTTATTTGAAACTATTTTAATGGAAAATCCAGCATATATTAAACTGCTAATCTATTAAATATTGAAAAGGGAGGAGATATATTCCACCCTACCTCTTCCTATTGTTCTAGGGAGTGAGATGCTTGAAGCTCCCATTACATCCTGTATGATTTGTGCAATCAAAATTTTCTCTTTGTATTGGTTCTCCTTTGTTTTTGGTGAAACCAAGTAGTATTGATCAATATTCGATATAAGGTATGATCTATCATCATTATTTTGGGTTTATCTCTTTCTGTTTCTCCTTGCCCTTTTATGGAATTCTATCTTAAGGTTTCTAATGGACTTTTCATGGGTATTGACTAGTGTGGTGGTGTCTCTGAATCCTTAGGTGGATACAGTTGTCACGAGGGGAGGATATCGTAACACATTGTGTGGCTCGTACACGTATAAAGAACATCAAGAACTGTTTGATGTAGGGGATTCATTGATCCTCTATTATTATATATGAAACTCTATAGTTATCATGTTTTATCCCACGGAATCACAATGAAATTGACATATTAAATATTTCAATCGGATTAATAAATTGATATCGATCGTATGTTATTGCCTCTAGTTTTTCTAGATAGTGTGATATATATGCTTTATATGTTTATATTTTCATTGTTGATGGATATTGGTAATGAACGTAAAGCTGGAATTAATTGATAATTGTTTGGAAAATGATAAAAAGACATTTAAATGAATCTGATTTTTGTAATTTGATGTAAATAAAATTGATGCATTAATCATGTGTAATAAATTTTTGATAGATTAATTTTTAGGTTTCCCGATGTTAGAACCTACGAATAATAAATCAGTTAATTAAAGATGGATTAAAGAACTATTTTTTTTTTGATAAAATATAATTCCTTGTAGAGTTATGAGTTACCCTCTTTCTAGTTTAAGGGCCAAGAGACCAATTGATATGATGTTTTTTCTACTGCTTCTTGTTTTGGGATATGATCCTGGAAGGCTATTGTGAAATGTGGGGGTAGGGAGGCCTATTATTTATGGAAACATTTGAAGCCTAGAGTGGCGATATGCATCATATTATGCATGTGGTTGTCGGGGAGGACACCATAGTTGATGGAACATGGTAGATCTAAATGTTTGGATTCTTTATATTTCTTATAGGTTGTTTATCTTCTATATTTCCCCACAATTCATGGTATATGGTTTTCTTACCCTCCTTCCAAAAGGGGTGAAGATGCGTGGGGTATTCCACATGCTTTCTGTGTTTAGATTCCTGAGGGAGGATGGGTTTACGCTCTTGCTATAGGTGGAAAAGACACAACGGGTAGTTAATCTACTCACTGTATTGAGCCCCCTTGTGTTAAGTAGCTTAGAATGCTTTTCTAGAATGCCCAAGAATATGGGAAAGTAATAATGTTGTTAATAAATGATTCCACAAATATGTTAACCCATGGGGTAGGAGCTTATTGGGACACAATGCTATGGTTGCAATTTAAAGGAACAATGAACTTTGGGTGTGATGCTAATGAAATAAAATGTAGAAATTATTAACAGTTATATAATGTACAGTGAAACTGGTAAAAAGGGAATGAAGTATTGTATTAAAGTTCTTTTAATGGTGGTGTTATTATAGGATACCTAGTCTTATAAGTGGAAGTCTGGAGTTTGAGAGACGTTATCTACAGTTGATTCTAAGACTAGGTTTTGCCCATAGTGTGGTTGTGAGCTATAGTATATCTTATACTTTTTGTGTTTCAATGTGCTACTCCACCTCATCAGTTAGGGAAACTGACACTCGGGGAATTTTGAGTCCTAGGGGGTGTTTTCCCCAACATTCAGGAGGGAGGATGGATGGCTGACTACCCAATTGGTCCCGCTCTCTTCTCTTGGTAGTTACTTGTTCTTGTAGGCACAAGTGTAAGTTTTCACCACATATGTCTAGAGGGGGATGTAATGTATTGTTTTTATTCACAGATGTATATTCTGGATATAGTTTCCTATAAAATACTATTGTTATAACGTGTATAGGCTGTGATGGCTGGAGGATCCTTACTCAGTGTATGGGATGTAATGGCTTGAGGAATAATGCCCAATGTATGATACATGTTATGTGAGCTGTGGTGGCTCCCAGAAACTACGTAGTTACTTTCTTGTGGGTATATGGTGGTTTTGTTGAATTTGGTTCATGTTGTAGTTCTTTTCCCAAGTTTCTGTGGGAAAGCCTTTTTAGATAGAGATGCTTAGGATGTGCGACGTTAGGGAAAAGTGGAAAACCAGTGGGGAAGTAGTAGTGGGGTACACTTGATATTATTTATTATATTATATACTCTTGTATGTGACACTTGGTGAGAGTATCCATAGTGAGGCAGGGAAAATAGTATACCTATTTAGGTGACGATTTAGTTTCACTTTCTGTTCACTATACTTTAGAATGCTTTCTTTACCTTAGCACGAGAGGCTCCATGGAGGATACTACTGATCATAATGATATACTCACCCTATGTATATATAAACTTTTTTTTAGGTCACTTGAAGTAGGATAGAGATCAATTTGGTTTTTACTTGCTTGGGGATGTAGGAGTTGTTTGGGATTATTATTGCTATCACACACCATCCCCCGGGGCCCATGCCATGACTACCCTAAGCCCACCTTACATAGGCCATGGGATGAAGACTAGCACTCGAAAGGCATATACCAGTAAGGGAAAGGCATCGCCTTTAAACCCATACAAACAGACATACTAGAACGCAACATGATGCAACCATGAAGTATATTGATGTAGTAAAAAGTTCTAAAAGTAAAGGGGTCGGAATAAAAGCCCAACAGGAAAAGTACAAGTACAAATGAAAATAACAAAATAGAAGAATGTGTAAACTAGCTCCTAGATCATCCACCACAGATCCTACCTGTAGGGTCGGTATATCTCATGATCAGTAGTCCCTACGTAACGTCACGCCAAATGGTCCACCTCCAAGCATCGTCCAGTCCTGGCTCCCTCAGCCTCAATCAATGTTGTATGTCATCTGCATAAGAAACGATAAGGTGTGGCAAAAGGCCATGTAGGGGTGAGTATAACAATACTCAATAGGGACCCCGATACCTCGTAGGTCTCCTAAAGTTCCATGAAAGAAGAACCACAAAGCAAGACTTCCACTCTACTTAGGTATATTCCCATACATATACCTAAGTTATCAAGTTAAATTCATATCATACATGAGGGAATAATACCACAAAGGTAACACCACGAAGGTAGGAAAATCACACAGGTAACACTAGTGAGATAGAATTACCACATAGGTAAAAGACATAGTTCAAATAGTGTCTTAGCTCAAACGTGGTTTTAGTGATATATAGAAGCACAAATGATTATTCATGAATGTAGATCATCCTATTTTGTCAAGAGGCACTGCTATTGACCATACAGAGTCTGAACCACATAGGATCAATAGGTACTAACCCATGCAATGACCCACATAGGATCTAACCCACACAGGATTGATATGTGTTGACCCACACAGGATCGATGAGTGTTGACCCACACAGGATCTGACCCACACAAGATCGGTATGCACTCACCCTCATAGGATCAATGGGAGCTGACCCACACATGATCTGACCCACACTGGATCAGTGTTGACCCACACAAGATCTCATGGTACTAACCTCTATATGATCTATCTCCAACCTCTGCCTCACTACTAGCCACTAGATTCCTCGCACCCAGTGCGCTCATGTTCCATAGTATCTACCACTAGAGATATAATTTGTACCTCGATCACCACCAATATCCACAAAGTAGTAACCAAAAGGACAACAATGTCGTAAGGGTTCCAATGTGACAGACGGTACGTCCATTGGACAAACAATCTTTGAGTTATAAGCATTTTAAATCTGAGGGCCTGGTTGGATTTGGGTTCGATCCAACATGGCCTTACTGCTATTGTCTCCAAAACACAAGTGGATTATACCAAATGGACCATTGTGGTACAAGGATCCCATCTCCATAGATGCCTCATCAAATAGATGCGTGATTCTCATGTTTTGCCCTTTTTAAGAATTTTCTACATTCAGTTGGACCCGGGTCCGGTACAACCTGGTCGGACAGACCCGACCCATTTTCGGGTCTGGCCCGACCCGTAAAGGGTTGTGGCCCGGCCCATAAGGGGTGAAACCTGGCTTGTAGGGGGTGACCCACTGGGCTCACGTAGCCCGACCCACAATGGCACGACACGCTTGGCTCGCGTGGCCCTGCCCATGGTTAAAGCACGACCCAACCCAAGTGGGGCGTGGTCCAGCCTGAGGGGCACCACATCCCAACCCGAGGTGGGCACAGTCTACTCTGTGGTGGAGCGCAGCCCGCTGGTAGCGTAGTCCGCCCATTTTGGAACTAATGAAGAGTTCCCCCTCCATTCGGATGACCATGTAATGGCACCTATTGGTACTACCAAGTAACCCGTGGGGCCCGAGTGTGTCCCACCACTGCAGCATCGGAGTCGTGGCCCCACCAGCGGTGCACTGGATGCACCTCCCTCAACTTCTGTGGCTGGCCCATGTGATGACCACCTCTTCCATCTGTCGTGGCTGATAGTCCGCGGCCAGTACTCTCCAACGGTGCGCGACGGTTCCCCACACCTCCTCCGTGGTTTGCCGATGTCAGCTGCTCTATCGACTATTGCGGTAAAGTGTCATGACCTCCTCTTACGGCGTGCATTATCATACTGCTTCTGTCATAGCTGTTCGATGTCTTCATGTCGGAGGTCTTCCATGGAGAACACAGGGGTATCAAGGTAGCGAACGGTCTGGGCCGGTTTCGTTAGGCCCGCTCCCTCTGTGTCAACATATAATCACGATAGAAGATTAAATGGTTCAAGGAATTCACTTGAAAAAAAAATAAACCAAGCCCTTAATTCATAAAACCATTGGAGAACATACATGCTTAAAGGGGGATTAGTGATCTTTGTTCTGGCCACAAGCTTCCAATGACACTGCTTGCACTTCGTCCTTCGGTTCGGGATTTCAGTGTCCCTTGTCACCACTCGTTGAAACTAGCTCCATCTGCCACGGGTTTAACGTCTCAGAACTCCTTCTGCACTTTGTTTCTTGGTGAATTTATGCCAACATATCTCCCAAATATTCATATAAATAAGAGAGGGTGAGGGTGTCTAACAGTGTTTAGAATTAATGGGGGCTCATTAATTAGGAAGCTTCCAAAATCTCCAATGATATTGTTACATAAGAATGAAAGTTGAATCCATTTAATGTCCTGACACATCACTAGTCCCATACACCATTTTTTCATTGGAGGATATGAAAGAAAATAAAATAATAAAATTATTTTATTTCATTTTATTTAAAAAGTCACAAAAGTTAACCTTTTCTCCATACATACTAGATTCAAAGTAAATTCTCCCTTAAACGAATCCCGGAACTGCGGATTCAATGGTTCCTTTATATTTTTAATCCAAGAAATGGTTCAAGAGTTAAAATTACCACTCGCGGGTTTACTAAACGTACCTTAAAAAGGTCAAAAATTCATTCCAGGCATACCGAGCCTTGGAATCACAAGCATTTAATATTTGGAGACTCGTAAAAATTCTATATAATTATAAAAAAATTCACTTGGAAAATCCGGGTCTTTTCAATCTCCCCACCTTAGGGATTTTCATCCCTAAAATCCACAACACAGACTAATGAACCAAATGGGTGTACTGATCATGAATCTAAGCCTCCCACTCCCATGTTCTCTCCTGGTGGTTCCCTTGCGGCCAGTGAATGCACACCAGAGTTTTTGATCGCCCATGAAGGAGTCTCTTTAGTCGATCCTCAATCTCCACTGAAACCTATGGAAACGTCACCCCATCATCAAAGTCTATCTCATTGTGGTCAATGATGTGAGATGGGTCATGCATGTATCTCCTCAGCAGGGATACAAGGAAGACATTGTGAACCCTCTCCTACTGCGGTTGAAGAGCCAAGAGGTATGCCACCTCGCATATCTTCCGAAGTATTAGAAAAGTACTGATAAACCTCAGTGATAACTTATCGCCTCAACCAAATCTCCATAGTCCCCATCGAGGAAAGACTCAGAAGAATATATGGTCCCCCTCCGAGAACTAAAAAGGTCTCTGTCACCGGTCAGCAAAAGACTATTGTCTTTTTTGTGCAGTCTTCATCCAGTCCTGGATGACTTACACCTTCTCAGTGGTAGCTCATACCAACTTTGGACCCATAAGTGATGACTCCCCTGGGTCTATCCAGCATAGAGGTGATCGGCAAGGTTGTCCGTATAGGGCCTCAAATGGATTCATACTAATGGTGTAGTGATATCTGTTGTTTTATGTGAACTCCACCAAAGGCTTGTGATCCTCCCAAACGTGGAAAAAACCTTGGACGCAAGCATGAATCGTGTCCTTCAGTGCTTTTATGGTCCGCCCTGTTTGACTATCAATCTGAGGATGAAAGGCGGTTCTCAAATTTAGTTGAGACTCAAATACCTCCTATAATCCCTTCCATAACTCGGAAGTAAAATGTGTGTCAGGGTCAGAGACAATCGTCGATGAAACCCCATTAAGCCGCACAATCTCCTTTATGATGAGGCAACCAAAACCTTCTACTGATCCCTGTTTTTAGATGGGTAGGAAGTGGTATGACTTTGTGAGTTAGTCAATGATCACCCCGACAGAATCATATCCCATGGACGTACAAGGAAATCCTATCACAATGTCCATGGATTTCCCATCCCACTTCTACTCTGGAACCTCTAGTGGTTGTGCTAAGCCTGTTGGAACTAGATGCTCAGCCATCATTTTCTAAAAAGTGAGGCATTGGGAAACAAACTCTGCTACAACCCCATTATCCCTGGCCACCAGTGATGACACCAGAGGTCCTGGAACATCATCCCAACACCATGATGTACCACCATATGGGACATATGAAACTCTATAAACACCTCTTCCCATAGCACAACTGGTACCATGGTACATCCTATGAAGAGTATGACATGCTCCCCACATTTAGAAAGTCCAACAGGTGCCTGTCTGGAGGATATCTGAGCACATCGAGCCTCATAGTCAATGTCCCCAAGCTACCCATCCCTGAACCGCTGATGGATGGGGGGTGACTTTCATATACTGGAGGTAAGCTTCTTCGTCTCTATTAATTAAGGATATCTACAACGAATATAACTTCTCTCTCTCCTCACTCTGCAAATATAGATGAGACCTCCTTCTAAGTGCATCTTCCACCACAATCCCCTTCCCAGGAATATAGAATATCTCACAGTCAAAGTCCTGGAGGAACTTATGCCCTTGACACTGTCTCAGGTTCCATTTTTCTGATGGAAGATATACTTGAGTCTCTTGTGATCTGAGTAGACTGTAAAATGTTCTCCCATCATGCAATGTCACCCCACCTTCAAGGAAAAGACCACTGATACTAACTCCAATCCATGGGTAGTGTAGTTATGCTCATGGCTCCTTAGCTGTCGTGAGCCATAAGCGATCACTGATCACTCTTACATCAGGACACACCCAAGTCCAGTTCTTGATACATCTTAGTAGACAACATACCCAACGCCCGGTTTTGGTAGCTTCAAGATGGGGGAACTTGTCAGTCTCTGACTCATCTCCAAGAAAATATGTTGGCGTCTCTCTTTCCATACGAAGGGTTTTCCCTTCATTGTCAATGCTGAAAAGGGTTCCATAACATTGGAAAAGTCAGGCAAAAACCTCCAATAGTATCTATAAAACCCCAGGAAACTCCGCACCTCGGTCACACTCCTAGGTGGCTCCCATGCAAGCACAACCTCTATCTTCAATGGATCCACCACAACTCTAGCCTCTAAGATAACTTGCCAAGAAGGTTGACCTCTCATATCCAGGACTGGCACTTCGAGAGCTTACCATAATGAAGGTCCTCTTAGAGTGTTTCCAAATATATCTGTAGATGATAGGCATGATCTTCCTCCGTCGCTGAGTATATCAAGATGTCATCTATGATCACCAGCAAAAATAAATCGAGGTATGGCTGAAAGATCATTTTCATGTGTCCCATGAAAACTGTTGGGGAATTGGTCCCGCCGAATGGCATAACCAGGAACTCATAGTGTCTATACTGACATTTGAAGGTCATCTTCTGCACATCCTCATCTCGTACCCTAAGCTCATGATAGTCTGATATAAGGTCTATCTTTGAAATCCAACGATCTCCCTTCAGTTGATCAAAATGATCTTCAATCCTCAAAAGTGGATACTTAATCTTAAAGGTCACCTGGTTCAGGCGCCGATAGTCCACACCGAGTCTCAGACTTTCATCGGCCTTTTTGGTGAACAAAATCAGGGTTGCCCACGGAGAAACGCTGGGCCTTATAAACCCCTTTCTCCTCAAATCCTTCAATTGTACTCATAACTCACAAAGCTTCGTGGGAGCCATCTGATATATTGGTTTAGATATTGGTGTCGTCCTAGGGTATAGGTCGATGTAAATGTCTACCTCCCTGCGTGGAGGAAGTCCTGGTACATCATTAGGAAAGACATCAACATACTGGTCCACCACTACTGGATAGCTCAGACTCTCAACATATACTACTATGAGGGTAAGGCTAGACAGATAATGTGTAATCGGCTACACCCTCCTCTGGGTAAGTCCATCTTGTGTTAAAATGGTTCCCTTCTCACCGGTGAAGTAAAACCCGGTCCCTTCGGCATGGGCACAACCCACTTTTCACCTAATATAGTCAATCAAAGCATGTAATGTGGATAACCAGTCCACACCCAAGATGATTTCATGAGGCCTCGATACAACTAATAAGAGATCCCAGCTGAAGCTTTCATCTCCTAAAGTAAGCTCACACTTCCAGAACCATTGTGTAATCCTCAAGTCTTCTCCTGTATGAGTCTCTATTCCTAAAATTCAAGCAAATGTCTCCACCAGAAACTCCGAGATCCAAATGTGGGTCATGAAAAAAATAGTGATTGTCACCTATGTCTATAAGAATAGAAAATCAGGTGAAGTAGACACAAATTGTACCTCTAATAATATCTAGAATGTCGTGGTCATAGGCCTCAGTTTCTTAGAGCATAGTTCGTCCCTTTCTACCTACTCACTGTGGTCAAAGTGGGACACCTGGTGGTGGTGGTGGTAGAACTTCGAATCACTTCCCATGACCTACTGCACGACCCACTCCCCTACCACATCCACCTGACTATGGACCTCCTCACTCTAGCCTCTTACTCTACCTCGGTGGTCCTCGACCGTCAAATGGTCATCCGTTTGGTGGGTCGGGCAATAGCGAGTCATGTGATCAAGCCCGCCGCACGTGTAGCACTACACGTCCCTCGTCTGACCTCCTCTGCCTCACGAGCCTCGAATCTCCGACCCTGTACCCCGGGGTAATCCATTAGAAGGTCAGGTATGCTTGGACCTCTATGTGATCTGCCTACTACCAGCCATAGATTACTCTCCTTTGTGCCTCCCAGTGGTGTTACTCACTGTTGGTGCCTGATTAGCTGGGAGTATCTCCACTAAAAGCGCTTGCTCTAGCGCCCAAGCCTACATCAGAATGTTGAGCGATATAATCAATTCTATGATATCTCATTAGAGACCCTTCTCAAAGGTCTGGTCCATGATGAAAGGGTCCCCTACCATATTGGTGGAGTAGCGGGAGTGATCAGTGAACCATGCCGAGTACTGGGCCACAGTCATGCTACCCTGCTGTTAGTGTAGTAGTTCCTATATACGAACAATGTGTAAGGTTGCCAGGATAAACACTACCCAATAATGTCTCTCGAAGTCCACAGAGATGAGGGTTGACTCAATGTGAAACTAGATCATCATTATCCAACCATCTCCCTACTTCTTCCTGAAAGAGACTAGTTGCTAGGATCACCATAAGATCATCCAGTGTCCCAACCAAGAGAAAACTATGACTATTGCCTCCAGCCAGTCCTCAGCCACCAGCGGGTCCATCTCGCCAATAATACTTAGAGGCCTATGCCGCTGGAACTCGTGAAACACACTCAATCACCATGCACCCTATACTTGGGGGGGAGGTGGAAATAGCTTCCCAAGGGGTTGTGGTGATGCTGGTACACCAGCCGAAAGATCTAACGCCAAAAGAGGGGCCTACACCGAGGCCCCATTGCTTGGTGGGCCATCATCGTGTACTCTATCAAGAATCCTAGCTGTCTGCCTGCGTGGAGGAATCCTGAAAAAATACAGGTATGCCACCGTAAAAAATTTAAACATAGCGAGTTGACTTAAGAGATCAAAAATAAAACCTTTCAAAACAAATGCAATCGGAGTTTTCGTGCACAGAGTCAGAAATCAGAATTCAGGGTCCGGTGTATGGATATGTCGACTACCACACCAACAAAAGATTCTCCGAACTGAAATCCACACTCATAACAACTAACACTATTCCTACATCGAAAATATCATAGTCCAAGTTCATCGATAGAACTGACTCCTCTGATACCACATAATGCCGACCCGTCCACCGGGGCCCGTGCCATGACTACCTGAATCCCGTCTTCCATAGTCCTGGGGATGGTGACCAGCACTGGAAAGGTGTATCCATGTAATGGGAAGGAATTTCCTTTAAACCTACACAGACTCACAAACTAGAATGCAACAAGATGAATCCATGATGTAAACTACTTTAGTAAAAAAGTGCTGAAGGTAAAGGAGCCAAAATATAAGAAAAAATGGAAAATTACAAGTACAACTAAAAATAAAAAACTGGTGAAGGGGAAAAGCAGCTCCTGGATCATCCACCATGGATTCTACCTGAAGGGTAGGTACAACTCACGATCAGTAGTCCCTACTTCACGTCATTTCAAATGATCCACCTCCAATCACTGCCCAGTCCTGGTTGGATCATCCTTGATCAATGTTGTACATATTATGCACAATACATAACAAGGTGTGGGAGAAGACTATGTAGGGGTGATTATAACAATACTCAGTAGGGACCCAGAGACCTCGTAGGTCACCTAAAGTTCCATGAAGGTAAAACCACAAAGAAAGACATCAACTCTACTTAGGTATAAGCCCATACATATACCTAAGTTATGTAGTTATATTCATCTCATACATGAGGAATGAATACCACAAATGTACCACCATGAAGGTAGGAATACCACATCGGGAAACCATGGAGATAGAACTACCACACAGGTAAAAGACTATGTTCAAACGTTGTCTCAGCTCAAACCATGTATTAGTGAAGTATAGAAGAATAGATGATTAGTTGCAAATATAGATCATATTATTCTGTCAAGGCGCACTAATAATGGCAATAAAGAGTCTAAACTATATATTATCTATAGGTAATAATCCCCACAATGACCCACACAGGATCAGTGCGTGCTGACCCACACAAGATCGTAGAGTGCTGACCCACACAGGATCTGACCCACATATGATCGGTATTTACAGACCCACACAGGATCGCTGAGCACTGACCCACACAAGATCAGTCCCAAAAAAGATCTGTGCTAACCCACATAGGATCACCCAATACTATCCTCCATTTGATCTGTCTCCAACCTCTGCCTCAATTCCAGCCACTTGATTCCTGACACCCGGTGCACTAGAGTTCCATAGTATCTTCCCCTTGAGATATCAGTCATACCTAGACCACCACTATGATCCAAAAAAGAGTAACCTAAAGGATAAAAATTTCATAAGGGTTCCAATGCGATGGATGGTGCCTCAATCGGACATCTGGTCTGTGAGTTATAAGAGTTTTAGTTCCAAGGGCTCGGTTAGATTCTAGTTCAATTTAACCTGGATGTACTCTATCTATCTTCAAAACACAAGTGGAGTATACCAAACGGATTGCCTCGGTCCAAGGATCCCAGTGCCGCAGACAAATCGTCAAACGGACACCCAGTTCTCAAGTTATTCCCCTTTTAAGAATTTTGGGTCCAGTCCGAACCGGTCGGACTAACCCGTTTCTAGGTTTGGCCAGGATGGGATGGGCCGCGGTGGGCTCGGCCTACTATACCAAGGACTGTCCCATCCCGTAATGGGGTGTGGCCTAGCCTGTAAGGCGGAAGCCCATTGGGCTCACGCTGCCTGACCACTTTTGAAGTGCAGCCCAGCCCAGGTGGGGCGCGGTCTGGCCCGAGGTGGCGTGTGGCCTAGCCCGAGGCAGGGCATGGTCCGGTCCGAGGTAGAGCGCGGCCCGCTAGAAGCACGATTCGCTCGAGCTGGCACTGAAAGGGAGTGGCCCCCCTCCGTTTTGAAGACCATGCGACAGTGACTATTAACACGGCCCAGTCACCCGCGGGGCACGAGTGGGCCCATTTCTATGGCATCAGAGTCGTGGCTCCACCGGTGGTGCACTGGTTGTGCCACCCTCCCCTTCCTCGGCCAGCTGGTGTGTCGGTCACCTCTTATGTCCATAGCGGCGGATGAGCCGCAACCAATTCCCTCCAGCGGCACGTGACGGCGCACCACACCACCTCCGCCGATGGCCAGTGTCAGCCACTCTGTCGACCACTACAGTGGAGTGCCACAACCTTCTTTTATGGTGTGCGTTGTCACACCGCTTCCTTTGTAGCCAGTCGGTTCAACCGCACCGGGGGTCTACCATAGAGAACACATGGCTAGCAAGGTAGCGGAGGGTTCGAGCCGGGTTCGATGGCCTCGCACCCTCCGTGTTATCTTGTAATCACGAGGGAGGATTATAGGGTTCAAGTAATTCACATGAAATAAACATGAACCACAACCCTAATTTATAAACCCATTGGAGAACATCTTCAATTGAACATGGATTGGTGGTCTTCGTTCCCGCCATAGGCTTCCAATGATGCTTCTCGCACGTTAGCCTTTGGTTTTCAAATTTCGGTGTCGCTTGTTACCGCTCGCTGGAACCGGCTCCATCATCCAAGGGATTGGCATCTCAGCACTCCTTTATCACTTTATTGATTGGTAAAGCTATTTAGACACCTCTCCCCATGAACCATGTAAATAATAGAGGGATAGGGTGTCTAAAAGTGTTGGGAATTAATGGGGGCTCCTTAATTAAGAAGCTTCCCAAACCTCCAATGACACTATTACATTGGAATTAAAGGTTAATTCATTTAATTTCTTGTCAAATCACTGGCCCCACACTCCATTTGTCCATTAGAGGATATGAAAGAAAATAAATTAATAAAATTATTTTATATCATTTCTTTTAAAAAGTCACAAAACATAACTTTTTCTCCATACCTATTATCATCAAAGTGAAGTCTCCCTTTAGCAAATACTGGTGTTGCAGATTCAATGGTTCACTCGAATTTTTAATCCATGTAACAGTTCAAATGATAGAAAATGTCGCTCAGGAATTTGTTGACCGTACATTAAAAAAAGTTCATAAATTCATTCCATGATTTCTTGGCCTCTTAATCACTCCCCATTAATTTTTTGCATACTCATAAAAATTCCATATAATTAAAAGAAATTACGTGGAAAATTCGGGTCTTTATAGTTGCTGATGTTTTTACTTTCTTTTGGGTACATGCATTTTTTCCCCTATTAGTTGTAGTTTTTTTCTTTACTTTAAATATTTGTACTGGAGATTTCTTTGTTATTGTTGTCTGAGTTGGATTTTGTGTTTTTACTATACCCTCAGTGCTAGTCGCCAACCCGGGGCCTTCTAGAGGTGGGACTCGAGGGTCATTATCTCTCTTCTCACATTGTTGGCCCATGATGGGTAATCCTTATGGGGAATGGGTCGTGAGACTAAACATATAATTCAAATTTTATTTATAAAATGTTGATTGAAGTGTATTAAATATCCACAATACACATCATGTGTGGTTGGTTGGTTGCAGATCCCTACATCGTATCAAAGAAATAAATATTTGTGGTGTCTATGTGGATAGCTATCAGCATCCGATGTGTCATAAAAATACTAATATAATTAAGTAAGGCAAAAAAAGAAAAATATATTTTATGTGACTAGATTGTATAGTTTTACAATTTCATTACAGAAATAAAAAATACTCTATATTTTGATGATTTTTATGAAACACTATGAGTAACTTAATTTTTTTTTATTAATTTCAACCTTATTCAAAGTAGTTTCAGACATAGAAATGACATAGGGATTAATTAATCCAAATTTTTCTTCACATTATCTTCTCCTTATATAGTTCTGATATAAACATCTACAAAAAATATGACAAGTTACTAACTTTAATAAATATATTAGCTCGCTATTTGGATAGAAGTATTATGAAAATGTACATTACGTAAGTATTCGTAACTAAGACTGTAACATTCCATGTAAGTAATTAATAATAGATATTCTTATCTATGTCTATTTATGAATTAGATTGTGTTTTAGAGGCTTATAATGAGAATAAATCCAATCTTAATCATGGAATACACTAATATTTTTAAAATATTGTTGTACTGCCTTTTGATGGAAAACCATTTTTTAAAAAAACTTTTGACAATTTTATAATCTTTATTTGTCAAAATAAACTTATTCGTTATGATTGGGACATTTAAATTTACTTTGGATAAATTTTTGGTATTTTTCTGAAAGTGTTCATTTTTTAATGAATAGGGGAAAATACTCCATTTTACATCAAAACTGCATTTTCATCTAATTTAATTATATGGTTAGATTATATTTTAAATTAGTTATAAAGTGGAAATAGAATATATTTTTACCATTTAATTCAATGGTGGTCATTGTTATTAATGTCACTTTGGAATTGGGCATAAACAAGTGCCAAACTTTTCATAGATATTGTTTTAAAAAAATCCGATATTTGTTTTGACAATGAGAATTATATTTAAATTAATTATTTCAAGTTCTATGTTTAGAGTTTGGTAAAATGGATTCCATATTTGGAATCAGAAGTTCCAAATTATCTAATTAAGACTCTTTTGTTTGTGGACATTATGAATAGTAACGATGGTAATTATCTTTAATTATCTTGATTAATTAGTAATCGGGTAGTTAAGGATAATAAAATAATATCATAATAATAAAAATGACCCAAAAATGTGTCTTAATTCTACTTGTTGTGTCATGGCCGACCATGGGATGCCTTGTTCCAAACATGGGGACCACATGGAATCACTTTTGTGTGATAATGACTTTTTATCTTTTCATTTTTAAAGAAAGTTAAATATAACAAAGAATGTATCCCCTGAGTAATTTTTTTTTACTTTTGTCAAAATAAATGATCTATTGGACTATAAATAGTCATTGGAAATCTCAAATTATTTACTACATCATTGTATTTTTTTTATAATTTTTAGACATAAAATATATTAAATTATTTATGACATCATGATGATGCAACGATTACCTCATTAATGAATGATTTAAATAAAATGAAAAGATACTGTAAAATCTAAGACATACACTTGTCAAAGACCAATTGGATGAGTATATTTCAAACCATTATCGCCTTATCCTCGAAATACATCAATGTGGGACCTTTAAAATCCAAAACTCATATGAAAATAAAGTAACATTTTATACCTTTCCAAGAGTGCCCCTCCTCTCCTCTCATAAAAGGCCCCCATCTCTACCTCCTTACCCACACTTCTCAAGCCATTTGATTGGCCAAGACATGCTCATTCTATCTCTCCACGTCCCTCTCTTCATCCTAGAAGACTTACCTTAGGCAGAAAGCTCTTCAAGAAACCCTTTTGGTTCTAACTAAGAGGAGTTACCCAATTTAAAGTTAAAAACTTCTCTAATGTTCTTTTTTTTTCTTATCCAACCCCCTAAACTCTTTTTATTCATTTATTTTGTAACAAAACCAGTATGTTCAATATACTAGGATGTTGTTATAATATTTATTTGAGCTACACTTACACACACCTACATCTAATGGTTAAAGAACATACTGTTTCTGTGGATGGCAAATTTCTGCCTCACAAAACGATGATTGTTCAATATTCCTATAACACCTTTAGAGGTGGACATTAATCTTATTTATATTTCATTTATGGCATACCTTTATGTCTTCCATTATGGGTATATGCGATATCTTTATTTTAGGAAGTCCGGACTATCGCCCCCCTCAAAGTGATTTGATTCCTTAATGCCATATGTGGGACGTATAAAGCATGGAGTTACTGATATTATATATGACATTGTACTGAAATTATAATATACCTTTATATAATTATGATTCTGTTTCATAAAATACAAAATAGGAATGAAAGTAGCGTTCATGCGTACGTACGGCTTACCGTCTCCATGGACGGTGCATTTCATTTCTTACCTCTAAATGTTCTGTAATATTATACATGCATGTATATACTGGATATATATAATATATATGATATCTACATCATGAATATAACTCTGGATATAATGGATACATGAACAACTTGTAATTATAAAGTGTTTATTTTTGACTCAGGTACCAATGATCTTTAAAACGACAGTTATTAACTTAAATAATTACATAGTGTTCATGAGATGGTAATAATTGATATAAAAGAAATAATGAACTTGAAAAAGGTTCTTAAGCAAGTAAAAATTAACTCAAGTTTATTTTTCAGGAGATTAAAGAACGATTGAGTCAAGTCGGACCCGAGGTAAGGGACTTTGTCTAAATATCCTTTCATTGAGGCATATTTTGTTTTATACACAATATCATTTTTTACGGTCTATAAACCCCATTGAATAATACGTTTATTCAAAAGGAATATTTTTTATAGGAAGCATTTACTAAATGACAAAAGGGAATGTTTTTATTTGTCGTATGTATGCGACGACAATGACTTCTCCACCGTCATGACCATTATTTTTAGTTTTGGCTTCCTCTACAAGACATAACTTTTTTTAACGAAAAATAAATACCATGTTTTACTTTTCTTTTATTTTTTTATTGAAAATGGTTTTGATAATGTTTTTATTATCTCAATGTTTTATTGATAACTTGTGATTGAAATGTGGAAATGTTATGTTTTCTTTATGCATGTTTTATGTGATATGATTATGTTATAGTTCTTGGGCATTATTTATGAAGATGGGTGGTTCCGTGATAAACTAAGGCCGGTTGAGGCCGATATAGCTCTACAATGCATTGGTTAATGCGAAGTGGTTAAACGTTAAGGTTTCTCCAAAGAGATTTAGGGAATATACTGTGATGGGTATTCCAAACGTAACCATGAGGGTTACTACCTATGTAAGAATGTTATGAATGCCTCAAGTTACCTTTATGTCTTATGATTTCTATGATTTTTTCATGAATTGATAAGGTATGTTAAAATTCTTATGTTTTATGAGTAATGTATGACTTTATACATGGACTAATGGTTTCATTTTGAACTTTTATATCTCTTACTGATCTTTTCATGCTCATCCCATGTTTTTGAAATGTATTTCACAGGTCAAGGGAAAGGTACTTGATGTGATGATAGGGTCAAGGAAGTGTTATGAAAGAATCCATGTTTTGTTTTAAATATGTTTCCGTTGATTGGAAAAAAATGAATACTATCTTTTATGTAACCAATTTGTTTAAATGTGGAATGTAATGCATGATTTGTGATCTAATTCTCTAAAACTCTAAACCTGAAAAGATCCTCAAAGTGTAATCTTGTAATAACTCAAGATTAAGTAATTTTTAATGCTGGGGCCTTATAGTTGGTATCAGAGGTCGGTTTACATAACTTTAGAAGTTATAATTCTATTAAATTATTATCCAAAAAAAAATTTTATGGTCAAATTAAAATGATATAGCATTTTAGGATTACCATGTTGCTTCATCTAAGACATGTTTGTTCAGAATGGTTTTCTATAGAGGAAATAGGGAAGCAGTTCTAGGAAGGCATACAGAAGGAAATGACCTTTCGAATAAGCATCCTGAGATGGTCGGAATTGGAACTGATTAGTTTGTTACAGTGATGGCGCAGTTTACTCAAGTGATAAATGGTGGTGGTATCCATGCACGAGATCAGCCAGATCAACCGTAGAGGAACATGTCAGTGGTGGAACATTTCATGAGGCAACATCCCCCATCATTAAGAGGATCATCTAACCCTTTGCTTTCTTAAGGGTGGATTAAAGCACTGGTGAAGATTTTCGAGGTCATGGGGTGTTCATAAAATCAAAAGGTTAGTCTTGCTATTTACTGTTTGGAGGGTGAAGTAGATCAGTGGTGGTTGATGGTTTAAAATATCAGGGATGCTGATGAGATTGATGCTCTCGACTGGGATGAATTCAAAGGTATGTTTTTTGAGAAGTATTTTCCTAAGGCTGTTCGACTTAGGATGGAAAAACAATTCTTGGAATTGAGGCAAGAAGAAGACTTAGTGTCTGCTTATGAAGAGAGGTTCACTCGATTGGCAAGGTATGCTCCAAATTTTATCCGAGACCTTGATAGTAAAATAAATCGTTTTTACTCAGGATTAAAGCCAAAAATATCAAAGGGATTTAGCTTCTCACGAGTTCAAGAGTTATGAAAATCTTATTCGATGTGCTGAGAAGGTGGAAATGGAGTTTGCCGATGATCAAGTGTTCTATAACAACCAGCAGAGGAAGAGACCGAGGAGGCAGGAGAAAGGAAATAATTATTCAAAAAGGTCTGACTGTAAGAAAACTAAGTTTCAAGTTTGTGATGAATGTGGTATAATGCATGTTGTGGAATGTCTTCTGAATTCTGGAAAGTTCTACCGATTCGGTAAGATGGGACATAAGGATCATGATTGCACTGAAAGAGATCAAGGTGATGGTAAGACCTAATTTGATTTACAGTTAGTGAAATGTTTTAAGTGCAATGAGATGGGTCACTATGAAAATGAGTGTCCGAAAAAGAGTTTGAGTGATGGGAAGAAGTTAGACTACATGATGAAAGGGGTGGTTAAATCCTTTGCAACTACTTAAGCAGATGTTGGGCCATCAAATGAAGTGGTATCAGGTACTTTGTTTGTTTTTTCAGATTATGCCAGTGTGTTGTTTGATTCAGGGTCTACACATTCTTTCATCTCTAAAAAATTTTCTAGTAAAATGGGAAAACCATCTCAAGAAATGACTCTTGAACTTCTGGTAAAAACACCTGGGGGAAATGTTGAGGTAAAACGAATTTATAATAATCTTCATATCCTTATCCGTGGAAAGAACCTACTTGAAAACCTTATTTTTTTATCTCTAGTAGAGTTTGATGTTATCTTGGGTATAGATTGGCTCTCTATTTACCATGCTAATTTTGATTTTAGAGCTAGAGAAGTTTCTTTTTAGAAAGACTTTCAGTTTGTGTACAAGAATGAACCCTTACTGTTGATAACATATCAAGAGGCCAAGAAACTTGTAAAAGATGGAAATGAATGTAACCTTACACATATCGTTGAAAACAAGGGAACTGTTCAGATTAATGATGTGCCAATGGTAAATAAGTATCCTGATGTTTTTTGTGACGAGTTTCTTGGAATAAAACCAGATCGGGAAGTTGAATTTACCATTGACTTAGTTCCTGATGCTAATCCAATTTCAAAACCCCCTTATCAAATGGATCAAATTTAACTTTTAGAGTTGAAGGAGCAATTGCAAGATTTATTAGAGAAAGGTTTCATTCGACCTAGCACATCACCATGGGGTGATCCTGTTTTATTTGTTAAAAAGAAAAAAAGATGGTTCAATGAGACCCTGCATTGATTATAGAGCCTTGAATAACATCACTGTTAAGAACAAATATCCTTTGCCTCATATCGATGATTTGTTTGATCAACTTTAGGGAGCTCTGTTTTTTTCAAAGACTGACCTGAGATCGAGGTACCATTAGTTGAAGGTAAAGGAAGCTGATATTATGAAGACCGCATTCCGTACACGATATGGCCATTATGAATTTTTTAATGCCTTTTGGCTAACCAATGTAGCTTCTGTATTCTTGGACCTTATGAATAGAAATTTCCATGAGTTCTTGGATAAGTTTGTGGTTGTTTTCATTGATGATATTTTGGTGTTTTCTAAAAGTAAAGAGGAGAATGAAAGACATTTAAGGGTTATTTTGAAAACCATAAAAGAAAAGAAATTGTATGGGATATTCAGCAACTGTGAGTTTTGGTTGCAACAAATTTCTTTCCTTGGTCACATTGTTTCTAAAGATAGGATAATTGTTGATCCTGCAAAAACAAAGGTTGTTGAAGAATGGACAAGACCCACAAATGTAACTGAGATTCGTAGCTTCCATGGTTTGGAAGGCTATTACTGAAGGTTTGTTTGAAATTTTTCATAGTTATCTAGTCCAGTGACTAATCTAACTCAGAAGGGTGTTAAGTTTATCTGGACAAAAGAATGTGATGATTGTTTTCAGGAATTGAAAAGAAGATTGGTGAATGCTCCAGTTTTGGCACTACCTTCCAGGAATGGAGAGTTTGTTATCTATTGTGATGCTTCATTTAAAGGACTTGGTTGCGTTCTAATGCAGAATGATCAGGTAATTTCTTATGCTTCACGATAGTTGAAAACACATGAGGAAAATTACCGTACACATGATTTTGAATTAGCTGATGTTGTTTTCACTTTAAAGTTTTGGAGGCATCATTTGTATGGAGTAAAGTGTGAAATATATACCGATCAAAAAAGTTTAAAGTATATATTCACTCAGAAAGAATTGAACAGGAGATAGAGGAGATGGCTGGAATTAATCAGGGATTATGATTGTACAATTCCTTACCATCTGGGAAATGCAAATAAAGTGGCTGATGCTTTGAGTCGAAAAAGTAATGATTCATTAACAATGTTGCATTTGGAACGTGATACATTGGTTAAGGATTTGATGAATTTTGGCATAGAAGTTGTTGGTGTAGGATGTTCTTCTATTTTGTTTTAGGTATCAGTGAAATCTTCTCTATCAGATAGAATTAAGCAAGCATAGAAGCAAGACAATGAGTTGCAGAAAAAGGAAGAGCTGGTTTAGAAGGGTAAGTTGCCTGAATTCAACATTGATAATGATTGTGTTTTGAGATTTTGGAAGAGATTGTGTGTGCTGTGTGATTCACAGTTGGAGAGAGAGTTGTTATGTGAAGCTCATAGTTCTCCGTTTTCAGTTCATCCAGGCAGTACTAAGATGTATAGAGATCTTCAGGAGTGTTTCTAGTGGGACGGAATAAAAAGAGACATTGCTGATTTTACTGCGAAGTGTTTGACTTGTCAACTGGTTAAGGAAGAGTGGCAGTTACCGAAAGGGATGCTTTGGCCATTACCAGTGCCAGAGTGGAAATGGGAGAATATATCCATGGATTTCGTTGTGGGATTTCCAAATACACCTCAAGGTAATAATGCAATCTGGTTTATTGTTGATCGCTTGACTAAATCTACTCATTTACTTGCTATACGAGATACTTTTCCCCTAGATAAACTTCCCGTTTGTAACTTAAAGAGATAGTCAGTTTACATGGAGTTCCTATCTCTATTGTATCTGACCATGATCCCAGGTTCACTTCTAACTTTTGGAAAGGCCTTCAAAAGTCATTGGGTACTGAATTAAATTTTAGTATGGCTTTTCATCCTCAATCAGATGGGTAGCCAGAACGAACGATTTAGACTTTGCAGGATATGCTACGTGCTTGTTCGATGGATTATCAAGGAAGTTGGGACCAACATCTTTCTTTGGTTGAGTATTCTTATAATAACAGTTTTCAGTCCAGTATACAGATGGCACCATTTGAGACGTTATATGTGAAGCGGTGTCGAACTCCAGCTTTTTGGGATGAAGTAGGTGAAAGGAAGTTGATGGGACCAGAATTGGTAGAGGAGTTGGCAGAAAAAGTTCAGCTAATACATAAACACATGATAATATCTTAGAGTAGGAAGAAGAGTTATGCATATAACAGGAGGACGGATCTCTCTTTTGAGGTAGGTGATCATGTTTTTCTCAAAGTTTCACCATGGAAAAGTGTAATGCGATTTGGTAAGAAAGGAAAGTTGACTATAAGGTTCATTGGACCATATGAAATTCTGGAGAGAGTTGGATCAGTTGCATACCGAGTGGATTTACCTCTAATTTTATCTCAGGTACACAATGTTTTTCATGTTTCAATGTTATGGAAGTACATGCCAGATCCATCTCATGTTTTGAGTCCAGAGGTAGTTCAGTTGGAAGAGAATATATCTTATGAGGAACAACCCGTCCAGATTCTTGACCACAGGGAGAATGTGTTTCAGAATATGGTGATTCATCAAGTAAAGGTTTTTTAAAAAAACCACATGAGTGAAGAGGCAACATGGGAATCTAAAAATGCAATGAGGGTTAAATCCCCCCACTTATTCGATAAGTAAATAAATTACGGGGATGTAATTTTCTAAAGGGGGAAGGATGTAACATCCCAAGTAAGTAATGAATAATAAATATTCTTATATATGTCTATTTATGAATTAGATAGTGTTTTAGAGGCTTAAAACGAGAATAAATCCAATCGTAAGCATGAAATACACTAATATTTTTAAAAGATTGTTTTACTACCTTTTGATGGAAAACCATTTTTAAATCATAATTTTGACAATTTTATAAGATCTATTTGTCAAAATAATCTTATTCTTTATGATTGGGACATTGAAATTTACTTTGGATAAATTTTTGGTATTTTTCTGACAATGTTCATTTTTTAATGAATAGTAAAAAATACTGCATTTTGCATCAAAACTGTATTTTCATCTAATTTAATTATATGGTTAGATTATATTTTTAAATAGTTTTAAAGTTTAAATATAATATATTTTTACCATGTAATCCAATGGTGGTCATTGGGATTAATTTCACTTTGGAATTGGGCATAAACAAGTGACAAACTTTTCATAGATATTGTTTCAAAATAAAAACCCGCTATTTGTTTTGACAACAGGAATTATATTTAAATTAATTATTGCAATTTATATTTTTGGAATTTGGTAAAATGGATTCCATATTTGTAATCAGAAGGTCCAAATTATCTAATTAAGACTATTTTGTTTTTGGACATTATGAATAGTAATGACAGTAATTATCTTTAATTATCTTGATTAATTAGTAATTGGGTAGTTAAGGAGAATAAAATAATATCATAATAATTCAAAATTACTCCAACATGTGTCCTAATGCTACTGGTTGTGTCATGGCCGACCATTTTATTCCATGTTCCAAACTTGGGGAACCCATGGAATCACTTTTGTGTTATAATGACTTTTTATCTTTTTATTTTTAAAGAATGTTAAATATAACAAAGAATGTATCACCTGAGTAATTTTTTTTAATTTTGTCTACATAAATGATATATTGGACTCCAAATAGTCATTGGAAATCAAAAAATATTTCCTACATCATAGTATTTTTTTATAATTTTTAGACATTAAATAAATTAAATTATTTATGACATCATGATGATGCAACGATTACCTCATTAATGAACGATTTAAAGAAAATGAAAAGATAATGTAAAATATAAGACATAAACTTGTAAAATACCTATTGTATGAGTATATTTCAAACCCTTATCACCTTAGCCTCGAAATACATCAATGTGGGACCTTTAAAATTCGAAACTCATATGAAAATAAAGTAACATTTTATAACTTTCCAAGAGTGCCCCTCCTCTCCTCTTATAAAAGGCCCCCACCTCTACCTCCTTACCCACACTTCTAAGGCAATTGGCTCGACCAAGACATTATCCTTTTATCTCTCCACATCCCTCTCTTTATCCTATAAGCCTTACCATAGGCAGATAACTCTTCAAGAAACCCTTTTGGTTCTAACCAAGAGGAGTTAACCAATTTAAAGGGAAAGACTTCTCTAAGGTTATTTTGTTTTATTTTTCTTCTCCAACACCCTAAACTCTTTTTATTCATTTATTTTTTAATAACACTAGTATGTTAAATATACTAGGATGTTGTTATAAGAATTATTCGAGCTACACTTACACACACCTATATCTAATTGTTAAAGAACATACTGTTTCCGTGGATGGTGAATTTCTGCCTCACGAAATGATGATTGTTCAATATTCTTATAACACCTTCAAAGGTGGCCATTAATATGTCACTATATTTATATATGATATATAAAATGTTTATGTTTTCCTTATGATTCTTTATTTTTCATTTATGGCATACGTTTATTGCTTCTATTATGGGTATACGCGATATCTTCATTTTAGGAAGTGCGGACTACCACACCCTCAAAGTGATTTGATTCGTTAATGCCATATGTGGGACGTATAAAGGATGGATTTAATGATATTATATATGAAAATATACTATATTTATAATATACCTTTATTAAATTACGATTCCTTTCCATAAAATACAAAATAGGAATGAAAGTAGCGTTCATGCGTACGTACGGCTTACCGTCTCCATGAACGGTGCATTTCATTTCTTACCTCTAAATGTTATGTAATATTATAAATTCATGTATATAGTGGATATATATGATATATATATGATATCTAAATCATGAATATATCTCTAGATATAATGGATACATGAACAAATTTTAATTATAAAGAGTTTATTTTTGACTCAAGTACCAATGATCGTTAAAACGACCGTTACTAACTTAAATAATTACATAGTGTTAATGAAATGGTAATAAGTGATATAAAAGGACTAATGAACCGGAAAAAGGTTCTTAAGCAAGTAAAAATTAACTCAAGTTTATTATTCAGGAGATTAAAGAACGATCAAGTCAAGTCGGACCCGAGGTAAGGGACTTCATCTCAATCTCCTTTCATTGAGGCGTATTTTGTTTTATACACAACTTTATTTTATTCGGTGTATAAACCGCCATTGAATTTTACATTTATTAAAAAAGAATATTTTTTTATACTAATATTTTACTAAAAGACAAAATGGAATGTTTTTATTTGTCTTACGTATGCGGCGACAACGACTTCTCCACCGCCGTGACCATTATTTGAGTTCCGGCTTCCTCTACAAGCCATAACTTTTTTTTAATGAAAAATAAATACCATGCTTTACTTTTCTTTTTTTTTGGTATTGAAAATGGTTTTGATAATGTTTTTATTATATCAATGTGTTATTGATATATTGTGATTGAAATGTGGAAATGTTATGTTTCCTTTATTCATGTTTTATGTGATACGATTATGTTATGGTTCTTGGGAATTGTTTATGAAGACGGATGGTTCCATGATAAAATTAGGGTGGGTGAGCCCGATATAGCTCTCCAGTGCATTGGGTAACGTGAAGGGGTTAAACTTTAAGGTTTCTCCAAATAGATTTAGGGAATATACTGTGATGGGTATTCCAAACGTAACCATGAGGGTTACTCCCTACGTAAGAATGTGATGAATGCCTCAAGTTAACTTTATGTCTTATGATTTATATGATTTATTCATGATTTGATCAGGTATGTTAAAATTCTTATGTTTTATGAGTAAAGTATGATTTCATACGTGGGCTAATGTTTTTATTTTGTACTTTTATATCCCTTACTTATCTTTTTATATTCATCCCATGTTTTTGAAATGTTTTTCACAGGTCAAGGAATAGGTACATGATGTGATTATAGGGTCAAGGGTGTGTCATGAAAGAATCCATGTTTTGTTTTAAATATGTTTCCGTTGATGGGAAAAAGTGAATACTATCTTTTATGTAACCACTTTGTTTAAATGTGGAATTTAATGCATGATTTATGATCTAATTCTCTAAAACTCTAAACCTGAAAAGATCCTCAATGTGTAATCTTGTAATAACTCAAGATTAAGTAATGTTTAAGGTTGGGGCCTTATAAAGACACCCAAACATTCATTCTTGAGAATATCATTTAGAGCCTCATGACCTGTTACATTTGTCAAAGAATTTTCATACATTTCTTCTTCATATTCAATGAAAGACATAGTTTTATCGTAAAATGTGGCCTTTTATGAATATTTAACAATAATAAATGTTTCACTGAAACTGGAGGGGAGAAGGTACTCGTATAAGGTCATTTTGTTTTCTTAGATGATTCATTATATTTTCATGATTAAGCCTTCTATTTCCCAACCACTTTATCCATATTTAATATCATACATCAATTCAAATATTTTACCATCAATTATTACATGTTTCTAAAATGGGTTTTTATGATGTAGCACATGTATCATGATAAGATTATACATCCATTCTATGAATGCTCTAATAGAATCACCGATCATTGTAATATATGAAAAATCAAGTGGAATAGGAAACATAGTCATTATCTCATAATATACCTCAATCCCCACTCTCATGTGACCTTATGGGAGGTCTTCATTGTCAAGATGGTACCCACGAATATTATACATTATACCCACTTCAATACGGAGGTATGTGCGTGTAGATATATACAAATCACACAAAAATTTACCCTATATAATTTTAGTAATATCATGTTATTGGAATATTTTTTATTCACATTTATTAGAAAGTGTAATGAAAAAATTGATTACCCAAGATACTGTATTCATTTTGGGGGATCGACTAGCCTCAATTCTAGTGGTATCAATTGTTTCATGTGTACATATTTTCTACAAAACCAGGTCACTTTAATCATTTCTTGTACATTGGTATTCCAAACCAGACCACGATCTAATATCTTTCAGTGATTCTATTTGTTTCAGAAATCAACTGAGTGTTTCTGATTATTTTCACTAAAACATAAAAAAATACGAACAAATAATAGATATTTTATGTGATATTTATAACAATAATAATGAAATAAAATTATGTCATACTTTCACTTTCTTACAATACATTTTTTGTGATTTCATCAACTAACTTACGAAATTTATTTAAACGAGCCTCCTTCCATAGCACATGACATGAGATAGAAGTGCCTTAGGATTTTTATTCATCGATGTGCATATAAAAAATGAAACAAATGTTGTTTCATAGCACATAATTAATATATTTTTTTGGATTAACATACATATTAATTACTTTTAAAATGAAGTGTACCTCGTCCTTTCTTTGTGATAGGGGTATGTTAGTTTTTATTCATGTTATATATTTTGAAAACTCTTTTCTATTTCATAAATTAATAATTTTGAATCAAGTTGGATAAAATAAATAATATCAAATAATATATTATAGACTAAAATGCACTTGAAAATATTTCTCATTGTGATGATTGATGAAATAAGTAAATGTTTCATACTTTATAATGTGTTCTTAACTAAGTGGTGGGTGGGGGCCTTATTTTCCCTAGTATCCAAAAGATTTAAATTTGTAAGAATCTAATAGAA
Source organism: Viscum album (assembly GCA_963277665.1). Taxonomy (NCBI): domain Eukaryota; kingdom Viridiplantae; phylum Streptophyta; class Magnoliopsida; order Santalales; family Viscaceae; genus Viscum; species Viscum album. The sequence continues at coordinate 1,743,055,706 of OY728155.1, forward strand.
ACCTCTATGGACTTTTTTGATGATTTTTAAGATGAATTTCATATAGAAATATTCTAAAGTAAATAAATTATGTAAGGAATAAAAAAAACTAAACCATAATTTCATTATATAATTTTTTAGTAAAATAGAGAAATTATATTGTAACATTACTGTAATATATTTCTAAAGGACTTCCTTCATTACAGGTTAGACACGACATGATGATTCAAAATCAATCATCCCATTCATCCCAATTCTGACCCCATGATAACTAATGAACATTGAATAGTTGGGATCAATAGTTTAGCCACATTAATTCCAACCAGCCTCAAATTTTATACCTTGAAATCTTACCTTGATAATTTTATCCATCATTATGATGTTTTATCATAGTTGTTTTTTTTCATCAACATGTTGTTGATCCCCTAATAATTTTTTAGTTTCATCATCAATAGTATTCTCTTCCGTAGGATTGGTAAAATCATCATGTGTTGAAGAAATTATCTCTATATGTAGTCAAACATTTTATTTGTGTTGAATAACTACAATATAATACACTACATGCATAAATTTCAATATTTAAATGCATCTTTCGTGAAAGTTGTTATTGTCTTGAACAAAAATATAATACTTCAATATTGTAGTAAAACTAAACTTCGATACTTTTATTTAATCCATCCTTTGATATTTATTGTCTTACTTCTCATTATAATGGATTAGACTCCCTCTTTAAAACTATCCTTGCTCTCATAATTTTGGTTCCAAAGTTACTTTATGACTTAATTCCTGAATAGATATCATATCATTTTATTTTTTGATATTTACCAACCATATTTTTTTCAAATTAACCTATTTTTCTTGAAATACTCTAACCAAAATCCATATGATGATCATTTTCGATGACTTCTGATTGGATTAGTTCATATAACATAGAAGAGATGGGAGATGAGACTCAAGGAACAAAATCCAATAACAGTTTGGGAGATGAAATTTGAGTATCCACTATGGTTTAAAAATAACATAAATGAAATTTTAATAATGACTTATTACATATTACATTATAAAAATTAAGGAATGAACATTCAAATACAGAAGACACCCACAAACAGTAATTTAATTCCACTAAAAAACATTTATTATTGTCCACTTACTTTAAAATGTTTTTTGGTAGGGCTTAGAGGAAACACAAACTTATGGTGGTGTTGATGTGAGGTGGGTGTGAAAGCATGAAAACTAACAATTTATCTAAGCTTTCTAGAGAAATTATCTTGAAGATAAAGCTGAAAATAGGGTCAGAGAACTCTACTCATTTTTGGAGATATACCTTTGAGAGTTAGATAAGATGACTCATTGTACTAGTATTCCCATCCATGTATTCTTAACTATAGAGTTATAATACTATCCAATGTGACCGTACACAAAATAAAAGTAATTTTTGTTGAATTATTTTCAAAATTAATTTAGTGAGTCATATACGAAAATGTATATCAAGAAACTAAATAAATTCATTCATTATGTTTCAATTAATTTTTCAGTGTCATTTTTTATATTCTCGTGATGTTGTAAATGAGGAGGATGAAAGGATAAAAAAGTTGAAGAATGTGTCGGGAGATGCGGTATTCAAATCTGTGGTAGTGGATTTGATGAAGATTAATGAATACAATCAAAGTAAGAGGTATGTCATCATGGAACATTGGAAATATAATGATGTGAGGATGGATTGTTTGAAAGAGGTAGTCCAATCCATCATCAAGAGACAGAAGACAATCAATCATCTTAGTATGGATTAAATAAAGATAGTGAAGGTTATTTTTACTATAGTATTGCAGTATTAAAAATATGTTCAAGAACATAACAATTTTCATGAAAGATGCATGAAAATGTGGACTTTCTATGCATGAAGTGTATTGTATTGTAAATCTATCTTATAAAATGAATCATCATTTACACAACCTTATTTGTGAATCCCATGGTAATTTTTATGAAAAGTTTTTATGTTTCTCACTACTATTATATAGGGTACAATTCCTTTACAATATAAGATGGTGATGAAGTTCACAGTTTTCTTGTATGTAGATTAGAACGGGTTTACAGAGTAGGGGTGGAATTGTGTATGAATAGGTAAAGGAGATATAGAGTGATATATAAAATACTCATAAATAAAATTTAAAATTGATTACTCTTTTTTATATATGTTTAAATATATAGAATATTGATGTTAATAACATTATGAATAACTTCTAATATCAATATCATATGAAATATAAGATACTCATAAATAAAGAATAGGAATATTTTGTGTCTAAGACCATTGAAAAGAATATAATATACTAGGATTGTATCAATCAATATAGAAGATCCTTGTATATCATCATCCATAGACTACTTAGAAACAAATAATCTAACAAACATATTGAATGACCCTTTCTTAAAGGAATATGTCAAAAGGACCATTGGTGGTTCCACACCTTACCACATAGATAGAATTATTTCACATCAAAGAGGCAATATGGATTAAAGTGTCCTAGGAACTCACAATGATGGAATCACTAGAAAAGTCCCCTAAATTGAAGAAGAATTGGAATACCTCCACTCTAATGGTCTTGAAGAATTGAATCTCACCCCTCCTACATTCAACATCACTTCTGCATCTTCAAGGATTCCTCACTATCCAATTTTGGATATTTTTTTAATCCACCATAGTCCCAACAATCAATACCAATAGTCCGGTTGTGCCTGCATTCACATCTCAATACCTATTAAATGGATTTTCAGCACCATTGAAGGATTTGAAACTAAAATAATACGTATAAAAATTCACGCACATATTGAAGGATGTTAACAAATGCATTCCCCAAATAATGTCAAAGATATCTTTCTTAAGAATAGAGAAATCCTAGAAAAAATTAACATCAATAAAAATTATAGAACATTTTTCATAGATAAATATGAAAATTTTATTTTTTTCCAAGAGGTGTACATTGACAAAACACATGAGGTTTCATTTCAACATGTAATCCCATATGATCCACAACATGATAAGAAATAAAATAGTGGGGTGTTTTAGTATCAGACAATTATTTCATGAGATTTGAATTTAAGAGAATACTATTGCGCACTATAAAAAGACCATATTTAACCTCTGTTACCATCAACTCGACTATATAAAATTGGTTACTAGATGTCCACAACAATTCTATATTTGTTTATTGTGGTTGAAATGACTACTAGTGTATCATTGTTACACGAGAGTCACCCTAGGTCACTCATTTTATTTCCAAGGTGAGTAGATGAGATACTAGGTTCATCATCGTTATGATCAGTGATAAAACACAAAATGTGGAAACCAATAAATGAAACAATGATAGAGGAAAAGTAGAAAATAACATACATTATATTCTAGCCTTGTTTCATTAAGGGAACATAGATAAGTCATGTCGGTAGGTGAGGAGTTCTGCGAGAGGTTGAGAATCGTGAGTGACTTAGTTGTGGTTAGGGTTCATTTAAATAGATAAAAGACACTTTTAATAGTGTTTTACTAAATCCATTGATAAAGCTCATGTTTATCAGTGCTAAAATGATAAGCACTGATAAAGGTGATATTTATCAGTGCTAAAAATGCAATGATAAAAAGTATATTTATCAATGCTAATATTTTTGTGATACTAAATATTCATTTTAACAGTGATACATTATTGCACGGATAAAAGATTTATAATTATAATTATTTAAATAAATTTATTATAAATTTATAATTATTTAAATATATATATATATATTTTGATTTATAATTATATGAATATTATTTTTAAAAATAATCATTATTTATTTACAATAATTATAAATATATAAATTTTTAAATTTAGAAATATATATATATTAAATATTCATTTATTAAAAAATTTATTTATAAAAAATTTATTTTTAAATATATTTTTAACATCATTAGTTGATATATAATATTAAATATATGTATTTTAAGAATTAGTGAAATTGAATAATTCAAAATGATTACACTTAAAAAATATTGAAAAATGGATAAGTTTTATTAATTACATATAAATCATTAATAAAATGTGGATAGATATATTGAAAATAAATAAACAATTATATAAATATATATAAATAAATAATAGAAAATGATCAATTTAATAAATAAAAAAATATTTAAAATGAATACCCTAACTATAATAGTATTAAAAATAAATAAATTAAATTGATAGATTAGAAGACTAATATTTCATGTTAGAATAAAAATTCAAAAAATATTCTAAAATGTGAATAAATTACATAAATATTAGGTTAATGTGTTGCTATATGTTGCATAAATATATTATTTAGTGCATTTGTATATAAAAATGCTTTAATTACACAAACACACACATACACACACATATATATATGTGTGTGAAATAAATGTAACACGTTCCATTTTGATATATGGTAAATTAAAAAATAAAAAAATATTAAAAATGAATATTCCATTAATATGTTTTTAATTACCATTTTATTCATTATATATATATATATAATATTATTTATGACTGTTTATAATTAATATATATATATTTATTTATTTATTTTACTTATTCATTTTTATTGATATTTGATTCATTAATAAATTTGTAAATAGTTTTGTAATGTATTCATTTATAATTTTTTATTTAACTATTATAATGTCTTCATTTTTATATTTATATTTAATATATAATATTTATTAATATTTATAATCTATATTTATGTATATTAAATTTATTCATTTTTATCAATAACTATTTAATTAATAAAATGTTTGACATTTATCTTTATTTACTCATTTTAAATTTTTATTTGTTTAATTATTTCATTTTATTTGTTTTACATATCTATATATTTAATATATAATATTAATTAATTTTTAACATTTAGATATATGTATATTCAATTTATTCTTTTTTTACAATAATTATTTAATGAATGAAATTGTTATTTTTTTATTTTTATTTGTCTACTTATTTAATCTTAGTATGTACCTTTATAAGTAATTTTTTTAGTTCTGATAAAGGGTAACCTTTAGCAGTATTAAAATAAAGGTCCGAAAAAGATTCCATGTTATCAGTTATTAAAAAATCACTGATAAAGGGTTCCCTTTTCAGGGATTTGTTTAGCACTGATAATGGGGTCCTTTTATTAGTGACTATTCCGGAAGTGATAAAGATAGATTTTATTAGTTCATTTATCTAGCACAGCTAAATGTCAGGGCTATTTAAGGCGTGTTTTGTAGTAGTGTAGGATGAATCCCACCAAGACATTAACACATTTATACCCAGACTCCACTAATTCAAACAAATATATATTCAAAAGTATTTGGTATTTCTACTTAACAAATTTCCTCCATCCTTAGGAGTCCCAAGATGCCCCCGATTAAGGAGGAAAAAATAAAATGAGGGAAACTACCTGCAAGCATGTAATGAGTTGTTACAAAATCCCCACTGTAATATATTTCGTATATGGGAAGTCATGTGGATGAATGAATCCTAATAAATATGTGGGGACACTTCTCCATCATCAATTACTCAGGATCCTAAGTTTGATTATAACATAATATGTTCCTGTATAACACTCAGACAAATGAAATTGACTTCCAAAGTAAGACATTTAGTTGAGAGTCATCTGAACTAGATTCTCAACAACAGAAACATCTGGATCTAACTCAATCTCTTCCCAGATCACAATGTGAGAGGTTTTAGGATTTTATATTCTAAGAGGTGATTTGTGGAAATCACCATGAATTTATTCCTACTGAAATAGAAATTCCAATGGATAAGAAACCTTCCCTAGCTTCTCAGTAACATCAAACATTCCAATATATCTCAGAGCCATCATACCCTATTTTTCAAGATGAAAGTAACCCAACTAAAAAGAAACATAATATAAAAAATTATCACATAAGTAAAACAAAAAAGGATGATGTTTTTGATATGTATAATACTTATATATACTCTTCACCATAACCAGAAAATGATATATATCCTAAATGATTATAGGATTCTCATAAACTAAACTCAGTCCCACCAAAGATGCTCCTCCCACCTCTACCCAACAAATAGGTGATCTGATTGGGTGACCGTAAAAATCCTTTTAAGGAACCATTCTGATAGATAATGATAACTGTTGTTTTAATAAAACTAAAAGAGTCCCAATGGATATCCCAAGATCCACCCAAATCTAAGACACAGACACATAGAATATCCTCCAAAATAATAATAACACACTCTATCTATCTGTCTGTATATGGATGATAAGCTATACTCAATATTACCTGAGTCCCCACCACCTCCTTGAGACTCCTCTATAACATCCAAGTAATACTAGGATAACTTTTTGAAATAAATGTATAATAACCCCTATATAACCTCATTATTTCATATCCATGCATCTTACCTAGATCTTCAACTTTTTTAGAGTCTTTGATCATGATGAAATGAGAATAGTTTTTCAAAAGCCAATCACCACATAGTTAAAATTCCAACCATGGGGAGTCTATGGTTATCTAAAGAAACTTCCATGGATACCATATCCAATTCCCATGCAAACGAATGGGTTTAAAATTCTCTTCCTTTATCTATTTAAAGGTTTAAAAAAGGGAAACATAATCAGAAATGTCACGCTTCATAACTAGCCAAAAAATCACCGTCTCAGATCATAATACAACTTTATAGTGTATAGATGAACATCCTATGATGAACTATGATAATAAAAAACACAATATCCTTATTTATTTTGGGATGAAAAACTGATCCCTGATTCTAAGAATACAATATATAGAGAGAGACCAACATGGAACGGCCTCCCAGCTATAAAGGGACTCTCAAATTCTTATGAACTAAACCTAATGCTACTAAATCTATAGAATAGAATCACAGAGAGATGATGAAAACTAAAAAAAGGTTAGTACCATACTTTAAATAATCTATTGATCATCTAGATGCAATTATGAAAAATCCCCCTAAGGTTCCACTTTTCCATCCATTCCAAAAAATCATGTGATGACACATTCTTAATAAGAGAATATATGACTAAATCTTCCTTCCCTAGGGTGTAGGTGATATTGTAGTCAATCATCTAAAGGTATTCCAACCATTTTCTCTATCTAAGATTCAAGTTAATCTGATAAAAGTTTCATCTCAAACACTTATAATTTAAATAGACTAATAACCTTTCTAAAAAAATAATTCAAACAACCCTTAACCACAAGCATAATTATGAAAATATATAAAATATTAGTGGGGTACATAATCTCTTGCAGTCAGAGCTAAAGAAAACCTTAATCTTCCATATTATCATCCTATATGATCATACAACACAAACCATTTCTAGAATCATCCCAAAAATACCTTTTATTTAACATTGGTAAGATTGAAATAGGATTCAATGTCAAAAAACATTCATCTTATAGAAAGATGGTTGAAACTTTGCATCCCATATGAATTTCACCCCATTTTTGGAAATAGAATTTAATGATGACAATAACATTGAAAAAAATATATATAAACCGTGTATAGTATGCATAAATACAAAAAACCTATGAATCTCAAAGTTATTTTGTGGCTCTTCCCATGAAAAGATAGTCATCATGTTCTCAGGATCAATTGATAATGCATGGATAGAAATCCCATTCCCCATGAATTACACTTATTAGATCCCAATGTTTCCTTTCAGATGATTTCAATACAAATAGTGAATCCTCATGATTTACAATACAATTATCATAAGTTTCTAGTATTAACCCTCAAATATTGAAAAAAGAAAAAAAAATTATGAACACTACAACAGAAGTGTGAAGATAATGATGAAATATCTGATTTGTCAAAGCCGTAATCATTTCAAGAGGATTAGTATGACAAAACAGCATCACAATATTTTCATAATGGATAAACTTGTTCCTAAAATATATCTTTAGAATATCACACTCCCAAACCCTTGTCTAATGATAACGTGACCTAAGATTAATATTTTAAAATAACTCTTTCCCCATTATGTGATCAAAATAATCATCATGATGAGGTAAATGATGCTTTTCTTAACTTTCACCGATTTCAACATCTAATAATCCATTCATAATTTAAGTGAACAGTCTTCCTTTATTGAAAATATCACCAGGGATTCCTATTATGAGACAATAATTACCATTTATTTACATATATTAACATTACATAACTTTTTCGGAATACTTAAGGCATTATACAAACATATTACCAAAGACCATACTAATCTTGTCACTTTGGAAACAAGGAAACATGGAAACATAAACACTCAAACATAAATGAGCTACATTATCTCCCACTAGGTTCTTCTTGACATATACCCTTAAAAGATGCATCAAATATAATATGTATCATCATAACCTTCTAAAAAGGAACATAAAAAGGGGTGAGATTAGAAATGAAGTAAAGGTAACTAAGGGATACATTTTAAGCATAATCATGAGCATAAGGGTATGATAACATGATCAAGAAAATAGGATATCATACCATTTATATCAATGATCACAAACATGAATCATGATATAAATCATTGAAATTCATAAGATAAGAATCAAAAAGAAATAAATAACATAAGATGTGAAATAATATCATAGGAATAAAACATTGAATTGTGGAAAACATATAAGCATATACTATAATTCCCATAGTAGTGAAGGAATTGTTGACAAGGCCATCTTTGTGGACAAAGTCTTTTACTGAAATAGGTTCACTCCCCATTCCATCCATCTTTCATAGATATGATTTCAATCCTTGTTCCTATACTATAATATTGAACCTATATCACTCCTCATTCCAGCAATGTCTATCTCTTGATATATAAATATTTACCCAATGCATTACAGGTAGATATAGGTCCCACCCATCACATAATGAAATCATACATACATGTGCCCAAAATTATTAAATAATCATATCATATCCCATGAAATGAAATGGGTGTCATAAAAATGTAATAATGTCTTATCCTTTTTAAAAACACGGGCTTCATAATCATTTCATCAATTCGTAACATATTAAATAATGTAGGTTCCAAAAGCATATAACTAGTGAAAGAGAAATGACTTTCATAACCATATAACCTATGGAAGAGAAACAAGATTCATAAACATCATACCATGAAAGAATAAAACATTCAAAGAAATAATATGAATGGATACATTGAATAATTTCCCCATAATTTAATTGGTCACACTAACTAATATCATATTGGGTGGGAAATAGTTTTTAATGTCCTTTTAGAAACATTTCATAATGAAAATATCTAATCTATATTGGAAATACAATTCAAACATAAAATCATTTAAAAAATTGTTTCTTTAAAAATAGTTTTGAAAACATAAAAAGGATTCATTGAAAACCATAAATCATTTTTAAAATCATTTTTATATTAAAAGTATTCTTGAAAACATTTTGGGAAATTTTTTTTTGAAATAAAACCAAATTCCCACCGAAGAGAGAAATACGGTCAGATTATTCATAAAAACATTTTCTTAATAATCTTAAGTACAAAAGGGTGGTAAAATGGTACCTATACATGGAAGTATCATTAATAAACATTATATAAGAAGACTCATTAGGGATGTTAAAATATGGATCTTAATATTTCATCAATGTAAGGATAATCATTAACAATCTTGAAAAGATGCGAGATTATTTATGTAAACTCTTAACACTTAATTATATTGGTTCATACTCTCCATGTTAGAAAAATGGAATTATGTGCCAACTAAAAATATCAATAAAAGTTTGATATTATTGATATGACATGTCTAATGGATATATACACAAATTGAAAAATACTGCAGGTACATAACAAAACATGTGTATCAAGAAAGAAAATTGAGGGAAAATTGTAACGACCCAAAGTTTTTCAATAGAAACTACCTTCTTATAATTATGTCATAAAATTACATTAAAACACAACATAATGAACTACTAAGTGATAAGTTACCTTTAAACATAAGTTTTTCACTTCTATGTTTGGAATTTTGAAAATTTGACATACACAGTTGTATTCAAGATGATTTTTTGGAGTCTAATAAAACAAAAATAATTTTTTGTGAATAGTAACCTACCCTTATTAATAGTAACACACCCTTATGAATAGTGATATACCCTAATGAATAGTAACCTTACCTATGATAGTATATAAATAATATTCAAGTGAAAGTATGATATACCTATATTTTAGAATAACTAAATGTATGTTTTAAAACTGTTTTTAGTAATTAACCATGATTTTAAATAAATATTAAATTAATAATATTTAGAAAATTATTTTTGAAAAATTAACTTCATTTTTTTATTCTACACATCGAAAAATGGTTGGGGTAATGTTTTGGGATTTTTATGAAATACATGATTTTTTGATGAATAGTGAAATATCGTAATTTACAAAAATAAGCTAAATAAGCTAATTATAGAGTCATGTGTGATTTTATGATGATGTAAGCCCACTTGGTTCGGGATCACATGATAAAATTACTATTCATGGTCATTCAATACTCACTATTCCTTGTCTTAGGTGAAATTAATAATCTAATGAATTTTATATTAAGGAAACCCCTCTCCCCTCCACTATGAAAACCACCCGTCACACCCTCATTTCATCACACCTCTCAAGCTCTAAGACTTCTCCAAACTCTGACCAAACATCTTCCCTAGCCCCTATCCCATGTTCAAGAGCTTCTGGTCTCATCAAAAGATAAATCCTAGCTTCCTTAAGGAGAATCTCAAGAGGAGGATTTAAGAGGTAATTTCTCTCCCACTTCCCCTTTATTTTTCTTTCATGTTCAAGTGAATTTCTTGATCTCTAACCACCTATCTTCCTCAAAATGGTATTGTAACTCGATTATTATACATTTAATTTAATGTTATGATGCTAATGGGATATTTTATCATCCACCCCCTTTCCCACTTCCTTTTATTTTATTAATGAAAACGTTGTTCATGAGGTGTTAATTTATCACCTTCAAGAACGACATGTTTTATTCTTCCATTTATACCTTCATATATGGTCATGAAACCATTTTTATTGATGAACTAAATTTTTTTATATTTATTATTCCCTATTTAAAGTTCTACTACTAACTTATAACCATATTACTAGTGATAAAACAAAACAAGTTCATTATGATTGAAAAATCAATCAAATTAACCCAAACAATCATCATTTAATTATTATCTAATGATTCATCCACATGGATATAATATAATTCATTATAAGATCATTAAAACTCTTGTAATATCATTAATATCATTTAATATCATTTCTTTATGTTTACCCATGTTCTACCCAAACTTCAATTTAAGAATACAAGTGAACCACTCAAGAAAACCTAAAAAACAATCATTGTCAAACAATGTTTTTAAACTCTAAAACTCATCCAAAGGCACATAAAATCACTTAATTAAACCATAATGAACCATATTAATTTACACAAAGTTCTTTATTTCTAATTAACGAATATAATGACATTATACAGGACATTAAAGAGAAGGAAGCATTCAAATACAAGGTAAGGGGAAATTCTCGAACCCAACTTTAATCCTTCGGGTTCTCCCTCTTTCACTCCACTTTTGATATGGTAAATTCTTAAAGATCTTATTTTCATCATTTTATTTCCTTTTTTCGGATATACATGTTTACCACTACTGTTTATGTCAAAAAAAATGTTTTCCTAAAAAACTCGTCTTTTAAGAACTCACCTTTTACTTCTCATTCAAGATTGATGGTTCTTGTATCATGTATGTTATTCCCTAATTGTTTTGGGATCCCAATGTTTATAATTGTGTTCTTGTGAGAAATAAAACATTCCTTTCCATGGTTTATTTATGTTCACTTTTGATATATGTTCCATGTGGAAATCATGATGATGATAATGTTATGATGTGACGGGTGCGCCCGGAATTATATAGCGCAATATGAATGATTGAATGTGACGGGTGTGCCTAGAATTATACAGTGATCCAATGAATTGGGAAAAGTGATGAATCTCATGAGTAATTGTGATGTTATGTGTGAACAAGATACTATCTTGGTTCACAATTATTTGTGGTAGTTAACCACTAAGACATGATGTTTATGCTTGATGTTGTAATTGTTATGTACGGTCCAAGTTTTCCCAAGACACTAAACCTTTGGATCCATTATGTGTAATACTATTATGTTGTTTATCTTTAAAATTATGTAATATTAATGAATTGAAAGGATGGGATTCTATAGTTGGTATCAGATGAAAGGTTTAGTTAATTTGGGAATTAGGATTAGTGAACCCTAGAGAAAACCTATAAAATGAAACTAAGTAAAAATATGAACACAAGAATATTTACAAAGGGATACCATATGTTATGTTTTTGGTATAATTTTTTTAAATGAATAAGTTATTCATGACTTGTTTACTTATGTTTTTTTTATCCTTTTCAATTTTAGAAAATGGTGGGAACTCAGAGAAATCAGGCCAACAACTCGTGTGAGGGCCAATGCAGTGATTGCCCGAATAACATCCCCAATGATTTGGGACGGGGAGTTCAAAAATTCATGGTGATGCTTACCCAATTATCTCAAGTTATGAACTACAACCATAATAATGGGGAACTCCCTTATTCACCAAAGTGGGAGAAACTAGCTATCGAATGTTTTATGAGGCAAAAAACACTAACGTTTAATGGATCTTCTTATCCACTAGTTGTAGAATAGTGGGTCACTCCATGGGGAAGATATTTTCAGTTCTTCACTATTCGGAGACAGACAAGGTGACCTTAGCCATTTATCGTCTAGATGAGGAAGCCGATCAATGGTGGGATTTGATGAAGAACACTAATACAAGGGAGGAAATTGAAGAGATAGAATGGGAAGACATTAAGATAATGTTTCTTAATAAGTATTTCCCAAGAACTCTTCACACAAAGATGGATAGAGAATTCATAGAGCTCAAACAAAAAGAAGGAGAATCTATCACAACCTATGAAGTGAATTTCACAAGGCTTGCAAGGTACTCTTTGGGTTTTGTTATAAAAAACGATAGAAAAATTGATAGATTCTGTAGTGGATTAAAACCACACCTTCGAAAGGCTCTTGCAATTCGAGGCTGTGGGAGTTATGAAGAAGTAGTTTGGTGTGCTCTCAAAGTGGAGACAGATTTTGGAGAATGGTCCCACAAATATGGTGATAAGAATAAAAGGATGGAGTTTCAAGCTAGTGGATCTAATGATAATGGTGGGAAGAAAAATCAATGCCCCACTTACCAAAAATGTGGAAAGTTACACCATGGTAAATGCCTCAAAGGGAAAGAGAAATGCTTCATGTGTGGGAAAGAAGGAAATCATACTGAAGAGTGTCGAAAAGACATGAAAGGGAAGGAAAATGTGGCATAAGAAATGAGGGAACAACTCGTGGTTCAATTCTACAACTGTAGAAAGATGGGGCACTATGCAAACCAGTGCACTAATCCTCGATTTATTGAGGGTAATCAGTGTCAGAAACCACCAAAGCCAAAGGAACAACGTAAGGCTTATGCCATCACTACTGTAGAGGTATATCATGATAATAAATTCATACAAGGTATACTTATAATTTCACTCAAAATGGAAGAATTATTATTTTATTATGGTTCTACACATTCCTTTATATCTTGCATGTTTTCTAGAACTATAGAATCGAAGCCCCGAAACCATGAAGTAGAGATATCTGTAAAGACACCATGTGGTGAAATCATCGCAACCCATGTGTTTGACTGTTCTCCTGTTGGCGTATGTGGGATGATTCTTCAGGAAAATATGATAATACTTCCCTTAGTGGAATTCGACGCTATAATGGGAATGGATTGGATCTCGTTATATAGATAACATATCAACTTTCGGGAAAAGGAAATATCTTTTCATATTATGAACCATCCCATGCTCCTCTACAAATGCAAGGAAGATCATGAATCTCCTTTGAAAAATCCTTCAATGGTGTGGGTGTTGATTCCCTATGAAGAAGCATTCCTTGACCAAATGGTTGAGTGGAAGGAATGTTCCAACCTTGAGGAAATTACCATCGCGAGGGAATAAGGCGATGTATTTCCCAAAGTGTTACCTGGAATTCCCTCGGATTTTGAGGTAGAGTTCTCAATTGAACTCTTTCTCAGAGCTACTCCTATCTCAATGTGTCCCTATAGGATGGCTCATATGAAACAGGAGGAGTTAAAGAAGCAGCTACAAGAGCATCTAGACAAAGGGTTCATACGCCCTAGTGCATCACCTTGGAGTGCACTAGTGCTCTTTGTGAAGAAGAAGGATGGAACAATGTGGATGTGTATCGATTATTGGGAACTCAAAAAGATATCCATAAAGAACAAGTGTCCTCTCCCAAGGATTGATGACTTGTTCGACCAGTTAAGAGAAGCTCAATACTTCTCAATGGTGGATCTTCATTTTGGAAATTATTAGGTAAACGTGAAGAAGGAAGATATTCAGAAGACTACATTCCGAACAAGGTATGGGAACTATGAGTTTTTGTTGATGCCCTTTGGACTTACTAATGCCCTTGAAATCTTCATCGATTTGTTGAATAGAGTATTTAGACATTACCTTGACAAATTTGTGGTAGTTTTTATCGATGATAATCTTATCTACTCCAAGTGCAATGAGGAACATGAAGAACATATAAGACTTGTGTTGGTGACATTAAGAAAGGATAAGTTGTATGCCAAGTTCTGCAAGTGTGACTTTTAAATGAATCATGTCACATTCTTGGGACATGTGACCACAAGTGAGGGAATTTATGTAGATCCTTCAAAGAAAAAGGTGATTGAGGAATAGACCAGGCCCTCTAGTGTCACAGAAATCTGTATTTTTTTGGATTAGCTGGGTACTACCGATGTTTTGTGAGAAACTTCTCACAATTGTCAAGACCTCTATCTAATTTAACAAGGAAAGGGGTAAAGTATGTCTGGACCGAAAAATGTAAGGGATGATTCAAAGAGAAAAAGAGTAGGATGATCACTGCACCTGTACTCACACTACCGAAAAGTGGAGAATATTTTGTGATATACAGTGATGCTTCAAACAAAGGCTTGGGTTGCGTACTCATACAAAATGATAATGTGATAGTCTACACCTCACGACAGTTGAAGATCCATGAGAAAAACTACCCGACGCATGATCTAGAGCTGGAAACCGTGATTTTTTCCTTGAAAATATGGAGGCACTACCTTTATGGTGAGAAGTGTGACATATACACCCACCACAAGAGTCTAAAGTATATATTCACACAAAAGGATCTCAACATGAATCGAAGGAGATAGTTAGATCTAATCAAGGATTATGATTGCTCTATTCACTATCATCCTGGAAAGGTGAACAAGGTTGCTAATGCTCTAAGAAGAAAAGAACCTGCTACTCTATCCATGTTGTGGATTGAGAAAGACCCTATATACTTGGATATGAAAATAATGGATTTGGAAATCATAAGGGTAGGGGATACATCCTACCTTTCCCAAATGATTACGTAACCATCCATCTAGGAGAAGATTAAGGAAGCACAAAGGGATGATGTGGAGATACAAAAGATGGTTAATGCAGTAATGGAAGGTAAGCTGCAAGACTTCCATATAGACGATGATGGTGTGATTTGGTTTGCAATGCGGCTTTGTGTGCCTTCATCACCTGCGATAAAGAAGGATCTATTGGATAATGCACATAGCTAAACATTACCTATCCATCCTGAGAGTACCAAAATGTACCATGATCTTTGAGAACACTTCTGGTGGGATAACATGAAGAAGGATATTGTGGAATATATATCAAGGTGCTTGGAACATCAGTAAGTTAAAGCTAAGAGATAAAAGTCCAAATGTATGATGCAGTCATTGCCTATACCCATGTGGAAATGGGAAAATGTTACTATGGACGTTGTCACGGGTCTCCCAAAGTCGTCGAAGGGAAATAATGCGATATGGGTTGTGGTTGACAAACTCACCAAGATTTCCCATTTTATCGCTATTTGGGAAGATCACTCGCTTGAATAACTTTCAAAGATATATGTGAAAGAAGTGGTGAGACTGCACGGTGTTCCACTCTCGATTGTCTCTGACCGTGATCCAATGTTTACATCTAAATTCTCGAGGAGTCTTCAATATGCTTTGAGTAGTGAATTAAATTTCAGCATGGCCTATCACCCCCAAACTGATGGCCAGTCTGAAAGGACTATTTAGAAGCTTGAGGATATGATAAGAGCCTGATCTATTGAATCCAATGGTTGTTGGGATAAACATCTCCCATTGGTTGAGTTCTCATACAACAATAACTTCCACTCGAGTATTTAGATGGCTCCGTATGAAGCTCTTTATGGGAATTAATGTATAACTCCAACCTATTGGGATGAATTTGGAGAAAGAAAGCTAATTGGACTCGATCTTGTTCAAGAGATGACATAGAAAGTTCAAGTCATCTAGAAACACATAGAAGTTGCTAAAAGTTGGAAAAAGAGCTATGTTGAAAACCATATTAGGGACTTGGAGTTCTACGTTGGAGATAAATTCATCCTTCTAATTTCTCCATGGAAGAGAGTCATGTGATTCGAAAAGAAAGTGAAGCTAAGACCAAGGTATATTGGCCCCTTTGAGATCCTTGAACGCATAAGAGCTGTGGCCTATAGTCTTTCACTTCCACCGAATATGGCTCAATTTCATGATGTGTTTCATGTATCATTACTGAGGAAGTACATACCAGACCCCTCACATGTACTAAACTCTGAGGTGGTGCAGCTGTAAGATGATCTATCCTATGAGGAACAGCCAGTAAAGATTCTGGATTGGAGGGATAAGGTTCTCCACAACAAGACAACGCATCTTGTCAAAGTGTTGTGGAGGACCCATAAGTTTGAGGAAGCAACTTGGGAACTAGAAGAGGCAATGAAGGATAAACACCCTCACCTGTTTGTGTAAAGTGAAATTTCGGGGGTGAAATTTCTTGAGGGGGAAAGAATGTAACAAACCAATGTTTTTCAATGGAATCTCCCTTCTTATATTTATGTCATAAAATAAAATGAAAACACAACATAATGAACTACTAAGTGATAAGTGACCTTTAAACATTGGTTTGTCACTTATGTGTTTGGAATTTTGAAAATCTAACATACATTGTTGTGTTCAAGATGATTTTTTTGGAGTCTAATAAAACAAAAATATTTATTTTGTGAATAGTAACCTACCCTTATGAATATTAACATACCCTTATGAATAGTGATATACCCTAATGAATAGTAACCTTACCTATGATAGTATAAAAATAATATTCAAGTGAAAGTATGATGTACCTATATTTTAGAATAACTAAATGAATGTTTTAAAACTGTTTTTAGTAATAAACCATGATTTTCATTAAATATTAAGTTAATAATATTTAAAAAAATATTTTTGAAAAATAGTCTTTATTTTTTGATTCTACACAACAAAAAATGGTTGGGGTAACATTTTGGGAATTTTCTGAAATACTTGAATTTTTTATGAATAGTGAAATACCGTAATTTACAAAAATAAGCCAAGTAAGCTAATTATAGAGTCATGTGTGATGTTATGATGATGTAAGCCCACTTGTTTCGAGATCACATGATAAAATTACTATTATTGGTCATTCAATACTCACTATTCCTTGTCTTAGGGGAAATTAATAATCTAGTGAATTTTATATAAAGGAATCCTCTCTCCCCTCCACTATAAAAACCACCCTTCACACCCTCATTTACTCACACCTCTCAAGCTCCAAGCCTTCTCTAAAATCGTCCCAAAAATATTCCCTATCCCCTCTCCCTCGTTCAATAGTTTCTGGTCACATCAAAATAACATTCCCAGCTTCTTTAAGGAGAATATCAAGAGGAGGATTTAAGAGGTAATTTCTCTCCCTCTTCTCCTTTATTTTTCTTTCAAGTTCAAGTTCATTTCTTGATCTCTCCCCAACTATCTTCATCCAAAGGGTATTTTAACTCTAGTATTATAAATTTAATGTAATTTTATGATTCTAATGGGATATTATATCATCCAAACTCCTTTCCCTCTTCTTTTTATTTTATTAAAGAGAACGTTGTTCGTGAGGTGTTAATTTATCACCTTCAAGAACGACATGTTTTCTTCTTCCATTTCTACCTTCAGATCTGTTCATGAAACAATTTTTATGGTTAAAAAATAATTTTTTATATGTATTATTCCCTATATAATGTTTTGTAACTAACTTATGACCATATTACTTGTGCTAAAATAAAACAAGTTCATTATGATTGAAAAATCACTCAAATTAACACAAACAATAATAATTTAATTATTATTGAATGATTCAACCACATTGATATAATATAATTCATTATAAGATCATTAAAACTACTATAATATCATTAATAACATGTAATATTAGTTCTGGATGCTTACCCATGTTCTACCCGAACCTCAATTTATGAATACAAGTGAACCACTCAAGAAAACCATCAAAACAAACTTTCCCGAACATTGTTTTTAAACTCTATAACTCATCCAAAGGAACATAAAATCACTTAATGAATCAATAATGAACCATATTAATGTAAAAATGGTTCTATATTTCAAATTAAAGAATATAATGTCATTATACAAGACATTAAAGAGAAGGAAGCATTCAGATACATGGTAAGGGGAAATTCTCGAACCCAACTTTCATCCTTCGGGTTCTCCCTCTTTCACTCCATTTTGATATGGTTACTTCTTAAATATAATTTGTTCATAATTTTATTTCCTTTTATGGGATATACATGTTTACCACTACTGTTTATGTCAAACAAAATGTTTTCCCAAAAACTCTTCTTTTACGAACTCTCCTTTTACTTCTCATTCAAGGATGATGGTTCTTGTATCAAGTATGTTATTCCCTCTTTGTTTTGGGAACCCAAAGTTTATGAATGTGTTATTATGAGATGTGAACCATTCTTTTACATGGTTTATTTATGTTTACTTTCGATATATGTTCCATGTGGCAGGCATGATGATGAAAATGTTATGATATGACGGGTGCGCCCAGAATTATATAGCGCAATATGAATGATTGAATGTGACGGGTGCACCCAGAATTATACAGCACTCCAATGCATTTGTTAAAGTGATGAATCTCATGAGTTAATGTTAAATGATGTGTTAACAAGATTATATCTTGGTTCACAAGTATGTGTGGTAGTTAATCATTAAGACATGATGTTTCATTTTTTATGCATTGCCACATTTCAAGTCTTTTATTTATGCTCCTCTCATGTTCATGATATTTTTACTGTTTCATGATTATGCTCACCCCATGCTATATTATTCTTATCAATCCTCTTATTGGGCTTTTAGCTCACCCATATTTATGTATATCATTAGGTGGCTAGATGTACTAAGGAGAGGACAAGTTCCAATAAGAAGCTAGAGAAGAAGAAATTAAATAAATATTTATGCTTGATGTTGTAATTGTTATGTACGGTCCTAGTATTCACAATACTATAAACCTTTGGATACATTATGCGTAATAATATTATGTTGTTTATCTTTAAAATGATGTAATAGTAATGTAGGAAAAGGATTGGATACTATAATTTTTTTTTACAGATTTGGAAACCATTTAACCATAAAATCCATTAACGTAAGATCATAGAATGGATATATAAATACTGTTAAATGAAATAACTGAATAATATAATACATCCATTGTAATTGTACAAATAACACCAAAGGAATGTGTGGTGAATAAACCATGTATCTCACAAAAATAAAAAGTGAGATGAAATTTCATTACCTTGTGTATTGACTCTCATCGTACTCATTAAAACCTCCAATATAATAAATAAAAATTAATAATACATATATCACAAAACCAAATTCTTATATCTAATACCATATATTGTTTTATTATGAATTTCTATTTCCCACTAGTAAACAATTCCATGTTAAGGTTACACTTCCAAAAGTATTCTCTTTCTTTTTTCACTTGTGTCTTAATTTGTTCTATATTTGGTCTTTATAATTATATCATGATTTACAAAATTTTAAACCATGATATAAATATAATTTAAATTAATTATATTTTTATTATAATATTCTATAGAATGTTGAGGTATGAAATAGAATACACTGTTCATAGAGACAGTCGGTCGTGCGTACGTATGAATGTTGTTTTTATTTAATTGTCATATTGAAAGAGTAAAGGTAAATTAAATATATGTAAATATATATAATTATTAAATAAGAATTATTATATCATATATATCATATAACTTCACCAAACCTGTCCATAATAGATTCAATATAGTGTGTGAAGGAATCACATCCCTTGGAGAGGGGGTTTTCCACACATCCTCAAACAAAATTATCATATTTACACCAAATAGAAAGTAAAAATATTTGTTTTGTAAAAAGCTTATAAAAGCTAAAAACCTCATAAATATTATATATAATATATATAAACATATTTTCTATCATTATTTATAACTTTAAAGGTGGTAAAGGAAAAACGTAACAATCATCTTTTAGTGAGGCGGTAGTTCGTCGTACAGATGAACCATATGTTTGTTACCAATTAGATGTATGTGTGTGTAATTGTGGGTATAACCCTTAAAATAAAAAATAATAGTATATTTAGGATTATTTTTTTATATTCATTGAATATGAATAATTGAGTTGGAGGATAAAGAAAAAAAAAGGATCTCGAGGGAGGGTGTTACCTCTTTATCAGGTAAATCCTTTTGGTTTGAACCTCTAGGCTTCCTTGTAAGACTTTATTCCCAAAGGTAGGTTTAGAGAAGTAATTTAGGGTTTTAGAGAGAATATTTTATTAGATCTTTGTCGAATCTAATTGTTTTGAGAGGTTTAAAGAAGTATAGGAGAGGATGCCTTTTATAGTGGATGAGGAGTGGTACTCTAGTTATATTTTGGAAAAGGAATTTTGTACATGTTTTTAAAATTACATGTTGATCTAATAATGAAACCAATTCCCAAAAGGCTCCAAATATGGGCATAAAATGCATCTTGAACATGATTCTAGGTCATTTTGTGTCTTAAATTGAAGGTTTAGTCCTTATTTAACAATAATGTTTCACTTTAATCGATATAAATAATTTTAATTACATTCACATATTATTTTGGTCAGAAAACAAGATGAAATTAATTGGAATTATAAATTATGATTATTAAAAATATTTAATCATTTTTTTGGAAATTTCGATCATATATGTGGAAAAAATTAATTTAAAATTAAAATCGTTGATTGGGTGATACTGTGGGTTTTTAAAGTAAAAATGATCAGAAGTTTGTTATGTTTTTATATCCAATTTCAATGTGAAATTGGTTCCAATGACCTAAATTGGATTAATTAATAAAAATACTATATAATAAATCTTTGAAACAAATTTAATATATAATTTAACATTATAAATAAATTAGATGAAAATGCAGTTTTGAATTTAAATTCAATATTTTTTACTATTAATCCAAAAATGATGTTTCTATGAAAAATCACAAAAATTAATCTTAAGATAATTATTTAATTATAAATTAAAAAAATTAGATAATTTTATCAAATGAAATTTCAAAATGTGTCTATAATTAATTTTAATGTTGTTTATAGAAAGACATGAAAAACACTTTGTTTGAGAAAATTATATTTTCTAAACATAAATAGACCTTACCAAAAATTATATATTACATTATCAATATGTTTTATTTATATAAAACCATTATAAAAAAATATTTTATATTTAGTTACATCAATTAATTTAAATAAGTTTAAAGTATGGGTTATAATTATATATTTTAAATAATTATAAAAATGAATATTTTTCGTAGAAACTCATTGTTGCATGTAAAATAAACCATGTAGGTGTTGCGTGTAATGTATGCCAAGTCAGTGTTGCATGAAATGTTTCCCAAGTCAGTTTTTTATGTTACATATGATGAGTTAGTGTTTTATACACTAATTATGTTCCATGTCATAGGAATGTTTGACTTAGTGCAATGCAAGACATAACTAAAAATTAATTCTTTTGTAGAGAAAAATGGTCCATAAAAACTCTTGGTGTTACATTATACCCCCCTTAAAATAAATTTCACTCTCAAATTTTTTTATTATAGAGAAAAATAATGAGGATACATTTGCGTCATGATATCCTCATGATCCCACGCAAGTTTCATTTAATAGGTGATTCCTATACATAACATTTACTAGGAGAGTGGTTTTGTTTCATATAACATTATCTAATTAATCAAGAATTTCAATAGGTTAGTTTTTAAAAGAAATATCCTGCGCCAGAGGTATGAACTCTGAGTTTAGTCCATGTAAAGGGTTAGGTATGTACTTCCTCAATAGAGAAAAATTAAATACATCATAGACTCAAGAGATATTGGGCGGAAGTGCCAAGCAGTAAGTTATCACCCCGATACAATCATTAATTTCAAAGGGACTTATATACATATGCAATATTTTAGCTTTATTCTTGAATCTCAAAATCTTCTCCTATGGTGAGATTCATAGAATCATTTTTCTATCCAACTTCAAATTTTAGATCACCTTTAATATTACTAGAATAATGTTTCTACTGACTTCGAGCTTTCTTGATATATTTCTGAATGGTTATAACCTTCTCTGTCATTTTTTAGAAATCATAGGTCCCACTAGATTTATTTCTCTAAATTCATCCCAAAATGATGGAGCTCTATATTTCTTCACAAAGAGGGATTCATAAGGTTCAATATAAATTCTTGAGTAAAATAATTTATATTAAGAATACTCTACTAGAGGAAGGTGTTGATCGCAACCACCATTGAAAGCCAGAGAACAGGACATTGACATTACATCTAGAGTTTGAATTGATCTTTTATACATATCATCTAGATTAGGATGATAAGAAATGATGAAATTAAATTATGTATCTAGTACATTCTATAGACATAACCAGAACATTGGGGAAGACCTCAGATCTAGATTAGATACAATAGAATTTGGTACTCCATGCAACCTTAACCGTTCCATAATGAATTTCTTGGTAAGATGATCCAAAGATAAGTCTTCTTTAATAGAAAAAAAGTGTGCTAAAGTTTTATGGAAATCAACTTCCAACAACATAGAAATAAACCCTTTTGAATTTTTGGGTTCTCTAACAAAAACATTCATAGTGATTTTCTCCCATTTCCATTTTGGTTTGGGTTGTAGATGCAAGATCCCTTTATACTTTTTTCTTTCTTCCTTAACCTTCTGGAATGCCAAGCATAGAGATAGAAACTTTGTGAAATATCACTTCATTCCATCCAACCAGAAGTATTATTTTAATTCCCAAATATAACTCCCCCACCCCAGTTACCCAGAGTCGGTGCATTATTACATAACATTGGCATGATACAAGGAATCATGTCCAGAAAGGCCGATTAATTTAGTAGCCTTGGAAGTACTAGATACATTTATAAGTTTTAAATTTCATCATGAAATAAAAACATCAACAACATTTTTTCACCATTGAACACACTTATATACATAGAATATACCTATAGTTCAACCACTAAATACTTCTTTACATCCTGGGAAAAATAAAACATAGAAAGGGGTGAGCTCAGATGTTTAATAAGGATAGAAATATAGTGGAAACATTCATAAATAATCATGAACATTTAAGGAAATTTATAATAATAAAACAAAATCCTTTTAAACATGATCTTCAGAATAATATGGAAATGATAAAAGAAAATAATTCCATTTAATTATTCACATAGATATTATAATAGTCGAATAATCACATGCAATTTCAATATCACATTTCATAATGATGGAATACATAATGCCAGACTTCATAACAACATAGTCCTGGCCTTGTGCAAAGACTAAAAATATGATATTTCCAAGACCTTGTACCAAGACACTATTTTGTCTCATGAGACCTACTGATGCATCGAGGAGCTATAGTGGGCTCCACCTATCACTTACTAAGTCCAATGCATTCCTCATATGAAAAGGTTTAACCATAACATAAACATTCATATTAAAACTAGAATATAAAATGTCAATACTTTATCCATAAAACATGAATGGTATAAAAATAACAGATCCATAGTAAAACATATCACAAAACCTTGAATGCTATATGGAAGATTTGTATCACAATAAATCAACTTCAAAAAAGCTTAAAATCTATCAAAAGGATGTTGACATAGATGAAATCAAAACTTTTTTTTAGAGAAATATATCTTTCTATTTTGAAATCATTTAAAAGTCATATAATTATAAAAGAAAAAAATTATTTTGAAAATATTCTTATAAATTTGTAAGGTAATCTTCAAAGATTTTATAATGGCAGGAAATAACTGCACCCACCGTATAAGATAAAAAAACATTCTTACCTTAATTTTGTTGAAAATGTCTAAAAGTACCTTGTTTGGAAAATTATGGAAAGATTACTTTAAAAAATATAAGGTCAAATAAGGGTATAAATGAAATTAACCCATTTGTTAGTAAATAGTCAAAATGTTTTGAAATATATTTTTAAGAAAACACAGATGTGGATGACAAATATGTCTCGGTAGTTACTTACATAAAAACAACCTCAGATAATAAAGAGATTGTGAAATTAACCCTTACATTGTACGTTTACTTGGTAGAGGGTAAATTAACCTCCTGTATAATAGTAAAATAATTCTTATTAAATTATACAAGAACCATATATATAAATATGGTATCATATACAATCTTCTAATATTGATTTGTTAATAATATTTTTGTAGTGTCATTGTTTTGGGTGTTAACTGATTCGTTTTCCTTTGTATGTTTGGTTACGTAAGACATGTTTGTTATGAATAGGATGTATTTTATTCATATACAGAATGATATTATGTTGATGAAAATTATTTTGAATCATAAAATAAAAATTATTCTTGAATGATTATGATGGGGAATGAATCTCAACGCCTTCGTGGAGATGGTAATCCATATGTACACACGAGCAATAATATCATTATATTTATGGTGAAATCGTATGTAATTGAATGCTATATAATATATAAAGAATAATTAAAATGTTATATTTATTATTTAAAACAGTTATAATCATTATTATACCCATCCAAAAAATGATGTGTCTGAATAAAAAACTAGACCACGACGTAGAGACGGTAAGCCGTACGTACGCACGTATGGTGACTTTGTCATTTGTACGATGGATAGAATAACGAACATGGTTGTAACATATTTATAATAACATCACATTATGTATAAGGTAATGGATATATTATTTTGGTATGGAATCAACAAAGAAGGTGTATGTGGAAGAATAAAAGAACTTGAAATAGAACGGTAAAATTATTACCTCTACTTCGGCTGTTTCATTTTGAGTTGATAAAAATGGCTCCATAGGTTGGATTTATGATCAAACTAAGACCTCTAGGTTGAAATTAGGGAATTTGGTAGAGTATTGAGTCATGTTTGGCTGAGAAAAAGTTACTTTAGAGGTTTGAAATTAAGATAAAGGGATGTTCCCTTTTATAAGAGAGGTGAGGGTCACTTTAGGAAAAGCTTGAAATATTATTTTATAATAAAGGAAATTTAGGTTTATAATGTCTCCAAAATGAATTATTTAGAGGCTAAGGTGTGGATGGGTCTAAAAACCCTCAACCAATAGGTTTTAGAAAGTTTTAGGTCATCATATTAGCCTTATCTTTTAGATTTAACTCTTAGTTAAATACTTGGACGTTTACTATGTCTCTTTGTATTTTTATATTATATGGTTAATAATCATACAATAAAAAACCAAGAGAACCCCATGTGGTTCATTATTAATATATATAACCTTATATATGTACTTCGGACGAACCTTAGATTTTTATGAATATTATAGCAATTAATAATATAGTATTTTCTTTAAAAACTCAATTATGTCCATTTTGAAACTATTTATTATTTGATTTTTTTGTAATCCCTAAAACTTTATGACTTCTAATAAAATTCATTTATCCAACCCTAACATGTCTTATTAACCTAGAAAATCAGTATAATTACTCATAGGCCTCAATTTAAAATTATTTGGATATTTATAATATCAATTATTTTAATGTTTCATTAATAAGGTAATTACTCATAAATACATTAAATTATTTAATGTCTAAAAATTATAAATAAAATAAAATTATGTAGGAAATATTTTTATATTTCTAATTAATATTTATAGTCAAATATAAATTGTGTGTAACCCTATATTAAAAATGGTTTAGTTATTAAACATTGAATATAACACTTTAAAATCTTCTTTAAATAAAATAATAATAAATGTCCTAATCTATCCCAAGTGGACCAAAGAGGGTCATATTTCATTCCTAAGGTTTTTTTGGTCAAACTATACTTATACAATATAATTATGACATGTTTTAGCATAATTATGATATCATTTTTACCCTTAATTACCCTATTTACATTTAACCGTGGTAAATAAAAGTCAAAAGTTACTATTCATCAAAAATTATTTTCATCTTATTTAACCACATTTTAATTAATAATATTAACCGTGTTTCTTGGGTTTTTTAAATTCAACTCATAAAAGTGGTAAAATTATGTTTTATCTAAATTTTCAAATGCTCCTAGGAGGTGGGTGAAAGACGGTAAAATGTTCAAAAAAAATTTATATATATAAACTTATTATAAAATTACACCATTGAATTAAATTGAAATTATATAGGTATTATGTATCTACTTTGACCAAAAATAAATTTAAATGAAATAAATAATTATTTAAATAAAAATTCAGTTTTAAACAATAACTCAGTGTTTTTCACTATTCATCAAAAATGGGAAGCTTTCAGAAAAATACCAAAAATTCTTCCTAAGCTAATTTCAATATTCAGAATATCAAAATGAAGTCCATTTTGAAAGATATAATTTATAAAATTTCAAAAAGTTGGAATTACTATTCATAATGGCTAGTTTGATTTGTTGTGATGTGTTTGAAGTCTAAGTTGCGTACAACACAAGTTATTGTATTATTCAAAGGGAAACGTACTGTGGAAGCTTGGGGTGTTACATTCTCCCCTCCATAAAATAATTTCACCCTCAAAATTTTCTAGAATATTACTGCATAAAAAGATTTGGGTGGTTCTTCATCATAAGTTCCTCGGGTTCCCACATTTCCTTTTCCATCTTTTGGTTTCTCCATAGAACATTTACTAGATGAGTTGTCTCATTCCTCAGCACTTGTTTTATGGTATCAAAAATTTTGACAGGATCTTCACAATAAGACAGATCAGGTTCCAGTTCAATTTTATCATAGGTGAGTACATTCGTTGGGTTAGGCATGTATTTTTTCAATAGTGATATATGGAACACATCATGAACTTTGGAGAGACATGGAAGCATTTCCAAATGGTAAACTACAGCTCCAATTAATTCTAGAATTTTGAAAGGTCTGATGTACCTAAGAATTAATTTACCCTTCTTATCAAATCATATAACTCCCTTCCATATAGATACCTTCAAGAAAACATGATCTCCTACCTAAAATTACAAATCCTTCCTTCGATTACCAGTATAGCCCTTCTTCCTAATTTGAGCTGCTTTGATGAGGGTTTGGATAACCTTGACATTTTCCATCATTTCTTCAAAAAAATTTGGGACTATGAGTTTTCTTTCACCAACATCATTCCAAAAAGTTGGTGTGCGACATCTCTTTCTATATAACGCTTCATATGGTGCCATCTGAATGCTTGAATTGAATCTATTGTTATAGGAAAATTTTACCAGAGGTAAATATTGATCCCACAGACCTTGAAAGACAGGTGATAAAGATATCAACAAGATATCTATGGTTTTAATGGTATATTCTAATTTTCCATCAGTTTAAGGGTGTATGTTAGTGCTAAAATGAAGTTTAGTATCCAGGGCTTTCTAAATAATTTTCCAGAATCTTGATGTAAAATGGGGATCATGATCAGAAACAATCAACAGAGGTACACCATGTAGTCATTCAACTTCATTAATATATAGTCTTTCCATATGTTCAATGGTAAATCTTCTCTTATTGTAAGAAAATGTGGTGACTTGGTAAGACGATCAACAATGACCCATATTACAACATTCCTTCTAGGAGTCTTTGGTATTCCTATGAAAGTCCAACATAATATCATCTCATTCACACTCAGGTATTGGAAGAGGTTTCATGACCCTTATAGGATGTTTTATTCTAGATTTCACTTGTTGTCAAACCATACACCTTGACACAAAATCCTCAATCTCTCTCTTCATGTTGTCCAACCAAAAATGTTCTTCGAAATATCTATACATCTTAATGTTACCAGGGTGTATTGAGAAATTGGTGCAATGAGCATCATCCAAAAATTCCATTTTTAGATCAGGTATGTTAGGTAAACAAATTATCTTCCCAAATTTCAAAATTCTACCTTCATATATGACGTCACTCAATCTCCCATCATTCACAGATTTAATATTCTTTTGAAACTCCTCGTCACCAGTTTAAGAACTCAATATCGTTTCTATTAAAGATGGTTAGGAAACCGTTTGAAAAAGTATTGATGTTTCACAATACATGGTTATTCCCATATCCATCTTTACTAGATCCATGAAAATAGGACCCCTTTCAACTATTTTCTTATTCAAAACTCCATGATCCTTTCTACTCAAAGCATCTACCACCTTATTTTCCTTCCCAAGTTGTATTGTATAATGAAATCATAATCCTTGAGTAGTTCAAGCCATCGTCTTTGCCTCATGTTTAGTTATTTCTGTGAGAAAATGTACTTAAAACTCTAGTGATCAGTATAAATCTCCCAATTATCACCACAGAGATAGTGTCTCCATATTTTAGAGTAAACATTACAGATTCTAACTCAAGTTCATGAGTAAGATTTTTTTTGTAAATTTTTAGTTGTCGTGATGCATAGTCAATAACTCTATCATTATGAATAAGGACACAACCAAGTAATTTCTTTAAAGCATCACTATAAATAACAAACTCATCATTACCCGAGAGTAGAGTCAATATAGGATCATTGACTATTATTATCTTCAGTTCATCGAAACATTATTCACACTCTTTTGTCCAAAAAAAATTATCCCCTTTACATGTGAGCTTGTTTAATGGGTTATCCAATGGGCAAAATTCTGGACAAAACGCTGATAATAACCAGCTAAACCAATAAAATTGCATACATCAGTTATACTAGTCAGTGCTGGCCATTACTGGATTGACTTTATCTTATAAGTATCAATAGAGATTCCATCCCTAGAGACAATATGGCCAAGAAAAGAAATATATTGAGGCTAGAATTCACACTTTCTAAACATCCCATATAATTTATTTGTTCTAAGAGTATTTGGATAATGCACAAGTGATTTTCATGATCTTCATATATTTTGGAGTATACCAAGATATCATCATTAAATACCACTACAATGTCATCAAGATATTCCTTGAAAACTCTATTAATTAGATCCATGAAGACAAAGGGTGCATTATTCAATCAAAAAGGCATTAATGTAAACTCATAATGCTCGTACCTAGTTCAAAATACTGTTTTTGGAATGTATTCCTTCTTTACACACAACTGATAATATCCAGATCGAAGGTCAATCTTTGAAAACTATTGATATCCATGAAGTTGGTTGAATAAATCATCAAAGCGAGGTAGGGGATACTTGTACTTTATTTTTATAGAATTGATCTCCATGTAGTCAATGCACAACCTCATAGATCCTTCTCTATTCTTAACAAAAAGGATAGGGGCTCCCCACGGAGAAAAACTAGGGCTAATAAAACCCTTATTACTCAATTACTCTAGTTGTTTCTTTAGTTCCATTAATTCTACAGTGGCCATTCTATAAGGGGTCTTTGATATGGGCCTTGAACCTGGAATTAAATCAATGGGAATATCAATTTCTTGTTCTGGAATATGGCCAGGTAAATTCTCTAGAAACACAACAACATATTCTTGCATAATAGGTACATCCTCTATTTGAACATTTCTTTCCTCACCCATAGTTATTTCATTCTATTACTCCCCAATAATTGAATTTAATTGAGCTACTGGGGGTGGATCTAGATAAGAATTAGATGGTGACGTATCTGCTCTAAAGATAAGGTACTCCTTATCATCATCGAGAATTTTATCCTCATTCTTATTACAATAAATTATCACATCATGGTCCAAAATCCAATCCATACCATGGATTATATCAAATTAAATCATGGGTATGATAATGAGATCAGTAGATAAAGTACATTAATATTACCTAATGGGAACTGATTCACAAAAGTTTATTGCAATGATACTTCCCTTATGAGTTTTGACAGATAACTCCCTTGTTAAATCAAATTGGAAATATCTAATTTTCTTAGAAAACTGTGAAGATATGAAACAATGCGATGACCCAGAATCAAATAAAGCAATGGCTAAACCTGAGGAAACCATTAAATTACCTACCACCATGTCTTTCAGAGCTTCAACATCAGCAGTAGTAATCCCATAAGCTTGGCCTTCCTCCCTTGTCCTTTTCTGGTGTAAGTTTCCATGGTTCTTAGGAAATTTATTTGCACAATTCCCATTTTCTCTACAATTGTAGCATTCAACATTGACAACCTCTTTTTTCCCCTTTCAATCATGAGCTTGGTGGAATTTTTCACCACACTTGTAATAGACTCTCAATCCCTTCAGGCAAGTACCAAGGTGTTTCTTCCCACATTTACCACATGATGGATATTCATCATTTCCCTTCATTCCCTTATTTCCATTTCCAAAGTGTTCAGTAGATCTCTTCTTCTCTTTCATTGATTTGAAGTTGTAAGACTTAGAGAATTCCTTTTCTATCTTGATAGTGCTTGAGACAATATCTTCATAAAATGAGAAGGATTGTGAGACTAATTCTTGATGGAGAAATGGATTTAACACATCAACGAATCAATCAATCTTACTCCTTGGGTTATGTATAAAATATGTTTCATGCATTTCTAACCTTGTAAAGTTAGCCTCGTACTTTTCAACATTCTCATCCTCCTTTTTCATCAGACACAAAAATTGTCTTTCCATATCCACTCGATGGCCATGAGGAAATTATTTTTCTAATAAAATCTCCTTAAACTCCTTCAATTCTATATTTAATACTTCATAATCTTCCTTTGTGTTTTGAATCAATGACCACCATTGATCATTATCTCCCATGAGGTGATAAACTACCTTGAAAACTTTTTCCCTTTCGCTACTCCCTAAAGCATGAAATATTTTTTCTAAGAAACTTATCCATTTCTCAGATACAAATGGATTTATAGTACCAATAAATGTTAGTGGTTTTTACCTCATGAATCAATCTAACATTGATCCTCCACATTGTGGATTAGGGTGCTCCATAAAAGTAAGGTTATTATTCATAACCTGTGTGAGTTATCCCAGAATGGTGATAAGTTGATCAACACCAATTGAATCAGCAGCTCCAATATAATTATCTTGAGTATGAGGGATATCCCTACATGGATTACGTGAATTGATACAGTTTCCATTCCTTCCACTAGGTTCCATTTCTAAACACTCTCATACAGTAGGTTATTTTATGAACCGCAATACATAATTCGAACTTGTAAAACACTTAACATAAATTGAACATTTTGTGGATATAATTTATAATCATAAAAAAATTATATGAGGAATTATATACATATAAATCCTTCATAATGGTTTGTAAAGAAAATGTGAATTATCCTAAGCATATCCCCCGGGAGTGTCATAACCCAGAGTGTAGTAAATCTCGTTGTTGTGCACTAGTTCTCGTTCGAGTCTAGCTCAATGTGGTGTTATCAGGTTTTACTACTAGGTACATTTTTGGAAGGGCTGCCTCTACATGTTCATATCTAGAAAGGGATGTATTTATTGGAAAACTCACAAAATCTATACAGTACCAAAATTCTAGGATGTTCGTCTATATTAATCCTCAAGGTCTATCTTAGGGTAGTGTTCTCTAATCAGAGTTTTTCAAAATCTAGTTTTCAAGGATTGTACTAAACTTTCTATAATACCAACTATATCTCCCTAACCCCAGTTACCTAGAGTTGGTGCATTATTACATATCCTTTTCATTATATAAGGAATCATGTCTTGAAAGACAGATTCATTTAGTATCCTTGGAAGTACTAGATATATTCATATGTTTAACATTACGTCAAGAAATAAAAACATCAAAAAAATTTTTCCCCCTTTGAACACACTTATATCCTTATCCTATCCATGTGGTCAACCATTAAATACTTTTTCACATCCTGGGAGAAATAAAACATAGAAAGGGTTGATCTCAGATGCTCAGTAAGGATAACAATATAGCGGAAACTTTCCTAAATAAACATAAACATATAAAGCAATGTGTGAAAATAAAACTAAATCCCTTTAAACATAAACTTAGGAATAATATTGAAAAGATAAAATAAAATAATTCCATATAATTATTCACATAGATATTCTACTAATCGAATAATCACATGAAATTTCAATATCCAATTTCATAATGATAGAATGCATAATTCCAGACTTCATAACCACATTGTCAAGGCCTTATGCCAAGACTACAAATAAGATTTTTCCAAGGCCTTGAGCCAAGACACTAGTTTGTCCCTTGAGACTTGCTGATGCATCGAGGAGCTATAGCGGCCTCCAGCCATCACTTACAAAGTCCAATGCATTCCTCATATGAAATGGTTTAAACATAACATAAACATTCATATTAAAACTATTATATGAAATGTCAAAAATTTATCCATAATACATGAATGATATAAAAATAACACATACACAATCAAACATATCAATAAACCTTCAATACAATATGGAATATTTTTATCATAATAAATCAACTTCAAACAAGTTTAAAATTCATCAAAAGGATGTTGACATCGATGAAATCAAAACTTTTTTTAGAGAAATATCTCTTTCTATTTTGAAATCATTTAAAAGTCATATAATTATAATAGAAAAAAATTTATACTGATAATATTCTTATAATATTGTAAGGTAAGTGTTGATAATGTTAAAATGCTGGAAAATAGATGCACCTGCCGTTTAAGTTAAAAAAACATTCTAACCTTAATTTTTTTGAAAAGGTCATAAAGTACCATGTTTGGAAAACAACGAAAAGATTACTTTCAAAACATATAAGGTCAAATAAGGATATTAATGAATTCAAAACATTTTATAGTAAATATTAAAAATGTTTTGAAATACATTTTTAAGAAAACATGGATGTGAATGATAAAGAGGTCTCAGTAGATACTTACGTAAAAACAACCTCGGATAATAAAGAGATTGTAAAATTAACCATTACCTTGTAGTTTTACTTGGTCAAGGGTACATTAACCTCCTGTATAATAGTTAAATAATTGTTTTTAAATTATAAAATAACCATATATGTAAATATGATATCATATATGATCTTCTAATATTTCTTTTTTAATAATATTTTAGTAGTATCATTATTTTGGGTGTTAACTGATTCATTTGACTTTATATGCTTGGTTATATAAGCCATGTTTTCTTATTAATATGATGTATTTTATTCATATACAGAATTATTTTATGTTCATAAACATTATTTTGAATCCTAAAATGAAAATTATTCTATAATGATTACGAAGGGGAATGAATCTCATCGCGTTCATGAAGACAATAATCCATACATTCACACGAGCGATAATATCATTATATTGATGGAAAGATCGTATGTAATTGGATGGAATATTATATATTCCGAATCATTAACTTGTAATATTTATTATTTACATCACTTATACTCATTATAATATCCATCCAAAAAATGAATTGTTTGAATAACAAACTACACCACAACGTGGAGACAGTAAGTCGTACGTACGCATGTATGGTGACTTTGTCATTTGTAGAATGGATAGAATAATGAATATGGATGTACCATATTTATAATAACAAAAAATTATATATAAGGTACTGGATTTAGAATTTTGGTATGGAAACAACAATGAAAGAAGAAGTGGAAGAAGAAAAGAACCTGATAGAGGGTGGTGGAATTATTATCTCTAGACCGGGTGTTTCCTTTAGAGTTGATCAAATGGTCTTATTATCTTAGATTTATGATCGAAGTAAGGAATCTTGGTTTTTTTTAAAATTTTGGGGTCAAATCCTCATTTTTATTAATAAGGCAAAGAAAATTCCACTTTTAAATATGTAGAGGGAGACCCATTACATAGCCCGAAGGCCCAGTGGGCTTGTAGCCCATTACATAGCCAGTAGGCCCAAATGATTATCCCAATTCCCATTCTGTGAATAGTAACCCAGCTGCTACAGTACCCACACAGTACCGCCACTTCTATAGTGCCCTGCCGCCGCAACAGTACCCTCCGATCAATAGTACCGCCGCTGCTACAGTACCGCTACAGTACTGCTACAGTACCAGTGCCCAATAGGTTTTGATCCCCCATTTTTCATGTAGTATTATGGGGTGCTTAACACTAAGACAAATGGTTAAAGTGAGGGAAGTTTGAATGATATTTGGGTAGGGGTTGGCCGAGCCAAATGGCCTTAGAGATGTGAAATAAAGAGATGGGGAAGTTACCTTTTATAAGAGAGGTGAGGGTCACTTTAAGAAAAGTTTGAAATATTATTTTATAATAAAATCATTCTCAGTTTCTAATGGCTAAAAAATGAATTATTTCTATGATAAGGTGGTTATGGGTCTAAAATCTCTCAACCAATTGTTTTTATCTGGGTTTAGGTCATCATATTGACCTTATCTTTTAGATTTAGCACTTAGTTAGATAGTTTGACATTTACCATATCTCTATGTATTTTTGTATTGTATGGTTATAAACCTACTAAAATAATCCAAGAGAACCACATGTAGTTCATTATTAATATATATAACATTATCTATATTCTTTGGCTTAACCTTATATTTTGAGGAATATTATATCAATTAATAATAAAATATTTGTTTCAAAAACACAATTATGTCAATTTTAAAACTATTTAGTATTTGATTTTTTGGAAAACTATTAAAACTTTATCACTTCGAATAAATTTTTTTTGCCAACCCCAAAATTTAATATTAACCTATAAAATTAGTGTAATTCATCAAAAGTCAAAATTTACATTTATTTGGATATTTATAATATCAATTATTTTAATATTTCATTAATAAGGTAATTACTGCATCATCATTATGTCATAAATAAATTAAATTATTTAATGTCTAAAAATTATAAATAAAATACCATTTTGTAGGAAATATTTTTACCTTTCTAATTAATATTTATATTGGAATTTATATTTCCTTTATACCGATATTAATAATGGTTTAGTTATTAAACTTTGAATTTAACTCTTTTAACTCTTCTTTAAATAAAATAATAATAAATGTCATAATCTAATCCAAGTGGACCAAAGAGGATCATATTTTATACCTAAGGTTGTTTTGGTTGAATTATACTTATCCAATTGAATTAAGACATTTGTTAGGGTAATTATGATGTAATTTTTACCCTTAATTATCCAATTTCTTTTTAACTACGGTAAATAAAATTCCAAAGTTACTATTCACTGAAAATTATTTTCATATTATTGAACCACATTTTAAAATTTGGTATAACCACGAAAGCGGCACACGATGCAAGGAAGAAAATTACAATAAATTGGAAGCCTTGAGACTTGACCCCATGACCTTCCCCTCACCCACCCCCCTCCCCAATAGGTTTTATAAATTTTTAGGTCATCATATTAACCTTATCTTTTATATTTATCTCTTAGTTAAATACTTTGATGTTTACCACGTATCATTGTATTTTTATATTATATGGTTAATAAACATGCTATAACAAACCAAGATAACCCAATGTGGTTCATTATTAATATTTATAACCTTATATATTCCCTTTGGCCGAAATTTAGGTTTTTATGAATATTATATCAATTAATAATATAGTATTTGTTTTAAATACTCAATTATGTCCATTTTGAAACAATTTATTATTTGATTTTTTTTAAATCCCTAAAAGCATTATCACTTCGAATAAAATATATTTAACCAACCCTAACATGTCATATTAAAATATAAAATTAGTATAATTCTGCATAGGGCTCAATTTACATTTATTTGGATATTTATAATAGCAATTATTTAATATTTCATTAATAAGGTAATTACTGCATCATCATAGTTTCATAAATAAATTGAATTATTTAATGTATAAAAATTATAAATATAATAAAATTATGTAAGAAATATTTTTATCTTTCTAATTAATATTTATAGTCGAATATATATTGCATGTAACCCTATATTAAAAATGGTTTAATTATTAAACATTGAATTTAACTCTTTTAACTCTTCTTTAAATAAAATAATAATAAATGTCCTAATCTAATCCAAGTGGACCAAAGAGGATCATATTTTATTCCTAAGGTTGTTTTTGGTCAAACTATACTTATCCAATAGAATTAGGACATGTGTTAGGGTAATTATGATATCATTTTTACCCTTCATTACCCTATTTACATTTAACCGTGGTAAAAAGTAAAAAGATACTATTCACCAAAAATTACTTTCATCTTATTGAACCACATTTTACTTATTGATATTAACTATGTCTCTCTAATTTTTGAAATTCAACTCACAGAAGTAGTAAAATTATGTTTTATGAAAATTTGCAAATACTCTTAGGTGGTGGGTAAAGGACGGTAAAAAGATCGATACAATTTTTATATATCTAAACATATTATAAAATGACTCCAATGAATTAAATTTTATTTGTATAGGTATTATGTAACAATTTTGAACAAAAATAAATTTAAATAAAATAAATAATTATTTAAATAAAAAATTTGTTTTAAAAAATAACCTAGTGTTTTCCACTATTCATCAAAGATAGAAAGTTTTCAGAAAAATACAAATAATTCACCCTAAGAAAATTTAAATTTCCAAATCTAAAATTGAAGTCCATTTTGAAAGAGAAAATTAATAAAATTTCAAAAGTGGGTATTACTATTCATAACGGCTGGTTTGATTGGTTGTGGTGTGTTTAAACTCAATGTTGCGTACAACACCAGTTATTGTATTATTCAAATGGAAATATACCATGGAATCTTGGGGTGTTACACCTATACACCTTCATACATTGAGGATGAATAGATAATATATAAAAATTATCATCCTCTAATTTCTCCTTAAAATATGGTATGGAAGGAACATATACATGGTTCATGAACCCTATCATTCCATCATAATAAAGGATAAACTCAGGAACATTTCTAACTTTCCTTTTTAACTCTACAACTTCCTTTTGTTCCCCCTTAATCATAACCTGGATATAAGGTTGAACATTCTTTGGGAAATATAAGATGATTCCCCTTCCTTCAAGATTTATATATCCATCATTTGAAAATATAGAAATATTGGATGTTTTTTTATCTTGTTCATATATATGATTGCATGATCCTTTCATGTTAAAGCATCAACAAACTTTTTCACTTTCCAAGTGTGGTAATTTATTGAGAAATCATAATTCTTTATCAACTCTAACTATCTTCTATTGCGCATGTTCAACTCCTTCGATGTGAATATATATTTCAAAATTTTAGGATTGGTATATATATAACACATTTCTCCATAATGATAATGACTTCATATCATTAATGCAATAATTACTACTGCTAACTCTAAATCTTGAGTTGGGTAACTTTTTTCATGGGTCTTCAACTTCTATGAGGCATAAGTAATAACCATGTTTTCCTTCAAAAGAAAACATTCCAATACCTTCATGATTGAATCACTATATGTTGCAAACCCTTCTATACTATAGGGGAAGTACATTTATTTTCTCTTTCAAACATTCTCATCAGTTCATTGATATTCTCCTCACATTCATCTACCTCGAGGAACTTGACACCCTTCCGAGCTGACCTAGTCAAGGGATTTGATAGTTATGAGAAATTATCCACAAACCATCGATAATATCCAGCTAATATAAGAAAACTATGAATATTGGTCACTGAGGTTGGTTTAGGCCATCATTCAATAGCATTTATATTTGATGGATCTACTTCAGTATGATCATTTGAGACTATATAACCCAAAAAATGAAACCTTATGTAACAAAAATTTACACTTTGGATATTTTTCATTCATTTCTCATTCCTTAGGGTCTTTAGTACAATTCTACTTTGGTATTCATGCTCTTAATTTCCCTTTTAATGGATTACAATAAAATCTATATAGATGACCAAAAATATATTGAGGTAATCTCTATAGAGTCTATCCATGAAAACAATCATTCCATTAGTAAGACAATAAGGTATCACTATATATTCATAGTTTCCATACCTTGTATATAATTTCATCCTGAACATATCCTCCTTTTTTGACCACAATTGATGATATCCAGAATAAAGGTCAATCTTGGAAAAGTATTGAGATCCACGTAGTTGATAAACAAGTCATCAATATAGGAGAGACGATACTTATTCTTGATTATTATTTAGGTCAACTCCTGATAATCAATGATGAGACACATCGACCAAATTTCATTTTCAAAAAAAAGGTGCACCCTAAGGTGACACACATGGCTGAATGAATCACTTATCGAGGTTTTCTTGGAGTTACTCATTCTATTCCTATAGCTCATTTTGGGCCATTCTAGAGGGTGTATTTGAAAATTGTGTGGAACTAGGTATCAGTTCTATAGAGAAATCAACTTCTCATTTTGGTGGATGTATGGGAAAATCTTATAGAAATACATCAAAAATTTCTTGAACCATAGAAATATAATCGATTTCAATTTTCTCCACGACCATTTTTGATAAAAAAAACCCTTCTGGATGGAAATTAAGACCCACACACTAGAAATAATCTCCCTAGGAAGTTCATTATTATCATCACATTGAAGTATGATCAAAGGAGGGTATGAAATTTCAAACACAACATCATTGAAAATTAATGTTGGATTTATTCAAAGAATCAAAATCCATCCTAATAAGACATAAAATTAAACCAAAGGTGGAATAACATGATTTATAGGATGTAGATTCCCACAAATGTTAATCAGAGTGGAATCATAAACATGGGATGCAATCATCATACCATTAGGGGTTTTCGCTACTAATAACACATCTAAACATTTTGGTGGAATCTTATCACCCTAATAAAATTCTTTAGATATGAAATATTGGTTATAACAAAAATAAAATAAGACACGGGGTGTTATAGAGTGGATGGTATTTGTACCTTTCACCACATCATTATTGTAACCCTCATCATAAATATTGATTTCATGTGATATCCCCTTGCCCATTATCTTAAGATTTTTTTTGATGTCAACCATCATCACAATACCTTTGGTTTGGGCATAGGTTAGCATAATTCCTATTCTCCTTATGCTTGTATCACTGATGTGGTGGAGGTTTATTCTATGGTGCTTTCTCTCCATTATCATCTTTATCTAACTTCTTCCCATCACTTTAAAAATATTTTTCCTAGTGAAATTCTTTTCTACACATAAATCGTTTACTATACCCCTTAATATGAATTCATCCTTGCTTCTTCCCACAATTAAGGCATAAAGGAAAACTCATATTCCTTCCTCTATTGTTTTTAGAGTTTCCTTTGAACTCCATATTCATTTTTCTAGTCAAAACAGTGAAGTTGATACATGACTCAAACCTCCATTTTAACAACGATTTCACAACACACAATCTCTTCATAGCTACTGAAATCTATTATGGATAAATAACTTTTGAGACTTTGAATTAATAAACTAAAGAACCTATCAAGTTTACTTTCAGGTTCGATGATAATTCTTGAAGAGTCCCTCACAAGTCTTGTGAAATTATCCTCGTTGGTACCTACAGAGTAATATCCATTTTCTTAAACTCAAGGAACTCTTTCTCTATCTTTGTATAAAGAATATGAGGAATGAAATTGTTGAAAAATAATTTCTTTAACTCTTTCCAATCCATGGATTCAATATCATCATGTTGCCTCATATTCATTACAAGAGTCCACAACTAGTCTAGTTGTCCTTCTAAATAATAAACATCTTGAATGACATTCTCTTGATCTAAACACTAGAGAAAAGATAATATAAATTTAGTACTACTGATCCATTTTTAAGCAACAAGTGGATCTTAAGACCTTATGAAATATGGAGGATGTTTCCTCATGAAAGACTCAACAAAATTTTGTTCCCTCATTTCTTCATTTGGGTGTCCGCCATGATTTATATCTTAATAATGTTTTGTGAGAATTGTTACAATATTTTACATTCTAGCTCATATAGAATTCAGTTTCTCAGGATTACAATAATTGCATTGTCCATCTCAATCACCATTAACATGGTTTTCTTAGGTTCCAACCATTGACTAAAACCGAAATCAAAGAGTAAGAAAATATTATAATAATGAGAAACCACAAAATATTCAAAAATTCACCAATAAGATGA
The DNA here is from genome assembly GCA_963277665.1 of Viscum album. NCBI lineage: Eukaryota > Viridiplantae > Streptophyta > Magnoliopsida > Santalales > Viscaceae > Viscum > Viscum album. Next base: position 1,743,096,167 of record OY728155.1, read on the forward strand.
CTAAATTATGAAACCTTATATAATCTATGAAATCTCAAGATTATCATAGGTTATTCATAGCCATCTTAAGTTTAAATCCATCTTGATGGTTGTTGAAGAGTATGTAAATTCCCAAACCATATCTCATAAGAGTGTCAAACCAGATTTTTATTAAGGACCATTGTCGTGTACCAAATTACCCTATGTTAGGCCCAGTATATATTGTCAGAGTTTTTACCCCTATGTACATATTATCTAGATCCACATCATGTTTTAGTATATAGACATGGATGTATTTATAGGAAAAAACACACTCTATATTTATCAAAATTCCAAGACATTTTCCTATACTTTTTCTTATCCTTAGAATTATCCTTAGACATGTCCTTAGGGTTCACAATATGGTTTTATCATCCTTTCTTCGAAAGGTTATCTAAACCTTTTTTTGATACCAACTGTAGCGAACCTCACTTTAGGAACATTGATATTACATAACATTTGTGTAATTCTTAAAAAATTAAAACAAAATTGATTCCCAATAACCATTCTAGTCTAGTGAATTTTGAATAATAGAAACATAAAGACAATTACATAAATAAGCTACATTATCTCCCACTATGTTCTTCTTGAATAAACCCTACAATGACACATCAAACATAATATGTATCCTCATAACCAAGTTGAAGGAAAAAATAAAAAGGGGTGATATCAGATGCTCAGTAAGGGTAAACAAGGGAGACATATAACCATAGCCATGAACATAAGGGTATAAGAACATGATCAAGAAAATAGAAGATCATACCCTACATGTCAAAGATCATAAACATGAATCATAGAATAAAGCTTGGTAGTTCATAAGACATGAATCACAAAAAAACAATGAATATAATCCATGAAATAATAACATAGGAATAAATCATATAATTTCATAAAACACATAATCAAATAATATGATTTTCATAGTAGTCAGGGCATCGCTTCCAATGACATCTTAGTTGGCAACATCCTTTAATGGTCAGGGTTAACTCCTCATTCCAGCCCTCTATTACTGAACAAATATCACTCCTCATTATAGCCATATAATATGGAACCTATCTCACTCCTCATTCCAAACATGTATATCTCATGAGATAAAAATCATTACCCCATTCATTTGATGGAGATATTGGTACCATCCACCACCAAATGAAATCACACATTCATGTACCACAAATTCATCAAAAATCATTTGATAACCCTTGAAATGAAATGAAATGGGTGTCCAAAACAAGTAATCACATCTTAACCTTTTAAAAACATATAGGTTTTATAAACATTTCATCAATGTATAACCCATGAAAGGTAGAAGGATTTATAATAATATGACATATGAAATAGATATAGATTCTATAAACTTATTTCCTTTAGAAAAAAAAGGTTTCATAAACATCATGGCATAAAAACATAAACCATTTAGATAAATAATATGAATGGATAAATTTAATAATTTCCCCACAATGGGATTATTAACACCAATTTATTTCATCTTAGATGGGAAATACTTTTTAAATTAATCTTAGAATCATTTCTTGAAGAAAATATCATTTCTTCTTAGAAAAATGCTTTTTAAAACATAACACCTTTTGAAAACCTTTTTATTTGAAAAACATTTAAGACATATAAATGAATATTTTAAAAACCAAAAAAAATTAAAATTCTTTTTTGCTGAAATTTTTTTGGGAAACATTTTTAATACATGTTTTTTGAAATAAAATAGTTTTGTAACCAAAGAGAGAAATATGGACATATTTTTATTAAAAAAATTATTAATCATCTTAAGTACCAAATAGTGGAAATTTTTTATGTGTACATAGATTTATCATTAATAAATATAGGATAAGAAAACTAATGAGGGTTATTATGATATGGATCATAATATTTCATCAAATGAATCATTAACATTAACAATCTTGAAAAGCGATGTGATTGTTGTAATAAGCTCTTACCACGTGTTTATTTGGGTTCATACCCGCCATATTAGAAAAATGGGATTATTTTAAGATTAAAAATATCATGAAAATAATGGTATTCATGATATAACATTTAAAATGGAATTATATACACCTTTTAAAATAATTGAGGTGCATAACAATACATATGTCTAGAGAAGGAGAATTGAGAAAAAATTGTCTTACTGATTTGGTAAACCATTGAAAATAAACTCCATGAAAGGAAGATAATCGAATAGATATGTAAATACATATATATTTAATAATAGGAATAATATAATACATCCATGTCCATTATAAAAACCACAGAAAATGAAATTGTGGTGAATAAATCATTTATCTCATGAAAATAAAAAGTGAGACGAAATTCCCTTACCTTATGTCTAGACTCTCATCATGCTCATTAAAAACAAAAATATAATAAATACAAATTTATTATAAATATATAAAAAATAATATTCTTAATTATATTACCATATATGTTTTTTATGACTTCATATTACCCACTGGTAAATAATTCGATGTTAATGTTATGCTTCGATTAATATTCGCTTTGTTTTTTTCATCTGTCTTAATTTGTTATGTATTTGGTCCTTATAATTATATCATGATTTAAATAATTTTAAAACATTACATAAATATAATTTATATTCATTATGTTGTTATTATAATAAATATAGAATATAAAAGTATGAAATGGAATAAACCATTCATGGAGATGGTAGGTTCTACGTACGCATAAACACTGTTTCAGTTTTATTATTTATTGAAATAAAATGTTAAATTCCAAATATATATGAATATATATAATTATTATAATAAAATTATTATATCATATTTATAATACAATTTCATGAAACCTATCCTTAGTAAATTCCATGATGTTCGTGAATGAATAACACCGCTTTTAGAGGGTGGTAGTCCACACTTCCTAAAACGAACATATTGTATTTACACCAAATAGAATGTATAAATACTATGTGCTAAAAGGATTTAAAAGGAATAAATAAATAAACATTAAATATATAATATATATAAACAGCGTTTCCATCATAATATCCTCCATGAGAGGTGGTAATGAAAAAATAAACCATCATCATTTAGTGAGGCAGTAGTTCACCTACACATCAACAGTATGATCATTACGCATTAGATGGATGTGTGGATAAGTGTAGGTATAAATATTTAAATAATAATATATAGTTATATTTATTATATTTTTTTTCATATAAATATAAAATAATATTAATAGTTGTTGTGTAGAATGAAAATAAAAGAAAGGACCTTGAGGGAGGGTGTTTCCTCTTAATCAGGTAAATCCTTTTGGTTTTCACAAAAGGGATTCCTTGGAAACATTTATTCCAAATGGGATGCTTAGAGGAGGATGTTAGGGTTTTTGGGAGTATATTTTATCATATCATTTCCCAACCTAAGTGATTTGATAGGCGTAATGAAGTGGAAGTGGTGTGCCACTCTTATAATATTTCTGAAAAAGGAATTCTACACACATATTTCACATGCCATGCGGATCCAATAATAGAACCAATTAAATATGAGTAGGATAGGTTAGAAATATGGTCATCCATTTTATCTTGGAAAATTTTCTAGGTTGTTTTGGATCTTACATTTATGGTTTAGTCCTTAGTTAATCTTAATTTTACCTTAATTGATGTATTTAATTTTAATTATAGATACAATTCTTTTTGGTCAAAAACTAATTTTAACTAATTATTAATTATAATAATTGTAATTAAAAAAATGGAATCTATTTTTTCAAATTAAAATCACATAATTGGTCAAAATTAATTTAAAATTAATCCGGCCGATGGGACGACACTGTGAGGTTTTAAAGTAAATTTTTTAAAAATATTTAAAAACATTTATATTCAATTTCATTGTGAAATTATTTAGCATGAACGAAATTGTATTGATTGATAAAACTATTACATAATTAAAATTTGAAAAAAAATTTAAAAAATATTTAACCTTATAAATTAATTAGATGAAAAAAAAATTAAAATTAAAATTAATATTTTTAACTATTCATTCAAAATTTAAGTTTCCTAGAAAAAACCCAAAAAATTACCCTAGACTTATTTTTCCTTATAAATTAAAATATGAAGATTATTTTATAAAATTATCTTTCTAAATGTGTCTAATGTTTTTCATATAATGGCATGAAAAATAGTTTAATTGAAAAGTAGTGTTTTTTAAACATAAATAATTTTCCAATAATAATATATTTCGCTATCATTATGTTTTAGTTATAAAAACCATTATAAAAAATATATTAATGGAAGTTATTAATATTTTAAATTGATGGACTATAATTATCTCATTTAAATAATTATAACCAATAGAAGATGTTTCATAGAAACTCATTGTTGCATGTAACATACACCAAGTAAGTGTTTCAGGTATAGTATTCCAATTCATTATTGCATGTAACTTACACCAAATTGGTGTTGCATGTAAAATATTCTGATTTGTTGTTTTGTAAAATGATTTTGTTCCATGTGAATGAAATTTTTTATTTAGTGCAATTCCAGACTTCCAGGAAAATTAATTCTTTTGAAGAGAAAAAATGCTCCATAAAAACTAAGGGTTTTGATGAAACATTTGGAGAAACCAATCCCATATTCACAATATCATCCAATCAAATCTTGAGATATTTCTTCCCCATTGGATCCATATGATAATATGGTATCAATATCAGCTATGTACCTGACATGAAATCAATCATAAACTCTACCTCTTTCATTGGAGGAATCCTAGAGAAATCATCTGGGAAAACATAAGGAAATCCCGAACCAATAGTGGGAAGATAAATAATAGAAGAAACATCATTAGTAACAATTTATATAGCAGAAAACAAAATCCTAAGATATGGGTTGGATTGTCCTACTAGACAATTACTCAGATCCCACACACCTTGAATCACCCTTGAGCCCCCATTAGCTTCATGAAATGAGACATGATGAAAAGAAAAATAATCCCTATCATAATCATGAAAAACTCAATCAATCCTAATGATTATGTTAATAATATATAAATGTAGAATAATAAAATCCAAGACTAACTCTGTATTAGATATCGATAGAGCACAAGATAAAGGCTAAGAACACTACTATTTCATTTTCCCAAGAGTTGTCACTAACTCAATAAAAAGGACATTATATCCAATGGAAGGGTAATAATATCAAAAAAATGACCAAATATAATTGTTTGTAAATTACTAGTATCAAATAAAATTCACTACTAAAGATGAAATAAATATGGTACCTCTCACTATCGCCTGAAAAATATATACCTCTACTAGAAACTCATATACAATGTGACAATACTTCACTCTTGAGGACTAAGGATCAATCCATATAGTATTGAAAGCACCTGACTAGATCACTATAGCCTATGGAGTCGACGATCCCTAGAAATATCAAGGAGTATACATAGCCTGATAGAAACTCATTAGATAAAAATAACATCCAGAATCATTGCAAAAAAATTCTGGTAAAGGATATTAAATGTAGGTGTTCCTTGCCTTGACATACTTATATTAAGTTGTAGCCACACTACTAGTTGTAACCAGAGGTTCCTAAGAGGCTTGCTACTAGGAACTACCTCCACCAATCCTGTGGTTATATTGAAACCGTCTCTTTTTCCATCACACACCACTAAAGTCTCCACTTGGTGGAAGATAAGGGGTATAATATCCAACAGTTCCTTCCATGTTCATATCCTTAATTATATCCTTGTACATAGTCTCTACATAGGTAGAAATATTTATCATAAAAAACTGTGATCTGATATTTGATTTCAAACCATGAAGGTACTTATGAGCTTTCAGCGGTTCATCTCCACAACCTTTTGTATAAAACAAATGAGATCTGCAAACTGATTGGTGTATTTCAAAATAGAATGCTCTCCCAACTACAAAGAGTGTAACTCTAAAGAATTATTTATAATCAATGACTCTATAAAAATATATTGTTAGAAGAGAGTAATAAAAACCTTCTAGTCCAAGCCAAAATACCTATCCTCTAGTACCATAGAATCCAACCATCTCTTTCTAGGACCCTTAAGTATGAACTCTTGGGACTTTACCTCGATACTCACAGGTGTATCCAAAAATTCATTAATCTGTTAAATCATTCAATCTATTCTTATAATTCGTAACATTTATTTATACCTTCAAAGGATAGTGGCTTCTCATCCCTGAAATCACATTATCAATATCATTCTCCTATATCTCCTAGATATTCCTAAAACAACTATATTCTAAGTCTGTGGAACATTATATTTAATGAATAAAACTTCTCACACAATAGCTTCAATAAATTCTTGATCCATCTAAGGATTCCCTTATGGAGCATCAGCTTCACCCTCCATATGAACATATATAATACTTCTCATATGCATACTATTTCATTCTCAAATAAAAAAAATGATCATACAACAAAACAAACTTAATAATAACTAGATATCCCTTAATAAAAAGTTAATATTAACATCAAGAACTCAAAATAGGAGATGAAAATACAAACATCCCATGGAAACATTAGTCTCATCACAACGAGAGATGACCAAAAACTAACCTCAATATTCTTCTCAAGTCCTATTAGTCCTATATCTATTCTACCAAATATCCCAAGACAATACCTAATTTGATACGAAACTATAATAAACCAACATGAATACCCTCAAAAACCGGTACCCAACCCATCAAACATATACTTGAAGGGAATTCTCGATCCCTATGAGCTAGACACTTGTAATCAGGCATAAAAAATATAGGGAATGATTTTTCTCAACTTGAAGCAACAACATGGAACATATAAACAACAGAGAAAATCATTGCGGAGGTAAATATATTCTGTAATTGAAAAAATAGTTTAAACCACACAACTTATGAGTAGAAATAATCTTGAAGGATATGTTAGACTAGAATGCACTACCAAAATAAGAGAACCAACCACTCTATTTAATATCATGGTCAGACTCCCACCATCTCACCTCTAGCTACACAAATCAGATGACAAAAATCATTTTTACATTTCCATTCATGGAATCAAAATATATAAAATGGTCCACGTACTTTTGAAGGGGATCACAAGGTGTGAGTTAATAGGATCAGTAGTATTTCACTTAGGTGTTACATATCTAGTCTCTATACAACAATCCATGTAGGATCAACTTTAAATAAAATGAGGCATGATAATAGTTTAATAGTTTTTATATCGAAAACTTGGTAAATATTGTAACTTTACCTTTTTAAAATTTCAAAATAAAATAGTTTAATTGGTTTCAAATCATTTCATATAAATATATCATATCAGATATATCAAGTCAAACCAAATCCCACATCACATTTGAAATCAAATCCATTTTAGTACAACAAAATAGTACAAACAAGAAGAAGAATCATAGCTAACATCATGCTAGGGAACACACTAGGTTATGATATTTTTGTCACCAATAACAAATATAGAAAATACAATACTCATAAATCAACTAGACATATGCCAGGATTCTAAAGTGTAGAGGAACACCCCCATCAATTGAACCCACAAACTAGTCTAACAAGTCCCTAGAAAAATAGGCCTAGGAAGTAGAGAAAATCCCCATGAGAAAACCCCCCGAAAGTTCAGAAGAAATATTACTATACTATACACATAAGTATCCAAGTATTCCAATATCATATATTTTACATACCATCACATAAAACCATTTTTATCAGACCATTAATATAAAAAATTCCAAAAAAAATTCACAATGCATTAAAAAACCTTTTCTATTTACTAAAACTACGGAAATCCATCTTTCATAGAAATCTTGTTCCACGCCATAAAAAATATCAATTATATCATTCCATTCCATTTAATAAAAAAATTTATTAAAAATAAGAGAAATGAATTTCACCAACAAAGGCTAGAGATGGAACCACTTACCTCAGATCTCAGGTTGCACATTACATAAAATAAAACCAAAATAAGAAGAACTCAACTTTGAAAACAAATTCTCTATAAATACACATCTTATAAGTGAATAAATTTAACAAAATTGTTAGTGTAGAAGAGGAAATAGCATGGACCTAGAAGAACGTAGACCTTCCACACGACAACCAATAATAGAGTGAACCTCAAAAAAAGATCACATAATTGATCTCAATAGAATCATGAAAAACATCACCACGGGATGAAGGATATGATAATATAATGAAATAAAGGTACTGATATCCAAGAAACAAAGATTAATAAAGGATCACTAACTTAGAGATATGCAATCCAACTATAACCATGATCAATCACCGAATGAATAAATATCGATTGAAAGAAGACTCCCAAAGTCATCATAGAAGGGATTCAGGTCGAGGGATATGAGGGATATGGATGAATGAATAAAAAATCAATCAATTCAGTACCCTAAAATCCAACCACCCTATAGTTACATGACATGTATCCTCTTTAAGTGTTGTGTAATCCATGGGGCTCAAGTACATTGAAAAACATGATACATCATTAATAAAACCTTATATTTTAACATTACACATCAGGTAACCACTACATGGTGTGTAATTGTTTCATTCTATGAACACTGTTCATGACTTATGTCTAGATTCCAATTATACATCAAAAAACCCCTTTACACGTTGTGTAATCTCCCAGAACAGTGAAAAAAACAAAATTCATACAAAAAAACTATAAACCAACTTGTTTGTTCTCCAAACTCATGGATAACCCTTCCAAGACAATAAAACATTTACACTAGGACTCCATTAGTTCAAAAAACAAATATCCCAAAAATTTAGGTCTTTTTTCTTAGAAAATATTCTCCAACCCCAGAAGTCCCAAGTGGCACACAATTTAATAATAAAACATGAAAAAGAAACATAATTACATGAAAGTAGGTAACATGTTGTTGCATCTTACTTACTACCTCAGGATAGAAAAATTTACGTATATTCCCTTAAAAAATTCTCTATTAATATGATAATGTACCCTAGTCATTATATATCCCTTTCATATATTTTCTTTAACATACCTCTTGTAAAACCATTTGAATCCCGTAGACATTAAACCATTTCAATATTACAAATTCCTTTAAAAATTAAAAATATATTTAACCATTATATTAATCAATCACTACTTCAAAAATTAAAAAATTATTATATATTTTTCAAAATACCTAAAAATAGATAAACTATACCAAAAATATCATGAATCACTTTTTCATTAAATGGATAATAAAATAAAAGTATTTCAATACAAAATTATTTTTCTCTAAATAAATCAAACTTTAATACCTCAATATATTTCATAGATTAAACATAAGATATTTCTATACTTAAATAATGTGTTTTCCAATAGTTATCCCCAGAATATAACTTTTATGTGAAATAACATATCAATGTTATTAATTCCATTTAATATATGTTTCCAACCCTTTAAATAAAAACATATTAGGGATATATCTTTAGTAATTTCAAATACTTACCATAACTTTTTGAATATACTATAATATCATCAATAAATATTACTCAATAGTCAGAACAAATTGGATTATAAAGAAATAATTTCTATTATGATTTCAATGTCACTTCCTTAGGTAATACTAGGAAACCCACATTTATATCATAACATAAATATGAAAATATTATAAAGAAATTAATTATTCTCTCTTATTCAGTTATAAGACATAGTGTTTTCTAAATACATACCATTCTGAGATTAATTTTCATGTTTTTGTTACAAAAAATTAATAAAACCCCAAATTTTTATAAATAAAATCCTAGAAAATTATCACATTAATATTAAAACTCAATTTTGATTTTTATTCTCTAATTAATACTTCTTTTGTTTATTTTGATACATTTAGTTAAATATATTATTCTTTATGTTATGTTCTATCATAATTCTTAACCCGATCCATTATGTTAAGTATGAAATAACTCAATCCCAATCACTCATAAGAAGGTTCGGGTTGAATAAATTGTATACCCATGGCTTGTAAAAAAAGGTGTAAAATTTGTAATCTTTATCATTCACCGTTAAATGATTGATTTAAAACCAAATATGATCTTTTAAGGGTTATTACATCTAGGTACATCTATGACAAATCCTACTTCAACTTTTAGTATCCAGACAGAGATGTTGTCTTATAGATAACATCAAATTATCTACAATAACAAAATTACAAAATTTAATCATATACTTAGGATTATATTTTAAACTAATCTCTAGGGTTTTCACTAAATAATTTTTATCTTTATCCCTATAATATTACATTTACTGGAAAAAAGCATAGAATATACCTTTTAAATTATAATCAATCTTAAATTATAAAAATTTAATAAAATATCCATGTCTAAATTTATCCCCAACTGTTAACATCATAATCTTAAAATTTATCTAAACCATGCTCTGATAGAAACTATAGTTTCACATAGAAATAATTTTCTCATCCATATAGATTAAGTAAAATATTTAATTACAATAAATTCCCAATAACTTTAGGTTTATAGTTTTCTAAAATAAGTCTAGGACATTAGCTAAAAAACCCATGTAATTTATAAAAATTGGATATTATCACTATATATGAAACTAAATAATATATAAAGAGTCATCAATATCTCTAAAAATTTCTCCCTAGAATAAAAGTTTTTATAAATTTCCAATTGATTCAATCTTTATAACTTGAGGAAATGGAAACATAAAAAAAGGGTTGAGATCAAATGATTTGTAAGGGTAATTATAAGTTATAAAAATAGAATATCATTAGTGAGTATAAGACAAGAATATTAGTATAATCTCAAAGATTAATAAACTTATACCCAATCAAGAATAGATAATACATCATCACATAAGTCTTATCATTAAATTATACAAGAATTATTCAATAAACATGAGCCATGGAAGCATTAAATAATAATGATGATAATAATAAAACTTTGGATTATATTAAATTTTAAAAAATATTAGTATATGAAAAAATTACTTTCTTGATCTACACCATTAGTTACACTTATCATCAGTAACTAAAATATACTCACAAATGGAAATCTAATGCGATATAAATCTCTAAAAAATATATTAGAGGTTAATATCATACCCCACTCATCATTAATATATACTTATATGTTACACTAAAAATTCATTCATTTATCACATAATTTAAAAAACATGGAAATAAAGTGGTTTTTTATACAACTTTAAAATGAAAGTCAATCAATTTTTATGGAAAATAAACCTAATGAAATAAAATGGGTTTTAATAAACACATTAGAAATAATTACTCAAAACAATTGGGTTTCATATCATTTTGAAATTTATTAACATAATAAAATAAATAATAATACCATCAAAATCATAACTTGGTAAACCCATGTAGAATAAGTATTTATCTAATGATAACAATAAAATTTATAAATAAATAACATTACATTAGATAAATAATTCATATGATATTTAATATGTATAGATAAAGGGTATATAAAAAAATAATTTCCCAATAAATTGATTTATGGAGCCTAGGAGAAAACTCTTCAATCATAGGATGAAAATTTAATGTTTTTATAGAGTAAAAACATTAGATGACAAGTCATATTTATGCATAGTGTAATATTATAAAATAAAAATGTAATGATGGATCAATCCTCTAATATAGATAGGTGTCTCATAATCCATTTAGAGAAATAATGTGGATTTTATTATTTGAAAAAGGTCCTTGGAAAAGTTTACGGACAATGAGGTAGTTGAACAAAACATTTTCTAAGTCTCCTAAAAACAACTATAGAAATAATAAATATTCTTCATATATTGACATTGTTTTAAATAATTTTTTTATAAAACTAGATTTAAAATATTATCTTTATAAAAAAACTAAAATTTAGAGATAAATAGACAAATAAAATTACAATGGTGGTTGAATGACACATCCACTCATAAACATTAAAAAGAGAATACTTTCACATTTTGATTAAAATTAATCATATAGAAAATGTTAAAAAAATTAACAAAAATTTAATGAAGGTTCAATAGTATAAAATTTCCATAATTTATTATTGAAAAATAAATAATTACACTATAAAAGTAATCCAATGAATGAAAATATGGAAAAAAGAGATTCTAAATTGAGAAGAAGTGATAGGGCCAGTTTCACATAAAAGAAAAACTTTTGATAAAATATGAGTCAAGTGGAAATTAAATCATAAGGGGAAATGTAAAATCACATAAATATCGAGTGAAAATAATTTGGATTTTCAGAAATAATAAAAAATCCCATGATGTAATATCTTACTAAATTAATAATTATTTGAAAATAATATTGTCAATCAAAACCCTTACGCATTGAGTAACATTTTAATCAAATCCCATTTTAGATTTTGAATCTTCTATATCAAATGAAATTTATGTAAATTAAATGATATAGATCTTAAAACCATGTGTTTATGGTATGATACATTCATTAGACAATAACCACTCCACATTAAAGGTATGATGGTGCACATTAAGAAATATGCCTCAAGAAAGTAAATTTTAGATAAGGAATATGTTTACACAACTCATGTTAATAAAAATTCATTATAACCTCCTATATTAAAAAAATTAACTATCTTAATCACACATTTGAGTACCTTTTTCACATCTATAATCTTTTCAAAACTTAATTTACAATTATTATATATATGTATATTAGTTTCTTATTATGTATTTTCGATTTCATGTCTGAGTAATCTTGACCATTTTGAACTCGTTTCATAATAGTTGTCTTCTTTTATACTCCTATCCCAATGTTTATAATTTGAAAACAATACATGTTACTGGAATTGGGCAATCATTTTTTTCTCTTAGAATAGTCTTTTTTATTGTTAAATTTACGACAATTTTTTATTTTTTATATTGTTAATAGGTTATCTGACATGACTTTTATGAACATTATTAATTTCAAAAAGAATCATATTTATTTTTTAAAACCATTATCTTAAACAACCATATAAGATAGTGATGAAAACAAACATAAAGATAGGTCATTCTGTGGAGATGATAGCCCACATATATGAATAAATGATGATTTTGTTTTCTATAGAATGTGTAAAATGGGTAATTTGGTATATAAATTTGGATTATAAAATATATCATAAATATAAGACTTATATATCAAATTACATATTTGGAATATCCTTATGATGTGGTGATAGAAAATTTAAAATGTTATATCTTAGAGGAGGTAGTCTGCAAATCACACAAATAATTGTTTCATTTAATTTTATAGAAAAGGGAAATGTAGTTAGTTAATGTGCCATAATTTTAATAAAATATAATTATAAAAATGATATTTATGATATTTTTTTATTTTGTTGAAATGAAATTTAAGGTAGAATAATTCAACATAATGAAATAGGAAAAAAGAAAAAAGAAATTAGAAATTTTTTCCTTACAGGCTATATTAATTTCTTTTTAAAGTTGGTTAATCCATTGGGGGATTATATTTTCAGAATACCAATGAAATTTGAAAAGGGATTGTAATTTACTTTTTAAAATACAATTGTATTTTTTTCTTAATATCCTTGAAAAAATAATAAATATATAAGTAATCTATCAATATTAAACTTTTATTAACATCTATATTTCATAATATTGTAGTTTTTTTTAATTGGTAAAAATTTAAGTGCATAAAAATATAGTTTCTTATACATCATATTGAATTAAGTAAACTTGTATACCTTTTTATATAAATATATATTTTTATTTTTCATAATTTTGTTACTCTTTATAAATTCTAATAATTCAATGGATATTTTTTGAATACATATTTAATATTTATAATATATACACACACACACACACACAATGTTCTTTGTTTTTGTTTGGTGTTACATATAGGGAAATATATTGAACATATTTGAATTAATTAGATAAAAACTTATTTTGAAATCCTTGGTAATTACTCTCATCATTCTACGATTTATGATCATATTGACAGATAAAATTACACTTTATGGGAGATTACACCTAGGATCATATATGAAAAAATCACATCCAATTTTTAGTGTCTATACAGAAATGTAATTGTAAGGAGTACTACAAAATCTATACTTTATGAGAACCTTAGTATGGCTTCCAATAATAAGACTCATCAAAACTATTTTCTATAATTTTATATCATCTTATTCCGTAAGAAACAAAATTAATTCAATATTACCTCAATTAAACTAATGGGTTATCCATAAAATTGATTTTATCATCAACCATATGCACACTAACCTATAATGGTGTCCACAACACTTAAATTATCCTCAACTGATATCCTAACCTCTAATCCTATCTAAACCTGGTTCTGATACCAACTATAACACATATGACCCATAGACCCAGATCTGATGATACAAAATACATTATATACTAGCTTTGATACCATCTATGACATCAAATATGTTACTGTTTAATAATTACATGACATTAAAAAATATTTCACTACACAAATTTCGATATGATTTTATGTTTAATGATTTAGTGAATTAGGAAAACACATTAACTAAAAAATACATTATCATTACCGTACAATGTATATTTTTTCTTCAGAATTAGAAAATAATTAATTCATACATAGTATTTAACATTAATAATTCTCTATACATGCTATTCTGATAAGAATAAATTTTTTTGTACATTTGTCTATAACTTATGAAAATGGAAACATATGAAACATGAGCTCAAATTATCAAAAAGGGGAATCATATAGTAGATGATATTTTATAATAAAAAAGGAATGAATAATATGACATATTGAAATAATAATAAAATAATTCCACAACACCGGTATTTTCTTAAGGGTACCTTTACCGCAGTTGCATTTTGTGTGGGTTGAAAGTTAATTTTTGGTGTTTCTTCCTAAAAATTAAATAAAATTTGGTGGTACAGAAATTTTATTTAGTGAGGTGGGGCCCACACGAGCCCCAACATTTTTACTCTCGATTAATTACCTGCTGTTTACTTTGAAAACTCCACCCATTTATTATGGTGGATCCTTCCCACCTCCCTCTTCCCATTAAACGTGCCAACCAATTAATTAATGTCAGCATTAATTTATTTGGAACCACATTGGAATTAATAAGAATTGCATGAAAATTCTATTAATTGGTGAGCCACCTTATTCATTTTGGCGCTGGGAAAATACTTTTGAGAAAAGTCTCTGGAGAATTAAAAAGGGTGGTGAACCGTTATTAAATGAAGAACACCCCTGGTGAAGAATGCGATGAACTTCTTCCTCGGATGCACCTCGACATCAAGGAGCCTACGTCGCCTACAATGGCGACCCTTCCTCCATCATCGACGGAACGACGCCCTATCTTCCATGATGCATGTCAGCCGCTATGCTCTTCTTCCACAGATCGACAACGTAGGACAACAATTTCAAGGTAGGATGATTTTTATATTTCATATTTATGTTTTATACTTTCAAACAAGGGGTTTAATTGATGGGTGATGTTTTGGACCATTAACGTGGTGGGTACTGACTAACAAACAAGTTCGAACCCATCGTCATTTTGTTCTTGATGTGCGGGGTGGTTGGAGGTGATGAAACGGGACCGCAACGGTGATTTGAGGCCTTCGCAGTGAACTACAAATTCCGAGACGACTGCAGGCGCAGTTAGAAGCAAAAACAGACCACCGGAATGACTCTGGTGGTTCACGGAAGACCCCAGCGGCACCGGCGGCCGGAGGTGGCGGCCAGTACCGGTCGACCGCCTGGAGGAGGCGTCGCCCTGGCGCGCTGCTGGTAGAATCCCGCATTGGCATTGGCCGCGACATTGAGGGTAGATAGCTGTGCCAGCCCAGCGCCATGTCTGCGGAATAGGGGGTCGCCCCCCCCCCCTGCTCGGCTCGCTGGCCGAGCCAGAAAACCCCCCCTTGGCCAGGCCGGGGTGGGTCACGCAGATCGGGCCGAGCCGCACCTAGCTGGGCTAGGTCGCACCCTACCGGGCCGACCCCGGGGGGGGGGGGGGGGGGGGGGGGTAGGGCCGGGTCGGACCGAACCCCGACCCCCCACTTTGGACCTTTTTTCGGTCTTTTGCCCATAACATGAGCTACAGACCTCTGATCGACGCACCGTTAGTTGCGTAGGAATTCATGGATCAAGATGGTTGTTTCCTAATATTACACTCAAGGTTTCGGTGAGGTTTGGGTATGGCTGGGTTGGTTTGAACCTAAAACCAACCGGGCCCTTGGAGCGAAAACGCTTATAACATAAGGACCGGACGTCCGATTGATGAATCGTTCACTACTTATAATCCCTTTTGATTGGATGGTTTTTTTTGGATTACTCCACTTGAGGTTTGGATGCAGTTGGAGTATAGTAGGGTTGGTTTTATCTTAAAAACTAATCGGGCCCCTGGAACAGAAAAGCCAATAACTCTCAGACCAGGCGTCCGATTGACGTACCATTTGTCGTGTTGGGTCTCTTTTGTCGAGACAGAACTTCAGGATACATCAAATCTAGACTTCATGATAGTTGATGTATTGACCCCTTGGCTCGAGGAGTGGACCCTCCCAGAATCGAGCATCCTGTGTGCAGGAACCCTAGAGCTGGTTGCGACTGCCTCGACTACCGTACTTGGATCCTCCGTGGGTTCGACGACGATGAAATCTGTACTGGCATCCTCTGTGGGTTCGACAATGATGTCTACCATACTGGGATCCTTCGTGGGTTCGACGACGATGAAATCTAAACTGGTATCCTCTGTGGGTTTGACAGCGATGACTACTGTTCTTCTATCCTACCTGGGTCCAGCTGTTTGACCTCGATACTTGTATCCTGAGTGGGTCTGGCAGAGTAGCTGGTCTTCTATCCTATGTGGGTCTGACAGCTTAGCTGGTCTTGTATCTTATGTGGGTCTGAGATCTTATATGAACCAGTGACTACATCTGATCATCTCAATCACTATACGAAAGTTGTATACATGTGTGAGATGAGTCTTGATTTTCAATCATTATCATCGATGTGACTGAATTGCTCTCCTGTGTGGACTGGGATGTGTTTTCCTGTGTGGACTAGGATGTGCTTGGGGATCGAGAGTGGGAGCCAAACTGTAATTGATGAATTAGGTATATGTATGGGCATATACCTAAGTAGATTCAGTTGATACTTCGTGATTGTATCTTTCCTTTGTGGTTCATCCTTCTTAGATTCTGAGATACCTTCAGGGGTCTCGGGGTCCCTTATGCATATTGTATACTCACCCCTGAACGGGCTAGGCCCGAACTACGTTGTGTTGGATGCAGATGACGAACAACACTGATCGAGGTGGGGGCTTGTGGAGCAGGATGGTACCGGGAGGTGGATCACTTGGCGGGACGTACACGGAGCGGACGACCAGACCCGATGAGCTGAGGAGACTATCTGTACCCACCCTTCAGGTGGGATTCTTGGAGGACAACTCAGTGTTACTGATTTACTTTACTGCTATTGTACTTTCCTTTCACTTGTACTATACTTTCAGTTGGTTTTGTATAGTGGCCCATTTACTTTCCATCACTTACTTTGTACCCAGTTTTACTTAGTGCATACTTCACTTGCGTACTATGTTGTGTTAATTTACTTTTATAAAGGCAATGCCTTCCCATTTTTTCCATGATTTACACCTTTGGTTCTAGTTGCCAGCCCCTGGCGTATGGAAGGCCAGCTAGGGGTAGTCACAGCACGGGCCCCGAGGACAGGTCGTGACACATTGGTATTATTATAGTCAGTTCTACCGTATAAATCAAGACACTGATCTTTCGCTTGTGTGAGGGAATAGTGTTAAGAGTATTGAGTGTGGTTATCAGTCCAGGGAGTCTAGTGTTGGTGTGGAAACCAACGTATCCATACACTAGGACCCTGACCTCTGATTTTCGACTCAGTGCATGAAAAAACTGATTGCATGTGTTTTTCCTTTCCATGGTTTTATTTATGATTACTTTGTTTCAGCTCACCAGGTATACTGTTTGACAGTGGTGCACCTGTTTCCTTTTAGGATGGCCCCATGAAGGCAGCCAGACAAGGTTCAAAGTTACGTGCGAGATGGCAGCCCACCGAGCGACGAGGCCTTGGAACGGGGCCCCATCCCAGTGGAGGTGCCAACGGTACCACTACCTGCTAAGAAACCGATGCTACCATCCCTATAGGTGGAGAGTGTACGCTACCTGAGTGTGTTGCATGAGTTTCAGAGATAGAGACCGCCCGGGTTCCGTGCAGAGACGGACCCTCAGGCAATTGAGGATTGGCTGGAGGCTATCGTCAGTGTCTTCAGATTGGTAGGGACACCAGCTGACCTTATGGTGATCCTTGTCATAAGTCTACTGCACACAGCAGTAGGTAGATGGTGGAGCCTAATTCCCCAGGTGTACGATGATGCATCTCTACTTTTGAAGGACTTCAAGAGTCTCTTCCAGTCAGATTTTGTCCCAACCACCCTCCATGCGGTGTAGATTCAGGAGTTAATTCATCTGCAGTAGGGCAGCATGACAGTAACATAGTACTCGGCAAGGTTTACTGACCTCTCATGATACTCCGTGAATATGGTACAGGACCCATTCTTTAGGGCCCATATCTTCAAACAGGGACTGAGGCACAAGATCAGAGCTTCGATGATTCCCCTCACCATTTCGATGCAGACAGGGGTGCAGGAGCGAGCCCTTTTGGTGGAGAGATTTCTCACTGAGCAGCCACCAACAGCGAGACCCACCATAGGATGGCACAGACCTGAGTCTTCTGTAGCCGGCAGCCGACAGATGTCGCAGGGGTCCAAGAAGACCAGACCATCAGGTGGGGGACCTCAGGATACAGGTTTGGTTGTGCAGTTCACACAACACAGATCCAGCCTTACGAGGAGCATATAGTGATATTCATGATACGGACAAGGCCACAGTTCTTGTGACTACCCGAACCACCATGCAGACGAGCAGCAGACAGTGGAGGTACCTCCTAGGTACAAGCAGAGTTTCGACCGTGGCGGTCCGCAGGGAGCAGGCGGATGTGGCAGAGGATTTGGCTGAGCAGCGGGTGGTGGACGATGTTTGGAGATTCCACCACCACCAACCCCAGGAGGTCCACCCCAACCACAGGGAGCTGGCGGACAGAGGCAGGCTCAGCTCTAGGAAACGGAGGCTTACGACCATGGCACACCTCAGATGATTCGATATTTTATCTATGTCTACTCTACCCTTGCTATAGTTCTTATAGACACAGGTGCGAGTCATTCTTTTATTACTGCTGCCCTTGTTCGGAGCTCGAAGATTCCAATGGATCCGTTGACTCAATCATTATTGCTAGAGACTCATACAATAGCAGACTCGACGATTACGCATTGGTGCTGGCAGTTTCAACTTACTCTAGGTGTCGAGAGCTCTGGCCGGGATCTTCTTGTAGTCGTGTCAAGGCCTTACGACATCATCTTGGGTATGGACTGGTTATCTATAGTCTATGCCCAGATCGACTGTATTAGGTGTGAAGTGTGGTGTGTCCGTACGGATGGGACCAGGTTCACCTCCACCGGTGAGAAGGGAACCTTCGCAGCACATGATGGACTTACGCAGAGGAGAGGGAGGCTGATCACACATCTGTTGTCTAGTCTCATCCTCGGAGAAATTGACATGTGGAGTCTGTGTTTTCCTGTTTTGGTGGATCAGTATGCGGAAGTTTTCCCTGAAGACTTGTCAGGGCTACCTCTTCAAAGAGAGGTATATTTCTACATGTACCTATACCCTCGGACATCACTGATATCTACTCCAGCATATCGGATGGCTCCAACCAAGCTTCGTGGGATACGGGTACAACTGGAGGACTTGTAGGGAAAAGGATTCATCCGACCCAGTGTTTCACCCTAGGATTCCTCGATTATGTTCACCAAGAAGGAGGATGAGAGCTTGAGACTGTGTGTAGACTACCGTCGCCTGAATCAGGTGATGATAAGGAACAAGTACCCACTTCCGGGGAATGACGACCTCTTCGATCAACTCAAGGGAGCATGATGGATCTCGAAGATAGACCTCAGGTCATTGTATCACCAGATCAGAGTTCGGGATGAGGATTTACAGAAGACAGCCTTCAGGTGTCGTTATGGCCACAATGAGTTATTGGTTATTCCCTTCGGTGTGACCAATGCTCCAGCAGTGTTCATGAGTCTCATGAACAAGATCTTCTAGCCTTACCTAGATCTGTTTATCTTAGTCTTCATTGATGACATACTGATTTACTCGACTACTGAGGAGGAGCACACCTACCACTTGCAGATTGTACTAGATACACTCCGAGAGCACCAACTTTATGGTAATCTCTCGAAGTTCTAGTTCTGGATTCGAGAGGTTCACTTCTTGGGGCACGTCTTCTCAGTGGTGGGAGTTGCAGTGGATCCTGCGAAGATCGAGGCAGTACTTTCTTGGGATCCACCCAGGAGCGTGATAGAGGTGCGAAGTTTCCTAGGTATGGCTGGGTACTATCAGAGATTTGTGCCAGACTTCTCCAACATTTCAGCACTTCTTAAAGTCTTGACGAAGGAGGGGAAACCCTCCGTGTGGTTAGACATATCTCAGCAGATCTTTCAGGAGATTAGGTAGAGATTGACCAGTGTACCCATCTTGAGGCTACCAGGGGAGGTCATAGGGTACGTAGTTTACTACGATGCATCAGGGACTGGACTCTGGGGTGTCCTGATGCAGGAGAGAGCAATGATCGCTTATGTTTCATGGCAGTTGAGGTAGTACGAGTAGAACTAGGATACCCATGACCTTGAGTTAGCAACAGTGGTCTTCTCCCTGAAGATGTGGCAACACTATCTGATGGGTGAGTGATTTATAGTCTACTTTGACCACCAGAGTCTCAGGTACATTTTATCGCATAAGGACCTAAACCTGAGATAGCGGCGATGTCTCGAGTTCCTCCAGGACTTCGACTTTGAGATAGTCTATACACCTGGGAAGGGGAACGTTGTGGCTGATTCTCTCATCAGGAGATCGGGCATTGCGCTACATGGAGAGGCGATAGAGAAGTTATCCGCTTTTTAGATATCCTTTGTGGATAGAGATGGGGAAGCCTTTCTACAGTCCCTCACAGTCACTCATCCACTACTTCAGCGGGTCAAAGAGGCACAGTGTGGGGACCTTGACTGTGAGGCGCGACATGCTCAGATATCCTCAGGGCTGGCACCTGATGGATTTTCTGAAGGCGGGGAGCACGTCATCCTCTTCAGGGGACGTGCCATGGTACCAGTTGCACCGCTGGATGAGGTGTTGATGGATTTCCACACTTCCCCTCAAGCGGTACATTCAGGAGTGGCGAAGATGTATCAGGACCTTAGATGATAGTACTAGTGGCTGGGTACGAAGAAGGTTGTAGCAGAGTTCGTTTCATGATGCCTCACTTGTCAGAAAGTGAAGGCGGAGCACCAGGTACCTGTAGGCTTGGTACAGCCCTTAGAGGTCCCGGAGTGGATGTGGGATGGAATATCCATGGATTTCTTGATGGGGCCTCCACGTACCTCCAGAGGGAATGACTCTATCTAGGTGATTGTTGATCGACTCACCAATTCAACCCACATCCTACCAATTAGGGAGCAGGGATCAGTAGAGATATTGGGACACCCCTACGTATAGGATATCATACGACTTCGTGGTGTGCCATCGACGATCATTTCTGATCGGGAAGCACGCTTTACTTCCTGGCTTTGGAAAGGGTTGCAGGAGGTGTTTGGGACGCAGCTACGTATGAGCACCGCCTTTCATCCTATGACGGATTTCCAAATGGAGAGGACCATCCAAACTCTTGAAGACCTGATCCGTGCATGTGGCCTCAACTTTGGTTGCATCTGGGAGGATCATTTTTCCCTTGTTGGAGTTTGCGTACAACAATAGCTACCACACCACCATCGGGATGGCACCATATGAGGCACTGTACAGTCGACCATGTAGATCACCTATGTGTTGGACTAACCCAGAGGATTCAGCACTTGTAGGACCAGAGATGGTCCAGGCTATGATGGAAAAGGTGCAGATCAACCAGGAGCGGATGAAGACTGAACGGAGTGGATAGAAGTCCTATGCTAATAGGAGAAAGAGACCACTGGAGTCCGAGGATGGTGACCACATTTTCCTATCGGTCTCACCTCGATGAGGTCTTCAAAGATTTGGCCGGGGAGGCAAGTTATCTCGACGCTTCATCAGACCTTTCCTGGTCCTCAGCTGAGTAGGTGAGGTGGCTTACTGTCTGGCCCTTCCACCTCAGTTGCACTGGGTGCATGACGTCTTCCACGTATCTCAGCTGAGGAGATACGTGCACAACCCAACCAACATCATTGATCATGGGGAGCTGGACATCAAAGATGGGGCGACATTCTCAGAGGTTCCAGCGGAGATCGAGGATCAAAAGGAGAAGGTCCTTCTTTGGTGGTCGATTCCTCTAGTTCTCATTCACTGGAAGCACGAGAACCTACAGGAGAGCACAAGAGAGTGGGAGGCTCAGATGCATGCACAGTACCCTCATTTTTTTCCCTAGTTTATGTTGTAGCTTTACAGGGACGTAAAGCCCTGAGGTAGGAGTAATGTAAAGACCCATAAATTTCAAGAAATTTTCTTTTTATTAAATTCTTTAGAATTTTATGAGTACACAGTTTCTAATGGAACCTAATTCCGAGGCCCGATGTGCCGAAATTATTTTCTGATGTTTAGATCGGGTACTTTCAGGGAATAAACGAGCTGGATTTTCTATCTTTTAAAGCGGTGCTCGGATTTGAAATAAGAGGGAACCGATGAACTCGTAGTGTCGGTATTTCCTAAGGGGACCTTTACCACAGTTACGTTTTGTGCGGGATGAAAGTTAATTTTTTGGGTTTATTCCTAAAAATTAAATAAAATTTGGTGGTACACAAATTTCATTTTGTGAGGTGGGGCCCACACGAGCCCCAACTTTTTAAATCCCTATTCAGTCCCTGCTATTTACTTTGACAACTCCATGAATTTATTAAGGTGGATCCTTCCCACCTCCCTCTTCCCATTAAACGTTCCAACAAATTAATTAATGTCAGCGTTAATTTATTTGGCACCATGGTGGAATTATTAAAACAATTGCATGACAATTCTATTAATTGGTGAGCCACCTTATTCATTTTGGCATTGTCAAAACACTTTTGAGAAAAGGCTCTGGAGAATTAAAAAGAGAGGCGAACCATTCTTCAATGAAGAACACCCCCGGTGAAGAATGTGAAGAACTTATTCCTCAGACGCACCTCAAGATCATGGAGCCTACATCGCCTACGACAGCGACCCTTACTCCATCGTCAACGGAATGAAACCCATTATTCTGCGATGCCCATCTACCGCGACACTCGTCTTCCGCAGTTCCATGACGTATGACAACAATTTATAGGTAGGTGGGTTTGTACATTTCATATTTATGTTTTAAACTCTTTAATATGGCGTTTAATTGATGGGTGATGTTTTGGACCACTAACGCGGTGGGTACGGACTAACGAACAAGTCTGGATGCATCACCATTTTGTTCTTGAACCACGGGGTGGTTGGCGAGGATGAAACAGAACCGAAACGATGATTTGAGGCCATCTTAGTGATGTATGGATCCCGAGACGACCAAAAGCACAGTTAGAAGAAAAAATGGAACACCGGAATGACTCTGGTGGCCCGCGGAAGACCCCGGCGGTGCAGGTCGCCGACACCAGCGCGCCGTCGGAAGAAGCCCGCTGCAGCATCGGCCACGAGGGCAAGGGGAGAATCCCATGGCTACGCTGGGTCTGGGGGAGACAGCGGCACCATCCTGGCACCGCATCAGCGGAATAGGGGGTCAACCCCCCCCCCCCCGCTCGGCTCACTGGCCGAGCCAGCGCACACCCCCCCTACCCCGCCGGGCCGGGGTGGGTCACATAGACCGGGCCAGGCCGCACCAATCTGGGCCTTTCCGTGCCCATCCATGCCAGTCGTGCCCTTTTGAGGCTACCCAGGGGGGTTGGACCGGGTCGGACAGGGCCCAGACCCCCCACTTCGGACCGTTTTTCGGTTTTTTTCCCATAACATGAGTTATGGACCTCCAATCGATGCACCATCAGTTGTTTAGGAATCCTTGGATCGATACGGTCGTTTTATTATTTTTCAATAGAGGTTTCAGCAACGTTTGGGTCTGACCTGGTTGGTTGGAACTCAAAACCAACCGGGCCCTTAGAGCGGAAACGCTTATAACTTATGAAACGGACATCCTATTGATGTAACGTCAACTACGTTGAATCCCTTTTGATGGGAAGGTCCTTTTGGATTAATTTACTTGAGTTTTGGACACTCCTATAGTATGGTTGGGTTGGTTTTAGATTAAAAACCAACTGGGCCCCTGGAACGGAAAAGCCGATAACTCTCAGACCAGGATTCTGATTGACTCATTGTCTGTCATGTTGGGTATCTTTTGTCAAGATGGATCTTCAGGATACATAAAGTCTAGAATTTTTGACAGTTGATGTATCGAACCCTTGGCTCGAGGAGTGGACCCTCCCGGAATCGAGCGTGCTGTGTGCGGGAACCCTAGAGCTGGCTGCGAATACATCAACTACCGTACTAGGATCCTCTGTGGGTTCGGCGGCGATGACAAATGTATTGGGATCCTTCATTGGTTAGATGACGACATCTACCATTCTAGGTTAGTCTGTGGGTTCGATGGTGATGATATCTGTATTGGGATCCTCTATGGGTTTTATAATGATGACTATTGTTCTTGTATACTATGTGGGTCCGACAGTTTGACCTCTGTACTTAAATCCTAAGTGGGTCCGACAGAGTAGCTGTTCTTGTATTCTATGTGGGCCAGACAGCTTAGCTGGTCTTGTATCCTATGTGGGTTTGATAGCTTAGATGAACCAGTGAATACATATGAACATATCTATTGCTATATGAAAGGTTTATACCTGTGTGAGCTGAGTCTTGATTTTCAATCATTATCATTGATGTGATTGACTTACTTTCCTGTGTGGAATGAGTTGTGTTTTCCTGTTTGGACTAGGTTGTACTTGGGGCTCGAGAGTGGGAGTCGAACTATAGTTTATGACTTAGGTATATGTATGAGCATATACCTAAGTAGAGTCAGTTGATACTTCATGATTGTATCATTACTTTGTGGTTTATCCTTCATGGATTTTGAGAGACCTTCGGAGGTCTCGGGGTTCCTACTGAGTATCGTATACTCACCCTTGCATGGGAAATGCCTGCACTACATTGTGTTGGATGAAGACGATGAATAGAAATGATCGAGGTGTAGGCTTGTGGAGCTAGATGGTACCAAGAGGTGGACCACTTGGTGGGATGTACATGGAGCGGATGGCCGGAGCCGAGGAGCTGAGGAGACTATTTGTACCCACCCTTCAGGTGGGATTCCCGAAGTCCGACTTGGTATTGCTTCTTTACTTTACTACTGTTTTACTTTACTTTAATTTGTATTGTACTTTTAGTTCGGTTTGTATACTGGCCCATTTACTTCCTATCACTTACTTTATACTAAGTTTTACTTAGTGCTTACTTCACTTGCTTACTATGTTGTGTTCTTTTACTTTTATAAAGGCAATGCCTTCCCATTTTTCTGGGATTTACGCCTTTGGTGCTCATCGCCATCCACTAGTCTACAGAATGCGGGCTTGGGGTAGTCACATCATGGGCCCCGAGGATGGGTCATGACAGAATATATCTACTTACTCTCATGATCATACTTGATACATCTAAATAAATGTACTGGAATACACAAAATACCTATGCTAATTTGTCTAATGGGACTTATAGATGCATCAATGGGATATTGAGCTCCCCATCCATCTATAATTAAGTTAAATGGAATTATCATATAAATGAATGATTAAAATTGAAAATAAACAACTATCACTCCCTAGAAAACTATAAACATTTATATTGAAATAACAAGTATAGATATTGTCAATATCACCCCATTCAATAAATAGAATATCTCTTTTTATAAGATTCTCTCAAACTAAAATGGTATATAGTAATGGTTTTATAGTTAATAAAATAGTTTCCCAGTATAAATAATTTTATAGGTGTTTATGTTAATTACCTATAATAAAAAAATGAATAATTAGGTCTTAATAGAGGAATAACAATGAAACAAAAAATGTTCTTTTTTCATTGTGGATGAATATGCAACACAAAATCTATAATAAATTTCAATAAATTTAATTAACCATAGGAATTAATTATAAGAATACATTTAATGTAATACCTGAAATAAAATCATAGGATGGAAAAACCCATTCTCTAAAGAAATAATTTCAATAAGAGTAATTATTAACCAATAAAATGAATTTTTTTGTTATGTTCCATTGAAGCTTAGGTGATGATACAATCAAAACACCTTGAAATATATAGATTAAAATTAAATATAAAATAGCATAAATATCTAATAATTCATTTTATAATGTATTAGATTGGTTTTTACACACCATTTAAATGAAATTATGTGTATAATAGAAGCCGTATCCCATAAAAAATAATTTGTGATAGAAAACCCTTTGGAATTTATATAATAATAGAATCAAAATGATATAAATGAGGGTTTTATGAAATTCTATGAAAATCACATTAAAGAAACATTAATTGAAATAATAAAATAAAATTTGGTAGTGATTACACCATATTAATGAAAACATCATGTGTAATATCAATACATTATCATGGATTTGATATTTGAGACAAGGAAACCCTTAAGAATATGAAAATTTTAAATTTATAATTTTTTGGAAAGGAGTTCATGAGAAATAATTATAAATATAGAAAATGAATGTAAAAATAAAATTTTATACAATAATATTACAATATAATTTTACTTATAAGAATGATGATTAAGAATAATCATTACAACTCAAATAAAGGAAATTGAGTGATGAAATCCCCTTAATTCTATTTTTAGGGGAATGTTGTCTAACATCCTATATAATAATAATCTGTATCATAACCTCTAATTTCATTACGTTATAAATCCTCTAAATGTTTTAAAAATCATTTATAATATTTTATTAGAAATATATTGGCCAGTTATATTTTATTTCCATCATCAAATTTATTTATTTTTATTACATTTTTAGTACTAGATCATCTAGAGATATATCAATTATCATTTATAGAGTAAATATAAATCATTTTATTATCATTTTATGTTCTAAAATAGATAATTTATAATGATTTTTTATGTTCTAATTTCATTTCATAATTATTTTAGTTATGATTCATGATGATGAAATCATTTACTAGCATGTTTTAGTATTTTTCTAGAATGAGGGGTTGTATAATATTAAAGGGAAAGAAATTACCATTACCATTATAGAACTAATAATAATTAATAATTTAATTATTAATTTCTAATAAAATTAGTAGAAATGTTTCTTCGATTATCATTGATAAAAAACTATTGCATTGTTCATGAAGGAGGTTAGACCGACCCTAAAAGAAAAGGCTAAAATCTTAGGGCAAGTATGGTTAATAAGTGACTACTTTGTAATTATATCATTATTATAGATATATAGTGATATTATTTGGAAGTAATAATTATGGTGAATTATATTATAATAGAGTTGTAAAGATAAAGAAAAACTCTATTGAAAATTGAAATATGAAACATTCATGGAGGTGGTAGTCCGTAAACACGGACAAGAGACACATTATTTTTCCATAGATAAGGAGGAATATAAAAAATGTTTTATAATATCATAACCTTAATAATGATATGAATACCACATTTATCATTAAAATATAAATTTATAATCAGCTGTGTAATGTACTAATGAGAAATCAATCAAACCTTTCATGAGGTAAATATTCTATATGTATGCATAATAATGATTTATTTTTCAAAGGATTTTATATGAAATTATTAAATGGATACTAAATTAGTATAATATCATTTCAACATATTAATAATACTTATTTTTTCAGAATATTATATGGATAAAATGTTTTAGGGGGTTAAATAAAGAACAAATTGAGAGAGCTTTATTGAGAACATTACCTCTTCGTTTGGATATTCATCATTGTATCACACATTAAGTGTAACACCTCATATTTTTTTTAAAATAAAACTATGTTTATAACAATAAAAGATATTCAACAATGAGCTTAAACAAACCAAATAATATTCTTATTTATGTATAACCATTATAGCCATCATTTTGAATTGGACGGTATAGATATGATTAAAAATATTATGAAATATATATATATAAGACCAAATTAACAAAAATTAATTAATTAATTCTTATTATATGAGTACTCAATTTGTTTTATTAAATCTATTTTATTTTTTACAAACAATTGTTATTCAAAAATGATTTTTATTTAATTTTGTTATTGAATATTTTAATTAATTTCTGGAATATTTAAAAATTATATTTGATGAAAATAATATCATTTTTGACTTAAACATTTGATAATTATTTTTTTGATAAATATTTATAACTTTATGAAATGTTTGATTTTTCAATTGAAAGTGAAAAATACTATTTCTATTAAAAAGTATACTTTTTTGTTTCAAGGATTTCAAAAGATCCTTTTTTTAAATGATTTGGAAGTAAAATTAGTTTTATTACCTGATTACTATTCTAATTAAGTTCATTATAATCCATTTTATGATTGAAGTTTTTATAAAAAACTTATTTATAATTTAAAATTTATTTTTATGAAAAATATTTTTCAAGTTGATATTTGTTTTATCTTAAATTAACTTATTCTACTTATATAATTTGAATCTTGAAAAATATTCTCCATATTTGGAATTAGAAGGTTAAAATTGGGTAAATATGTCAATTTTTATTTTTTATATATTTTATTTTAATCTTGGTAAATATTTTTCACTATGTTAAGTGTAAAATGGGTAAAATGTGGTTACAACCATGAGATAAGGTCACAAACTCTACCCAAACTAGCCTTTATCCAATTTTGTGTGAGTAGATTGAAATTTTCCATGTAATTATCAAATTTATATATATCCAATTGGTTCCATTATTCATTGATAATGATCATTATATTACATTAATAAAATAATAAACACAATGTGACAACTTTTAATTTAATATCTTTAATATTTTTCTATAACAATAAATAGTGTTTTGGTTAGGTTTTCGAGGAAAATCTTAAATACTAATTATTTTTTTTAACTTGTTAATTTATTTTTAACTTTTAGTAGAAAAATAATTTTCTTATATTCTTACACAACATCAACACCGTATTTATTATATTAATTGGAAAATAGATAAATGATTTTAAATATACTAAAACTATTCAATTTTTTATGAAGTATGGAGTTAAGTGAATTTTTAGATAAATATGACATATTTGGGATGTGTAAGAGGATTAAATTTTAATTATATCAAGTTCTTATGGTCTTTAAACTACAATTAAATAATTTTTTTCAAAAATAACACTAATGATATTTTATGAAATTTATATTTTTTTAAGAAATTTTAGATCATAAAAATCAATAAATATGAAAAGGTAGAAAATAGATCATTGATAATGCCATCCCTTCTAAATTAAAGGGCCAATTCATACATTATATGTTATATTATAATACTTTAATATTGATAAATTCATTATAATAGTTAAAGTTAAATTCATTATCCTATAGGTTAATCAAAATGATATGGTCTAAAAAACCACATAAACCTATAAAAATATTATTTTTTGTGGGATTTAAACCACATACTCCCATATCTATGAATACCCATCCATTTAGAAGTATTTTATTAGATAATTAATTATTATATTTTAATCTTTTATGAAATTCCAAGAGTGAACCATCCCTCATTTATAGAAGAGAAATCATCATTTCTATTCTTTACACCACTTTGGGCATTCTCTCAACTAAAACCGACCCAAATATCTTCTTAAATTTCCTATCCCTAAATTATTTGTACTAGTATTCTTAAAATACCATTCCAAGGGTCATTAGGAAGGTACTTGATGTTGTTTTACTGAAGAAGAGGTAATCATCATACTCAAAATCATTAATGTGTTTTTATTTTTTCATCTCGTTAAATCAATGATATTCTAGAAGCATAATTATTCTAAAATGTAAATTGAAAGTATCGATCCCCCATATGTATGGATTACTATATCTAAATAGTGATATAATTCATTTTCTCTCACTATACTTTAATAATGTTAATTATGAATAGTTTAATGTTTATATATATATATGATATTTTTAACAAAATTATGATTCTGTAATTATAA
Organism: Viscum album; assembly: GCA_963277665.1. Lineage (NCBI taxonomy): Eukaryota > Viridiplantae > Streptophyta > Magnoliopsida > Santalales > Viscaceae > Viscum > Viscum album. The sequence continues at coordinate 1,743,126,390 of OY728155.1, forward strand.
TATCATATCTATATACTTACATTCTAATCCATTTGAAATCAATAATTTTTCCCATGCTCAAGTGTTGGATACCACCTCCATGAAGCGATGTGTATTTTTATTCATCTTTAAATGGATAGAAAAAAGGAAAATTTTAATATATATTTATGTTATATATGATATAATAATGATTCTATAACAGTTAATTATTATTTAATTTTCATTAATGACATCAATCAAAATGTGAAAAAAAGTTCATGCATTCGTATGACCTACTATATCTATAAAAGGTGCGATTAATTTTTTTATATATATCTTTTATATATGAATATATATATATATAGGATATATATATATAGAATATATATATATATTATTTATGCTATGATTAACATTAAGAATTTTATAGAACCATGATGAACGTATGGGCATCAAAATAACTAAAATGAATGTCTCATGAAACCCAAAAGAGTTAACACACATAACACTACTACAAAAGAGGGAAAGGTAAGGTCTTCCCTTTATCAGTGCTAAGTAGAAATCACTAATAATGGGGCAGTTATTTATTAGTTCTAGATAAAAGTACTAATAAATTGTACATTTATCAAAGTTATTATTAGTGCTGATAAAAGTTTTTATTAATTATTTATATAAAATTATTATATTATTATTTATCATCCAAAAAAGACTGATAAAATAAGTATTTATCAGCACTATAATTTTAACACTGATAAATATGTGTTTTATCAGTGCTCAATAAGAAATGATAATTATATTCTTTTGTTGGGAAAAAATCCCTCAACGTATCATTGAAACATTTTTAGGTGATTGTGTTTGTTGACAAAGTGGACATATGTGATGTGATTGTTGACAAAGCAAACCAAGACATACAAATTTGTTGAAAAAGGGGTTTTCATGGTAGAATGTAAAGTTCAAGAGCTGTGGTCAGTGATCTATGTTTTATTCAAGAATGTCGACAAAGGAATGGATGATCTGGGGGCGGTACAAAAAGAACAGATACAATGTGGCGCCGTTTTCCAGTGTTTTCCAAATCTTTGGGCCTGAAAATTGATGAAAGGAGAAAAGTGGTTTTGGAAAAGAGACTTGCGTGCCGAGGTCTTGGATGATAGGAAACTTGTGCGCCATATTTTTTTAAAGATCAGATCATTTAAAATATGCTAAAGGGATAAGGGTCGTGTATGTACTAGTGTGGTCGCGCAGCTGACTTGCGCAACATGAAGAGACTTGCGCGCTGATGATTAGGAGGCTTGGGAACATGCACACCTGTTTTTTTCCTAATCAGAGGATCAAAATATGTCAAAGGAAATAGGTTCGTGTAGGTATTTTTTTTGTCCGTGCAAGTGTCTATGAGGAAAGAGGACTTTTGCGCCGAGACTTGTGCACCAAGGGGAGACTAGTGCACCACCGTGCAGGGTGGTAAAATTGCCTATAATTATTGGACCACCCCTCCTCATTATTCACCAGAGTTCAACAATTTGAAGATTTAGAGCTCCCGTCGCACAGGTGTGGTGGTCACGCAAGTGGTGGTGTGTCGTGGAAGTGGGACTTGCACGCTAATGTTGGAAGTTGCGCACTAAGTGTTAGTTGCACACCTGAAGTGGTTTAGGCGAGGAAGGAAGTGAGTCACGCAGGTTTGGAGTTGTAGAACCTTGATTCACGCAAGTGGTTGAGGAAGATTTGTGTGCCAGTTATGACTTGCTCGCCGATACTTGTGCACCGGCATAGACTTGCACGCCAAGTAAGGTTGATTTTTCTGCAGTGTTTTCGAGCTGCGTGGAAGCTGGAAGTTTTCCCAATACCTTTGGTGCAAAGAGATATTCATCTACGGGTGAAATTTGTACTTCAATAGAGCATCTACATACAGAGGAAGATGCATTCATTCATGAAAATGAAGAGACCAACAGGTCTATAAACTGTGAGTGGATCCTTTCCAGAGCAGTGAGCGAAGGAAGAGGAAGAAGGTGATCCTCTCCACCAGCAGTGAGCTAGAGAGAGAGAAATAGGGAGTAACCCTTGGGAAAGCAGTGAGCTGACCCAAATCATTGTAAAGGCAGTGAGCCTGGGACACAGTGACTATGCCCAAACCTTGTAATCCACAACTAGTGACGTTTAGTGTAATTTGGTATGACCGACAACCTGTCGGCATATTCTCCTTGGATATAGCCCTTAGCGGTGAACAAAGTAAAATTGATGTGCCATGTGCTTACTTTACATTTTGTTTATATCTTGCAATAGGAGAGAGAGAAGAGTGTTTTCCTTAACAGCGAAACAAGATCAGAACATGCTTTAATTTTAAATTAGTCATACCCTGATTCACCACCTCTCTTAGGGTATTCATCCTTGTGGACCTAACAGTTTTATCAATGCTTTTATTTTAGTGCTGATAAAACTTACCTTCATCAGCACTTTTAACTAGGGATGATAAAGGTTATAGAGGTTTTTATAAAATAATCCTAACAGAACCCTCCTCAATAGCTCCATTCAAGCCTTTGTGGAAGATGAACCCTATGGCACGACCCCTCTAACACTGCAACCCCTCCTCCTCCTCCCCCTCCCCCCCTCCTCTACCACCACTGCCATTTCCTCCTCCTTCAATTCAACTATCCTTCTCATCCTCCACAGCCACTGACTCCTACTCCTCCTTCAGCCATTGACTCATCCTCCACCTTCATGACCGCTTCTTCGTGTGTTTTGAAAATGGATGAAAGATATTGATTGAGCATGGTTGAGCTTAGGATATGGTGGATGAACATTATTAAGGGGTCAACTCCACTTTGAGGATGGTGGTTTCAAACCATCACCAATGTTTTAGGTATTGTTTCATGCATTTTTTGATATGTAGTCTTTCAAACCTTGTGTAGTTGGTATTAAATCAACTAAAATTGTTTTCCTTGACCATATGTATTGGAAAAAACTTTTAGGGATGCTCTGGACCCTCTAAGTATTATGCCTTAATTCCATAACCATCAGGGGTTTTGGAATATATTAATATAGGTTGAACATTATATTCAACAACCATTTGTGGGATTCCCATGTGTTATACTATGATTCCTAGGACCTTGGTTAAGTGTCTTTTTTCTACCCTAGATATGGTATAGGTGTATAATTGAGAGATTCCTTTTTTATTTTCTTACCAGGATGTTTTTAGTTCACCACCTAAGAGTTGGTATGTTCTTTTTAGACTATTTTCTATCCTTACATGTAATGTCGAGTGACTCAAGGGAAAATATGTTCCATATTTTAAAATTAAATTAATGGTAATTATGTTTTATAAAACCAATAGGTATTCTTCCTTAGTAGAAAATTACATAGAGGGAATAAATAGGTTCCCATAGCCTCCCTTGAATAAGAGATGTGTGGATTATGTGAGGTTAGTGTGATCCTTGAACCAAATAGAACTTAGTGTTTCCTTGTAAATGTTTTAACTTATTTGAAAAACTTACGAGGTGAGTGTTACTACCCCTTATGACCTGTAATATATGAGTGGGTTATAGCCTAGTTTTGGATTTAGATATGGGATCAGCATGTGTGGATCAACTAACTTTAATCATTGAGTGAGTCATATGTTAGGAAAACCTGGTCATGGTTTGTTTAGTATTTTTTATGATAATTATTATGACATTTTATGTTGTTTATATACTATAGGACACTATTCCCATTGATAATTCTATTTTTATATGGTGGAAGTTTTTTCCCTTGATTAATATTTTTATTTGGGTGTGAGATGACCTACCTAATCACTCTAACATGGCCTATGGACTGGGATGGTATGAAAATGTATGTGGAAGATGTCTAAATAATGGGATGATATAATTGTTGTGATACTATGATGGTTTGTGTGAGTTTTATTTCCCACTTACCACATAATAATGTGATATGAGATGTTATACCAATTATATAATATTCAAATGGTTTGAGATTCGATGGCCAATAATATTGATATCTTAAAAGATGAATTTTATGGATGATTTACCCATTATATGGTGACCCCATGACTAGGGAAAATATAGCTATGTTTTGGGAAATGATACCCACTCCTCCTCCACTGCGATTCCACCTCCACCATGACCCTGCTTCTCCTCCTCCACAGCAGCCACTAGCTCCTCCTCCTCTTCCTCCTCCTCCTCCGGCCGCCAACTCATCCTCCTCACTCATGGTCATCACCTCCTCCTCCTCCACCTCCTTCTCATCCTTTTCCTTGTGTAGTACCCTTGTCCACACGACGTGCTCTGGCACACCCTCCTCATTTGACGACCATACCGACAGCCTCCTCTACATAGCACATATTTTTCTTTTCCCCGTGACCTCCTCCTCCTCACGATCCACTTCTAGTACAAATTATTAGCCATGTTTAATACCTTTTGTTAGTGATTTATATTGTGTTTGTGGTTTGATTGGTTATTCCTCTTTATGACCACATATATGTATGTGAGTTTATCCATGGGACCCAACATATGTTAATGGTTTGGATCATGTGAGAGGTTAGCTAGGTTATTCCATCCATACAATTTTTGGGGGGTGGATGTTATTCAATGATTCATATAGTCACATCACAATTCATGATCAAGATTTAGTAGTTCTACCCAGGGGATGAGTGTTGTAGTGTATACCATATGGTAATTCAACAATGTTACATCATAGGGTGCACTATGAAATAGAGCCTTAGGATACACCATTATTTAACATATTCTTGAATTGAAAAGAGTTTTTTTCGTCTTTTTAATGAGGTTACCCTATTCCTTATCTGTCACTCGACCCCATCACCTAAACCCCACATCCCAGTAATTTTCCCCTCTTATAATACACTCTTTGGGATACCTAATTGTCATTTCATAGTGTATATACCACCCCCACCCCCACCATGAACAACCCACACCCCACACCCCCTCCACCACACCCCTATTTCCCTTGCCCCCACTTGAACAACCCACCCCCTCCCTAGACATCCCCCACCCCTCCCCCACAACCCTGTAGCCCCCTACCCCCATATATCCCACACCCATCCCCTTTGAACCTTTTATGTTTCCTTGGATTTTCCACTTTTCTCATCCATAACCCCTCCACACTACACCAACCACCGCCTCCTATACTCCTCAATGAATCTCTCTAACCCAGTGTATGTTTCATCTTTCATCACTTGTATTGGAGAGCCGGGGATAATTTTTACCTCTATTATTCCTTCTATATATTAGTGCCTGACCCCCTCCCACCACCCCAAAATCTATAATTAAATGGAAATGGGTCAATTATAATTGGAAATGTAATAATATGACCAAGGCTGGTATCATAACCAACAACTGGATTCAATTTCATCTAACCTAAGAGGCGTTCATGATCCTTAAGGGATAAAAATCTTCCCATGAAAAAAACAATTAAGCTGGAATATTTTACCCTTAAATTATAGTAAATTAAAAATGATCTTTCTCCTGAAAAGAAGACATGTCCCATTCATAAGTTGAACATCTATTAAAAAAATATTTGAAAAAAAAACAGGAAGCAGATATCATAGATGAAAAATAAAATCTCATTGTTTACCAAAAAATTTGTTTAACATGTGAGTTCTCATTTTATGATTTCTTTTTAGTTGGAAATATCCTCTGCCATGCAACTCTCCTTTTTCACGAACGCAACTCTCTCTCACACTAAACGACACCTTCACAATTATTTTTCTCCTCTTACTCATTTTTTTTCTCTTATTCGCTGGTTATTACTATTTGATATTGATGGTTATGTTGTGAAATGTATGTGAAAAATGCCCCACAGAAAATCATCGTCATTGGAGGTCCATGTTTGTGCACTAAATGAATTGCATGTTTGTTTGTTGTTATTTAACATTTGAATATAAAAATTGGTAATTTACATATACTAACTAATGAATGAATTCCCCAAGATGATAAAACTTATGTGATAACCCCTGAATTATCAAACATAATTGAATAAGGGATGATTTGTAAAATCATAAAATGTGATTGTTTGGTTTTTATGGTGTTGTGATTGTGTGTATGTATGGTGTTGTGGTTTTCTGCATAATTGGTACACCATTTTTTCCATGTTTTAGTTCTTCTTAAATTGAATATCAATACAAAATTTACCCATTTCAAGGGAACCACCATTTTTTTATTAGGGCAATTCAACTGAATCTTAGAATACCACTTCACCAGAGGACTCTATGATACACTTTATGGAAACCCTTGTAAAATAACCATAACAACACATGTAATGAATCCTTCCACCCAAAAGCACTCTATTGAAAATCATACCATTTATTAGTTTAGTATCATAGTTCTTGACTAGAGACATTATGTTTTTAGAGAAACACTAAAAAACCAGTTTAAAACAATTCATATAGATAACATGTTGGATACTAAAACATTTTAGTGCAAGGGATTCTCAAAGCTAATTCCATTGATCAGGTGTTCAGGAAGATGGGTATGATCTACTTTGGTCTGGAGAAATGCATGGAGAGGTAAGGGTATTTTTTTTACCATAGATAGTTACATTGATTATAATTAGATGATGAACCATGTTGAACATATTTTATGTAATTATTTTGTTAAATATTAATATTATTGTATCTAATAGGATGAATATGAATAAATAAGGGTGAATTCCAATTAGTTAACAAAATAGTATGAAGATGGCATGAATGATTTTATAATGTTTGAAAAGAATCGTGCATATGACCCTTCCCAAATCCTCATTATGTGTTTACACAGTTGTTATTCACGGAAAATTTGTCTAGAGGAGTTTTAGGAACACCTAATATTTCACAGAATAGATCGAATTTATACATGTTGAAATAAACACGGGGAAAAAACGAATGCATGTAGTGGTTGGGATATCACTATGTTTTATGGATCATCTTATATTATTACAAGAGTGAATAATGAAGACAATCATATGGAGGACAAGATTATAGATGTGAATGACGATGAAGATCGAATTGATAAAATAACATGGACAATTGAAGATGAACTTCTTGATTTCCCAAAAATTGTTTGAGAAGATAAAGAGTTCTGAGAATATGAAATTGTATGCAGGTTGCACTAAATATACAACATTTTCAACGATACTGAAGATGTCAGATTTGAATGTAGGCAACAGGTGGAGTGATGCCAGTTTTGTGGAACTAATTACTCTCTTGAATGACATGGTCCTAGAAGATAATGACCACTTGAGCTGAACATACGATGAAAAAATAATTCTATGCATGATGAGTATGATCTCTGAAAGAATACACACATGCCTGAATGACTGTATATTGTTTCGCAAGGACCATGAACCACTTAAAGAATTCCCAAAGGGTTGTGATTCTCAATACAAGAAAGATGAATACAGTCATAAAAAAGTTTTATGTTACATTCCAATAATTCGAAGGTTTAGGCATCTATATGGAAGTGAGGAGACTTCAAGACAATTGACATGGCATGTAGATACAACAATTAAAGACAGTAATCTACGTCACCCGACAGACTCCTCAGTTGAATAGAATTGATCGTGAGTATCCAGAATTTGGAAATGAGATGAGAAACCTTCGTCTTGCATTATCTAAAGATGGAGTGAATCCTTTTGGTTTTCAAGGCAGCAGTCACATCTTGGTGATTCCAGATAAGAAGTTCACATCATATGCTATGCTAATCGGTAGTTTACCCACAATAGTAATCTGCAGAAAGAATCGTTAGTTCTATTATTAGGTTATATTTGTACCAAAGAAACCATTTGAAAAAATTTAAAGGTAGTGTTATGATATAATATTTTTATTTTAACGAAACATTATATAACGAAATATTTATTTTATTTTCATTATTATATGTAGGGTTCGTTTATTTTAGAAGATTTTTTTCCATGTGACATGCCTTTATAGGAAGAGAAACGACGTTGTGTCTACACAATCATAGAGTTAATCTTTATGTTTTTATAATATAATCATATTACATAGATCTTGCATCTCAAAAATCTCATAAATAAAACTGCATCATATATACATATTCATGCCCATAAAAATCTAGGTTCTTATGCACATCATATAGAACCTGCATCACAATAATGGCCAGATGTATACACACCTCACATACAAATTCATAAGAAGAAAACAGGATATCATTATAAGTAAGTGATTTCCTGACTAATTCCCTTGAGATTCTATTTTTCTTTTAGTATTCTATGATACTCTTGGTATTCCATTAAATTTTCTATAGATAAGAGATTAATGGGAAATATATTTCACTAATGACTCAATATTTCATATCTCTACAATAAATATTCGGTTTTTTCTCTACTTGGCATAAGCCTCTTCATGTTTTCGTGTCACATAAGCTTCTTTTTATGGAAGCTTCATGTGAACTAATCATGTCATCTCATCACATGATCAAATCACATAATCAAATTAATTCACTTGAACCATGATTCATGTATTCTTGTCTTATTTAAATGATCACATAAAGCATCAAGGGTCATGTAATCATATAAATCTCCCAAGTTCATTTTATCATGTGATACTATATTGGTCATGTGGTCACCTATATTTGAACTAGTCATGCACTTAATATGATATTTATAATCTGTAATGTGCCCCTTTTTTAATGAAGTCCATTTTTAACCCAAAATCCTCCCTTTTCAAAATTAATATAAATTTCCTATTTCTTATGATAAAAATTAATTCATGAATTGAAGCTGAGGAGGCTATAGTTCATTGGGCTATAATGGTTGATAGTGTAGAAGTTGGCCAATGCATAGTCATTCAGTCCACTCACAAGAATCTTAAATTCTTGATGAGAACCAATATCTTGTATTTTAAATTTTCCAATTAGTTTCCATTATATTTTTTTTATTTGAAATGATACTATGATCTCTCCACCTCATGAAGGGATCATGCATCCATCATACATCTTTAAGACTAATGATATGTTCAAGGAGAACATCTCATAAGTAAGGGTTTGGTAAGCCTAAATACATCCTTCTTGGTTCAGTGTACTACCACAGAGTTTGTGGTTGAGCTGAAAAAGATAGGATTTTTGAATCTTTTTAGGCTTTCCAAACCCTTACTTATTGCAACAAAATTCTTATTGTAGACTTGTCCATTTTGTATAGTCAATACATGAACACATTTCATTTTATGTATGGTGAGTTCAACATCTGTATATGGGACACTAAAATCATATATGTTGATATTATTTTTGGTGACATGTATGATGAGTAAACTCATCCCCAATATAATCAGTATGATATGGAATAGAATCCTCCCATTATGAAGTATCTCATCATTCGGGGCCGCACATCCCTTGGGATGGACCCATATCTAGGGGTCGACATCCCCTTCGAGAAGTGCGATGACTTCTTCATTAATAAGACTCAGAATGAGTGTTTGAATTAGAATCCCAAGGCTTAGACATTATGAGAATGCTATGGGGAAGAGGGTTATCACTTTAATAAAGTTCAAGAGTTTCAATTCATTGACTATAGATAGTCAGTCACCTCCATGTACCATTACGTTCTCCATCTAGTAAGCTTCTTAGCAATTTACATAAGTGGGTACTTTTTCACAATGTTGAAAAATGGTGGAGTTATGGTCTCCACAATAATGATGGTAGTGGTGATTTCCAGTGGTACTATTATCATCTTGTTTGTTCCAATGTTGGCTATTTTATATTGCCAACTTCACCACATCTATAGGGGTATGCTCTATTCAAAATTTTCAGCCCCTGCAAACTACATTGGTGTTAGATAGGGGCCCACATTGGTAGATATGATTTACCTAGTACTCAAAATATTCCAAGTTACCAGTTCATAAAATTTCTATAAAGTATCAGTGGGGTCTAGATAGTCACAATAAATAATTAGGAGATCAAGAGAAAAGTGAACTAGTATGATCAGTTTTTTTATACCATACAGAGCACCAACCTGTGAAATTACCAATAATGTAAAGGGTGATCCTGTATACTAAGCCTATCTTTTATTCATATGTGAGGGTGTTTTATCCACATGTATTGACTAATAGATATTCTATGAGTGGTATGCACCATACCACTTTGGGAGATAGTTCAATGCATTCAAATGAAATTCCCCACTCTTCCCCACATCCGTTCAGAAATGCATCCCATGGTGGCTCAAAATTTGTGGATAATGTTGACCTGATAGGAAACTTTGGTTTCTGTGACCTTTTATCTATATTGTGTGGGTTTTGGCCTCTCCAAGGCTTATGTTGATACCTTGGACCAATCATACCTGAATGGTCAGTTGGCTCCCATTGTTATAAATCTCAGAGATCTTATAATAGTGGATGAGGAGGAGGACACATGGGCTCTAGAATCATCATAAAGATTGATTCCAGACAAAAAAAACATCTTCCAGAAAGCCCAAAAATCTCTAGATGTCTTAGAAGGAAATGAGGCACTTATCCAACACCATCAATAAGGAGGGTGCCAACGGATTTGGTAAAAATGTATGGGGTTCACATGAAAAGCTTTCTAGTTGGTGGGGGATATTCTATAATTGTGGTTGTGTTTCCCATCACATTCCAATACTGGGACAATTAGAGGATTAATAAATTGACCATAGAGGTCTAGAGAGTGTTGTGTCAAGTGGAAATAGAGATAGATGGATTTGGGAGTGTGATCATCCCCAAAGGAATCTTCTATGAACAATAACCATTGAAGTAAAATCACTTCTCCAAGAACATAGTCTGGTTATTCATTCTATAGGATGACAAGTCCATTACACACCCCTAGCTTAGAGAATGAAAAATCCTAGAACAATGGTAATTAGTGAATATAAGGGAGACTAGGATGGCTCTAGTAAAAAGGTAAGATATGTTTTATCATCACATTCATATATTCATTGATATTGCTAAGACTATGGTGAACTTTGTTCAATTGGATATTTCAAGAGGATGGTAAAATTTGGTCACCTCAGACCTCTCTAATTTACTTTCTCAGGGACACGGTGGTTAATTTTGGTTTATAAAGTGATTGAGAGGCTAATGATCAGGGTTGTAAAATTCAAATCGAGCTAATGTATATGATTGTTTCTTATCCAAATGAAACACCATTTTTGCCTCCATCAGCACCAGTTTTGGAACCTCATGTTATCTTTTGATGTTTCATCCACTAAGAGGACTAAGAAGGAAAAATGGGAAAGTCCATACACTAAGAAACCTCTCAAAATCATTAATTGTTGTACTTTGTGGGATTTTTTACTTTTCATTACTCTAGTATCTTATCATAGATGCTTTCCTACCCATATCAAGGTCAGGTATCAAGTATAATATAGTGATATGGCACCCATCCTACCAAAATGTGTGTTTTTAATTAAAAATTGATATTTTCTAAATGTATTCTTTTATATAAATGTTTAATTTATTTCATAATTTTATTACTATCATTATATTTTTTTTCCTTATATCAGTGTAATTTCTTTCCTAAGTTCAAATTCTTTGTTCAACAACTAATACTATGGACGAAATTTTTTGAGAGGGGATCATAGATGCAAAAAGGATGAACCAATAATGTTTTTAACTATCTGTTGGATAATTATATTTGTAACCATATAAAACATTTTTTGAAATGAATATAGTAGTGTGTTTTTTTGTAACATTATTTCATGTAAATGTATATAATATCTTTTGAGAAACTCTTGTGCATGCTATTTTGTTCTTCTATACTTTTTTTCTGTGTAGGTGTTGTTTTGTGTAGCTGTTTTGTGTGCAGGTGTTGTTTTCTGCTGTGTGTGCAGGTGATGTCTCAAGTGTGCAGGTGTTGTGGAGGTGCTGGGTTTTCTCAGGCAACTTGGCCTTTATCATCACAAATGATGTTCCGATACATTGGTACTTTATCATCACTCAAAATTCTGATGATAAACGGTGACTTTATCAGTGCTCAAAATAGACCTGATAAAGGTGTCCCTTTATCCGCGCTGATAAAGGGGGGAATTTATCAATACTTTTTAAGCGCGGAGAAAGGGAACCATTTATCAGTGCTATTATAACACTGTTAAAGTGGACCCCCTTTATCTTCACCGCAATTAACAATGATTTTCTTGCACTGTTGAATGTTTTTTTTAGTGCTTTTAAAATCCTTATTTGTAGTAGTGTAAACGATAACTTAATAAGGAATTATTAATAAATGGTTATTTAAATGTTATATATGGACCATATATGATATTATAAGTACGTAAATGATTTTATTTTATAGTTCTGTTAAAATTTTAATTTATTATATAAGAGGTTAGAGAAAATTCAAAGAAATAATATCTTCAGGAATGTGTTTCTCATCTAACATTTATTTCTATGAGAATTACTCCATATTCACCACATATTTCCATTATGCTGTGTATATAAAAACCATGGATTTACTTTGTGATGATTTCATGAAGTTTATGGGTTTTTAATAATCCATCTTTATTTCTATATTTTAATAATTTTTTATATATATATTACCGATGATGTAAGTTGTTTATATTCTAATATCATTATTTATTAAGATTTCTTATGATTAAGTTTCTAATAATATACAATTTTAACATATGTCCCATGAAACCCTTGAAATTTATTAATATTTTGTTAATTATAGAGTATTCATTTTTTCTTACAATTTTCTCTCTCTAAGAACATAAGTGACTGAAATATATTTCTATGAATATCTGACATTCTTTCTCTCTATTGTCAAAAAAACATTTTTCATCCATAAACATGTTTAGTAAAAAAATAATAATTTTTTTAATATTATTATATGATTCTTTAGATTTATTTTTACCCATGATTTAATTTTTAAAAAATGAGTTAAAAGAATTCTTATTTTTATTTTATAAATGAAGTACTTTTAATATTTTTACCAAAATTGTGAGAGGAAAAATGATTACAACATATATGGAATGTACAAAATTCCCCATCATCCGAACCACTCAGTTCTTTGAATAATTCCTTAAAAGTTAACATGTTTATTTTCAAATAAAATTTCATAATATGATCAAATTTTATTAAGAAGTGGTTTTAAAATAAAAAAGGATATTTTCCTTAAAAATGTTTTATGTGATCCTTTAAATAAATTTTAATCTATGATGACATCCTTCAATTTTACATATGCATCACTAGGGATATGATTATATGATACCATATTTATTATTTTTCTAGATGGGTTATGATTATGATGATGAGAAGTTTAAAAAAATAATTTTTCTTATAGGGGTTATGCTATGGTGAAATGATGAAATGTTTTTGAAACCATTTTCTTTTACATGAGTTATGATATTTGAATATGATCTAGTGGTGAATATAAGGTTTTTTTATAATTATATGAAATTTTGGTGCATTAAATCCCTCTAACACATTGCTTAATGATGGATAACTCATTAGAAAAAAAATGTTAAACGTGAATCTCATTTCATGTCCACAATTTTATGTGTTGACATTATTTTCATGTCTATAATAATATGCATAGAACAATAAAATATTTTCACAATATTATGTAGGTATAAGGTTTTTATGTTTATATGATTGTCTGTGGACCTGTTTTTATGTGAATAAGTTTATTTAGAGGGAAATATTTATGTATATAACATAATTTGTGAACCTGTTTCTATTTATAAATGATCACAATATTAATAGGTTATGTTTTTTCGTCATTCCTTTTTCTATGTTATGATCTCATGGATCTTGTTCTTTGATTAATTTTGGATTCATTTTTTATAATCTTCCATGATTTATGAGGTGAATCAATATTTTGATATATGATTTGAAGGGTATGGTTTTCAATTGTAAGTATCATGTTTTCATACAATTATGATAATGGTTTTCTTATGTGATTATTGAAATCTCCCTTGTTTACCCTTACTAAGCAACTATGGTCATACTTTCTTAGGATTATATTCCCCTAGATATAAATAAAATTTATAAGTAGGGTATTTTTTTTAATAATACTACAAGGAAAGGTATTTTTGGGTTATATTAAAGATCTTTCTTGAAATATGAATATTGTGTATCTATCCTCCAAAGACAACAAACCTTTACAGTTTTAACAAGGATCAAAAATTTGTGTCATGAATATTACTATATTAAGATGTAGTAGTTATGTATGAAAAATATGGGTCATTATAGTTCTTACAAGAGTGAGGTTTAATTAATATTTTTATATTAGTGTTATAAAACATTGTTGAAAATCCTAGGTATATAACTAAGTACATGATAACAAACTAATGTTTTGGTATGGAAGAGGTTATATGGTATTCCTTGAAATACATATGGATAATAAAGTTGAATCTGATTTGGGAAATATGCATCTAGGGGTAATAACCCTAAAAAGTTTTTGTTGATTATATATTAACCAAAAAACTTATGCATGATGAGTATACCCTTACTGCACACCTAGATTGACACTACTAGGGGATATTCATGGGTTGCATCATGTTTTCCTTATGAAACATTATTATGGATTTGAATAGATGATTCCCATTGATGAAAAAGGTTAAACCTAATGTTTCATAGATTAAAAATAAGGTGACATTAATTATACATTCTATAAATGATTTTTTCCTGATTCATCACTATGAATACTACTCCTCACACTCTGTTTTTTGCTATTTGTCAATGGATGGAACTAGGAGGATTCATGGTAGCACTCAGGGACAGTGAAATTATTTTCCTCAAGAGGAACCAAATGAAATGGTTGATGGAATTTCTAAGCCTGAGATTATGACTAATCAGTTATACCACTATATAATTAACAATTTCAATAAAGTTGGATTTATTAATAAATATAAAAATATAAATAAGTGTTTTCATGAAGACGTTGGAGAAAATATGATACAACTTTCTATATGGTAAAAATGTGGGAAGAAGAACTCAATGGAATTTCTTAATGGAAGAGAATGGTGTTTTCTATGTTTAAATGAGGGGTATAGTTTAAGTAATTTATCAAGAAAAATTTAGATTTTGATGAATGAAATTTAATATCAACCCAAGGTAACATTTATAGTTTATTTCCTCAAGTGTGGGGAATATGGTCATTATATAACACAATTCCCTAATCGATGGGTTTACTCCTTTACTTTGGTAGAACCTATGCAATGTCAATCATTAAATTAAATGTACTGAAGTTTTTATGTATTTGGATTTAAGAATTATTTTGTAAAATTATTTTATCAATTATATTTTGGTTATAAGAATCATGAAACTTATAAAGATTGATCCAAAGTAGTTTTTAATAAAGATTTTAAAACAATATAGATAGTCAATGAAAATGAATAATAGTGATTTAGCAGTATGAAGAATAAGTTTTTTTCGGTGGAAGACATGATTAACATACATGATGTAAATGGGATAGTGTTGGTGACATTTAAATTAGATAATTTTTTTTGAAAAAGTGATTTAGGTCTTCTTTGATAAAGTTTATAACATTTTTGGATTTGTGGAATGTATTAAATAGTCTATGATTTTATTTAATGAATAAATATTGAGTTAATTTTTTAAAGCGCTAATGTTTTCATTGAGGTTTTATAGTGATTTAGGTTGTTAGTATTTTTAAAAGAATATATGATATTGGTATTCACATGTTTGGTATGAAACATTATGAGCTACTTCATGTTGTAGGATGATAAATGTTCAAGTTGATATTGTATAACAAAATGTGATCAACTATTTTTGATTTTGTGGTTTTGAATCTGGTCATAAATATTTCGGTAGAGTCTAATGGTTCACTTATTATGGAATCAATTAAATTAAACTCTAGGTGTTATAATTGAGATATTAGATGGTAAGGTTTTATGATCATTAATATTGGATAAAAATGATAATCAATTTGGTTCTAGTAAATATTTTGAGACTATAGGACCCAATTTTCATTCTTTTATAGATCTTATGATAAATGAGAAGACAATTTTAGTACACAATGTATGAAAAATTAATCTCAAGTATTCAATTATTTGGTTAATATATGAAGTGGAAAATTGATTATATCACACAAAAAAGATGATTTTTTAAAATAATATGGATAAAAATCAAGTAAATATATTTTCCCAAATTCTCTATCATGATTATAAATGAATTCCTAAACTCTAGTAAAATTATCTTGATATAAAATTTTTTATCCCATTATTATCATTTCAAATGAATCGATCTTATTTTTCAAACCACCTTGACTTATATTTTTATGTTAGTTGAATTTCTCATGATCATTATATTTCATGTCATAAATACTCTCTATGACTCTCTATCACTATTCATCTATTATTATTTTCCTCCATGAACACATTTTCACATCCCACAAATTGTTTCCAATTGTTAAACCTAGTTATGTGTTATTCAAGATGACCACTTTATTTCATTTTCCCTATTTTTAAGAGTAAGTTTTATTAACCCGTTTTATGATGTGCTATTTCAAAAAAGTAATTTTTAAATAAAAACCCCTTTATTACCAATCTAAAGTTTAAACTATAGGGAAAGGAATTATTAAAGGTTGGATAATGTGACTCGCAGATTTTTTTTAAAAGAAAACTATTTTTGGTAGCATATAACATGAACAACATTGAGCTTATTCAAACCAAAAAATATTATTTTTTAAATATGGTTGTTATAACCTAGAAGCTAAATTTCAAGGTATAAAGTTTATTTACCACATTATTAAATATATATATATATATAAAGGTATTACTAAATACAAATCTATTTATTAATTCATAGAAAATGAGAACTCTATTTTTTAGTAAATTTATTTTATTCTCATAAATTTTTTTCTTCAAAAAGAGTTTTTATTTCTTATTATGAGTTATTATTATAATTAAATTATCAAAATTTTAGAAGTTATATTTGGAAAAATGGATATTAATTTTTTATTTATAATATCAAAATTACCTTTCTAATAATTTTATATAATTTTATCAAATGATTGTTTTTTCAATCAATAGTGTAAAATACTATTTTTTTATTGAAAATTATAATTTTGTTTCAAGAATTTAAAAGTAACATTTTGATTTAAAATTAATTATATTTAAATTTAAATTTATTAAATTATTAATAATCCAATGAAATTATTTTGAATGAATTTTATGGTAAAATTTTGTATAAAACATATTTATACTTAAAAATAAATTTTTATGAAGACAAAAATTTTGTTACATTTTTTATTTTCATCTTAAATTAATTTATTCCACTCATATATATTTAATATTGAAAATAGACATCATATTTGGAATAATGAGGTCAAAATATTGTAAATTTATCATTTATATTCATTTACATTATAAACTGTTACCTTGGTAAATATTTTTCACCTCAGTATGGATAAAATTCGTAAAATATGGTTAAAATGATGATATATGGTCTCAAAGTAAACTTAACACTTTCCATTATTCTATTTTATTATAGATATTTGAAATTTTCCAACCACATATCCAATATATGGAAAATTAGTTTCATTATTCTTTTATAATGACTTTTATATTACTTTAAGAAAAAAAATTAAAAACAAAATATCAAAATATGGACTTCTATATCTATAATATTTTTATATATGTATAAAAAATTTTTTTGTGACACCGCATTATTTTATAATAGTATACTATGTTCAACAGGTTGATCGTCATGCATCACAGAACTTAAACAGCCCACAAAATATATCACTATTATAACCTATCTATTAAATTGGGTGGGGGTATGAATATTTATAACTATTATATGCTGTATATATATATATCCAAGTAAATATTATTTATTCATAAATTTTTATTAAATAATCAATCAATTTTTAGTAATGTAATTGTATTCTTCAAAAATATGTTTTCATCAAAAATGATTTGTATTTATTTTCATGAAAAAATACTATAATTAGTATTTTAATATTTTAGAAAATATATTTGATAAAATAAACTTCATTTTTTAACTATTAATCTTGACATTTACTTTGGGTAAAATTTTGGGATGTTTTGAAAAATTTATATTTTTTGTTGAATATTGGAAACCCAGATTTTTCATAAAATGTCATTTATTTTCAATAAATTAATAAATAAAAAGTAGTATTATGTATTAAATATGAATTTAAGTAACCTAATTAATATTTTGTTATATTCAATGCAATTAATTTTTTTAATCTAATTCATATTGTATTTTAGTATAATTTTATCCCTGGGTTTAGAAATTGGATTTTTCTAAAAACTGTTTTAAAATGCATAATGATTCTCCTTTTTAGTTAATTAAAAATCCCATGATAAAGAATTATTTATATTAAATTTATATATTATATATCAATAAAAATAAATTTAGGTTTATACAATGAATATTATTAGTCATAGAGTTAGTATAAAATTTATGTTTATTGAAAAATACTCTTCTTGAAAACCTACATTTTTTGTCATGTCTTCGGGATTATTTTTAAATTAAAAAATTCCAATTATGTTAAGTGAATTTGGTAAAATAGATTGAATATTTTGAATTATCATAATATATATTATCTAATAATGTATAATTTATTTTTTTACCAAGTTAAATAGTGAAAAAAATTAAAATTAATTATCACGATTAAAGTAAAAATAGGTTTTCTTTAGGGTTAAAATCTGATGATAAGACTCAAAATATCCTAATAACATTTATAAAATATATTTTATGAAAATATATGATAATTATCTCTTAAAATTATAGATAATGGTATATTTTTTTGTATTTTTTACATGTTAAGTACATGGTTACACATTTTTATTTTTAAAAGTTACAAGTGTTCCACTCAGTTCACATAAAAAAGGACTAACCTCTTCTATCTTATTCAAACCATAAAACCATTTTTCCACATAAAAACATTCCTATTTAACATAAAAACTTGAATAAAAAAATCTATTTTCTTTTTTTGGTTATAAATCTATTCTAGTAATAGTTTTTTTAATCCTAAAGAGGTTTCCTCATAAGAGGCAAAATTTCATACTCTGAGTTTTTTATTTTATTTCTTCTTCCATGTCATTAAAATATTTTTAAAATGGGATAATTTGGTAAAAAACTTATCTTCTATATAATTATACGTTATTATATTATCTTAATAACTTAGATACATAACCCCTTCCATCAAATGGGATACAAAATCATCATACATGTGTACGACAGACTACCACCTTGCGAATCGATGTCATTCATTTTACAACATCACCTCTATCAGATTATTTTAACAGTGGATTTAAAGTATATATATAATATTAGTAAAATATTAATACATATATAGTTATTATATCACATATTCCTTCTTAATATCATTTCCATGGGGGATACAATAATGCCGGTCATGTGTACAATGGGCAACCCCCTCACAAAGTGATGTGATTCAATTTTCACCAATATATTACATGAAAGTTTATAAGGATAAAGTTAATTTATATTTTTTATACACATGAGATCATAATGATAATCGTAAAATATTTTTCATTCAAAAAATATGATATATCATTTTATTTCATACACTATAAAATGATTTTGTCTCTCATGTACGTATCAACTACCACTTCTACAAAGTGATGTTAGCCTTTTTTTATCACCACATCATAAGAATGATATTAATATCAGTATATTTAAGGAAATAACATTTTATTTATGATATTATTATAATCATGTAATGATAAAATAGTATGTCTTATTTATAATGATCATTGAAAAATGGAAATGCTACTCTTGTGTACGTATGACCTACAATCTCCATGATCGAAATATAGTTAATTTTTCATAAACATTTTAAATTATTGGTTTTAAAATCTTAATTAATGAATAATATGATAATTTTTTTTATCTATTTTCATTATCTTAATGTTTAAATAATGCACTATTTGACCGTGGTTAACACACTGAAGGCATTTTGAAACAATGGACCAAGTGTTCTCGAAACTCCTACCATGGACTAAACTGATTAATTATTGAAATATAAAATTATAAATAAATAAAATAAATTATTTATGTATAATTCATTTACCCTAGAAAAAATTATTTATAAATCAGCTAATTGATGTAATCTTATCACATAGGAGTTAAGGGCCATGCATGGAATATCTGGACACATGGTAAGGTTTTTCCTCATATCTCTTTTATGTATGTGATACATATTATAGAATCAGTCATTATTTATATTTTTTTGTGTAAATATTTCCCTTTATATATGTAAAACCTTGAATCCATCATAAAAAAAATTATTTTATGTTTCTTTTTTTATTATTTCATCTTAGGTGATTTGAAATGATTGTTACTAAGTGGTAACGAATTTCATAACCCAATTTTTTTATTGGGATATATTTTTTCTTCAATGTATATAATATTATATAATCATAAATTTAATGAATTATAATTATATCAAGTTTTATATAATCTTATTTTATATTTATATACATTTTATATGAATAATTTATTTATTGATTAATTATGAAATGAAATTATTTATTTTTTGTCAGGGTTATTTGTCTTAAACTCTCTCTTTTGAGACATAAATTTATGATATAACCTTATATTCATTAATTATGTGTAAATACATCCATTTGACATGTTATATCATGAAACACATTATTTTAGTGATATTTAATATATCATTTGATATTATTATTTCTTGGTGCTTAAGGTTGAGGAGTTACCCAAGTGGAAATGGCTATATGTTTCAATCTCTTTTATGTTGGGATTGTTTGTGTACAAGTTTCATTTTGGGGTAATAATGTGATATTATTTACTAAAAAAATTATTTTTTATTATCATCTAGATATTAATGTGGATTACATGTTTAATTTCTATTTCATTCCTTATTTATCAAATATACATCATGAACCTCTTTTATAAATGATACCAATCTTTTAATTTATTTTAGATTTTTGATATTTCTCTTCCATGTCTATGTTTTCATAAATAATATTTTCTAATCATAAATTTTTTTCTAAATACATTTTACAAGAAAAATTACCTTATTTTAAAAGGGTTCAAAATTAAATTTCTTATCATTCTACCAAATGGTCACCTTTAACTCCCTCTTCCAAAATGATTTTAAAAGAAATTTAATTTTTAAAAATTATCAGATGATCAGATTTTCCATCCAACATTTCCATTATTTTCCTTAAATTTTCATTATATGTTTCTATGGTTGTTTTTAAAGAAAATTATTTTATCAATAAATCCATGAATCTTTAATATATACAAATGATTATAAAAATGAAAAGGATGTTTTCCTTGAAAAAGTATTTAATGATATTATAAGGGTATTTCTATTCATCTACGTAAACAACCCTTGTTATTATTTATACTCCAATGGGGATATTTTGTAATGATACCATCCTTATTCATTATCTTGATAGATTATGATTGTATATAATATATTTTTATATAACCCATTTCATTTCCAAGGGTTAATCATGTTTCAAAGAGATTTTTATGGAACTCATTTCTTTTTCATGGGTTAATCATGTTTCAAAGAGATTAATATGTGACCTATTTCATTTACAGGGGTTAATTATGTTCAAATATATTTTTTTGAAGTCATTTCATTTTCTATTTTTAAATCATGATTCGTAACTATTTTTATGGAAACCATTTATTTTTTATAGCGTATTTTTTAATGATAATATTATGGAACATCTTTTTTTGTGTTAATCATGTTTCAAAGAGATTTTCATGAAACCCATTTCATTCCCCTGAGATAATAATTTTATGAAAGGAATATTTATTTTTTATATAAGATTTATGATGTAATTAAATCTCAATGTAATTTATTTATGGTTAATTGACATTTTTATATGGTGAGTGTGCCTAGTTAAAAACTCTTGATCCTGATATAGCTTAAATGATGGGTACGCCCAAATTAAACAGGGTGATCCTAGTATAACTTATATGATTGGTGTGCCCAAATTGCACTCTAATGCATTGGGTAATGTTTTTATTTTTATAGAGAAAAGGGATTCATTTAATGATGGGTTTATCATATAGATTTAACTGAGATCTATTTATCTTTGACATGGGTTTAAAATGATATTTGATAATAATGTTTCCAATATACATATTTATTTTATCTATGATTTATATAGGATTATAATATATCATATTATAATGATTTATATCACATTGTTCATTATTATTTGTTTAGATGACTACCGACATTGTTAAATACTTATCCAATGTTTTCATTTTTTATTATCTTGGTATTTATTGGTGAATAATCATATTTTATACTCATACACTTTGATTATGTCATCATACCCTTATTCTATTATTATGATCTCTAATGAAAATAAATTTTTAATGATTATGTTTACCCTTTCTGAGAATTTAATGTCACCCTTCGTAAGTTTCATTTTCCCCATATTTACAGAGAATGTCGTTTGTTAAATTATGATTGGATGATATTTCATAAAGATAATTCTGATGTCTTAGTTTGAAATAATAAATGTTACGACCGGTGGGAGATATTCTCATTTAAAGTCATGGTTATTTTTTATGTATGACTTTGTACAAATTATATAAAAATAAAATCCAAAACAGGTTCTTGAGAATTTTTTTGATCGAATTCCTTTCTTCGGATGTTGTAATGTTTGGATAGAAAAAAAATTTCACTGTATTTAGTATCAAATGTAAAAAATCAATGTTTTTATAATCAGTATGAGATCTCAGAATGCGGGTCCCATTCTGATTTAGTTGGTATAAGTGTAAAGGATTAGATAAAATTATATATTTGTATTTTCATTTAAGGTAATATTAAGAGTTAAAGATACCATCATAATTCTATAAGATTATTTATGATCATATTTTCAATCTCTTAGACACCCCTTTGAGCTTTAAAGTGATTCAATCTTAATGGGCTTAATGACATTTTAGGAGATGTTTTTTAGGTTGATTTATATGAAAATATTTTGTTAAATATAAGTATAAATTTAAATTTTGTGGAAGTAGGATTTAACTTATCAGTAAAATTTAGGGTTTATATGAACTTGTATATTTTGGTAATTATGGGAACATAAGTTTTATCATCTAGATAACTATGAGATTGAATGTGATTTGGGGACTAACTGATTAATGTTATTTCAGAAAAAAGATCACCGTCTTTTTGTGATAGAAAGATGAATGGTCTGAGATAAAATTTTGACTGTAAAACACTATTTAATGTAGAATTAATTTATAATTGATTTATTTTGGAAATTTTTTATTACTATTGAAATTTAATGATTATTTAATATTTTTTCTATATGATGTTTTACAATTTTTGGTGACCATATTACCATGTGTTAAACATTTTGATTTTGATTAATTTATAAAGATAGGGTTAATATATTGATTATTATTTTTATGGTTATGTGGTCCATTGAAATAATAGTTTTGTGATTCTAGCATGAAAAACATTTCATCGTGAATACTCATTATTTATAGAAAAAGTTCATATTCTTGTAGAAATTAATAAAAGGGTGAAATTATACTCAAACAGTAAGTATGTTTCACCATTACCTTAGTATAGATTAGAAATTAATTATTAAACTCTCGTAAAATGATCTTGAAAAAAAAATAATTCTATATTACCATCATTTACGAAAAAATGAATAACTTTTCTCACACATCTTGGGTTTATGGTTTCGTGGGTGTTAAATTTCTCTTGATTATTCACTTTCTTTTGATCTAAGATCTCTTTCAATCCATATAATTATTTATGAATCATTATTTTCTTCCATGTCCAAATCTTCACATCCCTCTTATGTTCTCCTATTTTAAAACCAAGTATGTATTATTCCAGATGACATTCATACTTCCCTTTCTATTTTATCAAGAGGATGTTTTATCAACCAATTTTATGATGTGGGTATAAAAAAAGTAATTTCAAATATCTATACTTTGATTACTGAGAAAAAAATAAAATTTTGAGAATGAAAATAATTAAACATGGTGGGGTGGGGGTGTAACACCATGATATTTTATAAAACAAAACTATGTTCTATAGTATATTCGCCACGCAACAGTGAGCTTAAACGACATGTAAAATATATAACC
The DNA here is from genome assembly GCA_963277665.1 of Viscum album. Taxonomy (NCBI): domain Eukaryota; kingdom Viridiplantae; phylum Streptophyta; class Magnoliopsida; order Santalales; family Viscaceae; genus Viscum; species Viscum album. Next base: position 1,743,150,349 of record OY728155.1, read on the forward strand.
ATTATAACATAGATGTTTAATTGGTAGGTATGAGTAGTATAAAATTATTTTTGATATATATATATATATATGTCTACATAAATGTACTACTAAAAAAGGTTTTTTCAATTTGTAGTAAATAATCAATCAATGTTTAGTAAATTAATTTTATTCCTCAAAAACATATTTTTCTCAAAAAAATTTATTTTGTTTCATAAAAATATTATAATTAGTTTTTAGAAAATTTAAAAAACATTATTTCATTAAATTAACTTTATTTTTAAAATTGTAATTTTAAAATTTAATTTTAGTCAATTTTTGTGATTTTTTTGGAAAATATTGATTTTTAGTGAATAGAGAAAAATTCAATTTTTCTTAAAATATCATTTAGTTTCAATAAATTATAAAATTTCAAAGTCTAATTATGTTTTGATTATGATTTAAACTAACATAATTATTTTTTGGTAATATTTAAGATAAATATTTATTTTAGTCAGATTCTTATAGGATTTAAAAATAAGTCTATCCTTGGGTTTAAAAATAGGATATTTAAGAGAACTGTTTTAAAGTGCATTGTGGTCCTCCCTATTAATTTATTAAAACAACCCCTATTTTGGAATAATTTAAAATAAATATATAAATTTTATATAAATATATATTAATTTATATTAATTAAATTATTATAACTTTTCATTAAGTTAATATAAAATCATATTTTACATGGAAAATACTCTGCTTGGAAACCCTCTTCTTCGTCATGTCTGTAGGTTTAATTTAAAATTAAAATTTTACAACTAATAAATGTTTATTGTAATAAAATTTAATCCATATTTTGAATCATAATATATTATATTAGATAAAATGTTAATATTTGTTTTTGACCATAATGAATTATGAAAAAAGAAAAACTTTATAACCTCTGTTTAGGTGTAAATGGGTTTACCAGGGGTTAAACTAAAAATATAGAACATCAAAATGACCAAAAAAATTTCCAAAAATATATTTTATAGAGGTATTTATAACTTATCATGTGTAATGGTTTTTAACTTTTCATTTTGGAACAATTTTTCTATTTAAAAACAAGGGTACACATTTTTATTTTCAAAAATTAAAAGTGTGCCACTTACCTCACTTATAAAATGAAAACAACATCCACCCTTCTTCATATCATAAAACACTTTTGGTTTAGAAAATACCTAACAAAAACCACTCCAAAAATTCCATCCCCTAATCCAATAATATTTTTTTTCATAAATAAATTATTGTAATTCTTTTGGTATAATTCCAAAGAGGTGGCCCTATAAGAGTTAATATTCCTAAATATACATTTTCTTATTTCCTCTTCCATATCCTTAAAATATTTTTCAAATATGATAAAATGATAAAAAAGGAATCTAATACAAACCAATATGTCATTATATTAATTTAATAACATAAAATACATCTCATCTTCCATCAAATGGGATACAAATTCATTATTCATGTCTACAGATGACTACCTCCATATGAACTGTTTTCGTTCATTTTCTATCATTGCCTCTCACGGACTATTTTAATGATGAATTTAAATTATATATATGTATATATGATATTTTTAACATATTTATACTTATTTAGTTATTATATCACGTATAAATTCTTACTTTTCATCATGTAGGGTATATGATAATGTCATTCTTGTATATGATGGACTCTCACTTCATAAAGTGATGTAATTTGTTTTTCAACTCATTACATGGAAGGTAAAAAGGAAAATTTTAACTAATACAAATTATATAAATGAAATAAAAGTTATACTCATGAAATATTTATCATTCGTAAAAAATTGTCAATTTCTTTCATACACTGAGAAATTAAAATGTTATTTGTGTATGTGTGGACTACCACATCCACAAACCAATGTGATTATTTATTTATGAAAAAACTAAAATAATGTTATATATAAGTATATTTAATGATATAATATGGTATTTATGATATTATTATCATTTTATAAGGATAAAATAATATATACCTTCTTTCCACAATGATCATTTAAAAATGGAAACATTAGTTATGCCTACATATGACCTACCATCTCCATGATCATAACATAGTTAATTTTTCATATCAATTATCATAATATGTTGTAAATTTATAATTGGAAAATAAATATGAAAAATAATTCATGATTATAATTATGGATATTTTCAAATAAATACTTTTATGACCATTCTAGACACAACAAATCTGTTTTGAAACAATAAACCAAACACCCTCAAAACACCAGTTGTAGGCTTAACTGGTTAAGTATTAAAATATTTCATTAAAAAAATAAATGATTTAACTACAATGAGTTAAACTTGTAAAAGGTTATTTGGAAATAATTTTTTTTAAATAATCATATTTTATAAGAGTTAAAGGACTTGAATGGAATATCTGAACTCGAGGTAAGGGTTTTTCTCTTCTAGATTTTACTTCTATGATACATATACTATATTGAGAACTTACTAATAGTTTTTGGTATATATACTATTAATTTTATATTTTATATCATCAGTAAATTATAAATCTTGGTAATTTAAGTTTAAATATGAATGATTTCATCTAATGTGTTTTTACATGAATGTTACCAAGTTGTAATGAATTTTAAAACTCAATTTATTTTTATGGGTTTGTATTAATTATTCGCTATATTTTTTATTGAATAATAACATGTTAAATGAATTATGATTATATTATTTCATATTTAAATTATTATTTTTTATTTACATTTGATACACATAGTATATTAAATGATTAATTCTCAAATTCTATTGTATGATTTTTGTGAGGGTTATTCGTCTCAAATTGTATTTCTTTGAGACATATGTTTATGATATACGATTATTTTTTATGAGGTGTATATAATGATCTCTTTATCATTGCATGATGATATTACATATTTTCATTATATTTAATGTATCATTTTATGTTATTTTTTTATTGGGCTTACGATTAATGAGTCACCAAAGTGGAAAAGGTTTTATGTTTCAATCTTATTTCTTTTGAGATTGTTTATATTCATGTTTTTTATGAAATAATGTGATATTATTTTCTTGAACCATATATATTCAATTATCTGGTTGATATGACTATTTTTCATGTGTTTAATTTCTATTTCCTTCATTATTTATTAAAAAATCAATAATTTTTTTATAAGCCATACTGATCTTGTATTTTCTTTTAGATCTGATATATTTCACTTTCATGTCGATGTTTTAAAAAATATTTTTAAAAATGTTATTTTATAAATGTAAATGATATATTAAAGCCATTTTACATGATCTGTTACATTCATATAAAATGAATTAATAGTAATTTTCTTATTATTTTTTAAATGGGTCACTTTTCACTCCCATTTTCAAAAATAATTGAAAATAATGTCTACTTTTAACCCTTATGACATGATTAGATTTTCCCATTACGATGTAAATTAATTTCCATGAAGATTAATTTATATTATTCCAAGAATGTTTTGAACGAAAGTTATTTTTGATATAATTTTGTGAATTTGTAATTCTAAAGTGGTATTTTAAAAATAAAAAATTTATTTTCCTCAAAAATGTAGTTAAGGATATTTTAATACTTTTTATATTCATCAACGTCCATAAACCTTAATTTTAATTTTGATTAAATTGTGATGTTTTTTAATTATAATATAATTATTAATTCAATTTACAGATTATTATATTTTAAAATTTATTTTTTTGGAATCAATTTAATTTACCCGAGTTAATCCTGTTTCAATGAAACTGTTATGGAGCCCATTTATTTTCAATGGGTTAATCATATTTCAAATATATTGTTATCGAACCTGATTATTTTCTATTAGTTAATCATGTTTCAGTGTTATTTTTATGTTACTATTTTATTTTCCATAGGTTAATCATGTTTCAATGAAATTGTTTTGAAATCTGTTTCTTTTCCACAGTTTAATCATGTTTGAAATATATTATTATAGAACCTGTTTCTTTTCTACTAGTTAATAATTTTTCCAAGACATTATCATGGGACCTGTTTATTTTACATCAGTTAATATACTAGTTAAATGAATTATTATTGATTCTATGAGTTTTATTATTAAATTCAAGTACTGTGTAATTTATTTGGGTTCCTTGACATTGTAATTTGATGGGTGCCCCATATATCAATGGGTGATCCTGATATATCTTAAATAATGGGTGTTCATAGATAGCATTATGTGTACCTAATATATCTTATGTGATTTTTCTTCCTATATTTTACTCAAATTAATTGGGTAGCGTCCCATTTCATAAAGATAAGTAGGAGTTAGTTACTAATGGATTACTCATATGGATTCAACTATGCTCCAGTAATCTTTAACATGAGATTAAAATGGGCAATGAAGATAGTGTTTCTAAGATAACAATTTGATTTGTTAATTAATTAAATGGGTTTATAATATTTCTTATGATCAATATTTATATCATATGTCTCATGATTTTTTATTATGGGGGCTCTTTATTTTTTAAATCTTTATTCCATGTTTTTATGTTTGATGGTCTAGGTATAGATGGATAAGAAAACATTTATGCTATACTCATGTAATTTTGTTATGTATTTAATCCCCTATACTCTTCATATTCTCATTGGTCACATTTAATTTTTAATATTTAAATTTATCCATACTGAGTATTTGAGCACACCCTTAATATATTAATTTTCCCCAGGTTATAAAGAGTGAGGTTAAAGGAATTATGATTATAATTGTTTGAATATGGATGATGATGAAATAATTTTAAATAATAAATTTTGAGTTTAGTGATAGATATTTTCATTTAGAGATATGGTTATTTTTTATGTAAGTGTTTCTATAAATTATATAAAACTAGAAACCTGTAAGGTCCTTGACAATGTAAGTGATCTAATTTTTCAATTTTATGTTGTAATGTTTTCATGGAAATAATTGGATCACCTTTATTAGTATCAAAAGTATAAATGTCAAGTTATTGTTTTAGCACCATATTAGCGAGTTCCGGTTCTGGGTTGTTATAGTTTAGGGTCCGTTTTACATATTCATTTGAAATGTGAATTAATTTTTTATATCTGTAATTTAATTTCAATTTTTAGTTACAATTAAATTACCTTATATATCATCATAAAACTGACATAATATTTATTAAATTAATATAAAAAAACATAAATGATTTTTAAAATATGAAAAGTAACAAATTTGGATGAATTATTGAGTTATAATAATTTTTTAGATAAATATGACATATTAGGGATCTAAGAATGGAATAAATTCTAATTCAATATTTTTATTATAATATTTATGTTTACATTAAGTGAATATGTCATAAAATTGAAATTACTGATAATTTATGAAAAAAATTATTTTATTTTATTATTTAAAAATCATAGAAATATTTAAAGAGGAAATGGTGGGAAAAAAATAGTCAAATAAAAATCCACTAACCATTTATGCGACAACTTTCAAATTATAGGTAAAATTAGAACGCTATACTATTTAAAATGTTGTTTTTTTTATTATGGTTAAATTGGTTAAGCAAGGGGTTAAAAAATATGTGGTTTAAAACACCGCATAGACCTTAATAATTTTTATTTATTGATGATATGTCATCCACATCCAACTTTATCATAGAATTTTTGGAAATCTGGGACCATTTTTCTTGATAGTGACTTTATTATATTTTATTTTGTTTAGAAATTACTGGAGTTCCCCTCCCATCACTAATAAAGATAACTCCACTATTATCTTATGAACACCAATTTGAGCTTTATCGATCAACGAAACCATGAACAATTCTCTTATCAAGTTAACTACTTTGGATTTAGAGGTGATGCTCTTCTTAAAACACCATTCTAGTAGTCTTTAAGAAGAAATCAAAATGAGGCCGATTGAAGAAGATGTGATCATCTTAGGATACGTATTTCAATTTTATTCTTATTATATATCATCTAATTATATGAAATTATTCATAAAATAAGAACTTTAATATTAATGAGAAACTGAATGTTTTTTATGATTATGAAACCACTTTAACGTATGAATTACCTTATTGATGTAGTTATACTATTCATTTTTCATCAATGTGTTTAATGTATTTCTATTATGATGTGTTTAATGTTTATATATTATATTTATGACATAATTATTATTCTGTAATTATATTATCTATCTACCTTCTTACCTTTCAATCCATTGGAAAACAATAATGTCACTCGTGTGTACATGTGGACTACAACCTCTATGATGTGATGTGGATTTTTTCTGTTTAATTTATACACAAATGGTAATATTGATAGATTTAATGAATATATAAATATTATATGATATAATAATTATTTTTTAAAGGTGAATCATTATTTACCTTTGTTTTATTACATCCATCTTCAAGTTAAAATATATTTTATGCGTATGTATAACATACCATGACCATGAACATTGTGATTCATTTTTCAATCTTTATGATTTTTATTTGAATCTAAATATCTATAAAAAATACCTGTACATTTTATATCACAATAAATGTTATGATAATGTTGGAACCATGTTCAATGTACTAGTATTGGAATTAAGAAATTGAAAATCTAGTGAATAATGACGAAGATAACACTCAGAAATGATAATCTTAACAATGAATTATCAATAAATGTGTTTTAAAATATTATAATAAGATCATACATGATATTAAAAGAATGTAAATTATACTTATATATAATTATAATAAAATTAAATTTGTTATATAAGATGTTATAGAGATTATAATGAAATTCCAATGTGAGCTAAGGGTTTCTCATATCACTTTGATCTCCATGTGACTTATTCCATATTCACCACTTGTAGCCTTTATGTGGTGTATAAACTTCCAATGAATTTATAATATGATTATTTAATTTATATTAAATGGAATTAAAAATACATATAAGTTTAGCTATTTCATGTAGTTCTGATACGGATATTACATATGATGTATAGGATTTAGGTTACACTCTCATTGTTTATCCAGATTATATATGATTATATTTTATATAATGTTATTTTATGGACTACTCATTAATAATCACATATAATTATACTATATATGATTCTAGATTTTATATATTTTACGTTCATTTTCATCTCTTTAAGAACTCAGTCGACCAAAATAATTTTTTGAAAGGAAACAGAATTTCTTTCTCTCATTAGTTGAAAATAATTTTTCTTATGTGTAAATGTTTTTTATTATTTATTTCAACAATTTTTTAAATTTTCTTCTATTATTGATTAAATTTACTTTTACACGTGATTTATTTTTTAAAAATAAATTATATGTAATCTTCTTGTCATTTTATGTATTATTTACTTTTAAATTTTATATAAAATTGTAAATGAAATCTTTATTATAATGTATATAAAAAGAATGAAATTTCCCACTATCATGACTAATCAATAATTTTCATCTTAAATTAAAATTTCCCATGTTTCATTTCCAATATAATTTTTCCTATATATTTTTGAATTTTTATAAGAATTGATTTCCAAATAAAAATGGTATTTTCCTTAATAAATGTCCCAAGTGATATTTTCAAGTCATTTTTTCAATGATGACGTCTTATGATGTTATATATGTTGTTCTAGATATATGATTCATGGATACTATACATATTATTTCTATGGATGGTTATTTTATTATGATTACCTTATTTTTATGAAACCCATTTACCATTCATGGGTTATGCTTTGAATAAATGTGAAAATATTTGTGAAATAGATTTATTTTCTACAGGATATTATATATGAAGAATTATTTTTTAACATGTTTTCAAAATATGAATGGATTGTGATTATCTGATATTTGGGTAAGTTAAATCTGACCAATTCATTGTATAAATATGGATAAATCATGAGATTAATTTTTTATTTAGGAACCAAATTTCATGTTAACAATTTTATGAGTTGAAATATTTTTCATGTCCCGACTATTATGTGTGGGATGTTTTTTATGTCCATAAGATTATGTGTGTATAAGGTTTTAATGAACATAATATTATGAATGGATATAGTTTCACTTCCATAAGATTATATAAGGTTTATATTTCATGTCCTTAACATAATGAGTTAAACTGTTATAGTTTATACATGTTCATAATGTTATTATCTTATGTTTTCTCAGTATTCAATTGTCTATGTTATGTACACAGATCTCATTTTCATTGATTACTTTACGATTTGTGTCTTATGAATTGAAAATATTTATCACATGAATCAATATTGTAATATTTTATATGAAGGGTATGGTTCTAAAATGTTAATCTCATGTTTACACCATTATACTCATGTTATTCTTTAGTTACCATTGATATCTCCGTTTTTTACCCTTACTCGCTATTTGAGATCCCCCATTCATATGTTTCCTCAAACTAGGTTTTGAGGAAATGATTTATGTAGTGTATTTCTAAGAATAACAATGTCTTGGAAGATATTTATTAGGTACATTATATATTCTTCGTGATATAATAAGGTTCTATATATAGTATCCAATAACATTAAACCATTAATGTTTTGGAAGGGATAATAATGTTATATAATTAATATTCATTAATTATGAAATAATATTTTTGTATGAAAAGTATGTGTTGTTATATTAAAACTCATATTCTTCTAATTTTTGAAAGGAAAACGTTTTACTGATGTGTGGAGAGGGTTTAAGAGAGTATAGTGTTGTGTATTTATTGAGAAAAATCTTCATAATGGGTGAAGAATTGTGGTAGAACAAATTACCTTTAATAAGTTAAGGAAATGAATGTTTTTTAATTACCTTTTAATTTTTCAACGATAAAATGATATTATTCTACATTTAATGGCTAAATAATTGGGAAATAAATATGTGTGGGTATATTATAAGGTATATAAATCCTTTTGCATTCATTTTGACACATATTATGTAACACCCCAGGTAAATAATGAATATGACATTTTCATATTTATCCATATTTGTGAATGAAATATTAATATGACTTTAAAGGGGACGCTATTCTCGATGGCGTACCCAACACGCAACAACGAGTTTCTTGGGAATCTTACGTTGCACTCTAATAATAAAATAATATTATTTCAAATGGTAGTTAACATGTAGCCATTGTATTGGCGGGAATGGATAGAAATAACTAAAATATGATTATATATGTTTTTTAATGTTTTTACATTTATCCAATAAAAGCTAAAGGCTTAAAATACGGAAAGAATTCAATTTTAGGTGTATATGCCCTAGTTTTCACTAAAGGTTCACTTATCGCCTTTTAATGGAGAACTGTCATTAAATATAGTTTTGATCACTCTTATATATTCTTTTGGACCAAATAAAACTCTTATTAAGAATCGGGACATCAAGTTTTACTTTGTGTAATTTTGTGGTATTTTTCCGATAAAGTTCATTTTTTAATGAATAGTGTAAAATGTTGTGTTTTAATTCAAAACCTCTTTTTAATATAATTTATTTATATGATTAGATAATATTTTGAATTGGTTTTAAAGTGAAATTAGAAAATATTTTTACCATTAAATCCAATAGTGGTCGTTGGAATTAATTTCACTTTGAAATCAGACTTAAACTAGTGTCAATCTTTTGATACATATTGTTTTATAAAAACACGCTATTTGCTCTGACAGCGGGAATTAATTATTAAATTAATTAATGTGACTAATATGTTTTGAATGTTGTAAAACAGACTTCATTTTTGAATTCAGAATATCAAATATAGCTTAGGGTGAAGTTTTGGTATTTTTCTGAAAAACTCCAATTTTTGATGAATAGTGAAACCACTAAGTGGTAATCAAGAAAACTGATTTTTCAGTTAAATGAAAGTTTACCAATAATGTGTATTTAATTTTGAAAATCTGACATACATGGTTTTCATTAATATGTAAAATTTGGTTCAATGGGATGAAAATAATTTTTTGGTGAATAGTAACTTTTTTTCATTAATCGCGATTAGAGATAATTAGTGTAATTTAAGGTAAAAATGATATTATAAGAATGTGAAAAAACCATGACACTTGTCCTACACCTATTGGATGAGTCATGGCCGACCAAGACAAGCCATGGGCCAACTTGGGGACCCCATGGAGCCACTTTAGATGGAAAATGACAATAATATATTTTTATTTACTGTTAAAATTAAATTGACACAAACATGAGTTGTTTTACTAAAACAGTTTTTATGTAGGGTTACACAAGTCCAAATTTTGATTATAAATAGTAATTGGAAAGATAAAAAGATTTCCTACATCATAGTATTTTTTTATAATTTGTAGAGATTAAATAAATTAATTTATTTATGACATCTTAATGATGCAGCGATGACATCATTATCTGACAATTTAAATAAAATGAGAAGATAATGTAAACTCTATGACCTACAAATGTCCAAGACTTATTGTATGGGTGTATTTCGAACCCTTATCACCTTATCCACGAATTATATCAATGTGGGACCTTTTAAAACCAAAACACATTTTTAAATAAAGTAATATTTCTTACATTCTAAAAGTGCCCCACCTCTACCTCATTTCACACACTCCTCAAGCCTTTGGCTCGGCCAACCCCTGCCCATTTACTCTCTCCACATCCCTCTCCTCATCCTAGAGGATTCCCTTTGGGCAGAATATTTTCAAAGGAAGCCTTTAGGCTCAAATAAAAAGGAGTTAAACTTTTAAAGGTAATTCATTCTCTCATGTTCATTTGTTTTATTTTGCTTCTCCAACCCCCTAAACTCTTTTTATTTATTTCTTTTGTAACAACACCAGTATCTTGAATATACTAGGATGTTGTTAAAAGATTTATTCGAGCTACACTCTCACAAAACTACATCAAATGGTTAAAGAACATACGGTTTCTGTGGGTGGCGAATTTCTGCCTCCCGAAACCATGATTGTTCAACATTCTCTTAACACCTTCAAAGGTGGCCATTAAGATGTCACTATATTCATATATGATATATTATATGTTTATGTTTTACTTATGCTTCTGTATTTTTCATTTGTGTCTTACCTTTATGGCTTCCAATATGGATGTACGCGATATCTTCATTTTAGGAAGTGCGGACTACCGCCCCCTCAAAGTGATATGATTCGTTAATGCCATACGTGGGACGTATAAAGGATGGATTTAATGTTATTATATATGAGGTTATACTGGAATTATTATATACCTCTATATCATTATTATTTCTTTCCATTAAAGTATGAGATAGAAATGAAAGTAGCATTCATGCGTACGTACGGTTTACCGTCTCCATGAACGGTGCATTTCATTTCTTATCCCCAAATGTAATGTACTATAAAAGGTACATGTATATAATTGATATATATAATGAATTATATATCTAAATGATGAATATAATTCTGGAATTAAAATATACATACCTCTAATTTAGTTTTAATTCCATTAATATGACAAAGAAATGAAAGTAGCGTTCATGCGTACGTACGCCTTACCGTCTCCATGAACGGTGCATTTCATTTCTTACCTATAAATGATTATGTAATATTATAAATACATGTATATGCTGGATATATATAATATATATGATATCCAAATCAGGAATGTCATTCTGGATATAAATAACCTTTGACCACACGAACAACATGTAATTGTAAGAAGTCCACTTTCGACTTAAGAACCAAATACCAACAAAATGAACATTATTAACTTAAATGATTACATAATGTTTATAACATGTCAATAATTGATATAAAAGGAATAATGAACTTGTAAAAGGTTCTTAAGCAAGTCGAAATTAACTCAAGTTTATTATTCAGGACGTTAAAGAACGATTGAGTCAAGTCGGACCCTAGGTAAGGGATCCTACACCTCTCTTTCTTTTTAAGTACACTCTTTTATGTCATTCCTTTTAAGCTCATATTTCTTATGATAGGGATGTTCGATTATATTACTCCTACTGTACTTATTATGTTCATATTATGAGAGACCCTATTGCCTCTCATCAATCCATTTTGGAAGTATTGAGTGGCGCCGGTAGGCTGCCAAATTTTCGTAAGGGATTTTTAATCTCACTTTTGTTCCCGTGAGATTTATGCTAAATTTGCCACAAATTCCATTGAGTGGTGTATGTACTGCCCATTATTCTACTCTTTGTGTAATTTACTTTCATTTATGAGTATTTACGTCAATGATCTATTTTCCTTATTTCATGGGGTGTATGTTTTGAAAGATACCCAAGTCGGTAAGGGAACCTTTCACCCTCCTTTTTTTAAAAGACTTCTTTTGTTGGGTCTTTTAATTTACATATTGTTATGTTTGGATATGTTCTCATATATCCTTATTGATGTAAATTTTATGTCCAAGTGATGAGATACAATTTTTATCTCTCATCAACTCATTTTGATGTGATGTCGTTAGGCTGTTAGGGGAAATTTTTAACCCAATTTCGATTTCTTTGGGTTCAACATGTAGTCATTGAATATGTCATCCTTTGAATATGTGTGAATGACATTTTATTGTTTTACACTTAATATCCAATTATATTGGGTGTATTTATATTTGTCACACATATTTTTGAGATTGATTTGTCCTTAATTTAATGATACCTTCTTTATAAGGGATTTCATCACATTTTACATCCCTATTGAGACTTCATTGTTGTTATGCACCAATTCACTCTTATATGGTGTATATACTGTGCTTTGGAATATTATATCATGAATCCATTTATTCTCATGATATTATAAAGTTCTGATTAAATGTTATTCCTCAATTATTGTATTCAAGTGTCTCTAATTTTGGTAAAAAAAACCCTTTGACCAAAATATCGCTTTAAATGTTTTAATGATTTGGGCTTATTAATATCCATGTTTTCAAAATGGTTTTGAGGATTTATTTATATGGATATTAATGGTTTAAAATGTTAAAAGATTTAAGGTGGTATGGGACTTCGTCTCAATCTCCTTTTATTAAGGCATATTTTATTTTATACACAACTTTCTTTTATACGGTGTATAAACCCCTTTGACTTTTACATTTATTCAAAAGGAATCTTTTTTATACGAAGAGTTTACTAAAATAAAAAAGGGAATGTTTTTGTCGCACGTATGCGGCGACAACGACTTCCCCGCCGTCGTGACCGTTATTTGAGTTTTGGCTTCCTCTACAAGCCATACCTTCTTTTTAAAAGAATAATAAATATCATGTTTTACTTTTCCTTTATTTTGATATTGAAAATGGTTTTCACAATGTTTTTTTGTGTTGTATTGATATCTTGTGATTGAAATGTGGAAATGTTATGTTTCCTTTATGCATGTTTTATGTGATACGATTATGTTATGGTTCTTGGGCATTATTATGAAGACGGGTGGTTCCGTGATAAACTAAGGGCGGGTGAGCCTGATATAGCTCTCTAATGCATTGGGTAACGCGAAGCAGTGAAACGTTAAGGTTTCTCCGAAGAGATTTAGGGAATATACTGTGATGGGTATTCTAAACGTAACCAAGAGGGTTACTCCCTACGTAGGAATGTTATAAATGCCTCAAGTTACCTTTATGTCTTATGTTTTCTATGATTTATTCATGATTTGATATGCCTATGTTTTATGGGTAAAGTGTGATTTCATTCTAATGTATATATGAACTCGTGTTTCCTTTCCATATTTTTATAACTCTTACTGAGCTTTTTATGATCATCCCAAGTTTTTTTGAAATGTTTTTCACAGGTCAAGGGAAAGGTACATGATGTGATGATAGTGTCTAGGATGTGTCAAGAAATAATCCATGTTATATTTTAAATATGTTTCCATTGATGGGAATAATGAATACTGTCTTTTACGTAACCACTTTGTTTAAATGTGGAATGTAATGCAAGTTTCATGATCTAATTCTCTAAAACTCTAAACCAGAAAAGATCCTCAATGTGTAATCTTGTAATAACTAAAGATTAAGTAAGGTTTAAGGATGGGGACTTATATATTATAACCTTGTTTCATATCATTTATCACTAGTTTTTTATATTTTAACATTATGGTTTTGAAAATAGTAACTAGTTTTTAACATAGTAGTATACATTATATTAATAATATATGGTAACCCCATATAAAAAATTAAAATATTTTGAACCTATATATAATATTTAGATAATATAATCAAAAAATTTTAAAAATAAAAATAAAATTAATGTTATGTTATTTAATATATATAAAAAAAATTAAAAAAATCACTAATAAGTATTTTTGTTATTAGAAAAAAAAATTACCAAATAAATGACTCGTAATGTAACTATTTAAATGTTTAAAAATATTATCAAATTCATTATTTAAAGTATATTAATTAAATTTATTACATAATTAATTCACAACATTAATAAAACAATTCAATTAAGATAATAGTTTTGAGATTATTTTAGTGGTTAAATTTAATCCATGAAATCTTTTTTATGCCTCAGGATGAAATTGTAATTATTAAATAATATGAACACATTAATATAAAATATGAAATCTATATTTTATAAATAATTTCTAGAATTAATGAAAACTAATTTTTAATAAAACTGAGTAAAAATAATATTTAGTGTAAAATAATTATTATGTTTCTAAAACAATAAATATAATTATTGTAATTTCAACACAATATTTAAAATGAATCACTTTTTCCTTAAATATATATTTCAATTAATTTTTTTTTATATATTTATAAGTATCACATACATTATGATAAATTTTTACACATTAAATTATTAATAAATATAGTGTTTTTTCAATGTTAACCAAAAAATAAATACTTTTTGAAAAATATCAGAAAATCAACCTATGATAATTTTAAAATGGGGAATTTAAAATTGAATTTTATTTTTGAAAATTAAAATCATAAAATTTCTGAATTTATTTTTTAAATAAAAATATAGAAATATAATGGAAACAGTTTTCAAAGGAAAATGACTTTTATAAATATTAACAATTGTTATTATTATTTCCTATCAATTAATAACCAAATTGGTGTTAATATATTATTAAAGTAAGTAATATAATTATTATATTAAAATTAAGCACATAAAATAAAATTTGGAAGGGTTATATGTTAAAGAAAAAATCAGTATTATTAGATATTTATCTATAATAATTGAATTTATTATATATTATATTATTAATAATAACCTGTAGTTTTTCAAGATGTATTTTATAATTCTATTACCTCTTTTTCTAGAAAATAAGTATATGAGTACATTTTAACTATTATATACCACTACACAATTCATTGTGGTTTAAGTTTGTGTGTATCATGCTGTAATGATCAAACAATGTTTTAATAGAAAATATAATTTAAAATCTCTATGTCTAAAAATACATAGGCTATATTGCACAATTTTATTAGTTATTTAGAAAAGGATGGAATTATAAAAAAAATATAATACTTTTTTCATCATGGTTGACATGAAACATAAATGTTTTTCCTGAGAACTAATAAAATGGGCCACACACATTTTCTTTATAAACCCTAATATAATTGACATAATTAGGTCTTGTTTTTTTTAAATATAATCATTATGAATTCCTATAAAAATATCAAAAAACTATAACAAAAAAAGAGTCAACTTTCATCAAATTCATCACAAGTTATTTTTATGAGTATCTAACCATGACAAACATTTGAAAATTCCATTATGGGTTTTTTGTTTCTTCTTTATCATTTCATTAAATTTCAGTTATATCACCTATAATGATCACTAATTAAAATATGATCATGTTTATAATAATTACCACATGAAATATCCTTCAATGTTTATGAAACATATCTTGAAAAATATGGTAGGATCTCAAAGTTATTGTTATTGAAAAAAATTAATGGACAATTAAATGTTTTTCAAAGAACATGTACTATTTCTAATCTAAGTCATTATATTTTTAATAATATTTTTTGTATGGAATTGTGAAGGGAATTTACATTTTAGATTCATGTAAGGATTCATATTTCATTTTGGAATTATTTCATGGAATTAGAGGATTGGGAATGGGATATTAGGTGAATTTGGGTATAATTTAATGTTATATTCTTTAATTAGAGGGTTCAAAAGGGGTTTTTGTGGTGTAATAGGAATTATTAAGAGTAGAGGGGGCACCTAGTATGTGATGATGGTACACAATGTACATGGTATTAATGTTAGAGGCCCAGACCATCGAGGTGTTTTCCCAAGTTCTCGGTTTCCCTCGGTAGAGTACTAGGGGATATAACCATATTTTATTAATTAAATCATGGAACATTGGTCATTTACACCAGTCATTGGTAACTTTATGTCCAAATTCCACTCATAATTCTCATGAATAGTACATTACAAGACCATAATCATTACTCCCAATACACCAAATGTTTAGGAATAGTGTAAACCTAAATAAAAAAAATTGAGAATATTGCAGCAATATCATATCCACATGACATAATATGCTCAGGCATGTAATATAAACATAATGTCTGTACACACATAGGGTTCCCATTCATTGAGGGAGAAATAAATCACATTAGGTTATCAAAAAGTTCCCTTAAAATAAAAATGCATACACATGTATTCTTGATGAAGATAAATAAATTAAACAAAATTCAAAATTATATTCATCAGGGCTCCATGTACTTATAATGCCACCATTACACCCAACCTTACATGCTCGACCAATAATAGTGGAAAAGTTTCCTTTTCCCAAAAAACCTGAATCCTATCACATATACTAAGAGTCAAATAATGTAATAATACGATAAACCAACCCATTCCCATAGATATATAGTATAGTGTCTACCTATACATTACCCATGCACAAAGGTGAAAGGTAGAGTGTCAACTAAGTCCCAACCAATAACTATTGATGCCTGATAGGGTGTCACAAAGTCCTGACCACTACCCAGTTTCTATGGGTAGGGTCCCATAGATTATAAATTATCAATTCCTATCTAAAAATTAATCTTAGTATGAAATATCTTTAGAAAACCTCTTGTATAGTCCAAACCATCACATTTGGGTAAGGTCCCCTGACTATCCCTGCATCACCCCATCATTTCATAAATGATATCATGATTGAATCATAATGGTCAATTTCACAAAAATTATAAACCATACCATTACTAGGCATGTCCCATGAACAACCCTTCTTCATATTTTATCATACAATAAGATATATGTGGAGATAATTTCAATGACCCGACAGTCACATGAGCTAAATAACACTGACTCGAGGTAAGTCCTATGACTAGTCACCAATATCAGAAATAAGAGGAGGTAATACCAATATAAAATGTCTAACACAAGTAAAAAAACAACGTCACTAATAAGGACACATGTATAATCATATATAAATCATATACAATAAGCGACATGAGGAAGGAATCCTAATATCAAAGCACATTCATAAGAAAATTCATCTCATCATAAGATGTGTGCAACACCCTGAGGTTTTTATGAAATAATTTCTTTAAATAATTATTATTCTTTTTTATCGTGTGTTTTATGAAATCAGGAGTTTAAATAAACCACAAGATTCTCTTACTATAAAAATACCATTATAGCCATGTCATTTGGTTAGTGGGAATAAATATAACTAACTTATGAAAATGATTTCTGAATTCATTGACTATCAATTATTTATAAAAAATAGAAATTAGATATTTTTATTTTAGGTGAATTACTATTGGTAATGAAATTAATAAGATATATATTTTTTATAAAATATTTTTATATTCATCCAGAGGATATTTTAAGAAAAGGGTCTTAATAAACCCTATGTGTTGTATAAAAACCTATATTGTTTAAAAGGTAATCTTATTATTTTGAAGGGAGAACCCCTTTTAAATATTTATTTTGATACAGTAATATTTTTTATATGACAAAGAACATTTTCTATTTAATTGGGAAATAAAAAATTACTTTTTATTAATTTCTATTATTTTTTTGATAACATTAAAGGTTTGATGAATAGTAAAAACACACTAAATTTTAAGTGAAGACAACTTCTTTCGTCGAAATAATTTATATGGTTAAATTATAATATTCAATGTTTTAAATTATAAATAGAATAAATTTTTATCATTCAATATAATTTATTTCATTGTTACTAATTTTACATTGAATGCATATGAAAAAACATTTCAACCATTTGCAATGTTTTAACTTTTAAAAACAAGTTCTCTCCTTTCGACAACGGGATTGATTTTAAATTAATTTTATACAATTATATGTTTTAAATTTATAAAAAATGATTCAATAATAGGAATAATATAGTCCAAAATTTGAAAATAAGTACCATTTATTTTTGGACATTATGAATAGTATCTTCAGTAATTGTTTTTATTAACCATGTTTTAAGGGTAAATAAGGTAAATAAGGGTAAAAAAAATAATATTATAATGATATTAATAAAACCTATTGGATTAGATATGTCTAAACATTAGCATAATTAGTTTTATTTTAAGACCCCGTGGAGCCACTTGGGTGTGATAATGACCTTTTATAATTTTTAATTTAATGTAAAGAGAAATAAAACCAAAACATGTATCTTTTACTAAAACATTTTTAATATAAGGTTACATAACTGGTTTCCTTAACTATAAATAGTCATTGAAATATAAAAAGATTTAATAATCATGGTATTTTATTTATAATTTTTATACATTAAATAAATAAATTTATTTATGACATAATGATGATGTAATGATTTTATTATTAATGGAATATTCAAAAAAATGATATTATAAATATTAAAATAAATATAATTTAACATTTTGATGAGATACATGAATTTTATTGATGATTATTACATGATATATTTTAGTTAATGTAGTTTTTTATAATTAATAATGTTTTTATGACTTTAAGAAAAATCAATTACTAAATAGTGTCAAAATTAACTTAAGTGAGTTTAAAAAATACTATATTATTAAATGATATAATATGCCTAAAAATAGATGATTTTTCCAACTAACATATATAATGTTAAAATTGAAATTAATTATCCACTTTTGGTTATATTTTATTTTCATAGTAAATATATTAACCATATATTATTAACATAGAAGACGAAATGGTAAGAGTTAATGTTTTTAACAAATAGTTAAAGCCCAAAGGTAAGGTTAATTATGAGACCTAATATTATATAAAACCTGTTGGTTGATATGATATAAACCTATACTCATAATATACTCTAAATTTATCACTTTTAAACTATTATAATTCTAAAATCATTTTATAATAAAATAATATTTAAAAACCTTGTTAAAGTGACCCTCCTCCCTCTTATAAAAGGCCACCACATCTACCCAATTACTCACACCTATCAAGCCCCTTGGATCATCCAAAATCAGCTAAAATAAACTTCCAAAATCCCTCAATTCCTCTTAGAGGTTACATTTTGGGCCGAAATCCCTCCTAATGAGACCTTTTGTGCAAATCAAAAGGAGACACTCGGAAAAGAGGTACTTGTTTTATCATCTCTTTCAAAATTATATTCTTGCTCTACTTTATATTATTATGTTGCTTCTAGTAAAAAGTAATAAATCTAGTATCTTAAAAATTATGAGATGTTATTATAATTATGTTACAACCTTATACCTTATTTTATCCATCCTATGAATAACAATATCACCATGTGTGTGTACATACGGCTTATCATCTCTACACCAAAGTGTAATTTTTTATTCTAAAATAATTTATTTGGAACGGTATAATGATGAGTATAATAGATTTAAATAATTAATAAAACTTGATAATTATTCTATATAATTAATATACCTCCCAATTATATATCATTTAACTATTTATTGAATTATACCTTCGCTCATGCATATGTACGACCTACCATCCCTACAATATGATGCGATTAATTCTACATGATCTTCATTAATCCATGATTATATAAATGAATGTAAATAATAAACATGATTTATATTATAATAATTTAATTATTTAAATGATATAACTATAATATATAAATTTAAACATAAACTTAGCCGACAAAACTTGAATAAGAACAGAAAGTAGTTAATATCTGAATAATGAGTGACAATTAAATGTTACTAAAAATTGGATGAAAAAATAATAATATATGTTATACTATAAATGATTATGATCATATAATAAGTCAATAACCTAATTTGAATCGTTAAAAGGAGGTTCAAATACATTCGAAGGATATCATACCTAATGTAGTGGATAATTTTACAACCTCATTATTATCCGAGATTGTTTTTTTGTACGCATTTTCTAGAACATATTTAACATTCACATCCATGTTTCATAAATATATAATACTATTTATACTATTATAATAATGATTAAATTTAATTTTACCCATTTTTAAAATTTTATTAAATGGCCTGGAAGTAGTATTTATTTCGTTTACCATACAAGGTACTTTTTGACTTTTCCGTCAAGAGTATGATAAGAATGTTTTTTAACTTATACAACATGAATGGATTCTTATTCTTTCATAAAAAATTATTTACAGGAATATTCCATTATAATTTTTCAAGTTTATTTCAAATTAAATTCTTTCCTTTAAAACATCATTGCATTTTGAGAAAATAAAACATTTTTTTATAAGAAAGGATATATTACTGAAGAATTAATTTCAAATATTTTATCAAAATTACTTTCCATCTACGATGAAATTATTTGAATAGGGTTATGTTTTTATCCCTATTATCACTGTGATTTGTGTTTTTATTATTATGGAATGCTATTTATTAACTCCCTTTGTTTTATATGGATTATGATGGAATGATTTTTATGAAACCCATTTTATTGTGTGGGATATGCTATGATTTATGATTTTGTGGCACTTGTAAGAATGATTTCATTATGAGATGGGTAGAACCAATAAATCCTTCCATTTAATTTGGTAATTATTTATATCTCATGAGATATACATTACTGGGACAAAAATTAAATATTGTTCCATAATATAGTTATTTTATAGCAAGTAAACTCGGTTCAGTAATAGACTTTGTCCGCTATATTAGTCCTAGAAATGAGACATTACTAATATGGAAATTATTTTCTATGATTATGTATATTCCATAAAAAATCATGTCCTATGTTTTTAATTTTGGGATTATTTCCATTAATTCTAATGAACTTTTATCCCATGACATGATATCACGATCTTTCATATGTAGGATAAGACCTCCAAATGTTACGTTCTTATGTCTTATAATTGTGATATGATTAATATTCTCCCTTCTTTACCCTTACTAAAAATTTGGGCTCACCCATTCATATGTTTCTTTTCCCCAGGTCATTAATAAGGGTATTGAGTATGATATTCCATAAAGGAGTCTAATTATGAACAAATAAACAAAAGAAAATGTATATATTTCATAAACCAGTTCATTATGATTCCCAATTTCTAAATACACTATACATATAGGGTCCTGTCAAGGATTTATTAAATTTTGTAATGAATATACTTAAATTTTGATGTAGTATCAATGAATGTAAATCATGGGTCTTTATATTTGGTATTAGAGGAAAGGTATAGTTAACCATTGGAAACTAGGATGGGAAAGCCTTTGTAATAACCATAAGGATATGGATAAGTATAGGATAAAATCTTTTTGTTTTAGAAATTACCAATAATGACCTAGGATAAACCCAAAAGTGTCCAAAAAATTAGTTTTATTTTTGATTATGAGGTTTTCCTGATATTATTAGTGGTTCTCACACTATGCTTCTTGGTTTTAGTCGATGGATAAAACCCGAAGGAACCGAGTTAATGTTGAATGCGACAGGTAATGCAATGATTGTCCCCTAAAAAACTAATTGTCATAGGAGATGAAATGATAAATCTTGTAGCCATACTCACACAAATTTCTCATTTTCTGGATCATGTAGGAGTTATAAATGAGAAAATGAGGGAGAAAAATTATGTTGAGTCCTTCATGAGGTATAATCCAACTTCATTTAGTGGGTCCTCTGATCTATTAGTGGTTAAACAATGGATCAGTGCCACTAAAAATATATTTTCATTTCTAAAATGTTCTGAACATGATAAATTCACCTTAGCCGTCTATCTTTTGGAAGGTGAACCTTATCAATGGTGGAATCTTATCAATAATATGATGCAAATAGATGAAACTGAGTCCATGGAATGGGATGAGTTCAAGAACTTATTTTTTCAGTAATTACTTTCCTTTTTTTCTTCAAAAAAAGATGGATAATTAGTTTATTGAAGTTAAGAAAAAGGATTAGTAATCCATTGGTACCTAAGAAGAATATTTTACAAGACACGTAAGGTACACTTCTATAATTTTTATCTCACCAGAGAGTAGAATTTATTGATTCTTTAGTGTCTTAAAACCACATCTCTAAAGGGCATTAGCCATAATAGACTTTAATAGATATGAGGAAACATTTTGATGTTCTCTCAAGGTTTAGATGGATATTGGAGTAACCCATCAGTATTATGGGTCTAATAAGAATAGAAAAAATGGAATTCAATGGAAAATATTAAGACCACAATGGAAAGAAGATGAGTTTCACCTTATGCTCAAAGTGTGGAAATAAACATGGAGAAAGTTTTATTAAAGGTTCTAGTAAATGTTTTATGTGTGGAAAATAATGTCATCGGGTAGTTGAATTCTGAAGTGATGTGAAAAATATTTCAAATGATTATAATATAGAAAGGCTACACAGAATTCACCTCATATAGTTCAATTCCATATGTGTAAGTAAATGGGTAATTTTTCCAATCAATTCCCAAAAAAAGTGTTATTGATTATGATATATTTCAATAAAATCATAATGCCAAATACAAAGGAAAGTCACATGAAATTACTATCATCGATGTGGAGGATGATAATGAAGTGGTGAAACCTACACTTACCATACACTCTAAAGTAGAAAATGTTTTATTTTATTCTAGATCCACCCACTCTTTTATTTGTTAAGAACTTTCTAAGGGTATCTCCATATTTACTCAACAATTATATTTTTAGTTGTTTGTGATGACTCCTAATCGAACAACAATCTCATCAAATGTTTATAATTATTCTCTGGTTGAAGTTGGTGGGAAATTGATTCCAATAAATCATGTGATTCTTCTTATAGTGAAAGTTTATGTGATTATTGGCATGGATTGGATTTCTATATATTGATCTCATATAAATTGGCATGGAGGGGATGTCACATTTCATATTTCAAAATCAATATATGATCATCTATCAATTCAAGGATGAATATAACCTTCCAATAGAAATTTCTTCCATCTTATAGGTTTTTATTCCTATAAATGAATGTTATGTATATAAAATGGTAGGGGAGAAATTCACTATTAAGAATACACCCATTGTATGGGAGTTTTATGATGTCTTTCTAGAGCAACGTTCAGGTCTTCCACCAAATCGTGATGTGGATGTTTTTAATAGATCTCATACCGGGTGTTATTTTTATTTCAAAGACACCTTATAGATTGACCCCAATTGAGTTTCAATAATTAAAGAATAAAATCCAAGAGAATATTGATAAGGGATTCATATTCCCATGTGTGTCACTCTAGGGAGCACCTGTTATATTTGTTAAGAAGAAAGAATGATCAATGAGACTCTCCATTGATTATGGAGAACTTAACTACATAAATATCAAGAACAAATATCATCTTCCTCGCATTGATGAATTATTCAGACAACTACACAGAGCAAAATAAATTTCCAGAACGGATCTTTGTCTATGATATCATCAAATAATGGTAAAAAATGAAGGTATACGAAAGACAGAATTTCGTACAAGCTTTGGACACTGTCAATTTTGAGTGATGACTTTTGGTCTTAGAAATACCACTTCTATCTTCTTGGATCTAGTGAACAGATTCTTTATAGACTATCTTGATCAGTTTGGGGAAGTCTTTATAAATGTAATTCTTCTTTATTCAATGATAAAGGAAGAACATGAAGAAAACTTGAGAATTTTATTGAAGACCCTGAGAAAAGATATGATTTATGAAAAATTTACCAAGTGTGAATTTTGGCTTGATAAATTTTCATTTTTGGGTCACATAATCTCAACATATGGGATATCCATGGATGCATTGAAAATATTTGTTGTTTAATTTTTTCTAAGTGAAAAAAATGAGATTTGATGTTTTCTTTGTTTGGATGGATATTATCGACATGTTGTAAACAATTTTTTACACATTGTCTAATCCACTCACCGCATTGACTCAAAAATAAGTAAAGTTCATATGGATGACAGAATGTGAAGATAATTTCAAAGATCTAAAAATAAGGTCATCTAGTGAACCATTGCTCACACTACCATGTAGGGGAAAAGTATTTTTGATATAAAGTGAAGCATCCAATAAGGAGTTGGGATGTGTTCTCATGAAAAATGATATGGTGAAATATTATGCCTCACGGTAGTTGAAAATCCGTGAGAAAAAATACCCAACTCATTATTGAGAGTTATCTATGGTAATATTTCCATTAAAGATACAGATAAGTTATCTCTATGCTGAAGGATGCGATATTTATATTGATTATAAATTTTATAGAATATTTTCTCAAAAAAAGAGATGAATATAAGACAATTAATATGGATGTATATGTTTAACAATTACAAATGATTAAAAAATTACCACCACGTGAAAGTGAAAAAATGTTTTAGATTCTTTGAGTCGACTAGACCATGCTAGCCAATCCGTGATGAGGATCAAAAAAATCTATTATTTATGGATTTATAAAAGATATATCCTTAAATTTTAATGAAATGGGGAAATCATTTCTTTCTCAAAAGAATATTCAACTATAAATACAAGTGAATATTAAGGAGGCATATAAGGAATATGTAGAACTACAAAAGAAGGTAAGAAATGTTCTTAAATTCAACCTTTATTATGATGAAATAATATGGTTTTGGAACCATTTTAGTATTCCTCCAATACCAGAATTTAAAAAGGAACTATTGGATAAGGATCAAAGTTCTTCATTCTCTATTCACATTGGTAGCACAAAGATGTACATGGACCAGAAAGAGTATTTCTATCGGGATGGCATGAAAGGAGATGTCACTGAATATGTCTCGGGATGCTTGGTTTCTCAGCAAGATAATTATGAGAGAAAAAATACTAAAGGGATGTCACAACTATTACCAATACCAAAATAAAAATAGGAAAACATCACTATGGACTATGTCTTAGGACTTACCAAATCATATAAAGGAAATAATTTTATTTGGGTTATAGTTGATTGCCTTATGATTTCAGCACACTTCATTTCTATTTGAGAGGTTTTGTCTCATGATCAAATTTCTTGGATATATGTAAAGAATGTGGTAAGATTGAATGGAGGACCACTTTCCATTATATTTTATTTGGCTTTGAGGATTACCTCGATGTTCTAATTATTTCTTCAATAAGCATTAGATATAGAGTAATGTTTCAACACTAAGAATCATACTCAGACATACAATTTATTTAAGAGGACAATTACGACTCTAGAAGACATGTTGATATCTTTCCCTATATATTTCAAAGGTGGTTGGGATCAACATCTACTATTAGTGGTATTTTCATACAATAATATCATTTAGTCTAGTATTTAGATTGATCTTTATGAAGCCCTCTATTGAAATAAGTGCATAACTCCATTTTTCTAGGAAGAAGTTAAGGAAAGAAAGCTATTAAGACATGATCTTGATGATGAAATGGCCGAAACGGTGAAATATATTCAACAACACATAAGAGCATCTCAGAGATGAAAAAAAGTTATGATGACAACAGAAGAAACGAACACGTGTTTTAAGTGGTTGAAAAGGTGTTTCTACTAATATCTCTATGGAAGAGATTAATGATATTTGGAAAGAAGGGAAAGTTGAGCCCTAGGTATATCGACCCTTTTGAAATTATAGATCATGTTGGAAAGGTAGCTTACTGATTGGTACTTCCACCAAATTTCTATCAAGATCATGATGTGTTCCTTGTATCTCTCACAAGAAAGTACATACCTGATACTTCACATATACTAACCTCATAATTTATACCACTAGAGAAAGATCTTTCTTATGAAGAACAAGTGATACAGATTCGGGATTGTAGTGAAAAAATATAATAAATAATACCACTCTCTTGGTTATTTTTTTATGGAAGAACCACCAATTTGAAAAAGCTACATGGGAAATTGAGAATATGATGGGGTAGAGTTATCCTAATCTGTTTGATTCCAAGTGACGAATTTTGAGGGCGAAATTCTGTTTAAGGGTGGTATAGTGTAACACCCAGATGTTTTTATGAAATATTTTATTTAAATAATTTGTATTCTTAAACATATTAAATTGCACAAAATTGTGAGTTTTAACAAACTGCATTATTCCCTTAGTATAAAACTTCTATTATAGAATATCTGTTAGGTTAGCATGAATAAGTATATCGAACATATGAAAATGCATTGTGAATTAATTGGCTAACTATTATTTATGAAAATTATAAATTAGATATTTGTATTATTGAGTGAATTAATATTGTTAATTAAATTAATGAGATATATATGTTATTTAAAATATTTTTATATTAATCCAATGGATATTTTAATCATAAGGTTTGAATATACCCTATGTGTTGTATAAAACCCAATATTTTTTAAAGGGAAATCTTATACACCTGAATGGAAACTCCCTTTAAATTAATATTTTGACACATTAATAAATTTTATATGACAAGATAAATATTTTATTTTAAATTTGGATATAAAAATTTACTTGTTAAGAATTTATGATTATTTCTATTAGCATTGAAGTTTTGATGAATAATAAAAACACATAAAATTTTAAACGAAAATATGTTTTTTCATCGAAATAATTTATACAGTTAAATTATAATATTTAATGGTTTTAAATTATATATAGAATATATTTTTATCATAAAATATAATTTATGTAATTTGAATTAATTTTAAAATTAATTCATATGAAAAATATTACAATTTTTCAGTGTTTTAACTTTCAAAAACACATTCTCTAATTCGGAAAGATGGATTGATTTTAAATTAATTTCATCATTTTATATATTCTGAATTTAGAAAAATGGATTTAAAATTTTCAATCAGAAGGTCCAAATTTCGTAAATAGATACCTTTTTTGACATTACGAATAGTAACTTTAGTAATTATTTTTATTTAACATGGTTATAGGGTAAATATGGTAAATAAGGGTAAAATAATATAATAATAATATAAAACTAACCTAAACTGTGACCTAATCATATTTTCTGAGATATGTCCAACCATGATCATCCTTGTGTAGATTTTGAGGCCCGATGGAGCCACATGGGGGTGATAATAACCTTTTAGAATTTTTAATTTAAAGTAACAAGAAATATAACATAAACATGAATCTTTTAAAAAAAACATTTTTAATATAGGGTTATATGACTAATTTATTTGACTATAAATAGTAATTATATAAGTAAAATATTTACCACACCATGGTATTTTATTTATAATTTTTATACATTAAATAAATAAATTTATTTATGAAACAATGATGATGTAGTGATTACCTTATTAATGAATTGTTCAAAAAATGATATTATATATATTAAAATAAATGTAATTTGAAAATTTTGTTTCCATAAACAAATTTTATGGATTTTTATAACATGTTATCTTTGAGGTAATTTAGTTTTTTTAATGAATAAGGTTTCTATGACTTCAAAAAATTAATTACTGAATTGTATCAAAATTGTCATAAATGTGTTTTTAAAACAAAAACTATTTTATTATATGATATAGTAGTCATAAAAATATAATATTTTTCTAAATGAAATATATTATGTTAAAATTTTAATTAATGATCCACTGGTTTTTTGTTGATGTTTTATAGTAAATATAGTAACCATATATTATAAAAATATAAGAAGGCATTTTAAGAATTAATGTTTTTAACTAAGGGTTAAAGAAAAAAAGATAAGGTCACTTTTGTGGCCTAAAATTATCTAAAACCTATTGGGTGAGATGATTTATACATATCCTCAAAATATATCACTTTTAAACTCTTACAATTTGAAAATAAATTTATAATAAAATAATATTTCAAAACATTCCTAAAGTGCCCCTCCTCCCTCCTGTAAAAGGCCACCACCCCTACCCACTTACTCACACTTCTAAAGTACATTGGATCATCCAAATTATACTCAAATAAGCTCCAAAAACTCATAAAGTTCTCTTATATTTCATACATTGTTCATAAATCCATCATAAGGATACTTTTTGTGCAAATCAAAAAGAGATTCTCGAAAAAGTGGTAATTGTTTTCTCACCACTTTCAAAAATATATTTTTCATGTACATTCTATTATTATGTTTTTTCCACACTAAATTAATAAATATAGTATCCTATACATTATGATATTTTTTTACCATTATGGAACAATCTTATACTTCATTTAATCCATCCTACGAATAACAATATCACCATGTGTGCATATGTACAACTTACCGTCTCCATGTCGTGGGGTAATTTGGTATTAAACGATAATTTATTTGGATGGGTATACTTATGAGTATAATGGATGTAAATAATGAATATAACATGTTTATTATTCTTTATAATTAATATACCAACCAATTTCATATCATTAACCATTAATGGAATGATATCGTCGCTCGTGCGTGCGTACGGCCTACTGTATCCAATATTCGAAGCGATTCAATCTACATGAGTTTCATTAAACCAAAATTATATGAATTAATTGAATGAATAAATATTACATATATTATACTAATATAATTCTTTAAATGATATAACTATATCTTAATAAATAAAACATGAATTTACCCAACACAACTTGCATAAAAACATAAAGCAGTTAATATCCGAAAAACGAGTGACAATGAAATGTTACTAACAAACAGATAGTAATATAATAATATATGATATCATAAAAAATATTATGATTCTATTTTAAGTTAACAACATTATTTAAATATTTATATAGGAGTTTTGGATACATACAAAGGATATCAGACCTAAGGTAGGGGATAATTTCACAATCTCCTTGTTATCAAAGATAGTTTTTTCGTAAGTTTTTACTAAGGTATATTTATCATTCAAGTACATGTTTATTAAATATATAATATTATTTATATTATTATAATAATTTTAAAACTAAATTTTACCCATTGGTAAATTAGTATTAAATAGTAAGGAAGGAATCTTTCTTTCATTTTCTATACGATGCAACTTTTGAATTTTCTAATAAGAGTACGAGAAGAATGTTTTTTTAACTTACATAACAGGAATGGATTTTTATGATTTCATAATTCCCTATTTAAATGAATATCTCTTTACAATATTTAATGTGTATTATAAATTAAATTATTTTCCTTTAAAATTTCTTGGAATTTTTATAAAATAAAACTTTTTTGAAAAAGAAATGACATATTCCCCAAAAATTAATTTCAAATATTTTATCAAAATTACTTTCTATCTAAGATGAAACTATTTGAATAGGGTTTTTTTCATCCCTATTATAACTATTATTTGATTCGTGTTTATGATGGAATTTTATTTATGAACTCAATTTGTTTTATATGTATTATGATAAAATGATTTCTAAAAACCCCATTTTAGTCTATGGATTATGCTATGATTTATGTTTTTGTGGCACATGTAAGAATGATTTAATTATGATATTGGTGGTATTTATATCTCCCTTCATTGCATTGGGTAAAGATATATATCTTATGAGATTGACATGACTAGAATGTAAAGTAAATCTAGTTTAGTGATATAGGGTTGGAATGACAAGTAAACCCAGCTCAGTAATGGAATTTGTCCACTATGATGGTCTTGGATATGAGCCTTGGCTAATATTGAAATGATTTTCTATTCATATGTGTATTCCATAAAAAATCATGTCTTATTTTATTAATTTTGGGATTATTTAAATTAATTATTATGATCTTTTTATCCTATGACATGGTATCAAGATCATCATATGCATGATAAGTGTTGAAAGTGGGTTACCTAGACCCAACTTGTTTTGTACTTTGATTTCCGCTACATGTATTCAGTTTGTTATAATACCTATGTTTATCTTTACATAATAGTGTAGATACTTCGGCATCCACATTGTTTATGGTAATGTCCTTAGATTGCCTGTGGCATCAAAGGGTTATAGTAGATCCTGGTCTATAATGATAACCCTGAGATTGTAGAGACCCAATCTTGAAATACATGGACATTACATTACTTTTTCGTAATACCTAATACATAACAAAAACAGACACTAAAGGATTGTAATAGTTTAGTGTCTTTGGAAACTCAGAATATAATCTTCTAATCTTGGTGAAAGATCTTCAACATCTCCCATAAATATATTCCCTTTTATTCTTACCAAAAACCATTCTTTATATCTTGGGGAAAAGAAAACATATAAAGGGTTATCTCAAATGCTCAGTAAGGGTAATCATGGAGAAAAAATAAAACAAACCATATAGATTTGAACTTCAAAACATGAACATAAAGTTTACACATCAAAATCTTGAGTTGTGAAATAAATATTGGCAGTAAGTAAGGCATATGTCATAAAGGAACATCAATCATGATAAAATAGCATGGAAATAAAAAATTTAAATGTGGAAAAACATTATGCACGTGATATGATTTCCACAGTAGCCAAGGCATTTCTACCAAGACTATCTTAGTGGACAAATTCCTTTTCTTAATCGAGTTCACTCCTCGTTCCAGTCCTGTATCACTGAACCAGATTATCTTAATGTTTCATCCATGTCTATCTCATGTGATATAAATCTTTACACAATGCATTGGAGGGAGATATAGGTCCCACCCATCTCGTAATTAAATCATTCTTACATGTGCCACAACATAATCATAAATCATTCATCATAACCTAAAGTATAAAATGGGTTTCATAAACATCATTCCATCATAACATAATCCATATAAAACAAATGGATATCATTTCATCATACGAATAGTGTAACCATGTAAATCATAGAGATATTATACTTGAAACATACACATATGAAATAATTTCATATTAGATGGAAAATGGTTTTGAAAAAACACTTGAAAAGAATTCTTGACTACAATATCCTTTCTTCTTAAAAATAATTATCTCTTCACAAAATGCCACACAATATTGAAAGAAAATTATTTTATTGAAAATAACCATGAAATCTTGTAGATTAAAATTCATGAAAATAAGGAGTTATGAAACCATAAAAATCCATTCATTCCGTATAAGTTAACAAAAAAATTCTCCTCATACTTTTAATAGAAAAGTCACAAAAGTACCACGTATGGAAAAAAAAGATTCATTCCACAACACAAAGTAAAAGTCAAATAGGGTTAAACATGTCTTTAAAAATACATGGAATAATATTAAACAATTTATGAAAAACATTTGTATTGACATGGATGAAAGAAATATAACCCCAGTAAAAACTTACGAATAATCAATCTCAGATAAGAACGATATTGGAATAGTTATCCCTTTCCTTAGGTCCGATATGCTTCGTACGTATCTGAACCTCCTATATAATTATTTAAATAATGTAATTGACTTATTAAAGAATAATATTTATATTTATGATATCATATATGGTTCACTTATAACTTTATTTTACCCGTTCTTCTGTAAATTCCATGTTAAAGCAGCGTTTTGGGTAAAATCGTTTTATTTATCGTACGTGTTTGGACTTGTTGTTCTTGATATTATTATTACTTATATCATGATTTACTTACTTCAAAAATTTAAATCATTATTTATATATCATATATATTCATTATATATATATAATATAGATAAATGAATTGAAATACACCGTTCATGGAGATGGTAGGCCGTACGTACGCATGAACGCAATTTCCATTTCATTATTGACTTAAATGTAAGTAAGTAGATGAAATATATATATATATATATCTAGTAGAATTATTATGTCATATATATCATTATTATTAATTATATATACTTTATAATCAATCTTGAATGGTTAACATGGAGAATGAATCTCATCGTGTTGTGGAGACGGTAATCCGTACGTACGCACAAGCGATGATATTTTTCGCATAATTATTTAATTGAATTGGAGTGGATGATATAATATCTCAGAATCAGTATAATTTTATAATAACTATATATATAGTAATTTTTTACACCATTATACCCATCCAAGTAAGGTGGTGGTGGAAAAACATATTACACCACGGCGTGGAGACAGTATTCCGTACGTACGCACACGCGGTGATTTCATTTTCCATAGGATGGATAGAAGGTGATATGGAGTTGTTTCATATTTATAATAACATATCATTATATTAGTGATACTTATGTTATTAATTTATAATGAAAAAAATAAAGATGTATAAGTTTAAGAAGAAAGAAAACTTTAAAGAATCGGTAGAAGATATTACCTCTTCTTCGACGCACCTCTTTTAAGATTTCTCTTAAGGAACTAGAGTTGGTATTTTGATGAGTCCAGAACCTCTATATTGTTTCTAGGGAAGTTGAGAAGAGAAATGTTCAGGGTTTTTATGAGCATGAAAGTTCAAAATTGTGTAAAGAGAAGAGGGGGGGAGGTTCCCTTTTATAAGGGAGGAGATGGACACCATAGGAAAAAATTAAAATATTATTTTATAATAAAGTAATATTCGGTTTATAATAGGTCCAAATTGATTTATTTCGAAGCTAAAGTGGGTATGTGTCTAAATACTTTCAACCAAAAGGTTTTATACAAGTTTATGTTACTATTTTAACCTTATCATTTAGATTTAACTATAAGTTAAATAATTTAACTAATACTGTGTCTTCTTGTTTTCTTACACTATATGGTTAATAAACATACTATAGCAAGACAAACGAACCAAAAGTGGTTCATTATTAATATATATATATACTTATCTATGTCATTTGGCCGATGCATAGATTTTTTGGAATATAATAACAATTAAAAATATAATATTTGTTTTAAAAACTATATTATGTCAATTTTAAAACTATTTGGTAATTGATTTTCGTGAAAATAATAACTGCATGATCAGTTCTATAAAAGTTGATTAAATCAATACTAACATGTAATATTAACCTATAAAATTAGTTTAATTCATTAAAAGTCTCAAATTACATTTATTTGGGTATTTATAACATCAACTATGTTAATATTTCATTAATAAGGATATTACTGCATCACCATTGTGTTATAAATAAATTAAAATACATAAAATCTAAAAATTATAAAAAAAATATCAATTTGTAGGAAATATTTTTATCTTTCTAATGAATATTTATCGTCGAATTTATCTTATTTATAACCCTATATTAAAATTTTTTAGTTATTAAACTTTGATTTTATCTCTTTTAACTCTTCTTTAAATAATATAATAATAAGTGTACTAATCTAATCCAGGTGGACCTAAAGGATAATATTTTATTACTAAGGTTGTTTTTGGTCGAATTATACTTATCCAATAGAATTAGTACATGTGTTAGGGCAATAATAATACCATTTTTACCCTTAATTACCCTATTTACTTTTAATCACGGTAAATAAAAGTAAAAAGTTACTATTCACCCCAAAAATATTATCTTATTGAACCAAATTTTACCCATTAATATTAACCATGTCTCTTAGATTTTCAGAATTCAACTCATAGAAGCGGTAAAATTATGTTTTATGTAAAATTAGAAATGCTCCTAGGGGGTGGGTAAAAGACGGTGAAAAGTTCAATAAAATTTTTATATATCTAAAATTATTATAAAATGACTCCAATGAATTACATTGAAATTATATTAGTATAATGTATCTATTTTTAGCTAAAACAAATTTAACTAAATAAATTATTATTTAAATAAAAAGTCGGTTTTAACCAATAACTCAGTGTTTTCACTATTCATTAAAAATTGAATGTTTTCAGAAAAATACCAAACGTTTACCCTAGGCTAATTTCAATATTCCGAATCCAAAAATGAAGTCCATTTCGAAATGAAAAATTTATAAAATTTCAAAAAGTGGGTATTACTATTCATTACGTCTATTTTATATAATATTTTAATAACATATCGTTATTTAGTGAAACTCAGTTTTGCGTACAACACACGCAATCGTGGAAGGTCGTGATTGTGTGTAAGGAAAGCCAAGTCCAGGTTGCATGTAGTTCAAGATTCATTTGTTGTTTTTTATAATATTATCCAACCATATTTCATTTATATATTGAATATATATATATATATACACCCAATGTTGCGTAGAATAACTTCTATCAAACGAACTTGAAATTTTGTGTAACACGATCCTAGAATAGTGTTGCAAATACTGCAAGCTAATACAGTGTTGTGTATAGAATAAGGGAATCTTTGTGTATCATACAACAAATGACATCAAATAAATTAAAAAGAATACTTCTCAAAAAATCTTAGGGTGTTTCATTCTACCCCCCATAAAATGAATTTCTCCCTCAAAATTTTTCGGGGTTATAAGTGGTTTACTACTTGAAGGTTTCTTTAATAGAAACCCACATCATAAAAAGGAATTCCATAACTTAACTTTGAAAACTAAATTATGAAACGTAACGGTTAACCAAATTAACTAATCACAGGGTTTCCACATAGGAGAACATAGGTGAAAATATATATATATGGAAGAGTAATATAACCTTCAAATTCTGATGGAGAGTGGTAGAGAACACGGCTATGAAAAATCCATCAATCACAAAGCCATATATTTGTTATGATCTAAGGTACAGTCTGATTCATCATATGTTAGGGTACTAGGACAACATTTTTGGTTTTCAAGATCATTTCCCAAATGTTAAATAATTTTTAAATTAAAATAAATACTTACTTGATTTTGGTACAATCCCACAGTTGGTCGTTCCTTGAACAATTTCCACCTCATCTCTTAAAGAACTGAATTTGAATTTGTCATTCGTTAAGTGTTAGAAGATCATGCGATTGAATGATAGGTCATTCCATCTGTCTCAAACAAAATGATACCAAATTTATTAAATCTACATAAGTCCATCTATAGTGAGATTAATCGTATATGGTTCCTGAAATGGACATATACTTCATATATCATACCACATAATAAATTAAAACTAATTTATACTAACCATGGACTTTTTGTAGGCCAGTAGAATTCGATAAAGGTCTGTCGCACTTCAGTTGTGGGTTCGATTCCCATAGCCTTGTTCGAAATGACGAGTTTTTACTCGTCCTATGGGTTGTACTTTTTCTAAGACTATACTATTATAACATTCCAAAAATAATATTGAAAAACAAGTTCTATCCTTAAATAATAATATCTAATTTCCAACATAATCCATTCCAATCTTTAGGCTAATCCAAAACACATCTGTTCAATCTCATAGTATAAAGAAAATGATTACTTGAAAGGTCACATAACAAGCACGTAAATACCATCATTTATCCCCCATATATCATAACATATATCTTGTTGGTCACATTCCCAACTTGTGAATACCTTAATCATGTATTATTTTGAAACATTAATTACCATAGACCCTTAGTGAAAACATGAATGATGTCAAAAGTTAACTTTTTCCACATACCAAAATCCCCAAATTTCTATATACTCAAACCATGATATCAATTTGTCCTTATATCAGTCATGAGCTCATAAATACTATCAAACATTTCATTTTCTCCGAATCTCTTCATTATGCGTATATAACCTACTTTCCAAAATATTTGAATCACTTTTCATCATTACTGGTACCATATAATTATTAAAACCCACAATAAACCAATACAATGATATTCTAATATTACACAATACTGTAAATGAGATTCAACAACATTATTTTTGAATCCCATTACATAAACACAAAATCATTCCACTACATCTTTGTCATACTCAACATCGCCAATAGTGATCGCATGTGACTTCCCTTTGTCCTTAACCTTAAGATATTGTTGAGGACGATCATCATAAAACCTTGGATTAGGGAATTAGTTAGCATAATGCCCTATTTCTTTGCACTTGAAGCATTGAAGTGTTGGTGGATCATTCTCTGTAGTATTTTCTCTATACATGTCATTAGAAACCTTTTTCCCATTACTTCGGCACTCAGCTGCTCGATGACCTTCTTTTCCACACTTGAAACATTTTCTAGTACCTTTTAGAAAATCTCCACCATGCTTCTTTCCACACTTTGATCTTAAAGAAACATTCACCTTCTTTTCACCATTGTTCTAAGATTTTTCCTTGAACTCCATCTTTCATTTCTTATCAAAACCATGAGATGGATTTGTAACACTAACTTTCAGTTCTACCTTGATAGCACACTGCACAATTTCTTCATAGGTAATTAAGTCTCTTATAGCTAATTCCCTTCGAAGACTTGGTTTTAATCCACTGAAGAATCGATCAACTTTACTTTTAGGTTGGATGATAAATCCAGATGCATACCTTCCAAGACTTGTAAAATTCGCTTCGTATATACCAACAAATTCATCATCCTTTTGCTTAAGCTCAAGGAACAACTTTTCCATCTTTGTTCGACGAATATGAGGGATGTAATTATTGAAAAAAAATTTCTTGAACTCATCCCATTCCATGGATTCAATTCCATCTTTGGGCCTTGTATTCTTAATTAGAGTCCACCACTGGTCTGCTTGACCTTCTAACCAGTAAACAGCCAAAATGACTTTTTCATGTTTTGAACAACGATGTATCGAAAATATCTTTTCAATGGTACTAATATATTGTTCAGAAACAAGTGGATCAAAAGACCCACTAAAAGAAGGTGTATGTTTCCTCATGAAGGACTCAATAGAATATTGTTCTTTTCTCTCCTCAATTGGAAGTCCAGAATGATTCATTGCTTTTGTAAGTATAAAAATAAGATTTTTCACTCTATCTCCCATAACATTGGATTGTTCCGAAGGATAATCTTTGCATTGTCTGTTACATTGATCAACATGGTTCATTCGGGTTCCATTTATCGTCTAAAACCCAAAAAGAACAGTGTGAGAGGCAAAACTCATGCTAGAAAAACAACATAATAGAGGGGGATTACTTTCAACATATAACATATTAGGTTTAATTCTAAGACTATTACCATAATTCTTGGAATATAACCTATAATAATACTTATCCTTTGGTACATCCCTAGATATACCTTTGAAATATCTCTAGGGATTTCACTAAAGATTTCACATCCTAGTTTCCAAAGGTTAACTAAACCATTCCTCTTATACCAACTCTAGAGATCCAATCTTGAAATACATGGACATTACATTACTTTTGTAGAATACCTAATACATAACAAAAACAGACACCAAAATAACCGTAATAGTTTTGTGTATTTGGAAACTCGGAATATAATCTTCTAATCTTGGTGAAAGATCTTCAACATCTCCCATAAAGATCTCCCCTTTTTTCTTACCTAAAACCTTTCTTTATATCCTGGGAAAAAGAAAACATATAAAGGGTGAGCTCAAATGCTCAGTAAGGGTATGAATGGATAAAATAAAACAAACCATATACATTTGAACTTCAAAACATGAACATAAAGTTTACACATCAAAATCCTGATTTGTGAAATAAATCTTGGCAGTACGTAAGGCATATGTCATAAAGAAACATCAATCATGATAAAATATCATGGGAATAAGACATTTAATTGTGTAAAAACATTAATCACATGATATGATTTCCACAGTATCCAACGTATTGCTTCCAAGACCATCTTAGTGGACAAAGTCCCTTTCTGAATCGAGTTCACTCCTCGTTCAAATCATGTATCACTGAACCAGATTAAATTACCATTCCAGCCATGTCTATCTCATGAGATATAAATCTTTACCCAGTGCATTGTAAGGAGATATAGGTCCCACCCATCTCATAACGAAATCATTCTTATGTGTTCCACAACATAAACATAAATCATTTATCATAACCCAAAGAATAAAATGGGTTTCATAAACATCATTCCATCATAACATAACCCATATAAAACAAATGGATATCATTTAATCATAAGAAAAGTGTAACCATGTAAATCATTGAGATATTATACTTGTAACATACACATATGAAATAATGTTATCTTAGATGGAAAAATA
Source organism: Viscum album (assembly GCA_963277665.1). Classification (NCBI taxonomy): domain Eukaryota; kingdom Viridiplantae; phylum Streptophyta; class Magnoliopsida; order Santalales; family Viscaceae; genus Viscum; species Viscum album. The sequence continues at coordinate 1,743,188,401 of OY728155.1, forward strand.
TTTTGATAAAACACTAGAAAATAATTCTTGAGGAAAATATCCTTTGTTCTTAAAAATCATTTTCTATTCACAAAATGCCACACAATTTTAAAAGAAATGGATTTTATTGAAAATAACCATGAAATATTGTAGAGTAAAATTCATGAAAATAAGGTGTTATGAAACCATAAAAATCCATTCGTTCCGATTAAGTTAACAAAAACATTCTCCTCATACTTTTAACGGAAAAGTCAAAAAAGTTGAACGTATGGTAAATAAAAGAAATATTCCTTCCATAACACAAAGTAAAAGTCAAAGAGGGGTAAACATGACTTTAAACATACATGGAATAATATTAAACACTTTATGAAAAACATTTTTATGGGCATTGATGAAAGAAAATATAACCCCAGTAAATACTTATGAATAAACAATCTCGAATAAGAACGATATTGGAATAGTTATCCCTTACCTTAGGTCAGATATGCTTTGTAGGTATCCGAACCTCCTATATAATGATTTAAATAATGCCATTGACTTATTACAGAATCATATTCATTGTTATGTTATCATATATGGTTCATTAATGACTTTATATTACCCGTTCTTCTGTAAATTCCATGTTAAAGCCGTGTTTTGGGTAAAATCGTTTTATTTATCTTACGTGTTTGGACTTGTTGTTATTGATATTATCATTACTTATATCATGATTTACTTACTTCCAGAATATAAATAATGATATATATAATATATATTCAGTATATATATATATAATATAGATAAATGAAATGAAATACACCGTTCATGGAGACGGTAGGTCCTACGTACACATGAACGTTGTTTCCCTTTCCTTATTGACTTGAATGGAAGTAAGTAGATGACATATATATATATATATATATCCACTAGCATTATTATGTCATATATATCATTATTATTCATTATATATACTTTATAATCATTCTTGAATGGTTAACATGGAGAATGAATCTCCTCGCGTTGTGGAGACGGTAATCCGTACGTACGCACGAGCGATGATATCGTTCCCATAATTATTGAATTGAATTGGAGTGGATGATATAATATATCAGAATAAGTATCATGTTATAATAACTATATATAGTTATTCTTTACATCATTATACTCATCCAAGTAAGGTGGTGGTGGAAAAATAGATTACACCACGACGTGGAGATGGTATTCGGTACATACGCACGCGCGGTGATTTCATTTTCCGTAGGATGGATAGAAGGTGAAATGGGGTTGTTTAATATTTATAATAACATATGAGTATATTTTTGATACTGATGTTATCACTTTATAATGAAAAAACTAAATAATAAGATGTTGAAGAAGAAAGAATTTGAAAGAATCGGTAAAATATATTACCTCTTCTTCGACGCACCTCTTTTAAGCCTCCTCTTAAGGCACTAGAGTTCGTCTATTGAGGAGTTCAGAAACTCTATAATGTTTTTAGGGAAGTTGAGAAGGAAACTATTTAGGGGTTGGCCGAGTTTGAAATTTCAAAATCGTGTAAAGAGAAGAGGGAGGATGTGCCCTTTTATAAGGGAGGAGAGGGGCACCTTAGGAAAAACATAAACTATTATTTTATAATAAAGTCATATTCGGTATATAATAGCTCAAAATTGATTTATTTAGAAGTTAAAGTAGTTATGGGTCAAAATTCTCTCAACCAATATGTTTTATACAAGTTTAGGTTACTATTTTAACCTTATCATTTAGATTTAACTCTAAGTTAAATAATTTAACTTTTACCGTGTCTTCTTCTTTTCTTACACTATATGGTTAATAAACATACTATAACAAGCCAAACCAACCCAAAGTGGTTCATTATTAATATATATAATATTATCTATGCCATTTTTCTGAACCTTATATTTTCAAGAATAGAATAACAATTAATAATATAATATTTTTTTAAAATACTATTTTATGTCAATTTTGAAACTATTTGGTAATTGTTTTTTGTGAAAATCATAACAGCATGATCAGTTAGACAAAAAGTTAATTAAATAAATAATAACAAGTTATAATAACCTATAAAATTATTTTAATTCATAAAAAGTCTCAAATTACATTTATTTGGGTATTTATAACATCAATTATGTTAATATTTCATTAATAAGGTCATTACTGCATCATCATTATGTCATAAATAAATTAAATTATTTAATGTCTAAAAATTGTAAATAAAATACCATTATGTAGGAAATATTTTTATATTTATAATTAATATTTATAGTCAAATTTATCTTATGTATAACTCTATATTAAAAAAATTTTAGTTATAAAACATTGAGTTTAACTCTTTTATCTCTTCTTTAAATAAAATAAGAATAAGTGTCCTAATCTAATCCAAGTGGAAAAAAAGGGTAATATTTTATTCCTAAGGTTGTTTTTGGTCAAATTAAACTTATCCAAATAAATTAGTACATGTGTTTGGGGATTAATAATATCATTTTTACCCTTAATTACCCTAGTTACTTTTAATCGCTGTAAATAAAAGTAAAATGTTATTATTCACCAAAAATTATTTTTATCTTATTGAACCACATTTTACTCCTTGATATTAACCATGTCTCTCAGATTTTCGAAATTCAACTCATAGAAGCGGTAAAATTAAGTTTTATATACAATTGCAAATACTCCTAGGAGGTGGGTAAAAGACAGTGAAAAGTTCAATAAAATTTTTATATATCTAAAATTATTATAAAATGACACCAATGAATTATATTGAACTTATATAAGTATTATGTATCTATTTTGATCAAAAATAAATATAAATTAATTAATTTTTATATAAATAAAAAATCAGTTTTAACCAATAACTTTGTGTTTTCACTATTCATCAAAAATTGAATGTTTTTAGAAAAATACCAAAATTTCACCCTTGGCTAATTTTTATATTTTGAATCCAAAAATGATGTCCATTTTGAAAGATAAAATTTATAAAATTTCCAAAATTGGGTATTACGATTCATAATGACAATTTTATATAATATTTTAATAACATATCATTATTTAGTGAAACTCGGTATTGCATACAACACACGCTATCATGGAAGGTCGCGATTGCGTGTAAAGCAAGCGAAGTCAGGGTTGTGTGTAGTGCAATATTCATTTTTTGTTGTGTATAATAAAATCCAACCATATTTTATTTATACATTAAATATATATATATATATATATATATATATATTCACCCAATGTTGCGTAGAATAACTTGGATCAAACGAACTTAAAATTTTGTGAACCCGATCCAAGAACAGTGTTGCGTATACTGCAAGTTAGTATGGTGTTGTGTATAGCGAAAGATAATCTTGGTGTAGAATACAACACAAGACACTAAATATATTAAAAATAATACTTCTCATAAAATCTTGGGGTGCTATAGAGATTCCATGACAATAATCATAAAGTAACATCCTATAGTCTAGTTACATCATTCTGAAAGGACACAGATGATGTGTGATCATCGGGTGTTGGGGGATCATAAGCAATGACACTTCTTCTTGTGAAGTTCTCATTTGATGATATCTAGTATTTGAGATCATGAGGACAGTCCTGCATAATAGGAACACCACATGTTTAAGGTTTCATTGGTCGTTCCTATCTACAGACATGTTTAATGGTCTTTAGACATGAGATCATTGTCAATGGATGTCATTTAATTACGTACATTTGATGCAAGGTGAAAACCATAGAGACAAAGTTGTTGTGAGGTAGTTTGTATCAGGTACGTCATTATAGTCATATAATTGATTGAATTATTGAGAAATAATTTGTTGCTTCCGAGTTCAGGATGAGATATCTCAAGAATGGTTGATTTGGATGGTCACACCTTCATTAAACCCATGTCCATGGTAGTCGAAGGTAAGAATGTCCGGAAAAATCAACAAAAAAAATAAAGAAAATAAAGAATGATGACACTAGTATGAATTCTGCATTATTAAGATATTGATGATGAAGAGATTATATTACAGGGACCGTGTTCGTTGGAAGGCAGTCGTTTTTTTTTGACTTTGCCTTATCTCTATAGGGGGCTTCGATGGGTTGCTAGACCCCTCTCTAGGTTGGTGGATATTATTCACTATTATTGAGGTAAGGGCCTAGAGGGCCACACACAAAAGTGCCTTGAGAATCTACCCAATTATAGTAATAGGAATATAGAACTTGGTGGGCACCACCAAAGGGTTCGAGCACTATCCAAGATCAATGGATAACCAAAGAATAAATAAAGTCATTAATTAATCTTGTTTATAATAATTCGATTAATTTATTTATATCATGTATTTACAAGTTATATATTAAATTCAAGTATTAATATTATTCGAATGAAGTTTAATATCCTAGGTTTGTTTAATATTAGTAGGAGTAATGAGTCGAGTTAAAGACTCAAATTTACCACTTAATATATTTATATATTACAAGTAAGTGATAAATTATAAATATTATTTATATAATAATTTTATTTTTCATAAATAATTATTTATAACACTTATATAGCAGATGTCTATTACACAGGGGTTGGGAATCCATACCACATGTTTAAAACACTCCCTATATAAGTGAGAGAGAGGCTCTCCCATGAATACTATTCATGTGTCAAGATTGAGAGCTTCCCTCCCCTCCTAGAATCTATAGAGAGAGTCTTTCAAGAGAAGAAATATCTTCCAGTTCATCCATCTTGGATTGAAGCTTCTTCCATTATGGTAATCGTCGCTGCACTGAAGTGGTCGTCCAAGTTCGTGCTAGCTCATAGATCTTGATGAAGACTATGTGAGTAGATTCATAAGTCATGTGTGGACGACCTTGTGGGCTTCAACATCAGAGTCTTCAAGCAACGATCACTAGAGTCCTGCAACAGACCTACACACGTCAATTCTGATCAAGGTACATGTTCAGTTTTATTTTCATGCTCTGTTTAAACCTTGAGAGATCCTCGGACCAAACCGGGACAAGATCACCGGAGTTGACAGGGTTATGTCACTCCAGTAATGTAGAAAAATTTAAATTCATGGCCCACCGGCTTCCACGGCGCCGTCCTGGTACCCAATAATGGTATTAGAGGGAGTCGCAAAGTTTTTTTGGAGTCAACTAAATTAAGATGTAATAAATTTAATTGCGAGGTGTTACAATAGTTCATTCGGATCCAATCGCGCATTGTTCCATTTTTAAATTATCATGTTTTGATCATTTAAAAAATTTAATCTGATCGACGTCGTGTTATTTGTTCATTTGATGTTTATCTCAAATTGAGAATTAAGATCAAATATAATATTATATTATTATAAAATATAATAAAATATTTTGTTATAAAATATTTTTCACAAAGGTGTGTGGAAAATATTTTAGATAATTATAAAAAAATTAAGGGGAGGGAGTTCAAGACCCCAATTTGGGGTCTTCTTGATTTAAAAAAAAATGGGAAGACCAAGACCCCAAAATGGGGTCTTCTTCCCTTTAATTTAAAAAAAGGAGAGTGGTGGATTTCTTTTGTCTATGGACAAAAAATAAAAAACAATGGGAGACCCCAAAGGGGTATCCTCCTTCACGCGATGCGTAAGAGAGTGTGGCACCCCATTGGAAACCCTAGACGTTGGATTGCCGCCTCTTGCCGACTAGACTCTATCTGGACCGCCTCCCCACTGGTCTCCCTCGCAAGCCACCGGTCCCCTTTACACTGCCCCAAGCCTAGCCGGAGCAGTCACGCCTCCTCGGACCGCCGCCCCTGGCCAGGCCAAACCTCCCGCCTCGCGTCGCGCTGCCTCGGACCACCGTCCCTACCAGAGTCGGACCGCCTGGCCGCGCCACCCCCAAACCCTGGCCGCACCTCTCTTGAACCCCGGCTGGACATATCCCTATGGTCCCCTTCTCTCCTACTCATGCCTCTACGGGCTACGTCGGACCGAACCACACCAACCGCAACCGGTCCTGACCGCGCCGATCTAGGCCACACCGGACCGGGCTCCCACCTTGCCAGCTCATCGGAGCAGCGGGCTACCGGCCATGCAGCTGTCCAGTTTGGTTTTTGGCCTCCTCCCACTTTTTTGGTCTTCACCGAAACTTGCTGCAATCACGGGAGTCGCTGGACCACGGGTACACATAGCGGTCATGCCGGGGTGACACCGCGGTCACACCGCATTCACATTGTGGTCACGCTGTGGTCATGCCTCGGTCAGGCCACAGTCATTCCATAATAATTCCGTAATTGGCCATGCTCCAAGATGACACCCCGTGGCGGTTCGTAGTCCTACCGGACTCCCCGGCTAGAGGTAACCCCAATTTAAATTAAATTTAATTAATTTAGTTCTTTAATATAAATTAATTAGACTTAATTTATGGTTTAAATTATTTTAATCTAAATTATTAATTTAATTTAAGTTTAGAATTAAATTAAGGGTTTAATTTAATTTTTGTAATTAAAATTAAATTAAACAAATAGAACCAATAAAATAAGTTATTTGAATTTAATTAAATTCATTTATTTTATTAGATCACCCTAGCATTATTGAAATTTAATGCAATTTAATTTTCTTGCACATAATTTAACCTGACTGGTCTTGAGAAAGTGACTGAACTGTGTATGTATGGTATTTATTTATTTATTTATTTATTTATTCAATGCGGGTGATGATTGTAATAATTAATTAGATAAATGAAGGTCTGTGAATCATATTTTTTTAATTCAAATATGTATAAGGGACTGCATTTCCATTGCACGAGATTTAATTTGTACCCCTAGACCCCTAGCCTACGTGTGAGTACATTTGTAATTAAATGATGATTTGAGACGCAGACCCTGCCAGGATGAGGTGGTAAACCAGATAGGAGCCAAGCGCTTTGCACTGGGCCAACTGTGATGTGAGTCAAGTCAGGACTCAGGTATGGATGCCCCTAGGTCAAGATTGATCTATTATGGGTCGATCATTAGAGAATGCTCAAGACCAGTCGGATAGCATGATTTACTTTATGAATAGTTTATGATTTTTTGTTTTGGCATGATTATTGTGTGATCACATAGAATAGTAAACAAGATAAAATGCATAAAGATGTGACAAGTTATATTCTATTGCATGTTCAGTTGTGAGCTCGACAAACCTATTTGAACATAATAAATAGAAAAGGATTATATTCGTCAATTAATATAAAAATCCCTCAAAGGTATATTAAGTCTAAAAGCATTCCATTTCACGCATCTAAACAGACCAGCTGTTTAGGTGCTCGTTAGCCTTAGTTGGGAGTGCATCTTACTACTAGGTCATTTTCATGAGAGAAATGGGTCGACTTAAATTTAGTGAGTAGTCATGGATTATCCGTAGCTAACTTGCTATCAGTTTAGAGGCAATATGTTGTGGGAATCAAGTTTAGATTCCAAAACCTAGGAATTTACTCAACAACACAAGGAACCACAAGAACAAGTGGTTGGCCAATGTAGTTCCTACCTTGAAACCCTCCAAGTAGTGGAGTAGCCCTAGATTATAGACTATGAGGGAGGTTTCAAGGATCCTTGCCACTAGAATACTCGAGTGATAGAGTATTCTGAATCTAATAGTGAGGGCTATTAAGGTTCACTAAAATAGTAGGAGACATTAAAATGATATAATAATTTATTAGTCATAAATGTCAAAAGGTAATCAAGATAAAGTACTAACTGATAAATGTTTATCTGATGTAGATTCAAAATGGAAATCAACAACACCACAAGAACTTTATCAATGTGATCGATCATGGATAGAGAAAATATTCTGAGCAGCAATAACTTTCATGAGTGGTATAGGTTCTTGCGAATAGTACTACACCAAGAAAGGAAGTTATATGTTCTGGAATCCCCAATTCCTGTTGAACCTTTTCAGGGAGCAAGAGAGGAGGAAAAATATAAATGGAGAAATCTTGTAGCTGATGCACTTGATGTAAAATGCATCAGGTTGTCATCCATGTCTAGCCAATTGAAAAAAATTCATGAGGATGAGGACTTCTACAAGATGCTTTCACATATCCAAGAACTTTATGAGGAGAGGGTCTGGAAAGAAAGGTATGAGATCTCAAGTGCACTTTATAAGTGTAGCCTAGTAGGAGGGCACCAAGCTGGTTCTCACATACTCAAGATGATTGGGTATATTGAGAGGCTTGATTCCCTTGGATTCAAACTAAATTAAGAACTTGCAGTGGATCTCTTTATTTCCTCTTTCCCATCAAGCTTCTAGACTATTATTGTCAGTTATAATATGAATGATATGAAAATGTCTCTCTTGGACCTCTTGTCATTAGTCCACCAAGATGATAAGGATATGAAAAATGCCAATACATTTTTCCTTATGTTGACCAAGAAAAACAATGGAAAGGGAAAGTTTTTTAAGGCCAAGTCAAAGCCAAAGACACCAATGCATCATCCTATAAAGAAGCCAAAGATTCAGAGGAAAAGTAATGAGTAGGAAGCTGTCTGCTTTGGATGTGGTAAGAAAGGCCACTAGAAGAAGAATTGTAGAGCTGGAAAGAAGAAGTAAGATGATGCTTCTACATCAGGTATATTTTTTCATTGAATTCAATCTATCATTATCTACAAGTTGGGTATTGGATACGGCATGTGGCTCACATAGTTGTATTCATATATAGGAATCAATTAGGTTCAATAAGATTGAAAAAGGTCAAGTGGATCTCTGTGCTGCAAATGGTGCAAGTTTGACAGCCTTGGAAATGGGAGACTATCACTTCACCTTTCCAACTGGTTTAGTTATAGTTTAAACAATTTCTTTTATGTACCTTATGTTACCCGAAACATTATCTCTATGTCAAGTCTAGACACTATGGTTTTTTATTTCACGTTTTGAAATAAAAGTTGTCTATTTTATAGGGATAACATATGTTATGGTATGGCACATATTTACAATGGTTTATATATACTGAAATTAGAGAACTCAGTAATGTCAATCAAGGAAAAAAATAGCCAACATGACACAAATAACACCCTCCAATGGCACTTTAGTCTTGGTTATGTAAACAAGAAGCTATTAAGAAGATTTCATCAAGATGGGTATCTAGAATCAGTACAGTTTGAAACCTTAGATGTATTTCAAGATTATTTATAATGAAAGATGACCAAAGCACATTTCTCAGGAAAAGGTGAAAGAGCCAATGCAGGGCTGTAATTAATACATACTAATGTATGTGGTCTATTTCTAGTAGAGGAAAGGGGTGGCTTTCTATACTTCATTACTTTTACTGACGATTATAGTATATAGGGATATATCAACTTAATGCAGTATAAGTCAGATTCCTTTCAGAGTTTTATGGAATACCAAAATGAAGTAGAAAAACAACATGGTAAGAAGATGAAATAACTTTGCTCAGACCGAGGAGAATAAGATCATTACCAAGAAATCATTTATCACTTAAAGGAGTTTGGGATAGTATCCCAACTCCCTCCTCCTTATACACCAAAATCTAATGGTGTTATTGAAAAGAGAAATATGACCTTTATTGACATGGTCTGATCAATGATGAATCATGAAACCCCTCCATTATACTTTTAGGGATACGCCTTGCAAACAGTAGCATATACCCTTAACCGAGTACCAACTAATGTTGCAGAAGGGATTCCATACCAGTTATTGTATGGAAAGAAACCCAACCTAACAAACATGCATGTATGGGGGTGCGAGGCATTTTTCAAGACTTTACCATGTGACAAATAGCAACCAGAAGTACTAAGTGCATCTTTATAGGTTATCTAAAGGAAACTAGAGGATATTACCTATATAACCCTTTAGATATAAAAGTCATTATGGTAAGATATGCGACATTTCTAGAAAGGGAATACATTTCCATTGGAAATAGTTAGAGAAATATTGACTTAAATGAAGTTAATGCTTTAGATGCACAAGAGTTGGTAGATGAACAATCTCCAAAATAACAAGTGGAAGAAAAAATTGTTCCTTAGACACAGATACTGTGTAGGTCTACACGAGAGGTTAGAGAACCAGAGCATTATGGTTTTCTTGTCACCGATTCAGGTGACGCTTAGTCCTTCATGATGGTGAACCTCTAATATACAAGGAAGCAGTAGAATGCAAACAAGATTCAAAATGGAAAGAATCCATGAATTCTAAGATGGAGTATATGTACCAAAATCAAGTTTGTATTTTGGTAGACCCTCCAGCTGATGTAAATCCCATTGGATGCAAATGGGTATTAAAGAAGAAGATGGACATGGATGTTGAGGTTAATACCTTTAAAGCAAGACTGGATGCAAAGGGTTTCAGACAATGTTAAGGCATTGACTATGATGAAACCTTCTCATAAGTAGCAACGCTTATATCAATCAGAATATTTCTTGCAATAGCAGCCTTTCATGATTCTGAAATTTGGAAAATGGATGTCAAAACTGCTTTTCTAAATGGGAATTTGGTTGAAGATGTCTATATGAATCAACCCAAAGGATTTTTCAAGTCAAATAATGCCAATAAAGTATGCAAGATACAAAGATCCATTTATGTATTTAAGTAGGCATCAAGATCATTGAATGATCATTTTTATGAGTCCATAAGAGATTATGGTTTTATCAAAAATGAAAGTGATCCTTGTATCTATAAAAAGGTTGAAGGGAATGCCATCGTTTTCATAGTATTATATGTTGATGACATATTAATTATGTAAAATGAGGTGCAAGTCTTATAGTTAGTTAAGACATGGTTAAATGAATGCTTCTCTATGAAAGACATAGGTGAAGTAGCCTACATTCTAGGGATCAAGATCTATCGAGATAGATCTCAAAGGCTACTCAGGCTAAGTCAAAGTACATATATTGACAAGATAATCAAAAGGTACGTTATGGAACAATCCAAGAGAGGATTTTTACCTTTGTCACATGGTGTAGATCTATCCAAGAAAATGTGTCCACAAATATAGGATACTGACAGAATGAGTAGAGTCCCTTATGCTTAGGCAGTGGTTTCTATCATGTATTCCAGGCTATGTACTAGGTTTGACGTTGCCTTTACTTTAACCATGGTGGGTAGATATCTGGCCAATACAGGAGGGCTACATTGGATAGCTATTAAAACTATCCTAAAGTACTTGAGGTGTAATAAGGATATATTCCTAGTGTATGGAGGATATGAGGAACCAATTGTGAGGGGATACACTGATGCTATTTTCCAAATAGATCATGATGATATGAAATCATTGTCAGGCTACATCTTTTGCCTGAATGGTGGTACAGTGAGCTAGAGAAGCTCGATGCCAGATATGGTTACTGATTCTACAGCAGAGTCTGAATATATTGCAGCTTCTGATGTAGCAAAGGAAGCAGTCTGGATACATAGCTTTATCTTAGACATTGGTGTTGTACCTAGCAGTGTAGACTCTGTACTAGTATATCGTGATAATACTGCTACAGTGGTGCTTGCCAAGGAGCATAGTTCTCACCCAATAATGATGTATATTCTTCGAAAGCTTCATCTCTTTAGGAATTTTACGTAAAGAGCTGAATTTACAGTTAGTAGAGTAGTCACAAAGGACAATGTGGCAGACCCCTTGACTAAAGTAATTTCTCAGCAAGAGCATGATTCGTATGTGAGAGCTAGCGTATTGAAACCTGTTAGCAGTTGGCTCTAGTGAAAGTGGGAGTATTGAAAGAGGGTGACCTAGACCCAACTTATTTTGTACTTTTATTAACACTACATGTATTAATTTTTTTATAATACATGTGTTTATCTTGCCTTAATAGTGTAGATACTTGTACATCCAATTTTTATATTGCAATGTCCTTAGATTAACTGTCGCATCAAAGGGTTATAGTAGATCCAAGGCTAAAATTAGAACCCTGAGATGTCATTAAAATAATATTAATGTAATGTACTATGGTCCAATTACATCATTCTAAAAGGACACAGATGTTGTGTGACCATCAGGTGCTGGGGACTCATAAGAATTAAGACTTCTTCTCAATAAGTTCGCACTTGATGATATCTAGTAGTTGGGATCATGATGATAAACCTGTATAATAGGAACACCACATGTTTAAGGTTTCATTTTCCATTCCTATCAATGGACATGTGCAATGGTCTTTAGACTTGAGATCATTTCCAATGTATGTCATTTAATTACATACATTTTATGGAAGGAAAAAACCATGGTGACAAATTTTTGGTGAGGTAGTTTGTATCGGGTACGTCATTAATGGAATGGCATTGACTGAATGACCAAGAAAGGATTTGTCGCTTCGGATTTAGGGAAGAGATATCTCAAGCCTGTTTGATTAGGATGGTTGCACCTTCATTAAATCCATGGCCATGGTAGTCAAATGTAAGACTGTCCGGACAAATAAACAAAAAAAATAAAGCAAATAAATAATGATGACACTAGTATGCATTCTGCTTTATTGAGATATCGATGATGAAGAGATTATATTACACAGACCGTGTTCATAGGAAGGAACTTGTTTCTTTGACTTTTACTTATCTCTATAGGGGGCCTCGATGGGTTTCTAGACCCCGCTCTAGGTTGGTGGATATTATTCACTACTATTGAGGTAAGGGCCTAAAGGGTCACACACAAAAGCGCCTTGAGAATCTGCCATATTCTGGGAATATGAATATCATACTTGGTGGGCCCCGCCAAAGGGTCCAAGCACTTTCCATGTTCTATGGATCACTAAAGAATAAATAAATTAATTAATAATTCAAGTATAGAATTATTCGTTCAATTTATTTATAACATGTATTTATAAGTTATATAGTAAATACAAGTATTAATATTATTCGAATGAATTTTAATATCCTAGGTTCGTTTAATATTATCAGGAGGAATTAGTCAAGTTAAATACTCAAATTTATCACGTAATATATTTATATATTACAATTAAGTGAAAATTATAAATAATATTTATGTAATAATTTTATTTGTCATATTTAATTATTTATAACACTTATATAGAAGATGTCTACTACACCGGGGTCAGGAATCCATACCGTGTGTTTTAAACACTCCCTATATAAGTGAGAGTGAGGCTCTCCCATGCATACTATACATGTGTCAAAATTGAGAGCTTCCCTCCCCTCTTGGAATCTAGAGAGAGAGTCTCTCAAGCGAAGGAAGATCTTCAAGTTCATCCATCTCAGATTGAATATTCTTCCTTTGTGGTGATCGTCGTTGTGATGAAGTGATCATAGAAGAGCTGCGTTAGCACACAAATCATGATGAACGGCATGCGAGCAGATTCATAAGGCATGTGTGGACGATCTAGAGGGCTTTGACATCGGTGTCTTCAAGAAACGATCACCGATGTCCTATGGCAAACCTGTACACATCAATTATGAACAAAGTACATGTTTAGTTATATTTTCATGCTCTGTTTAAACATTATTAGATCCTCGGACCAAACCGGAACAAGATCACCAGAGTTGACAGGATTATGTCACTCCGGTGAAGCAGAAAATTTTAAATTCTCGGCCTACCGGCTTCCGCTGCGCCGTCTCGATACCCAAAAATAAGACCTCCAAATGTTATGTTCTTTTGCCTTATGAATTTAATATGATTGATATTCTCCATTTTTACCCTTACTCATCATTTTAGCTCACCCTTTCATATATTTCATTAACCTAGGTCATGAAGAAGGGTATTAAGTATGTTATTCCATAAAGGCATGTTGTTATAAAGAAATAAGTGGGTGACCATGTAGATGTTTTATGAACCATTTGTTTATGATTCCCAGTTTCTAAAGACACTATACCTATACAGTTCTATGTAGGTTTTATTATATGTGATAATGAATAAACTTCAATTTTGATGTAATATAAATTTATGTAAATCATGGGTCTCTATAATTTTCTTGGTGGATAATCATAACATCACAATGAACAACTTATATGGGATACATTACTTTCATATATATTGACCAACGATGCTAAATAACTATATAGACACATATGATAATCACTTCAAAATTTTCTTGGTCACAAATATAAAACTTTTCTTTTCCTTCAGTATTTTCATCTTACCCATATAGACATCCATGTGGCTCCTAATCACCATATAAATCTATAATCTGAGAAAATAATCTACGTGAAACTCCACATAGTGTTCCTAGAGCATGTAGTCACTTACTATCATTTTTCTCAATAAACTAATAAAAATACTCTTCTAGTTCATACATCAAAAACCACTCTGACAAACAAAATACCATCTTAATAAATATCACAATAAGCCTCTTGAATACCACATTCCAAACCATCCACAATTTTTCAACCCATAAATGGGTTCCATCTCAAATATACTTAAGGAGATCTCTTAATATCATCTAAAAATGGGAACCCTAAACATTACTCTACTCAATATTTATAATGGATTATACAACTCATAGTTCACACCATGACTATAAACAACAGAAAAGATAATGTTATTCATTATGAATATAGAGTATACTATCTAACATTTTTTCCCAAGGTCTAGGACTCTTATTATTAAAAAATAACCAAATCAATCTCACTTATGATACTCATAAATCATCTCAAATTTTGATACCCACCATAGGTCTCTTGTAATATCTACCATCCCCACTTTCTCAACGATGATATGGTCAGAGAGAAATCCGAAAACACCCATGTGAAAATAAGTATTCACTATTGAATTAGGAGGCTCAATACTACCCTATTACCTTATCTACAATTCACGTGGTTCCAATCCCTTTGTACAGTCCCATTAATTCATGTAGTTACCTAAAATCATGTATAAATAAGTATATGATTTTCTTATTAAAGTATCCACCAGTCTCATTCATATAGTTTTCATACTTGTGATGCTTTACTCATCCTAAAAAAATCCCTTACTTATCTTATCCAACATAATACTAACACCAATGATTCTATATCAATCAATAACATAAATATAATTTATTTATTTATTTATTTTTATTCAAAGAGGTATAATGAAAAAAATAACACATAATGGTGACTACATTCCAAAATACTAATAAAAAACATTCCAACAACCCATGTCATGCTCTTGGTACCCCTAAAAACAATATACCTATAACACGATTCCTAATCAAGAACCAATTCGATGATAAATAGGTGTAAATCATATAAAATTATATATGTTAGTTTAACTTAATTGAAAATGTCAGATCCAAGATGATTTCATAATCATCATAAATTATCTTTCCACGATGAGAAATATCATCATTATGTTGGACCAATTATTTCATGATGTAGTTGAATAGATATCAATACTATGCCTATATTATCATTAGATTAGAGAGAAATGATGGAATAAAATTGTGTAATGAGGGGAATATTATATCATTTTCCTAAAATAAAATAAACTTATAATCACTCTACATCAATGGGGATTTAAGAAGGAATGATAGGGGAAGAATTTAGAAAAGATTTCACTTAGTATACCCCTATTCCCTCCAAAATATATGGGGGATAACATATAATTTCATGTATATCGATAAAATTTAAAAATAAGAAAATGGATGTCACTACATGACAATAGGCCTCATTGAGTGATGTACTGACCTAGTGGATATATATTTGAATTATTATTGGGGTAACAACATGAAATAACCCCAAAAACTGCCTCCACAATGTGACCCCTAATGGAATGATCCCTCTGGTAACATTGTATCACACCATTAATGGGTAGAACAAAAAACCCAATGGATTATGTCCTCAGAAACTGACCTCCCATGTCATAGAGTAGCACACCTATCCCATGGAAAACCAAAATTATCATGGGTAGGACATTAAGTCATGGACTCCTCTACCATTTCCTTTCCTTCACCCACCACACTGTGATTCCCCCTTCACTCTCATAAACACAATGATCAATGATTTCAAATCCCTCATGGAAATCTATCATTGAGTGAAAAAACCATGTTCCATGAATAAAAACAGAAATAGGTAAGGTGTTACTCTTATGTATTGTCCCAGTATGGAACCCTTCACCATAGTGTGATCCCTATACTTAAGTGTCTTTTGTTTTTTAAAATCCAAAGGTAATGGTTACTTAGGGAATGAATCCATAATTACGACTTGATCCCTATATAGGATTCCACAGATACCCTAAATGAGATTCACCTAATTCCCTATATAATATTCATCATCTTCGTGTGGCACCCATATTTAATGGTATTCCCTTAGTTAAAAACCTATGAAAACCAAATACTTAATTTTAGTCACTGGTCATGATGTGATCTCCTCCATCATGCTTCCACCATACCATGGAACCCACTTTTCATGATGTGACAATCTACCCCAACATAATTGCTCCTTACCTTTCCAAGGAATGACTCCTAGACCATACTCTCATTAGAATGAGAGAGTCTCACTTCACTATGTGACAATACCTTGGTAGTATAATTCCTTGAATGAGGTCACCCAAAACAAACTCCAACTCTCTCATGACTACCATAAATATCGATCCCATCTCTAAACACATCAAAAATTATATATTTTAAGATGTTTAAACTATTGATATCTTGATTTGAATCCCTATTCCCCCATAATCCCATGATCTATGAATAAAAAAATTCCATTAAAAATCCATACCAAAAAACCGAAATTTATTAAAAAACTCCCCAACTTAACACATCTCATTCTATAAAATCCATAATGGTCCTCAACCATAATTCTTAACACACATTAGTCATTAAGTAGCCACTACTTCACCACATTTTATCCTCAAAAACAAAATGTTATTCCACTATGCAAATCTAAACCTTACAGTGTAATATTCATCAAGATCTATGCTATGTGATCACCACTATGTATATTATTAACCACGCTTATATATCTAAATTTTGTAAAGTTCCAATAGTTAATTAATCCCCAATCTTATAGTTCTCCTCACCATAATTTTCATCTTATAATGGTTGAATCTACGTTATGGAACTCACAAATATAATAACATCCAAAAAAACATTCATATTGTTTTATCCATATTCTCAATTCAGTTTCTACCTCATTATGTTATATTCCATTAAAAAACATTGGTCATTCCTCCACTCACTACCATTTTCTAAAAATGCAAAGTCTTTCCTACCCATGCGCCCTCATACCTCCTCCCATATTTTACCCTATATATGATCATTTTTTAATATACACTATGACTACTTGACTCTCCTCAGATAAGTTGGGAACTAATGGAAACTGTAACGACTTAGGTAAACAATTAGTTTCCCTTCTCGAATTAAATAGTAAAATTTATTATAAATTTATAATTAAATAAGTCATCTTTATTGTTATTAATAAATGTATAATAATAGAATAGTATCCTCACAAATAAAATTATAAATAAAATTTATGTATCTTCTATGTTAAATCATTATGTATTTATGTATTGAAATATGTAAATAATGGTTTTGAAAATTATAATTTAAGTATTTGTATTTTTTTTGACACATAAATTTTAATTTAAACTTTTATAATTAATATAACAATTTAAATGAAAATTTATCTTCATAAAATATATTAATAAATTAATATTTAGTTTTTTATGATTATATGGTAATTTTATTTGACCTAAATTAATTTTTAAAAGTTTTATAAAATCAAGTATATTTTTAAATTCGTATTTTTTGAATAAATGATGAATTTAATTAGAAATTAAAATCTTTATATCAAGATATTTATTTTACAAAAAATAGGGTAAATATTTTAATTCTACACCTATAAAAATTATTAGGGTGAATTTTTTGTATTTTTCTAAAATACATGAATTTTTGAGGAATAGTGAATTTCAGTAATTTACAGTATGTGTACATTATAAGTCAAATATGTGATTCCTTGATTCATCAATGATGTAACCAACGTATTCATGAAAACTCTTTAAATATTTTGTAATATTTACTAATTGATCTCAAACTATTCATATTCTCGAGTGAAAATAATAAACTCATGAATAAAATAATCAAAAACCAACCTTCACCTACACTATAAATACCACCCCACACCACCTCTTCTCCTCACATGTAAAATCCCAGAATCTTATTTAATTTCAACCCAATTACCTTACCATTCCCCTTACCAACTTCCATAACCTACTAGGATCACCAAAGTTCCAAAACCAAGCTCTTTAAGTAGTTTATCAATGTGATGAATTCAAGAGGAAAAATCCTCTATTATTTTTATTTTAATTTAATTTTATTTATTTTATTATTTTATCTCCACCTACCCTTATAAAGGTTAAATTAAAACTACATTATTTCCTATATACATTAATGTTACCATGTATATGGAAAAATTCATTATTAAACTTTTTATCTCCTTCTTTTTATTCTAAAAATGATAACATTGTTTGTGATGTGTCGATTTACTACCATCATGGATGATAAACCTTAATTTTACATTACCACATTCATATTGGGTCATAAAAGAACCATTATAGTTAAATAAAATTTTATTATACAACTTATAAGTTATATAAGGTCCTAGAACCAATATATAAACATGATATTAAAAAAATGATATAAGATCATGATGGTTGTAAAAAACAGAAAAATAAATTAAATGATTGTCATTAATGTTTTATCCAATTAATCATCCTCATATCAAAAAACAAAACAAAATATGGTAGAATTTAAAATTATAGAAAAATATTAATATCATTTCTTTCCAATTCTATGGGTTTTATTCCATTCGACAAGAAAATCCACAATGAACCAACCATGCAAACCATGAAATAAATATATGGAAAACAATACCAATAAAAAAATATTATTAATAAATGGGTTGAAATTGTTATTAAAAGAAAATATAAGGAATTATAGATTTTAATATAGTAATTTAATATATTAATAACAATATTTAAACCAATATACAGGATTTTTGAACACATTTGAAATAAGGCGAACCCGATGTAGGGGGCTCTTTAACTAAAACATTGTTTTAAATGTTTTAAAGATTTGGTCATCTAAATTTATATATTTCATATTAGTGCATTAAAAATAATTTTATATGAATAAATTTATATGAACATTAATGTTTTATACTTTTTATTTTCTTATTTCACTCAAATAGTTTCAAATAGTATCTTTTTAGGGTTTTACGTGAAGGACTTTTCTTGAAAAATCCTCTTTTAAATTTCAATTTTATAAAAATTCAAATGTAATGTCTTTTTGATGCTGTTATTAATGTTTTATGATTATTTTATTATTCTTGGGAATTATTTATGATAATTTTTTTATCCTATATATCCCTCTAGTGCATTGGGTTTATTATGTTTGTGGTTGACCATATGGTTACTCCAAGTGTACTGTAATGGTTAAAGCATAAGGAAGCCCTGGGGGTTACATTGTAAGGTAGCCATGAGGTCTACATTGTAATGCTTTCATGAGGTTTAAAAATTATATAGTATCCGTGGGGGTTACCGTATTATGTAATGAATTCCCTAAGTTAACTTTAGGGATTTATTTATGTTCTCTATGTTTTTTTGAAAATGTCAAGTTTTCACAACGTAATTATATGATTATTTAAGGGTGAGAATTATATATTTGTTAAAATTAGTTCATATGTTTATAAGTATTCATGGGATAAATATTTGTTTTATTCTTTTTAATGTCCCTTACAATGTTTTTTGTGCTAATTCCATATTTTTTAAAAACATTGTTTGGTTTAATGGTGGGAAAGAGAAAAGTGTAAGACAAGATTAATATAGTGAATATTTTTCATGAAAATATTTCATGTTTTTATTAAAATCATTGTATTATAAAAGAAATGCATACTATATTAGTAGTACCCAGTATGTATGAATGTGGGATGATATGTATAAATTTTATCCTAATTCTGTAAAACTCTAAACTGAAAAGATATTTTGGAATGTAAGGAAGTGAATTCTAATTGAATTTTCAATATTATTTTATGTTTAAATATCGGTCCATAAAGAAACTTACCATCATTATATTTAATGGGTTTTATTGGATCCCTAAAACTTATTCAATAGACATCACAATACCTTTAAATAGGTGAATAAACTAAATGTAACCATGTGTAACCCACACACACCTACATTTGGGAATCAAGGATTTTCCCAAATATCCCTACGAATCATGACCCACATATTCCCAAGATAGAGTGAACATCCAAGAACCCTTTTTCTTATTCTTATTCCATGATCCAACTTGTTATCTTATGAACCAAAATATTTTACAATCATATTTCACCAAATCAGTCGACCCATTTCATATTTAGATGAGTTACATGTAATTGTACTTATTCTTTCACACATAAAAATGGACCATGCTCCCCTCTCATGTTAATCCATCTATACAATAGCTTAAAAATACTTCTTTTCTAACAATATAAAGAAATATAAATAAAGCTAAGTATTACCACATAGTAACTAATAAAATATAAAACATTCTCAACCCAAAAGAATCTATTCATGATCAATCCATCATAGATCTAATCATTTAGGATCGTGATCCAAAACACCATAAAAATATCTTCCAAAATTAATGAGAGACATAAAATTGTTCGTACCTTATAAAACAAAAATCAATTCAAATTCACTCATAGTGATTAAATATCAACATTTATAGACATCCCTAATTATTTCCTCAATCCTCAGAAGTTTATCTAATATATCCAAGAAAGTCTTTCCCAATCCAATTATCTCTCATGCATATCTATACAACACTATACCATCACCAAGTCATCCAATTATTAAACCATGCCCTTAGAGGTCATTAAACCTCCCTACCTAAAGGGAAATAATATTTATTTCTAGTGAACATAGATTTATAAGATCCGCATAACCTATCATCATAGAAAATACCATAGTTCAGTTCAGTACAATACCATAATCATGTTATATGGGAAAACGCTATATATTTTTTTGTTGACAATTTAAACAAATGAACCTATACCATTAGTGAAATAAATAAAATTTACAAACATGTATGCCATGGGAATCATAAGCACAAATTAAAAATATTCCACAAAAGCCTCTTGAAATTATAAACCAACATCTGAAACCATAAATATCAATCTCAAATACAAACAGAACACTTAAAAACATCTCAAATCTATTTAAAATATAAAACCCCAAATCCAATGACCCTGGTAACCTAGAATTTAAAATATAACAATGTTCATGAATTAAAGATCTATAGATTAACATGATCTCTGATATATTAAATTTTCTCACATAATATTTCCCAAATAGAATTATAAAATAAAATAATATTGGAGTCCACTTTTTAATACCCCATCTGATACCACTCATCAGTTTCCTGACAGTCATGTCACAGGGCCTCAAATATTCCTCCCTATAAGAAATAGGCTACCAATAAATGCAAAGGGCCGATATAATAAATTTGGTAAAATATTACACCAATATAATAATAATCCCTAATAAATAAATAATGAATAATAATTTAAATAAAATAATCCGATTACACTGACTAAATAAAAAATCATGGTATAACAAATGAATATGAAATGAAATACACATACATCTAAAATGATATCCCACTAGTATGAAGACATGAAAATAAAGAAAACAAAAATACAAAAATAAATATACTACCACTACCAATCTTCATCATCATTCCGTCCAAAAATCCATGTTGTGTTTCCCCTATTATATCCACCACACATCTAATACCATAACCTGTATGACAGGTATATGGTTTGAAAATGTTTGAGGTTTCCTATTAATTTTTGGAAATTAAATCACATTTAGGTCTCAAACATTTCACCTTTTATACAAAAACATATACAAGCATTTGTGAGGTAAGAAAATAATATAAACATAATAAATAAAAATGTATGTCATTTTATTTTGTGTTAAAGAGGATGCAACAACACCCTACCCAACATGCACATCCAATACTGGATAGTATGAAACATCATGAGATAAAACATGAATCCCAATCCCTACCCAATTAACAAGGATTGGACATCCATCAATATCTAAAATAGTAGATAGTGATGGTGGTAGGGTATCTACAATGATCTTTTTGATACCTAAAGGTGTTTGGTAGGGTTTCCACAATGTTCCAACTGGTACCTAAAGATACGTTATAGGATATCAGTATTTGATGACCATTAACTTCTATATTATGGTGGGGTACAACACAAATTCCAATATTTTTTTCTATTGAAAAATAAATATGGGGATGGAATATTAATAGTCGAACTCTTATATATGTTGAACCACATTCTCGTGGTAAGGTCCCAAGAACACACCATGTATCAAACTATCAGACAACCTGAAATACTTGGAGGGAATCATAATATAAAATCTCTCACATAATAAAAACCATGCAATCATTCAGTAGGTCCCATGGAAACACCACACTTTCATGAGTTTACATGCAATAAGTGATCTGATGATCACATCTTAATATCCAACCTTTCACATGAATAAAACTTCACAAACATGATATTTGACCCATTTAAAATCACACATATTAGTTATTTGCAGATGAAATCTCAATATCTAACCACTTACACAAGGAAAATCACACCACACCTAGGTGACTCCCATAGCTAATCACATATCTGTCATACCTAAAAATATATTTTAAGAGGTAATATTAATACATCCTCCCAAAAAAGATGAATTATACCATCATCAAGTTGTCCCCATGTATAATCACAGTTCCTATAGAAAAAATCAACATTGAATCCTAGTATTTTATTTGATTTTACTCTATAGTAAAAAACATTTTCCATCAATGACATGGGAAAATATCCTCAAAACCATATCATTCACACATTCATAACATACTGATTCCTTAGATATTCTCGTACCACACATATGGGAATCCACTAGGCTCCTTAAATCCATATAAAACACTACTCACTAGCACCATGATACTGTTATTACCCAATATTGATCACATATAATGTTTTCCCTTCCAGAACATAACCTCAAATTATCGATTTAAATTATCTAGTAAATACTACATTACAACCTGGTCACACTAACATGAGACCATATCACGAAAAGTCATACTAGTCCTCTTAGAAACCCAATTCCAATTTGTTAATACTTATCATGACCCATACTTGGGTCCCATAAAATATCCCTTTTAAGAGATATCTTACATACATTACATGGAAGAAGTTATCCACATAACTATACATCAATACCCAAAGGGATTATCTCACTTATAGAGCACACATAGCCTGTACTACATCTTTAATAGGGTTTTCCCATCTTGCGGTAGATAGAGACCCTCACACCCATTTTACAATGGCATAATCCTCTTATTACTACTAAACCTAACCTACATTATTCAACATAGGCTACCCACAACTTATCTTGAATGATGATACATACCCTATGTATCTCATAAACCCAATTAGAATCTCTAACCCCTTGGATACATGGTCACTAGTGGATCCCAAAGAACCCAAATTTCAAAAGGGAACACTCTCTATGTTTTTAAGTCTTAATTACAAATTCTTCTTTAACCTAAGGTTCTATTAGTCCCAATAAATTTTCCATGTTCATGAATTAATGATGTTTAACAAAATAATTTAAAAATTCACATATTATTTGCTATTAATGTCACAAAATTCCTTGAACATTGATTTTTTTTATCATTGTGATTGTACACAAATACTCATATATGACTTTTCATGATTCATTCTATCTCATACCAACACCATATCTCTTATGTCATGATACTATATCAATATAATTAATTGTAAAAATTTATAATTAAATAATTAATATTTACTCAAAATGTCTAAATGTTAAAAACTGATTGATTTTTGTCTACATAGTAAAAAAAATGATATTCCAATGTATTATGGAATTCTATTGGTACCACTAAAAAAATACACATCACATGACATCTAATATTGTTCCAAATACAAGTGAAAAGGTGGAAACCCTCGAAACATCCACCAAATAGTGTGTCAAATTTGAAATAGTGAGACAAATTATGTGTTAATACTTTTGAATGTCCCATATCCAAGCTAAGTAATATATTTTTCATCTCAATCCAACTCTACCATGATCTAGTAGAATTAGTATCAAACCCAAACCAAGATTTATTCCAAATTAGAGTGCCATGAATGGGTGGAAATAATTGAGAAAATAAAATAATATCATACCTTAAATACACCACAAAATCATCAATGAATCACCCCATTGATGGTGGATTAGTGAAGGAATAATAGTGGGAAGTATTTGGCTGGAATAACCCTATCCAACTGCTCTTCCTCATAATTTTTTTTGGATACCTAAAAATGAAATATCCACCCCTTGTTTTTTAATGGTTGAATGGGATTTGTCCAAGTGTGACCTATGAATCAGAATATGATTCCCCTAATGTGGAGTATGATTATGGCTTAACCCTATGGGTCATGTCTTGATTCCATCCCATGGCCTACATCTTTTGTGTGAACATTCTCCTACTATCAACCCTCTATGGGGTGATCCCATAGGTCATTTTGTGGTATAAAAATATTATACAAATCCAAAAACCCCTTACATAAGTCCTCACGGAATGACATCTTTAGAAATAACATGAAACGCCACTAATTGTAATTCCTCAAAGCTATGACTTCAAATCATGGAGTATTATTTTATTTAGCATCCTTTTACTTCCATACATCAATACTCCCTTCATTGTCAGAGCCTCAATTCTCCATACCCTGACATCCTTTATATAATGTTATGATAATGTTACCCTTGTGGTCATGGAATGACTACCCTTTCTTCATGAAAAATAAAAAATGAAATACATATTATTTTAAATATATGTGGTCATGATTTTATTCATTCACCATAGTGTGATACTTATATGTAATAGTATTTACATTGACAGAAAATTAAAACACGATGTCCATTTGCATTGGAACACCTTGGTCATGTTATGATAACTATAAAAGAGTCACAAAAACACCTATGTATGTATCTACACCATAGAAATGATCCCTCTATCATATCATGATACATATATACATGAGTATTACTATAGTGAAAATCCACAAAAAATATTCCATTCCATGACACTGATTGGAAATGGTGTTCCCTCCTACTTTATGCATCTACCACACCATGTTAGTCATTCGTCAAGGTGATCTTCTTTGAGCATAATGTGAAGCCTTCCCATCCAGGGATTGAATCATCATCCTATACAATTATTGACACCAATTATTTATTTAAGAAATTATTTATAAAAAGAAAATTTTCATGGAGAATGTTTAATACATCATATTTTTTTAGATTGAATAAGATCCTCTAAAATTTGGAAAGTTTCTGAAGAATAATCTTGGAGATGTTGGAAGTGGATTTAGTGTATTATGTTGTAATTTTTTTAATTAAAAATGTTATTCAAAATTGAATCATAAATTTTTTTATTTATGTGAGGTGGTGGTTTTTGGTAATTTATAGTTTTGAATAGGGTTAAACATGATCTATTTGGAATGTAAAGAATTTATATATTTTATAGTAAATTATAAAAATTTGAAAAGCGTGTTATTTTCATATAACATTAGAAAAAATATAGTACACTATATTATCTTTTATGAATTCAATGTAATTATATGAATTTTTGGATTTGTTAGATTTCAGTGTATATCATTGGGGTTTTTTTACAACATCATTGTATGAATTTAGACATCATATTAATTTTATCTTAGCAGTGTGTAACTTTAGAAATATTATGAATTTTAACATTGTATGAAAATGTAAATTCATATGATATGAGTTAATTCTGAATCATCAGACTTCAAAAGTGTATGAATATTTCATGTTATTAGAAGAAGTATTTTATTATATTTATATAATTAATGCTTATATATATAGATATATGAGGATCATATTCATAATCCTTTATTTATTGAAACAAATATCATTTTCTTTGGTTAATATATTATTCAAGATACTAATAGTTTTTGACTAAATATGAAGTATTCATAAAATAAAATAAAATCATATTCCATGATTAAATATATAGTTATGAAGGTATTTTAAAGTTGGGTTTTTACTGTATAGTTATTACAGAATATTTCTACATTGAAGATTAAATAGGAATGAGATTCATATGATAATTTGAATACCACGAATAACATCTAAAGGAGTATTTTGGGAATTCAAACCAAATATTTTTAAAAAAAAATTAAGTGGAAGATCATAAAATAAGAACATATATAGAGAATATTTATTTTGTGGTTATATTAATAACTATTTGAATAAGAAGGAGTTAATATGAGTGAGTGGAGAAACCTATGAAAAATAAAACATAATATTAAAAAGAATATTTTAAATAATTATAGGTTATTTTTCCATAAGGTCCATAGAAGACAGTGAGACAGAAGAATTTCATGCTTTCAAATACATTAAAGGATCTATTTTATGATAAAGTTATAGAATATATAGGTTTCAAGTACTGTTATTCATGTGAATTTAATTTAAGTCTTATTGATATAAAAGAATAAAATAATAAGGACATAACACACTCAATAAATTTTTAAAATATTTTATATAATAAAGCATAACATAATAAAAAAATTACGGATTTATGAAAGGTGATTTAAATTTTTATGTTCCCTATAAATTTTATGTTTATGGTTCTAAACAATTTTCAAAAATGAGTAATTTACTTAAGGAATACTAACAAACAATTTCCTTTTTTCGCAAAAACATATTTCTATGTTTACACCCATGTTTCATTCAAGAAACAAATTCTTTGTTCAAGTACAATTTACTTTATTTTGAGCTAGTATTTATAATATTTCATACTAAATTTTATTCTATATGAAAAATATTTGATCATGGGGGATGAGAAAAATAAATATTTTTAAGAGATATAAAATTTAATGGATCCCCTTAGTCAAGTGAAAAACCTAAAAACCCACGATGAAGTTACATTTTTCAAAATATAACTTTGAGAATATAAATGTATCATTTTCATAAGATAAAACAGTTACATTCGAAAATAAAATCTTCAAAACCCACTATCAATCATATAAAACCCCATTATGGAATCCTGGGGCATGTCAAAACTCGGGAAAATATTTTGTTGAAAAAAACCTTCATGTTTAAACATTCGTAACCTATAGAAATGAAAATATTCCTAAAAAAACCATTCTAGATGAATAATGTAAATAAATTAGATAATTATATTCATAACCCATCTTCACTTAGTTTTAACACAAGTTTGAATAAATGAATCCCAGATACCTCTATAGGAGAATCCCACCTGGTTATCTCCTTTATCTTCTGCCTTCAAATATATTACTAATTTATTTGAATATTATATCAGCTTCACCTATTATCTGGAGCTATATCACGCTCATGAAACAGTATCTATAATTCTCAATTACCAGATTAAAAGTAATTTTTTTAATCTTTCACTTTCATATAATAAGACCCAAGAAATACACATCATAACCCATTAGTAAAAAAAATTCCATTTTCTCATAATCATAAGGAAAAAACATTCTTTTTCTTTGGAAACACAAAAAAACTGAATAATTCATACTTTTATGGGAATAATATATCATTTTAAAAAATATTAACTTTAATTTTAATATTTATATTGAATGCTAATTATGGTTTCATGAAAAGGTATAAAATTCATATACATTAAAAAACATTCTCTTCGCACTTTTTAAAAATTTGAAAAATAACCCATATTGAAAAAATTGGTAATAGTACCATTTAAACCCCTTTAAAAAATAAAATATTGATTAAAATAAACTATAGATACATTTAATGAATAAATGATAACATTATTTAACCCTTTAATGAACAATTATGAGGAGGAAAAGGTGTTTTAAGGAATACATTAAAACAAGTATTCAAAGAAAAATTCATTTCCATAATTTCTATCAAGTTTCATACATTATCTAATTCATTAATAATAAAATTAAGTTAATTTTAAACTATATTAATAAAATTATTCATTATAATTCCATTTATTCAAATTTTCAACATGTATTATTTTGTTTCTAAAACAGTTAAGTTCACATTAGACGTTTCGAGGGAGATCAGTTTGTAACCTCAAAACAAAATCTCTCTATTGAATGTGTTCAAATAGGTAATGGTTTAACTAAATGAATAATATAAAATATGATATAGTTATAATATTTATAGATTAAATAAAATTTTAAAATCAATCACGTAAGGTTATCATGAAAAATGAACCACACCATTTCATGGCGATGGTTGTCCATGATGGATTTGGTGACCTAGAACCAACTACTTTGTACATCATTCATTAATAAATAAATTACCACATCTAGATTGTTCTTTTGTGTGACAATGCATGTGATAATGTCCTAAAGATAAATGTTTTATTAAAGGGTCGTAGAGTATCCCTGCTATGATGAGAAATCGGAAGTGCCATAACATTATTCATGAATAAATGTTCTATGGAAAGATGATATTACTTGAGGGGCACAAATAATATAGATCATTAGGGGTGAGGACTCATAAAACATTGTGGCACCTTCTTATGGTGTGAGCCCTTGGTAATATCTTTGAGGATATTATAAGAATGAGACCTGCTGGTAGGAAATCCACATTTCATAGTCTCATTGGATGTTACTTTCTATGGATGTGAGTATTGGTCCTTAGACATTATTATTATTATTAATGGGTATTACAACTCGCGCACTTAGATGTATTGATGAAAACTATGATGACACACTGTTTGTAGTGAGGTTGGATATTTTGTGTGCATCACGAGTAATACTGTATAAATAGATAATGTGAGAAAGGATATGTCCCTTCTATTCCATAATAGAAATAGATATATTAGGCCCATTGATTGAATTTATATAGCCTAAATAAATCCATGTACATGGTAAGGAATGGGCGATTTGAATTTTAGAAAGTTAGAGAAAGAATAATCCAGCACATAGGTTAATAGAACTAACATGCAACCTTCTTGATTCAAGATATCAAGAAAAGGGGATTACATTACATGATAAGAATTCGTAGGAGGTGACATGTCATTTTGGAGTTAACTTCTTTCTCTATGGGTGCCTTGGTTTGTTTCTAGATGCTAACATTTGACTTTAAGAAGGCTTCACCGAATGCCACTGAGAAAGAGGCCTAAAGGGTCACACACTAAGTGTGTCCAAGTATCTCAATTAAATATTAATTTAAGAAGTTTAATAAAGATTATTCTCATTTTTTGTTTCATAATTATTCAATGATGTGTGATCGCATTTATTTCGACACTTGTTATTCGAGAGAATATATTGTTGGTGAAATAATATATTTATTAGTGACTAATGTAGTTATAATATCCCGGGTAAATAAATAATATGAAATTTTCATATTTATAAATATTAATTAATTAAATATTAATATTACTTAAAAGTAAATTCTATGTTCTATGGTTTACCCAATATGCAACAATGAGTTTCTTTGAAATCTTACGTTGCACACTAATAATGTAATAATATTATTTTAAATGGTTACTATCGCCTAGACATTGTAATGGTGGTAACGAACAGAACTAACTACAAAATGGTTATATATGTTTTTTTAAATATTTTTACACATATCCAATAAAAGTTAGAGGCTTAAAATAAGGAAATAATTTGATTTTAAACATAAATATTCTAATGTTCCTTAAAAGGTCGATTAACCAACTTTTGATGGAGATACCTTTTTAAAACTACTTTTTATAAATTTTATATATAATATTTGAAAAAATAAAATCCTTCTTTAGAATTGGGACATTTAAATTTAACTTGCATAAATTTTTGGTATTTTTCTGACGATGCTCATGTTTAATGAATAGTGAAAAAATATTGCATTTTTTAATCGGGTAGTTAAGGGTAATAAAATAATATAGTAATAAAATAAAATGATACCAAAATTTGTCTTTATTCTATTTTTAGAGTCTTGTCCGACCATGGGATGCCTTGTGCCAACTTTGGGACCCCATGGAATCATTTTAGCGTGATAGTGTCCTTTTATCATATTATTTTTAAAGAAAGGAGAATATAACCAAAGTTTGTGTCACCTAAGTAAAACAATTTTAATTTTGATTACATAAATTATATCTTATACTATTAATAGTTGTTGGAAATCAAAAAAATTTTCCTACATCAAGGTATTTTATTTTTAATTTTTAGACATTATATAAATAAATTTATTGATGACACAATGATGATGTAGTTATTACCTCTTTAATGAATGATTTAAATAAAATTAAAAGATATGGTAAAGTCTAAGACATAAAATTTTATAAATCATATTGTATTTGTGTATTTATAACCCTTATCACCTTATCCTCAAAATATATCATTGTGGGACCATTAAAATCGGAAAATCATTTTATAATAAAGTAACATTTCATGACCTTCCAAGAGTGCCCATCTTCCCTCTTATTAAAGGACCCCACCTCTACCCCCTTACACACACCACTCAAGACCTTGGATCAACAAAACTCTACTCATATTATCTCCCCACATCCCTCTATTACTCATAGATGCCTCACTTTGGACAGAAGTCTTTCCACGGAATCCTTTGGCTCAAATCAAAAAGAGTTACCTGATTTAGAGGTAATGTATTCTCTCGAGTTTGTTTCTTTTATCTTCATTCTTCACTCACCACTATATTATTATTATTTGATCCCATAATAACACCAGTTTCCTCAATATACTATGATGTTGTTATGAAAAGGATTTTACATACACTTACACACACCTCTGTCTAATGGTTAAAGAACATCCTGTTTCTGTGGGTGGCGGATTACTGCCTCACGAAACGATGATTGTTCAATCTTCTTTTAACATCTCTCATGGTGGTCATTATGATGGAACTGTATTTCTTTATGATATATATTATTTTTATGTTCTCTTTATGCTTCTTTATTTTTTTATATGTAGAAAACCCTTATGGTTTCCATTATGTGTAAACACCATAATTTCATTCGAGGAAGTACAGACTACCGCCCCCTCAATGTGAAATGACTCATTCATACCATATGTGGTACTTATAAAGGATAGGTTTAATGATGTTATATATGATAAAATACTTGAATTATTATACTACTACGTATAATTATGTTTTAATTCCATTAAATATGAAATAGAAATGGAAGTACCATTCATGCGTACGTAGGGCTTACCGTCTCCATGAACGATGCATTTCATTTATTAACTCTAAATGTTATGTACTATTATAAATACATGTATATTCTGGAAATATATGAAATATATGATATCAAAATAATTAATATAATTATGGATATAATGAACCTTTGACCACATGAACATCATGTAAATATAAGAAGTCCATTTTGGACTTAAGTACCAAATATCGACAAAACAAACATTATTAACTTAAACGATTACATAATGTTTATAACATGTAAATAAGTGATATAAAAGGAATAATAAACTTTAAAAAGGTTCTTAAGAAATTATAAATTAACTTTAGTTTATTATTCAGGAGATTAAAGAACGATCGAGTCAAGTCGGACACAAGGTAAGGGATCCTACCTCTCTCTTTCTTTTCAATTACTCTTTTGAATGTCATTTCATTTAAACCCCATGTTCTTATGTTGGGGGGTGTTATTTTATATTACTATTACTTACATTTTCATGATCATATGATTAGATATCCCCTCTTACTCTCATCATTTCGTTTTATAAATGTCTAAGTGGTGCTGTTAGGCTGCCGAATTTTTGTAAGGGGATTTCTTATCTTACTTTTAATTCCATGATATTTCCATTGTTCGCCACTTATTTATTGCATGTGGTGTATTTTGTACTTCCATTTCATATATATTATCATGATTCTATTTTTATTAATGGTATTATGTGATTCATCTGGTTTTTTATTATCTTTGGTACGTTTCGAAAGTTACCCAAATCGGTAAGGGAACCTTTCACCCTCTTCTTTTTAATAGGATTCTTTTTGTTATGTCTTTTAATTGAAATCTTCTTAGGTTGGGATATGTTCTTATATATCCTTATTGCTATAAATTTTATGTCTAAGTGATGAGATACCCTTTTTATATCTCATCAACTCATTTTCTGAATTTTAAAGTGACGTCGTTAGGCTGTTGAATTTCTGTAATGGAACTTCTTTACCCAATTTCATGTCTTTGGTTTTAACCATTAATTCTTGATTATGTCATGATATGAATATATGTGAATTAACTATGATTGTTTTAAACTTAATATCCACTTATATTGGGTGTATTTATATTTGTCACACAGAATTATGTCATTGATTTATCCTTAATCTAAGGATAACATCTTTGTAAGGGACTTCATCTCAATATCCTTTAATTGAGGCATGTTTTGTTTTAATACAAGAATTTATTTTATATAATGTATAAACACCTTTTACCTTTCAATTTATTCAAATGGAATCTTTTTCTATGAAGTGTTTTACTAAATGACAAAAAGGTATGTTTCTTTTAACGTATGTTGTGACAACGACCTTTCCACCACCGCGAGTATTATTTGATATTTGGATTCCTAAAAAAGATGTAATGTTTTTAAAAGAAAATAAATACCATATACTCTATTATATATTTTGGTATTGAAAAGGGTTTTGATAATGTATTTTTTATGTCAATATATTTAAGTGATATATTGTGATTGAAATTTGGAACTGTTTTCTTTCCTTTATATTTTTTTATGTCTTATGATTTTATAATGCTACTTGGACATTTTATGGGTCGTTACGTGATAAACCAAATGAAGAGTGGTTCTGTGAATACCAGGATGGGTGGTTACGTTATAACCTCCAATGCATTGGGTATGGAATTCGGCCTTATGGTTATTCCATTTAGTGACATGTGTAGAAGTCCACATTATGGGTATTCCATTTAAGTATGTTTATATTCCAAGTTTCCTTTATATGATATGTGTTCTTTATTTGGGTAATCATTTGGTTAAAAAAGGGTAAGTAGTGATCTTTTACTCAGTGAAGAGTATTTACTAATTCATAAAGGTGAAAATTATTACTTATGTTAAAGTATTCATGGTTTACTTGTTGTTTTTAAAAACTAATACGTTCCTTCTTTGTGTATTCATTAATGAGCTTTTTATGCTCATCCCATGTTTTTGAAATGTTTTTTACAGGATATAAAGTGTAATATGGTCAAGGATGGGATCCAGGAAAGTCATGATGTCTAAAACATGGAACCGGACATAACTATTTTTTTAAGAGTTTTTGATTTATGAAAAAAATGGAAACTGAGTAGAAGTGTCTACTTTGTAACATTTGAGATGTAATATTTATGGCATAATTCTATAAAACTATAATCCTAAAAATATCCTCAATGTGAAATATTTATTTCATTCAATATTAAGTAGTGTTTTAAGGTCGGGGCCTTATTGTTGGTATCAAAGGTCAGTTTAGATAACATTAGAGGTTAGGGTGTTATCTGGCTGTAGGTAAAGGATCCCATATAACCAAGAGGGTTATTAACATGTGGAAACTTCTGGAGGGTTATGGTAAAATAGTTTGATTGGATAAAAAACCTAAACAATGGAGGTTGATGGATTAGAGTAATACAAAAGTTTTTATGTTATCTATAAAGGATTCTTTTTTTATTATAATTTTTCGTTTCATGTTTACGTGTTGATTCTTTTCAGCAGATTAAGGATCAATTTTCAAGATGGAAGGAAAGAGATCATGAAAAATGTTCTTATCCCTCCCCGATGATTTCATCATCACGGTAACGCCCCGACCCCAGTTACCCAGAGTCGGTGCATTATTACATAACATTGGCATGATCACAAGAAAGAGCAAATCTCGAAAGACCGATTGGTTTAGTAGCCTTGGAAACACTAGATATATTCATTAGTTTTACATTACATAATAAAATGAAAAACTACTACAACAACATAATGTCTCCATAATCCACACTCATATCCCCACATAATATCCCTGCAGGTCATTCATAATATACTTCTTCACTTCCTGGGAAAAATAAAACATAGAAATGGGGTGAGCTCAAATGCCCAGTAAGGATAACAATATAGCGGAAACTTTCATAAATAAGAATAAACATTTAAGGCAATGTATAACTAAAACAAAAGCTTTTCAAACATGAACATTCAACATGGTCCGACATAAATAAAATGAAATAATGACATTTACTTATTCACATGGATATTCTACTAATCGAATAATCACATGCAAAAATCTATAACCACTTTCATAATGTTGGAATGCATAATGCCAGACTATCATAGCCACGTAGTCAAGGCCTCGTGCCAAGACTACAAATAAGATTTTGTCAAGGCCTTGTGCCAAGACACTAGTTTGTCTCATGAGACCTACCGATGCATCGAGGAGCTATAGTGGGCTCCACCCGTCACTTACTAAGTCCAATGCATTCCCATATGAAAAGGTTTAAACATAACATAAACATTCGTATTAAAACTAGCATACGAAATGTCAATAATTTCACCATAAACTATGAATGGTATAAAAATAGCACATCCACAGTCAAACATATCACAAAACCTTCAATACAATATAGAAGTTTTGTATCATAATAAATCAACTTCAAATAATCTTAAAATCCATCAAAGGATGTTGACATAGATGAAATCAATATTCTTTTTAAAGAAATATCTCCTTTTATTTTGAAATCATTTAAGATCCATATGAAATAAAACATTTTCTTTTAAAATGTTCTTATAAGATTGTAAGGGAAGCTTTGAAGATTTTATAATGGGGGAAAATATCCGCACCCGCCGTATAAGTTAAAAAAAACATTCTTACCATAATTCTGTTGAAATGGTTAAAAAGGACCTTGTTTTGAAAACGACGGAAAGATTCCTTTATAAACCTCTTATAAAAAAGTCAAACAAGGGTATAAATCACTTTATCCCATATTCTTGTAAATAATAAATATTTTTTTAAATACATTTCGAAGAAACATGGATGTGGATGATAAAGAAATCTCAGTAGATTATTACGTATAAACAACCTCGGATAATGAAGAGATTGTGAAATAACCCTTACCTTGTATTTTTCCTTGGTTGGGGTAGGTTAACCTTCTGTATAATGGTGAAATAATTGTTATTAAATTATACAATAATCATATACATTAATATGATATCATATACGATCTTTTAATATTTATTTGATAATAATATCTTAGTATTATCGTTGTTTCAGGTGTTAACTTACTTGTTTTATTTTATATGTTTTGTTACATAAGACATGTTTGTAAAGGATAGGTTTTATATTATTCATATCCAGAAGGATATCAAGTCCT
Organism: Viscum album; assembly: GCA_963277665.1. NCBI lineage: Eukaryota > Viridiplantae > Streptophyta > Magnoliopsida > Santalales > Viscaceae > Viscum > Viscum album. The sequence goes on from OY728155.1 coordinate 1,743,223,583, forward strand.
TAAACATCATTTTTTAAATCATCAAATGATAATTATATTTGAATAGATACGATGGATAATGAATCTCATCTCGTTCGTGGAGACGGTAGTCCGTACGTACGCACGACCGACAATATCATTCTTTTGATATTAAAATAATATATAAATGGATGTTATATCATATATACAGAATCATTAACATGTTATATTTTTTATTTACATGAGTTACACATCATTATTATACCCATCCAAATAATATTATATTGAATAACAATCACACCACGACGTGGAGACGGTAAGCCATACGTACGCACGTATGGTGACATGTTATTCAAAGGGTGGATAGAATACTGAATATGGTTGTAACATATTTATAATAACATAACAGTATATATATGATACTGGATTTATTATTTTAGAATGGTAACAACAAAGGAAGAAGAAGTGGAAGAAGAAGTGAACTTAGAAAAGGGTGGTGAAATCATTACCTCTTCTTCGGGTTCTTCCTTTTGATTTGATCAAAATGGCTCCTTAGGTTGGATTTATGATCAAACTAAGGCCCCTAGGTTGTATTGAGGGAAGTTGGGAGAGTATTTGGGCAGAGTTTGGCCGAACCAAAAGGCTTTGAAGGTGTGAAGAAATGAGAAGGAGGAGTGCCCTTTTATAAGAGGGGTGAGGGGCACCTTTGGAAAAGCTAGAAATATTAATTTATAATAAATTCATATTCGGTTTCTAATGGATCCAAAGTTGATTATTCAAAGGTTAAGGTGGGGATGGGTCGTAAACAACTCAACCAATAGAATTTAGACAGGTTTGGGTACTTATATTAACCTTATCTTTAAGTTTTAACTCTAAGTTAATTAGTTTCACTTTTACAATGTCTCTTTGTATTTTTATATAATATGGTTAATAAAATTACTAAATACATCCAAGCGACCCCCAAGTGGTCCATTAATGATGAAACTATCATGATATAAGTCTCTTGTCCGATCCTTAGATTTTTAGGAATTTAATATCATTTAATAATATAATATTTGTTTTAAGAACTCTTTTATGTCAATTTTGACACTATTCAATAGTTGATTTTTTTGAAACTCATAACAGATTTATTACTTCGAAAAAAGTCCATTAAATCAATCCTAATATATCATATTATCCTAGAAAATTAGTTTAATTCATTAAAAGTTTCATATTATATTTATTTGGGTATTTATAATATCAATTATTTTAATTTTTCACTATTATAGTAATTACTGCATCATCATTGTGTCATAAATAAAATAAATTATTTAATGTCTAAAAATTATAAATAAAATATAATTATGTAGGAAACTTTTTATCTTTCTAATGAATATTTATCATATAAAATCCAACATATATAACCCTATGTAACAATTGTTTTTCTAAAAGATATATGCTTGTGTCATTTTTGTATTCATTTTAACTTAATTAAAATAAAGTGTCATTATCACTTACAAGTGGATCCATGGGGTCCCAAAATCGACCCAAAGATGCCCAAGGTCGACCATGTATCAACCAATAGGGTTAAGACACGTTTTAGGGTAATTTAGTATTATTATAATATTATTTGTAACCCTTATTCACCGGATTTACCCTTAACCATGGTAAATAAAATATTTACCGCCGTAATTATTCAAAATGTCTAAAAATAAAAGCTACCTATTTACACAATTTGAACATCCTGATTCCAAATATGGAATCCATTTTCCTAAATTCAAAACACAGAAGTGGCAGAAATTAATTTAAAATTAATTCCCGCTGTCAAAAAAAAAGCGTGTTTTTAAGAGATAATAACTATCAAAAGATTGACACTTGTTTATGTTCGGTTTAATTGTAAAATTATGTCCAATGACCCAAATTATATAAAATGGTAAAAATATATTATAAATATACTTTAAAACTACTAAAATTCATAATTTATCACAATTAATTATTTTGATTAAAAAAGTTGTTTTTAATTAAAATTTAGTAATTTTCACTATTCATCAAAATATGAAAGTTATTCCAAAAGTACCAAAATTTCACCTTAGGATAAATTAGATATTCCAAATCCAAAAATGAAGTCCATTTTGAAATATAATATATATATAATTTTAAAAAGTAGGTATTACTATTCATAACAGCTAGTTTGATTGGTTGTTAGAACTCGGTGTTGCGTACAACACACGCTATCACATTATTCAAAGAGAAGCGTACCGTAGAAGCTTGGGGTGTTACATTCTCCCCTCCTTCAAATAATTTCGTCCTCGAAATTTCTAGAATACTATCACATGAAAAGACTCGGGTGGTTCTTCATCATAAGTTTCTCGGGTTCCCACGTTGCCTCTTCCATCTTATGGTTTCTCCACAAAACATTTACCAGACGCGTCGTCCGGTTTCTCAGTACTTGTTCTCTCGTATCAAGAATCCTGACGTGCTCTTCACAATAGGAAAGATCGGGTTCCAGTTCTAATTCCTCATAGGTGAGTACATGTGTTGGATCAGGCATGTATTTCCTCAACAGAGATACGTGGAACACATTGTGAACATTGGAGAGACTTGGCGGCATTGCCAATCGGTAAGCTACAACCCCAATTCGTTCTAGAATTTCGAAAGGTCCGATGTACCTGGGACTCAATTTACCTTTCTTACCAAAACGTATGACTCCCTTCCATGGAGATACCTTCAGGAAAACATGATCACCAACTTGAAATTCCAAATCCTTCCTTCGATTATCGGCATAGCTCTTCTGCCTACTTTGAGATGCTCTGATGTGATTTTGGATTACCTTCACCTTTTCCATCGTTTCCTCCACCAGTTCTGGACCTACAAGTTTTCTTTCACCGACGTCATCCCAACAGGTTGGTGTACGACATCTCTTTCCGTATAACGCTTCATATGGTGCCATCTGAATACTCGAATGGAAGCTATTGTTATAGGAAAATTCTACCAGAGGTAAATATTGATCCCACATACCCTGAAAGTCAAGTGAGAAAGATCTCAACATGTCTTATAAGGTCTGAATAGTCCGTTCTGATTGTCCATCTGTCTGAGGGTGGTAAGCAGTGCTCAAATGAAGTTCAGTATCCAGGGATTTCTGAATACTTTTCCAAAATCTTGAAGTAAAACGGGGATCACAATCAGAAACAGTTGATAAGGGTACTCCAAGAAGTCTCACAACTTCATTAATATATAGTCTTGCTAGACGTTCCAGGGGTAGATCTTTTCTTATAGCAAGAAAATGTGCTGACTTGGTAAGACGGTCAACAATAACCCATATTGCATCATTCCTTCCAGGAGTCTTTGGTAGCCCCATGACAAACTCCATCGTAATATTGTCCCATTTCCACTCCGGTATGGGAAGAGGTTGCATGACTCCTCCAGGCTGTTGCCTTCCAGGTTTCACTTGTTGACAAACCATACATCTTGACACAAAATCAGCAATCTCCCTCTTCATGTTGTCCCACCAAAAATGTTCCTTCAAATCTCTATAAATTTTTGTGCTCCCAGGGTGTATAGAGAATTTGGAACTATGAGCATCATCCAACAATTACCTTTTTAGATCAGGTAAATCGGGAACACAAAGTCTCTTCCCGAATTTCAAAATTCCATCTTCATACACAAAGTCTCTCAATCTCCCATCATTCACAGCTTTAATCTTCTTTTCGAATTCTTCATCATCGGTCTGAGAACTCTTAATCCTTTCTAATAAAGATGGTTTGGCAACCATTTGAAAAATCATTGATGTTTCACCTTCCCTGGTTATTCCCATGTCTATCTTCACTAGATCCATGAAAATTGGATCCCTTTCAATTCTCATATTGTTCAAAACTCCATGGTCTTTTCTACTCAAAGCATCTGCCACCTTGTTTTCCTTCCCCGGGTGGTAGTGTATCGTACAATCATAATCCTTGTGTAATTCAAGCCATATCCTTTGCCTCATGTTGAGTTCTTTTTGTGAGAAAATATACTTCAAACTCTTGTGATCAGTATAAATCTCACATTTTTCACCATAGAGGTAGTGCCTCCATATCTTCAAAGCAAATATCACAGCTGTTAACTCGAGATCATGAGTATGATAGTTTTGTTCATGACTTTTCAACTGTCGTGATGCATAGGCAATAACTCTATCATTCTGCATAAAGACACAACCAAGTCCTTTCTTTGATGCATCACTATAAACAACGAACCCATCATTCCCCGATGGTAGAGTCAATATAGGAGCATTGACTAATATTTTCTTCAGTTCTTCAAAACAGTCTTCACACTCTTTTGTCCAAACAAATTTAACCCCTTTACGTGTGAGCTTCGTTAATGGGTTAGCCAATCCGGAAAAATTCTGGACGAAACGTCGATAATAACCTGCCAAACCAATAAAACTACATACCTCAGTTATACTCGTAGGTGCTTGCCATTCTTGGATTGCCTTGGTCTTAGAGGGATCAACATAGATTCCATCTTTAGAGACAATATGACCAAGAAAATAAATCTCATGAAGCCAGAATTCACACTTGCTAAACATCCGATATAATTCATGCCTCCTCAGAGTCTTCAAGATAATGCGCAAGTGATTTTCATGATCTTCGTAGGTTTTGGAGTATACCAAGATATCATCAATAAATACCACCACAAATTCATCGAGATACTCCTTGAAAACTCTATTCATCAGATCCATGAATACAGAGGGTGCATTAGTCAATCCAAACGGCATTACAGTAAACTCGTAATGCCCGTACCTGGTTCGAAATGCTGTCTTCGGAATGTCTTCCTTGTTCACACACAACTGATGGTATCCATATCGAAGGTCAATCTTTGAAAATTATTGAGCTCCATGCAGTTGGTCAAATAAATCATCAATACGAGGTAGGGGATACTTGTTCGTTATCGTTATAGCATTGATCTCCCTGTAGTCGATACATAACCTCATAGATCCATCTTTCTTTTTAACAAAAAGAACAGGGGCTCCCCATGGAGAAACACTAGGGCGAATAAATCCCTTATTAATCAATTCCTCTAGTTGTTTCTTTAGTTCGACTAACTCTACAGTGGCCATTCTATAAGGGGTCTTCGATATAGGCCTTGATCCAGGAATCAAATCAATGGAAAACTCAACTTCTCGTTCTGGAGGATGTCCAGGTAAATCTTCCGGAAATACATCTACAAATTCTTTCAAAACAGGTACATCCTCTATTTGAACATTCCTTTCCTCACCGACAGTTATTTCATTCTCTTCCTCCCCAATAATTGAATTAAGTTGAGCCACTGGGGGTGCATCTAAATAAGAATTAGGTGGTGACGATTCTGCTCTAAAGATAAGGTGTTCCTTATCATTATCATCAAGAATCGTAACCTCTTTCTTCTTACAATAAATCTTCGCATCATAGTCCGAAAGCCAGTCCATACTGATGATTATATCAAACTCAATCATAGGTATGACGATGAGATCAGCAGATAAAGAATATTTATGTGCTTTAATGGGGACTGATTCACAAAACTTTGTTGCAATGATACTTCCCTTAGGAGTTTTAACTGACAACTCCCTTATTAAATCAAATTGGAAATATCTAATTTTCTTAGCAAACTGGGAAGATATGAAACAATGCGACGATCCAAAGTCAAATAATTCATTTGATAAACTTGAGGAAACCATTAAATTACCTGCCACCATGTCTTTTGGAGCTTCAACCTCTGCAGTAGTGAGAGCATAAGCCTGGCCTTGATCCCTTGGCCTTTTCTGAGGTAATTTCTCCTGATTCTTAGGACATTCATTCGCATAATGTCCCATCTCCCTGCAATTGTAGCACAGAACGTTGGTGGCTTCCTTCTTCCCTTTGCAATCACGAGCTTGGTGGCCTTTTTCACCACACTTGTAACAGACTCACATTCCCTTCAAGAAAGCACCGGGGTGTTTCTTCCCACATTTACCACATGATGGATATTCAACCTTTCCTTTCTTCCCCTTATTTCCATTCCCAGATTGATCAGCAGGCCACTTCTTCTCTTGCTTTGCTTTAAAGTCATAAGACTTAGAGAATTCCTTTTCGGTCTTGATAGCACATGAGACAAGGTCTTCGTACGATGAAAAGGATTGTGAGACTAATGATCGACGGAGAAATGGTTTTAACCCATCAAAGAAACGATCAATCTTACTTCTTTGGTTACGTATATAATCACCAGCATACCTTGCTAACCTTGTAAAGTTAGCCTCATACTTTGTGACATTCTCATCCTCCTTCTGTCCCAGATTTAGAAATTGCCTTTCCATATCTGCTCGATGGTCGCGAGGAAAGTATTTTTCTAAAAACAGATCTTTGAACTCCCTCCATTCCATATTTGATACTTCATCATCTTCCTTTGTATTTTGAATCAATGACCACCATTGATCAGCATCTCCAGTGAGGCGGTAAACTGCCATGATAACTTTTTCCCTTTCACTGCTCCCCAAAGCCTGAAATATTTTCTCTAGGGAAAATATCCATTGCTCAGCTACTAAGGGATTTGTACTCCCATTGAACATTGGTGGTTGTTGCCTCATGAATCGATCTAACATTGATCCTCCACGCTGCAGATCAGGGTGCTCCATATGGGTAAGGTTATTATTCATAACCTGAGTAAGTTGTCCCAGTATGGTGATTAGCTGATCGGCACCAGTTGCATCACCAGCCCCACTATAATTATCTTGAGCAGGAGGGAAATCCCTACATGGAGTGCGTGCATTGATACAGTTTCCATTTCTCCCACTAGGCACCATTTCTAAACAATGGCATAAACTAGATCAGTTTATGAATCAAAATACATAATCCCATACTTATAAAACACTTAACATAAATTGAACTATTTATGGATATAATCCATAATCATAAAAATGTTTTCTTTGAGAAAGTATATATACTCATAAACCCTTCATAATGATTTGTAAAGAAAATGAGAGTTATCCTAAGCATATCCACCGGGAGTGTCGTAACCAAAAGTGCAGCAAGGCCCATTGTCGTACACCAGTTCTCGTTCGAGTCTAGCTCAAAGTGGTGTTTTCGGGTTTTACCCCTAGGTACATCTGTGCCAGAGCCGCCTCTACCTGCTCGTATCCAGACAAGGATGTATTGCTTGGAAAACTCACAAAATCTCTACAATACCAAAATTCTAGGAAGTTCTTCTATACTAATCCTCAAAGTTCATCTTAGTTCTACGTGCTCTAATCAGAGTTTATCTAAATCTAGCTTACAAGGTTTGTACTAAACTTCCTCTGATACCAACTGTAACGCCCCGACCCCAGTTACCCAGAGTCGGTGCATTATTACATAACATTGGCATGATCACAAGAAAGATCAAGTCTCGAAAGACCGATTGGTTTAGTAGCCTTGGAAACACTAGATATATTAATAAGTTTTACATTACATCATAAAATGAAAAACTACTACAACAACATAATGTCTCCATAATCCACACTCATATCCCCACATAATATCCCTGCAGGTCATTCATAATTTACTTCTTCACTTCCTGAGAAAAATAAAACATAGAAAAGGGGTGAGCTCAAATGCCCAGTAAGGATAACAATATAGCGGAAACTTTCATAAATAAGAATAAACATTTAAGGCAATGTATAACTAAAACAAAAGCCTTTCAAACATGAACTTTCAACATGGTACGACATAAATAAAATAAAATAATGCCATTTACTTATTCACATGGATATTCTACTAATCGAATAATCACATGCAAAAATCAATAACCACTTTCATAATGTTGGAATGCATAATGCCAGACTATCAGAACCACATAGTCAAGGCCTCGTGCCAAGAATACAAATAAGATTTTGTCAAGGCCTTGTGCCAAGACACTAGTTTGTCTCATGAGACCTACCGATGCATCGAGGAGCTATAGCGGTCTCCACCCGTCACTTACTAAGTCCAATGCATTCCCATATGAAAAGGTTTAAACATAACATAAACATTCGTATTAAAACTAGCATACGAAATGTCAATAATTTCACCATAAACTATGAATGGTATAAAAATAGAACATCCACAGTCAAACATATCACAAAACCTTCAATACAATATAGAAGTTTTGTATCATAATAAATCAACTTCAAATAATCTTAAAATCCATCAAAGGATGTTGACATAGATGAAATCAATATTCTTTTTAAAGAAATATCTCCTTTTATTTTGAAAGCATTTAAGATACATATAAAATAAAACATTTTCTTTGAAAATATTCTTATAAACTTGTAAGGGATGCTTTGAAGATTTTATAACGGCGGAAAATAGCCGCACCCGCCGTATAAGTTAAAAAAACATTCTTACCATAATTCTGTCGAAAAGGTTAAAAAGGACCTTGTTTTGAAAACGACGGAAAGATTCCTTTATAAACCTCTTATAAAAAATTAAAACAAGGGTATAAATGACTTTAAACCATATTCTTGTAAATATTAAATATGTTTTGAAATACATTTCGAAGAAACATGGATGTGGATGACAAAGAAATCCCAGTAGATTATTACGTATAAACAACCTCGGATAATGAAGAGATTGTGAAATAACCCCTACCTTGTACTTTTCCTTGGTTGGGGTAGGTTAAACTCCTGTATAATGGTGAAATAATTGTTATTAAATTATACAATAATCATATACATTAATATGATATCATATATGATCTTTTAATATTGATTTGATAATAATATCTTAGTATTATCGTTGTTTCAGGTGTTAACTTACTTGTCTTCTTTTATATGTTTTGTTACGTAAGACATGTTTGTAAAGGATAGGTTTTATATTATTCATATCCAGAATGATATGAAGTTCTTAAACATCATTTTTTAAATCATCAAATGATAATTATACTTGAATAGATACGATGGAGAATAAATCTCATCGCGTTCGTGGAGACGGTAGTCCGTACGTACGCACGAGCGACAATATCATTCTTTTGATATTAAAATAATATACAAATGGATGGTATATCATATATACAGAATCATTAACATGTTATATTTATTATTTACATGAGTTACACATCATTATTATACCCATCCAAATAATATTATATTGAATAACAATTACACCACGACGTGGAGACGGTAAGCCGTACGTACGCACGTATGGTGACATGTTATTCAAAGGGTGGATTTAATACTGAATATGGTTGTACCATATTTAAAATAACATCACAGTATATATATGATACTGGATTTATTATTTTATAATGGTAACAACAAAGGAAGAAGAAGTGGAAGAAGAAATGAACTTAGAAAAGGGTGGTGAAATCATTACCTCTTCTTCGGGTTCTTCCTTTTGATTTGATCAAAAGGGCTCTTTAGGTTGGCTTTCTGATCAAACTAAGGCCCCTAGGTTGTAGTGAGGGAAGTTGGAAGAGTATGTGGGCAGAGTTTGGCCGAACCAAAAGGCTTTGAAGGTGTGAAGAAATGAGAAGGAGGAGTTCCCTTTTATAAGAGGGGTGAGGGGCACCTTTGGAAAAGCTAGAAATATTAATTTATAATAAATTCATATTCGGTTTCTAATGGATACAAAGTTGATTATTCAAAGGTTAAGGTGGGGATGGGTCGAAAAAAAACTCAACCAATATAATTTAGACAGTTTTGGGTACTTATATTAACCTTATCTTTAAGTTTTAACTCTAAGTTAATTAGTTTCACTTTTACAATGTCTCTTTGTATTTTTATATAATATGGTTAATAAACTTACAACATACATCCAAGAGACCCCCAAGTGGTCCATTAATGATGAACCTATCATGATATAAGTCTCTTGGCCGAATCTTAGATTTTTAGGAATTTAATATCAATTAATAATATAATATTTGTTTTAAGAACTCTTTTATGTCAATTTTGACACTATTCAATAGTTGATTTTTTTGAAACTCATAACATATTTATTACTTCGAAAAAAGTCAATTAAATCAATACTAATATATCATATTATCCTTGAAAATTATTTTAATTCATTAAAAGTTTCATATTATATTTATTTGGGTATTTATAATATCAATTATTTTAATTTTTCACTATTATAATAATTACTGCATCATCATTGTGTCATAAATAAAATAAATTAATTAATGTCTAAAAATTATAAATAAAATATAATTATGTAGGAAAGCTTTTTATCTCTCTAAGGAATATTTATAATCTAAAATACAACATATATAACCCTATGTAACAATTGTTTTTCTAAAAGATATATGCTTCTGTCATTTTTGTATTCATTTTAACTTAATTAAAATAAAGTGTCATTATCACTTACAAGTGGATCCATGGGGTCCCAAAATTGACCAAAAGATGCCCATGGTCGACCATGTATCAACCAATAGGGTTAATACACTTTTTAGGGTAATTTAGTATTATTATAATATTATTTTTAACCCTTATTTACCGGATTTACCCTTAACCGTGGTAAATAAAATATTTACCGCAGTAATTATTCAAAATGTCTAAAAATAAAAGCTACCTATTTACACAATTTGAACATCCTGATTCAAAATATGGAATCCATTTTCCTAAAGTCAAAACACAGAAGTGGCAGAAATTAATTTAAAATTAATTCCCGCTGTCAAAACAAAAGCGTGTTTTTAAGAGATAATAACTATCAAAAGATTGACACTTGATTATGTTCGGTTTAATTGTAAAATTATGTCCAATGACCAACATTATATTAAATGGTAAAAATATATTCTAAATATACTTTAAAACTACAAAAATTCATAATTTATCACTATTAATTATTTTGATTAAAAAAGTTGTTTTTAATTAAAATTTAGTAATTTTCACTATTCATCAAAATATGAAAGTTATCCGAAAAGTACCAAAATTTCACCTTAGGATAAATTAGATATTCCGAATCAAAAAATGAAATCCATTTTGAAATATAAAATATATATAATTTTAAAAAGTAGGTATTACTATTCATAACGGCTAGTTTGATTGGTTGTTAGAACTCGGTGTTGCGTACAACACACGCTATCGCATTATTCAAAGAGAAGAGTACCGTAGAAGCTTGGGGTGTTACAATCACTATTATGGGAAAATCCTTTTCAAATGATTTTGACAGCTTCTTGAGTATTCAAATCACCTACAATAAATTGTTTGAGCTATCCAACACCTACTCTTTTCTAAAACAATTTTATAGGACATGGTATCTTTTTCATATTATTTCAAGATCTCAAATTTTCCATTTTTATAGAAAAGATAAATTAAATAATTGTAGTGAATGTTTAATTTTTGAATGTATGACAACATGCCGAAAGAGAAAGAGAACATCCCAAAGATCATGGTATCTGGATTCAAGGTATGATTTATTTTTCCTAGCCTTAAAGAATAAAGCATCATTTAATTTATATTTATATATAATGAGGATATTCGATCTGTAGGAATTTTTTATTAAGAAATAAGGTGGAAATTCTTAGTTAATTGATCATGAAGAACGTTGAATGAGTCCGAAGTAGACATATAAGGGATTCAAGAGTTATGGTAGATTTTACGATGGTGAAATTCTTAAAAGTATTAAGGATCTTTTGAGGATGGGATTACATTAGAATAATTTTTATAGTATGTGTAACCATGACGTTTGGTATATGAAAATTTTATGCAAGGAATAATTATCTATTCTTTTGTGAATATAGTTATAAAGAACCATTTGGGTTTATACGATAATTCAATTTGAGGAAATTACCAGTTAATACATTTTGGGATGCAAAATGGAAGTTATTAGATAACCTTTGTGGTTAAAATATTTTTTGGTTATTTTTGATGAATTTATCTATTTTTGGGGAATGTTATAAAATTATATAGTTTTTTAAAAGGGACAACACACAGACCATGTGACAACCCGTCGCGTCGGACGAAGCTGCGGGAATCGAACACACAACCAAAGTGCGACTAGTATTTATCGCCTACCACTGGACTACGTGAAGTCCCTGGTTAGTATGACTAATTATTTTTAGTTAGATGATCTTATGAATTAGTAATTAGATGATTTTGGGTTATCTATTAAATTATTAACCTATCATGGAGGATATGTGATTAGTTTAATTACTTTTCAGTTTGAGACATTAAGATTAATTGATGTTATTTAGAGATAAATGTTAAGATTTACCTTGGAAGACTATGTGATTAAATCCTTTGAAGATTTGGGTTTCAATATTAGTTTGGATTAATTTGAAGAATTTTATGGACAACTGTTTATTGAATGGTCTTTGTTGAACTTTGGGTATTGTTAGACAAATTTTGGAGATTAAGAGTTGTTTTTATTTTTGTAGAAGATTATATTTTTTGGGGATTATCTGGTCTTGTACTAACCATTTTGGTTTTCATTCAGGTCTAAAGACATGGGAAATATATAGTTCATCTTCTGTGGATTAGGTGACTCTCTAGAAGTTGATTATAGCACTCTTAATGTGAACAAGACATCCTAAATACTCATCCTTTGGAGAAAATATTAGTTTGTGTTAGAAATATAGTAGGATATGAAAGTCTACATGACAAGTAAGTTTGTTTCCATATGATTTAGTTAATTTCAAAAATAAATTCCTTAATAGAAAGTAACTTAAAACAAAAATGTTGTCTGTCAACTTTTCCTATTGGGAAGTTAAATACGGTTTAACGCAACATAGTTTTGTCATTTTTTGGTGGTTAAGTTTCTCCTAAACATGTTTTCTATCACTCTCCATCAGAACATGAACCATTGTTTTCTCTTTCATATCCAAGTTTTCATGGAGTCCTAGTATCTGTTGTCTCGGGTGACCTTTGTACTTTTCTTTCTTTATTTTAAAGTGATTGTTTAATTTACTCCTATTCTGATGTGGAGATTTCAATGAAGTTTCTGAGCCCAATTTTAAAATTGCAAGGATGCAATTCCCAAAATGGGGGAAGGATGCAACCTCCTAGGTAAATAAAGTATATGAAATTTTCATATTTATTAATATTAATTAATTAAATATTATTATTACTTTAAAGGATATTCTATGTTTGATGGTGTACCCAATACGCAACAATGAGTTTCTTTGATATCTTACATTGCACACTAATAATGTAATAATATTATTTTAAATGGTAGTTAAAACCTAGCCGTTGTAATGGTGAGAATGAACAGAACTAACTAAAAATGATTATATATGTTTGCTAAGTATTTTTACATTTATACAATATCAGTTAGAGGCTTAAAATATGATAATAATTTTATTTTAAACATAAGTATTCTAATGTTCTTTAAAAGGTCGATTATCTGCCTTTGAATGGTGAACCATTTTTCAAAATACCTTTTATCAATTTTAATTATTATATTTGACAAACTAAAATCCTTCTTTAGCATTGGGACATTTAAATTTACCTTGGAAATTTTTTTGGTATTTTTCTCACAAGGTTCATTTTTTAATGAATAGTGAAAAATACTGCATTTTACTTCAAAACTGCTTTTTCGTCTAATTTAATTATATGGTTTGGTTCTCGTTTTAATTGGTTTTAAACTGTAATTAGAATATATGTTTACCATTTAATCCAATCTTTGTCATTATAATTAATTTCACTTTGAATTTGGACATAAACAATTGTTAATCTTTTGATAGATATTGTTTCTTAAAAACACACTATTTGTTTTGACAACAGAATTATTTTTAAATTAATTACTGCAATTTATGTTTTTGGAATTTGATAAAATTTATTCCATATTTGGAATAAAAGGTCCAAATTATGTAATTAATACTCTTTTGTTTTTTTTTGACAATATGAATAGTAATGACGACAACTATGTTTAATTATCATGATTAATTAGTAATCTGGTAGTTAAGGGTAATAAAATAACATCATAATAATATAAAATTACCCCAACATGTTCCTTAATTCTATTTTTTGAGTCTTTCATGACCATGGTATGCCTTGTGCCAACTTTGGGACCCCATGGAATCACTTTAGTGTGATAGTGACCTTTGATCATATTATTTTTCAAGAAATGAAAATATAACCAAAGTATGTATCGCCTAAGTAAAACAATTTTAATTTTGTTTAGATAAATTATCTCTTATACTATAAATAATTATTGTAAATATAAAATTATTTCCTAAATCGTGGTATTTTATTTAGAATATTTAGACATTAAATAAATAAATTTATTTATGACACAATGATGATGCAGTTATTGCCTCATTAATGAATGATTTAAATAAAATAAAAAGATAAGGTAAAATCTAAGACTTACACTGGTCTAAATACTATTGTATGGGTGGATTTCGAACCCTTATCACCTTATCCTAAAATATATCATTTTGGGACCTTTAAAATCCAAAAATCATTTTATAATAAAGTCACATTTCATGACCTTCCAAGAGTGCCCATCCTCCCTCAAATAAAAGGCCCCACCTCTACCCCCTTACCCACACCTCTTTAGACATTGGTTCGTCCAACCTCTACTCATATTATCTCTCCAAATACCGCTCTTACTCCTAGAATCCTCACTTTGTGCAGATGTATTTCCAAGGAAGCCTTTGGCTCAAATCTAAAAGAGTTACCCGATTTAGAGGTAATGTATTCTCTCGAGTTTCTTTATTTTATTTTCCTTCTCCACTCACCAATATATTTTTATTATTTTATCCCATAATAACACCAGTATAATCAATATAATAGGTTTTTTTTATGAATAGTATTATACCTACACTTACACACACCTCCGTCTAATGGTTAAAGAACATACTGTTTTTGTGGGTGGCGAATTACTGCCTCACGAATCGATGATTGTTCAATCTTATTTTAACATATCTCATGGTGGAAATTATAATTCCACTGTATTTATATACGATATATATTATTCTTATGTTTTCTTTATACTTCTGTATTTTTTTATATATAGAAAACCTTTATGGTTTCCATTATGTGTAAACCTGATAATTTCATTTGAGGAAGTATGGACTACCTCTCCCTCAAAGTGATATGACTCGTTCATACCATATGTGGTACTTATAAAGGATAGGATTAATGATATTATAAATCAAAAAATAATGGAATCATAATACTAATATTTATCATTATGTTTAAATTCCATTAGATATGAAATAGAAATTGAAGTAGTGTTCATGCGTATGTACGACTTACTCTCTCCATGAACGGTGCATTTCATTTCTTACATATAAATGTTATGTACTATTATAAATACATGTATATGCTGGAAATATATGATATATATGATATAAAAATCATTAATATTATTTTGTATATAATGAACCTCTGACCACATGAACAACATGTAATTATAAGAAGTCCATTTTCGATTTAAGTACCAAATATCAACAAAATGAACATTATTAACTTAAATGATTACATAATGTTTATAACATGGAAATAAGTGATATAAAAGGTATAATAAACTTGAAAAATGTTCTTAAGAAAGTATAAAATAACTTTATTTTATTATTCAGGAGATTAAATAATGATCGAGTCAAGTCGGACACGTTGTAAGGGATCTTACCTCTCTCTTTCTTTTCAAGTACTCTTTTGTATGTCATTTCATTTAAGCCCCATGTTATTATTTTGGGGGATGTTATTTTATATTATTATTACACCCCTTTTCATGATCATATAATGAAAGATACCCTATTACTCTTATCATTTCTTTTTATAAATGTTTAAGTTTCATCGTTAGGCTACCGAATATTTGTAAGGGGATTTCTTATCTCACTTTTAATTCCAAGAGATTTCCATTGTTCATCACTTATTTGTTGCATGTGGTGTATTTTTCAATGAAATTTCACATATATTATCATGATTCTATTTATATTCATGGTATTATGTGATTAATTTTGTGTTTATTATCTTTGGTCATACGACACGATTGATTACAACGAGGTAAGGGGTTTTTATCTCACTATTTATTCCCATGAGATTCGTGCTACATTTGCCACTAGTTCCTTTTGTTTGGTGTCTGTACTTCCCATTATTGTATTCTTTATTTAATAAAATTTAATTTATTGGTATTTACATCTTAATTTTATGATCCTTCTTTCATGGGGTGTACGTTTCGAAAGTTACCCAAATCAGTAAGGGAACCTTTCACCCTCTTCTTTTTAAAAGGCTTCTTTTTTTATGTCTTTTAATTCACATATTATTATCCAGGGATATGTTCTTCTATATCCTTATTGTTGTAAATTTTATTTCCAAGGGATGATATACCCTTTTTATCTCCCATCAACTCATTTTCTGAATTTTAAAGTGACGTCGTTTGGCTGTCGAATTTCTATAAGGGAACTTCTTTACCCAATTTCAATTCTTTGGGTTAAACCTCTACTTCTTGATTAAGTCATGCTATGAATATGTGTGAATAACCTATTATTGTTTTACACTTAATATTCTCTTATATTGGGTGTATTTATATTTCTCACACATAATTATGTCATTGATTTATCCTTATCTAAGGATAACATCTTTGTAAGGGACTTCATCTCATTCTCCATTCATTGAGGCATATTTTGTTTTAATACAAGACTTTCTTTTATACGCTTTATTAACATCTTTTACCATTCATTTCATTCAAAGATAATCTTTTTCTATGAATCATTTTACTAAATGTCAAAAAGGAATGTTTCTTTTAACGTAAGCGGTGACAACGACCTTTTCGCAACTGCGAGTATTATTTGATCTTTGGCTTCCTCAACTAGCCCAAATATTTTTAAAAGAAAATAAATAACATATAATATATTATGTATTTTGGTATTGAAAATGATTTTTATAATAGATTTTTTATGTCAATATATTTACGTGATATATTGTGATTGAAATGTGGACATGTTTTCTTTCCTTTATATTTGTATTATGTCTTATGATTTTATAATGGCCCTTGGACATTTGATGGGTGGTTACCTGATAAACCAAATGACGGGTGGTGCTGTGAATACTAGGATGGATGGTTACGTTATAACCTCCAATTCATTGGGTATGGAAGTCGGATGTATGACTTTTCCATTTTGTGACATGTGTGGAAGTCGACCATATGGTTATTCCATTTAAGTATGTTTATGTTCCAAGTTACATTTATATGATAAGTGTTCTTTATATGTGTAAGATTTTGGTTAAAAAATGGTAAGTAGTGATATTTTATTCAGTGAAGAGTATTTAATACTTATTAAAGGTAAAAAGTATTACTTATGTTAAAGTATTCATTGTTTACTTTTTGTTTTAAAAATCTAATAGTTTCTTTCTTTTTGTAATCATTACTGAGATTTTTATGCTCATCCCAAGTTTTTGAAATGTTGTTCATAGGACATAAAGTGAAATAGGGTCAAGGATGGGATCATGGAAAGTCATTCTAACTAAAACATGGAACTAGACATGACTCTTTTTTTCAAGATTTTTTATTTTTTGAAAAAATGGAAACTAAGTAGAAGTGTCTACTTTGTAACTTTTGAGATGTAATAGTTATGGCATAATTCTAAAAAACTCTAATCCTTAAAAGATCCTCAATGTGAATTATTCATTTAATTCAAGATTAAGTAATGTTTAAAGGCTGGGGCCTTATAGCAGTGATATTTATTTGAGAAATAAATAACCATTATTCAAGGTCTAATAAATGTGGTGGAGTAAATAAATATAATGGAAAAAATTACAAGCTGTGTATATTAATATACATGTTGTGTAGTATTTCTAGGGATTTGTGAGAAATAATATTATTTATTTAATTAAATAATATTAGGTGTAATTCATTGGATGCATTTCAGGTAATAATAATAGTCAACTATTATTATTATATATGGGGACTTACTTAGAGTTAAATGAAATGAATAAATACATTCAGGTAATTAATTTATTTTGTTATTCTAATTAATTAAAATACCAATTATATAATTCTCATTACGTAGCCATTTTTGGGGTGGGCACAACAGATATAGACAAAGCTCTCAATCCAAGAGATAATTTCTTTTCTTCTAAGAACACTCTCATTCTACGAGAGAGATCCTCCTCCACAGGATCAAGGAGAGAATTTTTAAAATAGCTCTTAAAGAGATTTAAGGAGGACATCGCAAGCGAAGGATCTTCCGTGCTAGCACCAAGAGATCCTTTAGGCATTGTCTAGAGATACATGGAGAACGTGTGGATCACCGTTAGAGTAATCCTACACATGTATTCTATGACACAATGACAGATCACATATGATCAGGACCAAAAACATCAATAGAGATGGAATTGAATCAAGGTAATTTATGTCATTAAATTAAATTAATTATAACCAACATATGATGATCCTCTCTATGGTTCTGGAAATCCCTTCCTTTCACTCTTTCTTCGTTCTATTCTGATGATCTGACGTTTTATTATAGTGAAGGATCTTGGATTGATCATTGTTAACAGAGACATCAAAGTTTGGTACTCCCACCAACACACTTCTATTGCGCCCAAAAATTATAAGTGGTATCAGAGATGTGATATCGTTGATTATAATTAATTAGTTCTTCGTTGATGATTTACAGATTTAATAAGTTAGTTATTTCAATTCAAGTTAATCATTCTGTAAATCTGAATCTGGAGATCTATTACTCCTCTCTCATCTCTCATCCACCCTACAAAAAAAAATTAATTTTAATTTTTTATTAAAATAAAAAACAGGATGTCATCTAGAGGTGCCATAAATTTCTATTCGTACAACACCAGAACACACAACGTGTATTTGGAAGTACACACCGTGTATTCTTGGTTCAATGGATCATACTGGTCTTCCATACCAGGCCATTTCAATGTATCCTATATTTTTCATTAAGACTCTATGTGTTAACCAGGAACAGGTGGCACACCATTTCTAGATTACACATCGTGTAACCCATTGAACATGGCGTGTAGTCCCTTCGGGTTTGGGTAGTACCATGTACCCCATAAACAACTTACTCGGCTCGAAACTGTGTAACGCAAATACTACACGGTGTGTGTCCCATTGAACATGCTATGTACTCAAAAGATTTCCAAAGTACATATACACGCCATGTCCCCAGGCGTGTACTTCGGATGGATGGTAAACTAAAGTACACACTATCTAGTCGGAACTACACAACATGTAATCATCCAAATTACACAGATTTATTATAATTCATTATTATATTATACAAAACCTCGAGATGTGTACCATAGTTCAGGCGTAAAGGTGAGGCACAACACGTGATAGGTGTTTTATATATATGTATTTAATTTAAATTTTTCATAATGTTCATTTCTACTAATTGGGTAGTTATAAACGGGAATTCATGGGGTTTCTTCAAAGGTACAAGTTACATGAAAAGATAATTTTAAATGAATTTATTTGTTTAAAATTAGGATGGATGAGAATCTCATGGAAGTTCAGAAAAATGGTTTAAGATAAAATTATTTATTAATTAAAGATAATTAATTGATTCAAGCGTGATTTATCGTAAACATGAATGGTTAAAGAATTTAATGTGAGTTTTATTTATGGATAAATATCATTGCATGTATGTATGATAATGATCTAGTCCAAGACCATTTTATTTGAATGGTTTCATTTAATTTATTTATTAAAATTAAATTTGTTGGCGTGTGATCCTTCTTATTAATATATAGGGCATGTGTTCCCAATGATTCATTTATGTAAAAACATGGTTTACCCCTCACATGCGAGTGAGTAAAAGCATATATAATGGATGGATCTCCCAATCTAGTGGAGGTGGCTCATGTTTGGAGTAAAGGTTAAACCAATCCAAAGAGATACAAATGTGAACATGTTGAAAGCTATAAACATGAACCCAAAAGGTTCAAGGTGTTTCTCCCCTAGGTCTTGGGTTAGTTTATCAACAGATAGATAAACTAACCAATAAAATAATACCATGATCATAGAATTTATTTTATTTCTATCAGTTACATGATTTATTTTGTGTTGGAGTGTTTTCACGATCACACAATTAATGAATTAAACAAGCATGCAATATGGAACTAAAATAAGATAGTATTATTCGTAAATATTTTCTCAGACATGGTTAATAACTTAATTATATTCCGATTAATATTAATAAGAATGTAATAAATACAATAAAATGGAAAATTGCATATAAGTATAAAATCACTCAATGAAATATTAAGTTGGTATAGCCTTCCATAATATTGGTTAGAATCAAACCATAGTTCAATGTGCTTGACCAACCCTAGTTGGGGTGCTTTCAATTATCGAGGAATTCTAATTAAAGGTTTTGGGTTGACTTGACTTGGTTCACATCAAGGGTTGAATTCCACAGCAAGACATGGTGCGACCAAGAGGAAAAGGTTAAGGATATCCAAAATAAATGGATTTTAGGATTGGAGAGTCCACTCAGCAGATCAAGGAGCTGCGAGTTAATGCAGTTGTCATTTGGAATGCTTACCTAAAACCCTTCAAGTTTCTTGACGTACACTAGCTGGGTTAATCCGAAGGGTGATATAGATCCTTTACACTAAAATATTCATGAAACAGAATACATCGATGTCAATGGTGGGGGATATTGGATTTCAATAAAATAGTGGGAGACTAATAAGTATTAATTTATATATTTGTCTCAGTTTGATCGTGATAATGTACTAAACCTTTTATTATCTTAATTTTTAATGATGGAAATAAATATTACTTCAAAAAAATCATTGAGAACCATACTCGATAAGGAAAACCTTCTCACTGGAACCAATTTCCTAGAATGGTAGAGGCATTTACATGCCATCCTTCGCCACAAGATGAAATTGTATGTACTGGAAGAGCTTGTTCTAGTTGTGCCTGGAAAAAGGGCCAGTGATGAGGAACTATCTCTCTATATGAAACATATGGATGATTCCACAAATTTCAAATGTTTCATGCTATTGGAAATGTCTAATGATCTCTAGAAGAAACCTGAAAACATGGACACATATATCATGATATCTCACCTTAAGGATCTCTATCAAGATCGGGTGAGACAGGAGAGATATGAGATCTTCATTTCATTGTTTTCAAGTAATCATGGTGAGTGTATGCGAGCTGGTCCATAAGTAGTCAATCATATTGGCTACATTGAATGCCTGGACATCTTAGGGATGATGTTCTCGGATGAG
Organism: Viscum album; assembly: GCA_963277665.1. Lineage (NCBI taxonomy): Eukaryota > Viridiplantae > Streptophyta > Magnoliopsida > Santalales > Viscaceae > Viscum > Viscum album. The sequence continues at coordinate 1,743,244,617 of OY728155.1, forward strand.
TTATGTACAGATCTCATCCGATCATCAATGCCCGAGACCTTCTCTTGAATTATTGTCAACTACAATATGGGAAACAATGAGATGAGTCTATCATAACTTATGACCTTAATTTTCTTGGTAGATAAGGTCATGGGGAGTGAAAAAACCCACAATCCTTATGGTGAATAAGATAAGGAAGGACAAGGCAATGGGGCCAAGGATTCATAAAATATCTGAATCACTTGAGCATCATCCCTACAAGAAGGGGAAGATCTAGAGGTAGGGAAATGAATGGGAGGCGGTATGTTTTTCATGTGGCATGTCAGGCCACAGGAAGAGGAACTAGACCCAGAAGTGTGGTGAGGCTAAAGTTGCATTCGTTTTCAATTGTAATCTTTCTATTTCTACACATTGGGTATTAGATACAACTTGTGGGTTTCACATATGTATTCAAATGTAGGAAACAAGTAGATTTAAAAATATTTCTAGTGGATAGGTGGATCTTTATGCTGCCAATGGCGTGAGGTTGGCTGCATTGGCCGTTGTATATTACCATCTCTCTTTTCCAACTAGAATGCTTTTGCTTTTATGTAACTGTTATTATGTGCCTAGTGTTACCAAAACATAATTTCTGTATCTTGTTTGGATATGGATGGATTTATTTTTAAGATTGGAAATAAGGGTTGTTTATTTTATAAGAACAATGTATGTTATGGTATGGCACATTTAAATAATGGTTTGTAGGTATTAAATTACAAAAACCAAGTGTTGGCAATTAAGAATGAAACAAAATCACATGACTCAAACATCACACAGTTGTGGAATCACCATCTCGGTCAAATAAATGAGAAGCGCTTGATAAAGCTCTACCAATATGCTTATTTAGACTGTACTAAGATAAAACCACTTGATATATTTCATGCTTGTTTTCTAGGTAAAATGAACAAGCCGCCTTTCGGTGGATAGGGTTAAAGGTCCATAGGGATTCTAGGATTGGTGAACATGGTTGTGTGTGGAACATTTCCATTATAAGATAGAGGTGGATATTATTACTTCATTACTTCTACTGATTATTTGAGTAGATATGACTATATCTACTTAATTATGTATAAGTCAGAGTCCTTAGGGAAATTTAAGGAATTCAAGAATGAAGTAGAGAATCATCTTGATAAGAAAATTAATAAACTTTGATCGGATAACGGTAGAGAATATCTAAACCAAGAGTTCATATATCTTCTAAGGGAGTCTGGAATTCTATCTCATCTCACACCTTATTATACATCATAGTGGAATGGTGTTAGTGAAAGGAGGAACCACACCTTTTTGGATATAGTGATGTATATGATGAGTTATATAGATCTTCAATTATCTTTTTGGGGATTTGCATTAAAAAATGCAGTATACAAATTAAACAGAGTACCAACTAAGGTGGAAAATGTAATTTCCTCTAAGATATGGAATGGAAGGAACCCCATCTTTTCAGACACATGTTTATGAGGATGCAGGGCATTTTTTATGGTCTTATTAGGCAAAAAACTAGCACCCCTGATCACGAAGTGTATCTTTCCAGGATATCCAAAGGTCCCCGTGGAAGTGGTTCCATAATCAGTACTACGTAAGAGGTCAAGAGAGGTATGGGAACCAAATATATTTGGTTTCCTATTCATTGAGGATGGTGAATCATTATTGTAGGAAAATGATGAACATCTATCCTATAAAGATGAAGTATAAATATCAGAAGTTACAAGATGGATAGAAGTTATGAATTCTGAGATGGATTCCATGTATCAGAAAAAAATTTGGGTTTTGGTCAATGATCAAGTTGATGTAAAGCCTGTTGGATGCAATGGAGTATTCAAGAGAAAAATGGACATGGAAGGTTATGTTATCACCTATATTGAAAGGGTATAGGCTAAAGGATTCAAACAGCTTCAAGGAATTTACTATGATGAAATCATCACACCAGTTTCCATGTTTAAATCCATAAGAATAATAATTTCCATAGTAGCTTACCATGACTATGAGATTTAGAAAATGTATGTCAAAACATCATTCCTTAACAGGAACCTTCAATAAGAAGTCTATATGATACAACCAAAAGGGATTGTGACACCAAGAGAAGGAAAATGGGTTTGAAAATTGCAGAAATCCATTTATGGATAAAAGAAAGCATCCAGGTCATGGAAAATTCGATTTGATGAGTCCATAAAAGAATTTGGTTTCATTAAGAACGAATGTGAGCCATTTTTTTATAAGAGGTTTAATGGGAATGCGGTTGTCATCCTAGTAGTATATATTGATGACCTATTTCTTATTAGAAACAATGTATTGATCTTACAATTAGTTAAGGACAAGTTGATCAAGTGTTTCTCCATGAAGGACTTGGGTGAAGCATCCTACATTCTAGGGATGAATATCATTCATGATAGATCGAAGAGACTACATGGACAATATCAGGGTAAATAAATTTACAAGATACTAAAGAGATTTACTATGGAAAAATACAATAGGGGATGGGTTCTAGTGTCACATGGCCTACATCTTTCTATGAAAATGTTTCCTCACACACAAAATCAGAAAGAATGAGTGAGTAAGACTCCATACACTTCAGCTGTAGGATCTATCATGTATTCCATGTTATGTACTATGCTTGATGTTGCTATGCACTGAGTAAGGTAGGTAGATATCAATAATATACAGGAGAACAACATTGGAATGTTTTTAAACCTATCCTTAGGTATCTGAGAAGAACTAAGGATATATTAATGGTGTATAAAGGACATTAGGAGCTTGTCATTAGAGGGTATGCTGATGTTGGTTTTTAGACCGGTCATAATAATCTAAAGTCGCAATCTGGATATCTTTTCTATCTCAATAGAGGAGCTATGAGCTAGAAGAGTTCAAATAAACCAATTGTCACCAATTCTACAGAAGAGTTGGAATATATAGTGGCTTCTAATGCAGCCAAAGAATCCTTATGGATTCAGAACTTTGTACAGGATCATGATGTGGTTCCGAGAAGTAAATATCCTTTCACAATGTATTGTGATAACACTATAGTGGTGGATCTTGATGAAAAATCATTGTCACATCAATATAAAAAGTACATTCTCTGAAATTATCACCTCTTGAGGGATTTTTATCTAAGGGGTGAAGTCTCAGTGAGCAAAGTGTCCGTAGAATAAAACTTGGGAAACCCCAGGACTAAAGGTCGATCCTAGCAGAAACATGAATATCATGTGAGATCTAGGGGTTAAAGGTTGTTAGTAGTTGACTCTAGTCCAAGTGGGAGTCTGTTGGAGTTGGTGGCCAAGAACCAACTACTTTTTACATTATTCATTAATTAATACCTTATCACATCTTGATTTTTCTTCTGCTTGAAAAATAATATGATAATGTCCTAAGGATAGCTATTGCATTAAAAGGGTCATAGCGGATCCCTGCTATGATGGGAAATTTAATGTTTCAAAACACTATTCTTGAATATATGTTCTATGTCAAGATGATGTTATTTAAGAGACACAAATAACACAGGCCATTAGGGGTGAGGACTCATAAATCTTTGAGGAACCTCCTCTGGTGTGGTCCCTTGCTAATATCTAGGAGGATATTATTAGAATGAGACCCGCCAGCAGGAAATCCACATTTCATAGTGTCATTGGATGTTTCTATATATGGATGTGTGTATTGGTCCTTAGACTTTAAGATTTTTATTAATGTGTATTACAACTCGCACAATTAGATGCATCAATGAAAATTATGATGACATACTTTTCATAGTGAGGTAGGATATGTTTGGTGAATCATGAGTAATACTGCATTAATAGATAATGTGAGAAAGGATTTTTCCCTTATGTTCCATAACAAAGTGGACATCTTAGGCACTTTAATGGAATTTTTATAGCCTAAATAAATCCATTGACATAGTAAGGAATAGACGAGTTCAATTTTAGAAAGTTAAATAAAGAATAATAAATCACATGGGTTAACGGAACTAACATGCAACCCACTTGATTTGAGATATCGAGACAAAGGGATTACATTACATGGTAAGCATTTGTATTGGGTGACACGTCATTACAGCATTAACTTCTTTCCCTATGGGTGTCTTGGAATGTTGTTAGATGCTAACCTTAGTCTTTATGCAGGATTCTCTTAATTCCAATAAGAGGCCTAGAGGGTCACACACTAAGTCTGTCTGAGTATCTTAGTTAAATATTAATTTAAAAAGTCGAATAAATAATAATCCGGAATATGGTTTAATAATTATTCAAGGATTCCTGATCGCATTTATTTCGACAGTAGTTATTCCAAAGAATATATTATGGATAAAATAATATATTTTTTAGTGAGTAATGTAGTGAAATTTATTTGAGAAATAAATAGCTAGTTTTAAAGGTCTAATAAATGTGGTGGAGGAAATAAAGAAAATGGAAAAACAAAATTTCACACTGTGTATATTAATATACACACCGTGTAGTTATTCTATAGATCTGTGAGAGATAATTTTATTTATTTAATTAAATAATATTAGGTGTAATTCACTAGGCGCATGTCAAGTAATAATAATAGTCAACTATTATTATTAGAAATGAGGTTCGACTAAGAATTAAATGAAATGAATAAATGCTTTCAGGTAATTAATTCATTTTATTATTCTATGTAATTAAAATCCCAATTTTATAATTCTAATTATCCTACCAATTTTTGTGGTGTGCAGAATGGATCTAGAGAAATCTCTCCAGGCAAGAGATAATTTCCTTTCTTCCAATAACACTCTCAATCTACGAGAGAGATACTCCTCCACCGGATCAAGAAAGAGCCTTTTACAAGAGGCTCCCAAGGCAAAATAAGGAAGTCATCACAAGATAATTCTCTTCTGTACTAGCACCCAAAGATCCCTTTGGTGAAATATAATGATACGTGAAGCACATGTGGATCAACGATAGATGGATCCTACACTTGGATTCTATGACGCAATGATGGATCACATCAAATCATGGCCAGAAACATCAAAAGAGAGAGAATTTCACCAAGGTAATTATTTTCTTTTAATTAAATTAATTATAACCATTATATGATGATCCTATTTATGGTTCTGGGACACCCTTCCTTTCTTTTGTTCTTTTTTGTATTCTGAAGATCCATCGTTTTATTATCATGACTTATCTCTTATTGATTGTTGTTAATAGAAAAATCAAATTTGGGTACTCCTACCAATGTGCTTCCACTACGCCCGAAACCTACAGTCCGTAAGTACGCATTAACACCATTTTCATTTTTTTAATGGGTGGAAAATAAATAAAGTAGATAACATTTTACCATTATATAATTATAACTAGTATATAAATTTCATATTTATTAATTATGTATATTATTATGAAGATCATTGTATAGTGTAAATGAAAAATGAATCACATTTCTTTATAGATGTGGTATTCCACACATACACCCGAGAAACCATATCAATTTCCAATAGATAGAAAGGGATATAAGGTAAGTGATATATTATAATTAAATAATGATAATTTTTTCATAAATAACATATATATTCATATTTTCCATTTTTTAAAATAGATATTTAATCTGGTGATGAAAAAAACATAGCATCGTGGAGGCGGTAGTCCACAAATTACCATAGATAATTTTCTCAATTATAATAAGACGGAAAAGGGAATTAAAAAGATATGTAAAATTATAATATTAAAAATTTGGTATATATAAGTGAATTATATTATTATTTCATCATGTTTAGTGAATATCTGAAGAAGGTAGAATAATAAATAAACAGTAAACATTGAGATAAGAATTATACCTCTTATTTTGGAAACATAATTTTTATTAAACCTTAAGCCCTATTGGTTTGGTATTTTTGTGATAAATGTACCACTATGAAGTGGGTAGGAGCTTCGGGGAAGTATTTTTAACGTATTTTACAAACTAGAGATCTCAATGTGTGTAAATAAGTGAGATGAGGAGGATCTATTTTATAAGTGAGGAAACAATAACTCTTTAAATTATAAAATTTATTAAAATTTAAATTAAGTCATATTCATGGTTAGGATTTAGAAAAGAAATCCATTTTAGAATATAAAAAGGTACAAGGTCTAAATAATTTCATAAAATTGCATTTATACTTGTTTTGGAGATATTTTATGCATTATATATTAGTTTAATCCCCTTTAATCCATTTTATCCATAGCCTCTATAACATTACATTTGTTCTTGATATGTTTATTACATGAAAAAAAAACTTATAAAAAATATTGAATTTGTGATTAAATATAGGGGTGTATTTTTATCAAATTCATGTTCTATAGGTAGGAGAAATAACTTTTAAAAAGAGTATACAAAATATTTGGGAAACAATTTTCTGAAAAATCCCTGATATAAGTGTAAAAATCATTTTACATAGATATTATCTATAAATATAAATAACTATAAATTATATAGATTTTTAATAAAAATATTAATGGTTTTTGAATTTCATGTTAATATATAATTGAATGTAACCTACTTATCATATTATTAAATGTAAATCTCCAAAAATAGTTAGTTAATTTTAATAAAATATAACCTATGTTGATAGATTTAAATCATGAGTTTTATAATTAAAATTAATGTTTTAAAATATATTATTTTTCATCTTAGAAAAATATTTTTTCAAAAAATGATTTAAAATATATAAATTCATTCTTTGTTCAAAACAATTTCATAAAATTTATAGTATTTGAAAGAAAATTATTTTCATTGTTCCAAAAAAATAATCTATTTCTCGAAAAATATATAAAATTCATCCTAACATAACACATGCTAAATCCAAAAATAAACATTTTTATATGAAATAAAATTTATTAATTCATGAATTTTTCATTTGTTTAATAATGTAATTTATGGAAAAAAAAATTAGTTAAATAAAACTATTCATTTTTTACTACAAACACTTTTAAAATTAATAATAAAATAATAGTAAATATAAATATATAAAATAAATACTTATATCATAAGATTTATTTATTTATAATATTAATTGGGATGTCACATTCTTCCCCCCCCCCCCCATGTAGATTTCATCCTGATGGTTTTATTCTTCACTTAAACAATTGAGGGTATTTTCCTCTAGTAGCTTAATTTTTTATTCTATTGTTTCATTCTCAATCATGTGAATATACCATAAAAACTTTAACTAATGGATCATCATATTCCAAAGCACAAAATATATATGATCCAAAATCTATACTAGAATTTCTTTATATGAATTTTGTTCTACCAACTAGACCTCTTCAGGGCTCAAAACATGAGAGGCATCATGCACACATTTCCTTCAAAATGAATCTTGAAACATATAATGTAATTGAGATCAAGTTGGAGGAAAAGATTCTCTATAAGAAAATAATAAAATACTATCTAAAAATTCATATGGACTTATATAGAACCATCTTAACAATCCATTTTTAACAAAATTTATAACTATTTTCCAGAGTTACATTATGAAAAACATTATCTCCTACCTCAAATGAGAGATCTTTATACTTGTAATCGTTCAAAAATTTATGCTCACTCTTTGATATCCTCAGGTGCTTCTAGATAATCAATAGTTTTTATACCATTTTGTCTACCAGTTCTGGAAACAACAAAATCCTTTCACTAAATTCATAACATCATGTTGGAGTATGAAATCAATTTCTATATAATTACTCAAAGTATGGAATCTGTATTATATTACAAAAATTGTTATTAAAAGAAACTCTACTAATGAAATGTGCTAACCTCGACTTCCCTAGAAGTATTAAGTGTAATATTGAATAATATATTCCTATATCAAAATTATTTTTATGACTATTAATCATATTTTGGATGAAACTTTCTGATGAAATTTAAATCAACACCCATTGAATTCAAGAATTTTTCCATAAACATTTGATGTAAGTATGGTATAATGGTCAGATACAATATAGATAATAACTCCACGTAACAAAACTATCTCTTTAGAATAAATTATAGCAATCTAAACCTAGGACATGTTATCTAGAATAGCCATTAAATGTGAAGATTTAGTCACATGATCAATAATAACCCATATCACCTTATTAAAATGATATGTATTAGGTAACACCATAAGGAAATACATTGATATGCTCTCCCATTTCATTTATGGCACTAGAAAAGGAAAGAACATCCAAATTTTTTATTGTAAACTTTTAAAGCACAAGAGCCTCAAACCAGTTGGTGAGGACTCTCTAGGTGTATCCAAGAGACCCGAGATCAAATATGGGTGGAAGCATATTTCTGAGGTACTGTAATAGTACTGTAGTTGGCACTGTAATAGGCACTGTTTGGTGCTGTAGCAGCTGGAACTATTCATCCATCTGGGCCTTCGGGCCACTGGTTCGGTCCTCAGGTCCTACAAGGCTTTCGGGCCACCCAAGGCCATCAGGCCAATAGATTCTCAAGGCCTTCAGGCCACCTTATATCCTTAGGTCCACCCCAAGGCCTTCGGGCCATATGAATGCAGGCTCTAGACACACTAAAAAAAAGGAGCATCCGCAGAAGATGATTCAGAGAAGGTGCACTCAACAGAGCAGAGCCAAATGGATTGTCAGAATGGGAGGGTATGACTATGCCATCGGTACCAGCCTATGCTAGCATGGGAAGCCTAGCCAGACGGTCATGCAAAGTTGGAGAGATACTATCAAGATATAGATGTTGGGGAGGGAAGTTCCTTGTAGATAGTCTGGTTGAATTTTCTAAGACCTTCGGGCCATGTAATCTCTTAAGCCTATGGGCCATTTTATCTCTAAGCCTATGGGCCTTGTAAGGGTTACCCCACATCCATTGAAAGGGGGGTTATCAAAAATCAATAAAAATGAAGTCCTTCAGGCCATTCAGGAAATAACATCCAATTTTATATTTTTTATTCATACATAACTTGAAAAAAAGTAAATCATTTCATGGTAAAATTTTAAATAACCCTTTTCATTCCTTCCCACAAACAATATTACAATTGTTCTCTATATATATTAGTGCTACTGATGTTAACATAAAATAAAGATCCATAAGATTCACTTAACAATTCATTCTTCAACCAAAAATTAGTTAGAACAAATATGTTTTTTCCAAATATGATAACATCTTATTTATCATCATTAATATTCGAAAAAATAACCTTCCCGAATGATTCAAATCTTTATTGAAAACCCGGATCCTCAATCTAAGTATCTATAATTCATTCTGAAAATGATGACTGCACTGATATCTTATCCAATGAATAATAAATTTATACCTAAAAAATTGAAAAGACAAAATTAATTAAATTATTAACTAAAGGATCATGTTCCAAATATATCACAGTTAATGATGCATTATCTTTACAACTCAAGAAATAATCTAAAATTTTTTATTTACCAAAATGGTTTTGAATCATGAAATCATAATACTTTATATGTTTTAAATATCTTCACTTTCTTATGTTCAATTTTTTTAAATGAAAATATACTTTTAATATGTATAGTTTGTATATAAATTTCATTTTACACAACATAATTATAACTATCAATTATTAACCAAAATATAACCCTATAAGATCAAGATATTTCATAGGTTAACCCTTATCATGGTGTTTTAATTTACACGAAACAAATAAAATTAACCAATTTTATTTCATTGAGAAAAAACCATGTCCCTTTAAAAATAATAATTGTAAATAAAAAATTCACCATTTAGTTTTGGATATTTAAACATGAGATTATTAACCAATATTATTTTCAATACATGAAATAATTATTCAATTTTCATTTTCTAGCTAAATATAATTCATTTTCATGTAAACATATTTTTGGGATAGAAAAATAAAAAAATATTTTTGAAAAAAAAATCATTAATAACTCGCTAATCTAAGAAAACATTGAATCATTAAAAAATATTTTGGTCTTGGACATTCTTAAACCAATATATTTTTAGTAGGATCAACAATTATTCCATATTTAGAAATAATATTCCTGTGAAAATATATTTTTTAAAACCAAATTTCACATTTAAAAAAAAATACATAAAAAAAATTATTTTTTTCTGCAAAACGATCCTTGGTTGTTTTTCTTGTTCTTTAGATATGTTTGAATAAAAAATAATTTCAACAATTATAACCACAATTAATTTATCCAAATTTTCTTGGAATAATATATTCATATGATTAATAAATATAATAGGGTTATTTTTTAACATGATTGTAATAAACACAAACCCATAATGACAACACATAGTATATAATGTTTTCATCATACTTGCATCCTCTTTCACCTTCAGCTAATGATAAATGTAATTAAGATCAACCTTAAAAATATGAAAATCACTTTGATGTTGATCTAACAAGTCATAGATATTAGGATACATATTAATATTCACATTAGTGATTTTATTGACTAATCTATAATAAATGGAAAGTATGATGGAATTATCATTCATTTTAACAAACAAAGAATGTTCACCCCAAGGACAATTTCTCAGGTGGTTGAAACCATTTTCAAGAAACTAATATAACAAGAATTTTAATTCTAAGAATGAAAATAAATCAATTGAGTAAAAGGGTTTTGAAAAAATAGTATTTTACACCAATAAAATATTAAATTTAACCTCTCAATAAACTATAGTATCGAGAAAATCATCAGGAAATATATTCATATTTTCATTTAATAATGGAACATCACTAATTTGAAAATTTTCATTCTTTTCATCTATATATTAATGATTGAAATCACTCACATATTTAATTAGTTTCTCAACATCTTTATATGTTATCAAATCTATGAACTTATTCTTATATAAAAATTTAAACTCACTCTAAAAATTAAATAAGTCTTATTTAGCTCTATAATATATCATAGCCTAAGAAACTAAAACCAATTACATACCTAAATAACAACAAAATATATATTGGTAAATTAAACATTTTTTTCAAGAAAAACCATTCCTCGTATGAAAACATGAATATTATTATAAATTCTTGATACTTTTATACTACCCTAAATGATTATTTACAACAATATATATCTTCAATTTTTGAGATTGTTGTTCCATTCTACTAGTAAATTTCCCATAAAAAATGTATCTCTATATCTATAATCAAATAATACATTGTAATAATTTAAATAAACAAGTATTATACCTGACACTACTGCATTTTATTTTCTACCATCTACCGTAATAGTAAAAAATTACATTTCAAAAACTTTATGAATCCAATATTAATGACTCCCACCATAAGTAATTATATTCAAACATGTATTAGTGTAATGACCCAAATTTTTGCAACTAAAACATCTCACTAGTAGATCACTATCAATTTTCCCATTATTTGTTTCACTGGTACTCTTTTTCTTACATACAAAAGTCAAATGACTAAGCTTACAATATTAGTGAAACTTTCAAAATCCAATCAAACATTATTTAAAATGTATTCTACGAAATTTATAACATTTTGGGGGATAATATCTAGATTTCTTCATCATATACTTCTATTTTTCATTCCAACTTGATCATTTCAATATGTTGTTTTCACGAGGAATATATATGTTAATAAATAACATCTCTAATTTTTATGAATAATGAAAAATTCTTCATAACAGTCAAATTCGGGATATAATAATTCTCTTCATAAAATTAGTTTTATTCCTACATAAAATCAATCAATTTTACTATCCTGGACTAGAAAAAATTCAATTAATACATGGCCAGTCTGTTAAAATTTTTCTCAAAATCAGACACTATTTTTTCTTGTATTTATTTGAACACATGAGTTTTTTTCTATTCTATCTTAATAAAATTTAAGAAATTTATTCTAAATAAAAACATATTTAAAGTCTATCAACTTTAACTAATAAATCTAATCATTTATATTATAATTTTTAACTATATAACCCCATTTATTATGTTCATCATCAATAAGAAAAATATAACATGTTATATATTGATGTTCGATACATTATAAAACAACAATTATATTATATTGTAAATTTATCCATCCATCAACATATATTAGGTATAAAGATCCATCGAAAGACATGAAATTCTCTACTAAATACATGTTCCTATATAAATAATTCATTCGATGACTTTAATGGGTACCACCATTAATATCCCTAGTCCTCTGTGTTTGTATTACCACAAAGTTCACTATTCTAAGCATTCAAGGTTAAATATTCAAGAGGTTATTTTCCCCTTCATGCCTTCATTCTTTAGTTTCACTATTAATTCTACAAAAAAACCATTACGAATAGATATGGATTCGATGAAGAAACAAGGAAATATTCAAAATCTATATCATGATAATAAAACAATAATATTTTATAAATGTATTTTAATATAACTAAATCATCTAATGTTATATAAACCCCTTATATGAAACAAACTGTAACACCAAAAAATTTAATAAACCCATAATAACAAGATTTATGAAAAAGGATGAAATTTCATACATTACCATGATATTTTAGGTTTAAAAATTTATATAATTATGTAAATAATTAAATTAAATATGGAATATTCACACATAGTGTCCATTTTTTCCACAAAAAATGAATCATAAGTTTATACTAATGTTTCATTCATGAAACACTTGATTATTTTAATCTAACTTCCATTACTCTCATATAGATATTATATTAGCTCCAACTAATCTTTAGGAACAATGAAAAACAAATAAAATTTGGTACGAGAAAAACAATTCTTATTCTAGGATATAAAAATAAAGGAATCTCTTTTCTCTAATAAAAAACATTAAAACCCATGACGACATAACCATTTTCTCAAAAAAAACTATGGGGACATAAATATAACATTTATATATTATAAAATAAAACATCAATAAAATTAAAAAAATTAAAACCATTATAAATTATAGGAAAACCCATTATGTTATTTGTGGCATGTGGTAATTCATGAAAACATTCCTTTGAAAAGAAAACATTTAACCATTATTCTTTCCCTACCATATAGAATCAAAATATTTCTATAATTTTTTTTTTCAAGAACAATATGTGTTACATGGAGAATAATATTCATAACACGTGAACAATTTTTTTAAATTCATATTAGAATAATATAACTCTTATTAATACTATAGATGTAACCTACCTAGGTATCTTTATCATTTATTACCTTCAATGACTAAATCACAACCTAATGTATTGGAGAGTTAAATCGGACTCACCCACTATAATGAGATATATCTGGATAACTTTACATTATATACACATCTCAATTTCCATATAATGAACAAAAGAATTTAGTATTTAATATTTTCATCATAAAAACCATTAAAAACATGTTTCAACACAGTAATAAAACACTTTCCATTTTCACATAATAAAAAGGTTAAAGATCGATTTTATTTAGAAACTATTGAAAAAATAATAGAGGAGTGGAAAATTATATATTCTTTTAAAATTTCTATTAACTAGTATAGGAGAATTTATAACAAAAAATAACTATGATGGTATGAAAAGGTGGTCTTGTTGTACACATAAAAAAATATTTTTATCAATTTTTTAAAACGTCAAAATTAACAATACATAAAGAATTTGTAGGATTATTTTTTAAAAATTTGGAAATAAATTGAAATATAACTTAAAATGAACATTATTAAATTTTTAATCATATATAATAAAATTCTTGAAATATTTAAAAGAACATGGATATAGAAGAGAAATACAACAACAGAATTCTTTAAAATAATGTTTTGTAAAAAATCCCTTACCTTAAGTAATGTCTTTCTTGATACATTTTCAATCCTAGAAAAATTAAATCATACTAACTTTAAGCATTCTTAATAAACCTTTTCATATTCATTCAATTATTATTATTCCATTCATTCTATTTTATAATGTTTTTTTACTCAAATAGTTATGTTCACATTGGAGAATCTGAGGAAGTAATGTAAATTACCTCAAAACAACATTGGTGTGTTGACTATAGTTTAAGTGGTAATTGGTAATTTAACTAAAAAATATTAAAAATAATATTATTATTATGTTTATTCATACAATATTATTTATAAACCAACCATGTATGATAGTTGTGCAAAAAGAGCTACGTTTTAAAATAGAGATGGTAGTTTATACATACGCATGAACAACATTTTTGTTTTTCAAGAAGTTGGAACCTAAAAAAATTCATATTATTTTAATTTTTAAAAAATATTATTTGAGTTAAAAAATTATTTATTCATTAAATTTTTTATTAAGACCATCGTTAAAATGTGTAAATGAAAAATGAATCATATCACTTCATGGAAGTGAAGTTATACACATACACACAAGTGTGAATATCAATTTACAATTGGTGGAATAGTTAAGAAAGATAGTTATATTTTAATTTTATAGAATCATAATTATTTTGTTAATATCAAATTTACTTATCTTCTCATTAATTTTAACCTAACATATAATCTGGTTATGAAAAAATTCACTTTATAGAGGTGGTAGTGAACGCACACACTAGAGCGAGGTTTTAAATTCCCATAAGATGGAAAAGGTGATCAAAAGTGTTCTAGAAATTTTAAAATAACATTAAAGTATATTTAAAATATTTATTTCATTATTTATTAATGATTAAAAAATATTTTTATGAGGTTAATTAATAAATAAACACTAAACATTCAATTAATAATTATACCTCGTATTTGGAAAACCACTTTTGGTAATAAAATTATCATAATATTATTAGACTTTTTTATGAAAAAACCACTACGATGTAGGTAAGAGAGATGGAAATGTGTTTGGGTAGGGTTTGGCTCAGCTAGATTGCCCAAAATGCGTGAAAAATTGTGAATATGAGATTATCTTTTATAAGTGTGGGGATGGGGACTCTAGGAATTGTTGACTGTTTTAAATAAAAATTGAGTTATATTCATGGTCATGTGGAAGAAATGAAAACCATTTTAGAATATAATAGATGATATGGATTAAATAATATAAACTAGTCTCTTTTAAAAAAATTACAGATATTTCAAGAAATATCTCTTAGTTTAACCCCCAATGATTCATTTTTAACCATAGCCATGATAACATAAATTCTTAGCATGATAAGATAATTATATATAAAAAATGAAACATCCTTCTAACCAAAATTATAATTTATGATTCTAAATATAATATAAATTTTATAAAATTAAAATTATTTAGGTTTCAAAATATAATTTTATTATTTTTATACAAAACATAGAAAATATTTAAAAAAATGATTTAAGAATCAAAAAAATTACCTTTATATCCAGTATAATTTTTATTAACATAAATTATATTTTATTTTTTATTAAAAAAATTATTTTTTTGAAATTTATATCAAACCATAACTAACTGTCACCCTCCAATCATACCCTTAATTGAATAAATCCAAAAAAATAGTTTATAATTTAATAAAAATATAACTGAAGCTCATAATAGAACACCATGAGTATCAAAATACAAAATAAAATTTGAAAATGAATTATTTTACTCCTAAAAATTAATTTGGTTAAAAAAATGAATTAAAAAGTTTTTATTTTATTCTTATATCATAATAATTTCATAAAATTGACATTATTTGAGAAATCGGTGTTTTCACTAGCCACACAAAACAAAATTTAGAAAAATATCAAAAAAAATCCATAATAAAAATTTGACATAAAGAATGCAAAAATAAATTTGATTTTTTTTTCAAATTTATTTTATAAAACAAAAAAATTCATCTTTTAAATATAACCATGTAATTTATTTAAAAACACTTTAGTTAAATAAAAATAATCAATTTTTGTCTCAAATATTTTAAAAAATTATATATAAAACATTGATGAAAATAAATATATAAAATGAAAACTAATAAATAAAATTATTTATTTATTTCTATGATTACATGGGTTTTCACAATATTTTAAGAAGATATAATATTTGTTTCTAATATTTACAATCATAGTAATGGTGGGATGTGCTTGTGTGTGGGATGAATCGAAGCCTAGTTAAGAGATGTAAAAAATATAAGTTTTATTGATATAAAAAATAATATTCTATCTATATTATGATTCATGTTGGTAGTGAGGTATCCTCTAAATCCATATGACACCGAGGACTAGCCATTTCACATTGAGAGGTGAACTATGTAAATTTCTTTTCTCCATCTATTTGTGTTTGTTTAAAAGTTTTTGTGACAAATAAGATACTAATCTTAACCAATAAAATTTTTATTTTAATTTAAACATAAAATGAATTAATATCACTAATGTATCCCCCTATTTAAGATATTTCATTAATCCGATAGATGGTTCCACAAGTGATCTTAGATCATGGATATTTTATTTTTTATTGGTTATTTGAAAAATGGAATTTTTTGTCTCATTGTTTAAATAAATATTGACATATTTCTTTTATATTTAGTGGAAAATATAAACCCAGTGTGTAACTAAGTGATTATATTAATATATTGATATTTTATCACAAATGGAAGGATTCAATGTTGTTATGCTTTATATATCAGTTATTATGCTTTCAGAAACCTCAACAAAAGGATTTTACTTATGTGATAAAGGTAGATACATGAATACAATATAAAAAATTAATATGGAGAAATATGGTGATTATTGATTTTTTATCTTCTATTTCAAAAATCAATTTGAGAAGTTCAAACTAATCAATACTACAAAAGTTAATTGTTTTAAAATTAGAATATTTATGATGAAAATACCAAATTGAAGAGGGAAAGCTATAGATATAAAGAACAATGTATGATGATCATTTATTATATGATTTTTAATCTATTTATTGATTCATTATAAAGGAAAATTATTTTGTGAGAATGATAATATTATATACTGAGATATTTAACTACTGCTGTTATAATAAAGATCTCGTATATTCTACCGAAAAATTTTGAGGAAAAATATTACACTTTAAAAGAAATATATACAAGTGACACCCCTATTGATGTATTATGTTATATTTTTATTTCTTATAACATGACCATAGATATTGTTTTCATGAATAATGTAAATTCTTAAAATATGGTTTCCTTTATAGCCTCATAACACGAGAAGTAGATGAAAAAAAGGTAATTGCAGAAGAAGAATCTTATTGTTACAATTCTAATGAATGTGTGGAGGGTGTATCTGATGATCTTATGTCCCTTATATTTATAGAAAAAGATAACAGGTAAAGTAATTTATAAAGTAAATCTACCTTTAAAAAATTAAAATGAATATATAATAGGAATTTTATAAAAAATTGATAATCCAATACATAATAAGATAATGATGAAAAAGGGGTTAAGCCTAGAATATTCTCAAAGAATAAATACAAAATTAAAAGGTTTCTTTTAATGAAAATGGTACTATATTCTCCATACTAATAAGTAGACACTTATTTCATAATTAAGGTGAATTTATTATTGATTAGGATTATGATAGAGAATTTGGTGATTAATACATTGAAAAAAGTAATTACAAATGTTAGTGAAAAAAATGTTTTAGGTGATGAAATCTGTAATGAAGGTGAATAAGAAGTTATTGAGATTGATTTCATGATATATAAGTAATTAATACAATTTCTCTTAGATATTTCTAAACTAGATAAATAGATCATAATGTTTAAAAATGACTATCAGTTCTCATTTAGTAATGAATTTGTCATAGTATAAGTAAAATAAAAATTTCTAAAATATATTGATGATATGAAGAAGATTATCGATGATGAGAAAGCTGCCAAAATTTTTATGGAAGATATGATATGAAAAAATTAAAAATTTTGACCATATAAAATAGAAATTGGTCAATGTTGAAGAATACCTGAGCATGTATAGATCCAAATTTTAGGAATAATTTTCAGAAGTAATAGAATTTTCAATGATTTAATAGAGTCAAAAAGATAAAAAAAAAATTCTCATTGCTTGGAAATAAGGAAAAAAAATTGTGAATATTCAAAGAATAATAGTTAATTCATGAAGCAAATGTTTTTAGAAAAAAATATTGATACTCAAAAATCAATAAATTCTAAGAACTATAACTTCAATTCAAGGTCTTCAACAATTGGAGAATCTGAAAAGGATGATAAAAAGTCTTATATAAATGGTAATATTTCCAGAATTTACAATAATTTTTGTTTTTAAAAATATCTATGATTAGAAAACAAAAAAAAGGAATGTGGAAGAGTACAATATTTTGTTAAATAGAAAACAAAAAAAGGATTGTATGATTTCTATTGATTATTTAGCTATTGCAGAGGCCTTGGGAAAACATAAAAAAGTGTTAAACTATGTACATAAATAATAAAATTCCTATGTTTCATATTAAAAATTATTTTATGGGCTTTCTACCCCATAAAAAGTAGAAAGGTCTTTAAGGTATTGCAAAGTATGGATAGAAAGATCGGAAAACATTTGATGTTTTTGACGAAGTTTTTGGATGGATTTTCGAACCTAGTCACCAGGAAAATGATTATATCATTCTTATAACATCCTAAAAATTATGATTCTTACTAATCAACATCTTTAAGAGAAGAATAGAAAAGGTAAGGGTAAAATTTAGTTGTTGATGTTTCACAAAAAAGAATCGAAAGGGTAAGTGTATGGATGTGAGATAAAGTATTATCATCCCATATAAATTTATATTTATTCACTTTGGGGATGTTTAAAATTGAAAATATAGCTTAATGGCCTTTTAAAATAATGACCCATTCAAGATTAAATGAGTGAGTTCAATAATTATTGAGAAATATAAACTGAAATCCAATAACCCTTCATATTTTTATGGATTCAAATGGAATATATTTAGTGTTTTGAAAACTTGAGATGAAGAAAATAATGTAATTTTCAATAAGGGTAGGTTCCAGTACAAAAAACCTGATTATAGAAAAATGGTGATAATGTTACATCAGAATAAAGGTAATTTATTTTAATTGGATGATGCTAGAAAGTCATGTTATCTTACCATGGATGAAGGAAATTAATTTTGGAATTAAATCCTTGTACATCATGTCCAAAATAACATATAAAATATCACTCTAGGTGAAAATTTTCATGTTTTCTATTTTTTGAGAAGTGAAAGAGATTGGATGTTCTCAATCTACCCAAAAGAAATAATTTTTATCTCTCCACACACGAAGTTGTAGATTCAGTCTACTCATCCTACAGAGATAATTCCATTATATTTGTATCAGACCATGAGGAAGTAATAAAATATATATATAAATACATTATTACTTTTATTGATGATTTAAAATTCATTACATGTGTCTTTTTTATGAAACAAGAGTATGATGACTTAAGAATGATTAATTTTTTTTATGGAGGGTGGAAGTTTTCCCTAATGAAGATATATATAGAAAATGAGTCATAGTTTATAAATGGGATGTTTTAAGATTATATATAGAAGTATGGAATCAAAATTAAACTCATGGAACAATAAACACCATAAAAATCGTGTGGCTAAATGGATGAAAACATGATTGGTAGTGAGATCATGGAAAATATTGATTAATCAAGAAAGGTCTTGATATTTTTGGATAAAAGTCATTGGTGCAATTGTGTACATTCAAAACCACTATTTAAATATGAAAACTATTTCATCCTTATGATATGTTTTATAAAACATTATCAAATATTTATACATCTTTATGTGTCTAAAACCCTTATGTTATCCAATAAAAATGTGAAAATATTGGGATGTCTAAAAATTGAGAAGTTCATGGGTAATTCTTAGGATGTCATCCAAATGGAATAATTCACCACTACTATAATAATTAAATTGAAAATATTTGTGATATTTTTTATCTGAATGTCTAGGAATATTCAATTATGGAATTTATATTTGAAGAATAAGCTATAGAAGTGATGATGATATGGGTTTTTTCAAATATCCATAAGAAATTTTATAAAGAGCTATAATTTATAAATATTTGTATGTTGAAGAAGAATATTTATCTAGTTATATTTCTAATAAACAATCTAATATATCACAAATAAGGATGAAAATTCATGATTAGGTCTACAACATCATTGTATATCATGGTCTATAGGCACAAATATAGATAAATTTGAGGAAAACAACGTATAACTCATTGTTTTCTCAAGATGAATCATGATATGTTAAAGGTGAATTGAATCATCAATAATGTTTTGGAACAATGCATGGGGAATCAATCCAACTAGTGAATAATGGGACATGAGAGTTCATAACCAAAACTAAAAATAATATTCTTGATAAATTTGGTGTTCCAAAAATAAATTGAATATAAAATTTGAATTTGTGAGAAATATAGAGAGATTATAATATAAAGGTTGTTCAAAATTTTATGGAGTTGAAAATGATGAGGAAAATACTCTAGTTTTAAGGATAAAGTGTCAAACTCCATGTTTTTGTGGAATATTTTTTTCTAATAAATTTATCTATTCAATATTTTTCATTTCACTTGACACTGAAAATAGTTCTTCATATATATATATATATATATATATATTAAAAGACTAAGTCAAACTATCCTTTGACATGCAATACTGACTTGGCTTGTGCTACATGAGATACCGACATGGCTTTCACTACACTCAACACAAACTTGCCTTGCACTACATGCAATACCAACTAGTATTTTCCTACACACAATACCAACTTGGCTTGTGCTACCTGAAACACCGACTTTGCGTACAATGCATACAACAATGTGTTTTTATTATATATATATATATATATTATTTAAATGATATATTTATAATAAAGTAGTTAAAATAGTTATAGGAATATTAATATCTCAAATAATTTTTTTAATCGATATATATAGACAAAACATATTGATAATGGAAGATAATAATTTTGGTAAAGTCATTTTATGTTAAAAATGTTCTTTTCTTGAATGATCCATTTTTAATAATAAAATTTATTTTAGATACATTTAGAAATAAAATTTGGTAAAATATTCTTTGAATTTAATTTATAATGATGAAATTATCCCAGTTTGAATTTTTGGGGTTTTCGAAGAAATGCCATTTTTTGATGAATGGTGAAAAAAACTACTTTTTAGTTAAAAACTTCCTTTTTTATAATTAATTATTAATGATAAATGATATTATGCATATGTTTTCAGGCCACATTAGATAAATATTACTTCTAATAATATAATTTAATTCATTATAATTAATTTCACTTTGAAACTGAATATAAAATTTTAACAATCTTTTGAACTTTTACCTACTTTAATACCACTTTATTTTGTCTCTTCTACGAGATTAAAACTCACATAATTATTTCATATTCTACGATTTGAATTTAAAAAAATCTAACATAGACCATTGTATTTAGTATAATATTTAGAGTCCAATAAGACCATATTAATGTTTGACTAAAATGACTTGTAAATCTAATTAAATTTAATCATAGTAGTGAAGGGAACATTGTTCTTAATTATGGACTAAAACTTAAAATCAAGGGCACATATGACCAAGACACTTGTCCAACAACCATTGGTTGTCCATCCCTGTTCCATAAACCTTCTATTATTGATTTTGGACATTTTTTATGACTTTTCATAGGTAATAACATGTGGACACCTATCTTGTTTCCAAAAATTCTATGTGATGATTTTTCCTTCCCTATAAAAGGCCACCACCTCAACAAATTCCTCACACCTCACAAACCTTTAATTTTCATCCATGATCTTCCCAATTAGCCTCCCAAAAATCCTCCCTTTGAATTTCAATCCTTATTTTGGTCATAAATCAACTCAAGGAATCTGTTTGGAACCAACTAAAAGGAGTTTCCCTGTTTAGAGGACTCTTACATGAGTATGAAGAGAGTCAAGACACAAGGTATGGGGATTTCATCTCACTATTAATTTCTATGAGAAATAAGCTATGTTCACTGATCATTCCTTTTTTTGTGTATATACTTCCCATGATTGCATTATATGTATCTTTTACTTAAATATATTGGTATTACCATACCCCTTTTATTATGTTTATTTCATGGGGGTTAACGTTCAAAAGTTACTAAATTGGTAAAACAATTCTCTATAAATTTTCTTTCTTTGGGATTCATGTTTTTTATGAACCTATATACATCCATTTTTAATGTTATATAATGAATAAAATTATTTCCTTGATATATTAATCCACATGTAATTTACATTTCTTACATGTCTAGTATGAACTCAAGATACCAATATATAAGAGTTTATTAAGACGATCTCACAATTTTTCAAGATTCGTCATGTTTATGCTTCCTTTGATGAAATCGTATGATCTATATATCAAAAATATTCATTATTTTCTTTCTCCTTTTTTATTTCATGATATACTCATGTATTGGTACCATATTCTACTCTTTGGTACATCATAATGTAAAGAAAGTTTTTTTAATAAATCCTAACTTTACCCTCTCTTAAGTCATAAATCTATGTTTTCATAATGGGGGTTCCAAGAATATTATACCATTATCCTATATTATTTAAAATAAATGTTTAACCTTTTTTTATTTTACCAATATCTTCATGGGAATCTTATTTTCACTTTATGAAAAAACTATTCCTTCTAACCTTTTTATTGTGAAAAAAAAATGTTCTTATTTACTTTGTACGACATGTATGGATTTACCCACCACCATTCCATTGAAGATTCCATTTTGTTTTTAAAAGTGTAATCTTTAAGAAATTGATTTAAAGTTTATTTTCAAGGAAAAATGTTTTCAAAATGGATTCAAGTATTCTTTATATTTTTAAATGGTATTTTATGAGAAAATGGTTTTTAAATGGTATTATGTATTAAAAATCCTTATAAAATGATATTTTCCTTAAGAAATGTTTTTTAAAGATATTTAAAAACTATTTTCCATCTAAGATGACATCAATTGATGTTACTCATTCCCTATTTGTAAGTTCTATAATGGTTAAATTTATATATGTTCTGTGAATGGGTCATGCTTAATGTCATGGTCTTTATGAAACTTGTTTCTCTTTCATGGGTTATATGTTTACGCATTCTGTTTCACTTTCACTGGTTATTCTTCGATGAAATGGTTAGGAAGCCTATATATTTTCCATAGGTTTTGATGTGATGAAATGTTATTTATCCCCATTTCATTTTATGGGTTATGATTTGATTTTTATAAAACCTATATCTTTTTAGGGTTCATGATATGATGAAGGTTTTGTTATCCTATGGAACATGCATGAATGATTTCAATATGAGATAAGTGTGACCTATATATACCTCCCATGCATTGGGTAATGATATGTTTTATATGAGCTCAAAGGGTACAGGTTGTAGCCCATGTCCAAATGAAATAGGGTACACAGGGGAATCCCAAGCCCAAAAATAATGAGGGTGTATGGGTTATAGCCTAATCCCAAAAAGAAAGACGGTACATGGGTTGTATTCTAAGACTAAATAAAATATGTTACACTTGTAGTATACCACGCCTGGAAACTAGAAGGTACATGGGGTGTATCCCAAGAATAAAAGAAAGAGGGTGTGTGGGTAGTAGCACATGCTTGAAAACAAGAAGGTACAAGGGTTATAACCCAAGCCTAAAAGAATGTGGATATATAGGTTGCTAGCCCCATCCTGAAGTATGTACACTGGTCGTAGCCAAAACCTAACATGTTTTAAAGGTCATGGAAGGTATCACTAAGATAAAAGTTTATATTATTATATGTATGCAACATATCCTATGTCTTATTCATTAGTTATGACCATTTATATGCAGGGTATGATATTATAATGTTTTAATAAGGTTGTCATATTATTGTGTTCAGGTTTATGTTTACATGTCTCCCTTGTTTACCCATACTGAGTATCTGATCTTACCCCTTTCTTTTGTTTCCTTTCTTTAGGTTATGATGAATGGTTTTAGGTACAAGTACTAAAGTTGGATATATTTATGGAAGATGGTTAAGATCTTTCACTAGGATATAATATTTTGTTTCCATGTTTACAAATACCCTAAAATATTATGGGTTTTGGGCATGTATTTTTAAAATGTATAGTATATTGATCTAGAATGATGTAATATCCATGTATATAAATCATAGGTCTATATAGTTGGTATCAGTGAAAAGGTTCAGTCAACCATTGAAAACTAGTATTAGAAAACTTGATTGATATCCCTATAGATATTTCTAAGGATTTGTCTAGGGATGTATCTAAGGATAAACATAAGGATGAGTTAATATTTAGGAAAATGTCCTGGAATTTTTGTAAAGGATAGTGTGAGTGGTTCCAAGAAATACATATCTATCCTGATACTAGAAGTGAATGTTGATTTGGCACAAATTTACCTTGGCATAACAACTCTGACCAGATGTTTCATCCTTGACACGGGGTAATCTGGTACATAATAATGAGCATTTCTACACAGCTAGTTTGACACTCTCGAGGGATATTATTTGGAAAATAATAAGCTCTTAAAACCCATCATGAAGGATTTAGATATATGTTATCAATGAATAACCTAGTAAAAACCTGAAGTGTAATAGATTATGGAAGGTGACATGATTTGGATATCTTATAAGTAGTTCTTTTCATTACTATGTTGTTTTATGCTTTGATAAATATCTCTCACACTATGCTTATGGTTTTAGTCAATGTAGGGAACCATAAAGAACTAGATTAATGTGAATGTGATGGATGATTTTCTAATTAGCAGCCAAGTGGGATGATCACTGTAGTGAATGATTTTGTGATCATGCAGAGTCAGTTTTCACAGAGCATGATTATCAATGTTTACCATTACCAACTCTCATATTCACCAAGCAAGATAAGAAAGAAGGTCACTTAGAGTTCGAGTAATGAAGACCGTTGAGGAAATATGGTTCATTTTCCTTTATGTAAATAATGTGGAAATAATAACCTATGTAAATTTTTTACAGGAACCATAACATGTATTGACTGTGGAAAAGAAGGACACAAAATAAGTGACTCTAAGGAAAAAAATTAAGAATTAAGTTAATGGAATGAAAGGTAATGTTTGCCTTCTTAAGGTATTTTCAGTTAATGACTACATTATATATAGAAATTATGGGCATTATGAAAATATATGTCCTATGTGGAAGGCTCATGAAGAGAACCAGAAAGGTGGTACAAGTGATGGTTTAAGAATGGTGTTGTATTAATGATGATTTTATGTTTTTAATTCTAGGATTATGTTATATGAATCATGAAATATATAATTATTTTTATTATATGTTTTAATTAATGATTTAATAGGTCATATTGAACAGTGATGAAGACATAGAAAAGTGATTTCATGGAAAGGATATATTTTGGTTAAGGGAAGGTAACCCTTAATATGTCCTCTACGATAAGATAATATTTTCTAGATAAATATATGTGGAATATGGATAAGTAAATTATACAGTAATTCTAATCTTGGAACTATGTAAGGACTTGGTGATGGGTGGTTAATGATATCACTGATGATTTTTAAAAAAAAATTGGGATTTAATTAATAAATCCAATATACTTTAGAATTAATAAACATGGATGTTTTCTGAAAGTATTTATGGTAATTCAAGCAATTACTAGGTTTGAAGGGAATATATAGTAAGGATATTCATGTGTTTTTAATGTGAAAAATAAGTGATACTTTGTGATATACATGGGAATCAATGTTATACTGATTTCATGACCCACTTTCTAAAGACATTAATTTCTTTATTTCAAAGAGGTTATGAGGTTATCCATTAATGGAATGATTAGGTTAAACTTAATATTATGTCATTAAGATTAATTTATTATATTTTATATAACGATTGATGCATATTGGGAAACCTATTTAAACTACCTATTGTAGATGGTAACTAGTGAAAAATGGGATGGAATATCAGGGAACTCGTGATCTGTTAGTACCTTAGAAAAGAAAATTTAACCTTGTTTTTTTAAATAAAAAGGGGAAGTGGATCAAAAAACCACAAATGGTGACATTTTCTAGAAATCATGGAATTTTATATTTTAATGAAAATTATATAACATTAGGAAAAAGGTTATTGTAACTGAAAATGTTGTCATATACCTATGTTTTCGATGACTCTTAAATTCCCTTAAGTCATTGTATATTTATGGATTTATGGTTGTTAACTTTCTCCAAACCTTAATCTCTATCACTCTACATCCGAACATTATGGTATGATTTTTCTTCCATATCCATGTTTTCACTTCCCACCAACATTCTCCAATGTTGGATTCTTCTTATGAGATAATTCAGATAATTGTTAGGGTTACTACATTCCATTTCTAAGGGAAGTTTTAGTATTCATTTTTATGATGGGTTTTTCTATGAATGAAACCATCAATTATTAAACCATCGATAATGTAGAAGAATTTAAATGGAGAAATTCATTTTAAGGGGGTAGAATGTAATACCATAATATTTTGGGATATTTTTTTTTGAATTAATGTATCATTTCAAAAAAATTCATTTCACATGCCACTGAAAATAGTTCTTTATATATATATATACATATGTATATATTAAAACACTAATTCAATCCTTCCTTTTACATGAAATACTCACATGGCTTTCTCTACATGAAATTCTAAATTGGATTGTGCTAAACACATAACCGACTTGGCCTGAGCTACACACAATAATGACTTGGCTGGTGGAACCTACAATGTCGTCTTGGGGTACAATCCACACAACACTGAGTTTCTATGATATATATATATATATATATATATATATTGGTATATATATATATATTTTAAATGAGATTATTATAACCTAGATGTTAAACATAGTAATAGTAATAGTAATAAATATTTTTCAAATATTTTTTATAATTGGTTTATTTCAATAAAACTTATTTATAATAAAACATATTATTTTTTGAAAATTACTTTTATGATAAAAAATTTTTTTTGAATGAACCACTTTTAATAATAAAATTAATTTGAGACACATTAATAAATTTAATTTTATAAAATTATCTTTAATTTTAATTAGGAATGTCGAAATTATCCTAGTGTGAGTTTTTGTGATTTTTTTGAGAAAATTCATTTTTTGATGAATAGTGAAAATAATGCATTTTAGTTAAAAACTGCATTTTTTCTAATTAATTATTAATTATAAATGATGATATAAATATTTTTTATGGTCACATTTAAAAAATATTACATCTATTAATAGATTTCTATTCATTATAATCAATTCACATTCAAACTGAATATATTATCTAATCAAACATTTGAAAATTTTAATACTTTAAACCCTGTTTATTTCATCATGTCTATAGGATTAGCACTAATATTAATTTTTCAACTTCTATGATTTTAATTTCAAAAATATTACATAAACCATTATAGTCAATATAATATATAGAGCCTACTTATACCATGTTAAATTTTGACCAACATGAATAGTAAAATTAATTAAAATTAATCACAAAAGTTAAGTCTAAATTTTGATAGAATAGGGACTAATCCTTAAAATTAAGGGCCCAAATGACCAATACACTTGTCCAAAACCAATTGGTTATCCATATTTCGGCCTAAAACCATCCATTATTTGGTTTGGTTGGATTGGTATGGAATCTGTTAGGTATGAACATGGGAACATCTCACTTATTTCTAAAAATTCCAAGTGAGTACTTTTCCTTCCCTCTAAATGGGAACCACATATTCCCATTCATTACACCTCTCTACCCATTTAAGTTTTTCCAAACCCTACCCAAGTAGACACCCAATAATCCACCCTTTGACCTCTATGCCTACATTTGGCAATAAATCTTCTCAAGAAAACCTTCAGTAACAAACCAAAGGAGTTGCCTAATTTATAATAAACTTTCATGAGTATGAAGACTATCAAGACACAAGGTAATGAGATTTCATACAAATTTTAATTTATATGAGATATAATTTATATTCACCAAAATTTTAATTTTTTGTGGTGTATGTACTCCCCATGATGGTATTATATATATATCATTTACTTAAATATATGGTTATTCGCAAGCCCATTTAGTTATCCTTCTTTCATGGTTGTTAACATTCAAAATTTACAAAATTGATAAAATATTTTTGTCTAAATTTTCCTTCTTTCAGATTCATGTTTTGTTATGAACATAAAATCTTTTTAGAAGTGTATATAATTACATTATACATTATATATAATTAATATAATTATATTCAGGATATATTAAGCCTCAAGTAATTTACTTTCCTTACACGGAGAGTATGAACCCATGATACTAAGTTAGATGAGATTATTGTGGAAATCTCGTTGCATTTTTGAGATTGTTCGTGTTTATGCTTTGATAAAATCTTATAATATATCTCTCAATAATTTTCATTATTTTCATCCACATCTTTTATGTCATGATATACTCATGTATTGGTACCTTATTCTACTCTTTGGTACATAAGATAATTAATAAAGTGTTTTTAAGAAAGCCTAACTTTACCATCTATTCGGCCGAAAATCTATGTTTTCTAAAAAGGGTTTTTAAGAATATTATACTAATATTCTATATAATTTAAAAGAAATTTTTAATCTTTTTTATTTTAAAATTCTCTTCAAGGGAATCTTCTTATCTATTTAAGAACAAAGAATTCCTTCTAACCTTTTTACCATGAAAAAAGAATGTTCTTTTTTTTATATGACTTGTACAGATTTACCCACCATCATTCTATTGAAGATTCCTTTTATCATTTAAAAGTTTAATCTTTAAGATAATTTTTTAAAAGTAATTTTCAAGTAAAAAGGGTTTCAAAATGGTTTCAAGTCTTTTTTATATGTTTTCACAGTATTTTCTAAGAAAATTATTTTTAAATGGTTTTATGTATTAACAATCCTTTTTCCAAGAAGAAAAGTTATTCTCCATAAGATTCATTTTTGAAAGATATTGAAAACCCATTTTCCATATATGACGAAATTCATTGAGGTCTCTAATTCTCTTTTTGGAAATGCTTTAATGTTTTCATTCATATTCTTTATAATAATTGGTTAGTCTTAATGTCATGTTCTTTATGAAACATGTTTCCATTTCAAGGGTAGTATGTTTATGAAATCCATTTATATTTAATGGGTTATGCTTCGATGAAATGGTTATGAAACATTTGACTTTTCCATAGGTTATGATGTGAGGAAATGTTAATGATACCACTTTCATTTTTGGGGTTATGATTTGATTTTTGAAATACCTATGGCATTTTATGGGTCACGATATGATGAATGTTTTATTATCTTGTGGAACATGTGTGAATGATTTTACTATGCTATGGGTAGGACTTATATCTTCCTCCAATGAATTGTGTAATGATATGTTTTATATGATTTGAAAGGCTACATGTTGTATCCCAATCCTACCTGAAAGGGGGTACATAGCCTAAAAAGAATGAGGGTGTATGGGTTGTATCCCATTCTGCAAAAGAAAGAGGGTGTATGGGTTGTATCCCAAGCCTAATGGAAAGAGGGTACATGGGTACTAGACCATACCCAAAAATAAGAAGGTACATGGGTTGTATCCCAAGACTAAACGAAAGGCCTTACATAAGTTATATCCTAAACCTGAAAACAAGAAGGTACATGGGTTTTAGCCCAAGCCTAAAAGAAATTAGGTACCTAGGTTTCTATCCCAGGACCAATGTAGGTACATTAGTTATAGACCAAGACAAAAATGTTTTAACGTTCTTGGTTGGTATACCTGACATAAAATTTTCTATTCTTATATGTATTCCACAAATTCTATGACTTATTACTTATTTTTTATATCATTTCACATGTTTTTTATTTCCTTATGATTTGAATCTTATTAACTACCATGATTTATCCCATAACTCATATTTATGGCCTTTTAAATTCATAGTATGATCTTATAATGTTATAATCACATTATCATACTACTATGTTCTTGTTTATGCTTACATATCTCCCTTATTTACCACTACATAGTATCTTAGCTCACCCCTTTCTTATGTTTCCTTTCTCTAGGTTATGAATAAATGTTTTATGTAGATGTACTAAAGTTGGAGATATTTATGGGATATGTTGAAGATCATTCATAAGGATAAAAGATTTTGTTTCTATGTTTCTAAAGATACTAAACTATTAGGGTTCTCGGGCATGTATTTTTGTTATGTACTAAATATTCATCTAAAATTATATAATATCCATGTATGTCAAGCCTGGGTTGTTATATCAAGGCTATAAAAATATTTCATGATATTGTATCTCAAATACAATGAAATATTTCTTAATTTGATTTATTTTATCCTTAATAGAGTGTTGGGCGAGGAGGTAAGTGAATTAATATGTTTTATTTTCTAGAAATGATTATAATTGTGTTTAAAAGATATATAAGGATTTTTATGGGAACGTAAAAATCCCAAAGTGCTTATTATTCTACTATGGATACATGTTTGTAGAAGTTGAATTTAAAAAATTGATGATTAAATAATAATCACTATATTGAATATGAAAAAGTGATACCACTCATTCTTATTATTTATTTTAATGAACTCATATTATCTATAAATTATGAAGAAGAATTTGATGATTTTCACAATAAGATGAAGATGTTATTTAAATTTTCCATGATCAAAGAGTTGAGGTATATTTTTAGCCTATAAATTTCCTAAGATAAATATCACATATTTCTTTATCATGAGACTTTTTCTAGTGAAATATTGAAAAGGATTAGCTTAGATGATAAAAATCTCATACACACACCAACATTATTGGTAATATGGATATACAAAGATGAATAGGGAATAAAATATGATCTTATGGATATAACTATTTATATGTCTACAGATCTTGATAGAAACGAGAATAGATTTATTGTTTTTTTACCCTCTATTCTTGGTACCAAAGTTCACTAAAGGAGTCACATTCTAGTATTGTAATGATGATTTTGAGGTATATTAAAGGTAGAATATATTTTTATGGGAGAATTATGATAGAATGGGCGTTCTTAATATGTTTGGATACATTGATATAGATTAATAATATTTTTTATGATAGTAAGACCACATATGGTATAGTTTAGTTCTTAGAGAGAGCTGTATTTGTTGGAACACTAAAATGAAAAATTCTAGGACTATAAGAACTACATAAGCCATGAAGATTGAAAATTTTATAAACTAAATTTTAATTTGAATTAATGTATGCCTTATTATGTGATTTGGTTATATATAAATATGAAACTATATTTCATTTCTATTTTAGACTATTATAAAATGCATCCACAATAAGACTATTACAGATAAATATCATTAATAGGCATGAAAAGTTATAATATATCTGTTATATAGTGAATGATATGATTAGGGGTTATAAAAAATCTAATTAATGAATAGGGAAGAATTTATGACCTTAACCAGTAGGATCATACATTATGAGTTACATTTATATGACATTATGAGGGAGATATAATCACATTGATTCTACCTTCATGAAGCCTAAGACACGAATCTATAACTATAAATCGAGTGGAACCTTTTATGCCAGAATTTCAAGCTTATAGATACTACTACCCAACATATGTTCCTCATACCACCCAATGAAAGTACTATCATCACACACCATACCCTTATGATATAATTTTTATATTGACCCCCTTCTCAATTTTAATTTATATTTACTTGATTATAGATTGAATTTAATAAAAATTTAATTTTTATATAATGAAACATATATTTTTTTTGTAACATATATATAATTTCAATTATTACAATATTTTTTGATTAATTCAATAATTTGAAATAATATTTTCATAAAATATTCATATTAAATAATACTAATTTGAATATGTTTGATAATTTAATTTAATTTTTCACCTATAATTTTTAAAAGGGTTGGAATGTTTTTAGTGACATAAAAACTAGTATTTGTCAATAAATGTGTATTTAAATTTAATTTAGGGAATTATCATATTTATAAAATTATTTTCATAAAATAAAATCTCATTTTTAATATCATCATGTCGGAAATAGACATTACCAAAATTTTTAAAATTATCTTTAATGAACAAATTTATGGTAAAATTAAATACAGTACGTATATACTATAATTTTTACATCGTCATAATAACATAATAGGGATGTAATAAATTATATAAGGATTTTTATCAATGAAAAATAGTGTTTTAAATTTAATCATGGTATTTAAATTTTTTGACATTAATTTTTCTAACATTTTAAGAACCATTAAAAAAGGATATTTTCGTATTTTGAAAACAATTCTATGTGAACATGGCTCAATTCTATAATAATAAGGATATTAATTTTTTTAATTCGATTGTTAAACAAATTAAATATGAAAAAACCCTCCACATAAAACAACATGGGTAGAGACCATGGAAAGTAAAATGGTTTTGTATTTTTTACTAACTTGGTCTCCAAGACCTATGTTGGGGTATTACTAAAAAATTATCCATATTTTAATATAAATACCCACCGATTATCACATTACTCTTCACTACAAAGTCATATATAATTAAATCCATACTAACTTCCCTCTTTAAAACCCTCCAAGGAGTTTCTAATGATATGAGGATCACATCCCATCCTTTATGTTGTAACCTCTCAAGGTAATGGATGCTCTCCCTCTATTCAATCAATCACATCCTTTATTATAATAATTTTGATTTTCTAATGGTTATATTGTAAAGTTTTCCCTATAATACTTTACTATCCAAATGATTCCATATTAGTGAGATATTATCCTTCTCTCAAAATTATCCCTTCCTTGAAATTATATATACCCTTGTTATGGTGTTGAAATTATCGCATGATTTTCAATTCAATTCCCATTTATTGTAAATACCCATCCCAATTTCAAATAAAATGTATTCACCTATATATAACCATCCTTATTTTTTTGGGGAAATACATGTATAAAAATAACATTCATAAATCATGTGATTGAAGTGACAAAATACTTTCTTATGTTATATTATTGATGTGGTACATGTTTAATAAGACATATGAAAGGGCCACCATGACAGTGCTCCATTGAATTGATTAATATTTCCATCTAATGGGAAACAATGTATGATGCATATTTTATTATCCTAGTAAGACTATGTTATTATGTTTTGGTGGTTAATATAAATTTATTATTATGATTTCATAATTTATGTTGTTTTAACATTGCAATGTTAACATTATTTTATGATATCATTTTGTTATTCCATTCCTCCATGGGAGTATGAATGATTTTCACTGATTTATATTATCCGGATATGCCTCTTGATTCACATGTATTTTTTATCATCATATTATTCATTGATTATTCATTTACTAGTACTTATAGATCACCCATTGCTTTATATTACCCATGGGTATCCTATGTATTATTAAAATTTCAAAGTGAATTCAGAGAATATTATGGAGTTTAAAATAATTATGATATATATGTTAATTGTTTATGTATCCAATTTCCCAAAGATATTAGGCCTATTAATTTTCTATGAAAGCTTTATATGAATATTAATAGTAAAATTTATTTTCTTTGTCAGAATGGTATGGTCCCCATGTTTAGGAAATAAGATTCTTGATGCCTATAATGATTCAATTATTTTGTTATTAAATAATTTCACTTAGAGATCTATAATTTTGTTTTAGTTTGAATATTAGGGGACTACAAATGATTGTGGGGGAACAACTATGGTTGAAAAATCATTACCATTATGTTTTCCATTTTTATCTATGATGTAAATACCCAATAGATCCCACGTCCATAACAAGATATAGACCTTCTTTCCAAAGGCTGGTGTCTATTTGGGTATCATACCCAAAAACATGTACAAACTCACATTATCCAATATGATGGAAGGATAGGCACATCTCACCATTTTTGGGGAATTATTGTCTACTCTAAGAATATATTATAGATTTACGATTTTTTTATGAATCTCTTTCTAATCCTGATATAGGACTTCTTACCCAAATAAGATGATCAGGTGTTGAATCCTTTAATATGTAGAAGAGGTTATAATAATAATACCATATGTATGTTTCTTAGGTTCACCTTTTTTCCATTATTTCTTATAAATGGATATATGCTTATATTTGGTAACCATATAAATGGTAAATTTGGAGTTTTCATCCATGTAGAGAGGAAATTGGTGTTTCAAGGATGGGATTGAACCTTCATGAGGTGTCTTACATGTCTTCTTTATAATTGAAATGAAAACCCATGTAGTTTTTTTGACATAGTTTATGGTTGTATGATCGTAATATACCTTTCACATTAACATCATGTCGAAATGATGTAAATATAAGTCTCAATACCTATTGAGGTTTCCAATTTACCATATAATGATAGCAATTAGAGTCAATGTAGTTTTAATTATGAATTCCTTAATCATGAAAGTTATGATAGTAGATACCTTAATAGGGAATTATTAACATAAGGCTACCCTGAAATGCCTCATCAATAGTACGACCCTTTTAGAAAATATGTGATTTAATAGAAATTTCAACCCAATTAGGATCCTATAATAGGGGAATACTTATCATGTCCCGTCACATAATTCAATATCGGTGTAAGAAATAAGATATAGTGGAATATTGGAAAAATCGTCTGAGATAAAATTTATATAGGGAATACACATTAAGGTTTCCCATAGAGTTGTATGATTACAAGTATCATGAAAAATATGGTATGGATCTTAGGCCTAAAGAAGGATTCCAACAAATTCTATACATAACAAGAATCAGAGCCCCCATTGTTCAGTAACTCCTAACCTGCTGATTGGTTTGGATTAGTGATTACACTTTATAGGATTATTATTACCTCCTATGTTTGGAATGCTTAGGGACTTATTCCAGGATAGAAGCCCATGTTACATATTATTTCTCTATCCTCTAATGGATAAATTAGGATGATTACCACTAAATTTCTATTGAATATTTTATCTATGAAATAGAGGACCATTCAAGATCATGACATAGATAGGGTCCAATGAGTGTGTAACCCTAACCCATTAAGGTAAATCCCCTTATAAAGGGAGTAATTAGCCTAAGGATCATGGTCGGGGACTTACATGGTGTTTGCCCAAGCATGTCTATTGGGAAAGTTTCACATATCTCAGGGTGTCTTAGGACATGTCCAGTGTGTCAGCTTGACATGGTTGACATGTCATAGGGTTATTCAAATGATTGAAGATAACATGTCTAATGTGCTTTACATGATCAAAGAGGACATGTCCATGGCCTTTTTCATAACCATGGATGACATGTTCAGGTCCTTTCATGTGACCAAGGATGGATTATCAAGGGAATTTTTCATGATTGAAGCTGACATGTTAAGGGACTTTTATATGATAAAGGATCACATGTCCAGGTCCTCTTTTATGAACAAGGATGACATGTCTAGGTCCTTTTACATGACCAATTTTGACTTGTCCATGTCATTTCACATTATCAAGGACAACATGTCCAAGTTTATTCTCATGACCATAGACGACATGTCGATGGCCATTCACATGACCATGACAGACATGTTAATGGTTGCATGAGGTAATCATGACACCAATGATTCATGCGATCACATGATCTAAAGAGAGTCATGTGATGTGGTATCATGAACATATATAGGATTCCATGTGTGAAAAATTATCTCATGTCAAAGGTTTTGAGTTTATTGTCCAAGGAAAATATCTTGAGTCCATATGGACAACATTTTTCTTGCCAGTAGATGTGTATGCTTAGGAGGTCTAGTCGAGGGTACACGTCTGTAAGGACCCGGCCTTAAACCTCACTTAATATTGAATTAAATGAATAAATCACATTGAGGATCTTTTCAGGTTTAGAGTTTTATATAATTAGTACATAACTATTACATCTCAAAAGATTACAAAGTAGACACTTGTACTAAGTTTCCATAAAATAAAAACACTTAAAAAGAAACATGTCTAGTTCCCTGTTTTAGAAAGCATGTCTTTCCTTGATCCCATCATTGACCCTATTTATCTTTAAGTCTTGTGGAAAACATTTCAAAAACTTGGTATGAGCATAAAAATCCCAGTAAATGATACACAAAGAAGGAAAACAATTAGTTTTTCAAAACAACAATTAAACCATGAATACTTTATCAAAGTAATACTTTTCACCTTTATAAAATAGTAATTACTCTTAACTGAAAAAAATATCACTACTTACCCTTTGTAACCAAAATATTACCATAAAATAGAAATAAAGAACACATAACATATAAAGTTAACTTGGGACATAAACAAACTTAAATGGAATAACCATACCATCGACATCCACACATATCACTACATGGAATAGCCATACGACCGATTTCCATACCCAATGCATTGGAGGTTATAATGTAACCACCCATTCTGGTATTCATGACACCACCCATCATATGTTTTATCACATAACCACCCATAAAATGTCCAAGTACCATTATAAAATCATAACTTATAAAGCAATTATAAAGGAATGAAGACATTTCCACATTTCAAACATAATATATCACTTAAATATATTGACATAACAAATCCATTATCAAAACCATTTTCAATACCAAAATACATAAAAGGGTATATGGTATTTATTTACTTTTAAAAACATTATGGATTGTTTAGGAAGCCAAATATCAAATAATACCCACGTTGGCGGAAAGGTCGTTGTCACCGCGTACCTTAAAAAGAAACATACTTTTTGTCGTTTTGTAAAATGCTTCGTATTCAAAAGATTCCTTTTGAATAAAAGTAAAAGACAAAGGGATTTATACACCATATAAATAAAATTTGTGTATAAAAAAATATGCCTCAATGAATGGATACTGAGATGAAGTCCCTAACAAAGTCATTATCCTTAGATTAAGGATAAATCAATTACATAATAATGTTTGAAAAATATAAATAAAACCAATATATGAGGAAATTAAGTGTAAAACAATCAAAGGTCATCCACACATATTCATAGTATTACATAATCAAGAATTATAGGTTTAACCCAAATAATTGAAATTAGTTTAAGAAGTTCCCTTACTGAAATTCGACATCCTAACAACGCCACTTTAAAATTCAGAAAATGAGTCAATAAGAGATAAAAAGGGTATCTCATCACTTCGACATATCATTTACAGCAATAAGAATATATAAGAAAATATCCCAACATAAGAAGATGTAAATTTAAAGACGTAACAAAAATAATTCTTTTAAAAAGAGGAGGGTGAAAGGTCCCCTTATCGATTTGGGTATCTTTCGAAATGTACACCCCATGAAATAAGGGTTATACAATGAAGTTGTAAATACCCATAAATGAAAGTATATTACACAAATAGTAGAATAATGGGAAGTACATAAACCACTCAAAGGAAATTGTGGAAAATGTAGCATAAATCTCATGGGAACAAATGTGGGATGAAAAATCACTTATGAAAACTCAGTAGCCTAATGGCGCCACGTAAAGCTTCCAAAAATAGATTTATGAGATCAAATAGGGTCTCTCATAATATGGACATAAAAATTAAAGAATGAAAAATATAAAAGAACATCCCCAAAAATAAGAAATATGAGATTAAATGAAATGACATAAAAGAGAGTACTTAAAAAGAAAGAGAGAAGTAGGATCCCTTACCTCAAGTCCGACTTGTCTTGTTCGTTTCTTTATATTCCTTTAAATCGGGTAACTCCATTTGGTTTGAACCAAAAGGGTTTCTTGAAGAGCTTTATGCCTAAGTTAAGGCTTCTAGGATGAAGATAGGGATGTAGAGAGATAAAATGAGTAGAGTTTGGTTGAGCGAAAGGCTTGAGAGGGGTGGGTATGGGGGTAGAGGTGGTGGCCTTTTATAAGAGGGAGGAGGGGCACTCTTGGAAAGTCTTGAAAAGTTACATTATTATAAAATGATTTTAGGATATTAAAGGTCCAAAAATTATATATTTCTAGGATAAGGTGATAAGGGTTTGAAATCCACCCATCCAATAGGTTTTTGACAAGCATAAGTCTTAGATTTTACCTTATCTTCTCATTTTATTTAAATTGTTCATTAATGAGGTAATCACTGCATCATCATGGTGTCATAAATAAATTAATTTTTTTAATGTCTAAAAATTATAAAAAAAATACTATAATGTAGGAAATATTTTTATATTTCCAATGAATATTTATAGTCAAAAATATGACTTGTATTACCCCATGTAAAAAATGTTTTAGTAAAACAATATATGTTTGTGACGTTTTTATTTTAACTTTAAATAAAAAGTTATTAATGTCATTTTCTTACCCAAGTGGCTTCATGGGGTCCCCAAGTTGACCCATTGATTGTATGTTTCGGATATGACTCATCAAATAATGGTAGGACATGTGTCAAGGTCATTTCATATTATTATAACATTATCTTTACATTAAATTACAATAATTACCATTAATCGCGATTAATAAAACATAAAAGTTACTATTCACCAAAATATTATTTTAATCCCATTGAACCAAATTTTAAATCATAATGACAACCATGTATGTCATATTTTTTAAAATAAAATTACAAAGGTTTTAATGTTTCATTTAAACGAAAAATCAGTTTTTTAACTACCACTTAGTGGTTTGACTATTCATCAAAAATTGAAGTTTTTCAGAAAAATACCAAAAATTCACCCTAATATATATTTGATATTACTAATTCAAAAATGATGTCTATTTTAAAAAATTAAAAACATATAAGTTTCATTAATTAATTAAATAATTAATTCCCGCTGTCAAAACAAATAGCGTGTTTTTAAGAAACAATATCTATTAAAATATTAACACTAGTTTAAGTCCAATTTCAATGTGAAATTAATTCCAATGACCACCATTGGATTAAATGGTAAAAAATATATTATAATTTCACTTTAAAAACTATTCAAAAGATGATCTAATCATATAAATAAATTAGAATAAAAAGAGTTTTTGAATTAAAATACAACATTTTTCACTTATTCGTTAAAAATGTACTTTATCAAAAAAATAACAAAAGCATACACAAAGTAAATTTTGATGACCCAATTCTAAATAATTATTTTATTTGGTCCAATATAACATATGAAATTTTCAAAAAGTGGATTTTAAAACGTGTTCGCCATCAAAAGGCGGTTAATCGACCTTTTAAAGAATATGAGAATATTTACGCTTAAAATTAGATTCATTTTCATTTTAAGCCTCTAACATTTATTGGATAAAAGTAAAAATATTTGACAATCATATATAATAATTTTGTAGTTAGTTCTATTAATTCCCGCCATTACAACGGCTAGGTGTTAACTACCATTTAAAATAATATGATTTTATTATTAGAGTGGAACGTAAGATTTCCAAGAAACTCATTGTTGCGTATTGGGTACGCCATCGAGCATAGCATTCCCTTTAAATTAATATTAAATTTTTTTCACAAATATGGATAAATATGAAAATTTCATATTCTTTATTTACCTAGGGTGTTACATCCTTCCCCCCTTTTGGGAATTGCATCCTCACAATTTTAAAATTGGGCTTGGAAACTTCATTGAAAGCCCCACATCAGAAAAGTAGTCAATTATACAGTCACTTTGAAAGAAAGAAAGGGAAGTACATAGTTCACCCGAGTTAACCCATACTAGGATTCCATGTAGGAAAACATGGACATGGAAGTGAAAAAAAGGGTCACGTTCTGATGGAGAGTGATAGAAAAGATTTTTAGGAGAAAGTTAACCTCCAGAAAATCACAAACTGGTGATTGGTTAAATGGTATTTGATTCCCCAGCAGGAAAAATTAACAGACAACATTTTTGTTTTATGTTACTTTTCATTGAGGAATTTATTTATGTGCTTAACTAAATCACAAGGAAACAAACTTTCTTGTAATTTATACATTCATCTCTTACATGATTTCTTACACAAACTCATTTTTCCCTCCAAAAGACGAGTATTTAGGATGAATTTTTCACATTAAGAGCGCTATAATCAACTTCTAGGGAATGACCTAATCCACAAAAGAGAACTATATATTTCTCATGTCTTTAGACCTTAACCAAAACCTAAATTGTTAGAACATGATCAGATAATCCAAAAAAGGATAATGCTTTATAAAAAGAAAATATATTCTTAATCTCCAAAATTTGTCCAACAAAACCCAAAGTTCAATAAAGACTATTCGATAAACAATTTGTCCATAAAATTTTTCAATGTAAACCAAACAAAGATTGAAACCCAAATATTTTAAGGATTGAATCACATAGTCTTCCAAGGTAAAAATTGACTTTTATCTCCAAATAACATCAGTTTCTCTTAAAGTATCATATTGAAAAGTAATTAGCCTAATCATATACCTCCATGATAGGTCGATATTTTCCTAGATAACCCAAAATCAAATTATTCTTCATTCATAAAATTATATAACTAAAAAGAATTTGTCATACTAACTAGGGACTTCACGGAGTCCAGTGGTAGGCGATAAATACCAATCTCACTTTGGTTGTGGGTTCGATTCCCACAGCTTTGTCCGACGTGACGGGTTGTCACAGGGTCTACGTGTTGTCCTTTTTCCAATACTGTGTAATTCTCAAAACATTCCCCCAAAGGAGATAAAATAATCAAAAATAACCGTAACATAATTTAACCTCAATTTTATCTCTTGCCTTTTATTTTCGATCATAACATATTGTAACCCATAATTACGTCAAAAAGTAAGGATCATATAAACCCAAATGGTTCTTTATAACTATGTCCACAAAAGAACAGATAATTATTCCTTGAATAAAATTTTCATATATCAAACATTAGGGTTACACATACTATAAAAAGTCTTCTAATGTAGCCCCATCATCAAAAGAGACTTAATACTTTTAAGAATTTCACCATCCTAAAATCTACCATAACACTTGAATCCCTTATATGTTGACTTTTTACTCATTCAACATTACTCATTATCCATTAACCATTCCTTTCCAACTTATTTTGAAATAATTCTTTCTTATAAACAAAATCATGAATCATATCCTAAGATTCCAAAATAGGAAAACGTATGTTAAGAAATAATCCATACCTTTGATTGGTTATTCTTAGTTTCTTCATCCTCAATAGGAATGGCATTAGGTATTGGTAAACAAATATTTGTACGATCTTGGTGATCCCATTCCCAAAACTTATTCGTAGGACATGTGTTTTCATAATGACCATACACACCACATTTAAAACATTCAATTGATCCCTCATAAATAACTTCATTCCCTTTCCTTGAGTCAACTGGATGCTTCCTTTTTCCATGGAAGGTTCTTACTTTATGACCTTCATTTCCACATCCATAGCATCTTTATGTCCCTTTGAAACATTTTCCTAGGTGTTTCTTTCCATATCTTTGACACATAGGTTTTTGAACACACATACCTTAATGATTATTACATGAACTTCTATAGCGATTTTTTTTCTCTCATATATGATTCCTTATAAAAATCACCAAGGTTTAGATGTTCAATCATGACTCCAGATAGTTGGTTGAGGATAAACCCAAGAGTTCTCATTGCATCTCCCATATCATTCAGTTTCTCGCTCAGAAAACTGTCACAATTTTCTTCACATACACTGTTACTTTGGT
This sequence comes from Viscum album, assembly GCA_963277665.1. Lineage (NCBI taxonomy): Eukaryota > Viridiplantae > Streptophyta > Magnoliopsida > Santalales > Viscaceae > Viscum > Viscum album. The sequence goes on from OY728155.1 coordinate 1,743,286,111, forward strand.
ACCTGCTAGTTCCATACATTTTCTAAAACCAAATATGTCAGTGTGAGCATATCAGTAAAATCATCATATAATAATGAGGAAGATAAACACTAATATATAGTTATCCATGTTATCTAAAACTAATTCAAACTTTCAAAAAAACAATGACTCCATCTAGTATACTACCCATTGTGGTTATACACAACTTGTTGCTTATGCTTAAACAACACTCTAACCTCTAAATTTATCTAATCCGACCTTTGATACCAAATGTATAGACCCGACCTTAAACATCACTTAATATTGAATTAAATGAATAATTCACATTGAGGATCATTTCAGGTTTAGAGTTTTAGAGAATTAGGACATAAATATTACATCTCAAAAGATTACAAATTAGACACTTCTACTAAGTTTACATAAAATAAAAACTCTTAAAAAGAAACATGTCTAGATCCATGTTTTAGATAGCAAGTATTTCCTTGATCTAATACTTGACCCTATTCATCTTTAAGTCCTGTGGAAAACATTTCAAAAACTTGGGATGAGCATAAAAATCCCAGTAAAGGATACACAATGAAGGAAAACTGTGAGTTTTTCAAAACAACAAGTAAACCATTAATACTTTATCAAAGTAATACTTTTCTCCTTTATGAAGTAGTAAATACTCTTCTCTAAAAAAAGATCACTACTTACCCTTTGTAACAAAAATATTACCATAAAACACAAATAAAGAACACATAACATATAAAGGTAACCTGGGACATAAACCTACTTAAATGGAATAACCATACGGTCAACTTCCACACATATCACTACATGGAATAGCCATATGGCCAACTTCCATACCCAATGCATTGAAGGTTATAACGTAACCACCCGTCCTGGTATTCACGGCACCACCCATCATATGGTTTATCACATAACCACCCGTCAAATTTCCAAGTACCATTATAAAATCATAACAAAGAAAACAATTATAATGGAAAGAAAACATTTCCACATTTCAAGCACAATATATCATTTAAATATATTGACATAACCAATCCATTATCAAAACCATTTTCAATACCAAAATACATAAAAGATTATATGGTATTTATTTACCTTTAAGAACATTACATCTTGTTGAGGAAGCCAAATATCAAATAATACTCACGACGGCGGAAAGTTCATTGTCCCTGTGTACGTTAAAAAGAAAATACTTTTTCTCATTTAGTAAAATTCCTTGTATTTGAAAGATTCCTTTTGATTAAAAGTAAAATTCAAAGGGGTTTATAAACCATATAAAAGAAATTTGTGTATGAAACAAAATATTCCTCTATTAAAGGATACTAAGATGAAATCCCTTACAAAGTCGTTATCCTTAGATTAAGGATAAATCAATTACATAATTATGTGTGACAAATATAAATACACCCAATATAAGAGGTATTAAGTATAGAACAATCAGAGGTCATCCAAACATATTCAAATTATGAAATAATCAAGAAGTATAGGTTTAAGCCAAAGAATTGAAATTAGGTTAAGATGTCCCCTTACAGAAATTCGACATCCTAATGGCGTCACTTTAAAATTCAGAAAATGAGTCGATAAGAGATAAAAAGGGTATCTCAACACTTGGAAATATCATTTACAACAATAAGGATATATAATAACATATCCCAAAATAAGAATATGTAAATTAAAATACCTAACGAAAATAAGTCTTTTAAAAAGAGGAGGGTGAAAGGTCCCCTTACCGATTTGGGTAACTTTCGAAATGTACACCCCATGAAATAAGGGTCATAAAATGAAGTTGTAAATACCCATAAATGAAATTATATTACACAAATAGTAGAATAATTGGCAGTAAATACACCACTCAAAGGAAATGGTGGCAAATGTAGCATAAATCTCACAGGAATAAATGTGAGATGAAAAACCCCTTACAAAAACTCGGTAGCCTAACGGTGCCACTTAAAGCTTCGAAAAATGGATTTATGAGATCAAATAGGGTCTCTCATAGTGTGCACATAAAAATTAAAGAATGAGGAATATAAAAGAACATCCTCAAACATAATAAATATGAGCTTCAAATAAATGACATAAAAGAGAGTACATAAAAAGAAAGAGAGAGGTAGGATCCCTTACCTCAAGTCTGACTTGTCTTGTTTGTTTCTTTATATTCCTTTAAATCGGGTAACTCCCTTTGGTTTGAACCAAAAGGGTTTCTTGAAGAGATTTATGCCTAAGTTAAGGCTTCTAAGATGAAGAGAGGGATGTAGATAGAAAAAATGAGAAGAGTTTGGTCAAGATAAAGGCTTGAGAGGTGTGGGTAAGGGGGTTGAGGTGGGGGCCTTTTATAAGAGGGAGGAGGGTCACTCTTGGAAAGTCTTGAAAAGATACTTTATTGTAAAATTATTTTCGGATATTAAAGGTCCCAAAATTATATATTTAGAGGATAAGGTGATAAGGGTTCGGAATCCACACATACAATAGGTTTTTGACAAGTGTAAGTCTTAGATTTTACCTCATCTTATCATTTTATTTAAATCGTTCATTAATGAGTTAATCGCTGCCTCATCATGGTGTCATAAATAAATTAATTTATTTAATGTCTAAAAATTATTAAAAAAATTACTATGATGTAGGAAATATTTTTATCTTTCCAATTAATATTTATAGTAAAAAATAAGTCTTTTATAAGCCCATGTAAAAATTGTTTTAGTAAAATAATAAATGTTTGTGACATTTTTATTTTAGCTTTAAATAAAAAGTTATTAATGTCATTTTCTTACCCATGTGGCTCCCTGATGTCCCCAAGTTTAACCATGGATTGTATTGGTCGGACATGACTCATCCAATATGGTTAGGACATGTTTCAAGGTCATTTCATATTATTATAACATTATCTTTACATTAAATTACACTAATTACCTTTAATCGCGATTAATAAAACTTAAAAGTTACTATTCATCAAAAAAATTATTTTAATCCCATTGAACCAAATTTTACATAATAATTACAACCATGTATTTAGGATTTTTTAAAATCAAATCAAAAAATTGGTAATGTTTCATTTAAATGAAAAATCAGTTTTTTAACTACCACTAAGTGGTTTCACTATTCATCAAAAATTGATGTTTTTCAGAAAAATACAAAAAATTCACCCTAAGCTATATTTGATATTCCGAATTCAAAAATGATGTCTATTTTAAAAAATTAAAAACATATAAGTTTCATTAATTAATTTAATAAATAATTCCCTTTGTCAAAACAAATGGCGTGTTTTTAAGAAACAATATCTATTAAAAGATTAACACTAGTTTAAGTCCAATTTCAATGTGAAATTAATTCCAATGACCACCATTGGATTAAATGGTAAAAAATATATTCTAATTGCACATTTAAACCAATTAAAAATATGATATAATAATATAAATAAATTATAATAAAAAGAGGTTTTGAATTAAAATAAAACATTTTTCACTTATTCATTAAAAATGAACTTTATCAAAAAATAAATAAAAAAACCATACACAAAGTAAATTTTGATGTCATGATTCTAAAGAAAGATTTTATTTGGTCCAATATAACATATGAAATTGTCAAAAATTGGACTGAAAAAAGGGTTCACCATCAAAATGTGGTTAATCGACCTTTTAAAGAATATTAGAATATTTGCGCTTAAAATTGGATTCATTCAAATTTTAAGCCTCTAACATTTATTGGATAAAAGTAAAAATATTTGACAAACATATATTATCATTTTTTATTTAGTTAGGTTCATTCCCTCCATTACAACAACTATGCATTAACTACCATGTAAAATAATATTATTTTATTATTAGAGTGCAACATATGATTTCCAAGAAACTCGTTGTTGTGTATTGGGCATGTCATTGAGCATAGAATTCCATTTAAATTAATATTAACATTTTATTCACAAATATGTATAAATATGAAAATGTCATATTCTTTATTTACCTGGGGTGTTACAATTTCCTAGGGTTTTCCTGGGGATAGGTGGTCATGTTCATGGGTTCACATGCATGTCATGGATAAATTCCAAGGAGTGTTTGCATGAAAATGGTGAATATTAGTGAGTTCCCACATTTCATGTTCAAGGGACTAAAAGAGAACTAAATGTCATGTTAAACATGTACAAGGACACATACATGTCAAGGGGCACAAGCATGATTGTAGTCTTTCACCATTTAGAAAATAGATTACTCATGATGATGGGTTTGTCCATATGATTGTGTCACATGAAGTTAAATTTATATTGTGATCATGTGATATCAAGGGTGTCTTGAAAAAGGTTACCATATTAGAATCCTACTATTTCATGGAAACATTTTCTAAACTCGTTAGCCTAATCTTCACCTTCACTCCAATCCTACATGTCTCATTTTCTATATTTCCCCCCATCTCACATGTGAGTTTTTTTAAAAAGGATCAGAGGTTTATATAAGTGGTGGAATCACATATTTTCCATTTTCATTGTGAATGTGTTGAGTCTATCAGATTTAGACGGTGGGAGGATTTTCATGATCGACATCTGATGATCACAAAATTTCGTGATACCACTCTTGGTGGCCTCTCCCGATTACATGAGTGATTTCATATAAAGGATCTGTTTTGGATATCTTTTTGATTAATCCAATAGATTTCCTAGAAAACCACTAGTTTCCATGAATGAACACATCTAGGGTTTCATATAAACATGTATCTAGTTAGTGGAAATGTTCCTGAATACCCTCAAAGGATTCACATGACAAAATAATTAAAAAATAAAAAGGTGGAAGCCACTCATTATATAATGTTACATTCCTTTTCATGTGAATCCATAGTGTTGTAAGAATTTTTGTAGGTGGTAATCTTCAGGTTATTCACATGATCTACAAGATTTTACGTGATGATTCGGCTAGATGATTGTGTGATACTAGATAATTCACATGAATGTTTCTCTTCATGTGATGAATTTCATAATATGCAATTCACATTATCCATGGGTTTCCCTATAATGGAATAAAGGGATTCACATGATACCCTTGAGGGAATTTACTAATCTATATAACCTTTGTTTGAAATACTAGTGGATAGCCTCTAGAAAATGTTGATTCTTCATGCAATGAAGAATCCATTTGGCGAAACTGGTTCTTGAAATCATTTTCATCTAATAGTATTCATGGGATATCACAAGTTTCTGTAACTATTAAAACATCGCATGAAGGCTACATGATATTCACATGATTGAATAGATAAAACCATTTATGTTCTTTTGAATAATATATATATAAAAGAGAGGGTTTCATTCATGGATTTGTTATAATTGATCATCATTTCTTAATTGTTGGTGGTGATGGCACTATTGTTCATCAAATTATGGAGTCTTGTGGATGTCGGGTGGGACTCACTACATCGAACCCGAGGTGTTGGAATCTATGGTAGATGGGAGGTCGTTGAGGTTGAACTAAGGGTGTGATCATATGATCAATGTTAAATTTATTAGAGGACATATATTATTTATTTATGTTTTAAGGTGCAGGAACAATATCTCACCCAAATCCTATCCCAAATTAATTTTTTTGATAGATAGACCATGCATAATAATTATCACTATGTCATACCTTCATTAATCTAGTATCAAGGTCGAAACCCATAACATAGGGCCCCACACACTCTCCAGTCCTATCATACTAATTCTCAACCTTCTTAGGCACCACTCTCACACTCACTAGGAAATCTCATTGAAAACTATTCTTTCCTAGACACATTGACATTCAGGTGTCCAAGTATTATTTCTCTTGGGTATGATTGAGGTTACTCCCACATATGCCTTGGTTCAACTGGTTGAATGGTAATTTAGGGTGTCCAACCTTATTTAATAAGGTATTCCTTAAATAATTTGAATAAAAAGCTATGTAAAATGGGGTAAATAAGGGATATAATATTTTCCCTTATAAAATAAACCACATTCCCAAGCCTGTTATTCTCAAGAATTCCACTTTTGATTCCTTCACAAAAATAAAATATCGTCAGTTTCTAAATAGTAACCACACTTCTAAAATCCCTAACTGAAATTGGTGTAACCCCCCCCCCCCCCAGAATGAGATTCATTTGGAATGAAAATAATATCATTCTAAGGTAAACATAAATCAATTTTTTATATATTAAAACATCTAATGGGATTTGATATAGATACTTTTTGGGGGTTTGTTATAAGGTTGTGGATTGTGGCCTTTTATGTGATATACATATGATAATCTTGACCTTGAGTACTTGGAAGAATCCAAGATAAGTAGTAGCCATGGCCTAGGGCCTCGATATATTGAAATTGGAATCTGTATAAATATCAGATGGAAAAGGGATTGGGTGTGAAGGAACTTGTGGTTAGATATAATGTAGGGAACTTTGACATCACTTTTTATCCCATGGGGATGGGAATCAAGATGCACATGGTTCAAAGGATTACACTTATGTAGATCAAGCACATGCATAGTGGAAAATGTTTCATGAAGGAAGAAGTCTTTGAAGAATTATTATATGTAGTTTCGGTTCATTCATAGTGGAGGAGATTTCATCCATTTATGTTAAAATCATTAGTAAGCTCCAAAGTTTTTTTTTTGAAATGTTGCAATGATTTAGATCTTAGGCCACATTTTAGGCCATAAATAATAGTTTACTTAATGATTTTTAGGATTATGTTGGAAGGGAAAAGAGTCACATAGTTTCAAGATAATATAGGACTAGGTAACCTAAGAAAGGTAATAATAAATAGATATGTGATCTATTTTTTACTAATATAGTGGACTAGATATCATATCTTGATTTTGTCTAGGGCCAGATAATGGTCCCTACAAGAACTATATCTTTTTTTATTTAAAAAAAATTCCTTTGTTTCATATGGGTATATCTTAGATGATGTGGAATATGATTTTGGATAGGATTCTATTTTACATGTTTTCAACCTGATAAGTTTTTTCCCATTCCATCTCATAAATTCTCAATATTTCATAGATAACAAAGTACATTTCCATTGAGCATATACTCACCTTTTCCCTAGGGTTTCATTTTTTAATTTTTATCCTCTAGAGTATTTTGTCTCCCTCAATTTGATTTTTAGGGCCTTATTAGTTATAACAATGTTATAATTTATGGTATTTTATCTTGAACCATCTAAAGATTCAGTTTAAGTTATTTTAACTCATTCTGTCTATTGTTTCAGTTTAGGTTATTATATCTTAGACAATCTATTACTATAGTTTAAGATATTATACATCATACTATATGTTGTTTTAGTTTAAGTCATTTTATCTCATACCTTCTATTGATTCTCTATGGGTAATTATATTATATGTTTATAGAGTTTGGGCCCTACACCACATGGTATTGATTCACACAATGATGTTCATCAAAAAGTTAGTAAATCAAATATTTCATTCATTTTCTAAGAATGGGTACAATACATGGTGACATAGTGTCAAGGATGTTGAATCCACTTCAATAGGCATGTTATGTGGATTGTAAATCATGATCTAGGAATATCTGAGTTAATTGAAATTGGAGGCTAGTAGGTATAGTTTGACCATTAATGATGGTGGAAACTTGTGTCACACATTCTTAGGGAAATAACTCATGGATTTTAGGGGGAATTCCTATGAGAGAAGACATTTTATAGGAAGAATCTCTTTGGCCTTGTGTCATTCCCTCGAATCCTTGAGGGGTCCATTTAGATAATACAATAATTATTCCTAATACACTATTGGGGAGGACCAAGAAAAATAACTTAATGACGCAGGGTTCTAAGAGACAGTTATGAACTCAAAGAATTGGTGAATGTCAGCTCACCATTCAAATACATAAAGTTTGTTCATAAAAAACTTAATAACCCATAAGGTTTAGAGAACTGTAAAAGTTTTTTTCCATAAACTCTACATGTTAGCATGGATAAGGGATGTGATAAATCAGAAATCTAATGTTTTCATGGACTAGAGGGACCAATGATCATATCTTATCTTTAACCAGGGCCACAAGATGAGACCTATGAGATTTGTGACTTTTATTATAAATCTATAACTATTTAATAAACTCTATAGTTGATTATTTTAGTGATAAGAGTCTCCCATTTTAGTTAGAACACCCATTTTAATATTTCATCCTGATAAGTTTTATGTCCCTTTCACTAGAAGTTTGTTGTGTTTTGATTTGAGCCATCAAAGAATAATAATAATGGTTATATAAACTTGACCAATGTCCATACAATTTATGGTCATGATACACATGGACATGGTATATTTAGTGTATTAAAAATTTCCTCATTAGGATTTCCAAGTTCTAGATTACTCTATAATACTTTTGAGAATGGGATGAAAATGCTGTAAATCATGGATCAAGCTTTTCAAGTCATGAGTAAAGTTTTGGAAAAATCATTCCAAAAATGATCATGTATCAGTATTTTGTGAAGACATCCAGTATAATGATTTCAAGGATCATAGTGATCAAAAGGCCCCTCATACAGGTTGACACTACCTCTGGTTTTTGGGTCTAAGGCCCTTCAACAGATCCATCTCTTACATGGTCAAATAGAGGGATCTTTTCTCCTTTTTGTGGGATATAGATGGTTTGTGGAATCCTAAGGTGATTATGGAATTAAGTATAATTTATGGATATAGGTGATATGAATTATTATCAAATAACCCCTAACTTGAGTTCACTAGTACCATTCTCTATGTTCCAATGATAATTAGAGATGAGGGATGACGGTCTATATAGATTAGTGTCATGTAGTGAGGATTTATCTATCGTGCATTTTAGTATCATGCGATAAGGACATATTCCTTACTGGTCTATATAATATGGTAAGGATGTAAGAACTGGCATGATATTTTTCAAGATATTTTAATGGAAAAAATCATGTTGTTGTTTTCTCTTTAAAAAGATCCCTTTATATAGATCTTACTCATATATAGGGGAGTGGGGAGTTTTTTACCCAGTAGTGAGTCTCAAAATCATGGCCAGCTAAGGAGTTCTTTATGTATATTAGGATCATATATAGGAGAACGAAATTTCAATATTTATTATGGTATGGATGTGGAAGATTAATCTTTATCACATATTAACAAATAGGACTACCCGCTTTGAGTAAATCAAGGTCTAGAAGGCAGACAATGTAACACCCCAAGATTTTTATGAGATATATATTTTTAATTTTTTTTATGTCTTATGTTTTAAACTCCACCAAGTTAATCTTTTTCTATATGCAACACTAGCTTATCTTGTAGTATTCTCAACACTATGTTAGTCTTATGGTAAAACGAATTTCTAGTTATTTCACACAAGACATTGTTTTATCGAGTTTATAAAAATATAAAATCACTCATGATGGATTTTATTAATGAATTTCATATTTATTACATTATATATAATGTTTATAATTCATATTATATTTTTTATCGACATTATATTAAAACAAAATCAATTTTTCGGTTAAAATATGTATTTTTTTTTAAATGTAGTTTTGTCACTTTTTACTGGACACACATTTTAAATTGAGTTTTGAAACATTATTATATTATATTTGAAAAAATTAGATTTTTATTTGGATGTGGGAAATAAAATTTTAGTTGGAATATTTTTTTTCTATTTTTCTGACAACATTCATATTTTAATGTATAGTGAAAATACTAAATTTTAATTCAAAACTATTATTTTCCCTAATTTATTTATTTTTCTATATTATACTTTTAATTTGTTTTAAATAATAATTATATTAATTTTTTATCATTTAATAAAGGTTTTATTATTCGAAGTAATTTATAATCTTAATTTGATATAAACACATGTCAATATTTTGAAGGCTTTTTTCTTTTTGGGAATATGTTTTCTCGTTCCCCCAATGGGATTAATTTTAATTTAATTACTAATAATCTTATAATTAAAATTTTGAAAAATGAATTCCATGTTTATAATCAATGGGTCCATATTATGATACGCGGTTAATTTTATTTTTTGGATACTATTATAGTAACTGCATTAATTTTTATTTAACATGCTTAAAAGAAAATTAGGTGATTTAGGTAACAAATTAATATGATAAGGACAATAAAATTACCAAAAAACCTACCAAAGTCCTATTATATGAGTTAGCATCAACCCTTAACACCTAATTATCATAATTGAATCATGTAATGGAATTTGTTCCATGAAAATGATATAAATATTATCAAAATAAAGGAAATTGACATGGAAGTGGAAAAATATCAACCTCTTATTTCTTATAAGTATAATGATATTAGTAAAGTGATAAACATGATAAAACATTGAAAATAAATATTCTCCAGGAAAATAATTAAATTCTATACGTTATTGTAATTTATTTATAATTTTTAGAGATTAAATAATTACCTTAAATGTGTATATATTGATGATGCTTGAATGATTTAATTGATGAAAAATAAATAAACAAATTTTTATTAAAATGATGATAACCATTAAAACACAAAAAAACACTAGACTAAATAGTATTGGTTGAGTATATATTGACCATAGTCATCCAAGGTTCATGTTATTGATCATTGGGAGCATTATATAAGAGAGTATGACACTTGTATTATTTTATTTAAAGTGATGTAAACTTTTAACATTAACGTTTTAATAAGTATAACATTTTTAATGATGGATTGTCTAGAATATATATTCCACTACATATATTATTCTAAAATAAAGTATAATTATCTATATCATATTATTTTATTGTTTAATTTTTACCTAAAAAATAAGTATATTGAAAAATTACATAAAAAAATATAGTTATTATTTCATTTATGGAAATATCAAATTACTGTTATTAAAAATTATAAAATAAATATTATTTTGTATAATTAATATATCTAAAAATATATATATATAAGACCTTGACCCGATATAGTTATAATAAAATATTTTATTCAATGTTATCATCTTATAATCATATTTTAAAAAATCCATTAAATTAATTGAGTCAAAATGGACACTAGTGATTTTATTCAAAATAATGTTTTATTAAAAAAATTGGAAATAATTAAATATTTTTTAAAATATTAAATAATTATGGTTTACATAAATATTTTCTATATTTTTCATTAATGTCATATTGACATCAAATAAGTAAAAATTATACTATTTTGAAATTGAACAATTTGTTACATTAGTTAAATTTACAAGAGGCTAATTAAGGGTAAAAAATGATATGGTTTAAAATTAAATAAAACCATTTCTAAAAATTATTGGATGATGATATTACAACCTTATATCCTGTGATATTTGAAATAATGAAATTTTGGATGTTTTTTATATGGATCGAGTTTATTATAAATTAATATGTTTGGAGATTAAAAAAATTACCTCTCACCTAAATTATAAAAGGGAACCTCCTCCCTCACCTCTTCACTTCACATTGAGCCTTAAAGATCAGCCTTACCCTACCTATATACTTTATTAACTTCCCTATTTACATTATATAGGTTCTGGTATTCTTCAAAGACCAACTCTAGTGCTTTAATAAAAGTTTAGAGGGAGCACGTCGAAGATGAGGTAATCTCCACTACTAATTCTTTGAAACTTATTCCTTCTTCTAATTATTCTTCATTGGTTATTTAATTATAAAGTATTAAATATAGTATAAAATATATACATATATGTTATTATGATTATGAAACAACCATATTCTATCTACTATCCATCCTTTGAAAAACTAAATCACCATTCATGCGTACATACGCCTTCCCGTCTCAATGTCATAGTGTAATATGTTTTTCACAATCACCTTACATGGATGGGTATAATGATGGAAATAATAACAATATATTATTATTATAAAATTATATTTATTTGGAAATATTCTAAACCATTCACCTCAATATCATTAAATAATTAATGGAATGATATCACGGCTCACGCGTACATACGACCTGCCATCTCCATGATGCGATGCGATTCATTCTCCATGATATTCATTAAAGTATGATTATATAAATGAATAGAATTAATGGAATGAATAGATATGATATTTATTATTATAATATATTTTTTAAATTGATATAAATATAGCATAATAATAGGAATAATAACTTATCTGGTCTGTAAGAAAATAAAGAAGTTAACACCGGATGGACGATTAAAAATGTTACTAAAAATTGGATGATAATATGATGATATATGATATCATAAAAATGACTATCATTCTAAAATAATTCAAATAAATTATTTAGATCATTATATATGAGTTTTATATACATATAATTGAAATTGTACCTAATTTAAGATATTCTTTCGCAATCTCATTTTTATCAGAGAATGTTTATATGAAACTATTTTTTGGTGTACATTTATCAACTATCTCCATGATTTATAAGTATTTATTATAAAAGGATAATTAAATTACTATAATATTTTTTAAATTAAATTTTACCCATTTTTTATATTTTTTATAAAACCGTTTGAATTAAGTCTTTATTCATTTTCAATAGGAGGTACTCTTTGAATTTCTGATGAAAAAAAAGTATGAGAAGAGTGTTTTCATTTAACTTATATGGCTTGAAAAAAATTTAGACTTTCATAACACCTTATTTACATGAAGATTAATTTAAATTATTTCAATTTTATTTCCAGATATATTATTATTTTTAAAAATTGCATATCGTCTTTATAAAATAATAGGTTTTGGAAGAATAACGGAAATTTTCCACAATAATTATTTTCAAGTGTTTTATCAGAATTATTTTCCATCCAAGATGAAATTATTTAACCATGATAGGTTTCAAGTATACTATCCATATTATTTCATTGTGTTTATTTTGTTTATTATATTTATGAAAACCATTTATTTTTCTTGGTTAATGTTATGATGGAATATTGTTTAAGAGAGACATTTAATTCTATGGGTTATGTTATATTGAAGGATTTATGTTCCTATGGAGCACATATGTGTGGTTTTCATTATGTGATTGGTGGGACCTAATCTCCCCCTAATTCATTAGGTAAATATTTATATCTCAAGAGTTAGAAATTACAAGAATAGTAAGTAATTCTAGTTCAATAATATAGGGATATAATTACATGTAAACCCCGTTTAGTAATATAGGGCTATAATAGTAAGTAAACTAAATTCAGTAATACATGGATAGAACAAGGAGTGAACTTTGTTTATTAATGAGATATTTTACTATTATAGCCTTGGAAATGATCCGTAGATAATATGGAAATGATTTTCAATGCCTTTGTGTTTTCCTTAATATGATGTTTTATGCCAAAGTTGTTGTCACGACCTGACCTCAGGGCCCGTTCCGTGACTACCCCAAGCCCACCTTCCATAGGCCAGGGGCTGGAGACTAGCACTGAAAGGTATATCCCTGTAATTGGGAAGGCATTTCCTTTAAAACCTGCAACACACACAGTCAGAAAACACACCAATTAGTAACCACAAGTAACTACTATAGTAAAATGTGTGGGGAAATTAAGGGCCAATATACAAGCCCAACTGAAAAAACAAGTACAACTAAAAGGGAAACAGCTCATGGATCGTCCATAGGGAATCCTACTTGAAGGGTAGGTACAACTCTCAATAAAGTCTTCCATGTGGTACGTCTCGTCTAGGTCCACCACCGAGCATCCACCTATCTATCACCCTTAGCCTCGATCAACATTTTCTGTCATCTATATGGGACACAACAAGGTCCAGGCATAGCCTGTGCATGGGTGAGTATAAAAATACTTAGTAGGGACCCTAAGACCCATGAAGGTCTCCCAAAATCCAAAAACAATAAACCTCAAAAGTAAGAGTACAATCACAAGGTACAAAGTAACAACCATCCTTACTTAGGTGTATGCCCATACATATACCTTAATGGTCAGGATTACAGAGAGCTCTATCTCCTAAGCCAAAGAATAATTGTCCATGAAGGAAGAAGTACCATGAAGGTAACACAACACGGGTGAGTACCTCTTAGGTAACACCACACAAATAAGAACAATAATGGTTTCACCACAATGATTAGAACTCATCTCACACCATGTATAACTTAGGTATGGTAGTAATGATTATTATATGTAACTACTTAATCATCTTACTCTATTGAGAGGAAGAACCATGTATGATCCAAAATCTTTAGACTGACATAGGATCCTAGAGTAGTCTCACATGGATTCCTAGAGTGGATCCATGTAGGATCCTAGAATACAGATTCACGTAGGATCGCAAAGCACATACCCAAGTAGGATCCCAAGGCACAGAGCCACATAGGATCCCTTTCTCATGTTACAGCCAGCCACAGGGTTCCCGCACTAAGCTCTCTTGATTCCGGGAGGGTCCGCTCCTCAATCCACAGTTCGATACTCCAACTTCCACAATGTCCCATGAAGATGTATCCCCAAAGGACCGTCACATAATAGGGGTCTCAACGCAATAGACATTGCATCAAATGGACACATGGTCTGTTAGTTATTGGCCTATTTAGTCCCAAGGGCCTGGTTGGATTCATGTTCGATCCAACCCGGCAATACCCCAACTTTATCAAAAACTCATCTTAGGTAGACCAAAAGGACCGTTCCAATCCAAGGTTTCTGCCTCTATGGAAGGTTTGTCAAATGAATGCTCATAGCTCAAGTCATGGCCAAAAGAGAAGAAAGAGGTCAAATTAGGTTTAGGACTAGTCCGACCTGGCCCGACCAGGTCCGGACCTGGGTCTGACCAGGCCCATGGGATCTGACCTAGCCCAATGCGTCTGGCCCGGCCCTCTGATGCGGCCAATGGTGCGGCCCACGATGGGTGGCCACAAGAGGCCCACGACTGGCCCGTGGCTGGGCGGCCCTGCAGTGGAGTCCTCCCTAGCTGCCACCTAATGGGTAAACATCCTGTGGGTACTCCGAATGGCCCAACAGTTTGGTTTTCTTGGCCAACCTGTCGACGCCACGTGGTGCTGGCGGCTAGCATGTGGGACCCGGGGGTCCCGCTCAGCTCCTCGGCTGGCCAGATGGCTAGCCCACCTCAGTTGCGTGTTCGCATGATTCTCCACCTCCAGTAGTTGACTATGAGCCCCCTCTACCCATTTTCTAACATAGCCTCATGTCGTGGTCCCTTCAAACCCGGCGGCGCAGACGCATGCTGCCGCCCGCTTCACGTGGTCGGCCCTATGTCGGCTGCTGCCCTAGCTCTGCCACGGCCGACGGGCTACGTCCCTCCTCTAGCAGCATGGTCACGCCGTCGTCGTCATCTTCACTGGTTAGAGTTATGGCCACTACTGCCGAGCCCTACCATCGCTTGTCGCCGACACCGATTTCCGTCGATGTTCCTCAAGTCACCGAATGTGCCCCGATGGCCCGATCTTCATTACAAAGACTCCTACACTCATCTCGGAACGTCAACATCAATTAAAGACCACCATAGTCAAGATTCTATAAACCCGAAAACAATCTGTGAAGAACAAACAAATCCACAAAGGTTATAGAGGGGTCGGGTTATTTTTGTTTGGCATGCAGCCTCTGCGTTAGGACGGTAGCAACCAGCATAGTTTTTCTCAAATCAAGAAGAATGAAAAGAACGGGGTAAGTCGTATACAAAAACAACATTCCCTCTCTCAAAGATTCATTGACGTTGGTGAGTATAGGGAAAGACGAATGTCAGTTCATCATCGTTGAGGACGTTCCTCATATAATATTCTTCAACAAAGTTCTTTGTAGGAGAAATCGTCGCCTAAGGAGAAGTGTTGTTACTCTAAGGGGGGGTTTCCTCCAAAAAGACCCTCCATCAAGTTACTTTTCCATAAAAACCCAAGATCCCAATCAAGGTAATGAAGAGTCTACCTGTTAATTTATTATTTTAATGAATTCATTTAATGAAGTAATTAAATATTGGAGGTTTGGCACAATTATAAAATATGGTTTGAAGTGATCGGGTGGTCCCCTCTAAGAATTCAAAAGAATTCAAAAGTTAAATAAAAATAAAGTTAGTTTATTTTTGTTTCCACTTTCTTTCCATGATGAGTAGAAAAAACTATCTTCTATCCATGACCAACTATAGCCGAGTTGAAGGTATCCTTAAGAAACTACCGGCACTACGAGATAAATGGTGTCCTCAAGTTTCAATTCCAAGAACTGGTTCAAATGTTACAAAAACCCAATCACACGCTTACTAAAAGTACTTAAGAAAATTCAAAAAATCATTCTGGGTTCTCCATGCCTCAGAATCTAGTACCGTCGGAAACCGAATACTTGAATATTTACATATAATTTTAAAATAATTACATGGAATTTTTGGGACATTACATTCTCCCCACCTTAGTGCTTTGCATCCCCAAAATACACATCGCAAAAACTAAGAAAAAAAGTGGGGGTACTGAGCCCGAATCTGAACCTCCCGCTCCCATGTTCTCTCCTGGAGTTTTCCGTGATACCAACATACATGAACTAAAGGTATCGATCCCCCATGAAAGACTCTCTCATGTAGACCCTAAATATCCACTAGAACCATTAATAATGTCGCCCCATCGTCAATGTCAGACTCTCCCCAATCAGCGATGTGAGTAGGATCATGCACATCTCTACTCAGCTGGGATACCTGAAAAATATCATGCACCCAGTACAACTGAGGGGGAAGTGCTATGTGGTAAGCCACCTCGTCAAATCAGATGAGGGCCTGAAAGGGTTCGATTAACCCTAGAGAAAACTTGATGCCCCTACCAAATCTATGCAAACCATGTCAGGTTGTGACCTATAGAAAGAAGCGGTCACCATCCTTGAACTTCAGAGGTCTTCATCTCCTATCGGCAGAAGACTTATTCCTACTATGAGTTGTATTCATCCACTCTGAGATGATATTTACCTTCTCTGTGGTAGCCTGTAGAATCTCTGGTCCCATGAGTGGTGACTCCCCTGGGTCAGTCCAGCACAAAGGCAATCTTCAAGGTCGGCCATACAGAGTCTCTAATGGTTCCATACCAATGGTGGAGTGATGACTGTTGTTGTATGAAAACTCCACCAAAGGAACGTGATCCTCCTAGCTGTGACCGGAGTTGAGGAAGCAAGAACCCATAATGTCCTCGAGGGTCTGAATGGTCTGCTCAATCTGGTCATCCTTCTGAGGATGGAAGGTGGTGCTCAAACAAAGCTACGTCATGAAATCCTCCTGCAATCCCTTCCATAGTCAGGTAGTGAAATGTGCATCTCCATTGGAGACAATCGACTAGGTTACACCATGTAGCCACACAATTTCTTTCACGTAGAGGCGTCCCGAGATCTATAATAAACCCTTCTCTCTGATCGATAGGAATTGGGCCGACTAGGTGAGTTGGTCAACGATCACCCAGATAGAATCGTGACCCCTGGAGGTACATGGAAGTCCTAACATGAAGTTTCGGGATATTCTGCCCCACTTCCACTATAGGACCTCTAAATGATGAATGAATCCTACTAGTACCTAATTCTCCTCCTTCACTTACAGAAAAGTGAGGCACCGAGAGACGGACTATGCTACTCCTTTCTTCATTCACGGCCACCAGTACTATTGTTGGAGGTCCTGGTACATCTTCTCCACTCTTGGATGTACTGCTAGAGAGGATGTGTGGAACTACCTCAACACTTCCTCCTGAAGTGACACAGGTACCGTGGTACGCCCTCTGAATAGGATGACATGTTCCCCATCTTAAAAAATCCATCAGGTGCATATCATGTGGATATCTGATCACATCAAGCCTTTCAGTCAGTGTCCCCATGCTATGCCTCTCTGGCTCGCAGAAGGAGTGGGAGAGTGACTATAAGATACTAAAGAAAAGTTGCTCCATCTGGATCCAAAAATAATATCTGTAAAGTGGACAGCTGCTCCATCACCTCACCTAGTAGGTGTATACCAGATCTCTTCATGATTGTATCTACTACAACATTCCCATTCATAAGAGTATAGACTATCTCGAAGTCATAGTCCTGGAGGAACTCAATCCAACGTCACTATCTCAAGTTCATGTCCTTCGGGGAGAAGATATACCTGTGACTCTGGTGATCAGAGTGGACTGTAAAATGCTCACCCCTCAGATAGTGTCGCCACATATTCAAAGAGAAGACCATTGTTACTAACTCAAGGTCATGGGTAGCATAGTTATTCTCATGTTGTCTTAGATGTTGAGAACCATATGTGATAACTGCTCGCTCCTGCGTCAGAACACATCCGAGCCTGGTCCCTAATGTGTCGTAGTAGACTACATACCCAATGACCTCCTCTGAAATCCTCAAGATGGGGGAACTATTTAGCCCCTATCTCAACTCCTGAAAACTCCACTGTTATCTCTCTGACCACATGAAGGTTTTCCCCTTCTACATCAACACTGATAAAGGTGATGTAACTCTAGAGAAATATGGCACAAATCTCTAGTATTATCCATCCAAAACCAAGAAACTCCATACCTCTGTCGCACTTCTGGGTGGCTCCCAAGCAAGTACTGCCTCAATACTCACTGGATCCACCGCAACTCAAACCTCTGAGATGAGATGTCCCCTAAAATAAACCATTCAGATCCAGAACTGGCACTTCGAGGGCTTACCATATAGATGGTGCTCTCAGAGTGTGTCCAGAACTACCAAAAAATGATTGGCATGCTCTTCCTTAGTAGCTGAGTAGATCAGAATGTTGTTGATGAAGACTACTACAAAGAGATCATGGTATGGCTAAAAGGTCCTGTTCATGAGTCCCTTGAACACTACTGAAGCATTGGTCACACCAAACCGCATGAACAAAAACTCATAATGGTCATACCAACATCTGAAGGCACTGATAGTCAACATAAAGTCTCAAGCTCCCATCTTCCATCTTGGCGAACAAAATCAGGGCTACCCAAGGAGAAACACTGGGCCAGATGAACTCATTCCCCTATAAGTCCATCAGATGTACCCGCATCTCACGAAGCTCTATGGGAGCCATCTGATACACTGGTGTAGATATCAGTGTCATCTCGGGGTACAAGTCAATGTAATATTCCACCTCCCTGTAAGGAGGTAGACCCAAAACATCATCAGGGAAGACATCCACGTACTGGTCCACCACTACAGGATATCTCGGACTCTCCACGTCAACCACTCCAATGGTATGACTAGCTAATTGGTGAGTGATTGGATCCACTCTCCTCCGGGTAAGTCAATATTTTCCTACAAAGGCTCCCTTCTCTCCAATGAAGTTAAACCTTGTCCCATCCTCGAGGATACACCGCACTTTTCACCTAATGTATTCAATATGGGAATGGACTATAGATAACCAATTTATACCCAAGATGACGTCGTATGGCCTTGACACCACTGCTAGAAAATCCCAGCCGAAGCTCTCGCCTCCTAGAGTAAGCTCACACTTTTGGCACCAGTTTGTAATTGTCAAATCCTCTCCCGTAGGAGTCTCTATCCATAAGGATTGAGCCAATGGCACCACCAGAATCTCCGAGATCCGAATGAGGGCAGTGGAAATAAAAGAATGACTGGTACCTATGTCTATAAGTATGGAAGCTAAGATGGAGTAGACACAGATAGTACCTCATATCATCTCCGTAGCACCGTGGTCATAGGCCTCAGCTGCCTAGATCTAAGCTCGCCCCTGTCCATCTGCTCCCCGTCGTTGGGGTGGACCACCTGAGGTGGTGGTGGTAACACCTCGAATCGTCTACCATGTCTACATGCTCTATGTGGACCTCCTCAGTCGAACCTCTATTTCTACCTGGGTGGTCCTTCGACCATTTATTGATCATCTGTATGGCGGGTCGGGCAGTAATGAGCAATGTGACCCTACCTTCCACATGCGTAACACTACCTACTCCTCGCATGACTGGCTATGTCTCAGGTGCCCCACACAACTGACCATGAATCATGTAGTCGTCCACCTATAGGTCTGGTCCTCTTTGACCTTTGTAACATATGTCTACTGCCAGCTGCAGAAGACTCTACTATGTGACACCTGGTGGTGGGACTCACTGCTAGTGACTGATCAGCAAGAAAACTCTCCACTAAGAGGGATCTCTCTAACACCCCTACCTACGTTGGGATGCTGAGAGAAATCATTGAAGCTCGGATATCCCACCTAAGTCCCTTCTCGATGGTTGATGCCCTAACGAATGGGTCTCGCTTCATATCAGTGGAGTAGCGCGAGATTTCAGTGAACCAGGATGAGTACTGAGCCATAGTCATGCTACCCTGCTGCAGATGAAGAATCTATTGTATGTGCACTGTGCGTAGGGTCACTGGGAAAAACTCTGCCTGAAACAGGCTCTCGATGTCTACTCAGAGATGTGTCACCTCATTGTGAACCTGGAGCATCAAGCTCCACCATCTGCCTGCTGCTGCCTATAGAAGACCGGCGGCAATGATCACCATGAGACCAGTTGGTGTCAATACAAATCGGAAGACTCTCACCATGGCCTCCAGCCAATCCTCATCCACCTGTGGGTCCATCTCACCCCTAAACATGGGTTCCCTCTGGAATTGGAACTCGTTCAATGTTCTCAAGTGGTGTGCACTCTCTACTGATTGGGCTAGTGGCATTAGTGGACCAATGGGTAATTGTACCGGAGGTTCCTCCGCTGGTGCCTCTACTAAAAAAGGTCCCTACACCGAGGCCTCATCGCTCGATGGGATGTCATGAAACGCTCTACCCAGAACCTAGGTTGGCTGTCGACGTGGAGGCATCCTGTAAAAGAAACAAGTGTGCCACGGTCAATAAGTTATACCTGGTGAGCTGACTCAAAAATATCACTAAGAAAACTTTCCAAAACACACACGCAATCAGTGTTTTCATGCACTGAGTCAAAAATTAGATGTCAGGGTCCTTGTGTATGGATATGTCGGCTGCCGCACCAACCCTGGATTCCCTAAACTGATAAACACACTAAAAACACTTAACATTATTTCCATTAAAATATCGGATTCCAATGTTCTATTATATAAACGACTCATATGATACCAATTTTTAACGACCCATCCTCGGGGCCCATGCCATGACTACCCCAATACCGCCCTTCATAGGTCAAGGGCTACTGACTAACGCCAAATGGCATATCCTATTAGTCGAGAAGGAATTGACTTTAAAACCTTTAAGACTCACAATTTGAAAACACAACAAGGAGTAAGAATAGGTGACTAATATAGTAAAAAAGTGTATGGAAAGTATGGGCCAATATACATTCCCAACTAAAAGTACAAGTACAACTGAAAGGGAAAAAACTCATGGATTGTCCACTGGGAATCCTACCCAAATGGTAGGTAGAGATCTCGATCAAGTCATCCCTATGGTATGTCACCTCAAAGTACACCTCTGAGCAGCCTCTTGTACATCACCCTTAGCCTCAATAAATGTTGTCCATAGTCTACACATGACACAATAGGGTGATGGAATAGGCTGTGAAGGGGTGAGTATAATGATACTCAGTAGGGACTCTGACATCAATGGTCTCCCCGAATATACAAACGATAAACCTCAAAAGTAAGAGTACAATCACAAGGTACGAAGTAACAACCATCCTTATTAAGGTGTATTCCCATACATATACCTCAGTGGTCAAGATTACATAGAGCTCTATCTCCTAAGCCAAAATCACAACTGCCCACAAAAGAAGATGTACCACGAAGGTAACACCACACAAGTGAGTACCTATTAGGTTACACCATATATGGAAGAACCAAAATGGTTTCACCACAAAGATTAGAACTCATCTCAAACTAGGTATAACTTAGGTACAGTAGCAGTGATTATTAGATGTAACTACTGAATCATCTTACTCTATTGAGAGGTAGACCCACGTAGGATCCTAAATCATCACTCCCATGTAGGATCTTAGTACAACAGACCCATGTAGGATCCTAGGGTAGTCCCATGTGGATTCTTAGAGAGGATCCACATGGGATCCTGGAACACAGATCCACGAAGGATCCCAAATCACAGACCCACGTAGGATCCCAAGGCACAAACCCACTTAGTATCCCTTTCTCATGTTACAGACAGCCACAGGGTTCCCACACTAAGCTCTCTTGATTCTAGGAGGCTCCTCTCCTTAAGAAAAAGGTCGATACTCAAACAGCCACGAAGTCCCATGAAGAAGTATCCCTAATGTACCGACACGTAATAGGGGCTTCAATGCAAAAGACCATGCATCAAATAGATGTCTGGTCTGTAAGTTATTGGTATTTTTAGTCCCGAGGGCCTGGTTGGATTCGTGTTTGATCCAACCCGGATGTATCACAACTTTATCCAAAACTCAAGTCGGGTATATCAAAATAAATAGCTCGATCCAAGGTTTCTGGTACCATATATGGTTTGTCTAATATAAGCACATAGCTCATGTTATGGATGAAAGAGAGGAAAGGTGTCAAAGGTGGTCTGAGTCCGGTCCGACCTAGCCTCGGCCGACCCGACCCAGTTCTGGTCGACCCATCCTGACCCGGGTTTGGCCCTCAGTCCAACTCGGCCCGCGGGATCCAACCCATCCTATTGGGTCTGGGCCACCCTAGCCGCCACCCAAGGGGAAGGCATCCTCTGGGTACCCTGAATGGTCGAGCCCTTGAGATTGGGTGGCCAACCAGCCGGTGCCACATGGCATTGGTGGCTGGCACGAGGGACCAGGGGGTCATGCTCGGCTCTTTGGATGGTCATATGGTCAGCCCACCTACGAGGCGCAGTCGCATGATGCGCCCCCTCTGGGGTAAGAGGCTAGCCCCCATGACATCGTGGTCTTGTGTCATGGCCCTTGAAAGCTTGACGGATCAGACACATGTCGCCTCCCCCTTCACACGGTCAGCCATGCGCCGACCGCCGCTGTTGCTCTGTCACGGCTGACGGGCTGCGGCCCTCCTCTGGCGGCTCAGTTGCACCACTTCCATAATCAGGGTCGGCCGGATTGCCGACTGCCGCTCTCGAGCCCTACCGGAACTAGTCGTCGTCACCGGTTGCTGGTGACATTCCTTGGGTCACCGAGTGCGCCCCGGTGGGCCGATCATCATTTTGAAGACTCCTGCACTCATCTCGGGACGTCACCATTGATTCAAGACCACCACGGTCGGGATTCTCTCAACCCAAAATCAAGCCACGAAGAACAAAAAAAATACACAAAGGTTGCGGAGGGGAAATGCCATGTTAAATTGGCCTGCACCCTCCATGTTAGAAAGGTAGTAAGTAGAATAGTTGTTTTTTAATCAAGAAGAATGGCAAGAACAAGGTAAGTGGTATAAAAAACAACAATCCCTACCATGACGATTCATTGATGACAGTGAGGATAGGGAAAAAAGGATGTTAGTTCATCATCTTTGAAGACGTTCCTCATTGGAGATCCTTCGATGGAGTTCTTAATTGGAGAAATGTTTGTTGAAGGAGAAGAGTTCTTCCTCTAAGGGGGGGGGGGGGGTTTCCTCCAGCCAGATCCTCCACCAAGCTTCTTTTCCAGCAAAAAACAAGAGCCCAATCAAGGTGGTGAAGAGCCTCCCCCATAATATATATGTTTAATGACTTCATTCAATGAAGTCGTTAAATGTTGGGGGTTTGGCACAATTAAAAAAATGGTTTGAAGAGATCAGGTGGTCCCCACCGAGTATTCAATAGAATTCAAATGTTAAATTAAAATAAAGTTAGTTTATTTTCACTTCAATATTTTTTATTTTCCCACGATGGGTAGAAAAATATATCTTCCACCCACGACTAACTATAGCCGAGGTGAAGGTCTCCTTAAGAAACTAACGGCGCTGCGAGATTGACGGTGCCCTCAGATTTCAATTCTGAGAACCAGATCAAATGTTACAAAAACCTGATCTAAGGCTTACTAAAAGTACTTATGAAACATCAGAAAAACATTCCAGGATCTCCAAGCATTGGAATCAAGTACCATCAGAAATTATAGAGTCGAATATTTCCATATAATTTAAAAAAAATTACATGGAATTTCTTGGTATTTACCATTATTTTCTCATAGATCATATTTATTTATGATTTATGCCTTATGAACTACTATAATTTATTGAAAGAATCTAGTTTTTTATAATTTTTATACATGGTTTGATTTTTAAAAGAAAGTTTCATGTTTTTACATTATTATTTTTATGTTTTGTTTGATATATTCCATGTTTACACTTACTGATCATTTGATATCACACCTTTGTATCTTTTCTTTTCCCCAGGATATAAAGAACAGTTTTGAAAAAAATTAAAGGGAAATATCATTGTTCGAGAGTATTAAAATCTTTCTTCAAATTATAATAATTTGTTTCCAAGATTTCGAAGGAACTAAACTAATACAGTCTTTGGGAATCTTTTCTTGTAATGTATTAAGTATTCAGAATAAGTAATGTATTTTACATATATGTAATGCTTGGGTCTTTATATTTGATATCAGAGTGAATGATTTTTCATCCTTTAGAAACTAGGATGCGGAAACATTAGTGAGATCCCTGGAGATATTTCTAAGGATATATCTTGGGATGTCGTAAGGATAAGTCTATGTATAGGATACAATCGTATATTGTTTGAGCTAATCACAAATAACTTTTGTAACGACCCGAATCTTTGGAAAAGGTACAGATCGTTAGTTTTGCTTTAAAATATTTCCTTTAAGTTTGTTTAATTTGTGTAACATCCTAAGGAAGGTCCGGGGAGTTTCTGTGGTCGGTTCGGAGCTGGAAGATTGAGAAATGGGCTTGTAGACAATGGCACACATCCTGTGCACGACCTGTGCATGGTTTCAGACAAACTGTGCGGCCTTTGGTCTAGAGGCAGGGAGGTGTGCACGGGTTGTGCACGGTTTGGGTAAACTGTGCGCCTAAACCATGCAACCCTATTCAGGGAAAAAAATTACCACTTTGCCCTTAAATTCTATTTAAGCCTAATCCTCTTCTTCTTCTTCCTTCCCACGGACAGAACAGAGGGGAGCCCTCTTTTGAGCTCCAAAACCCTCCTCACTCTCTTTTCTTTGTAGATTCTTCGTCCGGAACCCAATTCATGATCCGTCAGACGCATTGGAACGGCCAAGGTAAGGATTACCACACCTAAGCTTCCTCCCTTGTGGAATATTTGTTTTTGTTTCACTATTTTACCGCAGTCTCATATGCCCTATTTTCAGGGCATTGGACTGAAACTCGTATCTCTTCCAACCTACTGCGAATATGAGGTCGATATCAAGTGAGCCTACATCTACTGACCTAAGGTAGGTGGTCACGTGGTTTCCATTTTTGGTTTTTTCCTTCTTGAGTTATTATCATCATGTCGTGGTTTGTATTTCGACAAACCCCTTATTTGTAATGGCTGCTTCATATCTAAATGACTAGTGTGGTATGAGATTGTTGAATTTAAACTTGTTAGGGTATTTAGATGAGGTGTGGACCAGGTGTGGTCAACCATAGGTCATCTGCCTTGAGATTTGGCTTTTTTTTACCTTTTTACATTAATGCTATGTCTTGAATGGGATTTTCCATGTTAGGAAAGTGAGATGGTTGGGTTAGAGGTTGGCTAGGATGAGATACCTTGAACCCGTTAATGAATTGAGATATATGTTTTACTAATAACGTGATTGGGAAATTACATGCTTTATTAATGAGATATGTTATAAGATGGATTTCATTATATATTGTGATGTGAATGGTTATGCCTTACTGTGTTGACTTGCCTGTGATAACCCATGTGTCGATGGGAGGCATTCTTACCCTGTTCCAGATAAATCTTCATGTGTGGGTGGGAAGCATTCATAACCCGTGCTAGATAAAT
The DNA here is from genome assembly GCA_963277665.1 of Viscum album. Lineage (NCBI taxonomy): Eukaryota > Viridiplantae > Streptophyta > Magnoliopsida > Santalales > Viscaceae > Viscum > Viscum album. Next base: position 1,743,311,819 of record OY728155.1, read on the forward strand.
ATCCATGTGTGGGTGGGAAGCATTCTAACCCCATGCTAGATGAACCTCTGTGTAATAGGATGGGAATCATTCATACCTCATGCTTATATAACCTTTATGGGTGGGAGGCATTCTTACCCATGCCAGCTACAGTGCTTATGAACGAGAGGCATGTTTACCTCGTTCCAGTGATAACCTATATCATTGTACTCATACCTCTAGTGAATTGTTTAGATTTCCATCCATGATTTGATGCAGGTAGACCCACCAGGTATCCTTCCAGAACCGAGAAGGAGGGTTGTTATTTACTTTTCTTTACTTACTTGTAGTTGACTACACACTGTTTATTTTGCGAACACCTATTTGGATTACACGTAGACCCTGTTGGTGGTGGCCTACTGAGACTTTCCTCACACCCTACCTAGGCATCCTCCTTGGCACCTGTGTAGACTTTACTATTTTAGGTACTTGTAGGGTCAAAGGCCCAGCTTCATGTTGTTGATACATGTATGTTGTAGCTGGAGATCCAGAGAAGAGGACCGAGCTTGGCTAGAGATGCTCATGGATTATTTTGTTCTATTTTTTTATTACTGTATAGCATGCTTGCCAAATATTTCTACTGTATCAGAATTCCATACATCCATTTTGTATTAGACACTTCTTATGTGCCTTTTGTGTATCTATCTAGGTTCTTATTACTTCTTTTGTTTGGTTTTCTTGTTTACCTTTTTCCCCTGGTTACCATCGGTTGTGCTTCTGCTATTTTTTATTACTTTGCTGCTATACCGTTGTGTACTCTGACATGGGGGTATAGTCTCCCCAACTGACTTACCATTACACCCCCACTGCTAGTCGATGACCCCTGGCCTATGGGGAGACGATCCAGGGGTCATGTGGCCAACCAGGATCGAGGCTTGGGTGGAGGGGCAGCCGAGTCCGGGAAGTCACAAAGTGGTATCATAGGGTTTTTTATTTCTTGATTTACTATTTAGTGATGATAGACTTGGAGACTGTAAATGCTTAGGGACTTAGCCATGAGCCGTTCTTGGTCATTGTGAACCCATGTACGGGGTATGAGCCAAGTTTCCTATTTTATGTCGTTATTGATTATAATATTTACTGTTGATACCATTTCACCGTCGGGTGCTTCACATGTTTTGTGATGTTATTGAGATTTGAAATATTGGAATTTTTATTTCAGGGTTCGACCCGATGAAATGAGGTTTATACATTAGAACATGAATAACGATAGGAACAATATGATTAGGCCATGCATATTTCCATTCCATGTTTAAGTTTTCAGTAAGCATTGGTTGTTGTTTATTTCCATGCCTTGTTAATATATGTGCAACTGTGATAACCCATATTGCAGGTTGTGAATTGAGGAATGATGTGGTTTTAGTGGGTGTCACTCTTTGGTTCATAAGGTGTATGGTCCCTTATGGATCAGAAAATGACATTCCAACAAAACCAATCATTTTCTTAAAAAGGGAATTCAAATACTTAATTAGCATAAGTAAATGATAAATGACATCCAAGTGTGTGTCATCTTTCAGTTCATGAGGAGTATGGGCCCTTATGGGATAGGAAATGCCATTTCACTGGATTTAGTTAAATTTGGATAGTTACAGGTTTTACTAAAAATTCCTTTCGGTGTGGATAGGTGTTTTAGAGGTAGGAAGGAATAGTACATGTCCAAGCATCTGGAGTTCAACCTTTAAATTTTTGTTGGTTTCTTCTTTTGAGACATTTGTTTGGCATTGTAGCACTATGCCTCTAAGACGTCCTCGAGTTGTGCGCACTGAAGGCGGTGACAATCACGTTTCTGAGGTGGGGGTCCCTGAGCCGCCGGTTGATCTTCCTGTCGAGCCACTCGTGGCTCCTCTTGCTATTCTTGATATGGGAGCCAATGCCCAGTTCCATGAGATCTTCTTGAATATGATGCAGAGTATGCATGGTGGAGTGCGACCTACCCCGAGTATGGAAAAGTTGACCCGTGAGTTTCAGTCATAGCATCCTCCTACATTTATGAGAGATGGAGGACCACTTGCTGTGGAGTCGTGGTTGGAGGCTATTCTGGCCATCTTCAAGCTCCTCGAGACGCCTCCATAGTGGAGGGTCAAGCTAGCAGCTTATATGCTATGTGGTTCATCCAGGAGGTGGTGGGATGTCATCACCCAGTCGGGATAGTAGAGAGATATGATCTGGACTAATTTCCAGACCATCTTCTACGATTATTTCTTTCCCCAGACTTTGATGGCTGACAGAGCTAGGGAGTTTATGAATCTGCAGCAAGGGACCATGACAGTCATGGAATATTCATCCCATTTCACTGAGTTACAGCTTTTTTCTCATACACTAGCTGATGATGATCTCACAACCTCTAGGCATTTTGAGGATGGGATGTGTTACACCATTCAGTCGCAGATTAACGTGTTCAGGTTGATGGCCATTTCAGAGATCGTCAATCAAGATTTGATCATATATAAGAATTTGAGAGATGCGGACATTGCGAACCAAGGCGGTTCAGCACCAAAGGGTTCTAGTGGATCCGCTTTTGGAAAGAATAAACATTTGGAGTACTCTCATGGTGTTAGTTGTGCTCAAAACCTTTTCTCAGGTGGTACTCCTATCTATCACCAATGTGGGGTGCCATGACACATGAGGAGGCAGTGTACGTGAAATCTAGTGGAGTGAAGAAGTTTTGGTTGGTTGGTCCATCTACATTGTTTCTTCAAAAAATTTCCCCCAGGGACTAGGGAGCAGAGATCTATACCTACTCCACGATATGGTGTTGGATCATCAAAATCATGTCAGTCAGGTGACTGAAATAACGTCGTCTGATCAAGTCATGGCGTCAGTCGAGGTAGAGGTAATCAGGCGTATGACACTCAGCACCAGCAGGGCAGGTCTGCTCAGGGTAGCCAGGCTGTGACCCAGGGTCATGGTACTGGCCAGTTGTATGTGGTTGAGCCTATACCACAAGTGTAGTACACCGGACCATATACTGTACGAGGTATGGTTCTAATTGCCTCTACCTTAGTATCTGCTTTGTTTGACACAGGGGCTTCTCACTCTTTTATATCAGAGGCGATTATTGGACGTTTGGGCCTTGACGTTGAGTCATATCATGGTATGATCATGGTAGATACCCCATTAGGTGTCTGTTTAGAGGGTGTTTGTTGTTGTCATAATTGTACCCTCAAGGTGGGAAGTTACCTTTTTTGTGGATCTTGTATCTTCTAGATATGACAGGTTTTGATGTAATAATCGGGATGGACTGGTCCGTTCCCTATAGATCCCAGATTGACTGCTATCATCGGAGGGTAGCTTTTATATCACCAGAGGGTGACACACATATTCATAAGGGAGAATGGGATCTTAGTGCGACACTAGCTGGACCAGAACACCAGATCTTAGGTGGAGTCACGGAACAGGTTTCCAGTCTCTATCTCGATGAACAAAGGTTACAACCCTCTGTTTAACCTCTAGTGGTGGAGCTTTTCAATGATGTCTTTCTTGATGATTTCTATAGTCTAACTCTAGTGCAAGAAGTGGAATTTACTATTGAGCTTATACCAGGAGTAGTACCCGTGATCGTTCATCCTTATATGATGTCACCTAAGGAACTTATGGAGCTCAAGAGTCAGCTGGAGGACATGGAAGAAAAAGTCTTTATACGTCCCGGTACTTCTCCTTGGGGATCACTGGTTCTCTTTTCCAAGAAGGAAGGTGGTACCCTTCATCTTTTCAGGGATTATCGTAAGATAAATCAGGTGACTATTAAGAATCAGAATCCTTTAACTCGAATTGACGACCACTTCAATCAGCTCTGAGGAGCAAAGGTGTTTTCAAAGATAGATTTGCGGTTGGGCTATCACCAATAGCATGTTAGGACTTTAGACATACCTCACATGACATTTAGGAGTAGGTATTGTCTCTATGAGTACCTAGTCATGCCGTTTGGGCTTACGAATTCACATGTAGTGTTTATGGCTCTTACGAATCAGATTTTTCACTCTTACCTTGATTCTTTTGTGGTTGTGTTTGTGCAAGATATCTTATTATATTCACGCTCAAGACACGACCATAAAAACCATCTTGAGATCATGCTGAAAACACTAATAGAGCATCAGATTTATGCTAAGCTCAGTAAATTACACTTTTGGATAGATAAGGTTCACTTCCTTGTTCACATTATTTCTGAGTCTGGAGTTTCAGTTGACCCTGAGAAGGTGAGTGCTGTAATTTCTCGGGAGCAACCCAAGAATGTCTTTGATATCAGGAGTTTCTTGGGGATTACTGGGTATTATAGGTGGTTCATTTAGTAGTTTTCACACCAAGAAGCACCACTTACATCTTTGAAAAAAAAGGTGAGATTCAATTGGTCAGAACCTTTTGAAGTAGCATTTCAAAAACTGAAGGGCAGACTAACTTCAGCACCAATACTGATCTTACTGGAGCTAGGAAGAGCTTATACAGTCTATTGTGATGCGTCAGGTGTCGGACTTGGATCTGTCTTGATGCAGGATGAGTGAGTCATTGCGTATGGTTCTTGTTAGTTAAAGGGTCATGAACGGAATTATCCAACACACGACCTCGAGCTCACATCGGTTATACATGCCTTGCGCTGTTGGAGACACTATTTTTTGGGAGAGAATTTTGTGGTATTTACTTACCACAAAAGCCTCAAATATATCTTCACTCAGCTAGATCTAAATCTCAGGCAACGTAGGTGGGTTGAGTACCTGAAATACATTGATTTAGAACTGGCCTACACTCCTGGGAAAGGAAATTCAGTAGCCGATGCGCTGAGTCGGATAACCCAGTCACAATTGGTTTGGGAATCAAATGAGGAGTGGAAGCTGATTGCCCTATTTTTAGAGATGGGCATTGAGGTTCAAGAGGGTCAGGGTCAAACTGTTCTCTCAACCTTAGCTGTGACATCTACTGTTTTGGAATGGGTCAGGGAAAGATAGTTATCAGATCCAGAAGGCCTTTTTCTACAAGAATGTGTCGCTGATGATGCCTCTACAGATTGGAATGTGGATGAAGGTGATACTTTATTTTTTTTTGGGCATGTTTGGGTCCCAACAGACATTTGAGAGGAGTTGATGAGGGATTTACATGCCTTAGGATGGGAAATTCACCAAGGCATCACCAAAATGTATCGTTATTTGTGATGATAGTACTGGTGGCCTAACATGAAGCAGGAGATAGCCAGTTTTATCATGCCTTGTTCCACCTGTTAGTAGGTAAAGGCAGAATATCAGCATCCGGTAGGGCTCTTGTATCCGTTGTCCATTTCAGAGTGCAAAATGGGATGATGTATCTATGGACATTGTAACCAATTTACCTAGGTCACCTTGTGGTAATGATGCAATATAGGTTATCATCGACCATCTGACCAAGGTCATGAATTTCTTACTTGTGCGGGAGACCTTCACAGTTGATGACATGGGAAGACTGTATGTTAAGGAAATAGTGTGCCTTCAAGGAGCACCTTTTTCTGTTGTCTCGAATAGAGATCCTCATTTTACATCTCAGTTCTGGCAGGGTTTACAGAAGGCCTTGGGTACGCATGTGCTTTTGAGCACGGCCTATCACCCACAGACTGATGGACAGACCGAGCGAACTATATAGGTACTAGAGGATATGTTACGAGCTTATTTTCTCGATTTTGGAGGTTCATGGGAGAAACATATTATTCTTGTAGAGTTCAGTTATAAAAATATCTTCCAGGCTACCATTGAGATTTCTCCATATAAATACTTATATAGTGGGCCTTGTCGCTCGCCTTTGTGTTGGCTTGAAGCAAGGTAGGTAGCTATTCAGGGACCACATCTTGTGAAGGAGACTACAGAGCAGATACGGATTATTAGGAAGCGTATGCAGAAATCTCAGTCTAGACAGTAGTCTTATGCTTACAAGCATCAGAGACCTCTTGAGTTCGAGGTTGTAAATCGGGTTTTCTTGAAGGTCTCACCCAGGTTGGGGCAAATACATATAAGGAAGCAGGGTAAGATTTCACTGAGGTTCATATGACCCTTTGAGGTGATGAAGCATATCATACCAGTAGCTTACCAGCTTGCACTTCCATAGAGATATCAGGCCATGCACAATGTTTTTCATGTATCTCAGCTACGCTGGTACTTTTCAAATCTGATTCATGTTTTTCAGCCTGATGATGTTGAACTGGATATGGATGCTTCCTTCGAGAAGTATCCTATGTGAATTATTGACTAGAGTGTGAAGACACTTCATGGCAGGTCTGTTCCTCTTGTACGGGTACTATGGCAGCACGGCCGGGTACAGGACGAGACCTAGGAGCAGGAAGTTGACATACAATCTCAATGGACAGTTCATTTATTTGATGACACCTCAGTACCCTCAGAAGGAAAACTCAGGGACAAGTTTCTTTAAGGAGGGGACTTTGTAATGACTCGACTCTTTGGAAAAGGTATGAATCATTAGTTTTTATTTAAAATATTTCCTTTAAGTTTGTTTAATGTGTGTAACATCCTATGGAATGTCCAGGGAGTGTCTGGGGTTGGTTCGGAGCTGGGAATTTGAGAAATGGTCTTACAGAAAATGGCGCACGGCCTGCGCATGGTTTCTGACAAACTGTGCGGCCTTTGGTCTGGAGGCAGGGAGGTGCGCACAGGTTGCGTCGGTTTTGGGTAAACCATGCGCATAAACCTTGAATCCCTTGGTTGGAAGGTAGTGAGGTGCACACAGTTTTTGCACAGTTTGTTAATCCATGCACCTAAACCGTGTGACCATATTCTAGGAAAAAATTACCATTTTCCCTTAAATTCTATTTAAGCCTAATCCTATTCTTCTTCTTCCTTCCCATGGAAAAAATTGAGGGGAGCCATATTTTGAGCTCCAAAACCCTCCTCCCTCTCTTTTCTTTGTGGATTCTTTTTCCGACACCCAATTCTTGATCCGTTAGAGGCATTAGAAAGGCCAAGGTAAGGCTCACCACACCTAAGCTTCCTCCCTCGGTGAATCTTGGTTTTCGTTTTGATATTTTACTACAGGATCATATGCCCTATTTTTAGGGCATTGGACTGAAACTCAGATCTCTTCAATCCTACTATGAATCTGAGGTCGATATCAAGAGAGCCTACATCTATAGCCCTAAGGTAGGTGGTCACATGGTTTCCATTTTGTGTTTTCTCCTTCTTGAGTTATTATCATCGTTTTGTGGTTTGTCTTTTGAAAAACCACTTATTTGTAATGGTTAGTTCATATCTAAATGACCCATGTGGTATGAGATTGATGAATCTAACATTGTTAGGGTATTATGATTAGGTGTGGACCAGGATTGGTCAACCATAGGTGATATGCCTTGACATTTTGCCTTTTTTTTACATTCGGACCTTAATGCTATGTCTTGAATAGTATTTTCCATGTTAGGCAAGTGAGATGGTTGGTTTATAGGTTGGCTTGGTTGAGATAGCCTAAACCCTTTAATGAATTGAGATGTATGTTTTCCTTATAACGTGATTGGGAAATTCCATGATTTGTTAATGAGATATGTTATAAGATGGATTGCCTTATATATTGTGATGTGAATGGTTATGCCTTACTGTGTTAACATTCCTATGATAACTCGTGTGTGGGTGGGAGGCATTCTTACCCCATGCCAGAAAAATCTTTTTGTGTGGGAGGGAAGCATTCTTACCCTGTTCCAGATGAAGCTCTGTGTAATAGGATGGGAAGCATTCATACCTCATGCCTATAGAACCTTTATGGGTGGGATTCAATCTTCCCCACACCAGCTAAAGTCCTTATGGATGAGAGGCATGTTTACCTTGTTCCAGTGATAACCTATATATCTATAGTCATACCTCTGGTGAATTGTTCAGATTTCCATCCATGATCTCAAGCAAGTAGACCCGCCAGGTGTCCTTCTAGAACCGAGCGGGGGGGAGGTTGTTATTTAATCTTCTTTACTTACTGGCAGTTTACTGCACACTGTTTGTTTTGCGAACACCTATTTGGATCACATGTAGACCCTGTTGGTGGTGGACTACTGTGACTTGTCTCACACCCTACCTGGGTGGCCTCCGTGGAAGCCTTGTAGACTTTACTGTTGTAGGTATTAGTAGGGCCAAAGGCCCAGCTTCAGGTTATTGATACATGTATGTTCTAGGTGGATATCCAGAGCAGAGGAGTGAGTTTGGGTAGAGATGCTCATGGACTACTTTTGTTCTCTTTTTGTATTACTATATAGCATGCTTGCCAGCTATTTCTACTATATCAGCATGTCATACATCCATATTTTATTAGACACTCCCTATGTGGCTTTTGTGTATCTATCCAGGTTCTTCTTACTTCTGTTGTTTGGTTTTCTTGTTTCTCTTTTTCTTATGGTTACCAATGGGTGTGCTTTTACTATTTTCTATTACTTTTCTGATATACCGATGTGTACTCTAACATGGGGGTACAGTCTCCCCAACTGACTTACCATTACACCCCCGCTGCTAGTCGGTAGCCCCTGGCTTATGCGGAGACGAGCCAGTGGTCATGTGGCCAACCGGGCTCGGGGCTTAGGTTGAGGGGTAGCCGGGTCCTGGATGTCACAACTATAGATTAAACATAATATATCATAGATTGAAATATTATAAGTAATTTTCCATACTTATGTGTTTTTAATCTCTGATATATATTTCTCAAAATTTTTTGTACTGGTCTTAGTCAATAGCTAGAACTAGATAAAACATAGTTAACCTTGAATGTTTTAGATGTGGAAAGTATGGGAATTATGGAAACCAATTTCTTTTTGTAAATTTCATAAATATAATCATGTATATTATATGAGTATTAATTATTCTTTTATGGATAAAGGGATTTTAAATTATGTGTGAAAGGTATGGGATGTTCTATAAATATTGGTTACTTTAAACATAAGAATATTGTTTAGATTAAGGTTGAGGAACCTTAATTAATGATTCATATTTTAGGAAATACCAAGATTATGGATCCTGAGTAATGTTTTAGGAATAAAGATGCATGATTTAGGTGTCTATGTTTCAGAATTCAATGATTATGTTATATGGATTAAGAAATATATAAGTGTTTTTAGTTTAAGTTTTTCTTTAAGGATTGTAAAGGATATGTTGAATGGTGATGATGACATAGAAAATTGATTTATGTGTAACGTGATATATTTGTAGAACACCTGATTAAGGAACATATAACCCCTAATAAGTTCCTTATATTAAGATAATAATATTTTTATTATGATATCATCGATATGAATAAGTAAATTGGACAAAACTAGTTTCTTGGGAACTAATTATGGAGTTTTTTTTCAAGAGGGTTCTGATATCATGGATGTAGTATATATATTTTCTTAGACATAAGGAATATATTTAATATGTTTTGGAAGCAGTAAATATTCATGTTTTCAATAAGGATATATTGTAATTATGGTTATTACCATTACTTGGGGGAATACACGATGAAGGTGATCACGTGTTTGGAATGTGAATAACAAGATATACCTTATGATATATATGGGATAAATGTAAAGATGATTTAGTGACACTTTTTTCATGTTTTTGATTTTCATTTTTTGGAATGATTGTAAGGTTATCAATTTATGGATAGTAAAATCTAAACTATGGATGATGTTTCTTAAATTAAAGTATTTTCTCACTATATGTGAACTTATGCATATTTGTTAAATTGTTATATTTTTTGGTTGTCATAAAGACATATGGAATGAAATATCATTATATTTATGGATCACATGACCTAATAATGATTCATGACTAAAAAAATTATCTTCACTTCTTTGAATAAGATATGAAGTGTAAAATTGTCCAAGGCCTGACCAATGGTGAGATTTTTCTGAAATCAATTAAGTATATCTTCCCATGATAATTATTCAACATTAGGAAAAATAATCATGATATAAAATGGTGTATTATTATCAAAGAAAATTATGATATCAATGAACTCTTACATGCTTCTTTAGTTTATGGTTTTGTGATTGTTAACTTTCACCGGATCACTAACATTCTTATGATCTGTGATCTTTATGAATATTTAGGCTTTTTTCTCCTTACCCAGTATTCAACTATGATATCCTAGGTAGAGAAATTGTTATGATTTAATTTGGGTAACTATAATTTTCCATCTATTACTTTATAAAATTCATTTTTAGTATTTTTTTTATAATGTGGGTTTCTATCCTTTTATAATCACGATGCATTTTGAGGGAGAAATTCATATTAAGGAGGTAGAATGTAACACCCAAATATTTTTATGAGATTGTTTTTTTAATTTATTTTTTGTCTTGTGTTTTATGATACCCCAAGGTAATATTTTTCTATACAAAACCCTAGATTATCTTAGGGTGTACACAACACTATTCTTGGCTTGTGTCAAAAATAATTTCTTATTATTTCACACACGGCTGAGTTTAATTGGGTTTATAAAATATTGAAATCATTATTGATTAATTTAATTAATGTAACATATAAGTAAAAAATTCAATATAATTTTTAAAAATAATATTATATATTTTATAGGCATTATATAAGAACAAAATTAATTTTTCGGAGAAAAGATTTTTTTTAAAAAAAATATCGTTTTCTCACCATTTGATGGAATAACCATTTTAAATCTAGTTCTTTGAAACTTTTTATATTATATTTGAAAAAATAAAATTAATTTTTGGAATAGGTACATCATGATTTATTTTGAATAAATGTTTGGTATTTTTATGATAATATTCATATTTTAATGAATAGTGAAAAATACTGCACATTAATTCAAAACTTTTTTTCAGATAATTTATTTACATTGTAAGATTATAATTTGAATTGTTTAAATAAATAATTATATTAAATTTTTATAATCTAATCCAATATTGTTCATTTTAAGTAATTTCACATTGAAGTTTGATATAAACACATGTCAATCTTTTAATGGTTTTTACCTTTGGATGCTTGTTTTCTTGTTCCATCAATGGGGTTAATTTAAACTTAATTACCATATATTTTGATTTTAATCTTCTGAAAAATGGATTCCATATTTTTAATCAATGGGTATTAATTATGTAAATATGTTAATGTTATTTTTTTGGATATTATGAATAGTAACTATGGTAATTTTTATTTAACACGATTAAAGGTAAATCTGGTAAATTAGGTAACAATTTAATATGATAATGAAAATAAAATTACCATAACACCTTCCAAAATCATATTTGATGAGTAAAAATCAATTATTAACACTTAAATATTGTAATGGACTAAGTTTAATAGACTTTTTTTTCATAAAAATGATATAACTATTATTAAAATAAAAGAAAGTGACATGGAAGTGAAAAAATGTCACCCTTTTATTTCATATAAGTATAATAATATTAATATAGTGATAAACCTGATAAAACATAGATAATAAATAGTCTCCAAAAATATAATGAAATTATATACATCAAGTTAATTTATTTATAATTTTTAGAGATTAAATAATTACCTTAAAGGTTTGTATATTGATACTGCAATAATTATTTAATTGGTGAAAAATCAATAAACTAATCTTTATTAAAATGATATTAACTATTAAAAGATAATAAAACTGGACCCAGTATTATTGGTGAATTTTATATCTACCATAATCATCTAACGTTCAATTTATTGACTATTTGGAAGCTTATAGAAGAGATTATGACCCCTATATTATTTTCTTTAAAGTGATGTTAAACTTGCCATATTCACGTTTTAATAATTATAAAATTTTGAATGGTTCCTTTTACAGAAGTTATATTCTACTAAATATATTATTATAAAACATTGTAAATTTTTATTAATCATATTATTTAATTTTTAATTTTTACCCAATAAATAAGTATATTATAAAATTATATGAAACTAATGTAGTAATTATTTAATTATTAGAAATATCAAATTAATGTTTTTTAAAATACTAAAATAAATATAATTTGGAATAATTCATATATTCAAACAAATCATTTATGGACTTGACATGTTATATATATAGTAAAATATTTGGTTCAAGTTTGACATCTTATATTGATATTTTCAAATATCCTTTAAATAAATAGTTTCAAAATTGACATTGTTCATATTTTATCAAAATAATGATTTATTAAATTATTTAAAAACTATAAATATTTAAAAAATATTAATTTTTTTCATTTTTACTCAAAAAATTTCTATATTTTTCATTTATGGACTGATTGACATCAAATTAGTAAATATTACACTATTTTAATATTGAACAATTTGTTACCTTAGGTAAAATTAAAAGAGAATAATTAAGGGTAAAACAAAATGATAAGATTTAAAATAAATTCAGATCATATATAAAAATTATTTTTTGATGATATGACAACCTTATCTCGTGTCATATTCAAAATAATTAAATTTTGGAGGTTTTTGGATGTGGTTTTAGTTTATTATAAATGAATATTTTTGGAGTTTCCAAAAGTACCCATCACCTTAATTATAAAGGGGAACCTCCTCCCTCACCCCATCACTACACATTGATCCTCCAATATCAGGAATACCTTGACCATTTACTTGATAAACTTCCCTAGTTATAATATTATATCAGTTTTGGACTTCTTCAAAATCTAACTCTTTTACTTTAAGAGAAGATTTAGAGGGAGCACGTTGAAGAAAATATATTCTCCTCTTCTGATTCTTTCAGACTTCTTTCTTTATTCTAATTACTCTTCATTATTTGTTACATTATAAAGTAATAACTCCAGTATCAATTATATAGTCATATTTTATTATGTTTATGAAACAACCATATTCAATCTTCTATCCATCCAACGAAAAAAATCACCACATGTGCGTATGTACGGATTACAGTCTCCACACCGTGGTGTAATCTTTTTTTCACCACCACCTTAATTGGATGGGTATAATGATGGAAATAATAAATATATATTATTATTATAAAATTATATTGATTTGGAAATATTATAAATCATCCACTTTAATACAATTCAATAATTAAGAGAATGATATCGGTGCTCGTGTGTACGCGCAACCTATTGTCTCCATGATGCGATGCAATTCAATATGCATGATATTCATTAAATTATGATTATGTAGATGAATTCAATGAATAAATATGATATATATTAAAAAAATATCATTATATAAGTGATATAACTATAACATAAGTAGAGGAACCTGACATTATCCGACAAAACATGCGTCATAAATTAAAGAATATTACACCTGATGCACACGAGTAATAATGTTACTGACAAATGGGTGATAATATGATCTTATATAATATCATAAAAATGACTATGGTTCTGAAATAAGTCAATGAGATTATTTAAATCATTATACAGGAGTTTACGAAAAATAAAATGTAAATCATACCTAAGGTAAAAGAAAAAGTTTCAATCTTATTTTTGCCCAGGATTGTTTTTCCATAAGTATTTATTGGTGTATATTTATTATCCAAGTCCATGATTTATACATATTTATTATAAAATATTATTTCTGTTATAATACTATTTTTCAAAGTCATTTTTACATATTGGGTAATTTTTTATGAAATTTTTTGAAATGAATATTTTATCATTTTCAATACAAGCTACTTTTCGACATTTTGAAAAAAGTATGAGAATAATGTTTTATTTTAACATATACGAAACTAATAGATTTTTACTCTTTCACAATGCTTTATTTATGTGAAGCTTCCTTTACAATATTTCATGTTTCTTTCCAAATAAATTATTTTCCTTTAAAACTGTGTGTCATTTTGTGAAACAAATGTTTTGGAAGAAGAAATTATATTTTTATCATGAATTAATTTCAACAGTTTTATTAAAATAATTTTCCATCTAAGATGATATTCATTAAAAAGGATATGTTTCATGTATACTATCCATATTATTCCTGTGGTTTTATTGTTTTTATTCTATTTATGAAATCTGTTTTTTCCTTGATTATGTTATAATGGAATGTTTTTTAAGAAAAACATTTTATTCATTAGGTTATGTTGGGTTGAATGATTTATGTTCTTGTGGAAAGCATATGTATGGTTTTAATTATATAATGGGTGGGACCTATATCTCCCTCTGATGCATTGGGTAATGATTTATATCTCACGATATAGACATGACTAGAACAAAACGTAAATATGGTTCAGTAATACAGGGCTAGAACAACAAGTAAACAAAAATTAGTAATACAGGGATGGAATGGTATGTAAACCTGGTTCAGTAATATTGGGATGGAATAAGGAGTGAAATCAGGTAAAAATTTACTTTTTCCAGAATGATGGTATTGTAAATAAGCCTCGCCTAATATGGAAATTATTTTCTATGATTATGTGTTTTCCAAAATTCCATGCTTTATGCCAAAGTTATTTTATCATCGCTCATTTTGCTTTATTATTAATCCTTACGAACTACAAAGATTTATTAAATGACACAAGATTTTAGTATTTGTTCTACATTCTATGATTTTCAAAATTTATGTTCCTATTTTTACATATGTTTGTGTTTGGATTGATATTTTCCATATTTACACTTGCTAATCATTGGATGTACCCCTTTTTATATGTTTTCTTTTCTACAGGATATAAAGAAATGTTTTAGGTAGGAAAAATAAAGGGGAAGATATTTGTGGGATATGTTGAAGATCTTTCACCAAATTAGAATAATGTGTTTCTATGTCTTCAAAGGCACTAAAGTAATTCAGTCTTTTAGAATATTTTGGTGTTATGTATTAGGTTTTCTAAAAATGTAATGTAATTTCCATGTAAGACCAGATTGGGTGTTTACAAACCATATTACATGTAATTTAATATCATGTAACTAGGATGTTTTTTTGTAGTTTAACATAATGAGACTAAGAAATTGTCAATGTAGTATAAAATCATGCTATGAGGATGTATTACCAAGAGGAGTGATTAACTCAGTGAAATTTAGTATTTATAGAATATTAATACCCTCGGATGAAGGGGTATAAGAATATGATATTATAATTTTTCATAGAAAATAGGTATGATGAAAAAATTTATAACATCAAAACTATCTGAATCCACTTGAATAGTTTGGTTATGGGAAGATTAAATAATGAACCATGAATATCTGAGTTATATATAGGTGGAATTTGGTTGGTATATGTCAACCATTTAAAATGAATTAAGCCTATATTTAATGCTATCATTATAATAACTCATGTATTTATGGGGGTCCTTTCCTCTAGGACTAAACATCATCTAGGAATAAGTTCTTTAGAATTCTTTCATTCTCTAGTGAATCCTAGAGGGGTTCCTTTGGAATAACTGGTCAATGTTACCAATGTTCTATAATAGTGAACTAAGACCAGGGAATCCCAAGGTCTATGGGGTTCTAAGGGGAGGATATCAACTCCAGTTATTTTTCCACTATTAACTCTGATATCAAATATATGAAGTTGGTTCATGGGGATCGTAAGATTCAGGATGGTTTTGAGCACCCTAAATGATACACCAATGTGTATTGAACATATTTCATGATGGAGGGATAAAACATATGATTCTTGAGTAAATAATCATCCAAGGAGATGATTTGTTCATGAAAACCACTTTCTGTACAATTTAACAAGCGATAAGGAATTTTTCTTTCAGTTTGTCATCATGTGAATAGGATGTTTTCGTACGATTTAACGGAATTAGACTAGGACATGGTTAACTATGTTTAGACTAAAATCACATTGATCATGCTGGTTAGAGTGAATTTCCAGGTTCCGTAATCTCACATGATTCGTGCTTGGTGTGAGAAACAAGACACAACTAGACAATCAATATATCCATGTAAAAGTACATGGAATGGAATATTCGGGGGCGTTCATATTTCAGTATGAGTGGAGATCCCCACAAAAATTTGGTTCTCATTAAGGGGAATAACAAATAGTGACGAGAATTCACAGATCAGCCTAAAATTCTACGTTCTAGGCATAATTACATAACCTATAATTTGGTAATCGAGTCACACATAGTTATTATTTTAGAGTATCCATTGTGCAGGTATGACCCAAACATAAGGGAAGTGAATTTTTTATTCTTTGAGTCATTAATGGTTCTAGGAGTGGATACCCAGTGGTCACTACAAATTCTATGATAATAGGAAGAAATCTATGCATAATTTTTGATATAAATGTTTCACATCTTAGACTCTGGATGATAGGATAAGGAATATAAAGGCATAAATCACTGAGTCATTATTAACCCCTATTTCACTTGTAGTGAATGGTTAAAGGAAATCATTTCTTGAATTTCACATATAAAGGAAGATTATTGGATTTATGTGGGATTAACACCACACAATTGGGGAAATATATCAAGGGATAAAGGGGGCCTCTCATTTAGGACCAAAATATCCCTTAGGAATATGTTCTCAGGCACTGTGTTATTCAACAGCTAATCATGGAGAGGTTCCTTTAGGAACAAAAACTACCCCTAGGAACAATAAATTTGGTATTTTTTTATTCTCCATCAAATCCTAGAAGGGTTCCTATAAGATTTTTTTAAGACCCGATTACCAATATTCCATAAAATATAGCGAAAATATGTGATCTAGGTATCTTGTTACATAGACATGAAAGGAGGGAATGTGTTTTAAAAAGTGGGGTTCTAAATGGATTTCAAAGACAAAATATGTTAGGACTTCATGGAAAATACATTTACTAAAATAAAATTATACAATAATGTGATGTCATAACATTTCTTTGACAATGGGTAAGATGAACAAATGAGTAACATTAAGGTTATATGATTCTTCTAGAATTATTGGGTTATGGGATGTTTAAATAATAACACCGGAATATCAAATTCTACTAAATAATAGGATTTGTGGGTATTAATAAAACATTAATAGTGGTAGTGATACCATATCTAACATGGTGAGGATAATAGCTCAAGGATTTACAGGGGAACCTGCATATATAACCAAACATCTTTTAGGAATAATCTCATTGGCATCATTACATTGACCATAAAATTTAGTGAAGTCCTTTTAGATTATATAGTCCATATTATTAGTGGTTTAGATGAGAAAATAAAGAGAAGGGGATCTCAATGTCCATGGGGTTCCAAGAGAAGGTTATCGAGTTGAGAAATTGGTAGGTATTAACTCAAATATCAAATATATGAATTTGGTTCATGGGGAAAATAATATTCGAGAAGGGTTTAACAAAACTATAGGCTATGCCAATATTTATTTACCACATTTTTAGATCAAAGGGAAAACATGCATTTCATGAATACAAAATCATTAGGGGAATGGTATTTTTTTACTTGAAGACCCCTTCTTATACAGTTTAGAACCACATGACTTGGATATTGTCATGAAATTTTACATCATATAAAAAGGATGTTGTCTTATATTTTAAAAACATGTTATAAGGATGGGTTCATGAAGTTTAACATAATGTGACTTGGATGTTGTCGGGAAGTTTAAAATTTTGCAACTAGGATGTTATCATGCAGTTTAATAGCACATAACATGGAAACTATCATGCAGTTTGAATTCATGCGACTGGGATTCTATAGTATAGTTTAATAACATTCAACTAGTATGTTTCTATTCCATTTAATTTCATCCCACTAGGGAAGTATCATGCAATTTAACCTCATACAACAAAGATATTTTCATACAATTTATCATCATGTGAATTGGATGCGATTCTCTATACAGAACATGTCTTAATCATGCTGGTTAATTTTTCTTAATAGGTACCATAATATCACATCATTCGTGCTCAACATGAGAATCTAGGAATAACATGGTACTTGATTAGGCTGCATGAGAGTCCATGAATGAGAAAATGTAGAGGTGACCAAAATTTAATATTGGAAGAACCCTCTACATGGATCTAAATCTCATGGAGGAATGACATTCGGAGTGATAGAAACTTATGTATGGGACTCGAATAGAGGATCCAAGAATAAATACATATCCTATTATGATAGGACTCCTGGTACATGTAGTTATCTAATTTAAAATTCCCCACACTACCCAAGTTACATTATAGTGAGAGTGTGTTTTTATCATATTATGGTAGAGAGTAAGACTCATGATTTGAGCATCAGTAAATATCGGGTGGTAACATGAGTCAAGCCAAAAATATTTCTTGAATGCTAAATTTCTAATGAATGTCTGACCCATATGTTAGGAGGGGGAATTTTTTTTATATGTTGTGTTTGGACCGTGGATTTGGAATCAAGTCGTCACTATATATCCTTTATAAATACGAATCAACACACACATAGTTCTTGAATATAGAATTCACTATGTGGGTCTGATATATATGTAGTGATGGGAATTTTTTCCATTTTATATGTTGCAGACAAGCCCATGATTTGGAATATAGTTTTCACTATATATCCTATAGAAATAGGAATCAAACCACAGGTAGTTCTTGAATTCCAAATTCCCTCCACATGTCTAGTCCATACATAGATAGGGGGATTTTGGTATTCTTTATGTTATTGTTAATCCTGTTATTTTTTATCAAGGAATCAATATATATCCAATATAAATTAGAATTTATCCAAAAATAGTTCTTAAATGGAAAATTCCTTATGTGGGTCTTACTCGCATATAGGGATGTGGGCATTTCATTCTTCTGTACAAATACATCTCATTTATAGGGAATTTCCAAAGAAGTAAGATCTAAGATCAAGAAAAGAGGAAACCAATAACACCATGAGATTTTATGAGATAGATTATTTTAATTTCGTTGATGTATTTTTTCTTGCCCTACACCAAGATTATATTTTACTATACACAACACCATATTACCTTGCAGTATATGCAACGCTATTCTTATCTTGTGTTACACACAATTTCATGTTCTTTTGATAGAATTCATTTCACGGAACATTGAGTCTAGATTTTTTGCGATGTATAAAAGAACTATGTTTGGATTATGTTACACCCAAAACAAAATTAAGCATTCACTACATGAAGCACTGATGTGGCGTGCGTTACACACAAGAGCTACCTTCCTCAAAAGCTTGCATTGTACGCAATACTGGATTTCACTAAAAAAGATAAACAGTTAAAATATTATTATTTAATGGGATATAAACTGGATTTTATGAATAATATTAAACAAATTTTGAATTTTATATAACATTAAAATTATTATTATATATTTTTTATAACAAGATATTTGAACAAAATCAATTTTTTCTGATAAAAGAAGTACTTTTTCAAAAAATACAGTTTTACCACCTTTTGATGTTGCTCCCATTTTAAATATAGTTTTTGAAACAATTATAAGATAAAATTTTCAAAAATAAATTTCTTATTTTGAATCCATATATATAAATTTACTTTTTTTTTTATTTTTTGGTATTTTTTTGAAAAAATTTAAATTTTTTTAAAAAAAAGTGAAAAATATTTCATTTTAATTCAAAACAGTTTTTTCATCTAATTTATTTATATAGTTAGATTATATTTTTAATGGATTTTAAAGTGTAATTGGATTATATTTTTATCATTTAATGAAATTTTTTTCATTTATAGTAATTTCACTTTTAAATTGGTCATAAATATATATCAAAATTTTGAAAATTATTACTTCTTGAAAACCCGTTTTTTATATTTAATAATGGGAATGAAATTTAAATTAATTAATGTAACTTCTATGTTTGGAATTTTAAAAAATGGATTCCATATTTTGGATCAAAAGGTTCAAATATTTTAATTATATACCTTTTATTTTTGTATATTATGAATAGTAATTTTAGTAATTATTTTATTTACCGTGGTTAAAGGGTAAATATGGCAAATAAGGGGAAAAAATAATAATTTAATAGTCTAAAACTACTCTAAAGTGTATCCTAATAAAATTGGATGAGATCTGTACGACCATGGGAATCCTTTGGTTGAATTTGGACCCCATGGATTAACTTGGATCTGAAAATGACATTTTGTAAGAATTAATTTAAAGTAAAGACAATTATAAGATAAACATATTCCTTTTAATACATACATTTTAATATAGGTTTATATAACTGACATCTATGTCTATAAATAGTCATTAAAAATATAATAAGATTTAATACAACCTAGTTTTATAATTTTCAATTATTAGATAAATATATTAATTTATGACACAATTATGATGTAGTGATTACCTTATTAATGAAATATTCAAGTAAATGAATTTTTAAATGTTAAAATAAATTTAATATGAACATTTTGATGCCATACATGAATTTTATGGATTATAATGAAATATTAAATATGCTTTAATTCCCTATTTTCTAAGGAATTAGTTTTTTATGATTTTTTTTAAAAAATGACAAGGATGAATAGTGTCGAAAATTGACATGATTCATAACTTAAAACATAAAATAGTTTATTAAATGAAATTAAATTCCTAAAAATATAATATTTGTAAAAATAGTTAATATAAGTCCAAATATGTCATATATAACTTATTTGGGTCATTTTACATGATATGGTAATTACATTAACCCACAATGTGTAAATAACATGATATCACAGTAAAATAAGGATGTGTAAAATAACTGTTGGACCAAAAATATAAGGATAAATAAATATTCAAAACTTGTCTAAAAATTATTGTATTATGGGTATTAGAACAAAAATAATCTTATATTAAAATTAAATATGTTTTGGGCCATTTTTAAGTGAAATTTAATTTATAATAAATTAGTATTTTGAGAGCTTCATAAAGTGCCCCTCTCTTATCTTATTAAAGGGAACCTCCTCCCCCTCCTTTTTACTCCATTTTCATATTTCAAGCTCAGAAAAATCATGCCCATTTATCTTTTAAATTTTCCTAGTTACATTTTAGAGGTTCTAGTATTCTAAAAAGACATACTCTAGTGCCCTAAGAAGAAATTTAAAGGAGGCACATCTAGGAAGAGGTAATCTCTTCTACTGATTCTTTCAAATTTCTTCCATCTTATACTTCCAATTAATTACTCATCGCATTATAAATTAATAACATAATTATCACTAATATAATTATATGTTATTATAAATATGAAACAACCCCACTTCACCTTCTATCCATTATATAAAAAACTAAATCATTGTGTGTGCGTAGGTATGACATACCATCTTCACGTCGTAGTGTAATCTGTTTTTTCACCACCACCATACATGGATGGGTATAATTGTGGAAATAATAACTATATATGATTATTATAATGTGAGAATAATAATGAGATATTATGAATCATCCACTTTAATACCGTTCAACAATTATGGGAACTATATCGTCGCTTGTGCATGTGTACGACGTACCGTCTCCATGACACAATGAGATTCATTATCCATGTTAACCATTCAAAAATGATTATAAAGTATCTATAATAAATAATAAAGAAATATATTACATAATAATGCTATTTTATTTAGTTATATATATATATATATCATATACTTACTTCAATTCAAATTAATATGGAAAAAAACAACGTCCATTCGTCTGTACGTTCTACCGTCTCCATGAACATTGCCTTCCATTTCTTTTATCTATCTATTATATATATATATATATATATATGTATATAGTTATTTAAATACTAAATATATAAAAAATATATAAATCATGTTTTTTATTCTAGAATTAATTAAAGAATGGTATCAGTAATAATATCTTGAATAAAAATTCAAAACACGTACGTTAAATAAAAAGATTATTACCCAAAACGTTACTTTAATATTGAATTGAAAAATGAATGGGTAATATAAATCCATTAGTGACTCATATATGATATCATAAATGTTATTATGGTTTTTTACAAGTTAATAATATGTTTAAACCCACTATGATAGAGTTTTAGACACATAGGGATGAAATCAGACCTAAGGTAAGGGGTTATTTTGTCACACTTTTATTTTTGTGGGACATATGCCTTATACACCACCTATTACTTTTGTGTGATGTTTATGCTTACCATTAATTTTTTTAATATTATTATTATGAAGGTTATGATATTTACATATTCATATAATTTTCCTTATTTTATGATCCATACGATGTGACTGATTATAAATTAGTAAGGGATAATTTTACAATCTCATTTTTTTCCATGATTGTTTATTCATAAGTATTTACTGGGTTTTATTTATCATAAATTTCCATATTTTCTAAAAAAAGTTTTCATAAAAATTTTAATATTATTCTATGAATGTTTAAATTCATTTTTACACATTATTTAGTTTTTCTACATGGTTTAGAAGGAATCTTTCTATTATACGAGTAACTTTTTTGACTTCTTCAATAAAAGTATGTGGGGAATGATTTTTTATCTTATATAGCATGAACGGATTTTGACACTTTCATAACACATCATTTCCATGAATTTTCTTTTACAATACTTCAAATTTATTTTCAATTAAATTCATTTTATTTAAAATTTCATCACATTTTGTGAAAAGAAAATGTTTATGAAGAAGAAAGGATATTTTCCTAAGGAATAAAGATTAAGTGTTTTATCAAAATTATTTTCCATCTAATATGACATAGGGTTATGTTTATATCACTATTATTTCTTTTATTTTATTGTTTTTACGATGGAATTATTTTTATGAAGTCCATTTATCTTATATAGATTATGTTATGATGAAATGATGTTTAAGAATCCCATTTTATTTTATGGGTTATTCTATGAAGAATAATTTATGTTTTTGTTGCAAATGTAAGAATGATTTCATTATGAGTTGGGTGAGAGTTATATCTCCCTCTAATTCATTTGGTAAAGATTTATATCTCATGAGATATACAATACTGGAATGACAAGTATGTTTATTTCAGTAATATAGAGCTGGAATGGTAAGTAAATTAGGTTTAGTAATACATGGATGGAATGGAAAGTTAACCCGATTCAGTAATGGACTTTATCCATAATTATGGTTTTGGAAGCAAAGCCTTGGTCACTGTGGAAATCATATTATGTACTTATTTATTTTCCAAAATCCCATGTTTTATGCCAATGCAATTTTATGGTTAATGTTACTTTATGATCTATGCCTTACAAACTGTCAAGATTTATTTCATGACTCATGATTTTGATATTTAAACTTTATGTTCATGTTTTTACAATATTATATTTATGGTTGGTTTTTTGTTCTCAATGTTTAACCTTACTAAGAATTTGAGCTCTCCCTTTTTATTTTTTTTAGGATATAAAGAATGGTTTTTGGTTGGAAAAGAAAAGGGGAAGATCATTATAGGAGATGTTGAAGATATTTCACCAAGTTAGATGATTATGTTTCGAGTTTCCAAAGACACTAAACTAATACGGTTTTTGGGCGTCTTTCTGTTTCTTGAATTAAATATTCTGAAAAAGTAATGTGATTTCCATGTACGTCAAGATTGGGTGTCTATAGTTGGTATTAGAGCGAAGGATTTTTCCACCTTTGAAAACTAGGATGTGAAAACATTAGTGAGATACCTAGAGATATTTATATGGTATGTCTATGGATGTCCAAAAGGGTAAGTCTAACTATATGTTATAGTCATAGAATTATGGTAATGATCTGGAATATCTTAGGATTAAACCTAATATGTTAGATATTGAATGTACTCCACCTTGATTGTGTTGTTTTCCTAGTATGATTTTTTCCACTCACACTATTCGTTTTGGGTTTTAGAAAATTGATGGAACCAAAAAAACCATGTTAACGCTAGATGTGATGGGCAATGCAATGATTTTTCGCTTGAACAACCAAACATTATGGGAGGTTGAATAACGAATCACATTTCTTGGACCAAAAACCCTACTAGCCTCCCAAATGACCGAAGGTGGGAATAATGTTCTCTTGAATCTTTCTTAAGGAAAAAATCACTTTATTTTAGTGGAATGAACAACCCACTAGTTGTAGTGAAATGGATTTGTACCATTGAAAAGATATTTTTCATTCTCCATTGTTTATAATGTGAAAAGGTTATGTTGGGAACATATTTCTTGGAAGGTAAAGAGAATCGCTGCTGGAACATTATAAAGAATTTGAGGCAACCATATAAAATTGATTCCATGGATTGGGATGAGTTAAAGAACTTATTTTTCAGTATCTATCTTCCTTGTATTCTTCTTACAAAAACGGATATTGAAGTATCACATCTATATCATGTTTATGATAATAAAATAAGGATGGAATTCAATGGAAACTATAAAAATTAAGGAGAAAATAATATTAAATTTTATTTATGCTCAAAACATGGAAGGACACATGGATGAAATTATCTTAAGGGGGCTGAAAAATGATTTAGTGTGTGAAATAATTTCATCAACCATTTTATTATCGAAGTAGTGGGAATAAGCAGAAAGTTCCAAAGAGTTCACCTCCCACAAATCAGGGTTACAAGTGAAAGGAAATGGGTCATTATGCTAACTAATTCCATAATCTAGGGGTTATGGATGATTATCGGTGCCAACAACCTTTTAAGGCCAAATAAAAAAGGAAAATAACTTGATATCACTATTAATGATGTTGATTATTCCAACGAAGTAGTGAAATTATTATGATTTTATGTAATTATATTCCAATATATTGTTCTTGAATCTCTATTATAGTATTATGGAATATTAGAATATCTATGTATCGGTCTATTGGGGGTTTCTATAAGTATATGGTACTAGTAACCATGAAAATTGATTGAAATATTTTTAGAAAGCACATGATATGCGCATAATGAAGGAATAAGGATATAATGAGATGCTTGATAGTATTAATGACCTCATGAATTATACAAGGAAAAATTGATATAATGATTTGAGTATATTGATTTTTTGGGACTTTAGTAT
This sequence comes from Viscum album, assembly GCA_963277665.1. Classification (NCBI taxonomy): domain Eukaryota; kingdom Viridiplantae; phylum Streptophyta; class Magnoliopsida; order Santalales; family Viscaceae; genus Viscum; species Viscum album. The sequence continues at coordinate 1,743,336,596 of OY728155.1, forward strand.
GTGGAAAGTGTTAACTTTTGACAGAATTCATGTTTTCATTAAGGTTATATGGTAATTTATGTTTCAAGAGAATACATGATTAAGGTATTAACATATTTGGAATGTGACAATTGAGAACTAAATTATGATATATGTGAGACAAATTTTAAGTAGATTTAGTTCACCTCTTTCTATTTTTTTATATTTTCAATTTTTGGAAGGATTTTAATGTTATCCATTTATGGATTGTATATGTTATATTCTGACTAAATTTTGTATTATCTCACTATAGATAGCCTTATGCATGTTTTATTACCTATGATAATAATTTTTGTGAGGCAGATTGAATGACCTATCATTCTATCACATGATGAGATAACACTTCAAAAATGAAAAATTCAACTTCATTTATTTAAATAAGAGATGATGTGTAAATTTTTCATGGCCCGAACAATGGTACGATTGTACCAAAATTAAGTAAGTAATTATTATCACAAAAAATTCTTCCACATTAGGAAATGGATCTTGAAACCAGAAATGTTATCCTAGTACTTTATTATCCAATGAATCAAATGGTCCATTAAATATTGATAAATTTTTGGATTTCCCACAGTTAACTTTCTCCAAACCTTATTCTCTATCATTTTCCATTAGAAATTGATTGTTATATTTCTCATCCATAGCCATGTTTTCACTACCCACATATGTTCCCCTATTGGGAATCCCAGTGATGAGTTACTTTGGGTAACCTTTATGCTTGTAACTTTCCATTTGAAAATAATGTTTTTGTATCCCTTTTTACTATGTGGGTTTTCATGAATGAAACATGCAAGTAGTAAACAATTTATTACCCCCACGAAATTCAAGGGAGAAATTCATTTTAAGAGGGATAGAATGTAACACACCAAGATTTTATGATATATATTATTTTAATTTCTTGGAGGTCTTCTTTTGTATGACACACCAAGATTATATTGTGTTATAAGCAACTCCATTTTAGATTTTAGTATATTCAACACTATTCTTGGTTTTTGTTACACACAATTTTGAGTTCTTTTGATAGAATTAATTTCACACAATACTAAGTATAGATTATGTTTGATGTATAAAAGGACTATGTTTTGATTATTTTATACACAAAACTAAAGGAATCTTTTACTACATGCAACACTAACTTGGCTTTCAGTAGATGCAAGATCGACCTTCCACAATAGCTTGGGTTGTACGCAATACCGAGTTTTACTAAACAACAGTATATTGTTAAAATAATATTATTTAATGGGATATAAAATAGACATTATGAATAGTATTAAACTCATTTTTAACTTTATATAACATTAAAATTCGAATTATATCTTTTCTAGAACATGATATAAGAACAAAATCAATTTTTTTTGAAAAAATAAGTATTTTTTAAAAAAAATCAGTTTTACCGCCATTCGATGGAACAACCATTTGAAATCTAGGTTTTGACACTTTTATAAGATAAATTTGACAAAATAAACTTTTTATTTGGAAGCAGGACATATATATTTAATTTTGTTTATTTTTTGGTTTTTTTTTGATAAAATTCGAATTTTAATGAATAGTGAAAAATACTACATTTTAATTCAAAACATCCTTTTCATATAATTTATTTTTATAGTTATATTATATTTTTAGTTTGTTTTAGATTTTAATTGTATTATATTTTTATCTTTTAATAAAAAATATGTCATTGGAAGTAATTTCACTTTAAAATTGGACATAAACACATGTCAATCTTTTGATAATTATTACTTCTTAAAAACCAGCTTTTTGGTTTTAATAGTGAGAATTAATTTTTAATTAATTACTCAAACTTATTTGTTTTGAATTTAGAATAATAGATTCCATATTTGAAATTATATGGTTAAAATTGTGTAAATAGGTACATTTTATTTTTTTACATTATGAATTGTAACTTCAGTAATTATTTTATTTACCATGGTTAAAAGGTATATTTGGTAAATAAGTGTAAAAAATACTTTAATAGTATAAAAATAATTTAAAAGTTTATTAATACTATTTTATTAGATATTTTTGATCATGTTCGTCCTTGTGTTGATTTTGGGACCCCATGGATTCACTTGGATGTGAAAAATGATATTTTATAATAATTAATATAAAGTAAAGATAATTATAACATAAACATAACTCTTACAAAATAAATTTTAATATTGGGTTATATAACATATATTTATGTATATAAATATTAATTAGAAATATAAAAATATTTCCTACATCATGGTATTTTATTTATAGTTTTTATACATTATATAAATATATTAATTATGACACAATTATGATGTATTGATTATCTTATTAATAAAAGATTCAAATAAATGAATTTATAAATATTAATATAAATTCAATTTGAACATTTTTAAGCCATACACGAATTTTTTGGATGAAATTGAAATATTAGGGATGAGTTATGCCTTTTTTAAGTAATCAGATAATTATGAAATTTTTAAAATAGATAAGTATCAATAGTGTCTAAAATTGACATTTTTCATAACTTAAAACATAAAATAGTTTATTAAATGATATTAAATTACAAAAAATCTAAAATTCGGCCAAATGGTTAATATAAGTACAAATATATCATAAATGACTTTTTTTGGGAAATTTTACATGATATGGTAATTACATTAACCCACAATGTGTAAATAACCTAACATCACAGTAAAATTAAAAAGGGTAAAATAAGGGTTAAACCAAAGAGATAAGGATAAAAAAATATTCGAAACATGTCTAAATGTTATTGTATGATGTGTATTAGAACCAAATTCATATTTTATTAGAATTAAATAAGTTTGGGACCATTTTTAATCGAAAATGAATTTATCATAAATTAATTCTTTGAGAGTTTCCTAAAGTGACCCTCTCCTCTCTTATAAAAGGGAACCTCATCCATCTCTTATTCACTCCATTTTCATCATTCAAGATCATTAAAACCTAACTATTTCTCTTATAAACATCCCTAGTTTCATTTTAGAGGTTTTGGTCTTCTCAAAAGACCAACTCTAATTCTCTAAGAAGAAATTTAAAGGCGGCACGTCGAGGAAGAGGTAATCTCTTCTACCGATTCAATCAAATTTCATTATTCTTCTACATCCTCTTAATTAGTTGTTTCATGATAATGTAATAACATCATTATCACACATGTACTACTATGTTATTATAAACATGAATCAACCATATTTCACCTTCTATCGGTCCTATTAAAAACAAAATCACCGCGCGTGTGTACGTACGACTTACCGTCTCCAGGTTGTGGTGTAATCTGTTTGTCAACACCACCCTACATGAATGGGTATAATGGTGGATATAATAACTATATATGATTATTATAAAATTATACTAATTCTGAGATATGATAAACCATCCAATTCAATGCCATGAAACAATTATGGGAATGATATCATCGTCTGTGCGTACATACGGCTGACCGTCTCCACGACGCGATGAGATTCATTCTCCACGTTAACCATTAAAAAATTATTATAAAGTATATATTAAAAATATTCAGGAAATATATGAAATAATAATTCTATGTATTTATGAATATATATATATATATATATATATATATATATATTTCATTTACTTACTTCTATTCAATTTTATAAGGAAACAAAAACAATGTTCATGCATATGTACGACCTATCATCTCCGTGAATGGTGTATTACATTTATTATATATATATATATTATATATATACATTATATATATATACTATAAATAATTTTTTACATTATTTAAGTAATTTAATAGTGATATAAGTAATAATATCAAGAATTAAATTCAAATTATATACGATAAATAATAGTATTATTACCCAAAACGTTGCTTCAACATGGAATTGAAAAATTAACGGGTAATATAAAGTCATAAGAGAATAATAGATGATAACATAAATTTTAATATGGTTCTATTTAAAGTTAATAATATATTTAAACCCACTATACTGGAGTTTCAGACACATATGGATGAAAACGGACCTAAGGCAAGGGATTATTTTGTCTCAATTTTATTTTTGAGAGACATATGCCTTATACACCACCTATTACTTTTGTGTGATGTGTATTCTTTCCATGAATGTTTTTAGGATTATTATTCAGAAGGTTATGATTTTTACATATGAATATAATTCTCTTTATTTTAGGATTCATATGACGTGACTGGTTATAAATTTTTAAGGGATAATTTGGCAATCCTTTTTTCTAAGATTGTTTATTTATAAGTATTTACTGGGGTGTATTTATCTCCCATATCATTGTTTTATAAAAATATAATAAACTGTTTACTATTCTTCTATATATTTTTAAAGTCATTTCTACCCATTTTTTACTTTTACTTCATGGTTTTGATGGAATCTTTCTTTCATACGAGTTACTTTTTGACTTATTCGAAAAAAGTACAAGGGGAATTTTTTTTAACTTATATGGCATGGATAGATTTTTAAAATTTCATAATGCATAATTTCTGTGAACCTTCCTTTACAATATTTCAATTATATTTTCAATTAAATTCTTTTCTATTAAAATTGGACGACATTTTGAGAAAATAAAACATTTTAAAAAAAGAAATGATATTTTCCTTAGGAATTAAGTTCAAGTATTTTATAAAAAATATTTACCATATGAGATGACATAGGGTTATTTTTATATCCCTATTATTAATTTTATTTTATTGTTCTTATGATGGAATTATTTTTATGAAGTACATTTTTTATATATGTATTATGTTATAATGAAATGATATTTAAGAATCCCATTTTATTTCATGGGTAATGCTTTGATAAATGATTTATGTTTTGTGGATCATGTAAGAGTGATTTCATTATGAGATGGGTGGGACCTATAGATCCTTCCAATTCATTGGTTAAATATTTATATCTCATGAGATAGACATGAATGGAATGACAAATAAATCTGGTTTAGTAATACAGGGCTGGAACATCAAGTAAATCTGGTACAATAATACATGGATGGAACGACATGTAAACCCTTTTCAGTAATGGACTTTCCCCAGTACGATGGTCTTGGAAGAAATGCCTTGGATACTATGGAAATCATATTATGTGCTTATTTATTTTCCACAATCCCATGTTTTATGCCAATGCGATTAAATGGTTAACGTTCCATTATGATCTTTTTTTTAAGAACTTCCATGATTTATTTCATGAATAATGATTTGGATATTTAAACTTTATGTTCATGTTTTTACATTATTATATTTATGGTTTGTTTTGTGTTCTCAATGTTTACCCTTACTATGAATTTTTCCTCACCCTTTTTATGTTTTCATTTCTCTAGGATATAATGAAATGTTTTAGGTAGGAAAATAAAATGGGAAGATTTTTATAGGAGATGTCTAAGATCTTTCACCAAGATAGATGATTATGTTCTGATTTTACAAAGGAACTAAACTAATATGGTATTTGGGCATCTTCTTTTTGTCTTGAATTAAATATTTCGTAAAAGTAATGTAATTTATATGTAATTTGAGCTTGGTTCTCTACAAAAACTATCTTGAATTAGGTTCTAAGTTCCAAATTCAAATAGGACAACAATGCTCCAACCCTCTAGAATGGTGTTTATTTGTAGCCATTTTTTCAACTCTTTGGTAATGTTTTTTAGGATATAATGATTTTTGTGGTGGTGACTAAAATATAAATTCCACCACCCCATAAGGATAGGTTTATATCAAAGTCACCATTGATTTCATTGAAAATATATTCAGGCATCGTGACCCTATGGGTAGAGGTAGCGAAAAAAATGCCTCTAACCATATAGGATTGGTTCACTCCTAGATAAATTCAATAGTAGATACTATTGTGATTCACATAATTTGGTGAAATATCATTCACTTATGGACTGGGTGCAATGGATTCTTGTGATGGCAGTCACTTCCTACAGGGAGATGTTGGGTAATCCATGGCTTCAGCTTCCATGTTTGAGGTGTGTTCCCATTTTGTTGAGAGTCCCATCTTATGAGTCATCTCGATACCCTCTCTCTATATTCGTGGCTGATTTTCATCCTTAAAGAAGAGTTTATTCATTTTATTAACCAACTAGGTTGAACATTACCCAGTCCCATGACTTCTCATTTAGCTATGACATTATAGGAATCTGTATTGGGTGATATTTACTACCCTAGTGTTAGAGTAAAGTACAATTCTCCATACATTCCCCATCCTCAGTTATTAACTTCTGAAAAATATTTTCCCATCAGTCATTGGAGATTTTTTATGATGTGGAGACAAAAATTATATTGGACTTTTTTTCTTTTCTAATATGGAGTCACATGATATAGAGAATTCATCCATGCCCAGTTGATAATAGTATGTATTTATCATCTGGATATAACCCTCATATCCTTCATATATAAGATATATATACTTAAATCTCTAATTACTTTCCCACATATTCCAGTGTAAGTAATACATTCACTCTTTTATCTCATATAGGATCTCAGATTCGGGAGTGGATGTGGGATAGAAAAATAGTTGGGAGGTTTTTTCTACATAAATATCTCCATATATCTGTATTAGGATATTCTTTATCATGTTTAGATGCTTCCACCTAGTCAGACCATAGATGTTTCTTCTCTAGGTCACATGTTGACCAAAGTGAAGTAATGTTGATAATTGAAAATTAAATATATATGGTTAATGCTGATGTTGAAGGTGTCTCGGAAAGGATAGTATTTTTATGTTTGGGAGACATATTACCTTGTGGAGGTTGTACCTAGTGGAATCAAGAGTAGAGTTCTTGTGATATATCTTGACAATACTATGAAGTGGAATATCGAGGTTTTGGACACCTTCTACTTTGTATTAAGAGTCAATAGATCATGGAGGCATTTGGGATAATCTTTATATAGACTCAAAGACACTTTAATTGACTTGATCATGGATATGATCCTTAATCTATGTCTAGGACATAATATGGTGACCTTTCTTTTTTGCATTGAGCTAGGATATGAGCTTGCTTCATGGTGTTTTCTAGAATATTCTAATAACATTATAGTGATTTAGGTATATGAACCACTATTGGGAATCTGTTGGAGTATTCCTATGAGATTCTATATCCTCAGAATGAGTATGATCATTCTTGTGAGGGATTGATAGAATATATTGGCCAATCATGGATGATTTAGGGGTATGAGGTCGGATCCTATTTGTATTACCCATAAAAAATGTCAATGGACCTTTAGAATGGGAGAAGGGGTATGATCCACCTTCTATATAGCCTTTAGAGAATGATAATTCAGTCTTTTGTCAATAAGAGAAGGTAGTGAGCTTAATCCTATAATTTTATGGAATATTTCAATTATCTTCTTCGAGAGGGGGTCAATCCTGCCCTGAGGTAATTTCCACACAACGTTGAAAAAACCTCATTTTGAGTGGGGTTATGTGCTTGGTCCTATTACTTTGGAGTATATTGATGGCATTCTTCAACAATAATGAGCACATATCCCTAGGAATTTTTCAATCTTATTTAGTGAAACCTAGTCTGAAATAAGACATGATCTAGGTCCTCTCTCTATCCCTTTACCTAAATATACTGATAATCCACCTGGATGGGAGTAATAATGTGAAATTTCTCTAGAGTATATGCCAATTCATGTTTACAATGTTGGTGTGTTACCTTATATCTTTGGATATGAATGTGTTCCTATCCCTATATCATCACTAGAATATACTTTTTTGGAGCCAAAATACACCTGCAAATTCAAATGGATTTTTTTAAATAATGAGATTTCATGTTCTGACTCGGTAGAGGGTTCTGAACATTCTCATATGGAAGGTGCGCTCAAGTTTTTGAGGTATGTGCACCAGAAGAAAATCTGAGCTGGAGAATCTTATGCACCAGGTGTGACATATGTGATTTCTTTTCCATAGAGATGATCTGAAATGGATAAGGGAGGTGAATATAAGATCCACATGCTGCACACAAGACATACCAACAATGTGTAAGATTCTTATGCACCCAATGTGATGTCAAATGGACCTTTTGGTGCTCTCTTGCTTCAAATTAAGGCACCATTTCACATAATAAATCTTTATGAACATAATATTGTGCACTATCATGGAAGGACTAATCTATATATTCAAGTGCACCCCATAATTATGGGTGGTCATTCATAAGATAAAGCATCACCCTTCTACGTGTAAGCCTGGTCTTCTATGACATCATGAATTAATGGAAACCTCAAGGTATATGATTTTTCATGACAGGTTCCCTTCTAGTCCTCCCATGAGTGCACCCATGTGAGTTGAGCCTTTTGCAACTTCTTTCATACCATCGTAAGTGCACAAAAACGTCCCCCTTGTTGGTACCCCTGATATTGTGCACAACTAAATCTTATGCTCAACCCTCCCTTCTGCACCCAATTCTCCAATATTGCATGAATCCCCCACTTTAATGATTCATGGGGTGTTCCTTTTTCAAAACACTATGTTCGTGTCCCTATTTTATGAAATCACCATCCCTTTCATGCTCCTCTTGCACACAACCCTCCATACTTGTGCGTAGGGATTCTCTGGTCCCTCATGAGACATCCCCTATACCCCCTAGTGCAAGTGTATCCATGTTTTTGGATTTTCAGAAAAGTTATACTAGTCCACTTTTTTCAGCATTTGGAAGATAATGTTGACCACATGAGTTAATCTTCCTACACACCATTCTGATCAACAATTACTGAAGCCATCCCCCTCCCAAGGGCTAATGATCAACAATTATGTAAGAAAATGCAGTGGGGATTGAATCCCCCACATCTGAGCTGCATGACGTAAAACTGTCTAAAACCAATGTCCTGAATATATGACACTAAATAGTGATATCACCCCATGCAGAAAATGAAATATATCCCCATGTATGAGTGACATAGAATAATATCCTCCTCACATGGAATGACATCTTCTACACTAGTAATGACATCTTTCTACGCATCCCTCCTAGAGTAAGATTCTATCCTTTCTTACAAGAGGAATCACCTTTTATACTCTTTTTAGCTTTATGTATGGGGCTCAAAGAGGGGATGGGAATTTGAAACCTTTCTAATTACCACACTCTCAACACCACATCCATCTCCCTTTGGGATTTTTTCCCATGGGTCGCTTCTACACACAATTGCCACTCACATAAAATGAGATCTTCCTCACATGGAATGAGATCCAACTCACATGAAATGAGATACTCCTCATATAGAAGGATATCCAACTCAAGAATCATCCATGAGTAAACCCCACACCATCTCTCATTGGAACATATTTATTAGCAAAAAAGTTAGGTCTAGTTCTTCAGCATGTTTCTCAAACCGAGAATAACTCATGTGTACTTAGAATTTAGTAGTGATTGTGACACACATCCATCCCTAATGGTGTACTCCTATTAATATTCCCCAACCATATACTCTCTCTCCTTGGGCCTCTTCCATGGCTGGAAGCCCCAATTACCCATTTTAAACTATGTGTTCTTTGATTCCCAATCATTTGTGATACGAATTAATCCTCTTTGAGGTCCAAACCCAAAAATTCATCCACTTAATCCACTATATAAACATCATCTTATCCATCCAAAATCCATCCTATTTTTAACCAGCCCTCCACAACCTAGTGGAATCATTTCATTCATCTAGGTCATTTCTACATGTGATATGCATCCACATCATCAAGGCTTCTAGAATAACCCATGTATATATCATGCATAATATTGATACAATAAAACAAAATCAAAACAATATAAATCCTATTTCGATGGGAATCACTCATGAAAAATCTCTGCACCACCTGTTGAACTACTTGTGGTTTTATCCCTATCTCCAGAACAGGATACGTTTGACACCTCCATGAGGTTCAATCCCAACAAATTGCAAACCATGGTGTTCCCCTCATAGGGGTGCACGTCCCAAATCCACCTCCAGTGGTGTTTATATTAACCTTCATTGTGTGACATCTTCCATTTATGAGACACACCCCCTGGATCCACATCTATGGGGAATTTTGATCCATCCATCGATAAACCTTCCAAGTGCTTCTTCTAGGGATGTACCTCTCTGATCCTTCTCTATGAGGTGTTTTAATAAATCTCCTTATGTCTCCCCAAGACATTAAACTCAGATCCTGTCAAACTACTACCACGTGTTAAACATGGGATGCCTAAGGAAAACCTAAGATGATATGGAATTGGAATCATATACCTCATGATTGACATAGGATTCCTTGTGCTACTTTCCTGATATTCCTCTACAGCATGCCCTCATATGAGGAAGAATATAGGTGACTGATGTTCCAACATCAATAGATTCCAATGATGCCCAACATGACTACACCCCTGACTGAAGGTTGTTACCTTGTCAAGACCCCTTGGAATGTCCACAAATAAGTTATGTAATTAATTGTAATCCATAAATATATGGAACCAAAAAAGTGTTTCATAAGAAAATCTTAATCTATAAGTGATATCCAAACGAGGTGATGAGTTCCAAGGAGGAATTCATAGAAGGAGGAACCGAAATCACAGTATCCCATTTCAATTAAGGAGAATACATCTTCTATGAATGTGATTAAATCGTTATGCCATTGGAAATCGGAAATGTGGGGCAACAATCACCATCACATGCAACACTGTGCGGAAGCACGGAAGAGCACCCTAGTAAAAGCATCAAAAATAGAAATGGTAAACCTGGTGTGAAACTCTTCTCCAAAACATGGGGAGTAGTATTATTTGATAAATTATTAGATGATCATGTAACTTGATCCAGGTATCTGGTTCCATGTACTATCAATTTATATCATTGTCTCCACATGAAACTCACCAGAAATTGGGGCAGTTAATCATGGGATATTCTGGTCTACAACATCATTAGGGTGGATATTTCTCTACAACCATATAAGATTGTACAATGTTGGGACATTGGTAACTACATTCCTTGTATCCATGATGACATATGAATCTTCCCGCTTCTCATGAACCATGATACTTGAAACTAATTCCCCCTTCCCGTAGATAAAGGGGTAGGAGAAATGTGAGCATGACAATTCCGCATGAATCCGTCTCCACCAAAACACCAGCCATGACCACAATTATAGAGATCCCAAACCACATATCACCCTCAGATATCATTTGTAGGATGGTTATCGATGTACTCATATGATGGTACAAGAAATAGTGGGTCATACTCATGAGGGATATGGCCCTTCAAGACTTGGAGGCTTTTGGGACTCACTGACACTACCACCCCCAGGTGCTTCACATAGATCATCTTCTCCCCACACTGATGATGAACATTTTTGGGAGCCTCCACCTAGATTGGTCTTATGACTTTCTCCCCTGCACCAAAGAGGTAGGGTATGATAGGGTCAACCCAGCTATGACTACCTATTAGTAGAATATAAAGAGTTCTCCCACAAAACCCCTTGAACCAAACCAATGATTGGTCTCTGAGGTTGAGGAATAGGTGAAATATAACCTTACTTTATTATCCCCGGTTCGGATGACCCGACGTCAACATTTGGTCCAAGATCATGTGGATTCCAATCCAGGGGATGGGCATCATCTTCAATAGGTCCATTGTCTCATTTCACCTGTGGTGAACTCCTCCAAATCTCTACTAATGTATATAAGGGACCCATCAACCCATTGTTGGGATCGAGACCCCATCCCACTTATAGGAATGTTTGGTTGATTATTTCATCTGTTGGCACAACTAAAAAATGTCAGGGGAAACCCCATTATTATGAGATTTATTGAAGAGGTAATCCTTGTACAATCTCTTTCTAGAGTGGAGGTCCTCCCCACTCTCACACTCGGAATGGAGGACCTCCCTATGTTACTAGTATAAATAAAAGTGGTGGTCCTCCCCACATCTTCAATGTCTAGAACAAAGGTTATCCCCATGCATATGGTTCCCGTTATGGTGTTCCTTCTTGTATCATAGAACTTTACTGTGAAGTTCCACCTCATGTCATTCCCAGCTCAAGAAGAAGTCCACCCTACTTCTATATCGATCTATGTGGAGTTCATCCCTAATTCATCGACACCCAGTACAGTGGCCCTCCCCATACAATCACCAGCCTACCCAGAGGTCGTCTTTATGAAATAGAAAACTAGAAAGGAGGCCTTCCCCATGTTTCCACCAACTCAAGCAGAGATCTTCCCAACTTCTGTAACAATCAAAGTGGAGGTCACCCCCACTCTATAGATAGTCAACATGGAGGTCCTCCCCCTGTTTAGTTTCACTAGTGTGAAGTTCCTCATCATACTTCCACACACTGGTGAAAGGGCCTCCCCATGTCATTTCCACCAGTCAACATGGAGGTCCTATACATGCTCCTATCGACTAAAGCATATAACCTCCCTGATATGTCAACATACAGAGTAGAGGCCCTCCCCACTCTCACAAGAGTCTATGTGGAGGTCCTCCTCACTCCAAAAATAGCTGATATAGAAGTCCTCACCTTATCAAAAAAATCCAAAGTGGAGGTCAACCCCACTCTTGCACCTACAAGCATGAAGGTCCTCCCCATGCTGAAGAGCCTCCATACCTTGAAGAACCATTCCCGATCATAATGGAGAATTGCTTCCATCGAATGAAAAACTCTAGGAAGAACCATGTCATTGCCAATACTATTTTCTTCTTAGATTATAAATCAAAATGGGATTCAATGATGAATCCTTCACCCCATTCTTCTATATCAGAGTCTAGGATAGGATACCAAAAATTGATATTCGTCATCCTAGAAAGTGATATGCACCAGATCCCTAAGTCCATTCATTGGTACATCAATGTGGAGGATGATTTGGATCCCTTACAAGGTGTCATAGTGCCATCATCTTCTTCATAACATGTTTCATTCTCCACCTATACATGAGATCATAAAGAGTTAATCAGGAATTTGATAGACAATGATCATTCAGTGGACAAAAAGATGACTCTTACTTCCCTCCTACATGAGGCAGTGGTAAATACCACGTCCTATAGGGATGTCATGATGTAGCTCATACCATCTTCGAGGTATGAACCAGTGTATAAGGATCTGTAGACCCATGTAGTGGATCCTCCTCAGGGTAGTCCACCACTACACTGATTCGCATCATTGTCTCTACTAGTTTCTTAGCCATAATTGATCAAAATGTTGGAAAAACAAGACTCTGATCCTACATCTAAGTAGGAAATCCTGTTGGACAGTATCGGTTTTGATCAATTTTCAGTTGTCTTTTAGACAAGTGAATAAATTGACCTCAGTATTCTGGATTCACTCTCCCATGATTTGGTCCCATGCTTCCACCGGACTATCTGGGTGATTTGTTTTCCCCTCCACGACTATCCATTTTTATACCCAATGATCCATGTGCATTGTGATGCCATCAATCAGAAGTGCCACATGGTCAATTTGGAAGAACTCATAGTTGTTCATCACCCTGAATAACCTTGATACCACTAGAACCTCCCAAAAAATATTCATATAGAGCTTCAAAGTGCTTCACATAATCATTAAAGAGGCATCCCCACATGTGCAGATCTGGGGCTACTAGTTGTACGCTGCTCTCAACTTCAATCCCACCCTATAGAAGCCTAACCTATCTGGTGATATTTATGATATCTTTCTAGGTATATTCGCAGTGAATATGGATGAATATGGTTTTAACCAGGAAAAGGACACCAGTATAGGTTCCATCAAAGAAGACCTACCCCTGGGGCAGTGCAATATCCGGTGAACCCTCATAAAAGTGTCCTCATTCACTTGAAAAATAAAGCACTTGGCCTTGGATATCCCATAGAATAGTTTTCCATCAGTCAAGAAATTAATAAGGCTATATAACTGATTAAGACCTCTAATCCAACTAAACCATCTGATGTTTCCCAAATGACAAAGGTCGATCCCGCTATGGAAGCCTTGCTCCAGCAAATTGAAGATCATAGGAGGCTCACTAAAGAGATCCATAATGAGCACCTTGCAGAGCGATTCCTGGATTATGGTAATCATCGAAAGGATCATGTTACTCCTTCATAAGGGCAGTAGTGGCTGCCAAAAATCATTATTAGCTACCTTCCCCTAATCTACCTTGGAAATCCCACACATCCTGACAGGGTAGAGACTATAGTTTATAGAAAATGACCACATTATGAATCACCAAATTTACCTAAGAAAATTGATAACTTTCGTTAGATCTTGGATCAATATGCTCAATTTGTTTACATAGGTCATTCCATAGGCCTTTCCATGAGAAATTGTGCCTTCATATAGGATTGAAGAGCTTTTCAAAAATTGGTGGTCAGCAATCCTCGCCAAGATAAGAACCCCTACCAGGACGATTTGACATCTACTCTCACTACTTTCCTCGATGATCTCGAGACATGATTTTTAATAGTCCTACCTGATGGAAAGTCATATTCAGCAAGGGTGGATAATGTGAAAGCACCCTTGGATTTCAGGAATCCTAACTTAGTCCCCTTCAATGGGATGAGTTCCATGCTGGAGCATCTATCCCACTACATCTCAAGGTGTGGACCCATTTTGGGAACACTAGAGCTCCAAGAGGCCTCCAAAAACTAATGTTTTCTAAATAAATTGGAAGGAACTAAATTTATCTATTAAAAAAAAGTTACCCATGCATTCTATTACTCATTTTTAAGACCTCCTCATGAATTTTCCTTACCATTTCAGCTCCACCACACGCAAGAAATGTGTTGTTGAATGCTTCATGTGAAAGTAACTACCGGAAGAGTGTGTCACAGATTTTGTCACCCAATTGAAAGGAAACATGTATTTGATCGATATGTTGCTAACTCAAGGGAAGATACTAATGATGTGTGTGTGGAACATCAAGGATGATATGGTCCCTTACCACATAACTCATAATTCCCTAAGAGGGTTCATAGATTTCATTGAAAAGGGACAATGTCTAGAGTAATCCTCAGAGTAGGCTAATCAGGAACATCCATTGACACACCCAACTCCTTCATGAAAAACATCCAAGGTATAAATTTCTGATGCTGCACATGTAGATATTCCAGAGCTACTATATATTTTTTTGGAAGACCCTCACCCAGAACAGCCTTATAAAGCATTTCTTTTCCAAGTGAAATCGCCTCAGTAAGAACTTCCTTTCTATGTTCACAATCGAAATGCACATCCTCAGCAAGAATCATCTCCTAGACAATAAAATGCGACTCCATCCCCAATCAGGATGTAGCCCCTCATCAAGGACAAACTCCCATATCTCTCTTCTTAGATATGAGAAACCATACTTTCCCCTTCAAGGATTTATATGACCCTAGTTATTTCAATAGTTCCTTAGAACATGGAGTCCTGAAATAGCCAGAGTGCAGGAATCCACATGAGTTTGAACTTAGTGATTTGCATGAAAATTTCCCTTACCATATACCATCAAAAAATTATTTTTGTTTAACTATTGGCTTTAGGGCCAACTGTAAAATGATTTAGTCAGATAGGGGAATCTCCCAGCATAAGTGAGATGCATCTTTACGATGATCTATAATGATAATGAAGGTTCTGGCTGGTGGAACTATATTATCAACCATGGGGCTTAGAATAATGATGACATGATGGCTCAAAGAGAATTTTCTTGCATGCATTCCATCGTCCATGCCCTCTTAAGCTGGCCGAACCTCCTGTCATTGTTGTGCCTTCTCCATAGGAATATTTGGCATTCACATCCCAACCTTCTATTTCTTATATAATTTGTCTCAATGGAATAAGGAAAATAAAAGTCCCTCCCTGGTACCAAATCCATCATAAACCCTTCGATCTAAAAATGGAAGACCCATGTGACAATAAGTAAGAGAATAACTGCATGAATACTATTGACCTGATAGACCACTACATGGTCCTCAATGATGAAGAGTGTCAAGAATGTCTCTTGATATCCTATAGTTGATATCGTCAAAGAAGGAGATGAGGACTTGAAAATCATTAGAATGCTCAGGTTGGTGCCCTGACCAAAGATTTTCATGCTACTAGAACTAGGTAGAATGGTTTTCTCAGTGCTCAACAGGCATAGTCCTCTTATCCCAACATGATAAATTCAATTACTCAATCAATCGTGATACTTGACCATCCTGAATAGTCATGAAAACATCATGATTAGTTGTATCCTACTTTGGATAGGCCTTATATAGTCGATTATTATCCATTAGTGATTCTGGGAATGTTTTCGGATGATAAGAATGGCATTTTTAGCACCCGATAGAGTCCACTAGTTCATCTAGGTGTACCCACCATGCCTTCTTCCAAATAGAAACCCACTACAGGTAGAAATGTGTGTTTCACACAAAAGTATGATGTGTTGATGCACCTCACCAACATCCCTATGAAGTTGTCGATCTGTGTGGCCCTATAGCAGCCCTAGGAGATGCATGTGTCCCTAAAAAGCCTTAAAAATATCCGTCCAATTTGAAATATAGGTTTCAACTGAAGATTCCTTCAATGATGTGGAAGTTTAATAAGAATAATAGAAATAAATTATCTCATTATTTATAGAATATGATAGATCCCTCATGTAGGGATACATCCTCACATTGTACATCAATTTTTGGTTCAATGGTGTGAATTTACGTCATTGTTTAGTTGCCATAGATTATGGGTTCAATCTCATCCCATCACATACACTTCAAATATTGGGACTAACTGAAGCAGACATGAGTCCCTCTGACCTAAATATTCAGGTTTATGATAGGACCTAGTAAAGGACATTAGGATGAATCTTCTTGAAGACCCAGTTCAGTGGATTTGTTGAAAACACTAAATTCATGGTTGTATCACAAGATACTACTTACCACACATCGACGGGTAGGCTTTGGAACCATCTGTATGAAATAGTTACCTCATCATATAAAAAATGCCTCAAGTACACCCCCAATGGTCAAGTAGGTGTACCCCAAGGTGATTTATTTCCCTTTAACTCTTTTACATATCACTATATGGATACTAGGTATTTCCAAAGAAAGTAAAAGCTGTTCAGACCAATGAGGTTGAGCACATGACCACTATGGAAGTCCTGTAGATAGACCTGGATGATGCTTTCATCCTCCCAATTCAACTGTTAGAGGCGATGATGCCAGACATTGGACACTACACTATCATCTCTGAGAATAATGGAATATGTTTCCCCATGTAAAAGTAACCTCATAATATTACCTAATACTTATATAAATGATTGGATTGAGTTGTCCAAAACCTTTACCCATGTGAAGTACTAATATGTTAGCCCAATGGCAACCATTCTTCCCCACGGTCATCTATTTAATTGATTTAGGTTGAGTCAATAGAAACCAACAAGTTACCACTTCTTTGTCACCAAGCATGGACCCAACAATTGAAGGCCTGATGGAATATAGTTTTTAATTGTTGTTGACATGGTTTCTACTGATAAAGAATTCCCTAGTAAGAATTATGAATTCATTTATGTTGGTACAAGTGCTCCTCATGGATCAGATGAGTTGGATTAACCATCTATTACTACTGATCACCCTACCTCAGGAGACAAAGTGGAATTGGAAGGCACTCTTCCTGCATTCTAAGAGGGAATCTCCACTACTTTCGATGAGTTGGTTCAGTTTAATATCAATACTAAGATATATCGGAGACTAACACTGATCCACACATCCATTCTTATAGAGTAACAAAATCAGTATATGGATTTCTGGAATAATCTTCTTGATATGTTTTCATGGATCTCTGAAAATATATAAGGTCTGGAACCTCATGTTTTCCCCCTTATTAGACTCCTGATATGTTATCACAGGTTCAAGAAACCTCCCAATAGAATTCACAATTTTCATGGTGCCATGGTCAAGGACAAAGTTGATAAGATTATAAAATACAATTTCATCAAGGAAGTTCAATACCCCATGTGTATCACCAATATCATCATAGTCAGGAAATATAATAGGAATATCAATGTTCATATTGACTTCTAAGACCTCAAACATCACTATTTAAAGGATGATTTTCCCCTTCCTGTGATAGAGTTGTTGATAATCCCCATAACTGGGATCCAGGATCTGTCTTTTATGGATGGATACTTTGGATATAATATGATCTTGAGGACCCTTGATGATAATAATTAGACTTCCATTAGAGTTTCATAAGGTACTTTATTCTATAAGATAATACCTTTTAGTTTGAAGAACATAGGAGCCACATATCTGTGATTCAGACACCACAACTTCATATTGATCCTTAGTATTCTAGTGGAATGCTATGTAGACATTTGGGTGGTCATATACCACTAGTGTCAAGACCATCTCATAGATCTTGAGAAAGGTTTAAGCTTTTTCTATTCCCAGAATTTCACGATAAAACCCTTGAAATGTACATTCAGGGTTACCTCTAGAATTTTTCTTAGATTCACATTAGATATAGAGGCATTAATATCTACCTTGCGAAGATCAAAGACATTATCATGGTGCCTCCTCCGAGAAACCTCTGGGAACACTGACGTATTCAATGCCACTTGACATACATAAGAAGATTCCTCGTGAATCTGGCTGGAAATAGTAATCCCTTTTACAATCCCATAAGAAATGTGTTGTCTATCTATGTGATGAAGAGTTCTAGGCCACATTCAAGTAAATTAAGAAGTCTATTCTATAACCTATGGTTCTGATGCCACTTGTCTCGGGAGAATCCATTGGTCCTCTATGTGACCACCCTAGAATGATCCCATGGTTCCCCGATCACCTTGAGAAACTATGAAGGGATAAAAAAATTTATAATTTCTCAGTCTCATGCTACTAGAAATGTAGTCCAGATACTCTCATATTGAGAAGAATTACATAATTTTGGTTTTCATAGTATGGATGTTGTGGAAATACCTACAGACATATGAGATATATTTGGTATTCAGTGTGTATTTTCAAAAGTATATATTAAACCACCCAATGTTGAAAGGGAGACTGGAATACAGGGTAGTGATCCTTTAGTAGTTCAACATTAGGTTTATTCCATATAAGGAAGTCAAGGTCCAGACATTGGAAGATGTCATGGACTCCCAACTGACCCTAGAATACCATTTCTTGGTTGTTGGATTACTATATGAGGTGATACTATTAGTGAACCATGATATTTCATGATGGAAGATTCATTTTGACAGTGCCTAACAGAGTTCAACTAGTATAGGTGCAATTATACTGGGATCAATATAGTAGGCTTGGTGATTTTCATCATCACCCCAACACAAGATATCTTGTTTTATTTATTTATGATGTTAGAGGGTTGTACCAAAAAAGAGTTAGAGTATCAGGCTTTCATTACTAGTCTCAAACTAGCTCTTGAGATTGATCTTCCACACCTACATGTGAAGGTATAATCTGAGTTAGTCATCAACCAGATTAATGTTGACTAGGTCATTAAGAATCCATAATTCATACCCTTGTTGGAGCATACTTTCCAACTGATGTAATGGTTCCCTTCTAAAACTAATGTTACTCATATTCCCAAGACAGATAATGGTAAATACTATTCCATTACCATCCTATATTCATCTTTTGTAGAACTTGAATAGGATGATCTGTTCATTCATGTGGTTCATTGAAGGGTTATCGATCTAGTCCTTCCAAATGAAGAGGATGTCCAGTCAGTAAACCATGACACTATCAGTGGTTCCATATTAGGACATCCAAATCCAACCAGAACATAATGAGACTTCGATTGGATAAGTCCTTTTATTGAGTATCTCCATCACAAAACTCTACCACCAAGCATGGCCAAATATGAGAGAATATTTTGGAATGACACTTGGTTCACCCTCTAGACTGGCCCCAACCATTAATAGATTCTATACAGAGGTGGTTTTGGGGGAATTAACCTCAAATTAATTCAAGTAGATGAGATTCCCCATGTTATGTATGAATTTTATGTTGTTTCATGTGGGGATCATCTGGAAGGGTTGAAACCCTTCCACTATATTTGAAGGTTGAGCAACTTCTAGAACAACATGGTACATGAATGCATTGAGTTCTCTGAGATGTGTCACACGTGTCATATCCATGAAAAATTTATGCATTGGACACCAGAGCCCTTCTAGACTACCAAGTATTATTGTCCCTTTTCTATCTAGGGAATCAATGTTGTAATACTATATCCACCCACAACGGATCGCCAGTGCAGGTTCATTATGACCACAAGAGATCTCTTCTCCAAGTGGGTATAATCCATTCCTATCAAGGATGTTAATGACAAGACAGTGGTCTAATTCATGATCCCCCACATCATTTATTGATTTAGATTCCATAAAATTATTCTGAACAACAACCAAACTAACTGTTGAGATGATAAGCTGAAGAAGTTGTTCCCCATGTATAGCATCTGGTCCAACCATACTTCCCGCTACCATGCGTAGGAAATTTGAAAGAGTGAGGTGGTCAAAAAAACCCTCTACAACATTTTTTAGAATATGGTGGGACATAATAACAATAGTTTGCTATAAAATCACTTTGATTACCTATGGTATTATAAACCTATGACTCTGAATTCCACCAGGTGACTCCATATTCCCTTGTGTATGTAACAGAGGAGGTCCTTCCCATCGAGATTTCGTTACCATCACTCTAAATAGTTGTTTATGATTATTATATATTATAAAATATAGTTAAATTCAATCTAGATGAAATATAATCCATTGATGAGAATAGGCATCAAGCCATTAACAATCAAGATATTCAATAGAACAACATTACAGGAGAGTTAAACAAGAATGTTTGCCTCAACTCTTTCTTCCAAGGTGATATAGTATTGGCACTATGAATGCCAATGATACCATATTGGAATCTACAAAAGTTTTATCCCATGTGGGATGGATTATACATCCTTTACAAGGTCTATCCTAATCATTCATATTCATTGGTCAGCATGGATGGTGATCACATCACTCACCAACCAATTCGAAGTTCCTCCAAAAGTACTTCACATAAGGAGAATCAACATCTGAGGAACATGATGTTAAACTGTGCACCTGAGTCCAAACATCATGACTCTAAAATGTGTGTGGGTTTTCCTCAGAAATTTTCTATGAGTCATGGACCTCTTTTGGGCCTCTTTCATGACAGGTTGATCCTATTACGCTATACATGCACCGTTTTCAGAAATTCTTCCCATATTGTTGTCAGAGTATCATGACATTAAACTAAAGAACATCAACGTCATTAGCACATGATGTTAAAATTGGTTCATGGTTCAAGATCTAGGACATTCAACTATAAATTCATGTCTAGGAATCCTGATATTAAATTTTTAATAGTTCGTGTTTGGGAGATTTTGGTGAAGCATGGACCTACTTGGTGTTCATTCACATCAGTTTATTATAGTCGCATCATACACATAATTCTCGATGCACCTCTCCCCCAACATCCCATATGCATGATGATAAACTTCATAGAAACCAATTTACTTACCACATGACGATAAAGAATAGAGACTGATTATATCACATGAACTTAATCAGAAACATCATAATCCTATCTTCATGATGATAAACTACATATCATGCATATCCTAGTCACATGAATTTAAACAATGTAACAATTATCATCTAGGTCACATGAAGAAAAATGGCATAGTAGCATGATGCCCTTGCCAAAGAGGACATGTATTCTCAAATCAGTCATAAGTCATTCTTTATTTTAGGATCTGCGAATGACTTGATTCCTATCTACACTGGATATGTTGGACCACCTAGATTTTACATCCTAGTTCATCCGCTCAAAAAACAACAAAAATACCTCATCCCTATGTACGGATCATACCAATAGAAGTTTACATCTTTCAAGAACTATGTGTGACTTGATTCTTATCTTCATAGGATATTTAGCAATTCCCACACACTTTTTCTTTGAGTGCAGCTGCAAATTCACTTACTACTTTTTTTCACCCTCCTTCCCCTTTTATGGAACACCAGACTTCTTGGCTCATTTATATCGGGCATTCCTTCAATATATTCCATATAGATGTCTAAATGGTCAATCTCAATGTGTCATAGGAAAAATGTGGTGTGTCTTCGGGCCTCTTAATCCATCATTCTCATTGTATTTATTACTCCTCCACACCACATATACCCATTCTGGGGAGTCTCCTGCCCTAGGTATGAACACCATGACCCTAAACTAAGAGCCTATAGTCCAAGCATCATGAATTTAAAATATGTACATGTGTATGATGGGATTTTGAGTCTTCTTCGTCTTCATTCGTGTTGTGTTTTTCATAACAACATATTACACATGTCCACTTCATATTCCTTCCTCCATTGTCCAAACACTATGACCCCAAATTATGATCCTAATTCTTTAAGGTATGATGTTAAACTAAAACCATACCCTGAACAAGTTCAGTATTCCACATGATAATCATGGAATGCCTCAATTACCTCAATAGGGAGGATTTCCCCCACCAATGTCAGTTTCCTATAACACTATTTCCAGAAATATGTGTGGCTTGATGCCCATCTTCATTGGGTATGTAGCAACACCCATATATTTCATCATTGGGCCTAGTCTCAAGATCCTTCATACATTTGGCCCTTTGTCCATGATTATTGTCTAGACTATATGAATTTATACTATATGAAACTAGTTCCAGGTTTTTTCATGTAGTTCATGGATTCTATGGCTCATTCACATCGGGCCCTTAACACTCACACCACATGAACATGTTTTAACCTTCCCTTTAACTCATGGTCCCAAAATTATGACCATAAAATATTTTCATCCCCAATATTCCGAGAAACACCACTTCAAAATATTTTTTGGAGTCCATGAAACATGAATTTAAACTATTTATCATAGTTCAGGAAAAAAAAATTCCATAGTCTAAGAGACACTTCATTAAACTTCTTGCACTATCTAGGTTTTGATTCAACCTTCCAATTTTACCCATTCCGCACTTAGTATTTTTTATTCAGATTCCCACAATCTTTGAAATCCAGATAGGACCCCTAATGGTGATGGTCTCGTGGAATTGTGGATCACCTCCCATATTGGGCTAACTCATTAATGGATATATAGCATCAAATATTGAATCCTATTTTCTGAAAATGTTCAATAGTTTATTTTTCATTTTCTCACCCCATTTATGACCAGTGTGGTCGTGGTCCCTTTGTTTTAGTCATAGTCAGTAGTCCATCCTTACAAACAGGTCAATAATTTTTTCATAACTTATATTTCTTAAATTATCCCTTTTTCTACTCCCCTTTCCGATGGAGGAATTCCACCATTGGCATCACCTCTAATGCATTCTCTCACATGTCATGTAGATCCCCTATACCATTCCTTGTTTCCCACACCAAGCATTACTCACTTGGGGTTAGGAATTCTTGTGTGGTGCATAAAGATGTGTATGAGATATGGATGATCCCTTCATGGTCCAAACCCTATAAACACAAACTAAGAGCCTCATTGGGAATGTGTGGTGTGGCCCTGGGCCCTGTTAGGCCTCATTCATATTGATTTTATCACCCCACTGCACCACATATTCATGTCTTGGTAAGCTTTTGTCTCATTACAAACTCCTTAACCTCAAACTAAGAGCCCCACTAAGGAAGTGTGGTGTTGTATGGGAACCATGGTCCTTGTTATCGCCGACATCCATCTGTTTCCTAACACTTGTGTGGTATGTAATCTAGTTTTGGATCATTCACATCATGATAATTTTCTCTGTTCTGTGAAAATTTATTTGGTATATACATGTCCATTTTCTGCATGGCATGAATATTAACTATTATCAAGGGTCCTAGAAGTACAACCATAAAATTTCTGCAACCTCTTGGTAACATGATGTGAAAATGTGGGATGCATCCTGATCACACGAAATTAAACTGTACCACACATCACCCTCATCTTATAACATTAAACAAGATGGCCATCATCCTTAATTTCCCGATATAAAACTGCAAGGCATCTTAGACCCTCACTTAAGAGGTCCTCTCCCTTGGTGTTGGTCATCTACAACACTATTTTCATTTTATGATATCACATATAATCTAATATAAAGCTCCCCTAGAAGATGGGTTTGATCTTTCTTCAGACCAATATGATGATACCAATGTGTTCTAGTCCCCAGTGGCACAATTTCAGGAGTGGTTTAATCCATTTTAACATTCAATCTATCTCTCTCTTTCCATGCTTCACACGTCCATTATTTAGATCCTCATCCTCTTCCTCATATTAAGGGAATCCTTAATGGTTTTGTCTGATTCCACTTTGTCTTACCTTCCATATTGGGATAATGTTATTCAATACTTTAGATATTTTGATATTGGTTCCATATTTCCAACATGGTTTGCGGTTGACCCTTGTTTTTTGTACCTATTTTAGGATAATGGTATGGAAGATGTGTTTTGAACATGATTTGAAGTATCTTATTCCTCCATTCCATTATCCTAATTTTTTAAATGTTGGGAATTGTGATCCACACTTCTCATCCCCTTTCTTTTTGGTAGATTCCAAAACCCATGACACTATCCCATTTTGCACTAGCACGCATCAGGGAATCAAGTTGGATGTTCTGAGAGCCATGTTCTCCATCTAAAACCTCTCTTATCCAGAATAATCTTTGTGGTCAGTAAACAATAGAGGAATCTGATTCTTTGATAGTTAACCTATATTATCATATATGGTGAACAATAGTGTGGTTTTTCTTTGTTTCTCACACTAAGCCTGACCCACATGAGCTTAGGGATTGGTCCTCAGTTGTCTAAAAAATGATTGAAATATGATAACTAAAGTAGAAAAATAAACATATCCATGCATGTAAAAGGTTAAAATAAAGGAAAATTAGTTGAGGAATAGTAAGGTTCATCCAAATATTATAGCCTCAAGATTTTTGGAAGAAATACACCTATAGCTATACTCTTGTTATAGAGCCTGTCAACTCTTCTATTCTTTAGCCTTTAGATTCTAGGAATCACTACTTATTCTCGTGATCTGATTCCTCATCACTACCTACTAGTCAAATCTGATCAACTCTTGTCTATGGCTAGACCCACTCTGTTTGTATATCAATGATTTGAGCTACTTCTTTCTTATTATGGTTCTAAACCTCTTCCCATTGAGCTCCCATTTTGCTGAGGATCTCCATTTGAGTCATAAAAAAGGCATCATTCTCCCATGCTCAAACCTCCATATGTTGGATCTTCATGTTGGCCTCTTATAGTTTGTGTATTATTTCATACTTATTCTAACATCAACAAACATCCAGGTGTTTTCTACCCTCCCTCATCTTTTCAACAAGGTAATTGCGGACTATCTTTTGAATACCTTGAACATCCCCCCATCCAGTGCACAGGGTGGGAAGAAAACAGTGAAGGTATCACATAAAAAACAAAAATATGGCTCTGGGGTATGATTTATGAAGCGTTGGATGCACCTTCATTCCCTCTGCTAGATTATGTGATTCTCTATGGTCACATCAGGTCCAGAGTTGTTCAGAACCTCAATATCCACATGCTCATATTCTGAGAAAATAACAAGGAGATCCATAGTTGGGTCTTTCTATGCTGTCATCTTTGAGGGAATAGGTTATATATCATGGGGGATTCCTTCCTCATGTGATAAGGATAACTTATATTCCTGAAGGAATGTTTTTCATGAACAATAGATAATGGACCTCTCTCTTCGATGTTTCACTTAGAACCCAACACTCTTGTCCCATTTCATCTTATATTCATAGGGTGGATATATTGGATATGAAATCCATAGTAGGCTTCAAATGTTCATGTTTAAATAAATCAAATCCATATTCCAAATCAATGGAGGACTCCAAAAATTCTATGTAAGGTGAAAGAATGTTTTGAGGTATGTGCTTAAGATGAATATCCACATAGAAGACTATTACATGTTTAATGTGACATATGTGATTTGCTTTATATAGAGGAGATCTTAAATGTCTCGCACATAAGAGTCACACTCTGTGTATAAGACATCCCAACTACAAACAATACTCTTATGCAAGCAACACGATGTCAAATGGATCTACATGCTTGATCACTGAAACTCAAGGCATGAATGTCTGTAATGAATCTTCCATTACCTGAATCTTGCACACCACCTTATAATTCCTCATCTATATATATATGTACACCCATTTCATCAGGGATATCATGCAAAAGATGAAGTACAACTCTCTTATACATAAGAATAGTCTTCCATGACATCATGAAAGAATGGAAACCTCAAGGTATAAGATTTTTCATGTAAGGTTCCCCATGGGTCTTACATTGAGTGGGAACATAATGGCCTGAATCTCATACAACATATTTTAGACCAAGGTATGTGTGTGAAAAAGTCCACCTTTCACTCTCCTTTGGTCTTTTGAGAAACTCAATCTTGCACTCAAACCCGCCATTTGCATGAAATGATCCAATATTCTACGTACCCCATTTTTTATGCTATCTGGCTTGGTCTTGGTCAAAACACCATGTTCTGGACTTTATTGAGCACAACCCACTTCCCGTTCTTGTGAAACATATGGAATCACTTCATTCTTGTGCACATTGATTTCCTAGTCCCTAATGTGACTTCCCCCTTTACCCTAGTCCATTAATTTTCCTACTTCTTTCTTTTCATCATAGGTATAGTAATCCCCCTTTATTTTCAGCATAGTGATACTAATTCGAACCTTGGGAGTTTCCACTCCTTCAATCTATTAAACCCTAGAATTATTTAATACATCCCCCTCCTATGGGATGATGAGAAATGGTTATGTCCCAAGTGTTGAGGAGTGATTTCTCCACATCCTTGTTTCATGACAAAATATTTCATAGCACGAATGTCCTCAACACATGATGTTAAACTGTGATCTCACCCTATGTGAAAAATATAAGATGTCTTTATTTATGATTGACATAGAATGAGATAATCCTTACATGGAATGAAATCTTCTGCACAAGGAATGATATCTTTCTATGAATCCCTCCGGGAGTTCACTTCTATCCTTTCTATCAGTGGGTATTACCTTTGTTCCTCTTTTCCTCTCTGGGTATGGGTCTCAAAGAGTGGATGGGAACAAAGGACATTTCCAATTCCCACACAATAAACCCCTCATCCCTCTCTCTTTGGGATTTTCACCATGGGACACTTTTACACATAATCCCTACAAACATGGAATTAAATCCTCCTAAAACCGAATGAGATCTCCTCACATAAAATGAGATTATCTTTGGGTTGATTCCATGCAT
Organism: Viscum album; assembly: GCA_963277665.1. Lineage (NCBI taxonomy): Eukaryota > Viridiplantae > Streptophyta > Magnoliopsida > Santalales > Viscaceae > Viscum > Viscum album. The sequence goes on from OY728155.1 coordinate 1,743,363,803, forward strand.
ATCCATCCCACCATTTCCTATTTTGGAATCTTTTTCAACATGATTTTCATGTCTACTTCTCCTCTTGTTTCTCACACTGAGGATGACTCGCATGGGATTAGAAGTTAGTATTGATCGCGACACCCATCCATCATCAATGGTGTGCTCTTATGAGTAAGCCCAAACTATTTTCTCTATATCCATTGGCCTCCACCTTAGGTGTATGCCCCAACAAACATTATCAAAATATGTGGTCTTTGAACACCAAACATTTGAGAAACATATGAAGCCTATTGGAGGTCCAAACCTAGTAATTCATCCATTTGATCCACTACATCAACTCCATCCAATCCATCTGTAATCCATCCTAATTTTACTCTGGCCACCACATCCTAGGAGAATCGTTCCATCCATTTGGTTAATTACTACACTTAAGCCCCATTCAAATCATTTCGGCTTCTAGAAGCAGTTGGGAAGCTCTCATGAACAATCCCACATAATCCAACCAAGATAAATCCTCTTAATATGGGAAGAACACATGTGTAATCCCCACACCATCCATCTAACTACTTGGGTTTTGGTCCCTATCTTCTGAACATGGTATATAGGATGCCTCCCTAAGGATCAATCCCGACCAAAGGTAAACCTTGGTGTCTGCCTCCTAGGGGTGAACCTCTCAGATCTACCTACTATGGTGTTCAAATCAACCTTTATGATGTGAAATGTTCCCTTTCTAGGGCACACCTCCTTAGATATACGTTAATTTGGAATTGGGATCAATGCATCAGTAAACATTCCAGGTTCTCCCTACTAGGGATGTACCTCTCAGATCCATCTCAGAAATTTTTTATGATATATCTCATTCCATCTTCTCAAGGAATTTTACTCATTACATTTCACACTTATAACTCATGCTAAACATGGGATGCCTTTTGAAAACCATGGAATATATTAATTTGGGATCAAATACCCCATGATCATTATGGGATTCCATGGGTTCCTCTCCAGATATGCCTCCATAATATTCCCTCTTATAATGATGAATATAATTTACCAATGTTCCAATGTTCAAACATCACAGCGATGCCCAAAATGAATACTCTCATAAACAAAGGTTGATCCCCTTTCAAGGCCCCTTGGAATGTATCTAAAGAAGAAACATAATTAACCATAACCCACAAAGATATGGCATTGGGAATGTGTTGCAAGAACATATCTTAATATATATGGGAGACCCTGACTAGGTGAGAAATTACCAAGAATAATCGATGGAAGAAAAAACTAACATCCCATCATCAAGTCTCGATCAAGGAGAATATATCTCTGATGAATGTTTGGAAATAATAATTCATTTATAAAAAGGGAATGTAGGGAAACAATTCATGCCAGCATAAATAATCATGCACAAAAATGTGGTAGGGACTCTGGTGAAGGCCTTAGAAATAATACTACTGGAGTTCCTCTATCGCTATCAAAAGTTATTGAAACTTTTTTTGGGTATGCATACAAATGTAACCCTATAATCTCTCAGTTTCCATGATATATTGGTAAATGTATTTTATTGATGTGTGGATGTGTTCTCACTCTTTTACTCCTCATGCCATCAAAATATAATGATGAGATTTATGCACATGATGCATGGATATATATGTACCATTCTTGCTACTCATATATGATAGAAGAATTTTTTTAAGAGAGTAGGGATATGAACATGCTCACTAGTTTCCATTGGAATATTATAGAGGGTTTTTTATGTGGAGAAAAAGATATGATAATAACCCCTCTATTCCACAACATTCCATATTTGATGAGATTTCCTTGATACATATATCTATGTTTTGTAGAGGTGACTATTTGGGTAATTCGATCACTAGGTCACTAAGGGGAATTCATAGTTTTATGATATTATTGTGATAGATATTGTACTATTTTATTGTCACATTCATGACCACTCTAACTTCCATATAATGTTGATGGTATCCCCCAAATTATAATTTGTAACATCGTTTACCATCCTATGATAAGGAATTGTTACATAAAGTTTCACATCATGTAGTCAGAACATTGTTATATAGGTTAACATCATGTGACTATGATGTTTTCATGAAGTTTAACATCAAATGAGTTTTTGTTATTGTGAAATTTAATATCATCAGATTAAGACATTGTCAAAAATATTAAAATCATGTGACTATGATTATTTCATTCCACAAAATTTTAGGAGGGTGTATTTTCAAATGGATCATAGATGAATGTTATGCAAATTTCATGGGTTTTGAGATCCTATAACTCAATCAAGTAATCATTTAACTACTTCTCAACATGATAATTTAATCTAAAGAAACCCTCTATTATTTTATCATGATATCAGTGGTGGGTAAAGTGATTATAATTGACTGTCATCTTTGCCTCACTTGGCCTCATAATTCTTGGTAGTTAAATCACACTATTCTCTATGGCATAGTCAAAGTAAATGTGGAAATTTTTTGGTTTGAAAGAATTTGATTTATTCTCTCTAGAATTAATATATGGTCATCTATCACTTGTATATATGTGTCCCATTTTTAACTAGAAAATTTTGTGTTCTATTTAGAGTGATCACACAATTGGAGTGGGGATTCAGGTGTTAGTGCTTATAATATCCCATCGTCTATATATTTTCGAATCCAGATCATAAAGTTAAAGAAACTCCCTACTATATTCCCAAAACATTAGTATTAGGGAAATTTATTGACATGGAAGGTCAATTCCACCTCACTCATCATCTTTATTTTTGGTAGTTCTATAAAACCGTTCACCATGTCATTGTAAAAGTACTAAAGGAAATATTTTGGATTGAAGGAATATTGTTTCCCTTAACTTTCATCAAGAGATCGATGACCACACTACTTTCATTATGTTCCACCAATGATTTTATCAATATGAGAACATGGCTGAGTTTGGATCCTGGGATGCGGTTCCCTGACATTTATAATTTCGAGGGGTGATTCTAAAGTGTTAGTGTCCTTATATTATGAAGATTCATCCTGCTGATTGTAGGATCACAACTATAATAGAGGCTTTGTGGTAACTAATGAAGTCATATGGTATTAAAATTAACCCCAATGAGAAGGTATAAAATATATAAATTCCACCATCCCAATGGTATAGTAGTCTTTAGAATATGAAAATTTTCCTAGCACTATTTACTATGCTATGGTGAAAAAATGTATGGATTTCACCTGATGAGGGGATAAAGAATATATTAGTTCTATTATACCTATAATATGGGAACTTTACTGTAATGTGGACCTGTATAAGAAGGTGATAATGTGTTATTTTTGTGAATGTATGTCATGATCGTTCCCAAAATTATTTCTCATTCATCATTATTCTCTCATTGGAGTTAGGCAATTTGTTCTTCCACAAAATGTTTTCTATCATACCTAAGGGAAATATGGGAAGAATTCGTGAACAAACCCTCTTCTCATTCAATTGTTGTGTGATTGGATGAAGATGGGATTCTCAATGTGGACCCAAAAGACTAAATTTTTTGTTTCTACTGGGAATTTTCTCCATCAACATTACACTATGAAACTCCATCATGGTTGATAATACCTTTTATATTTGCAAGAAAAATTAGTGTGTTCCCATATGGATATGATGTGAATTTCCGAATTTGGTTGATATCATATTCATAGAGAAATGGGTGGGATGGTGGTCCTCTTCAACAATGTATCTCATTTGATAGGTCGGTTCCAGATGTTTCTCTTAGTGGGATAGATCCCATTAAACAGTTTGGTGGATCAATGTTTGTATATAACATGATATCAGGATTAGAAATGGTAGAATTATCCCCAAACCTACATGAAGGGGATCTCTCTTGGATTCCTTTATTACCATGTCTACATATGATGAAGACAGAGGATAATATATATAGTAATGATCTAGGATTGATTATGTGCCACTATAAGTATAAAATTATGTGACTCAGGTACATTAGTGGTACCAGGGATATAATAAATCTCTGAAGTTTCACTGTTTTGATATCCTGGGGGGGATCTATGATAGGATTCCCCTATTTAGTTGGTTGGGGTAGGACCAACTTCTTCTATATCTCCTTATGAAATTGTGGTCAAATATTTATGATGATTACCAGAATGGATATAAGCCCTTCTAGAAATGTCCAAAGTGATTCAATTGACATAGTGATTATCCCATTCACTACCCTGAGATATGAAAGGTGTGTTTTTTCACTCTCTATGGATAAGATCCAAAAACTATTGAATGTGAAAAAATGGGAAACCTCTTATCCCTTGGCCTATCATGGGAAAGATGGTCGATGGGAATTCATCATCTATTAGCAACCTCTAAATCCAGGATGTAAACATTGATGTGGTACTCCCATACCTAGGTGTTGTCTTACTATAAATGGAGGTGTTGAATTATTGACCACATACCTTGGGGCCTTGGGGCTAAGAATTAGTGGGTAGAAGATGCATATGATTGGTATTCTAGCTGGTTTTCCACAATATCATGAGGTGTTTTGTAGGAGTTTTTATCTTTTCAAGTGACCACAAAATCTGTTAGAACATTTGATGATTCCATTTTTATTATAAGGAATCTAGGAAATACTATATAGTAAACAAGAAACATAATAAATCTATCATCATATATATAACTTTATGGTTGATCAATTTCTCTCAAAGTTAAATACGTTGTCTTTTTTTATGAAAGATAAAACAATGTAAAAATAAATATGATGTCAGGTTAACCATTTTTTGTTTCTACCAGAATCATATGGTTATTCTAGTTTAGGAAACAAGATAAAAAATGGATATAATGATTAAATTATTAGTTCATTAAATTCCTTCACATTTGGTTCACCGTTTTATTTTCTTTGAGAATAGTGTGTTTCCCCAAGTTCATGAAATAGGATTATTGACTCCTATAATGATTTAGTTATTCAATCATTACTTTATTTAATGTCGGATCCACCATTTATGTATAATTCAAAATGGTATGGTTCCCCAGGTTTATAAAACATGATTCCTAACACCAATAATTTTTTATTTATTCTCTCATTATAGACTTACACGTCGGGTTTTCAATTTTTTTATTTTGAATAGTGGGGGGTAGATGATTAAATTTTTGAGTTTTGAGTATGGTTTCACAATAATTACAATTAAATTTACCATTTTCATCTCTCATGGAAACTCTGAGAATCTCCCACATCCATATAAAGGCACATACCAACTTTCTATAGGTAGGTGGTCATTTGGGGTTTCAGAACCAACAATACTTGGGAATTGACATTTGTTGTGAGGATGGGAGTTCAGTATCATCATGCCCTTAGGGGGATTATTGCCTACTCCATTTCATTATTATAGATTTATGATATGATCATGAATCTCTTCCATATACTGATATGGGACTAGTAACCTTAATAAAATGATTGGGTTTTGAATCCTTTAACATGCAGAGGGGGTTATATTAATGAGACCAAATGTATATATCTAAGGTTCTCCTTCCATTTCCAGTTATTTCATAGAAATGGGTAGCTTCTTGTATTTTGTATCCATAAAACCATGCACTCCAGAGTTTACTACCATCCATGGATGAAATTGGTTTTCTGAAGATGGGATTGACCATTCATGAGGAATCCTATCTACCCTATTTATAATTGTAATCAAAATCTATGTTGTTTAATTGACATAGTGTAAAGTTATATGATAGAAAAATACCTTGAAGTTTAAAACCATATGAAAATGGGGTAAATATAGGTCTTGATCCTTGAAGAGGGTTCCTACAGTACTATTAAGATATGAATCAATGTCAATATAGTTCATGTTATGAATGTCAACATCATGTAATCCATGACAATAGAGAATTTAAGCAGACCTTCTGTATGTAAGGATTCCATAAACATCCTCATCAGAAGTATAAACCATTGAGTTTTTATTATATGTAATCAATCTTACATCCCAATAAAGTTCATCCATTAGGGGTAGCCACATCATTCTATCAGAATAATCATTAATGTTCTCAAATCCCATGTGATTCGTGAACGGTGAGAGAAATAGGTGATAGCAGAAGATTAGAAACATCACATGATAATAAATATGTATGAGGCTTACATATTATAGTTACCCATAAAGAGGTATGATTAAAAGTATCATGGATAATATGGTATGGAACTTGGGCCATAAGAATGATTTTAACATATCCTTTCTATAATAAGAATCATATTCCTCATACTTTAGTAACTCTTGATCTGCTTATTGGTTAGGATTTTTTATTACACTTGAAGGGATTGTTATTAACTCTAGAGTTTAAGAAAGTTAAGGATTTATAATAGTTTCGATTATCATGTTATATATTATTTCCCTATACTCAGATGGATAAAGAGGGATGATGACCGGAAAATGTCCCTTGAATATGTTTTGTAAGACATGGAGACCCATCTGAAAGAAAGAAACAAATAGGGACACCTGAGTTTAAAACCCTAACTTATTAAGGAAACTCCCATTGTAAAGGGGGAACTCAACCGAAGATTCATGGCTGGGGGTTTACATTGTGTATTTCCAAGAATGTCTTCTGGGTAAGGTTGATGTATCCCAGGGTTTCAACCTGATATCGCCAGGGTGTTAGCTAGACACGGTTCACATGTACCAAGGTGTTGCGCATGATCAAATCAGAAATGTCTAAGGTTATTCTCACAATCCAATCTGACATTTCTAGGGCCATGTAATGATCAATTATAGTATTTCATGGTCATTTAATATGACTAAGGATGACATGTCCATATCCATTTATGTTACCATGGCTTACATCTTAAGGTCCTTTCATGTGATCAAGGATAACATGCCCAGGTCTTTTCATGGGACCAAGGATAACCATTCCAGGAGCATTAGAATGACCAAGTATTACATTTTTGGGTCCCTTATTATGATAAAGATTGAAATTTCTAGGTTCATTCACCTGACCATGTCCAACATGTCCAAGGCCTTTTTTGTTGTCAAGGATGAAATTCCTTTGTTTGGATGAGGGTATCCCAAGATAAGTGTGTCATGTGATCATGTGATCTTAAGAGAGTCAGGTGATGGGGTCTCTTGAACATGTCCAATATCACACACAATACATGGATTTCATGTCTAAGGGTTTGAGTTGTACGTATAAGGGGATTATTCCAAATATTCATAGAAAATGGTTGGCATGTCAGGACGAGTTCATTCCCTGTAGCTCATGTTAAGAATGTACATCCTATGGATTAAATGGTAAGAGGAGGTATTTTACATGGGTTTACATGAATTCCAATGATTCATTCTAATGAGTGTTTTCAGGACAAAGGTGAATATCAGTGAGTTCCCACACTATAGAAGAAAAGGGTTTGTGGGAAATTTAATGTAATGATATAAATTTATTGGTCCACATATCTATTAAGGGTGCCCGCAAGAACAAAGGATATTAATGTATGGAAAGGAAAATGAATCTTGAAGTTGAGAGTATCTATATTAGTGTGTTAGATGATGTTCAATATCTCATGTGATATCATAACCTCAACAGGGTATTGTGATGGGTTTTCACATTAGGATATTGTTTTTTTTGGATGATTTTCCTAAACGTAGAACCCCAACTCTTCTCCAATAATTTTCTACTATGAATCCCCTTTTATCCATTTCCCATATTATCACATGTGTATTTTTTAAGGGGGTGGGGTATATTTAGGAATATTCAGTCATATATAACACCAATTTTCATGGTGAAGGCATCGTGTGTACTAGTTTGAGGGAGTGGACGACTTCACAAGATCAGTGTCACATGATCATATGAAGGATTGATACCTATCACATTTTTTTGTGATTACATGATTATTTTCATGAGGATTATCTATTCTATATTTTTTCCCTTCATGTGACACAGTGCTTCACCGATCGAAGGTGGCCTTGCATGATCGCTTCTAGTGAATCTTGTGATCATGTGTCTGGTCAGTTGTAAAGTGCCTAACATTGCTCAAAGTCTTCACACGAGAAAATAAATAAAAATTATATGGAATCCCATAATTAAAGAATGTTACATTACAATTCACTTGAATCCATAATGGTGTTAGAATGGGTAATCATGGTCATCATACTATAGTTTGTGTGATCTTAATTATTTCTCATGATGATTCATCTTGTTGATTGCATGATACTGGATCATTCATGTGAATGATGAACTTCAAGTTAGGAATTGGTGAATATGTGATTTTTATGATCCATGGTTCTTCCTACTATGGAATCAAGTGTTTCAAATGACATAATTGAGGGATCCACATTGTCTTTTTATCTAATCTGTGACAGATTTAAGGACAAACACTTGAGAATTTTGAAGTTTATTTTAGTGAAGACTCCATAATATTCTTGTAGTTCTTGGAATCATATTAATTTTACACAATACATGTGATGTCTCACATGAACATAACTATTAAAACTTCACACAATACCTTCACTTATTTCTCATGATATGTTCTATGCAATCGTTTATTTTCTAAGAAATTTTACATGCATGAAATAAAGAGTTTCATACAAGGTTTTAGTATGATAAATCATCCGTACATGATTATTGGAGGTGATGGAGCTTGTGTTCATTGAACGATGGAGTCATGTGGAGATCAAGTGTGACTCGATGTGTCGCAACAAGAGTGTTGGTGACTATGGAATTGGATAGAGGTTTATGATTATGCAAGGAATGATCATATGGTTGGGATAGATTTTATTAGATGAAATATGTTATTTTTTTCATTTTTTATGTTGTATGAAGAGTACAAACCAAAATCCCATCCAATATCAATTTTTTAGATGGATAAGCTTCTCTTTATATACATCATCTTTTCATGCCCTTCATCAGTTAAGTGTGGGGTTGACACCCACAACACACACACATTACCTCACTAGCCATGTAATTCTATTGTGAGGCCTCTGTAGGAACCACTCACACACACCATGTACAATCGTAACAAGTTTGATGCTTTCCCACACACAATGATATAGGGATCGCCAGCTGTGTTTACTCTCAAGAATGGTGGTGGTGACTCCTAAATGTGGAATAATGTTTGATCGTATAATATTAATCCCAATCCCATGAATTTTATTATCAATAATGAAACTTCCTATTCCTCCATGAATAACATATCATGATTTCGTAGAATGACTTCACATTTCTAAAATCTCTAACAAATAAGGGTTCCAACAGTCATGAAATAAAATGTATTTGAAATATGGGGTGTTATATATGGAATCAAGGTACACTCTTTTCATTTTTATGGATTATGAATATAAGTAATTTGTGAAAAACCCTCATTATATTTCTACGTGTAGGAAAACATCATAAAATTTTAGTAACATACAAAGTGAGTGCTTTCTATTAAATTAGATCGATATCAATATAATAAAAATGGACGTGGATCTAGGATATAAGTCCTTGGGGGTAATAAACCCAAAGGAATCATTGTTTATTATATTTACTTGTACTTAGATCTTAACATAGAATCCTTACTACCCTCCCTATTTGAAACTCCAATGGGGTATGATTTATTAAATGCATAATCACATTATAAACCATTATGAAGGAATTAAATAGATTAGTTATTTAGAAAACTAGTTAGGAAATAAATTGCTGATAACCTTTAATACAACTATGAGAATTCATGAGATATGGTTAAAATCTTATTTATGATTCAACCCACTTTTTTTCATAGTTCTTCTTTTATATTCATAATATTTCAAAATTATCATCCCTAATTATTTCCTCTATTTTAGTGAATGGATGTATATAAGAGGAACTGTGAAAAAAACCCATTTGATGGGAAGTGTTATGATTTCCCAAATTATATACTTATCCAAATCGAACTAGGATTTGATAACATAGTGTTGGTGTTTAATTAGATGGCTCGTGTATTGAAAAATAACTTGAATCAGGAAGAATTCCCACTTCTCCATAAAAAAGTGCAAGTTATGGTAAATACCTATGTCTGAAAAAGGCCTCTAACCATTATTTGATATTTCTACCCCTTAGTCATGAAAAAATGAATTAACTCCATTTAAAATATATTATTTATCCTATATTATTGATGAAGAATTGTCATGTGCACTCTCAAAAATATTTATACTAAATGCAGCACAGTGGCTGACCTAGGTCGTTCTCTTGAAGAGCTTTTGTGGTTAATAAATAACTACTTCTAGTCCACCAAATCTAATTATTTTTGTTTTTTAATATTTATTAAAATAAATTTAATTTAATAAAATAAATGAAATTAATAAATTAGAATAAACTAAAATTTAATTCTAAATTACCATGAAATGCTAAACAGAATGTAATTAGGGAAGAATGTAAGTTCTCCCGAGAGAATATTCAGGGAGCACCTTCATTGGCCAGCATCAAATATTCTTAGTGTACAAAATCCATCATATGTGTGCACACCTTATTCTACGCTAGTTGTGAATGAAAATTCTACTTAGTTTTTTCCAAGCACACCCTCCATCCACCTCCTCAATCGAGGGAAAATGGTTGTAGATTAAGAAGTTAACCTTTAGACAACCACAGTGAGGATTACACCCACTATAAATTATCCTTAGAATTAACTCAACGAATATTAAAAATATGGTATTGGTTTCAAGAACCTGATTAATCCCTTGGGATATTCCACTTATTAGTTACTCATGATCATGAGTATTATAGTTCACGATGGTAAGATGAGAGGAAGAAAATAGGGTGAATCGGTGGACACAAAAATAAAAACAATGCATTAATTTATTAGAAATCTAAATTAAAATTGAAAACTAAAAATAAAGAAAAGAAATAAAATAAAAAGAAATGGGAAATATTTGTGGCCGGCCTTCCTTGATGAAGATCTCCTCCTTGGTTCCTTGAAGTAATGGATGGAGAAATGGGATGCTTTGGGAAGGAGGTGAGGGCCTCCTTTTATAGGCAGAATTAGACCCCTGAAATGTTTCGCGTTTTAAACCCTCTTAATGACCTATTCACGCATTCCACCCTTAATAAATGTTGTTCATAAATATCCTGGACGTCTCACCTCTAAATTTCAGCTAATTGGAAAACCTTATGAAGGAGTTATGAATTTTTTATTCTCGGTTTCTGTTTCGGGACGAAGCTTCCAGGAAGGTTCCTCCAAAATTATGTCATTTAATAGCCTCATTAATGACATCCAAAATCCCCCAAATTTATTATAGAGACGTCCTTATCAGTCCTCGTGGTATCCCAGGTGGAAACACATCATTTAGATATGTGTAGTCTGAGTTTGATGTCCGTTACGTTGGGTGGGTCCACGCTGTCTGCCCGAAAAAATTCCCAACTTCAATGAATTTGTAGACCCTTTAGATGGTCGAATCAGCACCTGGTCCATAAGACAAAGTTTAAGGAAATAAAATAAGGATTATAAAAAAAATGAATAAAAAAATTTGGAAATATAATTTTACATAAATGACCAACATACCCTTCAAGTAAAAATCTTTCTAAAATCTAGAATCAGGCATTTTTCACATTTGAGCTCTAAATAACACTAAAATCTAAAAACATGATAATTACCCATCCAATAACACTTTTGTGGGATTATAAAAAATGATTTACCAAATAAAATATATGAAAATGTGAGCTTAATCACTCCCCCACCCTTAAACATTTCACTCCTTGGCAATCATCTTACATCCAAATCAATTTCCACACAACAATTAATAATGAGAAAAAATCAATGATCTTATCCAAAATAGAATTCCATCATGTATCATATATGAAAAACAAACCTCTATCATTTTTATTTCAATCATTAAAATTTTTTCAATCTCATAAATCAATCCATGTCCCAATAACAACCTACATCACATTAAATTTTATGTCACTCTTCACTCATGAGAAATTGAATCTAGAGTTATACTCATACTTGAAAATCCCATGTATCACCATCGTTTTGTGAAAATTCTCATTTCTCCACAGTGTGAAACATGAAAATAAATTTAATCCTAATGGATTTAATTAAATGTTCTAATGATTCTATGGATTAGGTTTGGTGGGAAAATGATTGAAAAATGTTCCAAGCTAGAAAGAGGAGGTTGGACTTTTAAGTACAATGCATGATTAAATCAAGTGAAAACAGCAGAAATTCATCACTCAATACCACTTGAAAATGTGAAACAAAACACCAACACATTTTAATGATATAGTAAATGAGCCAAGAAGTTATTATAATGAATTATATCATCTAAGTTCTCCTTTTTTTTCAAAGCTCCCGAGAGGCACAACTTTATTTTCTTTTTTTCCTTTTTTTCCTTTTTTTCATAGAGGATGAGATGAAAATTGAATAAAATGAATGAATGAAAATTCATGCCCTTGATTTTTGGGAGGGACATGAGTCATAACATAATGTTCAATGGGGAATTAAAACTCTTCTCCATTATTTTCTTTTTTTTTTTGAAAGAGAAATGGATGAAACAAATAAAGCACAATGAAATGACGACACATGCCCAATTATCTTATTATCCACAGCCCAAAGTATTGAAACACACCTCACACCACCCATAAATGATACACATCCCCAGGAATGCACATGAAATGCCCTTCCCCCACACTCAAACTTGAAATAACCATGAAACAATACTAAAATTTTGGGTAGGTAAGGAAAAATTGGCTTGTAATGTGGCTTAAACCTATAAGGAAATTCATGGAATCTAAGGGATTTTGAAGGATAAATGGTAATGTGGGTCTCAAGATAAAATTTCGCTAGCCAAAGAGATTCCTCAATCATTTTATACACATTCCATGAAATCCAAATCTTCGAAAGAGAATTATTCACAAATTCTGGTTCTCACACAAAATTCAAGTTTCCCTCAAGAAAGTGTGGGTATTATGAAGAATATATGAAATTGGTTTAGAATACCTCACCGGATTGGAAAATTATTTTGAGTCAGTGTTTCATGCACATGGATTTCAAAAATCAGTCAAACTCATAAAAATGATTGATAATACAATTCAAGAAAAATGTTTTCACATCAACAATCATTTAAAATCCATTATTTCAAAAATCATTTCAACTCTTTCAAAGTCAATTGATGTGTGAAAAGTGATAAGAATATTCATTAAAGCTCAAAAATACTAAAAATATAATAAACCAAAATGAAAAGAACACAAGAAGAACTAAGCAGGTTGACACTCCCCCACACTTAAATTTAACTACCCCTTATTTCAACTCAACAAAATATAAATATAACGGTAGAAAATAAAAGGTAAGGAAAGATACAACCTGACATTATTTTAGATGTGGATGCCTTGAGTTAAGCTCCTAGAAGCAACCACTTTAAGACTACAAGAAAGTAATTAAAATAAATAAGAAAAATAAATAAAAAGAATGAGAAAAGGAAAAGAAAATAGATAATGCTTGGTTTAGACCCCCAAGAAGGTGCTAGGTTTTTACTGCCCCTAGTCAGGCAGTTTCAGTAGATTATCCCCAATTAGAAGGTGGGTGTGGTTTCTTTGAGATGAACCACCACATGTGAGTTTTCCCAATATCCATGAGTATAACCTGAAATTAAATAACCCCAAATAAGATTATAATTATCCCAACCCTCGAGAAATAATAAAGAAGAAATTTGAGGTTCGAAGTGGGAGTGAATAAAAGATAAGGGTGCTCCCTGTTAACTTCGGTGGTGTCCTCCTCCATATGGTATGAAAATATTTGTTGAGGAGGTAGTCACACCACCACCACCTTCTCCAGATCTTCTTCCATGATCACCACTACTTCGATGGTATCTTTCATATCATCCAAGGTCTTCTCTATTTTTGTTGTATCAGAAATTTCAAAGGAAGAGATGTCAGAAAACAATTTAGCTTGAATAAGATTAAAACATGAAGAATTAATAAAGAAATCTTCCTTTTCAAGTAATTCAGCATGGTAATTGATCTCTTCAGGAATGAACATTGGAAACTCAATCTCAGCAGGTTCTTCTTCTTCCATATCTTACAAAGCAAGAGAGAGGTACAAAGTGTCTGATGTTTCATTATCATGTATGGGAAGATCATGTTTCAAGTTATCTTCAACAATGTTATTCCAAGATTCTTCCAAAAAATGTTGACCTCCCATCAGTGCATCAGTTGGAACGTGTACTTCGGGGACCTCCTCGAGCAATGGTTGGGTGAGAGATGATGTGATTATTTCTTTCAGTAGATCTTTCTCACCCGCCTCAAGTTATTTAACATAAAAAATTATTGGTGAAATCAATTCCACCACTCGTTCTGGTTCTGGTTCTTGCTCATGTTCCGATTGCTCTTGGAATATGCGTACATATTCTGCAATCCATTCTATTTGGCTCTCCAGTTTTTGAACATTATCACTAATCCTATGAAATTGAGCATCAAGTTCATTGAAAACACTTCCTGGCACCTGAGATTGTTCAGTCCCTGAATAAAAATTTGAATTTAAAGACATCATGAACAATGAAGTTTTTTTTTTAGTTTTTGAAATTTATGATTTTTTGTTGTTTTTTTAATGAAAGAAACATTATTTACACAATGTGAATAAAAAATAGTGATTGAAAACCACTTGGAACCCCGACAACGGCGCCAATTTGATGAAGCGTTGTCGTGTGCGCTCTCAAAAATATTTGTACTAAATGCAGCACGGTGGCTGACCTAGGTCGTTCTCTTGAGGATATTTTGTGGTTAATAAATCACTACTTCTAGTCCACCTAATCTAATTATTTTTTTGTTTAATATTTTATGAAATAAATGTAATTTAATAAAATAAATGAAATTCATAAATCAGAAGAAAATAAGAATTAATTCTAAATTACCATGCAATGCTAAACAGAATGTAATTAGGGAAGAAAGGAAGTTCTCCCGAGAGAATATTCAGGGAGAACCTTCATTGGCCAGCTTCAAATATTCATAGTGTAAACACTCCATCGTATTTGTGCACACATTATTATACCCTGGTTGTGAATGAAAATTCTACTTAACGATTTTCAAGAACACCCTCCATCCACCTCCTCAATCGAGGGAAAATGGTTGTAGATTAAGAAGTTAACCTTTAGACAACCACAATAATGATTACACCCACTATAAATTATCCTTAGAATTAACTCAAATCATATTAAAAAGATGGTCTTATGTTCAAGAACCTGATTACTCCCTTGGGATATTCCTCTTTTTAGTTACTCATGATCATGAGTATTATAGTTCACGATGGTAAGATGTGAGGAAGAAAAGAGGGTGAATCAGTGGACACAAAAATAAAAACAATGCATTAATTTATTAGAAATATAAATTAAAATTGAAAACTAAAAAAAAGAAATAAAATCAAAATAAAGGGGAAAGATTTGTGGTAGGCCTTCCTCGGTGGACATCTCCTCCTTGGTGCCTTGAAGGAATGGATGGAGAAATGGGATGCTTTGGGATGGAGGTGAGGGCCTCCTTTTATAGGCAAAATTCGACCCCGAAGGTTTTTGCGTTTTAAAACCCCTTAATGACCTCTTCACGCGTTCCACCCTTAATTAATGTTGTTCATAAATCTCATGTATGTCTCTCCTCCAAATTTCAGCTACTTTGGAAACATTATGAAGGAGTTATGAATTTTTCATTCTCGGTTTCTGTTTCAGGACGAAGCTTCCAGGAAGGTTCCTCCAAAAGAATGTCGTTCGATAGCCTCCTTAATGATCTCCAACATCCCCCACATTTATTTTAGAGGTGGACCTATCTATCCTGGTGGTATCCCAGGTGGAAACACATCATTTAGATATGTGAAGTCCGAGTTTGATGCCCGTTACTTTGGGTGGGTCCACGCTATTCGCCCGAACAAATTGTCAACTTAAATGAATTTTTGTACCCTTTAGATGGCCGAATCAGCTCCTGGTCCAAAATACAACGTTGAAGGAAATAAAATAAGGATTATAAAAAAATTTGAATAAGAAAATTTGGAAATATAATTTTACATAAATTACCAAAATACCCTTGACATAAAAATCTGTCTAAAATCCAGAATTAGGCATTTTTCACATTTGAACTCTAAATAACACTAAAACCTAAAAACATGACAATTACCCATCCAATAACACTTTTTTGGGAATATAAAAAATGATTTACAGTATAAAATATATGAAAATGTGATCTTCATCACTCCCCCACCCTTAAACATTTCACTCCTTGGCAATCATCTTACATCCAAATCAATTTCCACACAACAATTAAAAATGAGAAAATATCAATGATCTTATCGAAAATAGAATTCCATCATGTATCATATATGAAAAACAAACCTCTCTCATTTTTATTTCATACATTAAAATTTTTTCAACTTCATAAATCAATATGTGGCCCAATCACAACCTACCTCACAATGAATTTTATGTCACACTTCACTCAAGAGAAATTGAATATAGAGTTATACTCATACTTGAAAATCGCATGTATCACCATAGGTTTGTGAAAATTCTCATTTATCCATAGCGTGAAACATGAAAATTAATTTAAACATGAGGTATTTAATTAAAGGTTCAAATGATTATGTGTCTTAGGGTTGGTGGGAAAATGATTGAAAAATGTTCCAAGCTAGAAAGAGGAGGTTGGACTTTTAAGTAAAATGCATGATTAAATCAAGTGAAAACACCAGAAATTCCTCACTCAATCCCACTTGAAATTGTGAAACACAACACCACCACCTTTTAATGATATGGTACATGAGACAAGAAGTTATTATAATAAATTATATCATCTAATTTCTCCTTTTTTTCAAAGCTCCAGAAAGGCACAACTTTATTTTCTTTTTTTTCCTTTTTTTTCTTTTTTTTCATAGAGGATGAGCTGAAAATTGAATACAATGAATGAATGAAAATTCATGCCCTTGATTTTTGGGCGGTACATGAGTCATAACAGAATGTTCAATGAGGAATTCAAACTCTTCTCCATTTGTTTCTTTTTTTTTGAAGGAGAAATGGATGAAACAAATAAATCACAATGAAATGACGACACATGCCCAATTATCTTATTATCCACAGCCCAAAGTATTGAAACACACCTCACACCACCCATAAATGACACACATCCCATTGAACGCACATTAAATGCCCTTCCCCCACACTCAAACTTCAAATAACCATGCAAAAATACTAAAAGTGCGGGTAGGTAAGGAAAAATTAGCTTGTGATGTGGCTTAAAACTATAAGACAATTCATGGAATCTAAGGGATTTTGAAGGATAAATGTTAAGGTGGGTCTCAAGATAAAAATTGGATAGCCAAATAGATGCCTCAATCATTTTAAATACATTCCATGAAATCCAAAGCTTCGAAAGAAAATGATTCACAAATTCTGGTTCTCACACAAAATTCAAGTTTCCCTCAAGAAAGTGTGGGTATTAGGAAGAATATATGAAAGTGGTTTAGAATACCTCACAGGATTGGAAAATTATTTTGAGTCAGTGTTTCATGGGCATGGATTTCAAAAATCAGTCAAACTCATAAAAATTATTTATAATACAATTCAAGAAAAAAAAATCACATCAACAATCATTTAAAATCCATTATTTAAAAAATCATTTCAACTCTTTCAAAATCAATTGATGTGTGAAAAGTGATAAGAATATTCATTAAAGCTCAAAAATCCTAAAAATATAATAAACTAAAATGAAAAGCACACAAGAAGAACTAAGCAGGTTGACACTCCCCCACACTTAAATTTAACTACCCCTTATTTCAACTCAACAAAATATAAATATAAAGGTAGAAAATCAAAGGGAAGGAAAGATACAACATGACATTATTTTAGAAGTGGATGCCTTGAGTTAAGCTCCTAGAAGCAGCCACTTTAAGAATACAAGAAAGTAATGAAAATAAATAAGAAAATTAAATAAAATAATGAGAAAAGGAAAAGAAAAGAGATAATGCTTGGTTTAGATCCCCAAGTGGGTGTTTGGTTTTTACTGCCCCTAGTCAGGTAGTTTTAGTGGATTATCCCCAATCAGAAGGTGGGTGTGGTTTCTTTAAGAGGAACCACCAAATGTGAGTTTTCCCGATATCCATGAGTAAAACCGGAAATTAGATAACCCCAAATAAGATTAGAATGTTCCCAACCCCCGATAAAGAATAAAGAATAAATTTGAGGTTTGAAGTGGGAGCGAATAAAAGATAAGGGTGCTCCCAGTTAACTTCGGTGGTGTCCTCCTCCATATGGTATGAAAATTTTTGTTGAGGAGGTAGTCGCACCACCACCACCTTCTCCAGATCTTCTTCCATGATCACCACTACTTCGGTGGTATCTTTCATATCATCCAAGGTATTCTCCATTTGTGTTGTATCAGAAATTTCAAAGGAAGAGAAGTCAAAAAACAATTTAGCTTGAATAAGATTAAAACATGAATAATTAATAAAGAAATCATCCCTTTCAAGTAATTCAGCTTGGTAATTGATCTCTTCAGGCATGGCCATTGGAAACTCAATCTCAGCAGGTGCGTCTTCTTCCATATCTTCCAAAGCAAGAGAGAGGTAGAAAGTGTCTAACGTTTCATTATCAAGTATGGTAAGATCATGTTTTAAGTTATCTTCAACAAAGTTATTCCAAGATTCTTCCAAAAAATGTTGACCTCCCATCAATGCATCAGTTGGAATGTGTACTTTTGGGACCTCCTCGAGCAATGGTTGAGTGCGAGATGATGCGATTATTTCTTTTAGTAGATCTTTCTCACCTACCTCACGTTCTTTAACATAAACAATTATTGGTGAAATCAATTCCACCACTCGTTCTGGTTCAGGTTCTGGCTCAGGTTCGGATTGCTCTTGGAATATGCGTACATATTCATCAATCCATTCTATTTGTCTCTCCATTTTTTTAACATTATGACTAATCCTATGAAATTGAGCATCAAGGTCATTGAAAGCATTTTATGGCACCTGAGATTGTTCAGTCCATGAATAAAAATTTGAATTGAATGAAATCATGAACAAAGAATTTTTTTTTTTTTGAAATTTATGATTTTTTTGTTGTTTTTTTTTAATGAAAGAAAAATTATTTACACAATGTGAATAAAAAATAGTGAATGAAACCCACTTGGATCCTTTTAAACAGTGCCAATTTGATGAAGCATTGTCGTGTGCGCTCTCAAAAATATTTATACTAAATGCAGCACAGTGGCTGACCTAGGTCGTTCTCTTGAGGAGCTTTGGTGGTTAAAAAATCTCTACTCCTAGTCCACCTAATATAATTTTTTTTGTTATTTAATATTTTATGAAATAAATGTAATTTAATAAAATAAATGAAATTGATAAATCAGAAGAAACGAAAATTTAATTCTAAATTCAATGCAATGCTAAACAGAATGTAATTAGGGAAGAAAGGAAGTTCTCCTGAGAGAATATTCAGGGAGAACCTTCATTGGCCCACTTCAAATATTCTTTTCGTACACACTCCATCGTATTTTTTCACACCTTATTCTACCTCGGTTTTGAATGAAAGTTCTACTTAGCGATCGGCAAGCACACCCTCCATCGACCTCTTCAATCGAGGGAAAATGGTTGTAGATTAAGAAGTTAACCTTTAGACAACCACAGTGAGGATTACACCCACTATAAATTATCATTAGAATTAACTCAAAGAATATTAAAAAGATGGTCTTGGGTTCAAGAACCTGATTACTCCCTTGGGATATTCCTCTTATTAGTTACTCATGATCATGAGTATTATAGTTCATGATGGTAAGATGAGAGGAAGAAAAGAGGGTGAATTGGTGGACACAAAAATAAAAACAATGCATTAATTTATTAGAAATCTAAAATACAATTGGAAACTAAAAATAAAGAAAAGAAATAAAATAAAAAGAAAGGGTAAAGATTTGTGGCCGACCTTCCTTGGTGGAGATCTCCTCCTAGGTGCCTTAAATGAATGGATGGAGAAATGGGATGCTTTGGAAAGGAGGTGAGGGTCTCCTTTTATAGGCAGAATTCGACCCCCGAAAGTTTTCGCGTTTTAGACCCCCTTAGTGACCTCTTCATGCATTCCACACTTCATGAATGTTGTTCATAAATATATTGGATGTATCTCCTCCAAATTCCATCTACTTTGGAAACCTTATGAAGGAGTTATGAATTTTTCATTCTCAGTTTCTGTTTTGGGATGAAGCATCCAGGAAGGGTCCTCCAAATGTATTTCGTTCAATAGCCTCCTTAATGACCTCCAACATCCCCAAATTTTTTTTAGAGACGTTTCTATCTGTCCTCGTGGTATCCCAGGTAGAAACACATCATTTAGATATGTGTAGTCTGAGTTTGATGTCTGTTGCGTTGGGTGGGTCCATGTTGTCCGTCCGGAAAAATTCCCAACATCATTGAATTTTTAGACACTTTAGTTGGCCAAATCAGCTCCTGGTCCATAATAAAAAGTTGAGGGAAATAAAATAAGGATTCTAAAAAAAATTAATAAGAAAAATTGGAAATATAATTTTACGTAAATGTCCAAAATACCCTTGATGTAAAAATCTGTCTAAAATCCAGAATTAGGCGTTTTTCACATTTGTGCTCAAAATAACACTAAAACCTAAAATCATGAAAATTACCCTTCCAATAACACTTTTGTGGGATTATAAAAAAATTATTTACAGTATAAAATATATGAAAATGTGAGCTTCATCAATTATTCCAAAGAATAGAAGTTCATAATTCATTTTTCTCTCATAGATGAAGAATCAAATATGTGGATTATGGTCATAAAAAAACAAGTCCTATATAAGAAATTTATATTATTGATTGGGAAAAATTAAAAAAAATATTCAATAAATATTTTCCTCACATCCTTCATCTCATAATGGAGAGGGATTTAATTTAACTTAATTAAAATAAGTAAGAATAAATCATGGTGTCTGATCAAAAATTCAGAAGGATTTTATGATATGCCTACAACTTTATCATCAACCTTAAATATACATTTTATGACTTCATTAGTGTATTAAATCAGTTTCTATGAAAGGAATAAACGATTAAACAAATTAAAATCTATAAACAAAAATTTCTAATCTATCCTAAAATTATCAATGGATATTGTTACATATCAATGGTCTTATAGTATAAGAGATCAGAAGTAGAGAATGGATTTCATTTCTTGGGTAGAAATGGAGAAATCTGATGGTGATATAAAAGTCCAACTGCACACATGTATAATGTGTGGGAAGTGGTATGTATAAAATTTATTAATGGGGGAAAAGAAAATTTTTAGTATGGAATATACGGTTACCAATTTAATTAATTCAATAGAGAGATGAATAATACCACTAAGTGATGGGAGAAAATAAGGTTCTAGTCAATCTTCATCCAATGGTCTAATGTTTTAGCTTGATGGAACATGGAAACTAAAAAAACCAAAGACCAAATCTAAGGGTTTTCGATGATAACTAATAATAAAAAAACACTAAGTCCTAGAGAGATAGGATGAGCATTTACCATTCTAGCATCCGGGAACAAGAATCCACCCAGAGGTTCCCCATACCCAGTTGGTCACATGGCCTCAAACGCATTTCCCTGAATGCCAGAGGTTGTCGACTTGAAGATAGGGCCTTGGGTGTGATAGTGGGGAAACTATTCCCTCATTTGAAGATTAAAACATCTAAAGTAAAATAGATAGCTATAGAGGAAGTAGTAATATGTGAAACAGGTAAACAATAGAAGTAATAAACAACTAGATCACACACACACACACACACACATATATATATATATATATATATATGATGCATGATATATATGTCTAGGAAAACATCCAAACAAGTCACAATGCTGGAATACAATACTAAACCAAAGTACAAAAGAAAATAAATAAAATTCTCCATAGCATCACAAGCCTCATCTTGGTACCAAACTCCCCATCTCTACAGCAATCAAGTACCTGAAGTAGAAGGGAGCATGACCTTATCTATACCTACAGCAATATAATCTGTTTGGGCCCAAAAGCATGACCCAAACAAGGTGTGGGACTAAATACTAGTAGGCAACCACCCAAGGATATGTTCCTAATAGTCTGTGAATATATATGGTAGGCTATAATATAAAATTAAGAAGTAAAAAAAGAAGTACTCAAAAGTAAACAATCCAATAGCTTCAAATGTATTCAATTTTCAGATATCAAGTAAGCAACTAATCATAAGCAGGGAACATTCTAGGGAGTACTCATAGCCTAACCCCTCTGGTCCAACCAAAACAGACAAAAGCAACCCTATGGGATGTACACATAGTCTAACCCCTCTAGTTCAGCTTTTGCACAGACTCTCTGAGGAATCACTCACCATCAATTGCCCCTATAGTGTCATATCGGTAAGAAAAAGGCGCTCTGGGGAAGAAATCAACATACAATTCCCCTTTTAGTCTTCATCGAGGAACTACAGACACTATAAGAAAGCACTTACATCCATTCTCCCTATGGTCTCACAATGTAACAGTAAATAGACACTCTGGATAAGCCCTCAATTTTTATTCTTCCTATGGTCTATTACACCAGGTTCTCACATCCTTGTGTAAGTCAATCGAGCACAGCGATATATAAAATCCAATGTATAACTCAATAACTACTTGGATAAACATTCTACAACATAAAAACATATCATATAAATAATATCACTCCATCCAATCAACACTAGGAATGGAAAGCAAGCATCCTAACAGGCTAAGCAAGACCAAACGGTCATAAACAATACAAGCTTGGGAAATACATCCATATCATAGAAATTAACCCAATTCACATTCAATAGAACTCTACTCAATCATATAAAACATAGTAGGTAAATAATAAGGTTAAAATTGTAAGCACTCAATACCCCGACCAAGGGTATTGGGTACTTTTGAACATATAACCCAAAGACTATCTTCTGAAAGGCACAAAACACATATCTGGATGTTTTATGATATATATACACTGACGTCGACCCTTGGATTGAACTATAATGTGGTAGATCTACAAAAACATCTAAAATGATCAACCAATGATAACTCATGAGAGAAGAGAAATCAGGAAACATGGTTCAAGAAGAAGAGAGAACTCACCGATGTGATTCCAACACAACCGATGAATTTATATTCGGATAATGGATGATCGGAAAGGTCTCAGGAAAGTATCAGAGCTATATGAATTATTTCTATTGAAGAAGGTGAAGAAGAAGATGCTTATTCCAATTATATGTGACCCCGGTCCATTTAATGAAAAAACAAGTACACTGCTTGCACTTTAGAAGTACATGGTGTGTAATTTCCCTTATTGGCCCCTGCATAAGGCGGTCTCTAAGTCACCACACACGGTTCGGTGCTCAGCCGTTACATAGTAAGCACATAGCTACAGGAGGCAAAAGAGTACATGGCGTGAACTTAAAAGTACATGGCGTGTTCTTTTAGAATTTCCAAAAACTCATATTTTTCTCAAAAACACCACAAAAGAGAAAAACATACATGAAAAAAAGATCTGGGTTCTTACAAACATCCCCCCTTAAATAAATTTGTCACCAAATTTCCCTAGAAAGATGGTGTAGAAGAATAATCCTTGAAATGATCCAACCACTGTGATCATACCTCAACCTCCCTCTCCCAGGTCTCGTCCTGTACTCGCTCGTTCTGCCATAACACTCTTACCAGTGGAATAGACTAGCCACAGAGAACTTTCGTACATCAATCAACAATCCGGATATGATGCTCCTCAAATGAGGTGTCCACCTCTAACTCAACCTCCTAGGGTTAAAAACATGAGATGGGTCTATGAAGTAATGTCAAAGCTGAGAAATGTGGAATACTTCATGCATATCCCGGTACCTTTGAGGTAACTAAAAATGATAGGTAACCAGCCTAACTCTCTCGAACACCTCAAACAGCCCAAGGTACTTTAGTGAAATAATACCCTGCCTCGTAATCCTTCTATGTACCAACCTCAGTGTGACACACCGAAAAACCTAATCTCCAGCCTCAAACTCCAGAGGTCATCTCCGTCGATCAGTATAAGACTTCTGTCAAGACTGTGCAGTATCCATCCTCTTTCGAAGCAACTCTATCTGCTCTATGGTCTGCTGGACAAGAAGAGGTCCCAACATAGCTACCTCTCCTGCCTCTAGCTGGCTTAATAGTGATTGGCATGGCCTACCATACAAAGCCTCATAAGGTGCCATCTGAATAGTTTCTTGAAAACTATTATTGTAGGAAAACTCCCCAAGAGATATGTGCTTCTCCCATGAACCTCCAAAATCTAGGATTCATGCTCGAATCATGTCCTAAAGCACCTGAATCATACGCTAAGACTGGCCATATGACTGGGGACTATATGTCATACTCAGAATTACCTATGTACCCAAAGCCTTCTGTAATCCCTGCCAGACCCAAGAAGTAAAACAGGCATTTCTGTCATAACCAATGGAGTGTGGAACTCCATGTAAACGTAAAATCTATCAGACGTAAAGCCTTCCCATCTCATCAACACTGAAGGTCTCCTTGATTGGAAAGAATTGAGAAACCTTCATGAGTATATCAATGAAACCCACACTGCATTATTCCCTCGAGGAGACCTCTGTAAAACATTCATGAAATCTATCATGACATCATTCCAATTCCACTCGATAATGGGTTACTCCTACAAAATCCCTGCTGGTCACTGATGCTCTACCTTCACCTGCTGATAGGTGGAACACCTCACAACGAAACTAGTAATATCTCTCTTTATACTTGTCCAGCAATACTGACGGTGTAGATCATGATACATCTTCATGAATCCAGGATGAACTTCCCAAATTGAGGAATTAAAATCTCACATCACATCCATGTGTATGTCCGCTGGAACCCATACGCTTCCATGAAGATGAAAGATCCCATCCTCTCCTATGATCCATCTAGGAATAGGGTCCTCTCCTGACGCACTTTCCTATAGGACCAGGACTTCTGAATATGATATCTGCCTCATTCGCACTCGATCGAGAAGAGTAGAGGTAACAGCTACATAAGATAGAAAAATATGACACTATCTGTCACACACCTTCAAATGCATCTCAGAGAATAGAGCCATAAGCCGCCCCTAACTACTGTCCTCCTGAACTGTATGTATTTGAGTCCTCCTACTAAACGCATCAACCACAAAATTTCCCTTCCTAGGTGTGTAGGAAATCTCAAAGTCAAAGGACTAAAGGCACTCAACCCAACTTTGTTGTCTCAAATTCAGATCGCGACGAGTAAAGATATACTTGAGACTCTTGTAGTCAGTGAAAACCAAAAAATTCCCCCCCAGAAGATAATGTCTCCCTCATCATAAAGCATGAACAAATAAAACCAGGTCGAGATCATGCATTGGGTAGTTCCTCTCATGTGGCCTCAACTGCTGAGACCCATACACAACAACCCCTTCCCCTTGCATAAGCACTGCTCCCAGCCCGATACCTGATGCATCAAAGAAAATAGTATTAATCTATCCTGGCTCTGGAAATACTAGTATCAGTGCTGAATTCAACCTCCCTTTCATCTCTTGAAAGGCTAACTCGCATGAATCTGACCACAAGAACCTTGCGTCCTTCTTAGTCAGGCATGTTTGTGGTGATGCTAAGTATAAAAAGTCATGTATGAAACATCTGTAGTAACTAACCTACCCTAGAAAACACTGTACCTCAAAGACATTTTTCGGCTTCTCCAAGGAAACTACTACTCTCACTTTCTCTAGTTCTGCTGATACATCTGTCTCTGAGATGACATGACCCAATAACTGGATTCAGTCAATCCAAAAGTGGCATTTTGAAGGCATATCATATAATTGATTCTCTCTTAGTGTACTCAAAAAGATCTCAAGATGTGTGGCATGATCGTGTTGAGTGTGAGAGTACACCAAGATATTTTCCATGAAAACTAACACAAAATAATCCATGTATGGATGGAACAATCGGTTCATAGGTACCATGAAAACTTTAGGCATTTTCATGAGTCTAAATGGAATAACCACATACTCATATAGACCATACCTGCTCTAAAAGGCTGTAAGAGGTACATCTGATGGTCTAACATGCAACTGATGGTAACCAGATCTTAATTTAATCTTCGACAACACCCAGGATCCTAAAAGTTGATCTAATAGATCATTAATCCTAGGAAAGTGATATCGGTTCTTGACTATCAACTGGTTCAACTTCTGAAAATCCACACAAAATTTGAGGGTACATCCCGCCTTCTTCACAAATAGGACATGAGAACCCCAAGGAGAAGTACTGGGTCGGATGAAACCCTTTGCCTGCAACTCCTCCAACTACCTCATGAGCTCTTGTAACTCTGGTGTAGCCATCCAATAAGGAGGAATGGAGACCAGTTCCACTATTGGAACAAGCTCGATATAAAAGTCCACCTAACGCTCCAGAGGAAAACCTAAAAAGACTTCTAGAAATACATCCTTGAAATGATCCACCAGTGGAGGAATGTCTATCTGTGAAGTCCCCTGGTCATCAAGATAAATACTATCAATCTGGGTTATAACTCCTCCAAACCCATGAGGCTCATGTCCCGGTCTGCTCACTTGGAAATCCCATTTTTCCTTGTGAAGAAATGATCTACCCTCTAGTGATGTTAAACTCACCGTATGACAATAGTAATCGACAACTTCCTGGAAGGGAACTAACCAGTTAATTCGGAGAATTACATCACAGCCTGTCATCTGTAGGACATAAAGGTCCCATAATAAGTGAAACCCACCAAAATTTAGAGGGAACTCCTTTCACTATCGAACACTACTTGTTCTTGTCCCCAATAGAGTGTCTAGAATCAAGATATCAACAGAAGAAAATATACAGAGTCCAAGACTCTCCACAATGGAAACAGATATAAAACTATGGGAAGCCTCTATATTGAAGATATAATGAGCTAAAACTAAGGAAACTAGGATCATACCTCATACTGTTGAGGTTTTGGGATCCTAATCCATCACAAAATTCTAACATGCACCATGGCCCTGCGACCCTGCCTGACCACTCTGAGCTGATCTACCCTGTTGTCGCTAAAAGTCGGGTGACTGGCTACCATATCCAGAACCTCCACCTCATCCTAAGTGGCTAAAAGAACTCCAATTCCCTGACTAATGAGAAACTGGTGGTGTTTCTCCTGAACACAGAGTCATAGAAGAGCCCCTTTCACCAGCTTCTGGTGAGAAGAACTGACTGAATCATTGAAGATGTCCCATATTAACGCAAGATCGGAACTCCATCAGATATCTCAAGAAATGAATCCTTGTATTCCCGCTCATCCCGCACTTGTAGCACACCACCTGGCTACCAGAAGAACTGTCCCACCTCCTTGGATCTCCATGCGTAGACTCCCTACAGTGCTTCCTACTGTCAGTAGGAGAGATACCAACTCTGAATGTCAAGTCGCCCTGGCTCAAAACTCTAGAATCCCTCATATTACACTTCGTGATTAGTGTTTGGTTGACTATAGGTGTGATAAAAGTTAACCTGAAAATGTTCACCTATGATCGAATGTCATACATTAGATCATCCTCAAACATTCTTTCCAGAAATAACTCATCACCTCTTGGAATAGGCATGAAGCACTGCATCTCATGGAATCAAGATGAGTACTCCATAAAAGAAAGAGTACCCTGCTCCAAAATCATGAACTCCCAGGCTCAATCTGCCCCAAAGGTCTTTAGGTAAAAGTAGTCATAGAAGGCATGCCGGAACTCATCCCATGCTATTACCTACAGGCGTCCCACCTCTGAGATCACATCCCACAATATCTTGTCAGAGCCCAGAAGCATATACATAGCAAGCTTCACCCTTCTTTCTGTAGTTGTATCTAGATGCTCGAATATCAGTAGCATGGATTCTAACTATGACTCTGCAGCCTGGGGTCCAACATCCCCTAAGAAAGTGGGAGGATGCTGCTACTGAAAGACCCATGTTAGTTCTTCCTTAGAGGGGGCAGGATCAGATAATCAGAAGGTCTGCATAAATCTCCTAAAGCCCCCTTGGAAGTGTGTGTCAGCACCTATATCTGGGATAATGGCTGGTTCCAAGACTGGCACAACTAGAGGATCTGCTGGTAGCCCCTAATTAGCCATATCTGGTGTTTGATCACTGCCTTGTAACTGGCAGACAACGGAAGGACCTCTCGGTTGAATGAATCTGCAAAGTCAATCCCACACCTTAGATAAAGATTAACAAGAGCTGAAACTTATAAGCTTAAGAAGGGAATAAGAGGAAGAAAGCATTCAATTTTTTTTTCAAAACATTGATACACAGTGTGTACAATGACTACATGTCGTGTTCCTTTAAGCCTTCAAATGGGAATGTACTTCTTCCAACCCAGGTCATGTAACACCCCATACAAACAGCGTGTTGTCTTAACACATGGAGTGTACTTGAATCCTCTTCCCCTGCCTGAGTTATTCTACATGGTTAAGCCACACGGTTCTCCTAGAACAGGACTACTTTGTGTGTTAGTGCCAGACACAGCATGTACGAGACGAACTTCACCGACCCGTGTTGTTAGTCACACAACTGGTTACACGGCTCCCTCTACACAGCGTGTTTCTGCCAGACAAGGCATGTACTTGAAAGGTTTCACCAACCCGTGTTGTTCGATACATGGCTGGATACCTGAGTTACAATACACGGTGTGTCCAAACATGAAACAGTGTGTATAACTTAATCTTTCATCCATATGTGTTGTTAGTCACATGGGTGGACACAAGTTCTACACAACACAGCATGTACAACCGGTACACACCGTGTTCCCCCAAAGATTTCTCAACACCGTGTCTCTTCCCAAACAATTTGTGACATTGTTAGAGGCTACATATCATGTACATACAGTACTTGGTGTGTACTCAAGAAAAATATTTCATTCCCAAACAAAAGGACACATGGCTTGTATTCATCATTACACGTTGTGTATTTTTGGTCCTTCCAAAAAGTAAGCCTATGAAACTACTCTACAACCCATAAAAACACTGAAACAAACATTAAAGTGCCAAATTCCAATCTGTGAGGGCCCATACTCCCTATGAATCAAATCTTGGAATCTTATACATGTCATATTCAAGGATAGCAGTGTAATAATCAACGAAATTCCAATCCATGAGGGGCCATAACACATCAAGATCCAATGTTTGGAATTCATTCAAATGAAATCTTACACAAAAAATACCTTATCAAAGAGAAGGTATTCTATCAAGGCATTTATCACAATAGCATGCATATCTAACATAACCTCTATCAAAACAACATGAAACCACTAATGCACCCTAAATGGCATGACTGGAATGCATGACATGTGATTTATAACAAGTGCCTATATGATTCATGAGATGGAAAACCCTCATCTCCTCAGGTTGCAATAGAAATAAAACCTTAATAATATCAATGATAACAGCACAAAACATGTGAATCACCCAACGGTGAAATCAAATCAACTATAAAATTGAAAAACTAGAAAAATTTCAATAATGAGGTAGATTGGATTTTCCCTGTACATGGCTTAGCTACTCCCGGACATAGCTTATTTTCAAGTACCTATTCCTTCCTATCCCTGGATATATGCTCCAAATAGTAAGTTAAGAAGTAAATAATTCCTCATATACCACATTGTAATGTCCGGGTTACGGAATTCGCCCAGAGGTGCCTCGTACCTAGTTGGTCAAATGGCCTCAAGCGCATTTTCCCGAATGACAGAGGATGTCTACTAGCAGCGAGGGCCTTGGGTGTGATAGTGGGGAAACAATGCCCTCATTGGTAGAGTAACAAAGCGGATGTAAAATAGATAGTAATAGCAGAAGGAGTAAAACATGCAATAGGTAAACAACAGAAGTATTAAACAACTAGAGCACACACACATATATATATATATATATATATATGAAGCAAGATACATGTGTCTAGGAAAACATAAAAACAAGTCACAAAGATGGAATAAAATACTAAACCAAAGTACAATAGAAAATAGATAAAATGATCCACAGCATCACAAGCCTCAGCTTGGTCCCATGCTCCCTAGCTCCGCAGCAGTCATGTACCTGAAGTAGAAGGGAGCTTTCCCTTATCTATACCTGTAGCAATATAATCTGTTTGGGTCCAAAGGCATGTCCCAAACAAGGCATGAGACTAAATCCCAGAAGAAAACCACCCAAATATCTATGCCTAACAGTCAGTGAATATATATGTCAAGCTATAATAAAAATAAAGCAGTAAACAAGGAAGGACTCAAAAGTAAACAATACTACAGTTTCAAATGAATTCAATTTTTAGATATCAAGTAAATATCCAGTCCTAAGAAGGGAACCCTCTAGGAATTACTCACAGCCTAACCTCTCTGGTCTAACAAAAACAAATACAAGAAACCCTCTGGGAAGTACACATTATCTAACCCCTCTAGTTCAGCTTTTGCATAGACTCTCTGAGGAATAAATCACTATCAATTCCTCCTATAGTCTCGTATTTTTAAGAAAAAGTTGCTCTAGGGAAGAACTCAACATCAAATTCCCTCTGTGGCCTACATCGAGGAACTATAGACACTCTAAGGAAGAACTTACATCTATTATCCCTATTTTATATTACACCATGTTCTCACGACCTTTTGTATGTCAATAGAGCACAACGATATATAACGGCCAAATTATACCTCAATAAATTCTTGGATAAATAGTCTACTACATGACAACATGTCAGATAAATAATATCACACCATCCTATCAACGCTAGGAATGGAAAGAAATCAATCTAACAGGCTAAGAAGGACCAAATGGTCATAAGCAATACATGAATGGGCAAGACATCCATAACATAGAAATTAACCCTATTCACATTCAATTGACCTCTACTCAAGCATATAAAACATATCAGGCAAATAATAGGGTTAAAACTGTAAAAATGAAATACCCCGATCAAGGGTATTGGGTACTTTTTCACATATAACTCTAAGAATATCTATAGAAAGGCACAAATCACCTACCTCAGCATTTTATGGTCAATATACTCCATCTTCAGCCCTTATATTGACCAAGAATTCATTAGATAAACAAAAACGTCTAAAACATTCAACCATGGATAACTCACAAGAAAAGAGAAATCAGGAAATGAGGTTCATGAAAAAGATAGAACTCATTAATGCGATTCCAACACTACCGACAGAGTTTGATTCAGAGAATGGATGCTCGATCGAGGGCTCGGGGAAGGATTGGCACCATACGGATGCTCTCAGTCAAAGAAGTCAAAGAAGAAGAAGCTTCTTCCAATTAGACGCAACCTCGTCCTGTTTAATGAAAGAAAGAAAGTACACAGCATGTACTTTAGAAGTACATGATGGGTACTTTCCCTTACTGACCCCCGCATAAGCAGGTCTCTAGGTTATGACACATTGTTGTATGCTCGTCCATTTCATGGACAGAACACGGATACATGCGGAAAAAGAGTACACAACATGTACTTATAAGTACACGACATGTACTTCAAAAATTTCCAGAAACTCCTATTTTTCTCAAAAACACCAGAAAAGGGAAAAACATACCTGAAAAGAAGATCTGGGTTCTTACAACAATCATAACTATCAAAGTGGATCTTGAAAATGAAGTGGTCACATGTAAATTATTTATCCTTTCATGAATAGTGAATGTGATATTTTATTCTTATTCTATGCATTCATTTATATCAAAAATGCTTTTTCAAACTATTCAAAATCCACTAAACAAAAAAATTTATTTATCAGTTAAAACAATAAATAAGGCCATTATTACATCCCAAGAATATTACTCTTTCCTGGTTAATATATTTAAGTTAAATTTCATAGTGGATCTTTTGATCCTCTCTTTTGTGGAATTCAGTTCTATTCTTGGAATGGATTATTTTCCCTTATATAGAGCCAGCATAAATTTTCTAGTGAATGAAATAAAATTCTATATCTTGAATAAACCTATGATCCAATACAATTGTACATAGATGGATATGTCTCCTTTGAAGAAACCATCATAATCTTGGATATTATTTACCTATGATAAATAATATATAGATCAAATTATTGAGACCATGTAAAATGTCATCCTTTATTACATGCCCATTATAATAGATTATGATAATATGGTCCATGAATAATTTTCTAGTATTCCTAAAAAAGGAGAGGTTGAGATCTCAGTCAAAGTTAGACAAGGAAAACTACCAATATCTGGAAAAACATATAGAATGGCCACTATTTAACTTGAAAATAAAATAATACAACAAAAATAATATATACCTAAAGGTTTTTAATTCACAATTGCTTCATTGTGGGTTGTGTTGGTTATCTTAATCATGAAAAAGGATAGGTTAATTCATCTCTGCATCGACAGTCATTAACTCAAAAAGGTTATGATAAAGAAAAATTTCCCCCTACCATGCATTGAAGACTTGTTCGATCATGTACATGGATCCTTTTATATATCTTAGGTGTATCTTCATTTGGGTTATTATCAAGTAACGGTGAAGAATGAGGATAATACCAATTTTTTTTTCATAAATGATACATACATTAGGATTATATTTTAATGAAATTTTGTTTCACAAGTACTTTAAAAGTCTTCATGGATTTGATGAATAGAGATTTCAGATATGACCTCAATAAATTTTTGTCATATTTATAGATAATACTCTCATATAATCAAAATTAAGTGAAGAAAAATACAATAATTTTCACACCAAGATGAGGGATTTTAGGAAGATAAATATATATTAAAATAATAGTATATTTGAGTTTTGGATAGACAATGTCTCATTAATGGGTAGTTTTATTTATAGTAGAGGGGTATATATGGATCCTTCAATGATAGAGATTATTGTGGAGTGGATATAGAAATCAATTTTTTTACTTGATTATTAAAAAATTTCAAAGATAAATAAAAAAAATATTGATACAATCTAGGATCAAAAGTTTTTATATTTAAAAAAAGTAGGGACACACATCACTTGTACATAATAAAACATTAGAATAATTTAATTAGATATTATTTATACTATTAAAATCTCTCACATCATCCTTATTACTATTAATCTCCTTAAGATAAACATCAAGGAAAAGGGTGAGGTGAAATCCTTATAACGGGAGAAATATCATGAGAGTAATAAATGATATGAATCTATAGTAGATGGGTGAGCATAATCAAAATGATCAGGTCATAATCATAGTATCATCATCTTAATCATGAGAGAAATATTTTATAAAGTAATGGAATGTGGTATATGCATAAAAATGAAACATCATAATTTAGTGGCCAAATACAACACATTATCATGAACTGAGATAAAATTTTGTTTAGGGATAACATATGTTCATAAATCATAATATCATTATTATAAACAAATATATAATTATGTTAATAAATAATACACAATGTTTCATAAGATATATAACATTACACAACTAATTGGAGGTCTTTATAATTCCTGTCCTACCTATCTCATTATAAAATTATCATAATCATCTATGCCCCATGGGAAACTAACATATAGTAATATTAGTCATGAAATAGACCCCAAGGAAGAAATGGGTTTGGAAAAGGATTTCAAATATTATACATTTTGGAATATCCTTTGGGTTGTCAAATTTATTAGGGATATCATACTTTGGCATAAAATATTATTTTCCTTTAAAGAAGAAACAACTCAAGAGAACTCAAAGACATGTTTTGAAAAAATAATCTTTTTTTGATAAATTGTTGTATCCTGATTGGAATATATTTTGAGAATGATAAAATTTGTACATCTAAATAAGAATAAGGTAAATAATCTAAAAATTACTTTTTAAAGATATTTGAGTAATATCCAACATGAAAATAATGTGAAACATGTAATAACACTAAAATGAGGGATTTATGTTCACGAATCCCCATACCTTAAATCCTACTTTATTTTATCTCTTTTATTCCACCTAAATAACAAAAATAGGTTTATTAAAACATGTGAAATTATGTGTCTTTTTTTCACTCTTGATCAATTATAATCATTGGATTCTATTTCTTAATCCCCTCTGTTAAAGTTGAAATGTTTTGATATCATATATTTTATAAAATATCCCATATTGATTCAATTTAATTATCTTTATTAATTAATATTTGTAAATTAACTATATTAACTCCATAACCATATAATTATTTATATTTATGCATTTATATGTTATAAATGATTTATTTTCATAATCATTAATGGCTATGATATTAGAGATTTGGTGTAAAACCCATGACATTTTTGAAGATGTATCGAGCTCATTTGAGGGTACTCTTTTGGTTAGTGTTGATTACATTTCATTTGGGTTTTAAGTTGGTGTGTGTTTGGGTGAATGCTTAAAACAATTAGAAGAATGAGGACACTGCATGGTTGGCACATGGTTATCCCTAACAATGCGCCCTAGCCTAGAAAATAGTGAAACACTAGACATAGGGGTTTTTCATGGCCACTACATGGTTTTCCAAACTATTATCCCTAAAAAGAGAAACTGTGAACCCCCTAGATGGAGTGCATAGTTAAGGTTCACAATTAGATGAAACCATGCACCCCGAACAACAAACTATGCTAACAAGGTTTTAATCCCCGTAATTTCATTAAAAAAGATTCAAGATCCCCTATCTTATACCCCCAAATTTATGAGATCAACCAATAATTGATTTATCTTATTTCAATATCCTCCCTAAAGGATTCGAAGCCTTTCCAACCTTTTTTCATAGTGATTTGAATCCCATATAAAATATTTTGACCCCTATCAGTAAGATGATCTTATCCCATGTGGTTTCCTTTTGTTTTCTAGTTCTTGTACCATCGGTTGTATGGTTTTTCTTCCCTATTTTGGTAAGATTTAGAACTAGTATTTTGTATATAGATAAATATATGTGGATATATATCTATATTTAATGGATTATTATTTATTCAAACTTGGTTTATAGTTTTATATTCGGATCTCATTTTATGTCAGTATTCAAAACAAATTGGTGATTCTACTATTAGTGAATGTTTCCACTAAATTAAAGTAGGTGGTATGTGATTCAAACCCCATACTCATGATTTTAATTACTTCTATGTAGTTTTATAATTAATAATGTATGAATAGAAATTTATTTTTCTTACTAAATTAATTAATTTGGTGAATTAATTAATTAATTGATTATGATTTAAGAATAATTAATTATTGGATTAATTATGTGATAATGAGATTGTTGAATTTAGGTAATTGATTTTAGAATTAATTATTAGGATATTGAGATTAATGTAGTGGATTAATTAATAATTGAATTAATTAATGAAATGAATGTGATTTAGTAATTATTGATTTAATTAATTGAATTAATGTGATTAATTAATCATTGGATTAATTAATGAAATGATGTGGATATGAAATTTTTAAATTTTAGTAATTAATTGGTTTTTGTGAAATATGTAACATGGTGAAACATGCGGTATTGTGATATATGTGACATTAATGAATGGTACACTCAAAATTCAATCATGTTTTGTTAAATGTGAGTGGTAACTTGTTTATTTAATTATATAAATATGAATGTTAATAGTTGAATTAGATCATGTATTGTTAAATATGAATGGTAACATGGTCATTCAATTATGAAATGATGAATAGTAACATGAAAATTCAATCATGGATTTAAAAAATATGAATGGTGACATGGATATTTGATCTGAAGATGTTACAAAGTGGTATCATAACAGTTTGATTTTTTTTTGTTTCTCTTAATAATTATTAAAGGTAGAAAGGAGACTAGGAAAAGTTAGACCTTGGTTATGATCTATTTCATGGTAGTCGCTACCCCATATATAGGTGAGAACCCAAGAACCAAGGTTGGGATTTTTGTTATTTCAGTTTTCTATTACAGTTTATGTTAATTCACCTTAGGTGGTGAATTCTTGTTTGATGTGATTATTGTACCATGGATTGATGCAATTTGAATCGTGGACCAGTAAGGGAAGAGATTTGAGTTTTCATACATAATTCTAGGAACTCATGATTATTTTGTCCAGCATCATTTTAGGCATTCATGGGAAAATGGGTTATGGGTATGTTTTTGAACTTGAATTGTTTTTTTCTTTCTTGTGAAATTGAAATAAAAATGGATCCTAACATGACATTTGAGGAAATATTTTAAAATGACACAATATTATAATAAATGGGTGTCTAAATGAGAAACTTGATTAATGAGAATGATTTTCCTCATTGTTAACCATGACCTATGTATAGGATGGTAAAGGGTACTGATAGCACCTCAATATTGGCCATATGGCAGGGCTTTGGGAAACTACCTATGGTATATTATTGTGTTTTGATTCTTATGAAAACATGATAAATTAGTGTTATGTGTCTTGAGATGTGTGATTATAATTATAGATATATGCCTCTACATTGATGCTTGTTTAGAAGAAGTAAAGAGAATATGGTTGGAGATGATCTACCAGTAGTGGAACTAGAGACACTGATAGTTTTAGTTGAGGAAGTATGGGATTAGTTTCATAAAATTCATGGGAAGATACCTAGTTAATGTTGAGAAGATAATATATGACCTGTCGTGGGAGTTTCAGTTGCAACACCCTTTGAATTTTACTAGAGTGAGGACCTGAGGGAGATGAGTTCAGGGATGAGTCTATCCAGACCATAATTGACCATTTGGAGTCTCTATTTGAGAAAAGTGTCAATATAGTTTCGTATATTCTATGAGTACCAATGAACCACTGGTGGGACATTCATGCGTAGACTGTACAAGATGATGGTTTGTTATGGAAGGAGTTCTTGGAGATGTTCCTGGAGTACTTATATCTAAAGACACTATGGCAGAAAATAGAAGATGAGTTCATGAGGTTGAAATAGATGAACAATGTCTATGATGGACTATGGTGTACATTTTATATAATTGTAGTGTTTTTATCTAGTGTTGGAAAAGTATGATATAGCTATGATGAATCATTTTCAAGATAGGCTTCAATGTGAGATTAATTCCCAAGTTATCCTATGTCGGTTAAAGATGTTTTATAAGGTGGTGGATTATGATCTCATAGATGAGGGGAACCTGAAGTTTGATTCCAATGTAGGGTAGGTGATTTCTACTATATAATAAAGAGGTGTGTCTTCCTAGAACATAAATAATTGTTATAGGAATGTTAATTAAGGTTATTAGAGAAGGTGTAGCAAGGGGAAAGGGATAGTTACATATGACCTTGCATATGTGATCTGTCACCATTATCGTAATTCAAGACACGTCAAGAGATAGTTTCCCAAACCACCGGTAGAGTGTCAGTTTTCCAAAAGGATGGGACATATACAAAGGTTCGGTAGAAACCTACAGCAAATGGGTTGTGATGAAGGAGCCAGACGGACCCAGGTTGCCTAAATAATATTTTCTACACCATATCAGTCTAGAAGCATGAGTTCTACTCGTAGTGGTGGTAGAGGATGTGGATTTAGATCTTCTAGGAAAGAATTATTATACCAGTAGGATGGTGTAGCTCGGGGGTTTCATACTACATCACGATGAATATGGGAAGGATAGTTACATGCAATGACCTTATACATGTCTATAGGAAGGTTGGACTATCGATAGTGAGAGGTACTTTTCTTGTTGATTCTACATTATCTAGTGCCTTAATTGATATTTGTTCCCACAATTCATTTATTTAGTCACAACTTGTTAATGGTTTTATTCTAGTAGTAGAGTTTGTGAGTGGGGTGTTAACAATAAACAAACCTCTAGAAGTTTGATCTAGAGATATCTTTTTTTACAATAGATATTATCTCAAGGATGGGGAGTATCATTTTATTTGGGATCTATATATTCTTGACGTATTAATGTTCAACCAAAATTTTTGTATGAAATGGTTAGTATCATATCAAACAAACATTGGTTTTTATCAAAAGAGAGTGAATTTTACATCTCCTAAGGTTGACCCATATATTCACTATAGAGATTGGTATATCTAAGAAAGTCAAGCAGTCCAATTACTCAGCAATTGGAAGAGCCCACATTTTTTGGTTTCTAGTTTGTTACTTAATGATGGAAGTGTAAAACAAGATGTATTTCCACCTTTAGTGGAAATATTTAACAATGTGTTTCCTAATTATTTCTCTAATATTCCACCTGAGACAGATTTGGAATTTACTATTTATATCATGTAGGGGGATGGCCAATTTTTATTCTACCATACTGAATGGAACTGATAGAGCTTCAAGAGCTCAAGACCCAGCTAGATGAATTGGATGATAATAGGTTTATCTGACCGAGTACACCACCTTGGGGTTCTCCAATATTGTTTAAAAATAATGAAAATGGGACTTTGAACTTATGTTTTGATTACCATAAGATGAATTGGATGATAGTGAAAACCCACTATCCTTTACTATGTATCATTGATCTTTCTGACCAGTTGAGAGTATCTTGTATTTTTTCAAAGATATACTTGAGGTTATGGTATAATTATTTGAATGTTTGAGGATTTTACATTCCATGGACTGCTTTGAGAATATGGGTTGTCTTTTTGAGTTTTTCGTAATTCCGTTTGGGTTGAAGAATGCACCAACAGTGTTTATGGACTTGATAAATAGAATCATCCATATGGACTAGGATCAGTTTGTGGTAGTGTATGTGGATGACATTTTGGTGTACTCAAAGACTCTTGATGATCATTACAAACATCATGTCATCATCCAAAGTACCCTGAGATAACATCATCTATACAAAAAGCTATTTATATGTTAATTTTGGATTGAATATGTATAATTATTGGGTCAGAGAATCTCAGAGGAAGGTGTGTATTTGGACCCAGAGAAGGTTCAAGAAGTGGTTTTATTAGAGTATCCGATGAACATTTTCAATATCCTTAGATTTCTAGGGTTAGTGTGATATTATTTGACATTATTCCATGAATTTTCCCAATTAGAAGCATTATTTTCAAGATTGACCAAAAATGGGATAAATTTTTATTGGTCTAGATCATGTGATAGTGCTTTATAGGATTTTACGAAGTGCTTTACATCAGCACCAAGCTTGATCCTACATGATCAAGGTGAGGAGTTATAAAGTGTATTGTGATTATTTTGGGATAGGTCTTGGAGCTGTATTGATGTAGGGATATCATGTTGGGTAATATGTGTCTTCGAAGTGGAGGACAATCAAAAAAAATTACCTTATTCATTACCTCAAGTTGGAAGTATTTTTTTTATTTAATGTCTTGGTGGCCTTATCAATTGGGTGAAAATTTCACTATTTATATAGATCCCAAGAGATTGAAGTTTATACTTTCACAGTGAGATTTGAAACTCTACTAGTGGAGATGGGTTAAGTATATGGATTAATTTGATTTCAAGCTAGCATACACACCTAAAAAGAAATAGTGTTTCTGATTCTTTAAGAAGGAAAACTCAGACTCATGTTATTCCAGAGTCTAGTGATTAGTGGATAACAATGAATCTTCTAGATGAGATGCACATTGTGGTTTAGAAGAGCTATGAGAAGATAAATCTGGTATCAGTTTCTATAGATTCTATACTTCTAACATGGATAATGGACTACCAGTACAAGGATTCATAATGTTTAGCCTTGAGGGAAAGCCTTGACAGTGGGGTTTCACCTTCTTATTAGAGCATAAATGTGGATGATAAAATCTCTATTATGGATCCTGTTGTTGTGTGTATGAGCATGTGGTATGAGATTATGAGTTTGATTCATGCCTTGAAGTGGGTAATACATATAGGTGTCAAGAAAATTTACCATTGCCTACATTCAATGTTTGGGTGTTTGAGCATGAAAAAATAGTTAATAGGGTTCCTGACATGAGGTTACATCTATTATTAGGTGAAGGTCGAGCATCAATGACCTTGTAGTTTAATAGATCCATTTCCCATTCTATAATGGAAGTGGGTTGACATGGAATTTTATTTTGTGTTGGTTATCCTAATGAATCCTTGGAAGACTGATGTTGTTTGTATTATTGAGGACATACTGATAGAGGTATCCCATTTCATGCTTATATGGGATACTTTCTCAGTGGGGAAGCTAGGAGATATATATGATTAAGAGATTTTCAATCTGAATAGGATTCTATGGATTATTATTTCAGACCATGACTCATGTTTTACTTGTCGCTTCAGAAATGTCTGACTGAAGGTGTTGAGTACATAGATTTTCTTGAGTAAAAAATTTTAACCAGATATAGATGGAAAGTTAGAGCATACTATATAGGTGCTTGAGGATATGTTGAGATCATGTGTTCTTGACTTTGGTGGGCCTTGGGAGAATCCCCTGGCACTAGTGGAGTTCCCCTATTACAATTGTAATCAAGAAACAATACAAATAAAAGGATCTTTATGATAGGCTATGGAGATTTTAAATATTCCGGATGGTAGTAGGTGAGTCTGAGTTTCTAGGACCAAGTCTCATGTACAAGACATCTGAGTAAGTACAGATGATTCAGAAGCGTGTGACTACATATCAAAGTAGAGAGAAGTCATTTGCTGATAAACGTTGATGATCCCTAGAGTTTATAGAGGATGATCATGTATTCCTTTGGGCATCACTTAGATTGGGTCACTACAGGATACAGAGGCGGGGCATGTTGGTGCCCTGGTTCGTTGGTCCATTTGAGGTTGTAGAGACAATCGGGTTGGTGGTATACCGATTATTCCTTACATAGAGATATAGTGCCATTCAAGATATTTTCCATGCATCACAAATTCGGTAATATCAACCCAAAACTTCTCATGTGATCGATGTGGATGAAGTTGAGATTGATATAAATGCATCCTTTGAGGAGCATTCGATATTTTTTTGGATCATAGTGAGAATGTGTTTTGGGTAAATACCATGTAGGTTGTTCGTGTATTGTGGAAAAATGGAACTATGTAGGAAGAAACCTATGATAGATATAGATATATGATTTTTCAATAACCAAGTATTTTTTACTCTGAATCATTGATATTATTGGGAGTATAACTTGAGTAAGGGCTATTATAATGTGGGGAGATTTAAAAACCCCAACCTTTTATGAATATTTCCCAAGTTAATTTACAGGTACACTCCTTTTTACAATTGAAATTTTTTGTTTCGGTTTTAAATTAGACTGTGATTGGGTGAAATTTTGAAAAACAATGTATGAAAGAGGGTAGTTCACGGTTGGTGCACATTATTCCCTAACCGCACGCAATGGCTCGAGAAACTGTGAAACCTAGGATAAAGGATTTTTGCACCTCTGGCCCATGGTTTTTCAAATCATGTTCCACAAAAGGTGAAACCATGCACCCCCCCCCCCTCCAAGATAAATCACATGACTAAGGCTCATGGATAGAGGAAACCATGAACCTCAAGTAGAAAACCATGCATTCAAAATTTTAATACCCCATATTTTATTTAAAAATTTACCAAACCCCCATCTTAAACACTTTAAGACC
Organism: Viscum album; assembly: GCA_963277665.1. Lineage (NCBI taxonomy): Eukaryota > Viridiplantae > Streptophyta > Magnoliopsida > Santalales > Viscaceae > Viscum > Viscum album. The sequence goes on from OY728155.1 coordinate 1,743,405,174, forward strand.
CTAAATCAACCCATAATTGATTTATCTTAATTAAAAATACTCACAGATATTTTCCAAGACATTACAACATTTTTTCTTGGTGATTCAAATCTTAGATTGATGATCTACATACCTCCTGGTAAGAGGATCTTATAACATGCGGTTTCCTTTCACTTTCATGTTCTTATCAAATCAATTTTAGTGTTATTCTTCCTTATTTTGGTTACATTTAAATCTAGTTTTGTGGATCTAGGTCAATAATTTTGAATCTGGCTCAATATTTAATGGATCTTGATTTTTAGATCTTGATTTAGGGTTTTAGATCCTAAACTCATTTTATGCCATTATTCCACACAAATTGGGGATTATTCTGTTGGTGAGAATTATATCTAACTTGAGTTAAGTGGTATATGATTCAAATACCATAGTCATGATTAAAATTATGTGTATTTAATCATATAATTTCATGGGTTCATTTATAAATTGAGTTCTCTAATTTAATTAATTAATTTTGGTGAATTAATTAAATAAGTGATTGTAAATTGGGAATAAATAATTGTTGAATTAATTATGTGATATTGAGATTGTTGAGTTAAGGTAATTAATTATTGAATTAATTGTTCATATATTGTGATTATGAATGAGAATAATTAAATGTTTAATTAATTGTTGGGATTTTGAGATTAATAGAGAGGATCAATTAATTGTTGACTTAATTAATAGAATTAACGTGATTATTTAATTGTGGAATTAAATAATGGAATTATGTGAATTTAAAATTGTTACATTTTATTAAGTAGTTAGAGAATTAATTAATGGGTTATTGTGATACATGTAACTTGGTGATATATGTGGTATTGTGGTATATGTGACTTTACATGATGAATGGTAACATGAAAATTAAATCATGTTTTGTCAAATATTAATGGTAACATGGTCATTCAATTATAAAATGATGAATGGTAACAGTTTCACTCGATTATGTATTGTTAAATATGAACAGTAACATGGTTATCCAATTATTAATTGAGTAATGGTGACCGTTGAATTCAATAATGTATTATTAAATATGAATGATAACTTGGTCATTCATTTTTTAAATGATGAATTCTAACATGGACATTTGATCCTAGATTTTGATAATATTAATGGTAACAATGAAATTCAATTATGAATTACGAATGGTAACAATGTCATTCAGGAATATGAGTTGGGATCAGGTGTCCTCAGGAACCTGGGTGATATGTGGTCAAATAAATAGTAAATTAATGAATGTAAATTGATTACCTTATTGCATCTATTTTCTTCTTTATAAAAATTCATACACTGTTATTGAATGGATGTTGTTTTTTACATAATTTTTGATGACCTGCAAAGTTGTTGTCATACCCTACTCAGGCTTCCTTATTGGTACCTTAATAGATTTCATGGTTTCAAGACATGATAATATGAAAGGCTTTGTGTTAGATGGTTGAGTCGGTATGAATCATGAATGAGGGAACCATATATTTTTCAGTTCATGCATGGGTGTTTTAAATTTTATTACGTTTGAGTTGAATTTTGACAATTGGCACATACTTTAGAATGACATATCAATAGTTTAGTTTTGATGTTATATTCCATGTTCTGGTTGTCATATGTTATTGGCCTATTCAAGTTATGTTATATCATTAATTGGTTAATGTTTATTTATTTTTGTTGGTGTATTACTCCGATAATGTGGGTATAGTATCCCCACGACTAATATTAGACCATTGCTGCAAGTCAAAAGACTTTAGCATATGGGGAGGTTCTCATGATTTCATATGACCAACCTGATCAAGGTGATGATTTATATCACCCAGTCTAGTAAGTTAAATTTGGTAACATCCTAGTGGGTGGTTAACAGGACATTGGAAGAAAATTTTCAAAAGTGGGGGAAATGTAAGTAATAAATATAAATGCACTATAAATATAATCATTTAATTATGTTAAAATAATTAATATAATTTTAACATACTGCTCAATTGATTTTATAATATTTTTTTTGAAAGTAATATATAAAAATTGGAACAGATGAGGATAATGAAATGAAAAGTTTGAAAAAACTTACCCTCTTCAGGGTGTTACTTCTTTTCTACATCTATATAATTTTTGAATGCTTAGTGTTTGTTACTCTAGAACTTACCTTGGGGTGATGGATTGAATGAGGTCATTTGAGGAGATCCTTCTGTTCGGTAAGTGAGGGATCAGTGGTTTTCCAAGGGAGGAGTGAAGGGTCATTCATACTTGAGGAGAGGGCTATTTTATAGATAATATATTTAATAAAGTATTATAACAAATCTAAACATATCAAAAGTAATATTGTTGGAATTATGAAATATATTTGAATTAAGTAGCATGTTATTTATAATTTTAGACATATTATGATCAGATTTTATTATTTGGATCCAATGAAAATGTTGGAAAATGAATTCATGTTATTTTAATGGAATACTTTAGACTTTAGACACTGGGAAATATTTTTTAGGTTTAGGAAACATGTTTGTTGAATTTAAATGACTTGTTGTTAAAATTAAATATTTTTTAGTCATTTTGAAATTTATATAATTAACTAGTTCATTTTTACATCCCTAATGATGCAATTCAAAATACACCAATTAAGAAAAAAGTATATTTTTACTATTCACCTAAAAATTGATGTATTTTAAAAAATTACTGAAAAATAAAGCTTTAAAAAAGTTTAAAAACTGATTCAAGAAATAAAAATAAGTTTATAAAAAATATTCTAATATAGTTAAATTTTTTTTAATATAAATATTATTATTTTTATGAAAAACATTAACATACAATTTATTAAAAAAATTCATTGAGATTAATTGAGTTTTAAATATTAATATTTATATTATGGAATTATAAAATTAATTTTCTTAATTATTAATGATAAAAATTATTTATTTTACTTTTCATTATTATGAGATTAAATTATTATTTTAAAAGTCATGTTACTATTTCCAACAGATGGGTTATGATTTTCAATGGCCATGTAACCTTTCAAAACAGTAATGTTACTATTCCAATCATCATATTACTATTCCCATGGTCACATTAATATTACATAAATCACATTACCTCCTATAAATAATACTTCATACCTTTATTCAATATTCAATACAATTCATCCCATGGATCTATATTTTCATTTATTGAGATATCTATTAGTTTATAAATACACTATTTCTTTTCCATATTTTTGTTCATGGGGGTGATAATTCTAGTTGATCGGGGTGATCCAAATTTTACCAGTGTCATTTTTGTATTTTATGTTTTTTCCCATTTTAATGTATTTAATTTTAATGTGTTTAGAATATAACTAATATATTGATCTCTATTAATGAAATAATGTTTTTTTTGTTTCTAAATGTGTTGTATGTCTATAATACAATATATTATAATATAACACACAATTATTTAAGAGAAAAAATTCACTTATAAAATCCATGATTTTACATTATTCCCCCGATTGTAAATTTCATCCCTAAAATTTCAACACATATTCTTAGTTGTGAGTAGCCGAAGGTACTTTTATTTCATTATTTTCTCAGTTTCTCATGTTTCTCTTTCATATTAATGGTTTTATAACAACACTTTGGTAAGTTGAATTATCTTATATCATAGAAAATTGTTTGTATAGTCTATGATATTCATTAAATTTTCCTTATATGAGACTTCATGATCATGTTTTACCACCTCCAGATATAGTACATATGATGGATCTAGTTTCACTTCCTCAAGAGAGATATGTCTAACAAATCATTAACTAGATCCATGATTGTTGTATGTTCTAGTTAATAGACCACTACTCTTTTGTATTCAATTATCTAAAAGGGTACAATATACATTATTCTAATAATTCATTTCTCTCAATACCACATTACTCTCTTTTATAGTGATATTCGAAGTATAAAAAATGTCTCCATCATCAAAATTCAAGTCTCTTTAACGGTTTTAAATATTTTTCTTCTACTGAATCTGGAAAATTTTTATATACTATTGGATGGATTGAAAATTTTTTGTTATCACTTTCAAAAGATCACATATATGAATATTTCATTCTATAATTTAATCCAAGTAAGTAGGTTTTTTATATTACTTCCCAAAAATTTATTCATATATATCCATTTGAATACTAAAGTGGAAGATGTTGTTGTATATGAATTAAACTAATGGACAATGGTGATCTCATCCAACATTAAATAACAATGAGCAAGATCTCAGCATTTCATTGATTTTCTAAATGTATGTTTTAGAATGGACATCAGTTTGGGGGTGACGGACCGTACTAAAATTAAATTCATTATTCAGATCATTTTTAATTCTTCCATATAATTTAAAATGAACCTCAGATCATGATTAGAGATAATATAAAGTGCTTCCCCATGTATCCTCACATGTTATTTAATGTATATATTAGAATGTTTTTAAGTGATAAATATTCTTAAATATAAACGAGATTGGAAGACTTGGTCAGTTGATTGACTATAACACATACCACATTGCTTCATTTGGATTTATTCAAGAGACTAGTGAAAAACGTCAAGGTGATATTCTCTATATTCAATGTGTGTATGTAAATTGTTTCACTATCCCCATGGGTTTTAAACACTCTATTTTAACTTTTTTACATACCAAGAACATTGAGTTGTACTCCCTGATTCCCTTCTCCATGTTTTCCTCTATAACGTCTCTCAAATATCATGATATGTGTGGTCCCTTATTGGATGGATTATGAAATATTAGAAATTTTCATTATCCACTGTCTATTTCTTTATCTTTTTTGATGTATAAACATAATGTATTTTTCCAAAATGAATTAAACCATCTTTATCAATGTGGATGTCATGAAGATTCCCTCCGTTTACTGCTTACACCTTCTTTTGAAGCTCTAGATCATCACATTGTTCCTCCTTAATCTTCTCATGGATAGATGGATGGGTAATAATTTTTGTAATGTAATATTTATTCCCTACGATTATGATTTCCAAAACGATTCTTACCATATCTATGATGATAGGGTTTTTCTCAATCGAAATCAGGGATAGAGTTATAGGATATATTATTCTTCGGTGATCATCTACCATATTTTCCTTTTGACGATGCTAGTGAATAGAGAAATCATAGTCCATGACCAGCTCTAAAAACCTTATTTGACACAGGTTTAACTCTTTATTTTGTGAATATACATAGTAGAATCTTATGATCAATTTATGTGTCGCAATTCTCATCATATAGAATGTACCTAAGAACCTTCAAGAAGAATATTGCAACTGATCACTCAATAACATGTGTTGGGTGGTTCTACTCATGGATTGTTAACAATCATGTGACATAAACTATCACTCTATTGTTCATTATGAGTACACAACACATGAAATTTTTTAAATAATCACTATATTCAAAAAAACCATCCCAAAATAATAAAAATTCTAGTATATTCACAATGGTTATCAAATTATTTATATCCTTAAAGCTTTCCCCAAATTTTTTCATATAAATATCCTTTACCACTTTCTCTATTAAGATAGTTAGTGGATTAGGAAATCATGAGAAATGTTTTATGAAATTTTGATTGTGCCGCGATAATCTAGTAAAACAATGCATTTAAATGTAATATAATTGCTTGGTCCATTCCTAAATTACCTTTTTCTTTGAAGGTTTAATATAAATTCCATCTCTTGTGATCACGTGCCCCATGAATGTGACTTTTCACATCCAAAATATCTAGTTTTTAAATATGGAATACATTTTATACTTTTTTAATGTCAATATCATGATCCTTATATGTACTTATTTTTCATAATTTCTTTTATATTATGCCATAATATCATTAATAAAGAATAGAAAAAAATTAAATGTAGTATTTGAAGACTTTATTTATTAAATCCATGATGATTTATGGGGAATTAGTAAGTCTAAAAGAAATCAAATCAAACTCATAGTGTCCATACCTTACATAGAAGGATACCTTTTTAATATATTACTTATTTAGGTTTTGTTGATGATATACAGATTGAAGATCCTCCATTGAGAAGTATTGGGATCCTTATAGTTGATCCACCAAGTCATCAATCTGTGGAATGAGATACTTAATCATCATAGTGATATTGTTGAGCTCATGGTAATTTATAAATAGCCCCATTGATCCAAACATTTTCATGACAAAAAGAAACAGTTCACTGCAAGTTATTTCACTTAGTCATATGATCTCTTTTTTAGAATTCAATTTCTGTTTCATATTTCACTCCTCTAGTTCAATCAAGGCCATAATATAAGAAAATTATGAGATTAGAGTGTTTCCATGTGTATGTCCTATAGTGAACTATGTGGAAATATCTAGGGGTATAATGAGTAAATATTGATTAAGTAGATCAATATATTACCTTATAATTATAATTTCTACAAGACTAAAACATTCCTTTGACTCAACAATTTGGGAAAGGTATCCTTATTCAATGGGTATCAACTCCCACATCCTTGGATTTTACAAAGGATATTTATGACCATCCAATCATTTATATAGGAACATTGTATAGTTCATAATATAGAAAGATATTTTATTTTCCTATGATTTTTTGTGATATTTAAATAATGAGAGCCAATATATACACAGTATAGAATCAAATTCTTCAAAACAAATAATTATGTTAATATATTTTAAAATATTATCACTGTTTATAATTAGAGAGGATTCCGACAATTATATTTCATTAATCAAAATAGTAAGTGTTTTAAAAGATATATATTATTCAATGTATATAATTTTTATTTCATTAGTTCTAGAAAGAATTGTAGATATGAAAGAATGTATATAACCAGAATATAATAACACATTTTCAATTATTGAGTGGATAGGAAGTGTAACTTTTATGATTTCATTTTCATTTTCCACCTATGTTCTAGTGATGGCATATGATTCCCCTTTCTATTTTATATTTTTTGGTTTCTAATATTGATTACCCTCAATGATCTATTTTTTAGTGAATTGGATTACATAGTACACATGATCCTTAAAAATGAATAATTGCACCATGTTTGGTTCATTGAGATGTGTCTTCCTTTCCTCTATAACATTTCCCAACTTATTTTTTTCTCTTTGACACTCATGAGTTTAGTGTCTTTATCTTTAATACTCAAAGAAGTTTCTTATCCATTTTAGGAAATTATCCTAAATATTTTTCTCACATTCATGATATGTGGGTTGTTGAATATTCTTTCCTCCTTTGTAATTTCATACTCTTTCTAGAAATTCCATTAATATCTTATTATCTCTATTTTTATGGGACCATTATCCAAACTCTATCTCTACATTGAGATCACATAAAAATATTGTTTCTTAACTCCCAAAATCACATATAACTAAATAATTTTTATCGTTTGGTTTTAAACCACTAAATAATATATATATATTTTACAATGTAGATATAACACCTAATATATATCTTGAAAACCTTGTTAAAGTATCATCATAAGAAATAAAAAATGCACCCACATTTTTTATAATATCTAGAAATTCCCTCTCTATATTTATTCAAATAGTTTTATTGAATTAATTGTTAAGAAAAGTCTTCTTAAAAAATTACCACTCTATTTTTTCCATTCCATCCGTCATCTTGGTATATTTTCTCAACACCCACCATTGATCAGCCTCTCCATATAAATGATAGAAAAATAAGGTAACTTTCTTCTCAGAATAGTGGATAATAGAAATGAACTAATCTATTGAGTTAGCCCATTATATCCTGAAAATTGGATCATAAGGTATACTGAATTACTCTGTCATTTCTATATAGATGAAATGATGGGTAGTTCTTCCTTATTTTTTAAAGGATGTAATTACACAAGATTTAGGTTGTTGTTAATATCCTAAGGCAATTGGATAGGAATAAACATGAAATTTTGGACTCCCCCACCCATTTTATTGGGAATGATGTTTTAAAAAAAATTACATTTTCCCTCACATGGGTTATTATACTGGTTTCTCTAGGTTCCCACTAATTTCTGATATAGTATATGTTTGAGAAAAACATAACCCAATGAAGCATGAATAAATAACTAATACTTATATGTAAATTAATTCTAAAGTCATATCATATGGTAACTATTTTTTATACTATCTTCTAAAATTATTCTCCAAGGATCATGTACTTTAATCATTTTATAAAATTAAAATATTGAATTACATTAAAAATATAACCTTCATAATGTTTTTTATAATGTTTATGAATAACCAACGATTATCCCTAGAGAGTATAAAACTAGGTGTATAGAGAGGCCTCTTTTTTTATAAACCATGTGATGATTGAGTTGACCCACATTATTCCCTTTCTGGGGCTATTATCCCTAGGTACAACTATGCCAAAGCTACATCCACTTGTATTATCTAGATAGATATTATATTTCTTAGATACCATGAAATATTTTACCCTACAAAATTTAGGATGTTTACAGATACTTAGACTTTTGCTGATTATTTTCACTAATTTTTTCTAGTCCTAATTCCAAAATTTTAAAAAATGTACTCGGATACCAAAAATAGTGACCCATGTTTTTCTTAAATGACTTTTATAGAATTTTTTAGATAAATAATATTATAGTATTACAATATTGGATCCAATGTTTTTTTATCATGATAAAATTATGCTCACACATCACTTGCACATAATACAAAATAAAAATAATTTAAATAATTATTATTTATACCACTAGAACCTCTGATATTATCCTTAGTAAATTTAATCACACAATGATATCCATTTAAGAAACTTTTGAGTTAAAATCCTTGTAAGGGGTGGAATATGATGTGATGAATAAAGGACATGAATCAATAGTACATGGATGAGAATAATAAACATCATTTTATTATAAGAATAGGATCCTCATCCTAGACATTATGGAAAATTTTGATAATTCCATGGAATGTGTAATATGAATAAAAATGAAACATCATAACATAGGGGTCAAGTACCACACATGTTTATGAGTAAAGATGGAATCATGTTCACCCAAAACATATGTGCATAAATAATCATATCATAATCATGAACAATGATAGCATCATGTCTAGTCATAATAAACATAATCTCATGAAATATATCACATTACCCAATTCATTGGAGGGATATATAATTCAAGACCCACCCATCTCATCATAACAGGCTCATAATCAATGTAGTCTCATTGAAAGATAACATATAATAGTCAGAGTCATGAAATAATACCATGGAGAGGAATGGGTTTCATAAAGGATTTCACATACCATACTTCATGGAAAAAAATTGACTTATAAAAGTAATAATATATATCATTATTTTTCATAAAAGAACATTTTTATTTTAAGAAGAAACAATTCAATAGAATTTTAAGTTGTGTTTCTGGAAAATAATTTATTTCTAAAAAATATTTTAATTTGGATTAAAAATCAATTTGGAATGGTAGAAAAATGTATAAAAAAAGAAAGAGAATGAAATCAATATTTGAATTAAATTTTAAGTATATAAGATAAATAAATAGAAAGAATAGTATGTCAATTAGTCTATAACACAAATGAGAGGGAGTTGGGTTCAAGAATCCATGTACCATAAATCCTACTTTATTTAATCCATTTTTTGTTCTTAGATAATAAAAATAGGTTCATTAAAAAATGCAACAAAAATTTAATAATGTTCATTTTTTAATATTTTTCAATTATAATAATGTAATTCCATTCATTAATCCATTTTTCAAAATACAAAATGTTTTGACATTATATTTTACATAAAATATCATGTCATTATTTGATTTAATGACCATTCTTAATTTCTATTTATAAATTACTAACATTAACTACATAATATTAGATATAATTATATTTATACATTAATATATTATAAATAATCTATTTTTATCGTACATAATTTATGTGATAATTAGATGTTTGAAAATTTCATTGTGGGCAGTTAAATGATTGATGTTGGGATGTTGGAAAAAGATTAGAAATGAGAAGTAAGAAATATAAATACATCATAAATTAAACCATTACCTTATGTAAACCTAATTAATATAACTTTAATAAACTATGTAATTAATCATATAATATTTGGGATTCGAATTAATAAATACAAAGAGGAATAAAAGAGGAAAATGAGAGGAAACGTTTATCAAAACTTACCCACTAATCCTAGTTGCTTCTTTTCTGTAGCCGTGGACTCATTAAATTGTTGGAGTTTGATACTCCAGTATGTTCCAATGGACACATAGTGTATTAATATAATGGGATTTGGTATTTTTTGGATTTCTTGAGTGAGGGGGAGTTGTTTTCCAAGGGAGGGGTGAGGGGTTGTTCATACTTGAGGATAGGGGTATTTTAAGGATAAAATATTGAATAATTTATTATATCCATGGTAATCTATTAAATAGTAATAGTTTTGACAATATAAAAAATATTTTAATTAAAAATAATGATTTCATGTCTCCTAGAAGCATTACAAGATGAATATATCAGTTTAATTGAAATGAGAGGAAGAAAAAGGAAAAAATATTATTTTAATGGTATACATCAAAATTTAGACTTTGAAAAAATCTTTTTAGGTTTAGGAAACATTCTAAGGAATATAAATAACTCATTTTTATAATTAAATATTTTTTTGTTGATCGAAAATTTTTAGATCTAATTATGTAATTACTATATCATGAATGATATAATTTAAAATACATTAGTTATGAAAAATATTTGTTATTACTATTGATTAGAAAATTTATATAATTCATTAAATTACCAAAAACATCACCCTTATAAATTTCAACATGTTGTTTTGACAAATTTAAAAAACTATATAAAGATTATTTTCTAACATAGTTATATTTTTTAATATAAAATTTTTGACTTCTATGAAATTAATTAAAATATATATTGTTAAAAATGTGTTTATAGTTTCTTGGAGTTTTAAATAAGGATATTTTTTATTGGATTATAATATTTATTTTTTATGAAATTATTGATAAAAATTATTTTTTATATTAAATTTTATTGTCCTGATGTCAAATTAATTTTCTAATGGTGAGGTTACTATTTCTAGTTGTCAAGTAAAAATTCATAACAGTCATTTTACTATTTTTAATGATCATATTGTTATTCTAATGGTCACATTACTATTATGATTGCGACATTTCAATTACAACCATCATATGGCCTCCTGTAAATATAATATCATTTTCTCATCCAATATTCACTAGAATTCCTCCCAAGGTTATATATTTTACTTATCAAAGATGTCAATTATTGTTATAATATTTAGTTTCATTTTTTCTATTGTGTTTTTCATGGGGGTGGTGATTCTATACGATTAGGATGATCCACATTTTCCAATTATAAATTTTATATTTTATTTTTCCATTTTACTGTTTTCTATTTTTATAGTTTTATTTTTTGACTAATAAAATGATCCATATAAATGAAATTATAACATCCTGACCCAGATGCCACTAAAATAGTTCCTTCAGTCGGTCAATCACAAGGCCTTAAGTGCACCTCCCCATGTTCCATAAAATTCCTACTAGAAGCGATGGTGTCAAAGAGGTACAATGGAGATAATATTACCTCTAGATTGGAATGATATATAGTGAAATAAATAACAAATATAGTCATAATAATATAAAAATAATTGTCAATCAATATGTAATGAATAAATGATCTTGCTTGAACACGATCTGACATAAATATAAGATTGTATACATAGTAAATAGAAAGACTAAAAAATGAGATAAATAAATTAAAGAAACCACATCTATCTCAAATAACATCATGAGAAATACCTTGGTTATATGCTCCCTTACTCCATCTAATCCAAGAAGGATAATATAAATAAAAAAGAATCCATGAACCTAAACATGTAGCTAGGAGGTGGGTGAGGGCACCCCAATGGAATGGAGGCCTAAATATAGCGTTAGATACACATAGTATCTCACAACCAGTAGTGTTTAATGAATAATATAGTCTGTGAATATAAAATAAATCATTTTTTAGGTATATCAACATAAATTTGTGCTCTAATAATAAATCAAAACAATTTGGGCTTTGGTTCCCTAAGGATACATGGCTGATTATACCTCATTCTTCTTAATTCGTGATATTTCTGCTCATTTCACCCTATATATGTAAACAAGTGTTTATTTATATATATGCACTCTATATGTACAAGAATATATATCCATATATATAAATACGTCGTACTACTTAGTACTTGAGGTGTAACTTAGGTATCCTTATATGACCATAAGACTTTAATACTCTATAAGTGATTTCATTCTCATAATAACTAAATTGGGGAATAAGGACATATCATCCAAAACTATAAGTGCATATTAATAATTATTAAATAGGTTCTAAAAATAATCATTTCATAATCCCAATATCTAAAAATTTGATATGGAATTCATGTCCATCATATGTCTCATACTTGTTATAGTCATGTCTAACAATCTAATTTGGGGGTGTGAGACTCCATGAAGAATAATGTAGGAGATATGAGAAACCAGGCTCATCATACTAGACCTGTGGGTGTGAGACATCTTTCTCAATAACCCTAACCAAGGACCCTCTAAAAAATAAAAATATAAGTTAATCTCATGTTCCCAATTAGCCCTAAGCCCGATATATCATAAAAATTAAACTACCATCCATCTAGGGATAGTCTATCCTTTTTAGTATAATCCACTTTAACATTTTAAAATTCATATTATTATACCTTCCATTTAATAACCAATTTTATTTATATCTGTAATCCTATTTATTTATAATTCATGAGTCATCTAATACATTTAACAATTACTATGAGCTCCTTGGAAAGCACACTTGAAAATGAAAAAAATCACTATACACATCAACTATATAATTATATTTTGATTTTTAATATAGAGCAACTAAAATGGTTATTTTATTAGAAAACATGAAATTTACATAGAAATCACATAATTCAATTTATGTATCTCATTCAACTGGATTAATTTAATACCCCTAAAAGGTTATTTCTAGTACAACATGGCTAACACACTCTAATCATGGTCTAGTTAAATGAATGATAATTATAATTAGATGATTCAATAAAATTTTATTAAATGGGTAGTTTGATTTGATATCATAACCTCAATACATATAAATGGGGTGTTAAAACAAATCACAATGTGGTCTTGATATTTTATTGAAGGCATTTCATATTTTAGGAATCCCACCCAGATAGTCTGGTGGCCAGAAGAACTACTATATAATATAAAAATGTGAATATGGGGGAAATAAATAGACGCCCTATGTCATTCCAATAATTATCCACTTCTCTAATTTGATGAATTTATTCATGTTTTAATTATAGAAATTATAATATTAGACAAACATCCAAGAAATGGTTCTATAAGGCTCACCTACTAATTGCATCATGAATTAAGAGATAAAGGAAGAAAGGTCTAGAGGATTGAAACTCTTACCAATAAGAATGCGATGCACTAGAAATACTTGATTTAGAGGATTAATGGAGAAGAGTATTAAAATACTATGAAAGATAGGATGGGTAGCTCTCATGTTCCCCCTTTTTGTGAATGAATAAGGAATGGAATGGGAAAAGGGAGAAAAATAGAGTAAATGGAAAATAGTATTTTCCATACCATTAAGAATTCACATGGTTTTCATAACCATAATACAACCATATGGGTATTACTACTTGAAGAACTCCCATTTAAAAAGTGGATTCATGATTGGGATGCATGGTTTAAAAAATTATGTTTCTAACTATTTGTAGCTACTAGATAAGTGGAACAATGGGTGTAGCTAGGTACATAGTTTGGGAAAACTATACACACCCTTTGTGGGTCAATTCTATACACTTAAAAAGAGGTGCATTGTTTTTCTAGGTTGTTTTTTAGTTCAAACAAACCATTCCCCTTATGAAAAAAGGTTACACGGTTAATCCACTTGGTTAAACTAGTTGTGTGGATGTCATGTTCTTATAGCTTTTTCCTCCTAAAACCGAGTCTTTTGGATTTTGACACATCTAAAACACACTTTAATTATTATAAATCCTATCAATACATAAATATCATAACAAAATTTCACTTAAAAGTGATCAAATTCAAGGAATTAGGCTCCAAATCTCAGTTTAATATTTGTCTCATCCACTAAACATGAAAACAAATAACACACTTGTAAATTTCATCTCGATGTGAAACATGGTACGTTACAATATACCCACCATAGAAAATATCATCCTAGAGAAGTCTTTGAGACTAATTTAAACAAAACCAAACAAACTATGGTAGGTAATATCCACTCAAATGGTTGTGTTGTATCTCAGATTCCTAACACACTTTCGAGGGTCTCTTTTAGAACATGGTGTATAAAACTGCTGAAACTCAAGCCAATGCTCAAAAAAACCAGAAATAACCAAAAATATATTACATGAACTAATATATATCAACACAATATAACATCATAATCTCTATTATAAAAAGGGATAAGTCACTCACCACCTTGGGTATCAATATTTTTAAAGGCCAATTCCAATCCATGACACTAAAACCATCAAAATTTCCAACTAAATATCATATTAATCATTCTAATTATGTATAAATCATGTTTATAAAAATGATAAACCCAATTAAGGACAAAGAATATTTTATTTTTCCTAATTTCAATCTCAATATTCCATTCCAATTAACCTGGCTCAAACTGGTCGCTTGGGCTTCTATTGAGAATCTCAGATGACCCTTTCTACAGTACCCACATAAGCCCATACTGTGTAATAAATTTCTCATTTTATGTTATTCCAACATGTGGATTATTATTAAAAGTTACAAAGTAGAAATTATTTCATGTTATAGTCCCATCATTTATCTGTATTGTATATGATTAAGTCTCCAACATTGAATCCACATGATCTTCCTCAAAAGAGTTCTCATTATTTTTACTCCTCTATGGTTATTCTTCTTAGCATTAAGTAATTATGTTAATTTATAACTCTTTTTTATGTAAACTAGATTATAAAATGTTTTTAAGAAAACCAGACTTTGTCTCCCTCTTCGTATAGAAATATTTTTTCGTCAAAACTTTTTTTCCAAAAATGTTCTCAATATTATTTTATTACTCTCTTATGATTTTTTAAAAGGAATTTTTACACAAATTTGAATTTTTTAAAAATGTTTTTAATGGAAAATTTATGTTATTTTCCAATCAATTAACGTTTTAAATTAACCAAAAATGTGTAAAACATATTTGTTTATAACTCGAATAGAATAAAAAATATTCCACACTATCATGACTGGTTAATGATTTCATGATTCCTTTTAAACATTTCAAAGTTCATTTCAAAGAAAACTCATTCATTAATATTTAATGAAATATAGATTTTAAATAAATGATTTTAGAGATAAAATCATTTTGAAAGTGTTATATGTTTGAAAGAGTCTTTTCCAAATTATAAAATATATTTTCCTTAGGAAATGTTTCAAATGATTTTTAAAAGATTCATTCAAATTTTTTTATGATTACTTTAAAATGAAAGGATTTTCATAATGTTTTATGTTTTAGAAAATTATATTCAATTGATAGTTATTTTCCTCAAAAAATGTCCCATGTAGTCTTTCAAAATATTATCCATCTAAGATTCATTCTTTCAGGTTACATATGCTTTACTTAGGATATGATCTCCAGATAAAAATATTATTATTTCGTTAAAAAGTTTATATTTGTGATTATGAGATGTTTATGAAACTAGTTTCCCTTCCATGGGTTATACCATGTTGACATTCTTATTAAACCAGTTTTTTGTGGGTTATGCTTTGATGAAATGTTGAAATGATTATGAAACATTTTTATTTTCCAAGAGATATACTAGGATGAAATGTTTATGAAAACAATTTCATTTCATTGGTTCTGATATGATGAATGTTTTATGATCTTGTAGAAAATATATGTAAGATTTTTATTATGTGATGGTGGTTATGTTATAACCAAATATAGTGGTTATGTTTTAAAAAATATGGGAGGGACCCATATCTCTCTACATTGTATTAGGTAAATATATATTTTTCATGGGGTAGATATGACTGGAAAAGGGAGTGAGACTGGTTTAGTAAGGTAATCTATCCACTATTGTGGTCTTGGGAGTGATCCTTGACTACTATGATATTATGTATTGAACTATATTTAATGTCCATAATATTATTCATGAACCCCATTACATGTTCACCATATTATGCATAAACCTAATTACATGTTAAAAATGTTTTTTATAGACCTTCCCTTTATATACCAAATGTTTTGTGTGGACCAAGTTGTATGTCCCAAATATAATAAGAGGGCACGATTTTAGGTTCTAAATTTAATGATTGAAAATGTTTCTATTTATAAATGTTTATTATGTTATAACATTATTGGTTTGCCAAAAATCTATGTTTTATGCCAATGTTATTCACTCATGGATCATTTTCTCTGAGTCCCTTTTGATTTATATCTTATAAACTTTCAATATTTACACAAGGACTCAAATTTATAATCTATGATAGGTTGAGTATTAACTTTAAAAGTTATGTTCATTTTATAATACCGTTGTTCTTATCAATTTATTTCTTTTTATCATTTATTTATATCTCTTATGTTTACCCTTATTGAAAATCCAAGATCACCATTTCTTATGTTTCCTTTCCCAGTGTTGTGAAGAATGTTTTATTCATTGTATTTCTATAAAGAGTAATAAATGAACAGATATATGTGGTAAATATTTATAATCTTTCCCCAAATTAATATAGTGTGTTCCATGTTTCCAATGGAACTAAAAAGTATATTCCATAGGTTTGTTTTTTTCTATTTAAAGAATATTAATCTCTAAAGATGTAATATACATGTATAAGATGTTTTCTTTATTATTATAGAACCATTCCAATATATTTTTTACCAAATTTCATATGAGTTCCAAAATGGATATCCACAACTATTCCATAATTTTCATGTCCTTTCCCTCGAGTGGGTCATATTCCAAATAATTATGGTGACATCTACACCATTGGACCCCCTTTAAATTGTTTCGTGAGCACTCTCCTAAGAATTCCATCAATTAAAATAGGGAAAAAACATGATTAGTTTAGCTTAGTGTATAACTAATTATCTTTTAGCACAATCATGATGAAGTAATGATAGGGTTCATTATTTACTATAAACATATAGTACAGCAAGATTTTATCTCTAGGTCTGTGTTCACATTCTGAACAACAATTGTATTGAAAATAGGATATAACAATATTTGTCAATGCTCGACACCATGTCTTCTAACCATGTGTTCCCAGGTTTAAAAAACTATCAACCATCTCAGAGTGCCCAAATTTACTCTTGGATAGACCATACTATGAGGGTTGTCTTGAATTTACTCCCACTTTGGGTAACCATTCCGAGAAGCATCAAGAGGAAACTACCGATCCTTATCTAACACACATGCACTTGCCAACTGGTTATCCAAACGGTACAACACATAACTGGCTAGTACAGAACATTATTAGTGGAGTGGGTATACACTCCCATACTACATGGTTCCATAACCTACTCACACACACATGGGTTTTCCATCATCAAGACCAAATGGATTGTACTTCTTATCATGTCATCCTTATTAAAGAAGGATCTCCCTTGGAAATAATTTCTAAAAATATCACACCCACATGAAATTAAGAATCAACTGACTGCCAGATTCATGGGGTTATTTTATGATTTTTAATCTTTAACAATATCATCAGCTTTATAAACCCTTTTTGACAATTTCTATATTGTCCTATTTGGTCTCTTTCCTTCTTTTTGGGAGTACATGAATTTCATGATTGTCATGATACTCCCTTCTTTAGATGTATCCTTGTCATCACATTTCTAAAAATAGAAAAACATCTGACAGAAAACAATATATGACCATAAAACATGGTTTTTGGACCTGGAAAAAGTTCTTTTATAAATTATAACATTAGAAGGGTGGAAAACCATCCACTCATAATCCAACTAGGTCAGATTCACCACAAGACATACATTTGATGATAATACCAAGAAAATTCCACATGTTTCATCAAAATCATGCCTAGAAGCTAAAAATAATCCTGATCATCTAGGAAACAACACCTAATCCTTTTTATAACATCGCCCCGAATCACTAGGACATCCAAAATTTCTTTTCCCAACTCAAGTTACACCACTCATAATGAGCTCAAAACACCTAGGTCACTCTACTCTGGAGACGACTTGTAAACATAACCTACATGAACCCATTAACCTTGATCTAAGTAGTCAGGTAACCATATTTTTTATGTTAATACGTGACCGTGTCACTTGATCAACATAGGATTTAATGTATAACTATTAACTAGAAAATAATCATGCATTAAAAATCCAGTAGCTATGATTGAAAAATAGTTAAATTGGAATTATGCATTCCTAGAATATGATTTCCCATAAATATGAAAGAATTTCATAGGGCTTATGAAGTTTCTGTCCATGCTTTAGGTTTTTATAACTCCCTAAACAAGATCATTACATGATGCTAACACATTTCACAAGGATTAAACTACTGATCGATCACCCATTTACTTGGGGGTGTCTCTTTATTACTAGGAATCCTACTCAAGAAAAGAAACACTTGAATGAAACCTCTTTTCAAAAAACATATCACAAGAATTTTAGAAGTTATTAATGGTTCTGAAGGTGTTAAATCTATTTTGATAAACGCTTACTAATAATTGGGAATCGATCCTAAAACAATGTCATGCATGAAAAGATCATTAGGACTTATCTCCAAAACCTTAGGATTTATAACAACATATCATAAGGTAATTGTGGATTATGGGAAGTGCTAACATTCCCACTGAATGAAAATTTTATCATTATCACATATATGAGGGTTCATAATTAAAATATCAATACAAGGCTTTCATTTTAAAGAATTCAGAATTATTTATTTCAAAATTTAAACATCTAACTTATAAGGGATGTCAAGTACCCATTTTTATAATGAATACACAAAAACATTATTTAGGTTATATCACATGACATTATATGAAAATTCTCATATGATTTCCTAATTTTAACCATTTATTTGAATCAAGGGTTTTGATAGTGGATCATTTAAATAAATACTCAATTCCATAACTATATAAAAAAACCGTCTTTAGTTAGTAACTGATATTTTAATTAACTGATTCCCTATAATAATAATGGTCAAGAATATATAACAAGGACTTTATTAATTATGGTACCTAGTTTCGTAAGATTACACCATACATTTATATGTAACACCGTATAAGAAGTTTCATAAATATTAAATATCCATCTCATTAACATAATAAAACCCCCATGGTTTTATTTACTAAGGAATAAGAAGGGATTAGGTGACCAAAAAGGGTCCAATCATGTCAATACGGGTTCAATTAGATTGGAATCAATTATCAATTTATTGGTAAAATGATCTATAAATTATATTTAGTATCCCAATAAAGAGAAACCAATTTCAGTTTATATTATTGAAATTTGAAACACCCTTAATGGGTTTAATTCAAACAAAATACGAAAAACTAACCTACTCGCATCCAGTTGGCCATAAATATGTAGTCAGATTTATAAAACCCCCAAAAGGTATCATCTTACAAGAACATGCCCCAAAATACCTACTTGGGTCACATTTTACATTTATGAATTTAGTCATACATGTCTTCATTCTCAAAATATATAGGTGTAAGTATTTATAATATTTAATTTATCACACATTTAACTAGAATTTATATGTACTAGTTTAGGTTTTTCAATCAAAAATAACTTCATTACCATTTAAGGAACCAACTAGTTTAATTAATTAACCACTCATTTTTAAATCAAGATTTCTAAAAAAATTATTCTACACAATAGTCTAATTAGATGAATCACCATTCCAAACATATTGAGGTACATGGATTTATAATTTATATTTGTAATTCGTATAACTGAAACAAGATTATCACTTTTCTTTCTGAAATATAACAACTAATATATGATGGTTTAATTATGTTGGTTATTATTCAAAATTTATAAGAGTCTAAACTCCTTATAAGTTAAAAATTGATCATCCATTTAATTGAAACCTTGAATAATCCAGACCATGAAATTAATAGTATGTGGATTAAACATAAAAAAATGGTTGATAAAATAGAATTACATCATAAATTTATATGGTAAAACACCTTTTAGGTTGATAAAAACACATTATTTAAGAAAACTTATATCACAATTATCACTAGGGATGCTATCACAAAGAAAACAATATAGTAAATCCTGAAATAAATCACCCAAACATGGTAAAAAGATGAAAAAATAATGTAATCATTTAAGAATGGAATAAAAATAATCATGTTTATTACAATAAATAGTAAATCAATAATGAAACCTACATGGAATGGAATATGCATGAAATTTTAATCTCTATGTGACTATAATGATGCATGAAGTAATAATTCTTGATTATACAAGGCTATGGGTAAAATTAAATACAAAGATAAATAATCATAAAATTAATGACAATCACTCATGTTAATTAATAATAAACTACAATAATAACATCATGAATAATAGTCCCCTTCCTTGGAAAATAGATCATTCCCTAATGTGTCTGTTATCTAGACCTAGAAACAAGTAAATTACAATGTTTTGACATATTCCTAGTCTCATGTCTACTATCACTGAAATAATAAACCAAATATGAAAATAAATAACTCTGAATCCATTTATAATTTCCTATCCTAGGTTCCACTAAAATGGTGGCCCAAGCCGGTTGGTCACTATGATTCAAGCATGTCTCCCCATATGCCAGAGGATTAGGACTAGTATAAAGTGTTTAAATGAGGTATAATAGGTATATTATACCCTATATATTAGAAATAAATGTAGAGGAAGAAATAATAAACCATAAAATTGGAATATAATAATACTTTACTATCAATAATGAATAAATAAATGATCCTAAAAAACATATGCTAAAATAAATATTGGTAGGTACACACAATACATAGAAACACAAAACAATTTGAGAAATAAATGAAAGACACCATGACTATCTCCAATATAATCATGAAGACTAATTGATCCTTTGCTCTCGAACTCCATCCCATCCATAAAGTGTAACAACGAGAAAGCACAATACAAGAACTTGAACCCATAACCAGAAGATTTGTTTGGGTACTCTAGGGTAATGGAATCCTGAAAAGGTTTTGAGATATTCCTTATAAGCCACCAGAAATGGTGTATATTCTATAATATTGTCTATGTATATATAATAATGTAAACATTATTTATATTTTATAAAATAAGTGTTTTAATAATAAATTTAAATAGGATGGGATCAGGTTCCTCGAGGACATATGGATGACTATACTTGTCTCGGCCGAAGCTGAGATACCTCTAAGCATGTCACCCTAATTATATATATGTGTGTGTGTGTGTATTTTATATATGTACTGTGTACATACAATTTTATTTAACCATATATAAAAATAATTTATATAAGTCATGACCCAAGATGTAACTTATGTGTCATTATATACCCATAAGAGTCTCATACTCTATAACGGACATCATACATATAATAAATCAATGAATGAATAAATACATAACATCCAACTATCTCAGGGGATAAATTAATAATAATAAAATTATATATTATAATAAATGGTTCATAAGAACAAAATTTTAAAATGGGATACGAAAGGGTTTTTTGTCATCAAACTCATGGATGTGACCGTCATGTTTAACATCTTAATTGAGGTGGTGTGAGACTCTATTACCAAAAACCCATGTGATGTGAGATTCTCTGCCCATCAATCTCAAATTGGGGGTGTGAGACATCATTCTAAATAACCCAAACCAACTTCCCTCTACAACAATAAAAATTTGAGGTAATCCCACTTTCCCTTTAAGCCCATGGCATGGCATTCTATAAAAATTAAACTGAAATTACCAAAACAATAGTCGATCCTTGTTAGTATAAATTTCATTAAAAATTTAAAATACTAGTAATATGACCTTCTATTCCATAACCAATTCAATTTATATCCCGAGGAATTTTTATTTACAAGTCACAATAGGGTACAATGAATTACACAATGACTAAATGATATAAATAATGTAATTGTGATGGAAAAACATATAGAACACCTACTTTATGCTTGGAATGATCCACTTTTCCAATACCTGACAATTATTTGAGAAATAACTAGATAAATGTGATTATTTGAAAAACACCCTAAAAATAGGGAAAAATAGATCGACTAAGAATTTTTTTTTCAGAAAAGTGATGACATGAACTCGTTTCCCAGTTCATGCCATCAAAAGAATTTATTAAATTAAGAATGTTGTAATATAAAACATGAGGAGTAATGAGTTTACTCTTGTGGGGAATTAAGGGGGTACAATGATACTTAAACAAAGAAAAAAACCAATAGCCAAAATGAGCACCTTGAAAATGTAGAGGGATCTTCCATCGAGGTTCATCCATCAAAGATCTTCCCATCAAGAGCTAAAAAGATGCTCCAGCCAGGGAATATATCAGCATCCTAATAAAAGAAAACAACCAATCAAACTGTCAGATTCTGATAAAACAATAGCAGCAAAAGAGGAAGTATGAAAAGTATAGTCCATCCCTTCAACATTTCTTGAGAGCAGACAGGTCACAAAATCATCAAAACAGGCAGGAAAAGCATCTAATATTCAGAGAAAATTCCAAAGAAGCAAAGAGTTTGAAATACAAGCAGTAGGTGCAAACCAGCCAAACCAATCCAGAAAGAGAAGTTCATTGAGTCAGTATAAAACAAGATCCAAATACATAACAGTATCCCCATCTGTATGAGCACCATGAAATAAAAGAAATGCATGCAACTATAGACCAATCACAGTGTCATGCATTTAAAAGAATCAATGCTGAGGTAGAGAAAGAAGGAAACAGAGCAGTCCACTGATCCATAGTGCCAATAATTAATACACTGCACTAAGTAGAAAAAAGAAATCAAACAGTAATTAGATCAGTAGATAGGAGCTAGATTCAGACAGCTGTCAAAAACAGATGAAACCACAAAACAATCTTTAAGACAAAAGGAATATCCAACATCAGGTTGCAGCAAAAGAGGGAAGAATAGTCTGCAAAAACAAGGGACCAAGAGAAAATAAAGCAGATTTAAAGAGATTTTGTGAGCTCCTTCCTTATCTTTTCATTGAAAATATCCTGTTTAATGTCTAGATAAGTGTCCTTCAAAATCTATCCTTTTCTTAAATATTGACATAAGATTTTATCCCTAAGCTGTTCAGAAGATTCATGCTCATGAAAATAAGAAACATCATGTTTGTTGACCTCTTCATGATTTTGATGGGTCTCCACCAATTGAGGAGTTTCAATCACCTCGTGTGACATGTCAATGAGAGGATCAGCATGAATAGATTCATCACTTTCCTTTCTAGCAGGAGTGAGAGAATGTGTACCAATGGTCCTTTCAATCTGAGAGTAATCCCTACGCTTTCTTGTTTTCCTCAGGTTTGGGGTTATAAACCCATCCACGTCCACAATAAGATTCATACCTTTTTTTCCATGGATTTTAAGTAAGATTCCACAATTTTCCTATGGTGATCATCCACTTCAATTGAGGTTTCACTAGAGATTGCGTCTTCCTCCTGTTCCTTTACTTCATCCTCAATTGATTCTATATGCTCTTTATGTTCTTCAGAAAGATTGATTGGCTGGGTGCACTCAATTTTTCCATTTCCATGGTGCTCCTGTTGGTTGGTAATTCCATTATTGTCAATGAAATTATCAGTGATAGCAAGAATCTCATTAACAAAGTCAAAAATATGATTTTCAGGAGCTTGAAAATTCAATTCCTCACTGATCTTAACATTTCGTTCCTTATTAGTGAAAATAGATGGTCATGCCTCATCACTTTGTTTTTCTCTCCCCTTTACTATCCACTTGGATGTCATTTTAGAATAGATTTTAAACTTTCCACAACTGCTTGAGTCGTGTCCAAGACTAAAACACATCTGGAAATAATCTGGAACTCTCTCATAAACCACCTCCTGCAAAAATCCAAAATCCCCACTTTGTATCCGGATAGATGATGGCAGATGTTAGGAGACATCTATTTCAATGCAAATTCTAGCTATAGAGGGTCTTGATAGGTTTTTTGTAGCTGAATCAAGACTCAAAGGTTTGCCAAGAAGTGAGGCAATAGAAAACAAATCATTTTGTTTAAATAAGTGCAGTGGCAGTTCAAGGAATCCTACCCAGATTGGTGCAATAGTAGATTCAGCATGTGGATCGAAGTCTGGAGTCCATTTAAGCATTTTCATTAGACAGCCCCCAAAGAACCAAACACGTTTGACCCAGAGTCTATAATAGTCCTCTTCATAGTTGATTCGAATCACAATATGTGAGGGATTGTGGAGACCAATTTGAAAACCCATAAAGCCAATGGATTCAAAAGCAGATCTAAGGAATTTTAAAAATGGCCTTCTTTGCGGAAATTTCCCAACCAAAACAAACCGTAAATCAGAAGACAGCAAGGTTACCTCGTCGGTTGAGAAGGAAATTGCAAGTTTTCCTTGGTGTCGGAAGGTTTTAGGGTTGATCTGAATATTCTGAACCGCATTGACATTTGAGTCGAGGTCTTCAATCGGTTTCCTGATGACCACTTCAGCGAAGGATCGAAGATGAGAGTTAGGGTTAGGAATGTGTGGCGGGAGTTTACCTAGTTTGTGTCGGGTCTCCATCCCTCCACATAGGATCACGACTAAGAATAAAGTCATTGATGGTGTGATAAATGAACAATGGTGCTAAATGACCAAAGAATATATCGATAGGAATACAACATAGCCAGTACAACATGATTCCAAGGTCGGCTGAGGAAGTGGTTTTAAATCATAAGAATGATTAGAGGAAGATGTATCATGTGTCTCCCCTTATCTTTATGAATAAGGAAGGAAAAAAGGGAATGTGAAATGAAATATAGGTAGGATAAAATGGACTTTTTCTTCACCATTTAAAGGATTCATTGTTTGGATAATTATATGACATCCTTCTAGTCCTTACTTCCCAAAGCACACCCATTTAAAAATGGGTGGCATGGTTGGGATTCATGATTTGAAAAATCATGCGCCTAACCATTTTTAGCGACTAGTTAAGTGTAACTAAGGGTATGAATAGGCACACCATTTTGGAAAACAATGTGTAGCCCATGTGGGTCACTTCTACACACCAGTAACATGGTGAAAAGTTACTCCTTAGAGGTTTCACGGTTCAAAAAAACATACCCCTTAAGAAAATTGGTTTCATGGTTGATACATATGGTTAAACTAACCATGTTCCAACTGTGCACCTACAATGTTTTTCTCCAAAAACTGAGTTTTTGGTGCCCAATGCATTAGAAACTCACATGAACACTTGATACACCTCTTAATACTTAAACCCCATAAAAAACATAACATCAAATTTATCCAATGATAAATAATATGTTCTGAATCTTATTTTAAGATCTATCTATTCCAATAAAGAAGAAAATCTCAAACTCATATCATAATTTCATCCCTATCCAAAACATAAAATGTTATAGAAATATAGTGTTGTTTTTTTCTCTATGTGTTGTATGTGTATAATATTATATAATATAATATAACACACATTTAATTAAGAAATAAATATCTCTTGGAAAAATTGTCTCACTAAAAAGTCCTAGACTATTATTAGTAATACATATCAATATTTTCCTTGTCTTTGCTTGAAATCATCTTCAATTATTTAGAAACTTCTCAATATTATCAAACATATTAATGAAGATAACTTGGAAGGTATTAATGAGTTTTTTTCACTAATAAATATATATAGATCCTCAAATAATTAAATATGCGGTTAATCACTACACTTGTACTCACACTACCCATAATTGGTGAAGGTTTTATGATCAATAATGATGCTTCTAAGAAAGTCATGGGTTTTGTACTCATGAAAAATGATAATGTGATAGCTTATGTCTCCTTCCAATTAACGATCCATGTGAAGAACTACCCAATGCACGATTTGAAGTTACCTATAGTAATACTCACATGGAATATTTGGAGACATTATCTCTTCGGGTATAAGTGAGAAATATTTATAGATTATTAGAACCTAAACTATATATTGCCCCCAAAGGAGATCAGTTTTTACCAAAAAAACGTTGTCATAGATGATCAAGGATTATGATTTTTCAATTAATTGTAATTATGAGAAGGAGAAAAAATTGTTTGATACTTTATGTATAAAGGATCTTACAACCCTACCCAGGAGGATTGAGAGGGATATACACTCATTAGAAAAGGAAAGTATGGTCATGGTAACAATATATAGAATATCATCCTACCTTAACAAAATTATAGGTCAAGCATCCATTATCAATAAAATCAAAAAGTCCTAAAAATATTATGTTGAGATAGAGAAAGATAGAAAATATTCTAGAGGTCAAATTTGGTTAAGTTCAATTTATATGTTTTTTAATCCAAATATATTTTACATAAAAACTAGAACTAAAGAGTGTTGGTCAGATTGGATACTCAAGAAGGGGTGTGAATTGAGTTCCCATTCAAAATTTCTATTTAAAAGATTTATATTGAAATCCCCCAATTTAAATAACAAGCTAAATTGTAGTGAATTTATAATACATTAAAGGTTCAGTAAGGTTCTCAAGAGATTGATTGGTTCTCAGTTAATCTAATCTAAAGATTATATTAGCTTTTGAAACTAACCTACTGGTTTAAAATAAATAGAAACACTTGCTAGTTTAACTATCAGAGTAACTTTAAAATAGATTTGTATTTATAGTACATAGCATATGAATATAGAAAATAGTTTTAAACTAAAATAATATTCACATCAGTTTTAACCAAGAGTTTTAGTCTCAAGATGAGACTTAGTCCTCTCAAACAGTTTATATAAAACTATAATCTACACCCTGGATCGGGGTATAGAATAGTACTTAAACTGTCCCAGTCCTCAGACCTCTACCACAGTTCTACGTGGGAAAGAAATAATAACAACATCTCATAGATTGTCTAGGTCATCAAACCTCTACCACTATCCGCAGTAGGATACAAGAGTATAAGTGAAAGATTGAGTGGGGATTTAGAAATCCTCTAGTTCAGCTTAGGAGTCAATGTGTGTTCAAATAGATATAAGCACACACTACTCGTAATCTAAAGAAAAGGATGATCACAGTCAAGAAAGAATATAGAGATGAGTTTAGAATGCTCTTGTGTGATGTAAATGTAGTTTTGGACTCATTTGGATTGAAGAAGAAGAAGCTTTGAGTCCTTCCCTACACGTTTTGTGAAAAACAGAATGTCGCAATTCTGCTTGTGTTCTCCATGAAGTTCAGTAAAGTAAAGATGTTCTTCAGGCATCAAATATGCTTTGTGTGTTCAGCTGTGTTGAGTTACATCCAGTGTTCCTTTGTTTTGAAACTTCCTCTCAGTATCTTCTTTGATCTTGTGCTCACTGCCTTAATTTTCTTTTTTGTATCGCATGTGATGATTCTTGGTCACACTTCTCTTTTAACATGGAATGCACGTGTTGGAGCTAACAGGTTGCATGTGTTCTGCACCTCATACCTTGTACTGTCTGATGATATGTCTATAAAGAAACATTAATTATGTTAGTGCATTAAAGTTATCAAATATGACTGTTAGAAATTAAATTGAAAGATGACAAAGTAGTTTAAGAAACAGTGTCATAGTAAGCTGTGGAAACAATTACTCCTTCACATTGTCTGAGTGTCACGATGTCTCATGGTCACAGTGTCTCATAGTAACGGTGTCTGCTTCATGGTTTCTTGTTTGATGGTGTCTGGCTTCATGTTGTATGGCTTCACGGTGTTTGGCTTCACGGTGTATGGCTTCACGGTGTCAGGAATACATAGCCAGTGGTAGACTCACGGTGTCTTAGACTTTCCAAAGTAACTATGTGCAGACTTAAATAAAGATGATAATAGAAAGGATTAGAATTAAGTATTTGTCAAAGAAGGTATTTTTAAAGTAGATTAAAGATAGTATAATGTAAGTAAACTGAATATAGAGAAATTAAGATATTTCTTGGATCTTCTTAAAGCATGAGAAAACTGTAAACATAAATACACATGATTGGATATAATTTATAGAAGTTAAATAGGTTTAATAAGATTTGGAATCATTAATACATGATTAAATAAGATTTTTTATCATTAAAACATGATTAAAACAAGAGGAGTCCAACAATATCCCCCTTTTTGATGATCACAAATCATATACTATTAATGTGTATATTAGATTCAAATATAAAGATAAATTTCAAACATAATATATAGAAACTTCTTCCCCTTTTTGGATTATCAAAAATATGATATAAGAGAGGTCAAAAATGGTCACAGTCCATTAATAGAAATTAAGTGACAATAAAACAAAAAGAGCAATAAAAAACAATAGCATCCCTATCAAAAAGAGTAAAAAATGTTCTTCTCCGAGGGCTGGCCTTCTCTTTTCCTTTTACAATAGCAGAAGAGGAAGCCATATGGTCAGTGGATGGGGTAGAAGAAGGCATAAGTGTGATGGATAAAGAGGGTAAAGGAATGCCTTCAAATATTGAGGGAGCCAAGGTAGGAGCAGTAGAAGATCTAGGCTATTACTGATCAAGAATCTCAGGCCTGATCTGACAGAGTGCTTGGCTGATAGACATGGTGGTTGAGGCTAGGGCAGAGGTGAAGGTAGGCAGCCTAGGTCTGAGAGGTGCAGCCACTAGAGCAACAATGGTTGTACTCTAAACATGAAGATAGAGCCAGAGGAGTTTGATGAAATCTGTAATGATCTCTCCACCATACTGCATGGCTTTCTCAAAATCTTCCTTGTTCTCTATAAACTTTTCCTACAAATGAGTAAACTCTATGAGTTTCTGGACTTGGTTCTTGAAATCTTGAGTCACATGAGGAATCTGCAGATTTTTTACAAGGTACTTGAAATGGTTTTTCATATCTATCTTGAAGAAAATTATATTGAAGTAGAAATCCACATTCTTGGCAATCTCTTGCTGATCATCATTAGCAATATTGGAGTGGATTTGTACTAAGTCAAGAACTCTATCACTTTTTTGACTACTTCAGTTAAATAAGTCGCATTAAATCCACTGAAGACATTCTAAATCTCTTATTTAACTACAAATCTAAGCAGATCACTATCCAATGAGGGTTTAGAGGAATGAATAGATTCTTTGAAAGTTGTGGTCAGAGATTTTAGTTGATTAAACACCTTTTGAAGACATCATGTGTACTCATCAGTGAGTTTATTGAGGTTGGAAAAAATCTCTTTCATTTCCTTCACCATTTTATTATTCCTTTTAGAAATATTTTCATCTAAGGATGCAAGATAAGGTTGAATCTGAGACACACCAACTTGTGGGATTTGAGGAGCAGTAGGTTCTATAGGAGGAGCAACAGATTCAGATCTCAAATACAGCTCTCTCTGCATGTCTTCAACCATACTTCTTAGGGACTTAACTTAATTATTGAGCAACCTATTTTCAACTCTTACCTCTTGAATCTCATGGAGCATCTTAGGTTTTATTTTCCAAATAATCTTCTCCAATAATAGTGAGGCATCTCTGTAATGTCCCGAACCGCTCTGGTCCATTCTTTTGTGAAAATGTGGTGTTAGAGGTGTCCCAGGGGATCAAGCTGGCTTGGATGTGCGTTTGGGTGCCCTTTTGAAAGAGAACTGGAAGTCCTATAGCTTTCACACGGTTGGCGCACGGTTTGTTGAACCATGCGGCCAAGCCGTGCGTGGCTGGCGTTGATAGTAGTAGAGACCGCACGGGAGGTGCATGGTTTGTCTAAATCGTGTCGGCAAACCGTGAAAGCTGAGTGGCTAAGGCAGTGGTGACTGCACGGTTGGCGCACGGTTTGTCTAACCGTGTGACTAGGCTATGCAGGCACTTAAAGTTATATCTTAAAATTTAGTATCCTGACCGGTTTTCCTTTAATCACCTCTTTTAACACCCTAATCATCCATAACTCGGTATTACCGTTCCTTGGAGGTGTAAGAACCTCTCCCAAGTGTTTTGGAGGCGATCCAGAGGCTTCTCTTCACAAATCAAAGCCAGTTTCTTAAGGTATGTTCTCATTCTTGTTTGGTTTCTTATATCTTCTTAGATCTACTCCTCCACTCCTCTTGTCTTCTTAGATCTATACACTTTATTCGTAGATCTAAGTATGTGGATTTCGGTTATGATGAGCTTTGGTCTTGGTTGTGATAGGAGAGGATATCTAAGGAGGATTCATGGAGAATCGACCTGGTTGCTTGAGTGTTCCTTGACCGTTGAGGTAGGGGATTTGTGGCTTCTCTATTTGTTTATGTGAAATTGTAGAGTTATCATGTTCTGGCCTTTGGATCATAATGAAATTGACCTAATTAAATACTTGAACCGGATTAAAATATTTGGTCTGATCACATGTGTTGCTTTGCACAGTGATAACGGTTTGCCTCTTGATTTTCTAGATAGTGTGATATATATATTCCTTGCTAGTTAGCATGTTGATCTTGATGGAAATTGATAAACAATGTAAATCCAGAATTTATTGATAATTAATTTTCTAAAGATAAAGTGGCATTTGAACAAATCCGGTTGTTGTTGGTGGTGCATGTTTATTAAGTTGGCATAGTAAGCATGTTTACTCATTGTGATAGCTATGATAGCTTTTTGGTTAGGTTTCCCGTAGTTTGAACCTACCAATAGTGAACTGGTTAACTCAAGAGGGATTAAATAACTTGTTGTTGATAAAAGATAATGCTTGATAGGGTTCTGAGTTACCATCTTGCATGTAAGGTCGAATTCCTTGTGGTTTGGAGCCATGAGTGCTCCTTATGTATGAAGGTTGGATGCCTTGTTAAAGGGCCAAGATCCCATTTGTTGTAATGTTTGTTTTCCTACTGCTTGTGTTGTGTCGTGACCCTGGAGGGGTGATGTGATATCTTGTGTTGTGATGTGACCCTAGAGGGGTGTTGTGATGTGTGGAGGCAGGGAGGCCTGGTGGATGTGGCAGCGTATGACGCCTAGAGTGGCGAGATGCATCAGTTTATTTATGTGGGTGTCGGGGAGGACACCAGGGATGATGGTATGGAATGGATGTGTTGGCTGAATGTTTGGTGGTTTGATAGGTTGTTATCTTCTTTACTTTTACCCCCAATTCTCAAGGAAACTGGTTTTGCTTACCCTTATTCCTAAAGAGATGAAGATGTGCGGGGTATGCCACGTGCTTTCCGTGTTTAGCCTCTCGAGGGAGAATGGGCCTATGCACTTGCTATAGGCGGCAAAGACTCGACGAGTTTTATATCTACTCACCGTATTGATCCCCCTTGTGTTTAGTAGCATAGGATGCTTTTCTAGAATGCCTGGGAATATAGGAAAGTAATTCTAAAATGAATGTTTGATTAAATGGTGATAATCCATGGGGATGGAGATGCTGGAATTTAATGGCGATGTTGTAATTTAAAGGAACAGTATGTTTTTAATGTGATGCCAATAAAGTTAATGTGGGTTGTTCTTGGTTAATTAATGATGGAAGACTTATTTAACGTACATTGGAATTGATAAAAAAAGGGAATTAAGTAACCTAATGGAGTTCTTTAACTGGTTGTGTGCTTATAGGATGCCTAGTCCTAGAAATAGCAGCCCGGAGTCCGAGAGACGTTAGCTGCAGTAGAGGCTAAGACTAGGTTATTCCCATAGTGTGGTTGTGAGTTATTTATATTATGTACTTTTTGTGTTTCTATATGCTACTCCACCCTGTCGGTAAGGGAAACTGACACCCCGGGGATTCTGATCCCTAGGGGGTGTTTTCTCCAGCATTCCGATGGGAGGATGAATGGCTGACTACCCCATTTTACCCCGCTCTCTTCTCTTGGTAGATACTAGGGTCATGGGCACAGCGGTTAGTTTTCCTCGTATATGTGTGTAGATGGCTGTAATGGATTGTCGTTATTTCCACACATATATTATGGAAATAGTTTCCTATGGACCACTATAGGTGTAACGTGTATAGGTTGTGATGGCTTGAGGATCTTTATGTGGTGTATGGGCTATAATGGCTTAAGGTACAATACCCGACGTATGATACACGTTATGCAGTCTGTGATGGCTCCCTGATCCTACCTGGTTACTTTTGGTTGTGAGGATGGTTTGGAGCTTAGCCTAGGTGTCTGCGGGCAAGCCTTTGTGGTGCATGTGGTGCAGATTGTGGAGCTTGGACCAAGTTTATACGGGTGAGCCTTTGGAGAGAGATGCATAGGACGTATGTCGTTGGGGGAAAAGCAGCAAACCAGTGGGGAAGTAGTAGTGGGGTACCCTTTATATTCTTCACTGTATGATATATTCTTGTACGTATTACTTGGTGAGAGTAGCAATGGTGAGGTTGGGAACATAGTATACCTATTTAGGTGACAAATTTGTTTTACTTGTTGTTCACTGTGCTTTAGCATGCTTTCATTACTTTTTCAGGAGATGCTTCAGGGAGGATCCTACTGAGTATACTGTTATACTCACCCTAGGTATATATACACTATTTTTCAGGTCACTTGGAGCAGGTCGGAGATCAGGCTGGTTACTACTAGCTTGTGGTTGCAGAAGTTGTTCGGGCTTGTGGTCGCTGTTGTTTGACCTTCTTTTGGGTACTTGTAGTTCCCCTTTCAGTTGTTGTACTTTTTGCATGACATTTCATATATGTACTTGGTTTTATTTTATAATTTCAGTTGGAGTTGGTTGGTGTCTATCTAATCTCACTTTTCCGCATGTGTTCTCTTAGAGGGTAATGCCTCCCATTCATGTGTTATTATACCCTCAGTGCCAGTCACCATCCCAGGGCCTACTGGAGGTGGGACTCGGGGGTCATTATCTCCCTTCTCACATTTTCATCTCATGAGGGGTATACTTTGTGGGGAGGTGGTCATGACAGAGTGGTATTAGAGGGAGGTTTAGGGATAGGATAGAGTTTGGAGTTAGGCATAGATGAGGTTTCATGGGTTGGTAGGGAAACAGTGTCATTCATGTTTAGAAAGTGGGGTAAACACTAGAGACCGGTAGAGACATAGGCATTTAGGGACCCCTATGATCTGTTTCACGGACCATTAGGTTTACCATGACGACTAAACAAGGTAATACTAGTTGTAGGGTAGATACCTAGGAAAGGATCATGCATCATTCTTCTTTGTGCCTATGTGTGAATGGGTAGACCTTGGGATAGGTTAACCTAAAATAAATGAATGAAAACAATTAATTAATTAATGTTGAGTCTTCCAGATTCCAGGCTTAGGATCTCTAATTGGTTTTAATTTTTCAGGTATGGCTCCATGTCGACGTCCTCGTCAGGTTTGTGTAGATGATGTCTAGCAAGCTGTTCTAGCAGGTCGCCGCAGGGTAGAGGTTGACGACGATGACACTTGGAGGAAGACACTCTGAGAGTTTTAGCTCCAGAGTCTGTAAAAGTACAAGGGCACCGTTTCAAATGCAGTCACGGAAGACTGGTTAGAGGAGGTCGAGATAGGCTTAGTTCGATCCATGCTCGGAAGGAGCATTGGGTGTCTTTGGTTGTGACGATGTTGCGTGGAGCAGTAAGGAAGTGGTGGATCTTATTCCTTGTTAATTGTGAGAAGTCCATGATCTCATGGGAGGAGTTTTGGGACATGTTCAGAGTTGAGTTCCTTTCATTGACTGTGAAGGCATCCAGCCGTCATGAGCTTATTACCCTTCGACAGGGGAGCTCCAGTGTTCAGGAGTTTGGAATCCATTTCAAGAACCTTCTACGATATGCTTCGGGCCTGTCACCAGATGGGGAGGCCCGGGCGAGGCATTTTGATGAGGCTTTGCGTCCAGAGATCTAGCGCCAGGTCACCCTATTTATGCTGAAGACATATCTTGAGGTGCTGGCGAGGGTGAAGGTTGTTGTGAAGACTTTGGCCAGGACAGGATCGTCACAAGAGGGGAATCAGCCCGATTCCTCAAAGAGCAGAGCTGTGGTCCGGGGTTCCTAGTTTTCAGGGCAGAAGAATTTCCGTTCAGTCGGGGGTATGTCATAGCCCTTCCCATCTCGTTTCTCCGGAGGCAACAACTCTTAGGCCTTGTCCAAGGGATCAGGTGCTTGTTTTTCTTGTTGTGGTTGTGGCCATCAGCTGCAGGAGTGCCCGACCATTCAGAGCAGTCATCGTATACTAGGATCTTCGCTCTAGGTTCCTCCTTTGAGACAGTTCCAGCCGAGGAAACAACAATAGTTTGCACAATCTTTTGATCACCAAGGTTAGATGGGGTAGGCAGAGGACAGCCCCATGAAGCTCCTCGTCATTAAAGAGCAGAGCATGGCTGTGGTGGTGGTCTTCATCTGGGTCAGAGAGGCCGTGGAGGAGGTCGTGGCCATCTTCATGCTCTAGCATTGCCTGCACCAGACAAGCCAAATGTCGTTCAAGGTACCCTTTTCCTGTTTTCTACCTTAGTTTATGCCTTGTTTGATTCAGGAGTGACACACTCCTTCATACCACCTACCCTTGTCCATGCCTTGGGACTTGAGGTAGAGAGACTTCTAGTGCCCTTGGTGTTGAATACGCTAATTGGAGGTCGAGCAAACTTGTTTGAAGTATGTAGAGACTGTGAGCTGGTTTTGGGGAAACACCACTCTTGGGGAGATTTTTTATGTTTATGATTACAACCATATGATGTCATTCTCGGCATGGATTGGTTGTATTAGGTGCAAGCTATTGTGGATTTCTTCAAGAATAAGGTCTTTTTCCTTGGTGCCGATGGAGAGAAGGTGGTGTTTTTTGGTGAGCGAGATCCTCAGATCGGTCATAGGTGCGTTCCATCCTTATCATCCATGATGTCCGAGTTGATGTTGAGTTCTTTAGAGGTTCAGTAGTTAGCATTTCCTAGGGTCATGGAGGATTACCCTGATGTTTTTCCAGAATAGGTTGTAGCCTTACCCCCTCGACGAGAGAATGAGTTTGGGATCAAGCTTCAGCCAGGAGCGTCTCCTATCTCTATCTCTCTGTATAAGATGGCCCCTTCTGAGTTGTGAGAGCTATGTATACAGCTTGATGGTCTATTGCAGTGCGGTTTTGATAGGACAAGTGTGTCACCATGGGGTGCACCAGTTTTTTCTGTAAAGAAGGCCGACGGTATTCTACGTTTGTGTTTTTATTATCATCACTTAAACAAAGTGACAAAAAAGAACAGCTATCCTCTTCTGTGGATTGATGACTTATTCGATCAACGGAATGGTGCAAGTTGGTTCTCCAAGATCGACTTGCAGTCAGGATATCATCAGATGCATGTAAAGGATGAGGATATTCCGAAGACTACTTTTCATTTTCGTCATGGGAATTATGAGTTCATTGTAATGCCATTCGTCGTGAAGAATTCTCCAGCTGTGTTTATGGGTTTGATGAATGTTGTGTTCCATGAGTTCCTGGAAAAGTTCGTGGTGGTCTTCATTGATGACATCCTTGTGTACACCATGTCTGAAGAGGATCATGGTGAGCATCTGCGAGCCGTTTTGGGAGTTCTTCGCCAACATCATCTTTTTGGTAATGTTGTAGCTGATGCACAGAGCCGAAATTCACGTAGTGATGCTAGGCGTGAATCTGGTGATTCCTGTAGAGTAACGAAGGAACTTTAATCTTTGCATTTTGATAAGGGATAATTTGGAGGTAGAGGTTGTCTTCTTCAGATGATGGTGCATTCAACCCTGATGCAGAAGGTGGAAGAGTCTCAGTTGGGGGATCTTAAGATGGAGGTCTGGAGAGACCGAGTTTTTGTGGTGAGGCCCATGATGGTTGGTCTGAGGATGAAAACATAAGGTGTTGTATCATGGAAGGCTTTTTGTTCCCTTGGTGATGTGCGAGACGGTTCTTAGAGAGTTATATAGTTCACCTCTAGCAGTACATCCTGGCATGACAAAGATGTACCGAGCTTTGAGGAGTCAGTTTTGGTGGCCTGCGCTGAAGCGTGCGGTTGCGGAGTTTGTGTCTTGATGTTTTGTCTGGTAGAAGGTGAAGGTCGAACATCGTGTTCCTGGTGGTGTTCTCCATCCATTATAGATTCCTCAGGGGAAGTGGGAGGATATCTCAATGGACTTTTTTATAGGTTTACCTCGAGCTCTGGGAGGACACGATGCTATTTGGGTGGTAGTGGATCATTTAAAAAAATTGTCCCACTTCATAGCAATTAAGGAGTCGAGCTAAGTGGAATTTTTGTCGAGGTATTATTTGGAGGAGGTAGTGAGAATTCATAGAGTCCCTAGGACGATCATTTCTGATCGAGATCCTCGTTTTACCTCCATGGTGTGGAAAGGTCTCCAACATGCATTCGGTTCTCAGCTATGTCTTAGACCTGATTTTTTATCCTCAAATGGATGGTCAGACTGAGTAAACCATCCAGACTCCTGAAGACATGTTACTCTCTTGTGTTCTTGATTTTGGAGGCTCATGGATGAGGCACTTACCCTTGGTTGAGTTCTCTTACAATAATTGTTTTCACTCCACCATCGGTATGGAACCGTTTGAAGATTTTTATGGCTGACCTTGTCATTCTCCATTGTGTTGGACTGGGGTCAGAGAGTTAGCAATTCTTCGACTAGAACAAGTACAGAATGCAACAGAGATGGTTCAGGTGATTCATGAGAGGATGAAGGTAGAACAAGATCTTCAGAAATCATATGCCGATCAAAGACAAAGACCCTTAGAGTTTGATGTTGGGGATCATGTGTTTCTGAAGGTGACTCCCCATCATGGGCAGTGAAGGTTTGGTCATAGGAGTAAGCTTTCTCCTCGGTTTGTTGGCCCTTTCGAGGTGTTAGCCCATGTTGGAGTTGTGGCATATCAAGTGGCACTTCCGCCACAGATGAGTTAGATACATGATGTTTTCCATGTATCACAGCTACGTCGTTATCTTCATGATGACTCCTACATCATCGATTGGAGAGAGATCGATGTTGATGATGATGCCACCTTTGAGGAGTGACCTGTGGACATCTAAGACCACAAAGAGAAATTGTTGCGTAGACATTCCATCCCCTTAGTTCGTGTCTTGTAGCAACAAAATGGCATGGAGAAGAGTACCTGGGAATGTGAGTCATAGATACGTGCCCAGTACCCAGAGCTGTTTAAAGTTTAACTCTTTTCATGTATCGTTTCAACTTATGTGGTTGTGGAAATTTCATGTTTTTGAGATTGCTCTCTTTGTTGCTCTTGGTGGCTTGTTCTCTATTGAGATGTATCTCGAGGGGTGGTTTGTTCAAACCCTGTTTTGTTTTCTCTTTAGATGGGTTTTGGATTCTTGAGGATGAGAATGTTTTGATAGGTATCTGATGTAATGGCCTGGACCTCTCTGGTCCATTCCTTTGTGAAAATGTGGTGTTAGAGGTGTCTTGGGGGATCGAGGCGGCTTGGAGGTGCATTTGGGTGCCCTTTTTAAAGAAAAAATGGAAGTCTTGTATCTTTTGCACGGTTGACACATGGTTTGTTGAACCGCTCGGCCAAGCCATGCATGGATAGCCTTGATGGAAGTAGAGACTGCATTCAAGGTGCACTGTTTGTCTAAACAGTGCTGCCAAACTGATTGAGCTGTGTGGCTAAGGCAGTGGTGACTACACGGTTGGCGCACGATTTGTCTAACCGTTCGACTATGACATGCGGGTACTTAAAGTTAGATCCTAAAATTTAGGATCTTGACTCTTTTCCTTTAATCACCTCATTTAAGCCCCTAATCATCCGTAACTCGGGATTACCCTTCCTTGGAGGTGGAATAACCTCTCCCAAGTGTTTCGGAGGCGATCAAGAGGCTTCTCTTCGCAAATCAAAGCTAGTTTCTTGAGGTATGTTCTCGTTCTTATTTGGTTTCTTAGATCTGCTTAGATCTACTCCTCCTCTCCTCTCATCTTCTTAGATCTATGCCCGTTAATGGTAGATCTAGGTATGTGGATGTCGGTTATGATGATCGTTTGTCTTAGTTGTGATAGGAGAGGAGATCTAAGGAGGATTCATGGAGAATCGACCTGGTTGCTTGAGTGTTCCTTGACCGTTGAGGCAGGGGATTTGTGGCTTCTCTATTCGTTTATGTGAAATCATAGAGTTATCATGTTATGGCCTTTGGATCACAATGAAATTTTCCTAATTCAATACTTGAACTGGATTAAAATAATTGGTTTGATCGCATGTGTTTCTTTATACCGTGATAACGGTTTGCCTCTTGATTTCCTAGATAGTGTGATATATATATTCCTTTCTTGTTATCATGTTTATCTTGAAGGAAATTGATAAAGAAATTAAATATGGAATTAGTTGATAATTAATTTTCTAAAAATAAAGAGGGATGTGAATGAATCTAGTTGTTGTTGTTGGTTCTTGTTGATTAAGTTGGCATAGTAAGCATGTTTAATCTTTGTGATAGCTATGATAGCATTTTGGTTAGGTTGCCCATAGTTGGAACCTACCAATAGTGAACTGGTTAACTCAAGAGGTATTACAAAACTTGTTGTTGATAAACGATAATGCCTGATAGGGTTTTAAGTTACCCTCTTGCTTGTAAGGCTGAATGCCTTGTGGTTTGGCCCCATGAGTTCTTTTTATGTATGAAGGCTAGATGCCTTGTTAATGGGCCAAGAGCCCATTTGTTGTAATGCATTTTTTCCTACTACTTGTGCTCTGCTGTGACCCTGGAGGGGTGATGTGATATCTTGTGTTGTGATGTGACCCTGGAGGGGTGTTGTGATGTGTGGAGGTAGGGAAGCCTTGTGGATGTGGAAGCGGAGGATGCCTAGAGTGGCGAGATGCATTAGTTTATGCACGTGGGTGTCGGGGAGGACAACATGGATGATGGTATGGAATGGATGTGTTGGCTGAATGTTTGGTGGTTTGATCGGTTATTATCTACTTTACTTTTACTCCCCACTACTCAAGGCAGCTTGTTTTGCTTACCCTTCTTCTGAAAGGTGTGATGACGCATGGGGTATGCCACATGCTTTCTGTGTTTAGCCTCTGGAGGGAGAATGGGCACGCACACTTTCTATAGGCATCAAAGACTTGATGGGTAATATATCTATTCACCGTGTTGAGCCCCCTTGTGTTTAGTATCATAGGATGCTTTTCTAGAATTCCTGGGAATATGGGAAAGTAATTCTAAAATGAAAGTTTGATTAAATGGTGATAATCCATGGGGATGGAGATGCTGGAATTTAATGGTGATGTTGTAACTTTAAAGGAACAAGAAGTTTTGAATGTGATGCCAAGAAAGTTAATGTGGGTTGTTCTTGGTTAATTAATGATGGAAGAATTAATTAACGTATAGTGGAATTGATGAAAAAGGGAATGAAGTAACCTAATGAAGTTCTTTAACTGGTTTTGTGCTTATAGGATGCCTAGCCTTAGAAATAGAAGCTCAGAGTCCGAGAGATGTTAGATGCAGTTGAGGCTAAGACTAGGTTATGCCCATAGTGTGGTTGTGAGTTATTTATATTCTCTACTTTTTGTGTTTCTATATGCTACTTCACCCTGTCGGTAAGGGAAGCTAACACCCCGAGGATTCTGAGCCCTGGGGGTGTTTTCCCCAACATTCCGATGGGAGGATGAATGGATGACTACCCCCTTTGACGCTGCTCTCTTATCTTGGTAGATACTAGTGTTGTGGGAACAGTGGTTAGTTTTCACCATATATGTGTGTAGAGGGATATAATGTCTTGTGGTTATTTCCACACATATATTCTGGATATAGTATCCTATGGACTACTATAGGTGTAACGTGTATAGGTTGTGATGGCTTGAGGATCTTTACGCGGTGTATGGGATGTAATGTCTTAAGGTACAATACCTGACGTATGATACATGTTATGCGGGCTGTGGTGGCTCCAAAAACCTACCTGGTTACTTTTGGTTGTGAGGATGGTGTGGAGCTTAGCCCAAGTGTATGCGAGCAAGCCTTTGTGGTGCACGTGGGGCAGATTGTGGAGCTTGGCCTAAGTTTATATGGGTGAGCCTTTGGAGGGAGATGCACAGGACGTATGTCGTTGGGGAAAAGCGGCAAACCAGTGGGGAAGTAGTAGAAGGGTACCCTTGATATTCTTCACTATATGATATATTCTTGTATGCGTTACTTGGTGAGAGTATCCAATGTGATGTTGGGAACATAGTATACCTATTTAGGTGATGAGTTAGTTTCACTTATAGTTCACTATGCTTTAGCATGCTTTCTTTACTTTTGCACGAGAGGTTTCAGGGAGGATCCAACTGAGTATACTGTTATACTCACCCTACATATATATAAACTATTTTTCAGGTCACTTGGAGCAGGTTGGAGATCAGGCTGGTTACTACAAGCTTGTGGTTGTAGAAGTTTTTTGGGCTTGTGGTCACTGTTATTTTACCTTCTTTTGGGTACTTGTAGTTCCCCCTTCAGTTGTTGTACTTTTTTCATGATATTTCATATATGTACTTGGGTTTCTTTTATAATTTCAGTTGGAGATGGTTGGTGTCTATCTTATCTCTCTCTTCCACATGTGTTCTCTTAGAGGGTAATGCCTCCCATTTGTGTGTTATTATACCCTTGGTGCTAGTCGCCAACCCGGGGCCTACTGGAGGCTGGACTCGGGGGGTCATTATCTCCCTTCGCACA
The DNA here is from genome assembly GCA_963277665.1 of Viscum album. Lineage (NCBI taxonomy): Eukaryota > Viridiplantae > Streptophyta > Magnoliopsida > Santalales > Viscaceae > Viscum > Viscum album. Next base: position 1,743,445,892 of record OY728155.1, read on the forward strand.
TTTCCAGCCCAGGAGGGGTACACTTTGTGGGGAGGGGGTCGTGACAATCTCTCTAACTTAAATTTGTCATAGGACGAGGTTGGGTATTCATGAGTTTCTAAACTCAAGATAATAGAGTATCTCCAAATTCTTTCAGATCATCCTTACTCTCAAAGGATGGATGTTCAGATAAGGGTTTATGTGTAGGAACTAGTACAAGCTCAGATTCCTTCTCAGGTGAAAAAATGGAGACTGTTTTCAACTGAAATAGGGAGGAAATATCAAGCCTGGTTATTGTAACCTGCTGAGACTCATTCACATCATATAAATTAGGAAATTTTAACTGAGTGTATACAGGACTTGACTCAGTTGATTGTAAGGCTTATTATAGACTCAATATTCAGGGTTTTCTCCCCCTCAATAGGTGACTCCTTCTCCGGACTGAGAGGCTTAGGAGCTTAGTCTAAATCCCAAGACTCAGCTCTTAGTTCCTCACTCATTTCCTTTCTAGCCAGCTGAAAAGATAACTCCATCCGTTCATCAGCAGAAGGTATCATTTCAGGAACAGATTGTTCCATGGGGAGTTCCTTAAGATTGACCTCTTGCAGAATAGGTAACTCTTCCACTATAGGCTCTTCTATTGTAGGCTCTTCCAAGGAATGCTTTTATGAATATTTGGAAACTGATTCTGTTACAACCTCAGGTTTAGTTTCCAAACTAACAGCTTCTTTAGGAGTAGCGACCTCTTCTACAAGAACATCACGAGAAAAAGTAGTTCTATCATCCTCAACAACTACAGCCTCATTAGGTGGCACTTCACCCTCTTCTTCATCTTCTTCAGGATACTCCACAAGATCATCTGGTTCCAAACCAGGATTAGAAATGTCTTTCACCCTTGAGGGATAATCCACAGGATTGAATTTCTCATAAACCTTATCATTGTCTTCCACCCATTCCTTTTTCCAAGGATTCCATTTTATCTTCATTCTCTTTATGGTGGATTTCAAGATACTGTACTCACAGTCCATCATTACTTCCTCATTAGGTCCAACCACACCTTTTACAAGAACCATGGATGATATAAGCCGAGAGTATAATAGAGAAGTGGACTTGGATGTGACTTTGATCAACTCACACATGTGGTGTATGATATACTTGCATAGGTTGATCTTATGTCCATTTTTCTTGAGGTGAATCAAAAAAACATCTTGATATTTTAATATAGTAAAATCACCTTTTCTCAGACTTACCTAATTCTGTACAAACATAAAAAGATGACTTGTTTCTCCATATAATTTAGTAGTGATGGCTCTTATCTGGGTTCCATTTCCAGTTATGGTTTTAAGGGCATCTTCTAAATCAAATAAATCGGTTGAAGGTGGAGGTCCTCTTTGATAATCCTCCCAAATTCCCTCATGAGTTATCCAAAGGCATGCAGCCCATAACATTGAAGAGAATGAGCATCTTTGGCCATTGACCTAGCTTCTTACAACATAACTCTCACCAGAATCAAATGAGAACTACACATACTATTAAAAATAATCCACTAACCTAGGATAGATGGGTCTATCCTCCTTCAAGAACCATTCTAACCAACCTTGTTGTCATAAAAATTTCAGTTCAAGCAACTTACTAGACAAAATCCACCTGGGGAAAATTTATTTCTCAGTTACAACATTGTGGTCTACCATATTTGGATTTAAGGTCCCCTCAGGTGTCAACTTAGGTGCAATATTATTCTTCTTCGAGTTGCGCTTCTCAGGTGTCGATGATGACGGATTCTTCATCCTTGGCATTCACTGATGGTTCATGTGAGACAAAGGTTTAAAGTATTAAGATGGGTTTGAAAAGAGTAGGTAAAATAATCCTCGAGTGATACATATTTTTTTTATAATTTAGGAATGCCAAATGTCACAAAAATAAAAACACGGGAAAATAAAAGAGGTGAAATAATAAATACTGCGATAAGGATTTAAATAAAAAAATAAAAAGGATTTTTACGATGAGACCGTGATTGGTCATTATGGTGAGACAGTGACTGATCATTATGGTGAGACAGTAAGTGAGTTTCCCGGTGAGACAGTGAGTGAGCTTTTCAGTGTGTGTTATAGTGAGATAGTAAATTTCAGACCGTAAGTACAAAGTGCTAATGGTGAGACCATAAACATAAGAGACTGTAACTGAGAAACTATAATCATGAAATAGTAAAGTATAATACAATAAGATATCGCACAGTAAGACCTAAAACAGTAACAAGAAAGGTCTCTATTTGAGATTTATCATGCCTAGTTCATGTATGATGTAGTCTATTTTCTCATAATTTAATGGTTTAGTTAATATATCAGCAAGTTGATATTCAGTACCAATGAATTCCAAAGTGATATCACCTTTTTGATGATCTCTCAAAAATTGATGTCTTACATCAATTTTTTTGTGTCCTTGAATGTGAAACCGGATTCTTTGATATGTTAATAGCACTTGTGTTGTCACAATTTATAGGTACATGTCTAAATCAATATCCATAATCTATAATGTGTGTTTTATCCACAAAATTTGTGCACAACAACTGCTAGAAGCTATGTATTCAGCTTCTACAGTAGACAATGCAACATAATTTTGTTTCTTCCTACACCATGATACTAGTGACTTTCCTAAAAGGTGACATGTTCCAGAGGTTCTTTTTATATTAACATACAGCCACCAAAGTCAGCATCGGAGTAACTAACTAATTCAAAAGATTGTCCTTTAGGAAATAATTGTCCTAGATTGGGTGTATGCTTGAGATATTTGAAAATTCTCTTTACATCATTTAAATGAGATTCCATAGGGTTTTATTGAAAACGATCACACATACACACACTAAACATAATGTCAGGATGACTAGCAGTTAAGTAAAGTAAACTTCCAATCATTCCACTATAAGTGGTTTGATCAACATATTTTTCATCTTCATCAATATCCCACTTACAAGTGGTACTCATGGGAGTGTCACTACTTTTAGTGCTATCCAATCCAAAATGTTTTAGAAGATCATTTTTATATTTACTTTGATTTAAAATAATACCATCTTCTTTTTGAAAAACTTGAAATCCAAGAAAATATTTGAGTTCTCCCATTAAACTCATTTAAAATTCAATTTGCATCATTTTAGAAAAAAATCATCAAATAAAGAATTCTTCTCAGATCAAAAAAATAATGCATCTACATAGATTTGAACAACTAAAACATCATTAGAAATTATTTTTACAATAACAGTAGGATCAGCTATTCCTTTTGTAAATCCTTTGGAAATAAGAAAATTACTCAATCTATCATACCAAGCTCTTGGAGATTTCTTTAAAACATATAAAGCTTTTGATAGTTTAAAAATATGTTTTGGAAAATGAGGGTTTGTAAATCTAGGGTGTTGTTAAAAAAAGAATCCTCAGCTATATACGCATTTAAGAATCCACTCTTAACATCCATTTGATATAGTTTGAAATTTAGATGTGCGACATAGGCAAATAGGATTCTAATGGCTTAAAGTTTGGATACTGGTGCCAAATTCTCCTCGTAGTCAATTCCTCATTCTTGACTATAGCCTTGTGCAACTAGCCTATCCTTCTTTCTAACTATGTTACCAGCTTCATAAAGTTCATTCCTAAAGACCCATTTAGTGCCTATGGTCAATGTGTCCTTAGGTCTGTCTACTAATTCCCAGATTTTATTTCTTTAAAATTGATTTAATTCTTCTTGCTTACCCATCACCCAAAATTCATCATTGATAGCATCATTTATATTTTTAGGTTCAAGCTGTGAAAGAAAAGCTTGATTTCAACCTGATTTCTTAGAGAAGCTCTAGTTTGTGTCCCTATATATAAATCTACTACTACATCCTCTAAATGATGGTTTTTAATTGTCCTAGTTGGTCTAGAAAAGATAGGGCTATAGATTTCAGGTTCATTTATAGGTTCAGGTTCAACAGAAGCAGATTCTGGAACATTTCCAGAACTGGTTATCTTAAGAACAGGTTCACTATTCTTGTCATTAAGGTTTATAATAGACATATCTTCTTCAATATTTTCAAGAGGAGTCTTAAGTTCAAGTGGATCAGTTTTATCAAATTTAATGTGTATAGATTATTCCACACATTTGGTTCTCTTATTGAATACTCTATAGGATTTACTTGATATTGAGTAACCTAAGAGAATTCCTTCATCACTTTTGGAAGAAAATTTTTCAAGATTGTCTTTAGTATTAAGGATAAAGGCTTTGCAACCAAATAGTATGAAGTGGTTAACCTTAGGCTTCCTATTGTTCTAAAGCGCAAAAGGGGTATTTTTAAGAATTGGTCTAATCAAGACTCTATTGATAATTTAACAAGCTGTATTGACAGATTTTGCCCAAAAGTAAATTGGTAAATCATATTTATTGAGCATTTTCCTAGAAATATCTTGAAGAGTCCTATTTCTTCTTTCTACTACACCATTCTGTTGAGGTGTTCTAAGAGGGGAGAAATTGTGACTATAGCCATTGTGTGAGAAATAAGATTCAAACTCTTGATTTTCAAACTCACTACCATGATCACTTCTCAAGGTCTTGATCCTATGTCCACTAAGGTTATTTATAGACTTGTCGTATATAATAAATAAAGAGAAATGTTCACTTTTGTGAGCTAGAAAATATACCCATGTATATCTAGAAAATTAATCTACAAGGACATAGACATAGTGCTTCCCATTTAAGCTAGAAACTCTAGATGGTCCAAATAAATCCATGTGAACCAACTTGAGAGGTTGAGGAGTAGAAACTTCTTCCTTTGATTTGAATGAAAATTTATGTTGCTTTCCCTTTTGACAGTAATTACAAACATTGTCCGCTAGGAATTCAATTTTAGGTTGGTCTCTAACTAAGTTCTTCCTAGTAAGTTTTCTAAATGAGTGTATATTGTAGTGTCTTAATCTTATATTCCAAAGGAAATATTCTTTGTGAAAGTCATTTAAACCGGTAATATTTAGCTCATCTAAATATTTCAAATCTAAAGCATAAAAATTTTCATTTCTCAATGCAGTAAATACCAAAGAATTTTTAGAATCAAATAAATTGTAAGCATAATTTTCAAATTTAACATTGAAACCATCATCACACAATTGAGAAGTGCTTAAAGTATTATACTTTAGTCCATCATCAAATAAAACTTTAGAAATTAAGATTGAATCAGTGTTACCAATATGTCCTAAGCCGATGATATTTCCTTTTGAGTTATCCCCAAAGGTGACATATCCTCCATCAACTTTGATTAAAATTTTAAAACATGAAAATTCTCCTGTCATATGTCTTGAGCATCAATTTTCCAACTACCATGTGTTCCTACAGGAACATTTTAAGAAGGTTTCCTACAACACAATTTTAGATAGAAAATGATTTTGGTACCCAGATTTTCATGGGTCCAGACAGGTTAGCAAGCAAAACTTTTGGTACCAAGATTTGTCTAATGGGTTTCATATAATTAGCAGTTTTAAAAGATTTTGAAAGATAAACTTTGTTTGATCTATAACTATGTGAGTAGCTAGTTGAGACAAAATAATTTCTAGAACTATAACTAGCAGCATACTATCTAGATTTAGGAATAAATCTATACTTTGTAATCTGTCTTTGTCCAGGTTGATAGCCTAAAACAGTAGTATATTTTGGTGCTACTTTTTTTCCTATCATTTTTTTAAGAGTGTCCTTTCCATTAGTAAATTTTTCTAATTCTCTCCTAAGTTTCTCATTAAAAAATTTTAGTTCAGTATTCTCTTTGAGTATTTGAGAATCCATTTTATTTTCAACTTCTAGTATAGATTTGACAGTGCAAGTTAAAGCATGTTATTTCTTTAAGGCTTTATACTTGTCTTTCAGCTCATTGCAGGTATCCTATAGCATGTTACAGTATTCAAATAGTTCTTCACTAGACATGTTTTCATAATCAAAATCAGTTGCATCTCCATAATAATAAGATTTTAATTTAAGAGTATCCAATGTTACCTCATATGTGTTTGTCATGAAACACATATTTTCTTTTTTATATTTTTCATCCTGAGTGGAATCATAATCACTTGAACTGTCTTTTGAAGCACTCCAGGATGCTTTCATAGATTTCTTATCTTTGTTTTCCTTGTACTCGTTTTTATTCTTATACTTTAACTTCATATAGTCAGCTTTCACATGTCCTTTCCTCTTTCATTATTAGTAGACTATGTCATCACTTTTATCATTATTTTTCCAATCCTTCTTCCAATGAACTTTATTTTCATTCATTCCCTTGTGATTGGATTTTCTGAAAAAAAAAATTCTATAAAACTTCTTAAATTTTTTGTCTATCTAAGCTATTTCAGCATCATTGTCAGATTCACTCTCTTCACTACTAGAACTATCACTTGCAGCTTGAATTTTCTCTTTGTCCTGGATTTTGGAAGCAGAGGTTTCGAAGGCTACTGATTTCTTTCTTTGTTCATCATTTTATTCTTTTTTACCTTCAATTATTCTTCATACATCATCAACATACCAATAAACTCCTAAATAGGTAGAATACCAATGTCACATGGTTCTCTTATTGAAACTGATGTGCCTCTCCGTCTTTCTAGCAGACATCTGAGTATTCTCATGATTTGCTCTTTTGCTAGAACAACTTTTCCCAATGACCTCATTGTATTAACTATCACATTAAACATGAGATACATATAAAAAATAGATTCATCAGATCTCATTTTAAAATTATCATTCTTAATAGTGTATGTATTTACTCTCATTTCCTTGACATTGGTTTTTCCCTCATGAGAAACAGCCAAAGTATCCCATATTTCAAAAACAGTCTTACAAGAATATATTCGATTAAATCCATCATCTCATAAATCACAATACAGGACATTCATTGATTTATAATTATTATTGTAAGCATCATTCATAGGTTCATCCCAAGTAGTTGTAACTATTTCTGGAATCTTATACTGAGTCTCTATAGTAGTCCAAATGTAAAATCCCATACTTTCTAAATGAATTTTCATTTTGATTTTCCATTGGGCATAATTTACACCATTAAAGAAGGGTGTCCTTTTGGTAGCTACACATTCTAATTTATTATCCATAATAATATTTTAGTAAATATATTGAAAGGGATAAAATTTAGAAATAACATAAATTTTGAGATCTTTAAGATACAACTAAAATCGCAGTTGAAAACATTTCACAAATAGATTGTTTGGAAAAACTTTTAACAAACCTTTGATACCATATTTTGGTCGGAGTGGATACTCATGAAGGGGGTGAATTGAGTTCCTATTCAAAATTTCTATTTAAAACATTTATATTGAAATCCCCCAATTTAAATAACAAGCTAAATTTTAGTAACTTTGTAATACAGTAAAGGTTCAGTTAGGTTCTCAAGAGATTGATTGGTTCTCAGTTAATATAATCTGAAGATTATATTTGCTTTTGAAACTAACCTACTGGTTTACAATAAATACAAACAATTTTTATTTTAACTATCCGAGTAACTTTAAAATAGATTTGTTTTAAAGTACTTAGTAGAATAATATACAAAATAGTTTTAAACTAAAATAAGATGCACAATATTTTTAACCAAGAGGTTTAGTCTCAAGATGATACTTATTCCTCCCAAACATTTTATATAAAACTTTGGTCCACACCCTGGATTGGGGTTTACAACAGTACTCAGACAGTCCAAGTCATCGGACCTCTACTATTTTTCTACGTGGGAAATCAACAATAACAACAGCTCACATGTTTTCTAGGTCCTTAGACCTCTACCACTATCCAGAGTGGGAAACAATAGTTTAAGGGAAATATTGAGTTAGGATTTAAAAATCCTCTAATTCAACTTTGGAGTCAGTGTTTGTTCAAACAGATAGAATCACACACTGCTCGTAATGTAAATAAAAGGATGATCACAGTTGAGAAAGAATATAGAGATGAGAATAGAATTCTCTTGTGTGATGTAAATGAATTTCTGGACACTTTTGGATTGAAGCAGATGAAGCTTTGAGTCCTTCTCTGGAAGTTGTGTGAAAAACAGGGTGTCACGATTCTTCTTGTGTTCTCTGTGAAGTTCAATCGAGTGAAGATGTTATTCAGGATTCAAATATGGTTTCTGTGTTCATCCGTGTCAAGTTACATGCAGTGTGCCTTTGGTTTAAAACTTTCTATCAGTATCTTCTTTAATCTTGTGCTCACTTCCTTACTTTTCTTTTTTGTATCGGGCATGATGAATCTTGGTCACACTTTTCTTTTAACTTGGAATGCACATGTTGGAGCCGATAGGTTGCATGTTTTTTTCACCTTTTTCCTCGTACTGTTCTATGATATGTCTACAAAGAAACATTAATTATGCCAGTGCATTAAAGTTATCAAATAGGACTGTTAGAAATTAAATTGAAAGATGACAAATTAGTTTAATAAATGGTGTCATAGTAAGTTGTGTAAATGATGTCTCCTTCATTGTGTCTTCTTCACAGTGTCTGAGTGTCACAGTGTATCATGGTCACGGTGTCTCATGGTCACAGTGTCTGCTTCATAGTGTCTTATTTGATGGTTTCTTGTTTATGGTGTTTGGCTTCATGGTGTCTAGCTTCACGGTATCTAGCTTCATGGTGTCAGAAATATATAGCCATTGGCAGACTCACGGTGTCTTAGACTTTCCAAAGTAACTATGTGCAGACTTAAATAAGGTTGATAATAAAAATGATTAGACATGAGTATTTTTCAAAGAAGGTATTTTGAGAGTAGATTAAAGATAGTATAAAGTAAGTAAACTGATTATAGAGCAATTAAGATCTTTCATGGATCTTCTTAAAGCATGAGAAAACATTAAACAAAAATACACATGATTGGATATAATTTATAGAAGTTAAATAGGTTGAATAAAATTTGTAATCATTAATACATGATTAAATAGGATTTGTGATCATTAAAACATGATTAAAACATGAGGTGTCCAACAAAGAGGTATCATTTGGATAATTCACATAACTCATCATTTTCTATAGAGAGTACTAATATGTGTTGAGATATAAAAAAAAATTACAGTGGGATAACATAAATAATGTGATTACTGGATTTTTTTTTCAATGCTAGGTATTCCAAATATTTGTGGCTGAACAATAGAAGTAAAAGGGTATGATTCAACAATTTCCCATATGCATATATAAATGGGAAAATATGACAATAGGTTTTACAATTGTAATCTATATGATACTTAATGGCTATAACACCATTTTGGTGGTAGTTGATTGCTCTACAATGTTAGTGCATTTAATTTATATCACGGAAGATTTATCCCTTGATAAACTATCCAACATATGCATAAGATAATTGGTAAGACTTCATAAAGTAAGCTTCTTCATTTTTTCTAATATAGATAAGTGGAATACATCAATGTTCTAGAGAATCCTTTACTATGTGATGGATATAGAGCTGAGTATTAGCACTACATATCACCCTCAGATGGATGTTCAGTATGAGAGAACCATTAAAACTCTAGAAGACGTGCAAAGATCATGTTCAACAAATTTTAAAGGATTTTGGGATTAGAACCTACCCCATGTAGATTTCTCACGTAACAATAGTTTCCATTCTAGAATTCAAGCCACACCTTATGAGGATATGTATTGTAATAGGTGTTAGACACCAACATGTTGGGATAAATTTTGAGAGAGTAAGCTAATTGGAAAGATCTTGTCCTATAGATGACAAAAATGGTTTAAAACATACAGTATCATATAAAATCCATAAAAAAGTGGTAGATAATCCACATGGACAATAATAGATGAGACTTAGAGTTTGGGCTTGGAGATAAGGTCTTAAAATGTATATCACCAAAGTGTAAATACATAATGTTTGGACAGTTAAAGATACATTAAACTATTAAATCGTATTAATCACATAAATATTGTGACTTATTGAATAAAAATCCCACCCAACCTATCTCAAGAACGTTATGTATTCCATGTATCATTTTTAATAAAATATATACCATACCCCTAAAATGTACTAAATTCGGAGGTGGTTCCGTTAGAAGAAAATATTTATTATGAGGAGTAATCGATGAAGATCATAGACCATAAAGACAAATTTATATGGAATAAGACAACTAATTTGATCACAATACTATGATGGACCACATGTTTGGGGATGAAACATGGGATCCAAAAGAAGTAATCAAATAAAAGTACCCTCATCGATTTTAGGGTACAAAATGAATTTTTTTTAGAAAATTAGGATGTGTGGAAATATTTAATAGAACAAACTTCTATAAATGTAATTTAATTATGAATGAATATATTATTTATTATGACATGAATTTATATAAAACAATTTCACTATATTTCATAAATATGTTTTACAATTATAAAATATATCCATAATATGACGGATGGTCATAAAACCATTAAAGGGAATGTTCATTGGTAATATATCCATTATATAGTGGGGTTATAATAAAATAATATTAATATATAATGAATAAGATATAACTTAAATAAATAGGATTATACTTTATGAGGTTTATTAACTATAGTTTCCAGGGGAGATCAAATCACATGGATTCAGCCTTGACCAATCCCAATAAGAGATTCAATAACTAAAACTCAATAAGAATGATTTACAAAATAATTTCAATATTGTAGATATCACTTCCCACACTATGTTCATAACCCCCCCACCCAGACACACACCACCAAAGTAAGTACTACCATTACACAACTTTAAGTTATGGAATACATTTTAGAAAAAAGGGTTTGTGTATCTAGACCACTGGATTATGAATGTTTAAAGTTAAATTTTATAAATGTGATAGTGGTTTCATTGATATACTTCTCATGATTATTTTATATACAATTGAGTATATAATGAATTTGGTTAAAATTTTATATTCATACAAGGAAATTAAAAGAAAATTTATTTTCCAAAAACTATCTTATAAAAAACTATTTCATTAAATATTAATTTTAAAATAATTAAATTATGTCTCATATAATTTTTTAAGGGTTAGAAAATTGTTCGCAGTGTTAAAGCTAGTATGTTACAATAGAAAAAGTTTTTAATTAAAAGTATATCTTTTCGTATTTAGAAAAATATTTTGATATAATAAATAACATTTTCAAAATCATCATGTTAAAATTTTCCAATGGGGAATTTTTCATAATTTGATTTGTGATAATAGAATTTTTTGGTGAAAATTAATTATTATATCTATTATGACATCATAATTACCTAAATGTTTTATATAAATTTTATAAAGGGTTTAAGGGAAAAAATAGTGTATTTTTTAAAAATAATGTTTTTTAACGTGACAATATTACTTTTCCAATACTATAAATAACCATTTAAAACCTAAAGTTTATTTTAATATTTCCCAAAAAAAATTATCATCATGACTCACTTCAACATTTATAATGACAAAATTTTAAGGATTTTAGTTCTTAAACTAATAAAATATTAAAAAAACACCTAATTGGAACATTATATGTGTAAAAAACATGGTAAGTTCAATAATGTTTTATTTTTATTAACTAGGTCTTTAAGACCAAATTTTTAAAATTAATTAACAATCCCCCTTTATTAGATATAAATATCCACCCAAAATCCCATTACTCTTCACTCGAAACTAGATAACCATAAATTAACTCTCATTTCAACCCTCTATATCCCTACAAATGAATTTTTGAGGATTGATGGAACTCCTACAAATCATTGAGATGTAACCTCTTATAACATCCCAACCCGGGTGCCACACACTTGTTCACCAAGTCGGTCAGTCACATAATCTCAAGTGTGCCTCCCTATATTCCAGAGGCTACCAACTTGTAGTTAGGGTCTAATATCAGTCACGGGGTGATGATACCTACTTTATCTAGGTAATACACCATCTAAAAAAATAAAAAAATAACTAAATGATATTATCGTGACCAGAAAATACCAGTACTACATGATGACCAAAATAGGAAAAAATATCAAACTAAACAATAGATTATTCATGCTAAAGTAAATTCCAAGTGTCAAAATGATAATCAATAATAAATACATTGACAACTCTCAAGGGGTCTTGAACCTTGTTTGGTTCCCCCAACCATGCTCCATCTTGACTCAGCCATCTGAAACAGGGCTTTTTCCTATATTCAATCTTATAACCATGAAATCTATTAAGGTACCGATTAGGCAGCCTGAGTAGAGTGTGAGTAAAACTCTGTAAGCCAATAATAATGGCTTCTAAAACAATATCCATAAAAATAATAGTGTGTTTAGTTGTATAATAAATAATTATATTTTATAAATAAATAGTTATACCATTATCAATTAATGCTTATTTAACCACATAAACCCTCGGATTCCTATAGACACCCATACCTCAATATATACTTTGGTTCATGTAAGAGAACTAATTATATCCAAGGGATATCATATATCATAATTCCATTATTACCCTTATTTTATAAATAATTGAATTCTGATATTATAATTCATACTTCACTCAATAGAATTACAATTTTCTCATTCTTTTATTCATACTCAAATGCCCATGTTACCAATCATACTTCAGACAATAGAATGACAAAGTTTATAATATATAATTCACAACTAAATGACCTTGTTACCATTCATAATGTTACAATTAAATGAACACCTTACCATTAATCAATACATAATTAAATCAAAAATTAATAATCCAAATCATTTCAATTATTAAATCAATAATTAGTCAAACATGTGAATCCCATTATTTAATTCACTAATTAATTAATCAACTCAATATCAATTTTAATTCAATAATTATTCATAACATAATTCCGCTTAATTAATTACCCAATCAATTTATCACATCAATATCTTTAATTAATTCTCCAATTAATTAATCACCAACCCAAAATTAATTCAGTAATTAATTATCTCAATTTACAATCTCAATCTCTTATAATTAATTCATCAATTAATTACCTCAAACCAAAAATCTCAATATTACATAATTATATCATCAATTAATTATCTCAAATGGAATATCACAATGTATTATAAATAATTCATTATTTAATTATCTCAAATAAACTATCTCAATATCTCATAAATATTTCATTATTTAATTATTCATGATATACAATCTCAATATCCTAGTTTCACATTTTCTATATTTAATTAATTAACCAAATTAATTAATTCAATAATGAACTTAGTTTCTAAAAAACAAATATAAATTATATAATAACATACACATAATTGAAATCAAGAATTTGGGATTTGAATCATAGAACACCAACCCTCAGTTTGTTGACAAACGATCACCCGATATAAATCCCCAATTTTAATAGAATAATGACATAGAATGAGATCCATATATAAAACATAAATCCAATATCAAATAAATCAAGATGTCATATATATATATATATATCAATATCCAAAATCTTATATCCAGATATTAACAAAAATTGGGATTAACAATCCTACAATAGATGGAAGAAGAATAGGAAAGATAAAGGAAACCACAAGGGATAATATCCTCTTATTGGGAGGGGTGCATGTCTTCAATATCTACTTCGAATCACCTAAAATAGATGTTAGAATAGATATTAATCCCTATATAGGGCTTTATAATTGATAGAAATAAGTTATGGTTCAGTACTAGGCGTACAGGGGTATTAGAAGAGGGTTCATGAATTTTTTTTAATAATATTTTGGGTTTTATAATCATGTAGCATAGTTTTCTTCTTGGGGTGCATGTTTTCCTCTATCTGTGAACCTTAATTGTGTGCCTCTTTAATGGGGTGAAAAATTCCTCCCTTTAGGGAACATGGTTTGACTAACCGTATTCAAGCCATTCAAAACTCTTCTATCTAGGTATGTATGGTTATTTGGGTCAGGGAACTTGGTTAGGTAAAACTATGCACCAGACATACATTGCCCACTTTCTTCCATTTTTCTCACACTTTTACCAAAAAACCCAATAGTAAACCCCAAATGTAATGTAATCCACAAAAGTAAAAATAGTACATGTAAATATACTCAATAATTCTCTAGAAATGTTTGTGGTTTTAAAATCTCCCAATCTTATAATAGCTCATCCATGAGATGTACTCCAAAGAATCTCCATGATTCTAAATCAAAAAATATTAGTCCATTGAGCACTTTAATCTACTTCCCTTTACAATGTTTCCTCCTAAACACTTGCAGGTTTCCTTATTATACAAATTGTAGGCACGGTCTTTCCCCAAGACACTTTCTCACTAGGATATAACACGCATATCAAATTCTCATAAAAGGAAACATGTATCTCAATATAAAAATAATCCATATAAATTACATGATATGGATTAGGGTGATACTGTTGAAGTTGGGGCACATAGAAAACATCATTCATGGAACTGTGTCTCTATAGAAGGACCATTTGATATGCCACTGACTTGATTCAGTCCACAGCTTCAAAAATTCTAAAAAACATTGGCACCATCTTGTCCTGTCTCTATATCCCGCGGTGACCCAACATAGGCGACACCTAAAAAAATACATGACCACCCTCTGTAAACTCTAAGGGTCATTGATTCCTATAAGTATATGACTCATGTATACTTGGAGCCATATACATATGTATATAAATTAGTTGTACCTTATTTTATTTCTCCTGCATGAGACTTGGTTCCAACAACTCACACTTACCTACCTCCACGCAACATTGAGGTGATCTTTATGGCCTAGAATAAGGTTCCTCATATGGTTCCATATGAATAGTTTCCTGGTAACTATTATTATAAGAAAAACCCCACTAATTCCAGTTGCTTCTCCCAATACCCACTAAATCCTAGAAATCATTCTCATAGCATATCCTCCAACAACTATATAGCTCCAACTTCTCATATTTATGTGGGTGGAAATCCATACTCAAAAAACGGGTGTACCTAGAACCTTCGGTATCTCTACTAGAATAGATAAAAAAAATATGAATCAAGGTCTAAAACAATAGTTTGTGTCACCTTGTGAAAATATATTATCACTTGAAAATACATTTCTATCAATTGATCCACAGAGAAATTATCCCTTATTATCATGAAATTGGAAAAAATCAAATGGTCTACAACCACCCAAATAGAATAATTATTCTAAGGAGTCCCTAAGATAACAACCAAAAAATCAAAGGTAACATCATCCATATTCAATATAGAATGTTCAATGGCTGAAAAAATTCACTAGGTCAATGATTCTCTACCTTTAAATGATGATAGGTGAAGCATTGTGTCACATACCCTACTATCTATTTTTTTATGCCCACCCAACAAAACTATCTACATAGGTCATGGTAATTATTTTTGACCTGGATGTACCTCCAACATCAAGGAATGAAACTCATTCATCATCCCCACTCTCATGCTCATAGGCACAATAACACAATTCCTAACATAGATGATATCATCCTCATCCATAGACCAATGAGAAGGTGTCTCCCCACCTTCAAGGCCTTACCTCAATGTAAATCACATTAGATCCTCATACTCTTTGTCTTCGATCCATATCTTGTAGACTCCACCAAAAATGATTAGAGATTAATTTTTTCCTAACTCTCCAGAATCACAATGTGCATTTCATCTAGCAAAGTCATCATCATCTGCTCAAATCTAGACTTCTGAATTGCCTAAGTCTACGTTTTTCTAATCAATGCATCAACATCAATTTCCCCCTTTTTGTTTGTATATGCTAGCTCAATGTCAAAATAATTTTAATACTCAACCCAAATCTTCTACTATAGATTCATGTATAGCTACGAAAAGATATACATTAAGTTATTATGATCAGTATACATAGTAAAATTTTCACCCAACAAATAATACCACCAACACATTAAATAATAAACCATTGTACACAACTTGAGTTTGTGCATATGGTAGTTACGTTCATGTGGATCCAATATCTGAGACCCATACACCAAAAAATGGTCTCCTTGCATCATCACCACTCCATCTATGATCCCCGAATTGTTAAAAAAAATTGTATACTCGTCCCCTTCCTCGGGTGGGATCAAAATCGGTGTTGATGTCAAAATCTTCTTCAACTCTAGGAAATAATTATCCCATGCTTTATTCCAATCAAACATTACCCCCTTTTTGGTCATGCCCAAAAGTAGCACTGCCAATTGTAAAAATTCTTGGATGAATCTTCGATAATATTCAGGTAACCTTAGTAAGATACATATATCATAAACATTCTTGGGATGCTCCCAAGAAACCACTGCCTAAATTTTCTATGGTTGCACTGACACACCTTCCTCAGAGATGATATGACCCAATATGTTTACCTAATAAATCAAAATATTGACACTTAAATAGTCTGGAATATATCCAATCTTCTCTCAGTTTACTAAGGATGATGTCAATATGTTAAATATGGTCTCCATGAGTATTGGATTACACCAAAATGTCATCCGAAAACACAACAAAAAACTGATCTAGGGATAGATGGAATATCTTTTTCATCGAGGTGATAAACCCAAATACTGCGTTAGTCAACATAAACAACATTTTGAAAAACTCATATAGGTCATACCTTCTTCTGGAAGCATTACTTGGTATATCTAAATTTCTAACCCTCAACTGATGAAGACATGTTCTCAATTTTATCTTTGGAAAGATACAAGCCCCCCCACAACTTGTCAAAAATACTATTGATGTGTGGAAGTGGATTCTAATTTTACATTGTCATCTAGTTAAATATATGGTCACGAACACATACATATAGAGTCTCATCAACCATATTAGCAAAACAACTAGTGAACCCCAAGGCAACGTAGTTAGAGGGATGAACCCCTTATCCTCCAACTATCCCAACTGAGTCTTGAGCTCATTAATCTATATCATTTCCATTATTTATGGTCTAATAGAAACTAGATCATCCCATAGCATGATCCCAATAGTAAATTCCACATCTCTCTCAAGTGGAATCCCTAGGAATTATTTAGGAAACACATCCTGAAACAGATCTACTATAGGTGGAAAGACATCATTCTTTACACCTACGCCATCCAGCAACAAACTAGCAACCTAGGTTGTGAGCTCTAACAGTTTCTAAATAATTATCCTTTCCCAGCCTTCCTAGATATCCCACTCTCCATGGAGAATATGAATTTCAGCCTTAAGAGATGTAAATTTTCCTCTCTTGTGATAATAGTCTCTATGAGCCTAATATTCTACTAACTAGTCCATATCCATAATCAAGTTAAATCATAAAATGTCTATTATGTAATGATACCATATAAAACAATATTTCTCAACATCAAGATAACACCCCTTTCACAAGAAACTGTCCCTCACCCATACTCCCATGGGATTGTATATCATCAACACCCCACTCATGTACTCTACCGCCCATATTGAACCATTCACGTGTTTTATAAAAATAAAGTAATGAGAGACACCAGAATCAAATGAAGAACTAGATAGTGAACAAGATACAACAATAGTACCTCTCAATGTTAATGGTTCCACCTCATTTTCCACTATTTGAATCTTCACCACATGAAATGGTCCTACCCCTCTTCCCTATAGTTAATTCTGACTCCCTTGAGGTGCACCACCCTACTGGTATGAGTGATCTTTCTCAGAATCTTGACGTTCACTACCTCTACCACCATGGATAATAGAACTATAGATTCCAACCATACATGGTGTAGAATATCCCATCCCTACACCATTATTCTACCTAGATACACCCACATTGACCGGTTGTCACTGAGTTCTATAGAACTTATGTAGATGTACTATCTTATCACAATACAAACACTCTTTTGGTGATCGGGGATAATATCTATGATAGTGACCCAACCTACCACACTGGTAGCATTAAATCTAGGTAAGGTCCATTGTGACTGACCCATCCCCCTAACCATTGTTCCTTATATTCCCTTGAATAAGACCCTCGAAACAATGCTTCCTGCTCTCAAAAGACATACCTCATGAATGTATAGCTAGAACTGCCTATCTTGGTGTGGAAGCCTCCCTTAGGATCCACTTTGCTATGAGATCCTAATCAACCACCTCAGAAAACTTCATTAGTAAGGTTAAACTAGGAATTAATCTCTCATTTAAGTATTTTATGGAAACATCTCTTCATAGTCAATTCATCCCTAGACAACATTGGACCAATGCGCTACAAGTTTGTAAAGTATACCGCATAGTCCATCATGGACATACTGCCATGAGTCAAACTCATGAACTCAAATACTCTCTCCTACATTAACGTATCTAGATAGAAATGCTCTTATAACTTCTCTAATAATTCCTTCCATAAAATACCATCATCTTATCTATTCCACACAAGAATTTCGCACTATCTCTTTGCTTCCCATTTAACATTTAAGTAGAAAACTTGACCATTCTATCAATAGGAGTCACTAAATGGTCAAGTATCTTCATGATGGACTGAACCCAAAACTAATCTCCCTTGGTTCCACACTATCATATAAAATTTAGACGATTATGAAACTGAAAATATATCTTCATATCATATATACTCTTCACAAACCACCTTGGGTCTCTTCCCATGAATTTAATGAAGTGGTCAAAGTTCTATCAGAACTGCTCCCCAACTTCCTCACCTAGAACAATCAGTGCATGAGGTCCTACTATGGGTTGATTATCTCAAACCATAACCTACTATCATTCTCTAAAAAAGTTTCATCATGGAGTCATATCTCTCAATTCCGAACATGAACCTTAGGAAATATTTCACAACATTTTACATTTACAGGAAGAACAATATCCCATAAAAATTCATTTCACCAAACCCCACCACACAGTCAAAACTAAGGCATTATCACTACCCTTAACCATCCTACATCTAGGTCATGGTCCAAAAGGGGTAATCTCATAAACATTATTCAATTTTCCCATTTTAACACTCATTTATTCTCTTCTTTAATCATTTTACAATTTCAATTTCACATTAGGCAGAATTTCATTTCAATTCTGGTGTAAGAAAAGTTTAAGTTTAACAAATTACCCAAAACCGATTTTCCCAGGCATGGCTAAAATGATGTATGTCATAAAATAACCTTGAGTGTCTCGAATAGTGCATGAAAATTGAACTCCCATGCCATACTGGGCCACAAGTCAAATCTCAACAAATCTAAGAAACAATAATCAAATCATAAAACAAGTTATCCATCCAAGGTGAAATAATGTTCAACTATAATAACTAACAATAATAACAAAAATCCCACTCTAGGTACTTGGGTTCTCTCTTATAAATGGGTTATATACTCACATAAATGATCTCATAACCAAGGCCTGACTCTTCTTAATATCCTGTGAACCATTCCCAAAAAAGTAAGACAAAATAAAAAATAAATAAAATATCCTTTAGTAATACTTTGTAATGTCTCAACTCAGTTGCCACACACTGGTGCACCAAGCCGGTTGGTCACATGACCTCAAGCGTGCCTCTCCGTATGCTAGAGGATTTTAACTTGTAGAGATAGAGAGTCTAATATCAGTCATAGGGATACTATACCCTCTTTATTAGAGTGATACATCAGTGGGAAATAAAGAAACAATAAAAAATTATATAATAATAACCACAAAATACTAGTACCACATGATGACCAAAACAGGAAATATAATATCAAACTGAAAAATAGATATGTCTTATAAAGTATGTGACATGTTTCAAAATAAAAATCAAAATTAAAGACACTATCAACTCCAAAATAGCTCCCAAACCATGTCTAGTTCTCCCAACCATGCTCCATCCTAACTCAACTATATAACATAGGGTCTTTTCCCTTATCCAATCCTACAAACATGAAATCTATTTGGCTACTGATCAGGAAAACCATATAGTGTGTGAGTAAAAATCTTTAAGCCCCAACCAAAGGCATCTAAAATAAATATGTAGTCAAATAATAGTTTACCCAATTATATATTAAATAATTAAAATACATAAGTAAATATTTGTCACAATATCAATTAATCATTATTAAACCATATATACCCCTAGGTTCCTATAGAAACACGTACCTCAATACTTTCTTCGGATATTGAAGGATCTCAATGTATTTATAAGGGATGTTATATATCATAATGTTGTTGTTATCATTATTCTATTCATACTATAATTCCCATGAAACCATTCATACTTCACAAATAGAATGGGCATGTTCCCGTTCTTTATTTCAAAACTAGATGACCATGTTACCATACATAATTTTATAATTGAATGACCTTGTTACCATCCATTAATACATAATTAATTTGAAAATTAATTATCCACATCAAATCCACTACTAATTCAATTATTAGTCAAACATACCAACCCCATTAATTAATTCACTAATTAATTAGTCATCTCAATCTCCATAATAATTCATTAATTAGTTATCACCTAATTCCCCTTAATGAATTCCCCATTCAATTTAGCACATTATATCTTTAATTAAAATAATAATTATTTAATAATAAACCTATATTTAACACAACATTTAATTTTATCAATTCACACTCTCAATATACCAGAATTAATTCATCAATTGATTATCTCAAACCAACTATATCAATATCTCATAATTAATTCATCAATTTAATATCTCAAAACATGTATCTCAATGTCGCATAATTAATTCACCAATTAATTATCTAAAATAATATAATTCAATATATCATAATTAGTTCATAAAATAATTATTCATGATATACAATCCCAAATTCACATTTTTTATAATTAATTAATTCACTAAAATTTATTAATTAAATTAAGAACTCAATTTATAAACATGAAATAGAAATTCTACAATTACATACAAATAATTATTGTAATGACTGTTGGATTTGAATAATATACCACCTACTTTAATTCTTATATGAATGATCACCCAATGAAAATTCCAAATTTCAAAGGAATAATGATGTAGAATGAGATAAAGATATAAAACCTAAATACAAGATCAAATAAATCAATATTTCATAAATCTAGATATTGATCCATAATATTAGATCTATATCTAACCCAAAATATGGAATAATAGCCCTACAGTGGATGGAATAAGAACAAGAAAAGAGAAATGAAACCACATGGGATAGGATCCTCTTAATAGGAGCGGTGAATATCTTCAATCCAGGCTTCGAATCACAAAAAAATAGAGGTTTAATGGCCACAAATCCCTTTGGGAGGATATTGAATTGACAGACTTTGGTTATGGGTCATGCTAGGGATTTAGGGGGTATTAGATGGAGGTTCATGAATTTTTTTAATAATGTTAGAGGAATTATAATCATGTGTGCATGGTTTGCTACTTAGGACACATGATTTTTTCTAACTGTGTGTCGTAATTGTGTGACTTTTTAATTGGGGTGAAAGGTTTCTCCTTTTATAGTTTATGGTTGGAAAAATCATGCCCTATCCAAGAAAAACTCCTTTTTCCAAGGTTACATAGTTTTTTAGACCATGGTACAAGGTTAAGGAAAACTGTGCGCCAACCGGGCACTGCCCTCTTCCATTTTTATTAAAATTTTACCTAAACAGACCCCACAGTAAAAACCAAAAAAAAATTACACAATAAAAGTAAAAATATAATATGAAAAATATCTAGATACATCTCTATAATAGGTCAGGATTTTACACCTCTCAAGATAAAGGATTCTCTCCCTCCTCTTTTTAATTCATGAAATTATTTAGTTATAAGGCCTTTAGTTTCCTAATGGCTATGTTCTGATATTATCATAATCAAAAAGTAATATTAAAATTGTGGAATCTTATATTTTAACTATCCTTATCTATGATTAACCCATTTTATAAATTTTATTTTATACACCCATTGTTATGCAAAAAAATTCAATGATTTTTCATGTCATACACATGTTTTGTGAATACCTAACACTATTTTCATTAAAATTTGTTCACTTGGTTATGAAAATTTTCTATTTATTGGATAATTATATAATTAAAACCCAGATTACTTAATAATGGGTTTAAAATAATGACATACATTATTATGTAATATGATCAATGTGGAACATTTAATGTTATAAATTTGGAGAGTTCTCCCTAATAGTGATCAATGACATTTGGTAATATTTGCATCTCATGAGATATCATGTATTGTGTACAAGTAGTTATCCGAAGAAAACAATGTTATTATATCTTATATGTTATACTTGAATTATTATTATTTTACACATGTGTTTTTCTTCAACATTCCAATGATACCATGATTGTATGGTATCGTTTTCTCATGACATGCCTCCATGTGAGTATCTATGATTCTTACCTCTTTATGTTATCATGATTTTCCTCCTGGATAACATGTAATATTTATTACCATGATATTAATTAATTATTCCATTAATGGTATTTATATCTACCCTCATCCTTTGTACATACTTTAGTTATAATATTTAGGACTAAGACTTAGAAGGAAACTAGGATCACGTTATAGTGTTTAAAACAATGATGTCTTATTTTAATTTAATTTAATGGTTAATGTATCAAATTATCCAAAGAAATATAGAATATTGATTTTATATTAATTTTTTTATGTATAACTATTTTAAATTTCATTAAATAAAATTTGTTATAAATGTGGGATATTATAATAGATGAGTGGGTGGATTCCACTAAAGCTACAACTCAATTAATTCCTATGAGATCAAAATTAGAGGATTTTAAAGATGAAGTAATATTTATACTACTTATTTGGTACTATAATAATGGTGATATAAATATTTATAGGAATTTATTTTAGTGTTCAAGATAAAATAACATTGATTTATGACATCACATCGTCAATTAGATTATAGAGAGAAATAAATTGAAGTTTGAATTTTTTCATACAATAGATAAAATTGAATATTTTTTCACTAAGATGCTGCTAAAGGATACATTTTAGAACATGAGATAAATATTAGGAGTCCAAACATACCTATATCAATGAAAATATACGGTTTTATATCCCCTTTCTCATTTTTTCTGTGGATATTTTTGTTAAATACAGAGCCAAAAGTTCAATATTGATGTTCCTATGTATTTATCATTATGTGTTTTTCAAAAAATATTAAATAATATTAATAGAGATAGTATCCATTTATTTTATGTGTTTTTATTAAGGTATATAATATATTTAGATAGAGTTATTAAAATGGGTAATACGTGAATTTAGTATGGTGAATGTGTGAACTGTGATAAATATTTTGTTGAAGTTCTTGAATTAAAATTTTCATTAAAAGGTTCTTCACATAGACATATCAATGTTATAGAAATATTTGATTTAATGGAAAAAATATTTAATAAATAAGGTTTTATTCTCAGATGTGATGATGATTTGTGGATTAAATAAGTTTTAAGTCTCAAATATTTTCTATTTTGGTATCATTTCATCAAGGAGAATCCAATGGATCGTGTTTAAATGGTTTGAATGAAAATCACAGTTTTGTTAAACATGTTTTTTATTAAATATACTTGTTTTCAACATAAAGTTCTCTAGTATATATTATAATTAAATTATTATAGTTTATTAATAGGTTTAATAAGTTTTATAGTTTCTTATGTTCTGTGGTTGACAATAAAATCCCATGGGGAAGATTATTGAGACCATGTTTTGAGTTAAGGAATGTTTGAGAAGAAGATGATCATGTGAGAGATTATTAAAAACTCAAATGATGTTTTTGTGTTTTTAGATTTAATAATTTCCCCTTGAATATTAATATTTTATTGATAATAATATTTTAAATGTATGAAGTTGAAATGATCAATTCTATTGGATTTTATTTTCAATGAATAAATAATTTTCAACCCCACTTCATAAAATTTTTATTAATGTGAGATAATGGTTCTTGGTTGTTTCAAGTTGTTTGAATTAGTTTTAACAGTCAATATTAATATTGTAAAAAATTATGTAGTATTTTATTTATGTATAAAATTAGTAAATGTATATTTTTTTACATAACTTTGGAAAATCATGTAGCCATCAGGGCACCCTATATGACTTTGATCCAAAATTATAAATTTGGGGATTTATTTGAACTCAACATATATATTTTTAAATTTCATATGTCTTAGATGATTCCCTAATATTTTTACAAGTATAATTACATGATTTACAAACATAAATATCATTTGATACATCATAATGATCATTAAGATGTAATGTCTATAGAATACTACGTTAATAATACATCAAAGTGACATTAAAAAATGAAACTTTTTATGTTATTCTCTATAATGAGCTCTTAAATCCTTTTGAGATCCTAAAATATTTGGGATAACCTGGGGAATATATAAATAGAATGGGTGAGCTAAAAATACTATTAATGGACTCAACATGATAAGAAAACATAATTGTGAGTCAAAAATATAACATGACATCATAAAGAGAAGGAATGTGTGTAATCACATGGAATCATAACATAAAGAACATGGTATAATAAGATCATGGAGACATAATAAATGTATAATCTTCCAAAAAACATTAAAAATACATAATTCAAGGATAAATGCAAAGAAAACTTCTCACTGCTGACATAACCACATAATCAAATAAGTTTACTCCCTATTCCCATACGTTAACTCTCCTGTAACTAAATCTCTACCCAATTTATTATATTTATATCTAAGAGCACCCATAATAACAGGTTCATGATTTATATGCACCACATAAAAGTAAAAATAATATGGGATAACATAAGAAATACCCTTGGAAATAAAATGGGTTTCATAATCTTTTTTCCTATCAAATTCAAAGGAAGTTTAATAATGAAGTAATTTTATATATGACCATAAATAATGTATTACCACATAAAAATAATAGAGAATAACTATGTATACATGTGTGAAACGTACATAAATAATTTAGATTAAATCTATAAAATATATGGGTTTTTTCATTGATTAAATTACATTTAAAAATATTAAAAAACATCTTGATGAAAATAACCTTTTATTGTTTAGAAGCATGAAAGGATGTCATATTAGAATGAATTTTATGTTGAAATATTACTTTGAACATTTCTTGATGAAAATATCCTTCCATTTGGAAAAAAACTTATTTAAAATATCAAACATTATCAAAAACTAAATAAAACGTTTTTTATGTTACCTTTGAAACATAAAAAAAGATTCTTTAAAGCATTGAGTGGTCATGTCAATAAAAGAGTTTCATTCATTCAAAATACATTAAAAAATAAAAATATTCCTATAACATTTTAGAAAGAAAAGTCAAAAAATACCTTGTTTGGAAAAAATTTATATTTCTTTTAAAAAATTTTGTAAAAATAAAATTATGGGTAAAAATTAATTTTAACAGTTATTGTAAAACATTTTTTAAAACATTTTTAGAAAACATGGATTTGGTCGAAAAAGGATTTTCAAACGAAGAGAGAAATGAAGTCCTATTTTGTTAAAAATATTTTAAAAATAATTTTATGAACCAAAGATAGTAAAATAGTACTATTACATGGAAAAATCTTGACTAACCTGATGAGAAGAAAATGAAAGGGGTTATTTTACAATTATAAAAAAAATTCAATTTAAATTCGTGTATAAGAAATCATGATTAAAATGGGGTTGAAACATAAACTCTTGCCTCTTTGGTAACTTTTGAATCATAACAGCACATGAATGATTTAAAAGAATTATAAAATAAAGTTTCATGATATAGGTAGGACTCATGATATTGTATATAAAGGGGAAGTATAAACTCCATTCATGACATTAGGTGAATAAAAGATAATGTGTCTCAAAGAAGGAAGTTTGTGGGAATACCGTTACAATGTTCATATCATTGAGGTGGGAGTTAATAGATTTGGTTCGTGTGTGTAAAAAAACTAAATAAAAACATAGAAAACATTAAATAAAATAGAAATCAATCAAAATTTATTTCGCAAAATTTATTTCATTATATAATCAATGAAGTTGACTAATAAACTAATGAAGAGAAATTTTGTTAGGAAACCTCTTACCTCACACTTCTATTTAGTGGAACACTATTTAACCTCAAGTATAGTGGTTTTAAATAATTTATTAAATTATAAAAAATATATATTAATATTTATAATATAATATATGGTCATTTTATAACATATTATTACTCTTTCATTAATAATATTTTATTATCACCATTGTTCCGGGTGTTAATTGTATTAATTTCTTATACATGTTTTTTCATTAAAGATCTGAATCCCAACATAGGATCTTGTTACATAATATCTAGATAGATATTAATTTTATAAATATCTCTTTTTTATTAGATATATCTTTATTATCATTATTTAATTTTGAATATGGATAATGAATCACATCGCTTTATGGATACGGTTGGTCATACATATGCACAGGTGACGTTATCATTTCTTTAACAGGTGAATGGGAAGGGAATTAAATTGTATATTAATATTTCATAATAAAGTTTTTGTCATATATTTCACATTTATTCATTAAATAAATCAGTTGATACATTTTATGTAAAGAGTTAGTAAAAAATGGATCACGTCTCTTTGTAAGGCGGCAGTCCTCCATATACACGAATGATGTTATCATTTATTCAATGGATGGTAAGGGAAAAATAATATAATATATTTACTTTATATAATTATGAACTTGTAATTAATATAATATATCAACATAAAATTAATCATCATTACCATCCATGTAAATCATATAGAAAAAATGAACCATATCACATTGTGTGGTGGTACTCCACCGTACACACGAGCGACGTTGTCATATTTTATATGAAATAGAATGTATGAATATATATGTGACATTATAACAGAATAGGTATAATTATATCATATATATAATTTATATAAATTAAATACTTTATTATATCATATAGTGGAAAGCGGTGATGGAAAATGAATTACATCTATTTGTGTGGTAGTAGTTCATCGTACATAGGATCAACAATTTCATTTCCCATTTGTGGGAGGATGATATTATTGTGGGTTATTACATTAACCAAAAAAAATATCATTATATTTTATATTCAGAGTTTATTATATAATAATGATTTAGTAATATTTTAAAGAGTTGGAGGAAGAAATAAAACAAAACTCTCAGTTAAGAATGTTACAACTTCTTCAGAGAACTTATTTTGGTTTGCAACAAAATCCTTACAATGTTAGATTTAGGACCAAACAAATAATTCTAGTATGATTATAAGGGATTCACTGAATTTATTTGGGTATTATTATTTGAAAAAATATTATATCTATTAAAATGAGATAATAGGGTTATCCTTTTATGAGTGGGAAAGAGGAAACAATTGGTATTTTTGAAAAGAGAGGATTAAACGCTTGTTTATTATCATTACGTATGGATCAAAATGGAAAATATTCAATATATAGAAAGGATAATTTATAAATATGACCATAAAATATAAATTAAAATTTTTTCCATTTTTAATACTTATCCTTTCTATTTACCCCCCCCCCCCCCCATAAACTCATTTTTACCTTAACCATGGTAAAAAATCTTTACTATTTACACTATTGATTAATGTCAAAAATTAAGTTAAAAAAAATAAATTATTTAAATTATTTTTATTTAAAATATGAAAACCATTTATTTAAATTCAATTAATAAAGGTGTAATTATTGGACTCCTCATGTATTAATCATGTTTTAATGATCACAAATCCTATTACTGATTAATCTCAATCTTCATTGCACATCTTGCTAATGCTCTTCAATCTCAATAATAACTACACATCATGTTTTAATTATGAAAAATATTATGGATGTTAATTATCTATTTATTATTTACAAGTCTTATGCCTTATTACAAATCTCACATATATTATCAAGCCTTTATATTTATGATTCAAGGTCTCTTACTCTAATGATTAAGCTTAATATATATTCTGCATATTACTCTCTAAGTCTAAATACAGGTATTTGTCTAAGTATGGAGACACCGTGAAGGAAAAATCATAACTCAGACACCGTGACCCAGACACTATGACCCAGACACCGCGAAGGACAAACCGTGACCCAGAAACTGTGACCCAGACACCGTGACCCAGACACCGTGACCCAGACACCGTAACCCAGACACCGTGAAGGACTCACTGTGACCGAGACACCGTGATCTAGACATCATGATGTCAACATACCGTGAAGCTCATACCATGAAGTTCATACCATGAATCTCATACCGTGAACCTCATACCGTGAACCATCTACCGTGAATAAGACACCATTTATATAATCACTGTGACACCATTTCTTAACTTTTTGTCAATATTATTTAAATAATACTAATGGTCATATTTGATGTTTTTAATGAAATTAATGTTATTTAATGATAGTTGTTGGAATGTCAGGCAACTGTATCTCGTACCTATGAAAAGTGAATCA
Source organism: Viscum album (assembly GCA_963277665.1). Lineage (NCBI taxonomy): Eukaryota > Viridiplantae > Streptophyta > Magnoliopsida > Santalales > Viscaceae > Viscum > Viscum album. The sequence goes on from OY728155.1 coordinate 1,743,474,226, forward strand.
TTCCTACTTCCAGAACTTGTGGAATATAAGGAAGATTACGATGCAGTACACGTGCAAGTGGTGAAGCGAGAAAAGTCTGACGATACAATAAGAATAATATACATACGCCCGAGAGTACTGTGCTGAACAAAAAAGAACAATCCTAATCAAGAACGAGATTGCAAGACATTCAAAGAACTCGCATAAGTGCAATATAACATCACTTAAGAACACACGATGAATAAAGAGATCATTTTCACTCCTATAGAACACAAGCTAAACTTTGACACTCTGTTTTTCAACAGAAAAACAAGAGAAGGACTAAGAATCAATTCTGATGAATCCAATGAGTCCAGAGCTGCATTGCTAATCACTAGAGCTTTATAAACTCTTATCTATTCTCTCTAAGTTATTTTTTTATTTACATTCGATCAGTGTGGTGTACTGGGTATATCTCACACACACACTGTCTCCTGCACTGAACTGGAGGATATCAAAATCCTCACTATAAAACTCTTAACTCTTGTTTACCCACATCAACTGTGGAATAAGTCCTTGTGTGTCCTGGTCTCTATTTTTTTCCCACGAAGAATAGTGGTAGAGGTCCCTGCGTAGCCTATACAGTTGTGTAAACTTCTGTTAACGCCAATCCAGGGTGTGGATCAATTTATATAAATTGTTGAGAGGACTAAGTCGTGGCTTGAGACTGAACCTCTTAGTTAACTTTGTTGTGATTTTATTTTAAGTCTATAAGTATTACATATATATATTCTACTACCTATTACTTTGAAATACAAAACTATTTTAAAGCTACATTGATCTTTAAATTAGCAAGTGTTTACACTTATTGTAAATCAGTAGGTTATTTTCAAAAGTTAGTTTGATCTTGTGGTTAAATTAACTGAGACCTAATCAATCTTTGAGAAGCTAAGTGAACATTTACAATCTGTATAAATTCACTACAGTTTAACTTTTTTCATAAATTGGGGGATTTTAAATAGACAATATTTTTACAGAAATTTTAATTGGAACTCAATCCACCCCCCCCCCCCTCGTGAGTATCCACTCTGACCGAAATTTGGTATCAGAGGTTGTTTTTGTTTAAGGATTTTTGAAATACTCTGTTTTTCAACTGTGATTTTAGTTTCATCTTTAAAGATCTTAAATTTCTGTTAATTCTAAATTTTATCTCTTTAATTATACTTTCTAAAATCTAGTTATGGACAATAGACTAGAGGGTGCTGCTACTAACATGCCACCTTTCTTCAATGGTACAAACTATGCTCAGTGGAAGCTTAAAATGAAAATTCTTTTAGAAATCATGGGTTTTGATATTTGGACTACTATAGAATCTCAATATAAAATTCCAGAAACCGAAAGAACAACTTGGTATGAACCTACAAAGACTGCCTATAATAATAATTGTAAAGCTATGAATGCCCTGTACTATTCTCTAGGAGATGAAGAGTTTAACAGAATTTCTACTTGTAAAACTACTTTTAAAATATGGGATACTTTGGGTATTTCTCATGAAGGAACAACCAAAGTTAAAGAAATGATATTACTATTAAATATTATAATTTTAAAATAAAAACTGATGAAACTATTTCTGATGTGTATCTCAGGTTTAATGAGATAGTCAATACAATGAATTCACTTTGTAAAGTTATTCCGGCAAAGGAATAAATTATGAGGATACTGAGATGTTTACCAGACCGATGGAGATGGGCATCTGTTTCAATCAGAGAGTCATGTGACATTGCTGATCTACCTGTCAAAGAACTCATTGGTATGCTTATGATGTATGAGGAATAACTCAAGATAAATAAAGAAGAAGAGGATGAATCAAAAAGGAAATCAGTGGCTTTCAAGACTACTGCTTCAAAAAACAAAGACAAAGAAAAAGCTCAGATACAAACTCATAGTTCAACAGGTGAAAGTTCAGACTCTGATAGTGATACTAAAATAGCTCAAATAGCCAGAAGGTTTAAGAAATTTTATAGGAAGAAGAAATTTTTCAGAATAAAAAATTACAAAGGAAAGTATGACAATAAGGGACATTAGAAGAAGGACTGGAAAAAGACATAAAAAAGTGATGAATTTGTTTGATATGAGTGAAAAAAAGGACACATTAAGGCAGACTACGTAAAGCTAAAATTCAAGAAGAAATACGATTACAAGGACAGTATGTACAAGAAAGCTATGAAGGCTACCTGGAGTGCTTCTGAAGAAGTACAAGTGAATCTGAAATGTCTGATTATGAAAAGAATCGTACCATCATGTGTTTCATGACAAACACATATGAGGTAACCTTAGATACTTCTATTTTAAATTCTTATTATTCCGGATATGATGCAGACTCTTATTCTGATTCTGAAAACATGAATACTGAGGAATTATTTGAATATTGTAATATGCTAGAGGATACATGCAATGAACTTAAGGATAAATACAAATCATTAAAGAAACATCATGATCTCACTACAACTGTTAAAACTGAACATACTATTGAAAAAGAGAAGAATGCTCAACTGTTAAAGAAGAAAACTGAACTGAAAATGGCCAATGAGAAACTTAGAAAGGACTTAGAGAAGTTCACAAATGAAAAGGATACACTAACTCAAATTCTAGGAAAGAAAGTGGCACCAAAATACACTTCTGAAATAGGCTACAAACCTGGACAGAGACAGTTTACTAAGAATAGCTTTATTCCTAAATCTGGACAGAATACTGCTAGTTCTAGTTCTGGAAATCCATATGCTTCAACTGGTTATTTACATAGTTATAGATCAAATAGAGTTTATAATTAAAAATCTATTGATTCTGTAAATTATATGAGACCCATAAGACAAATTTGGGTACCAAAATCATTGATTGTTAACCTGTCTGGACCCATGAAGATCTGGGTACCAAAATCATACTCTATCAAAAACGGTTTTGTAGGAAACCTCCTTGAAGAGTTCCCACAAGAAGAAATGGTATTTTGACAGTGGATGTTCAAGACATATGTCTGGGGATTACTCAGGATTCAAGAGTTTAATTAAGTTTGATGGAGGCTATGTCACCATTGGTGATAATTATAAAGGAAAGATCATCAGCCTAGGCCAAATTGGTAACACTGATTCAGTTTTAATTTCTAAAGTTTTATTTGCTGATGGATTGAAATATAATCTGTTAAGTATTTCTTAGTTGTGTGATGATGTTTTTAATGTCAAATTTAATAATTATTCTAGTAATGTTTTTAATTCTAAAAATGTTTTAGTCTTTTCTGCTTTAAGAAATGAAAATGTTTATGATGTTGATTTAAATTCCTTAGCTAAACAAAATGTTACATGCTTAAATGCCTTTCATAAAGAGTCATGGTTGTGGAATAGGAGATTAGGACACTTCAATATACACTCACTTAGGAAACTAACTAAGAATAACTTAGTTAGAGACTTACCCAAACTTGAGTTTCCAAATGAAAAAGTGTGTAATCCCTGTCAAAAGGGAAAGCAACACAAAATCTCTTTCAAACCAAAGAAAGAAGTCTCAACTTATCAACCTCTAAAGTTGGTTCACATGGATCTATTTGGACCATCTAGAGTTTCTAGCTTAAATGGAAAGCACTATGTCTATGTCCTAGTAGATGACTTTTCTAGATATACTTGGGTATACTTCTTAGCTCAAAAAAGAGAAGCTTGTTCTTATTTTGTTAAATACACCAAGTCTGTAGAAAACCTTAGTGGACTTAAGATTAAAACTCTAAGAACTGATCATGGTTGTGAGTTTGAAAATCATGAATTTGAATCCTATTGCTCACACAATGGCTATAGTCACAACTTTTCTATTCCTAGAACACTTTAGCAGAATGGGGTAGTAGAAAGAAGTAATAGAACCCTGCAAGAAATTGTTAGAACTATAGTTATTCAATATGACCTGCCAATTTACTTTTCGGCTGAAGATTTGAATAAATATTGTTATATTATTAATAGTGTCTTAATTAGACCTATTCTTAAGAAGACCCCATATGAGTTATGGAATAATAGAAAACCTAAATTCAATTACTTTAGAGTCTTTAGCTGCAAAGTTTTTATTCCCAATACAAAAGATAATCTTGATAAGTTTGCTTCTAAGAGTGATGGAGGAATATTTTTAGGATATTATTTAACTATAAAACCCTATAGATTCTTTAATAAAAGAACCAAATGTGTGGAATAATCAGTTCACATCAAGTTTGATGAAACTGATCCACATGAGCCTAAAACCTCACTTGAAAATCTTGATGAAGATTTGAGTATTCTGAACCTTATTGATAAATCTAAAGAACCTGCTATAAAAACATCCAGTTCTAGACATATTCCAGAATCTGCTACTATAGAACACAATCCTATAGATGAACCTGAAATTTCTAGTCCTACCTTTAGTAGATCAATTTGAATTCTAAAGAACCATCCTTTAGATGTTGTTGTAGGAAATCTTAATAGAGGGACACATACTAGAGCTTCTCTTAGAAATCAGGTTGAACATCAAACCTTCTTGTCATAGCTTGAAGCTAAAAACATTGATGATGCTATTAATGATGAATTTTGGGTAATTGTTATTCAATAAGAACTCAATCAGTTTTAAAGAAATATAGTGTGGAATCTTGTTAAAAGACCTAAGGACACTTTCACCATAGACACTAAATGGGTGTTTAGAAATAAAGTAGATGAATAAAGAAACATAGTTAGAAACAAAGCTAGGCTAGTTGCATAAGGCTATAGTAAAGGGGAAGGAATTGACTATGAGGATACTTTTTCTCCTGTAGCCAGATTAGAAGCTATTAGGATTTTACTTGCTTATACTGCACATCTAAATTTCAAACTATATCAAATGGATGTCAAGAGTGCATTCTTAAATGGATATATTGCTGAGGATTTTTTTTGTTGAACAACCACCTGGATTCTCAAACCCTCATTTTCCAAATCATATTTTCAAATTATCAAAAGCTTTATATGGTTTAATGCAAGCTCCAAGAGCATGGTATGATAGATTAAGTACTTTTATAATTTCTAAAGGTTTTAAAAAAGGTATTGCTGACCCTAATATTTTTATCAAATGAATTTCTAAAGATGTTTTAATTGTACAAATTTATGTAGATGATATTATTTTTGGATCTTCATGAAATTCCCTATGTACTGATTTTTCTAAAATGATGGAAAATGAATTTGAAATGAGTTTAATGGGAGAACTCAAATTCTTTCTTGGATTTCAAATCTTTCAAAATGATGATGGAGTTATTTTAACTCAAATTAATATACTAGATATCTTTTAAAATGTTTTGGATTAGATAGCAAAAAAGGTAGTGACACTCCCATGAGTACCACCTGTAAGTTGGATCTTGATGAAGATAGTAAATCTGTTGATCAAACCACTTATAGAGGAATGATTGGAAGTCTACTCTTCTTGACTTATAGTCGTCCTGATATTATGTTTAGTGTGTGTATGTGTGATCGTTTTCAAACAAACTCTAAAGAGTCACATTTAAATGTTGTAAAGAGAATTTTCAAATACCTCAAGAATACTCCCAATTTAGGATTATTCTATCCCAAAGGACAATTATTTGAACTTGTTAGTTATTCTGATGCTGATTTTGCTTGATGTAAGTTAGATAGAAAAAGAACCTCTGAAACATGTCATCTTTTAGGCAAGTCACTAGTAACATGGTGTAGTAAGAAACAAAATCCTGTTGCATTATCTACTGTAGAAGCTGAATACATAGCTGCTGGAAGTTGTTGTGCGCTAATTTTGTGGATGAAACACACATTACTAGACTATGGATATCAATTCAGACATGTCCCAATAAATTGTGACAACACAAGTGCTATTAATATTTATAAGAATCCTGTTTTTCATTCTAGGACAAAACATATTGATGTAAGACATCACTTTTTGAGAGATCATTATCAAAAAGGTGATATCACTTTGGAATTCATTGGTACTGAATATCAACTTGCTGATATATTCACTAAGCCATTAAATTCTGAACGATTAGACTACATCATACATGATCTTGGTATGATTAATCATAAATAGATATCTTACTGATCATAATACTCAATACTTTACTTTACTTTACAGTTTCATGCTCACTGTTTTACAGTTACTGTTTCATGCATACGGTCTCACCATTAAGATCTTGTGCTCACGGTCTATTAAATCATTGTCTCACTATAACTACACCGAATGGTCACTGTCTCACCGTGATGACCACCAACTGTCTCACTGTGATGACTGTTTTTCGTCATACCGTAATTCCTACTCACGGTCTCACCGTGAAAATTATTTATATTCTTATTTTAACCCATATCGCGGTAATTTTTATTTCACTACTATTTGGTTTCCTAAGTTTTTGTTTTTATGAAGTTTGACATTTCCAAATGATAAAACTTAAGGGTTTCATTCGATTCCTTACCCGAACTCTCTCCTGAACCTTCTCATTCTTGAAAAACTTCTCTTCCCTCTCACCCAAACCTTTAGTGGATGCCAAGGATGAAGTGTTCATCTTCACCCTCATCTAAGAAACACCGCTCTAAGAAATAGAAAAGGATACTGAGGATAGCTCCCAAAGGACCTCTAAATCCAAACTTGGAAAGCCGTACTATTGTACCTGAAAAAGATGTTTTCCCTGAGTGGTTTTTGTCTATCAAGTCATTAGTTTTGAAAGTTTTAAGAAAACAAGGATGGATTGAATGGTTCTATGGACAAAATAGACTAATTTATCCAACACTGGTGTCTCAATTCTACCAATATGTGAAGTTTTCCTTTGATTTGGAGAAAGCATTATGGTGACCAGCAGGATCAATGGTCAGAAGTGTTCCTTTTCTTCAAGGTTGTGGGCTGCATGCCTAAGAATTCCACATGAAGGATTTTGTGAAGATTACCAGAGAGACCCTCCTCCATATTATGATATCTTTAATCTAGAGAATGCCTTGGAAAGTCTAACATGAAATGGCACCAAGTGAAGGTCCATAGCTGCTGAATTAGATGGGGAGACTAGACTTCTTTTCAAATTTGTTTAGAATTTGATTAGTCCGAGAAAAAAGGATTTTTTTGTAATGAAGTATCAGGATGTGTTCCTGATTCACCTGTTGAAGAATGGCCAAAAGATCAACCTATGAAAGTATTTTATTAACTATATCTGTGGGTTGATCAAAGTCACTTCCAAATCCACCTCCTTGTTTTACTCAAGGATGATTTCAGCCATGTTAGTTGCCCAAGGGATGGTTGGACCGAATAAACAAAAGTTAGAGGACTTTTATTTCTGTGTATCCATGCCTATCATCAGAAGGATGAAGATAAGCTGGAACCCCTAGAGGAAGTAGTGGGTTGAGGATAATGATCTAATCTATAAAAAGTTTAATCCTGTTGATTATCCTAGAAGACCTAAAAATCTATCTGATCCTGGTTTGGAACCAGATGAAGTGGTTGAGTATTCAGATGAATAAGAAGAAGAAGAAGATGAAGTAACAACTGAAGCATCACCTAGAGAAGAAGCTGGAATACCTTTAATCGAAACAGTTATTGTTTAAAAAGAAAGGGTTATTGTCCCTGCTGTTGTCCATGTTGTTATCCCTGCTAAAATACCTCAATGAGAGGAAGTTACTATTGGTTTGGGAGAAGAAGAAGCTCTTGCTTCTAGTGAGGATATCATTCTAGAAACTCATCCTCATGCTGCAAGAAAGTTGGTTTTTCCTGATTCAGAACAGCAAGCAACCATAGAGACAGACCCTATTGAAGAGGATATCCTTATTGAGAAAGAAGCAAGTATGGAAGCTCAACCAGTGGAACAATCGGTTCCTGAGATAATTCCCTCTACTGAAGAGAGGATGGATATTTCCTTTCAGTTGGCAAGGCAAGAGTTTGATGAAGAGATTAGAGATGATCATGTGGATCTTGATCATGTTGCTGAGCCTATATTCTCTGAAATGGAAGAAAAATTTGAGTGGGAGGAACCTCAAAACCTTGAGATTATAGAAGTTGGATCTGCTGAAGCTTCTCAACCTATTTTCACATATTCTGTGTACACTTGGTATGAGTTCACAAGATTTTATGATGTGAATGAGTCACAGCAAGTGACTACAACTGGAATGGATCTTTCTTCTCTTTTTCAACAGAATTCTGTAGCTCATCCAGAACAAGTACTAGAACCAGAACCTTAATCTAAATCAGAATCTGTGTTTGAAGATGACTCTAAAACGCAACCAGAACCTGAACCTCTACCTTTACCTGCATCCTTACCCAAGCATCACTCCTTTGTGACTAAAGATGATCTGAATGTTTTTGGACAGACTTTTTTAGCTGTAGTTGAGAAGATATTATCCTCTCAACCTCATCCAGTGACTCAACTGAGTCAAGAAGATGCATCAATTCTCTTGGAAAATATTATATTTCATATTCAACCAAGGATGATTCAAGGAATTCAAGAAGTTAGAGTTGAAAATAAGCTACTATGTGATGATGTTGCAAATCTGAAAACTATGGTAGCAACCTTACAGAATGAGTTGTCTTTGAGATCAGAGTCTGATCCTATCTCTGCCCCCTCACCTGTTACTAATTCTCCTGAGACATCTGATTCCATCCTTGCTTGGGAGATTGTGTCTTAAGTTCATCCATATCTACTATATTTTGATGAGAAGATTGAAAAAAGATACACCAAGATGCTGGAACGTATGAGGGAGCTTGTAGAAAATCTGAATAAGCTTACAGATGAATACACTGGATGCCTTTAAAAAGTTCTCAAATAGGTCAAAGTTCTATCCGAAGCTATAAAATCTTCTTCTGCTTCAGGTCAACCTTCTGTTCCTATTTTGGATGATTCTTTGATTAGATCCATAATCAAAGAAGAACTTCAGAATTTCTTAAGTGGATTGGATTTGTCTTCTTTGTCAGAAGTGGTTAAGAACAGTGATCGAGCATTGGACTTAGTTAGAATTCATTCTAAGATAGCCAATGATGCTCAAAAAGAGATCACTAAGAAAATATATTTTTATCTCTCCCGAATTTTCTCTAAAAGTAATATGATAGATTACTTTAGATATCTTGTGGAAAATTTGAGAATCCCTATGGTAACTCAATCTTTTAAAACTCAAGTTCAGAAACTTACAGAGTTCACCAGATTGTTGAAAAAATTCATAGAGAATAAGGATGATTTTGAAAAGGCTATGCAATATGGTGCTAAAATAATTACTGATTTCATAAATCTTTTGAAGCCATATCTTCATGTGCAGAGTACGGCTATAGTTGCTCCAGCTACTGCACCCCATAGACCTGGTCTACCTTCCTTAGCATCCATTGTCATGTCAGTTAGCCAAGTTCTTTCTCAGATCCGACCAGTAATTCTTGACCAACCCCAGCCTAGATCTTCTACTGCTCCTACTTAGGCTCCATCTATTTTTGAAGGTCCACCCTTACCCTCTTTGTCTAACACATCTATGCCTTCTTCTAAATTGGCACAAGCTCCTACTGCTGATAAAGGCAAAGACAAGGTGGATCCCTGAAGAGTCCAAGGACTGTTTTCCTTTTTGATGGGATGTCATTTGATGTTTAATGTTTTTATTGTATTCTGAACCTTTTGTTTAATGAAAAATGACGTGTTTCTTTTCATTTTTCTCTAAATTTTTGATAATCCCAAAAGGTGGAGAAAAACTTCAAGTGTTAGTACTATAATGAGATATCCTCTTCTAATATGATAGTTTCTTTAATATTGCATTTCATTTATATATTGACTATACATGATTTCTGATCATCAAAAAGGTGGAGATTGTTGGACTCCTCATGTGTTAATCATTTTTTTATGATCACAAATCCTATTACTGATTAATATCAATCATCATTTCACATCTTTCTAATGCTTTTCAATCTCAATAATAACTACACATCATGTTTTAATGATAACAAATATTATGGATGTTAATTACTCTATTTATTAATTACAAGTCTTATGCATGATTAAAAATCTCACATATATTATCAACCCTTTATATTTATGATTCAAGGTCTCTTACTCTCTAATGATTGAGCTTAATCCATATTCTGCATATTACTATCTATGTCTAAATACATGTATTTTTCTATGTATGGAGACATCGTGAAGGACAAACCATGACCCAGACACCGTGACCCAGACACTGTGACCCAGACACCATGAAGGACAAACCGTGACCCAGACATTGTGACCCAGACATTGTGACCCAGACACCGTGACCCAGACACCGTGATGGACACACCATGATCGAGACACCGTGATCTAGACATCGTGACGTGGACATACCGTGAATCTCATACCATGAAGCTCATACCGTGAACCTCATACTGTAAACCATCTACCGTGAAGAAGACACTGTTTACATAATCATTGTGACACCGTTTATTAAATTTTTGTCAATATTATTTAAATAATACTAACGGTCATATTTGATGTTTTTAATGTAATTAATGTTATTTAATGAGAGTTGTTGGCATGTCAGGAAACCATATCTCGTACCCATGAAAAGTGAATCATTCCTACTACCAGAACTCGTGGAATATAAGGAAGATTAAGATGCAGTACATGTGCAAGTGGTGAAGTGAGAAAAGTGTGACGATACAGCAAGAAGAACATACATACGCCCAAGAGTATTGTGTTGAACAAAAAAGAACAATCCTGATCAAGAAAGAGATTGCAAGACATTCAAAGAACTCACATAAGTGCAATCCAACATCACTGAAGAACACACGACGAATCAAGAGATCATTTTCACTCCCGTAGAACACAAGCTAAATTGTGACACTCTGTTTTTCAATAGAAAAACCAGAGAAGGACTAAGAAGCAATTATGTTGAATCCAACGAGTCCAGAGCTGCATTGCTAATCACTAGAGCTTTGTAAACTCTTATCTATTCTCTCTAAGTGTTTTGTTTATTTAATTTCGAGCAGTGTGGTGTACTCTGTATATCTCACACACACACACTGTCTCCTGCACTGAACTGGAGGATATCAAACTCCTCACTCTAAAATTCTTAACTCTTTTTTACCCACATCAACTGTGTAAGAGGTCCTTGTGTGGCCTGGTCTCTATTTTTTTTCACGAAGAACAGTGGTAGAGGTCTCAGCGTGGCCTGGACAGTTGTGTAAACTGCTGTTAACCCCAATCCAGGGTGTGGATAAATTTATATAAATTGTTGAGAGGACTAAGTCTCTGCTTGAGACTGAACCTCTTGGTTAACTTTTCTGTGATTTTTTTTAAGTCTGTAAGTATTACATATATATATTTCAATGCCTATTTCTTTGAAATACAAAACTATTTTATATCTAATTTCATAGTTAAATGAGAAAGTTTTTACACTTATTGTAAATTAGTAGGTTAGTTTCAAAAGTTATTTTTATCTTGTGGTTAAATTATCTGAGACCTAATCAATCTTTGAGAAGCTAAGTGAACATTTACAATCTGTATAAATTCACTACAGTTTAACTTGTTTTATAAATTGGGGGATTTTAAATAGACAATATTTTAACAGAAATTTTAATTGGAACTCAATTAACCCCCCCCCCCCCCCCCCCCCCGCCCTCTTGAGTATCCACTCCGACCAACAGTAGTAATTTAAATTATTGTTAAACCCATAGATATGAAGAAAACGTGGCTTTTGAGGAAGTGTGTTTTTAAGGAAAATGTTGATGTTATATTAACAATATAGATAGTAATCATCTTATTATGAATTTAAAGTAATATTATTTTTTATTTAATAGATACATTTAACTTAAATAATATCTGATTATGGGTTGTTTTAATTAATTAAAAATAATATACATTATGCACTTTAAAACTGTTTTAAAAAAATCATGTTTTTAGACCCAAAAATAAACTTATACTAAAACATAGTATAAAGATGATTTAGAATTAATAAATTCGATTTGATGTAACTAAATAATACTAATTTTAATTAAAATAAATTTAAAATAATAATGGGACATAATTTATTATAAATAATTGTCAATTTTATAAAAATCAGTATTTATCATTATTCCCTAAAAATGATTTTTTTTGAAAAATACAACAATTTCACCATAATTTTACCTTGATATATTGATTTAATAAATGAATTTTTTATCAAATTTTTTTTATAAAAGTTTTATAAATTAATTTTGAATTTTTTTTAAATCATGTCTAAACTACCTTTTAGAAACATATAGTTTTTTGTTTTAAAAACTTTTAATTTCCTTTTAAAATATTCTTATTGTATATCCAATTAATATATAATAATTTATTTTATTTTATAAATGTTTAAATTATATAATTTTCATAATTGAGTTATTTCTATTGATACCGACCAAATTTATATTTAAGTTATAATGGTCATGATGAAATAATTATATTCCTATAGAGTATTGTGTTTCGTTTAAACTCAGTGTTGTGTGAATCACATGTTGTTAAAGATATTGAATTTATTAAAAATAAAAATATCTAAAGTATCTGGGTGTAATATTATCTAATAATATTATTTTTTAATATAATATATGTTATCTAACACAATATTCATCTTTTAAAATCCCAGGTGGTTACATTATACATCCATTTAAGAAACTTTGCTCTCACTAATAAGTGGTTTCACATTTCTAACACCTTTGTTGGAAACTCATATCATAAAAATGATTATTAAAACATCCTATTTTAAATATAGAAATTTTTGTATGAATTTAATCGATAATAACACGTTATTAGGTTTCCATGTAGTAGAACATTAGGGGAAAGTGAATATATTTTCAGGGATGAAAATAATAAATAATTAGAGAGGTATTTAGAGATAATTGGTCATAAGAATATGAAATATAAATGTAAAGTTAAAGAAATAAAAACCATAAATATATTATGTTTTAAATGACCATTATATTAAATATATGTGAATGTAATATGATAACATTTTTTTCAGCATTATTTTCCTAATGTTGATGAGTTATTTTATTATCCATGAATATATGGAAATATACACACCTGATATCTTTATCTGTCATAAACACAATTTCATCCTTTGGTTATACATCGATCAATTTCAACATCATCTCTTACTCTATGAAATAAATATTCAAATAATAGTAATTTTCTTACACCAGAAGCACTAAATATACTTACAGGTTATAAGATCTATAAAAGAGTAAAAAGTTATTACTCATTTATTTTTTAAGACCCAAATGGTTATCACAAAGTTATTGAATAAAATAATCCATAATATGTCAATAGTAATTTCCAAATTTTAGTATAATTCATTACCTAAGTGTGTATCCTTAAAAACATTATCTTATATCTCCAAAAATGTAATAAAAATATTCCCAAATAATACTTTATGTTTCACAAAAAGTATTGTACACTTTAACCTAATAAAATATCTCTCAAAAAATCATTAATCACCTCAAAATCCAATTAAAAAATACCTTAAATGGGTTTCTAAGACTTTTGACATATGATCAACCTTATACTCATGAACCCTTGATGGTATCCATAACTAATAATATAACTTGAAGACATCTATTCCCATATAAGTAACAAAATATTAATAAGTTACATGATTATTGTAACCAAAACACCATTGGAAAAAATAATTATGCAAAATAATTCTTAAATCACAATACATAAATACATCAACCCTTTTACTTCATTGAGTTTTTATAACATTGTTCCTTCTTAGTCTAGAGGGTAACCCTTAGTTTAGAACATCGACTTGGATAATTCTCAAGTTCCCTGTATATAAGGGATCAAATTCCTTAGCAATTAATTTCTCTATGACCACTATTTTATCATAGAAAATTTTTATGCCCCACTATTTATGATATTATTCTAGGTTCTTATTCCCACCTTATTGACATAATGAAATATGGGTCTTCTTTACTTCGTTTTTATTACCTCAAGAACATTCATTGAACTCTATCTATATTTTATTTCCCTTATTAGGAATCTCACTGAAGTTCACATTATTAATTATATATCATGATTAATGATTAGGAATAATAACATTGTCTTTACATCCAGTCATCATATTATTTTTTCTCTAATAATTAGTGAAGTTTATATCTCATTTAATGTTATTAGGATTCATCCTGATTCCATCCATTAACAAAAAAATATGAATTGTAATATAATAAAAATTCACCATTGTGGTAAATCACATAATCATGAAAAATTGTTTATATGATGTAAAAATCATGAAAACTTATTCTCAATCTATGAGACCTTAGGTTTGTCCTATGTCATTCATGGTTATTATCTAATAAAATCCTTCATGATTGTTTATTAAAGGTTTGAAAATTTCCAACTCATATCCCACAAGAGTGTCAAACCATGTGCATATTAAGCCTCATTTTCTTGTACAAGGTAATTCATGAGTGAATATTGACATGGTTATTTTACAGTTATTACCCCAATAAGAATTTATTTCAGAACCATGTTCACCTATAGTATCTATATAGACGTGTCATTGCACAAAAAGCACTAGCTTTATACTTCACTAAAATTCTAGGATATTTTCATTTCGATAAACTTATTCTTATACTTATACATAGGGTTCTCACTATGTTCTAATAATCCAAGATTCCAATGGTATACTAGAAAATTCCTTTGATATTAACTATGATGACCCAATCCTTTCAAAAAACATTATTACTAGGTTTATAAATCTAAATATGCATTGATACAACACAATGATCTAAAAGGACTATTATCTATGGGAGAATAGGTTCATATTAAATCAAAGTGGGAGAAAAAATTAATCTTTTTATTTTATTCTAAATAATGGGATCCTAAATCCTTTCAAGACCTTAAACTGTTTGGGATATCATAGGGAAACATATAAAAAAGGGGTGAGATAAAATACCTAGTTAGGGAATACACATGAAAAGAAAATATATTGTGTGACTCAAAATTATTAACTAATATAATAACTAGAAGGATCAGGAGTAACCACAAAGAATTTTAACACAATGAACATGGTATAATATGATCATGCTGACATATAAAATGTGTCACAAATAGAAAAATGACATAAATGTAATCAATGATATTTACCAAGACAACATCACATGGTTTATAGTGTCCCATAATGGATTAGGTTTACACCCATATCTCATACATGAACTATTATGAGACTAAAGATTTTCACAATTCATTAGAGCGATATATGGGAATACTCATCATAACATGTTATTGAAATATATGTTCCATATAAAAGAAATATATCATAAGGCATAACATAAGAAATAACCATGAAATGAAAATGGGTTGCATAATCTTGAATCATATCATATTAAAAGTAAATATCATAATATTGGAATTTGAAAAATGATTGTAAGGAATGTATTACCCCATCAATGCCAGAGAGAATAAATCATTATATATGTGAGAAACCTATATTCATAATTTAAAATAAATCCATAACATCAAAGGTTATTTTCTTTGATAAAAATAATTTTAAAAATATTAAAAAAAATCATGAGGAAAAATACATTTTCACTTTTATTAAAATAAAATGATTTTATCTTATATGAAAAATGGTTTTATATATATAAATTTTAAAATATATCTAGGAAAATATTGTTTCTATTTAAAAAACCTTGTTTAAAATTTAATATTTCTCATACAATATAGATTTTTTTTTAAATATCCTTTAAAACATCAAAATTTAATAATTATAAAATTAAGTGTTAATGATGGAGGAAGATTTCCATTCATGTTGAATATGATAATTAGGAAAATTATCCGTTTAACATTTTTATAAGAAAATTAAAAATGTACCTTGTTTATAATATTATTGGAATATTCCTTTTAATTTTTTTTCCAAAAATATAAATGAGGGTATAAAATGAATTTAACCAATTATAGTTAAACAACATAAAAAACAATTTTAGAAAAATTTGATTTGGAACAAAAAATATTTTTGACCAAAGAGATAAATAATGTCAGATTTTATTAAATGTATGTTTTCAAACAAGTTAAGTTCCAATGATGGAAAATTATTACTATTACTTACAAAAAGCATGAGTAATTGACTGAGAATAAAAAATTGGTTTATTATACAATGATAAAATAATTTCTTACAACATAAATTCAATAATAATCAATCTTCATTAAAATGAGATTGAGACGTAAACCATTACAACATTTTTGAATTTTCAATCATAACTTTACATGAATTAATTAGTTAAATTGTAGCATAAAATATCATCATTTAGGAAATATTCATGATGTACTATGTAGAGGGGTAGTATATACACCATTTAAAATAAATTAAATGTATAAAATAATATGTGTTTCAAAGAATCAATTCTGAGACAAAACCCTTACAAAGATCACACCATTTAGGTGAGAGTTAATAAATGTAGTAATTATGTGTCAAAAATTTAGATCCTCATAAAAAAAGTGTAACTATGAAGTAAATAAATCAATAAAAATACCACACATAATTTTGGTATAATATATTCAATAAGGTTTTCAAATAACCCAATCATTGGAAATTATGTTAAGAAACCCCTTATCCCATACATACCATTAGTTGAGTGCTCTTTAAACTCTTGTATAGTGGTTTTAAACATTATATTGACTTATACCAGAACCATATTAAAATTTATAACATCATATATTATACTTTTAAAGCATGTTATTACCCCTTCATTAATATTTGTTAATTATCACGATTTTTTGTTTTAGTTTCCTTTTTTTTCTAATGTATTGTTATTGTGAATGTTTTAGATCCTGAAAATAGGATTTAATTACATCATCTCTATAATTATATTAATTTTATAAATATAATGTTTTTTAGATACATCTTTAAAATCATTATTTAATTTTGAACATGGATAGTGAATCACATCGGTTTGTGGAGACGGTGGGTCGTATGTACGTATGAGAAACATTATCATTTCATAAAAGCACAAAATTTCATAGAATTAGATTTGCTATTAGTTTTTAAAATCAATTTTTATTCATATATATCACATTTATTAAATAAATTTTTCTTTTTTATCTCCCATGTAAAGAGTTGGTGAAAACTAATCACATTACTTCACAAGGTGGTAGTTAGTTGTACACACAAACGACATTATCATTTATTTAATGGATGGTGAGGTAAGAAATTATATGATATATGTTTTTTATATAATGATTATTATTTCATTAATATTATATATAGACATCAATTTTATCCTTATTACCTTCTATGTAAATTTTAATTGAAAATTAAATCATATCACCCCATGAGGCGGTAGTCCGACGTACACACGGGAGACGTATTCAAATTCCCTACAAAAGGGAAAGTAAGAATTTAAATGTCATTTTATAATTAAATATGTATAATTATATAATAAATATATTATATATAAATTAAATACATCATTATATAAAACCATGAGAAGTGGGGATGAAAAATGAATTGCGTCGATTCGTGAGGCAGTAGTCTCTCAGACACACGATAAACGGTTTTGTTTTCTACATAATCGACTATGAAATAGTTTTAGGTCATGAAATTAAAATAAAAACATATAAGTGTATATAATAAACTTAATTTTATATATAATCATTGTTTAATAATATTTCTATGAGGCTGATGAAGGAACAAATTAAAACGCTCAGTTAAGGAAGTTACCTCTTCATTGAAAAACTTCTTTTTTCACCAAAATTATTACAATGTTCGATTTCAAATAAAACCAAAGAATATAGTATAATTTCATATAAGTAATTGATTTATTTGATCCATTATTGGATGAATACAATTATTTTTTAAGTGTTTAATGGAGAAGAGATGTGTGGCCTTTTATAAGTGGGGGAGAGGATAGATTTGGTAGTATTTGAAAAGAATGAATTACACCCACGTTTTTCTCATGAGAAAGGATAAAAGGGTACATTTTTAATATTTATAAGTTTTAATGTCCACATAAATTCACAAAATAGTAATTATACAAGTTTTGGGTCATTTGTACCACTTATCTGTTTAGCTTAACCCCCTACTAAGAACATTTTTACAATAATCATGGTAAATAATTTTTACTATTTTAACTATTCATTGTAGCCAAAAAATTATTTAAAATTATAAGATAAATTAAGTTATCTTGGTTAAAAATATGGAATACACTTTATCAAATTCAATTTATATATGTGGTGTAGATTATTCTATAATAAAACCCATAGATGCGATGAACGAGTAGTTTCTCCAGAAGTTTATTATTTGAGAAAATAATGAATTTATATTAACTCAATGAAAATTCATGATGATTGTATTAATTAAAATTAAAATTTATTAATATATAATCTATAAATTTAATTTAAAATATTAATCATTATGGGTTTTCATAATTAATTAAAAGGAAGAACAATATACACTTTGAAAATTCTATTTTTATACCAAAAAATACACCAATAAAAAATACAGTATAAAGATTATTTAAATTTAATTAATTAGATTCAATATAAATGAAAAATAGTTATTTTAATTTTAAATAAAAATAAAAGAGTAATGGTACATTACTTACTAAAAATAAATGATAATTTTATAAAAAAGCTAATTTTCCACTCTTTAGTGAAAATTTAATATTGTCACAAATGTCCTAAAAAATCACCATATGATATTATTGATATAATGATATCAAAAATTATGTTTTATTTTTAGAATAAGTTTTATAAAATTACAAAAAATTAATTTTAAATTAGGCTTGAAAAGCATGATTAAACTGGTTTTTAAAAAAATAAATATTTTCAAGAAACATTTCTTTTTATTTTAAATGATTCATATTTTATTTAAAATCATTATATTGTCATTGAATTATTTTATATATATGTAAAATATGTAATTTTTGTAATTTATTTAATCATATGAAGACCTTACAATTAAATATATTAGTTATAATGGTCTTATTCAAGTAATAATATTTTAATTGAGTGTCACATTTTGTTTAATCCTAGCGTTGCATGCTTAACAAGATATCAAAGATATAGAATTTATTTAAAAATAATTATATCATAAATTCTCGAGGTGTTAAATTTTATTATAATGTTTTTCTTACAAGTGATATATGTTATCTAATATGATTTTCCTCTTATAAAATATCAGGGTGTTACAACTTTATTGTATAAATTCTGAATTCGCATGACTTCTCTCATGGAAGTGTATTAAATTGGATTTATAATGAATTATAAAAACTTATGATAATATAAAATGATATGAAATAAGTTAAATATTAATCCCAATACATAAAACTAGGGTGAATATTTATTGTTAACTAGATATTGAATTTTTAGTATTTTTCGAATTAAAAAATTATGATGATATAAATCATGAGTTGCTTCATGAGCAGTTCCTTGTTGAAAGGAATATTTTTTCCATTACTTAAGTCATGAAAAAATTTCATGATAATTTTTCATGACTGGAGAAGTATTCGTGATATAAAATAAAATATTACATCATGATTTTATTAGTATTTATGGTTGAATTTGGAATTCATATTTTTTTTGTTCAGTTATTACAAGTTCTTTTTACATATCATTTTAAAGTGTAATGAAATGCTGATGATAATTCAAATACAATGATGAAAATATTTCCAAGTTTTCAGAGAATTTAAATTCATATATTTGTAACTATTATATTAAATGTGAAAATCATTTAGGAAAAATATATAGGGGATTATTATTCACTTAGTTCTAAGAAGAAATATTTGAAGAAGATGAAGGAGATCAAGATATGTGTCATCGATTGAACTTATTGAAAAAATCTATAGAATGTTATAGATAATATTTTGATAAGCATATGTTATTTTAATATTACCTTCATATAAGATATATATATATATAAGATTTTTATTCTACCATATATTTTTAAGGAGCTCAATAATGATGAAGATATAGAAAATGATGGATTCATGCATTATTGTGCATGCAGAGTGAAGTTTTATCTTCTCTTTATACTAGAACATTATAATAAGATGAACCCAACAAACTTAATAAATAAAAAATATTCAATTTTCTGATGAAATAACATTTTTTTACAAATATTTACTATAATTGTAAAGTACATGATGCCCTAAATCATAATTGGGAGATGTTCAAACACATGTTTCAAGGATATACCATGATCTCTTATATATACATGTTTAATATAATGTATAATGAGGAATTAGTTGAATCTATATCACACAAAGGAATGGATATATCACTTTGAAATTTGATAGTTGTAATCACGGTGATCCTTTTGTTGGTGTTGGTTTGAATGTGAGTGTGACAAAAAGCATCACTCAACTTACCATATAGTGAATTTTGTTTCAAACGAAATCAAAAAAATAATTTAGATCACTATTTCACACTATTATTAGTGATCTTCCACTCATATTTAAATTTTTTACCCACCCTTATAACATTTTTAACCTCGAATTTCATATTATGATGATCCCTCTATAACAAAAAATTATTAATGGGCTCACCCAAGCCCTTCTCTCCCTCGTGCACTCAAAACATCTCATTGGCTACCAAAAACATCCAAAACATTATCCTTGAGATGTTCCAAACCTTTAAATCCTGATTCAAATCCATATTATCACATTATACCATAGTTAAAGACAAAAAAATCATAGAAATCAATGACCAATAAATCCATGATTATTTAAATTTCTAACCCCCATTAAGGGTCTTCAAGACTTTTTATCATCCATTTTATGGGAGTTCATACTTTGGCTCTCCTTTATCCCTTAATGAATCTCATTATCCCTAAATGATCAGGTATTGATTAAAGTTAGTTATTAAATTCTTAATTACAAGGTAATCCCTCCTTCACTTCCCTTCTCAAATTTTATTCCTACTATTTCTTCCTTCAAGTAAATAGGTTTTCTAATCTTTGATTTCACTTGTGTTTTCATGAAATACTTTCATATTCAATGTATTCATTTTTCTTTGTGGTCAAATGAGTCCATATTGAGTGTGTTCTTGGGGATTATTTACTCTAGTTTTGTAAAATAATTGTATAGTGAATTTTTTGGTAGGGTTCCATCATTTTTTATCATTGATTTAAGTTTCCTTTAGTATCATAAAATTAGGAATTTATTTTTATTTTGGATTATTGTTTTTGTTTTTATTTTATTCTTCCAAAATATTTTTGAGGTTTTGATTAGTTTTTCAACATGGTTATTTTTTTCATCATGGTTAATTTATTGTAATTGGTTATGTACTGTAATTTTATGATTTTTATAGTCTTATACATTAATATTGGAGTCTTCAAGAAATATCTTCAAGACTATTTACTTTTTAGGTAGTTCTAATTCACTTGAAACACCTTACTGATTCCCTCATTCTTGTAACCAACTATTTTCACTAAAATGATAATTCATTTTCTACTTATTTTCAAAATATATTAATCATGTGTTTTTGGAAAACACTATTTTTATAAAAATATCTATATAACATTTATATTATAATGTGTCTAAATAGTTGGAAAAATATTGAAATTACTTATCCATGATCTAAATTACAATTAAATTATTTTTATGAATTAACTTATATCAAATTGTAATTTTTATAATATTTTAATATTTTTTGATAAAAATATCATCACTATTATATGTATCCTTATCATATATGTTTTATATGTTAGATTTAAACCCTTTAACTTTAATTTTTGAATCATGAATGGAAGGATAATGGAAATGTCACATAATTTTGAAAATTAATAATGTATGATGTATAGTTTACATTTTTTTAAAATGAATGTAGTCAATTTATTATCTAAGTTAATGTTTAAGGTATATTTTTAAGTAATTATAAACTTTTAAACTTCTTAATTAGCTAATAATGTAACTCAAATATACATTATATGTTTTCACAATTTTCCCATTCCATTTTTTTATTGATCATATTTAAAAATAATTGACACTTCTATATATCTGCAAATCTGTCCTTTTGAGGTTTTTAGACCTTTAATGACCATGGAAATATCCTTATTTGTGAAATAAGTAGATAAATATGGGTTATGTAACTAAATTAATAATTGTATCATTACTCCTTGTATATTTAACTTGTATTTTTTCATGGATACATTATTTCGACCTTAATGTTTAATGAGTTTTAAGTCAAAAATATATACTAAACTCTTGTTAAGATATCAATTGGTGGAGTGGTAACATCAAATTTTATTAAAAGTTAAAATGAAGGATGTAATACCTAATTGATATGAGTTTTATAAAATTTTTTCCACCCAAATCATATTTCTAGATTTAAAAATATTCACTTTATCCTCTTTTTATGTCAATGATTTATTCTTGATTTTAAATTAAACCCTTTCATCACATTTAATTTTATAAAACCACCTTATTTTAATAGTTTTTTACTCCATTTTTTATATATTATAAAGTTTAAAGTAAATTGTGTTATTATATAAAAAACAAATGTGTTTGTTTTCCTTAATATAAATAACAAGTATGAAAAACATACTTTTAGGGGAAACCAATACTAATATACTAATGGAAAATGATATAATTGGTTTAATACCTACTAATACCCTAATGTTTACCAGTTACTACACATACCTCCACTGAATATTAACATGATATACTCTAGGAATTTAATTTTTATGACCAATACTATACTCGGTTTACTACCTAATAATATACTAATGTTTACTAGTTACTACCCATACCTATATTAGTGACTTGTTTTTATTTTATTTAGAGACCCAAAATCACCCAAAATATAAATATTTGAATTGGATGACCTACCTGTAATGTAGTCTTAGGTGAATGATTCTATATGACCTATGATATGATTTGATTTATGCTTATATAAATGTTTGGGGATCATAACAATATATACATGGAATATAAATTTTTATGTTAAAACCCCATTAATTCAAAACTCAGTTAATTAGATGATAATTACAAATAAATATTCCAATATAAAACATCATATTTTTTAATGTAATAGTTATTATAATGGGACATTTCATAAATAATTAGTAATTATTTTTATGATAATGTATATGATATTTATTTGGATTGAAATTATTCTGAGCATGGATAAAATTTTGAAAGTTGATAATCTTATTATAAGGGTCATGATTATATTTTTTTAATTAAAAATAGTAATAATGTATATATTTATTGGAGCTTAGTGTTCAGATGGGCTCAGAACACCCTGAATATGTATATATGTTCCCTTATTCCCTAGGATGAGTTTAGACCCAAACTTCATATACATATTTTCCTTTCTCTTAGGATGGGTGTGTTCCATGAATTCCTTTATAATAGGTCTTTATAGAATGGTTTTCATGGTTTCCATTCCTAATCTATCTCATATATTGAGATAAGGCTTGGATAAGGTACGACCAGTACATATCCTTTTGTTATAGAATGTTATTTAGTTATTCTGTTTCATTAAATCATATACTACTTTCTTAGGTGGATTTTTTATTTTATTGGGTATTTTTTTAAAATTATTTTTTTATATACCTATCTAAATGATTTAATTAATCTAAATCACACACATGTGGTTCTTGTATATGTATTTAAACCATGGGATTTCTTACTGAGTATGTTATGCTCATACCCTACTTATGAACTCTTGTGGACATGAATTTTCATGTTCTATATTATAGGTACCTATAGGTACTAATATTTGTTGGATAACCTCTTTTAGTGAAATATAAATGCGATTACATGTTAAAATCCACTCAGTATTGGAGCTGAAGAATAGAGTTTAGGTTGAAACTTATCCAATAATATCTGAGACCCATTTTATTATCAATTAATATATGGGATGTGTATTTTCATTATATGAAATTAATTTCATTGATATACTATTAGTTTACCTTACTTATATATTAATAATAATCTCTAGTAATTCACTCCCCTATGATACTTTGATATGCACGATGATAATTGGAAACCCCATGGATCAAATAGTGCTTCTAAGGTCATGTGGATGCCGAATATAAGTTCAATTTGGATTATCTTGGTCATGATTATACACAATGTGTTTAGAGTGGGAAAATAATATCATTTCTTACCTAGAGCTATCAAGATAGTAAATATTGAGATTATAGAGGATATAGGATATAGGGGACATGAAAAGTAACCAATAGAAAGGAATTTTGAACAACTTTATGACATAATATTAGGATACTATATATGTTTGGATAAATATGATTTCACCACCAATTTGATTGAGAAATTTCTCTCTATGTCTCATTTATAAGTACGTCATAATTTTTAGTGTGTATTGGGATCAATATAGATCCATACCTAGCATTTTTTATGATTAATGGGTAGGCATTTATAAATAGGTACTATGGTGAATCTTTTCAAGACATTTTATAACATAAGAATATTTATTATAGTTAGAATCAATTGATAACTCATATTAACTCAGTCATAAAATATATATATATATATATAATTCCTACCTATATATATAAATATATATATTAGTGATTATTATTGTAATATGAATCTAAAATGGGTTATGTTGATTGTGATGGATGTGATTATTCTTATTGGTAGATTGTTCCATTTTATTACATTTCATTGTTAATCAGGATCCTTTATTCTATCAATATTTTATTGATAATAATGTTTTAAGATAGTTTTTAATAAAATTAATGTTAATTTAAATCTTCCATTAATGTTTCCCTATAACAATTTCAATACTAGTAGATATTAATTATCTTATTATAATACTACTTATTATTTTATAAATATTTTATATTTATTATTTTTTCTACGAGACATTCTAGTTTATATTATTTATCTAAAAAATTAGTGTTCAATTATTTATTTATGATCTTATAATATTGAAAACATATATTTTTATAAATTATAGTTTCCTTTTTTTGTTTATATGGTTGGTAGTAAAATTTATAGTGGAATTTTCATCGAGATAAATAATATAATTAATAATTTAGAGAATAATATTTTAAAAAATTGATTTTTTTTCATTAATATAACAACATAATATTTTATATATATTTCAACTGAAATAAAATAAAAGTATTCAATAGTTTTATTTACATGCATACCCAAGTCTATATGTACCATTATATTGTAATCAATTATATCATAGTCATTAAATAGGTAGGTATAAATAGTAATTATAACTCAATAAAACAATATATATAATGGTTTTTAAAAATTAAAATTTATTGATTAATGTATAATAAATAAGTACTAAATTTTCATTAATTTCATTTTACGCGTCAAAAATATGTTCTATTCAAAAAAAATATCACATTTTTTTATGTGAAAATTATAATTAATTTGTAAAATTTTTATAAATAATATTTTTAAATTAATTTCATTTCATAAATAATCATGTCAATATTATCCTTGGGTAAATTTTTATGTTTTTTATAAAAAAAAATTATTTTTCATTGAATTGTGAAAAATTATATTTTTTTCATAAACAAGTCACTTATATTCATGTAAAACTCCCAAAATGTTTTTAATTATATGTTAATGTGATCAAAATATAATTTACTTTGAAATAATCTAGGTAGTTTCATAAGAATAAATATTATACTTTATTTATATTTAAGCTCATTTTTTGGCTAAAAATGTATTTTTATAAAAAATATTTTTATCTAAATTAATTAAATTATTCACAAATGATGAATTTTTTTAATGAAATTTTTTTATTGTATATTTAATAATGTATTTTAACAATAATTTAATGGTTTTTATAAGAAATTAATGTGTGTAAATATTGTTTTATTCTTAATAATTCATTTTTCTATAACGGGTTTTGTAGTGGGTTGCGCGTTTATTGAAAATTGAACTCTATAACTTAACAAAATTGAATCAAGTGAAATATAATCCATATCTTTAACCATAAAATTTAATTAAATACAATATATCCTACAATATTTTTGGTTATTGTGAATATTAAAAATTATACAAAAAATTACCATTATTATGGTTATAACAAGTATACCAAGGGGTTAGACCAAGCGATATGGGAAATATTTCCACCCACACCTAAAAAATTCTTATTGGTTGAATATATTTTAGCCTTATCTTATAATACATTCAAATACATATCCATTTGGAGACACATTCACAAGAAAGTGACATTATATTGTTGAAATATTTTATGAAACTTCAGTTTTGTCCCATCCCTCACTTATAGAATGGAACTTCATATCCTTTATCACTCCCACCATTTAAGATTTCAGGATAGGAAACTACCTACTCCAAAACATTAGTATATTTCTTCCCCAAATCAAAAATCTTTTTTTTCTAAGAAAAATCTGTTAAACTTAAGGATAAATCCAAAGTTTGACCTTCAAAGAAGAGGTATATATCATAACAAATATTGTTAAATTTTATTTATTATTAAATATATTGTAAACATATTTTATACATAAAATATTTTAATTTTTTATCAAAACTATTTGGAAATGTTGTGACGTCCCGGACCCATATTCCACTAAAAGGTTCCCCGATCTCATTTGGTCTCACGACCTCAAGCACGCCTCCCCAAACACCAGATGTTATTGAATAAAAACAAGGGCCTAGGGTTTTTACATGGGGGGACTGTTATTTCATAACCAGAGTGGAGCACTTTAGACGTAATATAAATTCATGAAAAGTTAATGCATATGTAAAAAAATGGAACATTGGAAACAAACACTAAAAACATTGGACCAATAACCCACCATAGTGGATGTAGTATAGTATTTAATAACAAATCAAAGATAGAAACTGAATAATATGAAAAATAAGATGATAATTTTTATCGTGTATCTAGAAAACTAGAAAATATGTATACCTGGAATTAAGAAATATGTGATATACAAAAGAATCAAGAAAATCCAAAAAATAATCTAACATCATGAGCACTAGCCTGGTCATCTTCTACCAAGCTCCATCAAAATGAAAGAAATCAAGATTAGGTTTCCATAATGGGATTCATTCCCATGTCAACACTTATATACATGTAATCTTCCTGGGTACCAATGGTGGCCTATATAGTGTTCAAGATAAATCTCAGTATTATACCACCAAAGGTATTTATTCAATATAAAATTGTGAATATAAACTCAAACAATGTGTAGGTATATATAAATGTTATGACGTACATAAATGTAAACACTCTGATACCTACTTCAACCATAGCTATTGTCTAATCAAGTAATCTTTTAATTAATTCACTTAAGATCAATTTATAATAAGTGATGTAAGAGGATCTAAGGTATGAACAAGGAATCTTATACTAATTATAATAATAATAATAGGGTATCCAAGGTAAAATATAAGGAATCCTTTATGACGAAAATAATGAACAAGACCCAAGTTAATAACCAATTCATACTTTCCCTCAGGGGATAAGATAACTATGTTACAAACTATACCTAGATATAAGGGTCTTTCATGTAATCCAAGTGGAATAGGCTAAATAACTACACTATAATCTTATTTTAACTATGTATAAGGATTTCAACCAAGGAATACATGGGCTATTATAGGACTAGGCCCAATGATGTATCTATGGAACCTCATGTCCAAAGATGTAAATATTAATTAAAGTATTATATATAAGGAATCCTAATATCAGAAATATAATGAAATAATCCTACATCATATTATCGGGAATCAACTAGGAGACATGGGATATGTTCAATGTTGGGTATCTCCCTTGAAAACTAGCTCCTTGAATCGAAATAGAATCTGAAGGTGCTTAAGGAATTCCCTTGGGAATCCAAGGCTGACTCGAGTCTAACCACTAATATAAATATGAATAGGTCTATTTGAATTAGGCACCTTATATGTGATTCATATAATAAATTTGGCCATGTAGTAATCATTCTATTTAATATGTCTAATTAGTTTATTTAATACGATTCATTTTTTTGAGATTGCAAAGAAAGAATATGAAACCATTTAGAATTTTAATTTCTTAATAACTAATTAGGGTCACTCTTTTTCCTTCTATCAAGCATGTAAAGGTTTAATATGGATATGCAACCAATTCATTCAATTATATTAAATTATCCCATGTGATACAACCTTTATACATTCCATTTAAAAAATTGAGTCATCAACTATATTGAAACATTTACCTTTGAAGGGTCAATTGATAACTACTGTGGTTTTAGCTATTAATAACTAAACATTCAATTAGTTTTAGAAGGCATGTCATTATAAGGGTCAATTCACGCACTCAAATTGAGTCCTATAGTATCCCACATGGATTACCAAGACATAAGTTAGAAAATACCATACTTAGGGTGGATATAATTAAGGTCTCATCCTCCAATGGTGTGATAAACATGTATATAAATGGATATATAATATAATCATGATGATTTTATGATAGGTATATTAATTTAATAGGCAATACCAGATGAAATATACATGCACACAATGACTATAGTTTAAAAAGTAGAGAGACTTGAGGGATGCATCACATGCCACCTACCTTGACCCTATAGCACTGTACTCAACCAGTATCAGCCTTTAAATTATCTTAGATCATAAGAAAATTGAAGAATATATAAACTCCACAAAAATAGAACAAATGAACCTAAATATATATAGAAATTTTTATATAAATAAGAATGATAAATTGAGTCTATGGATTGTATCTCATTCCAGGAGGAATCCAAAGAGATGAATGATGCTTCAATCATAAAACGTATGAAGTAATAAAAATAAAAACTATAAAATGGGTATTGAGAGCTTATTAGGGGAGGAAAATGATCTCTTCAACTACTGGAATGAATAAATAATAATATGGATAAGTATAAATACATTTAAGGTCAATTTAGTAATTTTATCACAAAAATTAGGGGTTACGTGGTTTGGTAGAATGCTTATCTAAACGGTGTGAAAACCATGTGCCTCCCACTATGTAAAGAAGGGACTTTATACAGTTATCCCAACATGATTTTTGAAACTGTGTGCAAACTATTTTTTACCCTCTACTGCATTTTTTTGAGATACTAGCACATGCATGTATCCCTAGGCACATGGTGTGGGAAAACTATGCACCCTACTTCATCCCTATGTCCATCCTTCTCATAGTGAGTGAAACTATACGAACTGAACCACATGGTTTCTACTAACCATGTGGCTGGTTTACTTTTCCCACCGACCATGGTTATATGATACGAACAAGCCCCAGACACCCCTAACCCCCATTAACTCATTAGGAATCTACATTAGATGCAAAAAAAAATTAGGCCAAAATTTATATGATCCATGCCAGAGTGTGAAACTTGGTTCTTATCGATGTTATTATGAGGATTTAACTACCTTTTATAGCCTCTTATGCATTCTGTGGGAGATTGAAGTATCACTCATGAATACATATGAACTATCTCCTCTATGTAGTGATATGATTATTTTTTCCATACATATCTTTATTAGATATTTATTATCTAAGATTTAATTTAGATATATTTGATATTTATTATATAATAATAATTTTATAATTTTATCCTAATATTTACCTTTTATTCATTCCATACATTGAGAAATGGAAACATCAATCATGCATACATATGGGATACCATCACCATGCTGTGATGCAATATATTTTTCATTACCTATTTATATGAATGGTAAATAATATTTAAATATTGATTATATATGATATTTATAGAATGATTTAAATTCTTGAATTTTCATGTTTTCCTTCAATTTTTTCTCTTTAGTTTCTCATGAATATGAAAAATTGACCTTGTTCTTCCCCTCGGTAAGGAATATTATCTTCCAAATCCATATTCTCATTAAAATGTTTTAATTTATTTTAATATATTATAGATGTTTTTTAAATTCATTCTTACTATATATGGATTTCCTTACCATGGTTTAAATGTAACCTTATTATCGTTTTCCAAATTCTTTACTATTGACCTTTTACAGAAAATGTGAACAGAATGTTTTTTATCATAAACTACATGAATAAATTTCCCCAACATCATGAACACCAGTTTTATTAAATGTTAATTTATATTTTTCATTTTTTTCTTTAAAAAAAATATTTTCCCACTATTATTTTCATATAATTTTTTATTATAAGTAAGTGGTTTTAAATAAAAAAGGAATTTTCCTAAAGAAATTTTTTAGAGATCATTTAAAGGTATATTTTTCTGTATCATTATCATTTGATGTTTCCTATGACTTACTAAGGATATAATCCAATGTAACCATATTTATTAATTTTATGGATGGTTTATGGTTATGGTTGTGAAATTTTTATCAAACTTGTATCATTTCCATAGTTTATGATTTGATAATATGATGAATGTTTTATGATAATGTGTCAAGAATATATATGGTTTTAATTAAGTGATGGGTGGGCGTGAAATTATATATCCCTCCAATGTATCTATTGAAGAATGATATCTCCTAAGATAATAAAGACCAGAATGGGGAGTGAAATAAATTCATTAAGGTACATTGTCCAATAAGATAATCATGGGAGTAATCTTCCACAAAAGAAATTATGTAATGGGGACCCAATCAAGTATGATAGAAATTATAGTGAGCCTTGACTAAGGAAATGGTTTTCTATTATTTTGTTTACATCACAATATTATATCTTATTTTTATGATATGTTATAATTGATCATGGTTTATTATTAATGATTGAAAACTCTTATATCTTATCTATTTTGATTGAAAAAACATTATTCCATCTTTCATGATTATGGTATATATATTAATGGGTATGATTTTATAATGGTAAGATCATTTTCACATACTTTTATTATTATATTTTTGTCTCCTATGATCACTTATTGGTATCTCATATGTTTATCCTTACTAAGAGTCTAAGCTCAACCATTCATATTTTCCACTTACCCTAGTTATAGAAAAAGGTTATATGTATATTATGTACAAAATGGGGTTATTTGTGAATAACATAATGAGAAATAATATAGGTTATTTATTTATGTGTTGTTTATGTCTCCTTGTTTCCAAAAAAACTAAACCATTTTGGTTAAATCATAGATCATATTGATATGTAATAAATATTTAATCTAATAATAGTTAGTATTTTTGTTTGAAAAGTATGGGTTTTTATAGTTGGAATCAGAAAGTGGTTTAGAGAATTTTGGAAACAAGAATTTGGAATCTTTTGTTAAAACCATTAGTATAGTGATTCTTATTTTTCCTACATTATTATTACGTAATATTAAAGATAAAAAACATAATTGAATTAAAAATCCAAGATCCTAAATTTTATATTCTTGGTCAAACTAGGCTTATTTGTAACTTTTATATTGTGAAACATAACAATATTTAATTCCTTCTTCTATATCTTATAAGTGACTCTCTCTTTCTCCTTATTACAAGTAATCACCTGAGGATATACATCCATGGAAGGGGTGAGATAAAATCAAGTAATAAGACGAATAAGATACATGAAGAAATATAACATGAGTGAGCACAATCATTATAATGTAAACAAAAGATTATTATCAACATCATGTGGTAAATAATAGGTAAATTCAGGGAATGTGGTAATGAATAAAAATGAATCATCGTCTTTTAGTGGTCAAATACCACATATAGTTGTGAAAAAATATATCATCCTGTTCATGCATAACATATGTGCATATAAAACCATAATAATTGTGAAAAAAAATAAACTCATGTTCATGAATATGGAACATTATCTCATAATGAAAAAACAATCACCAAATACATTGTAAGGCTATATAATTCATATCCCAACTATCACATTATAAAATTTTTATAATCATGGATACCACATAGAAACTATAAAAATAATAGTTAAAAACTAACCCCTAGAAATGAATGGGTTTATAATAAAATGGAAAAACATACTTGGTATAAGAATCGTCAATATTTAGTTGAGAAGAAATATTCTCAAGAGGATTCAATATGTGTTCTTCTAAGAATATTTCTTTTGGAAAAATCATTATATTTTTCATAAAAAAATATAGAAAAATTATTTCCTTGAAAAGGATAGGGGATGAAAATGAAATTATATTTTAGGAACATTAAAGTAATTTCCACATTGAAATTTTTCAAGGAAGAGGTATAATCCTAATAAAGGATTTGGGATCGATAATTCCCTTACACTTATTGCCTCTTTATTTCATTAATATTGAGCCTCCTAAATAATAGAAATATATTTATTTAAAAAATGTTTCATAAGTGAATTATAGTTATTTGAAAACTATTTATCAATTATAATCATTGTATTATATTTATTAATCTCATTTTGTTAAACTGATTCATGTTGATAACTTATTTTCTTAAAATTTTCTTGTTTTGCATCGATTTCAGTATTTTGTTCTAAATAGTTATTAAATAAGTATAATAAATTATAGAAGTAGAAAATAAATATATTTATAAATTTATATATAATAAATACATTAAATTAATCACTAATAGGGTTAGTGATATGAAATTAGTTGGAAACATCCTCATTGGCGGTTAACCATCTGTTACCATGAATGCCATCCAAATATAATGAAATTGAGGTATAAAACATAAATACATTAAAAAACAATTTTTATAGAATATTAACATCATTTATATATTCATAAAATTCTTCCTAATTAAATATTACAATATTTTATTTCAAAATAATTTGGTAAATGAGAGATGATAAAAAGAAAACAAGTGTGAAGAGTTGAAAAAAATTCTTTCTTCGATGTAGCATCTCTTGTAAAACACTATAACTTCTATGCTTTTTGGAGTTGAATTACTAAAAATGTCCCAATATATTCTTAGAGTCTTAGGAGAGAATATTTGGTAATATATGTGGCATTATAATGGGTGGGATAAATAGTTTTCTAAGGGTATAGAGAGGGGTTAATTAAACATGATGAGAGGGATATTTTTAGAATAAAATATTGACTAAAATAATGTATCAAAGTTAAAACATGTAATCATTAGTTTTTGACATTATAAATCATAAACTAATATAATAAAATGAGTTTAAGACATTAAATCCCAATTATAATTATAATTATTAAGTTTATTTAAAATTAAAGTGAAACGAAAAAAAATTATTTTAAGGAATTACATTTTACTTTAGGATTTGGAATTATTTTTTTGGTTTGGAAATTTTGTTTATCAAATATTAATGAATAATTTATGAAATAAAATTAATCATGTCTTAATATCATGTTCTATAAATGGTTATGTAATTATTACACCATGAATGATATAATTTAACATACACCAGTTATATGAAAAACAATATTTTTTTTATTTACCTGAAAATTAAAGTATTTCAATAAATTATCCAAAAAATATCCCTTAGAAAATTTAAACAATATTATTTCAAAAATAATATTCATATAATCAAAATAATTATATAAAATTTTTATTTTTTATTTTTAATATTTAATATATCTTTTTTTACAAAATACATTAAAATAGATTTCATTAAAAATGTTCCTATATTTTCTTTGAATATCTTTGTAATGATATTTATTTTTTGGAATTATAAAAAAACATTACATAAATTTAATCATGTGAAATATTTTTTTTATTAATCTTTTTTATTTTGTGGTGAAATTTCTTTTCCAATTATCATGTTACTATTAAATGTGGTCAGGATACTATTATCATTGGTCAGCTTACTATTCTGACGGTAACATTTCTATTACAACAAATACTTTACCTCTAGTCAATACTATTCCCTAGTTTCATTCAATATTCAACTAAATTCATATAAATGTTATAGATTTCCATTTTATATAATTTTTATTAGTTTAATTATATTTTTCTTCATCTCTATAGTGTTTTCAGTGGGGGCAATGATTCTAGTAGATTAGGGTGATCCATATTTTTCCATTCTATTATTTGAATTTTTCCCAATTGTAATGCTTATAATTTTAATTGGTTTCATTACTAATTAAATTAACTTTTTTATGTAATGAAATAAAATATTTTTTGTTTTCTCTAAATTTGGTATGTGTATAATATTATATAATATAATATAACACACATTTATATATATAATAAATATTACTAATAAACACTAGGTCATTACATTCTTCCCCCCTTTAGAAATATTGTCCATGAAATTTCAACTCATATTCTCGATTGAGAATAAATTAGGGTAATGAGGTTTTATTATTTCCTCTAGTTCCCACATCACATCTTCGTAATTATGGTTCATCCACAACAATTTGTCAATGTGACTTGTCTTGTTGTATAAAAAATGTCAATATGGTCCTAGAAATTCATAAAATTCAACTCATATAAGAGCTAATTCTCTAGTTGTATATCCTCTAGATTCATTACATATGAGGGGTCAGGTGTGTACTTCCTTAGGAGACAAATGTGGAACATGTTATGAACTTGAAACACATTTGGTTTGAGTGAAATTTGATAGTCCACTTCTCTTATGTGATCAAGTTTCTCAAAGGGGTCGATTTACATTGATCTAGGCTTCTCTTTATTTCCAAACAACATGACCTTCTTACTTGGGGATATTCGAAGGAAAACTATGCCCTACTAGAAAATTAAGCTATATCCATGATTAAAAATCATGGTTATTGGGGTCAAAACCAAGGATATAACCTATATCCATAGTTCCATCTATTCGTGGAACCTATTGGTGTGGCTATAGCTAAAAGCTATAGCCACGGTTTTATTGGGCTATAACAACGGTTTTAAACCATGGCTATAGCCCTATTGCCATGCTTTCACTAAACTGTGGCTATAACCCCCATATTTGTCCACCTTGGCAGTTGGGATATATCCATGGTTTTCCCCCATGGAAATAGGGTTATAGCCACGGTTTATAACCGTGGCTATAGCCCAATAAAACCCTGGCTATATCCCAAAATTATTTTTTGTCCATCGATATTTGATCTCTGTACCTTCGCTATGTAGACCAGACACCATTCCACTACTCCATAGACATCTTTGCGGATATATATATATATATATATATATATTGTTTAATATATTATTAAAAATTGTGGCTATATCATGTAAAGCGTGGCTATAAACCTTCCCGCCATTTTTTCATGGGTTAATTTTTTTCTCGTGCAAGGGTGGGAGATCTATAGACACGGTTTTGATGAACTGTGGCTATAATTCATGAAACAAATACCCTATAGCAATGGTTTTACAAAAAATGTGGCTATAGGGTTGGTCTATAGCCATGGTTTAACCAAATTGTGGCTATAACCCTTTGAAAAAGACCCTATAGCCACGGTTTGGGTGAAACCGTGGCTATAGATTTCGAAAAAAACATATAGCCACGGTTTCACTAAACTGTGGCTATAGCCTTTCAAATTAAACCCTATAGCCATGGTTTTGTTTAAAACCGTGGCTATAGCCTCGTTTTCTAGTAGTGATGTCTCTAACATCAAACTTCATGTCCCTTAAATGGTAGTTAGAATAACACTTTTGCAACTCTGTGAAGATTGTACATATTGTTTGATGGCTTTAAAATTTTTAGTAATTTCTTATAAAATTTTTAGTCTAATTAGATTTTATCCACCAACATCATCACAACAAGTTGGATTTCTAATTCACTTCACATATAGATCTTAATATAGATCCATTTTAATACTATATTGGATGTTGTTCTTATAAGAGAACTCAACCAATGGGATATGTTGAACCCATCCACCTTTGAATTCCATTGAGAAGGTTCTTAGCATATCCTCGAGTGTCTAAATAGTCATTTTAGGTTAGCCATAATTTTGGGAGATATATGTCATACTAAAATTCAATTCAATACTCATACCATGTGAAACACTTCTCCGAAATTTAGAAGTGAACCTTCAATCATGATCAGAGATAGTCAAAAGTTTCACCTTTTGTAACATCAACACTTACATCACATATATATTGGAAAGTTGTTCAAGAAATAAATCTTCTTGAATAGTGATAAAGTGGGTAGCTAGGTGATTTGATCTAGAACAACCTCTTTTGAATTATTTCCATTGGATATTTTCGAGAGAATAGTAATAATGTCCATAGTGACATTCTACCAATTACACCTAAGTATAGGAAATGGTCTCTTCATCACATTTCACTTATGTCACTAATATTTAACTTGATGACATACCAAACACTGTGAGATATACCTCACAATATTTTTATTCATGTTTTTCCAATAGAAGTGTTATTGAAGATCACAGTATGTCTTAGTACTTCTTGTATGGATAGATAATGTTGAGATATGTGCATTATCTGATAGATCCTTATTTATATCATGTGATGAAGGCACAAAAATCCTTATTCCAAACTGAGTCACATAATCATCAAAAATGTGGAACACATATATCATTACTTTATTTCTTTCACCTTATTTTGTAGCTCCTGATCATCCATTTATTCCTCATTGATCTTCTCTTGGAAGGATGGTTGGGTAATTGTTTTATAATGGTAGCATATATTTCGTACCATTATTATTCATATATCCATTCTTTTCATTTCCATGAAGATGTAGTCTCTCTCAATCTATATCATGGATGGAGTGGTGGTTCTTTTCTATATAAATCACCAGCTACATTTTTTCCTTTTCAATATGATACTGAATAGAGTAGTCATAGTATATCATTAGCTATAACTATCTCCTTCGATGAATGTAGATCCCATTTGTCTGAATATATACTTTAGGCTCTTGTGGTTAGTATATATGTCACAATTCTCACTATAGAGGTAGTACCACTAGATTTTTAATGAAAAAATAACTGATGAAAACTCTAGATCATGTGTTGTGCATTTTAATCATCGATCTTCAATTGTCATGAGGCATACTCTGCCACTATATCATTCTTCATGAGTACACAACCAAATATCTTCTTCAAATCATCACTTTATATCACAAGATCTTCTCTAATTGTTGGTAGTTTGATTATAGGTGTAGTTATTATCCTCTTCTTGAACTATTTGAATATTTACTCATATTATTTTTTCCAGACATACATTACCCCTTTCCATGTTAACTTGGTTCATGGGATAAAAATTTGTGATAAATTCCACAAAAAATGCTAGTAGTACCCAGCCAATCCATGAAAACTATGGATTTATATTATACTAGTGGGTCTAGGCCCTTCCTTAATTTCCATTACTTTTGAAGGGTCCACATAAATTTTCTTAATTTTGTTCACATTCTCAAAGAATGTGACTTTATAGACCCAAAATTCACACTTTGTAAATATAGAGTACATTATCTCCTTCTATAATGTCACTAGGAAAATCCTTATATTATCCTCACGTTTTTGTTTTCTCTTAGATTTAATGAGAATATCTTCAACAACCACTACCAAAAAAAATTCATGGTAGTCTCTACAGACTATATTCATCAATTACATGAATATTTTAGGGGAATTAGTAGGTCTAAAGGGAACCACTATGACCTCATAGTTCCCACACTATGTATCGAAAAGAAGTATTCTATATATCTTCCTACTTCACCTTTATTTTATGTCATATATAATAAAGATACATATTTGGGAAGTACATAGATCTAAGTATTTTATTTAATAATTCATCAATCCTTGTAAGAAGATACTTTTTATTTATGGTGATCTTTTTAACCTACTGTTAATTGATACATAGTAGCATTGATCCATCCTTCTTATTGATAAAGAGTACTGGCGCACCTGAAGGTAATTCATTAGGTCATATGATCCCATTTTCCAAATTCAATTGTAGCTTCTTCTTTAACACTTCCATCTCAATATGGTCCATTCTATATTAGAATTTTTATATAGGATTTTAACCAAGTATTATTTATATTGTGAAATCTACTTCATGATATGGGGTAAGTCTGGGTAACTCTTCAATAAATAAATTGCTCTATTCTTTAATAATGGATATTTCCTACAGGTTAATACCTTCCATTGACTCAACCATTTGAACAAGGTATGCTTATTCACATGATATTAACACCCATATCATTGATAGATATTCCAAATAAGATTCATGATCTTCCTTTTATTTTTAGAAGATCATAGGATAGTTCAGAGTATTAAAAGAGTTTTCCTTTTCCTAACAGTTTATGTGTTCTCCATATAACGAGATCCAACCCATTCCTTGTATAGTGTAAAATCTAACCAAGGGAATCATTGTGAGATTCTACGTAATAATATTCCCAAATAAGCTAACAGTAGAAGAGTCTAACACTTAGGTTGAAATGATTAAACCACTATGTGTTTTTACTCATATCTTTACTTCATAGTATCAAGGATTTGATTAAATAGGTATATAAAATATATAGTATATAATGGAATGCGTAGAATCAATATAAAATAAATTATTTTCCACACTTGATTAAATAGTAATTTCACATTATATGAATTCATTTTCATGATCCAATTTTGTAGTAGTGATGTAACAAGCTTTCCCGTAAACCATTTCCTTTGGTGGTTACTGATGTTGATTACCCTCATCAACTCAATGTTTAGTGAACTATCTTAGATAGTTACCTTTATCCCTATAGATGAAGTATTGAACCATGGGTGGGGAATTTGGAGGTTTCCTCCTTTCATTTATCATGTTGGACGTCTTCTTTATATCACTTCAATTTTCAATATATTGATGGCCTTCTCTCCCCAACTTGAATCATTTCCCTATCCCTTTGAGACTATTCCCATTTTGATTCTTTCCACATTTTTAACATGTGGGTATTTGGATCCACTTTCTTCCTTTTTTCATTTGACCCACCATCATGAAAATATATTTTTTAATTTTTATCTCCATAATTGTGGGATAATTCATGAAACTCTATATCTACATTGATAGCACAATGAAAAAGTACTTCATAACTAAAAAATCCTCAGATTTCTGGATCCTTTTTAAGGTTTGGTGATAAACCACTAAATAATCTATCTATTTTGATATCATTGTGGACAACAAAACCTAAGTTTTATTTTGAAGTCCTTCTGATGTTTTCTTTATAATCTTTGATAGATTCACCTTCCTTTTTCTTCATCTCTATAAATTCGGTATCTATATTAGTTGAAAGAGTTTAAGGTAAATACTTGATAAGAAATATTTTCTTAAAGTCTTCCCACTCCACCACTTCCATTTTCATTATTTTTTGTGTTCTTAATCAATATCTACCACTGGTCAATTTCTCTATCTAAATGATAAATGACTAGGGTCACCCTACTTCTTAGAATAATGGATCAATTGAGATAACCCACTATTCAAATACAGGTGGATTAGAAGATCTAATAAATGTTGATGTTCATAACTACATAAAGGACTCAATTCCTAGTTGATCTTTCTTGGGTGAAGGAAGACGTTACAAATGATTCAGGTTATTATTTATAGCCGGATATAGTTGGGTAAACATCTCTATGATGTTTTGGACTCCACCTCCCATGGAATTGGGCATGTCATTTGGAAAATCATCACATTTTTTCTCACATGGGTTGTTGTCCTAGTTTATCATAGTTCCATCCCTTTTCTAAAATAAAAAGGGATGAAAAAAAGTAAGTATGCAAAACATGAATAAATAATTTATTATTTTGTGAAATTTACACTAAAGGAATATCTTTTGGGATCACAATGCTTACCCTTTTCTAAATTGAATCTTCTAGGTTGTTTAACCTACACATAGGCTTATACATATGGTTTTAAAACATAATAATAATTACAAAATTAACTAAATTGTGCTCTAATAACAATTATAGCTACCCTAATTTTTCTTAAATGACTATTACATCATTTTAAAGGTAAATTACATAATTTCATTAAAAATCCAAGATCCAAATGTTTATTTTATTGGGAAAACTGTTGTTGTATAAAAAATTTACATAATAAAACAAAAAATATATTTAATTTCATATTCTATATCTTCTTAGATCCCATCGTGTTCTCTTTAGTACAAGTAATCACCTAATGAAATTCAATAATGAAAGGGGTGATCTAAAATACCAGTTAGAAGATGAAAAAGTGGAATGATTCAATATAACATGAGTGATAATAACCATCATAACATTGTAATTGGATTATCAGGAACATCATGAGGTAAATATTGGACAAATGTATGAAATTTAGTAAAATGAAACATCATGTATTTTTGGTCAATTACCACACATAGTTGTGAACATAGCTATCATTATGTTCACACATAACATATTTTCATTATAATAACACGATAATTATGAACAATGATATCATCATGTTCAAGAATATTTCACATTATATCATGATATACATTTCATTACCCAATGCAATGGAGGGATATATAATTTTGGGGCCACCCGTCAAATCATAACATTTACATTATCCTGAATACCACATTGAATGTATAACAATCATTGTCATAAAATAACACATAGAAAGGAATGTGTGTCAAAATAATTTCATAAAGAATACATTCATGAACAAAATTTTGGGATAAAAAATGAAAAATAGAAAAACATACTTGGTATAAGAATTTTAAATCTTGAGTGGAGAATAAATAATCTTGAGAGGACTCAATATGTGTTTTAAATATAAGATTTCCTTTTGAAAAAACATTATATTTGTCATAAAACTAAGATGGAAACATTTATATCCTTGAAAATAATAGGTAAGAACAATGAAATTATATTTAAGTAAAATTCATGAATATCCACACTAAATGTTTTAATGAAATAGGTATAACCCAAATAAAGGGAGTTGTGTTCAAGATTCCACTTACGTTTATTCCTAGTTTACTTTGTCACTTTTTCACCTCCTAAATAATAGACTTATATTTATTAAAAAAATGATCCAGATGTAAATTATGGGAGTTTATATTGTTATTTTTCAATTATAATCATTTTATTATATTTATTAATTTTCATTTATGAAATTGGAGCATTTTGAAAACATGTTTTCTTAAAATATTCATGTTTTTATTTTATTTCACTGTTTTTGATCAATATAATTATTAAACAAATGTAATAAATTATATAAGATTAAAATAAATATATTTATAAATATATATAATAATAATTAGTTTATTTTAACCATTAATATGGTTGTTGATATCAAAGGAACTGTAAACATCCTCATTTGTGATTAACCGACCGTTATTGGGAACGTCATACAAATATGAAGAAAAAGAGATATAAAAAATGAATACATTAAAAATATATTTCATTAAATAATGTGAAAATCATTAAAATAATGTCAAAATCCGCTATAATTAACTCTTAGAGTGATTTATTTTCAAATAATTTTGGAAATGAGAGA
The DNA here is from genome assembly GCA_963277665.1 of Viscum album. NCBI lineage: Eukaryota > Viridiplantae > Streptophyta > Magnoliopsida > Santalales > Viscaceae > Viscum > Viscum album. The sequence goes on from OY728155.1 coordinate 1,743,515,344, forward strand.
GTAGAAAAATAAATTGAATTAAGAGTTGAAAAATATACTCTATCATAAATGTAGTTTCTCTTATACAACATTATCCCTCCATTGATTTTTGGAATTGGATTACTCTAGAATTTACTTAACGATTATAATAGGCTTAATAGGGAATTTGTGGGTGGATATTTGGATTCGGAGTGGGTGGGAATAGTTTTTTTCAAGTGGATAGAGAGGGGTTATTTATACTTGAGGGTTAGGGTATTTTTAGAATTAAATGTTGAATAAAATAATTTATCAATGGTATAACATGTAATTGTAAATTTATGAAATTATAAATCATATATTAATATAATATAATGATTTTAATAATTTAAATCCCCTTTATAATTCTAATTCCAATGTTTAGTAAAACGTAAAGTGGAAAGAAAGAAGACTGACTATTTTAAGTAATCACTTTTGACTTTAGGTTTTGGAAAGTTCTTTTTTGGTTTGTAAATTAAGTTTATCATTTTTTAATGAATAATTTATGAAATGAAATATATCATATCCAAATCTAATTTTCTAGAAAATGTAATTTCATTATTACATCATTAATTATGTAATTCAAGATACATCAGTTATTTGAAAAACTATATTTTTATTATTGATCTGAAAATTGAAGTATTTCAAAAAAATTCAAAAAAATTCACCCTTGGAAAATTTATACATGATAATTTCAAAAATGATATTATTATTTTCAAAATATATTTTTCTAATTGGTTATTTTAATTTTTTATTTGAAAAATAATTATTTTTAAAAAATAAATTATAATTGAGTTTATTTAAATTGTGTTTATATTTTCTTTGAAATTCTTAGTCATGATATTAATTTTTTGGCATTATAAAATTTATTTTGACATAAATTAATCATTATTAATATTATTTTTTTAAAAAAATATTTTGTGGTAAAATTACTATTACAAAGTTCAAGTTATTATTCCTAACAACCAAGTTATTATTCTAATGGTCACATTAATTTTAAAATGACCACTTTACCTCATATTAATACCACTTCGTTCTTTCACTCAATATTCAACTCAATTTATCTCAAGGTTAAATATATCCATTTTATATAATGTTTATAAGTTTACTAATATTTTTATTCTTCTCTATAATGTTTGTAGTGGATCAATGATTCAATTAGATTGGTGAGATCCATTTTTTCCCATTTTTTCTTTTTTCTTTTATATTTTTTTCATTCGTAATGTCTGTAATTTTAATTGGCTTCATCTTTGATTATAAAAATAGTATTTACTGATGAAATAATTTATTTTTTGGTACCTTTATATTTTTTATGTGTATAATATTAGTTATTATAATGCAACCCACATTTATTCAGGAAATAAATATTACAAATAAACAATCCATCATTATAATTTGAATAAGTTTCAATATAAGATAGCATCCTATGTTACCATAAATAAAGAAGTGCAGTTTACCAAATCAAATACACCATTGTGTGGATATTATAAGAGTAAATGTTCTTAAAAATAGATTCATCTAGGGTTTAAAACACTTAAAATAGTTGTTTGATCATATATTATCCATCATTATAGTTTCTAGTGAATGGGCCCTTACTATGCATGCCAAGAAATTAATTGAATCCAAAAATGTATTTTTTACCCCAAAACTCCCCCAAACCCCTTAGTATTACTCCATTGTGTTTTTACCTCAAACTAAAGGTACCTTATAGGTATCTTTGGGTGTTCTCTATGATATAGATCCATTTTAAATGGATATTTGTGTATTAGATCTAGAGAATCAATTCTTGTTGTTTTCTTTCTCTTATCATTATATATTAATCCATTCCACCTAAGGAATAACCTTTGATAAAATTTTTATATATAGATTTATGAGTTAAGAAATGTGTAAATATGTATTTTTTCATATTTTTTAATATATTTAAGAAAAATGATTGGATTTACCATGTGTGTTTCAGTTTGTTTGATGATGGTTTTTGTTATGAGGAAAATGGATTCTCTCTCACTCCTATAATTCTAGAACATAGAAGATTTGGATTTATAAAACAATTTATTTTATTTTATTTGATAATAACCTTGATGAAATATTATTAAAATATCTCTTGTTATATGGATTTAGAACATGGGTTTTAAAAAATATATAAAAAATTTTATCACTTAAAGGAATAAAAGAAATATTATTTAAAGAAATTATGTTATGAAGAGACCTTGGATTAAATAGGTTGGAATGTGTTCATTATTTAATTATGAGGGGTATAACTAGATTCATACATGGTTTCCTATACAAATTAGGGTATGAGGATGCATGACTAAGTAATGGAATGTAACAAAAGATGAGTTACTACTCATTAGTATTGGGATTGTCATCCTGGATTCATGCATATGTGTGAGAGATTATGAAATGGGTCTTCCAAGAGGAATGAATAGATAAACTAATTAGAGAAATTACTATTTTATACACTAGTTTGATTATTGAAATATTTTTGAAATTCTATTTTGATATAAATTATTTTGATATATCACTTTCCTAATTTTATATGAAATTATCCTAATAAAAATTTCCAAACTCCTATTTGATTTATATAAATTTCCTTAAATTATTCTAGTCTTAGTGGTATGTGTGGGGAGATTATGCTAGATTGGATACTTAGTTGATATACTAACACCCATAATATTCACTTTTTTAGATATGAATACCTTTTATTACCAGGAAACTTATAAAAATAAGAATTCATATTTCACTAGAGGAGCATCATGATTCCATGGGATTAGTGTGGGGGTGGATCTTGGAGATATTTAGGTTGGATGTTTAGAGTGATCCCATATTAGGTTAATTACATCATGATGTATTTTTTTATTTGGGAGGTATTGTATCTTACTTTCTTATACAACATTGATTTATATTTTTATATAAGATTTTGATTTTTCTTGTTCAATCTGATGAATTATATAGTATGCCTTTTTATATTGTATTATTTTATAGGTTGTGTGTATTAAAGTGAAAATAATTTCTAAAATATCACAATATCCCTTGATATTTATTTACATTATTTGGTGTCCTAAAGACATCAACTAAGTTCAGTAGCACCCCTTCTTCTTCGGAAGCCAATGGTTTTAGAGAATTATGTTACAATTGGTATAAGTTATATTATATATTTATAACGGAATGGTATTTATAGAGATAAGATATGTCATAAAAAAGAAATGTAGAGTTTAAAAAGGAATAGATAACCACTTTATGATGAATATAAAATTAACAGGGAGGTTAGGGTACAAAAGGTGTTCATTCATACCATTCTAGGTATTATTACTCCACTTTCATGTGTATAGTTGATGGGTGTAGAGTATTTTTTTAGGGAAGTGTGACTTACCAAATATGGAAGTATCATCCATTTTTTATTTTATGATTACAGGAATCTTGTTTTGATAAAAGAAATTATTATTTGATATATATAAAGATGTATCTTCAGTTGTAATGGGTTATAAAAGTGGAAATTGGTTACAGTTATAGATATATGGCCCAAGTTCAAATACTCAAAAATAAATATGAGGACATGGCTGGGAATGTGGTCAAATCGAAAACATAAGTGAATCAATATATTTTCCAGAGTAAATTTCATTTCATCCATGTTATTAAGAAGGTTAATTAAATTTATTAACCACTCCATGAGAATAAATTATTTTAATTTGATAATCATATTTGACTAATCAATTTGGGGGATTTAAGATCATAAATATTTTTGGAATGCCGTGAGAGGTTGAAAAAAAGGATTAAAATTTATAGTAATCCTTAATGATATCAAAGAAAATATAGTTGTATATTTCCTTGAATACCTTTCAAGGAAATTATATTAAATAGTTTTTCATACTAATAAGACCCAGACCGTACATAGAAAGGGTATATACAATTGTTTAATAAAAAATTATACCCTCATACCTTTAAGAAAAAAAATATGAATTATTTATTTATTCTTTAGTACGAAAATATGACTTTTATGGTGTTTCAAACTATGTTCATGAATGTATCTCACTTTGGTCTTGATTTCACTAATAGTGAGTACCTAAACATGTGTATCATTAGGGGAGGGCTACCACTAGAAATTTTCTATAATGTAGTCATCTTTTTTGTAGATGACTATATAAGGATTTTTTATAGAGTGAATGAGGTTGGAAAATACATGATAATATCATTTTATTTTTGGAAAACAATAACACCATTATATTTTTATGAAATGTTTCTTTTTAAATAATTTAATTTCTTTGATAGCTTGGGTTGCATGCATTAATGAGTTGAAATGAACCACATAAAATTATTAAAATATTATGATTCCTTTTTTATATCCATTAGATTATAGGGTATGAATAATAATAACTAATTTATGAAAAATTTATCCTATATACATTTACAAATTAAATACATGATTATAATTAAAAATAGACACTTATTTTAAAATAAAAGTAATGTTTTTCTTAAAAAAATGTTTTAACTGTACAATGAGTGTTATATTAATATATTAATCCATATTGGTTAATTTTATTAATGGAATTTATATATAATTTAATTTATGAAATGTTTTAAACATTTGAAAAATATTTTTATAAGTATATGATAATAATAATTCCAGTTTTATGCCTAAAAATATAGTTTTTTTCCTTAAATCAGTCTTTGTCACATTTTGTACACTTAATTTAAAATAAATTCCTATAACTTATAATTATTGAATTAGATAATATGAGTTAAATATTTACAATAATTATGTTCAAATTTGGAAATCATGGGCCTTTTATTTTTGGTCAATATGAATATTAATAATGGTAAAATTTATCAGCATAGTAAAGTGTAAATCAGGTTTATCTAGATTAAAAATAATCAATGAAGATATAATTATTCAACATAATTATTATTTAATGAATTAAATGATAAACTTAACACATAATGTTCTAAAATGAGTTATTTAATGGAAACTTATTTGAGAAAATAACTAATATTTTATTTAAACCAAAGAAAGTGACAAAATGTCACTCTCTTAGTTTTAAATATCATTTATGTGTTCACATGGGAAAAAATTTGTTAAGAATGGATATTAATAATAATTTTATTTACAAATGGAATAATTTTAATGATAATAATTTATTTATAATTTTAAGTAATTAAATTATTACCTTAAATACTTACACAATTCTAATGCAGAAAATATTCAATTAAAAGAAAAATAAAATAATTGATATTTAAAATACTAAATGTAACATAATTTAATATATTTAAGGTGATTCAAGAATTATATAGATTATAATATTATTTTTAAGATATAATTACGTTTTTTTTAAATTTTAATTGTTTTATTGATCTTTTTAAAGACAACTTGACAAATAGTATGAAAATTGAAAATAATGGTATTTTAATGGATTAATATTTTATTAAATTATTTAAAAAATCTAAAAATATTTTATTATTAAAAAGTGGGAAATATTTTTTTTAAAATTTCATCTCTTGTGAATTTATAGGCCATTTGAAATAATTTTTCACTAGAATAGTCTTATTATATTTTAATATTTTGTGAAATTCAAAAAAGCACCCTCACCTAAGTTATTAAAGTACACTTCCTCTATCACGTCATTACAATACATTAAACCTTATATAGTGACCATACTCTTAAAAATTATTCTCTCTAATTCCCTATACACATTATATAGGTTCCATTAGTCTAAAATGACTAACCATAAATCCCATTAGGAGAGATCTAAAGGAGTCATTTTGAAGAAGAGGTAATCGCTCTAACTAATCACTTTATTTTCTTACTCCTATTAACATATTATAAATCTTTTATATTCATCATAAAATAATAAATTAATTATCCTTAATATTCTAAAATTTTATTATGATTATGAAAGAACCATTATATAGTATCTTTCCCTTCAAATAAGAAGTGAATATAGTGCTCATGCGTACGTACGACTTACTGTCACCACATATCTATACAATTAATTTTTCATCAAAAATATTTTAGATATAGAAATTATGGTGTGTTAAATTTTTTTATTTGATATGAATTAAATAATTATACTTATTGAATGATAATATCATCGATAACTTCAGATCATCCAATCATTAGAGAAAAAATAAGGTCACTCGTGCATATATATGGACTACCATCTCCACAATGCGATGTGATTCAATTTTTTTTTATTTAATATGGATGGTAGTAAGATGAATTTGACGAATATTTAGGATATATATGATATAATAATAATTTTTGAAATCCTAATTATTATATATCTTTTTTTATTCTATTATTCAAAAAAGAAAACAAAGTTCATGCATATATACAGCTTATGATCTCTATAAACATCATAATTATTTTTTCTATTTCTACTTTTTATAAATGATTATAAATATGTATATAATTAATATATATATGATTTTTATAAAATTATTATAATTATATAAATGATTGTACATTGGTCAATGTATAAGGACCGAGACTACTGAATCGAAATATGCTTGGAAATCGAAGCAGTTACAACCCATGACATTAAATTTACTAACAAGTTATTAATTAATGGGTGGTAATATGTTGTAAATAAATAATAAAATTTATGATTTATAAATTTTTATATGATAAATTTATAATAAATCAACATTTAGTTTAGATTATTTTTGAATTTGAATAGGGAAATGTGATACTTGAGGTAAGTTTTTATTTCATAGTCTCATTATTATTTGGGAATTTTAAGGCTTATGATTCTTTAAGGGATTATTTATTGTCCATGTCATTGTGTCCTAAAAATAACTTTTTTTACTATTCTCTTATGGGTATTTAAAATCATTTTTAACCATGTTTTAGTTTTTATAAAATGGGTTGAAATAATTTTTTTCATTTTCTAAACAAGGTTATTCATCAATTTCAGAGAAAAATATTCTTGGAATGTTTTTTAACTTATATATAATAAGTTTACTTTTCCCCCCATCATGAAACTGTATTTATTTGAAGCTTCCTCTACCATCATATAAGTTTATTCCCAAATCAAAAGTTTTCCCTTATAATTTTGAGACTTTAAAAATGATTTCAAAATAGAATGTATATTTTTCATAAGAATTATAGAAAGTGATCCTTCAAACTAATTTTACATATACCATAAATTTATTTTAAGTTTATTATTCCTTACATGGGATATGATCTAAGGATTCCACACTAATACATTCTCTGGTTGGTTTATGTTTATGATGGAAATATTTTTATGAAACCTATTTATTTTCCATGGGTTATGATTTTATTAAATGTTCTTGACGCCCATTTCTTTTCATGGGTTATGATATAATGAATGTTTTATGTTATTTTGTCTCAATTATTTATTGATTTAATAATGTGATGCATGGGACCTATATCTCCCTCCAATTAATTAGGTAAGGAATGATATCCCATGAGATAAGAAGGACCGGAATAAAGAGTGATACCAGTTCAATAAGGGACCTTTTCCACCATGATAGTCTTCGGAGTGAACCTTGACTTCTATAATGGTTTGAGGAGTGAACCCATTCCCCCGTGATTGTATTGGAAAATATAATTGACTATTAATAAATTATTTTATATTTTTTGTGTATTCCACTATTCTATGTTGTAGGCCAATGTAACTCTCTCATGGATTACGTTACATCATTATTTATATGTTATAAACTGTAAAAATTTATTTCATGACATAGTATTATGATTATTGACCTGAAAGGTATAAAAATAAAATGTTAGGTTCATGTTATTATGATCTTATTCACAAGTTATTCTTATGTAATCATTGATATCTCTCTTTTTTACACTTACTGGGCATCTATGCTCACCCTTTTCTAATATTTTCCTTTCCATAAGATATGAAGAATGTTATTAAGTCTGATATTTAAAAACTGGTTCTAGTTAACAACAAATTGGTAGGATTTGATGTAGATATTTTATAAACCAGTGGCTTATAACTCTAGGTTTTAAAATTCACAATACTTATGCGATCCTCAAGAATCTTTTTGTGTAATGTATTGAATATTCATCTAAAAAGTTTTAATATATATGTATTAAAAAATTGGGTTTATATAGTTGGTATCAGAGGGTGGGTTTAGTTAACCTTTAGAATCATAGTTGAGGAAAACATTATGGATAATTATATTTATAAGATAAATTCTCAAATTTTTAATCATGATCATTAATGACCCATGTTAAACATAAGTTATCATAAAAGATTGTGTCAAAATTTAGGAATCAGATAAATTATTTTTAATTATTATTTGGTTTTACACTATCATTATTGTCTTTTATACTATAATGGAAAATGTAATGATTGTACTCTTGAGTAGCTAAATGTTTTAGGAATCGAAATGTATAATATTCATACTATGATAACATAAATGTTTTAGGATATGAATCATTAAAGGTTTCTAAATGACAAAACTAGTGAACAAATTAATATTAAATCATTCATGAGGTTAAATAAACATTATTTTAGTGGATATTCTGATCCATTAGTGGATGAGTAATGTATGAAAACCATTGAGAAAGTATTTTCAATCCTTTAATGCTCAGGACATGAAAATGTTTTCCTAGCTGGTTATCATATAGAAGCTAAAGTTGGTTATTGGTGGAATCTTTTCAATAATATGAAGAAAAAAGAATAAATTTAATATATTGAATGGGATGAGTTTAAGTGGATATTCCTCATAAATTAATCCCCACATATTCTATGTAAAAATATGGATAAATAATTTCATGGGCTAAAATAGAAGGATGAAGAATCCATTAGAAACTAAGAGGAATATTTTATGAGGAATTTATAGTATTCCACTAGATTATTTATCTTCCATAAAAGTAAGCTTTATCAATTCATTGGTACCATAAACCAAGTGTTTGAATGGAATTAACTATTTGTGTCATCGATACCAATGAATAAATTTTCTGATTTGATCTCAAGGTGGAGGTGGATATTGGATTTACTCATCAATATAATTGTTTTGATAAGAAAATAAATATAGAATTCAAAAGAAATTATAAGAAACCATGAAGAAAATAAGAAGAGATTTATTTTATACTTGATGTGTGGAAGGTAACATGGGGGTAATTTTCTTAAGGGGACTGGTAAATGTTTCAAGAGTGGAAAGATAGGACTTCAGGAAATTTAATGTCGAAGTGATATGAATAATTTTTCTAAGGATGTCTAGATGAATTAAATTTTTGTTTTTTATTCAAACAATGTCAGATTATCAAGAATATAGGGGATAATAATTGAAGAATCCAAGAGAGTCACCCAAAACAATTATATTATAATTTATTAGAAAGATTCCATAAGAAAAATATAAAATAGTAATCTCATTTGGATATCCTTTTCTTTCCAGAACATCTTCTATAAGGTTCCCTTCTATCCATGTGTGACCAACCCCAATGGTTGTATTAGTGAAAATTTTACATTTTATAGTTATATTGATCAATTCCCATGGTGTATTGTTCCTTCTGCAAAGACAATCGTCCATCATTTTGGAATATTATTCAACCTATAAGATGATAATATTGTGGAGACTTCATAAGGTGAAACTACTCACCATATCCATAACCTCTTATCCATAGGAGTTTCCTAGACTAAATATACTACCAAAATAAAATATATAATACCTACTAATATATCTCACAAGATTCCCCTCCCATTAACATGTCTATACATGATCTATCCACATTAATATTGATTCCAGTGTTTGAAGGTTTCCAAGAAACCCATCTTCCCTGACTGTTACCTTCCCTCCCTATAATATTGAGTACGACCCTTGGTATAATATGTTAAAGTAACATTGAAGAAACTGTTCTAAGAATGAGATCCCCTAACTCATCCACTAATATTTTTCTCAGACCTTAATTAATAAATTAGAATAAATTATTTCATTGTGTTCCTTATTTTTGTCTTCCCAAATAACCCAATAGTCGGTTCTAAAGATGATACTCCTAGAATTAACCTTTGAATCGCTCTGGAAAATTCCATGAAACCATGATTCAAAGAATTCTGAGATCGACTCTCTCATGTTAAGTAAACCTATTAAATAGATTTTGAAATACTAGATACCCATCTCTCTATATCCTCTAATGAAACATTTCCAGGTTAATTCATATTGGGGGTCTGTACATCACCAGTAGTGGGTAGAAAATTAGAGCCCTTTCTTCTGTATATTATCATCAGTAGGCAATGAAAAATTCCACCTATTCCAAACCCAAAATTTCAATTTTGAAGGGATTTTATTTAACCAAAATTTTTCATCCCACACATTTTTATCACTTCTAATATGAACAATGGAACATAAATCTAAACTACTAAATTGAAGAAAAAAAATTGTTTCCAGAAAAAATGAACCTTTCTTGGTCATTGTTCAGGCTAATATTTTCAAAGGATTCCCATTTTTGGTGATCCAAATAGTATTAATAAAGCTAGTAAAAGATTTTTCTTCCCTAGAGTATATTTTTAGGACTGAAAAACTGGGAAAAAAGGTGTCACCGGGACAATTACCATTCTATAAATTAATCTGTACACACCCCACCACCTAGAAGACCTTTCCATCCAATTTTTCAAAAATGATTTATCATGCATCATAAAGGCCCTAACGTGTGATGTATACAATAATCTCATACCCTCTATTCTGTGTTTCATAAACCTCACTAAAAGGGAATTCCCTTCAATAATTTTCCAAAAAAGCTTGCATGAATTCCTTGCATGTCTTCAGAGACACTTTGAATATTAACACCACCTTCTTCCACAAGCTTGTCCAATATTTTTTAGAATTCACAATGAAATATTTCACTCTTTTTAGAATCCCATATGAATGATGTAATTGTTTTTAAATCCCATCAATAGTTCCTTTTGTATCCTTAATTAATAATATAATGTACATTATAGTCGAGGTCAAAACATTGTTAACCAGAGTCATAGGTCCTCTAAATAAAAGGAAGTGGTTATTCTAGTTACAAATGTGCCCCATTATCTGATGAGTGATTCTTTGAAGTTAGTATTTCTTGATTCTACCATCTAAAATAAGAGCTCCATGATACACTAATGAAATATTTCTCCTCTGTATACTAATCATAATTTGTATACTCCTAATACATCTGAGTGAACATTTTTTAGAGATAATAAACTAATCTTCCATTGTTTGACCCATTGTTCCCTTTAAAATCCATTTATTTACAAGATTTTTCTTAATCCATTTTAGGGTGATAATCATACCATTATCAAAAATAAAGACATCATCAATAAAAATTACATGATAAATCATGGAATTCCCATATATAGATCTACAGGGTAGAACAACCCACTCTTTCACACTTCCTTTAAAATTATTTTAGAGTGATTCATAGGATAAAATAAAATATCTTAGGGAGATAGGGTCACTGTCTCTTAATCCACACATGGTCTTGAAAAAGAAATAACATTTTCCCATTAACGATACGAAGATCCATGGAGATCCAAATCACCTAAAACATAGGTCACAAACACATTATTTAATCTTGAATCTCTTAATTTCTTTGAAAATAAAATTCCATTAAATCCTTTCAAAATCCTAGTTTATATCAATTTTGATGATAAAATTAGACCCAAACGATTTTTGTAGATATCATCCACCATTTATTTAGCTATCCAAAATAATCCTTGAATAATCCTACCTTTGAAAAAGTTGTGATATTCCTATGAAATAATTTTTGGAATCACGCTACATAATATTTTATTTAATATTTATTCCATAATCTTGTAAGAAAATTTTAAATTGAATATAGTTCGGTACTGGTTGATGGTTGTAGGATTCTAAATATTTAGTACCAACACCACCCTGGAAGCACACACCACCCTCAGAAGTTCCCTGCCTTTGAAGTAGTATTAAACATTTTCCATAAATTTCACCCTAATAATTTTCCAAGAAGATATTAAGAAAGACCCAGGGAAACCATCAATACCTTGATCATTGTCTACTTTCAAACGGAATGTCATCCTCCTCCAGAATAATTTCCAAATCATTATTGTAATTTTCCTCCACTAACCTTGGAATGTGAAGGATAAAATTCTCCACACATGCTCCCTCATATTTCATGCTCGCATAGGAGAGTCTAAGTCCTACTAAAAGACCCTCAACGTGAGTCAGATCCATGTTACCTGCAACATTTAGGTCCCCTTAATAAGACCCACCATCTTGCCTTAAATAAATTTTCCTGGATAACATTATTTCATTTATATAGTCTTGTAAAAAATAAGTTTTATGATCCCCCTTCCCTGACCATAAATCCCTTGATCTTTCCCTATAGGTCCACTCAACCTCTAGTATTTTTTCAGGTAGAACGATTTCCTTTTCATGCAGTGAAATAAAATTGGTATCGTACCAATTATATATTATTCTTTATTATATAGTTTATATGTCTTATTTAATATTATATTGGTTTATATCACACTTAGGCATAATTTAATTACACTCTTGCAACATTATTCTCATGTACTGGAGATGTAGATAAAATCTCTTCCATGATGTTCCTTCCATTGATTGCATCCAGGAACTATTAACTGTCTAAAATGATCCTTCTAACCATGGAAAATTTCATGAATAAATAAAATGATCCAATTTTTGGGTTTCTTTTTTTTAACTCAACATAGTGTTTGAGTAACCCAATAATGTTCAAGTCTGGTACAAAATGGAAGATCAAAGAAACAAGTACATACCTTATAAGTTGGAGAGGCACTTATCCAGTCTTCTCCAGATATGACTATAGCCTTTACAATTATTAAAACAATTATATATACTCATAGATAATCCCAAATATATCAAAATATAATCCTCTATACAATTTATAAAATCCTAGAAGGATTATGGAGAAAAATTTCCCCTCCATTCTTCTTAGAAGAAACAATGATCATATTGAGGTCTCCACTATAACACAAATCCAAAATCTCTATATCAAAGCTAAAAAGGATTTTCCACAATGATACAGTATTTTCAATCTCACATTTTTCATAAATTAACTTAACTATAAATTTTTAACCCCCCAAATTAACCCTCATGAAAATATTTTGGGGCAAAGAATCTATATATTCCACCATGACATTGTGTTTCTAAAAGATCAAAATTTGAGGGTTTCATTAGAAACCATGAATGTAATCAGAAATCCCCATGATTATTAGAAATAAATAAATCCTATAAACCATTTTTGGGTTCTCGGATGGAAATAATGGAGACATGAGGACATTGAGATTCACTATAGATAAATGTCATCTTTTTTTGAACTCACAACCCTCTAGCATTACAAATTAAGATGTATATCATTAATTAATATAAGGAGAGGTCATGAAGACTATATCAGATAAAGAATTATCTCTTGAGGATATGGAGAGATTCTCTTTATCCCTTGATCAAGTTAGTTGACCTCTATTATAATTCTATAGATAAGCCTTCGAAAATTCCATCTCCTTTTAATCTGTTGAAATAGAGAAGATCACCTTCTCCAGATCTTATTACACTAAAAATTGATTGGGAATTCCTATCGAAGAATCCTAATAAACTAGGAATGACTCTTATAAGGAGCTATAATTCTAAAGTGCATGGAAATCAGGGTGGTTTTAAACCTTGACCCTCTATGAAAAAGCAGGCCCCACAGAGAGCATAGAGGAAACATGAGACTCATCATCTATCTCCATCAGCTTTTCCAAAACACTCTCAGCATGAGGGCCCAGCTCCAAGCTGAACATGACCATATTTCTAGAAGACTACACCCATTATGAAGATACTAATCTGATAAAAATTTCTGATACATACGAAGGAGGAAACATATTTGAGACTTTGAAACCCATATGACAAACTAGTGACTCGGAAGGGATAATATGCACAAGGCTAGTACTGCTAGAGGGGACAGGCTCAATTGATGAAGGTAGGAAATAGATAGGTGAAAAAATAGTGTAAGAAGAAGGAGGAGGATAAATGTCCCAAAAGTTAGATCATGTGGAAGGTGTTTTAGTTCCATCAACCAAATTTGAATATCCCACCTTGGAAAAGTTCTCACCACCAGTTACCAGATTGGAGGGATTAGCCACCAGACCCAACTCTAGCAAATTTGAACCCAACAAAACATGATTACCCATGTACATCAACCCTGGATTATGTGGATAAACTCATAACACTGATATTTTAATAGGATTATTCACTTTTAAACCCTATCAATATCTTCTAAAATCATCTTCGGAATGGCCCTGCAAGAAACACAGACCAAAAAATCTGGGTTGAACCTGATAAAACCCCCATTTACACCACATGAAACCTCCCACAAACTCTTGTAATATTATATAATGAGGTCTCCTCTATGAGTTCAAGTTAAACAAGGATACTGGGGTTCGATACATCTTGGATACTTTGAGTATACTCATAAAAAAAAGGTAACTCACTAAATAATTACCAACCAACTGGAAAATAAAATGGTAATAAAGGACAAGATGAAGACCCAATAGTCTAATCCAAACTGCATCCCTTTTTTATTCCTTCCCACAATTAGCACCCCATGTCCACCAAAATAGAGAAACTCTATGGGCATGTCTTCTCTGGTCTAGGAAATTATAAAATATTTTATAGAAAATAAATGGATATAGAATGCATATCTAGATAGGACTGAAACTGTTGATGACTGGTAGAGAACCCACAAGCTAACTTGTGTCCAAAAAAATAAAGAGGGTTTCTTTAATCCAAATCTCACCACCAACTTCATCTTTTGTAATTTCGTATCTTCACTAATATCCTTCTATGAAGAATCAACCACTATAAATTATTTTACACTATCATCACACCAAGGCACTAACAGTATGTCGGGAATGTAATGTCAATGAACATCAAGCATCAATGAACCTGATAGAACATCAATAAAATATTTTTTTCCATACAATCCAGAATAATTAGCTTCAAGTATCACTAGATAAGTCTTCAAAACCATCAATCATATCAAGGTAGTCGATGAAAGAAGAAGTGGTAGTGTAGGATCTTGGGACCAGAGAATTTTTTTGGTCCTTCCATTATGATAATAGAGATAAATACCCATATAATGCACTACTTGTACTCCAATTATAAAAATTCAAATTGTATGTTCATTATTATAATCAGTGTATAAATATAAATGTTTTTAGGATAATTTTCAACCACATATTAAGCCTAAAGATAAAGGGAAATATCATCTGATTGTGACTACTGAAGTAGATTATGAGAATGATGTTGTAAAAGGTACCCATATCATCAAATATACAACAGCTAATGTATTTTTTGATTCCGGATCAACAAAAAAATTTATTTTTAAATAATTTTTTAAGGGTATCATTGTATCACCTCATAAATTAGATATTTAGTTGATTGTGAATGATCATAATGGAACAACAGTCACATCTCAAGTTTATATTTATTCTTCGATTGAATTTTGTGGGAAAGTGATTCTTGGAAATCATATGATTCTCCCTTTATTGGAAATATTGGAGATTTTTTAGATGTATTGGATTTATCTATATGGATACTATATTAATTTCTGTGTAAGGTTAGTCACATTTCTTATTCCTAATGAACCTATAACTATTTATTGTTAAAAGGATGAATATGAACTTACAATAGAATTTTATTCCATCTTGTGGGTCTTAATTCCTATACATGAAGGTTATCTATCTTAGAATTGTGGGGATAAACTCAATTTTAATGGTACACTTATTGTATGAGAGTTTATTGATTCTTTTCTTAAAGAATTTCTCTGTATTACTCCAAATTGTGAAGTTGAGTTTTCAATATAAGTCTTGTCTAGTGATATACCTATTTCAAAAACTCCTTATAGAATTGACTGAATCAAGTTGTAGAAATTGAAGAAGCAGGATAGGGGGAATCTTGATAAGGGATTCATACACCCTAGTGTGTCACAATGGAGAAATAATATTATATTTTTTAAGAAGAAATATGGGTCAATGTGTATTTCAATTAATTATCAGGATAATTAAAAGATTACAATCAGGAACAAGTATCATCTCCCCTATATTGATGATTTATTTGATCAACTATACAGAGCTCAATACTTTTTCAAGATTGATATTCATTCTGGATATCATCAATTGAGGGTCAAGAAGGAGGATATGCTAAAGGTGACATTCCATATAGGGTATGAATACTATGAATTTATAGTGATGGATTGTGGTATAATGAATTTTTAAATATCATCATCGACATAATGAATAATGTCTTTAGAGACTATATTGAAAAGTTTTTTGTAGTATTTATTGATGATATTACTATATAATCCATGAATAAGGAAGAAAATGAAAATCAATTAAGGATTTTTTAAGGACCCTAAGGAAGGATAAGCTATATGAAAAGTTTACAAAGTCTGAATTTTGGATTTATAATGTTTTAATTTTTGGGTGATATAATATCATGTGATGGTGTATTAGTAAATCCTTCAAATACATATATTATTGAGGAATGTACGGGACTAAACAAGGTGAATTAAATCCATAGTTTTTTGGTTTGGTTGGATATTATTTATTTTTTGTAAAAGGTTTCTCATGATGGTCTAATCCACTCACCATGTTGACATGCAAAGGAGTTAATTTCATATGGTTGGAGGAACGTGAAGAGAATTTCAAGGAAATGAAAAAAGGTTAGTCAGTGCACATGCACTCACACTACCCTATAGGGGTGAATGGTTTGTGATATATAGTGATGAATCAAAGAAGATACTGATATTTTTTACCATGTAAAATGATACGATGATAACTCGTGTCTCATGAAAATTGAAGTTACATGGGAAAAATTATCCAACAAATGATTTGAAGTTAACTGCAATAATTTTTTCATTAAAGATATGGAGTCACTATCTCTATAAAGAAAGGTGTGACATATATACTTATCAAAAAAGTTTATTGTATATTTTCACTCAAAGAGAGTTGAACATGAACCAAATAATATGGTTAGAACTAATTAGATATTATTTTTGTTCAACACATTTCCACCCTAGTAAAGCACACAATGTGGAAGATTCATTGAGATGAAAGGATCATGCTATTTTTTCTCTAATGAGTATCCAAAAATATCCAACATGGGTGTATTTACAAACGATGTATATGGAAATATTAATGTATGGGTGTAAATATTATCCGGCTCAAATAAATGTTCATCCATCTATCCATGTGATGATTTATGATTTTTTTGGAATATAAAGATGTAAAATAGGGTGAGAAATGTTCTGATTTTAACCTTGATTATAGTGGAATAACAAGGTTTAAGAACCATATATGTGTCCCCCATACACCATATTTGAAGAAGGAATTGTTGTTGAGGCTCATAGTTCACCATTTTCTACTCATCATGAAAGTACAAATATGTATAGAGACCTAAAAGAGAATTTTTTGTGGGAAGGAATGACGAGAGATATTACAGTGTAAGTTTCAAAGTGCATTTTTTCAGAAAGTTAAGGTTGATAGATATAAGTATTAGTGGATATTACAGCCATTGACCATACATGAATGGAAGTGGGAAAACATCACCATGTATTTTATTATTGGACATCCCAAATCATCTAAATGGCGTAATGCTAAACGAGTTATAGTTGATCACCTTAAAAAATCAACACATCATTATTATTAGTGAATATTTCAATATTAATAAGTTTTCAAGAATATATATTAATTAACAGGTAATATTTCATAGAGAACCAATTTCCATTGTATCTGATTGGGAACCATGATTTACCATAATGTTATGGTGAATTATAACAATAGCTTTCACAACAGCATTTAGAAGGATCCTTATGAAGCCCTCTATGGGAAGGTGTACAGAAATCCAACATTCTGGAATGATTTTTGATAAATAAATCTGTTTGGACCTGATTTAGATGATTATATGATCTTAATTTTAGATCTGTTCAATAGAACATAAGATCATATCATAGATGATGAAAAAATTATACTAACAATCATCGGAAAGATCTAGAGTTCAAAGTGGGTGACAAGGCATTCCTACTAATGTCTCCCTAGAAGAGAGTGATGTGATTTTAATAGAAGGATGATTTAATACCTAGATATATTATCCCTTTTTACATTCTTGATCATATCAGGATGGTATCTTAATGATTGGTTCTTCCACCTAAAATCTCTCAAGATCACCATGTGTTCCATGTATCACTCTTGAAGAAGTACATACCTGATCCATCACATGTGATGAACTCAATGTTTATACCACTAGGGTGAGATATTTATTATGAATAACAATCTTTATAGATTACGGATCATTGAGATAAATTTCTATGAAACAACCTAGTTAAATTTATGTTGTGAAGGCACTAATTTGAGGAAGCTATGTGGGAACCGGAGGATGTGATGAGGTGGAGGTATCCACATATGTTTATGTCAGAGTGATTAATTCTCAATGATGAATTTCATGGTAGAAATTAATTTCAAGTGGGTTATATTGAAACACCCTCATATTTTTATGAAATATTTACCTTTAAATAATTTTATTTCTTCAACAACTTGTGTTGCTCACAACGACGAGTTCAAACAAACTACGTTACATTATTAAATTATTATGAGTCCATTATTTCCTTGAAATTAGATTATAGATTATATATATTAATAACTAAATTATTAAAAATATATGTTCTATATGTTTATAATGTAAGTCCATAATTATAACTAAAAATAAAAAATATATATTAAAATAAAAGCGATGTTTTTCTTTAAAAAATTGTTTTAAGAGTACAATGAGTTTTATATCAATATATTAGACCCTATTTTTGAATGGTTAAAATGAAATCTATATATTATATAGTATATCAAACTTTTTTAAACATTAAAAAAATATTTTTCTAATAAATTGAAAATAATAAATGCAGTTTTATGCCTAAAATTGTATTTTTTTCCCTAAATGCAATTTTTATCACAATTTTCACACTTTCATTAAAATTAATTTATAAAATTTATAGGTATTTAATTAGATAAAATTAAATATATATTTATAATATTAATTTTGAAATTATCTAATTAGTTCCTCTTTATTTTCGGTCAATATGAATAATAACTATAGAAAAACTTATTTCCTCTATAAAGGGTAAATTAGGTTAATCTTCATTAAAAATATGTAATAAGGACATAATTATTCATACTAAAACTTATTGGATGAAATAAATTATACTATTAACACCAAATTTTTTAATTTGATTTACTTAACATACACATGTCCTAGAAAATAAATTATATATTATTTAAACCAAAAGAAGTGACCAAATGTCACTTCATTAGTTTTAAATATCATTTATGTGTTAAAATAAAAAAAATATTTGTTAGGGATAAATGTTAAAATTAATTTACTGAATAATAAAATATTAATCATTATGGAAATTTATTTATAATTTTTAGGAATTAAATAATTACCTTAAATACATACACAACACAAATGCAGTAATTCTTCAATTAACTAAAAAAATAAAAAATAAAACAAATAAAAATATTAAAAGTAACCTAATTTGAGATAATTAAGGTTATACATGAATTTTATAGATGAACAAGACATTTCTGAGGTATTATAATTTTTTTAATTTTACTTCCTTTCTTAATGTTTTTAATTTCAAAGTAATTAATAGTATTAAAATTGATAATAATGATACTTTATGGGATTAGTATTTTATTAATTTATGTGAAAATAATAAAAATAATAAATAAGAATGAATAGAACAATTTATATTATAAAATTTTATCTCATGTACAATTATATACCATTTGAAATCATTTTTCTCTAAAATGGTCTTATTAAATTTTAATCCTTTCATATATTCAAAAAGTGACCCTCACCTCAATTATAAAAGGGAACTTCCACCTTCACTTTATTACACTAAATGGATCCTTACAGATAGAAACTAATCTACGAAATTATTTTCTCCACTTCCCTATCCACATTATATAGGTTCAAGTCTTCTTGAATAACCAACCCTAGAGTCCTTTAGAAGAGATCTAAATGAGTCGTTTAGAAGAAGAGGTAATTGCTCTAATGAATCAATTTTTATTTCTAATCTTCTTCATGTAGTCTAAATATATGACATTCATTATAACATAACAAACTATATATCAGAAATATTACAAAAGTTTGTTATGATTAAGATAAAACCCTTATACACACTCTTTTCCATAAAATAATAAGGCATTGTATCACTCGTGTGTACATACGAATTAACGTATCTACATAGTGATACAATTAATTTTTCATCGTCACAATTTTTGGATGGGAATTATGGTTGTTTTAATGTTTATTTTTGATACTTATTAAATATTTATACTTATATAATTATATTATCATGTCTACCTTCTTATCATCCAATCTTTGGAAGAAGATAATATCGCTCTTGTATACGTACAGACTACAATCTCCATGATGTGATGTGATTATATTTAAATTAATATTTCACATGTAATTTAATGAGGATGAATTTTATGAATAAATATTATATATGTGATATTAAAATATTTCTATAATGTAGAATTACTTTTTACCGTTCTTTTATTCAATTAGTTGAAAAATGGAAACAACATTTATGGGTATGTACGGCCTACCATCTCACTGAATGGTGTAATTCATTTTTCTATATATAAATTTTAAGAATGCTAGTAAATATGAATATAATTAATATATATGATTTTTATAAATTTATTAAAATTTTGGTAATTATATAACTATGATAAAATTATATGGGTCAAGACTACCGAACTGAAACATGCTTGGAAAATGATTCAATTATCACCCAAAACATTGATTTTAATGAATCATTATTAATAAATGGTTGATAAGATGGTGTAAATAAATATTACATGTTATGATAAATATATATGGTCATGTAATACATTTATAATAAATCCATATTTATCATATATGATGTTTTAATGTGAGAAATTACAGGGGAGACTTGAGATAAGGTTTTATTTCACAATATCATTATTATTCAGGATTGTTTATGATTGAGTATTTAATAGTAGATATTTCTATTACATGTCCATGTAATATTAAAAAAATGAAAAAATATTTCTACTATTATATTACAAGTGTTTAAAATCATTTTACCCATGTTTTACTTTTTAAAAATGGTTTTAAATAAATGATTTTATTATTTTCTAAATGAGGTTCTTTGTGACTTTTCCATAAAAAATATGGAAGGAATGTTATTTAACATATATGGAATGAGAGGAATTTTCCATCATCATGACACATTAATGGTTTTATGTTTCATTTGTGAGCTTAAATGGTTATTTTTGTAACGCCTGAAGCTTGACGTATATTGACATTACATTACATTTGCGGAATACTTAGTAAATAACAAAAACACACACACAAGGATCGTAATAGTTTAGTGTCTTTGGAAACTCGGAGTATAATCTTCTAATCCTGGGGAAAGATCTTCAACATCTCCTATAAAGATCTTCCCTTTTTTTATACCTAAAACCTTTCTTTATATCCTGGGGAAAAGTAAACATAAAAGGGTGAGCTCAAATGCTCAGTAAGGGTAAACAAAAGAAATATCAATCACATCATATACATAAGCACATAACTTTTGGAAATCTTAACCTGCAAAAGAGATCATAATTTCATAACATGGGGTAAATCATGGCAGTGAAATGTAATCACAATAATCATAAATTAAAAAATGAAACTTTGTGGAATTCACACATAATCATAGAGAATCATTTCTTGTTAGTCAACACTCATTGTCAAGACTATCTTAGTGGACAAAGTCCCTTTCTGAACCGAGTCACCCTCGTTTCAGTCTTGTTTTACTGAACCGGTATAACCTACCGTTCCAGCCATGTCTATCTCATGAGATATAAAATCTTTACCCAATGCATTGGAGGGAGATATAGGTCCCACCCATCTCATAATGATACCATTCTTATGTGTTCCACAAAATCATAAATCATACATCATTGCATAACCCATGTAATTCAAATGGTAATCTTAAACATCATGACATCATAAAACAATTCATACAAGATAAAGGAATTCATAAAAATAATTCCATAACAACATGATCAAATCAATTTAATAATAGTGATAAAAACAGAACCCTTTATTATCTTAGATGGAAAATAATTTTGATAAAACACTTGAACTCCATTCTTGAGGAAAATATCCTTTCTTCTTCAAAAACATTTTTCCTTTCATAACATGTCATACGACATTAAAATAAAATAAGTTGATTAAAAATAAACTTAAAAACTTGTAAAGTAAGCTTCTTGGAAATAATGTTTTAAAAATCCATTCAAGCCGTATAAGTTAAAAAACATTCTTCTCGTACTTTTTTCGGAAAAGTCAAAAAGTACCTCGTACGAAAAACGACAAAAGATTCCTTTCATATTCTTTACTAAAAACTCACCGAAGGGTAAAATTGGATTTAAACTATTGTAAGTGGATGGAAACAATATTACATATTTAGGGAACATGGATGTGGATGATAAAATACACCCTAGTAAATGCCAAAGTAAAAACAATCTCGGATAAAAATGAGATTGTGATATTTTCCCTTACCTTAGGTCCGACTTGCTTTGTAAGTGTCCGAACCTTCTCTTCTTTGAAGTGCTTCTTTGAGACCATCTTTTAGGGCACTAAAATTGGACTTTGAGGAAGACCACAACCTCTAGGATGTTTCTAGGTAAGTGGAGAAGAGAATTTGGCAGGTTTGTCCGAGCTTGAAGGCTCAAAGTTGTGTGAGGAAGAGAGGGAGGAGGTGTCCTTTTATAAGGGAGGAGAGGGGTACCTTTGGAATAACTAAAAATATTATTTTATTATAAAGTCATGTTCGGTTTTAAATAGATCCAAATTGTTATATTTTGAAGCTAAGGTGGGGATGGGTCTAAATCCCCTCATCCAATATAATTTAGACAAGTTTAGGTTCCTATTTTAACCTTATCATTTAGATTTAACATTAAGTTAAATAATTTTACTTTTACTGTGTCTTCTTGTGTTCTTACACTGTAAGGTTAATAAACTTACTATAAGAAGAAAAACGAACCCCAAGTTGTTTATTATTAATATATATAACCTTATCTAAGTCATTTGTCCGAACCTTAGATTTTTAGGAATAAAATAACAATTAATAATATAATATTTGTTTTAAAAACTATTTTATGTCAATTTTGACACTATTTAGTAATGGAATTTTGTGAAAATTATAAAAGAATTATAAGTTCAGAAAACGTTAATTAACTAAATACTAACATGCCATATTAACCTATAAAATTATTGGAATTCATAAAAAGTCTCAAATTATATTTATTTGGGTATTTATAACATCAATTATGTCAATATTTCATTAATAAGATGATTATTGCATCATCATTGTGTCACAAATAAATTAAATTATTTAAGGTATAAAAATTACAAATAAAATACCATTATGTAGGAAATATTTTTAACTTTCTAATTCATATTTATAGTCGAATTTATCTTATGTATAACCCCATATTAAAAATGTTTTAGTAAATAAACTTTGATTTTAACTCTTTTAACCCTTCTTTAAATAAATTAATAATAAATGTCCTAATCTAATCCAAGTGGGCCTAAATGGTCATATTTTATTCCTAAGTTTGTTTTTAGTCAAATTACACTTGTCTAATAGAATTGTGACATGTGTTAGGGTAATAATAATATCATTTCTACCCTTAATTACCCTATTTACTTTTAACCGTGGTAAAAAAAGTAAAAAGTTACTATTCACCAAAAAATTATTTTCATCTCATTGAACCACATTTTCCTTACTGACATCAACCGTGTCTCTAGGATATTTGAAATTCCACTCACAGAAGCCGTAAAATTATGTTTTATGAAAAATTCAGTTTTTTAACTATCACTTAGTGGTTTCACTATTCATCAAAAATTGAAAGTTTTCAGAAAAATACCAAAAATTAGGCCTAAGATATATTTGATATTATGAACTCAAAAATTATTTCTATTTTACCAAATTCAAAACATATCATTTTCATTAACTAATTTAAAAATTAATTCCCATCGTCAAAACAAAAGGCGTGTTTTTAAGAGATAATAACTATCAAAAGATTGACACTTGTTTATAACTGGTTTAAATGTGAAATTACATCCAATGTCCAACATTGTATTAAATTGTAAAAATATATTCTAAATATACTTTAAAACCACTCAAATTAATAATTTATCACTATTAATTATTTCGATTGAAAAAGTTGTTTTTAATTAAAATTTAGTAATTTTCACTATTCATCAAAATATGAAAGTTATCCGAAAATCACCAAAATTTCACCCTAAGCTAATTTTGATATTACGAATCCAAAAATGAATTCCATTTTAAAAAATAAAATTACAAAATTTCAAAAAGTGGTTATTACTATTCATAACGGCTAGTTTTAAAAATATTTTAATAGCATATTGTTGTTTAGTGAAACTCGGTATTGCGTACTACACACGCTATCAAGGAAGGTCGTGATTGCGTATAATGAAAGGCAAGTCAAGGATGCGTGTTGTGCAAGCTCCTTTTAGTGTAGCGTACAACACAAGACATTAGTGAAATTAAAAAGAATATTTTTCATAAAATCTTGGGCTGTTACATTCTACCCCCCTTAAAATGAATTTCGCCCTCGAAATTCGTCGGGGTTATAAATGGTTTACTATTCGAAAGTTTCTTTAATAGAAACTCACATCGTAAAAAGGAAAACCAATCTTCAAAAACGAAAGTATGAAATGTAACGGTTATCCAAATAAACTAATCACTGGGTTTCCACATAGGTGAAAATATGGATCTGGAAGAGAAATCTAACCATCATGTTCTGATGGAGAGTTGTAGAGAACATGGCTATGGAAAATCCAACAATCACAAATCCTTAAATTTGTGATGATCTAAGGTACCATCTGATTAATCAGATATAAGAGCACTAGGACAAAATTTTTGGTTTTCAAGATCGTTTCCCTAAAGTTGAAGAATTTGAATTCGAATAAATACTTACTTTATTTTGGTACAATCTCACTGTTGTTCGTGCCTTGAACAATTTCCACTTCATCTCTTAAATAAATGAAGTTAAATTTGTTATTCATGAAGTGTTAGCGGATCATGTGATAGAATGATGGGTCATTCCATCTGTCTCAAACAAAAGGTTAGCAAAAGTTATATACATAAGTCGATCTATAGTGAGATTAATCATATATGGTTCCTAAAATGGACTTATACTTCATATATCATACTACTAAATATAATAAAACTAGTTTCTACTAAACAGGGACTTCCTGTAGGCCAGTGGTAGGCGATAAAGGCCAGTCGCACTTCGGTTGTGGGTTCGGTTCCCACAGCCTTGTCCGACGCGATGGGCTGTCGCCCGTCCTGCAGGTTGTCCTTTTTCTAAAACTATATTACTATAATATCCCATCAATAATATCGAAAAACGTTTTATCCTAACTTATGTACAACATAATCCATTCTAATGTTTTAGGTTTATCTAAAATACTTTAGTCCAAGCTCATAGTATAAAGAAAATGATTAGTTGAAATGTCACAGAACAATCACGTGAATGCCATCATTTATCCCCCATATATCATAAGATATATCTTGTTGGTCAAATTACAAACTTGTGAATACCTTAATGATGTATTCTCTTTAATAATGAATACCTATTGAACCTTAGTGAAAACATGAATGCAGTTAAATGTTAACACTTTCCACATACCAAAATCTTCAAAATTCTATATACTCAAACCATGATATCACTTAGTCCTTATATCAATCATGAGCTCATGAATACTGTTAAACATTTCATTTTCTCGTTTTCCCTTCATTATGCGCATATCATCTTATTTCCAAAAATATCTCAATCACTTCGAATACCACATTAGACCAACACATGAATATTCCAATACTTTATGATACAACATTATTATGGAATCCCATTACATAAACACTTAATCATTCCACCACATCGTTGTCATATTCAACATCGCCAATAGTGATCGCATGTGACTTCCCTTTGTCCTTTTACTTAAGTGGTTTCTCATGTTGATCATCACTAACCCTTGGATTAGGGCATTTATTAGCATAATGCCCCATTTCCTTGCACTTGAAGCATTGAAGTGTTGGTGGTGCGTTCTCTGCAGTGTTTTCTTTATTCAAATCATTAGAATCCCTTTTTCCATTACTTCGACACTCAGCTGCTCGATGACCTTCTTTTCCACACTTAAAACATTTTCTAGTCCCTTTAAGAAAATCTCCACCATGCTTCTTTCCACACTTTTTGCATGAGGAATCATTCATCTTCTTTTCACCATTATTCTGAGATTTCTCCTTGAACTCCATCTTTCGTTTCTTGTCAAAACCATGAGATGGATATGTAACACCAACTTATATTTCTACCTTGACAGCACAATGCACAATTTCTTCATAGCTAATGAAGTCTCTTATAGCTAATGCCCTTCGAAGACTTGGTTTTAAGCCACTGAAAAATCGATCAACTTTACTTTCAGGTTGGATGATAATGCCAGATGCATACCTTGAAAGTCTTGTAAAATTTGCTTCGTATATACCAACAAATTCATCATTCTTCTGATTCAGCTCAAGAAACTCCTTTTCCATCTTATTTTGAAGAATACGATGGAAGTACTTACTGAAAAAAAAAGTTATTGAACTCGTCCCATTCCATGGACTCAATTTCATCTCTTGGCCTTGTATTCTTGATAAGATTCCACCATTGATCAGCATCTCCTTCCAAACGATACACTGCTAGGATGACTTTATCATGTTCAGAACATTGAAGAACTGAAAATATCTTTTCAGTGGTACTGATCCATTGTTCAGCAACAAGTGGATCGGAAGTCCCACTGAAAGAAGGTGGACGTTGCCTCATGAAGGACTCAATAGAATATTGTTCCCTTCTCTGCTCATTTGGAAGTCCAGAATGATTCATAGCTTGTGTAAGTATAGTAATAAGATTTTGCACTCCATCTCCCATAACATTTGTTTGTTCAGGAGGATAATCATTGCATTGTCCATTGCATTTATCAACACGGTTCCTTCGGGTTCCAGCCATCGTCTAAAACCCAAAAAGAATAGTGTGAGAGGCAAAAATCATGCTAGGAAAAACAACATAATAAAGGGGGAGTATCCTCAATATCTAACATATTAGGTTAAATTCTATAATTGTTACCATAGTTCTAGGACTGTATCCTATACGTATACTTATCCTTAGGGACATCCCTAGACATACCTTAGAAATATCTCTAGGGATCTCACTAACGTTTTCGCATCCTAGTTTCCAAAGGTTGACTAAACCTTTCCTCTGATACCAACTGTAACCACCCGAAGCTTGACGTATATTGACATTACATTACATTTGCGGAATACTTAGTACATAACAAAAACACACACACAAGGATCGTAATAGTTTAGTGTCTTTGGAATCTCGGAGTATAATCTTCTAATCCTGGTGAAAGATCTTCAACATCACCCATAAAGATCTTCCTTTTTTTTATACCTAAAACCTTTCTTTATATCCTGGGGAAAAGTAAACATAAAAGGGTGAGCTCAAATGCTCAGTAAGGGTAAACAAAAGAAATATCAATCACATCATATACATAAGCACATAACTTTTGGAAATCTTAACCTGCAAAAGAGATCATAATTTCATAACATGGGGTAAATCATGGCAGTGAAATGTAATCACAATAATCATAACTTAAAAAATGAAACTTTGTGGAATTCACACATAATCATAGAGAATCATTTCTTGTTAGTCAAGACTCATTGTCAAGACTATCTTAGTGGACAAAGTCCCTTTCTGAACCGAGTCACCCTCGTTTCAGTCTTGTTTTACTGAACCGGTATAACCTACCGTTCCAGCCATGTCTATCTCATGAGATATAAAATCTTTACCCAATGCATTGGAGGTAGATATAGGTCCCACCCATCTCATAATGATACCATTCTTATGTGTTCCACAAAATCATAAATCATACATCATTGCATAACCCATGTAATTCAAATGGGAATCTTAAACATCATGACATCATAAAACAATTCATACAAGATAAAGGAATTCATAAAAATAATTCCATAACAACATGATCAAATCAATGTAATAATAGGGATTAAAACAGAACCCTTTATTATCTTAGATGGAAAATAATTTTGATAAAACACTTGAACTCCATTCTTGAGGAAAATATCCTTTCTTCTTCAAAAACATTTTTCCTTTCATAACATTTCATACGACTTTAAAATAAAATAAGTTGATTAAAAATAAACTTGAAAACTTGTAATGTAAGATTCTTGGAAATAATGTTTTAAAAATAAATTCATGCTGTATATGTTAAAAAACATTCTTCTCGTACTTTTGTCGGAAAAGTCAAAAAGTACCTCCTACGAAAAACGACAAAAGATTCATTTCATATTCTTTACTAAAAACTCACTGAAGGGTAAAATTGGATTTAAACTATTGTAAGTGGATGGAAACAATATTACATATTTAGGGAACATGGATGTGGATGATAAAATACACCCCAGTAAATGCCAAAGTAAAAACAATCTCGGATAAAAATGAGATTGTGATATTTTCCCTTACCTTAGGTCTGACTTGCTTTGTAAGTGTCCGAACCTCCTCTTCTTTGATGTGCTTCTTTGAGACCTTCTTTTAGGGCACTAAAATTGGTCTTTGAGGAAGCCCAGAACCTCTAGGATGTTGCTAGGGAAGTGTAGAAGAGAATTTGGCAGGGTTTGGCCGAGCTTGAAGGCTCAAAGTTGTGTGAGGAAGAGAGGGAGGAGGTGTCCTTTTATAAGGGAGGAGAGGGGTACCTTTGGAATAACTAAAAATATTATTTTATTATAAAGTCATGTTCGGTTTTAAATAGCTCAAAATTGTTATATTTTTAAGATAAGGTGGGGATGGGTCGAAATCCCCTCATCCAATAGAATTTAGACAAGTTTAGGTTCAAATTTTAACCTTATCATTTAGATTTAACATTAAGTTAAATAATTTTACTTTTACCGTGTCTTCTTGTGTTCTTACACTATAAGGTTAATAAACTTACTATAAGAAGCCAAACGAACCCCAAGTTGTTTATTATTAATATATATAACCTTATCTAAGTCATTTGGCCGAACCTTAGATTTTTAGGAATAAAATAACAATTAATAATATAATATTTGTTTTAAAAACTATTTTATGTTAATTTTGACACTATTTAGTAATTGTTTTTTGTGAAAATCATAAAAGAATGATAAGTTCGAAAAAAGTTAATTAACTCAATACTAACATGTCATATTAACCTAGAAAATTAGTGGAATTCATAAAGAGTCTCAAATTATATTTATTTGGGTATTTATAACATCTATTATGTCAATATTTCATTAATAAGATGATTACTGCATCATCGTTGTGTCATAAATAAATTAAATTATTTAATGTCTAAAAATTACAAATAAAATACCATTATGTAGGAAATCTTTTTAAATTTCTAATTCATATTTATAGTCGAATTTATCTTATGTATAACCCCATATTAAAAATGTTTTAGTAAATAAACTTTGATTTTAACTCTTTTAACCCTTCTTTAAATAAATTATTAATAAATGTCCTAATCTAATCCAAGTGGGCCTAAATGGTCATATTTTATTTTTAAGTTTGTTTTTAGTCGAATTACACTTGTCCAATAGAATTATGACATGTGTTAGGGTAACAATAATATCATTTCTACCCTTAATTACCCTATTTACTTTTAACCGTGGTAAAAAAAGTAAAAAGTTACTATTCACCAAAAAATTATTTTCATCTCATTGAACCACATTTTACTTACTGACATCAACCGTGTCTCTCGGATTTTTGAAATTCCACTCACAGAAGCGGTAAAATTAAGTTTTATGAAAAATTCAGTTTTTTAACTACCACTTAGTGGTTTCACTATTCATCAAAAATTGAAAGTTTTCAGAAAAATACCAAAAATTAGGCCTAAGCTATATTTCATATTATGAACTCAAAAATGATTTCTATTTTACCAAATTCAAAACATATCAGTTGCATTAATTAATTTAAAAATTAATTCCCGTCGTCAAAACAAAAGGCGTGTTTTTAAGAGATAATAACTATCAAAAGATTGACACTTGTTTATAACTGGTTTAAATGTGAAATTACATCCAATGACCAACATTGTATTAAATTGTAAAAATATATTCTAAATATACTTTAAAACCACTCAAATTAATAATTTATCACTATTAATTATTTCGATTGAAAAAGTTGTTTTTAATTAAAATTTTGTAATTTTCACTATTCATCAAAATATGAAACTTATCCGAAAATCACCAAAATTTCACCCTAAGCTAATTTTGATACTACGAATCCAAAAATGAATTCCATTTTGAAAAATAAAATTACAATATTTCAAAAAGTGGTTATTACTATTCATAACGGCTAGTTTTAAAAATATTTTACTAGCATATTGTTGTTTAGTAAAACTCGGTATTGCATACTACACACGCTATCAAGGAAGGTCGTGATTGCGTATAATGCAAGGCAATTCAAGGATGCGTGTTGTTCAAGCTCCTTTTGGTGTAGCGTACAACACATGACATTAGTGAAATTAAAAAGAATATTTTTCATAAAATCTTGGGCTGTTACAATTTTTTAAGAAACTTTTATTATTTATATATCCATGACTTTAAAAAATAATTTCAAAATAGAAAGGATATATTAATCAAGAATTATTTTAAGTGATCATTACACGTAATTTTCTATCTAAGATAACATATTTTCAGGTTACTTATTTGTTAATAGGGATATGATCCAAGGATATTATCCTTATTCATTCCTTGGTAGGTTTATGTTTATAATGGAATGGTGTTCCTTAAACATGTATATTTTCCATGGGTTGTGCTATGATGAAATTTTTATAAAATCCATTTGTTTTCATGTGTTCTAATATGATTAATGATTTATTTTATTATGTATTTCATATGTATGGTTTTTATTATATTATGTGTGGGACATATATCTACCTCTGATATGTTGTGTGAATAAATATATCCTATTAGAAAAATAAGACTAGAATGGGGAGTGAACCAAGTTCTGTAAGTGACATCATCCATCATGATAGTCTTGAAAGTGAACCTTGACTACTATGATGGTTTGGAGAGTGAAATCATTTCATTATGATGGGATTTGAAAGGATCCTTAACCCTTAACTACTAAGAAAATTATTTTCTATTATTTTTTGTATGATACAATTCCATGTCTCATACCAATGTCACTCTCTCAGGGATCAGTTGTTTTATGACTCATGTCAAATAAACTATCAAGATTTATTT
Organism: Viscum album; assembly: GCA_963277665.1. Taxonomy (NCBI): domain Eukaryota; kingdom Viridiplantae; phylum Streptophyta; class Magnoliopsida; order Santalales; family Viscaceae; genus Viscum; species Viscum album. The sequence continues at coordinate 1,743,546,686 of OY728155.1, forward strand.
CATGAATCAATATTATGATTTTTTACATAAAGGGTGTAACAATAAAATTTTAGGTACATTTTATTTTTCCATTATTTCTATTTCATGATTATGTAATCATTGATATGTCCCTTGTTTACCCTTATTGAGCATTTGAGCTCACCCTTTTCTTATGTTTCCTTTCCCTAGGATATTAAGAACGGTATTAATTATGATATGTAAAAGGTATCTAGTTATAAATAAATAAATTGGATATTATGTACATATTTTATGAAACAATTGTTCATGTTTCTAGGTTTCAAAAGGCATTATACCTTTATGATCCTCGTGAATGTATTTGTGTAATGAAATAAATATTCATCTAAAAATATGTAATATCTATGTATAAAATATTAGGTTACTTTAAAAACCTTTACCTACAAGGTTCCAAGTAGGAACTCTAATGTTGGAAAAAAGTTGAAAAGGGGATAGTATTCTCATGGGAGAAAGGGACTAGAGAACTAATCAAATAGATTAGTTTCATTTCATCAGTGACACAACACTACACCAAGTTTTTTTTATAATGGATTGATAGAGAATAATAGAAGGGATTTTATGGAACCATCATAGAATAGTGGGAATTATTCAAAAATGGGACACCATAGAGGATATTGTGATAAAACTTCAAATAAAACATAGGATAATGTCTGCAATGGGTCACAAGTATCTTATTATTAGATAGTTCAGTCTCATAAAAATATTTATTGTTCAGAGAACTGAGAAAGTCAAATTGATCATAGGAACACCTCAACACCTCATTTAATTCATTAAAAAAATAATCATAGATTATTCAAGAGGACCTAGTGAGTAGTTCTATAGTGAAGATTAAATATTCATGGTGTGTCAATAAATTCCTTTGACAGTGTAAGGTTCCATCATTCTAAACTCTACACTTATGAAATTTTTATTTGATATAATCACATCCAATTATTTTATTTCTTATCGTGTCATAAATATTATGAGGATTCATGTATAAATTATTCCTTATGTTATGAGATTCTAAAATCCTCTAGAAAATGGGATTGTAAAGTCTTTAAATGTAGATAATTTTTTATAACTATCAATGGTACTCAGTTTGTTAGTGATTTTTCCATTCTGTAGATATGTTTCTTAATGTATTTCAATGAATATTTTGGTTGATATAATTCAATTCCCATGTCAATTTTTATACTCGATGAGTGAGTTTTTTATCATTTAATTTAGTGGTACATATTTTTAAGGTATATTGAGATCTAATTCCTAGTATAATAGGACCTTTAGTAAAAAAAATTGGAATATATCTTCTCATTTCATAGTAATAACTTTATCAACTATTGATCTAATCAAGAAAATATATTTTTTCCAATCATAAATTGATATCCTAGTGTTATCCCTGAAAAGTTATCTAGGTTATCACCTAAAATAGATAAATAATATTCAATTAATATACTATTGGTGAAAAATACTATTTAATTTCCATATTATAGGATGAAACAAAAATTATTGAGGGAATTGAAGGTCCAGTTAGAGGATTTTGAATGTAATGGTTTAATAAGACCTGGTATGTCCCCTTATGCTACTCCAATTCTCATTGTGAAGAAGGAAGATGGTTCAATTTGTCTTTTCAATGATTATCATAAGCTAAATAATGTTCTGATAAATAATTAGTTTTATCTTCTATAAATCAATGATATATTTTATCAATTTTTAGGACCCAGAAAGTTCTCTAAAAATCATTTATGATCATTGTATCACCACATTTAGGTTCAAATAGGGATACTCCAAAGATGGATTTTATGATCTATTATAGTCTTTATCAATACATTTTTCCCTTTGGATCCAGGAATGAAATAGAAATTTTTACAGAATTGGTGAAATATATCATTCATCATTACCTTTAATTCTTTGTTTTGGTATTTTTATGATATTCTAGAGTATTACTAGATTAAAAGGGACCACATATAAAACATAGATATAGTATTGAACACCCTATAGGAACATAAACATTATAAAAAATTCTATAAGTGTTAATTTTGGATACATGGATAATGATTTCTTATCCATGTGATTTATAAGAAAATTGTATTAGTATATACTTAAATTATATAAGATGTTGCCTCTTGAAAACCACTTAAAATTCATTGATATAAGATGAATTTTGGTGTAGAAAGTTTTTTCCGTTGTAAAATTTTTTACCTTCCACATCATTACTCTAAAATGAAAGCTTTGATGTGGAAATGTATTCCCTTTCAATGGATATTTGAGTGACATAAATCCTTTAAAGATCTTAAGTATATGATTACTTCAACACAGATATATACATTTACCATATCATGGGAGGTTTATGTGGTATATTGTGATGCAAATGGATATATTTTGGGTTCTGTTATCATGCATCGAGATCATGTCATAGGTTATAGCTCGTTACTTTTAAGATTTCATGAAAAGAAATATCTAACTTATAAGTAGTGGTAGTATATTCTTTGTAAATATAGATTCATTATCTCTTTGTTGAAAAGTTCATTGTGTTTAATAATCATAAAATCTAGAAACAAATATTTTCACAAATTGATTTGAACCTCAGGGAACAACAATAGATAGAATATCTTTAATTGTATTAAGTTGACATAGTGAATATAATAGGTAATGTAAATTCAGTATATAATTCTATATATTTAAATTCATTTAGTCAGTTTATGAAGATACTTCTAATAAATGGAAATTTATGATGGGCATTGGTGACATGCATCTCAATTTCACTGAGTAGAAAAGTGTTTTTATCTCAATACCAATGTTTCTTTTTCCTAATATGGTTGAACATTGTAATATATTTTATTTTATCAAAGGTACGGATGATTAATTTTTGCTTAAAATTATTAAATTTTCAATAATACTGATTCATATGGAATCCAAGGAGATTTTGAGGGTTTCTAGGGTTCGTTTGGAACTTGGAGCCTCCAAATTGGAAGTGGAAGACTGGGTTGCATATTTAGTAGAAATCATCATTCCAATCCCTCATGGTATCTATAACATTGAATATTGAGGTAGTTGGGTGATGGGGGATGAATGGTTTTTCTACAATCATATGACACTAGCTGCACAGACGTGTAGTGTTGCATACCCCTTACATATAGGTGATTCACGTGGTTGTCGCACGATTTTGCCAACTGTGTCCCCAAACTGTATGCCCCTTCCTACGAGGGTGATTTTACAGTTTTCCCCTTAAAATGATTAAAACCCATTATTTTCTCCTTCCCATCGTTTTGATCCTCTTTAAGATGCATGATTCCCTCTTCACCTCCTCTATAAGATTTGGGGTATCTTCCTCATCCGACATGAAAAACCCTAGTTGTCTAAACCATCAAGAATCTTAATGTAAGCTCTACATTCCTCTCTATTTTGTTCTTATTTTCTTATTCTATATATTATTTTATTTAGGTGTGACATGTTTGTCACTATATCCATTGATTTGGAAAATTTATTTGATTTCTCTCATTCTAGATTGATTTAATAAGAAACAAAGGATGAGAGGATCATAATAATATCAAGGTTGGTGTTCCTAGTATTTCACACCGGTTTCATTGATTTTCAATGGGTGCATTGTTCCTCCACAAGCCAAACCTTTCTAAATACACCTCAAATATGTTAAATGAATTAATCCAATTAGTTTTCCATGTCTCTCGTGAACATAGATTATGAAAATAACCACCACTGGGTTGCTCTCCATATTGGTAGCCACCCCTTGGGTGTACCCACCGTGAATGGCCTACTTGCCAATGTCATGAGTTGTTAGACACTATGTGTGTGTGTTGCGACTTTTTTGAATGAATTTAGTCTATAATTTTAATTGATAAGAATTGTTTTCCATGATTTCGGGCCCTTAAGTGTTATTATTATTCTCATAACTCATTTCTAATGATATAGTTTATGTTCTATATTCTTAGTGTTTTATGCTTAATGTAATATGCCCTATGCAATGAATATTTTCTTATGAATTAAGCCATAGTTTATTGTCTTGGACAAAATTCTTAGTATTTTTTCTTGTTTCCCTATTTCATGGTTTTTTTTAAATTAAAGTATTTTGGTTGTCTTTTTTATCTTGTTCCATATGTTATGGCTTGTTAATGATTGATGATTGTGAATTCCATGTTTTACCTACTACAGACTGAGAGAAAACATGGGTATCAACTTAAAAATGTCATGGATGGACTCACTCTGCTCAGTTTGGATCTCATTGACACACCAATAGTGATACTTATATTGACTTGTGTGGGATCTCTAGTAAATTTTCTATACTCTTGAGTGACACCAGTTCACTTGGGGGGTAAATATATATGGTATTGTTAGAAATATGGATATGCATTTCCTTGGGTGTACATAGTCCCTTATGTTAAATGCTTTGTATATAATTAGATTTTACCATGCCATGACTGATATGAGGGACTCCATTATGTGTCACCTTGGATGGACTTAATGGAATTGGTTTTATAGATGCTTCTACAATGACCCTAAAGATTCCATATGGATGACCTTGGATGGTCTCATGATACCATAATGGATTTTATGTATTTATTTACTTGTTTATATGTGAAACCTCATAAATAATCTATAGTCATGTTTTATAAATATTCTAGGGATACGATTTAGAATCCAAATCACAAGATTGGGGGTCATTCCAGATGTATTATGTAATTAATAATGGCTGGTGTTCTCTCCATATCACTTATACAGGTACCTCGGTTCAAAAATACGGCTTAGGATGAAGCTGGTGGTATAAGTCGGGTGTCGATTTTGATGCTCAGACCAAAGTATATATTATTTATTTAATCACTTTAATTTAATATTTAGTATCTCACATTGCTCATTTATATATTACATGAAATAGATTATCCAAGACATCGTTGGTGGAGGCCTGTTGGGATTTTGTCTCACACGCTTCTTGGTCCACTTTGGTATCCAAGAAGACTTCATGATTGCAAGTATAGATAAAGGGAAATAACGATCTTGTAATGTTTTATTTATAGCATTAGGATGGAGTGTGTGGGTATTGGATTGATTTTATTCTCAAGATACTTGTAATAGTATTTTTTCATTCTTTTATATTTTATTGCCTTGCGGTATATTATTTTATCCCTTATTCCTCATGCACACTTTTTTATAATTACATGAAATAACATCATCATCATTTATATATATTATTTATTCATCTTTTCCACTTGTTTATTTATCTTGCATGGTTTTTTATTATTATTATTCCACTCTAGTTGTTTGTTATTACTGCGTCGGCTATGGTGGGTTACGAGTCTGTTCAAAAACAATACACTTTTACTATTTCTTATATACATATATTTCATTTCACTTCAATCTATCCTATGAGGGAATAGTCTCCCCATTTACACTCTTTAGGACCTCTCTACTGGATGGTGGCCTCTCACATTTAGGGAGGCACCCTTGAGATCTTGTGGCCACTATCTCGGTACACCGCTAAGTGGAATCTGGGGAAGGACACCACAAAGTTTTATGATAGATATTACTCATTTGAGTATTACAATATGGGTTACGAAAGAGACTATGAGTACTGGAATTTGGTAATTATCCTCCTCCTGGGAGTATCTAACCCATGTACAGGGGAAAGCCAAATTTCCCCGGTTGGCTAAATGATGTTATTACGTGAAATGTTATGGTTTCATGTATTTCACTGTTGGGAAATGAACATGATTTAGGTTGTTATTATTGTTGATAAAGTTAATAATATCATGGGTTGTTTAAAATTGTCCCTACGATATGAGGGAATTTAAATTTATGCATCATATTATGCACCATAGTACTAAAATTCCATGCATATGCCATGCCATTTTTACTTTCGGAATGCATTACTAGTATAGTGTGTGGTTGTCGTGGGTCCTTGTTTGTTATGAAATGTAGTTCCGCGTATATATATTTTTTGAAGTATAATGAAATAATTTTTGTGACTAAGAAAAACATAGTTGATACTTAAAGTTTCTTCCTTAACCTAATAGTGTTTTCCTACATTGGTTAATAAAGACGCCATAAGTGGTCGGTTATGGCATGTTGAGCCATAGACCATTGGTCTCATGGGATGGACTGTTTTATGGTTGGGATTATATGGATATTAAAATTAAATTTATAAGGTATATGGTCCCTTATAAATTAGAAATGTAAATCCATCTAATTCAACCGTTTCACGGTATTTAAATACATAAATGAGTTAAAATTAATCAAACATTTAAAATGAAATTTACACCTTATATGTGTAATGAAAGACCTTGACCCAGACCTGAACTTAACATTGGGAAGTAGTTCATGTCTCTTGTGATTCTTCTATGAACATTTATCATCACTATGACCTATATTTTGGAATAGGCATATGGGTGTCTTTATTTTGAAGAAAGATGTTGTACATATACCTTGTTTTTATCACTTTCCTTATCTTTATTCCCTATCTATTATAAAACCTATTAGAGGAGTGCGCTTGGAAATATTAGATCTATTCCACAAAGATTTCATCATGCTGTATGAAAATAGAGTGGATATGTGCATTCTCTGGAAGTGTTGGTCCCTTAGCCACCCATAGTACCTACTTTATTGCCACCTGAGGCACCTCTTATAGATCTTAAACTAGGCGTCAATGCTCAATTCTCTTACAGTTTTATTTGGTTCATGTAGTCTATTTGTTGTCATCCTTGGAATTTCTATATAATGGCATAGCTGAATCGAGAAATTCAGTAATAACATCCTCCACCATCTCATGAGATGGTGGGACTTAGGCTACTAAATATTTGTTAGAAGAATTGGTGTCAATCTTTGACCGTATTGAGACACCTGTAGAGAGGAGGATCAAGCTTGCTACCAACAGGTCGCATGATTCCACCATGAGTTTGTTGGAAATCATCTCTCAGGATGATCATCATCAGGTTATGGTCTTGGAAGACTTCTAAATATCATTATATGATCCCTTATTCCCACCTAATCTAAGAGATTATCATTCCAATGAGTTTATGCAACTTTAATAGGGATCTATGACCATGATTGAGTATTATGTTCATTTAACTGAGCTCCAAAATTTAACTGCATCTCTTAATAGTGAAGAGTTGAGGATTGTGATTTTTTTTGAGGTAGGGCTTGTGTATGTTTTATGATCACAGGTAAACATCTTCTATTTGGGTACCATTACATAAATATTCAACCATGACCTTATTATAGAACAGAACCTCTATGAAGCAGGAAATGTGATCCAGGGAGATTTAGTTCTATGGTAGGGTGATTTTTCATCTTATAGTTCGTATCACCATTTCAAGGGTGAATGTGTGGGAGGTTCCATCCATGTAACACATAGAAAAAATCATGTGTTGTGTTAACAGTGCAACGCACCAGTCCATAAAAAGTCGTAGTGCATGATGAACCCGATCAAGTGTCAAGATTTCTGTAGGATGGGACACCTTCAGTGTTTCTTTTGATCTATTCCTCCTACATCTAGTGAGAGGGGATCCTTACTAAAACCCCTATAATTTATAGGATCCATTAAACCACCTCAATATGGGAATTATTCTTATACATAACAATCAATTTGGTGGTAGTGGTTGTTGCTAAGGTATCCAGGATTTAGATGTTCAGCGTCAGAAGAGTGGACCTTCTTAGGATAATCAGGTAGAATATTAGGGTCATGGTCCAGACCATATCTATTCAGTGTAGCCTACACCTAGGGAGAAGTTTCCAAATACTTCTGTATTTATAGGTAGTATTCTAGTATCCTCTACATTAGTTTCTTTATTTTTTGATATCGGTGCATCGTACATTTTAAATTTTCTACATTTTTTGAACATTTTGGTCATTATAATTTAGTAATTTTGTGGCATTATGTCTTGTGAGATGACCTTAGGGTCAGATCAGAGTAAATATTCATGTTCTAAGAGTGTCCCCTGAACATATGTGGGTTCCATTTCCTGTGGAGTTTCTTCATCCTCAAGATGATCAGCTTCAATGTCATTCTCCGTATGGAATGGCATGTACCTTATCATGACCATTTAGATTTCTATCATCGGTGGGTGACATTCGAATCACCCAAGGGAAGAACACATATTCATAATGGTGAAGGGGATATCTTATCATCTTGATATGGACCCAATATTACTATTTTAGGTGTAGTGATAACTCATATGGTGACTCTCCTTGTGAACGATTGGGGAATGTAACCTATATATATACCTCATATTTTGGAATGTTTTAGGGATGTCTTCCCTTCTAATTTATATAGATTACATCATGAGAGAGACATTGAGTTCATCATAAAACTAGAGTCAGGTGTGGTACCATTGTAAATTAATCCTTATAATATTGCACTTATAAAGCTCCAGGAACTCGAGAAGTAGCTTGATAATCTAAAGGAAAAAGGTTTTATCTGACCCAACACATCTCCATGTGGTTCAATAATCCTTGCTTCCAAGAAGGATAAATAAACCATTATATTATTCATGTATTACCTCCAAATTAACCATATTATAGTAAAGAACATGTATCCACTACCTCATATAGATGACCACTTCAACCATCTCTGATGAGAAACAATTTTCTATAAGATCAATTTGAGTTTGGGCTACCGTCAAATGCATGTGAGATCATCAAACATACTGTGTACAATGTTCTATAGTAGGTATCACTTGTATCAGTATTTTGTTATGTTATTAAGTATAAAAAATGTGCTGGTATTATTTATAGATCTGATGAGTTAAGTTTTCCACTCGTATCTTGATTCCTTTGTGGGGGACTTCGTAGATGACATATTAGTGTATTCACGCACCAGACACACCCATGTTTCCCATATTGAGAGTGGGCTTAGTACGACATTAGAGAACCAAATATATGAGAATCTCATTAAATTCCACTTTTAAATTATCAAGGTTCACTTATTTGGTCATATAATATCTTAGGAAGGCACATCTATTGAACCAAAAAAGGTGAGCATCATTTTTTCTTTGAATAGCCTAAGAATGCATTTAATATAAATATATTCTTAGGGATATCATGATATTATAGGAGATTTATTAAGGATTTATCCTGAATGGAAGTTCCAATTATGTGATAGACTAATAAGGGTGTGAAATTCATCTAGTGTGAAGCTCGTGAGATTGCTTTTCAGGAGTTAAAATAATGAATTACTTCATCACTAATCAGGATTCTTCGTGATTTGGGATGTGTCTATATAGTTTACAGTGATTCTTAAGGGACAATTCATGGTGCATTTATGATCCAAGGTGATTAGTTTGTGGTGTATGTGTCCCACCAGCTAAGGCCTCATGCACAAAATTACCCTACACAAAACATAAAACTATCGGTTGTGGTTCGTGATCTACAATTCTGCATGATCTACTTATTAGGCTAGTGGTTGTTCATTTACACGGATCACAAATGTCTCAAATATTTCTCCTTGCAATCAGACTTAAATTTGAAGCAACATAGGTGGGTGGAATACTTGCAATCATTCAACTTTTATATTGATTACACATCCGAAGAGGGAATGGTCATATCTTGTGCCTTGAGATGGAATAATCAGTTTCAATATGTCAAGAAGGCTAGTAGTGAGTGGCAGTTGGTGAATATATTTTATGATATGCACTTGGTGGTTAAAAAACAGTATAGAAAATCAGTCATAGCAGCCTTGGAAGCTATATCCTCCCTTCTAGAGTGTGATTGGAAGAGGAAATTATCTTATTTTGATGGCCTTTTCTTGAGGTATGGTGTCATAGGTGAGAACCGACTTCATGGTTTGATCACTAATTAGAGTGTGACCCTACTCTCCCACGGTCGTGTTTGGGTGCCTTCTAATATACAAGAAGAGATGATGTCAGAATATAATGCCCCATTTTGGAAAATTCATCCTTTTATTATCAAGATGTACCAAGATATTCCTCGTTATTATTGGTGCCTAGGTATAAAGAGGTATATTGTGGGATTTATCACTTGGTGCTCCAAAAAATATAAACTAAAGGTTGAGCAGCACAGATCTGCTAGAATTCTATAGCCTCCCTCCACTTCTTTATAAAAATGGAATGAAATAACCATGTATTTCGTCACGGGCTTCCCGATATCCCCTTAAGGAAGTGATGTAGTTTTATTGATCATCAAAATTTTGATCCTGGTTTCACACTTCCTACCAATTCTGGAGACCTTACCAGTCGATAATCTTGGGGGGATTTACATCTGGGAGATAGTTTTCTTTCATTGTGTACCTCGTTCGCCCATTTCCGATTGATATTCTTAGTTTACATCACATTTCTAAAAATGATTAAAAATGGAATTGGGTTCCAAAGTGATCTTGTGTACAACATATCACCCTCATAACAACGTCAAATCTAAGTGGACAATACAGGTGTTAGAGGATATGATTTGGGCATAAATCCTTGATTTTGGAGGTTTAGTGGAAAATCATTTCCCAATGGTTGAGTTTTCCTACAACAAAAGGTTTCCAAAGAAGATTTACATGGATCTATATGTGGCCCTTTATGGTAGGTCATTTCATTCAATTTTGTGTTTGTTAATGTTACTTGAGGCAACACTACTGGGTTGTTGTCTCACTTAAGAGACTTTAGAGAAATTCTAGATGATTCAAACGTGTATTTCTATAGATAATTCAAGGTAAAAGTCCCATAATGCTCGTTTTCCTAGACTTATGATGTTTGAGTTCGGACATAAGGAATTTATACATGTATCACTCAGATTGTTTCCAATATGAATTTAGAGATAGGTCAAGTTATCACCCCATTATGTCGGGTCTTTCATGATTGTGGAGATTGTTGGCTGGGTAGTCTATCATTTTTCATTACCTCAGAGACAACATTCCATGCATGATGTCTTCCACATATTACCACTTTGATAGTATCATGATGACCCATCTAATTCATTTGACCTTGAGAATAATGATCTAGAGGTGGACGCATCATTCAAGGAGAATTTAACACGTATCATTGATTTGAACATGAACTCTCTCTGAGGTAGGATATTTCCTTTAGTCTGAGAGTTATGGAAGCATAGATTAATACAGGATGAGACATGGGTGTAGGAGGTCAATGTATATGCACAGTGGCCATAAATTTTCTCAAATGATGTTTTACAACACTTTGAAGGGAAACTCATGAATTATTTGTGGGGAAATTGTAACATTTTAGAATTTCTCAATTGTATGAACCATTAGTTATTGGTATAAATTATTCATCTTTGCCCTAATAATGATTTTTATGTTAATAATTGAGATTATAAGGGTGTATGGGGATCATTCTTATCCCTAATCCCTGAACTATGAAGAAGCATACTATGGTGAACTATTTGTATAAATTGTGCAGGCTATCTCCCACAGTTTTATTAACAGTGTGGTTTGTGGTTGTGGGGTGTTGGGGGAAATCAGTTGGTCTACAACCATACTACCCAAGTCACATGGCTGTGTAGGGATTCAAGTAGCTTGGATATAGTAAATTCACAGGGTTGGTATATAGTTTTTACAACCGTGCAGCCAAACTATGTTCCCATACCTATGTGGGTGATTTTAATGGTTTTCCCTTAATATGTTTTAAACGACTTATTTCCTTCTTCCCCCTCATTTTCCCCCTCCAATAGCCATCTGAAATCCTATTCTCCTCCTCCATAGGTTTTTATATCTCTTTCATTTTTCATATAAATTCTTCATATTTGGAAGCATCAAGAAGCTTGAAGAAATCTCTACATTATTCTCCCTTCTATTCTAATTTTCTCATTCCATCTATTTTTCTATTTAGGTGTGACCACTTTTTCCCTATTGATAGGTTTTTGGATGATTTCTTTGATTTATCTCTTTTTTCTTGATTAAATCCTGGAAAATAAAGTAGTGTATCACTAATACATTGAGGTAGGTGGTATATGTATTTCAAACTTGTTTCGCTACTTTTTAATGGATGAGCTAATGTAATGGGCATCGTCCCTTTCCGTAGAACTCAAAATATGTTAAATAAATTAAGCTAATTGGGTTTTCACGTCATTTGTGACCTTATCAAATGGTAAAATGCATCCTTCCATTGTTCTCTATATTGAGGTCAAACCCCTTAGGTGTTCCCATATTGAATGATTTAGTTTCTCATGCCTTGAGTTGTTAACCACTGTATTTGTCTCCCATTTTTTGAATGCCTTTATTAAATAATTTGAATTGTGATGAATTTTAGGCCATGAGTTAGGCCCCTTTAATTTAATTATTATTCTCACACCTCATTGCTCATGATATAGGCCATGTACCTTTTTCATAGTTTTTTGTGCTTAATGTAATATTCCCTATGCAATATCTTTTGTCGTGTGACTTAGTGCATAATTTATAAGATTGGATTAAATGATTAGGCTTGTTTATTTTTTCCATATTCCATGGTTTTTTTCTTTAATTAAATTTTTTTTGATAGCTTGTTAATCTAGTTTTATATTTTATGCCTTGTTGATGATTCATGGTTGTAAATGTTATGTCGTACTTTCTACAGACCGGGAAAAAATCTGAGTCCTAACATAAGGACGTCATGGGTGGAGTTTTCATTTTTGGTTTGGATCTCTTGGAAGTGCTAAGAGAAATAAATTCTTATCCTTGTACAAGATCTTAGGGTGGTTTCCTATACTGTTGAGTAACACTAGTTCCTAGGGGACTAATTATGTGTGGGCTTGTTGGCAAGATGGATCTTCCATGCATCGACTGATACTTGATCCCCTATGTTAGATACTTGGTATGAAATCAGATATTACCATGCCTTGGGTGATACAAGGTATTCCATTACATGTCTCCTTGGAAGGACTCAGTAATATTTATTATATCATAGTCTCATGTAGCGACCCTCGGGATTCCATTTGAATTTCCTTGGATGGGAGGATGCCATATTATATTTTATAGATTCTATAATTATTTATATGTGATTCCTATTAATTAAACTATGATCATGTTTGATTGATATTCTATGGAAGTGACTACCAACAAAAATCACATTCTTGGGTTCGGCCAACACATGTTATGTAATTCCTAATGACCCAAGTTCATATCATATCACTAGTAAAGGTACCTTGGTTTAGAAATATGGATTAGACCAAACTAGGTGGTATTAGTTAGGCATCCATTTACGAGCCTAGAATAAAATATTTATTATCTATTCAATGACTTTTATTTACTATTTATTATGGTACACTTATCATTTATATATATTCAAGAAACATATTAGCCTAGACATCATTGGTGGTGGCCTACTGGAATTTTATCTCACACTCTACTCCGACCGTGTCTAGTACCTAATAATATTTCATGGTTAAAGGTATAGATAAAGGGGAGAACCAGATTCTAATTATTTATTTACAACATTAGGATGGAGTATGGGGTAATAGTATAGAGCCTATGCTTGAGTTTCTTGTAGTAGAATTGTTTCCTTTTTTGTATTTTGCTCGCATGTGGTATATGCATGTATCCCATGTTCCCCATTCACAATTTTTTATAGTTACATGGAATATCATCACCATCATTGATATTTATTATTTATTCGTCTCTTCTTATTTTTTATTTATCATGAATGGTTTATTATTATTATTATTCTGCTATTGTTGTCTCTTATTACTTCTTCTATTGTGGTAGGTTACTAGTTTGGTCATATAGCATCTTCATATGTTGTTTATTATATATATGCATGTTTATGTGCTACACTATAAACTAAGAGGGAATATTATCCCAACAAACACTCCCTCAGACCTCTCTATTAGTAAAAATCCTCTAGAATTTTCCAAGGCATTCTTGAGGTCTTGTGGCCACTGTTTTGGGGAATTGCTAAGTGGAATCTGAGGTGGGATGAAAAAATCATGTCAAGTATTCTCAAATATCAAACCCTTATTATCTTACCCAAATATAAAAAATAAATAGTGGGATGAAAATTGATTGATGGATAGATGATACGAACATGATTATATATTTTTGATATCAGATATTTTTTACTCTATCAAATCATAAACATATTCTTTCTAACAATTACCATTCCTAATGGGATGTTCATAAAGTAATAAAAAATATATACAAGTTAAAGAGGCCCTAGTTTCTATTTTTAGGTATAAAAAGGAGTAGATAATGATGTTTTTAAATGCCTCACTTGTTATCAGGTTAAGAATAAACATCAATGACAAATATTTATGTTTTGATCTTTAATTATACTAGTGTTGAAGTTGGATAAAATAATTATGGACTTTGTAACTAGTTTAACAAGAAAAATTAGAAATAGTAACACTATATGGGTGATTTTGGATTCAATCCCAATGATATCCAACTTCATTCTGATGTTTGAATATAATATAATAGATAACCTAGAATGGATTTTTTCCCTTGAAGTAGTGATGTTGTAGGTGTAATCGTTTAGATCATATCTAACCAAGACCCGATATTTACCTCTCGATATTAGATATCATTAAAGAAAGACCATAGAACCTAATTAAGCATGAGAATTACATATCAACCTTAAATATATGGTCATTCATAGAATATCATCAAGACATTGTATGACATGATCGAAGCTAGTCTTATGGATCTCAGTGAATCATAAAGGGATCATTTACCTTTATTAGAGTTATCATGTAAAAATAGTTATTAGACCATGATATTTATGGATCTATTTAATGAATTGTATCAAAATCTATGTAACTATCCACTTTTTTTGGAAGAGACTAGAGAGATGTAACACCCCATAGTTTTGAAAATAAATACTAAATGCTTGAAACACTGAGTCTCTACAAAATATTGATTTTTTATAACCTATCCATTAAACATAATTCTTTCTACCCTTGTGTTTTGAAATTTGAAAAACTGACATACACAGATGCGTTCAGTATGATATTTAGAGTCTGATAAGAAAAACGTACTTTTTGGTGAATAGTGAAATACCAAAATGAATAGTAATATGAATCTTATGAATATTAAATAATAATAATATTTAATTTTCTTAAGGTAATAATATAATGATATATTGATTAATGTTTCAACATGATATAAAATGAATTATAGTTTTAAAATGGTTGTTTTTAAAATAAACTATGATTTTATTTAAAAATTAAATTAACAATATTAAGAAAATTATTTTCAAAAAATGGAGTTCATTTTTGAATTCTAAATGTCAATAAATAATTAGGGTTAATTTATGGTATTTTTCTAAAATACATGAATTTCTTGATGAATAGTAAAATATGATAATTTACGATAAATAACAAATACATGATTTATTGAGTAATAGGTGGTTTAAGGATGATGTAAAGTAAATTGGCTCAAAATCACATGCACATATTATTATTTTTTGTCACAATAATCAATACAATTGGTTTTCTTTGGTAAAATAATAAAATAATGATTAAGATATTCAAAAATTACTCTTATCCTCCACTATACCCCCCCCCCCCATCACTCCCTCTTATCTTCACTCCTCTAAGACTTAAAGGTCCTAAAAGTTCTTCCCAAATACCCTTACCTAGTCAATCACCACTTAAAAGAGCTCTTGGTATTTCTAAAATACCAAAAACCCTTCCCTTAAAGATATTCTCAAGGAGGTGGATTTAAGTGGTAAATTCACATTTTATTTCTTTCATTTTCATTTCAAGTCCCATTCAGTTGTTATCCTCTACTCACCTCCTCTATCCAAATGACCATGATAACTTTCTTACCATCTATATAATGTAATTATATCATGTTAATAGAAGAACCATAACCAATATCCTTACTCTCTTTATTTTATTTTATAAATGAAATCATCGTCTCTGAGGTGTCTATTTACAACCTTTATGGATGATGAAGATTCGTTCTTTAATTAATCCTTAATTACTAGTCATGAAACCATTATGACGGTTCATCCAGAAAATAATATATCTATTATAACTTATTTAATATTCATGAAGAAGTGTATGTATATAATATTAAATCATATGACCAAACTAGTTCCTAATAATCCAAAAACTATTAAAATAATCTAAGTGATTGTGATTAATATTTCATCTATTGATTCATCCACATTCCATGTATCCAAATTATTTAAATTACCATTAACACCTATGTATGTTCCTAAATAAAATTAAAATTAAAATTTTCAGATTTATATCCATTCCTCATGATCTTCATTACATAAATACAAGTTAACTGATTATGAAAATCAAGAAAACAAACGCTCTGGAACGATGAAATTCAATATTATAACTTATCAAAAAATAAATAAATGAAGTAAGAAAATTATGATAAAATAAATATATGTCTAATATATTCTTAATTAAATTATTTATGAGTCTAATTTCATATTCCAGGACCATAAGTTCAAGATAGAAACATTTGGACTTAAGGTAAGGTTTTTCCATCCGAACCTCCATTTTCATTCAAATAAATTTTATTATCTACTTACCTCAATTAAATTATTATTCATTCATATTTAATAATAATAATTTCTGTGTTAATTCTCTATATATATTTTCCAACCAGAATAATACCTTAATTTATGGTGAGTTATATATTTTAGAAGGATCTTTCGAAAAATATTCCTAAAATACAATCCCGGTTCAAGGGAATTTATCCAATTCTTTCCTATTTCATGGGCACTCTATAATCTATTTTTAGAAACCAATATTTTTTTAAAATCTCTAATTTTATTATAAAAATTATATCTTACTTAACTTCTGGATTTATAAAAATATTTTTCCAAAAGAACTCTTCTTTTCAATGTAAAGAAGTATTTATCTCAAGAATTACTCAATTGTTTTATAAGAGTGTATTCATCTATTTCAAAATTCTTATTGATTATTATGTATTATTGGTACTAATATAATATATTATCATAATCCATATTTAATTTAATATATTATTATTAGATTAAATATTTATTTTTTATCCTAAAACGATTCACTAAATTTACTCTGAATGGTTAGTGTTTCAGCATAATGTTTGGGGAAAGTTATTTACGATTCATATGTCAGTTTCAATATGAAGGTATATGTTTTTTATGATTATACCTATTCATATGAGGAATTCATTGGACTTATTATTTTATTGGTGGGGCCCTCTATATCCCCTCTATGCATTGGTAGGTCTCATGAGACAAATAGATACAGACTTCGCTGAGGCCTTGCCCATTTTGAGATATGGTTTTGGTCGAGCCCTTAATAATTTTTAGACGTCTTGGCCAAGGCCTTGATGGTATGTTTTAGAATTTATGTCATATAAACATCCTTCTTTATGAATCTAGTAATTGAAATTTCATTTGTTTATTCGACTAGTATAATACCCATGATTATGTTTTATTATAGCATTATTTACTCAGCTCATTTTCTTTCAATATTATATTCATTTTTATTATTTGTAAAGACATGTGTTTTAAATATTTCACTATGACTAATGTTTATGTTTACATTATCTTTAAATGTATTTATTATTCTTACTGAGCATTTTATATCACCCCTTTCTTATATTTTATCTTCTCGGGATATGAATAATTTTATTATGAATGGCCTATAGGGATAAACTTATACTTATGGATGTTTTCAATAAACCATATATGTTGTAATTCCATTTCAAGATGTAATTTTGAACTTATGTATGTATCTTATTTCCAATGATACTAAACTACCCAATAATTTGGGATTATATTCCTTGTTTATATTCCAATGTAATAAAATAGGGCACTAGCTCTGGGAAACTAGGGTTGGGTCCTTACAAGAGACTTCACTAATTGGTTGTAGGCTCATGCTTGATATGACAAAAAATATATATATGACCAAGAAAAAAATTAAAATGAATTGGGTTGATTATAAATCTTATTTAGATAATATCCATTATCCATTTTCATTTTTATTAGGGGTTCATATTTTCTTTAGTGTCCTTCCAAGGATGGGGAATTAAAATTTGTATAGAAAAGGAAATATATATTCCTTGTATCGTGGATATTTTGAGATAATAAAATGGATTATTAATGTGCCTTATCAATTGTAATTACCACCAATGTTTAGTATGGTTTATTATCTTTTTCATTCATCTCAATAGAATAAGTATCGACTCATCCCTAACCATGTGATTCAAAGGGATTATGTTGATCTTAATTTAGATGCTCTATTTATCAATGCATTGATAGATATTATAGAAAGACGATAGAAGTTATTGTATGGAAATTTTATTCTATTAATGTAGGAATTATGGAAGGTTTTTCAAGTTCAATATGAGATGTAAAAATGAGGGGACTTTGTAACACACAATGATATTATATTTATTTCCATTGAAATGAACTTGAAGTATTCGATAGCTTGCATTACATGAAACCTCAAGTCTAAATGAACAATGATATAGTAATCCTTTATAGTATATCTATTAAGTAGTTAGGTTTGAATATTAAAAACAAAATTAGGAAAAAAATGTGTGAATGTTTTTAAATAATTCAAATTTATTGATTAGTTCATAATAAATAAGTAATCATGTTTCAATAATGATATTTTAGGTTTCAATAATACTTTTTAAAAAAAGTTGGTTTTATTTAATTTTTCTTAGAGACATTAAAATTAATTTATATCATTATTATAAATTTTATTTTATTAATGTAATATAATTTTTAAAATCATCATGTCAATATTATATAAGGGTGAAGTTTTATTATTTTTCTAAAAACATTTATTTTTCTGTTTATAGTTAAGAACATCTCTTTTTTTGTAAAAGAGTCACTACTTTTCATTAAATAAAGTATTTTAAAAGTACTATTATAATTCATATTAACATAAGACTACTTTAAATATAAATTATAAAATTAATTAAACTATAGTTATCATTATACTTAATATCTGTATAATCTCATTTTTGTGATTAAAAACACATTTTTTTAATAACTATTTCTATGCACGTAATTTTTTATCATATTTAATTATATTAGTATCTAATAATTAGTTTTCCTAATAAAAATATTTATTATATATCAAATAAAACATTTTAACATTCATTTTATAATATTTACATTGCATAAAATTGAAGTAAATTCAATTTTTTATTTGAAATGTATTTTTTTAAAAGGGTATTGATTTTGTTTTGTATACTTATTTTAATTTAAATTATTCCAGTTATTGAAACTAATTCTCTAAAACTATATTCCATATTTTTAATTACAATAATTAATATAATTATATATGTTTAACTTATTTTTTCTTAATTAATAGTCAAAAACAAGAAAATATTGTCACCGTGGTTAAGGTACAAACGGGTTTACTGAAGGAAAAACCTATATAAAAGGTTATTAATTACACCAAAAAATGTATAATTATTTTTTTTCAATGATATTATAACCTTATATTATCTTATCTTCTATTTATTTTCATTTTACATCTACTTTAAAATGAATGTGACCTTATATTATTGAAATCTATTATGTAATTCCATGTGTGTCACTCCCCTCAATTATAAAAGGGCACATTTTCTCCTCCCTAAGTCAAAAAGTTTTAGGATTATATCTCATAAAATTACTTCTAAAATAATCTTAGAATATTTTTTTAAATCCTATGTCCATTTTTAATCTCTAATTTCTATTCATTTAAGTATTATAGTGTAATCCAATAGAGGTATCTTAAATAAGTGGTATAAATCTTAGCCAACGTCTATCAATTTTATTTATTCTCCAACCTTATCTAACTCTATTTTATCCAAAAAAATATTACTATAGTATCATATTCATATAGGTATTTTATTATTGTTAGTTCACAACATTTTCTAACCTATTCTCCATCAATTTGGAAGTGAATGTATCACTCGTGTGTACCTGTGGACTACCAACTATATATAGCGATTTGATTCATTTTCAATCACCATATTGCATGGTTTATTTTTATTACTAATTGAGGTTATATGTAATATATTAATGATAAAATAATTATTATGTAATGTTTAATTGTTATTTAAATTTATTTTTTCCATCCATCTAAAAGTAGAAAACATCACTTATTTGTATGTCTGGACTACCATCTTCATGAAGTGATGTAATTTATTTTTCATCATCACTTTATATTAATGGTTATAATAGTGTATATAATGATCAAATATTATAACTATGAAATTATTAATAGTATGGATACTATTTAACCATGATATATGTTGAATGGTTGTAATACCCAAATCAAAACATTCATGAAAAACATAATAGTTACCACATAAAACAGTGATTTTAATAAATTATTATTAATAATTGGGTATTGATATTTTATGTGTCGATCATATATGTTATTATCAGAATGAATATTATTTTTTATAGAATTTTATAGAAATTAAATTTATTATACAAGAGTTTAAAGTGCTTATGAATAATTATAGACTTTAGGTAAGGGCTCTTTATATAAATTTTGTTTCATTCAGACATGTTTGATGTTATGAACCTTTCTATATTTATATATTGTATATAATAATAATTCAACATGTTATGTCATGTATTCTTCTTAATTAATGTTATTTAAAGTTAATATTAAAATAATTTCATCCAATGTGTTTTGATTCAAAATGTATAAAACTAGTAATGGTTGTATGTTACAATATCACTTTTTACCATGATTGTTTAAAATTATATTGATGGTGATGAATTAAATGATATAACTATACTAAATATTATTTGTATTATTATAATACATTAATTTCTATATATTACATTATTTCAATTAATTTTCTATCTATAAGTTCCAAATAGACTGAAAATATATTTTTAAGGAAAGTCGGCTTTGTTTTTTTATTTGGTCAGGAATATTTTCTACACATTTCCCTATTTTCTATAAATTGTTTTCAATAATTTTTTTTTAAATCATCTAATGATTGAATAACGAAATTTTTAACCATTTTTTAATTTCTAAAAAAATTAAGAGTATTCTTCTTGTTAATTTCTTAATGAGGTACCTTTTACTATTTTTGTGAGCAGGGTATTTGTTTTAATGTACACCACAGGAAGGGATTTTCCCACCATGAAAAATACTATTTTTATTGAATTTATTTTATAATTTTTCAATTTTCAATTTTAAGTAAATGTATTCTTTAATATTTTGGAAATGATTATATTTTAAATAAGTTATTTAAAAATGAAAAGCATAATTTCCTCATGAATTATTCTAGTGAACATTTAAACAACTTTTTCCTATGATAAAATCCTTTTATGTTACCTATGAGTCACTTAGATATGACCATATGATTCCATAATTATTATTTCAATATATGGTTTATGATTATGATGATGCAATAATGATGAAACCTTTTTTGTTTTCCACTTGTAAAGATATGATGAAATTATAAAGGTTTCTATGATCTTATGGAATACATATGAATGGATTATGATTATTTAAAAGATGTGAATTTAATAGAACTCCAATTAATTTTGAAAATAATAACGTTTTATAAGCATAAAATGTAGAAAATATGTTATCTCAATCCTAAAAGAGGTTACAAGTGAGGTTATCCCATGCTCGAAAGATGGTATGTTGGAGGTTATTCGAGGCCCAAATCAGGTACATGGTTGGTTATCCCAAGGATAACATGTAATGAATGAGTTTTTGGGTATCATTGACATAATATTTCTATGATCATGATTATGCTGGACTTTATGACATTATTTTATGTCATGACTTTATGCCATTTTTATTCTATCAAATCTCACATTAATTGTCTTCTTTAGGATTTATATCATATGAGCTGCCAAGATTTATGCCATAACTCATTATTATGATCATTGAATTAGTGGGTATGAATTTCAAATCTTAAACTAAATTTTACATACCATTATGCGCTTGTTTTTTAAAACTAATTATTGATTGATATATACCTTTCTTTTGTAGAGCATATGAGTGCACCATATATTATGCTTCCTTTTTCCAAGGATTTTAAGAATGGTTTTATATATGATATTTCTAAGGGGGGTTCTAGTTGTGAGGATCATATTGGGAGATGATAAAGATATTTTTTTAACTAGTGTTTTATATGTCGATGATTCCTAGGAAATTAATGATTTATGGTTTTGGAATGGATTGTAAGGTCATATATGAAATATTCATATAAGAATATGTAATATTTATTTATGAAATGATTGTTCAGTATAGTAGTTATCAAAGTAGGGAATATTTACATTTTTAAAGAATGATAATAAAACATTAATTATAACCACTTGGATAAGCATTATTATAGATGAACATCTTAATTTATAGTAAATAAAAGAGTGTTGATTTAGTATAAAATATATCCCTATCGAGACACTATTATGTGGATGTGGTTGTGAAATAGATACACATAGGGGTAACAACTCTAAAAGGTGATGATTGGGAATTAACTTGATCATCACAAGTGCATGATGAGTGGGCCTAAGACTTCACACCTATCTAGAAACTTCTAGTGTATGTGCTTGCGATAATTAAAATTTTATTTATAATCAATTATGAAATATTTGAATAGATTATTACCATGGATGACCTAGGTTAAAACAATGGTTTCATAGATTGAAAAGGAGTTCTAATTTATACATCCTATGAATTATATTCATGGTTATATGATTTATAAATCTTTTTTTTAATTCATTATGGTCAAGAAATCTATTTTTTTCTAAGGGACTGAATATATAATGAAGAGGTTAAGGTGGTGATAAGTAAGCTCAAATATTGAAGTATATTATTTGAGCATATTTATGTGAAATAAATTATATAAATAAAAGTATCTATGAATGTAAATTTATAACCATAAATATTAGATATTTAATTAGATGTAAATACTCTTAATGGTATAATGATCACATCACATATTTATATGATTATTCCTTAATTGATGTTTATGGAATGTGATTCCTAAAAATATTTTTGTTCTACCTCAAACTGAATTTGATGTGATTTTAGGCATCGATTAGCTTTATTTATATAAATATATTTTAAATTGATGATTGAGGGAAGTCTCATTTTTTTTATTTTCAATCATTATATTATTATCTATCTGTGTGAGGATAAATATAAACTTCCAATGGAAACAAAATCAATTATAAGGGTCCAGATTCTAATTCAATGGGGGTATTTATTATATATGGTTAGGGATAAACTCAATATATAATATAAGCTTATTTTCCAATATTTTTTTGATATATTTTTTGATAGAGTTTTCAAGTATTCTTATAAATCGTTATGTTTAGTTTTAAATAGAACTCATACCTGGTGCTACAACTCTTTTAAATTATCTAAACATAATGGCCCTGATTAAGTTATATGAATTAAGAAAGAATATTTAGGATAATATTAATGAGGGAATCATTTGGAAATGTGAATCATGATTGTATGAAAATTTTATTTTTTTAAGATGAAATATATATCAGTATTACTCTTCATTGGTTATTAGGAACATAAAAATATCCTAATCAAGAATAAGTATCTTGTAACCTATATTGGGGATATATTTTATCAATTAGAATGAGATCAAAATTTTTTCATAGATTTATCTTCAACATTGATATTATTAGTTGAGGGTAAAATGTGAATACATTCCTAAGATATATTTCCATTCAATGTTTAGAAACATTAAATTTCAAGTGATTCCATTTGAGATTAATAATAACCCCAATGTCTTCATGGATTATATGAATATAGTATTTATAGATTACATTTATTTGTTTGTGGTAGTCTTTATATATGAAAATATTAAATATTTCAAGTGCGAGGAAAACAATAAATATCAATTGAGGATTTTACATAATAACCTATTGAAGGAGAATAAATATGAAAATTTTACCAGGATTAAATTTTTGATATAGAATGTTTCATTTTTTGATCATATAATCTCAAGAGAAGGTATATTGAAGGATCCATAAATGGAAAAATTAGAACATTGGCCTAAAACAACCACTCTGACATAGACCCATTTTCGTAGATTTTCTAGATTTTATATTCATTTGTAAATAATTTATCATGGTCATCTAATCCACCCACCAAGTTAAAAATGAAGAGAGTATTGTTGCTCTAGAATGAATAATGTAAATAAAATTTCATGGAACTGGAGAGAATGTTTATTAGTACACTTATGATCACACTTCCCTAGATTAGAGATGGGTTTTTTATTTAGAGTGATGAATTGATGAAGTGGTTGGGATATTATATTATTAATAATGTTATAGTTATAGCTTTTTCCCTATTCTAACCAAAATTTTGATGAGAAAAATTACCTAAATCATTATTTGGAGTTATTGGTAGTAATATTTAAATTTAATATATAGATTCATTATATTTATAATTAAATTTATGATATATATGATGATCATGAGTATTTAAAGTAAATATTCACCAATAATGAGTAGAATATGTTCCAGAGAAGATGGTTGGGGTTGATTAAACATTATGGATTCTCAATACATTACCCCCTTGGGAAATTGAATAATGTTATTGATGACCTAAGTAGAAGAGAAAATTTTAGATTATATATAATGAGGATAAAAATGATACAATTTTGTTTTATTTTCAATGGATAGACTTTCAAATCTTAAAGAATGGGGAGAAATCATACCTTTCTCAAATGAGTGTTATACCATATATAATTATGAATATTAAATAAGTGTATACGTAGGATGTAGATAAAAAAGTATCGTGATAAATTTTCCTCTGTTCATCTTTGATTGTGGTAGAATTAATTAGGAACCAATTTTTTCCCTATAAATACCATACTTTCTAAAATAGCGATTGAATGAAGATCATAACTCTCTATTTTCTATACATCCTAAATGTATGAATATGTATAGAAATTTGAAAGAGACTTTTTAGTGGGAAAATATAAAAAGATATATTTCTTATTATGTATCATGTTTCTTGGTATGACATCCAATTAAGGCTAAGATACATATGTCCAAAGGAATATTACCACAATTACCCATAATATAATAGAAATAGAAAAAAATAACCCAGGATTTCATCATAAAACTCTCCAAAACATATAAATTCCTTAATTATATTTGGGTTTTAGTTAACTATATTATAAAGTATTAAAATTTATTTGTGATTAGAGAAGATATATCTCTTTATTGAACTTCTCAATTATACATTAATGAAGTTTTATGGTTTCATGGAGTACCACATTAAATTTTAGTTTGTTGGTATATATGGTTTAACTTGAAGTTATTGAAAAGTCATTATCATTCTATGGATATGAAGTTGGATTTCAATACTTCTTGTTATGTTTATATATATGTTTAGTCAAAGATAACCATTCAAACCCAATAGGATGTTTTGATATCTTATTCTCTATATTTTAACATTGGTTGGGATCAACAACTTCCTCTAATTGAATTATATTATAACAATTTCCTACACATGAGAATTCAAATGGATCCTTATGAATCCCTCTATTGAAAAAACTGAAAAAAAAAATATAACATGTTAGGATGAAGCAATATAAATAAAGCTATTAGGGAATATTCTAGTTAAAGGATTGAAAGATAAGGTTAGATCCATTTAGCAGTACATCAAGGAATCTAAGAGTTAATGGAATATTTATGTTGAACATCAATGGAGATATCTAGAATTTAATTTTTTTTTTTGATAAGGTATTTATATTAATATCACCATGGAATAAGTTAATGAGATATAGTAATATGGAAAATTTTATCCCTATGAAAACTGATCACTTATGGATATTGGATCTAGTAGGGATTGTAGCTTAATGCTTGGATCTTCCACCAAATAACACTCATGTTCATGATGTGTTTCAGGTATCTATTATGATGATGTAATACATGATCCTTAACATTTACTAAACACATAGGTTTTACTTGATGATAATTATCTATCATATGAAGAACACAAAGTAAAAATCTTGGACCAAAGATGTAAATTTCTAAAAGAACATGACTTCTCCCTTGGTTAATGTTCTTTGGTGGAATCAAAAATTTGAGGAAGTTGTAGGAGAAAACAACAATAATATAAATCAGATATATCTACATCTTTTTGTATTAGAGTTAAAAAAAGTTATAAATTCATTTTAAGTGGGGGTATAATGTAACACCCTAGGATTTGTTATGTATTTTCTTTTAAATAAACTTTATTCTTTAGATATGTTTATTTATACAGAACATTGAGTCTAAATGAGGAATGATATAGTAATTCTTTAAAACATTTCCCTTAAATTATAAAGTATGAATAATAATAACAAAATTATAAATTTTTTATATATTTTAAATTTATTTATTAATTCATAATAAATTAATACTTAATTTTTAATAATATCATTTTATGTTTGAAAAGCATGTTTTCTTAAAAATAGGTTTTATTGAAATTTTCATGTGAAAATTATAAATAATTTTTTTTAAACATTTATTTTAGGGAAATAATATCATTTTATAAATCATCATTTAAATATTTTTTTAGGGTGATTTTTTTATTTTTCTAAAAAAAATTATTTTCAACTAATAGTGAAAAATACAGCATTTTCATAAAACTGTCAATTATTTTAATTAATTAAATAAATTTTTAAGTACCATTATGTTTTAAAGTAACATAATTTTCCTTTAATATTTAATAATATAATTAATTACATAGGATTCAACATTATATTTGATGTTGTTATAAGATCATTTTGGCCTTAGAGACACATTTTTCTAAAAATTATATTTATATATGGAATGTGTTTTTATATTAGTATATTAAATTAATACTTATATATTATTTTTTAAAATGAAACATATACATTATATATTAAATAAAATACTTTTACATTCATTTTATGGTTTTTACAAGGTAATAAATGAAGGTAAATTCAGTTTTATTCTCAAAATACACATTTCTAAAATGGGTTTCTTTTTCTTTTTGCACAATTATTTAAAAAAATATTATTCCACATATATAAATTCCAACTTCAAAAATGAATTAAATATTAGGTATCATAAAAATTAATATAATTTAATAATTTAAACATAAAATTTGGTTATAATTAATAATAAAAATAGTTAAATTTTGTTACCATGATAAAGGTGAAAATAGGTATACCAAGGGGTTAAACTAAGAGATAAAGGTATAAATTATAAATAAACATGTATAATTACTATTGTTTTAAGATATTTGAAATATTTATTATCCTAAAATATATTTACATTCCATTTCATTCTAGTTTCAAAGGAAAATGACCTTATATTATTGAAATATTTTAAGAAATTCCATGTATGTCCCTCTATTCTTTTATAAAAGTCATTCACTTATACTCCCTTCTTATAAATATTTGAGAATTATATCCCAAATACTATATATTCAAAAACATTAATATATTATTTACCTTTATACTAGATCTCATATTCTTATATTAATTTAATATTTCAAGTTATAATGTGTATGCCAAAGTAGGTCCCTCAAAAAAGATGTTAAAATATTAACCAAGATCCTTAAATTTTTTATCTTGTTACACCTTCAATAAAACTATTGTATACATAAAATAACTATGAATAAATTATCATGAATATATTTAGATGTTATTATGATTATGGAAAAACCATTTCTCACCACTTGTCCATGAAATGAAATGTGAAAATATCAATTGTGCATACTTGTTGACCTTTGCTTCCATGTATTGATATGATTCATTTTCCATCACCATATTTAATGATTTTTTATTATAAAGGAATTATTATATATATATATAAATAATATTTATTATATAATAACAATTTTATAATGGTGAATTATTATTTACCTTTTTTATCCATCTAAAAGTGGAAAACATCACTCATGCGTACATAAAGACTATCATATATAGTATGTTATGTAATTCCTTTTTCATCACTAATTTATATGAATAGTTATAAAAAGTTTTAATAATAAATAAATATTATAATTATAAAATTATAAATATTATATATATCATTCAACTACTACAAATATTAAAGGGCTATAACCACTAAATCAAAATATTTATGAAAAATGAAACCATTATCCCAGGGAATAATGATTTTCATGAAGAATTATTATTAAATGTTTTTTGAAATGTTATAAGTGTTCCATAAATAATATTATTGTTATTGATGTGGATTATTAATATAATTATAAAAAAATTATATTTATTATATAGGTGGTTAGAGTGTTTAAAATGAATGGAGGAATTGAGTTTAGTGTTCTTCATCTAAAATTTTTTTCATTGAGACATGTATGATGTTATCAAAATATTTATGTTTATGTCATTTATATAATGATCCATTGTCATCTTACATCATGGATTATAATTAATTTAATTAATTTAAATTTTTAATTAAATTTATTTTATCCAATTTATTTTGTATTCCAAACATACCAAAGTTTTATGGTTTTTACGTTACAATCTCCTTGTTTATAAATATTGTTTATGGTTAAATATTTGAAAACGAAATTATATGATATATACCTCCGAAATATTATTTATTTTATTATCACATATTTATTTATAAATATTAAATATTTTTCTCTTATATTTTCCTCTATCTATGTACTCAAGATACCCAAATAATGTTTTTAGGGAAATACAGATTTATTTTTCTATTGGGTTAGGAATATTTTTAACCATGTATATATATTTTTATAAATGAATTCCAGAATATTTATAATATTCTCCAATGATGGAATAAATTTTTTGACATATATTTTACTTTTTATAAAAAAATTTAAAGGAATATTCTGGTTATTTTTCAAATTTGCTACTTTTTACCATAGCTGGAAACAAAATATTTGTTTGGAAATACATCACACGAATGAATTTTCCCACTACCATGACTACTATTTGATTTGAATCATCCTTTACATGTTTCAATGGTTTTTTTCAAATAAAATTATTTATTTAATATTTTTTAAATTTTTATATTTTAATTAATTTATTTCAATATGAAAGGGGTCTTTTCCTCAATAAATATTCCATGAAACATTTAATATATATTTGTTAATCCATGATAACATCATTTTATGCCACTTATACTACATTGGGAAAATGATCCTATGATACTATCCTTATTATTTATCTTCATGGTTTATGATTAGGATTATGAAATATAGATTAAACCCATTTTATTTTCCATGGGTTAATCTGTGAAGAAATTAAAAATGGTTTCATGATCTTGTGGTATAAATATGAATGGATTATAATTATTTTATGAGGGTGTTTATTATAAAAAAATAATGAATTAGGGAAATATTAATGTTTTATGTGATCAAATGTTATATAAGAGGCTATAAAAATCCCAAAATAGGGAACACATGATATTATCCCAAATCCAAAAGAGGGTACATGACTAGTCATTATAATATAAATGTAGGTAAACATGTGGTTATACCATGCCTAACATGTGATGACTATTTTGGTGGTTATAGTTGACATAATATTTCTCTGATTATGGTTATGCCACACCTTATAATTATCTTTTGTGAAATGATATTATGATAATGATATTCTCTCATGAATAATTTTTTTTGTATTCCTTTATAATTTATGTCTTATTAATTACAATTATTTATTCAATGACTCGTTATTATGATCTTTGAATTATTGTGTTTGAATTTCAACCGTTAAGATCATGTTTGGATACCCTTATGCTCATGTTATTCTAAAAAATTATTATCGATTGATATCTTTTTTATTTACCCTTACTCATCATATAATATCATCATTTATTATGATTCCTTTTCCCCAGGTTATGTAGAATAGTTTTAAGTATGATATGTATAATTATGGTTCTAGTTTTGAATAGATTGGTAGGGAATGATATAGATATTTTATGTAATATTTGTGTATGTATCCATTTTTTCAAAGACACCAATCCTTTAGGTTTCTAGTATGGATTTTTATGATATAAAATTAATTTTTATCTAATTATATGTAATATTTACTTATTAAATTTTTGGATCACCATTTACTTCATGTAGTAGTAATGGTCATAGGCCTTTCAAAGAACATCCAATCACTTGATTTTTTAGGAAAAAATACACATTGGTGGATAGAATTTAACACCTCTAGTTTGAGATATGTGTTGATAATTTATGTGTTGTTGAGATATGGTT
Source organism: Viscum album (assembly GCA_963277665.1). Lineage (NCBI taxonomy): Eukaryota > Viridiplantae > Streptophyta > Magnoliopsida > Santalales > Viscaceae > Viscum > Viscum album. Next base: position 1,743,576,719 of record OY728155.1, read on the forward strand.
TGGTTGGTATTATTATTAGTATGTTTATAGGAGGTATTTTTCTAGTTTTTAAAAGGATTTTAAATGTTTCATAATTATAATCTCGTTAGGGGAAACCATGTTGATCCAATCGATAACTATATTACATACTAAGGAAGTCTAGTTGGTGTCAAAAAATTAGTTTATGGTTTGGTTAAACTATACAGATTCCCCTAGGTATTCGTTTTCATGGGACCATGATTGTTTCTTGTTGTTGGAATGTTTTTTTCCAAACAATGTTGAAAAACCATGTGACTTGAGAGTTTTGAGATAGTGGCACCCACAAGGGGTCTATAAGGTTTGGATATATTTGTTTCCTAACTAAGTGATGAAATTAATTATATCCAAAACATTAATTTTTAACCTAAAACTCCCTCTAAATCGTTAATCATCCTCCCCTATCTAATGATATCAAACTATATAAATCATTTGGGTGTTTTTACTGTTCTCTTTGACCAAGAGCTGAATAAAATTTGTCATAGTGTTTCAGATCCATAGAACCAAGGTATGTTGTCTATTTATCATTATCCCTCTAGACCTCAAAGTTAAAAATTGTAAATAACCCTATATTTTATATTTTCTACTTAAATATAAGGGATATGACATGTTTTGATTTTTTTGGGGAAATTTTTAAAGTAAATATGGAGAAAGGCCAGGTCAAACTTTTTTTCATTTTGTTTATCAATGAATTCTATAATGAGGTAAGTGGCCTCCAAATATCTCATATTATATAAAAACATGAAGTATTTTAATTTATAAAAATATTTCTTAAATTTCCTTTATAAATACCCTAGACAATGGATTTTTTAAATATCAATTTTTAGATGGTTTTAGAATCATATTTCTCCTCCTCAAAAATGGCAGTGACATCCAGATGGGGAAGTAGATAATGGAGATGTGGGAGTTGTATGAGTTCACAATGTTTCTAGTGGTGCTAAAGCTAACAGATACGTTCCTAAAATACTAATACCTAGACATTAAGATTAGTAGGTGAGGGACTTATGAGGAAGGGGAGGTGTATGGGAGAAAGTATTTCAAGGTTGACTCTGATGTGATTGTGAAGGTGAAGATGGTGGTGGATCCTGGGAACTTATTATTCTACCAATAGAGTATCCCCACACTCTAAGTAAAGTTCGATATGTGAAGGTCAATTGAATGGTGGTTTTATTTTCACACCACAAATGGATGACATGGCCTAATTAATAGTATAAAATATGGGAAATGATTATAAAAAACAATAGTAAACCAAACAATTTGACATTATGGTTTGAATTCATCTATAATTGAAATATCTCAATTTTATTGTATTTCCAATATATATATATATGGATCCTTTCAGATGGTTTCAAAATAATGGTTTTAGATTGATTCACCAAATTATTTTTCTTATATTCTAAAAATAATTTTTTTTTATGAATGTATGTTTTAGAGATAACATTGTAAACACGGATTAAAGTGTGTTCAGGATAACATTATGTGGAAACCAATGGCATGTAGATAAATGACCATGTGAAAACTTGTAAAAAATAAGAGTTAAAACTCATCAGTATTGGGACTATCATGTCTGATTCATGAATATGTGTGAGAGTATATAGAGTGGGTATTCTAAGATGAAAGACCAAATATGTTTCTTATGAAAAAATATTGTTTTATGAACCTATTTGATCTTAAAAAGGTTATTAAATTATTATTTTTATATAAACTATTTCAATATTCCTCTTTCCTTATTTTATATGAAATTTTCTTGAAAACTATCTTTATACTCTATATTTTTTAAAAATTATTTTTATTTATTCTATTTTTAGTGGAATGAGTGGAAAGATTATGGTGGATTAAATTTATAGTTGATACACTCATCCCCTACATATGAACATGGTTCATATGCAGAATATGTTTATCATAACACATGTAAGAGTAATTATTCATATATATCTAGTATATCTGCATGCTTTTATGGCATTGGTGAAGGTGTATAAAGCTTGGAAATGTTCAGAAATTATGTTTGGACTAATTCTACATTTGTATCATTTAGTCACGATGTCTTTTTGGTTTTATTAGATATAGAATCTTACTTTTACTCCAACTATGGTTTACCATTTTGTATTGGATGTTGATTTTTAATGTTTACCCACATATATCATATAGTATCATGGTTTTGTTTATATTTTTGTATCTTATATGTTGTGTATGGTAAGGGTAAAATTTCTCCCCAATGATCGGGTAATCCCTTCAATTTTATTTATAGCCTTTAGTGTCATGGGGAAATCATCTAAGGTCAGTAACACTTGTTCCACTTCTCAAACCAATGGGTTAGGGGTATGATGTTACATGATTGGTTCAGGTTTACATTTCCAATTTCATATACACACTAGTGTATAAATTATTGGATCATCAATATCATGTTAACTAATGACTGAGAGGATGTACAGTAGTTACACCTCTCACAATTATATGAATGGTTTATGATAGAATAGACTTACCAAAAAAACATTTCTCATTATAACCTTATTTTAAAGTGTATAAGTGGTATATAGAATTAACTATATATTAATCAAGAAACTCCTTACTAGGAATTGTGCCTCTCAATTAAATAAGATAATCTAATACCCCTTCTACACATACTAAAAACCAGCAATGAATTCACCACTCAACATAGACTATTCCACCATATATATCCTGAATCAAATTTTAGGGGGAATATTGATAATAGACTAGGTCAATAAAAAAAAATATAAAATAATCAAACATAAAATAATTTCAAATTAATTACTATTACTAAATATAGAAACTAGTATAGAAATAAAAAAGGATTGTATTCAGGATTAATCAAAGTCTGGGGAATTAAAAAAAATATAAACTTCCCTTCTTAAAAGATAAAAAAATTACATATCCAATAATAGGGTATTATAGTTGAATAGAGAAAGAGAAAATGGATCGTTCTGGCCAAAATGCCACAAAATATGTGCCCCAAGCCAATTCAACACAAGATCGCATGCTTTCCTCCTTGTATTCCAGAGTCTTCCGACTAATAGTGGGGGTTTAAGGTGGAAATTTGAGGAGACTATACCCCCATATCATTGTTCAAAAATAGTAAAAAATAACCAAAAATTAAAAAAATATGAGTACATAGAACGAATAAAAAAACTAAAATAAAAGAATGCTGTAAAATAATGAGATACATTAAAGTCCAAAAAATCCATGATATACATACAACAATGATCTCCCATTGGGTGGACCACATATACAAAAATAATCAAATGAAAAATAAATATACCAGGCCCAACTACAAACTATGGGTCATATCACATACCCAACCTCTAGTACACTTTCAAGATACTCTAGCCTAATCATCAGACTCCACCTGAGCATCCTGCTCAACCATTCAATCATGGCCCTCAACTCTATCTATCATGCATATATGCTCAACCTAAATTCATAAATAAGGTCTACATGCACAATGAGGTGCACATACAAGGGGTGAAAAATATATATCAATAGGCCATCCCCAATAGTGACCCTATATACTACTAACATAAGTGTATTCTTGTCAAATATGATCAGTCAACCCAAAACATAAGTGAATATAAATAAAAATAAAACCATTGTTGATTTGTAGGTCTAATACCTCAATCAAAAATACATATTTCATCATTTAATATGTCCTCATAACCCAAATAATTATATCATACATGGTAACTAGAACCATATGTCCCATGTACCATAAAAAGTACTTCCAATCCTAGACCATTAGTCTGAAATCTAACTCCTACATCATAAAAAATAGTGTCCAGAGCATCAGTCCATCACATAACCCATAAATAAAATCAAACAAGCCTGGATCATCAGTCCAACACCTACACTATAAATCAAATTAATAATTCCTATAGAAGTATTCCAGCACCTAAATCATGGAATTATAGAATCATTCCACAATCCATCATAATCAGTATACCATCACCACCTAGAGCATCAGTTCAGCATATAAAAAAATCTACACTATCTCTGTATACAGACTCAATCTGAAAAATAGTCTATATAATATAAAATCTATTCCCAAAGATTCAGTCTAACATTAAACCATAAAAATTTTATATAAAATACACTATACACAATAGTATTACACAACTCTTTTTGGAACCTTGATCTAACACTCAAACCATAAACAAGTTATCGATACTGATTCGAAGCATCACCTACCACATCCTCAATTATAGATATATGGAACCATACTTGTGGAACGTCTGTTTAGATCTCTCATCATTCATAACACATACTATTAAATTGGGATCCAAAATGTGAAACCCAGCCATATCACAAAAACCTCACCAATATAAAGCAAGTCTCAATATCCACAACTAAGAGACAAAAACATAGGTTGGAAGAACACCCATTCCCATCAAAAGTTCCTCAAATTTCCCAAATTCCACTACCAAATAAGGACACCCTATGACTAGTTCATATATCTCATCCATAGACTCTGGCCAATCCCTGCATAAGAGACATCCTCATGTATCCCTCAGTGGCCTCTAATTGATCCTCGATTAACAAAACATGAACATGGGAATCCAAAATTAGGATTATACCTTGTAGTCCCTCTAAAAAACTAACTATGGAATCAAATGATCACTTGATCAAAACCCAACCCACCTATGAATCTTTAATATTACCTTAGAATCCACTTAATCCCCACAATGGCACCAAACTATACCTACTATTCTTTGATGTCAACTAAGCCTAAAGGATCCACTTTGATCCTCAAACATATGATCTAATCCTAAACTATTATAACCTTTAGAAAGTGGCCCCATTGTGAAGGGAAAATCTAATATCTCCCAAAATATGATACTTGATCCCACCTTATGGGATCCACTCAAAGAACCTAAAATTGATATCCATGGATTGCTCAGACCATGAAAATCACTGATCTCACAACCCTTAACTGAGCCTCATAGATCACAACCTAATCCACTAGAGGATTATGATTCCAAACCTCAAGGAAATCATCATACTGATCTTTCATGGGACAAAAAACTATCCAAATAAACTATGAATTATGAAAGGATTCCACCATTTTGATCTATGAAAAAAACAATAATAATGGACTACTAACAAGTCCACTTCTGACTCCATGATACAAAAAACCCAACAATCACCAAGCTGGAAAAAAGTACCCAGCATGTACTTCCAAGTGCACGACATGTACTCTCAACTCTATACCTATCCATGTACTAATACATGGATATAGGAACATGGGGTCCTCCCATGTCCCACTACATGACTATGGAATACATGGTGTCTTCCTATATACTACTACATGGCCATATACCCCTCACACAAGGTGTCTACCCAAGTACATGACCATTTCCAACTATATGGAGTGTCCCTATAGTATATAGTGTGTAATTTTTAAAACTCTTTCATCCCAGGTACTTGAACACATGGTCATGTACAACTTCATGGAGTGTACATTAAGTAAATATAAATTAATTCTAAATTGTCCACCTTCCCTAGAAGGGAAGAGCACATGGCATGTATTCTTGAAACTATATGCCATGTAGATGGGGACTCTAAATGTGAAACCCCTCCTAAACTACCAAAACCACAATTTTCTCATGATTAGGTATATATCGATCCCATGGTGTTCTTAAAAATAAAAAAATGGATCTAAAGATTGAAAAAAATGAATTTATGGGTATTGGGGCATAAAAATAAAAAACCGGCCAACCTCATTATGTAAACACTGAAGCTTCAGGTCCCAATCTACTACTAGAAGCTGTTTCACCTTAATCTGGTCCCGATACTCACCACGGATGAAATCAGGAGGCATCTCTTCCCCCTACCCACTCATTTTGGCCATCACGCATAGGGAGAATCCCCTACCCACTCATTCTGGCGATCACGCATAGGGAGAATCCCCTACCCCTTTTCTATTGTGTGAGGGAAGCCTCAAATGGGGGTTATTTAATTTTACTAACTAGTTAATTAATTAATTAATTACATATTTAATACATGACATGAGTTTCAAAAACAGAGGAAATATTATAACTAACCTAGGAAAAAACACCATTATAGACTCAATGGGGGAGTCATAATCACAATATGAAACTATGTTAAAAAAATATCATTAACTGAACCCTCATGAATAACATTATATTAAATTAATAAAATATTAAATATTCTTCCAAAAAAAGAACAACTCAAAATTTGACCAAAATTTAATCCTAGGGAAAATTCCCTATTCTAGGACCAATAGATTGGTCAAAAAATTATATTTGATCATATAACAGTTAAAAATGACTACTTTAACACATATTGGAACCCAAAAAAATCACAATCTTTCTCAAAATTTGTATCCATGGAAATGTGGGTCGTTAAAATATTCTAACCATAAACCTTATGATCCTCAAAAATCCTCAATGTTTCTTGATACACGCATCTTGAACTACCATTGTTGCCAAAATAATATCAACTCACTACATTCAACTAGGAGACACCAACCAATTTTCTTTACATAAGTCCTAAAATAGGGTGTACAAGACATCAAAGGCCAAGCCACTGCTTTCAACCACCAATAAACCACTAGTGTAGTTCCTCAACACACTCATCCATTCTAAAACATCATGAAATTATTTAAAAATCATCATCAAACTCATGGTGATCCCCATTATAGAACCTATCCCACATCTACTGATTCTAATCCATGATGCTTCCCACCACTAAATTCGACTTTCAAAACACATCCTTATCGATTCACCAAGTAGTTATATATAGTCCTCATTGTATCCTTGACTATACCCACACAAGAGTCACATTACCACACCCAATATGATACTCCCTACCATTAGATTATCCTTAATATTGACTAACAACAAAATGTATTTTTTCAGGACACATGCCCCAATCATAACAAAACCATGGAATCCAATATGGACTTCTCTCACTACCACCAGAGTGAAAAAAAGAATCATCCACTATCACACATTACTAGAATCTAATAACAACAATAATGGTATTCTTTCATAACTAATATGTCACAAGTACCTCACTAATATAAATTTGATGGGCCGCTGCCCACCATACGACATCACACACACCGCTCTATGCACGCAACCTCCAGGGAGGCCTCTTGTTAACCTGAGGAAACATATTTATAGAATTTTATAAAGGTGATTCACTGATAGCATACACATGATGTTGTCAATATATTGGTCATGACTGATTGTAGACTATGAGTATACAACAATTTCATCAATGAATACCACCACAATATCATATGTTCAATAACATGATATTTCTATCCCAAGGACTTCAGGTCACCATGCCCATAATCCTATCATGAAACCCACAGAGATTATCATCCAACTCATGAATTCCATCCCATCTCAAGCACCTCATATGTACACTCCCATAATGTTTAATCCATAAGACAAATGTTATATTATGTCACAAGTTCTCATGTCTCCAAGATTCCTCTATCACAAAATCATTACACTCCCTTGTGTAACCCTACCACAAAACCTTATCTAACCCCTTCCATTCTCCTCCCATAGAAACTCAGATCACAATCCCCAATCACACATACTCGATCACTTCTAGTTCCTCTAATACAACCCAAATACACTAGACTCAACTCACCTGCACAATAATTTCCTTGGATAGTAACCTATATAAACCTTCCCCTATAGAAACCAACCACAATGGGAAAACACTAACACACAAGTTCAGCTTCTCAAAATCAAAAGGAATCCAAAAATCCTAAACCTCAATCTCAGCTACACCATTCATGCACACTTTTCAAAATTTCAAAAATATCTACCTATGCCTCACACACCCAAAAGAACTCATAACTTGGTTTACCCCTCTCATGGGTCACCCACCAATGTCAAACGGATCAAAATCCCTAATCTAAAGTCATGTAAAAAGTTTCACTAGGATCTCCCACATAGCCCTAATGATCAAGCCTCATGTAAAGTCACTAGGTCCAACCACCATGGTCTATGAAAACTCTTAGAAGGATACTACTCACAGGGTGTATAATATGTTTCTTTCTCACCATCAATCCACATAATCACACCAAAACACCCATCCATAGGGTATCACATCCGAAAAGGGTCACATGTCAAACCTGTTGTACCCCTCTCTCTTGGATTTTAATGATCACAATCACTCTCATCGTGTTCTAACTTGTTTTCAAGTGTTTTGATGCTAGGAAAAAGGTTGCCCAGGAGTTGGCCCAAGAAGGCTGATAGTGGACTCTCTGAGTCCACCGGCCAACCGGTGGATTACCACCGGCCAGCCGGTATGGGCACCGGTCAACCGGTTCATGCCCACCGGCCAGCCGGAGGACCCAGACAGTAGGCTTGCCCACTGCCTGGTGACACCGGCCAACCGGTGGAACCCAGACAGAAAGCATGCTCTGTCTGGACCACCAGCCAGCCGGGAGCTCAGCACCGGCCAGCCGGTGGACCACCTGCCAGCCGGTGAGACACCACCGGCCAGCCGGTGTGCCCAGTCAAACTAGCCGTTGGGCTTTGACCAGACTTGTACTTTTGACCCCCAACGGCTCTGGAATCCCTCCAACGGACATATTGAAGTGTTTATGGGTATTTCTCCTATAAATAAGAAACCATGGGTGCCAGGAACACTACCAAATAATATTTTGATGTCTTGATGCTCTAACGACAAATCTCCAAGGCCTCTTGTGATCCATTTCCATCCTTGAAGCTTGAGCTCCCCTTCCATCAGCTGCTCTCACACTTTTGGCGCTCAAGGATTCCGTGTGTTTGTATTATTTTATTTGTTTAGTTCTTCATTGGGTTTGGATTAAAACAAACCTCTCATTTCCATTCTTTCTTTCAATTGGGTTTCTTTCTACAACCATAATAAAAAAGCAAGTTGTACGAAGGTGTTCTAGCCTACCTTAAAATGGCTAGTGGGTTTCTTGCTACAACCATTAAAAATCAAGATGACGTATAAATCTCTCAACGGTTCTTGTTGGGAGCGGAGACGTAGGCTTTGGAATTAAGCCGAAGATTGTTATCAAATTGTGTCTTGCCTTTTTTATTTCCGCTGCATTGATAATTGTTTTAAATTTTTAATTATTTTTGAAAAGGCAATTCACCCCCCTCTTGCCATCCTCTACGACCCAACATTTGGTATCAGAGGGTGAGTTTGTATAATACCTTAACCGGTTACAAACATAAGATCCTTAGTGAGGGCTAATTCCTCGCATGCTCCCGAAGGGTATTCTATGACTCGGGCTCCATTCTTTGATGGAACCGATTACACTTATTGGAAAACTCGCATGATTACTTTTCTTAGAAGCATTGGTTATCCTATCTATAGGATTGTAATGCAAGGCTATACTTTATCTAACAAGGATGAGTCCAAATGGACCCCCGAAGACATTGCCAATTTTGAGATTGATGGCAAAGCCATGAATGCTCTTCATTGTGGGCTAGACCGTAATGAATTCAACCGTGTTTATACTTGCTCCTCTTCTTATTAAATTTGGAAACTTTTAGAAGTAACCCATGAGGGCACTAACAATGTCAAAGACACTAGATTAGACATGTATCGCCAAGATTTTGAAAGTTTCACCATGCACCCACACGAATCAATTACTGAAATGTTTACTCGTTTTACTGACGTTTGCAATGGAAGAAAATCTCTTGGTGAGGATGTTTCTGCAGAAATCATGGCCAAGAAGATTCTTTGGGTCCTACCAAGCTCATGGGCACCAAAGGTGACCGCAATTCAAGAAGCAAAAGATGTCAAGAAAATGCCGGTTGAAGAGCTCATTGGATCACTCATGACCTACGAGATCACCATGAAGAGGCAAGCCGATAAAGAAGGTAAAACCTCCAAGGAGAAAAAGAACATTGCTTTCAAAGAAAAGGAAGAAAGCTCCTCTACTGATAGCGAATCCGAGATTGCTCAACTAGCAAGAAAAATGAGCAAATTCATGAAGAAAAAGAAGAACTTTCGAAGGGGACGAAAGGAAGAGCCCAAAGTGGAGAATGAAGTTACATGTTTTGAATGTGGAAAGAAAGGCCACATCAAACCGGAGTTCTCCGTTTTCAAGAAAAGGGTAAAAGAAAAAAAACAAGAAGGCTTTCAAAGCATCCACATGGAGTGCAAGTGATGACTCCATGTCTTCAAGCGACTCAAGCGATGAAGGTGAACAATGCCTAATGGCATTTGATGAGGTATCTTCTTCCGACTCCTCTTCCTCATCTTCCTCTTTCAATAATGACATGTCCTATGAAGATCTTCAAAATGCGAGAGATCAATTAGAGGAAGGTTTTCACGAACTTACCTCTAAATTTATGGCTTTGAAAAAGAAAAATAATATTCTCATTTCTGAAAAAGAACAACTTCTCAAAAAGAATGATGAACTTACCCTTAAGATCCAAGATATTCCAAATGTTGATTCTTTGAATTCAACCATTAAAGATCTAAGGGAGTCTCTTTCCAAGTTCACCCAAGGTGAACAAAATTTGACCAAATTACTAGGTTCTCAGCGTTTGGCTAGAACAACACATGGACTTGGCTTTAACAAACAAGCCACTTCTTCTAGAGCACCCACTACTTTTGTAAGGGGGAGATCTCAATATAAATTTGGTAATTATTGTAAAAAGACCGGGCACATGATTTATGAGTGTGATTATAAAAATGCAAGGTATGGAAGCCCCAAAACCATTACCTACTCGGATGAGTATTTTAGATGGCAACCCTCTAGAAAAATATGGGTTCAAAAGTCTGTTTTAGCTAATCTTTCTGGACCCAAACTAATATGGGTACCAAAATCTATTCTCTCTTGATTTTGTAGGATAAACGCCAAAGAAGTAGGACTTAGAAAGGCTCGTGGTATCTCGACAACGGATGCTCGAGGCACATGTGTGGTAACCCCTCCGAGTTCAACTCCCTTGAAGAATTTGATGGAGGATGTGTCACCTTCGGTGAAAATTCAAAAAGCAAGATCATCAAAATAGGTACGATTGGATTTGGTAGAACCTCTTTAATTAAAGATGTTTTATTCGTTAAAGGTTTAAAACATAATCTAATTAGCATTAGTCAACTTTGTGATAGTGGTTTTTCAGTGAATTTTCAAAATGATTTATGCAATGTGTTTGATTTTCAAAACAAATTGATATTTTCTGCTTCCCGTTTTCAAAATGTTTACATTATTGATTTAAAGTCTTTAGCTAGCCAAAATTTGAAATGTTTAAGTGCTCTTGACAATGAGTCTTGGCTTTGGCATAGAAGGTTGGGGCATTGTAGCTCTCATTCACTTATAATGCTTAATAAGAACAAGCTCATCGGTGACCTTCCTAAACTTAAGTTTAAGAAAGATTTGATTTGTGAGCCATGCCAACTTGGCAAGCAACACAAGTCTTCTTTCAAATCTAAGAAGGATGTGTCCACTTCAAAATCTCTTGAGCTCCTACATCTTGATCTTTTTGGTCCTACCCCTGTAGCAAGTCTAGGTGGAAAATCCTATACCTTTGTCCTAGTAGATGACTTTTCTCGTTTCACTTGGGTTTTCTTTTTAGCTCATAAAAATGATGCTTGTAGAACATTTTTGAAATTCTCTAGGAATGTAGAAAACGAAAAAGGATATAAAATTATATCGCTCTGTAGTGACCATGGAGGTGAATTCGAGAACAAAGAATTCGATGAATTGTGTTCCTCTCAAGGATACAATCACACCTTTTCTGCCCCTAGGACTCCACAACAAAATGGAGTGGTTGAAAGGAGAAACCGAACTCTCCAAGAAATTGCTCGAACCCTCCTTAGTGAATTCAAACTCCCTCAATTTTTCTGGGCCGAGGCAGTTAACACTGCTTGTTATACTATCAATAGAGTCCTTGTAAGACCCCTTCTGTAACACCCGAGATTTTTATGAGTAATATTTTGTTTTTATATATCATCAAAGGAATTTTTCACTACATAGTAGCTTGGCTTAGTTTACACACAATCGCGACCTTCCTCGATAGCTTGCGTCGTACGCAATACCGAGTTTCACTAAACAACGATATGCTATTAAAATATTATTAAAACTAGCCGTTATGAATAGTAATAACCACTTTTTGAAATTTTATAAATTTTATTTTTTAAAATGGAATTCATTTTTGGATTCGGAATACCTAAATTAGCCTTGGGTGAAATTTTGGTATTTTTCAGAAAACATTCAATTTTTGATGAATAGTGAAACCACTAAGTGGTAGGTTAAAAACTGAATTTTGCATAAAACATAATTTTACCGCTTCTGTGAATGGAATTTCGAAAATCCGACAGACACGGTTGATATCAGAAAGTAAAATGTGGTCCAATGAGATAAAAATAATTTTTTGGTGAATAGTAACTTTTTACTTTTTTTACCGCGGTTAATAGTAAATAGGGTAACTAAGGGTAAATATGATATTACTATTACCCTAACACATGTCCTAATTCTATTGGATAAGTGTAATTCGACCAAAAACAACCTTATGAATAAAATATGACCATTTAGACCCACTTGGGTTAGATTAGGACATTTATTATTAATTTATTTAAAGAAGGGTTAAAATAGTAAAATCAAAGTTTAATAAGTAAATCGTTTTTAATATGGGGTTATACATAAGATAAATTCGACTATAAATATTAATTAGAAAGCTAAAACGATTTCTAACATAATGGTATTTTATTTATAATTTTTAGACATTAAATAATTGAATTTATTTATGACACAATTATGATGCAGTAATTATCTTATTTATGAAATATTGACATAATTGATGTTATAAACACCAAAATAAATGTAATTTGAGACTTTTTATGAATTACACAAATTTTCTAGGTTACTATGATATATTAGCGTTGATTTAATCAACTTGGTTCGAATATATAATTCTGTTATGACTTTCACAAAAATCATATATCAAATAGTGTCAAAATTGACACAAAATAGTTTTTAAATCAAATATTATATTATTAATTGTTATTTTATTCCTAAAAATCTAAGGTTCGGCCAAATGACTTAGATAAGAATATATATATTAATAATAAACAATTTGGGGTTCTTTTGGCATGTTATAGTAAGTGTATTAACCATATAGTGAAAGAAAACAAAAAGACATGGTAAAAGTTAAATTATTTAACTTAGAGTTAAATCTAATTGATAAGGTTAAAATAATACCCTAAACTTGTCTAAATCCTATTGGTTGATAGGATTTCGACCATTACCCACTTTAGCTTCGAAATAAGACCCTTTGGAACCATTATAAACCGATTTTGACTTTAATATAAAATAATATTTTGAGATATTCATAAGGTGCCCCTCTCCTCCCTTATAAAAGGGCACCTCCTCCCCCTCCTCCTCACACCAATTTGAGCACTCAAGCTCGGCCAACCCCTGCCATTTTCTCCTATCCACTTCCCTAGAATAATCCTAGAGGTCCTGGTATTCTTCAAAGACCAATCTTAGTTCCCTAAGTGGAGGATTCAAAGAGGCGTTCCAAAGAAGAGGTAATATCTGTTACCGATCTTTTCAATTTCTTTCTTCTTCAACTTATTCTCCTTTAGTTGTTTCATGATAAAGTAATAACATCAGTATTACGTACATACTGATATGTTATTATAAATATGAAACAACCATAATTCACCTTCTATCCATCCTACGGAAAAATGAAATCACCGCGCGTGTGTACGTACGGAATACCGTCTCCACGCCGTGGTGTAATCTATTTTCCACCACCACCTTACAAGGATGGGTATAATGGTGTAATGAGTAAGTATTTATGATTATTATAAATTAATATTGATACTGAAGTAATATATATATACTTCAATACAATTCCACGATCATAGGAACGATATCATCACTCGTGCGTACGTACGGAATACCGTCTCCACGATGTGAAGCGACTCGTTCTACATGATCATCATTACATAATAATTATATAAATGAATTGAATGAATAAATATGATATATGTTACACTAATACCATTCTGGATATAAGGTATCTATAACCTTAAAATAATAATAAGAATTTATTCGGCAAAACACGCATAAGAACAAAAGGCAATAAAGACCCGAGTAACAAGTAACAATGAAATATTACTAACAAGAAGCTAAGAATATGACCATATATGATATCATATCAGTATTTATGATTCTGGAATAAGTCAATAACATTATTTAAACCATTATACAAGAGATTCGGACACGTACAAAGCAAATCGTACCTAAGGTAAGGGAAAATACCACAATCTCATTTTTATCCGAGATTGTTTATTCGTAAGTATTTACTGGGGTGTATTTTATCATCCACATCCATGTTCCCTCAATATGTAATATTGTTTCCATCCACTTACAATAGTTTAAATCCAATTTTACCCTTCGGTGAGTTTTTAGTAAAGAATATCAAAGGAATCTTTTGTCGTTTTTTTTTCGTACGAGGTACTTTTTGACTTTTCCGACAAAAGTACGAAGAATGTTATTTTTAACTTATACGACATGAATGGATTTTTAAAACATTATTTCCAAGAAGCTTACTTTACAAGTTTTTAAGTTTATTTTTAATCAACTTCTTTTAGTTTATAATTGTATGACATGCTAAGAAAAGAAAAGTGTTTTTGAAGAAGAAAGGATATTTTCCTCAAGAATGGAGTTCAAGTGTTTTATCAAAATTATTTTCCATCTATGATAATAAAGGGTTCTGTTTTTATCCCTATTATTACATTGGTTTGATTATGTTGTGATGGAAATATTTTTATGAATTCCTTTATCTTATATGAATTGTTTTATGATGTCATGTTGTTTAAGAATCCCATTTTTATTACATGGGTTACGCTATGATGTATGGTTTATGATTATGTGGCACACATAAGAAAGGATTCATTATGAGATGGGTGGGACCTATATCTCCCTCTAATGCATTGGGTAAAGATTTTATATCTCATGAGATAGACATGGCTGGAACGGAAGGTTATTTCGGTTCAGTGATACAGGACTGAAACGAGGAGTGAACTCGGTTCAGAAAGGGACTTTGTCCACTAAGATAGTCTTGGAAATGAGTCATGACTAACAAGAAATGATTTTCCATGATTATGTGTGCATGCCACAAAGTTTCAAGTTTTATGTTATGATTATGGGGATCTCATTTTCACTTCTATGATTTGTTCCATGTTAATATATTATGATCTCTTTTGCAGGTTATGATTTTCAAAAAGATATGATATGATTTTTATTTCCTTTATTTGCCCTTGCTGAGCATTTGAGCTCACCCTTTTATGTTTTCTTTTCCTCAGGTCAGGAAGATGGATATTAAGTAAAATATGCTAAAAGGGACCCTAGATATGATGAAATAAATGGGAGACACTGTAGAATATTTATGAACCAATTGTTTATGTTTCCCAGTTTCTAAAGACACTATACCTATACGGTCCTTTGTGGTTTTGTCATATGTTGTAATAAGTGTGCTTCAATTTTGAAGTATTAACAATGTATGTAAAGTATGGGTCTTTATAGTTGGTATCAGAGGAAAGGTATAGTCAACCTTTGGAAACTAGGATGTGAAAGTCTTAGTAAGAACCCTAAGGATAAGTCTAAGCATAGAACACAATCTTAGTGTTTTAGAAATGGCCATGAATACCCTAGGATAAGACCTTAAGTGTGAAATTTTATCCTTGATTATGTGGTTTCCTATTATAATTAGTGTTCCTCACACTATTCTTCTTGGTTTTAGTCAATGGCTGGAACCCGAAGGAACCGTGTTAATGCGGAATGCGATGGGCAATGCAATATTATCCCCCTGAGCAACCAAACGATATGGGAGATGGAATACAAAATCCTGTAGCCATGCTCACACAACTTTCTCAAGCTTTGAATCATGCAGGACTTCCAAACGAGCAAAGGAAGGAGCAACATTCTGTTGAATCCTTCATGAGGCAGCGTCCACCTTCTTTCAGCGGGTCTACTGATCCATTAGTTGCTGAACAATGGATTAGTACTACTGAAAAGATATTTTCAGTTCTTCAATGTTCTGAACATGATAAAGTCATCCTAGCAGTGTATCGTTTGGAAGGAGATGCTGATCAATGGTGGAATCTTATTAAGAATACGAGGCAAAGGGATGAAATTGAGTCTATGGAATGGGACGAGTTCAAGAACATATTTTTCAATAAGTACTTCCCTCGTATTCTTCGAACAAAGATGGAGAAAGAGTTTCTTAAACTGAAGCAATGGGATGATGAATCTGTTGGTACCTATGAAGCAAATTTTACAAGACTTGTAAGGTACGCTTCTGGTATTATTATCCAACCTGAGAGTAAGATCGATCGATTCTTTAGTGGCTTAAAACCAAGTCTTCGAAGGGCGTTAGCCATAAGGGACTTAAATAGCTACGAGGAAATCGTTCGATGTTCTCTCAAAGTCGAGATGGACATTGGAGTAACCCATCAGTCACATGGGTTTGATAAGAAGAGGAAGATGGAATTCAAAGGAAAATCTAAAGAGCACACTGAAAAGAAGATGAACTTTCCCTTATTCTCAAAGTGTGGAAAGAAACATGGAGGGAGTTGTCTTAAAGGGACAAGTAAATGTTTTAAATGTGGAAAGGAAGGTCATCGGGCATTTGAATGCCGCGATAATGGGAAGAAGATGTCTAATGATGCAAACAAAGGAAGGGATACACAGAATGAACCTACTACACTTCAATGTTTCAAGTGCAAGGAGATGGGGCATTATGCCAATCAATGCCCAAATCCAAGGGTTGATGATGATGGTCGACGTCAAAAAAATCTTAAGGCTAAAGACAAAGGAAAGTCACATGCAATTTCTATCAGCGATGTGGAGTACGATAACGAAGTGGTGAAAGGTACACTTACCATCAACTCTAAAGTATCAAATGTTTTATTTGATTCTGGATCCACCCACTCTTTTATTTCTGAAAAATTTTCTAAGGGTATCATCGTAATACGTCAACAATTAGATGTTGAGTTAGCTGTGACAACAGCTAATGGCACAACAGTCGCATCAAAAGTTTATAATTCTTCTCCGATCGAAGTTTGTGGGAAAGTGCTTCCCGCAAATCTTTTGATACTTCCTTTAGTGGAATTTGATGTGATTCTTGGCATGGATTGTCTTTCTCTACATGGAGCTTATATCAATTTCCAAAGAACAGAAGTCACATTTCATATTCCAGATCAATCTACGCTTGTCAATCGATGCAAGGATGAATATAACCTTCCAGTGGAAATTTCTTCCATCTTATGGGTCTTGATTCCAATAAATGAAGGTTATTTATCTCAAATGGTTGGTGAGAAACTAACGATTAAGAATATTCCCATTGTACGGGAGTTTGATGATGTCTTTCCGGAGGAATTACTGGGTCTTCCACCAAATCGTGAAGTTGAGTTTTCAATAGAACTCATACAGGGTGCTTTGCCTATTTCAAAGACACCTTATAGAATGGCCCCAATTGAGTTGCAGGAATTGAAGAAGCAACTCCAGGAGAATCTTGATATGGGATTCATACGCCCTAGTGCATCACCTTGGGGAGCACATGTTCTATTTGTTAAGAAGAAAGATGGATCAATGAGACTCTGCATTGATTATCGAGAACTTAACAAGATCACTATCAAGAACAAATATCCTCTCCCACGCATTGATGACTTATTTGACCAACTACGCGGAGCTCAATACTTTTCCAAGATTGATCTTCGTTCAGGGTATCATCAATTAAGGGTCAAAAGGGAGGATATACCAAATACGGCTTTCCGCACAAGGTATGGACACTATGAATTTATAGTGATGCCATTTGGTCTTACTAATGCCCATGCTATCTTCATGGATCTAATGAATAGAGTCTTTAGAGACTATCTTGATCAATTTGTGGTAGTCTTTATAGATGATATTCTTGACTATTCAAAGATCAAGGAAGAGCATGAAGATCACTTGAGAATTATATTGAAGACCCTGAGAAAGGAGAATCTTTATGCCAAATTTACCAAGTGTGAATTTTGGCTCCAAAAAGTTGCATTTTTGGGTCACATAATCTCAAAAGAGGGGATATCTGTGGATCCAGCAAAAACAAAGGTTATCGAAAGATGTTCAAGACCAACAACAGTAACTGAGATCCGAAGTTTTCTTGGTTTGGATGGATATTATAGACGTTTTGTAAATGATTTTTCACGATTATCTAATCCACTCACCAAGTTGACTCGGAAAGGAGTTAAGTTTGTTTGGACAGAGGAATGTGAAGAGAATTTCAAGGAGTTGAAAAGAAGGTTATCCAGTGCACCTGTGCTCACACTGCCTTGTAGTGGAGAAAGTTTTGTGATCTACAGTGATGCATCCAAGAAGGGATTGGGGTGTGTTCTTATGAAAAATGATATGGTGATAGCTTATGCCTCACGACAGTTGAAAATCCATGAGCAAAATTACCCAACTCATGATTTGGAGTTGGCTGTGGTAATCTTTGCATTAAAGATTTGGAGGCATTACCATTATGGTGAAAGGTGTGATATTTATACTGATCATAAAAGTTTAAAGTATATTTTCACACAAAAGGAGCTAAATATGCGTCAAAGAAGATGGTTGGAGCTGATTAAGGATTATGACTGCTCAATCCATTACCACCCTGGGAAAGCAAACAAGGTGGCAGATGCATTAAGTCGACAAGACAATGCTAGTTTATCCATGATGAGGATCACAAAAGATCCAATACTTATGGATTTACAAAGGATGGATCTTGGAATTATAATGGAAGGAGGGAAATATTATCTTTCTCAAATGAATGTTCAACCATCTATCAATGTGAAGATTAAGGAGGCACAGAAAGAAGATGTCGAGTTACAAAAGAAGGTGAGAAATGTTCCTGAATTCAACCTTGATTGTGATGGGATAATAAAGTTTAGGAATCGGGTTTGCGTTCCTCCCATCCCCGAATTAAAGAAGGAGCTGCTGGATGAGGCTCATAGTTCTTCATTCTCTATTCATCCTGGAAGCACGAAGATGTATAGAGACCTGAAAGAGTACTTCTGGTGGGATGGCATGAAAAGAGATGTTACTGAATATGTCTCTCGATGCTTGGTTTGTCAACAAGTTAAAGCTGAGAGACAGAAGTCTAAGGGGATGTTACAACCATTACCCATACCCGAATGGAAATGGGAAAACATCACTATGGACTTTGTCACAGGACTTCCTAAAACATCCAAAGGCAATAATGCTATTTGGGTCATAGTTGATCGTCTTACAAAGTCTGCACACTTCATTGCTATTAGAGAGGATTTCTCTCTAGATCAGCTTGCCAGGATATATGTAAAGGAAGTGGTAAGATTGCATGGAGTACCACTTTCTATTATATCTGATCGGGATCCGAGATTTACCTCGAAGTTCTGGTGAAGTATTCAGCATACTCTAGATATAGAGTTGAGTTTCAGCACTGCTTATCATCCCCAGATAGACGGTCAGTCTGAGAGAACAATTCAAACCCTAGAAGATATGTTGAGAGCTTGCTCTATGGATTTCAAAGGAGGTTGGGATCAACACCTACCTTTGGTGGAATTTTCTTATAATAATAGCTTTCACTCCAGTATTCAGATGGCTCCTTATGAAGCTCTCTATGGAAAGAAATGCAGGACTCCAACTTGCTGGGATGAAGTTGGGGAAAGAAAGCTGTTAGGACCTGATCTCGTTGATGAAATGGCAGAAAAGGTCAGATCTATTCAACAACACATAAGAGCAGCTCAGAGTCGACAGAAAAGTTATGCCGACAACCGAAGAAAAGACCTAGAGTTTGAAGTGGGTGATAAAGTGTTCTTACGAATATCTCCCTGGAAGAGGGTTATGAGATTTGGAAAGAAGGGGAAGTTGAGCCCTAGATATATCGGTCCTTTCGAAATACTGGATATTGTTGAGAAGGTAGCTTACCAATTGGCGCTTCTACCGAATCTCTTTCAAGTTCACGATGTGTTCCATGTATCTCTCCTGAGAAAGTACATACCTGATCCTTCACATGTACTCAGCTCAGAAGTTGTACCGCTGGAGCAAAATCATTCTTATGAAGAACAGCCGATAGAGATTCTGGATCATAGTGAAAAAGTCATACGAAACAAGACCACTCGCTTGGTGAATGTTTTATGGAGGAACCACCAACTTGAAGAAGCTACATGGGAGCTTGAGGATATGATGAGGGAGAAGTATCCTGATCTGTTTGTTACAAAGTGACGAATTTTGAGGGCGAAATTCTTTTTAAGGGGGGTAGAATGTAACACCTGAGATTTTTATGAGTAATATTTTGTTTTTATATATCATCAAAGGAATCTTTCACTACATAATAGTTTGGCTTACTTTACACACAATCGCGACCTTCCCCGATAGCTTGCGTCGTACGCAATACCGAGTTTCACTAAACAACGATATGCTATTAAAATATTATTAAAACTAGCCGTTATGAATAGTAATAACCACTTTTTGAAATTTTATAAATTTTATTTTTTAAAATGGACTTCATTTTTGGATTCGGAATACCGAAATTAGCCAAGGGTGAAATTTTGGTATTTTTCTGAAAACTTTCAATTTTTGATGAATAGTGAAACCACTAAGTGGTAGGTTAAAAACTGAATTTTGCATAAAACATAATTTTACCGCTTCTGTGAATGGAATTTTGAAACTCCGAAAGACACGGTTGATATTAGTAAGTAAAATGTGGTTCAATGAGATAAAAATAATTTTTTGGTGAATAGTAACTTTTTACTTTTTTTACCGCGGTTAATAGTAAATAGGGTAACTAAGGGTAAATATGATATTACTATTACCCTAACACATGTCCTAATTCTTTTGGATAAGTGTAATTCGACCAAAAACAACCTTATGAATAAAATATGACCATTTAGGCCCACTTGGGTTAGATTAGGACATTTATTATTAATTTATTTAAAGAAGGGTTAAAATAGTTAAAATCAAAGTTTAATAAGTAAATCATTTTTAATATGGGGTTATACATAAGATAAATTCGACTATAAATATTAATTAGAAAGATAAAAAGATTTACTACATAATGGTATTTTATTTATAATTTTTAGACATTAAATAATTTAATTTATTTATGACACAATTATGATGCAGTAATTATCTTATTTATGAAATATTGACATAATTGATGTTATAAACACCAAAATAAATGTAATTTGAGACTTTTAATGAATTACACAAATTTTCTAGGTTATTATGATATATTAGTGTTGATTTAATCAACTTGGTTCGAACATATAATTCTGTTATGACTTTCACAAAAATCATATATCAAATAGTGTCAAAATTGACACAAAATAGTTTTTAAATAAAATATTATATTATTAATTGTTATTTTATTCCTAAAAATCTAAGGTTCTTCCAAATGACTTAGATAAGGATATATATATTAATAATAAACAATTTGGGGTTCTTTTTGCATGTTATAGTAAGTGTATTAACCATATAGTGAAAGAAAACAAAAAGACATGGTAAAAGTTAAATTATTTAACTTAGAGTTAAATCTAATTGATAAGGTTAAAATAATACCCTAAACTTGTCTAAATCCTATTGGTTGATAGGATTTAGACCCTTCCCCACTTTAGATTCGAAATAAGACCCTTTGGAACCATTTTAAACCGATTTTGACTTTAATATAAAATAATATTTTGAGATATTCCTAAGGTGCCCCTCTCCTCCCTTATAAAAGGGCACCTCCTTCCCCTCATCCTCACACCAATTTGAGAACTCAAGCTCGGCCAACCCCTGCCATTTTCTCCTCTCCACTTCCCTAGAATAATCCTATATGTCATGGTCTTCTTAAAAGACCAATCTTAGTTCCCTAAGTGGAGGATTCAAAGAGGCGTTCCAAAGAAGAGGTAATATCCGTTACCGATCTTTTCAATTTCCTTCTTCTTCAACTTCTTCTCCTTTAGTTGTTTCATGATAAAGTAATAACATCAGTATTAATTAAAAACTGATATGTTATTATAAATATGAAACAACCCTAATTCACCTTCTATCCATCCTACGGAAAAATGAAATCACCGCGCGTGCGTACGTACGGAATACCGTCTCCACGCCGTGGTGTAATCTATTTTCCACCACCACCTTACAAGGATGGGTGTAATGGTGTAATGAGTAACTATTTATGATCATTATAAAGTAATATTGATAATTAAATAATATATATATACTCCAATACAATTCCACGATCATAGGAACAATATCATCACTCGTGCATACGTACGGAATACCGTCTCCACGATGTGAAGCGACTCGTTCTACATGATCATCATTACATAATAATTATATAAATGAATTGAATGAATAAATATGATATATGTTACACTAATACCATTCTGGATATAAGGTATCTATAACCTTAAAAGAAGAATATGAATTTATTCGGCAAACCACGCATAAGAACAAAAGGCAATAAAGACCCGAGTAACAAGTAACAATGAAATATTACTAACAAGAAGCTAAGAATATGACCATATATGATATCATATCAATATGTATGATTCTGGAATAAGTCAATAACATTATTTGAACCATTATACAGGATATTTGGACATGTACAAAGCAAATCGGACCTAAGGTAATGGAAAATAACACAATCTCATTTTTATCCGAGATTGTTTATTCGTAAGTATTTACTGGGGTGTATTTTATCATCCACATCCATGTTCCCTCAATATGTAATATTGTCTCCATCCACTTACAATAGTTTAAATTCAATTTTACCCTTCGGTGAGTTTTTAGTAAAGAATATGAAAGGAATCTTTTGTCGTTTTTTTTCGTACGAGGTACTTTTTGACTTTTCCGACAAAAGTACGAAGAATGTTTTTTTTAACTTATACGAAATGAATGGATTTTTAAAAACATTATTTCCAAGAATCTTCCTTTATAAGTTTTCAAGTTTATTTTTAATCAACTTCTTTTAGTTTATAATTGTATGACATGTTAAGAAAAGAAAAGTGTTTTTGAAGAAGAAAGGATATTTTCCTCAAAAATGGAGTTCAAGTGTTTTATCAAAATTATTTTCCATCTAAGATAATAAAGGGTTCTGTTTTTATCCCTATTATTACATTGGTTTGATTATGTTGTGATGGAAATATTTTTATGAATTCCTTTATCTTATATGAGTTGTTTTAAGATGTCATGTTGTTTAAGAATCCCATTTTTATTACATGGGTTACGCTATGATGTATGGTTTATGATTATGTGGCACACATAATAAAGGATTCATTATGAGATGGGTGGGACCTATATCTCCATCCAATGCATTGAGTAAAGATTTTATATCTCATGAGATAGACATGGCTGGAACGAAAGGTTATTTCGGTTCAGTGATACAGGACTGAAACGAGGAGTGAACTCGGTTCAGAAAGGGACTTTGTCCACTAAGATAGTCTTGGCAATGAGTCATGACTAACAAGAAATGATTTTCCATGATTATGTGTGCATGCCACCAAGTTTCAAGTTTTATGTTATGATTATGGGGATCTCATTTTCACTTCTATGATTTGTTCCATGTTAAGATATTATGATCTCTTTTGCAGGTTATGATTTTCAAAAAGATATGATATGATTTTTATTTCCTTTATTTGCCCTTGCTGAGCATTTGAGCTCACCCTTTTATGTTTTCTTTTCCCCAAGTCAGGAAGATGTATATTAAGTAAAATATGCTAAAAGGGACCCTAGATATGATGAAATAAATGGGAGACACTGTAGAAGATTTATGAACCAGTTGTTTATGTTTCCCAGTTTCTAAAGACACTATACCTATATGGTCCTTTGTGGTTTTGTAATATGTTGTAATAAGTGTGCTTCAATTTTGAAGTATTAACAATGTATGTAAAGTATGGGTCGTTATACCTTCTTAAGAAAACCCCCTATGAACTTTGGAAAGGCAAATTGCCCAAAGTTGGTTATTTTAAAGTGTTTGGTTGTAAATGCTTTATCCTTAACACAAAAGGTAACCTTGGGAAATTTGATGTCAAATCCGATGAAGGTATTTTTCTTGGGTACTACAACTCAAGAAAATCCTATCGTGTCTTCAAAAAACGTTCAAAAACCATCGAAGAATCATCTCATGTAAAGTTTGATGAAAATCTTCCAAAACCCCATCCGGTCATTGAAGATGTTGAAGATAAGCTTGATAAACTTGAATTAAATGATTCATCTTCTCCTCTCAAGGAGGATGATGATCATGAACCTTCTTCACCTTCTTTGCCTTCCACCTTGCCTAAGGTTTGGAAACCTTCTAGAGACCATCCTTCAGAAAATGTTATAGGTGATCTTCAAGCTGGTACTCAAACTAGAAGATCAATCCTCAACGTGGTTGAACATCAAGCCTTCATTTCTCACCTAGAGCCTCGAACCATTAATTATTCCATTAATGATGAGAATTGGGTTCTTTCAATTCAAGATGAACTAAATCAATTCTCTAGAAATGATGTTTGGACTCTTGTTGAAAGACCCAATGATCATCCAATTATTGTCACTAAATGGGTTTTTAGGAACAAACTTGATGATCAAGGAAATATAACCCGGAACAAGGCTCTCCTAGTAGCTAAGGGATATAATCAATAAGAAGGAATTGATTATGGTGAAACCTTTGCGCCCGTTGCTAGATTGGAATCCATTAGGATCTTGTTGCCTTTCGCCGCCCACTTAAATTTCAAACTTTTTCAAATAGATGTTAAAAGCGCCTTTTTAAATGGTTTTATTTCAGAAAAAATCTTTGTTGAACAACCTCCCAGTTTTGAAGATCCAAAATTTCCAAATCATGTTTTTAAATTAACCAAGGCTCTATATGGCTTAAATCAAGCCCCTCGGGCTTGGTATGAGCGGTTAACAAAATTCCTTTTAGAAAATGATTTTAAATGGGTCAAGCTGATTGTACCCTATTTTTAAAACACACTTCAAAAGATCTTTTAATCGTCCAAATCTACGTCGATGATGTTATCTTTGGTTCTACCAAAGAATCACTTTGTACTGATTTTTCAGATTTAATGAGAAAAGAATTTGAAATGAGCTTTATGGGGGAATTGAAATTTTTTCTCGGTTTTCAAATCTTTCAAAATTCAAAAGGTATTTTTCTAAGACAAGGCAAATACACAAACGAGCTCTTAAGTCGTTTTGGTATGGATCAAGTAAAGGAAATTAGCACCCCCATGAGTACTTCCTGTAAGCTTAAGTTAGATGAAATCGGGAAACCGGTTGATAACAAGCTTTATAGGAGTGTGATCTGGAGTCTACTTTACCTAACTGCGACCCGTCCTGACATCATGTTCAGTTTTTTCCTTTGTGATCATTTTCAAGACAATCCCAAAGAATCTCATTTTAAATCGGTCAAAAGGATTTTTAGGTATTTAAGAGGATCCAAAAACATTGGTTTATTTTATCCTTCTAATACTTCTTTCGAACTTTCTTCATATTCGGATGCTGATTTTGGCGGATGTCAATTAGATCGAAAGAGTACTAGTGGAACCTGTCATCTGCTAGGCAAGTCCCTTGTATCGTGGAGTAGCAAGAAGCAAAACTGTGTTGCTCTTTCTACTACCGAGGCCGGGTACTTAGCCGCAGGGAATTGTTGTGCCCAAATTATTTGGATGCAGCACACTCTCTTGGATTATGGCCTTTCCAACGATCATGTCCCTATTCTGTGTGACAACACTAGTGCCATTAGTATTTCTAAGAATCCAATAAAACACTCTAGAACAAAGCATATAGACTTAAGGCATCATTTCCTTCGTGACCATTTTCAAAAAGGGGATATCACTTTGGACTTCATTTCTACTGATTTCCAATTAGCTGATATTTTTACCAAACCGCTCCCGGTTGAACGTTTTGATTTTATTAAGGGGGAGTTAGGAATGATTCGTCAATGAGAACTATTAAATATTTAACTCTTTTTTTCTTTTTTCTTCTTTTTCCCTCCTATTTTGATAATCCCAAAGGGGGAGAAATTTCTCTGTTTACTAGTTTCATATTTCAATTGATTAAAGTGCTTTTTTTTTTAAGTTCAATTTTTTTAAAACCGGTAAGTTATTGATTTTGTTCCTTTTAAAAATGACCTATGGTTACAATTTCAAAATGACTCATTCTCTTTAGATTAAGATCATTTTCAATACATGGTACATCTCTTCAATTTTTTTTTTTGAAATGATCTCTAATATATTTTCATGTCCAAAATTGTTTATTTAAGTTTTCAATTGGCATATCCTTTTTAAATATTTCTCTTTTGTGATTGTGATCATCAAAATAGGGGGAGATTGTTGTACCCCTCTCTCTTGGATTTTAATGATCACAATCACTCTCATCGTGTTCTAACTTGTTTTCAAGTGTTTTGATGCTAGGAAAAAGGTTGCCCAGGAGTTGGCCCAAGAAGGCTGATAGTGGACTCTCTGAGTCCACCGGCCAACCGGTGGATTACCACCAGCCAGCCGGTATGGGCACCGGCCAGCCGGAGGACCCAGGCAGTAGGCTTGCCCACTGCCTGGTGACACCGGGCAACCGGTGGATGACCACCGGCCAGCCGGTGGAACCCAGACAGAAAGCCTGCTCTGTCTGGACCACCGGCCAGCCGGGAGCTCAGCACCGGCCAGCCAGTGGACCACCTGCCAGCCGGTGAGACACCACCGGCCAGCCGGTGTGCCCAGTCAAACTAGCCGTTGGGCTTTGACCAGACTTGTACTTTTGACCCCCAACGGCTCCGGAAGCCCTCCAACGGCCATATTGAAGTGTTTATGGGTATTTCTCCTATAAATAAGAAACCATGGGTACCGGGAACACAACCGAATAATATTTTGATGTCATGATGCTCTAACGACAAATCTCTAAGGCCTCTTGTGATCCATTTCCATCCTTGAAGCTTGAGCTCCCTCTCCATCAGCTGCTCTCATACTTTTGGTGCTCAAGGCTTCCGTGTGTTTGTATTATTTTATTTGTTTAGTTCTTCATTGGGTTTGGATTAAAACAAACCTCTCATTTCCATTCTTTCTTTCAATTGGGTTTCTTGCTACAACCATAATAAAAAATCAAGTTGTACGAAGGTGTTCTAGCCTACCTTAAAATGGCTAGTGGGTTTCTTGCTACAACCATTAAAAAGCAAGCTGACGTATAAATCTCTCAACGGTTCTTGTTGGGAGCAGAGACGTAGGCTTGGGAATTAAGCCGAACTTCGTTATCAAATTGTGTCTTGCCTTTTTTATTTCCATTGCATTGATAATTGTTTTAAATTTTTAATTATTTTTGAAAAGGAAATTCACCCCCCTCTTGCCATCCTCTACGACCCAACAAAACCAACTACCCACATCCTGGGAACCTTTCCTCTCTGAGCATCTTCACATCAGACCACTCCCTGGAGGACCATTCCTCAAAAACATCCTAAAAAAACACACACAGGTGGTATAATAGTCATACACATACACCAATATTACCCACCAAGGTCACTTCACCTATTGTGAATAAGGACGACATCCACATCCTCATTGACAAGTTCCTCACTATAGATCTACATAACCTTCCATAAGAAGAAAATTTATAAATTCATACACTATAATACCTATAACATGTTGATCTTGTGGAATGATTATCCAATAAAAATACATATTTTAATAACATTTCAATGGTATTAAATGTTAATTTTTGATTTTATTCGCCTGAGTCAGTGGATTTATATTTTGAACATCCATTCTCATCATTTCTGCACTTCATGCCTAATATACAACAATTTAGGCCCAATTAGTCATCTGATTTTAAGGAATGTAATTATCCATATTTTAATTTGATATTTTGGGAAATTTATCTAAACATCAATATGAACATTTTTTTTATTTAGGGATAAATGAATGATTCATAAAGGATTATGGTGATATTTGGTGATGAAAGGAAACAATTCTGGAGAAGGTAGATTGGACACCTGCCCACTGATGAGAATGTGGGGCCTAAAATACAGGCCTAATGAAGCCCAAATTTGGAAGGATAATATCAAAAATATATATGAACATATATTCCTTCAGGATCTAGTGCTAATTAGGCCTCCATTGTGGTTATTCAGGTGGCCCAAGTTAGAGATAAAATTCTAGGCTAGATTCAACTTCCCTGAATAACATCCCACCAATTTAATCATATCTTGGTAACCACAACATCATTTTGGATGAACTTCTACATATTTATAGGAGAGATTCTTATATTCACTTTTTTTCTATTTCCCACTCTAATTCGTCAATCTAGAAGGCCATCTAGGCACGTATGTCCAGTGGATGCAAGCTCGATGCCACTTCGAGTCAAGGATAAAGATTTCCACTATCTCTTACTTTCCACCACCCTAGGCCTACCATAATAAAGTGGGATGCTTTGTAATATTTGAGCACGACCCAAGGCTCCCAAAATACCTATTTAAGTCAGTGGTGGTGTATTATTTTATCATCTTTTTAACTTCCTTTCATTGTAATGTTATGCTGTGATTTTGTTGTCTCACGTTTGACATTCACATGTAAGTTGTCCAATTCACTTTAGTTTCTTAGTAAAAGTTCTTATTATACTATTATTCTATTGTTCTTCATATCACTTTGATTCCTCTGGTTCTAGGTGAGAACTTTTTCATACCAACCCTTGTGAGATTATAACACAATGGTGGAGTGATCGTTATTTCATTGTTTTTTTAACTTATCCAATTCCTCCCTCACAAGTCTACTTCACACTTCCATTGAAACCATAGGATCAATGGAGGGATTACCCACTTATGGTTCGATCCAATGAAGTAGAAAGGGGATGGATTGGATTTTATTTCTCACTCCATTAATTGATAATCACTTCTTTTAAATGATATTTTTATTTGATGATTTTAGAAACCTCTTCATCCTTATTGAATTTATGGTCATACATTTCAAGTGCTAATACTAACTTTTACCTTAGAGTTCTCAAAACATTGATCCTTCAAGTGTATAGATGATTAGTATTAGGGTTTGTAGGAATTAAACTAGTAAGTGATGATTTTTTTTGATCTCCTTAAATGAACCCATCTCTAATATAATAAATTGAAATATTAAAAAAACAATGCATCCAATCCACCCCTTGCAATAAACTAGGATCAACCCTTCTCATAATTTGAATTCACTTAAGAATTTATTGTTCACTTAAGCCCATCTAAAATCAACCCAAATTTGGCCACTTAATTGAAAAAAACAGTCCATAGAATGTACGTGTCCATAGGTTACTTCTTAGGTCTCTGAGGAATCGACAACCCAAGATAAACTACAAGCAACCTCTTAAGCCTAAAATCTTGGGTAAATTTGGCGAGACCAAATTTTGGCACAATTTCTAGGGACCCAAGTATGTCATCTATACACCCATTCTATTCTCCCCCATTTCTTCTTTTCTCATCCAAATTCCCTTATCTTTTCCCTTTCTCATTTTTGTTTCTTTTGGCGCATGTCCAACTACACCCGTGATCAATCAAACTGTTTAGTTGGGGTGGATAATCCTAGTTTTGTGGAGTCAATTACACTAAGGGAACTCTTTACATTAGATCCTAATCTTCCTAATACTCTTGATTCAAAAATTGATCCCATATAAATGGAAGGTCTTCAAATAAACCAACTCATAAACCCAGGTGGGAACCAAAATGGAAATCCAAATAAGGAAGCCCCAAACTTGGGGAATGCAGTTGATGAAACCATGAATGACTACCTCACACCTATATATAACAATGCCCCCTCATGAATTAGACATAATTACCTAAGATATTCCAACTACATAATTAAACCCCATTTCCTAAACCACCTTCCCACATTCCATGGAATGGAGTCTAAGATTCCCTACCTTCATGTAAAGGATTTCAATGACATTGTAGAAACCATGTGTCCCCCACATAAACTAGAATCATCTAAGATGAGGCTATTTTATTTTTCTTTAAAGGATCGAAATAAAAAATGGATAAAAGATTTTATACCATCATCCATAAACTCTTGGGCCCAACTACAAATATAATTATACAAAAAATACTTTCCCCACCACAAAACAATTGCACATAAAAAGATAATCCAAAAATTTTTTGAAACAGAGGGAGTGTCATTTTATGAAACATGGGAAAGGTTCAAAGACACACTCAACATGGTACCTCACCATGGATTTTAAATCCCAGAACAAGTTTGAATTTTCTATAAATGGTTGGGTACAGGTAACAAACAATTCATTGACATGATTTGTAATGTAACTTTCCAAAACAAATCCCCAAATAATGCTTACGAGTATCTGGAAAGCCTTGATGAACAAAACCAAACATGGGGAACATCACCTTATTCTAAAAATCCACAAAGAACTACTAGAATTAATAAAATTAGAGAGGAGAAAAGCCTTAGGGCTAAACTCACAGCACTCTCTAGGAAGGTTGAAGAGATAGACCACAAGAAAGTCCATGAAATCCAAACTGTAGACCCTGTTTGCATAATTTGTGACAAACATGACCATAAGACAGACAACTACCCAAACATTCCATCCATCGAGGATGTTATTTTAGGAGGACCCCAAATGGAT
Organism: Viscum album; assembly: GCA_963277665.1. Taxonomy (NCBI): domain Eukaryota; kingdom Viridiplantae; phylum Streptophyta; class Magnoliopsida; order Santalales; family Viscaceae; genus Viscum; species Viscum album. Next base: position 1,743,607,290 of record OY728155.1, read on the forward strand.
ATAAATTCTTTGAACTTTTAAAAGCCTCAATACCAATACAACTTCATCCCAAGGTGTAATGACCACCCAGGCTTCTGCTAGAAAGATAACCAACATCCTAGCCAACCGTAGTGACAAAATCCTTACCCCCATCAGAACTACCAAACCCATAACCAGTACTAAACCCAACATATCCAATATCGACATCCACCAGTCCATTTTCAACAAACCATACCACTTCCAAAATATACTCATGGGATAAACCAATCTTCTAAAGCACCAACCCAAAAAGTTCCACAAAGCCTACTAGAACAAGTATGAGAACAAATGGAAAGGATGAACTCGGTAGTCTCTTCCCTTAAACAAGAACTTCAAACCATCAAAACTGGAAAGGCACCCATGCCTACTCAGGCAGTACCATCCTCAAATTTAAGGGGAGATTCAAGTTTCACTCAAACCACTCATGAACAACTAAAGGTTGTGATAGTTTTAAGAAATGTGAAATCAATTGAGAAACCTAAACAAATAAGTCAGAAACCATGTGAATCTTCAAACACTAATGAAAATTCCAATGAACCATGAGATCAAACTGAGGAAAAAGTTAAAAATGTGAAAGAAACAACTCTTAAACAAATAACCCTACAACCTACACCATTTACTCAATGCATGAGGGGGAAACCAAGCCTAAATTGAGTGAAACATTGAGGTAAATCTTCTCACAAGTCAAGTTGAACATTCCTCTTCTCGAGTAAATCCAAACCATACCTGCCTACTCAAAGTACATTAAGGACTTGTGCACTTTTAAAAGAAAATTTTCTCATAAAAACCATTTCATTTTGGATGGTAATGTGAGTACCACCATTCAAGGGACCATTCCTCCTAAGTATAAAGACCCGAGTTTCCCTTACATCAATGTTGAACTAGGAGAGATAAAAATTACGAAGGCCTTGTGTGACCTTGGTGCTACTGTCAATCTCATCCCCTATGTTGTGTACTACCAGTTTGGCCTAGAAGAGATCTAACTGACATCTATCACACTTCAACTTGCTGATCGTAGAATTATGGTGCCAAATGGATTTTAAAGGACGTTTTGGTAAAGGTTAAAAACTGAATCTACCCTGCTGACTTCATTTTCCTTGAAAACCCTCAAAACATAGGAAATAAGGAACAAACCCCAATCATCGTTGGTCGTCCTTTACTTGAAACAATCAACTCTATTATCCAAGTTATAAATGGTAACATGACTATATCCTTTGGAAAAATGAGTCTAGACTTGAACATCTATAATGCAAGATCATAAATAGGGGATGATTAGGAAATTCAGGAAGTAAACATGATAGGAATAATTGATAATGAATCCATAGAAAATCAAGGAATATTTGAAGGATGTTTAGGTCTGGATGAGATTGATTTCCTTTTTTCACATGAACAAAGTTTATCTCCTTGTTTTGAATAATTTTAAAATTACTCTTAGGATGAAGTCATAGGTTCAACAATCAGTGGAACCTTTCAAGAAACCACTTTCATAAAGACTAATCAAATTTCCTTCCTTAAATCTGATCAAACCAATCTTGTAGCTGAAACTTCAACACATGGGGATTTGATTCTATTTAAAATTCTTGGAAAAAATTGATCTTGATCCAATGTCCCAATATTCTGCTGAAATTATGAACCAACCTGATCTTGAATTGAAGGAACTTCCTAATCCAATCAATTATTCCTTCCTAGGGAAAAATCAAACACATCCTATTGTCATTTCTTATTTTCTTGAAGCCAATCATGGCAGGATGCTTCTATATGTCCTTAGGAAACATAAGAAAGCCATTCGTTGGACCTTGTCTGATATTCCATGGATTAGCCTACTAATCTGGACTCATATGATTATTCTAGAATCTGATTCAAAGCCATGTCGTCAACCTCAACAGAGACTTGATCCTAATCTCATGTAGGTAGTAAGGAATGAACTTATGAAATTGTTAAAATCTAGTATCATCTATCTCATAGCAGAGAGTGAGTGGGTGATCCCAATCAAATTGGTTCCCAAGAAGGAAGGAATCATAGTGATAACCCATAAGGGTGGAGAGATTCTTCCAACTAGGGTGATTAGTGGTTGGAGAGTCTTTATCGACTATAGGAAGCTAAAATAATTTACCAAGAAGGACCATTTACCCTTACCATTCATTGACCAAGTCCTTGAGAGAGTGGTAGGTCATGCCTTCTAATGTTTCTTAGATGGGTACTTGGGGTACAATCAGATTGATGTATCCCTAGAGGATCAAGGGAAGACTACTTTCACCTTTCCATTCAGCACCTTTTCCTTTAAACTCATGGCCTTCGGGTTATGCAATGCCCCTGGAACCTTCCAACGGTGCATGATGGGAATATTATCAGACATGGTAGGGGATTTTCGAGAGGTATTTATGGATGACTTCTCTATGTTTAGGGATACATTTGAGGGATGTCTGAGGAATGTGGAGAGAGTCTTGTCAAGATGTGAAGAAAATAATCTGGTCTTAAACTAGTAAAAATTACATTTCATGGTTAAAGAGGGACTAGTTCTAGGACATATAATCTTAGGTAGGGGGATTGAAGTTGATAAATCCATGGTTGACACCATTCTTCACCTTCCATCACCCAAAAATATTAAGGAAGTGAGGTCCTTCTTAGGATATCCTGGTTTATATAGAAGGTTCATTTGGAATTTTAGCTCTATTTCTTGACCACTTTGCAATCTATTGGTGAAAGATGCTCTATTTTTATGGACAGAAAGTTATAAGGAAACATTCTCTACACTCAAGTCAGCTCTTATCTCTCCACCTATCATGAATTCTCCAAATTGGAAACTTCCTTTTGAGCTCATGTGTGATGCGAGTGACTTCACTGTACTTGCAGTCTTAGGATAACGGTGTGAGAAAAAACCATGTGTCATAGCTTATGAAAGAAAATCATTAAATGATGCACAAATGAACTTAACCACCATTGAGAAGGAGTTACTTGCTGTTATTTTTTCCATAGAAAAGTTTAGGTCCTACCTCTTAGGATCCCCCATCACTGTGTTCACTGACCATTTTTCACTAAAATACCTCTTCCAAAAACAAGATGCTGAGGCTACACTGATTAGGTGCGTCCTTCTCTTAAAATAATTTGACCTCACAATCTAGGACAAAAAGGGAGTTGAAAATTTTGTAGTTGATCACCTCTCTAGGATGGAATTCAAAGACAACTAAAATTACCTTTCTGTGTCTGATTCATTCCCTGATAAACATCTATACTCTATGAGTGACTGCCCTTGGTATGCCAACATAGCCATCTTCTTAGTTACAAGAGTTATTCCAAAATTATTATGGAATCAAGCTCAAAGGAAATTAATTTATAATGTTAGGCACTATGTTTTTGATGATCTATACCTCTATAAGTTATTCCCTGACCAAGTCATTATAAGGTGTGTCCCAGAATATTAACAAGAGTCCATCCTTAAATTCTATCATAGTGAGGCATGTGGAGGTCACTTTTCCTCTAAGAAAACATCTGTTAAGGTTCCTCTGTGTGGTCTCTTCTGTCCCATCCTCTCAAAAGACTCCTACAAATTTTTTCAAAGATGTACTAGGTGTCAACAAGTAGGGTCCATCACAAAAAAGGAATCAAATTCCTCTCACTCCCATCTTAGTGGTTAAAATATTTGACTGTTGGGGAATTGATTTCATGGGTCCCATACCAAACTCTAGGGGAAATCATCACATTATTTTAGCTATCGATTGTGTCTCCAAATGGGTTGATTCCATTCCTACAAAATCCAATGATCATAAAACTATGATTAGATTTCTCAAGTAAAACATCTTTTCTGTATTTGGAATTCCTAGGGCTATCATTAGTGATAATGGAACTCATTTTTTCAATCGTCCATTATCATCACTCATGGAAAAATATGAAATTTCTCACAAAGTGTCCACTGCTTACCACCAATAGACCAATGGTCAAGCTGAGTTAGCCAATCGATAAATTAAACAAATTCTTGAGATAACTGTAAATCCATCCAGGAAAGTATGGTCAAACAAACTCGTACATGCTCTTTGGGCCTATCTAACCCCATATAAACCCATTTTAGGAATGTACTCATATAAGTTGGTTTATGGTAAATCATGCCATTTGCTAGTTGGTATTGAACATAAGGCCTTTTGGGAAATTAAGAAAATGAATTATGACCTCTCATTGGCCAAAACAAAAAAGGAAATTAGATCTCAATGAACTTGAGGAACTTAGGATGTAGGCTTATGAAAATTCAAGGATCAATAAAGATAACATAAAATCCAACCAATCACAAAATCTTAAAACCAAACACATTGTACCAGTTAAACATATTCCTTTTTATAGTTCTAAACTTCATTTACACTCGATAATTTTGATGTCTAGATGGTCAGGTTCTTACATAGTGTATAAGGTGTACCCCCATGGGGCTGTAGAAATTCAAAATCCCACCAATGGTCAAACCTTTAAAGTTAATGGTCATACATTCAAACCATTAATTGAAACATTCCAAAAAAATGAAGTTGATGAAAAAAAATTTGAACCAACCTTAGATGAGGAAAATACTTAAATAATTAAGGGTCTAAGTCGTGCTAGCGACATTAAACCAAAGCACTTCACGGGTGGAAACCTGTGGTTTTCATCTTTTTGAATGATCTTTTTTTTAAATAGGATTAATGAATCTTTTTGATATTTAAAAAAAATACACTATTTACCTATTCTTCTATTATGAGTATAGATGGGTACAAAAAGGGATCTCCATATTCATCCATGTCACATGGTGTGATCCTTGAGTAATACCTTACCTAGAAATTTAAAAAGAAGACAATGTATCATAAGTTTATTTTATTTTATTTTTATGTTTTTGTAGGTTAAAATAAAAATAAAAAAAAAATAAGTATATAATATTAATAATAATAAGGGACACATCTTAGGTTGTGGGTGAAACCCTGTCACAACCGGTGAAGCCATAGGGAATCAAACCCAGGACCGAAGGGAGATAGGTGTGCACACTTACCACTGACCTATGGCGTATAGTGTTCCCTTATTCTATAATTTTTGTATATATACTTATATTGTATTTTTTTTATTAAATGAATAAATATATATATCTATATATAGTTTTGTTTCGTTTGTTTGTTTTCTTTCTTCCACTAGGGAGTTCTCAGAATGACATGGAGATCAAGGGATTAAAAGGGAGCAGCAATAATTTCAGCTTCAACCACCAGGTGACTTCATTCCATGATCCTCATTTTCAATTTCCTTTTTGAAATCCCATTCTCTACCTCTACCCCTTTTAAATTTTATTTCTTTTAAACACCAGGGATAGTGTTATATGTTGGTGGGGATAAAATATATTTCTTTTGAGTCAAAAAATTGAATGATTTGAAAAAAACCAGTGTGCCTTAATGAAAGGAAAAAATTTCTTTAACCACGAACATGATAATATACATTGCACACTTTGAAACTGAATATCAAATAACTTAGCATGCCCTGATTCTGATTTTAATCCATGTATATTTCATGATCATAGATTTTGGAAAGTGTGGCTATCTAATGTGATATTTAATTGTCTATATTTTCTTCTAAATAAAAAAATATTCACAACGCACGTCCTTTGGATAGTGGGGTATTAGTTTGAGTTCATGGTTTCCCCCAAATAAATTGCATAGGTTTGGTGATCATTTTAGTTTTATTATGAATATTCAAAAATAATAATAAATGTGTACTTAGAGCAATGAAATGACCTAATGCATGGATTTAGGCATTTTGGGATCATGACTCCAGAGTTGTCTGGCCCATAGATAGTAATTTTATCTCTATTTGTGGTAATTTGACATTTTTGTACTGAGTTAACTCGAGAAGATGCCCGAGTATGTGGGATTCACTTGGTTCCCTATGGTATTTGAGCCTAAGATTCATCGGAAAAGTCTCACTATACGGGTTGTCTCTTTTGAGTGAAATTTCAATTAACATGGAAAAATTGAAAAAAAAATCAAAAAATCAAAAAAAAATACAATAATAAAAATTGAATACTCATCTTAATATTGAAATGTGATTCCACCTAGATCTTTCATCATTTCCCCCTTGAATAAAGACGAACTTCCATGTCTATTGCGATGCACAACACATCATTACTCTTAATTGATATTGGATGAAATATGGCGATGAATTTGAAAAACGGAATGGGCTTGGGATTGGGATCTACTTATGAAAATATATTGTATTAAAATATTTTGATAGGTTTCATGATTGTTTTGTATAAGGGTTTTTGGTGATCATTTTTAATTAAAATGTTTTTGGAAAAGGGAATTTGAATTTCATATTGTTGAGATACATTTTTCTTGGGACTAGAAAATCTCAAGTTGGTGGGTTTGATTTGATAATAAAAATACATATTTTAATTAAATTTTAATGGTATTAAATGTTCATTTTTGATCTTATGATCCCGAGTTATTGGATTTAAATTTTGATCATCCATTCTCATCATTTTTTCACTTCATGCCTAATGTACACCAATTTAGGTCCAATGATTCATCTGATTTTAAGTAATTTAATTATACATATTTTAATTTGATATTTTTGGAAATGGATATAAATTTCAATAGGAACATTTTTCATTAATGGATCAATAGAATATTCATAAAGGATGATGGGGATATTTGGCGATGAAAGGAAACAATTCTGGAGAAGGAAGATTGGACACCATCCCACTGATGAGGATATGGGGCCAAAAAATAGGCCCACTGAAGACCATATTTCGTGGGATGATATAATCCATATAGGGGAACATATAATTCTTCAGGATCCAGTGCTAATTCGGCATGCATTATGTCTATTCAGGCATCCCAAGTTAGAGATAAAATTCTGGGCCAGATTCTGCGGCCCAAAAACACAGCCCACCAATTTTATCATATCATGGCATCCACAAATTCATTTGGGCTGACATTATACAGAGATCTAGGAGACATCTGGTGCTTCACTTTTTTCTTCTATGGACCACTCTAATGCGGAAAAATAGAAGGCCATCTAGGCACGTATGTTCGGTGGATACAAGCTGGATGCCACTTCGAGTCAAGGATAAAGAGGTCCACTCTCCCTTACATTCCACAACCATAGGCCTACCATAGTCAACTGGGATGATTTTTATTGTTGGAGTCTCGACCCGAGGCTCCCAAAATTACTATTTAAGTTAGTGGTGGTGGATGATTTTATCATCTTTTGAGCATCCTTTCATTGTAATGTTATGCTGTGATTTTGTTTTCTCATGTTTTTCTTTCACATGTAAGTTGTTCAATTCACTTTAGTTTCTTAATAAAAGTTCTTCTTATCCTCTTATTCTGTTGTTCTTCATATCACTTTGATACCGTTTTTTCAAAGTTTTAACTTGTTCGCACTAACCCTTGTGAGATTATCACACAACGGTGGAGTGATCGTTATTTCATTGTTTTTTTTACTTCTCTATGTCCTCCCTCAAGAGTCTACCTCCCACTTCCATTAAAACCATAGGATCAATGGAGTTATAACACACTTATGGGTTGATTCAAGGGAGTATCAAGGTTTTGAATTGGATTTTATTTCTCACTCTATTAATGGATAATCACTTATTTTAAATGATATTTTAATATGATGATTTTAAAACCTCTTCCTCCTTATTGAATTTAAGGTCACACACTTCAAGTGCTAATAAAAACCTTTACCTTGGAGTGATCAAAACATTGATCCTTCAATTGTAAAGGAGATTAGTATTTGGGTGTGTAGGAATGAAACTAGTAAGTGATGATATTGTTTTATCTCCTAAAATAAACCCATCTCAAATATAAGAAATTGAAATATTTTTTTTAAAAAAAGAATGCATCCAATCCACCCCTTGTAATAACCTAGGATCATCCCTTCTCATAATTTTAATTCACTTAATACTTTTAGTGTTCACTTAAACCCATATAAAATCAACCCAAAGTTGGCCACTTAATAAGCAAAAATAGTTCATAGATTGTACGTGTCTGTAGGTTACTTCTTAGGTCTATGAGGAATCGACAACCCCAGAAAAACTACAAACGACTTCTTAACCCTAAAATGTTGGGTAAACTTGGGTGATACCATGGACCTAACATGATGTAGTAGATGCCTCTTGCCTCTATAGGACAATAGTCAAAACAAAACAATAGGCCTCCTTCAAAATTTTCAAGAGCCTAAACTCCATAATAAACCATTAAATCCATACAACATGTGCGTCACCCAAGGAGACATCATATACAACTATAACATTTAATACCAAAACAACAATCACATCCCTGGTATCTTGGGATTCTTATTGAAATAGGTGTTCACAATGCACTAGACAATTCCCATAATAGCCTCCAACACATTCCAATATCTCTTCCCTATGAAATTAAAAAATTATAAATAATCGGAAAGTGAACACATATAATACATCTTTGTAACATACCATCCCAGATTACACTAAATAGGTGACTCGAGCCGGTTCCCCACAAGACCTTAGGCGTACCTACTCATATTATAGTGGTTACAGACTAGCAGTGGGGGTCTAAGGTGAAACTGCAGGGAGTATATACCCCCATATGATTGTACACAACCCAAAGTAAATAACCAAACATCATACAAATCAGAGTATGTGGAATGAATAGATAAACTAAAATAAAAACATGTTGTGATAAAATAAAATATATTAAAGGCCTAAACAGTAATTCCATACATACAAAATAGATTTCCCACTAATCCAATCACATATAAAAAAATAAATACATCAAGACCTACTGCCAACTTTGGGCCAAATCAAATGAATTTTCTCTAGTACCCTATCGAGCTGCTCCTGCCTGATCATTAGAATCCACATAAACATCCCAATCAACCATGAAATCCAGGTCATAGACCCAATTCATCATGTATCTATGATCAACTTGAAATAAGGAATATGTTCTACACAAACATCATGGTTCATGTACAGGGGGTGAGAAATAAATCTTTGTAGGCCACCACCAATAGTGAACCTATAAACTGCTACCAAAATTTCATGATCATGAAATATACTCTTCCAAGGCAAAACAAAACTGAAAGTAAATACCAATAAATTCATGTTCAATCCATTTGTCAAAGACCTCAATCAACCATACCTGATTCATCCAATGTTGGTGAGTCTCTAATTAAATATCCAGGTCCATGCATCCCATATAATCTATGGGATTCACATCCTTGATTGCCACAACAAAACCTAACAAAATACATGGACTCATCCAATGATATTCCAATCATCTAGGATACTAATATATGTCATCCTATACTATGTCATTAAAACCCAAATTGTTATCTAATACATGGTAACTAGACACTTCTGTCCCAGATACCATACAAAAGTACTACCATTCCCATACCATTAGTTTGACATCTAACATGTGAATCATAAACAATAGTGCATGGAGAATCATTCCAGTAGTTAAACCATAAATCAAGAAATCATGCATGGATCATTTGTGAAACACCTAAAAAATAAATCAAATCAATAATTCTAGGAACATTATTACATATTCTATACCATGGATGTAGAGAATTAGTGCACCATTAATACTAGAGGGTATATCATCACTTCCTAGATAATCAGTTTGGAATATAACAATAAAGAATACAATATGTCTTTAGATATTAATTATGACTCAAAGTCCATATAGTATACTATCCATGCCCGGAGAATTATTCTTGCATAAAACCACATACTTGTGACATCACATCAAAAATACTCAACAATATTACAAAAGTTTCTATAACTTTGGTCCAGCACTCAAACCATAAACATGTTATTAGTTCATATATGAAGTTTCTTGTAGCAAAATCCCATTTAATGATATAGTAAACCATACATATGGATCATATTTCCATACCTCTCATCCATAACATCCCATACTAGTAAATCATGCTCCAAAACTTGGAAACCCGACCATATCATAGTATCCTCGGAGGCGTAAACCAAGTATCAAAATCCCCAACCAAGTGGAACATAAATAGGGTAGCTCGAACACCCATTCCACTTAAAAGATCCTCAAATATTCCAAAGTCCAAAGTAACATAATAACAACCTATGATGGTTTAATCTATCCCATCAAATAAATCATCCATTCTTAAAACAAGAAACATCCAAAAGAATTCATTAGTGGCCTCTAATTGATCCTCAATCAAAAACGCACCAACAAGGGAATCCATAAGAAAGACCATGCCATGAGGGAAATCTAAACTACTAACTACAACATCTGATGATCAATTGATCAAAAACCATCCTAACTAAGAAAATTTAAGGGTCTCTCAGACTCCTCTCAATCACCACAATGGCACTCATCTATAACTACCATTATCTCATATTAACCAAGCCTGGACTCTCCATCCACTATGATCCTAAAATGTAGAATCAAAGCCTCAACAATTCTAACCATGAGTAACTAGCTCAATGTGAGAGGAAAAAACCAAGATCTCCCTAAAGATATTACTTCCCACCATCCATGATCTATCAAAGGCACGTCAAATAGATCTTCATGGTATGATTCGGCTAGGATGATCAATGAGCTCACAACCCTCACCCAGGACTCATAGCTCACAACCCAATCAACTAGAGGATTCTGAATCCAAACCTTAAGGAAATCATCCTACTTAACTATATTTTCCCAAAACTACATCTATATGACCTCTAAATGATAAAAAGATCCCACCATCATGATATATGTGGAAAACTCTAAGAATGGACTACTCACAAGTCCAACTCTAACTCTAAGGCACAAAACACCCAAAAAACCCATGTTGGAAAAAAGTACACAATATGTAATTCTATGTACATGAAATTTCATCTCAATGTTATGCTTGGATATGTACTTATATAAGGCCATATAAAAATGGGGTCTAACCCTACCCCTCTACATGGATAGGGTGTACATGGTGTCTATATGTGTAATAATACATGGCCATGTACCCCTCACACAGGTTTTCTACCCAAGTACAAGACCATGTCCAACTACATTTCATGTACCAAAAGTACAAAATGTGTAATTTTCAAAAATCCTTCAGGAAAATCTCATGACCACATGTCCAGATACAATTCCATGTATAGAAACATGATGTGTACTTAAAATAAATGATGTTTATTTCTAAAAATTACATCTTCCCCAAAGGTAAAGTACACATGGAGTGTGTTCTTAAACACACAAACCATGTAGATGGTATTCTCGAATGGGAAACCCATGATAACCTCATAAAAAACCTCATTATCTACCTATTTGGTACAAATAAACCCCCATGTGGTTCTTAGAAATAATTAGAGGACTCTAAAACTTGAAAAAAAAATGAATCTATGGGTAATTAGTAAATAAAAAAAAACTAGCATACCTTGTGGTGTAAATGATGAAGATTTGGGTCAAAATCCACTTATAGAAGTTATTGAACCACGATTGTGTCCCAATATCTACCATGGATGAAGTCTAATGGCATCTCTCACCCTACCCTCTTAGTTAGGCTGGGAAGAAGCTCTTCCCTCTTTCTTTTCATGTGTGGGAAGCCCTGAATGGGGGGGGAATGTATTATCTAATTTAATTAATTTATTAATTAAATAATTACCCATTTAATTCTTTTCTTATGTTTAATATTCCAAAGTGGAATTATACCTCTCCTAGGAAAATGACACATTTCATACTCAACTACACAGTCGAAATCTCAATCTGATTCTCCATTAAAAATATATCATCACTTTAACCCTCATAAATAAATTAATATTTAAATAATTAAATATTAAATATTCTACCAACACTCAAGTGGCTTAGAATTCCACCAAACTCCTATCCTAGGTTAAGTTCTATATTTCATGAACAATAGAGAGGTCAGAAAAAAAATTATCTAAGATCATATGCTATAATAAAATGATTATTTTACCCCTCATGAGTACATGAAAACAAAAAATAGAAATTATTCCCAAGATCAATAGTCAGTGAAATCTGGGTGTCTAATAAAAACATTATAAAACTATGGATGTAAGAAAATAAAATGATAAAAGTTTAAGTAGTAAAATATTCTAACCATCTACAATGAGAATCATCTCATATACTTTTACTTCATCTCCTTATGTTAGTTTGTCATTTTTTATCTACTATAGCCATGCTAAAAAGTCTAAGATCATATATTTCAAATTCTTGCTTGGTTTCCTTTTTTCCTCATATCTTAAAATCTCAACATGATCTTAACTACTAAAAAATTCATATATTCATTCCATGTTTTTAACAGAAATATTTTTAACATTATGATCCAAGTGGATTCCTATCATTGGTTTCTTTCATGATGTAGAGGTATTATAAATCCTCAAAATGAACTTTAAAATTGGTCATGGTATTTAATATATGATTTTTTAAGAAGTAACATTATAATATTGGTTCTCCTTTTTTAAAATTCATAGCATTTCAAAATGTAAATTATCCTTTGTGAGAAACCCACTAATAGACAGATAAAATATCCTATGTGTATATGAAATATTCTACACATTGATTAAATTATCTATGGGTAGTGAAATGAGTTATGTATAGAATAATTCTTCAATGCGTAGAAGAAACTGTAAAGTCTATATGATTTTTTCCCTTTCAAAATACCAATATACTTTAATATCATTTGGAAGATAAACAAATTCCATGATCTATTGAAATATCTCAATAATAGGATAATTATTCTATATGGATCACAATTTATCATGCACGGATCGTGAATTATATTATAAAGGTGTTTTAATACATATTTCTTATCCAATTGTTTTATGAATTTAGTATAGTACATCTCAAATCTCTTCAAATAAGTTCTGAATGTGTTGAAATCAACTCCATGACATGAAAATCACCTATGGACATCTTGTATGAACATAGAATCACTGAAAATTATGTTTAGTCTTTATTACAGTAATTCTAAAGGTGAAATAAAAAATTCAATATCATTTTATAATCCAATTATTAATTAAATTACATATTTTTCCAAAAACTAATAAAGGTGATATTTATACAGGAATTGATCAAAAGTGTGTAATCACAGTAAGAAATATCTGAGTGATATATATGAAAATATAGGCTCTATCAATTTAATTACACGTAATACTTGGTCTCCCAAACAATTGGGCTTTAAAAAGGAAACCAAATCACAATTAAAGCACTAGAAAATGTGTGTTCCCTTTTCAAAATAATGGTCTTAATGTTATCATGCAACATAATTACTCTTATTTCCGTTTTCATCAATAAGTAAGTTCAACTAATTTCAATTAATTATATCTTAAATTCTTATTCTACTAACCAATCTAGAAACATTTCACTCAATACTAAATTATGAATTTGATGTAATGTTTTTAAAATCCCATGATCATGAAATTTTTACCATACTCTTAATGAATTTATTTATCTCCACCTAATGAGCCATGTACTTGTTCACATGATGATGGATTTTCAAGTTGTTCTATTGTTTTTGGTAGGTGAATTTTAATGATAAAATTCCAAATAATATTTAGAAGTTTTAGAAATATTTCAATGCATAATAAATGTTTTGTAGTTTTCTTTTTGAATGGATTAAACCCTTCTATTACTATTACATTAATAAAACACTATTCTTTTTTATATTCTATAGGAAAAATTACTACCTTTGACATCATATCAGTATAAACCTTTTCCTCTCATTTTATTCTTCAAAATATTGAAAAATATAAGTTTTTTAAATTTTTTCCGTCTTGAAGGAATAGATAGAACTTGGATTTACCAAGATAAGTTTAATGTATAGATTCCCATAAATAAATTGTGGCTTCCTTTATTTTTATTTCTTCAAGTTCCTTCCATTCAATAACTTTACCAAAGAGTACATGCAAGAAAATTTATGCTCTATTTATCCTTTAAAGTACTCCTTGGTTTCGTAGATAGTCCACATTAAATAATTTTTATAATTATTGATACATTTTTTCCATATTTCCCTCTTTGTGGAATTGTTTCATCTTGAATTTAAATGTAGATCCATAATTTATGTTCTATAAATATTGAAATAATTTTATTTTAAATAAACATTGTGATATACTTTTCAATTCAAAATAGTGGTAGACCTATATTCCTAGTATTGGATGTTATCTATGAAATATTATATTCCATTCCAATAATTGTTTTCAAGATAATGTGATACAAATAATTTACAACCATTTATTTCTCCATCTTAAGAAAATAAGTCAAAATAGATTACTCTAACTCACTTTCATTTACGTCTCGACCTGGGTGTCACATACCCATTCCCCGAGTCGGTTCCCAACTTGGCTTCAAGTGTACCTCCTATTATTCTAGAGGATTTAGAATAGAATTGAGGGTATAATATGAAGTGTGAGGATACTATACCCTTTTTATCAAATAATCACAACAGTAGAAATCAATATAAAAACAACCAAGATAATAATTTAATCAATAATCAATAAAACATCCCATGGATAAATCCAAAATAGGGAAAATGACCATAAATTTAAGTATTGAATATTTCATGCCATATAAGATTCAAGTAATGAATGAAAACAAAAAATAAAGACACACTGACTAATCCTAAGTGGGTCCCACCATCATGTCTGGTTCCCTTATCCATGATCCATCTTAAATCCCAAATTTTCCATCTAAAATAGGGATTTTTCCCTTATCGTGTCCTATAAGCATGAAGTCTATTTGGGTACCAATTTGTTTTCTTGAGTAAGGTGTGATTACAACTCAGTAGGCCACCAATAATGGTATCTAAATAAATATCCAATCTATAACAGTGTATGTATTTGTATAAAGAATAAATAAAATTTGAAAAAATAAAACAATATTCCCATTTATTATTCTTTAATCAACCACATAAGATCCAAGGATCATGGTTACACCTAAACCAAGTGTAAATAATTCATATCATGCCAGAGTATGAAAAATACAATATAGGGATTTCACAATTCAATATTTTATGGGATTTAATTATACATATAATTTCTATTTCATTTGAGTTAACTTATAACATCTTCCTAAGTACCAATATCTTTGGAACTTGGATCATCAGTCTAATTCCAATATCATGGGATCCTAGAGATGTAGTATGGAACCCCATGGGTATTTAGAGCATTATTCCTTGAACCACAAGTCATTTTTCACATTCATGCATCAGGGGCCTAGAGAATTAGTCAAAATCCCCATTAGTATTTGGAGTATCATACCCTAACCCAAAACTCATTTATCAATCATTCATAAATATCACATATATCATATTCAAATCAATGGTCAACATCGTTAACCTTTATATTAATTATTCACATCATGGTGCACCCATTTATTTATAAATCGCAACTATTTTCCTCTACTTAAATCACAAACTATAAAATGAGCAATTCCCCATTAATGTATTCATCATCCATTATTCACATCTCACTAACCCTTCAAGGTTAAGGTAAAAACCCCTTTAAATCCCGTTATTAATCCATAATACAATGATTTTGTTCAATTACATAAACCGACTCTTTATCCTTTTTCATTCCATAGTATCCATTTCAAGGAAATTGGAACACCCCATGGGTTTCCAACAAGCTTGGCCTCACTAACTCCCACTGGCCCAGTGGGATCCCTGATGTATCACACAATTTCCTAGAATTAAATTCACCTTTTCAATTTTTAATTAAATTAACCAATTCCATAATGTAGTGGCACAATTATATACACTAGATCATAAAATAGTCTATAGAAAAATTGCAATTATATCACCTACATAAAGTTCTTAGATGAATTATTTCCAAACTATATCCCTTTATTCAATGTAGAATGATAGAAATAATAATGATAAGGAGGATCTAGGATAAAAAACAAGGATCAAGATTTAACAAAATTGGATCTATTAAAACCTATATCTAAACCATCAAAAAGAGTATATCCATCACTCTATAAACGGTAAAATTATGGGAGATTTATGAATCATAAAAACAAATATAATATCTTATCGTAGAGCCCATATTCTTCCACCAGACCATCAATTTGAAAAGTAATGACTTCAAGGAGCTTTAGAACCCTCTCTAGATCCACCAAAAGAGTTGGAAATATTTTAGGTCAAATATAGGTTATTAAGGATATAAACTGGGTGTTTTTTCTACTTTAATTAAATTTTTTGGAGTTTAAAAACCCACACGTATGATTTCGTCGGTGGAATGTGTGGTTTTATAAACCCTACACTCTATTTGTGTGCTCCTACTATATGGAGGTCACGGTTACTCCCCAGGGGCGCACAGTTTTCCAAAACCTTGAGGCAACCATGAAATCCTCCTCTATTTGAGGTTTCATGGTTTAACATAGGTAGGATGCATGGTTTTGTCAAACCATTCACTCCCTTATAGTGGATCAAAATATAGAAACAAAAATTATAAGGAAAACTGAATAGATTTCCCTAACCATATGCCAATCGTGCACAGCCCCGTAGGCTACCAAAATTCTCTAAATTCACCCATAATAACTTTGAACCATGACCCATCCAATTTTTGAGAAAAATAGGGTAAAATAATACCTAAAAATAAGTAACAAAAATATCTCAAAAGGCCATGATATTATAATCTGTTCACCTTATAACAGCTCATCCTTGAGTTATACTCCCAAAAATCACTCTGATTCTTAGTTAAAATTATGGGTCCACTAGGCCTAAATATATTCAACCCTATATCGTGTTTCCTCCTTAACATGTCCATGCTTCCACAACATTGGGTCCAACGGAACAATCTTTCCTCAAAACACTTTCTCACTGTAATCAACAACATGGATCAGATTCTCCTCAAAGGACACATCAGCCTCAATCTCAACATTATTAACAAAAATCAAATTATAAGGGTAAGGGTGACACTTCCAAATATATTTCACATTAAAAAATTATTCATAACACTATACCTATGTGGAAAATCTAATCAATTGGCCATTGTTATTATTATCTCCACAATCTAAAACAGTTTAACAAACCTAGGCACCAACTTGTCCTACCTTTGAATCTTGTGGGTACCCAATCTCATTGAAACCTGAAGTAATACATGATCATGCAATATAAACTCAAGAGGTCGATGATTTCAATCATCATAATACTTTTATAGACTCTATTCTACATACATACATTTCTGAATCAACTGAACCTACTCTGATGTCTACTATACAAGACATAGTAACAACAACTCGAACTCATATACCTCCATCCAACATAAAGGTAATCTACAAGGACTACCATAATGTTCATTATATTGTAACATCAGAATAGTATCCTAATAATTGTTGTTATAGGTGAACTCAACATGTACTAATTACTTATACCATGACCCACCAAAATTAAGGACACATTCCCATATAATGTCCTCCAATAAATGGATAGTATGCTCCAATGACCCATTTATCTGTGGGTGAAAATCTATTCTAAGAAACACTTGTTTACCAGGTTCCTTCTACAAGACTTTCTAGAAGCACGAAGTATAATTTCATCCATGATATGAAACTATAATATATGGAACTCCATTCAATAAAACTATTTTCCAAACATAAAATTCACCCAAATGATCAACTATAATATTTTCCTGGATAATAAATAAATGGGATACTTTTATCAACTGGTATACAATCACCCATATTAAATCATTATTTAGAGAGATCCTCAGAAGAACCACTACAAAATCCATGGAAATTTCATCCCACTTCCATTACAGAATGGTAAATTTCTATTACAAACGATCGAGTCATTGATGCATAGCCTTCACCTACTACTATGTGTAACATCATTTCATGAAACCTAAAATCTCTATTTTAATGACCTACGACCAATACTATCTACATAGGTCATGGAACATTTAGGTCAAACCATGATGCACCGCCCACTTTGAGGAATGAAACTCACACATAAACTCATCTTTCATAAACATAGGCATGATAATAAGGTTCCATATATAGACAATCTCATCCTTATATATATTTTAATCAGAAGGTGACTCCCCCACTTAAAGTATTTCCCTAAAGGTTAAACACTATGGATCCTCATACCACATCTCCTTGATCTAAATCATAAGAAAGAACCCAAATGGTATGTATACATGGTTCATACATTCCTAATCCCCTTAAATATCAATATGAATCTTAGCGAACAATTCCATAATAATCCACTCAGAGTTAGAGTCATGGACTGCATGTGCATGTGTCTTCTGGTTCAAAGCATCAACAACATTGTTTCCCTTTCCCGGTGTATAGGCTAGATAAAAACCAAATGACTTCATATAATCAACCCATCTCAAATTACAGAGATTTAAATCTCATTGTGAAAAGATATACTTTAATATTTTTTGGTTTGTATACTTAATAAACCTTCCTCCCAATAGGAAATGATGGTAACACTTAAAATGATAAATCATTGTGGCCAACTTGAGATCATGCGTAAGATAGTTCCATTATTGTGGAATTAACTCTCATGATCCATATTCCATAACTTCATTTCTCTAAATCAACACTCCCACAAGTATGATCCTAATTGCATCACAAAAAAAGGTATGCTTCTCACCTAGCTTGGGTAAGATCAACATCGGTGTGGTGGTCGAAAACATCTCCAACTCCTGGAAGGAATTATCACATTCTCTAGACCATTAAAACATGATACCCTTATTGGTTAATACTGAAATCGGTTCTTATGAATTGGAAAAATCATGGATGATTCATGGATAATAGACCACTAAACCAAAAAAACCATTGGATATCAAACATATTCTCAGGGTTCTTCCAAGAAAAATCTCCATGAACATTATCTAGGTCCACTAACAAACCTTCCTTAGAGATGATGTAACCCACTAAATAAACCATGTTGATCCAGAATTGACAATTAGATAGATTGTTTTACAGAAAATGCTCTCTTAGGATACTCATGATGATGTCAATATTTTGGTCATGATCTCCATGAGTTGTGGAGTACACCAAGATGTCATCCACAAAAACCACTATAAATGGATTCACATACAGGTGGAGGATTTAGCTCATCAAGGCCATAAACATAACATGTTTGTTTGTTAGCCTGAATTGAATCATAAAGAACTCGTGTAGGTGATAGCTGCTTCTGAAACCAGTCCATGGTATATCAAAAGGTCTGACTCTCAACTAATGATACCTCAACCTCAATTATATCAGAGAGAATACACAAGCTCCTCTCAACTAGAAAAAATATATCATTCATATACTACTGAGGATACCGGTTCTTAGCTTTTATTCGATTAAACTTCTAGTAATCAATACATAAATGAAACATAATATCAGTATTATTAGTAACCAAAAGTAGATAACACCAAGGGGATGTACTTATGTGGATAAATCCCTTATCCATAAATTCTTAAAGTTAATTCTTATTCTTTTGATGATATGTTGGTGATATTCAATAAGGTGGAATCAAAACTAGATCAACTCCACGTATGTGCAAAATTGTAAACTCAACATATCCCCCTTGTGGAATCACTAATAAGTATTCAGGAAACACATCCTGAAATGAATCCACTATGGGTGGAAATGCTCTATCCTTTACACCCTGGCCATCTATGAAAAGACATGAAACATGCGTGGTGAGATCCCCTAGTTTCTTATGAACTGTCCCTACATGGACTTCCTGGATATCCCATTATCCATGATGAACATAAGAATTAACCTGATGAGACAGAAATGTTACTCTCATACATTAAACATTTATGTGGTCTTGGTACAATACCAACCAATCCACAACCAAAACCAAGGAAAACTATGACTTGTCTTGTAAGAAAAAATCCCAAATGAAATGATTCTCGCCAAACTTGAGGGGTGTCACTTCGAAAAAAATGATGAGTTTTGAGGGGGGGGGGGTTATTTTTGACTTTATAAGGGTTTATAACCCCTTGTAATGTCATTATAAGTGGTTATGAGTAACCAACTCCAATGTGTCTACCTACTGTTGTTAGAGGAGGTATTCGGGAAACACTGGTAAAATCAGTGTGACTTTAGTAGTAGTTACATTAGAGGGGGTTTAAACACCCACTAATATTGACACAAATTGACCAACAACTCCTCTATTTGGGGTGGTTACAACCGCAACTACCTCTAATGGAGGTCTTTATGAGTAGTTAAAAAAACCCATAATTGAGATTACTTTTGGGGAAATTGTGAAAAATACCCCTAAAGATTCTATTTTTTGTTAATTTTTTAAACATGTCATACCCTAGTCTCATTGAACCCCTACCTCCCATGTGTCACCCCTCCCCACCTCCCTCACGTTCTTCTATGTCACTTAGCCTCTCTAATGGTCTCCCCCATGTCACCCAGCCTCCCTCATATTAGTGCCTCCGGTTCCTGAAGGCATCTCACACTACCTTCCCACCTTCAGTTCCCTAGTGTCACGAGGCCTCTCATGCTACTCCTACCTCCAATTATTGTGTCACCAGAACACCCAAGTATTTTATAAAATATATCCCAAAGGTCTTGAACCTTGATATCCTGCATAAAGCCCCAACTCCTCTACCAATATGCCATCTCAAACTTATTGTTTTATTTGAAGATTATTATGTTTATATATATTAGAAAGCTAATTTATAAACATATTATATAAATACATATTTAAGTAGATATAAATATATAACCTATATATATTTATGTAAATTAATATAAATATTTTTATACTATGTATTAATTTATGTATGTGTTTATGTATTTATATTATCTCACATTTATATTATATTCAATTTATAAATTTATATAAACTATATATTTTATTCATGTATTTACATACATTTGACTAAAAATAAATTATAATTCTACTTATATTATTTACATACACATATTTTTATATATTTATAAATATATTTATGTAAATTATTTGTTTTTTAAATACATTTTTATTCACTAAAATACATATTTATATAATATATATAATGTATTTATTTAAAATATCTATATAATGTCTTTTAAAATATATTTATTTAATTTATTTTAATACATTTATTTATTATCATTTACATTAATGTATATTTATTTGTATAAATTGTATAATATTATATGTAATTAATAATATATGAAATACTTATATATAAAATAAAATTTATAAAAATATTTATATTATATGTAATTAATATTATATAAAATACAAGTTATACAAATATTATAAATGAAATAAAATTTATACAAATATTTATATAATGTTTTCTTGTAATATAATTTATATAAATATTTCTATAAAATATTTCAAAACATAAATTTAATATTATGCCCATTAATATATATGTATTTCAATATATATAATTTTATAATATTGTGTATATTAATATATATGTTTTTCAATAAATATAATTGTATAATATTGTGTACATTAATTTATATTTATTTGTATAAATTGTATATCATATACTATTAATTACATATAATATAAAAGAATAAAAAAATTATTTAAAAAAATTATTATTATTATATAAATTATAAAAACTACAATCTTGGATTTTTATATGATATATTTTTAAAAAATTATATTTATATATATATTTAAATAATATATATTATGCATTTTGAATTACAATTTCACTGAAACACACACACACCAATATATATTTATATAATATATTTATGCTTTTATATTATATATAATTAATATTATATGAAATACAATTTATATAAATAAATATATATTAATGTACATAAAATTATAAAATTATATTTATATATACATATAAATAAAACTAAATACAATTATATAAATATTTTATATAATATGTTCTTATAAATTTTTTAAATAAATTTATATATTGTGTTTTAATTATAAATATATACATATATTATGGATTTTTTTAAATAGTGGGGGTTCAAAACCCTCTCTAATCTCTTAAATTAAGAGTGATTTTGAACCCCTCTAATTTAAAGACATTATAGGGGGTTTTCAACCCCCTCTAATTTAAGATATTAGAGGGGTTTTTGAACCCCCTCTAATTTAAGACAATAGATTTAGTTTTAAAACCACTCTAATTTAATACATTGTAGGTGGTTTTAAACCCCCTAGAATTTAATACATCAAATGGGGTTTTGAACCCCCGATAATTAAAGATATCAAAGGAGGGTTTGAACCACCACTAATCTCATTGATTATCAGCTGTTATGGAGCCTCTTTATTTTGCTAAATTAAAAGATATTGAAAAGACACTATAAAATCCCATTAGATATTAAAAGAATAATGATAAAAAATTATGGGGGGTTCAAAACCCCCTTTGATTTATGAAAATATTGGGGGTTCATAACCCCCTCTAAATTTGAAGATTAGTGAGGGTCACACATATCCCCATATAATTTATATAGAAGATTAATTTAGAGGGAGTTCATAACACCCTCTAAATTTTATGATTATAGGGTCTTGTGTGTAACCCCCTCTAATTATATATAAATTTAATTTAGAGGGGGTTGTGTATAACCCCCTCTAAAAACACCCTCTAATCACCCTATTTTTTGTAGTTCATTTATTTCATAGATATATTTCCTTCAAGCATACACCAAGTGGTGTGTTGATCATCCTAACCCCACTCAAAAACTCCACCATCAGACTCAAACTCTTCACAAGTTGATAAGATATAAAATATTGTGAGGATATAATATAAAATAAAGTGCTATGAATCATAGAAATGTCAAGAATAATACCTCTTATAGTCAATAACTTAGCCTCTCTATCGAAAATTGTGTGTTGAATTGTAAGAAACTGACCATCCCTTTACCCTATACTCCAATCTGAGTCCCTAGTTCTCCACTATTTTGCTAATATGGGTTTTTATTCCCTAATGTAGCACATCCACCACATCAACTACCATGGCTAGTAGAACTCCAACTATGTTACAAGTAGGGGTTAAAAGACCCCCTTCTATACTCTTTTTCGCCCTGGATCCTCCATCACTACCCATCAGTCATGGATTCTTATAGAACCACTATAGATTCCCCATAATTCTAGAATCTCAACACTCTACTATTGGTTGGGGACACTGGATAGCAATGTGACCCAGCCTACAACATTAATGGAAAAGCACACTATTATTTCCTTGGGTAACCGATCCTTCTCCCTGGATACTCTATTTTCCATTTCTCTTGTTAAAATTCTTAGAGCTTTACTTCTTACCCTCCTATGATAAACCTCCTGATCACCTAGATGAAACCAGTTTTCCTCCACTGGAAGCCTCCTTCTTGATCCTCTTATTAATGAGTGCCTAATTCAATAACTCAAAAAAATTATTCAATTACAATATTTTATCCTATGACTTAATCTCACATTTAAGTCTATCCTGAAAATATCACTTCATTGTTTCCTCAAATCAATATAGTGTTGGGGAAAAATTTTGTAAGTTGGTGATGTGACTAGAATAGTACATCACTGACAAACTTCCCTGGGTCAACTACCTAAACTCAACCACCTTCTATTGTCTCAGTGTCTCTAGGAAAATAGTTCCTTGTGAAAATCTCATATATGTCCTTCCATACATTTCCCTCAAAGAGCTCATCCCAAGCCTATATATCACACCAAGGCTTCACTTGACCTCATAACATATAATCAGCCAACTTGACTCTTTTTTTCTTGTATGAGTATTTAAATGGTCAAGAAGTTTATGGATGGACTCAATCCATAACCCAAAAACTTCAAGTCCACCATCTCTGGTGAAGGTCATGGGGTGTTTCCATTGTAACTCCCAGACCAGATCATACATATTCTGCACTTCCCACCCTAGGTCTCTATTCGTAAACTTCATAAATCTTGAAAAGTTCTTAGAAAACTAATAATCTGGCCCTTCAACCGGAACTATTGGTCCTATTTTCCCTTTGTTGGAGGAATGTTTCCGGCAATGTCCTCCTATCATCCTACCAACAAACATCATCAAGGATGCGTGTCTCTATAACTCCATGAACATGTCTTAGGAAACATAACATATCACGTTTAAATTTTATGAATTTACATAAATACATAATAATTCATCACTCATACACCACCCCTTGGTAAAAATCGGGGTTCCATAAATACCCTCAACCATTCATAATCTGGGTCATGGATAACATAGAGTAAACACTTTTCATTTTTTGTAAAATTATAATCAGACCCCCAACTATTAACTATTTTAAATTTCCACATCTAACATATTTTTAAAAATTATATGTTTATCATTAGTAAATTTTTAATTTAAATTAACCACAAAGAAAATAATCTGCATTCCCCAAAACCCACTCATTTATTTATTTTCCATGCATTCTGAATATGAAGCATATCACATAAATTCATGAATGACAAAAATGATGCATTTATAATCAACTCCTTTTCTATACTAGTCCATGAGGAAATCTCATAGAATTATAATATCACACAAAAAGTGCATTGACCAAGGTGAAATAACATCAAAATATTGACGAAAACACCAAGACCAACAATCCCACCTTGGGTTCTCAGGTTTTACCTTGTACATGGGTTAGCTACTCCCATGCATTATCTCATGAACAAGGATTGAATAATTATACTCTCTTGTATACCTTTCTCAAATAATAAGAAAACTTAAAGAAAATAAATCCCTATAGTACTGTGTTGCAACGCCCCAACCTGAGTGCCACATACTAGTTTCCTGATCTAATACACCACATGACCTCAGGCACACATCACTATATGCTGGAGGTTTACAACTAATAATAAGGGTACAACATGTAATTTGGTAAAACTATACCCTATTTTTCTAAGAATAAAAATATTATAAATCAATATAAAAATATCCAAGATAAGATATTAATCAATAATCAACCAAGCATCGCTTGGATAAATCCAAAATTGAGAAAATAAACATAAATCAAAGTAGTAAATACATAATTCCATATAAGTTTCATGTTTCAAATGAAAAAACCTAAATAATTAAACACTAAAGAATCCAAATAATGTCCCAAAATCATTTTAGATCCTCTCATCCATACTTCATCCATAATCCCAAATCAACCATCTAACATAGGGATCTTTCTCTTATCATGACTACAATCATAAAGTCATTTTGGGTACCTATTAGGTAGCCCTAGTAGGGTGTCAGTACAACTCAATAGGCTACCACCAACAACATCTAAACCAATATCCTATTTATGACATTTTATATAATTTTATATTGAATAAATAAAAAATGTCAAAAAGTAAACTAGCTTCATATTTTATTCTTTAACCAACCACATAGGCCCCTTGAGTTCACGGTTATACCCAAACCAATAATGCCTACTTTGGACCATTCCAGATTCTAAACCATACACTATATGTATTTCACAATTCATTATTTAATTTTATTTCACAATTCGTTTAATTAAAATTTATTTTTTGATACCTTGGAGCATCGGTCTAGTAGCCAATATCTCGAGCACATGTAACATTTGTCACATGCCAATATCTCAAGAGCCTATAGAAGTAGTCTGGAACCCCATAGGTATTTGGAGCATTCGGTCCTAACCACCAAATAATTTTTCACATGCATTCATCAGGGGTCTATAGTATTATTCTGGCACCCAATTGGTATTTGGGGCATCAATCAATTACCCATGACTCATTGATCAATCATTAAAAAATATAAAATATATCATATACATATAATGGTTCAATCACATTAAATTACATATCAATCATTCTCATTATGGTGTACAGTTTCATTTATAAATCACAAAAAAAAATCTTTTCTTTAATCATAATGGATAACAAGAACAATTACCCATTAATTAATTCATCATAATTTATTCATATCTCATTAACCCATCATGGTTAATCTAATAAACCCTTTAAATTTCATTATTAAACCATCCGACAAATATTTTTTTCAATTTAATAAACTCACTATTTTTTATTTTTCATTGTATAATTACCATTTAAAGGAAATTAGAAAACCCATTGAGTTACCACCAAGCCTGTCCTCAAGAACTCCAATGGGTCCAATGAGATCTGTGATGGATCACGCAATTTCCTAAAATTAAATTCTTCTTTTCAATTTTTAGACAAATTTCCCAATGTAACAATTCAATGGAACAATTTCATACACTATATCATAATCAAAACTATAGAAAATGGAAATTATATCCCCTTCCTCAATATCATTAGAAAATTCTCACCAAGTTGTAGCCCTTTATTCAATGTAGAATAATTGAAATCACAATGTCAAGTAAGATATTGGGTCAAAACATAGTATCAAGATAAAAAGAAATTAGATAAATTAAAACATTTTTGTAGACCATAAAAATCAAGGGAAAATTATCCCTATCTAAAGGGGATAATTATGGGATATAGGGGAACCTTAAACAAGGAAGAGATTCTCTTTTCAGAGAGACAATTCTCACCTATTGGACCATTGATTTGCAAATAAAGGAGTTTGAGGCACCTCAGCACCCTCTTCAGAGCCTCCAAAAGAAAAAGAAACAATGTTAGGCCAAATAATAATGATTAAGGATATAAAAGAGTTATCTAAGAGTATTTAATTAAATTTTCAAGGGTTTAAAAACTCACATGAATGAATTACTGGGCTAGCTGTATTGTTTTCCAAACCGTGCACCACTACTATCTAGGGTGAACAATTACTTTTCGGTGGGAAAATAGTTTTCAAAATCATCCATCCACAATGAAAACCCCCTCTATTCGAGGGTAAAAAAATTGAGGGAGGGAGGATGCACTATTTGGTCAAACCATGCAGCCCATTATAGTGGCTCATAATGGGGTGTAATGTTTCCTAGGTAAAACCACATTGTTTTCCCTCATCATTAGTCAACATTATATAGGCACATGGGTGACAAACAAATCTCCAAATTCACCTAAAATGACCCTGAACCAAGAGAAAACCATAGTATTATCAAAGTTAGGGTTAAAGAATATACGAAAATGAGTACAAGACATATCCAAAATGGTCAACATCTTACATATTCTCCCTTCTTCGACACTTTAATTATGTGTAAATTATGAATCATATTCCAAAGAAGTATTTATGGATTTTTTTATTGAGTCTTTTCTTCATAATAGGGTTATTGATGGACACTAAGGGAAATAACAGTTTAATGTAAAGGTGGGTTTTAAATTAATGTTCATAGAAAAATGTGTATTAAATGAACCAAATACCTTAGTAATTTACAAAAAAAACAATCTTTAATGATCCATAATTTTTACTAGGTTAATTTTTGTGTTCTAGTAATTTATGCATGTCATGGTTATCTAAGGGAAAAATTGTAAATAAAGTGTCATTATTAGTTTATAGGCCTCTGAGGTAAGTGATTAAAAATGAGAGGTATAATTTTTTTGCATTATATTCAAAATCAATGGTCATTTCATGAGATTCCCTCACAATTGTTTTTTAAAAAAGTTCATCTAGACATTTATCTATGGTGGTTAAATGGTATATATAAATTTCTTATAATTTTCATAAATTAAAATTTGTATGAAAATTTAAATTGAGATCAATATGTTTCAAAAAAACAATAAAAATGACATGAGACAAAAAATAAAAGAGAAAAAAAATTAAAAAGTGAATTTTAAAATTTTTAAACTATAAATGTTCCCTCTCATGCATAAATTACCCTATGAACAAAATTCATTATATAATATTTAGCATGGAATTAAATTTAAAATTGAATCATATAAATCAAATTAATGTTAATTAGAGGTATAAACGGGTTGTTTTCAATGATAAATATGTCAAAGGTGTGTGATATATCCAATAGTTATTTGGGAAAGATTCAATGGAATTTTTTATAACTATTTCCATTTATAGTAAATGGGTTTTCTTCTCTATCTTTTAATATATTCATAACAAATAAATGAGAAACCAGAGTGTCTATAAATGTACCTTTACATCCTCAATAAATTTTAACTAACATCATCTTTTATATTGATTTGTAAAGAAATACATAGTTCCTATAATGGAAGTGTTTTGGAAAAATGATATTTTCACACACCACAATATTCCATTAAAAGTAAATTCTATAATTCATAGAATCTTCTCTTATTATTTCATAAAAATTTTATGGAAATATTTTCTTTTATTTTCCATCCATTTATAGGTAAAAATCCATCCATCATACTACCCAATATTCCTTATACATCAACTACATAGTTAAATGACAACACAATTAGTAAATCAACCTATATTTACTCTTTCTAATAGGGAATTTTTAGGTATTCATGTCATCCAAACATTTTCTCTCATATTTTAAATGTTTTTTAACACTTAAATTCAAAATTACTTTCATCTCCTTGTTTGAAAATTTATATTGACCGTTATTTTTTTTTTGGGTTTATGTATTATTATTAAATCCATAATTTCTCATCATAACCTCCATTATTATATTTCAAAGAGTGTTTCTTGATTGTTAATGATTGCACATACTTATTCAACCCTAAAAAAGATTTTGTCCTTGAAAAAATAATATATAACATTACTATCACCAATTTTAGTAGCCTTTTCTTCCATCCCTTTTAAATACAATTAAATTCTTGAAATATGTAAGAATTTTTATAATTCAAGGTAAATTATCCCACCAAATCTATTCTCGAATATTTAAAAATTTTATAAAACTAATATATATATATATATATGGAGATGATATTTAATTTTAGATATGTTTCAATTTAATAGATATGAATAAAAAAAATTACTAAATTAATGTGCATTCTTGATCCAAGTGGGATAATAAATTCTATATTATAAAACATTCCTAGTTATAATTTTGGTTCCAATGTGGAATGGATAAGCTAGAGTCTTGTACAATTCAAAAACATATTATATCTCACAACAGGGAGATAATATTGTTATAAAATGGTAATTATAAATTTTCTAAATAAATTAATGTTCCCAATTATAAAAATTTTAGTTAGATTTAGTTTTCTTAATTTATTGGTAATTCAAGTGAGATTAGATTTGGGATGTTACCAAATAATTGACCTTGTAACCATACCAAGGAACCTCTCTATAAATAAAATAAGGACAATATCATGGATTTTAGACATACATTAGTTCTTGGTTTGTAATATAAATTTTGAAAATATTGGGAATCCCTATCAATTGATCATCCCTATGGTTCTGGGATGCTTTATTGTATTAAGGTTTTTAGATTGAACTCTTGACATTACAATACCCACCTAACAAGATTGTAGTTTCCCTTAGTCTTCATTATTAAATTTATAAGTGATATATGATTGTAAAGACATGTATCATTATATCAAAATATGTATGATATTAATTTTTATAAATCAAATTAAACTCTTAGAAACAACTTTTTCAGTGGTTTTTTACTTTTTATGGGTAGTTTTGAATGTTATTGAAGAATATAAAATGACATGTGGTTTTCCTTCAATACTTTGGGAAAGAGATGTTCCTAAACCATGTTTGGAATAATAATAAAAAAACTAAGAATGTTTATACTAGTTTTGTACCTACATCACGAGTATGGTAACAGATTTGATCTTTAAATCATTAAAATATTAACTATAATAATTATTGAACATAAACCTAGGTACATTCAAAATTAACTAAAAGAGAGAATATATGATCTTAATAATATACTTTATGAACTTCCTTTTGAATCCTACATTCTCTAGAAATGATCTAATATGTTTTACAGAAGTTGGGTATGTCAAATAATTTACCAATGAAATTTTTTTTATCCACTTAAATGGAATTTTGTGAAATTAAAGAACTGAAGACTATTCCTTTATCCACCACAGAATAAAATTTTTCAAAATTAAAAACCATATTCTTTTCAATACTTGTTATTATTTAAAAAAATCAATAAGCGCACAAATGAATTTCAAAATGAGTAAATTAATCTAAAAATACCTCCCTGTAGATTCAATAAGATCATAACAGATACTTACCATACACCACCAAAATGTAAGTTGAGAATTATATAATAAAAATGGAGTATAACTATATGGAAAGTTTCTAAAGGGATGTGGAAAAGTGGTCTTTTCATGTTAATCTAGAGGAATTTTTTCTTGAATGTATCATAAATACCATCCAAAAAATGGTAATGTGTTCTCCCTCACAATCATTATAATATCTAGTCAATTATGGGAATGGTGAGATGATCATTACTAGGTACTTGACTCAACATCCTATAGGTAATGAAATAACTAATTATATTTTTAATTTTTATAGGTATTATCTCATTTTGGTCACTCCTCATGATGTTCAATCCTACTTCTTTAGGAATAATTTAAAGGGGTTGACCCTCTGTGATTTTTAGATGGGATAGATGATTTATGCCTCTAAATTCTTCTCAATAGTATTATCATCAACATTCCTCATGGTAGGATTAAACCTCATTTTTTATATAATGGGTATCTAACCCTCCCCATGAAAATATATATTCATCTAGATTATTTATGTTTTACCAGGAATATCACCTCAACTTCCCCTATTTCATATAAATTTTCTCTCAAAAATTCTATTTTTTTTTGTTTTTCGTTTAGGGTTAATTATATTTGGAAATTATCTATAGTATTTTATCACATTTCATGTGGTTCATATAGTTCAAATTATTTGGATGTATTTACAATTCCATATTTTAGGTTATTCCTAATATGAAATTAAATTTTTATTTTACACAACTAATTCATGAATTTACTTTAAAAAAAGATGTGATTTTATCTTATTCTCTATGTAAAAAACATTATCATTCATCCAACCCCTTATAATCTAACTCTTTATCCTAAGGGTTCCTCATGGAATAAAAATTTCTGATGCGGAATGTTCGCTCACTGAACACCTTGATGAGTGCTCCTTCATGAATATTTGTAATGGTTTTTGTTTTATATAAGACGGATATTTCAAAAATTATGAATTAATGAGTTGGTGATCTATATTCCTCCATATTCAAATCATAGTATTTTTTGGGAAGATCACATTTTGTACTCTAACTAAAAAATCCTCCAAGATTCATTTAGGAAATGATATAGATCTATTTGCAAGTTTCACCAACACTCTTATTGTCTTCAAATCTACCACATAACAAAATGTAAACATATAGTGTGATATAAAATTAATGAAATTTAAAAAACACATAAATCTTTAATGAAATTCTTGGAATCAATAATACAAGGTATAGAAAAATTCCAAGGATATTGAAATTTCTTACGAAATTTTTGGGTGATTAAATATAATAAATTTATTCCCAAGATGACATAATTATTAACTTACAAGAACTTATTTATAGTAAAAATATATTTTATAAACTTTTCTTAATAATTAAATATTTTATCACCATAATAATGGGTATGCCGTATTTTTTTCACATTAATAAGTGGTGTGTTGATTTTTTTACTTTCATAAATTTATTTCTAGAGATTCTCTTTGAAACCCTTCCTACTAAATATTTTTAGACTAGATCATGCTTTATAATAAAAGATATAGTTTTCTTTATTTCTCCCTTTCTAAAAATTACAATGGATTTTATTATTTCATTCTTCCTTCACAAGACTCCTCCTTTACTTATTTCTTTTATTCATCCCCATATTGTTTTTCAAGGTCTGTTTAGAATTTTTAGCTTTATTTTTCTTATGTTTTGGGACGTTCAATTCAAGTTGATCTGGGGGTATTTTTGGAGTTTAATTTCCATTTTTTCGCCATGATCACATTTCCATTATAATTAAGAATTTAATAGGAAAATTATATTCTTGGATACATTAAGACAAAATATCCAGAATAATTCTATTATGGTTTCATAATTCTCACACATCATTCCTATAATTCTCACTATCGAGATCTTACTACTAATGTATATGTCATTGTTCCCAAGTTTAGGGTTTTCCAAATAGTCTATTTTATTGGAAATAAAAATATTTTTGGAAATTATGTTTGTTTTATGATTGTTTTTACTATTTTTTGGAAGGTGTTTTGGAATGGTACTATTGGTTTTTCTATTAGAATAAGGGATGCAGTTGCTACTTATATTGGTAGAGCGGTATATATTTACTTTTTTTCAAAAACAAATATTTGACATGGGAATTTTATATCTATCTATTACTGGTTTGTTGGAACTAACTTGGATTGAATTTTACTAGATAACTTTTTATTCTGTATACATTAAACAATAGGAGTGAAAATTGGTGTTGTATTAACAAAAACCACACAACTTCTTTTGTGTTTTTTTCTCTAGTCGTTTTGATAGCTTATTGTTTAACATGACATGTAAGTTATTGAAATTTATAATCAAGCTATGGAAATTATTTAAGTTATTACCTTATGAATAAATTGTTTACCCACACTTATTCTGAAAAACTATTGTGAGTTTTGTGTTATTTTATCCATAAATCTTTAATCTTTTTCTAGTGAATTTTCGATCAAGGAATCTCTTTTTGATTTATTCAAAATAATAATATCATTATCTTGTAGGAATTAATAAATTAATACAAGGATATTCTATTCTTATACATCTTGATATGGGAAACTGATATATATCTTCTTAAACTACTCACAGTAATCATAAAGAGTTTCTCTAGAGGCATTTATGATAGAATATATTTGTTTCTTGATAGTTGTACTCATAGTGGTGTGGAATAATAATTGAATAAATCATCTCTAAAATTTATATTATTCATGCACATTACTATGTTATAGGTTATAAAATAATTATTTAGATACCCATTCATCTAAAAACAGTAATTACCTCCATATAACATTTTCCTTGACCAGTATTTTAAATTAATTTTTTTGGAGAAAAGTGTGAAATACATGATCTTATTTTTTGTATATTAATATGAAAGACTATAAAAAAAAGTAATTTTTTTTATTAGATCATTTTTCAATTAAAAATTAGTTTACATATCAACAATATAAATTTGATTTTCAATATCTATAACATGTGTTATCAATAAATAGCTTAGCCATTGATTTTGGATTCATACCATGGTGGAAAGCTCGTAGTGAACAATTGTGCTCTCATGGGGATGTTTTTTGTAAAACAACTCAATATTTTTTTTTAATTTTTATTATTAAATAAACTTATTTAATAATCTAACATTCATACAACATAAATTTTGAACAAACTATTAAAAATATTTAAATATTATTATTTTAAAATTATATCATTTTTTAATTCTTCATGTTAATGTTATATTAGGATAAAATTTTTAGATTTTTTTAAAAATATTGATTTTTAGTGAATATTCAAAAAATATATTTTTTTGTAAATAGTAATTTATTTTAATTTAAAATTATATAATTCCTTTAATTCAATACTAATTTAATATAATTCTCTTTTATTAAAAAATAATAAAATGAATTACATTTTAATTATTATTATATATGATTTTTGTGTAAGTTCATTTTTTGAAATAAAAATTCATTTTTCATAAATCCATTTTTCATCACATGTTATGTGTTTATTTATAATTTAATTTATACCAAATTTATGAATTTAATTTAATAAAATGGATTACATAAATGGAATTAGGAGTTTAAAATTTTATAAATATGTCCCTTTTAGTTTTTTTATTATGAACAATAATAATGCCAAAAATTTTCACCTCAATATAGGGTAAATGGGGTGATTAAGGTTAAAAAATAATGTGATATGGATATAGAATTCATGTAATAGTAACCTAAATCCAATTGGATTAATTTATTTTTATCTTTTCCCTCATATTATCTAATATTTTTCCATTTGGTGCAATTTTTCATTTATATTAACTGTTATATTACTTTATGAAAGGAATAGAAAAATGTCACACTCTTGAATTTAATATATGTAATATTTTTTCAAAAGAAAAAATAGGTAATCTTCTATTTTAAATGGTAATTTGAAATATTAATTAGTTTTTCAATATTGGTAATATTTATTAAATTTTTAGATATTTAATAATTATCTTAAAATATTATGCAACACTGACACAATATTTATTCAATTAATATAAAAATAGTATAAATGATTTTAAAAATATTAAAAGTAATAAAAATTTAATGATAATCTTGTTATAAAATTCTATATCTACATATTACATATTAGAGATTTTTTTGAGGATTATATTATATATCCATATATTTCTTGATGCATTTAAAGTCAAATTAAATGAATTGTGTCAAACATGACCATAATGATATTTTTTGAATATATTATTTTACTAAATGATTCAAAATACATATAAATAATAAAATAATAAAAATTAATGGGTTAATGTTTAAAAAATAAATTATGGTACATTTATGGGTCATTTTTTCTTATATACTAACATTCTTGACTCTTGAATTGTAAGAAACATTAATATTATTTAATTTTCAAAAGGGTTAATGGGTGGTTAAATCTACAACATATGGCTGAAAACTTATCCAAAACTTGGAAAACATTTATTATATGAGATTATTTAGGATCTTAACCATATTATATTGTAATTATATCAATTTGATTCCATTTTTACATATAAGATAATATAAATTAATTTAATACATTATATAATTCCATAAATCTCATTCATGCACTTATAAAATAACACACCTTCTCTTTTTGTAAAACCACATTAAACACCTTAGCTAGACCAAAACTTTCAAAATTAACTTATCAAAATTCTTATACAAGTTTTACTGGTTATATCCTTCCCAAAATACCATCTCTAATTCTCTTAATAAGAGATCTATTGAAAGTTTACCAAGAAGAGGGAATCATCTTTACTGACTCTTTCGAGTTTATTTCTTATTTTACATCATATAAATTTATTTTACCAATCATAAAATTGAATCTAATATATCATAAATATATTTATATTTTATTATGATTATGGTAAAACAATTTTCCATCTATTTTCCATCCAATAAAAAATAAAAACATCGCTTATGTGTACGTACAACTTACATTCTTCACATAATGGTGTAATTTGTTTTTCATCACCAATTTAGTTGGATTTTTATATGGTTGAAACTAATGAATATTTATTATATTTATGAAATAATTATTCTTTTTAAATTATAAAATTATATCTACCTTATTTCCATCTAATTTGTTGGAAAATTATAACGTCGCTCATGCTTACGTGTGGACTACCACCTCCATGAAGCGATGTGATTCATTTTTTTGTTTCCAGTTTACATGGATAATAATAAATACTGATTTAATGAATATATATAATTTATAAAAAATAAAAATTATCCTATAAATATGAATTTCTATTTTTATATCTTTTATTTTATTTTTCAAAAATTGAAAGCAGTGTCCATGTGTACATATGGCATGTCGTCTCCATGAACTCTGGAATTATTTTTTTTATCCATATATTTAATGGATGAATCTATATCTCTCTATATATATATATGATATTTATTTATTTCATTAATAACATTATATGGATGATCAAACCTCAATAAATATTCAAGGACTGAGACCACTGAATCAAAACATACATGATAAAAATGTAGTTAACTAAACTAATGATAATAAAAAAATATTAATAAAAAATAGATGATAAAATTTAATAAATGAATCATATATGATATTATAGATTTGATTATGGTTTTAATATATAAATATAAAAAATTAAATTTATTATACTAGAGTTTATAGAAACTATGATGGAGTTAGAACATGAGTAAATGGATTTCATCTCAATTTTCACTCAATTGAGACATATTTTGTGTTATAAACATTTTTCATTTTATTTGGTATATATAAATACCTTTTATGTATTTAATATGAAAATATATTTACTCATTATGATTAATGATATAATTCATGATATTCTTTTAAGAGGAATTTTTAAAATAAAAGTCGATCTTAATTCCCTATTTCATCATGAATATTTTTTTCCATGTATACATTTTTTAAAAATTATTTTACAAATGTTCTTATTATTTAATTAAATGA
Source organism: Viscum album (assembly GCA_963277665.1). Taxonomy (NCBI): domain Eukaryota; kingdom Viridiplantae; phylum Streptophyta; class Magnoliopsida; order Santalales; family Viscaceae; genus Viscum; species Viscum album. The sequence goes on from OY728155.1 coordinate 1,743,643,160, forward strand.
TTTATAAGGAAAATTTTATGTCATCATTAATTTTTTAAAATGGTTTAAAGGACTCTTTTTTATTTATTTAAAATTTTCATTTCAAAATATCTTTATAAAGGCCAAAAAGATTTTTTATTTTTGATATATGCAATGTTAACAGATTTTCTAACTACGATAATAATTTTACACTATTTGTATTATTACACGTCTCTTCCATAGTTTTTAAAAATAAAAATATTTAATTTATGATTAATTTAATATTCAGATTCAATTTACCTAAATAACTATTTTTAGTACATAACCTATATTTTTGATGAATTGAAACTCAGCTTTCATTAATTTTGTTGTCATTAAATTTCCTTTGAAAAATTCACTTTGTTGTGATCCTTAGACATTAGATTTAACACAAAAATACATATTCTTTGTATCATGAATATAATTATTTCCTAAACCATATACTATTTATAAATAAGGTTATTTTCTTTGAATTTTATTTGATTTACTGGGGAAATGCTAAAAATCTATATTCTTTAATCAATACAAACAATTTTTATAAGGAATATATTATATTAATTAAATTTTTTATTAAATATATGAGGAATTAATTATAAAAGTAGTGACCTTTGGGACCCAAAATTATATATCCCCTTGATGCATTGATAGCTATTAAGAGACAAATATATTGTCCAAATTATATATGTTTCTTGTGTATACTTACCCATTGATTAAACTATCTTGGCACAAGGATTTAATAGTATAGATATCATAATCTCTGAGATCCTGAAATCTAATATTAACCATTTTCCTCATTTCAAATTCAGATATTTTTATCCATGAAATTTTTTTCTTGATATTATACATGGATTCATTTCATTCCTAAGTTATTGATTAAATAGAATGTGTTTTTAGTTAATTGTCTTTCATATTGTTTATGACTTTTTAATTCCTGATAAATTCTGTTTTATGTAACTCTTACTGAGCATCTATACTTAACCATTATTTTGTTTCCTTTCCCAAGGATATTAATAAATATATTATGAGTAATATCAAGTGATGTAAGATTTTTTTTATATGAATTTTATATTTCCAATGTAAGGTGAGATTCATGTATGTATCAGGTTCTTCAATACTGATAAATGGATTATTCCTTTAGGATGAGATCCTTTATATCTTATCCTAACACAATAATGTAGAAAAGAAACTTTGGGTTACTAGAGTTTTGGTTTCTATACTTAGTATATGAGTAATTTTAGTAGAAATTGTGGGAACTATATTTTAAATGAACATAACAGATATGGAAATAATGAAAATTACTTATAGTATTTGGTAAATTTTATCATTATTTACATTTTTATGGCTCCATATAAATAATTATTATGTGCTAAATATATGTGTGGAATTAATTAGTGATGGATCCTAATATAAAAAAGGGAATAAACACCCATAGACAATATAAGGAATTCCCTTATAAGAAAGATAATATTTTTAGTATTGGAACTGTGAAGATCATCGTCATATTAAAGAAGTTGGCTCTAGTTTTGATAAATAACATTTTTTAAATGGAATTATATATTACTTAAAAATGTGAATAGCCTATACTGGATCACATCATGAAACATAATACTTTATTTTTTAATATAAATACTAATTCATTGGTAGAAAAATAATGGATTGTGTCCTTTAAAAATATATTCTTAGATTTGGGAAGTTTCATTAGATATTATAAATAAACCTATGTTAGTTTATAGATGATAGTATGATCCTGAAATCCCAATGAAAATTACTTATCTCATAAGGGTATTGATACCAATTCATGGGGGATATTTATTTAAATTTTTGTTGGGAGAAAATCACCATTTAATATAAGCCTATTATATGGTATTTTTTGATGTATTAGAAAAATACTATCCCATTCTTCCCGGAAATCATGATGTTTAATGTTCAATATAACTCATACAAAGAACTACACTTATTTAAAATAATCCATATATAATATACTTGATTGAGTTAAAGGTGTTAAAGAATAATATATAGAAGAATCTAAATAAAGGATTCATTTATCCCCATCCTTCACCTTGGGTTTCATGTATTTTTTTATTAATAATAATGAGGGTCAATGAATATTTTCATTGATTATCATGAACTTAACATAATCACAATTAATAACATGTATTCTCTACACTATAACGATGATATATTTGATCAATTATGATGAGTTTGATATTTTTCCAAGATTTCCATTTGATCAGAATATTATCAGCTAAAATTAAATTAGTAGGATATACCCCTGAAATACTTCTATATGAGATAAGACCATTATGAATTAATAGTAATTCAATTTTTACTTACCAATTATCTTTTTATATTCATGGATTTAATTATTTGTGTACTTTAAGATTACCTTGATTAGTTTTTTGTGGTCTTTATGGAATAAATCCATATATATTCAAAGGACAAGAGAGTGTATGAAGGAAATTTAAGAATTATGCTGAAGACCTTGAGGAAAAATAAGTTGTATCCAAATTTACCAATTGTGAATTTTGGATTAAAAACTCTCATTCATGGGTTACATAATCTCATGTGAGGTTATATTAGTGGATTCTTCATAGATAGAAGTTATTTATCAATTTCCTAGACCCACCTTGGTAACCGAGATCAATAATTATCTTGGGTTGGTTGGATACTAAGGATGATTTGTAGAGATTTCACATAACTATAAAATATAGTTTCTAAGTTTAATTGAATTGGGTTTTGTTTTTATAGACTCTTCAATATGAGTATAATTTCAAATAGATCAAGAGAAGTTTGGTCAATGTGTATATTCTTACAATATAATAAATTAGAGAATAGTTTGGGATATATACTTTTGAATCAATGAAGGGATTATTATGTATCCTCATGTAGAATTGTATTTTGATATCCAATGCCTCCTACTAATTAAATATTCATGATAAAATTTACCTGATTCATTATTTGGAGTTGGTAGCAGTAGTTTTTCATTAGATATATAGACACGTTATATGTGTGATTAAAAGTGTAACATATATATTGATCTTAAAAACTTGAAGAATTTAATTACATATAAAGAATTTAATATGAACCATAGATGATCATTGGAGTTGATCAATGATTATGAATTCTCCATAAATTACCACAATGTAAAGGAAAACAATTTGGATAATGATATGAGTCAAAAAGATTATTCTAGTTCAACTATGATGAGGGTTTATAGAGATATAATATTTATGGATTTTTATAACTTGGATCTTAAAATCCAGAATAAAGTGAAAAAAATATTATCTTTATTATATGAATGTTAAACAATTCATAAATTAAAGTATTATAAATTTGGAGAAAGAAGATTTGGAATTATTGGAAATGGTCAGGAATGTCCCTGAGTTCTTCCATTATCATACTATAATGACAAGTTTCAAAAACTGATTATGTGTCTCAACAATACTAGAGTTTAATGAAAAATTATATGAATATCATAGTTCATCATTCTATATTCTTCCTGGAAGTAAGAATATATATAGAGATATGAAAGAATATTTTTTGTGGGATAACATAAAAAGGGATATTTCATAGTTTGTAGCAAAACTTCGAGAGTGTTGTCATGTAAATATTGAGAGATAAAAATCAAAGTAGATGTTACAACCATTTCCCATATTATAATGGAAACTGGAAAACATTACCATGTATTTGGTTATTAGGCTCCCTGAAAAAATATAAAGGAACAATGTTATTTAGGATTTATTCAACCTACTATTGAAATAATTACATTTTATCACTATTAGTGAAAATTTATATCTTGATTTTATTACTTGGTTATACTATGTATGTTGTGTGATTTCATGGAGAACCACTCTCAATTGTATATAATCAGGATCCAAGGTTTTCCTTGGTGTTTTAGAGAATCCTTAAGCCTAATTTAGATATTGATATAAGTTTGTATTCTTCTTATCATCCTCAAATAGATGGTTAGTCTTAGATAACCATCAAACTCTAGTAGACATGTTGTTGGATTTATGTATGGATTTAAAAGGTGGCCAAGATTAGAACCTCCCTTTGAAAGAAGTTTCTTACAAAAACACTTTCAATCAAGAATTAAAATGGCTCCTTATGAATCCATATATAAATAGAAGCACAAAACTCTGATGTATTATGATTATTTTTGGGAATGTATTCCATTAGGATATGATTTAGGGACAGAAATGATAGAGAATGTTATATCACTTTAAAAAAATATAATTTTATCTCAAAGTCAATAAAAAATTGTGATGACACTCATCGATGAGATCAGTAGTTTGATGTAACATCCCAATATTTTAAGAAAGAAACACTACATTCAATAGCATTCTTGATATACCACATTGATCTTAAATAAACTACTAAATATTTTTATTAAAATGTTTCCATTATAACCTAGTAGTTATAATTTCAGGAATAAACATTATTTTTAAAATATGGTTTACACATGTATATAGAGTTAATTATTTTGTTAATAATTAATTATAAATGAATGTAAACCCATTTTTCAAATAAAAGGAAATAATTTTATGAAAAAATATTTTAATATGAAAAGGTGTGTTTTTAAGATAATTAAATAACTATTTTTGGTTTATATTAATGAAATATATATTAAATATTTATAATTTAATATTTTACCTTATACTGAAGACTTTTTTGACTCTTGTACCGAATATAGTCAAAACATCCAATGTGAGATCAAATAATTAATTAATTTTTATAACATGATCATAAGTGATATAAATGGAATGACGAACCTGAAAAAACTCCTTAAAATATTAAATAATTAACAAAAGTTAACTATTCAGGAAGGTAAAGGATATACACGATGAACTAGACTCAAGGTATGGGATTTCATCTTAATCTCCTTTCATTGAGTCATTTCTTGATGATAGGCACCAATATTGTTTTAAAAGGTGTATATATAGCTACCATGAAATTTAATATCCATATATTATCTATAATAATGTTATTTAATGTTTTTTTAAATGTATTCTTTCATGGAGATCATGATTTAAATGTTTAAAGTGGTGTGGGACACCTTTCATGTTTTATGATTTAATTATCAAATATTTTTATCCAAGTCAATATTCTTGATATTATTTTACAGATTATTTATATGGATATAAAAGGATTATAAAGGAAATATTACGTTTATTTTGAATTTCATTCAACATTTTTCAAAAATTAATCTTTTTACATGTTTTTTATTTTTGTGACATTTTGACAAAAAACAAAAATAATGTTTGACTCTAAATGTATATGGTGACAAATAATTTTCCACCATCATGGACATTATTTTATTATTGTATTCCTTTAAAAGATTTTATGTTTCCATATATGAAAACCATATTTATCTTTTTGGGTATTTTGGTATTGAAAATGTTTTTTTAGTGAAAAATGTGTTATTGTATTGAAAATGGAATCTTGAAATAAAAGGGTATTTTTATACAATAGAGCTTTTATGTGGGATTAAAATAGTTTTTCAATAGTTTTTATGATGAATGTATTTTTTAATGATATTTTACGTAATAATTATTATTAATGGGTTATCCTGATATATATTATTCATTGTGTGGAATAGATAGCATCGGGAAATCCCAATTTAGTTTAACATGGGGTAGCCCAGAAATTGTTGGGAAAGCCCATTACAGCTTAATATGGGGTGGACCAGCAAGTGTTGTGTAGGCCTGTTATAGTTTAACATGGGGTGGACCAAATAGCATTGAGTAATCCCATAATAGCTTGATTATAATTCTTCCATATCGTTATTCAAATTGAACTAGTTTTGAAAGGGTTTTTTGTTAATGATGCATTATGTCACCTAAAAAAGTTTAAATTTCTTTCTATGGGGTTTAATGATTTTTTGGGAAAAAATGTGTGTTTATTTCATGTGAAAATGTTTTATTTCATATTCTCATTAAAATTTGAAAATAAAGTTAAACATTATATAAGTTTCTATATTCTTACTTAACTCGGGGTTTTATTTATTTTTATATCCCTTACTGATATTATTATCATAATCCCATGTTTTAGATTGTTTTTCACATTTATTAATATTTTTGGGGATAAATAAGATTTCATGATGAATTATTTGAAGATGTGTCTCAAAAAAAAAGTCATGTTTTATTTTAAAATAGATCCCTTTGTGTAAAAAAATGATTCAAATAATATGTTACTAGTTGTAATGCATGGGTTGGATTTTTAAGATATTTTCCTAATTTTCTAAAATGTTAAACTGAAAAAATCCTCTAATATAAATTCTAGTTCAAAAACACTAGGATATTTAATGCTTTAGGTTTTGAACTTATAATTTATATCAAATAATAGTTTTGAGATATTTGGATATTATTATATTTTCTTAAGAGTTTGGGATGTAATCCTTATTTTATAATATTCAGGTTAATCACTATTTTAATGTAATAGAAATCCTTATGAGGTTTTAAGTTATGAAATTATTAGGTAATTATCATTATTCTTTAGTGAAATTTATTTTTGAGGTAATTATGGGTTATTACTTTTTGGGATTTAAAATCTAATGTATGAGAAAAAATTTGGGGTAAAAAAAATGTTATGGTTATTTTTTTGGACTTTATAATAATTTTGGAATGTTATAAGAATTATATAGTTTTATAAAACGGGAAACCCATTGGATGGGTGACAACCCATCACATTTAGTAAGGCCATGGGAATCTAACCAACAACTAAAGGATTACATGGGTGCATTCCTTGCTATTGGCCAATATGAAGTCCCGATTAGTATGAATTTTTTTGTTTAGTAAAATGATTCTATGGATGAATAATTGTTGGGAAAAAATCCCTCAAGGTATTATTGAAGCATTTTTGAGGTGATTGTGTTTGTTGATAAAGTGGACATCTGTGTGGTGATTGTTGACAAAGAAAAACAATGACATGAAAATTTGCTGACAAAGGGGATTTCATGGTGGAATGTCAAGTTCAAGAGCTGTGGTTAATGATCCATATTTCATTCAAGAACATTGACAAAGGAATGGATGATCTGGAGGCGGTACAAAAAGAACAGTTACAAGGTTACGCCGTTTTCCAGTGTTAGCCAAATTTTTGGGCCTGAAAATTGGAAAATGAAGAAAAGTGGTTTTTGGGAAAGGTAATTGCGCTCTGTTTACTTGAAGGCTTGGAAATTTGTGCACCATATGTTTTTCAAGATTAGATCATCAAAATATGGAAAAGGGATAAGGTTTGCACAGGTATTGGGGTTGTCGCACAGGTGACTTGCGCGCCGTGAAGAGACTTGCGCGCTGATGCCTTAGAAGCTAGAGAACATGTGCGCTTTTTGTTTTTCAAGATCAGAAGATCAAAATATGGCAAAGTAAAGAGGTCCATGCATGTTTGGAAGTGGGTCGCGCAAGTGACTTGCAGGGGAAGATACTTTCTCGCCGAGACTTGTGCGCTGAGGGTTGACTTGCACGCCATCGCGTAGGGTGTTCAAAATTCCTATAAATACCGGACCACCCCTCCTCATTTTTAACAGAGTTCAACAAATTGAAAAATTAGAGCTCTTTTCATGCAGGTGTGGTGGTCGCGCTAGTGGTGGTGGGTCGCGCAAGTGGGACTTGTGTGCCTGATTTGAAGAAGCGCGGTTGTTGTTCGTTGTGCGCCAATATTGGTTTGGGCGTAAAGGGAAGTGAGTCGCGCAAACTTGGAGTTGCAAAAGCTTGTGTCGCACAAGTGTCTAAGGTGGACTTGCATGCCAGTTGTGAATTGAACACTGATACTTGCGCGCCAGATTAGACTCATGTGCCAAGTAAGGCTGATTCCCTGGCAGTGTTTTCAGGCTACGTGGAAGCGGGAAGTTTTCCCGATACCTTCAGTGCAAAGAGAGGTTCATCTACGGGTGAAAGTTGGACTTCAACAGAGCATCCACATACAATAAAGGATGCATTCATTAGTGATAATGAAGATACCTACAAGTCTATAAACTGTGAGTGTATCCTTTCCAGAGCAGTGAGCAAAGGAAGAGGAAGAAGGTGATCCTCTCCACCGGTAGTGATCCAGAGAGAGAGAAACAGGTAGTGACCCTTGGGAAAGCAGTGAGGTGAACCTAAACCTTGTAAAGGTAGTGATCCTGGGATATAGTGATTGTGCCCGAACCTTGTAATCCACAGCTAATGAAGTTTAGTGTAATTTGGTATGACCGACAACCTGTCGGCGTATGCTCTTTGAACGTAGCCCTTAGCAGTGAACCAAGTAAAAATTGTTGTGTCATGTGCTTGATTTACTTTCTGTTTATATTGTGCAACGGGAAAGAGATAGAATAGTGTTTTTCTTAACAGCGAAACAAGATCAGAACGGGCGTTAATTTTAAAGTAGTCATACCCTGATTCACCCCCCCCCCCCTCTTAGGGTATTCATCCTTATGGACCAAACAATAATAATTTGATTTTGGGAACTTAAGTTTTATTGATTGTGTAACATTGAAATTGAAATTATATTTTTGATTAAGTGATTGATATTATTTCCAAATATGTTCACTATTTTTGGAATTCAATAAGATAAAGTAAAATAGAATAATATGGGGTTTTATTGGAGAAATAATGATTGAATCATATTTTAGAGGAAAACATAATTTTGTGGTTATTCAGGTTATTTATGGAAATAGATAGCATACTTATATTTTAGGTGATTTAGGAACATAATTTTTTAGGATACGACATTAATATTAATTGATGTTATTTGAAGATAAATGTTAAAATTTATCTTGGAAGGATTTGTTATCAAATTTTTCTGAGTTTTGGGTTTCAATCTTATTTGGATATTTTGAGGAATTTTATAGAAGGTTATTTTTTGAATGGTATTTGATTAATTTTTGGGATTGAAGTACTGTTCTCATCATATAAGGTTTATTATTTTTGGGTAATTATCTTATCTTACACTAACCATTTTGGTTTTGTAAAATATCTAAATACAAGGAAAATAGATATTTAATATTTTGTGGGTTCTGTGATTATCTAGAATTTTATTCTTGTGCTTCATGCATGAAAAAGTTATCTAGAATACTCATCTTTTGGAGACAGAGATGAGTTTTTAGTGAAAATTTATTAAAGTATGAAACTCAACTTTTCCAGTAATTATATTTCTTTTTTATCTTATTCAATAAAGTATGTGAATTCCTCAAATCTATAAAAAGGATCATTAACAAAAATGTTATCCTTTTACATTTCTCACTATGAAATCAATGACCTTTTTACCCATCATATATTTAAGGTTTTGTGATAGATAAATTTATAAAAACCTTGTTCCTTATAACTCTTTATCAGAACTTGATAGTTTTTTTGTCTCCCATGTCCATGTTTTCTAACATTGAAACATAGTATGTGTTATCATAGGTTACCTTATTACATCCCTTTATTATTTTAAAGGGGAAATATAATTTATCTTTTTTCGATATGGGATTACAATAAGGGAATTCTAAAAATTCAAACCCCATGTTTTCAATCATGAGTTCAAATTTCAAGGATAAAATTTATTAAATGGTGGATTAATGTAACATCCAAATATTTTAATAAAGAAACACTATGTTCGATAATATATATGATACGCTACATAAATCTTAAACAAACAACTAAATATAATTATTAAAATTTTAATGTTATAACGTCTCTATTAGAATGATTTGAATCAACATTATTATTAAAATAATTTTTACACATGTATATATAATTAATTATTTGGTGAAAAATTAATTATAAATAAATGTAAATCCCTTTTAAAAATAAAATGAAATTTTTTTATGAAAAAACTATATAAATGTAATGTATGTTTATAAAACAATAAAATCAATATTTTTGGGTTATATTAATGAAATATATATGAAATACATATAATTTAATGTTTGAAATCATAATAAAGTCATTTTAGACTCTTATACAGAATATTGTAAAAACATCGAATGTAAGATTAAATTATTACGTAATTATTATAACATGATAATAAATTATATAAAATTAAAAAAAAACTTGATAATTGTTATCAACAAAGTAAAAAAATTAATATAAGTTTATTATTCAGGAGTGTAATGGACATACATGTTGAATCAGACTCAAGTTAAGGGATTTCTTCTCAATCATTTTTTATTGAGGCATTTCTTCATTATATTCACCATTATTATTTTATAATGTGTATATACAGGTACTATGATATTTAATGTCCATATTTTATTAATAATAATGTTATTTAATGATTTGTTAAATTATTTCTTTCATGGATATTATTATTTTAATTTTCAATGGGTTATGGTACTCCTTGAAGGTTCAATAATCTAATTATCAAATCATTATCTCCATATCAATATTCATGATATTACTTTACAAATTTATTTATATGAATAAAATAGAATTATAAAGGAAATTTTATGTCTATTTTTAATTTCATTAAATTGTTTTTGAAAAGGAATATTTGTACATGTTTTTTATATATGTAATGTTTTGTTAAATAAAAAAAATAATTCTATATTAATAACATATATGACGAAAAATAATTTTCCACCGTTGTGGCCATTATTTTATTATCATATTCTTTTCCAGGATTTCATGTTTCCTTAAATAAAAATCCAAATTTATATTGGAATTTTAATATGGAATTTTTATTAATAAAAATTGTGTTTTGGTATTGAAAACGGGTTCTTGAAAGAAAAGGTTATTTTTACCCAAAAGTGTTTTCATATGGGATTAAAATAGTTTTTCAAAGGGTTTTATGATGAAATTATTTTATTAATGATATGGTACTTGATCATTAGAGGAAATAGGTTATCCATATATATATTATACATAAGGAGGCCCATATATCATGAAGAAAACCCATAATAGATTAACATGTGGTGGCCTTGATAGCAATGGGAAATCCCGTTATAGATTAACATGGGGTGGCCCAGATAACACTGGGTAAGCCCATTATAGCGTAACATGGGGTGTCTGAGATAACATCAGGTAAGCCCATAATAGCGTAATAGTATGTTGTCCACATAATTATTCCAATTTAATGGGTTTTAAAAAGGTTTTATGTATATGATGCTCTATGTCTTCTGAAGTATTTTAAATCACGTGCTATGGGTTTTAATGATTTTCTTTGAAAAAAATGTTTTTTTTTAGATACGAAATTTTTTTATTTAATATTATAAAAAATATTTGATGATAAATGTTACAGTTATTTTAGTTTTATTTTTTTACTAAAATAATGGTTTTCATTCTTTTTATATCACCTACTGAGCTTTTTGTGCTCATCCCAAGTTTAAAATATTTTTCACAAGTCTTAATATTGGTAAGGAAAAATAACATGTCATGATGAAAGGACTGAAGATATGTAATAAATAAAAATAATGATTTATTTTAAAATCATATCCTTTGGTTGAAAGAATGGATATCGAGAATAAGTGACCACATGTAATGTATGGGTTTGATTTGTATGAGTTTGTCTTCGTTCTATAAAACACTAAATTGAAATAATCCTGGAATGTGAGTTCTAGTTAAAAACACAAGGATATGTAATTTTTAAGGTTGGTTAATTACATTTGATGTTGTTCATAATCTAATACTATGAATATATTCATGGAATAAGGCTATGATATTTTCAAATAAGGCAAATATAAGAATTAGATATATCATTCCCTTTAAAATTCACGGTCATATTGGGATGGTAGCTTATCGCTTGGCACTTCCACTAAATTTATCTCAAGTTAATGATGTGTTTCATTTATATATCCTAATAAATTACATCCTTATTAATTTATATGAACTAAACTAATAGGTTCTATTTATGAAGAAAGATTTGTCTCATAAGGGATAACAGACTGAAATTCTTGATTGTATAGAGAAATTTCTACGAAACAACAAAACTCATTTGTTGAATGTTTTGTTAAGAAATAATAAAATTGAGGAAGATATATGAGAAATTTCAGATGAAATTATGAAATATTTTATTTATTTTTTCACATTAGAGTGAAATAATTTGGATGATAATATTATTATTAGGTGGAAGAATGTAATATCTCAATATTTTATTATATATTTCTATTTAAATAAATTTATTTAATATGTTTATTTTCAAGAGAAATCTAGTTTAAATGAACCATTAAAAACTATTAATAGAAAATTATAATAACTTTATATCATTTTGAATTCATCTTTTCAATATTATCTTAGGTTGATTCTTTTTTTGAAAAGTTTGATTTTTCTGTGAAAAGTGAAAATATCGATTTTTGTAAAACTGTAATTTACATTTATAAAAACCCCATAATTTATTGAATTAAATAATAATTTATATAGTCATACTTTTGTTATATATAATATTATTAAATTCATTTTAATAATTATTTTACCTATTTTTAGTAGAAGTTCATTTTTTAGATTAAAAAATAATTTTTCAAAAAACCATTTTTTCATCATATTTTTTGGGTTAATTTTTAATTTAATTTATTACACTTATTTGAATTGAATTTAATAAAATGGATTCCATGGTAATAATTTTAAAAATAGGACCCTTTTATTTTTATTCATTTTGAATTATAACGTGGAAAGATTTATCACCTTGATGAAGAGTAAATCCGATAATTAAGGTTAGAAAATAAAGTGATATGGCTCTAACATTTCTATAAAACATTCCATTATAATATTTTATGAATGGATTTAATATATTTCATTAAAATTATAGAAAATATGGATTCTTGATTCCATTTTACTTTATTGTTGACCTTTATAATAGTTTAATGAAACATTAAAAGCAAAATGTCATGCTCTTGACATTAATATCTCTAATAATTATACACAAGGTAAAATGAGGTTATTTTCAGTTTTATATATAAATTTGAAAGATAAATTAATTTTATTATCATGGTAATTTATTTTTAATTTATATTGATATAATAACTAGCCTTAATTCTTATACAACACAGACATAGTACTTATTCAATTAATAGAAAAAATAAAATTAATATAATGAAAAATATTAAAAGTAATAAAAATGGGTTGAATTATATCATTACAAGAGTTTTATAAGTAAATATGATATTTTATGTATTTTTTAACGGATTATATTTTAATTCCATATATTTATTGATGCATTTAAATTAAAATAAAATTAGTAGTTTCAAAAATGACATTAATGATATGTTATGAAAATATTATTTTATTAAATGATTTAAAATTAATAAAAATATTATATTAATAAAAATAAATTTTATATTGTTTATAACATCAACCATGGTCCATTCATGGGTTTTCTTTTTTTATGGTAAAATTCCTGACACTTAACAGGTAGAAAAATTTATTAACGTTGTAAATTTCGAAGGGGTTAATATAGTGTTAAAACTGAAAGATAAAAGTGGAAACATAACTACATCATGACAATTTTTTGTTTAATTAGTATATTTAGACTCATACTCAACTTATTTTCAAATTAAATAAATTTTATTCATTTTTACTTGAAAAATATTTTTTATAAATTTAATACTTTATGAAATTCTAGGAATACCCCTCCTCTTACTTATAAAAGGACACCAATTCTCAATTTTCTTTACACCACATTGAGTATCGTATATCTAAAAAACCTAGAAATAATATCTTATAAACATCTTTATACAAGATATATATGTTTGGTTATTCCCAAAAGACCAACCCTAAGTCCCTTAATATGAGATATAATTGAAGTCTTTCAAAGAATAGGTAATCGCCTTTACCGACCCTTTCAAGTTTATTTCTTTTTCTACTTCCTCTATGTCAATTAAAACCATAATAAATAACAAATCCATTATCATAAATTTACTGATATGTTATTATTACTATTTTATAATCATTTTATATATCTTTTCCATCCTTTAAAAAACAAAAACATTTCTTGTGCGTATGTATGGCTTGTCGTCTCCACATAGTGATGTAATTTGTTTTTCATCACCAATATACATAGGTTTTTTAAATGATATAACTAATTAATATATATTTTAATTATGAAATAATTATTCTTTTGAATTGATAATATTATTTATAAATTCTTACATTTTAATCCCCTGTAAAACAATAATACAACTCATGTGTTTGTGTAGACTACCACCTCCACAAAGCAATACGGTTTGTTTTTTCATTTATGTTTTACATGGATGGTAATAAGGACCATTTTATTTAATATATATAATTTTTATTACAAAAAAGGATCTTATAAAGGTGAATTATTATTTACATATCTTTCTTTCCTTCCAATAAAAATTGAAAAGAACGTTCTTGCCTTTGTACATCCTACCATCTTAATGAATGGTCTAATTACTTTTTCTATCTATATTTTTATGAAAAATTTTCTCTATATATATGTGGGATTTATATATTAAATAAAATTATAGAGATCATGACACTATGAGAAGGATGAAATGACCAATACTACCAAATCAAAACACGCATGAAAAACAAACTAATTTGCACCTAAAATAATAATAATAATAATAATATATGATTGTTATTAAACAAGTCATAAAATGTTATTAATGGATCACATATGATATTATAGATATGAATATGGTTGTGGTATGTAATTATAATAAATAAAATTTATTATACAGTAGTTTAGAGAGACTAATAGGAAAGTCAAGCTTGAGGTAAGAGATTTCATCTTTATTTTCAATCCATTAAGAAATATTTGGTATTAACACCCATTTACATAAGGTATATACTACACCTTTGAGGTATTTCAAATTAATATATATTTATTCATGATGATTAATTATTTAATTCAAGTGACTCTTTCTAGAGAAATTTTAAAATCCAATATGGTATTATTTCTCTTTCTGATCAGGTATATTTTTCCTCCATGTCCATATTTAAAAAAAATATTTTATTGAAATCCTTTTTATTTACTCAAATGATTTACCCAGGACATTTTATGTTATCCTTGAATTATTTTTCATGGTTTGAAAGGGATATTTATAATTTTTTTCCACAAAATTTATTTTCAAATCTCTTTAAAAATCCAAAATGAATGTTTCTTTTTAACGTATATGCGGTTAACTGATTTTCCCACCACTTTGTATATTTTTCCTTATATATATTCTTATACATGTTTCCAATAATTTTGAAAATAAAACTATTTAATAAAATATTATTTTAATATTTTTATCCCCTTTTCCAAAGACCTAATTTTACTAAAAAACCTATATTTTTAATGATTAAAAACTCATATTTCATTAATTTTTTAACATTAACTTTCACGTGAATAAATTAACATTTATAAGTTCATTAGACATTATATTTATCTTAAATATCCATATCATTTGTATACTTGATATTATTATTTCGTGAACCATATAAAATTTATAAATATAGTAATGTAATTTAAAACTTATTTAGTTAAATAGGGAAATATTTATAATCCATATTATTTACTCAATAGTTACATTTTTTGATAAAGAATATTTTTTAGGAATTAAAATCATAATTAAATATAAGGATAATTCATTGGATATACAATTATGGGTGTGGATTATTTATCCATTTGATCTAATAATATTTCTCATTAGAAAAATTAGTTGGATAAATTATTTTGGTTTTTGGTCTATAGAAATCCATAAATTAACAATATTAGAACATAGATTTTATGGTATAGATGACATGATTTCTAAGATCTTGAATTTAATATTACCCATTTCTTTCATTTATAATTTAGTTATTATAAATCATGTGATTAGTCCATTGATATTATTCATAGAAGCATTTCTTAATAATGTTATTAATTAAAGCGAACTTGTATTTAGTTATTTAACTTTTTATATTGATTCTACCTTATCCATTTATGATTTCTTATAATTTATGTAACTCTTACTATTTATCTGAGATCACCCTTTATTTTTTTCATTACCCCATGATATAAATAATTATATTATGAAGAATTTTAGGGATGAAAGACTATTTTTTATACTATGTATTTTTTATTTTCATTGTAATATGGGAATAATGTATGTATCTGGTTCTTCAAGACTACTAAACTTATTAAAGCTTTATGATGAGATCTTTTGTATGTTATACGTATGTAATAAATTAGATACCATCTATGGGTTACTGGATTTTGGTGTTTCTGCATTTAGATTAGTGAAATCCAAATCATCATGAGAATAATAGTTTCTTATATTTGTTAGTGAAGTTATTTCAATTTCTAGACCAAAGATATGTAGTCGGGTATTTGAAAACAAGTTCATAAAGATTGATGGTAATATTTTCTAAAATTCCTCAAAAAAATGTGATAGGTTTTTTGAATACCTATCATGATTTGGCTAAAACATATTTTTATTTCCTTGTTTAAATTTAGTAGTACTTATAACCCTTGTTATGTATCGAGGGAGAAGTAAAAAAATAGGTGGTCACCTTAGTTTTGAAAATGTTATTGTTTTTTGAAATTTTTTGGTTTCAAAAATAAATTTAAAGCAATGTAACAAATATTTTTAAAGTAAATATGATGATAAAGGTGGTAGGTTTATGTCTGGATTGATAATTTCAATGGTTTTTATATTATTAAATTATTAGATAATTTATTTTCGGTTAATGACAAAGAGAGTTCCCACAACCATTTCACCACTCACCCTTTGTTGAATGGTTTTGATGGTAATTGACTTAAAAATAATTTATCTGTCTACGATCCATTGTTTTGTGAATGTGGTAAAACATCTATCCTAGATTACTCATGAATCATATAACTATGTGTTATAAAACATAAGAAAAAAGTGAATATATAGTCCCTTCCATACTCTCTAGTAACCATTAAGAACTTCACGCCATAGTATTTAATATTACACCATATAAAACCTGAAACCCATTATTGGATGATTGGAGATCATAGACCCATTAAATAAACAATAATATAATTAAATCAAACACAACCACATTTGAAATTAATAACTTCTACTAAATAACCAATCCATTTTGAGAAGTAATAAAGTGTTTTATTCATGAAAGTGCGAATTATAAATCATTAATAAATGAGTTTATTTTTTCTTGGATCATCAATATAATATCTAATATATCAAAATTTTATTAGATCTGAATGTTGAAGGAGAACACATTCCCAAACAATGGAAAACAGAATATAAAATTAAAACATCGGTAGTAGATCATTGTCCAACCATCTGGAATGAGCCATGTTCCTTGACCTTTATCCTTATATTATTATCAAAGATCATTTATTTATATATTATTTGGTCATGTTAAAACCCCTCTAGATCCTCTCATTTTAATCTTATATAGGTTTCCATTTTTTCAGGTTTTCAATTCTCTAAACAATTCTAGAATCATAAAAAACTATAGATTATTTCCTTATTCATGGTCAAAAATATTTTCATATAATAATCCACATGGAATAATATGATCATATTCAAGATTTATAATGTGGGATCTCAAATACACAGCTTGAATCTTGAAACTATTCATGATATTTAACCTAGGAAGTTTGTAGTAACCGCATTGTCTTATTTTTTATACTTATCAAAATTATCATCTTTTCGCAAAGTATATTAACCAATGCAAGAAATAGAAAAATGTGTGGATGAAATATAAAATAAATTAATGAAATATGCTACTCATGTATGAAACATAATATTTATATCCAAATTTATTATGCATAATATAATTCACATATGCATAGTTAAAATGTATTATTTCATATGAATTTTTTCCTTTTCCAAATTTTTGTAGACTCGAATTTCATATGAAAGATCATAAAATCCTATGACCTATTGAAATTAATTAAACATAGGGTAATTCTCCTCCACATCTCACAAATTATCCTATGTATGTCACAAATTGTCTTATAAAATCACTATATAAATTTTTCCATAGCCAATTATTTCTGACTCCAACACAGTACTTCCAGAATCTCTTCAAATATGATTCTATATTCTTAAAATAAAATATGTACCATCAAAATATCCTTCATAAATTATATAATAACATAAACACACATAAAGGTAAAATTATTATTTATTTTAATAATTCAAAATGTAAAATAAACAATTAAAAATAATGTTTTAATCCATTTATTAATTAAATTATATAATATTCCTATAACTGATGAATGTTATATTTACATAAAAATGAAATAGAATCATGGGAATAAAATAATAAATAAAAAAGTTCAATATATGAAAATATTATCTCTAAAATGTATCAAAGTTGAAGAGGTTTGTATTTCCCCTAATTATATATTTAATGTGAATACAAAATATGTATTTAGAATGTCATGTATGGATGAAGGGGGTAGAATTGAGAAGGTATCCCTGAGGAATTTTTGTGAGGATTATGGAGAGTTTTTAAAGAAATTATATTTATTAAATACCCCATTACTTTTATTTTTAAGGGTTTGTTAGTGGTAATTCATGAAAAAAAGTATTTTTTGTTTTGAGGTTTTCAGAGTTATAAGGACGGGAAGTATTTTTTTAGTATTATAAATAAAATAAAAAGGGGGAATGTTATATCCAAGAGATTGGGTGATGGATTTATAAACACTAGTTGTTGGATATGATGGTATTTAGTGAGGTATTATATCATAATACTTGTTTGTGGTGGTATACATATACTTGATATTGGTATTTTTTGTACTAGAGTTTATGTATTATCATGGAAAATAGATTAAGTGGTTCACTTGGAAGTATTTTTTGAGAGATTACCAGAGACACCATAAAATATAAATATATATAAATATGGTATGTGAATAAATTCTTGTTTTTTAGTATTAATGTACATCTATTTTTTTGATATAATAATTTCTCCTATTCAATGATAGGTTGATCAAAATGTATCTTATAAGGAATCATAGTAGTAAATATAATGGAAGAAGGAACCTTGATATCATTATATATCATGTACCTAATTTTATCTGGAGGGTGCATGGATAATTAGATTATCAACATGATTGTGTTTTATTCCAATATTAGAAAAAAAAAATCAGGAAGCTTGATATTACAAACTGGAATCCATGAGTTTTTAATTATAACAGTATAATTAAAACGCTCTAAAAGTTTTTAAATAAATTTGAATTATTGAAGTGGAAGGTGAATATGATTTTATATTTATAAAATAATTATTGTGGTGCTAAGAGGAAACAATATTATTGATGTATTAGTGCATTTATAATCAAAGGGGATAGTTTACCAGAATCATAGAAGTTTGAATGTAAATTGGAGGAAATTCAAAGATATTTTTGGTGAAAAATAAAGAGTTTCAAGCCTGTTAGGAACGTCATGTGCTAGTAACCCTTAATGATAGTCATTATTTATTTTTGTTAGGAATCACACTACATAGATTCCATGCTAGTGGTATATTATGCTAATTTTTCTTCATGGAAGTTAGGTGATATTAAGTTTATACATCATGTTAGTTATGAATCATGCTAGTTAGGATTCACACTGGTCATGAATGATGGAAATTAGGTAGTTTAACCCTATTCTAGATTTCTGATGCTTAGGATACATGAATGAAGCACTGAGAAAAACTAAATCACAAATAGATTAGTTATGTTTAGGATTTGACTATAAATAAAATATTATCCCATAATTTAGGGAAATAAAATTTATTGGGATGGGTGAAAAATTCATAGTATTAACATAATACATATCAAAATCATAACTTTATAAAGATTATTTAATCAATAGAGTTGAGTGAATGTAGATAGATGAGGGAAGTTTCATGAAATAAATATAATTTATCATACCAATGTGATGTTAGAGATGTGGAGATTATTCCATGAGTAGGGTTAAGGGATGGTAGTTACTTGAATAAGAGTTTAGAAAATAAGGACTGAGATAAGGTATCTATGTAAATATATTTCTATTAAATATATTTGAGTGTACATACTAGGGAGAAGGTAGTGTCATAAAGAAATTCATTTCAAAAGTAATTTAGTGAAGAAACTTACCTGAGTGAAGGAATATACTTGCACAAAGGTACATACCAAATAAAAGGAATTTTATAAAAGAATCTAAGTGAACATGCATAAGAAAAGGTTTCTCATGAAATATAACTAGTTGATGGTATTTGTAGGAAGAAAACAATTTTATTCATGAAAATGATATTTTAAAACAAATTATGAGTGAAGAAGATTAAGAAATATTGAATATATAGTACCAAATAAAATAATAAATAAAAATAAATGATCCATATAATGATTCAATTGAACATATCTAGTCATTATAATAGAATTCAACAATATAATTCTAGTGTGGAATTATCCTTATCTGGGGGAAGTGTTTCTATTGGTGGGGGGAACATAGTGTATCCTACCATAGTAAGAAGACACTATCATGATTATTTAATAAGATTATAGAAACAAATATTGAATTCGAAGAAGTATTAAATATGAAATGATAATTCATGTAGTCATACACTTTAATCATGGGGAGACCCACATTATATAAACAAGATATTATTATGTCTAGTTGGGTAATTGAGAGGGGTAGGGATGAATTAGAGATCATTTTTTATTTTAATTAGTTATAATATTTTAACCAAAATTATATGAATGTTTAATTACTTAATCCATGATTATATAATTATACCAACCTTTCTCACATGTATATAGATAAAAGCACAAAAAAGAAACATTATTATTTTTATGGTTCTACATTAAAGACCTAAATTTTTCCATGATTGGTTAGATTCCCCCATCATTGATTTACCAAAATATAAACTATCAGTAACCCCACAAACAACCATAACCTAATAAACATGGATTCATACTATTTTCCCTCACAATTTATCAGTTGTAAAGTCTAATAAAAAATCCATCTTCACGTGACTGGTTAAATACACATGACATAACACCAATTTTAATAAAAAATAATAAAGGAATTCTTCATACCCATGGTTGACTCTTCCCATTGATATGATCTTCATCTATGATTTTAGGGGATATAGTTTACTCGTGTACACCTTCATATCTTAAAATTAATGTCTACTAGGGTACATTGACATCTATCTTGTTCAAATTTCTTTGATCATCATGTGATATGGTTTTTCCTCAGTATTCCCAAAAAATGGATACATATAGCTTAATTTATCCAATATGTCTCTTGGATTCCATATCATTCTTACTAATTGATATAATGATGTATTGGGTCTTATATCACTCAAAATATAGAGCATAAAATTTATTTATTTCACCTGTATATTATATATTCACATAATAATATTATGAATATTTTTACCAATATTTTATTTTATGTAAATTAATTAAATCACCAAATTAATAATTATTATTATTTAATATAAGAATATATTTCCTAGATTAAATCCTCCACACAATATTGATCTAAAAAACATAAAAAGGAATAGGAATATCAGTATTAAAACATAAAACATCTCCGAAAATATTTTTATTTATAGGAAAGTGACCTCTATGATATTCTCACTATAATAAAATATTCCCCCAAGAAATCTTCTATATTTTCCAATAAAACCACATATCAAGTCTCGTTGATCCCTTTATTATTTTATCAATTAAAAAAATAGTTATCATCCTCATTTAAATAACCCAATGACTCAAGAATTTCAGTATTTTTATTATCCCAGAAATAATATCCATTTTATTTTCCTAGAGAATTTTTATTCTAGAAATTATCAAAATTTCATTTGAAATTAAAGTCATAATCATTTTTAATATTAATTTATTATGACTTATGAGTCATAAAAAACCAAAAGTCGTATGAATTTATGAATAAAGATTCATATAGATCATATTCATACAAGCTCTCTCAATTTATTATGTCAAAATTCAAAGAAAATGATAGAAGAGGTAATTTGATTGAAAAAAGGTAGTCATGAATGTCTTAATTTCTAGATAAATCTTATATTGTGAACTATAGTCATATTATAGAGTCTTTCATTCATCCAAAGTCATGCGTTTATTCTAGAAAAAAAACAAAATGATCATATCAAATTTATATGGTGAATTATTATGATTCGTTGATGGCATACATTGAATTCATACAGAAAATTATTATAGATAGTATGAAAATTCATAAACTCTATAAAATATCTATTTTCTGTTATTTTAGATTAAAAATTAAAAACTTATTCAATTGGATCATGTTCTTCTCCAAACCCACTCCATGCCTTCTCAAACATCACAAAAATCATCCAAAGTATTTTCACACTAATTTTAGTATGCCTATTTCACCTAGAACGATTTATCTAATCCTTTAGCTCTAAGTTATTTCATTCAACCATATAAAAACTGTTTTAACAGTATTAGCTTGTGGAATCAATACACAATAATAAAAAATTATACACAAATTTTTTAGATAGTGATCTTAGATCTATCACCACTTATCATATCTCTATGAATATCAACACATTAAATATTCACATATATGGGATTAAACAATTATTTCAGTCCTTATTCTATAGGGAATCATCTCATCACACCTTCTCCTTCCAATGTAAAATGGAAGAAGCTCACTCATTCTCATGAAACCATCTTTTAATCAACTTTTTAACAAATTCACTACCAAATTAAAAAACTATAATCCAACAAGAAACAGCAGTCTCCCAATTTTTATTTTTTTCCAACACAACATCCAAAATAATAAATAAAATTTGTGTTCTCTTTCTTTCTATTATCCCCCTTATTGGAAATGAATAAAATACAATCTGTTGGTGTGAATTATCATCACTCCTATAATATTTTGAAACCATTTTATTCACGCATTATTTATTATTTTAATGATAACATGTGAAACTTGCAGGAAATATGATACCACATATCTTACTTAACAAATAACCTTTTATTAAGTAACTTTTAGTCAAAATGGACTAAACCTTTTTAGATAAAAAGAATAGAAAATGAGGTTTTTAATGTTATCCCAATATAGTAATCTCTACGTTATCATTCATATATATATTCAAATAAATAATATTAATGACTGTATGATCAATTTTATAATTAAAAATATATGAACTATGCAGATCTCAATAAACATATCAAAATAAGTCAAATGCAACGCATAAACCCATACCTACTCTTATTTTCATAAACCAACACCATAATTTATATTTTTTTGATTAATTCAAAAATAATGTCTGTATGTGAGATTAAATACCAATTTTTTTAGTTATCATAGTGTTTTATAAAAATTCCATACTTTCACATCATGTGATTTTTTACAAAACCTTGTCATATTTTCTACCCCTTATGTTATGAACTCATTTCATCACCTCATGGAAATTTATATATCCCCTAAAGATCATACTTTTTCAATAAATTAGTGAAAAATTAATTCTTTCCCTTAAAATACTTTTATATAAGCATAAATAAAAAATTATAGGGAGCAGAGAGGGACATAGTGGTTTCATAGTTAAAACACTAAGGCAGAGAGTTTCCTCTTAACCTAAGACCCTGTTTAATTTAAAAAAATCCTGGTACGTGTTATTACAACTCAATTTTTTATTATGAGTATCAATATATTGTTTTTTTCTAACAATGAGAATTTTCCTTTTTGGATTATAATTCTCTACCTTTATCCATAAATTATTCACCTTATCTAATGATTGTATATTCTTTCTAAGAAATACAAGTCATTTGGTAATATTTTCAAACAATATTTCATGACATGCATAGTCTATAAAAATTGTTTTAGACTAATTTCATTGAATTTATAGACCTCCAATTTCATATAGTTTCCCATTAATTATAACATTATCTTCAAAAACACTTTTATTTCCTTTGTCTAGAACAACATTTTGATATTTCTATATTTGTTTTTCAATCTTTGGTTGGATTGGATTAATAGTTATATATTCTAATTTTTTATACTCATCCTAATATCTCACCATTTTATTTTACATCCCTTTCAGACTATAAGAAATTCTTCTTGGTAAACTATTTTGTAACTCTTCATATTTTTTACCTTATTCATCACAACCTATGTATATTTCAATTAGCTTGAATGGAATGAAGGCCTTAATTTTTATTGATTTTTGATAACCCCACTTTCAAGGGATGAGGGGAAACCCTTACAAGTCCTATAGGCTCAGAGATTACATGTCCCGTAGGCTTAGGAGATTACATGACCCGAAGGTCTTAGGTGATTCAACCAGACTATCTACAATGAACTGCCCCTCCCCAGCATTTGCATCCTAATAGTAGCTCTCCACCTTTCCATGACCGTCTGGCTAGGATTCCCATTCAAGAACAAGCTGGTACCGATGGCATATCCATACCCTCTCATTCTGACAATCCATTTGGTTCTTCTCTTGTGAGTACACCTGCTCTGAATCCTCTTCTGGGGCTGCTTCTTTTTTGTAGTGTGTCTGGGGCCTGCATTCATGTGGTCCAAAGGCCTTGGGGTGTCCCTAAGGCATTAAGGTGGCCCAAAGGCCTTGAGAATTAACTAGCCTAAAGTCCATGGGGGCCCTAAATCCCTAGAAGACCTTAGGACCAAACCGGTGTCCCGAAGGCCCAAATAGATGAATAGTTCTGCCTGCTACAGTACAGCTACAGTGACTCCTCCTATGTTCATACATAATTATTTTAATGTAATATTAAACCAGCATGAATAATACATGTGTTCAAAACATCTACAACAACATAAATACCTTATGAAATTGGATCTTTAATTTTGAACCTAAATCTATCAAAAAGTTAATTATATTTGTATTCCTTTAGTTTGAGACTTCTTTTTCTAAGGGATTATTGGTATCTAAAATTTATTCATATTTTATTTTGACACCTGCATTGAAAAATAATAATATATATTTTTGAAATTTGTTAGGTTTTGATTTACCTTATTCCCTTTCAATTATCTTTTCACAAGCTTGATATGATTCACCTATAAATCCAACTGGTCTATCTAAGTATTCCCAATATTTATTCAACTCAAATTGAACTAAGTGTTGCATGGATTGTGTTTTAAAAAACTCATATTATTTAGTTTGTGATTTTTATATAAAATAAACCAATCTCATTTCTTATTCATCTATATTTATTTTTCATCTCTTGATATCATAAATTTATATAAAATATATTTTGACATATTATTCATTATGAACATCTTCCTTTATACTATAATTTTATAATTTATTCTTTTCATTTAGAAGTTATATATTGTTCAAAATTTATACTTCAACTATCACTTTTATTATCCATTCATGTTCTTTCATATAATCCACATCCTCTCAACTTGAACTACCAAATCATTCCCTAAAATTAGAAAAAATATTATTTCATAATCTAAATGGATTATAGATGATAATGAGTCTATTATCACCCTATTTCTCATAAAATTCCACTTATAACTAATGAAATATTTTTATTATTTTCCCACTTATGTTTATATGTATTATTTCCTTCCTTGAATTACTCATAATCAACAACATTCTTATTGGGATAGTCATTGGAAAAGTTTTCAATGAAATAAAAAATGAAATATTTCAGTAATTTTTTTTCCTTTCCTTTATAGTTTTGTTTTCAAATACTCCTTAAAATAAAAAAAATAACCATATTTAAGTATAAATCTTCATAATCATCCTCAAAATAACATTATTATATGAATTCCTTATTTAGTACTTTTTTCTTTCACGTTTCCTCAAAATAAATCTAATCTTTTACATTATTCATCAAAATTGGTGCCTTTTTTGTTTCATATTCTATAGTAATATTATGAATTTTATCTAGGTAAAACTCTTACCTATCATGCGATACCTTGGGATCAAATCTATCATGGAAATTATTCATAAGTTCATTTTAAATGGAATAATCATACACCTTTTCACCAAATTCACATATGTTACTTATAATCTCCTTAACTCATATAAAATTTTCATCAATATTATCATCATTATAAATATTTATATATTCATATATTCTCCCCCATAATTGTATTTCTGATTAGCTAATTTTAATATTAACTTTATAATTTCTTCTCAAATTGTCCCAAATTTCCTTAGAAATTTAAAGTAAAAGGTTGTTTTTATTAACCATTTCTGAAAGAGACATCAAAATTGCATTTTGAGCCTTACCATGATTCTCTGTATTTTAATTATTAGAATTTATTATAGTAGCTTCATTAGCAATGGGTTTAAATATCATGATTTTGGTATTATGAACTTCTAGGCCAATCGATAATAGGTTGGGTAGTAACATACTCCTCCAACTATGATTGTTATTTCCCTAAAATGTAGGGACACTGTTAATATTCTTATAATTTATTTTCTCCATCCTTAACAACATCATTGGTATTTTAAATTTTACCACTTATCTGTTAAAGATTAATTATTTAACGTATATTTGGATCAAATAATAGAGGTGGGTGTGAAGCAATGGTTTTTTTTATTTTTTAAACATTACTCCCTTTTAACACAACCTTAATAAAAGGTTTTTCTCTAAACCCACACTCAAATTTTTATGTCACTATTACAAGAATGCATTTAGAGAAAAGAACAAAAAACACATGTGATGATTTATAAGGTTTATAATTAAATACCTATTTATTTCTAGGATTGGTTATATTCCCAAATGATTGATTAAACACTAGATATGTTAGTGGTTACACCACGGACAACTATAGTCATATCAATATATAGTCTCTTTTTATTCCTTTTTTACGTGACTAGTTATACACCCTAATCCCAGATACAAATTCTTATGAATGGTCACATACCCCAATCAAAAAACTATTTTTGATACATAATTTGAATGAACTTTTTCACCCTCTATGCTTATTTTTCACCACTTAATATTATATTATTCCACGAGATCATATATTTTAGTTCACTCATGTACATATTCAATTTTATACATCCATGTGTCATTTATAACATGGATTTATGGATTGATAAAAATTATTAAATCATCACATTGTCTAATTTCTCCTCAATAAAAAAAATTGGTATAACAAGTCTTCTTCCTCTACTATGTATCTTTACTTTGATCTCCTTCACGACCTTTGATATATTGATGTTCTGGGTCTCTCAATACTCATAATATCCAATATAAAATTTCTTCCTTTTGAATTTTATATATTCACATAATAATATCATGAATATCCTTCTCATATTCATATTTTATGGAAATTATATAAATCATGGATGTAGTTAATCATTTTCTATAAAACTGGAAGATATTTTCTAACTTTAATCCTTCACTCAATCTTGAGGTAAAAACATTATCAAAAGGTGTGAGATTATTTTGATATAAAAACTCAAAAATTCTTCCATTATAATTCCTTTTGTAGATGATTAAACTTCTTGATCTTTAAGAAGATTTAAAATAAGAAAAAAAATCCCAAAAAACTCACCTCCAATAAAAAATAAATTATCCTCATGATTGCTCTAGTTTATGAATTTTAAACATAATCATCATCACTATTTAAATGACATAGAAATTCAATATTTTTATTATTTAAATTATCTACTAAATAACATTTGATTCAAAATAAGTATATAAATTCAATTTTAATTATAATAATTTCATATGGCTTTAATGTCATAATTTTTTATCTTGGCTATTTCAGATGGCATACAAGTCATATAAAATCCAAAGTAAAATAAATGTCTCAATAAAGTATGAAGAGATTAAAATTCATAATATATCCATAAAAGTGTGAAATTAGAACTCAAATACATAATATTATAGAAGATATATGTTGAAAAAAGTTTTACTTGGTTGTATTATGGTCCAGATCAAATTCATTTGGTAAACTAAAGTCATACATTGAAGTCTTATAGCCAGATTAAGTTATATTATGATGTGTGGTTCTTAAACTAAAAGTCACATGGTGAGATCAATGTATTAAGGTGAAATCATATGATCCAATAAATCAATATCATAATTTAATTTAGATGATTTTTATGATTAGATGGTAAAGTCATATGTTCCTATAATTTTATATTTTCTTCAGTTTTAACTAAATAATTCAAAACATAATTAAATAACTCTACAGATTCTTAAAACAAACTCCATGTATTCATAAACTTTTGGAAACATCATAAAATTTATTTTTTCACCAATTTTATTATCCTAAATTCACTAGGGATGCTTTTTGCGTTGCTTTATCTATTCTTTTTTTCATTCGACAATTTTAATCTTTTGTCAATAATTACTATATATAAAAGATAAACACAACATCCAGCACATCTAAACAATTATCATTGATAGTTCTCATATATACATAGACACTTATCATATCTCCATGAATACCAGTGAAAAAAAATCATCTCATATAGGGGAAACCTTAACTCTATCCAGCCGTGTTCTCTAAGGAAGAAACAAATATAAAATTTTATTTTCCATGTTCAATGTTATAAACACAACCAACATTGGAAAACATTCATTGAAACATTACAAGATTATTGAAAAATATATAAATATAATACTAATAGGCATAATAAAACTATTGATTATTGTCCAAAAGTAGTGAATGATTGTAATAATAAGCCTTCACTAATATAATGAGTGGTGGGAAAGAAGAGGGTTTGTTCCATGGATTTACAGTGAAACTTTCTGAATCAACTACTATAACAACATTTAGTAGTATTAACTATGTGTCACCTTCGCACACCATCATTCAATGATTCAAAGATTAGAAATTTTTGGTGAACCATGTTAAATACTCCTATAAAAATTAATGGTTTATATTAGTAAATATAGTCTTGAGATTTAGTGAGGAGGATTGAAAAGTGAATATAGTGATGGGATGAACATAGTTCTAGAAAACATGGGAATAATATACTAAAAAAATTAAATAAATGAGATAATTGGTTTATTTTTCCCCTAAACTATAATTCACCCCAAACTTGGGGTGACTCGAGATGAAATTGTTTTCAATTCATACCTTTTTTATCAATTTTATAAAAAAAATCTATGATGATATGTTTCAATATATGGAAGAAATTGTTAAATTACTTTTTCTTGTTCTAAATTCTGATTAAATAGTTTATTTTTAACTAATTAATTCCAATATGTAATTTAAATAGTTTTTTTATGTTTTTTATGTTAATATCATCACTAATATGGCTATCCTTTTCATATATGACAAATGAAAAAATGTTAAATTTTTTTCCTTCAATTTTTTAATTATAAATGGTTAAGTGGTGGAAATGTCATATTTTTTCAAAAAAACAATAAAGGATGATTAAAGGGATTATTATTTTCAAATGAAACTAGTAGGTTCTTATTTGTAATTATGTTCTATGTATATTTTTAGGTTATTCTAACCTTGTTAATATATTTATTTGGTTAGGAAAGTATCACATATATATATTAAATTTTTTCATAATTAACTCATTCTATGTTATTAAAAAAACCTTTAAAAGAATAATTGACACTTCAATAT
Source organism: Viscum album (assembly GCA_963277665.1). Classification (NCBI taxonomy): domain Eukaryota; kingdom Viridiplantae; phylum Streptophyta; class Magnoliopsida; order Santalales; family Viscaceae; genus Viscum; species Viscum album. The sequence continues at coordinate 1,743,672,498 of OY728155.1, forward strand.
AACTTATATGGTGAATTTGTTAGACTTGTAGACTCAAAATGACTATGGAAATAGCCACTTTGTGTAATTATGTTTAGAAAAATAGTTATTGTGGCTATATTACAGATAACATAATTCCTTCTTATATCTTTGACATTTTTTTATGGATTTGTTAATTCACACATTAACCATCATGTGTAATACTTATCATGATACATAAATTACTTTTTTTGAGATTTTAATTGGTGGATAAGTTATGACTTGGTTAATAATAAGTTTAAATGAATGTTGTGATACATGTAATTTCCCCCAATTATAGACCATTAATTAGGTATCTCCCAAAGACACTAATTGATCACCCCTTGGCCAATAAAATATATAATATGAATAATAAAATGCAATCAAATTGAGGCTCTAATTCTTTTTCTTAGCCTCATCATATCTCAAATCTATAATCTCGTCCATGTTATCCCTCTCGATCATGCTACACTACACCTTACCCCTACATGAACCTATAATTGATGAAGTATTCTTGGGTACCCAAGTTCCATGGATCCCTAAATTATAAGTTAGTAAAACTCAGTAGGGAACCACCAATGAGGTCCCAAACATAATCTATAATACAATGTATAAACATGTGATATTATCATCTTAATACATAAAAAATGTGGTAATGTGTAAATAAATAACCCCCATCAATCCTTAGGTTCTAAGGATACACCTAAGATTTAATATACCTTATTCAATTAGTGCTAGAGTATCTATAGTAATGTCAACCTCCAAGGGGGATCCAAATCCTAACTTAAAACCAAATCTGAGAAACATACCTATATTAACTAGTGTTATAGTTTCACTGAGTATAAAAAATTTCACATAGGGGAACTAAGTCCCACCCTAAAACCACAATCTACTAAGGGTTATAGCTTACCTGAAACCATAATATCATACCTAGGTGGATCATCATCCAACCCCAAAACCCTAAGAATATTTACCATCCGACCATAGAACCAAGAGATTATTTACCAAGGGAGATCTACCTCTATCCTCAAAACCCTAAAAATATCGACCTTTGGGGATCCACATCAATCCCCAAAACAATTAGAATATATAACTAGGTGATCCACATCCTGTCATGGAACTATGATAATATCTACCCAAGGAAATATTCATTCATACCTAACTCTATGAGAATTTCTATGATGGTAGATCCATATATAGCCTCGATACTATATCAAGCATGCACTGGGGTGTAGCTCACCTAGATCTGCAACATAAGATTGAGGTTTCTGATGGGATCGTAAGGGGCTATGTGTGAGGATTTCCCCCTACCACTGCCTTCCTACTCCATTCTGGAATGTTTGTGGTCCTCTCCTCGATGCTTTGGACTAGATACCTCATGGCATGTTGTTTTTTTCTAAGGAGGTGTTGATCCATGGTCTCAAACAACCCGTAAAATCTCACCGTTTTATGGCCTTCAATTCATGGTGGTGTAGTGAGGGTCCATTGTTCATTCTCCATCCACTATAATGAAGGTTTTGGCCTCTTTCTGTATCGTTTTTGAGTATTTTGAGTAGATATGGACTTTGTGTGTGATGAAGACGGCGATGGGATTTTCATCTTAGGCATGCAAAAGATCTTATTCTGGTGCTATTTTCGGTGAAGGTTCTTATTGTCTATTTTTTTTGTATGAGTTTCCTGATTTTGGTTGGCTTTTTGGATGAGTTTTTAGTTTGGATCTCATTTTGTGATTTTAAGTTGGTATGCTATGGCATTGTGGTGTCAGCGTGGGTTTTCAACAGTGGCATTGGTTTTCATCATAATGGTTTTGTGAATCTAACAATGGTGTTTTAAAGGAATCATGTTGTTTATTGGTTTGTTCTGTGAAGATTTTGCAGTTTGGTCATTGATCCTTTGTGTGCATTGAATTTTGAGAAGTTTTTCATTGTTTCTCTGTGGTCTACGGTTATTAGGGTAATTCAACTAGTTCACATACAGGGCTACTCTAGAAGAGGTTTAGAGCATTGAGTTTTTAATATCCATCACTATTCATATTTTGGAATTTTGGCAGGGTATGGAAATTTTCATCAGTACCCGACCTGTGCAGTCCTACAAAGGATGTTAGATGAGCAGTGTTATAATGTAGAAATCTGGTCTTAACGTGATTGAAGTTGGGGATGAGTTATCTTTATATTGAATTTGGTTTTTTTATCCTTGGCCTCTTGGACCATGAGGGATTTTTTGAATGTTTTAGTCATTTAAGTCAGTTGGGTTCCCCCTTTCCCTCAAAAGGGGGTTTATGCTAATAGAAAATTAATTTCAATCAGTATAGATCACCAGGAACCTTAGATATATAAAATAAATATAATAAATACCACTCATACAATTAGGAAACATATTCCATGGAACCGCATTTTATAAATCTCACATTCAAGGGTGTATATCCTCCCAGGAACATTGTTCCAAAATAACAGGTTGGCCAGTCATCTGAACCCATCACTTATCTTAGAGGGTGACCCTTTGATTACCCCACCCATTCTTGTCAAAATATATATTCAAAATTATTTCCCTCATCCATTATATTATAATGTGATAGCTAATGTCGATGATACCTTATCTCCCTATAATAACCCTCTCAAGGGTCCACATGAAACAGGGTACCCACCAATGTCTCCTAGTTTACTTATAATATGATCACCCTAGATGGGTTCCTCTATATCATTTTTATATCTCACACCAAATCATCACATTTTTTGTATCATATACCTCATTATCACTAGAGTCACATCATGGCCTCATTGACCTCATCAATAAGGCCATGTTGAAATCACTCGATAAGAAGGAATAATACATTTTAGACCACCCATGGCCATATTAGGCTATAACACTGAGCTAACCAATCATCAATCAACTCAGACATACCCACCCATGTATTCACATATCAATATGGTAGGAACACTCACCCCATGAACTTCTTAAATATCCTGAAGTCTTTAAGGAATCTCAAGGCTCATTCAAGGACCACTCAAGCCAATTATCTGAACCCAACACACTCATCTACCTGATGTTCACTGAGGTACCATATCACCCATGATGATACAACAAGCTCACAACATTTCATTTCATTAACACCCACATATGTTTAATATATTTGAATCCTTATATTTTATAAATAGATATACAATAACATCAGTGATGGAGGAGGCTCAGGATCTCTCGACGGCGCCTCTGTAAACCCTAATTTCTCTTCGAGTTTCTCGCCATCTCTACACTAATTTGTTTTAGATTCGATCTCAATGGTGGGTTTCGACCCTAAGTGGGAAAACCACCTTTTTTAATCATGGTAGCAAATCTTAAACCGAGAAAGTTCCTCCAGTAGAACTTCTGTGAGTCATATCTTTTCTTGAAGCACTCAAGTGCATGGATTTACCCAAGACATCTTCTTCGAAGACGTCCTTATGTAAGAAACTTGATGATGGTAGATTTGTTGTTGAGGCGAATCATGATAAACTTCCACAATGATCTCTTCTATGTAAGTATTATGTTATGGGATGTATTTCTTATATTAAAGGTTACACGCCATGGGAAAACTCAGATCTCAATATGTGGATAGTGCATGTTTGGGGATTTACGTATTGGAAACTGGTTCTGATTGGGAAAGGTTATTTCCACATGTTATTAAAATCCCAGGACAAACTCGACCACGTCTAGAAGCCTGGAAATCTTCAACCTAAGACAGGAGTGCTTCGGATCTCAGAGTGGGAATACTCTTTCAAGCCACACACTTCAAATAATTCCATGGTTCAAATTTGGATGAGGTTTCATCGATTAAACTGGTATTTTTGGCATCTAAAAATTCTGAATGATATTGCTTCATGTATCGGAACCCCGCTCAAGTTTGATCAACACACTCTTAATGTCGAGATCTGTCTCTATGCTAGGGTCATGATCAAAATTTACATTTCTTCCAAATAGACAAAGGTAATTATCTTCAACGCAAATGAATTCAGAACTGAAGTGAAAGTCGAGTGTGAACATATGCCACCGTACTATGAGTTTTGTAAAATTGTTGGCCACTCTCTGATAAAATGTCAGGTTATGAAGAGTCGCATGGCTCTACCTTGCGAAGATGTATGGACTAAGGTTAAGAAGAATAAGGGTAAGATCCCTACTCTTGAAAAACCCAATCCAACCAAGAAGAAACCGGATATCTGGGTCAAGAAATCATGTTTTCTAGGTGAGAACTCGGGTATCACCTGGGACGATCAAGTCGAAGAGGAGGAAAATGAAATCAATGATCTTAGCATCATCAAGGATATTGAACATATGATTTTGGATGTTTGTGATCAATCACAGGATGACAACTCATCTGAAGACCCAACGAAGGCTTCTTCTGCTAAAAATTGACTCTCTTTGGAGGTTTCCAATGAAGCACATGGCTCGGTCAAGGTATTTATTGTTGACTCCACTTGTGTAGTCCCACAGGATGTCTCACCTCCATGCAAGACTATATCTGAAGTCAACGATCCTACTTCTCTTATTATCCCTCTGCCACAAGGATTTGATGAGCCTCTTCTTTTTAACACCCATCATATTTCTAGTGTTACTCTTCTCCCTACAGATTGTGCAGATCCTGAACCCTCCCTTGCGGTCAACCAACTAATTCTAAAGCTCACTACTCGGACACCACTGGAGGATGTTGTAGGTATGAATAAATCTGACATTTCTCTCTCAGACACATCCAGGAAAATGCTTGCACACACTACCACTAATTTGTGCACTATCACTAAGTCACCTTCTCTGAATGCACTCTCAGAAGTATAAAAATCCCAAAATGTCTCTCTTGATTCTGAGTTGATAATAGGCACACATCCCCCCCCCCCCCCCGAGTTCCCCTACAATTAATCAGAACAATAACCCTCTTACTAAGTCTAAGGACGACCATATGACCACCCCCTGACAAATAAGACACCTTTTGATTCTCATATTACTGTTAATACAAGTACTTTTAACACTATTTCTACTTCCATTATGGGTAAGCAGGACAAAATGAACAGCCCACCCACTTCTCAAACTCTTAGGAGATCTAGGAGAATGAAATGATTGGGTGGCTCGAAGGGGAAAAAGGGGAGATCCTACTCAAAATCAAGGTTCTAATTGGATGTAGTTCTTTTGGAATTGTCAGGGTTTAGTGAACCCTGACACTGTTTCTGTTCTCAAACGCTTCATTCTGATGCATAATCCAAAAAAAATCAATCACTGAACCAAAAATAAATTTCTCTACAAATTATATGCATCTCTTTGCTGCTGGTTTTATCTTTATTAGTGCTTGTAAATCTGGTTCTACTATTGAGTCTCTATGGATTTTTTATCGTTCCTCTTTACAAAATATTAATATTTACAGTTTGTCGTAACAACAATTCACTTGTGACTTTATTCTTGACAACACACATATTTTATGCACTCTGTTTTATGCCTGGAATAGACATCAAGATAGATGACCTCTTTGGCATGAACTTTCTATGTTAGCGAATAACATTAATGACCCTTGGATTGTGTTGGGTGAATTTAATGCAATTCTTTCCCCCTATGAAAAAATGGTCTTACCCACTCTAACACTACCTCTAGAGAGTTTAAGGCAACCTTAGAAGATTGTGACCTCGTTGAAATCACTCTTACGGGTGCCAAGTATACTTGGTATAGAAGACACCTTAATAGAGTTGTTTCTAGAAAACATGATAGGGCCTTTACAAATAATCCAGCTCTAGATAAATGGGATACCATATCTAGGATTACTTTTCCTAGGTTAAAGTCCAATGATCATCCTATCCTAGTCAGTATGTTCCCTAACAAAGTTAGGACTAATATTCCCTTTAGATTTAATATTGCATGGGTCTGCTGACCTGGATTTTTCTGACCTCACTACGAAAATTTGGGAGTCCATGAATCATAACACTGATGCTTTTTCATGTGTTATAAATCTCAAACATCTCAAGAAAGGTCTTAGGGGTTGGTGCAGAGCTAAATCAAAACAAGTTGACTAGGACATCGCTGACCTTGAGAATGACCTCAATAAAATTCAAAATGTGAATATCAAATCTGATTTTTCTTTCGACCCCCAAAATGAATTGAACATCACTTTCAAACATAATTATCTTTTGGTTCTTAAAGACAATATACGCAAGAAAGTTTTCAAAAATAAGTGCCTCACAAAGGGTGACCACAATACTAAATTCTACAATGCCCTTCAACAAATTAGGAAATTTTACATACCCTTATCCTTACTTTGGGTCAATGATACTATCATCAAATCTGAAGTGGCCATAGCTGACCATGTGGATTCCTACTTTGACAATATTTTAAATGGGGATAGCGTCAACAAGGACCTCATTCCTGGGGTTATCCCGATCATGTTCAATGGGAAAGAAAATCATTTTCTTTTAGGTATTCCCCTTGATCATGAAATTAGGGAAATTGTTTTTAGTCTAAATCCTGATAGTGCCCTGGGACTCGATGGGTTCAACAATGATTTTTATCAGAATTTTTGGGAGGTCATTCACCTTGATGTTTGTAAACTTTTCAAAACCTTCTTCACAAATGGATTTCTCCCTCGTGGTCTTAATGCCCAATTTCTTACCTTAATTCCCAAAGTGGTTAATGCTTCTAATATCCATCTCTTTCATCCTATTTCTCTTATTAATTCTCTTTATAAAATCATCACTAAGCTTCTAGAAAACAGGCCTTCACCCCTATGCAAAAAAATTATTTCTTGGAATCAATTTGGGTTTATTAAGGGAAGACCCATCTAAGATTTCATTTTCCTAGCCTCAAAATGCACTAGCTCTCTTAATAAGGTTTCTAGATGAGGAAGTATTTCTATCAAACTTGACATTAGGAAAGCTTTTGATACCATAGATTGGTGATTTTTTTTTAATGTTCTCTAGGGCTTTGGTTTCAATGACATTTTTATAAGTAGGATCCCCTCTCTTTTTAAATCAGCCTCTATCTCCATCCTTGTTATTGGACCCCCTAATGGTTATTTCACATGCACCAAAGGTGTTAGGAAATGAGATCCCTTATCCTCCGTTCTTTTTTCTATTGTCGAGGACTACCTTAGCATATTCCTCACTCGCCTGGTTGAACAAAAAAAACTTAAACCCATTAAGGTGGCCAGAAACCTAAATGTCCCAACTCACCTTCTATATGCTGATAACATCATTGTTTTCCTTAATAGAGGCAAAAGGAATATTCTAAACTTAAAAAATGCCTTATCTAATTATGAAGAGATTTCTGTTCAAGCTATCAGCTGGAATAAATCTCTTGTTTTATTTGGTAAGAATTTCTCTCTCACGCGTAAAAGTACCATCACAGAAAGTTTACGCATTAATGAGGGTTTCTTCCCCTTTACTTACCTGGGAGTTCCCATCTTCTGGGGAAGGCCTAAATCCATGTTATTTAATTCTTTTTTTGATCATGTTTTTAAACAACTATCCTCATCTAAAGGTAAATCCATCTCCATTGCAGGCAGGATTTGCCTTGTGAAGTCCACCATTTTCTCCCAAATGGTTTATTCGATGATGGTTTATAAATGGAATATTGGTATTCTTAAAAATATTAATGTTTACATAAAAAAAATTCTTAGACTGGTAGCATTCTAGAGAGGAAACTTGTTACCATCCCCTAGTACACATGTTGTAAACCCCTTGAGCAGGGTGGTCTTGGAATTAAAAATCTCAAACTCTTTAATGAGGCTCTTCAAGCCAGGCTCACTTGGTGTCTGATCAAAAACTCCTCAGAATCTACAAAGTTTCTTAAAAAAAATCCTATAGAGATTGAAAAAAGGGAATCTAAACCATTTTAACTCTTCGTTCTATCCTTCCATCAAAATCTCATTTTCCAATATTATGAACAATTATCGATGGATTGTTTGCATGGATTCTTCTATGAGATTTTGGATTGAAAATTGGATTGGAACCCCCCTTATTTCCATGATACAGTCCAATTCCCCTCCTGATAATCCTAATGACACTATAAAGGAGGTTCTCCATTCCTGCCATCATAATATTCCAGATAACATCTTGCAAGTGGTCGATAATTACACTTTCTCTATTGCTGATGACTTCCTAGTATGGGAGCCTGCCCACAATGGTGTTCTTGACCCTAATTGATTTTACAATCACAACTTCTCAACTTTAGATCCTAGTTTTCATTGGTTAAAGCATTTTGATAATCCCTAGATTAATCCCTCTAGGCTCAACCTTATTTGGAACATTGCACACAACCTTATCCCTACTGAGTTCTGTCTCCAGATCTTTGGTATCCAACTCTGCTTCAAATTTCATTTTTTCATCAAAACATAAAATACATGAATCATTTATTTTTTTCTTGTGCCACATCTTCCGCCCTATGTAATTTTATCACTGACATTTTTGATTGCATATGGTTTTTATCTGACTCTATTTGTGTACAGCTAAAATGTTGTGTTGAGCGTACCAATTCGCAGAAAAACAGGAACCTTTTACTGGCCGTTGTGGCTGAGCTCCTCCATGTCATTTGGTATGATCGAAACTCTATTATTCAAAAAAAATCCACATTCAATATTAATGTAGGTCGGATGATAATTCTCATTTCCATTAAGGAAGCTTCTTCACTGCATAAAGCTTATTGTGACAACTCGATTAGAGACTTTGTGATTCTTCACCGGCTATGGATTGAGGGTGTCTTCGGACAAACAACGCACACTTTAGAGGTGTTTTGGCAAGCCCCATTTCCCTGATGGATCAAGATCAATATTGATGGAGCCTCTAAAGGGAATCTGGGACCTACTGGATGTGGTTTCATTTTCAGAGACTATCTTGGACATTTTCATGGTTTCTTCTACGGCGGTTGTGGGATTGAATCTTCTCTTGAAGCTGAGATAGAGGCTCTGATTCATGCTGTCGGTTTTTCTAAACAAAAGAGCTAGAATAACATCTATATTGAAAGTTATTCGACCACCATTTCCCAAGCTATATGGAGTGGTGCGGTTCACCTTGCCTGGTCACTCACTACCCAATGGATGAATTTCCTATCCTTGCTCTTGGACATCAATTACATCTCCTCTCATTCATATCGTGAAGCTAACATGGTTTCTGGTGGTTTGGCCAACAAAGGGATCAACCAAATAATTACTTGGTGAGATGAGTTTTCAGATGATCTCCTTCACATTTATGAAAAATATTGTAATAAGATTCCCTCCTTTAGACTTTTTAGCTTATTTCCTCTTTAATAATTTGGGCCTTGGTATTTGACCAAGTCTTTAACTTTAAAAATAATAGGTACTCAACCATGGATATATGGGTCACTAAGACAATGCATAATGGACCATTGTGACACTTAGAACTTTGTTCATTTTCAATAATTTTATTTTAAAGAACCAATTCATTTATAAAAGTTCAATTTTCCATAGTGTCCATACCACATATTGAATGTTACCTATCAAAACAATAAACTAAATATTATTCTCAATGGACCACCAACCCTAATAAAAGTAATTCCTTTAATCACAAGATGAAAAATCATTCCCAAACCCATATAAGTTTAACTAGCCATATCCCATTATCAAAAGGCCCTACCCTATACAAAAATGTCTAATTAAATTTATTATAACAATTTGTAACTAATTATTCAGGTTAATTTAAATATACATAATATATAAAATCACATTGGGTCACAAACACTCACTGAAACCATGATAAATATAGAGCGATTCACTTGTTACACACACTCGATCCTAAGAAAGAAAAAATCACCCAATATCATAAAAAATTCAATGGAAAATCAATAAAATTTTTGTAAAAATAAAGAAAACTCATCAAGAAATATACCCTCAATGAAAAAAATTCGTGCAAATTTGTGTTAATTATCATGACCATCCCCTAAGTGGCTTGTGTCGTGACTACCCCAATCCCACATCAGATAGGACAGGGGCTAGAGACTAACACCAAGTAGGAATGTCCCACAAATAGGAGGTATTAGCTTAAGTACATGTACACATGCACACATCTCCAAGCCTGAAAATGTTTAAATGTAAAAACACTAAGTAAAAAATCATGAATACTAATATGATTCCAACAAAAGAGTACGATAGTATGAAAATGAAAGTAAATATGGCCATAATACCATCCCAACAAAAATAAAAGTACAAGCTCTTAAGACTCATCCGCAAAAAACCATACAAGAATGGTAGGTATAGAAAGAGTTGTCTAAAGTCATTGAAGTTAACATCATCTATCATACATCTCTTTAAGCACCACCTGGCCTCGATCCACTAAGGACTCCATCAAAGTGTCTCTCGTTTGCCCAAGACATGACATGTGTGGGAAAAGACTGTGCATGAGTGAGTAAACAAATACTCAGTAGGACACCTCAAACAACAAAGGAAACCACAAAGGAAATACACCAAGTATACCAAAAAGGAAAGTACACCAAGTACACCACAAAGTAATTAGACGAAGTACACCACAATGGAATTACACGATGTGCACCGCAAAGGGATTACAAGAACTAAATTGAGATCCACACTGATATATGTCAATAGCACATATATCAAGAACATCAAGATAATCTCATCTCAGACACTGAGTATCGTAATGTTTTAAACTTATAGAAAGCAATAGGATTCTCATCGTAGGCTTGAATCATAACATGAAAACCAGGAGGACACATTCCATGAGATCATCCATCTCAAGTGGCGCCTGTATGAGAGATGCACTATATTGGTGACATCTTACTAGGTCTAGATCTAGTTCCCTACACTAGGGTCCGAGTCATCATCACCTTTCACCCAGCGCAAGATAAGAATCCCAAGTGAAGAGTCCTACCCCTCACTACTGTACACAGTTGAGGGAGTACCCCCTACTAACATAAGAAACTTATATCACTCCTAAATGGAGTAGCCCACCCCTCAATTCGACAAGGAATATCTAACTCCTATCTTGGAATCTTTCACACCAAGTGAATAGGCCTGCTCCTCATAATTTTTTCCAACAGCCAAGGGAGCTCCATCTCTAATGGAGGACCCACTTCTTCATGATAAGACACACAGTCTCGATAAGACACATAGTCTTAAGGACCCTCACCCTAACTTAGTAGGGGATTACCACTTACTAAATAGAGGATCCAAATCCTGGTTGAACATGGGAGTACTGACTCAGTCATGATAATGCACGAAGCATTGATTGTTCATAGAGCATCAAGTTCGGTACATGAAGCATCAGTGACAGTGCACAGAGTGTCATTTTCAGCACACAGGGCATTATTATTAGTGTACAGAGCATCGGTGTCGGTGCATGGAGTGTCGGTGTCAGCACACGGAGTGTCTTTGTTGGTGCATGGAGTGTCAGTGTCCATTAATGGGGCATTTATGGGTCTTATATCCCCCAATTCACATAGTCACCCAGTCATGTAGTTACCAAGTCTCAATTATCCATAGGGTTCCATTCATGGTGAACCTATTCCTGGAGAACCTACTACTCAATAAAATAGTCATATTTTAATTTCTAAATAAACTCACATAGGCTATCTCAAAAGGGACATCTTATCTCAAGGTTCCCAATGATGCAGGCAGTTCATCGAACGGACCTTCCTTTTGAAAGTTATGCTGATTTTAGTGAAAATAGGTCTGGTCCGGCCAGGGTCTAACCCAACCCAGTTCGGCCAACCCAACCCAACCTGACCCGGTTCTACTTACCCAATGCAAACTAGTCAGTTTTGGTTGGCCCAAATCAGCTCAACATGCTGGACCGCGTGGTCCCACCCACCGGGCCACTGGAGTGACCGAGTTCGTCCAGCCCAGCCCACTATATGTGGGCCGGCCCAACTCCACCAAATGTGGAATGGCTAGCCACACCACTCCCTAGCCCACACGGTCACCAAACCACGTTCCATCTAGTTTGCATGACCAGTGCACACCTGCGGATCTATCACGGTTTCCCAGTCCAACGAGCCGCATCACTCCACCATCCCAGCCTCCTGCCACGTCCTTTTACCACCACACACTGTCGCTGCTACCATATGCTCCCACTTTTTTTGTTCTTCTTGGACATTAAGCCACCTCCATCCATCTACTTCCTGTAGTCTGTGTCATTTAATGCCGCCAGCAGCGGCCCTCCTTCTCATGGCTACCACCACTGCTCTGGTGCCCTGTTTTCTAAGACTAGGCCTTCAATGTGATCCCTAGATTTCATTCCTCAATACCTTGGCCTTTTTTTCTTCTCTCCATCACTCTAGGGGTCTGACCATGTTCAAAACCTCTTGGAAAATTACTCCACAATAGATTCACGCTCAAATTTACCCAAGTGATGAAGGTTGAACGGTCCTTATAGTTTGGCTTGGGTTATCGAATCCCCAAAGACCTAAGAAGCAACCGACAGACATGTACATTATATGGATTGTTTTTGGATATTAATTGGACAAATTGAGTTGATTTTATATGGGGTTAAGGTATCACTAACAGATTTAAGTTAATTCAAATTAAGATAATGAGCTGAACCTAGGATATCGCTTGGGGTGGATTAGATGAATTCCTTTTTTAATGATTTAAATTTCTTATATTTGAGATGGGTTCATTTAAGAAGATAAAAAAATCATAACTTACTGGTTTAATACCTACACCCTTTAATACTAATCACATATACACTTGATGGATCAAAGTTTTGAGCACTTCAAGATAATGTTTCGTATTAGCACTTCAATTGTGTGGCCTTAAATTCAACAAGGATGATGGAGTTTAAAAATCATCAAATAAGAATCTCAATTAAATAAGTGATTAGACATTAATGGGGTGATAAATAACATCCAATACGTCCCCTTGATACTCCCTTGGATCAACCCATAAGTGGGTTATCCCTCCATTGATACTATGGTTTCAATGGAAGTAGGAAGTAGACTCATGAGGGAGGAATTGAAGAAGTAAAGAAAACAGTAAAAAGAAAATGATCACTCCACCATTGTGTGAATAATTTCACAAGGTTTGGTGTAAATAAATTCACACCATGAAACAGTGGTATCAAATTGAGAGGGAGAATAACAGAATAATAAGAGAAGAAGAACTTTTATTAAGAAACCGGGATGAATTAAAACAACTTACATATGGAAGACAAACTTGAGACAACAAAATCGCAGCATAACATTACAATGAAATAAAACTCAAAAGATGAAAAACTCCTCCATCACCACTATCTTAAATAGGAATTTTTGGAGCCTTGGGTACATCCTCCAACATTAAAAAGAATTTCACTTGATTTTGGTAGGCCTAGGGTGGTGGAAAGCTTGTGGAACTTGGACTTTTCCACTCTTGACTAGAGATGGAAGCCAGCTAGCAACCACCGAACAGATGTGCTTGAAAGACCTTCTATATTGCCGAATTAGAGAGGATCATGGAAGGAGAAAATGGATATCCGGATGTCTCCTAACCTCATGTAAGATTTGGTCCCATTTAGAGTTGTGGATTCTGAGATATGATTAGATTGGTATAATGTTTTATGGGCCGCAGAATCTGGCCCGGAATTTTATCTCCAAATTGGGCCACCTTAATAACCACCATGGAGGTCTAATTAGCACTGGATACTGAATAATTATTTGTTCCTATACATTTCTTCTTGCATCCCACGAAATTTGGGATTTATTGGGCCTGTATGTTGGTCTCCACATTATAATTAGTGGGTTGGTGTCCAATCTGACTTCTCCAGAATTGTTTGCATGAAATACCATTTTGGTGGTCTTCCAATGTGGAGCTTCCAACACTACATAAATATGAACTATTTCCAATATAATTATTAACCTTAAAATTAAATATTAAAATGAAATCAAGATCATAGGGTACTTTAAATGATGTTAAAAAATGTACCACATAATAGTGCATTTTAAGAAAGAATTACAATCATAATGTGAAATGATGTTAAAATTGTTAAATGCACTAAAATGGTGTTTGTGAATATTAAAGCATGTGAATATTATATATATTAACAATGAATGTTATCCTCATTTAGTGGCTAATCACACCCTCCAACTTGAGCTTTTCTAGTCTCGAGCAAAATATATCTCAACAATATGCAATTCGAATTCCCTTTTCCAAAAACATTTTAATACACAATGGTCACCAAAAACCCTTTTACCAAACAATAATGAAACCCATAAAAATATTTTAATACATGTTAGTTCTATAAGAAGATCCCAATTCCAAGCCCATTCTTTTGTTCAAATTCATCACCATATTTCATCCAATAACAATTAAGAGTGATGATGTGTTGTGCATTGCATCAGACATGGGGGTTCATCTTTATTCAAGAGGGAAATGATGGAAGCACTAGGTGGAATTACATTTAAATATTAAGATGAGTATTCAAAATAAATTATAATTGTTTTTTATTTGTATTTTGTTTTTTTTTTGTTTTTTGCAATTTTTTCATGGTAATTAAAATTGAACTCAAAAGCGTCAACCCCTGTAGTGAGACTTTGTCAATGACTCCCAAGCTCACAGACCTTAGGGAACCAAGTGAATCCCACATACTCAGGCATCATCTCGAGTTAAATCAGTCAAAAAAAATTCAAATTACCAAAAATAGAGATAAAATTAAAAACTTTGGGTCATACAACTATGGAGTCATGATCCCCAAGTGATGAAAGCCACGCATTATGTCATTTCATTGCTCAATGCGAAAATTTAAAAAAAAATATTGAATACTCATATTAAAAATAAAATGATCACCAAACCTATGCTATTTATTAGGGGGGCCCATGAACTGAAACTAATACCCCACTATCCAAAATACGTGCATTGTGATCTTTTTTTATTTGGATAAAAATAAAAACAATGAAATATCATATTGGACAACCACACTTTCCAAAATCTATGCTCATGAAATTATAAAAGGATTAAAATTAGAATCAGGGCATGCTAAATTATTTGATATTCAGTTTCAAAGTGTGAAATATGTATTTCCATTTTCAAGGTTAAAGAAATTTTTCCATCCATTAAGGAACACTTTTTTTAAATCATTCATTTTTTTGACACAGAAGCCTTTTTATTTTATCTCCCCCCAACTTAAAATAACATTGTCCCCAGTGTTCAAAGAAAAAAAAATTAGAAGGGGGAAGAGGCAAATAATGGGAGTTCAAAAAGGAAATTGAAAATGAGGATCATGAAATGAAGTCACCTGGTGGTTGAAGTTCAAATTCTTACGGCTCCCTTTTAATCCCTTGATCTTGATTTCACTCTTAGAATTCCCTAGTGGAGAAAAACAAACAAAAAAACAAAAAAATGTATATATATATATTTATATAATAAAGAAAGTAAAATATAAGTATATATAAAAATTATAGAATAAAGAAGCACAAAAAGTCGTAGGCCAGTGGTATGTGCGCGCCCCTGTCTCCATTCGGTCCTAGGTTCGAGTCACCGCAGCTTCGCCGGTTGTGGTGGGGTTTTCCTAACGACCTACGATGTGACCCTTTTTTTATTATTATATTTTTTATTTATTTTAATTATTTTAATTTTAACCTACAAACACATAAAAATAAAATAAAATAAACTGATGATACATAGTCTTATTTTTAAATTTATGGGTAAGGTATTACTCAAGGATCACACCACATGACACGGATGAATATGGTGCTCCCCTTTCGTACCCATCCATACTCATAATAGAATAACAAGTCAACAGTATATTTTTTATTTTTAAATATCAAAATGATTCATTAATCCTATTTAAAATATAAAGGTGATTAAAACAACAAAATGATTGTAAACTTGAAAACCATGGGTTGCCTCCCATGCAGTGTTTTGTTTAACGTCATTATCTTGAATTAAACCCTTAATTGATTAATTATGTTTTTTCATCTATGGTAGGTTCACACAATTCTTCATCAATATCATGTTTTTGGAATGGTTCTATGAATGGTTTGACTCGATGACCATTAACTTTAAAGGTTTGACCATTGGTGGGATCTTGAATTTCTACAGCCCCATGTGGGAACATCTTATGCACTATGTATAGACCTAACCATATAGACCTCAACTTTCCCAGGTGTAAATTAAGTTTATAAATATATAAAATAATTGGTTTACCTGGTACAATGTGTTTGGTTTTAAGATTTCGTGATTGGTAGGATTGTACTTTAGCTTTATTTATCCTTGAATTTTCATAAGCCTCCATCCTAAGTTCCTCAAGTTCATTGAGATCTAATTTCCTTTTTGTTTCAGACAATGAGAGGTCATAATTAATTTTCTTAATTTCCCAAAAGGCCTTATGTTCAATATCCACTAGAAAATGTAAGGCTTTACCATAAACCAACCTATATGGGGACATTCCTAAAATGGTTTTATATGCGGTTCTATTGGCCCAAAGAGCATCTAAGAGTTTGCTTGACCCATCTTTCCTAGATGGTTTAACAGTTTTCTCAAGAATTTGTTTGATTTCATGATTGGTTAACTCAGCATGGCCATTGGTCTATGGGTGGTAATCAGTGGACACTTTGTGAGAAATTCCATACTTTTCCATGAGTGATGAGAATGGATGATTTCAAAAATGAGTTCCGTGATCACTAATGATAGCTCTAGTAATTCCAAATCTAGAGACGATGTTTTCTTTTAGGAATATAATCACAGTTTTATGATCATTTGATTTTGTGGGAATGGCCTCAAGCCATTTTGAGACATAATCAATATCTAAGTGAATGTAAAGATATTCCCTAGAGTTTGGGAAGGGGCCCATGAAATCAATTCCTCAATAGTCAAAGATTTCAACCACTAAGATGCGAGTGAGTGGAATTTGATTCATTTTTATGATGGACACTACTTTTTGACTCCTAGGACAGCTTTGAAAAAATGTGTAGGAGTCCCTTGAGAGGGTGGGTCAGAAGAGACCACACTGAAGAATCTTAGCAGATGTTTTCTTAGAGTAAAAGTGACCTCCACATGCCTCACTATGACAGAATTTAAGCATAGACTCTTGTTCAGATTCTGGGACACACCTCCTAATGACTTGGTCAGGGTAGAACATATAGAGTTAGGGATGATCAAACACATAGTACCTAACATCAGAATGGAATTTCCTTCGATCTTAAGTCCCTAAGAAGTTTGAGATGACGCCTGTAACTAAGAATTTGGCTATGTCGGCATACCAAGGGCAGTCACTCACAGAGTGTAAGTGTTCATCAGGGAATGAATCAGACACAGAAAGGTGATTTGAGTTGTCTTTTAATTCCATCCTAAAGAGATGATCATCTACAACATTCTCAACACCCTTTTTATCCTTAATTGTGATGTAAAATTCTTTTAAGGGAAGGATCCACCTAATTAGTCTAGCCTTAGCATATTGTTTTTGGAAGATGTATTTTAGTGCAGAATGGTCAGTGAACACAATGATTGGGGATCCTAAGAGGTAGGACCTAAACTTCTCTAAGAAAAACACAATATAAATTAACTCCTTTTTAGTGGTGGTGTAGTTGATTTGGGCATCATTTAAAGATTTTATTGCATAATCAATGACATAAGGAGTTTTATCACAACATTGTCCTAACACAGCTCCTACAGCAATGTCACTGAAATCACACATAAGTTTGAAAGGAAGGTTCAAATTTTGAGATTTCATAATGGGAGGAGAGGTGAGAGAGGATTTGAGGGTTGATAATGTACCCTCACAGCTTTCTGTCCAAAAAAATGGAGCATCCTTTTCTAGGAGAGCACAAAGGGGATGAAAGATTGAACTAAAATCCCTGATGAATCTTCTATAGAAGCCAGCATGTCCTAAGAAATACATCACTTCCTTGACAGTTTTGGGTGATGGAATGTGATGAATGATTTCAACCATGGATTTATCAACTTCAATCCCCCTACCTGAGACCAGATCGTCTAGAACTAGTCCCTCTTTAACCATGAAATGGAATTTTTCCCAGTTTAGGATCAAATTCTTTTCTTCACATCCTGAAAAGACTCTCTCCACATTCCTCAGACATCCCTCAAATGTATCACCAAATATAGAGAATTAATTCATGAAGGCCTCCAACAAATCCCCTACCATGTCTGATAATATTCCTATCATGCACCACTGGAATGTTCTAGGGGCATTGCATAACCCGAAGGGCATGCATTTGAACGAAAAGGTGCAGAATGGACATGTAAATGTAGTCTTCCCTTGATCCTCTAGGGAGACCTCAATTTTATTATACCCCGAGTACCCATCTAAGAAAAAGTAAAAGTCATGACCTACCACTCTCTCAAGGACTTGGTCAATGAATGGAAAGGGGAAATGGTCCTTCTCGGTGGATGAGTTTAGATTCCTATAGTTAATGCAGACCATCTATCCACTACTCACCCTAGTTGGAAGAATCTATCCATCCTTATTGGATATCATTGTTATTCCTGACTTCTTGGGAACCACCTGGATTGGGTTGACCCACTCACTCTCAGCTATGGGATAAATGATACCAACTTTTAAAAATTTCATAAGTTCCTTAATACCTCAATGATATTAGGATTGAGTCATCATTGAGGTTGACGACATGGCTTTGAATTAGATGCCAGAACAATCCTATGAGTCCCGATAAGTGAGCTAATCCCAGGAATATCAGACAGGGTCCAACCAATGGCTTTCTTATGTTTCATAATGACATCTAGAAGAATCCTCTCATGATTGGATTCAAGATAAGAATAAATTACAATAGGATGTGTTTTATTGTCCCCTAGGAATCCATACTTGAGTGCAATAAGAATTTCCATCAATTCAAGATCGGTTAGGTTCAGAATTTCAGCAGAAGGTTGGGACATTAGATTAAGATCAATTTTGTTTCCTAGAGTTTTAGATATGATTGATTCCTCACATGTAGAATGTTCATCTACTAGATTAGATTGATTATATTTAGGGAACGAAGTTAGAGTGGTCTCCATGAAAGTGGTTTCCTGAAAGTTTTCACAGATTGTTGGACTGAAGACTTCATCATAAGAGAAATTTGAGAATGATTCAAGCCAAGGAGATAAACTTCCTTCATGTGAACAAAGAAAATCAATCTCATCCTGACTTAAACATCCATAAAATATTCCTTGATGTTCTATGGATTCATTATCAATTATTCCTATCATGTTTACTTCATGAATGTCCTCAGCATCCCCTATTTTTGATATTTAATTATAGATGTTTAATTCTAGACTCATGTTTCCAAAGGTGATGGCAATGTTCCCATTTCAGAATCAGATAACAAAGTTTATTGTTGCATGTAAGGGATGACCAAGGATGACTGGGGTTTGTTCCTTATTTCCTATGTTTGGATGGTTTTCAAGGACAATGAATTCATAAGGGTAGATGAAGTTTTCAACCTTTACCAGAATATACTTTAAAATCCCCTTTGGAACCCTAATGCTACGATCATAAAGTTGAAGTGTGACAGATGTGGGTTGGAGCTCTTCTAGGCCTAATTGGTAGTACATATCATAGGGGATGAGATTTAACCTTGCACATAGGTCACACAAGGCCTTGAAAACATTTCTCTCTCCTAGTTCAACATTGATGTAAGGTAAACTTGGGTCTTTTAACTTAGGAGGAATGGTCCCTTGAATGGTGATACTCACATTTTCAGCCAAAAGGACTTGGTTTTTATGTGAAAATTTTCTTTTAAAAGTGCACAATTTCTTAAGGTACTTTGAGTAGGCGGGTATGGTTTGGATGGCATCGAGAAGGAGAATGTTCAAAATGACTTGTGAGAAGATTTCCCTCAATGTTTCACTCAATTCAAGCTTGGTTTTTTCCCTCATGCATTGAGGAAATGGTGCAGTTTGTGGGGTTGGTTGTGGAAGAGTTTTTTTCTTTCACATTGTTATTAGTTTACTCAGTTTGATCTTGTGGTTCATTTTAATTTTCATTAGAGTTTGAAACTTCACATGGTTTCAGACTTATTTGTTCAGGTTTCTCAATTGATTCCCCACTTCTTAAAACAGTCACAACCTTTAGTTGTTCATGAGTTGTTTGAGTGAAAATTGACTCTCCCCTTAAAGTTGAGGATGGTACAGCCTGAGTAGGCATGGGTGCCTTTCTAGTTTTTATGGTTTTAAGTTCTTGTTTTAGGGAATATACTTCCAAGTTCATCCTTTCCATTTGTTTTCAAAGTTGTTCTAGTTGGATTTGTGGAATATTTTGGGTTGGTTCTGGAGAAGATTGGTTTATCTCAGGGGGGATATTTTTGAGGTGGGATGGTTTGTTGAAAATGGACTGGTGGTTGTTGGTATTGGATAGGTTGGGTTTGGAACTAGTTATGGGTTTGGTAGTTCTGATGGGGGTAAGGATTTTGTCCCTGTGGTTGGCTAGGTTGTTGGTTATCTTTTCAGCGGAAGCCTAGGTGGTCATTATACCTTGGGTTGAAGTTGTTTTGGTATTGAATCTTTTGAAAGTTAAAAGAATTTAATTTTGTTAGGGGTCCTTCTAAAAGAACATCCTTGATGGATGGAATGGTTGAGTAGTTGTCTGTCTAATGGTCTTGTTTGTCACAAATTGTGAAAATAGGGTCAATAGTTTGGATTTCATGGACTTTCTTAAGGTCTATCTCTTCAACCTTCCTAGAGAGTGTTGCGAGTTTAGCCCTAAGGAATTCATCTTCTCTAAGTGTATGAATTACAGTAGTTCTTTGTGGATTTTCAGAATATGGTGAAGTTCCCCATGTTTGGTTTTGTTTAGTAAGGATTTCCAAATACTCGTAAGCATCATTTGGGGCTTCGTTTTTAAAGGTTCCATTACACGTCATGTCAATGAATAGTTTGTTCCCCAGACCCAACCCTTTATAAACAATTCTCAATTTTTCAGTAATATAAAAACCATGGTGTGGAACCATTTTTAGGGTGTCTTTGAACCTCTCCCATGTCTCATAGAATGACTCTCCCTGTTTTTCAAAAAAGTTTTGGATGCTCTTTTTAAGTGCAATTGTTTTGTGGTGGGGAAATTATTTTTTATAGAATTATCTTTGTAGTTGTTCACAAGAGTTTATGGATGATGGTATCAAATTTTTTAGCCAATTTTTAGATCCATACTTTAAAGAAAAAGGAAATAGCCTCATCTTAGCTGATTCTATTTGATGTGGGGGGCACATTGTTTCTACAATGTCATTGAATTCCTTAACGTGAAGGTAGGGAATCTTAGACTCCATTCCATGGAATGTTGGAAGGTGGTTTAGGACATGGGGTTTAAAGATGTAGTTGTAATCTCCTAGGGAATTGTGTCTAATGCATGAGGGTTCATTGGTCCAGGAATGTGTGAGGTATTCATTCATGGTTTGATCAACGTCATTCTCCATGTTTGCGGCTGCCTCATTTGGGTTTTCATTTTGGTTCCCACCCGGGTTTATGAGTTGGTTTCTTTGAAGACCTTCCATTGAAATAGGCTCAATTTTTGACTTTTGAGTATTAGGAATATTAGGATCTAATGTAAAGAGTTAACATGGTGTAATTTACTCCCCAACCTCGGGACTATCCACCCTAACTAGACTGTTTGATTGATTGCAGATGTAGGCGGACATGCGCCAAAAGAAAAAAAATGGGAAAGGGAAAATATAAGAGAATTTGGATGAGAAAATAAGAAATGGGGGAGAATAGAATGGGTGTTTAGATGACTTACTTGGGTCCCCATAAATGGAACCAAAATTTTATTCACACTCAAATTTATCCAAGTGATGAAGGTAGAATGGTCCTTGTAGTTTAGCTTGGATTATCGAATCCTCAGAGACATAAGAAGTAACCTAAAGACACGTACATTCTATAGATTGTTTTTTTCTATTAAGTGGGAAACTTGGGTTGATTTTAGATGGGGTTAAGGTATCACTAATAGATTTAAGTTAATTCAAATTAAGATAATGAGTTGATCAGAGGTTATCGCTTGGGTGGGATTGGATTAATTCATTTTTTAATGATTTCAATTTCTTATATTTGAGATGGGTTCATTTAAGAAGATCAAACAACATCATCACTTACTGGTTTAATACCTACACACTTTAATACTAATCACCTATACACTTTAAGGATCATAGTTTTGAGCACTTCAAGATAAAGTTTCGTATTAGCACTTGAAATGTGTGGCCTTAAATTCAACAAGGATGATGGAGTTTAAAAATCATCAAATAAAAATATTAATTAAATAAGTTATTAGACATTAATGGGGTGATATATAACATCCAATCCAGCCCATTTATACTCCCTTGGATCAAACCATAAGTGGGTTATCCCTCCATTGATGCAATGGTTTCAATATAAGTGGTAAGTGGACTCATGAGGGAGAAATTGAATAAGTAAAGAAAACAATAAAAAGAAAATGATCACTCCACCGTTTTGTAAATAATTTCACAAGGTTTGGTGTGAATAAATTCACACCTTGAAACAACAATATCAATGTGATATGGAGAATAACAGAATAATAATATAAGGAGAACTTTTATTAAGAAACAAGGATGAATTAAAACAACTTACATGTGGAAGACAAACATGAGACAACAAAATCGCAGCATAACATTACAATGATAGAAAGCTCAAAATATGAAAAACTCTTCCACCACCATTGTCTTAAAAAAACATTTTGGGAGCCTTGGGTCGAGACTCCAATAGTTCAAAGTGTGCCACTTGATTATGGTAGGCATAGTATGGTGGAAATCATGTGGAACTTGGACTTTTCCACTCTTGACCCGAGGTGGCAGCCAGCTTGCAACCACTGAATAGATGCACTTGTAAGACCTTATAGATGGTATAATTAGAGTGGGTCATAGAGGAAAAAAATGGATCCCCGGATGTCTCCTAACTTCCTATAAATTTGGGCCCATTTGGAGTTGTCGATTCTGAGATATGATTAGATTGGTAGGATGTTTTCTGGGCCGCAGAATCTGGCCCAGAATTTTATCTCCAAATTGGGCCACCTTAATAACCACCATGGATGTATAATTAGCACTAGATCATAAAGAATTATTTTTTCCTATACATTTCTTATATCATCCCATGAAATTTGGGCTTTATTGGGCCTATATATTTGGCGCCACATTCTAATCAGTGGGTTGGTGTCCAATCTGACTTCTCGAGAATTGTTTGCATGAAATCCCATTTTGGTGGTCTTCCAATGTGGATCTTCCAAAAATCAATAACTATGAATTGTTACCAATATAATTTGAAACCTGAAAATTAAATATGAAAATAAAATCAAGATCATTGGGTACTTTAAATGATGTTAAAAAATGTACCACATAATAGTTCATTTTAAGAAGGAATTACAATCATAATGTGAAATGGTGTTCAAAGAGTAAAATGCACTAAAATGGTGTTTATGAATAATAAATCACATTGATATTATATATATCAAAAATGAATATTAGCCTTATTTAGTGACTAATCATACCCCCCAACTTGATCTTTCCTAGTCCTGAGAAAAATATATCTCAAAAATATGAAATTCGAATTCCCTTTTCCAAAAACATTTTAATGCACAATGGTCCCCAAAAACCATTTACCAAACAATCATGAAACCCATAAAAATATTTTAATAGATGTTAGTTTCATAAGAAAATCTCAATCCCATGACCATTCCTTTGTTCAAATTCATTTCCATATTTCATCCAATATCAATTAAGAGTGATGATGTGTTGTGCATCCCATTAGACATGGGGTTCATCTTTATTCAAGAGGGAAATGATGGAAGTGCTATGTGGAATCACATTTCAATATTAAGATGAGTATTCAAAAAAAATTATTGTATTTTTTTCAATTTTTCCATGGTAATTGAAATTTCACTCAAAATAGTCAACCCTTGTAGAAAGACTTTACCGATGACTCCCAGGCTCAATGAACTTAGGGCACCAAGTTAAGTCCACATACCAGGGAATCATCTTGAGTTAAATCATTCAAAAATGAATTCAAATTACCAAAAATTGAGATAAAATATCTAACTTTGGTCCAGAAAACTATGGAGTCACTATCCCTAAGTGACGAAATCCACACATTAGGTCATTTCATTTCTCTATGCGCAAATTTAAAAAAAATATTGAATACTCATATTAA
The DNA here is from genome assembly GCA_963277665.1 of Viscum album. Lineage (NCBI taxonomy): Eukaryota > Viridiplantae > Streptophyta > Magnoliopsida > Santalales > Viscaceae > Viscum > Viscum album. Next base: position 1,743,696,529 of record OY728155.1, read on the forward strand.
AACTAAAATGATCACCAAACATATGATATTTATTTGGGGGACCCCATGAACTCAAACTAATACCCCATTATCCAAAGGACGTGCATTGTTATCTTTTTTTATTTGGATGAAAATATAAATGATGAAATATCACATTGGACAACCACACTTTCCAAAATTTATGCTCATGAAATTATACAAGGATTAAAATCAGAATCAGGGCATGGTAAATTATTTGATATTTAGTTTCAAAGTGTGGAATGTGTATTACCATGTTCAAGGTTAAAGAAATTTTTCCTTCCATTAAGGCACACTTTTTTTCAAATAATTCATTTTTTTTACACAAAAGCATTTTTTATTTTATCTCCCCCTCCCAACATAAAATAAAATTGTCCCCAGTGTTTAAAGAAAAGAAAAATTAGAATGGGGAAGAGGCAGATAATGGGAGTTCAAAAAGGAAATTGAAAACGAGGAGCATGGAATGAAGTCACCTGGTGGTTGAAGTTGAAATTCTTGTTGCTCCCTTTTAATCTCATGATCTCGATTTCACTCTGAGAATTTCCTAGTGGAGAAAAACAAATAAGAAAAAACAAACAAAATATATATATATATAATAAATAAATTAAAATATAAGTATATATATATAAATTATAGAATAAGGAAGCACAAAAAGCCATAGGTCAGTGGTATGTGTGCGCCCCTGTCTCCCTTCGGTCTTGGGTTTGAGTCCCTGCGGCTTCACCGGTTGTGATGGGGCTTTCCCCATGACCTACTATGTGGCCTTTTTTATTATTATTATTTTATTTATCTTTTTTTATTTTTATTTTAACCTACAGACACATAAAAATAAAATAAAATAAACTTATGATACATTGTCTTCTTTTTAAATTTCTGGGTAAGGTATTACTCAAGGATCACACCACATGACACGGATGAATATGGCACTCCCCTTTCAGACCCATCTATACTCATAATAGAAGAAAAGGTCAATAGTCTATTTTTTTATTTTTAAATATCAAAATTATTCATTAATCCTATTTAAAATATAAATTTTATTAAAACAACAAAATGACTGGAAACATGAAAACCATGGGTTGCCTCCCATGCAGTGCTTTTTTTAACGTCGTTAGCTCGACTTGGACCCCAAATTGATTAATTATTTTTGTCATCTAAGTTTGGTTCACATAATTCTTCATCAACTTCATGTTTTTTTAATTGTTCTATGAATGGTTTGACTCAATGACCATTAACTTTAAAGGTTTGACCATTGGTGGGATCTTGAATTTCTACAGCCCCATGGGGGTACACCTTATGCACTATATATAGACCAGACCATCTAGACCTCAACTTTCCCGAGTGTAAATGAAGTTTATAACTATACAAAAGAATAGGTTTACCCGGTACAATGTGTTTGGTTTTAAGATTTTGAGATTGGTAGGCTTGTACTTTAACTTTATTGATCCTTGAATTTTCATAAGCCTCTATCCTAAGATCCTCAAGTTCATTGAGATCTAATTTCCTTTTTGTTTCATCCAATGAGAGGTCATAATTCATTTTCTTAATTGACCAAAAGGCCTTATGTTCAATATCCACTGGAAAATGGCATGCTTTACCATTAACCAACCTGTATGGGGAAATTCCTAAAATGGTTTTATATGCGGTTTGATAGGCGCAAAGAGCATCTAAGAGTTTGATTGACCGATCTTTCCTAGATGGTTTAATAGTTTCCTCAAGAATTTGTTTGATTTAATGATTGGATAACTCATCTTGACCATTGTTTTGTGGGTAGTAAGCAGTGGACACTTTGTGAGAAATCCCATACTTGTCCCTGAGTGATGAGAATGGACGATTGCAAAAATGAGTTCTGCGGTCACTAATGATAGCTCTAGTAATTCCAAATCTAGAGAAGATGTTTTATTTTAGGAATCTAATCATTGTTTTATGATCATTGGATTTGGTGGGAATGGACTCAACCCATTTTGAGACATAATCAATAGCTAAGAGAATGCAAAGATATCCCCTAGATTTTGGGAAGGTACCCATGAAATCAATTCTCTAAAAGTCAAATATTTCAACCACTAAGATGGGAGTGAGTGGAATTTGATTCCTTTTTGTGATGGACCCTAATTGTTGACACCTAGGATAGATTTGACCAAATGTGTAGGAGTCCCTTGAGAGGGTGGTCCAGAAGAAACCACACTGAAGAATATTCACAGATGTTTTCTTAGAGGAAAAGTGACCTCCACATGCCTCACTATGACAGAATTTAAGGATGGACTCTTGTTCAGATTCTGGGACACACCTCTTAATGACTTGGTTAGGGAAGAACTTATAGAGGTAGGGATCATCAAACACATATTTCCTAACATCAGAAAGGAATTTCCATCGAGCTTGTGTCCCTAAGAATTTTGGGATGACTCATGTAACTAAGAAGTTTGTTATGTCGGCATACCAAGGGCAGTCACTCACAGAGTATAGGTGTTCATCAAGGAATGAATCGGAAATAGAAATGTGATTTTAGTTGTCTGTTAATTCCATCCTAGAGATATGATCAGCTACAACATTCTCAACACCATTTTTATCCTTGATTATGATGTCAAATTCTTGTAAGAGAAGGACCCACCAAATCAGTCTGGCCTTGGCATCTTGTTTTTGGAAGATGTATTTTAGTGCAGAATAGTCAGCGAACACAATGATTGGGGATCCTAAGAGGTAGGACCAAAACTTATATAAGGAAAACACAATATAAAGTAACTCCATTTCAGTAGTGGTGTAGTTGATTTGGGCGTCATTTAATGATTTTCTTGCATAAGCAATGACATGATGAGTTTTATCACAACGTTTTCCTAACACAGCTCCTACAGCAAAGTCACTTGCATCACACATAAGTTTGAAAGGAAGGTTCCAATTTGGAGATTTCATAATGGGAGGAGAGGTGAGAGAGTATTTTAGGGTTGAGAATGAACCCTCATAGATTTCTGTCCAAAAAATGGAGCATCCTTTACTAGGAGATCAAAAAGGGGACGGAAGATTGAACTAAATTCCATGATGAATCTTCAATAGAAACCAGCATGTCCTAAGAAAGACCTCACTTTCATGACATTTTTTGGTGATGTAAGGTGACGAATGATGTTAGCCTTGGATTTATCAACTTCAATCCCCCTACCTAAGACCATATGGCCTATAACTAGTCCCTCTTTAATCATGAAATGGAATTTTTCCCAATTTAGGACCTGATTCTTTTCTTCACATCTTGACAAGACTCTCTCCACATTCCTCAGACATCCCTCAAATGTATCCACAAACACAAAGAATTCTCCCATGAATACCTCAAGAAAATCCCCTACCATGTCTGAGAATATTCCCAACATGCACCGCTGGAAGGTTCTAGGGGCATTGCATAACTCGAAAGGCATGCGTTTGAAAGAAAAGGTGTCAAATGGACATGTAAAGGTAGTCTTCCCTTGATCCTCTAGGGAGACCTCAATTTGATTATACCCCGAGTACCCATCTAAGAAACAGTAGAAGGCATCACCTGCAACTCTCTCAAGGACTTGGTCAATGAATGGTAAGGGGAAATGGTCCTTCTTGGTGAATGAGTTTAGCTTCCTATAGTCAATGTAGACCCTCTATCCACTACTCACCCTAGTTGGAAGAATCTCTCCATCCTTATTGGTTATCACCATTATTCCTGCCTTCTTGAGAACCATTTGGATTGGGCTAACCCACTCACTCTTAGCTATGGGATAAATGATACCAACTTTTAACAATTTCAGAAGTTCCTTCCTTACTACCTCCATGAAATTAGGATTGATTCGTCATTGAGGTTGACGACAAGGCTTTGAATCAGATTCCAGAACAATCCTATGAGTCCTGATAAGTAGGCTAATCCCAAGAATATCAGAGAGGGTCCAACCAATGGCTTTGTTATGTTTACTAAGGAAATATAGAAGCATCCTCTCATGATTGGCTTCAAGAGAATAATAAATGACAATAGGATGTGTTTGATTGTCCCCTAAGAAGGCATACTTGAGTGTAGTAGGAAGTTCCTTCAATTCAAGATCAGGTTGGTTTAGAATTTCAGAAGAAGTTTGGGACATTAGATTAAGATCAATTTTGTTTCCTACAGTTTTAGATAGGATTTATTCCTCTCATGTAGAAGGTTCAGCTACTATATTTTCTTGATCAGATTTAGGGAAGAAAGTTAGAGTGGTCTCCATGAAATTGGTTTCCTGAAAGGTTTCATTGATTGTTAGACCTAAGGCTTCATCATATGATCAATTTGAAAATTATTCAAGCCAAGGAGATAAACTTTCTTCATGTGAACAAGGTAAATCAATCTCATCCTGACTTAAACACCCATAAAATATTCCTTGATGTTATATGGATTCATTTTCAATGCTTCCTATCATGTTTACTTCATGAATGTCCTCATCATCCCCTATTTGTGATCTTGCATTATAGATGTTCAATTCTAGATTCATGTTTCCAAAGGTGATGGTCATGTTCCCATTTCTTACTCGGATAAAAAAGTTGATTGTTTCAAGGAAGGGATGACCAAGCATGATTGGGTTGTGTTCCTTATTTCCTAAGTTTGGATGGTTTTCAAGGACAATGAAGTCATAAAGGTAGATTAAGTTTTCAACCTTTACCATAACATCCTTTAAAATCTCCTTTGGAACCCTAATGCTATGATCAGCAAGTTGAAGTGTGACAGATGTGGGTTGGAGCTCTTCTAGGCCTAACTGGAAGTACACAGCATAGGAGATGATATTGAAACTAGAACCTAAGTAACACAAGGCCTTGACAACTCTTCTCTCTCCAAGTTCAACATTGATGTAAGGGAAACCTAGGTCTTTAAACTTAGTAGAAATGGTCCCTTGAATGGTGTTACTCACATTAGCATACAAAAGGACTTAGTTTTTATGTGAAAAGTTTCTTTTAAAAGTGCACAAGTCCTTAAGGTACTTTGAGTAGGCAGGTATGGTTTGGATGGCATCGAGAAGGGGAATGTTCAACTTGACTTGTGAGAAGATTTCCATCAAATGTTTACTCAATTCAGGCTTGGTTTTCCCCCTCATTTGTTGAGTAAATGGTGTCGGTTGTGGGGTTGTTTTTTGAAGAGTTTTTTCTTTCACATTGTTATCAGTTTCCTCAGTTTGATCTTGTGGTTCATTTTAATTTTCATTAGAGTTCGAAGCTTCACATGGGTTTTTACTTATTTTTTCAGGTTTCTCAATTGATTTCCTACTTCTTAAAACAGTCATAGCCTTTTAGTTGTTCATGAGTTTTTTGAGTGCAACTTGACTCTCCCCTTCAAGTTAAGGATGGTACCACCTGATTAGGCATGGGTGCCTTTCCAGTTTTGATGGTTTGAAGTTCTTTTTTTATGGAAGATACTTCCAAGTTCATCTTTTCCATTTGTTTTCACAGTTTTTCTATTAGGATTTGTGGAACATTTTGGGTTGGTGCTTGAGAAGATTGGTTTATCCCAGGGGTATATTTTGGAGGTGGGATGGTTTGTTGAAAATGGATTGGTGGCTATTGGTATTGGGTAGGTTAGTTTTGGAAATAGTTATGGGTTTGGTAGTTCTAATGGGGGTAAGTATTTTGTCCCTATGGTTGGATAGTTTGTTGGTTATCTTTCCAATGGAAGCATGGGTGGTCATTATACCTTGGGTTGAAGTTGTTTTGGTATTGAAGATTTTGAAAGTTCAAAGCATTTAATTCTGCTGGGGATCCTCCTAAAAGAACATCCTTGATGGATGGAATGGTTGGGCAGTTGTCTATCTTATGGTCATGTTTGTCACAAATTGTGCAAACAGGGTCAACAGTTTGGATTTCATGGACTTTCCAAAGGTCTATTTATTTATCATTCCTAGAGAGTGCTACGAGTTTAGCCCTAAGGCTTTACTCTTCTCTGAGTGTATGAATTCCATTAGTTCTTTGTGGCTTTTTAGAATAAGGTAATGTTCCCCATGTTTAGTTTTGTTCAACAAGGCTTTCCATATACTCATAAACATGATTTGGGGCTTTGTTTTTAAAGGTTCCATTATACATCATGTCAATGAATTGTTTGTTCCCTAGACCCAACCCTTCATAAAAAATTCTCACTTGTTCAAGAATAGAAAACCCATGGTGTGGAACCATGTTTGGGGTTTCTTTGAACCTCTCCCATGTTTCATAGAATGACTCTCCCTCTTTTTCAAAAACGTTTTGGATGCTCATTTTAAGTGAAATTGTTTTGTGGTGGGGAAAGTATTTTTTTGTAGAATTTTATTTGTAGTTGGTCCTAAGAGTTAATGGATGATGGTCTCAAATTTTTTAGCCAATTTTTAGCTCAATACTTTAAAGAAAAAGGAAATTGCCTCATCTTATCTGATTCTTGTTGATGTGGGGGACACATGGTTTCTACAATGTCATTGAATTCCTTAACATAAAGGTAGGGAATCTCAGACTCCATTCCATGGAATGTGGGAAGGTGGTTTAGGACATGGGGTTTAAGGATTTAGTTGGAATATCTTAGGTAATTGTGTTTAATTCATGAGGGGGCATTGTTCCAGGAAGGTGTGAGGTAGCCATTCATGGTTTGATCAACTGCATTCCCATGTTTGGGGCTGCCTCATTTGGGTTTCCATTTTGGCTCCCACCCGGGTTTATGAGTTGGGTTCATTGAAGACCTTTCATTGAAATAGGATCAATTTTTGACTCTGGAGTATTAGGAACATTAAGAACTAATGTAAAGATTTACCTTGGTGTACTTGACTCCCCAACCCTAGGACTATCCATCCTAACTAGACGGTTTGATTGATCGCGGTTGTAGGTGGACATGCTCCAAAAGAAAAAAAAATGAGAAAGAGACAATATATGGGAATTTGGATGAGAAAAGAAAAATGGGGGAGAATAGAATGGGTGTTTTGATGACTTACATGGGTCCCTGGAAACGGCGCCAAAATTTGATTCACGCTCAAATTTACCCAAGTGATGAAGGTAGAATGGTCCTTGTAGTTTAGCTTGGGTTATCGAATCCTCAAAGACCTAAGAAGTAACCTGCAGACATGTACATTCTATGGATTGTTTATTGGATATAAAGTGGCCAACTTGGGTTGATTTTAGATGTTTTTAAGGTATCACTAACATATTTAAGTTAATTCAAATTAAGATAATGAGTTGATCCAAGGTTATCGCTTGGGGTGGATTGGATGAATTCATTTTTTAATGATTTCAATTTCTTATATTTGAGATGGGTTCATTTAAGATGATAAAACAACATCATTACTTACTATTTTAATACCTACACCCTTTAATACTAATAACCTATATACTTGAAGGATGAAATATTTTAGAACATCAGGGTAATGGTTCGTATTAGAACTTGAAGTGTGTGGCCTTAAATTCAACAAGGATGAGGGATTTTTAAAAACATCAAATAAAAATCTCAATTAAAGAAGTGATTAGACATTAATGGGGTGATAAATAACATCCAATACAGCCCTTTTCTACTGCCTTGGATCAAACCATAAGTGGGTTAACCCTCCATTGATGCTATGGTTTCAATGGAAGAGGGAAGTAGACTCATGAGTGAGGAATTGAAGAAGTAAAGAAAACAATAAAGAGAAAATGATCACTTCACCGTTGTGTGAATAATTTCACAAGGTTTCGTATGAATAAATTCACAACTTGAAACAAAGGTATCAAAGTGAGGTGGAAAAGAACATAATATTAAGATAATAAGAATTTTTATTAAGAAATAAGGATGAATTAAAACAACTTACATGTGGAAGACAAACTTGAGAGAACAAAATCGCAGCATAACATTACAATGAAAGAAAGATAAAAAGATGAAAAACTACTACATCACCACTATCTTAGATAGTAATTTTGGGATCCTTGGGTCTAGCCTCCAACATTATAAAGCATCCCACTTGATTATGGTAGGCTTAGAGTGGTGGAAATCTTGTGGAACTTGGAATTCTCCACTCTTGACACGAGGTGGATGCCATCTTGAAACCACAGAACAGATGCACTTGTAAGACCTTCTAGATGGCCGAATTAGAGTGGGTCATAGAAAAAGAACATGGATCCCCGAATTTTTCCTAACCTCCTGTAAAATTTTGGCTCATTTGGAGTTGTGTATTCTGAGATATGATTTGATTGGTAGGATTTTTTCTGGGCTGTAGAATCTGGCCCAAAATTTTATCTCTAAATTGGGCTGCCTTAATAACCACCATGGAGGTCTAATTAGAACTAGATCCTGAAAAATTTATTCGTTCCTCTACATGTCTTATAAAATCACACAAAATTTGGGCTTCACTAGGCCTGTATGTTGGGCCCCACATTCTCATCAGTGGGCTGGTGTCGAATCTGACTTCTCCAAAATTGTTTGCATGAAATACTATATTGGTGGTCTTCCAATGTGGATCTTACAACACTCCATAAATATGAATTGTTACCAATATAATTAGAAACCTGAAAATTAAATATGAAAATAAAATCAAGATCATTGGATACTTTAAATGATGTTAAAAATTGTACCACATAATAGTGCATTTTAATAAGGAATTACAATCATAATGTGAAATGATGTTCAAAGTGTAAAATGAAAAAAAAATGGTGTTTATGAATAATAAATCACATGAATATTATATATATTAACAATTAATATTAGCCTCATTTAGTGGCTAATCAACAACCACGTGGTTTCATCAACAAAGAACACCAAGAACAGAGATAGGAGACTCACAATGAATGCATGAAGGATGAACATCGGCCTTATTGGTTTCAGTATCTATTTGTCCCATTAGAAAATAGGTGAAGTGAAACAATAATCACACTGATTAATCTCCCTTCAATTACACATATAAGATTATCCATCCTACATGCATGATTGAACTGTGGATCAGCCTCTTCATGGGCTGGCCCGCGTTCATCATTGAATCTAAAAGAAAGGAGTAAATCACAAAGAGACATAGGACCTACCTCAAGGTTTGGATCAATCATTGATGAAGAACGATCATTTTAGATTCTCGATACTCTAGTGTTCATCATTGAGAGAGTTTCATTCTCCTTGCATCATAGTAATTCTAGGGTTACGGTGATAACCCAAAATTCCTTTGACATGGCTTGTTAACAAAACAAATTGTCGCTATGTCAACATGTAACATCAAAATAAGATATTTTCATTAAATTTTATAATGATGTTCTTGTCCAAAATTTAACTTTCACCCTCGAACTGCACCTGTCGAGGTTAGGCCCAGCCTAAGGTAAACACCCCATTAAAAACTCAAAGGTGGTCTCAGATTTATAATCCAAGTTACATTTTATGAGTTATTAGGATTTCAAAATAAAATAAAATAAAATAATTATTTTATTTACAGTTATGTCCCTAAAACTATTTTTCATAGTTGAACCATGTCAACCAATGTTAGGTCAGGCCTAGGGTAAACTCACTTCATTTAATGCAATAGTTCCCTTGGAATTTTGATTTGGTAACCCGTTTGGATGTTATTCCAGTTTTTCAAGAAAACCACTTGTGCACACTATTAAAAGTTTAGCATTTTTTAAACAATCATTTTGGGCACCCTGGGCCTCAGAATCGCATGATTTCTCAATGCCCGGTCATGGAATTTTTACAATTAATTTCTAAAAATAAGTTTGATAAAATCCAAATTATTACATTCTTCTTACCTTGAGGCTTTAAATCCCCAAGATCCAAACCAAGGGTTACGCAAAGGATGAGGGTACTGAGCATGAACCTGAGCCTCCCACTCTGAAGTTCTATCATAGAGATTCTCGTGTTTTCTTCATATATGTACTAAGGGACTCTCTTTTCCATGAAGTATTATCTTCTTTCTATCCTCGATCTACATGACTAGGATGAAGAGTGAGTGTCACGATCTGAAACTATCATTGATGGAATTCCACGGAGTCAAACTATCTCCTGTATGTAGAGGCATTACATGTTCTCATCTAAAACCTTCTCCTATCTAGCTAGGAGGTTGGTAAACTTGCTGAGTTATTCAATTATCACCAAGATAGAATCATGTTCTCAAGTAATACTTAGCAAACCCATCATGAAGTCCATCAAGATACTTTCCCACTTCCTTACAGGAACCTCAAGAGAGAAAAGGAGAAACCCTTTTCCAAATAAAAGTGCCTCTAAACGGTTTGTTGATAAATCATGAACTGATTCAAATAAAAACCCAGCTTTTATATCAATAGGTAATCCTTTCTTCAACATGTTCCATCATCCTTGGTATCCTCCCCGACACCCACAAGCATATCCTGATGCATCTAGACACTCTAAGAATCCACTACTATCACAAAAATCAGGCCTCACTGCCCCACATATCTTAAAATCCTTCAAGGATCAGCAATACCAGGCTCACATTACATCACAAGTAGCAAGAAACAACCATAGACCCTAAGGTCTCAGCCCCAAAGCAAGTCATTCAGCCTTCACACACAACGGGCACTCATGGCTAAAAAGGGGGAGATGTACAACCCAAGGGGAAATTATGAAACTTCTTCAAAACCTTATCCCCCAACATCACTGGTAACATAGTGCATATCATTAAAATAATGATGTTATCCCCACCATATAATTTTCATCAGGGGTATTGCCTATGGACATCGAGGCACATAGGGTCTCATAGTCAGTATCCTGGAGTTGTGCCTCCTTGAATCACTCTAAGAGTGGAGGGGTGTCAACCATCAACTGTAGATAAGCTGCTCCGAATCCATATACCAAGGATAACATTAATGAGGATAACCACTCTGATGCCTCAATTATTAACTACAAATAATATATCCTACTATGATAATCTACTACCATGTTCCCCTTCCCAAGAGTATAGACAATTTCAAAGTCATAGTCCTGGTGGGACTCTAGATAATGCCTCTATCTCAACCTACAATGGATCCACTACAACTCTACCACTATTGCAGGGAATTGAGGAATCATAACATCCACTCCACTGAGGGTATGGTTAGCCAATTGATGATTAATAGGTTGTACCCTCCTATGTGTGATTACATCCTATTATTCCTAGGTTAACTTTTCACTATGAAGGAAAACCTAGTTCCACCACTGCAGACACACTACATGTAGAGACCCTAAGCTTGACGTGCATGGACATTACATTACTTTTGCGGAATACTTAATACATAACAAAAACAGGAACACAAGGACCGTAATAGTTTAGTGTCTTTGGAAACTTCGAGCGTAATATTCTAATCGTGGTGAAAGATCTTCAACATCTCACATAAAGATCTTCCACTTTTTGTTTCCTGACCTAAAACCTTTCTTTTGATCTTGGGGGAAAATAAAACATAAAAAGGGTGATCTCAAATGCTCAGTAAGGGTAAGCATGGATAAAATAAAACATACCATATACATTGGAACTTAAAAACATGAACATAATGTTTAAACATTAAATTCTTGAGCAACGACATAAAACATGAAAGTACATAAGGAATAGATCATAATGGAACATAAACCATGATAAAATAGCATGGGAATAAAACATGTAATTGTGGCATCCATTAAGAACATGTAATGATTTCCATAGTAGCCAAGGAATTTCTACCAAGACCATTTTAGTGAACAAAGTCCCATTCTGAATCGAGTTCACTCCTCGTTTCAGTCCTGTAACACTGAACTAGATTAACTTACCATTCCAGCCATGTCTATCTCATGAGATATAAAATATTTACCCAATGCATTGGAGGGAGATATAGGTCACACCCATCTCATAATGAAATCATTCTTACTTGTGCCACAAAAAAACATACATCATTCATAATAACCCAATAAACAAAATGGGTTTCATAAACATCATTCCATCATCACATAATCCATATAAAAGAAATGGATATCATTTCATAATAAGAAAATTGAAACCATTTAAATCATAGAGACAGTTTACTTGAACATACATATGAAATAATGTCATCTTAGATGGAAAATAGTTTTGAAAAAACACTTTAAATGAATTCTTGAGGAAAATATCATTTCTTCTTTAAAATCATTTTCTTTTCAAAAAATTCCATGCAATTTTAAAAGATAAGGGTTTTTTTGAAAATAATCATGCAATATTGTAGAGGAAGCTTCTTTAAAATGAGGCATTATGAAACCGTAAAAATCCGTTCATGCTGTATAAGTTAAAAATAACATTCTCCTCGTACTTTTGTCAGAAAAGTCAAAAAGTATCTTATATGGTAACCAAAGGAAAGATTTCATTCATTAAATGTGGTAAAAAGTCAATAAAGGGTAAAAATGACTTTAAAAATTCATGGAAGAATGGTAAAAATTTTATAAAAACATTTTTAGAAAACATGGTCATGGATGATAAACGTAACCCCAGTAAATACTTACGTATAAGCAATCTCGGATAAAAATGAGATTGAAAATTTATCCCTTACCTTATGTCTGATATGTTTCGTATGTATCCGAACCTCCTGTATAATGATTTAAATAATGTCATTGACTTATTACAGAATCATATTCATTGTTATGATATCATAAATGGTTCACTTATGACTTTTTATTACCCGTTCTTTTGTAAATTCCATGTTAAATAGTGTTTTGGGTAAAATCGTTTCATTTGTCGTCCGTGTTTTGACTTGTAATTATTCATATGATTACTTAGATCATGATTACATAATTCCAGAATATAAAACATGATTTATATATAACATATATTCAGAATATACATATATATAATAGATCGATAAATGGAAAGAAATACACCGTTCATGGAGACGGTAGGCCGTACGTATGCATGAACGCAGTTTTCGTTTCCTTATTGAGTTGAATGGAATTAAGTAGATGACATACATATATACATAAATCCAGTAGCTTTATAATGTCATATATTTCATTATTATTTCTTATATATACTTTATAATCATTCTTAAATGGTTAACATGGAGAATGAATCTCATCGCGTCCTGGAGACGGTAGTCCGTACGTACGCACGAGCGATGATATCGTTTACATAATTATTGAATTGAATTGGAGTGGATGATACAATATATCAGAATCAGTATGATGTTATAATAACTATTTATAGTTATTCTTTACACCATTATACCCATCCATGTAAGGTGTTGGTGGAAAAACAGATTACACCACGGCGTGGAGACGGTATTCCGTACGTACGCACGCACGGTGATTTTGTTTTCCGTAGGATGGATAGAAGGTGAAACGGGGTGGTTTCATATTTATAATAACAAATCAGTATATTAGTTATACTTATGTTATTACTTTATAATGAAACAACTAAAGAAGAAGAAGTTGAAGAAGAAAGAAGCTTGAAAGAATCGGGAGAAGAAATTACCTCTTCTTCGATATGCCTCTTTGAAACCTCCTCTTAAGGCACTAAGATTGGTCTTTAAAGTACACCAGAACCTCTAGGATGTTTCTAAGTGGAGAAGATAATTTGGCAGGGTTTGGCTGAGCTTGAAGGCTCAAATTGGTGTGTGGAGGAGAGGGAGGAGGTGCCCTTTTATAAGGGAGGATAGGGGCACCTTTGGAATTCTTAAAAATATTAATTTATAATAAATCTTACCCCACTTAAAAACCTCCAAAAATGACTCATAATCTAATATTAGATGATATAGGGTTGTAATCTCATCAACCAATCAAATTTAGACATGTTTGGATCTTATTTTAAACCTTATTTAATCTATTTAAATTTATTTGTGGTAATAAAATTCAAAATTTTAAATTATAACAAATAATTACTTATTTGTTTTGAATTTTCCATATTTGTTTACTTTATAAAATTATAGAAAATATAAATTTAAATTTTTAATTTTTAAATATTTTTGTGATTTTTAAACAATTTTATAATATATTATTTTTATAAAAAAAACAATAGTGTCAATTTTGACACTATTCATTTATTTGAATTTAAATAAAATATATATAGAAGATATGTTCAAAATAAAAGCTTTAATATATTCATAAAAGGTCATGTGTATCTATAAAATTAGTGGATCACATTAAATAGTTCATATAATATTTATTTTATTATTTTTAAAACCATTTATTTGGTTTATCTCTTAATAAAATAATTACTACAACATTTTTGTATAATTATTTAATATACTGATTTGTTGCATAAAATTTAAAATAAAATCCTATAATGAAGATAAATCTATTACCTTTCACAATAATACTTTTACTCGAATTTATCATCTTAAAATCACAATATTTAAATTGTTATATTTATTAAATTATGAAGGTGACAACTTTGGCATCATTTAAAATAAAATAATATCAGTGTCATAATTGATTGTATAAGACTCCAAATGGTCAAATATTATACCATTGGATTATTATAGTTTACATTTACATGACCAATAAGTTTTGGTCAGGGTTTTTTGCCTTTTATGGTCACTATTAGTATAATAAAAACTATATTCTTTATTTTTCACTAGATAAATAATTTCTGCATCACTATTGTGTCACAATTAATGATAATTATTTAATCCCAAAAAATTCTAAATAAATTCTCATGATGTAGATACTTTTTTTAGCTTTCTATATACTATTAATTTTTGAAGTTTCACGAAGTTTATCACTAACGTAAAATTATTATACTTATAGTATTTAAGAGAGTGACATGTTGTCACTTTCTTTGGTTTTAATAATAATTAAATTATTTTCATGGAAAAAAGTCCATTAAATGAATCTAATCCGACCCTTAGGTGATACGGGTATACTTTTAGTCATCCAATAGGATTTTTCCAAGTGTTAGGGTAATTTTATAGTATTATATTTACCCTTAATTACCCTATTTACCTTTAACTATGGTAAATAAAATTTACCGTAGTTACTATTCATAATTCCAAAAAATAAAAAGTATCCTATTAACATAATTTGGACCCACTGATTACAAATATGGAATCCATTTTTTCAAATTTAATACACAGAAGTTGCAGAAATTAAATTAAAATTAATCCCGTTGTCAAATGAAAATGGGTTTTTGTTTAAAACATTGCAAAAGATTGAATTGATTTTACTTACGAATTCAATGTAAAATCAATGATAATGAAATAAATTATATTAACTGGTAAAAATATATTCTATTTATACTTTAAAACCATTCAATATTATAATTTAACCATATAAATTATTATGATGAAAAAATTTGTCTTTCATTAAAATATAGCGTGTTTTTACTATTCATCAAAATATGAAAGTTACCAGAATAATACGAAAAATTTATCCAAAGTAAATTTTTATTTCTTGATTCCAAATAAGAATTTTATTTTGTCAAATTTAACTTATAAACATGTCAAAAACTAGATTTAAAGTGGGTGCGCCATCAAAAGGCGGCAAAACTGCATTTTTTTGAAAAATACTTATTTTACCCGAAAAATTTATTTTGTTCTTATACCATGTTCTAGAAAATGTGTAAGATGAATAATAATGTTATAAAATTTAAAATTTAGTTAATACTATTCATAACGGCTAGTTCATAATAATATTATAATAATATATCATTGTTTAGTAAAACCCGGTATTGCGTACAACACACGATATCGAGGAAGGTCGTGATTGCGTGTAATGCAAGCCAAGTCAGGGTTGCGTGTTGTGAAAGAATCCTTCGTTGTTTCGTATAACATAATCCAACCATATTTCATTTATACATTGAATATATATACATATATATACTCAATTTTGCGTAGAATAACTATTATCAAAATTGTGTGTAACACGATCCAAGAATAGTGTTGTGTATACTGCAAGCTAATACGGTGTTGCGTATAGCGCAAGGTAATCTTGGTGTAGAATACAACACAAGACATTAATGAAATTAAAATAATATTTTTCATAAAATCTTGGGGTGTTACATTCTACCCCAATTAAAATGAATTTCTCCCTCGAAATTCGTCGGGGTTATAAATGGTTTACTACTCGAAAGTTTGTTTAATAGAAACCCACATCGTAAAAAGGAATACCAAAACATGGCTTTTAAAAACTAAAGTATGAAATGTAATGGTTACCCAAATTAACTCATCACGGGGTTTCCACGTAGGAGAACATAGGTGAAAATATGGATGTGTAAGAAACCATCAAGTTCTGATGGAGAGTGGTAGAGAACATGGCTATGAAAAAGACAACAATCACAAAGCTATTGATTTTTGATGATCTAAGGTACCATCTGATTAATCCTATATAATATAACTAGGACAAAATTTTTGGTTTTCAAGATCATTTCCCTAAATTTGATGAATTAAATGAAATACTTGCATGATTTTGGTACAATCTCACTGTTGTTCATGAATTGAACAATTTCCACTTCATCCCTTAAAGAAATGAAGTTTAATTTGTTATTCGTGATGTGTTAGCAGATCTTGTGATAGAATGATGGGTCATTCCATCTCTTTCAAACAAAATGGTAGCAAAAGTTATAAGTCCATCTTATGGTTAGATTAATCGTATATGGTTCCAAAAATGAACTTATACTTCATATATCATACCGCTTAATAAAATAAAACTAGTTTCTACTAACCAGGGACTTCTTGTAGGCCAGTGGTAGGTGATAAAGGTCAGTCGCACTTCGGTTGTGGGTTCGATTCCCACAGCCTTGTCCGACGCGATGGGCTGTCACCCGTCCAGCAGGTTGTCCTTTTTCTAAAACTACATTACTATATCATCCCATCAATAATATCGAAAAAGGTTCTATCCTTAAACAATACTAACTTATGTCCAACATAATCCATTCCAATCTTTAGGCTTATCCATAATATTGCAGTCCACTCTCATAATATAGTGAAAACGATTACCAGAGATTTAATACCATCATTGATCCCCATATATCATAAGATATGTCTTGTTGGTCACATTACAAACGTTCGAAGGCCTTAATCATGTATTCTCTTGAAAAATGAATACCCATTGAACCTTAGTGAAAACATGAATGTAGTTAAAAGTTAACACTTTCCACATACCAAAATCCTAAAAATTCTATATACTCAAACCATGATATCACTTAGTCCTTATATCAATCATGAGCTCATGAATACAATCAAACATCTCATTATCTTCTTATTCCTTCATTATGCGCATATCATCTACTTTACAAAAATATCTGAATAAAATTCCATGGTTACTGGTACCATTCAACATATACTTTCAAATACTTTTATGAAAAACAATAGTTTAACAATCCTTAGATAATTCTTTATTCCATAGTACCATTAACTATACAACATAACTCTCGATAAACATACAGTCATTCCATTACCTTCTAAAACAACCGACTGAGCTTCAACACTTATTTCAGCTCATATATCATTTGTAGTCTCCTCATCATCATCCACATAAATACTACCCATATGACCATGCTGATTCTATTCATGATATTTTCTATTAGGGCATTGGTTTGCATAATGCCCATACATTCCACATTTAAAACAACTAATCATTGTTGATGTTGTAGCAATACCATTATCCTTGTCCATGGTATTAATTGAACCTTTTCCTTTGCACTTACTGGCTTTGTGTCCTTCTTTTCCACACCCAAAGCATCTTCCAGTTCCTTTGAAACAATCTCCCTGATGCCTCTTCCCACATGATTTACATGAGGGAAATTGAACTTTCTTTCCTCTATGATCATCAAGAAACTCCATCTCTCTCTTATTATCTGAGTCGGGAAACTTACCAAAGTTTAGATTATTGATCATATTATGAGATTGCTGATTAGGCATAATAATGATGTTTGGACTTCCAGATCCCGTTTCATTTGGTTTCTCATGACGAAAATCATTCCATTGTCCGTTATATCCTCCATTATCATGAATCTTCCTATTTCCAGCCATTTTCTAAAACCCAAAAATAATAGCGTGAGAGGCAAAAATCATGCTAGGTAAAACAACATAGTAAAAGGGGGAGCACCCTCAATATACAACATCTTAGGTTAAATTCTAAGATCATTACCGTAATTCTAGGACTATATCCTATACGTATTTTTATCCTTAGGTACATCCCTAGACATACCTTAGAAATATCTCTAGGGATCTCACTAACGTTTTCGCATCCTAGTTTCCAAAGGTTGACTAAACCTCCCTTTGATACCAACTGTAGAGACCCTAATCTTGACGTACATGGACATTACATTACTTTTTCAAAATACTTAATACATAACAAAAACAGACACACAAGGACCGTAATAGTTTAGTGTCTTTGGAAACTTGGAGCGTAATCTTCTAATCGTGGTGAAAGATCTTCAACATCTCCCATAAAGATCTTCCACTTTTTGTTTCCTGACCTAAAACCTTTCTTTTGATCCTGGGGGAAAGTAAAACTTAAAAATGGTGAGCTCAAATGCTCAGTAAGGGTAAGCAGGTATAAAATAAAACATACCATATACATTGGAACTTAAAAACATGAACATAATGTTTAAACATTAAAATCTTGAGCAATGACATAAAACATGGAAGTACATAAGGCATAGAACATAATGGAACATAAAACATGATAAAATAGCATGAGAATAAAACATGTAATTGTGGAATCCATTAATCACATGTAATGATTTCCATAGTAGCCAAGGCATTGCTGCCAAGACCATCTTAGTGGACAAAGTCCCATTCTGAATCGAGTTCACTCCTCGTTTCAGTCCTGTAACACTGAACCAGATTAACTTACCGTTCCAGCCATGTCTATCTCATGAGATATAAAATCTTTACCCAATTCATTGGAGGGAGATATAGGTCCCACCCATCTCATAATGAAATCATTCTTACTTGTGCCACAAAAAAACATCATTCATAATAACCCAATAAACAAAACAGGTTTCATAAACATCATTCCATCATCACATAATCCTTATAAAAGAAATGGATATCATTTCATAATAAGAAAAGTGAAACCATTTAAATCATAGAGACATTTTACTTGAACATACATATGAAATAATGTCATCTTAGATGGAAAATAGTTTTGAAAAAACACTTGAAATGAATTCTTGAGGAAAATATCCTTTCTTCTTTAAAATCATTTTCTTTTCACAAAATTCCATGCAATTTTAAAAGATAAGGGTTTTTTTGAAAATAATCATGCAATCTTGTAGAGGAAGCTTCTTGAAAATGAGGCTTTATGAAACCATAAAAATCCGTTCACGCCGTATAAGTTAAAAATAACATTCTCCTCGTACTTTTTTCGGAAAAGTCAAAAAGTACCTTATATGGTAACCAAAGGAAAGATTCCATTCATACAATGTGGTAAAAAGTCAATAAAGGGTAAAAATGACTTTAAACATTCATGGACGAATGGTAAACATTTTATAAAAACATTTTTAGAAAACATGGTCATGGATGATAAATGTAACCCCAGTAAATACTTACGTATAAGCAATCTCGGATAAAAATGAGATTGAAAATTTATCCCTTACCTTATGTCTGATATGCTTCGTATGTATCCGAACCTCCTGTATAATGATTTAAATAATGTCATTGACTTATTACAGAATCATATTCATTGTTATGATATCATATATGGTTCACTTATGACTTTATATTACCTGTTCTTTTGTAAATTCCATGTTAAAGAGTGTTTTGGGTAAAATCGTTTCATTTGTCATCCGTGTTTTGAATTCTAATTATTCATATGATTACTTAGATCATGATTACATAATTATAGAATATAAAACATGATTTATATATAATATATATTCAGAATATAAATATATATAATAGATCGATAAATGGAAAGAAATACATCATTCATGGAGACGGTAGGTCGTACGTACGCATGAACGTTGTTTTCATTTCCTTATTGAGTTGAATGGAATTAAGTAGATGGAATACATATATAAATAAATCCGGTAGATCTATAATGTCATATATTTCATTATTATTCCTTATATATACTTTATAATCATTCTTAAATGGTTAACATGGAGAATGAATCTCATCGCGTCGTGGAGACGGTAGTCCGTACGTACGCACGAGCGATGATATCGTTTCCATAATTATTGAATTGAATTGGAGTGGATGATAAAATATATCAGAATCAGTATGATGTTATAATAACTATTTATAGTTATTCTTTACACCATTATACCCATCCATGTAAGGTGTTGGTGGAAAAAAAGATTACACCACGGCATGGAGACGGTATTCCGTACGTACGCACGCGCGGTGATTTTGTTTTCCGTAGGATGGATAGAAGGTTAAATGGGGTTGTTTCATATTTATAATAACAAATAAGTATATTAGTTATACTGATGTTATTAATTTATAATTAAACAACTAAAGAAGAAGAAGTTGAAGAAGAAAGAAGCTTGAAAGAATCGGGAAAAGAAATTACCTCTTCTTCGATACGCCTCTTTGAAACCTCCTCTTAGGGAACTAAGATTGGTCTTTAAAGTAGACCAGAACCTCTAGGATGTTTCTAAGGAAGTGGATAAGATAATTTGGCAGTGGTTTTTCGAGCTTGAAGGCTAAAATTGGTGTGTGGAGGAGAGGGAGGAGGTGCCCTTTTATAAGGGAGGAGAGGGGCACCTTTGGAATTCTTAAAAATATTAATTTATAATAAATCTAACCCCACTTAAAAACCTCCAAAAATGACTCATAATCGAATATTAGATGATATAGGGTTGTAATCTCATCAACCAATCAAATTTAGACATGTTTGGATCTTATTTTAAACCTTATTTGATCTATTTAAGTTTATTTGTGGTAAAACAATTCTAAATTTTAAATTATAACAAATAATTACTTATTTGTTGTAAATTTTCCATAATTGTTTACTTTATAACATTATAGACCATATAAATTTAAATTCATAATTTTTAAATATTTTTGTGATTTTTAAACAATTTTATAATATATTATCTTTATAAAAAAAACAATAGTGTCACTTTTGACACTATTCATTTATTTGAATTTAAATAAAATATATACAGAAGATATGTTCGAACTAAAAGCTTTAATAGATTCATAAAAGGTCATGTGTATCTATAAAATTAGTGTATCACATTAAATAGTTCATATAATATTTATTTTATTATTTTTAAAACCATTTATTTGGTTTATCTCTTAATAAAATAATTACTACAACATTTTTGTATAATTATTTAATATACTTATTTGTTGCATAAAAATTTAAAATAAAATCCTATGATAAAGATAAATCTATTACCTTTCAGAATAATACTTTTACTCGAATTTATCATCTTAAAATCACAATATTTAAATTGTTATATTTATTAAATTATGAAGGTGACAACTTTGGCATCATTTAGAATAAAATAATATAAGTGTCATAATTGATTGTATAAGACTCCAAATGGTCCAATATTCAACCATTGGATGATTATAGTTTAAATGTACATGACCAATATGTTTTGGTCAGGGTTTTGTGCCTTTTATGGTCACTATTAGTTTAATAAAAACTATATTCTTGATTTTTCACTAGATAAATAATTTCTGCATCACTATTGTGTCACAATTAATGATAATTATTTAATACCAAAAAATTATAAATAAATTCTCATGATGTAGATAATTTTTTTAGATTTATTTTGACTATTAATGTTCTAAGTTTCATGAAGTTTATCACTAACTTAAAATTATTATACTTATAGTATTTAAGAGAGTGACATGTTGTCACTTTCTTTGGTTTTAATAGTAATTAAATTATTTTCATGAAAAAAAGTCCATTAAATGAATATAATCCGACCCTTAGGTGATATGGGTCAACTTTTAGTCATCCAATAGGATTTTTCCAAGTGTTAGGGTAATTTTATAATATTATATTTACCCTTAATTACCCGATTTACCTTTAACTATGGTAAATAAAATTTACCGTAGTTACTATTCATAAATCCCAAAAATAAAAAGTAGCCTATTAACATAATTTGGACCCACTGATTCCAAATATGGAATCCATTTTTTCAAATTCAATACACATAATTTGTATAAATTAAATTAAAATTAATCCCGTTGTCAAATGAAAACGGGTTTTTGTTTAAAACATTGCAAAAGATTGAATTGATTTATCCTACGAATTCAATATAAAATCAATGATAATGACATACATTATATTAAATGGTAAAAATATATTCTATTTATACTTTAAAACCATTCAATATTATAATTTAACCATATAAATTATTACGATGAAAAAAATTGTTTTTCATTAAAATATATCGTGTTTTTACTATTCATCAAAATATAAAAGTTACTAGAATAATACGAAAAATTTATCCAAAGTAAATTTTTATTTCTTGATTACAAAGAAGAATTTTATTTTGTCAAATTTAACTTATAAACATGTCAAAAACTATATTTAAAGTGGGTGCCCCATCAAAAGGCGGCAAAACTGCATTTTTTGAAAAATACTTATTTTACCCGAAATATTTATTTTGTTCTTATACCATGTTCTAGAAAATGTGTAAGATGAATAATAATGTTATAAAATTCAAAATTTAGTTAATACTATTCATAATGGCTAGTTCATAATAATATTATAATAATATATCGTTGTTTAGTAAAACCCGGTATTGCGTACAAAACACGCTATCGAGGAAGGTCGCGATTGCCTGTAATGAAAGCCAAGTCAGGGTTGCATATTGTGAAAGAATCCTTCGTTGTTTCCTATAACATAATCCACCCATATTTCATTTATACATTGAATATATATATATACTCAATGTTTTGTAGAATAACTATTATCAAAATTGTGTGTAACACGATCCAAGAATAGTGTTGTGTATACTGCTAGCTAATACGGTGTTGCATATAGCGCAAGGAAATCTTGGTGTAGCATACAACACAAGACATTAATGAAATTAAAAGAATATTTTTCATAAAATCTCAGGGTGTTACACTACACTCTTCACCTATAATAGTCAATATGAGCATGAACTATGGCTAACTTGTCCATACCAAGAATGACATCCAAAGGCCTTGATGTTTCTACCAAGAGATATCAATCGAAACTCTCACCTCTAAGAGTTGGGTCACACATTCTTCAAAAATTTATAATCACTAGGTCTCCTCCAGTAGGAGTCTCTTAGCGTTAGGGTCAAGTCTAAAATTCAACCGGAATCTCTGATCCTCGAACTATATTCATGGAAAAAAGAGAATGATAAGTTCCTATGTCTATCAATATGGAAGCCAAGGTATAATAGAAATTGATCATATTTTGAATCGTTCGTGGAGCCCTAGGGTCATATGCCTCGACCACATGTAGTTATAGAAGCTTCTAGACATGCATAGCCTTTATCTTATAAGGTTGGAACTCCACTCTAAAAAGGTTCTTAAACTCTATCCAAGGAAGAGTCACCTCATCATAAGATCGGGTAACCAAACCCTACCATTCCCTACTGAGTGACGTAGAAATCTTGCCACTAGGACAACCATCTAATCTAATGGTGTCTTAACTAGATTGAAATCATAGTCACCACCTTTAGTGATTCCTTAGCCACCTAAGATTCAGACTAACCATAGAACATGTGGGGTCTCTATCACTGAAACCCATGAATTGTTCTCATCCAGTGTGTCTCATCTGCTAGTAGTACTAGTTTATTGTGATTCTCTATAGGTGGTGGTATAGCTAGTACACCACCCATAGGTGTTGTGTCTGGTACAAATTATTGTACTGATATCTCATCACCCCACATATCATCCTTGTGACCACATGGTGGAATCCTAGTTGGCTGTCTACGTGGAGACATCTTGAAGAAAAAGAAGATGTAACACGATGAATAGAATATACCTGGTGAGATGACTCGTGAAGGACATAAGGACACACTAAAAATCCTATATTATGCATGTACCTTTCTTTTATCCTCAACTAGTGTTCTCATATACTGAGTCTAAAAGAAGGTGTCCAGAGTCCTGGTGTATGGATACGTCGGTCGCCGCACCAACACCAGATTTCCTAGCCTGAAAGACAAACTCAAAACACTCGACATTGTTACCCCAAACCAATCTCACAGACTCTTGGTTCTTTAGGTAGAAATGACCTGCCTATGACACCACTTGGTTATGACCCGTCCCTGAGGGGCCTATTTTGTAACTACCCCAATCCCAACTCAGATAGGCTAAGGGCTGGCGAGTAGCACTGAATAGGCATATCCCAAAAATGGGAGGCATTATCTTAAGTACTTGTACACATGCACATATATCCAGGCCCAAAAATGTTAAAATGTAAAAAAACTAAGTAAAAAATCATGAATACTACTATGATACCAACAACAGAGTACGATAATATGAAACTGAATGTAATTGGGCCAAAATACAATCCCAACATAAAGAAAAGTACAAGCTCATGAAACTCATCCGTAGAAAGCCCTACCTGAAGGGTAGGTATAGAAACAACTGTCTGAAGTTGTTAAAGCACACCACTTCTGTGATTCCTCTCTCTAGGCACCACTTGGACTCGACCCATCCAGGAATCTGTATAAGAGTCTATTTTATGCACAAGACACGACACATGCGGGCAAAGCCTACATAGGGATGGGTAAAACAATACTCCGTAGGAAACCCCAAACCACAAAGGAAACCAATAAGGAAATATACAAAGTATACCACAAAGTAAAGTAAACCAAGTACACCATAATGTAATTACACAAAGTACGCCAGAAAGGAATTACATGAAGTACACCACAAAGGGATTACAAGAAGTACATTCATCTCTACATGGATATATGTCTAGAGTACAAATATCATGAAAATATAGATATACTCATCTCAAACAATAAGCATCTTAAGGTTCCTACCTTATAGCCAGCAACATGATTCTCATCATAGGCTCTGAACGTAACACAAAAACTAGGAGGACACATTCCATGAGCTATGAAATTTTAAATGGCACCTATCTGAGAGATGCACTCCATCGGGAAAATCTTACTATGTACAGCTCCCTTGACCTATACCAGGGTTCCAATCATCATTTCCTTTGCCAGCATAAGCTAAGAATCCCAAGTGAATAGGCCCTACCCTCACTATTGGACATAGTTGAGGGAGTACTACCCCTTACTAATGCAGGAAACTTATCTCACTCTTGAATGGAGTATCCCACACCTCAGTCCATCGAGGAAGATCTTACTCCAATCTAGGTATCTTTCACACCAAGAGAATGGACCTGCTCCTTGTAACTATTTCCAACAGCTGAGGGAGCTTTATCTCTAATGGAGGACCTACTTATACATGATAAGACACATAGTATCGATAAGACAGAAAGTCTCAAGGACCCACACCCTAATTTGGTATGGGAGTACCACTAAATGAATAGATGACTGCAGCCTAGTGGGATATGGGAGTACCGACTTAGTCACGATAACACACAGAGAGTCGATGACACATGGGGCATCAAGGTCAACACATAGAGTGTCGGTGTCGATGCACAGAGCATCAGTGTCAACACATGGAGAATCTATGATAGCACATGGAGAATCGGTGTCAGTGAACAGAGCGTTGATGGGTCCTTCATCCCTAAAGTCACATAGTCACCCAGTCATGTAGTCACCAAGTCTCAGCCATCCACAGGATTCCATTCATATCCTGCTTATTCTGGGAGAACCAACTCCTTAATCCACTAGGCAGTATGAAAACATCCACAAAAAATCACAAGGGAGTCTAAAAAGTTCCACCTCATTGTAAGGGTCTCAAAACCATATAGGACTCATCAAACGGACCTTCTGTTTGAATGTTATTCTCTTTTAGTGAAAAAGTGTATGGCCCATCCCAGGTCTGACCCGACCCAAACCGATCATTCTGGGTCAGCCCGTTGCATCCAGCCCAGCCCATTGCATACGGTCCGACCCATCTCTACTAGACGTGGCTTGCCTGGCCGTGCCCCTCCCTGTCCCATGCGGTCAACAAATTGAATATTAGCCAGTGCCCCAGTCAACATGGCCATTTCACATGACCATCGCACACCTACAGCTCCGATGTGGGTTCTCCATCTGATGTGGCTTCGATGGTCCACATTCATCTTCCGTCATGGACTCCTGCTATGTAATTATATCACTAACCGAGGCCACTTTCACTGCGGTCTTTTCGAGATCGTAGGTCGCCGACGGTGGGTCGCTAGCGGTGGCCCTCCTTCCCTTGGTCTTCACCGCTACTTAGGTGCTCTGTTTTTTGAGATGGGGTTGTCTACGTAATCCCCATATCACATTCTTCACCACCTTATCCTTCTTTTCTTCTTGCCATCCCTCTGGGGGTCTGACCACGTTCGAAACCTCTTGGAAAATTACATCACGACCATGAGGGTCCTTCGGCAAAGAACGCCAAGAACAGGGATAGGAGAATCTCAAAGAATTCTCGAAGGATGAACATCATCCTTGTTGGTTTCGGCCTCCATTATTCTCATTATAAAATAGGGGGAAAACAATAATCACACCAATTAATCTCCCTTCAATCCCACAGTAAAGATTACCCATCTCATTTTCATGATCAAACCACTGATCAAACTATTCATGGGTTGGTCCATTTTCATCGTTGAATCTAAAAGAAATGAGGAAATCACAAATATATCCATACCCTACCTCAAGGTTTTTATTGGTTTTTGATTAAGAATGGTCATTGTTAATCCTTTATCTTCCGAAATTCCTTGTCGAGAGAGTTTCATTCTCCTTGCCTTAGGGGAATTCTAGGGTTATGGAGATAACCCCGAATTCCTTTGACATGGCTTATTAAAAAAAATACTGCTAAGTCATCATGTAACATCAAAATAAAATATTTTCATTAAATATATTAATGATGTTCACATCCAAAATCTAACTTTCACCCTCAACCTGTGTCGGTCAAGGTTAGGACCTTTCTAAGGTAAACTCCCTCTTTTGAATTCAGCAGTGGTCTCTGATTTCCAATCTAAGTTACCATTTATGAGTTATTAGGATTTAAAGATAAGATAATTTAATTTATTTATTTTATTTATGGTTGCATCCCAAAAACTACTTTTCACAGTCAACCTTTGCTGACCAAAGTTATATAATGCCTAGAGTAAACATGATGATCTGAATGCAACGGTTCCCTCAAAATTCTGATATGGTCACCTATTTGGAAGTTATTCATCTTTTTTTTGGAAAACTTCTCACACACACTATTAAAAGTTTCACATTTTTTAAACAGTCACTCTAGGTACCCTGGGCCTTAGAATTGCACACCTTCTCAACACCTGGTCTTGGAATTTTTGCAATTAATTTCTAAAAATAAGTTTAGGAAAATATTAGCCATTACATTCATCCTCCTAAGGAAGCTTCTATCTATATTTATCAAAATCCTCTTTTTTATCTCCGAATTTCACCACGATTCATTGGAATCTATTAAAATTATCTAGGATAATCAAAAAAATAAACATAAGTGATCGATGGTAAATAAGAAAAAAATGGAGAAACTAATGAATTTAACAATGATCACTATAAAACATGCCTAGAACCAAAATATTCTAGGGGTGATAGAATGAATGGGGTGATGAGAGGACAACTAAAATGGAATCCACTCATCCCCTTGTCCTCCAAAACCCAAATCCTCTAATGAAAATGATTCGAAACCAAAAACATTTATGAAAAAACCTAGGCATTGGGAAAAATGAAATGAGAGAGTTGTGACTTGAAATGTCCCTTTGCTTGAAAAATCTATTGTGTGACCAAGGGTCATAACATGAAACTTTCCAAGAAGAGGGCATGAACCTCAACCAAACACCATTATGGAATGATCTAAGGGTCATGGTGTGATGAAATCCTTAAGGGTGGGTCCCACACTTCCACCAATATCCTGGAATGGTTCCCTTATGCCTTAGGAACAATGTAAATATATGTGGTGTCCATTACAGTGTGACCAAGACAACACCACCAGACCAATATCAATGGATAAAATTTCATATTCAAGTTCAGCCTAACCCTAATTCAACATTATACCAAGAACCTAAAACACATTAAAAGTCTCCTTCTAAATTTAGAAACATCTTCATGAGATGGTCCTAATTTTATAATTCTGATTTAACTACAAATTCACAAAATGAACCCTCCTGTGGGATAAAAAAATCAAATTTCATATGAAATTCATATATCAAACAGACCTTGGGTTTCTAATATCCTCGCTACATCATTATTCTTCATCATGAATCTAAAAATGGTCCTTAAACATAAATCATGACATATTTTGGTGATTAATTCAAGAGAAACTCATTGGATTCTACTACAATGGGACAATTAATCCTCTATTGTGCATTCCCAACATGAAAGTATGATAATCAATAAAAAACAATCTAGCCACTC
Source organism: Viscum album (assembly GCA_963277665.1). Classification (NCBI taxonomy): domain Eukaryota; kingdom Viridiplantae; phylum Streptophyta; class Magnoliopsida; order Santalales; family Viscaceae; genus Viscum; species Viscum album. The sequence goes on from OY728155.1 coordinate 1,743,724,761, forward strand.
TTCATCATCATTAAAACCAATATGGAACCTAAATACACTCTTCTACCCCATGAAACTATCTTTTTATTGATAAATTCATCCCCGATCTTATGGTGATATCCTCTATAAGTCTCTATAAATAAAGGACAATCCTTAGTCATGGTGCACCAACCCATCAAAATCAATAACTGTAACATAGTCCTGGTGGCCAATAAAACTAATATATATAGTTTCTGTATCACCACATCCAATTACATATAATGACATTAAAATCCATACTCTATATAACTATTAATGATAATTCATGGCTGCAGCCATCGATGTTCTATTACATCACTATATCATAATTCCTTAACTCCCAAAGGCATATGTAAATCATCAAAGGACCCAAATGAGTTTGAAAACCTAACACATGGTGTATTTCTATGCTTGGATAATCAACCAAAAAATAACTATCATTCTCTAACAACATGCACAAAATCACCATCAATCTGAAACACCCTAAAATCAAATCTAGACTATGAGAACTATGATTCCAAAAGACATATTTCATCCAAAAATGCATCCAAATATGAAATATGATATTCACCAAGGAACCAAATAAACCTCCATTCATTTATAATCTAGTATCCAAAAGGTATTTCAATTTTACAATTATCGATATCATCACATCCATGACTTGATCAACACAATGTCCATTCCATCATTCCCCCACATTGTGTTCATTACCATATGTAATGAATGGAGGTAGCCATCCTAGTCTTTCATGAAAAACAACATGAAATATGAATCACTTTCCATTCATTTCTCACCAGTAACATCATCCTTGGTATACACTAAATTCACATATAAAAATAGAGTCACGTCCTCCAACAATAAAGGGATCACTCCTCATCATCTTTATTCCCTTATACTACTCCTTATGTGAAAAATTAAAAAGTTCAAATAACATGAAATCCTAACAATCTATGTCATGTAACACACTCTAATTGACCGTACCATTTCACCCTAATAAATATTTGGGATCATCTCTCACAATGGTGGGATATTTCTTAATTTCATAAATACTCCCAATTAATCCTTCTGATTAGAATATCAATTAATCCATTAGTCTTTTTCTTGCACCCTAATACTCACTGATTCATAAAAAATGGGCACCATAAAAAACCATTGTTTTCTACTATGATCTTATATGTAACCAACATGTGTAAGCTGCTTTATCCTTCTTTCACATAACCCAATTGACACTCCCATGAGCAACATTCCATCTAATCATATCAAAACAAAAATTTGATTTTTTATATCATGTGAAACAGACTTATAAAACCTTTCTCATGCACCTAATTATATCACAAACTATAATTCAAAAAATTAAATGTCATATATCCAAAAGATCCTAAGTTCCTTTTCCTATATACATAGCATCTCACTTCTAAAAAGGACAATCACAGGATCCCCCACAAACTAAGGTGTCATCACTAAACTAGAATTTTCTACCTATGATTTATCCATCCTATATTTGACCATTTATGGTTAAAGTAAGATATATCATTGAGAACCTTGTTTGAAATCAATAGGTTCAGATATCCTACAAATGTTGACCTAAAAATTCAACCTTGGTTCCAAAGAACCCAAAGTACTTTATATATGGAAATTTTAAATCATTATCATGCATATACCATTTAATGGTTATCACATTACATGCACCAATATCAAATGAAAGAAAAAAACCATTATTTCATCTTTAAGGCACCCCAAAGCCTATACTAACCCATATATTGGGTTACCCTTATATATATCAAAATCATCTCAAATAATAATTATCAGTTAACTAATAATGTGATATGTATATCAAGGAAACTCTTCCCTCCTACCTACACCACAATTTATGTCTTAGATATATCACAACTCATGAGGGATATCCCAAGAACCATATAAAATATCACTAGGAAACTCTTGTTCTAACAATAACTCAAGGTTTCTCACTTACACATCCCACACATCTGATGATAAATCATTATCCTATAAGGGATTAAACCATCACTGGGAATCGGCATATGTGACTAAACCATCAAAGACCATGATCTCATATTTTTACACATACAAATATAAATACATTTTCTTATGATGAAAAATTATTTTATACTATAGTCATATGATTTGTCTATGTAAAATATCACTAATAAATAATTTGAAAAAATACCATATAGTTTTTTTCTAACACTTTATGTAACTAAAATATTTTTAACTTGAAACCAGTATGATAATTTCCATTAAGTGGTAGATTATAAAGGAAACCAATGCCTATATTGACCTAGAAAGGGTCATTATACATCCCTTACATAGATGGAAAATATAATATTTATCATAGAGTATCCCTTTATAATATCCACAATAAATTTCAAAAAAATATAGTGGGGTTTGGATGGGTATAATTACAGCAATATGTTTTATAGTAAAATACCATATAAAGTTGTTATTGAAACATTAAATATATTAACCCTTCATTTTTAGTGATATCAATCACACATGAAAATACTCATTTTATGTGAATCTTGTTGGGACCAATTTTTGTATGAAGTTTTATTTGTTGTTAATAGTTTTCAATGATAGTCAAAATTAAGAAGGAGATCCAATGTCAACAGAGAATGGTTGAATTGATAATTCCTAGTGAATTGGTATGGATTCATATCATTGGATTCCAAGCTTGTGAAATTCTCCATGATATCAAATGAGATGATTGTTGCACTGTTCTTAAAATTCAAAATACATGTATCAAGGGTGATACATTGGCTACAACATTGAAGTTGTTTGAAGAATCCTCCACTTTTGGATGAAGAGAGTTGATTTGAGTTCGTTGGAATTAATAATACAAAATTAATTGAAGATTTTAAGTGAGTATGAAGATTATAAGAAGAAATAATGATGATTTTTGAATATGATAGTGAAGAAGAATGGGTGTTCAGGCCAAAGAAAATATTTAAGGTGGTGTCATTTCCCAGTGTTTTCCAAATTTTTGAACCTCCAAATCAGGATTTTGTTTTTGTAAATGGAAGGATTTCTACATATGAGTGAATGAGATGAAGAATGGTGAAGGAAATCAAAAATGGAAGAAAAATGTGTACCTTAGAACATGGATCTCATACCATGTCTGGGAAGGGTTTGTGGTTGCGTAGCATACAACAAGAATGGTATGCGGAGCAGTGGAAATGGTTCAGGGGCTGTGTAATATGTAGCAGAAAAGGTACGTGGGGTGGTTCACAGAACGGTTTGTGATATCAAAAATGGTTTGAGGTGGAAGGAAATGTGGTATGCGGATGAATTGTCATTGGAGGAGGAGATCGACAGCGTAATAGTAGAGGAACTACACGGACTGGTAGGCTTACAGTACGTGGAAGGTCAATGGTATGCGGTAGACACATGGTATATGGTGTAGGTTCATAGTTCACAGGAGGATCACAATATGTGGTAGAGTCTCACAGTACGCAGAAGGAGAATAGTCTGCAGTGAATATTGACCCACATTGAAAATTTGGGTAAAACATATTAGCAAAATATATAGAGTTATTTACTTATATAAGGAGTGATAATCCCATCATTAAGAGTGAGTGAAATTTAATAGTAAATATCATTACAATTAGAATAATTCTACAAAGTCCGAAAGAGTTATTGCGGGAAAATTTCGCAAAGAGGAGCATTTTGCAGAAGATATTCCTCATAGGATGAAGTGTTACGTGGAAGAAAACCGGTTTTAGGAATTGAAAAGGGCAGTCTGTAGAAGAGATTCTATATAAGAAAAAGTGGTATGAATGAGATGAAATGATTCATAGAATTTGAAGAATAATTCCACAAAAAGAAGAAACAGTTTTCGAAATAGGAAAGAATGAGTACATTGAAGAAATAATTCCGAAGATGTTATGGTACACAGAATCAAAGGCAGTCTGCGAACAGAAAACAGTTCGCAGACAAAATGTGGTTCGCATGATCCAGCATAGTATGTGGAGTAGGTGCACATATGCGGAACAGGTGTAGTTGTGCTGAGCTATCATGGTACATCGAGAGGGAACAGTACGCAGAAGCAAATAAGGTGTGGTACATAGTTCTGGAGCAGTACGCGGAGCAAGTGCGCTACGCGGTTCTAGTGCACTACACAAAGCAGGCGCAGTACGCGATTCCAGTGCAGTACACAGAGTAGGTGCAATACATGAAAGAAAAGTACGGGTGTTACATGGAGGGGAGACGATTTATAGAGATAATATCCTCTAACCATACTTAGTACATAGTTCGTGAAGGATTAAGGTGATTCATGTAAGGAACAAGATAAGAAGAAGTATTGTGGCCCACTTATATTCAATTATTCAGGTTATATTAACTTTGATGATGCCAAGTGAGCTGATTCACATTGGATGAATAATCACATAGGTTAATTTGATTCTATAAAATAAATAATAAGAAGTTATAATGTAGTTGTATGTTTCACTAAAGAAGAATATAGAAGAATAAGTTTAGTGCAGTTGGTTTTGAACTAAAGTAGAAGAGAAAATAAGAGGAGTGTTTCTTTTTTACTGCTATGAAAGTAACTAAGTGAAGATAACATAATAAGATCAAGAGTAGAAACTACCTTTAAATAAGGAAGAAGACTGATTTCGCATGTAGTATAAAGAATGAGGTAGAGGCTTCAAGTTGGAAGAGGATTATCTTCCTTCCCCATATGAGTATAGGGACTCGCACTGGGAAGCGATTATCTCCTTACCTCTTCTAAATGTATGAAGCCACACTAACTAGAATATTGTTTTCCTAGTCAACCCACTGTAACAGAATATCACATTATAGTGGAGAATCTATGCACTGGTTATTACCATGCATAGAAAGGATGTAGCTGCTCTTATTGAGTGGTGAACCTTGTAAAAATATCATGTGCATAACTTTACTGCTTTCATATTATTCCATGTAATAGGGAAAATAGAATAAGATAATCAAGATCCTAATAGGTCAATAGGTACAGAGATAAAAAGTTGAAATTGTTTTAAAAAGGTCCCAACCCTGATTCACCCCTCCTAGTGTTAGGAATATCCCAAAATGGTTCTCTCAATTGGTATCAGAGAAACAGTTTCACCTCTATTGGATTATCTAGAGTGAAGTTATTCTCTTTTGAATACCTGAGTTTATTTATGAAGATATCAATAAAGTGTAATTTTAGTCGATATTTAATTATCACTGAGCATAAGGCTATATCTACCAAGTCCATGATGAACAAGAAAAATAATGAGAAGAGAAATTTGAAGAAGAAGTCCCTTTTATCTAACAAAGAGAAGCATATGGATCTCTATACCTTAATGAAAAAGAATGCATATTAGGCATTCAAAGTAATGAGAAGGTGGCTCAAGTTTCCACTAAGAAGATGGATAACCTTCATACCTCAAGTGATTAAGAGATGTATGTTATTTAATTTGAAAATAATTCTAATGATGAAAATTCTAGAAAAATTGGTAATGATCAATCTACAAACTCTCAAGAATTATCAATTTATAGATTAAGAATGATTCTGTATAGAATCCCTAAAGAAATTTTCTCATTTATTTGTGGAGTATTTCAATTCATACAAGAAGATATCACCCAACTGGTAGAAGAAAATTATGTTTTGGATATGGGATTATAAGAAAAAAATTGTGAATTTTTAAATATCTCTTGACAAATTGGATCCTTTGAAGAAACAAAGAGGTAATTTAAAATGAGTTCCAAATAATGGATCAAATAAGGTCAAGAAAATAAGGGAGTCAACAAGACTTTGGAAGAGAAGATCCATGCACTTGAAGATGAGATGGAGAATATCATTGAATCCAAGGGTTTATATTTTGAACAAAACTCCAAGAAGATCAAATAACTTGATTCTTTGTTACAAAAAAAATTGAAGCTGCATGGAGATGAAGTTTAAATATTAAAGAAGGCGTGTAAGGAGAAGATGACTATGATTGAAGACTAAAAATTAATCCTCAATATGAGAGGTCTAGAATTGAAGGCTTAGTTGAACAATCTTGAGAAGACACATATTGAGTCTTCAAAAAAGGAGGAAATAGTATATGCTAGCACTCAGTATTTACTGGAGGATTCTAAAATCAAAATACCTCCAACACGTGATTAGAAGATCATGGATTTACTCATTGATCTATCACACGAAGCTAATAAGAAGGTATCATCCATACAAACTTGTACTGATGTTTCTAAAATTGATCTACAAAAAAGTGTAGGTTGGAAGAAAAATTCTAAACAAGTATGGATGATTAAAAGTGAGGAGGTACCTATCACCATGGATAGGAAGAATAGGAAGAATAATATGGAAGGTATATCCCCACATAAAGCACAACATATCAAGAAGAATACTTAGCAACTTTATAAAAAAGACATCAATAATTCATGGTTTGTTGGTCAATGTTGTTCATTTAACAGATTTAGGCATTCTGCATTGGATTGTTGGTACAATCCCTTAAATGTAAAAGCACAAAGAAATCCCATCTGAAGGGGGAGAAATATATAGAAGAAGAAGCGACATCCACAGATCTATAAGCATCTATATACTACAAATATATTTGGAATATTATATAACATCTGTGGTGTATGCAATAAGAGTGGTCACATGAATGGTTCATGTTCATCTCAACAGGTACCCAAAGCTGATAAGAAAATAATATCACAGGAGCTATCTAAGAATAAAGACGCATCCTTGGTAAGTAGTCAGAGGAAAATAGAAAATTCATGGGCTAAGGCTAGTATAATAATCAAAAAAATATTCTACATGAAGACAATGAATTCATGTGTGTGAGGTGCAACATGGTTGGTCATACAGTTATAAATTTCATTGCATGTATTCCAACCCAAGAATAATTCCTCAAGAAGATTAAAGTTTAACCACAAGATTCCAGTGCATTAAAAGATCTTGAATAAAGAATATTCACACACAAATAGATAGAAGAAATATTGAGGTCCACAAAATCATTGTCAACATTGAAGATCAGTTGTGAAAGTGTGAAGAATAGAGCATTGGGGTTGAGAAAGTCATCACAACCTTGTTGTTCACATTGACGGAGAAAGTATGATCCACATTATTCCCTTAAATATTTTGTGAATTGTATTTGTTCTTATAATACAGGAAATTTAAGGTGAAGTAATCTCTCAAAGGGAGAACCCAAGAATTAGTGATGAAAAGTGTTTTCTTAAGGGGGAGCAAGGATGAAAATCTTCCATAGTTATTATTTCAACTAGTATAAACTTTAGTTGGTTTCAAATTCAATTACTCTGAAGATTGTATGAAGACCAATTCATTGGAAAAGGTATGTCATTTATCAATCTCTCATCCTTGGGTACTCAAAATAAAGATCATTCCTCAAAAGGGGGGTAACTGAATTAATCAGTGACATAAGAATAATGGTAGTGTCCCAAGGTCACATATCCTGCCCATTGCACTTGAATGTTTCTTTATCCATTTGTTGAAGTGTGTGTAGGAGTTTTAGGTTGATTATTTTATATCACATACAATATCTTTATCCTGGAATGAAAGTGAAAGACCCTTGAAGACAAGTACATGAGTTCTCATCTCATAATGTATCATATTAGTGGGTAATGTAAAGCTTTGTTTTCTAAATCAAATCCTCTTGTCTTCTCCACCGATAATTGATCAAGTAGACTTTGAGTGAAATGATTTATGTCATGTTTCTTAAGTATGAATTGATACTCATTTCCCATGAACTATGTATTTCTTGTCAATAAGGGGTAGATAAGTGAAATGAAATTTTAAGGGAGATAAAAAAGTGAATTAGAGAGACAAGACTCACATTGAAACATTCATTTGAGAGAACCTTAATTTATTGACAAAAAAATACAAAGGGGGAGATTGTTGGGAACACTTTGTGTATGAAGTTGTATTTGTTGTCAATAGTTGTCAATGCTGATCAAAATGAAGAATGAGCTCCAAAGTTAATGGAAAATGGTTGAAGTGATGATTCCTATAGAATTTTTATAGATTCACAACACTCGATGCCATTCTTGGGAAATTATTCATGATTTCAAATGAGACTATTGTTTCACTCTTCTTAAAATTTACAATATATATATCAATGGTGATACATTTTATAAAACATTGAAGGTGTTTGAAGAAGCCTCCACTTTTGGATGTATAGAGATGATTGGAGTTATTTGGAATTAATAATCCAAAAGGAATTGAGGATTTTAAGTGAGTATGAAGAGTGTAGGAATAAATAATAATGATTGTCGAAGATGATAGTGATAAAGCATGGGTGTTCTTGCCAAAGAAAATATTTAAGGTGGTTACATTTCCTAGTGTTTACCAAATTTTTGGACCACCAAATTTGTATTTTTTTTTGAAATTGAAGGATTTCTATATAGTAGTGAATGAGATGCATAATGGAAAAGGAAATCAAAAAGTAATCAAATTGTGTACCTCAGAATATGGATCACGTACCATGTTTGGGAAGGGTTTGAGACTACATACCAGATAATGGGAATGGTATGTAGAGTGGAAGAAACAGTTTGTGGGACGCGTACCATGTACCAAGAAAGGTACATGGGGTGGTTTGTGGAATGGGTCACGGTACCGAAAATGGTTTTCGGTGGAAAGAGATGCGGTACGCGGATGGCTTGTAATTGGCGGAGGAGATCGACCATTTAGAAGCAGAGAAAGTATGCAGACCGGCAAGCTTATGTTATGTAGAAGGTCATTGGTACACATTAGAGACATGGTATGTGTTGAAGGTTCTTAGTTCATATGAGGATCGTAGTATGTGGTAGAGTCTCACAATACGCAGAAGTAGCATAGTTAGTGATATCGATTTTCCCACATCGAAAATTTTTATAAATCGTATTAGGGAAATTTACAGAGTTATTTTTCTATATAATGAGTGTTAATCCTGTCATTAAGAGTGAATGAAATTTAATAGTAAAAGATCATTACTATAGTTATAATTTGGAAAAGTAAAAAATAGTTCATGAGGGAGAATTTTGTGAAGAGGAGCAGTTCGCAAAAGAGGTTCTATATAGGACAAAGTGGTACACAGAAGACAAAAGAGTTTGCAAAATAGAAAGGAATAGCCCACAGAAGAGATTCTGCATAGGAATAATTGGTAAGAATGAGATGAAATGATTAACAAAATTTTAAGAAGAAGTTCATATAAGGAAGAAATGGTTTTATGAATAGGAAATAAGAAGTATGTAGAAGAAAGAATTCTGAAGAATCTTCGGTACGCGAAAGAGAAGTCAGTTCACGAATAGAAAATAGATTGTAGACAAAGGGTGGTTCATAGGTGCAGGTGCATTATCCGGAGTAGGTTCATATACACAGAACAAGTGTAGGTACGCTGAGCTGGCATGGTTTGTTGAGAAGGAACAGTATGAAGAAGAGGAGCAGGCACAGTACGTGGTTCCAGTGCAGTACACAGAGCTAGCACAGTACGTGGTTCCATTGTAGTACGTAAAGCAGGAATAGTATGCAATTCTAGTGCAGTTTGCAGAGCAGGTGTAGTACGCGAAAGTGAATTAGGGATTTTATACATAAGAGAGATTATTTTCGGAGATTCAATCCACTAACCATACTTAGTACACATTTTGTGAAGGAGCAAGGTGATTCATGTAAGGAAAAAGAGAAGAGGAATGATTGTGGATGACTTATATTCAATTATTTTGGCCATATTAATATTGATAACTCCAAGTGAGATTATCCTCATTGACTGAATAATCACATAGGTGTTTGTGATTCTATCCAATAATAAATAATAAGTTCTAGTGGAGTTGGATGTTGCACTAAAGAAGAAGAGAGAAGAATAAGATTAGTGCTTTTGGTTTTTTACTAAATAATAAGAGAAAAGAATAGGAGAGTTTCTTGCCTACTAATTTTCAAGTAACAAAGTGAAGAGAACTTAAGAAGATCAAGAGAATAACTAAACTTTAAAGAAAAAAGAAGACTATCTTCACTGGTAGTATAAAGAACCTGCTAGAGGCTGCAAGTTGTAAGAGGATTATCTCCCTTCCCCCTTCGAGTGTAGGGACGCACACTGGGAAGCGATTATCTTCTTACCTCCTCCAAGTGTAGGAATCCACATTTACTAACTGATTGTTTTCCTAGTCAACCACTTTAACATCATATCACATTAGAGTAGAGAATCCATGCACTGGTCAATCTCATGCATGGAAAGGACGTATATACTCTTATTGATTAGTGAACATTGTAAAAATATCATGTGCATATATTTAATAATTTCATTTTATTTCATGTGATGGGGAAAATAGAATAAGATAATATTGATCCTAACATGTCAATAGGTACAGGGATAAAAAGATGAAATTGGTTTTAAAAGGCCCTTAACACTAATTCCCCCCCCCCTCAGTGTTAGGAATATCCCAAACTGGTCCTCTAAAATACTATATGGGAAAGATGATGCTTTTATGTAGGCCTCATTCCAATAATCTAAGATCCAAAAACCCATAAATTATAAATCCCATACCCCTAATGTTTTACGATAATTGATATTATTCAACTGTAAATGTTAAAACAATGAATTACAATCCCATATCCCCAGTGACCTAGAAAATCCACCAAAAATAGTGTTTCAGATTCCCCAGTCCAAGGACAATCATAATCACAAACAAATCGGTATTCAATATCTACAATATCACTTAATAGTGAGATAAGAAAAAAAATTGGTAAATCATTATAATGCTCATTTTCTTGGACCACTTGAAAGAAATTGGACCTATGGTTTCTATAGGACCTTATGTGTGCCTCCCCATATTCCAAAGGCTTCCAAATAATGGTGAGGCTATAGGGTGTTACTATAGGGAGACTATGTCATTATATTAGAGTGTAAAACATAGTTAATATAACCAAATGACATGCACAATAACAAATAAAAGTACATAAAATAAATAAATCATAATATGTTATGTAAAATGTAAATGTAGAAACATATAGTTATATAGAGACACAGTGACCCCATCATATAGTAATTTATCACCACTGAGACAATAAAATATATAATATAAATAAATGAATAAAAAACAATGAGGTTTTACAACCATCCCTGAGCCTCATTAGATCCTAGTATCCAATCATGTCCAAGATATCCTACCCAATCAAGAAACATCAATCCTTGAGCCTACTTGAACCAGCTATCAATGAAGTACTCTTGGGTACCCATATTACAAGGTCTCTTAAGAAGGGCATGAGTGAAACGTAGTAAGGCCCCAATAATGGGGTCTCAAATATAACCATTAAAATAATGCATTCGAATGTGATATACTCAGTTAGATAAATATTTACAGTGAATAGGTGTATGTAAATAACCACCATCATTCATGAGATTCTACGATGACACCCTTGAGTGACTATAACTACTTAAAAATAGTGTTTGGGTGTCTCTGATCATGTCAACAACCTGTGGGGATCCATTTATTAATCCAAAAACATACCCAAATAACATGATTTCTATAACCATTGTTGAAGTGCCTCTAAGAATAAAATTAATCACCTAGGAGAACCAAGTCCCTCTAAAGGTCTATTATCTACCCATGTCTATATCTCACCTAGTGCCGTCGTATCTCACTCAAGGGGATCCACTTACAAACCCAGATCTATAAGAATATCTACCCATGGGGGTCCAAATTCAACTATGGATCCATGAGAATGTCTAATCAAAGGGATCAACATCCTTCCCTTAAACTATGGAAATATCTTCTGAGGTGGATCAATATATATCAATGGAACCATGAGTATATCTACCAAGGGGTATATTTTTATATCCTCAGGACCATGATAATATCTACCCATAGGATCCATATCAAACCTCACAACCATGATAATATCTACCGAGGGGATCCACAAGAAGCCACTAAACCAAATATATCATTTAATAGGGGTTTATCTCACTCAAAACCTCATATATATCAAATAAATGTAAAAATAGATCAAAAAACTTGGGGAACATCCTCTTTAGAACCTCAAGTTAGACATCAAACATACTTGAGGGTATATCCTCTTGGAAACACCATGTCATTTTTCATAGGTTAGAAATCCACCGAACCCCACACACATATCCTAGGGTTTCCCATCAAGAGCACAATACCTATTATAATAGTAATCATTGTCTATCCCTATTGACCCTTGGGTGATAAGGTGTTACCAAAAAATAATTATACTTTATCTCCCTACAATAATAATATTTAGGTTCTGCATGAAATGGGGAAGCAACTATGGTCCGCAAATCACCTCCCACACTGGACACTTTACAATTGCTCCATCAATTCCTACTCATCACTTGTATAGAGATCCCTCATCATCACCATAATCACCTCACGGAATCAGTATCCTCATGAAGAAGGTCATTCCAATATAAATCTAGAAAAATAATAATTCTTATCACATATCCTGAGGTCATTCTAGGTAATTACACTCACCCTACCTATCATCAATATACTCAAACTTACCAACTATGGTATTCACATATTAATGGGAGGATTTCTCTAGGATCATCTTAACTAGCATGATAGAATAAAGGAATATTGTGGTTGTTTCATGGAATATTAAGGATGATCATCTCAACACAATTCACTCTCCTAACCATATTTCACTAAAGGAACCTTTCAATATGTATATTACATATCATTCACATTATTCGATTTTATTTACACCTCTCAAGGTGAAAATATAAGAAGTTATGATTTTTATAATCAATCTCTTATCCATCAGCCACTTAGGAACTAGGATAGTGTATAAAGTATCATCATATCTCAGGGAACTTTATTCATTTCCAATAATTTTATTTGAAAAATCAATTTTATTTATATAAAAGGTTGACCACTCATAGTATTTAGAAAAAAAATCACATGAAATGTATGAAAGTCATTAAAATGGTTTTCTTATGGAAATACCTTACTCAATTGAGGTGATTACTTCAATAATAGCATAGATACTCTTTCCAAAGACCAACGAAGACTAACTGGCCATTATTCATCATCATAAAGAACTACCTCATGATATAACACCCAATTCAATTAAAGTTTTAAATTTATAATTAATTATAAAATTTAATTTAAATACAAATATTTCTTAAAATCCCATTGAGTCACACCCACATACTAACATTATGAGTAATAGGGTGTGGTCCACTATTGACAAGAAAATGAGCCTAAGGCACCCAAAGGCTCTAAACATCATGAAAAATTCAATTTTTAATTCAATTATGTTGATTAAAAACCCCAAAAAACTCACCAAGTGACATAACTTCAATGAAACAGAGTGGGATGATAGGTGTTCATCCTCCTGGGATATCCTCTAACTATGACTGAAAAAATAGCAATCATTATCACATAAATCCACCACTCTATGGTTTAATCGACACCAAAACCCTCATAAAATGTCACAAAATTAAAATAGATTGAAAGGAAACTAAAAATAAGGTATATATTGAAGGATATTACCTAATATCACTACTAAATTCACTCTAAACCACCCCACATCAAGGGGAACAAATGAGGGATTGAGGAGAGTATAGGCCAACAAAAACACCCTCCTCTTACCACACATAGACCCCAAAACTAGAATAACTTGATGGAAAAGATATGGGACTTCACAAACTAAATAAAATGCCCATAATTCATTCATAACATGACTAGTGGGTCACAAAATTATGCATCCCTTTGTATTCTAAAGTTGTAACGTGATCAATGGTCACAACACAATGCCCCCTAGTTATAAGGGTTGAGCCTTTGATAAACACAAACATGGTGTGGCCTAATGAGCATGAAATTATGCATTTATTCATAGTGATTCCAAACACTTCCCCCTCTTTAACAAAATTCCTAGCTCATGCCTTAATCATAAAACACACGTATATAGTATCCACCACAAAACAACCTAGTTATTGTGGTGTGACCTACTACCATAGATGAAATTTATAATATAGGTTCACATTAACCCTAATAAAACATTTTATAAAGAACCTAAAACACTTCCCAAGACTCATTACACTTTCAAAAAAATACTATTTAGATTCTATAACCTTTAGAAATATCATATTAATCCTAAAACATAGAACAACCCCTGGTCTATGCTAGAAATTCAAATTCCTTCTAAAATTCATAAATTCAAAAAGGCACATGGTTATTTAATCCTTATCTTAATGAGTTTTATAAAAAAATCACATAAATTAGATACCATGATTTTAAAACCTCCCCTTTTCTCTATTTATAAGTCTTTTAACCACTATTAATTTTAAACAAAAAAAATTAATAATACATGATTTTATAAAACCACCTTTTTTCTACAACTTGTTTTACCCCATATTTTTTATAGTATATTGTTGAAAGTAAATTTTTCGGTAACAATAAAAACCATAAATATGTATTATTTGAATTAAATTCCATGTTTTTTATACTTACTTATAAGAGAAATCTGCTTTAAAATAATTATTTTAAATTCATCATTTACATATATTTTACTCTTTATCTGAGACACAACAATTTTTTATTCATTATGAATAAACTATATTTTGTTTTATACATATAAATCTACTAGTGTATACTATTTACTACCCATGATAGATTTATAGACCTATTTATTTGTGTTTTAAAGATCCATAATCACCCCCTTAAATAAATATTTGAATTGGATATATTTCCTCTATGGTATTCTAAAGGGAATTATGCTCCATAAAATATTATATGATTACATTGATTATTTTATAATTTATTAGGATTCATAATTTAATGTAAATAGAGAACACATGTTTATATTATTGATGTGTGAAATGAATCTTTTTCTTATAATATGATAGCTATGACAACAATTCAATCATTCCACTTTTATATTCATTTTTTATTATAATAGTTATTGTGATGGAGTTTTTACTGAAGTATGGAAATTTATTTTTATGATAGGTGATAAGATATTATACCAAGATGGTTTTGAGCATGGATATCATAATTATAGTTGAAAAAAAAATATAAGGTGTATTTCCATAATTTGTCGCTATATAATTTCTTAATCTTGAAAAAATATATTTGGATCTTAGTGTTATTATGGACTCATAATGTCCTCACTATGTATACCCCTTTCACTATTATTTGGGATATGATTGGTCCCCAAATTTGTATACCCTTTTCCCATTCCCTTATAATGATCATCATCCTTGAAAAACTTTGGAATATGTTTGACTTAGATGGTTGAGATAGTTTCTTTACACATTAAATCTAATATTTTGAGACAAGGATTGAAGTATGTTTGATAGGTATGGATCCTCATGATATAGAGAGCTATTTAGTTATAAATTTATGTTCCTTAGTCCACTAATTTATTTTGTATATTCTATTTTTTATTGGAGATTTTTGATAAATCTATTTATATATATATAATTATAAATCTAATTGAGTATATGCATCTAGAGAACACACATGTGTATATTTTATATGTTTTGGTACATTAGTAGTTCCATATTGAGTATGTAATGCTTAAATGCTTCATATTAACTTTAGGGTACATGTAATTTCATTATCTATCTTACAGGTATTTATATGTATTAGTTTTTATTTAATGGTTTATGTTTTATTCATGATCAACATGACTATGGGTCAAGTTAAACTTAGAGTTTGAGCTAGATACTATAGGGTGTGTTTAAATTTATTCATGTGTATTTGGACCCATTTTTTATTATCATATATTGCATGGGATCTGTATATTTAATTAAAAAAATTCATTCCATTCATATAGTAAAGGTTTCCCTTAATTTATAGCTATCTAACATTAGTGAGTATATCAATTCATAAAGAAACTTTGAGATTAATAATTCTAGATTTTATCCCATGGGGATAAAGGGGTGCTCTAGGGGTTATTGGTGGACTAATCTAATTCTAATATGGATGATTTGGGTCATTCATTACATCACTCAAATGTTTAGTGTAAATTTAAATAATATATTTACCAATTTTGAATCACCGATATAAACTCACTTACTAAAGATGATTTAGTATCCCACTTTTTATTTCTTGGAAACATGATTTAATCTCAAAATAAATTGTAATATAACAATATCATATCTTCCCCTATAAATAAAGTCACCTTGAAATTTTTTTCCCATTTGTAAAATTCCCTTGTGATTTATAATTATTTCACTTTTCAAGAATATATCCTAATATAATCTCTTACCTTTTCAAAAAATGAGAAGGAATGAAATAAGGAAAATAAAATAATGAACTCACTGTAATTTTTGGAGAGAATCTAATCACAAATACAATATATATTTTTTGAAGGAATCTTTTATTATTGAATTTTTCAAGATATCTATAACCTTTTCCTCTTTATAAACATAATAAAATATAAGGTTTAAACTTTTATTTTTATTATATATGATGTGGTATTTAATATCAATAATGTTTTAGCACAAATATTTCACATGATATTTTTAACAATTCACTACACTTTGGCTATTAAATAAAACAATAAATGTATATATGAATTCCACTCTCACATAATATATTATAAACATCGTTAAAATTATTTTATTTGTATCTTAAGATTTTTTAATTTACATAGATTTCCTTAGTACATAAATTGATTTAATTTTTCTTGTTATAGTTTCAAGAGATACATCTACCTCCTATAAATAATGTTTTTCGAGAACTAGATTAATGATTTAAAACATCACCTTCCAAATATGTATAAAAATATATAATTATATAATTATTTTTAATTATCACACTTTAATATATATCAAAGATATCCTCATAACTAAAAAAGGATCCTAATTGTATTTATAATATAAAAATCAATTGAATTGGTTTTAAATTGAGCACAAGGGGTTACAGTGAACACAATGTCTTGTTTTGATATTGATAAGTTTAGAAATATTATAATCATTATTCAAAAAAATTATAAACAACAATTCTTTTTTATCCATGAAAAAATTATTCCTAAAGGAAACAAGATTAGGTACTTATAATGAGTCATATATTCCCAGATATTTAAAAAACTCATTATAATATTTTTATTATGAAATAAATATACAATAAAATATATTCAAAATTTTCATACTTAAGAAACATTATACCATATTAATAATCTATATTTCAGTTTTTTTATTAATTTTGGATGAAACATATTCCTCAGATTCTATATAATCTTTATAAAATATTATATAACCAAAATAAACAATTATAATTGCTGAATTTGTGTTGTTTTATTTTAAATAAATATTGTTTTCCACCTTTCCTCTCTAAATCACCATGCTCTTTAATTTTCTATAATTATTTGAATACCATACATGAGGTACATGTTGAAATCTATAAATAAAATTCTACATCTTGAATACATGTGAACTACCCATTCCAAAAATAAATTCTCATTTATATTCCATATAAACATGGTCATTGCAATTTCCATTCAAGAATGATGATTTTTCATCTATTCAGAAAACCATGAAGTTTCCTGGAGCATAAATCATAGAAAAAATTATTAATATTTCAATTAATTAGACTAGAGTAAAATACTCCTAAAAATAAATACCCATAATTTTAGAGTACCCCTTGCAAATAAGATAATATTTTTTCTACATCTCTTATCCATTCATGTTTAGTTTTTTTGTAAAACCCATTTCTTATCAATCACATTTTCTCATTTTTTATATTTTTGTAAATCCCATGTGTCATTATTCTCAATATTATTTAGTTATTTTTCCATATCAATGATCAATTCCTTTTTTTTCAAATCCTCTTTAGTAAATTTTAGTTCAAATTGTTAAGTATTATTATGTTATTGGAAGCTCATAGTTTCCTTTATGTTTGAATTATTATACTATTTACACTAATGATTCATTGAATAAATATGTGTTTTTATGCATGAGGTCTTAGATCCTCCTTGTTATGAGCCTTATTTATCACCTTAAACTTCCTAATTAGAATATAAGTTTTGGAAACATGTTTTATTAAACGTTTTTGAATCCTACTGATAATCTTTTTCTCCATGAAATTCCAAATTATCATCATAAAATGATAATAATGTTTTTGAACGATCATATTCTTCTATGGAAATAACATCATATCTATAAAGAATATTATTTTATTTTTATTATAACATTATCATCTTATTACATTGGGTATATAACCCAAAGGTATTCATTTTTTGGCATGTTAATTAAACATATCACAATGTCTTCCATTATTCTAGACAACATTTTGGCTAACAGATAATCTCAACATCCTAAAAAATTTCATCCTTTACAAACTATATTTATTATGTCATGTTTACTAAATGTAGTCAAATATATCCCTGATTGAGAATATATATAGTTACTATTATAACTTTTCTAAAATAATTTTGAGGTTACATGCTCTAAAATCATTTTTATAGACATTATAAATATTCTTAAATTTTTTCTTTCCATTGATCCAATTAATTAATTCATATATAGAGAAATATGTTTTTCATTATACCGTGATTCACATGATATGAATTAAAGTTACCTTGTAGCATTTAGATGTTATTTTATAGTACTAAAATATTTTCATATTATTCTCCAAAAAAATTAACTATTCCTAGGTTATTATTGGTTTTTTTAGTTTATGATAGGGTTCATGGGTGAGACTCATTTAGTTGGTGATATTTGGACTAGAACCTATAGCTATTGAAGCTAATGTAGTCCACCAACTAGATATTTAGGGCTTCTATATAGCTAGTTAGATCCACTAGTCAATCATTTGGTTTGGTAGTAGATATAACATTTCCTTATATCCCCTATACAGTAGGTAGTCTAGATAGTATCTATTGCATCTCTACATTAGGAACACGCTCTCCAGTTATGTCGATATATGTTGTCTTAGTAAGGATAAAATAATATTTTTAGTTTACTAAACCCCAATTTTATTTTATATCTCTCCCCCCTTGAACCTCATTCACTCCACATTAACATAAGTGCACTCTTTGGGTATCTTTGGCTCTCCCAATGGAAATTATTATAGGATCAATGTGTTAATAGAATTCATGATCTAATCTTGGTAAATCATTCTCTAATTTGTTTTTCGATATCATTTTCCCTTATATCCCCCTTTCTTATCTCTATGGATCATCTTTTTCAATTATAGGTAATTATTGGATCCATATTTCTAATTTTATTCCTTTTAGAATCATTGACGCATTGAGGGGTGTTTTTCTTCGAGAGCTTAAATTCCCTTGTTGTGTTGCAAGATATTTTTTGTTGTAAGTTATTCATTTTGAATCCTTTTTTAAATAAGGTGAAAATTTGACGATTCTTTATTAGTAAATATTTATTTAGGATCCTTCTTTGATTCTTAGGATCCTTAGTTCCTATTAACTTATGGTTACATATGAGTGTTGACATTCATAGAGTTTCGCGGTAGGTGGTTTCGTGAATTTATTTTATTTTATAAACCCTTCAATGCTTTCTCTTTGAATCCATTTTCAAAAATTTATTAAAGGAAATAAAAAAATTTCACTAAATGTGGTGATTTTAGTTATGGTTTTGAAAATGGATTTTATTATTGGTGTTGTTTATGGAAAACGTTTTAAAAAACGTTTTTTGTAGTTTAAAAGATAAAAATAACCATTAAATAATTCTAATATGGTAAACCAAAATGTGGTCAATTATGAGGTAGGTATCCATCATCAAGGATTAACTCATTCCCCCTTAAACTATTTCTATAAGGTAATTTGTGCACTATGTTCCCTATGTTGTGGAAATAATATACTCTTGGGATTAAACTCTAACCCCTTGTACATATTCTTATAGGGTAGTGTGAAAACTGGGTTTCCAATTAATAATGATAATGTTACAAGGATCCTCACTGACCTATAATAATGTTATCCTGAGGGGAATTTTTATAAAATATTTTCCTTGAAATGTATGTTTGGAATTTTTATTGAAAATATTTGAAGATTGGGTTATTGAAATGATTTACTAAAATGTGAAATGGTTGATTTATCCATGTTTTTTATTAAACTTTTTAAAATTGTAACTCATTGATTGCCTTTATTTATATGATCATAATTGGTTAATTTTATGATTTTTTCTCAATAAATAGTTTAACAGGTCCTATTGGGATCATTTTCTCACACCTTGTATACACCTTGGGGTGTATGTAGATCTTATTTTATCGAATTTAGGTATGTTCTTGTCACTAGAGGTTGGAGATAGAGTTTTTCATTAGAAATGTGTGGGAGGCTGGAGGTGATGTTTAATTACCTAGAGTTGGGTTCTTATAGTACTTGAGTACAATGGTTTTTTTATGGATCATGGCACATGTTTTTCTTTTTGGGTATATATTTTTCTCTATTTTATATTTTTTCATATCAAAACTTTTAATATACATATATCACCATTGTCCTTATTCATTATGGAAAAATCATTTAAAAATGAAGTTCTTGATGCCCATTTTCTTTTCCTATAAAATGTTGGTTAGGAATTCCCCTTAGACTATATCAAAATCTTCTCAGGATTCAAATTTATAAGGTAATATTTGTTGGTTCATAACACAAAATTTCTATACTCAAATATATTATCAGACCAAAACCTTTTGATAGACTATTAATTTTTTTATAAAAGATTCTAAATTTATTTAACCTCTCAAGATCCTATTAGTAACTCTCTATAAATTTAATGCTAGTAAAATAAGTAAAATAATTAATAAATTTATCAAATAATTTTCCACATTGATTGATTTAAGACTCATTATACTACACATATCTAAATGAATAAGTTTAAGTGTCCTCTTGGTTTTAATCTACATCATCATATGGATTCTTCTCAACATATTGACATTGTGAAAAATTCAAATTTATTTTTTGTTTTTGAATTAATAATAGGAATTTTCATTACAATATAATATATAAAAGTATAATCAGTTAATATTATCCTAGACGATAAATTATTCTTTATCATTTCTTATTCACTTCATTTAGAGTCAAATAAATTGAATTTTCACCATTCCTAGTCTAAAATATATTTATTTTTGACCAATGTCCTTTCATAATGATTGCACCATCCCTCAATATCATATATATATATATATATATATATTTAAGAAATCACATTACTTATATTATTAAAAATTTGAGATACACTCAACAGATGTTATTTAAACCCATTAATAAAATATAAAATCACTCAAATTAAAAAAAATAACTATTTTCCTACATAAAATTCATTTAATATTCAATTAAATATAATTTTAAAATATAAAAACGCAACTATAATTTTTTTGAATGATTTAAAAAAATTGTTTCTGGTCATGTGTGATTAGAAACAATGGTCTAGGATCCATGTTTCACCCTTTGACTATTTTATGAAACTATAACCATAATTTCACATTCATTATCACTCATATTATAAATATATTTATGTTTTCTTATTTAATTTGGTTTCTTTAGTAGTACACTATGTTTATTTTTGGAATTATTTCCTTATTGATCACACATACAATAAATTATTTTAAGAACTTTAAATCCATTTTTAACTTTTACCATCTCTTTTGGATACAAATATTTTTTCTATATTCCTTTTTAGATTGTATAACTAAGAATCACGTCCTCTATTTTATTTAATGAAAGATATATTATTCCAATAAATTATTCCTTATGAATATATACACCACACCACCAATATATCCCTTCAAATATGAAACATCTCATTGGTAAGTAATTTTATTTTTTAGAATCTACTTCTTCACTATTCTCTAATTATAAACTCTATTATTTTTCTTCCACATTTTCATGATTTTTTATGATTTCATTCACCATGACCATTATGAAGAGCTTATTATCCATTTAATTTTCTTTGATAAGTAAATATTTTTAAAATTTTAAGCATAATATTTAGATGTACCAAAGGGAAAATTTATTTTTCTAGATGAATTTGCTACATTATTTACCTTATTATAGTCATAAAAATTAATATCATTTCATTTTAATGTTTCCAATATTTTTTACATTTCTTATTATGAAAATAATCAATTTCCCCAGTAGTATTGATAACTTTCTATAATTATTTTAATGAATCATTAATTTTTATAATAGATATTTGGAAATCATTTTGAAATTTCTATAACAAATTATCAGCATCATGAAATTTTAATTTATGAGATTTAATATCATAATGTTTTACATTAAAATAATATACAATAACATTAAAAATATTATCTATTAATTTAAAAATAACATATATATTAAAAAATTTACTCACAAATCTAGTTTCTTTTTATGTATCAACCTTCATATTATACATTTCAATATATTAAATCAATAATTCATTTTCATTCTTCAAAGACACACTCACTATCTATCTCTTAGGTTTTAAACATTCTTTAAAGTGAACCATGAGCTCTATTATTATATAGAATTCCTTTTATATTTCTTATTCTTCTTCATCCTCTTTGTTACATTCTTATTTTTAACTAGAGGATTCATTAGTTTCCTTTGATTGATCAATGAATGTAAGAGAATCATCACCCACTCACTACTCTTTTTTTCTATTCTCATTCCTTATAAAAATATGCCACTT
Source organism: Viscum album (assembly GCA_963277665.1). Classification (NCBI taxonomy): domain Eukaryota; kingdom Viridiplantae; phylum Streptophyta; class Magnoliopsida; order Santalales; family Viscaceae; genus Viscum; species Viscum album. The sequence goes on from OY728155.1 coordinate 1,743,747,304, forward strand.
CTTGCTTTGATAGAATATTCATATTCTTCATTGAGTTTTATTTTCTAATACTTTTATTAAATATCCTCAACCTACAACTATTTAGTACCTTTATTGATCATATTTTTTGTTGACCATCCTGAACCTAACTTTTTTTATAGGGAAATAAGTTAAAAATTTCATTTTTTTCTACAAATAAAATATTTTCATGTAATATTTCCATTATACATAACTTTTTCTCTTTCTAAGATTGTTTATAATAATGAAATAAATAAATTAAAGATTATTATATCATATTTATATTTTATTATCTCTCTATAAAACATATCATAATCAATTATTTTCAATACTTTAAAGACACTATAGATTATCTATTTCCCCACATTACTCTTATTGTACCAGTATTTTTCTCTTATCATATCATAATATATTTGGAAATTGTATAATTTTTCAATTGTAAACTCAACCATGTATTGATTCTCAATGGAAGTTTTTTAAAAATAGAACTTATTTAGTAGTATTTTTTTAAACATCTTCACCATTATCCCCTAAAAACATTTTATTTATTTAATAATTTTTTACGTATATAAATAACTCCTCTATAGATTCATCTTCGGACATCCGAATATCCTATAACTGTTTGTGGAAATTTTGAATTCATGATTCTCTAACAATATTATCCTAGAACCAATAATTCTTATTAATTATTTTTTAGAGTGGGATAATATCTAAACAATGTGAACTCCCCCATTAGCATAAATACTTTATTTATTTCTATGTAAATCCATTTAAAACTTTTTAAAAATGAAGAAAATTCTCCCTGAGGTAAATAAAATCCATCCCTAATTAAAAAATATACATAACCATAATCTCTTTCCATAAGTTAAATCAATTTCCATTGAATCAGATAACACCATTTAATTGATAAGATTCATCCTCTCCCTAAAATATTATTCAATTAAAAGGATATGTGTAAGAAATAATGAACATAGATACATGTGAATAACCTAGAATATCTTATCTATAACCACTTGATATATGATTTATAATGAAATTATATTTTGAGGTTCTAATTAATATTCATAAGAAATGAATGTGTGAATCACTTGGTTAGGGGTGAGTGTGAATCAGTGTGACCAAAACCCTTCCTATAAATCACATGAAATTATATTTCAAGTTATTATATATAATATAATGATTTAATTAATCATTCAATATTTATGTGACATAAGCATAGATGTAACACCCCGAGCTTCCACAATACGCTTCTCATTCAATAATGCAATAGCTTGCATTGTACGCAACTTCGAGTTCTAAAACACCGCGACTAATCAAAGTAGCCGTTATGAATAGTAATAACCACTTTTTAAAATTATAGAAATTTTATATTTCAAAATGGACTTCATTTTTGGATTCAGAATATCAAAATTTGCCTATGTTGAATTTTTGGTATTTTTCTGAGAACTTCTAATTTTTATGAATAGTGAAAAATACTTAAAAACAACTTTTTTAATCAAAATAATTTATAGTGATAAATTATACTATTTAGTGGTTTTGAAGTATAATTAGAATATATTTTTACCATTTTATCCAATGGTGGTCATTATAATTAATTTAACATTGAAATTGGACATAAACAATTGCCAATCTTTGGATATAAATTGTTTCTTAAAAACACGCTATTTGTTGTGACATCGGGAATTAATTATAAAATTAATTAATGCAACTTATATGTTTGGAATTTTGTAAAATAGACATCATTTTTGAATTCGGAATATCAATTATAGCTTAGGGTGAAATTTTGGCATTGTTCTGAAAAACTGCAATTTTTGATGAATAGTGAAACCACTAAGTGGTAGTTAAATAACTGATTTTTCTTTTAAATGAAATATTACCACTTATGTGTTTTGATTTTAAAAAATCCGACATACATGGTTTTCATTAAGAAGTAAAATGTGGTTCAATGAGATTAAAATAATTTTTGGTGAATAGTAACTTTTAAGTTCTTAATCGTGATTAGAGGTAATTAGTGTAGTTTAAGGTAAAAATAATGTTTTAATAATATGAGATGAGCTTGACACATGTCCTACCCTCATTGGATGTTCCATGGCCAACCAAGACAATCCATGGGTCAACTTGGGGACCCCATGGAGCCACTTTAGTCAGAAAATGACATAAATACCTTTTATTTAATGTTAAAGTAAAAAAAGACACAAACATGAAATGTTTTACTAAAAAAAATTTACATGGGGTTATACAAGTCATAGTTTTGAATATAAATAGTCATTGGAAATATAAAAAGATTTCCTACATAATATTATTTTTTTATAATTTTTAGACATTAAATAAATTAAATTATTTATGACATCATTATGATGCGGCGATGACCTCATTATTTAACGATTTTAATAAAATGAAAAGATAATGTACAATACAAGACTTACACTTGTCCAAAGACTATTGGATGGTTAGATTTAGAACCCTTATCACCTTATCCACGAATTATATAAGTTTGGGACCTTTAGAATCCGAAAATCATTGTATAATAATGTAAAATTTCCTTACCTTCCAAGAGTGCCCCTCCTCTCCTCTTATAAAAGGCCCCCACCTCTACCACCACATTCACACTTTCAAGCCATTTGGCTCGGCCAACCTCTGCCCAAATACTCTCCCAACTTCCCCCTATTACTCCTAGAAGCCTCAATTTGGGCAGAACTCTTCCCAAGGAAGCCTTTGGCTCAAATCAAAAAGAGTTACCCGATTTTGAGGTAATGTCTTCTCTAATGTTGTTTTGTTTTATTTTTCTTCTCCAACCCGATAAAATCTTTTTATTCATTTCTTTTGTAACAAAACCTGTATCCTAAATATACTAGGATGTTTTTATAAGAAGGATTCTAGCTACACTTACACACACCTACATCTAATGGTTAAAGAACATACGGTTTTTGTGGATGGCGAATTTCTGCCTCACGAAACGATGATTGTTAAACACTCATATAACACCTTCAAAGGTGGCCATTAAGATGTCACTATATTTATATATGATATATAATATGTTTATGTTTTACTTATGCTTCTGTATTTCTCATTTATGGCATACTTTATGATTTCCATTATGGGTAAACGCGATAATTTCATTTTAGGAAGTGCGGACTACCGCCCCCTCAAAGTGATGTGAATCGTTAATGCCATATGTGGGATGTATAAAGGATGGAGTAAATGATATTATATATGATATTATACTGGAAATATATTATACCTTTATATAATTATGATTTCATTCCATTAAATACGAAATATAAATGAAAGTAGCGTTCATGCGTACGTACGGCTTACCGTTTCCATGAACGGTGAATTTCATTTCTTACCTCTAAATGTTATGTAATATTATAAATGCATGTATATACTGGATATATATGATATATATGATATCTACATCATGAACATAATTCTGGATATAATGGATATATCACCACATGAACAACTTCTAATTATAAGAATTTTATTTTTGACTCAAGTACCTAAGATCGAAAAAATGACTGTTATAAACTTAAATAATTACATAATGTTCATAACATGGTAATAAGGGATATAAAAGGAATAATGAACATGAAAAAGGTTCTTAAGTAAATAGAAATTAACTCTAGTTTATTATTCAGGAGGTTAAAGAACGGTCGAGTCAGGACAGGACGCAAGGTAAGGGAACTTCTTAACCCAGTTTCTATTCTTTGGGTTAATCTCCTACTTTCAAATTATGTCATGATATTATTATGTCCTATCTTGTATTTGTACATTATTTATGTTTACTTATAGTGAATACACATTATAGATGTACTTTATTTAAAAAAATGATCTTTTTAAGGACTTCGTCTCAATCCCCTTTCATTGAGGCATATTTGGTTTTATACACAACTTTCTTTTATACGGTGTATAAACCCCTTTGAATTTTACGTTTATTCAAAAGGAATCTTTTTTATACGAAGAGTTTTACTAAACGACAAAAAGGGAATGTTTTTCTTTCCGTACTTATGTGGTGACAACGACTTCTCCACCGCTGTGACCATTATTTGAGTTTCGGCTTCCTCTACAAGCCATCATTTTTTTAATGAAAAATAAATACAAAGTTTTAACTTTCTTTTATTTTGGTATTGAAAATGGTTCTGAAAGCTTTTTTATTATATCAATGTGTTTTATTGATATCTTGTGATTGAAATGTGGAAATGTTATGTTTCTTTTATGCATGTTTTATGTGATACGATTATGTTATAGTTTATGATATGTCTAAACCTATTCATATGAGGAATGCATTGGACTTAATAAGTGACGGGTGGAGACCGCTACAGCTCCTCGATGCATCGGCAGGTCTCATGAGACAAACTAGTGTCTTGGCACGAGGCCTTGACAAAATCTTATTTGTGGTCTTGGCACGAGGCCTTGGCTACGTGGTTATGATAGTCTGGCATTATGCATTCCATCATTATGAAAGTGGTTAATGATATTTCATGTGATTATTCGACCAGTAGAATATCCATGTGAAGAAGTAAATGGCATTATCTCATTTTACTTTTGCCATATTATGTTGATGTTCAATTTTAAAAGGCTTTTGTTTTAGTTATACATTTCCTTAAATGTTTATGTTTATTTATGAAAGCTTCCACAATAATGTTATCCTTACTGAGCATCTGAGCTCACTGCTTTCAATGTTTTAATATTTTCCAGGATGTGAAGAATTATTTTAGGAATGACCTGCAGGGATAGTCAGAAGAGGATATGAGTGTGGACTATGAAGACTTTGTTATTAGTTTTTCACTTTATGATGTAATGTAAGACTTATGAATGTATCTACTGTTTCCAAGGCTACTAAACTAATCGGTCTTTCGAGACTTGATCTTTTGTGATCATGTCAATGTTATGAAGTAATGCACTGACTCTGGGTAGCTGGGGTCAGGGCGTTACAATAGATGAAGAAAGAACAAAACATGAAAAAAAATACAAGGCTCACCAACTTTTTTTATCAAGCAGCTGCATTCTTTGTTCTTAGAGGTGTTGATCCATATTCACACACCATTATTTTATTATCAACAAATAATATTGGATTTGGAATATATTTATGGTTATAAACTATTAAAATTATGCAATGAGAAATAGTATTGAATGATTCTAAAATAATGTATCCCATGATAATGACCATTATTCTTTAATCCTATATAAGTACCTCTAATGAATAGAATAAGGGTGTACCTTATACCTCTTATAAAAATTTTCCCTGATATATCTATCATGATACAACTAATGAGTGTTAAACTATTCCAAATTTTGATCACACCTAACCATGTAAAAAATATCACTTTTAAAATATCATTTATTCTATGATGTGGTTGTTTGTATCATTTGTTCTTTTGTCTGGTCAATATAAAATCCAAAAACCAAAACCATATTTCATAATACTCTTAAATATATATGTCCATTACAATATTCAACATATATATTTTACCAATAACATAATGTGGTGACCTTTGAAGAAATTTTTTTTCTTTATCTTCAACACTAAATTCATCAAACCATGATTTTTTACCTCTAATAATGTATTAATCACATAAAACATGAAATAGTTTCATTAATCATGAAAAAATAGTAAAATCCTTTTTTTCTATAATGGTCAACTATTATTATTGTTTAAAAACTATTATAAGTTTCTAAAATCTATGAAATTTTTTATTCCACATGGTAGACATGAAACATTAATATCCAACTTTAGGAACCATGATAAGAACCATAAATATTTTCTTCATAAAACATGAAATATTGGACATAAAAAAGGATGTAATTTTATTCCATGTTTTAACCATATGTTCCTTAAAACGTTTCTTTAGAACTACCCAGTGAAATGATTATTATTTCTAAAACTCTTCACAAGATATTTTTTGAGAGACAAACCAAAACTTGTCCTCCCAAAAAACACTAAGTTATTTTTGTTTCATCTATATTTATCCATTCCCTTTCATTAAATTATACTCCAATGATAACCAATAAATCCATTAGAATTTTGAAAGCATATAAAACTTGGAATTACCTTCATTTCTCAAGAATTATAATCATGAGAAACTATTTATAGTAATATATTCACATGGGCCTTATCTAAACATAAAATTACCCTATGAAGTAATAATGTTTTAGAGAACTCTAAATATAAATTAAAAATTAAAAAAATTGGCCACATCTCACCCCCCTCCTCTATCTACTCACTTAATTAGGGTCCTTTGGTACTTTTCAATATTTTACTAGATTATATTATAACAGGATTATACCTATTTAGATATGATATTATAGATACATTATTGATAATTTTATAAGTTTATGATCATATGAAAAACTATTAAAGTGGCTTTTATTATTTTCTTCATAGAATTTCATTTAGGTGTTCATATATATCTTTGAAAAGTTCATATTCACATAAATAAATATTTTTATATGGCTAGACAAGTAATAAACATGTTCAATGTTGAGGTTTAGAATCATATGTGTGGTTCATGAGACTAGTGAATTCTTAGAAAAGGTTTAAATTAAAAAAATGTTATATAAATAAAATAAATAATATTTATGTGACCATTAGGTTCATATGTATTGGTTTATTTCTTGATTTATTAATTTATTTGACTAATCCTTTTTATTGGATGGATTTATTGTCAGAAATTCAGTGAATCTGTATTATGAAATGTTAGTTACTTTTAAATAAGATTTTCAATTATTATGATTTCATTTAGTAATATTATGAAGTTAAATTGTGTCAAGGTGTTTATGTAATAGTTTAGTTTTTGTTTGTTAAACATGGTTTACCATGAGTATTCTAGTATGTTACCTTAAATTATGATATTATTATTTTTAGTCAATGACATAATTATGATAATTCAATCATGGGGAGTGTTTAAAATGATATATTTTTCTTGATTCCACTTTTAAATATTAATATAAGAAGTTGTAAATTTTCAAATATATAGTTCAAATAAGTTAACTTAGAATAATTTTATGAGGAACTTTTTACAAAATTATAGATTCTAAATTTATTTAGAATTTTTACATAAGAAGCTTAATTATACATTTATAGACTATATGATGAAGTTAAAATGAATTATTTTATGATCATTAATAATGATTATTTTTATTGTGATATATTTGTCGAATGATAGAGGTTTCTACTGATTGCTGAAATACGATTACCTTAGGATGGAATAGATATTAAAAAAATGTTTATTTTAAAATGGAAATTATATAAAAATATCTAGTAGATAAAAAACATCTATGTTAAGAAAAATAGTGGAGAAGCTTATTATTTTTTAAAGATAATGAAGCACATAACTAATAATGTTGAAGAATATATTAGAAGGTATTAATGTAATTATTATAGGACACTTATAATGGTTTGATGATCCATATTATAAGATTTTATGATTTTAATTACACATGTATTATATGGAAATCAACTATAGTAATGATTTATAAACATGTGAATAAAAAATTGGAATAAAAAAAGTTAAAGTTAAGGATAAATTACAATTTAAATCCATGGATAAGATACATAATTCATGATCTTACTATTGGATATATATTTTATAAATATTCACTATTTTGATAAGTTAAACCGCTAATTGTAATAAATCGATGTGATAAACTAAGGGTAACCTGTGTTGTGGTAGTGGTATAAGGAAAACCCATTATGAGGCTATAATCATGTACAAGGAGTGACCTCTCAAAATTATGTCATCAAGAGTGAATTAGTAATTCATACATGGTTTTGATATACTATCCATGTACCTTGAATTTTCTTTATATTTGTGTGAAACAAGTAAAATGATGTGTCTGTAGGGAATGTTTTTTTTACTATATAGAATAAACTTACTAAAGTGGAATATAATTTTATATCTCATAAAGGTATTATCAAATTAAAATTCATCTCAACAACCTTCATAAAGAGATAAAAAATTGTAAAAGCTGATTAAAAACACTATTCACAATAATTTAACCCCTATCATGGTCATTATCTATAAACTGGTCCTAACAATTAGTATCAAATTCACATTAATAATTCAATGAAATGATACTTTCAATGTTATTTAAGAATTATAGAATCTATGAATAGTCACAAAAGAATACATTATTTAATGAGAATAAATTTAACTTTGGAAATATAGAATTATTTATAATTTTATATTTGGAATAAGTATATTTTTTTATTATTCCAATAATTTTTTTTATGGGTCATGTTTATTTATTTTGAGAAGGAAAAAAATAAATTAAGGTATATGTGAAATATATTGATATTCCTAAAGTGCACATTCATATATTATATGTTAAATTTTATTGAGAAGTAGACACAAAATTTAATAAATAAAATTTTAAAATATTGATAAATAATTTTGATTATCTAAAACCCAAATTAATAGAATTTCAAGATGATTTTCCAATAGATTCATTGATATGTTTATAAATATGAGATGATTAAGAGAAAAAATTCCACATATTGACATTGTGAAATTAAATATAACTGTGTATCATGTAAACTTTAAAGTGATGTACATTGTTATAGATGAAATAAACATTTTTACTATTTTGTTAGATTATATAAAAAGAAATATTATAGAATATGACATGAAGATGAAGGGAAGATAATCAAAGAAAAAAAGAGTAACTAGATAAGTATACTTTAAATCTATGATGGAATTGACTATTGATAAAAACTCAAATTAAGTGATGACATATATTATGGATCTTTGATTAAGTAAATTGAAATGTTTCAAACGTAACTTCAAGGAGAAGATTCACCTACTGTGTTATAAATTTGGAAAAAAAAATCGATGAATCTGAAAAATATCCCTTTAATTATGATGGTGTGGAAGAATAATTACAATGAAAAAAAATTTCGATAGCTTATTAATATAAAAATGAATTGAAAACCATTAAATATTAAAAAATATTTTTTATAGATAATGATGAATACAAAAAAATGGGTATTAAAATGATTATGGAGAAGATACATTGATAAAATCTAATAATTATTATAGAACTACTAAATAGAATTATGAAGATGAATTTTAATAAGATAATATAGTTGATACAAATGTTTCACAATAGGTAATCATTATGAAATTATTACCCAAAGAGGTAGAGTAATGAATTAAAATTAATATTTTAAACATTATAAGGAATATATTTTACATAAAAAAGAAGAAATAAAAATTTTACAAGAGGCTATAGAAAAAGTTAAATATAATAAAATAGTGATGAAATTGATTTAGTTGAACAAAACATTAATGTATAAGTACAAGAAAAAATTATTATGGAATTAATTGGTTCCTAAAATTAAAAATATTTTAAATTTGAAGCACTTTAAGTAGAATATATCTCATCAAAGAAGAATATGGAAAAGATTAAAAAAATTATATTAGGTAAAATAATAAAATAGTTATGTGTTTTTTAATGAAAAAGGAAAGGAAATTTTTGACTATGCCACTAGAAATATGGATTAATAATTGAATAGAAAATAATATCACTATATAGAGAAAAATGTTTTAGATTATAAATTTATAATTCGTAAGTTAAATAACTATTAAAAATCAACAAAAATGGTTTATGTAAGGATATATAAATGATTTTTTTCTCTAAGTATAACTCTTTTGAGAATTGTTTTTGTTAGAAGTGTGGACAAACTGCTTTTAACTTTGCTTATGTTTTGTTAATTAAAAATCCATCTCACTATTTCTTATTTCTCTATATATAATTTTTTTTTATAATTAATTTTTTCTATATATGAATATTTATTATTTAATATTATTAAATTATTCACATATTCTATTTTAAAGAGAATAAAGGATTATTTAGCCTTTTCTCAAAACCTAAATATCTTGTAGGGGAAAAGAATGATGTGTGATCTAATTAAAAAAATTATTACGTAAGGGATATTAGGTATTCTATAAAATATAGAAGAAAATAAATTGTATCATAATTCTAGAATCTGGTAAACACAAAAACATCATTTATGCTATATAGAACATTATATATCATCAAATGTTAAGAAATATATTATGTATTGATATTTACCTATGATAAAAGTCTTACAATAGCTACTGAGGATATTATATTTGAATATTTAAAAGTTTTAATTTATTGAATATTTTGGAAATTTCGATATGTATATAATTTTATATATTATAATAATTTAATACATATTGAATTTTGATAAATAAAATAATATTATGTACTATATAATTTTATAAATATTGAAAATATGGAAAATGAAACTATTATTTACATTATAAAGAATCATAATTTTGGATAAATAAACAACTCATACCTATTAATCGAAAGATAATTATAGATTATTCTTTTAATAAATTTTATAAGAAAATGAATTAACTATTACACATTACATTAGAACATTTTAGAAGTTAAGGAACTTAGTTTTACATATCAAGTCAGTGTATGCTAAAAAAATATATCAATGTATACGATATATTTTCTACCATCATATTTGAGAGATAAACACATGAATTAATATTAACCATTGTATAAAAACATTATTATCAATCTTATTCTATGATAGATATTATGGTGGATTTAACGTATATTCTATTTCATGATAAATATGGAACACTTTTCATATAGTTTTTATAAAGATTCTAAGTTCTAAAATTATTTATATTATTTGAGATCATTAATGACTATTAAGATCTTAAAGGATTTTTAATCAACTATATATTAATTCACTGTTCAAAATTATGACTGATATTTTACAATAAATATTTCAGATATAATTATCTAACATCTTTGAGTAATTAAATATGGAGATTATTGTAAGATATATCTATAAATATATATCAAACTAAAAAAGAGATACCTAACTTTTGAAACATCATGACCGTCACTATTTTCTACTAAAACTATCATTAAAACATCATTATTTTGGGACTCAATGACATGTGTGATAAATGTTCCACTAATACTCAATATTCATCTGTATAAATCTTTTTTCTTAATTTTACTTCTATTTTGTATTCCACCATAGTGTCATTTTAGTCAGTTTATATTTTTCACACAAAAAAGCATGTTTTATTTTTTTATGCCTCTATAAATGGTACTTGTCTATAATAGGATTATAAATCCCCTTTAAGAGTTAGGTTGTGTTTTGGTTTTGATTCCACTATAAAATCCAGGTTGTAATTAGGTTATGACCCACTATTAAAATTCAAGCTATTTATTTTATACCATACCTATAAATTTGTATATGGGTGTGAAAAGTAGAAATTTGAATCTTATAATCTGAACTAAAATAAAAATTTCTTATCCTCCTATTAAATTTATTTATTTTTTATAGATTATATCAATTCACCCCACTATTCAATATCGACTATCTAATATTATAATCATACAATTGGTATCAAAGTCTATCCCCTTTAAGAGTTATGATTACATGATACATTTCCTGACATAAGAATATATTATCAGATAAATTTCTATACAATCTGTATTGTTTTATTTATAACTTCGTTCAAAACATATCATTTTATGGAAAATATTGTTCTTGATGGATAGAAAAAGACCAAATGATATATGGATTCCCTAAAATTCACAATTTTTTAAAATAATTGATTATGGTTATTAAAAGGTGAGGATTTAGACCTACCTAAATATCTATTCATTAAACATTAGACCAGAATGGTAAATCCATATAAATTTCCTCATATAGACCTTGATTTTCCTCAAGTAATGATACAATTTTGTGGATATGATAGCCTCTTAGAAAATCAATAATATATTCATAATTGTAGTATCTAAGCTTCTCCATGTGATCAGGAATGATATAAATGCTCTTATTCATATAAACTACTCATTTATTCTTAATGTTGGAAAGATGAGAATTCTCATTACCATTCAAAAAGCTGCCTCGATTCAGAAGGGTCTTTTTAGTAACATAGTTAGCGACTTCGGGATGTTGAAGTGGCTTGGGGTGAATGGTATTTATCCTCAGCCTAGATGCGCTTTTGATGTTTTTTGTAAAGATCCACCCCAAGTCTCGATTAAAGTTAATGTTGATGGTGCTTATAAAGGCAACCTAGGACCCTCAGCTTGTGGTGCGATCTACAGAAACCACTCTAGGAAGACACTTTGTTGATTCTATGGAATTTGTGGAGTCACCTCAGCTCCAGAAGCTAAAATTATAGGAGTGATTCAAGCTATCTCTTTTGTGAAGTGAAAGGCGCTTTCGCGGGTGCTTTCAAATGATATGTGATTGTTGAGTACTTAGGTGCAACAGAGTGACTGTCCAAGGTCGTCTCTCAAAGAAGGAAGTAAATTTAACAACATATTAAAAATATTTTTAAAATAAAACAAAATTAAATAATAAAACTAATTAAAAGTATTGGAGTTTTGTATAGATAATAAATTTAAAATATGTCTTCTGGAAGAATATTGTTTTTTTTGTTTTTATTTTTGAAGTTAAGTTTGATTAACAAGCCCCAACAAAAAGATTTTTTTTTAGAAAATATTTTAAAATTCATAATCGATTTAAATCTACCTATTCACTCAATTATTTATCATTAACATTTAAATTGACATTAAATTAATTATTATCCCTTAATTTTTTAAATCCCAAACCCTACTAGAATTAACTTTGCCACAAAGATGAAGTGAATTTAACCCTAGGCCAACTTCGGAACATGAAATCGCAACACCCTTCTTTGATTGATGTACTAAGGTTAGATTATCATCAGTGGTAAATTAAGGAACATTTCCTATATGGAAATTAGAATTAATTGAGTTTCGGTATTATATTTGAACACTACAAATTTATCCTGTATGTCTTTGTATTACCGATTGTGTTCGCACTTTCATAATTTTCACAAAATCTTGTTCTCTCGTGTTTTTGTGTTAATTGTTCAATTGCTTTCTTAGTTTAAATTAAATTAAAAAAACAAATTAATTGATCATATCATTTGAATTATAGTATATCTCTGATTTAAAATAAATGAATGAATATTGATAGAGGTTGATCGATTACTAAAAAAACTATTCTTCCATGGGCGGTGTAGTCATCATAGAAACTTTATGCAATTGCAAAGGTTTCTAAAGGGTATAACCCAATATTTTTTATATTATTGAATTCCAGCACAAAGTGTAAGATTAATAGAAGAAGAAAATTTAAAATAATAGAATAATTGGAAGAGAAACTAAGAGTTTATTAAAATCACAACAACATTGTAACAAAAAAGAAGAAAAGAAGAGAATTTTGGAGGAGATCCTATCTTGGTAGCTTCCCTCATCCAATTGTGAATTGAAATGGTGTAGAACCACTTCTAATATGATCCCAATATCCTAGTTCACGTCCCAACCCCTCTAAATTATAAAAACACAAATTTATAGAGTGGAGGGGAGGCTAGGATTGAAGAGGTATCAAGTGTGAATGGGGAATCTCGGTCAAATATTTTAATCCAAATTGAACCGCCCATTTGAACTCCAACAAGCATAAACCATCTATTATTCCAGATATATTATTTCTTTTAAATTGTGTTTACGAGATCCTCTCAACATTTTGGCCCAATATAAGCTATGATGAAGAAGTTATGGCTCAAATACAGAACTAATGTCCAATTTGGCAGGTCCAGCCCACATTTGATTTCATGGTCCATTTAGTCCAACAAAATATATGTCTTACCTCTAATTTCCTGAACCAAAGTTGTATCCCATTAAGTCAAGAAAATTTTTAAAAAATTTCATGTTCAAATAATAAAACATAATAATTCATCTTCGAAATACTACGGTGCACTATAAAGGGTAAAACTGGAATTTCCATCAAATTTCCAAATGAATGATCTAATCCTAAATATTTTATAAATAAACATAGTTAACACAATGTGAGGAAATTTTATCATTTATTATCAATAAAATATTCAATAAAAATGTGTTTTATCAACTCCCCCACAGTTACCGTTTTGCACTCCAGGGAAAAACCTTATATCATGTATTCGAAAAAATTGTGAAAAGATATGTATATTCATATTTTTCTATCCAAAGTGAAAATATAGGAAAAGTAAGAATCCCATAAAGATTCAATATCTATAAATTTTAAAGTCATTATATCATAAATTGTGTCAAAACAAAATCCAGGGTGATTCATAACACTAATCATATCAAAATAAGTCATGGGTCTACCATGCCACTAATTCTCTACGTGTGTGTGTGCCAACCATTCCAAGTTTGTCTCTCCACCCATTACCTAGTATATTTAGGTCAATAAAAACTTTTCCTCTTACTTGATTCTATTCCACTAAACTTATTCAATAGCCTTTGAATGAAAAATCCAAACCCCACTCATTTAATCATTCCCATAAGTCAAACCATGAGCTCCCGACCTAAATATCCCCACATGTTGTACATTTCTTCACTCTCCTCTTTTTTGAGTGTTTTTTTAGATATTTTTTTTAATTTTTTTAGATGGTGTACAACAGTCACAAATTAGGTGCACACAAATAGTTCAATCTATTATAGTAATGGAAACTATCATAAGATAAATGAACGTATGGAAAGACCATGTAATAAGATAAAAAGGATTACTTACCTTGAATATACATTCAATTGGCTAAGAGAAAATCACAAGTCAGGATTGTATGAAAAAATTGTGCGGAGAAATAAATGACATAATTTACCATGAACAAATATCACAAATAATTATGTCAAAATCTAAAAGGTTTTTTAATGAAACAACCATTCATATCATTGATGACATAAATTTTTATAAAAGTCAACCCTTGATGATGAAATATTACTCATGCTTATATTTCTACAAATGAATTTTGAAAACATGAATTTTTCATATGTTCCACAAGAGAATGTTATAAGATATATTTTTTTTTTATTGATTTTTTTTAATTTTAACCAAAAACTTAATTGAACATACGCATAAAACACACAAATGAAAAACATAAATATCTACCCCAAAATGTTTTCCGCTCCCCCACACTTAAAATATTTCATTTTCCTAAATGTGAACCTATGAGATGATATATACACATGAAATGTTTAATTTTTAAATATGAAAAATAATATAAAAGTGAAAGGGTTAGGAATAGTCTGATATGATCAAGTGATGATGGGGTCATGCAGTATGATGAAATCCACTGAATCAGAAAGAATTCCATCAAAGTATTTCTTCAAACATTTCCTATTGACTGTAAAACTCCTTCTTGTTTCCTCCTGTGTGATCTCCACTACACCATAAGAAAAAATATTAGTCACAAAATAAGGACCTGACCACCTATAACACAACTTACTAGGCATCAAATCTAGTCATTAACTATAGATGAAGACTTTCTCTCCAACTTGAAAATCTCTTTTCTGGATAATTTTTTCATCATATTATTTTGAACTTTCCTTGTAGAGCATTGAGTTATCATATGAAGACAATAAAATCTTCTCAAGCCTATGAATTTATATCTTCCTTTGGATTCCATCTTGATCCAAATCAATGTTACATTTCCTTATAGCCCAATAAGCATGATGCTCGACTTCCACATGAATATGAAAATATTTCCCAAAAATAATCCAAAATGGGGACATACTGATGGGAGTATTTTATACCGTCCTATAAGACCAAAGTGAATCATCCAAGAACTTGCTACAATCCTTTCTATTTATCTATATAGTTTTCTCCAAAAATTTTTTGAACTCTCTATTTGAAACCTCAGCTTGGCCATTTATTTGGGGGTGGTATGGTGTTGATGTTTTGTGTGTCACCACATACTTCTGAATGAGGGAATCCAAATTCTGATAGCAAAAGTGTGTCCTTTGGTAAATGATTATGGCCTTTGGTAGTCCAAACCTACAAAAAATCTATTCTTTTACAAATTCTACAGCAACATGAGAACCATCATTCTTGTTGGCCTTATCCTCCACCTATTTGATCACATAATAAACCGAAACCAAAATATATAAGAAACAAAATGAACTATGAAAATGACTCATAAAATCAATGCCCCATACATAAAAAATCTCACTTAATAATATGGGTTATTGGGGAATCTTGTGTCTCCTAGAAATATTACCAGTGTATTGGAAACGTGATTATGACTTACAAAAGACATGATTATCATGGAATACACTATACCAATACAATCTAGAGTCCAAAACGTTCCAAGTTGTCCATTCTGGTCCAAAGTGTCCACCACAATCAAGTGTATGATAGAATTTCAGAACAGATTCAAACTCATAATTAGGAAGAAACCTCCTAATAATATGGTCACTATACATGCACCATAAGTAGGGATCATCCCACACCTAAAATCTGGACACACTATTTAACTTTTGGACTTGATGTTTCTTTAAATTTGTTTGTATTTCATATGCAACAAGGTAATACACTAAATCAGCATACCAATGATGCATACCTAAGATGGAATAAATTTGATCATCAAGAAAAGTTTCCTGAAGTGGTTTCTAGTTCAAGGTGTTATCCTATAGTGTGTGAGTAAGAAAAATCATGTGGTTTGATGCTAGGTTTTTGGACCCCTTCTTGTACTTTATCTCAATGTCAAATTTTTGAAGAAGCAGCATCCATCGGATTTTCCTGGGCTCTGCATTCGGGTTCTTTAATAGGTACCTCAGAGCTGCATGGTCAGAAAAAACAACTACTTTAGAGCCCAATAAATATGAATGGAATTTATCTAAAGCAAATATAACAACAAGAAACTCTTTTTCTATGGTTTTTTACTTTTACTAGGCTAAATCCAATGCCCTTGATGCATATTCAATCACATGTGAACATCCCTCCACCCTCTGAGATAAGACAGCTCTGACCGCAAAGTTAGAGGCGTCACCCATAAGCTCAAAAGGAATCTCCCACTGAGGGGGATTTATGATTAGTGGAGTGGTCAAACACTTATTTATCTCATCAAAGGAATTATTTCAAGAATCATCAAACATAAAATCAGAATCCTTTTGAAGTAATCGTTACATAGGAAGAGTAATCTTACTAAAATCATTTATGAAGTGCTGATAAAATCATGCATGCCCTAGGAAAGATCTAACATCATACACATATGAAAAATATGGTAAGGATGAAATAATATCTAACTTAGATCTATCAACCTATATACCATGTTTTGACACTACATGCCCTAATTCAATTCCATGATCTACCAAAAAATGACACTTTTCAAAGTTCAAGACCATATTCTTCTCAATACAATGATTCAATGCCTTTCCCAAACTACTTAGACATTCATAAAATGAGGATCCATATACTGTAAAGTTATACATAAATACCTCCATTCATGTCTCAAGAAAATCAGAAAAAAATACTCCCCATGCATCTCAGTAAGGTACCTGGGTCATTGCAAAGTATAAATGGCATCCTCTAGTAGGAAAATGTGTCGAATGGACAAGTGAATATTGTCTTATCCTGATCCTCTGGAGCTATAGGAACCTGAAAATATTTATAAAATCCATCCGAGAAACAATAATGAGTTTTCCCAGCTAGTCTCTCAATCATTTGATCAATAAATGGGAGGGGGAATGGCCCTTGTGAGTGGTTTGATTTAGTTTCCTATAATCAATACACACACACCGACTATTTTGAATCCTCATTGGAACTAACTCATATTTCTCATTTTTAACAACTGTAACAACACTTTTCTTAGGCATAACCTGAATAGGTCTCACCCACTAAGAATATAAAATGGGATAAATTATACCTACCTAGATCAATTTTCAACCTCTTTTTTAACAAATTCCAGAAGGGTTGGATTGAGTCTCTTTTGTGGATTCCTAAATGGATTAGCCTCATCCTCCAAAAGAATCCTATGCATGAAAATGGATGGGCTAATACCTGATATGTCATACAAGGTCCACTTGATTGCCCTGATGTTCTCCCTCAAAATATTCAAAAGTTTTTCATAATGTTAAAAAGGGAGATTGTTATCAATTATAACAGGCAATTTCTCACCACTTAACAAGTATGAGTATTTTATATTTGATGGTAATGGATTGAGTTCCAATTTAGGGTGTTATTTAGGGATGGAGATAGTGAAAGAATTGGAATATGTGCACAAAGAGCATCATTATCAAAATAGACATCTTCAAAATCAGAGAATATTTCATCAAATCCATCAGCATACTCAAAATCCACGTCATAATCAGAGTTTACATGATCAAAATCAGAATATGAATCCATTTCAAAATCAAATCTAAGAGATTATTTTTCACTAGAAATGGATGTGGAAGTTCTTATAAACATCAAACTAGAACTAATGCTTATAATCTCTAAAAGAATAGGACAATAAAATTCCATGGGGTTTTTACTTGGTGGTTCAAAATGGGAGATAAAAAAAGTAGAATGGTCTTCTGAGGGGTAATTCATGGAGTCCATAACATTAAATATCACAAATTCATCTACAAACTCAATGGAAAGTGTACCCTAATTGACATTTATGATAGTTTTTGCAGTTTTGAGGAATGTCCTACCTAATATAATGGGAGCACGAGAACTTACCTGATCATCCTCCATGTTAAGAACATAGAAATCTGTTAGGAAGATCATGTCTCTTACCCGAACAAGTACATCCTCAATGACTCCCACTGGATATGTTGTATCTCTATTTGCCAACTGCACCACCACCCTTGTCAGCTTCAACTCACCAACCTGTATAGAATAGAATACATAGTGGGGAATCACATTTATGGAATCTCCTAAATGGCATAAAGCATCAGAAAAGTGTAAATCTTCTATGGTGCATGGGATGGTGAATGTCCCTTGATCCTTGCACTTTGTTGGCATTGCTAAAGTTGGTGTAATGAATGCTAACACATTCCTTCCCAGATTGATCCTCTCATTTACCTTGATCCCTCTTCTATTGGTATAAAGTTCTTTTACTAATTTTTCATACCTTGGGATTTTCTTAATGGCCTCAATAAGGGGGATTTTATCTCCACACACTTTAATGTGTCCAAAACCTCCTTTTTCATTGCATATTCAGTCATCTTCTTGGTTTGAACTACCATATTAGGAAAATGAAGGGTTTATGGGGAACATCATTAATCTCTTTCTTACCATTATCTTTCTCCTTGGCTTTCTCATCAGTCAGTTTTGAATGGGGCTTCTCCAGACTTGAGTTGAATCCCGGTGGAATTGTAGGAACAGATATATCATTCATTTGGTTCCCACTTCTCAATGTGATGGCACTAACATTACCCTTTTTATTTGGAGTAGGTTGTGAAGGTAGATTTCCAAAATTCTTACTTACCAATTCATGGAGGGTAGTGGAAATCTGGCTCATTTGAGTTTTCAACTCCCTCAGCTCTGAACCTTGACTCTTCAATTCATTCTATTGATTAAGAACAATTTTTTTCAAAAGATAATCAGTATTAGAATCTAACTTTGGCTGAGAAGTACCTTGTTGTTGATCTGTTGATTCTTGAGCTTCAAATCGCCTTTGCGGTTGTTGGAAACCCTGTTGGTAAGGTGAAGTCTACTGGATGTTTTATTGAAAGGGGGGACTTTGTTGTTTTCTAGAGGCATACCTCATTTCTGATTGATACTTAAACCCTTGGTTTCATGTTGTAGAAAATGAATCAAACTTTTTTTGGGAATATGGTAGTTGTTGCTGCTGATATGGTCTCCCAGGAAACACTACTGCACAATCTTTTGTTTCTTGTAGTTTGGGGGAAACAATCAGTTGGGTGGCTTGTATCAGAGAAAATTCCACAAGGACTTGAAGGAGGGGGTTGGGATGTCTTTTGAACGAAATAAATCTGTCTGACCATAGTTTTCAATTCTTCAAACTTTGTATCAATCAAATGAATTTCAAGAGAAGATGGACTTACCTGATGTACTCCCCTGACATGTGGTGCACCTCAATCGCCAAATTGTTGGGAGTTTTGTTCCATCTTGTCAATCAATGCACGTTCAGCTACTAGTGTTTTATCGACCAATGCTACTAGAGCTAAATAATCCACCATGATCCTATCCATAGGTGTGAGTCCTATATAGATGTACTGGATGATGATTTTCTCACTAATTAGGTGATGTGGGCATCTTGCACACAACTTCATGAATCACTCCCAGTACTCATATATTAACTCCCCTGGGGCTTTCTTGATCCACGAGATATCCTTAATAATGGAAGTGGTCCTTGATGCTGGAAAAATTCATTTCAAAAAAATACATTTCAAATCGTTCCAATAAGTTACATCTTCAGGTTGTAAATAATACATCCAATCTTTTGCAGCTCCATGAAGTGAGAATGTGAATTCTCTTAGTTTGATTTGATATTAAGTAAAATTTATTGGTTTTAATGTTGATAAAACCTAATTAAATTATTTTAAATGTTTATTGGTATCCTCGCAAGAGATTCCATGAAATTTTGGAAGCAGGTGGATTAACTCAGATTTTAGTTCAAAGTCTGATTTGAGATTTGGGTATGCAATGCAATTTGGTTGATAATTAATATCAGGTGTAGCCAATTATCAAATGGTTATATTAAACTAATTTCCATTATTTTCATCCTCTAGTTCTTTTTTTATGGTTTAATTTGAATTGCTTCCAATTTAAATGTTCTGAGAGTGGAGGAATTCTCCAACTGGTTGAATGTTGAAACTTCTCATAGACTGAGAATGTATCATTCGAGGCCAAAGGATACATTTAATCTCAGGATCAAGATCTAAGAGATCTTTAGGATTAATTGATGTCATAAATTAAATAAAAATTAAAAGAATAAAGGTATAACATAATAAAATAAAATATGAGAAGCTTGAGTTGATGGTCCAAAAATAAGAAGAACAAGAAAACAAAAGAAGAAGAAAAATTCAGATTGGGTAATGAAAGAAGAAAGAAGAGAAGAAGATAATAAAATGTAAAATAAAATAAATAACTCTAAATGGTTGAAATAATTACTTGAAAACCTAGAAATGTTTCCAATTTTAAAGGCACTATTGTGGGATCTTTCAAATGATATGTGATTTTTGTGTACTTAGGTGCTGCAGAGTGGCTGACCAAGGTCGTATCTCAAAGGAGGAAGTAAATTTAACAATATATTAAAGGTATTTTGAAAATAAAACAAAAGGAAATAAGAAAACTAATTAAAATATAGGATTTTTTTATCATTTATAAATTTAAAAGAAGTTTACGGTAAGAAGATTGTATTTTTTTTGTTTTTATTTTTGAAATGAAGATCGATTAAAAAGACCCAACAAGAAGATGTTTTTTTAAAATATTTTAAAAAGCATAATCGATCAAAATATACAACTTAAATAAACTATTTATCATCATAATTTAAATTAACATTCACTTAATTATGATCCCTTAATTTTTTAAATCTCTAATCCTATAATAATTATCTTTACCACAAAGATGAAATGAATTTAACCATAGGCCAACTTTGGAACATGCAATCGCAGCACCCTATTTGATTGATGTTTTAAGGTTATATTATGGTCAGTGGTAAATTAAGGCACATTTAATCATATAAATTATATTTAATTGATTTTAGGTATTATATTTGAACACTAAAAATTGATCCTATATGGTTTTGTATTACCGATTAAGTTCGTACTCTCACAATTTACACAAAATCTCGTTCTTGCGTGTTTTTGTGTTAATTGTTTAATTGCTTGATTAGTTTCAATTAAATTAAAAACTCAATTAATTGATCATATTCTGTGAATTATAGTTTATAAATTATTTAAAATAAATTAATGAATAAGGATATAGGTTGATTGATTACTAAAAAAACTACTCTTCCATGGGCGGTGTAGTCATCGTAGAAACGATATGCAAGTGAGAAGGTTTATAAAGTATATAACCCAATATTGTTTCTACTCTTGAATTAAAAAGAAAATATTAAGATTAAGAGAAGAATAAAATTGAAAAAAAATATAAGAATTTCAAGATAAACTAAGATTTTATTGAAAGTGTATCAATATTACAACAAAAATCAAGAAAAAAAGAGCATTTTCGAGAAGATCCTAGCTTGGTAGATTCCCTCCTCCAATTAGGAATTAAAATGGTGTAGAACCACTTCTCCTATGTTCCAAATCTATTATTTCAAATCCCAACCCCTTAAAATGAGAAAAACACTAATTTATATATTGGTGGGGAGGCTGGGTTTAAAGATGTTTCAAGTGTGAATGGGGAATCTCGTACAAATATTTTAATCCAAATTGAATCGCTTATTTGACCTCCTAAAATAGTTAACCAGCTATTGTTCAAGCATAATTATTTGTTCAAAAATGGTTTTTCGATATCCTCTCAAAATTTGGACACAATCTAAGCTCTAATGAAGAAGTTATGGCCCAAATACATAACCAATGTCCAATCTAACAGGTCCAGCCCACATTTGACTTCATGGTTTATTTAGTCCAACAAAATTCCCATTTTAGCTCTAATGTCCTGAACCAAAGTTTTATCCCATTAATTAAGGAACAGGTTTACTGAATTTCCAGTTCAAATAAGAAATATTAAAATATTTATTTTCAAAATATTATAGTGCACTATAAAGGGTAAAACTGGAATTTCCATCAAATTTTCAAATGAATGGTCTAATCCCAAATATTTTATAAATTAACATATTAAAAAAATGTGAGGAAATTTTATAATTTATTGGTAAAAAAATATTCAAAAAAATATGTTTTTTCATGAAGAAAATTGGATGGAACAGCCTCTGGATCGAAAGTGATTCTACGGCTATTGTATAAGCTCTTTGGAATGGTGCAGTGCACCTTGAATGGCTGATTACTTCATGTTGGATGTAATGTCTACATTCGCTTATAGATACTAGCTATATTGTGAATCATACCTTTCGTGAAGTGAAAAAGTTCATGGATGGCCTTTCTAATATGGAATTCAACCATAAAATTACATGGATTAACAAACTCCCTTTTGATTTATTTTCTCTTTATGATAGGGATTGTAAAAAAAATACATCTTTAATATTCATGTATTACTTTTCATTAATAAATTTAGTGTTTTTGTATTTTATTGAAACACCACCATTTAAAATAATTTATTTTCCTAATTATAAGATCAAGGATTTTTTTAAATTTGATTTAATCCAAAAAAAATAGTCATGTATCTAAATTTAAGACAACTCATGATATTTAATGAATTATGCATGTTATAAATAATATAACTAAAAATATAAAAGAAATGATATTTTTATATTTATTTCTGATAAATATTACATAAAAATCATAGAAAATAATATTTTTAATCAAATGATCAATAGGTTCAAAACCATTGTGAATGGGTTGATTCATCTTGGAGATGCATTTGACAATAATGTTACGTTTATAAGAAATCACTGACCACTAACATTGATTTATCATGCCAAAAAGGTTGACATTGATGAAAGTACTTGATTTTAGGATTATAAACCAGATTATCTTATCAGTTCACTTCTACACTACAAATTTTATTTGAAGAGCATAGGTCAATAAGATAAGACAAAAAAAAGAAATGTGTATAATTCATATATATTAATGTTGTTTCATAGGACTCGTCTAATTTGTGGACATATGTAAGTGAAAATGGTTAAGTATATTTAAATGGTAATGAGTTCTATAAAAACCTAAAATTAAATAAAGGTTTCAAAAGATTATTTTAAAAATACTATTAAATAGATTATCATAAAATTAATAAGAAATATAGATCTAATTATAATTATAATACCCCAAACATCACTAGTTATGTGAACAAAAATAAATGGGAAATAAAAATAACTCTCTAAAATAAAACAATGAAAGGAAAATAAAAAAATAATAAGAAATAGAAAAATATCATTGGCTATATGATTGAGTTGCACAGAAGATTCTAATTCAAGTGAATCATCTTAAACCAATAAGAAATATGTTATATTTTGATTCATGGAAATCATAAATGAATAAATATTCATTTGAATTATTATGAAATTTTTATGATAAATGGATAGTGGATTTTATATACATATGTATGGAGACCCATTAAACATCATTTATTACAATAGATGTGATAGAGGAACTATCACTTTTAGAGATAATTCAAAAATTATGGTAAATTTTTTTTGTGAGGTAGGAAAATAAAATTATACTATTATTAATAATGTTCTATATATTCATGGTTTAAAGAATAATTTTATTAACATTTCTCAATTATGTGTTAATGCAATGATATTAAGTTTCAAAATAATAAATTCCTTGTTATTAATGAATATTTTATATTTTTTATGTTAATTACATGATGAATATTTATTTTATTAACCTTTCTAATATAACGTTGAAAATTTTAAAGTGATTTAATGTTTTTTAGATCGATAATATCATTTTAAATAGTATGAACACACATGAAAACATTAGGATTTTTCCAAAAATTCATTTCATTAATAAACACTAAAATTTCCATAACAGAAGATAGAAATCATTATTTTTTTTGATCTATTCAATAAGATAAATAAACTAAAGGATTTTCTATATTGATCGATCATGTTAACTCCATCATAACACTCTAGTTATTTTATACATATTTTATTATATATACTCAAAATACTAAACTTGGATGAAATAAGTACAATTTTTTTTCATGGATGACTATAAGAGGTATACTATGTATTACATTGTAGATCACAAAAGTGAGACATTACCTATGTTGTTATATAAACATTTATTTCAGAATGGGAAAGTGTATATGATTTAATATATTATATGTGATTGGTAATTTGAATTTCAAAACCTAGTGTTCAAGAAATTCTATAAAAAGAATTATTATACTCCAAAAAAATTCACAACTAGGACTTCATAACAAAACAGTGTAGTAGATATGAGGAATAAAAAACATATTGAGATAGAAATAACCATGTTTGTGAGTATGGGTTACTTTTATATTTTCAACCAAAATAAATTCATAAAATATTTTATGTTTGGAATAAAATTTTTATTAGAAATATTCTTAAGAAGATCCCATATGAGTTATGGAATGTTATAAAACCAAAGTAATATTATTTTATTGCTTTGGATATAAATTATTTTTCTTCAATATTAATAATATATTGGATAAATTCATTTCCAAGTCAGATAATGGTATTTTTCTTCGATATACTATTATATATAAAGCTTATAGAGTTAAAAAATAAAAGTAAAAATGATTATTGAAGAGTCAGTTCATTTAAAATTTAATTAATGGAATTTAAGAAATAAGTCAGTAGAAGAAATTTAGATTGAAGAATACTTTATATAATTAAATTTTGGAGATCCACTCACTATAGAATTTCAAAATCAAGTGTTGGGTGAAAATATTGAGGGGTATCATAAACTATAACAACACATAAGTTTATCAATATAATTTCCCTTTATATAATTTTTTAATAAAATATTATATAATGCACATGTACAACATGATGAAACCAAAAACATTATAATAGTTTGAAAATTACATTAAGATAATAAATACTTATATAATAAATGATTTTATTACGATGGTATAGTAAAAATATAAAACATTATGAATTGGAAAATTTGGATATGCTTGATCTCCCAAAACAATTTCCCTCACAAACACTTTATAAGAAATGAAAAATATTATTAATGAAATATCAATATTAAAAATTAAATTATATATATAACATTGAGAGAAAATAAAATTTAATGAATAAAGAATGAAATGAGAGGTATTTATAGATATTAGAGAACCTCTACGACCATTAAAAATATGACCATTGGAATAATAATCTGACCATGGTAATAGTAATTTGACCATTAAAATGTAACTTAATATTTATAATAGTAATATCAACTAGTGAAATGTATAATTCTATTCAGGTACCATATAAAAAGAATATATGACATATTTATATCATAACACTATTAAATACATGTTTGCAAAGTTATAAAATAATTGTTTTTAGTTTTGTCAAAAATATATATTCTATGTTCATTTTTATAATAAATATAATGATTTAAAATAGAGTTTATTTTCCTAAAATGGATTTATACATTATTATTATGTTGTATGATAATGATAATATAATTTTATGAGATAATAAGTAATTTTTAAAAGGTTTTATATTAAAATTTTATTTATTATCAAATAACTTATGTTTTTAGACTTTGAATCAGATTGGTATGATGATTATGACTCTTATTATATATTTCATTATGATCTCTGATGTTTTTCTTCTTGTAATGAGGAAATAACTATTTATATGACCACGTCTAACTTTTATTTATTGCTTCCTTTGGATTTTAATAAAAAGATATTTTCCTTTTCTTGATAATAAAAGGGATGGTGTAAGAACCCCTTAGTTCAAAATCACATTAAATAGTTACTTTATATAGTCAAAATAATCAATAATATTTATATTTTTAGCCAAAAAAATAAACAAATGAAACTAATATTCAAAAATACCCCTCTTCTCTCCTTATAAATACCATTACACACCGCCCCTATGTCTTACGCCATCTAAGTATTGGATCATTTAAACTAATACCTAAAAAAATTAAACCTCTCCCCCAAATCCTAGTTCTATTGGTCTCACCAAAAGTTTAATTCTAATTTTATTAAGGATTTTTTTTAAAGAAGCATCATTTAAGACGTACTATTCTCACTTTACCTCATTTAAACTCTTTTCTTTTTCTACATTCCTCTATCCTACCTTATCCAACATGAATTAATGACTCTAGTATCACATATATACATTAATTTCACAGTGATAATGAAATATACACCATCTGTCATCATATTTCCTCCCTTTATTTTAATTTTAAAACCATTATCCATATAATGTCAGTTATCCGTCTCCTTGAATAATGAGTTTTAATTTTCTAATACCACATTCAAGGCGGATCATAAAACTATTATTATGAAAAATTGATATTTTTATAATTATATTATAACACATTAATGTTTTTTAACTAATATATAGACATAATATTAAATAAAATGAAACTAGTTTGTGATGGTCTGAAAAACTGCCTAAATGAACTAACCATGTAATGTTAGTGTTTTTTCTCAATGAAAAATTCTTATATTAGATAACATATGGATAATTTGGAAGATTTAAATTTTTTTAGGTACATTAATACCATTTCATTTCACTTATTGAGTTATAAACCAATTTTATAAGAACTTCCATTAATACACACAAGAGGTACATCCATGAAATCGTCAACTGAACTCTCCGAGAACAACGATTTTGAACATTATATCTCATCATAAGGACTATAATTAATAAAATATTTTTTTAAGTTAAATTTAAATATAAAAGGTTATAAATTATTTAAATAATTAATACAATTTTTTTATTTAGGATAATAATTTCAAGGGAAGAATGATTCTAAAACATAAGTTAGGATATTTTTTAAACCTCCTAATTTCCTATGGGATTAGTACTTCCTTATTTTAATTGACATCCTCACTATAATTTTCTTGATTAGTTATTATATATTATGTATATATTTTCTATATATATATATATATATATATTAATTCATCTTTATTTTATGGGGAAATACATGTCTTTAAAGGTTCCTTACCTAATTCCTCTTGATAAAAAAAACCTGAACAAAGGGAACTTCTCTGTTTATTAACCCATTTAAAGAACACTCATTAAAATGTTTTAGGCCACTAATATTTTACTAAATAACTAATTGTATCATGGAATAAATTTTTGATCATTTTTGGTTTTATGTAAATTATTATTCATTTACCCTTTTCAAATTTGTGCTACCCATTTTTATTAAGATCGTTTAAGAGTTACTTTTCCAAGGGGATTTATCTACTCTCTATTTTTGTCTTCACTTTAATCATACATAAATTATCATGATCTATGATTATTTTACCATTATTAATGTTTAGGAATGGTTTAATCATTTCTTCAGGGAAACCATTATGATACACTATTTGGATATAACATGATTAAGAAACCCATTTTCTTTAATGGGAAATATTTCTGTTTATTCTTTATTATAGATTCAATATCATTTTACACATATTATTACATGATTTTAAGAATAATTAACCATTAAAATTATATCCCCGATTCATAAATTCTAGTGTATTTGGATGATTAGATACATAATTAAACAATATAAACCCCAAATAAAACTTCTTTTATTTAATCTTCATAAAGATATCCAAACCTCCTTTGAGACCTTACATCTACATAAGATAACCTAGGGAATACATGAACAGAGGGATGATCTAAAAATACTAGTAAGGTGATAAACATAAGAATAAAATATAGAAAATGCGTTATAATGCATAACATGATTATATAAAAAGGCATGGAACATGAATAATCATATGGAAGCATAACATATATAACATGGGATCATGTAATCATGGAATCATGGTAATATAGAAGCAACATAAAACATTAAATAATCATGATTGAAGTATCATTTAATATGGAGGATCATTATTAAATTCTAACCACTAATATTTTTTTACATGGATCCAAATTCAAGGATAACCACCAAGACCATTGCACATGGAGCATAAGTCAATGCTAACCTCTAAGACCAATTCACATGATGCATCATTAGACTAAAAATTACCCAATTAATTGGAGTGAAATTTGGGATCATCCATCATAACATATTCATTAATATTTTTTCCACATTAATAATAATACATAAGTAATAAAACATAAATATAAGGGTTACACATATAAAGAATTGTGTATCATACCCATGTCAAAAGGCGTAACAAAAAGGGCTATCCTAACTGTGTCCATTAAAGAGTGAATTTAAATCATACATATAAATTAATAATAGAAAATAAGAATAAATCATGATAAGTTATGTCAAACTAGAGTTAAGGCATGTAAAAATTTTGTTTAAGAAACATTAAAAATAAAACATTTTATTGCAGTTTAAGGAAAATAGTAAAGATCATTTAAAGAGGAAAATGAATAATCTTTTATATAAAATCATAATTTAACAAAGATACTTTTTAATGATAAAATTATTATTTTTTATAAAAATAATGGTGGCTTAAAAAATATTATGGAGTGCACTTGAAAACAATTAAGAAGTTACTAAATTCCCTTTAATCAGGCCTTCTTATCGAGAATAATTGAGAAGCGAACCATTTTAAAACATGTATTACCCCATAAAAGAAATATGACCTGATCTAGATACATGATTTTGTAACATATATACATAATTTATAATAATTTAATAAAAATAAATAATAATTAAATTGTGGTTAAAGAGAGAGAAAGTGTAACCTGAAGGAAAAAATCTAGGTTCGGAAAGAATCCCTTACCTTATGTCTGAAACGGTTCTACACTTGATCTTAATGTCCTGGATAATGAAATTAAAACCATTAATTGAATAATTAATAACCTTTTACACATTTATTTTATTTATTATAGTTTTATTAAGTTTATTAATGGCCTTTTATGGGTTATGAGTTTCAATTTCATCGTCTGGTAGCGTTGGTTTCCTTGGTTTTCATGATTGGTTTACTTGTATACATGTATGAAAAATCATTTAAAATGAGAATGGATGTACAAAATTTTTGTTATATGTTATTAATGAACATACATAATATTAAATTATTATAAAATTCATTTGGTAATTTGTGGTGAGGATGAATTCATTGGATATAATGTTAGTTATAATCATATAAATTATTTTTGCGGTTTTTTGGTAATTGCAAACTAGTTTTGTTTTATTAATTAATATTATGTATATAAAATAGATCACAAACATTAAATAGGTTTTAATACATTTATGATAATCAGTTTTATCCATAAAAATTGTTTTTGGAGTCATCATTAAGGAGGGAATGGAAATTGAGAACCCATCGTCCTTGAATGTGATAAATTAACACATCACGGACAATGTTTTCGTCTTTAAAATAAAAAGGGAGGGGAAAGAAATGATGATGGATTATTATATTATAATAATAAAATTATAGTATATTTAAGTTAATATATTTATCATAAAATTTAGATGAGTTTAGGTATTCATAGAATAAGAAAAAGAAAATTAAATTAAATTAAATTAAAAGAAAAGAAATAGGATTTTACCTCTGGAATCTTTCTTCTTGACAACCTCCATAGGGGGATAGTTTTCAGTATTTTGTTGAGACCAAAGGATCTTAGAAGTGTGGGAGTGGATTGAGAATATATATGATCATAATTTTTAAAAGTATCAAATATTTAAAGGTGTGAGGAGAATAGGTGGTGATGGTGGTATTTATAGTGGAGGAGATGGGTGTTTTCTCATTATTATTTTCATTAGTTTATTATTTTTCCTCAAGAATATGAATAGTTTGAGAATTATCACTAAATATACTAAAATAATTAAATTTAGTTCAATATTATGGTTATTAAATTAGATATGATATATGGAATAGAGTATATAACTTATAATTCATATATACCGTAAATTATCATATTTTACTATTCACAAAAATTCATGTATTTCAAAAAAATCCAAAAAATTACTGTAAACATTTTTCAATGTGTAGAATTCCAAAATTAACTCTATTTTATGAAAATAATTTTATAAATATGATAAATTTAATTAAATAAAATAATCATTTATTTTAAAAATACCAATTTTAGAACTATAACTAATTTTACAACACTTTGAAAAAATAATTAACCTCTCATAAAATTATATTTTAATAATAATAAGAAAAATTATAATTCATGAATATATTTTTGGAAAATAAATTTTATTTTAAATCATTATAATAATGATATAATTTTAAATAAACAATTATGTTTTACAAAACTATCGATACTTAATTTAATTTTTTTTTAAATAATTTTCTTATACTATGATATAATTATACCATATTTTCATTTATATAATAGATAAGTTTTATATATACATTCATTAATGAGGTTACTATTCTATTGTCCATTTTACTATTCATAAGGGTCATATTTCTTTTCCAAAGTTCATGTTACCATTCCATTTTTATATATTCCTTCACCTGTAGAAATACCTATTATTTCATTCACTCTTTATTTATAATATTTGTATTCTGTTTTCTATGTCATGTTTATGCTATTTATACTATATTACAAAATAATATGAAGGGAATTTTAATTGATAAAATTTCGGGTCATTACAATCTTCCCCCTTATGAAATTTTTCCATTCAAATTTTGTTTTAACAACTAAATAGGTGAGGGAACTTCTCCTTCATCACTTCCTCAAATTCCCATGTTTCTTCTTCCAACTTATGGTTTCCCCAAAGTTATTTGACCAGGTGAGTGGTCTTGTTGTGTAAATCTTTATCACTACAATCCAAGATCTTCACCAGCTTCTCCTTGTAAGAGAGATCATTATCAATCTCTAACACCTTTAAATTCAGTACATGTGAGGGATATGGTATGTACTTCCTCAATAGGGATATGTGGAATAAATTGTGTACTTGAGACATAGTTGGTTGAAGAGCTAGTCGATAAGCTAATATTCTAGCATGATCAAGAACCTTAAAGGGGTTTATGTACCTGAGAATTAACTTTCCTTTCTTCCCAAATATCATAATCCTCTTCCATAAAAATATGTGGAGGAATACCATGTCTCCAACCTAAAACTCCAGGTCTCATTGATGATTGTCTTCATAACTCTTCTATTGACTTTGGGCTGCTTAGATATGTTGTTGAATAGTTTACACCATTTCTACCATTTATTCAACCTTTAAGGTCCTTGAATATTATGTACGCAGAATTCATCACAACATGATGATATTATTCACCTTTTCCCATAAAGGGTTTAATAAGGGGCTATTTGGATGTTTGAGTGGAAACTATTGTGGCAGGAGAACTCAACTAGAGGTAGATGTTGGCACATCTTCCACTAAAGTCCATAGAACATGACATCAGTATATCATCTAATGTATGAATAGTCTTCTAATATTAGCCATCAGTTTGAGTATGATAGGACATACTAAAGTTTAGCTCAGTGTTTAGATCATGTTGGAGACTTTTCTAGAACTTTGAGGTGAATATAAGATCTCGATCAGATAGAATCAATAGTGGTACACCATACATCCTTTCCACTTAACTAATGTATATCCATACAAGTTGATATAGGTATAATTCTTCTTTAGTTGTGATAAATTGATCTATCTTTGTAATATTATCCACAATAACCCATATATCATTATTTCCTCTGGATTTCTTTGGAATTCCAATGATAAATTCTTTGGTGATGTTTTCCCATTTCCATGTTTGTATGGATAATTATTTCATTATCCCTTTATAATTTTTCCTTTAAACCTCCACTTGCTGACATACCAGGAACTTATCGATCATGAACTCGGAGGATTTCCCATTTCTGATAGCTTTCACCCTTTTCTGAATTTCCACATCATTTCTTTTAACATCCCTTATTTTATCCATAATAAATGTTTGATAAATCATTTGATACAGGATTGATGATGTTCCTTATTTAATGATTCCCATTTACATCCATTTAATGTATAATAATATTGGATCCTTCTCAATTCTAATCACTGATAAATATGTAATATCCTTCATACTTAGAGAATATGCCACCTTATTAGCATTAATTGAATGGTAGTGGATTGATCAGTCATAATCTTTGATTAAATATAACCATATTCACTAGCACATATTAATCTTCTTATTTATAAATATATATTTTAGGCTCTAATGATCAGTATATTTCACACACCTCTCCCCATAGAGATAATGCATCAAAATTTTCAATGGAAGGATCACTACTGCCAACTCCAAATCATGCATAGGACAGTTTTGCTCATGAATTTTCAACTGAATAAATGTGTAGGCTATCACTTTATAATTTTTCATCAATACACATCTTAATACCTTCTTTGAAGCATCATTTTACACAGAAAATAGTTCCCCACTTTTCGGTAGTGTGAGGACTAGTGCAGTGATAAGCCTCTTTTTTAACTCTTTGAAGTAGTTTTTAAATTCACTAGACTATAAAAACTTCACTCCCTTCAAAGTCATCTTAGTTATTAGGTTTTACATTCACGAGAGTTTCTTCAAAATTATTTGGTAATACCCATCTAGACTAAGGAAACTTCAGATCTCTTTGACAGATGTTGGTCTAGACCACCCTTTGATTGCCTTTGTCTTAGTAGGGTCCACAAATATCCCTTTTCTGATGATAACATGTCCCAATAATGATACTTCCTTCATCTAGAACTCACATTTATTGTAATTTTTATAAATTATCTCCATTAATAAAGTATTTATAACAGTATTCAAATTCTCCTCATGTTTATCCTTAATCTTAGAGTATATCAGAATATCATTGATAAAGACAACCAAATATTTGTTAAGGAAATATCTAAATACATTATTCATTAATTCCATGAATATTTCTAGAGAATTAGTGAGTAAAAGGGAATCAAATGAACATATAGTTTCAATACCTTTTTCGAAAGGAAATCTTGGAAATATCTTCTTTCTTCGCCTTTAATCTTTGATATCCCAACTGAAGATATACCTTAGAGAAATAATTGGCCCCACATAGATGATCGAACAATTCATTTATCTTTGGAAGAGTATACTCATTCCTTATCATGATTTTATTGATCTAAAGATAATTGATATAGAGGTGCATTGATCCATCCTTCTTGAAAATGAGGACCGGTGCACCCCACAGTGAAGCAATCAGGTGTATAAAACCACTATATAGATTTTATTGAAACTGATTCTTTAGTACTTACATATCAACAGTGTCCATTCTTTAAGGTTTCTTTGATATAGGAAGACATCTAGTAATATTTTTAATTGAGAACACAACAACTCATTTGGGAGGAAGACTGGGAAACTCCATAGAAAACACATCAGTGTAGTCCCTCCCAAAGGGCATGTCTTCAAGAACGATTCTCTTATTTTTATTAATCATTTGATATAGATATTCTTGTTCATATGGAAATAATATCTGTAGTTTAGATAATTATTCTGAAGGAGTTGCATCTTCCTCCTTACAATTTTAATGAATTGGAGGATTATTATGGATGTGAAAAGTGATATCCCTTTCCTAAAAGTTGATGTTGTCTTTTTATAAACATATTAAATCCATAACCAAAATAGCATTAAACTCTACTAAAGGAAGTAAGACAATATTTTCTAGGAGGTTTAGTCCAAAAACATCTACCGGCGAGGAGTTATATACTTTGGATGAAATAATTTTCCCATTTTGTGTTCTCATAGATAACGCAACCTTCATATTTTATGGTGGTGTTTGAATAGTTCTACTAAACTTACAAGATATGAAAGAATATATAGAATAAGAATAAAATAGTAAATTTTTTATTCTTGAAATAATAACCACCATTCCTATCACCACATCATTTTCAGGATCCACCTCAATATTAGTGATATAATATTCCCTTCCTTGATTCCTTGGAAGTTTTTTTTGATTGCCTCCAACCATCCTTAGCTTAGGGAAATGGTTCACATAATGCCTGGGTTTTTTGTAGTTGAAACACTACACTACTGGCTGAATGTTGATCTAAACATTCATTTCATATTTCACATATGTTGGATCTTTATATCCCTTTATTAGTTAATATCCAGATACTCATATCTTTCACATTTGAAGAATCTCTTGGATCCCTTTAGATAAATAATTCTTCTTCCCGCAATTTTGACATGTGGGATATTGGGTTTTCATTCCATCATGGGATTTATCTATTGATACTGGAACATTAGACTCCATTTTATGATTTTTATCATTAGGCCCATGATACCACTAAGAGTCTCTGATATCCACTTCATACTTGAGGAAACAATGGAAAATCTATTCATAACTGTCAAAGTCTTGAATTTCCAATTGTTTTCATAGATACAACTTTAATCTGCTAAATAAGTGATACACCTTGCTTTCGGTGTTCATGAAAAATCCAGAGGTTTATCATAAAATCCTTGTGAATTTTTCCTCATATGCTTTAATAGACTCATATTTATTTTTCTTTTTTCCAAGGAACTCCATTTCTATATTAGGATGGATGATTTATGGAAAATATTTATTGAAAAATATTTTATTAAAATCTTCTCATTCTATGGAATCAAATTCCTCTTTGTAATTTTTGTTCTTTACCATTTTCCACTATTGATCAGTTTCCCCATCAAAATGATTGTCTTCCAGCACAAATTTCTCTTCTTTATGAGCATTGGAGGACATAGAATATCTTCTCAATGGATTTAATCCATTGTTCCGTGTTGAGGGGATCATAAGATCCACTAAAAATTAGAGTCATTAGTCTCATGAAGGATTCGACCAAAACTTTCTTTTTCTTTGAATAAAGTGGGTTTTCTACATGATTCAAGTTATTATTTATAAATTGAGATAGTTAAGAAAGTAATATCATAATGTTTTGAGCACCCGTTCCAATCATATTGGGCATTTCATTAGGGCAATTTTCACATTTCCTATTATGTTTATTGTTGGCACAAGTTCTTCTATTTCCATCCATTGATTAAAAAAAGATGGTATAATTAGAGGGGATTGAATACTTAGCCAATAATAAAATAAAAATAAAACATTAAACATAAAAGTATAATCTTTTAAAGGAAACTTATATCCTAACTTTGGATTCACTAGGATTCAATCTAGGTTAAACATGGTGATAGAATTATCCCTAGGGTTCTTAATAAAGTGCTCTAGTCATAATCTCCTAAAATAACAAGACCATGATCTGATACCAGCTATATATACCATATAATTTAAAACATATTATTACATGATTTTAAGAATAATTAACCATTAAAATACTAGCCAAGGATCTTAAATTCTAGTGTCTTTGGAAGATCAGATGAATAATTAAACAACATGAAACCCAAGTAAAATATCTTTTATTTTATCCTCATAAAGAGATACTAACTTTCTTTGAGCCCTTAAATCAACATAGTATAACATGTGGAATAAATTAAAAAAGGTATGAGCTAAAAAAATTAGTAATAGAACAAACATAAGAATAAATTATAGCACATGTGTTAAAGGCACAACATTATGTCAAAAAAAGGCATAGAATATGAATAATCATATAGAAGAAAAACATATATAACATGGGATAATGTAATAATGGAATCATATTAATGTGTAAGAAACATAAATAATTACATAATCATGTCTCAAGGATGATTTCACATAGAGTATCAGGAGCCAATACTATCATCAATACTGTTGCACATGGAGCACAAGTCAATACTAACCACTAAGACCATTACACATGGATCATGAGTCAAGGATAACCACCAATACTTTTGCACATGAGGTATTATGAGACTAAACATTACCAAATGCATTATAGAGATATATAGTCACACCCATAATATAATTTTCATGAATATTTGTGTCACATAAACAATCATACATAAGTAATCAAACATAAACATAAGGTTTACCCATGGAAAGAATTGGGTATCATAACCATTTCAAAAGGCATAACATAAGGAAATATCATCATGATGTCCATGAAATAATGGATTTAAACCATAAATGGAAATTAATATCTTAAAATAGGAATATATCATGATAATTTATCTCAAAATGCAATGAAAACTTATAAAAATAGTGTTTAAGAAACTTTAAAAATAAAACATTTTGGTGTAGTTTAAGGAAAACAGTAAAGATCATTTAAACAGGAAAAGGAATAACATTTTATATAAAACAAGAATTGAAATAAGATAGTTTTCATGATAAAATTTTTGATTTTATAAAAATAATGGTGGATTAAAAAAGATTGTGTAGTGCACTTGAAAATGGGTAAGAAGTTGGAAAGTTCCCTTTAATTAAGCTTGCTCATCGAGAAGAATTGAGAAAAGGGCATTTTTAAAACATGTATTTACCCATAAAAAAAGAATGATATGATATGTATAAATGATTTTGTAAAATATACACATAATTTATAATAATTACATATGGGTAAAGAGAGAGAAATAGTAACCCGAATTAAAAAATAGAGGTTCAAAATGAATCTCTTACCTTATGTCTGAAACGGCTCTACACTTGATCCTAATGTCCTAGATAATTAGATTAAATCCATTAATTAAATAATTCATAACCTTTAATACCTATATTTTATTTATTATAATTTTCTTAAGTTCATTTTCGGCCCTTTTGATGGGTTTTGAGATTCAATTTCATCATTCGGGGGTATTGGTTTCCATGGTTTTTATTATCGGTTTACTTGTATACATATACAAAAAATCATGTAAAATGAAAATGATTGGCCAGAATTGAAATTATATGTTATTAATAAAAATAAATATTATTAAATTATTATAAAATTAATTTGGTAATTTCCATTGATGATGAATCATTACATAGGACATTAGTGATAATTATTTAGATTATTTTGGCTGTTTTTCAGTCATCACAAACAAATTTTCTTTTATTAATTAATATTATGTATATAAAATGGTTCTATAACATTAAATATGATGTGATAAATATATTATAATATTTTTTAACCATAAAAATCGTTTTATGAGTAGTATTTAATGAGGGAATGGAAATTGAAAACTCATCGTCCTTGAATGCGATAAATTAACACATCATAGATTATGTTTTCATTTTTAGAAAACATTGTAAGGGATATAAATGATGATGGATTAATCCATTAGAATAATAAAATTATATTATATTTAAGGTACTTTAGTTACTATATAATTTTTATTAGGGGATTTTAGCAGAGAATAATAATAATAAAGAACTTGAAAATAAATTTAATGAAAAGAAAGATGATTCTACCTCTTGAATCCTTCTTCTTGTGAACTACCGTAGTGGGGTTAGTTTTGGTATTTTGTTGAGAACAAGGGATCTTGTATATGGGGGAGGTTCTTGGGAATATATTTGAGTAGAATTTTTACAAGGCTCCAACCTTGAACATTGTGAGGAGAAGAGGTGGTGAGGGTGGTATTTATAGAGGATGAGAGGGGTGTTTTCTCATTATTTTATTCATTAGTTTATTATTTTTCCTCAAGACTATGAATATTTTGAGAATTATCACACAATATATTAAAATAATTAATGATATTTTCATATTATGGTTCTTACATCTGTGATGACTCATGGAATATTGTATTTAACTTATAATGTATATATACTGTAAATTACTATATTTTACTATTCATAAAAAATTCATGTATTTTAGAAAAATCCCAAAAATTCAACCTATCCATTTTTAGACATGTATAAATAAAAAATTAATTAAAGTTTATGAAAGTAATTTTATAAATATGATAAATTTAATTTTTAAATAAAATCATCATGTATTTGAAAAATACTAGTTTTAAAAATATAACAGTTTTTACAACACTTTGAAAAATTAATTAAGGTCTCATAAAATTATCTTATATTAATGAGAAAACAAAATAATAATTCATGAATATATTTTATAAAAATATATTTTCTTTTAAATAATTTTAGTAATGATACAATTATAAATAAACAATTATGTTTCACAAAAATATTAATACTTAATTTAACATTTTTTAAACATTTATTTACTTATAATATGATATAATTATATCATATTTTCATTTACAAGATGGATAAGTTTTATATATACATTAATTTATGAGGTTACTATTATATTTTCTAGTTTACTATTCATCAGGGTCATATTACTATTCTAAAGGTCAATTTGATAATCAATTATTATAGGTTCGCTAACTTTTAGAAATACCTCTAATTTCATTATTTTTTTATTTATAGTGTTTTTATTCTGTTCTCTATGTGATGTTTGTGCTATTTATACAATATAACATAATTATAAGAAGATAATTTCAATTGATAAAATTTTGGGTCATTACATTTATGATTGATTTTGTTATATTGCACACATTTGCATGTACATGTTGTATTGGGTGCACCCAGATAATATTACAATGCATTGGGAAATATTTTAGTCTCATGAGGTAATATTTATGGGATTAGTGGTCTAGATTAATCCATTATGGGACTATATCCACCGTGTGATATCTTCTTGGTGGGTTTCCATGACTCATTTTTATTTTACGTTATTTGATGTCACCACATTTCTATATTAACTTGATATTAAGATTACATTTTCTTTATGTTATGCCTCCCTGTGATAATTCTTAAGACATGCCTTTTATGTTATCATGTAGTGCCTTTTAACTCCTATGTTATGATTCATTTTCATGTTTAGTCTCTTGCTAGGCTTTTTAGCTCACCCCAATTGTCTATGTATTCTCCAAGTTATATTATATAGTTTTAGGATCTCAAACAAAATTATGAGCTCATTGTGGAGTGTAAAATAAATAAATTTTAATTTATTTTCATGTTGTATATTTATGTACCTATTCTTACAAAGTCACTATGTTTTTTTATACTGGGTTTGTATTTAATGGTTTTTTTAAAAAAATAATAATATAATATGTGCAAACGGATTGGGTTTCTATAGTTGGTATCAGAGAAGAGTCTAGTTATTTATGGGGATTAACACAAGAAATATTTACTAACAACCATAGGGATAAGTCTAAATATAGGAATAATTACCATAGATAACATATATTGAATCTTAGGGACTCATTTGTTTGGACACAAAATTCATTTAAAAATTATTCCTTCTATGTTCACAATTGAATTTTTATATTCTCATTAGCTATGAATTCAAACCCATATATTTTTCTAGTTTTTAGTCAATGGAGTGAAATATGAGAACTTGTGCCAATAATCAGTGTGATAGGAAATGTGATGATTTCCCTAGTGAGATTCCTAACCCTATGGGAGTAGGATTTTAGAACTTCTTGACAGTACTATATCAACTAGCTCAATTTGTAAATAATAGCTTGAATTTTGTGGAACTCCCTTCTTCTCCTAATAAAGATAATGTTTTGTTTAAATGATTTATGCAACAAATACCTCCTACATTTAGAATATCTTTTGGTCCTATCATTATAGAAAAATTTATTAACACGACTGAGAATATATTCTTTATCCTCAAATGCTCAGAAGAAGAGAAATTCATACATGACTTCAATAATTTTAATGGGAAACAAGATCAGTGGTTGAAATTGGTCATTACCATGAAGTACAAAGATGAAATTTATTCCATGTATTGTGAAGGATTCAATAAAATATTTATCGATAAATATTTTCCTGGAAATATTCATTTTAAAATGGGGAGGTACTTCCTCAGAATGAAGAAAAGACTCTATCAGTAAATACAAGGAAAAATTTACAAGGATTATGTGATACACATCTATAATTTTCATGAACACTGAAAAAAAGGTACATTGCATCATTAGTGGACTGGAGTTGAGTCTAAAAAAAGACTTGGAAATTAGAGACTTTAACAGCTATGAGTAGATTGTCCATTGTGCCCTTATGGTCGAGATGGTGATTTTTCACACTCAAAAGTCTCATGGGAAATGAGTTAATGTAATGAACCAGGTATTTATAGAATAATAAATTTTCATAGCTATTAATAGTTATGAATAAGATATTAATTTTACATTAATGAGGACACTTTTTTTGATAGCATACCCAATACACAAAAAAAAATCTTTGAAATCTTACGTTGCACACAACTTTGAGTTATACTGAAAAATAATATATTATTATTATTATTTTAAATGGTAGTTAATGTCTAGCCATTGTATTGGTAGTAATTAACAGAACTAACTATAATGTGATTAGAATTGATTTTTAACTGATTTAATATTTGTACACTAAATTTTAGAGTCTGAAAATTAGAATGAATCTAATTTAAACATAAAATACTCTAATATTTTTAAAAGGTAGTTTTAACGCCTTTTGATTAATATACTTTTTTAAATATATTTTTTGTAACTTTTATATGTTTTATTTGAAAAAATAAACTTATTCTATAGAATTGGTATATCAAAATTTTCTTTGTTTAATTTTTTAGAAATTTTCTAATAAAGTTCATTTTTTTAATAGTGAAAAATATTGCATTTTCATCTAATTTATTTATATAGTTAGATTTTTTTAACTATTTTTAAATTTTAATTGGATTAAGTTTTTATCATTTAATGTAATTTTAGTCATTTTAAGTAATTTCACTTTTAAATTGGACATAAACACATGTCAATCTTTTGATAATTTTTATTTCTTAAAAACTTTCCTTTTGGTTTTGACAACAGAAATTAATTTTAAATTAATTTATGAAAATTATGTGTTTTAAATTTGGAAAAATGGATTCTATATTTGGAATCATAAGGTTCAAATTTTTTAAATTGGTACCTTTTATTTTTGACATTATAAATAGTAACTTCAGTAATGTTTTTCAATTTACCAGTGTTAAAGTATAAATCAGGTAAATAAGGGTAAAAAATATTATAATAATATAAAACTACCCTATCAGATGTCCTAATACTATTTGATGAGATATTTCTGACCATGGTCATCCTTGGGTCTATTTTAGGACCCCATGGAGCCCCTTGGGTGTGATAATGACAAGTTATAAGAATTAATTTAAAGTAAAGAGAAATATAACATAAACATGTATATTTTACTAAACCAATTTTCATATAGGGTTACATACCTAATATATTAGATTATAAATAATCATTAGAACGATAAAACTATATCATACATCATGTTATTTTATATATAATTTTTATACAATAAATAAATAAATTTATTTACGACACAATGATTATGTTGTGATTACCTTATTAATGAAAGATTCAAATAAATGATATTATAAATATTAAAATACATGTAATTTGGTTATTTTGATTCCATACATTAATTTTTGGAACAATATTGACATATTATATTTTATTTAATTCTTTTTTTTAAAGAATTAAGTTTTTATGTCTTTAAAAAAATCAATTTTTAAATAGTGTCAAAATTGACATAAATGAGTTTTTAAATCAAATACTAATTTATTAAATGAAATAATAGTTCTAAAAAATATATGATTCTTCTAAATGAATTATATAATGTCAAAAATATCATTAATTATCCACTTTTGGTTCTATTTATATTTTATAGTAACTATAGTAACCATATATTATTAAAATACAAGAAGACATGGCTAAGAGTTAATGTTTTTAACTAAGGGTTAAAGCCAAAAGATAAGATCAAATTTGTGACCTAAACTTGTCCAAAACCTATTGGTTGAGATTTTTTGACACAATTTCATCTTATATTTGATATAAATTAGTTTTCTATCATATGAAACCATAAATAAATTTATAATAGAATAATATTTCAAGACATTCCTAAAGTGCCCCTCCTTCCTCTTATAAAAGGCCACCAACTCTACCCACTTACTCACACCTATAAAGAACCTTAGCTCATTAAAAATCTACTCACATAAGCTCCCAAAATCCCTACTTTACTCCTATAATCCTTAACTTGGGACTAAGTCAATTCAAGAAAGCCTTTTGGCTCAAATCAAAAGAAGTTGCCTGATTTAGAGGTAACATCTTCTCCCATGTTCCTTTCCTTTATTTTACTTCTACACACCCAATTATCTTATTATTATTTTATTACATAATAATAAAATTATCCTAAATATACTATTAATAAGGTGGAATATTTCTTGGTGTCCCAGGATTCCCCAACTCAAAGCCTATCGCTCTTCCTTAACTTAGGATCTTTTCCATCAGGCGGCAGTATTTTTGTTATTAATGATGCTTTGGGACTCCACTACTTTAGACCGCCATGATGTACCTTTTGTTTTATGTTTTTTTATTTTTTTCCAAAATTAATAAAAAAAATTAGTGTTGAGGTGGGAAAAAAAAGAAATGAATGTAGCGTTCATGCGTACGTACGATCTACCGTCTCCGTAAATGATGTATTTAATTTCATATATCCAAATGTTATGGACTATTTTAAATAAATATATAATGGATATATATGATATTTAAATCATTAATAATATTCTAGATATAATGGACTTATGACCACATGGACAGTTTACATCAAAAAAAGTTCATTTACGACTCAAGTACCGAATATTGACAAAATGACTAATATGAACTTAAATAATTATGTAATTTTTATAACATGATTATAAGTGATATAAATGTAATAATAAACTTGAAAATTTTTATCAATAAAGTATAAATTAACCTAAGTTTATTATTCAGGAACATAACAATTGTATGTGATGAGTCAGGCTCATACTAAGGGAGCTTCTTAACCAAATTTCCATTCTTTGGGTTGATCTTCAACTTTTTGACTATGTCATGCTATGATTGTGTGAGAAATGAATTTTTATATTTATATTGTATTTATACTTGCTTTATGCGGATTTATAGTTAATACACATAATCTATCTATTTTATTAACAAAATTATCTTTGTAAGGGAATTTATAAACTCAATTTCCACTCATTGGGTTTCACACATACTTTGTTAATTATATTATGCCAAGATTATGTGTGGAATCACTGCCTATTTATTTATGTTTTAATTACCACTTTATTTTGTGTGGATATACTATTTCTACACATAATCACCCAATTGATAAATTCTTATATCATTGATACAATATTTGTAAGGGACTATGTCTCAATCTCTATGCATTGATGCATATGTTGATATTGTGTGCCTTTAATATCATATAAGGTGTACATAAAACCATTTTAAAATTTTATATCATGAA
Source organism: Viscum album (assembly GCA_963277665.1). Lineage (NCBI taxonomy): Eukaryota > Viridiplantae > Streptophyta > Magnoliopsida > Santalales > Viscaceae > Viscum > Viscum album. The sequence goes on from OY728155.1 coordinate 1,743,790,875, forward strand.
TTTATATATTATCATGATATTTAATTTTTTTTCATGTTATTATTAAATTATTTTTATTCGAGTGTTTCTCAAGTGTTACGAGACTCTTTAACGAAAACATCATTTTAAAAGTTTTAAATATTTATTCTTATAAATCTTTCTCATTAATGTATGTGTTTTCAAAATAGTTTTAAGGATTTATTTATATGGACATGTATGTTTTAAAATTTTAATTCTCTAATTTATTTTAAAAGTTTCAAAGTGGTATGGGACTCTTTGATTCAAAAATCTATTTATTAAATGTTTTAAATGTTTTTGGAAATGGATTGAATATTTCAGTATTTGGAATTGATTTCTTATGATTGGTGAGTGAAATGTTGATAATTTCAATCTTTTTTGTGTTATGATTATGTAATGGTACTTAGAAATTTTATGGGTGGTTACATGATAAACCAATTATGGGTGGTTTTGTGATAAACCTAGGGTGGGTGAGCATGAGATAGCTCTCCAATGCATTGGGTAACGTGATAGAGGTAAACATTAAGGTTTATCCTAAGATATTTAGGGAATATATTGTGATGGTTATTCCAGACGTAACCATGAAGGTGACTCCATATGTGGATGTGAAAAATAAAATGTAAGTATGTTACGGATTCTACAAGTTACCTTTATGATTTATGATTTCTATGAGTTATTCATAAATATTATGATTTCATGATGTATGTTAAAGAGCTAATGTTTTATGAGTGAAAATTATGTTTTCAATGATTTGAATGTATTCATGGAATAATGTTTTATTTACTTATCTTATATCCCTTACTAATATTTTTATACTCATCCCATATTTTTGAAATGTTGTTCATGTGGTATAATGAAGGGTAAGATAAAGGAATAATTTAAGAATATTTTTATCAAGAGAAGAATTATTATTTTATTTAAGAATTTTTATTACTGTGAAAAACAATTTGATAGATTATAAGTTTATACTTTGTAATATTTGAGATTTAATGTAATATTTATCGACTAATTATTAAAAACTCTAAACCTAAAAATATTCACAATGTGAAAGAAATTAAATTCTGGATCAAAAATCAAGATTAATTAGAGTTTAAGACCAAGGCCTTATAGTTAAGAAGTTAAAAATGGAGTTTAATATGAGATGATCAATAGAAAAAACCCATGTAGGAAAGAAAACCCAACATCCCACATGTCAAATGTGTGGGAAGAATTATCTTAGAAACTATCTATAGGGAACTTTGAGATATTTAGAATGTGGAAAAAAGTGGCATCAGGATAATCATTGTGAAAGGGAAATGAAGAAACCCGCTAATGAAGAAGAATAAAAGGAGGGTAAGATGAACAATTAGCCTATAGTACATTGTTTAAATTTTATGGAACATGGTAATTATATGAGACAATGTGCTAATCCAATGTTTATCTACGATAATCAATGTAAAAAATCTCTATGGAAGTAAGGAATGGTATACACTATCAACATAGATAAGGTGGATCCTAATAAAGATGTGGTGACAAGTACATTGGACATTCATTCAAGAATATAAAACATACTATTTGATTTAGGTTCGGTGAATTCATTCACATCTTGCAAGTTTAGTAGAATTATTCAAACGCAATCTCAAAACATGGGGGTTGAGCTATATGCGAGTACAAAAAAATGGAGTAATGATGGTATCTCAAGTATATAACTCCTACCCAATCAAAATTTTTGGACCAAAAATCATATAAAATCTCATCTTATAACCATTATAAGACTTTAATTATATATTGGGAATGGATTGAATATCCTTATATAAATACAACATCAAATATTAGAATATGGACATCTCTCTCCACATCATTATTAATCCTTGGATTCTTTACAAGTGTAAGGAGGAGGATGAATATACTTTAGAATCCCCATATCAAGTGTGGATATTATTTATTTATGTGAAATCATATATATATTAAATGATTAAGACAAAGGAGATATCCATGCTTGAATATATTACCATTATGAGGGACTATATATATATATTCCATGTAGAGTTTCTTAGTCTTTATCCTAACCAAGAGGTTTAGTTCTCAATCGAACTTATACTTTGATCTTTACCCATATCAAAGACTCTCCACTATTGAGTTGGAAGAACTGGAGAATCAGTTATAATATAATCTATATAGGGGTTTTAAACACTTGAGTGCTTTGTTGTGGGGTTCACCAGTCCTCTTCATCAAAAATAAGGATGGATCAATGGTCCTCTGTATTGATTATCATGAACTCAATAAAATCATGATAAAGAACAAGTATCCCTGTCCCTAGATAGATGATTTGTTCGATCAACTAAGTGGGGACAAATATTTCTATAAGGTGGACCTTCAATATGGATATCAAAAACTAAAGGTAAAGAATGAAGATATTCCCAAAACTACCATTAAAACAAGGTTTGGAGAGTGTGAGTTAATAGTGATGTCATTTTGACTCACTAATACTCCCACAATCTTTATGTAATTAATGAATAGAGTTTTTAGATATTACCTCATGAAATATATTGTAGTATATGTATAAGATATTCTAATTTACTCCAAGGGTAAATCATATCATGGAGAGTATTTTAATTCTATGGTAATGAAATTTTTAAAGGAAAAACAATATAAAAAGTACAGTAAATGTGATTTTTTGTTGGAGGAAGTATCATTATTGGGTCATGTTTTCACTAGAAAACAGATATATTTGGACCCTTTGAAGACAAATTCAATTAAAGAGTGGCCCAGTACATCATATATTACATATATACATAGTTTCCTTGAAAACATTTGGTATTACGAATGATTTTTTGAGAAACATCCCATTTTTGGAAAGCCCACTGGCAAGTTGACTCATTTGGGAGTAAAGTTTGTACAGACTAGTGAAGTAAATAGAGCTTTAACGAGTCAAAAATGAGTCTGATCATTACACCATTACTTATAGTACCTACATATTGGTAACACTTTGTGGTATACAATGATTATTAAAGGAATTGATTTGGTTATTTACTAATTCATAATGATAATGTGACTGCCTACACTTCCAGGCATTTGAAACTTCATGATAAGAATTATCAAACCCATGATTTGAAGTTCTCTACGGTAATCTTCGCATTCAAAATATGGAATCATTATCTCTATGGGGATATGTATGTAATATATGTGGATCCTAAGAGCCTAAAATATATATTCACATAGAAGGATCTTAATATGAACCAGTGAAGATGGTTATAGTGGATCACAAATTATAGATTCTCAAAACAATACCATTTGGTAAAATAAAATAAAGTTAAAAATGATCTAAGTAGAAAGGAACTTATAACATCAACATTAATGAGTATTTATAGGGATATAATATTCTTATAATTTAAAAGCATGGAAATTTGAATCATAAATTAAGGAAAATTGACATTTCTTTATCAAATGATTTCTCAGTTATACCTTCTATAAATGATAAAGGATTCTCAAAGAGATGATGTTTAAATTAATTAAAAGGTAAACTCTATCATAAATGAGAAATCCTCAAAGATAAAAATTGATGAGGAAAGAGCTATAATATTTTGTTAATGACTATGTATACCATAAAATATTTAGATAAAGAATAGTATTTTGAATGATGCACATAGCTTAACCTTTTCCATCCACCCAGGGAACATGAAGATGTATTCTGATATATAAGAGCACTAATGGTGGGACAATATGTAAGAGGATATCATGGAGTATACATCTAAGTTCCTAGTATGTTATAAATTAAAGGATTAAAGGAAAAAAAGTTTAATGGTATGATGCAACCATTACACATACCTATATGGAAATGGGAAAACATCACCGTGGACTTGGTCACTGGTCTTCCAAATAAATACAGATGAAATAATTTCATATGGGTTATTGTGGATCATATTCAAAATATTGTTCACTTCATTTTCATTTGATCAAATTGAATAGATATAAATTGAAAAAGTGGTGAGACTAAATGGAATGATAATTTAAATTATATTCGATTCAGATTAGAAATTTACTTATATGTTCTGGAAAAAAAATCTAACATTCTATAAATACTAAGTTGAACTTCAGTACATTTTTTCACCCTAAAATTGATGGTCAGCCTAACTGAACAATCCAGACACTAGAATACATTTTTAGGGCATGTTCTATTGATTTAAAAGGAGTATGGGTAAAACATCTTGCACTTTTATATTTATCTTACAATAATAGACTCCACTAAATAATCCAATTGGATCCATATAAATCACTTTATGGAAAACTATTTTTAACACATACATCTTGGTTTGAAGTTGGAGAATGCTTGCAACTAGGACCTGAAATGGTTGAGTAAATGGTATAAAATTTTAAGACCATTCAAAAACATTTCAGGTATTCTCAAAGTTGAAAGAATATGTATGATGAAAATCATCAATGAGACCTATAATTTGTAGTTATAGAAAAGGTATTCCTCTAAATATCTTCAATGAAGAGAGTCATGAGATTTGGGAAGAAGGGAAATGTAAGTACTAGGTACATCATTCCCTTTGGAATTATTGATTTTATTGGAGTTATGACCTATTTACTAGAACTTTAATGAACATTATCTCAATTATATGATGTATTCAACATATTTTTCTTGTGTAAGTACATACCAGATAACTCAAATGTACTAAATTCAGAGGTGGTATAGTTGGAAATTGCTCTCTCTATTGAGGATCAATTGGTGAATATCTTAGACTGTATATATAATGTTCCACTCCACAAGGTAACTAACCAAGTCAATGTTCTATGGAGAAAACAAAATATTTAGAAGTTGACATGGGAACCAGAGTTAGTGATGAAATTTAATTACCCTCGCGTATTTTCACATAGTATGTAACATTAAATTTCAATGGTGAAATTTATTAAGGGGGGATAATGTAACAACCTGGAATTTTATCAATTGAATTTCCATTATTATAATTGAGTAGCATAATATTATAAAATACACAAATAAAAAACGACGAAACCAAAAAACATTATAATAATGTAAAAAATAAATTTATAGAATAAATATTCCTATAATAATTGAAAGCATTACAATGGGTTAGTAAATAGAAAATAAGATAATAAGAATGGGAAAATTTGGATCTTCTCAATCCCCTAGAATAATCACAATCACGAACAATACTATAAAAAAATATGTAGAATATTATTAATGAAATATCTACTTTGAAAATGAATATATATATATATATATATATATATAACCTTGAGAGAAAATAAGAGTTAATTAAGAATGAATTAAATGAGAGGTATTTATAGATGTAGGGAACCCATACGACCATTACATATATGATTGTTATAACAGTAATATGACCATTAGGAATAGTAACATGACTATTAGAACTATGGAAATGTAAAATATTTTTTAGGTATCTTATTAAATGAAAATATGACGAATTTATATCATAATAAAAGAAAAAATATGTTTTAAAAAAATTAAAAAACTATTTTTTTCAAACATATATATATTTTATTTTGATTTTTTTAATAAATATAATTTTATTAAAGAAACTTTATTTTCATAAAATTGGTTTATAAATTAATATTATATTGTATAAAAATGATAAGATAATTTTATGAGACCATAATAAATTTTCTAAAGAGTCATAAAATCAACTATAATATTAAAATTATAATTTTTCAAATAAGTGATGTTTTTATATAATAATTAAATTTAACAAATATAGAAAAATATCTTCATAAATATATTTCATTTTTTGAATATTTAGATTGAAAAAAGTTTAGGGTGATAGTTTTGTATTTTTATTAAATAGTTGAATTTTGTGAATAGTGAAATATGGTAAATTATGATATATAACATTGTATGTTAAAAACATAATTTTTGAGCCATTGATTATTTAAGAACACATTAGTTCAAAATAAAATTTTCTAATTATTTTATATACTCAAAATAATCAATAACATTTATATTATTTATCAAAAATAATAAACTGTTGAATATAATATTCAAAAACTCACCTATCATCCCATTATAAATACCGGTCATCACCATCCCTTCTTCTCAAACCTTATAAACCTTATATTTTTAAAATTTTATCCAAAACCCTTCCCAAAACTCTCCCCCACATTATAGTTCTTTTGTTCTCGCCAAAATTCCATTTCCAAGTTTCTTAAGTAGAATTTCAAGGAGGCATTATTTAACAAGTAATATTCTCACTATACCACTTTTAAACACTTTTCTTTTTCTAAATTACCCTCACATATGTCATATAAAATTAATTAATGACGATATTATAATATATCTTATTTAATTTCATGTTTATAATGTAATATACACCATCCGTAATAATCATTCCTTCCCTTATTCATATAATAAACCCATAATCTATATTATGTCTGTTAACCATCATCGTAGATAATGAGTTTTCATTTTACATTACAACCTTCAAGGATGATCATAAAACTATTGTTATGGTTAAATAATATTTTAATAATTTTATTATAACCTATTTAATGTTTTGAAACTAATATATATATATGATATTGAATAAAATGAAACTAGCTTTTGATGGTCGGTAAACCCACCTAAATGAACTAACCACATAACTTTAGCATTTTTACTCAATGAAACATACCTATATCGAAAATATATATATATATATATATATATATTGGACCATTTTAATTTTTTTAATTTCTTTAATAAAATTTCATTTAACTTATAGAGTTGAATTAACATTTTTAATTAACTTCCATAATTATACACAAGTGAGACGATAATGAAACCACAAAATAAACTCTCCCAAAACAAAAAAATTAATATTTATATCTCATCAGAATAGCCATAAATAAACAAAATAATATTATAGTAAGAGAAATATAAATATAAAATGTTTTTAATTATGTAATTAGTGAATCTAATTTGGTTTTTTGGATAATAATTTCATGGGTAGAATGATTTTGGAACATATGGTAATGGATTTTTATGAACCTCCCTTTTCCCCTTTGAGATTATGATTTCTTTATCTTACCTTACTTAATCACAATAATATTATCAATTAATTCATATATATTTCATATATATGTTCCAAATATATATATATAGAGCTTAATTCATCTTTATTTTATGGTGAAATATAAGTTTTTAAAGGTTCCCTACCCAATTCATATCGATAAGAAATCCTGATTAAAGGGAACTTCTCTATTTCTTACCCTTCTTCAAGTAAACTCCCTTAAATGTATTAAGCCACCCATATTTTTTTAGATCACTCATTTTATCATGTAAATCCATATTTTTCATTTTATTCATTTTTGAACACTATTATACATTTACTATTTTTAAAAATGTGTTTCCCACTTTCACAAAGCTTTATGTAAGAGGTAGTTTTCCAAAGGGATTTCTTTTCTCTTCTTTACTTATTTACTCCATTTGGAAATAATTTGTCATGATCAATGATTATTTTTAATTTATTAATTTCTAATAATGATATAATATTTTCTTTAATGGAAACCATTATGATACACCCTTTGGTTATAACATGATTAAAAATCCAATACTTTCAATGGTTAATATTTATGTTTATGCCTTATGTTTAATTTCATTATTGGAACATATTTGAATGTACATGTTTTGATAGGTTTACCCAGATAGTATTCCAATGCTCTAGGTAATTTTCTAGTCTCATGTGGAAATAAATATGTCATTAGGGACTAAACCTATTCCATTATGGGACTATTTCTACCTTGTGATATTGTCTTGGTAGTTTTATGTGACTCATTTTTATATCATTTCATTTGTTGTTTACATATTCCTATATTACCATCACCTTATGATTCAATTTTCGTTACATTATTATTATATATGATAATTCACGATCTAATCCTTTTATTTTATCATGTTATGCCTTCAAACTCATATGTTATGCTTTATTTTCATGTTTAGTCCCTCACATGGCTTTTTTAGATCACCCATTTTGACTATGTATTCCCTTGGTTATTCAATGTAGTTTTAGGAGATCAAATAATGTTATGGGATCATTCTGTAGTTTAAAATAAGGAATTTTTATTGATGTTTCGTGTTGTATATTTTTTACCTATTCTCCCAAATACACTAGTCTTTTTAATCCTTGGTTTGTGTTGAATGGTTATTTATGTTAAATATCATGTAATAATATGTGAAAAGAAATTGGTTTCTATAGATTGTATCAGAGAATAGTATATTTATTTTTGTGTATTAGGAGTTGAAAACATTAGTTAGAACCCTATAGAAAATTCTAAGTATATAAAGAATTAAATTAGATAATTGAGATTGAATCTTGGGGACTCATAAGTTTGGATATAGTTTTCATTTAGATTTATTTCATATATATTCATTGTTGAATTTTTATATGATTATTAGATAAGTATTAAAACAACTCATAATTTTTATTTAATAGTTTAAAATATGAGAATCCATTCCAAAAACCAATGTAATAGGAAATGTGGTGATTTCTTTAATGATATGTCTATGATAATGGGAGCGGGAGATGATAAATTAATGACATTACTGTATCAACTGGATCATGTTATGAAAATTTACTATAATTTTGTGGAATTACCTCCTTTAGGAAATATAAAGTTATTGTTGAGTCCTTTAGGTGACAAAGACTTCCAACATTTAGTGTATCTTTTGATCCCCTCATCATGAAACAATGGATTAACACCATTGGGAAGATATTATCTATACACTAATGATCAAAAGCATAGGAAGTCATTATGAAAGTATATCATTTTGATAGGGAAGGTGATTGGTGGTGGACACTAATCATAGACAGGATTTCCAGAGATTAAATTTATTCCATTGATTGAGAAGTATTCAGGAAAATATTTTACTGTAAATATTTTCCCTGAACGCTCCTATATAAATTGTAAAGGGACTTCCATAGAATAATATAAAAGGAAGATTACTAGATTGTGGAATCTAAGGAAAATAAGTAAAATACTTGCATGATAAGCCTCCAGAATATTCATTAACACTGAAAGAAATCTGGATCTGATCATTAGTGGATTAAAGTTTGGTGTATAAAAATACTTGGTGATTGGATATATTAACGACTATGAAAATATTTTATGTCATTCCCTTAAGTTTGTGATAGAGATTGGTTAATCTCAATGGTCTCATGTAAAAGAAGATAATAAGAGGAAATTTATTTTAATTCAAGATGATAAATAGATAAACCCCACGTAGGAAATAAAATCCAACATACCACATGTCAAAAGTGTGGGAAGAAGGATCCTGAAAACTATCTAAAGTGAACTGGGGGATATTTCAAATGTTAAAAATAGGGGTTTCATGCTAATTAGTTTCAAAGGCAAATGAATAAACCTAGTAATATTGAATAAAAAAGATGGTTCATATCAACACTAATCATATGGTAAAATGTTTCAATTTCATGGAACATGGGACTTATGAAAGACAATACCCTAACCCAAAGGTTATAAAAGAAAATCAATGAAAAAAACCTCCAAGGAATTACTTAAAGGAATATAATATCACCACTACCGACATGGATCCCGAAAATGATGTGTTGATAGGTAATTTGGTTACTCATTCAAAAATAGATAATGTATTATTTGATTCTTGTTCTCTACATTCATTCATATAATTCATGTTTAGTAGAAATACTCAAACACTTCCTCAAAACATGGGGGTTGAGTAATCTATATGAAAAAAATAGAGAAATTATTTTATCTTAAGTATACAACTCATCCCCGGTCAATGTTGTGAAATGAACCTCCTAGAAAATTTGATATTACTTATTTTAGTGTAATTTGAATTTCTATTGGGTATGTATTGGATATCTTTATATAAATCCAACATCAACTATCAGGAGATAGAGATTACTCTTTATATCTGAAGTCATCCTATGATTCTATATAAGTGTTAGGAGGGGATGAATCTCCTTTAGAATCATCATCTCAAGTGTGAATATTATTTCCATATGAGAAAACATATCTAGTTCAAATTGTTAAGACAAATGAGAGATTTATTCATGAATACATGCCTAGTGTGAGGGACTACACTTTCCCACTCCATGAAGAGTTTTTTTTGTATTCCTCTTGGAGGAGGGGATGAGTTATCAATTGAAATTATACTTATATCTCTACCCACTGAATTGGAATAAATAAATAAGTGGTTACAATTGAATATAGACATGGGTTTTATATGCCTTAGTTCCTCACTATAGGGTACACCAGTCCTCTTCATCAAAAAGAATGATGGATCAACATGCCTCTTCATTGATTATCATGAGCCTAATAAAATAAAAATATTGAGAAAGTAACCACTTTCACTGATAAATGACTTATTTGATTAACTAATTGGGGCATGGTATTTCTCTAAGTTGATCCTTCGTTTAGGATATCACCCATTAATAATGAAAAGGGAATATATTCCCTAAACTACCTTTTGAAAAAGTTATAAACTATATAAGTTCATAGTGATTCCATTCAGACTCACTAATGCTTCAGCAACATTTATGGAATTAATGAATATACTCTTTAGAGATTACCTCAATAAATTTTTGGTAGTCTTTATAAAAATTTTCTAATTTACACCAAGAGAATGGATGAGCATGAGGATTATTTTAATAATATTCTAGAGACTCAATGAAAGGAAAAATATATGAAAAGTACCATAAATGTGAGTTCTGGTTGGAGGAAGTATCATTCTTGGGGAATGTTGTCACTGAAAAAGAAAAATCTAAAGACCCATCAAAGATAATGACAATTCAAGAGTGGCCCAAGCCAGCATCTATAAAATTTATCCATAGTTTCCTTAGACAATAATCATATTTCTAATTATTTTTTAGAAACACCTCATTGTTTTCAATACCATTAACCAAAATGACTGAAAATAGAGTAATTTTTTATGAACTAGTGAATGTGAAGAGAACTTTAAGGAGTTAAAAATGAGTATTATAAATGCATTATTACTTACACAACCCAAAATTTGGTAAATATTCATTATATATAGTTATGATTCAATGAAGTTCTTAGGTTGTCTACTAATGTAAAATGATAATGTTATTTCCTATGCCTGAAGGAAGTTGAATGCTCATGAGAGGAATTATCCAAAACAAGATCTTGAGTTGTCTTCTGTAATCTTTTCATTGAAAATATAGTGGAATTATCATTTTGGGAATAATTGTAAGATATATACTGATAATAAGAGCCTCAAATGTATATTCACAGAGAAGTATCTTAATATACACTAGAAAATATGGTTAGATATGATCAATGATTATATCTTCTAAATCCACTACCATTATGTAAAATAAAATAAATTGGTTGATGTTCTAAGTATAAAGGATCCTACAATATTATTAGTGTTGATTATTTAGAGGGATATAATCTTCTTAGACTTTTTATGTATGGATATGTGAATCATAAAGGAAGTAACATCATGATTACATTATAAAATTATTTCCCTATCATCCCTTCAATAAATGATAAAGGATTCTCAAAGATATGATATCTAAATTCAGAAGGTAGAATCTATCAAAAATTTTACATTCTAAGAGTTAAAAATTTATAAGGAAGTAGCAATAAGATATGGTTCCTAACTATGTGTAACATCAAATCTCTAGATAAAGAAGGATATTTTGAATGATACATATAGCTTGACCTTCTCTATTCACCCAAGGAGAATGATGATGTATTTTGATCTCCAAGATAACTATTGGTGGCATAATATATAGAAGGACAACATATAGAATACATATATTTTCCTAGTATGTAAAAAAGTGAAGGATGAAAGGAAAAAATATTAGGGGATGATGAAACCATTAAACATACCTACATATAAATGGGAAAACATCCTCATGGAATTTTTCACTTTTCTTTTAAATAAATATAGAGGAACTAATGATATATGTATTGTTTTGGATTGTCTTATAGAGACTACTCACTTGATTTCAATTTTATAGGACTTCTCACTTGTTCAAATGTTAGGTATATACTTCAAAAAAGTTGTTTAGATCCATGGAATAACATTATAAATTTTATTTGATCATAATATAAGAATTATCTCCATGTTCTAGTAGTGACTCTAATATGTTATAAACACTGTAATGAAATTTAGTATGGTTTATCACACCCAAATTGATGTCCAACATGAAATAACTATAAAGAAACTAGAATACATGTTGAGGGAATTCTTGATTGACTTCAAAAGATTATGATTCTAATATCTTCCATTGGTCGAGTTATATTTAAAAAAAAATCCACTAAAGCATCCAAATGGCTCCATATGAACAAATTTATGGGAAAATGTGTATAACACCTTTATGTTGGGATAAATTTGGTGAACATAGGTAGTCAGGATTTGAAATGGTTAAGAAAATGGATGAAAAGGTCAAGACCATTTTGTAGTATATCAAGGTTTCTCAAAGTTGAAAGAAGAACTATGCTGACAATCATCGATGTGACCTAGAGTTTCAGGTTAGATATCTGGTATTCCTCTACATATCTCTATGGAAGAGTGTATTGAGATTCAGGAAGAAAGTAATTCTAAGTCCCAAGTACATCATCTTCTTTGAGAATCATGATCGTATCAGAGATGTGGCCTATCAACTAACACTTCCACCAACTATGTATCATGTAAATTATGAATTACACGTATAACCCTTGAGGAAGTACATATCATATCCATTAGATGTACTGAATTCAAAGGTGGTCCAAATGGAAAGTGATCTCTCTTATGAGGAGTAAATGGTGAAGATATTATACTGTAGAGATAAATCTCTATACAATAAGACAACTGACCAAGTTAAGGTACTATAGAGAAACCAAATGTATGAGGAGTAGATGAGGGAACTAGAGGAAGTAATTTAGGAGAAGTACCCTCACCTATTTTAAACATAGTATATAAAATAGAATTTTAATGATGAGATTTCTTAATTGAGGAAGAATTTAACAACCTATAATTTTATGAATAGAATTTCCCTTCTCATAATTGAGTAAAATTATATTATATAATGCATTAATACATCATTATGAAACATAAAACATTAAAATGTTTTGTAAATTATATTTAAATAATAAATATGTCCTTATGAATTAAAAGTATTATAATGGGGCAGTAAAAATAATATAATACAATAAGAATTAGAAATTTTGGATCCTATTGATCCTCCAGAATAATCACACTCACAAAAAAACTCTAGCGAATATTAGTAATGAAATATCCATGTTGAAAATGAAAATATATATGACCTTGAGAGAAAATAGAGGTGAATGAAGAATTACTGAAATGAGAGGAATTTATGGAAAGTAGAGAACCCATGTGATAGTTACAAATCAAACTGTTAGGAATAATAAATAGACCATTTAGAATATTAAAATTTAGTATAATATTTAGGTATCATAGAAAATGAATGTATAATATATTTATATCATAATAAATGTAAATAAATATTTTAAAATTTTCAAAAATACATAATTGTATTTTTTTTCCACCATATTTGTTTTATTTTTATTTTTATAATAAATATATTGATTTGAAAGAAATTTTATTTTCATAAAATTGACATATAGATTTATATCATGTTTTTTTATAAGGTAAAGATCATTTTATGATACCATAAGTAATTTTTAAAAGGGTTACAAAATTGATCAAAATATTAAAATTATAATTTTTTAAAATTTATGAGTTTTTTATTTAAAAATTAAACTTCATATATTAAGAAAATTAATTACAAAAAAAATTATTTTTAATAATCTATACACTGAACAATTTTTATGGTTAATTTTTATTATTTTTCTAAAATTGATGAAATTTAGTGAATCGTGGAATGTGGGAAATTGTAGTTTCTAGCATTATTCATTAAGTACATGAATATTTGAGTCATGGATGATATAAGAACCCCTTATTTTACACTCACATTCAATAATTACTATATATAGTCATATTAATTAATAATATTTATTTTATTGGGCCAAAATAATAATCTAATGAATATAATATTAAAGACACCTCTCTCATGCCCTTATAAATACCACCCCTCACCACCCCTTTTCCTCAAAAATTATATGCATTGGAGATTTCCAAAATTCTTACAAAAACTCTTCGTTGTGTACTAGTGTTGTTAGATTCATAATAAGTCTAATTTCATGTTCCTTAAAGAGTATCTCAATGAGGCTTCATTAAATAAGTAATATCCTAACATTAACACTTTAAATTTTTCTTCTTTTCTACATACCCGTCATCTCCAACTTCAACCTGAATTAATTAAAAAAACATTCTTACCTTAATTTTTTGAAAAGGTCATAAAGTACCTTGTTTGGAAAGGAATGGAAAGATTCCTTTCAAAACATTTTATAAATATTAAAACAAGGGTATAAATGAATTTAACCCATAATCTAGGAAATATTAAAAATGTTTTGAAATGTATTTTTAAGAAACACGGATGAGGATGATAAAGAATTCCTAGTATAGACTTACGTATAAACAACCTCGAATAATAAAGAGATTGTAAAATTAACCCTTACCTTGTACTTTTACATAGTCGAGGGTACATTAAACTCCTATATAACAGTAAAATAATTGTTATTAAATTACACAATAACCACATAGATAAATATGATATCATATATGATCTTCTAATATTTCTATGTTAATAATATTTTAGTAGTATCATTGTTTTGGGTGTTAACTGATTCGTTTTCCTTTATATGTTTTGTTACATAAGTCATATTTGTTATCGATATGATGTATTTGATTCATATCTAGAATGATATTAAGTTATTAAACATTATTTTTAATCATAAAATGAAAATTATTAATGAATGGATACGATGGGGAATGAATCTTATCGTGTTCTTGGAGACGGTAATCCATACGTACGTACAAGCGACAATATCATTTTATTGATGGTGAAATCGTATGTAATTGGATGGTATATTACATATACAGAATCATTAACATGATATATTTATTATCTATATCAATTATACTCATTATTATACCCATCCAAATTATTAAGTATTGAATAACAAACTACACCGCGATGTGGAGACAGTAAGTCATACGTACGCACGTATGGTGACTTTTTCATTCATATGATGGATAGAATAATGAATTTGGTTGTACCGTATTTATAGTAAAATAACAGTATTTATAAGGTACTTTAGTTATTATTTTGGTATGTAAACGACAAAAAAAGATGAAGTGGAAGAAGAAAATATCTTTGAAAGCGGGGATGAAATTATTACATCTTATTCGGGTGCTTTTTTTTATTTGATCAAAAGGGATCCTTAGGTTGTCTTTATGATCAATTTAAGGCCTCTTGGTTTAATTGAGGATAGTTGGGAGGATATTTGAGTAGGTTTTGGCCGAGCCAAATGGCTTTGTAGGTGTGATTTTGAAGATAAGGGGAAGTACCCTTTTATAAGAGAGGTGAGAGTCACTTAAGGAAAAGCTTGAAATATTATTTTATTATCAAATAATTTTCTGTTTATAATGGCTAAAAATGGATTAATTTTAATGATAAGGTAGTTATGGTTCTAAATACTCTCAACCAATAGGTTTTATACAATTTTTTGTCACTATGTTAACCTTATATTTTAGATTTAAATCATAGTTAAATAGGTTAACTTTTACAATGTCTTCTTGTATTTTTATTTTACATGGTTAATAAACTTACTATAAAATTACAAGAAAACCTCAAGTGGTTAATTAATTACATATATATAATTATATAATTCATTTTGTCAAAACTTATATTTTTAGAAATATTATATCATGTAATAATATAGTATTTGTTTTAAAAACTCATTTATGTCAATTTTGAAACTATTTAGTATTTGGATTTTGTGAAAGTCAAAAAAAACATGATTACTTCAAAAAAATAAACTAAATAAATCTTAAACTATCATATTAACCTACTAAATTAGTGTAATGTATCTAAATTCTCAATTTACATTTATTTGGATATTTATAATATCAATTATTTTAATCTTTCATTAATAAGGTAATTATTGCATCATCATTGTCTCATAACAAAATTTAATTATTTAATATCTAAAAATTATAAATAGAATACCATGATGTAGGATATATTTTTAGATTTCTAATTAATATTTATAGTCTAGTTTATCTTATGTATAACCCTTTATCAAAAATTGTTTAGTTATTAAAATTTGAATTAAGCACTTTTAACTCTTCTATAAAAAAAATAATAATAAATGTCCTAATATAATCCAAGTGGATTGAAAAGTATCATAATTTATTCCTAGGGATGATTTTGGTCGAAATAAACTTATCCAGTAGAATTAGGATAGGTGTTAGTGTAATTATAATATCATTTTTACCTTTAATTTCCCTATTTACTTTTAACAGTGGTAAATAAAATTCAAAAGTTGCTATTCACCATAAATTATTTTCATCCTATTGAACCACATTTTACTTACTGATTTCAACCATCTCTCTTAACTTTTGAAATTCAATTCAGAGAAGTGGAAAAATTACGTTTTATGAAAATTTGCAAATGTGCCTAGAAGGTGGCTAAAAGACGTTAAAACATTCAATAAAATTTTATATATTTGATCTTATTATAAAATTACTCCAATGAATTAAATTGGACTAATATAGGTATTATGTATCTATTTTGACTTTAAAATAAATTTAAATAATAATTATTATTATTTAAATAAATATTCAGTTTTTATATACTATGTATTATTTTCACTATTCATCAAAAATTGAAAGTTTTCATAAAAATACCAAAAAATTACCCTAAAATAATTTTGATTTTCCAAATTAAAAAATGAAGTATATTTTAGAAAATTCAATTTTTAGTCATTTCTAATATTAATTTTATTATTTTTCGCAAAAGGACATAAAAAGTAGATCTTTTAACAAAATAGTTTTTCTAAATATATAACTATTTTAACGAAACATAAACATTTCATTATAAAAAAATTTTATTTACGTGGAAACATTATAAATAAAAAAAAATATTTGTTATTATTCAGATCACAATATTTAATTGATAAATAAATATATCGTTTAAATAATTATAATATCATAGAAACTCAATCTTCCGTATAACGCAAGACAAGTAGGTGTTGTGTGAATTATAAGCTATTGACTTAATTTAAAGATATAAATTACAATGAAATATTTGGGTTTCACATTCTCCCCTATTCAATAAATTTTTTCCTCACAATTTAAAATTATTCTTCGGAAATAAATGGTTAAAATAGAAAATATCTTTGTGGAAACCCCATATCGGAAATAGGGTTAATAAAATTTAGTCTTAATAAGAGGGAAAGGGAAATAAAAAGGTCACCACTAGATTAGAATTTAGAATAGGAGAACATTGGTGGAAATTTGAGACACATAATTGGAGGAAAACATAAATATTTTTAGGGAGTGATTGAGTTCATCAATTATAAACAAGTAAATAATAAATAGAAAATTTAGGGCCTCAAAGCCATAAATATATGATGACTTAAAATATCATTGGTTCATAAAAACATAAGGTATTAGGATAACATATTTTTTGTTTTAATATCCTTTCCCTGAAGTTTAAGAATTAATTTCTTCATAGAATAAGAAAAAAATACTTGACAAGTAGAGTTCCATGATTTAACTAATTTTTACCACAAGCTCATCTTTCACTCCAAAAGATAATAGAACTCAAAAATATTCTATTTATCCTAATCATATAATATTTAAGTAAAATTAATGTATAAATCATCTATAAGATCATTTAAAAAACTACAATATACAAAACAGGACATCACATAGGCTAGTGGTAAGTGATGCACCCTTATGGCCCTTCGGTTGCGAGTTCAAGTCTTGCGGCCTTACCAAACGTGACATGTTGTTGCCTGAACTTTGGGTTTTCCTTTTTATAAAAAATCCAAAAACAATCTTAATAAATGATTTAACCATAAACCATAGTATCCGAGGTCCAACTTAATACATTCCAACCTTTAGACTTATCCAAAATACATGTGTCCAAACTCATAGTCCGAAAATTTATAAGGAAGGTCAGCATAACATAATGAATATCTATTTTTTCCACATAATAACATGTTAGTACCTTCATCATGTATTCTCTTAAAACATAGTAACACCCTGAATTACCATAAAACCTTATTTATTACATTCATGCTCTCTTATTTCTTATATAATACTAGATATATTTCTTATATCCAAAAAATTTGAATACTCCAACGATGATGGAAATAAACCATTATTCCGTTCCATGGTAGTCAAGAATATCAAATATAATTTATCCAAATCAACCATCTCTTATTCCAAAATCACAACCTCGGTATTAGGACTATATTAAGGTTTATCTTTCCTTCAACCATGTATTTTAAAAAACATTTTACATGCTATTGTGTCAATTTTTTTGTACCATATAATCTCAAATACTCAATGAAATAGTACTACAATACAATCCTTATTTATTTCCATAATTAATATGACTAGTACATCATTGATACAACACTCAAATGACATAATTAATTAATAAAAATATAAGAACACTAATTATTCCTCTTTATCTATGGTAGTATCATAACTTGGTTATTATCCAATATCATTATTTGGGGTATACTCTGATGATTGTGGCATTGATTCATGCAGTGTCCCAACTCCTTGCATATGAAGCATTATACATGTGAAACCTTTTTATTACCCATGCAATCACATACTTGGTCTCCTTTTTCTCCACACTTATAACAAACTCACATTCCCTTCAAGAATTTACCAAGGTGATTCTTTCCACAATTATCACATATGGTAAAATCATTCTTTCCCTTCTTCCCTTTATCCATATTTCTATTTACCATCCTTTTCTTCCCTAGCTTCCCTTCAAAGCCACAGGACTCAGATAATTCTTTACTTATCTTATTAAAACATTATACTATTTCTTCATATGATGAGAATACATGGGAGACTATTTCCCTTCTAAATGTTGGCTTAATACTATGAAATATATGATCCTTCTTGCTCTTTGGATCATGCATATTATTGGAGTTCTCATTCCTTCTACTGGAAACCATTTCTAATCAATGTAATACTCTATGTTAGTTTATGAATCACAATGCATAATTCCAAACTTGTAAAATACCAAATGTAAATTGAAAATTTTATGCATATAATCCATAATCACAAAAAAAATCTATGAGGAAGTATTTACTCATAAACCATTCATAATGGTTTGTAAAGAAAATGTGAATTATCATAATCATATCCCCCAAAAGTTTCAATACCAATAGTGCAGAAAGGCCCATTGTCATGTACCTGGATACCCCGAGTCAAGCCTGAAACTCCTTGTCGGAGTTTTCACTCCTAGGTACATATGTGCCAAAGCCACCTCTACCTGTTTGTATCCATACATGGATATATTTTCATGGAAAACCCATATAATATTTACACTACAAATTTTTTTGGATGTTCTTCTATACTAATCCTCAAATTTTATCATAGGTTAATGTTCTCTAATAAGAGTTTTTCTAAATATAGTTTCTAAGTATTGTACTAAACTTCCTCTGATATCAACTATAACACCCTGATCCTAGTTACCCAGATTCGTTGCATTATTACATAACATTGACATGATCACAAGAGATCATGTCTTGAAAGACTGATTAGTTTAGTATCCTTGTAATTACTATATACATACATAAGTTTTACATTACATCATGAAATAAAAACAACAACATTGTGTCCCCTTTGAACACACTCATATCCATTAGCCTATCCATGCAATTCAATCATAATATACTTCTTCACATCCTGGGAAAAAGAAAACATAATAAAGGGGTGCCAATGAGCCCGTACCCAAGTGATAAGGGCTTCTGCTTGGCATCCAACAGACCCAGGTTCAAAACTGGGTGGAGGCAAATTTCCAGATACTATAGCAGTATGTAGCAATATTGTAGTAGTACTATTGCAGGCACTGTATCAGGTACTATAGCAGGTACTATTTGGTACTGTAGCAGCTGGACTATTCACCTGATTTGGGCTTTCAGGCCACCGGTTTGGGCCTATGGGTCTCAGGGCCTTCGGGCCATCAAAGTCCTTCGGGCCACAGGGCCTACGGGCCATTTAAGACCATGAAGTATCCCAATTCACATAGAGAAGTCCCCATATGAGGATCAGAGCACCAGTAGCAGTCACCAGAAGCAGAGCTAACCGGATTGGAAGAATGAGAAGGTATGGAAACTGCCATCGAGACCAGGCGCCATGCAGCTTTGTATAGGGAAATGATAGCCGATCAGCAATGTAGGTGGGGAGCTAAATGTAATCAATGATGCAGAAGCTGGGGAGGGGCAGTTCTAGTAGGCTAGGCATACAGGTCATGTATTGGGCATGGTATGCCTCTAGGCCTTCGGGTCATGTATTACGGGTCATGTCGGGCCTTGGGCCTTGGGCCTTGGGCCTACGGGTCATGTACGGGTTCCCCTACAACCCTTAAAAGGATTATTATCTATAATAAAAAAAAAGATAAGTCCTTCGGGCCATTCGGGCAACAAGAAAGGGGTGAGCTCAGATTCTAAGTACGGATAACAATATAGTGGAAACTATCATAAATAAGCATAAACATTTAAGGCAATGTATAAGACTAAAACAAAAGACATTTAAACTTAAACATCAACATAATATGGAAAATATAAATCAAATAATTCCATTTACTTATTCACATGGATATTGTACTAGTTGAATAATCATATGTAATATCAATAGATAATTTCATAATGATGGAATGCATAATGTCAGACATCATAACCACATAGTCAAGGCCTCGTGCCAAGACTGCAAATAATATTTTTTCAAGGCCTTGTGCTAAGAAACTATTTTTTCTAATGATACCTATCGGTGCATCGAGGATCTATAGCGGGCTCCACCTGTCACTTACTAAGTCCAATGCATTCCTCATATGAAAAGGTTGAAACATAACATAAACATTCATATCAAAACTAGCATACAAAATGTAAATAATTTAACCATAAACCTTGAATGGTATAAAAATAGCACATCTATAGTCAAACATATCACAAAACCTTCAATTCAATATAGAAAATATTATCATAATAAATCAACTTCAAATAATCCTAAAATCCAACAAAGGATGTTGACATAGAAGAAATGAATCCAAAAACTATCAGAGTAAAATATATCATTCTAATTTGAAATCATTTAAAAGTAAAAAAATTTGTTATGAAAATATTCTTATAATATTTTAAGGGATGCTTCGAAAGTATTATAATGGTAGAAAATAGTCCCACCCACCGTATAAGTTTAAAAAAAATCTTACCTTAATTCTATGAAAAGGTCATAAAGTACCTTGTTTGGAAAGAGATGGAAAGATTCCTTTAAAAACATTTTAAAAAAAGTAAAACAAGGGTATAAATGAATTTAACCCATAATCTAGGAAATATTAAAAAAAATTAAATACATTTATAAGAAACATGGATGAGGATGATAAAGAATTTCCAATAGATGCTTACGTATAAACAACCTCAGATAATAAAAAGATTGTAAAATTAACCCTTACCTTGTAATTTTCCTTAGTAGAGGGTATTTTAACCTCATGTATAATAGTTAAATCGTTTTTATTAAATCATACAAGAACTGCATAGATAAATAAGATATCATATATGATCTTCTAATACTGCTTTGTTAATAATATTTCAGTAGTATCATTGTTTCAGGTGTTAACTGATTTGTTTTCATTTATATGTTTTGTTATGTAAGTAATGCTTGTTATGGATAGGATGTATTTGATTCATATCCATAATTATATTAAGTTATGAAACATTATTTTTAATCACAAAATGAAAATTATTCTTGAATGGTTACAATGGGGAATGAATCTTATCGTGTTTGTGGATATGGTAATTCGTACGTACGTACGAGCAGAAATATCATTCTATTGATGGTGAAATTGTATATAATTGGATGGTATATTACATATAAATATTCATTAACATGTTCTATTTATTATTTATATAAATTATACTCATTATCATACCCATCCAAATAATTAAGTATTGAATAATGAACTACACCACGACGTGGAGACAGTAAGCCATACGTACGCACATATGGTGGCATTTTAATTCATAGGATGGATAGAATAATGAATATGGTTATACCATATTTATAATAACATCACATTATGTATAAGTTACTGGAGTTATTGTTTTTTTATGGAAACAACAAAGAAATAGGAAGTGTAAAACGAAAAGAACTTTGAAACAGGTGATTAAATTATTACCTCTTCTTCAAGTGCTTCCTTTTTGATTTGATCAAAAGGGCTCTATAGGTTGTATTTTTGATCAATGTAAGGCCTCTATTTTTCATTTAGAGTAGTTTTTAGGATATTTTATCAGGTATTGGCTGAGCCAAATAGCTTTGGAAGTGTGGTTTTGAGAGAAGGTGGAGTCCCCTTTTATAAGAGAGGTGAGGGTCACTTTAGGAAAAGCTTGAAATATTATTTTATTATAAAATCATTTTCAATTTATAATGGATCCAAATGGATTTATTTCTAGGATAAGGTGGGGATGGGTCTAAATACTCTCAAACAATAGGTTTTAGACAAGTTTAGGTCACTATATTAACCTTATCTTTTAGATTTAACTCTTAGTTAAATAGTTTAACTTTTACAATGTCTTCTTGTATTTTTATATTACATGGTTAATAAACTTACTATAAAATGTCAAGAGAACCTAAATTAGTTCATTAATGATATATATATTATTATTTAAGTCCTTTGTATTAACCTTATATTTTTTGGAATATTATATCAATTCATAATATAGTATTTTTTTTAAAACTCATTTATGTCAATTTTGACACTATTTAGTATTTAGTTTTTGTGAAAGCCAAAAAAAGTTGATTACTTTGAAAAAAAATACGTGAAATAAATAATAACATGTCATATTATCCTATAAAATTATTTTAATTCATAAAAAGTTTCAATTTAAATTTATTTTGATATTTATAATATCAATTATTTTAATCGTTCATTAATAAGGTAATTATTGCATCATCATTGTCTCGTAACAAAATTTAATTATTTAATGTCTAAAAATTATAAATAAAATACCATGATTTAGGATGTATTTTTATATTTCTATTTAATATTTATAGTCTAATTTATCTTATGTATAACCCAATATTAAAAATGGTTTAGTTATTAAAATTAGAATTTAATACTTTTAACTCTTCTTTAAATAAAATGATAATAAATATTCTAATATAATCCAAGTAGATAAAAAAGGATCATATTTTATTCCTAAGGTTTATTTTGTTCGAAATAAACTTATACAATAGAATTAGGATAGGTTTTAGGGTAATTATAATATCATTTTTACCTTTAATTACCATATTTACTTTTAACCTTCGCAAATAAAATTCAAAAGTTAATATTCACCAAAAATTATTTTCATCCTATTAAACCAAATTTTACTTAATTATGTCAACCATTTCTATCTTATTTTTGAAATTCAATTCATATAAGTGGTAAAATTACGTTTTATGCAAATTTGAAAATGTGCCTAGGAGTTGGGTAAAAGACGTTAAAAAATCAATAAAATTTTATATATCTAATCTTATTATAAAATGACTCTAATGAATTAAATTAGACTAATATAGGTATTATGTATCTATTTTGAATTTAAAATAAATTTAAATAAAAATAATTATTATTTAAAAAAATAGTTGGTTTTTAGGTACTATGTAGTATTTTTCACTATTCATTAAAAATTGAAAGTTTTCATAAAAATACCAAAAATTCACCCTAAGATAATTTTGATATTCTGAATCCAAAAAATGAAGTCTATTTTATCAAATTAATTTTTTATGAGTGTTTAATAATAATTTTATTATTTTTCACAAAAGGACATAAAATGGAGTTCTTTTAAGAAAATAGTTTTTCTAAATATATAACTATTTTAACCAAAGAAATATACATTTCATTATAAATATGTTTTATTTATGTGAAAACATTATAAATAAAAATAAAAATTTCTTTTTTACTATTCATATCACAATATTTAATTGATAAATAAATATACCATTTAAATAATTATAATATTAATGTGTTGTTTTGCAGAAACTCAATCTTGCGTATAACGCAAGCCAAGTTGGTGTTGCGTGCAGTATAATCTATTGACTTGCTTTAAAGGTATAACTTACTATGAAATATTGTGGTGTTACAACATTCCTATATATTTTTATTCTTATTATTCCATATTTATTATGTTATGAATCTATATGATAATTCAAGATACATGCCTTTTATGTTATCATGTTATTCCTTCTGACTCATATGTTATGCTTTATTTACCTATTTGATCCATTTCTAATATTTTTAGGTCATACTTTTTTCTATGTATTCCCTAGGTTATCCTATATAGATTTAAGAGCACAAATGATGTTATTAGATCATTTTTTAGTTTAAAATAAATATTTTTTATTTTAGTTTCATGTTTTTTATTTATTTACCCATTCTTCCAAAGGCACTATTCTTTTTTATCCTTGGTTTGTATTTCATTTTTATTTATGATAAAAATAATGTAAGAATATTTTAAAAATTCTTGGATGGATATATAAACTATGTAAATAAATGATTTGGAAGATTCATTTCACCCTATTTAAAGAGTTATTTTTTATACTAATTCAAGAGTTCTAATTAAAAGTCTGGTAGGTAATTTTATATACATTTTATACTCATTTCACAATTTATTATAAATGATTCCACAAAAAAATTGAAATAACCAAATTAGATTATGAATATGCAAGATTAGATTAACTAATTTTCCAATAATGGAGTATGGTAATTGATGGATACACCTAATGATTCGTAATTTGTTGGATTTAAAAGGATTTTTAGGAACATTCTTGATGAATCTAGATAAATTTTATAGAACAAGGCCAAACTAGTTTCTCATGGCTGTAGTCAAGAGGAATGAATTGAATTTGGTGATAATTTTCACCAGTTTCATTATTATAATACATTTATATTTTATTATCCTATACATTGAATCAAGGTTTTTAGATATATAAAATAGATGTGAAAAGTTCACTTCTTTATGAATATATATCATAGAATGTATATGTATGAACACTACCTAATTCTAAGCATGATAAGAACCTATATCATGTGTTTTAGATTTATAAATATCTTCATAAATTCAAATTAAATACTTGTTATTTATATGAGAGGATTTGATAGTTTCTTTTGGAGGGTGATTTTGTTAAATATATGTTAAATCATACCCTTTTTATTAAAAGGTTTTATGAGAATATTATGATTTTCCATATTTATATATATGGTATGATATATGATTTATCCAAAGAATTTATTTTTAAATAATTTTTATATTTTATTTGTAATGAATTTGATATGAGTCTTATCAGAGTGATTAAGTTATTTCTAGGAATTTAGAATTATCAGTGAGATGATATAATTTATCCAAATCAAATTAAGTTCACCATGGAATTGGTAAAGAGGTTTGGAATTGGTTATTAAAAAATAATGAATGCTCTAATGGGTATCTTATGTAACATAGATCAAGATTTAGTAGGGAAATCAATTTATCATTAAAACATTAAAAGGTTTGATTTGAAGTCTTTTATATTTAATAGTTAATAGGCCTAATTTAATGATTATATTTTTCGTGTGTTCAATATTTTAGGCTGGCTTAAGGAAAAGTCATTTGATTTAAGTAAATATAGTTATAAAATATATAAAAGGTAATATTAATCATTTTTTATTATTTTTATAGAAATCATCTTTTTAATTAT
Organism: Viscum album; assembly: GCA_963277665.1. Taxonomy (NCBI): domain Eukaryota; kingdom Viridiplantae; phylum Streptophyta; class Magnoliopsida; order Santalales; family Viscaceae; genus Viscum; species Viscum album. Next base: position 1,743,816,679 of record OY728155.1, read on the forward strand.
TGAGTTATTCAGAATCAAACATTGGAGGTTATAAAAAAATGGGAAGATCAATGATGGAGTGTTTAATTTTTTTAGTGAAATATGGGTTTGATGGAGTTCAAATAAGTAACATTTAATATCTTTATAAATGGATAAATATGAGTATTTCATAGAAGAAAATTCCATTCCCCAAACTCTCTGTATTAGGTATAGTTTTCCAAATTTTGATATATGTTTTGATAGGACACTAATTATGTGTAATAATTTATCATCAATATCTATTTTAGATGACCCTCTATAACTTTTATAGAGCAATTAATATTGATGTAATAAAACATTTTATATTACACCATTTATATAAATATGATATCAGTTTATATATTGTTCCTACTAAAAAATAATTTAATAATTTATTTACAAATCCATTGGATATAAAAAAATTGAAAACATTAAATTTGTTCTTTGAATAATATAATCTTGAGAGTACCTTCAAAAATAAAACTATATTATATAGAATGAATTTATTTATAGATATTTTATAATATATTGAGTTTTATTAACATGTTTCATAGATCCTTGTGGTATTTGACTTTATACAAGAGGATTCACTATCATATCTAATTATTTTTAAAAGGAATCTTGTATTAATGTAAAGTTTTTACTATTTCTAATATTTTTCAACTAACATATATCTACTATAAATGATTTTAGGGAGATTTAATCTATTAAACTATTAGAATAAATTTTTTGAATGTTTTTATTCGATGATTGATATTTTCTTACTATTTATACATTATTTTTAGTATTTAATTATTAATTATTAATGTGATTCATTATTTATATATATATAATTTTATATATTGATCAATTAAATTTTAAACACATATTATCTATTTTAATTTTTAATTTTTTTCAAGAACTAATATTTAATAATTTTTAAGTTACAGAAAGGCAGAGAGGTATATAGTTATTTTTTAGAGATATTTGGGTTTTGTAATTATCAAAATAAGGGAGAATATTGAGTGGATACTCACCAATGTTTTTATGTTTTATTAATTATTAATCCCTTTCACCGTGTTTTGTTACAATTTTTTATATTTTTATAATTACTTAATTCATTCATAGATTATTATTTTTTAATATTATTTTATAATTATCATATTTGATGTTGGTGGGAATAAATGATTCTATAGTCATTTTTTAATCTTGTAATTCTTGTAAAATAAAATAATTATGTCTATTTTGTTGAAGAAGTTTTTATATGAATAGGATATTACATATTATGATGAAGTTGGAGAAAAATATTATGTATTAGATGTCAAGAATATGGGTAATTCAAAACCTCATGTATACAAAAAGGAATATAATTTATCATTTAATGTTTAGAAATATATTATGTATTGGTATTTATAAATTCCAAAAATGTTACATTTGATGTTTATAATGTTATGTATATAGTTTTAAAGGATGAAATATATTGAATATTGTGAAAATTTTCACAATTATAAAATATTATATATTAGAATAATTTATTATCTATTTAATTTTAAAAGAATTCAAGAATATTATGTATTAAATAATTTCTTATGTATTGATAATGCAGTAAAGAAAAATTTATTATGTGATACAAAGAGTTAGAATTTTTTCAATATAAACAAATTTTATATATTTATTTGATGTTATGTTTTGAGTTATCTATAATTTAGGTTTAGAAGCAATGAAAGTTACTCTTATTAATTACATCAGAATATTTGAAAATTTATGGAATTTATTTTATGTATAAATCCATTACATGTAAAAATCATCCATTTCTATCTATGATATATTATAATTCAAAATTTATGATAGATAGTTGTGTAAAGGATTATTAATCAGTTCTTATTATATGATTATTGATTTTATTCCATGGTAATAATCTTGAGGATTTAAATTATGTTCTATTTCATGATGCAACTTGAGAAATTTTCATACAGGTTTAAATAAAATTTATAATTACTAAAAGTATTGATATTATCTCAAATATTCAATTTCTATGAATATTATAAAGGTATATTATTCAATTATAAAGTAGTTATTTATTCAGATCTTTGATTTTGGAATGTTTGAATGAGTATATACAATTAATATTTCAAGAATAATTTTCTAATTACTATGAGTAATTGATGACAAACATTATTTGACGATATCTATATATGCATATATCAAAAAACTATTTTAATAAATTACTTATGAAACATCACAGTCCAGATTATTTCTGGTAAAATTCTCATGAAAATATCATAATTTATCCCTCATAAACAAGTTTGATCATACTGAAAAAAAATATTCAAGATCCATCAATTTAAATATAGTTTTTTTTGTTTCTGTATTTCATTTTCATTATATGTTGTTTAATAGTGTAATTATAATTGGTTTATGATTTTCCCTCAAAAAATGTTCAATATTGGTTTTACCCCAATGAAAGGTATTTGTTTATAACAATTCAGTGATTTCCCTCTAAATGTAAGCATGTGTGTTAGTTATGTTTCAACTAGAAAAATGAAATTTATAATTGGGTGGTGGATCCTCTTTAAATGTTAAGTTGGTTTAATGTACATTATACCTATTAAGTTGTAGAGTAGTGTGAAGAGTGTATGTCAGATATTTTTAATATGAAATACTATAAATATCATTTTTATTTCAATTTACTTTTTCATTTTTTTTAATCTGTTTAATTCACACCCTCAGGAATCTCAACCATCTTAACTTCTAGGAAAAAAGAAAATGTGAATATTTTTGAATACTTTAACACACTGTTTATTATATCCATAGAGCATTGAAAAATTATGTTTCTAAACAATAATGTAAATTGAGAATGAATTTTAGTTACAATAATGAATAATGAGGAGGGGAAAATATTGTTACTAATTTTATTGTGGATCTTTGGTTACACGCCTTATGATTTCATAAAAGGTGTTAATGGTGTGAATTACATAATAATATGGTTTAGTTAAGAGATATAGAGAATTCAAACTAGAATCATGAACAAAATCATTTTTGTGAATTAATATTATGTTCCATAAGAGAATAATGATGGTATCTATGAAAAAAAGGATAATGTCTATAACCATTGTCTATACACAAAAAAAATCATGAAAAGTGAAAAAATTATAGGATAATGCCAATAGTTTTTATGTTAAACTTAATATAATTGAAAATGATTAAATATAGATACATTAAAGTGGATTCTCATCACACTTTATTGGAAATTAAAAAAATGAATCATTTTATGAGATGAGATGATGTAACTAAATAGTTTGTTAGTGATGATGACCAAAAAAATATAGGAAGGGGAAAAATAATGCATAGTGTAAGAGAAATAAAAAACCTATAAGTTTTTTTATAATTTTTTTATAATTTACTTTGATAAATGTGAGATATGTTTGAAAAAAAAGGCATGGTATGAAATTTTCTTAGTATGGATAATCAATTATTAGTATAGAATAATTTTCACACAATGATTATTAAAAAATGAAAAATTATATAATGTAAATGGGAAAGTGACATCATGAATTTTGAAAAGGGAGGATAATAATGAGATATATCAATAACCACATTTTAATATCAATTAAAAAATTATAGAGCATGGTATGAAGTAATGATATATTTTTTTCTCAACTGAACGATGATAAAAAAACATATGTGTTGTATGTTACAAAGAAAATATCACCCAAAAACATATAATACAAAATGGAGAATGTTCAAAGAACCTACAAAAATATTTTAAAATGATATATTTAGACTAATAATGTAGATAAAACCAATCATTAATGGTACTCTAATCTATTTATTAATGTTTACATGTAATCTGAAAACATGATAACCATTGGTATGACTTGATCCAAATCATCACATAACCCAAGAACATACCATTATTCATAATTGGTAGATAATTTCTATTTAGGGTTTAATTATTTTATGTATGGAGACTATATCCAATGTATCATAACATTTAGTGACAAATAAATAGCATGAAATAATAATAAAGGAAACAAAATTACAGTAGAAAGTAAAAATATGGGATAATTCTTACCATGATAAAATAAAAATAATAATTAAACAATGTAATGGAATGAAAATTACAAATAATTATTCATAAATAAAAAATAATTTGATTGGTTGGTTATATAAAAAATATAAATAAAAGTGGAAACCCAGATGTCGAGACTGTTACTATCACACATACATCACCTTAGTAATTTATATGCATCCCTCTTGAGCTACTCTACCGCCATCATTGTCTTAGTGACTATACCCATCCTAAATAAATAATATAGAGAATTCATGTCCACTACAGTACATATAGAGGTTTTAAGTATATAATTCTATAATCCATAACCAGTGGTGTTAGTAATATAATCACTTATATACATAAGGATATACATATTATGAGATTTATAAACAACACAAAATTATTATACAATTAGAGAAAATTAATAAAAAATTTATATATTTATTTTTAATAGTAATAAAAGACATACAATTGGTTTTGGTTCTCCATATAGTTACTGAGACACCATGGAAAGTAATAATACCTTCTTATATCCTTTTTCAAAATATGTTATAGTAACCATCCTTAAAAAAATAATCAATTTTCATGGGAACCCAAATACATGGGAAAGTGAAAACATGAATATCAGTTTGAGAACATTAATTTAATATGGTTGATAACCACTTTAAGGACACTCCTTCACTTATGATCACCCTACAAATCTCTTTATGGTGTGATACCCCCTTCGTTTCTCTTTGATAACATTTTTCAATATCAAATTCCCATCATTAAATGTGTTCAAGAGAATATTAATTGAGGATTGGGAAATATATAGAAGCATGACATGGTGGGTTTTATTGATTCTTAGAATGTTCTCATCTAATTCAATGATAAATATTTATTGATATTTCTTGGATAGGTGCTCTTTATGAATTTAATTATGTACTATTTTACCTTCACAGATGGTATTTTAATTTCCAAATGAATTTTTTCTCCCACTTTAGTGATTTTGGTTACTCTTCCAAGAATTCATTTCCCATTTCATTAGCTAGATATCCTCATGGTGATTAGAAATATGAATGGACTCTCATTGTGCTCGTATCTAAGAACAATATGCATGAGTTATCATATATCTCAAAAAATATATGTAGAGATCAATCTTTTCATTCCCAAATTCAATTTTTTTTATCAAAATTGAAGTGAAGTATAGTAATAAACCTGAAGTATCTTATGAGTTTATATCATATTTGTTATCGATAAGGGAATAAATCCTTGAGGTGTCCCTATAGTAGGCATGACCTTTTTACAATAAATAAGGATCTTTAGAAGAAGTCACTAGTTTTTTAGAGGAATATAGTGGCATGAATGTTGTAGTTGTTAGAACACTCCACGAACCTATTAAAATTGACCCAATTATGAAATTTTATCCTCATGTTGTCTAGGATAGTACATTATCATATGAATAAATATTATGTCCATGCCTAGATATTTGTTGTTGAGTGAATGAAATATATCTATCCCATGGAAAGAAGTCTCTTTAATGTCAAAATTTTATATGATGTAATGTATTATGGATGGACATGATTCTAAAGAAGGAAAAATAGGAAGGTACTATTGATCAAATTATTCATGACAAAAAAATAGATAGTTATATATAGAAACAAGACCAATATATTCTATATTGGAAACTATAAAATCATCTCGCTATTCTAATATAGGTGGTGTTAAGAATTTTTTCTAATTCTCTATTTATTCATATTCCAAGGGTGTAAGGGGGATCATTTTCCTCAATAAAGATGATTTTAATTCTAGTTTTCTCTAATCAATATCTATAATAATTATTTATAGAGAAGATGTATTTTTGCATGGTTTAAGATTACAAGTATTAGTAGAAGGTTGAGAATTATAAGAAGTATCACATTTGAGTTGGTAACCCAGTAGGACTAGTTTAGTGTTTTGAGGTAGGTTATGAATAAGGGAGATCTTCAAGAACTGAGTAGTAACCCCAATATTTAGGGTGTTTTAAGTATATATTCCCCATTCATGGCTTCTTTTTTTGATTAAATAGAAACCTATAAATAAGATAAATTTTATTTTAGAAAGAAAAAAATAATGGAAGGGTCCTTTGATAGGGTGAATTACAAAGTGTCCAAAGGGAATATAATTAGATAGGATATGGAATATTATTCGTTTGCAAGAAATATAGAATAAAGGTCATAAGGTGAGGAAAATAAATCCAATGGATATATTAATACCTCCACTAGGGATGTCAAAGAGGTTATGGAGTACATCCAAATGAAATATTCTTCTTAGTCTTAAGATGTTCGTTCTCCTCTATAGGCTAGTACCAATGTTACAACTAAAGGTGTAAAGGAAATAAGAGAATATACCAAAATGAGGAGGACTATAAAATTGATTTTTTCATATATGGTAATGAAAAAGTTCATTTTAGGCATAGATAAGGTATTGAAATGTATTATAGAGCTCAACCTGACTGAAGATATATATAGATTGGTGAATGGTAGAAAGAGGAAGAAGAAATAATAACTTTGGATATAGTCCTAATCATGTAATTCAAGGAAAAGATGAAGGATGATGAATTTTTCATTAATATTTAATAATAATAAGATATAAATATGATTATAATATAAATTCATGTAATTACCATTAAAGATAACGTATAATGGGTAAAAAATTAATATATAAAATTTGAGGCACCCCTAAAAGGATCCAACCTTAAAAATTTACAATATATTAAGTTTAAGTAAAGAAATAATTTTCTTAAATTTAAAGTATCCTTATGGTTAATAGTTTTGTATTATTATTTCATAACTCTTATATAATTGTCCCATAAATTTTAAAGTCAAAACTTCCACTCAATATACATTTACTCACAAGACTGTACTTTTAAAATGAAAAATCTTTCTTTCATGAAAAATATTCAAAATTTTGAACATTATTTCATAATTATACCTACTTGTCCATAAATATTATGAAAAAAATTTGAAAACATTTTGTGGATAAAAAATATCTATAAGATATGTAAAAATTTATGAAAATAAAATTTTTTACCAATTCAAAAAAAATGGGACAATATAAGAGATATTTCATTTATCATACTAAAATTTGAGATCAAATAATCATATAGAAACACATGAAATTATATTTATTTACTATAGTATTTCAGATTACACTTTATAATAAAGCATAATGGAAAAATCATAATCATGAGAGTTTCTTAAAAAACATGAGAACCCATGAAAATATTTTCTAAAAAAACATACCTTTTACCCTTAAGGGGAATAATTATTCCTTTAAAGAAAATATAATTAGATAAAAATGTATAAATAATGGAAAATAATATAAATTTTATGTAGTAATATTGTGAAATCATCTTCATACAACCCATATAAGAACCCTTACAAGAACCCTTACAAATTTGATAACCTACATGGTCAATTCCAAAATAATTCTTTAGATGAAATAATCATTTTCCAATGAATTATAGTGCTATATTGGGTTCACCAATCATCATAAACAATATATATAGAACCTTAAATACATGAAAAACATAAAATATTTTATTTTCATCATTAAAATCATAAAAATGTGTTTTTGAATCCCTAAGAAAAATATTTTATTATATTGATATATACTTTTCATTTAGAATATAATTTACAAAACTAAAATAACTAGAAAAAATGGAAGGTGGGGTTTTTATTGGAGGAAACATGGGATATTATAAATAAAAATAAATATAAAATCAAATTTTCAGTGGATGTAAAATCTTCTGATGTCATTTATATTAAAATAGGACATTTCGTTTTCATTTTGTAAATAAATTCAAAAATGTGTCGTATAAAATACATAAAAATATTTATTTTTAAGACCTATAAAATAAATATAAAAGTGGAATAAAATTATCTTTATAATTTATTTATTTCAATATAAATACATCCATGAAATAATTTTAAGAATATGGATGTGGAATAAAAAGATTTTGAAATTAAATATCAAGAGAATTTAAAGTGGGGTTTTAAGGTAAAGTGTCCATTACCTCGAGTCTGATGTGTCATATATATTATTTATAATCCATAATAATAAAATAATTTTATAATTTACATTATAACATATTTTCAATTTATTATTTTTTTTATTTCACTTATATCCATGTTTTACATAATTACTTAATGGATTATTTTCTTTTGGGACATTTTGAGAACATTCAGTTTATCAGTCAAAATGGTTTGGGTGGGTTGACTATTCTCAACGGGTTAATTATTCCACAATTTCCAAAATCATAATCATTACTTATTTATCATATTTATATAATTTTATAACCATTCATGAAATGTTTACATGAAAAACACATCACATCGCTTTGTGGAGGTGGTATTCTGCACATACACGTGAATGAAGTTATCATTTTAATAGATTTAATGGTAAGATAATTAATTATATATTACCTTTATAGAATGATAAATATTAAATTAATATAATATATATTAATTAAATTCATCATAATAACTATACTTGTGATGTAGTGTTGAAAAATTAAACAGATCACTTCGAGGAGGTGGTAATCAATATCAACATTGTTATACCAAAATCAAGATAGAATTTTAGTATATGAAATATATTTATTTTATTTTTTAAAAATGGTTAAATAATATTTTAAGGAGGTAGAATAATAAATAAACTTCGAATGGGTTGTCTAGGACTTATACCTTCTCCTCAGATAACCTATTTGGCTTACACCTTAAACCTTCTAGGATTTGTCTTTTGGTCAGAATAGGACCTCTAGGATATTGGGAAAGATATTGGGGAGAGATTTGGATAGGGATTTTATGAACTATAGTTTTCAAATAGTGTGATTAAGGTAGGATAAGAGGTTCCCTTTTATATGTGAAGGAATGGGAACTATTGGAAATACTTAAAGTACTAAATTAATATAAATTAATTTTCATGTTCATGTGGTACCAAATTAATATATTTAGAATTTATGATGAATATGAATATAAATAATTTTATCCAATAAAATTTGGAAAAGTTTAGGTGATTTTTTATCCCTTATATGTTAGTATTAACACCCCATTATCCCTTTTAACGATTACTATGATATCAATGTTTTTAACTCTATAGATTTCAAGAAAGTTAAAATAAAATTTGATGTGATCCAAAAGTGGATAATGGTTGATATGATATATCATATCCCATTAAATTGGCTAAAGTCAATAATTTTTTGAATTTAATATCATAAAAAATTATTATTTAACATAATATACCATTAATTTCATTTTGGAGATTGGTCACATAGTTTGAATCAAATTACAACAATATAGTAATTTAATTTGAATATAAAATTTTAACAATACACTAATATGTTATATTTATATAAAATATTATTGTAATGAAAAATTCATCCAAATTATACTACTTTTAATTTTTTCTAAAATTATTTACTTGGTTTTTCTATTACATTAACAACCACAATGTATTCATTACATAAATATTTTATTTAATTATTCTATCCCTAAAGAATTAAAAATATAATACCATAATAATAATAATTCATTAATATTTTAAATTAAAATTTATAATTGTAACATCTCATCTTTAACCAAGGTATGGAATATAAAAAAAATTTAAAATTTTAAGTCAAATTCCTTAAAGAGACCCAGGGTACACGCCGGCATTGTCAGTTGCAGGTCCTGAGTAGCAATTAATTTTTATAATGGTTGTGTAGGATTTTGAAAAAAAAATCTTCGTGCCCTGGTGCAATATTCAGGTTATAATTAATTAAAATTATTAAAATATTTAGAAGAAAATAAAAGTAATATAAATAAATAAAAAATAAATAAAAATCAGTTAAAAGATAAGTGAAAACTATTAAAAATGGGCTTAACCCATTATTATTATTATTATTATTTATTTTACCATTCCATTTTATTTTATTTTTATTTTAATTTTATTCTTATTTTTCCTTATTTAATTATTTATTTTTTAAATTTTTTCCTCTATTTATTTGATTTGTTTTTTTTTTATTTCCTATATTTTATCCCTTTCATCTCCTCTTGTGTGTCTCACCCCCCCCCCCCTCCTCTCCAAGTGGTGCACCACCCCCCATCGCCGCTTCGGAAACCCATTGCACCTCCGATTCTCCTCCATTTTCAATGCCATTAGAAGCGATGTGAACCTCTTGGTATGGCTAATATTTCTGTCATGACCCATCCTCAGGGCCCGTTCCGTGACTACCCCAAGCCCTCCTTCCATAGGCCAGGTGCTAGCGATTAGCACCAAAGGTGTAAATCCCAAAATAAGAGAAGGCATTGCCTTTATGAAGTAACATACACAACAGAGTACGCAAGTGAAGTAAGCACCAAGTAAAACTGGGTACAAGGTAAGTGATGAAAAGTAAATGGGATAGTATACAAACCCAACTGAAAGTACAGTACAACTGAAAGGAAAGTACAAAATCAGTAAGTAAAATAGCAACACTGAGTCATCCTCCGAAAATCCCACCTGAAGGGTGGGTACAGATAGTCTCCTCAGCTCCTCGGTTCTGGTCGTCTGCTCCTTATACATCCTGCCAAGTGGTCAACCTCCAGGTACCGTCTATCTCCACAAGCCTCCACCTCGATCATTTTTGTCCGTCATTTTCAACCAACACAACATAGTGCGGGCATAGCCCGTGCAGAGGTGAGTATATGATACTCAGTAGGGACACCGAGACCCCCGAAGGACTCTCAGAATCCACGAAGGATAAACCACAAAGGAAAGATGCAACCATGAAGTATCAATCGACTATACTTAGGTATATTCCCATATATATACCTAAGTCATCAGTTATAAAACGCCTCCAACTCTCGAGCCCAAGCACAACCCAGTCCACACAGGAAAACACAACTCAGTCCAGACAGGAAAGCAAGTCAATCACATCGATGATAATGATTGAGAATCAAGACTCATCTCACACAGGTTTAAACTTTGTAAGGCGATAGAGATGATCAGATATAGCCATTGATTCATCTAAGCTGTCAGACCCACATAAGATATAAGACCAGATAAGTTGTCGTACCCACATAGGATACAAGACCAGCTACTCTGCCGGACCCACTCAGGATACAAGTACAGAGGTCAAATACTATCAGACCCACGTAGGATACAAGAACAGTAGTCATCGCCATCGAACCCACAGAGGATCCCAGTATAGTCTTCGTCACTGCCAAACCCACGGAGGATCCAATTACAGTCGTCCTCGCTGCCGAACCCACGGAGGATCCAAGTGCAGTCGTCATCGTCGCAGTCGCAGCCAGCTCTAGGGTTTCCACACACAGCATGCTCGATTCCGGGAAGGTCTGCTCCTCAAGTAAGAGATTTGATACATTATCTATCATTATTTCTATAGTTGATGTATCCCAAAGTTCTTTCTCGTCAATAGAAACACAACGTGACAGACGGTGCGCCAATCGGACGCCCGGTCTGAGAGATATTGGTTTTTCCGCCCCAGGGGCCCGGTTGGTTTTTAAAATAAAACCAACCTGACCGTACTCTATCTGCATCCAAACCTCAAGTGTACTAATCCAAAATAACCATCTCAACAAAATTATTCCAACTCAATTAATGGCACGTCAATCGGACGTTCGGTCCTTAAGATATAATCATTTCCTCTGCGAGGGCCCAGTTGGTTTCGGGTTTGAACCAACCTGGATGTACCCAAACGTTGCTAAAACCTTGATTTTAATATACCTAAATGACCATATCAATCCTAGGATTTCTATGCAACTGATGGTGAGTCGATCGGAGGTTCGTAGCTTAAGTTATGGTCAAAAGACTGCAAACGGTCGGAAGTGGGGGTCTGGGCCCGGTCCGACCCGGCCCAACCCCCCCTAGGTCGGCCCAAACTGGGTTGACCCGACCCGGGTCCGGGTCCGGCCTGGTAGGGCGCAGCCCGGCCCAGCTGGGCGCGGCCTGGCCTGGCATGACCAGGGGGCACATTGGCTCATCTAGCGAGCCGAGCGGGGGGTGCGGCCCCAGCTTTCCGCGGACACAGTGCCAGGGTGGCACCGCTGCTCCGCTGGATCCAGCACGGCCGCGGGATCCAACCCTTGCCGCCGCGGCTGAATCCGCGGTGGGATCCTTTCGGCGGCGCACTGGGGCGTCGCCTCGCCGGCGACCCGTGCCGCCGGGGAATTTCACGGGCCACCGGAGTCATTCAGGTGGTCCAATTTTGCTCTCGTCCACGACTGCGGTCGCCTCGGGACTCATACATCACTGTGAAGGCCTCCAATCTCCATTTCGGTCTCGTTTCGTCATCTCCTAATATTTTTCACATCAAGAAAAAAATAGCGGTGGGTTCGGACTTGTTCGTTAGTCCGCACCCACCACGTTAGTGGTTCACAACATCACCCAACAATTACACGCCATGCTGAGGGTATAAATCACATAAATAAATATACACATTTCCTTACCTCAACAAATGATGTCGAACATCGGCATCACGGTAGACGACGTTGCGGGGAAGAGAATCGTAGGCCTCGTCAGAGTGCGTCGAGGAGGAAGTGGCGTCCCCTCTCTTGCAGTGGAGAAGAGTAAGGGTGGCGCATCGTCAATCTTCAAGGAACCAGCGTTCTTCGTCGTTCTTCGTCGGAGGCCGACGTTCTTCGTCATTCTTCATCAGAGACCGGTGTTCTTCCAAAAGCTCCAAATCTCTCCTGATCTCTACCGCACAATGAAATATCTTCCCCAAATTAAATAATAGGTTCCTCCTATTATTTAATTACACACGCAAAGAAACTCCCAGAATTAAATCACCATATTTAATAACGTGTTGACCATTGATTTAAAGTAAGGGGAGGGAAGGTCCCCATTAATTAGACGCGTTGGAAATTAAATGGGAGGGTTTTCCAATTTAATGAGGGGTTCTTAAAGAGATTAGAGGAAATTAAATGGTGGGGATCGTGTGGGATCCACCTCTCTAACATCCACACTTGGGTAGTTAAGTGGTTGTGGGCCCCACCCTTAACTACCCATGGGAGGGAATAACTACCTTATAAAATAAAAATTGTTCAGACAATTTTTATTTACTTCTTAAATAAACCCCCAAAATTATCTTCTCCTCCTTTGTAAATGCAACTACGGTAAGTGTCCCATTAAGAAATTATCGGCGTTGTGAGTTCATCAGTGCCCTCGGATTTTAATTCCGAGCACCGGTTCAAAAGTTGGAAAAACCCGCTCATTCGTTCACTGAACATACCCGAGCTAAACTTTGGAAATTGATTCCAGGCACACCGGGCCTCGGAATCAAGTTCTGTCAGAAGCCACAGACTCATAAAATTACAAAGAATTTAAAAAAAAATCCCTTGAAAATTTATGGGTCTTTACATTACTCACACCTCAGGGATTTTCATCCTCATAAATCTACAACATAAACTAGTGGAACAAATGAGGGTACTGAGCATGCATCTGAGCCACCCGCTCCCATGTGCTCTTCTGGAGGTTCTCATACTGCTAAAGAATGTGCACCAGAGGTATCGACCATCCACGTAGGACTCACTCCTGTCGATCCTCGATCTCCACTGAGACCTCCACAAAAGTCACCCCGTCATCGATGTCCAGCTCCCTGTGGTCGATGATATGCGTCAGTTCGTGCATGTATCTCCTCAGCTGAGATGCGTGGAAGACGTCGTGCACCTAGTGCAACTGAGGTGGAAGGGCTAGGTGGTAAGCCACCTAGATTACCCTACTGAGGACCTAAAAAGGCCCGATGAAGCGTGGATATAACTTTCTTCCCTGGCCTAATCTCTGTAATCCACGTCGAGGTGAGACACGTAAGAAAATGTGGTTTCCATCCTTGAACTCATGTGGTCTTTGCCTCCTATCATCATAGGACTTCTGTCTGCTCTGTGCTGTCCTCATCCACTCCTGGATGACCTGCACCGTCTTCGTCATAGCCTGAACTATCTCTAGTCCTATGAGTGCTGACTCCCCAAGGTCAGTCCAGCACAGTGGTGATCTGCATGGTCGGTCGTATAGTGCCTCGTAAGGTTCCATCCCGATGGTGGAGTGGTAGTTGTTTTTGTACGCAAACTAAACCAAGGGTAGGTGATCCTCCCAGCTGTGACCAAAGTCAAGGACACATGCATGGAGCATGTCCTCGAGTGTCTGAATGGTCCTCTCCGTCTGGTCATCCGTCTGAGGGTGAAAGGCAGTGCTCAGGTGTAGCTGTGACCCAAAAGCCTCCTGTAACCCCTTCCAAAGCCGGTAATTAAAGAGATCATCTCAATTGGATACGATAGACGACGGCACACCATGAATACATATGATCTTCTGAACATAGAGGCGTCCCAAGATCTCTACTGAACCCTTCTCTCTGATCGGTAGGAAGTGGGCCGACTTGGTGAGTCGGTATACGATCACCTAGATGGTGTCGTGTCCTCTGGAAGCACATGGAACCCCCATCACGAAATCCATGGATATAACATCCCACTTCCACTTTGGGACCTCTAAGGGTTGTACCAAGCTTGCAAGTACCTGGTGCTCTGCCTTAACTTGCTGACAAGTGAGGCATCGAGAAACGAACTCTGCCATAGCCTTCTTCATACCCTGCCACCAGTACTGTCGTCTGAGGTCCTGGTACATCTTCTATACCCCAGGATGTACTGCTAGAGGGGAAGTGTGTAACTCCCTCATCACCTCCTCCTGTATTGCAACTGGTACCATGGTATGTCCCCTAAAGAGGATGATGTGCTCCCCGCCTTCAGAAAATCCATCGGGTGCTAGCCCTGAGGATATCTGATCACATCATGCCTCACAGTCAACGTCCCCACATTGTGCCTCTCTGACCCATGGAAGAAGTGGAGGAGTGACTATAAGAGACTATAGATAGGCTGCCCCATCTCTATCTACGAAGGATATCTACAAAGCGGCTAACTGCTCTATCACCTCCCCAAGTAGCTGAATGCCCGATCTCATGCTGAGAGCATCAGCCACAACGTTCCCCTTCCCAGGATTATAGATAATATCAAAGTCATAATCCTAGAGGAACTCGATACATCGCCACTGTCTCAGGTTTAGGTCCTTCTGCGAGAAAATGTACCTGAGACTCTAGTGGTCAGAGTAGACTATAAAGAACTCTCCCATCAGATAGTGCTGCCACATCTTCAGGGCGAAGACCACTGCTGCTAACTCCGGGTCATGGTTGGCGTAGTTCTGCTCATGCTACCTCAACTACCATGAACCGTAAGTGATCACTGCTCGCTCCTGCATCAGGACACACTCGAGTCTAGTCCCTAATGCGTCGCAGTAAACTATGTACCCTATGACCTCCTCCAGTAGCCTCAAGATGGGTGCACTTGTCAATCTCCACCTCAGATTCTGAAAGCTCTGCTGACATCAGTCTGACCACACGAAGGGTTTCCCCTTCTTCGTAAAATCTTTAAGCGGTGCTGCAACTCTGGAGAAGTCTGGCACAAATCTCCAATAGTACCCATCCAGACCTAGGAAACTCCGCACCTCCGTCACACTCTTGGGTGGCTCCCAAGCAAGTATCGCCTCGACCTTCGCAGGATCCATTGCAACTCCTGCCTATGAGATGACGTGCCCCAAGAAGTGAACCTCTCGAAGCTAGAATTGTCACTTCAAGAGCTTACCATAAAGCTGGTGCTCTCAGAGTTTATCAAGTAAAACCCATAAGTGGTAGGCGTTCTCCTCCTTGGTCGTTGAGTAAATCAGTATGTCGTCAATGAAGACTAAGAAAAACCGATTGAGGTAGGGCTGGAAGATCCTATTAATGAGACTCATGAACACTGTTAGAGCATTGGTTTCACCGAAGGGCATGACTAAGAACTCATAGTGGCCATACCGACACCTGAAGGCCACATTCTGCACATTCTCGCCCCGAACTCAGAGCTGATGACAGCCTGACCTGAGGTCTATCTTCGAGAACCAGCGTGCTCCATTTATCTTATCAAAGAGGTCATAAATCCTTGGAAGCGGATACGTGTTCCACATGGTCACTTGGTTCAGGCGACGGTATTCGACACACAGTCGCAAGCCCCCATCTGCCTTCTTGGCGAATAGAATCGGAGAAGCCCAGGGTGAAACACTGGGTCGAATGAAACCTTTCCCCTGTAAGTCCTCCATTTGTACCCGCACCTCACGAAGCTCGGCGGGAGCCATTTGATATTCTGGACTAGATATCGGTGATGTCCTGGGGTACGGGTCTATATAGAAATCTACCTCCCTGTGAGGAGGTAGTCTTGGAACATCGTCAGGAAAAACGTTTGCATACTGATCCACCACAATAGGAAATCTCGGACTCCGCATGTCAACTGCTCTGAGGATGATACTAGCCAACTGATGTGTGATCGGCTTCCCTCTCCTCTATGTAAGTCCATCTTGTGCTGCGAAGGTTCCCTTCTCACCAATGAAGGTGAACCTGGTCCCATCTGTGCAGACACACCGCACCTTGTGCCTAGTACAATAGATCTGAGCATGGACTGTAGATAACTAGTCCATACCCAAGATGACGTCGTAAGGCCTCGACACCGCTACAAGAAGATCCCAGCCGAAGCTCTCACCTCCTAGAGTAAGCTCACACTACCGGCACCAGTGCGTAATCATCGAGTCTTCTCCCGTAGGAGTCTCTATCCGTAAGGATCGAGCCAACAGCTCCGTCGGAATCTCTGAGCTCTGAACAAGGGCAGCGGAAATAAAAGAATGACTCGCACCTGTGTCTATAAGAACTGAAGCAAGGGTAGAGTAGACATAGATAGTACCTCAAATCATCTCAGGTGCGTTGTGGTCATAATCCATTGCTGCCTGGAGCTGAGCCTTCCTCTGCCCGCCAGCTCCCTGTGGTCGGGGTAGACCTCCTGGGGGTGGTGGTGGTGGTAGATCCTCGAAGCTTCGTCCACCACCCGCTGCTCGACCAGCTCCTCTGCCTCATCCGCCTTCTCCCTACGTACCACCACGGTCGAACCTCTTCCTCTGACTGGGAGGTCCCTCCACTTTCTGTTGCTCATCTGCATGGTGGGTCGGGCAGTCACGAGCCATGTGGCCCTGCCCGCTGCATGCATAGCACTGTCTGCTCCTCATAAGGCTGGTTCTATGTCGTGTGCCCCACCCATCTGAACCTGTATCCTGAGGTCGCCCACCTGACATCCTGGTCCACTTGGACCCCTGCGACATCTATCGACTGTCGGCTGCAGAAGACTCCACTCTATGCCATCCTGTAGTGGGTCTCGCTGCTGATGGTTGCTCGGCGAGAAAGATCTCCACTAACAGGGCTCGCTACAGCACCCCCGCCTACGTCGGGATGCTGAGGGGAATCATCGAAGCTCTGATCTCATGCCTCAGTCCCTACTCAAAGGTTCGGGCCCGGAAGAATGGGTCCCATACCATATCCGTGGAGTAGCGCGAGAGGTCGGTAAATCTCGCCGAGTACTGGGCTACTGACATGCTGCCATGCCGCAGCTGTAGTAACTCTTGGATGTGCACCGCACGGAGGGTGGTTGGAACAAACTTCGAGCGGAAGAGGCTCTCGAAGTCCGTCCAAAGTAGAGATGCCTCATCGTGCACCTGGAACATCAGGCTCCACCATCTACCTATTGCTGCGTGCCGGAGACTCATGGCAAGGATCACCATAAGATCTGCTGGTGTCCCTACCAGTCTGAAGACTCTGACGATGGCCTCCATCCAATCCTCAGTTGCCTGAGGATCCGTCTCTCCATGGAACGTGGGTGGCCTCTGTCTCTGAAACTTGTGAAACACGCTCAGGTGGCGTGCACTCTCCACCAATGGGGCTGGTAGCATCGATGGATCAGCGGGTAGTGGTACTGTTGGTGCCTCCGTTGTAATGGGGCCATGCACCGAGGCCTCATCACTCAGTGGCCTGCCATCCCACACGTAACTAGGAACCTTGGCTGGCTGCCTTCGTGGGGTCATCCTGAAATGAAACAGGTGTTCCACGGTCAAATAGTATACCTGGTGAGCTGACACAAAGTAATCACAAAGAAAAACTTTTTAAATAAATCACACACGCAATCATTGTTTTCATGCACTGAGCTGAAAATCAAAGTTCAGGGTCCTGGTGTATGGATACGTCGGCCGCTGCACCAACACTGGACTCCCTGGACTAAAAAACACACTCAATACTCTTAACACTATTGGTTCACAGAAAATAAATATTAGAGTCCTGAGTTCTGCGGTAGAACCGACTCCTCTAATACCAATTGTCATGACCCATCCTCAGGGCCCGTGCTGTGACTACCCCAAGCCCGCCTTTCATAGGCCAGGGGCTGGCGACTAGCACCAAAGGCATAAATCCCAAAATAAGGGAAGGCATTGCCTTTATTAAGTAACATATACAACAAAGTACGCAACTGAAGTAAGCACTAAGTAAAACTGGGTACAAGGTAAGTGCTGAAACGTAAATGGGCTAGTATACAAACCCAACTGAAAGTACAGTACAACTGAAAGGAAAGTACAATAGCAGTAAGTAAAACAGTAACACCGAGTCGTCCTCCGGAAATCCCACCTGAAGGGTGGGTATATATAGTCTCCTCAGCTCCTCAGGTCCAGCCGTACGCTCCGTATACATCCCACCAAGTGGTCCAACTCTGGGTATCGTCTAGCTCCACAAGCCTCCACCTCGATCAGTATTGTCCATCGTCTGCATACAACACAACTTAGTGTGGGCATAGCCCGTGCAGGGGTGAGTATACGATACTCATTAGGGACCCCGAGACCCACGAAGGTCTCTCAGAATCCACGAAGGATCAACCACAAAAGAAATATACAACCACGAAGTATCAATCGACTCTACTAAGGTATATTCCCATACATATACCTAAGTCATCAGTTATAAAACGTCTCTAACTCTCGAACCCAAGCACAACCCGGTCCACAGAGGAAAACACAACCCATTCCACACAGGAAATCAAGTCAATCACATTGATGATAATGATTGAGAATCAAGACTCAGATCACACATGTGTATACTTTGTAAGGTGATAGAGATAATCAGATGTAGCCACTGATTCATCTAAGCTATCGGACCCACATAGGAGACAAGACCAGTTAAGTTGTTGGACCCACATAGGATACAAGACCAGCTACTCTTCCGGACCCACTCAGGATACAAGTACAGAGGTCAAATACTGTCGGACCCATGTAGGATACAAGAATAATAGTCATCACCATCGAACCCACAGAGGATCCCAGTATGGTCATCGTCGCTGCCGAACCCACGTAGGATCCAAGTACAGTCTTCCTCACTACCGAACCCACGGAGGATCCAAGTGCAGTCGTCATCGTCGCAGTCGCAGCCAGCTCTACGGTTTCCACACACAGCATGCTCGATTCCGGGAGGGTCCACTCCTCGAGCAAGAGATTTGATACATCAACTGTCACGAAGTCTAGATTTTATGTATCCCAAATTTATGTCTCGTCAAAAGAAACCCAACTTGACAGACGGTGCGTCAATCGGACGCCTGATCTGAG
Organism: Viscum album; assembly: GCA_963277665.1. NCBI lineage: Eukaryota > Viridiplantae > Streptophyta > Magnoliopsida > Santalales > Viscaceae > Viscum > Viscum album. Next base: position 1,743,836,192 of record OY728155.1, read on the forward strand.
AGTTATTGGCTTTTCTATCCCAGGGGTCCGGTTGTTTTTTAAACTAAAACCAACCCGACCGTACTCCATCTGCATCCAAACCTCAAGCGGAGTAAGCAAAAAATAATTGTCTCAATAAAATTATTCCAATGCAATTGACGGCACATCAATCGGACGTCCGGTCCTTAAGATATAAGTGTTTCTACTGCGAGGGCCCTGTTGGTTTCGAGTTCAAACCAACTCGGTTGTACCCAAACTTTTCCGAAACCTCGAGTTTAATATACCTAACTTACCTTCTAGATCCAAGGATTACTTCTCAATTGACGGTGCATCGATCGGAGGTGTGTAGCTCAAGTTATGGGCAAAAGACCGCAAACGGTCTGAAGTGGGGGTCTGGGCCCGGTTCGACCCGTCCCAACCCCCCTAGGTCGGCCCGAACCGGGTCGACCTGACCCGGGTCCGGGTCCAGCATGGTAGGGCGCGCCCCAGCCCAGCGGGACACGGCCCAGCCCAGTCGGCGTGGCCCGGTCCGCGTGAACCGGCCCAGCCCGGCCGGGGGGCACGCTGGCTCGACCAGCAAGCCGAGCGGGGGGCGTGACCCCTACTTTCCACAGACGTGGCGCCAGGGTGGCACCGCTGCTCCTCTAGATCCTGCGCGGTTGTGGGATCCTACCCTTGCCGTCGTGGCTTCATCCGCAGCGAGCTCCTGCCGACGACGCACCGGGGTGCCGCCGCGCCAGCGACCCGTGCTGCCGGGGACTTCCGCGGGCCACCAGAGTCATTCTGGTGGTCTGATTTTTCTCCCGTCTATGCCTACGGTCGCCTCGGGACCCGTACATCACTGTGAAGGCCTCCAATCGCCATTTCGGTCTCACTTCTTCGTCTCAAAATATTCCTCACAGCAAGAACAAAATAGTGGTGGGTTCGGACTTGTTCGTTAGTCCGCACCCACCGCGTTAGTGGTTCACAACATCACCCAACAATTACACGTCATTCCGAGGGTATAAATCACAAAAAGAAATATACATATTTCCCTACCTCAATAAATGATGTCAAACGTCGCCGTCGTAGTAGATGGCATTGCGGGGAAGAGGATCGTAGGCATCGTCGGAGTGCACCGAGAAGGAAGTGGCGTCCCCTATCTTGCCGCGGAGAAGAGTAAGGGTGGCGCAGCGTCGATCTTTGAGGAACTGGCATTCTTCGTCGTTCTTCTTCGGAGGTTGGCATTCTTCATCATTCTTTTTCGGATACCAGAGTTCTTCCAAAAGCTCCAAATCTCTCTCGATCTCTCCTGCACAACGAAATCTCTCCCCCAAATTAAATAATAGGTTCCTTCTATTATTTAATTACACACGTAAAGAAACTCCCAAAATTAAATCACCACATTTAATAACGTGTTGACCATTGATTTAAAGGAAGGGAGGGGAAAGGTCCCCATTTATTATACGTGTTAGTAATTAAATGGGGGGGTTTTCCAATTTAATGAGGGGTTCTTAATGAGATAAGAGGAATTTAAATGGTGGGGCTCGTGTGGGCCCCACATCTCTAACATCCACAATTGGGTAGTTAAGTGGTTGTGGGCCACTCCCTTAACTTCCCATGGGAGGGAATAACCACCTTATAAAATAAAAATTGTTCTGACAATTTTTATTTGCCTCTTAAATAAACCCCCAAAATTATCTTCTCCTCCTTTGTGAACACAACTACGGTTAGTGTCCCCTTAATCAATTACCGGCGATGCGAGTTCTTCGATGCCCTCAGATTTTAATTCTAATCACCAGTTCAAAAGTTATAAAAACCCACTCGTTCGTTCACTGAACGTACCCGAGATAAACTTTGGAAATTGATTTCGGGCACACCGGGCCTCGGAATCAAGTGTCGTCAGAAGCCATAGAATCATTAAATTACAAAGAATTTAAAAAAAATTCCTTGAAAATTTCCAGGTCTTTACACTTTCTTTAAAAAAATCGTTGAGTTTCATCCACTCTCTATTATATGATCTTCTGTGGAAGTTGTTTACTTGAAATTGGGGTTTTTGTTAAGTAGTCCAATTTATTCTATTGTAGATCAAATCAAAGGTTGTCAAATAACATATGGTATACTATGACTACGAGGTAGGGAATATTTATTATTTCCCATATTTTTTGTTTCTTTGTTCAATTCATACCATTGTGCCACTCGTCGATTCCTACCATTGAATCCCTAATAATGTGTATCAATTTAATTATATTGTTTTCTTTGATCCTTGTGACCTTTGTTTAAGGAAAACATTTTCCAAGGTTGTTTCCATGTTGTTGGATACCCCTTTGGGTATGCCTAGATAATTTGATTAGTTTCCTTGGGCATCGAGTCTTTAAATTATCAATTACGTGTGCATGTGCGCTAATTTATGTTCAAGTTATAAATTGAATAAATTATTTAAGATGATTCATAAACCATGAATTTGTTTTTCCTTTGATTTTGTTTTCCTAAATAATTATTGTTATAAGTAGTGTCATGATTTTCTATTATTAAATTTTGTTTCCCCTAATATCATTAATAAGTGAAAATTCTATTTAATATTGTGTTATTATTAGTAGTCATTACTATTGGGCTTGAAAAATTAGTAAGTGTGGAATTAAATGGTTAATTAGATGGATACAATCATGAATGTTTCTCTATGATATATATATATATATATATATATATGAATCTATTATTGTTTTAAATTAAATTGGACCGAGCAGAGAACGTGAGTCCCATATTAAGAACCCATAATTGGACTCTCTGTACATGATATGTTATAGAAAAACACATCAGGAAAGAGATGTTTTAGGATTTCTAAGAAAGGGATTTCCCTGGGATTTTTACTATACTATCATGTGATATTGGTTCCCTAAGGGGAAACTAGGGATGGACCTGTTGAAAAAATGGCTAAGCCAAGCCTTGACTGATACTTAGTCCCTTACGTACAATACTAGGATCGGACTCATAGTTACCATACCACAAGAGATACATGGAATTTCAAAAGGATCACCTTGGATGGGATCATGGAATTAGATATAATTGAATGGATATACCATGGTGATACCTCAGGGATGGTCTTGGACTCAACCTTTGATATTACCATTTTTAATTTAAATGCTTGAGATGTTTTTATTGACACTGCATAGAGTTCCTTATGATTCGGGATACTTCTCTTGTTCCTTTAGTTCACCTGGTGTTGACATATAGATTATAACCTAAGAAAAATCAAAATCTTGGGGATATAATCTTTTCCTTGGTCTATCATGTTACTTAGGCCTTATAATATATATATATATATAGTCTTTTTACTAGGTATCTCATTCAGAATTTGGATCAGGCTGAATCAGGTGGTATGAGATAGGTTTCTTCTTAGGAACCCTGTCCAAGTTACAATTATTATTATTTTTAATTGCTTGCAATTATTATATATGGCACACTGATATTTTTCTATAGCAAAAAATAAAAAGGTTTAGAAACCTTCGGTGCCAGTCTACTGAGATTATATCTCACATCACGTTTGGGCGTTGTCTGGTACCCGAGTAGACTTTATGTTCTCAGGTATGGATATAGGGAAGTGTTCCACTCTCGATGCCTGATTTATTTAATATTATGGATTAATATTGGGGGGAAGAGGATCGAGCCTATGCTTGAGATTATGTGTCACAGTTTTTGGTATTTTTTCTGTTTTTTATGTTAGCATGAAACTTATTCTTATACCCCATACCCCATCATGTTTATTTATTTACTTTTTGAATCATACACTGACATCATCATGGTATCTATTATGACTATTCAGATTTTTCATTTATTATTTTGTATGTTGGCTCATTTATCTACTTATGTTGTTTCCTTATCTTTCACTATGCTTCCTCAACTTGTTACATATATTGTTTTTCGTTGCTTTATACCTTATCCTATGAGGTAATAATCTACCCATGGACTTACCCAAGGAACTCTCTACTATTCTTAAGCCTCTGGCATTTGGGGAGATGTATTTGAGGTATTCTATCCCACTGTCTCAGGGCCCGATTCAGTGGTACTCCGGGCGGGATGCTGAAAAGTGGTATTAGAGGAGGTTTATTTTCCTTTTGTATTTCTGTTTGGGTTAAACAAGAGACTAGTGTCATGACCCATCCTCGAGACCCGTGCCGTGACTACCCCAAGCCCGTCTTCCATAGGCCAGGGGCTGGTGACTAGCACCAAAGTCATAAATCCCAATAAAAAGGGAAGGCATTGCCTTTATAAAGTAAACAACGCCACAGAGTATTCAAGCTGAGTAAACACTAAGTAAACTGAGTACAAAAGTAAGGGTTGGAAAATAAATGGTCCAGAATACAAACCCAACTATAAGTAAAGTACAACTGAAATGAAAGTACAGAAACTGAAAATTAAAGCAGAGAGTCCGAGTCGTCCTATGGAAATCCCACCTGAAGGGTGGGTATATATAGTCTCCTCTGCTCCTCAGATCCAGCCATCCGCTTTGAGTACGTCCCGTCCAGTGATCCGCCTCCAGGTACCGTCCAGCTCCACGAGCTCCCACCTCGATCAGCACTGTTCGTCGTCTGCATCCAACACAATGTAGTGTGTGCATAGCCCGTGCATGGGTGAGTATACGATACTCAGTAGGGACCCAGATACCCCCGAAGGTCTCCCAGAATCCATGAAGCATAAAACACAAAGGAAAGATACAATCACGAAGTAACAACCAACTCTACTTAGGTATATGCCCATACATATACCTAAGTCACCACTTCCAGCTCGGATCCAGCACACGAGCCCAAGATACAACCCATTCCACACTGGAAAAACATAACCCATTCCACATAGGAATTCACAACCCAATCCACACAGGAAAGCACAACCCAATCCACACAAGAAAACACAACAATCTTATCGATGATAATGATTGCAAGTCAAGACTCAGATCACACAGGTATACTTCTTTGTAAGAAGATAGAGATGATCAGATGTAGCCATTGATTCATCTAAGCTATCAGACCCACATAAGATACAAGACTAGCTAAGCTGTCGAACCCACAAAGGATATAAGACCAGCTACTCTGTCGGACCCACGTAGGATACAAGTACAGAGTCAAATACTGTCGGACCCACTTAGGATACAAGAACAGTAGTCAAGTACTGCCGGACCCACGTAGGATACAAGAACAGTAGTCATCACCGTCGAACCCACGGAGGATTCCAGTACGGGCGTCATCGCTGCTGAACCCACGGAGGATCCCAGTACAGTCGTCATCGTCGTCAGAGTCGCAGCCAACTCTAGGGTTCCCTCACACAGCATGCTTGATTCCAGGAGGGCCTGATCCACGAGCCAAGGGGTTCAATACATCAACTGACATGAAGTCCATAGTTAATGTATCTCAATGTTCTGTCTCGTCAGTAGGAACTCAACGCGACAGACAGCGCGTCAATCGGACGCCCGGTCTGAGAGTTATTGGCTTTTTCGTCCTAGGGTCCCGGTTGGTTTTTAAGATAAAACCAACCCGACAGTACTCCAACTGCATCCAAACCTCGATTAGAGTAATCCAAAATAACTGTCTCACTAAGAGGAATCCAACAAGTCGACGGCACATCAATCGGACGTCCGGAGATCAAGTTATGAGTGTTTCTGCTCCAAGGGCCCGGTTGGTTTCGTGTTCGAACCAACCCGACCATACCCAAAGTTCTCTGAATCCTTAAGTGTAATATATTGAAACTACCGCCTCGATCCAAGGATTGCTTCAAAACAGACGGTGTGTCGATCGGAGGTCTGTAGCCCAAGTTATGGGCGTTTGAACGGAACTTACCGAAAGTAGGGGGTTCGGGCCCGGTCTGACCCGTCCCGATACCCCCTAGGTCGGCCCGAACCTGGTCGACCCAACCTGGGTCCGGGTTCGGCCCGGTTGGGTGCGGCCAGGCCCGGCTGGCTCGGCACGGCCCAGCCGGTGCGGCCCGACCGGGCGCGGGGGCCCGGCCCAGCGTAGGCGGCCCGGCCCAATGCGGACGGTCCGGCCCAGAGCGGGCGGTCCGGCCCGGCACAGCCGGTCCGGCCGGTGTAGGCACCCGCCGCTGAGCGGATGCGGAAGTGGGGAAGGTCGTCTCCACTTTCGAACTGAACGATGGACTCCACGGGGTCCTCCCTGTCCATTGACTGGGGGTTTCAACCCCTGGTTTTCCAGGGAAGCGGACGGCCTTTATGGCCGACCGTTTGGTTCTTGTGGGACCCATGGGGGGTCCCGCCTACAGGGTGTGTTGGCGGCCGGATCAGCCGGCCGCCTCCCAGAACCTTCGCGTCCATGGGCCGCGGCTCTTGACTGTCCGGCGCCGCGCGTCGGCGCCGCGCCCCACCGCCCTGGCCGCGGCCCTCCTTAGTGCTCTGGCGCGGCGCGACGGCGTCGCGTCCCTTCGCCACGACCTACTCTCGGCCGCGGCCTCCTTCATCTTCATCGGCGCAGTGCGACGGCGCCACGCTCCTTCGTCGCGGCCTGCTTCGATTGCGGTTTCCCTCGTTTCCGCGCAGTGTCGTTGCACCGTGCTGCCTCTGTTCCAAGCCACGAAAAACAACAACAATGGAGAGGAGGGTCAGCCATGTTTTTGTGGTCCGACCTCCACCCATTATATCGATAGCACCCAAGAATGATTTTTCACAATGACAATTAAAGCAAAAATTTAAATGATTAAATTTGAACTTAACCCCTACCTCAAATAAGTTCTAGGAAGTTTGTGTCGTGGAATACGGTGTCGCGGGCGAGGCTCCGTGTACGTTGAAGGTGAATGTCTGTGGAAGAATCGGAGTCTCCCTTTCTTCGACGTGGGAAGAATATGAAATAGTGTGACTGCGTTCTTCATCGAGGTGGATATGTTCTTCACCCAGAAGATAAAGTTCTTCAAAAATATCAACACAAGAGCTCTCCCCTTTTCTTCGCACAGAAAAAACCAAACTAAAATAAAATAAGGCTTTGCCTTATTTTATTCACTTATGCCAACATTTTAAAAATTCAAAACATCTTATTCAATTAATTAAAGAGTTTCAATTAATTGAATAAAGGTGTGTTGGAATTCAATTACTAAGAGAAGAGGGAAAGTCATAAATTAAATGGGGGTTCGTCAACATTAAGAGGGTTAGAGGAAATTGAAGGGGTGGGGGCTTGTGTGGGCTCTACCTCACTAATATCCTACCAAGAGGGGTTAGGATTTTAGTGGGTCCCACCCCAACTCCCACACATGGGGTTTTAACCTCTTATAAGTGAAATAAAATTGTAACACAATTTTATTTCTCTTAATACTTAACCCACATTTTTTAACAACTCTTCCTGAGTAAACGCAACTCTAGAAAAGGTATTATTAAGCAATTACTGGTGCTGTAGTTTCATCAGTGCCCTTGGATTTCGATTCTGAGCACCAGTTCAAAAGTTAGAATAACTCGCTCATTCGTTCACTGAACGTACCCAAGCTAAACTTTGGAAATTGATTTCGGGCACACCGGGCCTCGGAATCAGGTGCTGTCAGAAACTGTGTACTTGTAAAATCCCAAAGAATTTAAGAAAAAAATTTCCTTGAAATTTACAGGTGTTTACATTACTCCCACCTCAGGGCTTTACGTCCCCGTAAAGATACATCCCAAACTAGGGAAACAAATGAGGGTACTGAGCACGCATCTGGGCCTCCCACTCCCAAGTCCTCTCGTGGAGGTTCTCATGCTTCCACCTGATGTGCACTAGAGGAATCAACCTCCCACAAAGGACTCGCTCCTATCGATCCTCGATCTCCACCGAGACCTCCGCAAAAGTCTCCCCGTCATCAATGTCCAGCTCTCCATGGTCGATGATATGCTTCGAGTCGTGCACGTATCTCCTCAGATGAGATACGTGGAAGACGTCGTGCACCCGGTGCAACTGAGGTGGTAGAGCCAGGCGATAAGCCACCTCACCTATCCTGCTGAGAACTTGGAATGGTCTGATGAAGCGCAGAGATAACTTGTCGCCCCGGCCAAATTTCCGCAATCCACGTCGAGGTGAGACCCGCAAGAAAACGTGGTTGCAATCCTCGAACTCTAGTGGTCTCCGCCTCCTGTCAGCATAAGTCTTTTGTTGGCTCTGAGCTGTCCTCATCCGCTCCTGGAAGACCTGGACCTTCTCTGTCGTGGCCTGGACCATCTCTGGTCCCACAAGTGCTGACTCCCCAGGGTCTATCCAGCATAGAGGTGATCTGCAAGGTCGGTCGTACAATGCCTCGTATGGTTCCATCTTGATGGTGGAGTGGTAGTTGTTGTTGTACACAAACTCCACCAAGGGTAGGTGATCCTCCCAGCTGTGAACAAATACAAGGACACATGCATGGAGCATGTTCTGGAGAGTCTGAATAGTCCTCTCTGTCTGTCCATCCGTCTAAGGGTGAAAGGTGGTGCTCAGGCGTAGCTGTGTCCCGAATGCCTCCTGCAACCCCTTCCAAAGCTGGGAAGTAAAGCGAGCATCTTGATCGGAGCTGATAAATGATGTCACACCATGAAGTCGTACAATCTCCTGAATATAGAGGAATCCCAAGCTCTCCACTGAGCCCTACTCTCTGATGGGTAGAAAGTGGGCCGACTTGGTGAGTCAGTTTACGATCACCCAAATGGATTCGTGTCCTCTAGAAGTACACGGAAGTCCAGTCACGAAATCCATAGATATCCCATCCCACTTCTACTTCGGGACCTCCAAGGGTTGTACCAAGCCTACTGGTACTTGGTTCTCTACCTTCACATACCGGTAGGTGAGGCATCAAGAAACGAACTCTTCCATTAACTTCTTCATACCCGGCCACCAGTGTTGTCGTCTGAGATCCTGGTACATCTTCGCCACTCCTGGATATACCGCTAAAGGGGAAGTGTGAAACTCTCTCAGCACCTTCTCTTGTAAAGCAGTTGGTACCATGGTACGTCCTCTGAAAAGGATGACGTGCTCTCCTCCTGTTGAGAATCCATCAGGTGCCTGTCTTGTGGAAATCTGTGCATGCCGCGTCTCACTGTCAACATTCCCATGCTATGCCACCCTGAACCGCTGGAGAAGTGGAGGTGTTACTATGAGGGACTATAGAAAGGCTGCTCCATCTCTATCCACAAAGGATATCTGCAATGTGGATAGCTACTCCATCGCCTCTCCAAGTAGTTGAATGCATGTCCTCCTACTGAGAGCATCATCTACTACGTTCCCCTTTCCAGGAGTATAGACTATCTCAAAGTCATAGTCCTAGAGGAACTCGAGCCATCGCCACTATCTCAAATTCAGGTCCTTCTGCGAGAAGATGTACCTGAGACTCTGGTGGTCAGAATAGACTGTAAAGCACTTGCCCATCAGATAGTGCCGCCACATCATCAGAGAGAAGACCACTGCTACTAACTCCAGGTGATGGGTAGTGTAGTTCTACTCATGCTGCCTCAACTATCGTGATCCATAGGCGATCACTGCCCTCTCCTACATCATGACACACCCGAGTCTAGTCCCTGATGCATCGCAGTAGACTACGTACCTTACTCCCTCCTCTGGTAGATTCAAGATGGGTGCACTAGTCAATCTATGTCTCAGCTCCTGGAAGCTCTGTTGACATCTATCTGACCACACAAAGGGTCTCCCCTTCTTCGTCAAAGTTGTAAGTGGTGCTGCAACTCTGTAGAAGTCTGGGAAAAATCTTTGATAGTACCCAGCCAGTCCTAAGAAACTTCGCACCTCCGTCATGCTCCTGGGTGGCTCCCAAGCTAGCACTGCCTTGATCTTCGTAGGATCCACCGCAACTCCCACCTCAGAGATGACGTGCCCCAAGAATTGGACCTCACGTATCTAGAACTAACACTTCAAGATCTTACCATAAAGCTGGTGCTCTCGGAGTGTGTCCAGTACAACCCGTAAGTGGTAGGCGTGCTCCTCCTCAGTGGTTGAGTAAATCAATATGTAGTCAATGAAGACCACAATAAATCGATTGAGGTAAGGCTGGAAGATCCTGTTCATGAGACTCATGAACACTGATGGAGTGTTGGTTACGCTGAAAGGCATAACCAAGAACTCATAGTGTCCATATCGACATCTGGAGGCCGTCTTCTACACATCCTCGTCTCGAACTCTGAGCTGATAATAACCTGACCTGAGGTCTATCTTCGAGAACCATCGTGCTCCCCTGAGCTGATCGAAGAGGTCTTCGATCCTCAGAAGTGGATACTTGTTCTTCACGGTCACCTGGTTCAGGTGATGGTAATCGACACACATTCGCAAGCTCTCGTCCGCCTTCTTGGCGAACAAAATCGGGGAAGCCCAGGGTGAAACACTGGGTCGAATGAATCCCTTGCCCTGCAAGTCCTCGAGCGGTACCCTTATCTCTCGAAGCTCAGCGGGATCCATACGATATGCCGGAGTAGATATCGGGGTTGTCCTAGGGTATAGGTCAATATAAAAGTCTACCTCTCTACGAGGGGGTATTCCTGGAACGTCGTCAGGAAAAACGTCTGCATACTAATCCACCACAATAGGGAAACTCAGACTTCGTGCGTTAACTGCTCCTAGGATGAGGCTAGCCAACTGATGAGTGATCGGTTGTCCTCTCCTTTGCGTGATTCCATCCTGTGCTGAAAAGGATCCCTTCTCACTGGTGAAGGTGAACCTACTCCCATCGGTGCGAACACATCACAGCTTGCGCCTAATACAGTCGATATGAGCATGAACTGTAGATAACAAATTCATGCCCAAGATGACATCGTAAGGCCTCGAAACCGCTAAAAAAATATCCTAGTCGAAGCTCTCACCTCCTAGAGTAAGATCACACTGTCGGCACCAGTGCGTAATCGTCGAGTCTTCTCCCGTAAGAGTCTCTAGCCGTAAGGATCGAGCCAATGGCTCCGTCGGAATCTCTGAGCTCCGAAAAAGGGCAGCGGAAATGAAAGAATGACTTGCTCCTGTGTCTATAAGAACTGCAGCAAGGGTGGAGTAGACACAGATAGTACCTCGAATCATCTCTAGTACACTGTGGTCATAGCCCTCCACTGCCTGAAGCTATGCCTGCCTCTGTCCGCCAGCTCCCTATGGTCGGGGTGGACCTCCTGGTGGTGGTGGTGGTGGTGGTGGTGGTAGAGCCTCAAAGCGTCGCCCACCACCTGCTGCTCAGCCAGCTCCTCTGCCTCGTCTGCCTGCTCCCTGTAGACCGTCACGGTCGAACATCTGCCTCTACTTGGGTGGTCCCTCAACCATCTGCTGCTCCTCTGTATGGCGGGTCAGGCAGTCATGAGCCATGTGGCCCAGCCCGCCGCATGCATAGAACTGTATGCTCCTTGTAAGACTGGCTCTATTTCGTGTTCCCTACACCTCTGAGCCAGTGTCCTGAGGTCATTTGCCTGATGGTCTAGTCCGCTTGGACCCCTGTGAAATCCATCGACTGCCAGCTGCAGAAGAATCTTCTACATGCCGCCCTGTAGTAGGTCTCGCTGCTGGTGTAGGCTCATCAAGGAAGCTCTCTACTAGTAGGGCTTTCTCCAGTACTCCTGCCTGCATCAGAATGATGACGGAGATCATCGAAGCTCTGATCTCATGCCTCAGTCCCTAATCAAAGGTTCGGGCCCGAAAGAATGCGTCCTGTACCATGTTTGTGGAATAGCGCGAGAGATCGGTAAATCTCGCCGAGTACTGGGCTATCGTCATGATTCCCTGCCGCATCTGTAGTAGCTCCTGAATGTGCACTGCACGGAGGGTGGATGGTACGAACTCCGAGCGGAAGAGGATCTCGAAGTCTGACCAAAGAAGAGATGTCTCGTCGTTCACCTGGAGCATCAGGCTCCACCATCTACCTACTGCCGTGTGTAGGAGACTCGCTGCAAGGATCACCATGAGGTCAGATAGTGTCCCCACTAACCTAAAAACGCATACAACAGCCTCCATACAATCCTCTGTTGCCTGAGGGTCCATCTCCCTGCGGAACCTAGGCGGTATCTGACGCTGAAACTTGTGCAGTGCACTAAGGCGACGTGCACTCTCAACAGCTGGGGCTGGTGGAATCGGTGGCTCAGCAGGTAGAGGTACCGCTGGTGCCTCCGCTGTAAAGGGGCCATACACCGAGTCCTCGTCCCTCAGTGGGCTATCATCTCGTACAAAGCTCAGAACCCTAGATGGTTGCCTTCGTGGGTCCATCTTGAAAAGAGACAGGTGCGCCATGGTCAAAACAGTATACCTGGTGAGTTGACATAAAGTAATCATAAAGAAAACTTTTTAAACGCACATGCAATAAATGGTTTTGTGCACTGAGTTAGAAATCAGAAGTCAGGGTCCTGGAATACGGATACGTCGGCTGCCACACCAATACTAGACTCCCTGGACTGATAACCACACTCAATACCCTTAACACTTTTGCTTTACATAGAAGAAAGATCAAAGTCCTGAGTTCTGCGGTAGAACCGAACTCCTTTGATACCAATTTATCAGGAACCGTCCTCGGGACCCGTGCCGTGACTAAACCAAGCTCGCCTTCCATGGGCGAAGGGCTGGCGACTAGCACCAAAGGTGTAAATCCCGATAAAAATGGAAGACATTGCCTTTATAAAGTAAACAAACACCACAGAGTATGCAAGAAGAATAAACACTAAGTAAACTGAGTACAAAAGTAAGGGCTGGAAAGTAAATGGGCAAGAATACAAACCCAGCTATAAGGAAAGTACAACTGAAATGAAAGTACAGCAACTGAAAAGTAAAGCAGTGAGTCCGAGTCATCCTCTGGAAATCCCACCTGAAGGGTGGGTACAAATAGTCTCATCTGCTCCTCATCTCCAACCATCCGCTCTGAGTACGTCTCGTCCAGTGATCCACCTCCAGGTACCGTCCAGCTCCACGAGCTACCACCTCGATCAGCGTTGTCCGTATTCTGCATCCAACACAATGTAGTGCAGGCATATCCCTTGCAGGAGTGAGTATACGCCACATAGTAGGGTCCCCGAGACCCCTGAAGGTCTCCCAGAATATGCCCATACATATACCTAAGTCACCACTTCCAGCTCAGCTCCATCACACGAGTCCAAGATACAACCCAGTCCACATAGGAAAAACATAACCCATTCCACATAGGAATTCACAACCCAATCCACACAGGAAAGCACAACCCAATCCACATAGGAAAACACAACAATCTTATCGATGATAATGATTGCAAGTCAAGACTCACCTCACACAGGTATACTTCTTCGTAAGACAATAGAGATGATCAGATGTAGCAACTGATTCGTCTAAGCTGTCGGAGCCACATAGGATACAAGACCAGCTAAGTTTTCGGACACACAAAGGATACAAGACCAGCTACTCTTCCAGACCCGCGTAGGATACAAGTACAAAGTCAAATACTCCCGGACCCACTTAGGATACAAGAACAGTAGTCAAGTACTTCCAGAACCACATAAGATACAAGAACAGTATTCATCACCATCGAACCAATGGAGGATTCCAGTACGGTCGTCATTGTTTCTGAACCCACAGAGGATCCTAGTACAGTCGTCATCGTCATCGCAGTCGCAGCCAGCTATAGATTTCCCGCACACAGCATGCTCGATTCTGGGAGGGTTCGCTCCATGAGCCAAGGGGGTAGATACATCAACTGACACGAATTCCAGAGTTTATCTATCCCAAAGTTCCATCTCGTCAATAGGAACTCAACGCGACAGACGGCACGTCAATCGGGCGTCCGGTCTGAGAGTTATTGGCTTTTTCGTCCCAGGGGGCTGGTTGGATTTTAAGCTAAAACCAACCCAACCATACTCCAACTGCGTCCAAACCTCGAGCGGAGTAAGCCCAAAGAATTGTCTCACTAAGAGGAATCTAACAAGTCGACAGCATGTCAATCGGATGTCCGGAGCTCAAGTTATAAGCATTTCCGCTCTGAGGGCCCGGTTGGTTTCCTGTTCAAACCAACCCGGATGGACCCAAAGTTCTCCTAAATTGTGAGTGTAATATATGAAAACGACCGTCTCGATCCAAGGATCTCTACACAACTGACGGTGCATCGATCAGATATTCGTAGCCCAAGTTATGGGCGTTTGAACGGAACTGACCGAAAGTAGGGGGTTCGGGCCCAGTCCGACCCGGCCCAATACCCCCTGGGTCGGCCTGAAATGGGTCGAACCGACCCGGGTTCGGGTCCGACCCGGTTGGGCGTGGCCCGGCCAGGCTGGAGCGGCCTGACCCAGCCGGTGCGGCCCGGCTCGGTGCGGGGGTCCAGCCCTGCGCGGGCGGCCCGGCCTGGCGCGGGCGGTCCGGCCCGGCGCAGCTAGTCTGGCCGGTGCGGGCGCCCGCGCACTGAGCGGACGCGGAAGGGGGGAAGGCCGCCACCCCCTTCGAAACAAACGGTGGACCCCATGGGGTCCGCCCTGTCCATTGACCGGGGGTTTCAACCCCCGGTTTTCCAGGGAAGCGGCCGGCCTTTATGGCCAGGCATTTGGTTCTTGCGGGACCCACGGGGGGTCCCGCCTCTAGGGTGTGCCGGTGGCCGGATCAACCAGCCGCCTCCTAGAAACATCGTGTCCATGGGCCGCAGCTCTTGACCATCTGGCGCCTCGTGTCGGCGTCGCGCCCCTCCGCCCCGGTCGCGGCCTCCTTCGGCTTCACCGGCGCGGCACAACGGCACTGCGGCCCGCTCCGGCCGTGGTTTCCCTTGTTTCTGCGTGGTGTCGTTGCACCGTGCCGCCTATGTTCCAAGCCACGAAAAACAACAATAATGGGGAGGAGGGTCGGTCGTGTTTTTGCGGTCCGACCTCCTCCCATTATATCGATAGAAAGTGTCCAAGAATGATTTTTCACAATGACAATTAAATAGAAAATTTAAATGATTAAATTTAAACTTAACCCCTACCTCAAAGAATTTTGAGGAAGTTCAGGTCGCAGAATACGGCGTCGCGGGCGAGGCTCCGTGTACGTTGACGGTGAATGTCCGTGGAAGAATCGGTATCTCCCTTTCTTCGACACGGGAAGAAGATTAAATGGCATGATGGCATTCTTTGTCAAGGTAGAGATGTTCTTCGCCTAGAAGATGAAGTTCTTCAAAAAGATCAACACAAGAGCTCTCCCCTTTTCTTCGCACAGCAAAAACCAAACTAAAATTAAAATAAGGATTTTCCTTATTTTATTCACTTATGCCAACATTTTCAAAATTCAAAACATCTTATTCAATTAATTATAGAGTTTCAATTAATTGAATAAAGGTGTGTTGGAATTCAATTACTAAGAGAAGAGGGAAAGTCATAAATTAAATGGGGGTTTTCCAACATTAAGAGGGTTAGAGGAAATTGAAGGGGTGGAGGATCATGTGGGCCCCACCTCACTAATATCCTACCAAGAGGGGTTAGGATTTTAGTGGGTCCCACCCCAACTCCTACACATAGGGTTTTAACCTCTTATAAGTGACATAAAATTGTAACACAATTTTATTTCTCTTAATACTTAACACAAATTTTTTAACAACTCTTCCCGAGTAAACGCAACTCTAGAAAAGGTATTCTTAAGCAATTACCGGTGTTGTAGTTTCATCGGTGCCCTCATATTTCGATTCTGAGCACCGGTTCAAAAGTTAGAAAAACCCGCTCGTTCGTTCACTGAACATACCCAAGCTAAACTTCGGAAATTGATTCCGAGCACACCGGGCCTCGAAACCAGGTGCCATTAGAAACTACATACTCGTAAAATCCCAAAGAATTTAAGAAAAAAATTTCCTTGAAATTTATAGTTCTTTACAACTAGGATATAGGAAATTTTAATTTACGCTGTTCTTGGACATAGTTAACTCATGTACAAGGGAAACCCAAATTTCTTGGGTTGGGATTTTAGTTAGTGATTATACCATTTATTGTTGATACGACTTCACTATTGGGTAATACACTTTCTTTATGTTTTTACTTGTATTAATATTTTTTAGATAATAATTTTACTACTATATCTCAATGATATGAGGGCATTTTATTTACATGTATAATATTAGGCGCCATAGGGATTAAAATGACATGCATATTTCCATTCCATATCTACTTTATGTATGCATCTTTATATTTTCATGTGAGTGCTATTGTGTTTAGTTGTAATATCTTGCAGAACTTATTTGTTATAAATATAAAGTGTGTATGTGTCTTAGTGATCCATCTAATACCTCTTATTTTTATAACTAGACCTGGATCTTGGAATGGGATGTCTGTTGTGTAAAACTCATAGGCAGGTCATATACCTACTCTCTTTATTTTCATTCCCAACCTGTTATACCATGTTTAGGGAGGCCTTGTACCTACCCTTTTTCTTACTACTCCTTTACTTGTATACCTCTTCTGAAATAGAATCTCATCTAAGGTGTGTGTTTGGTAATTGTATAATAATTCTTCCACGACTTCTTCATGTCGTATGCTAGGAGAGTATCGATGAGAACATTCTAGATTTGGTGGGTTTGGAACCACCTGTACCACATCCTATAGTGCCTCCTATAGTTCCTCCTATATTTATTCCTATAGTACCTCATGTGGAACTACCTAATGATATTCCATTGGGAACTAATTCCCAGTTCAGGGATAATATTCTCAGGTTCATACATTTAGTTTAGTTTATTCCTAGGGCTACCCTGAATATGGACGAGCGTATGTGGGACTTTCTACAGTAGCATCCTCCCACTTTCTCAAGGTATGGTGGTCCCAATGTTGCATATTCATGGATAGAAGCCATTAAATTAATCTTTTACAATCTTTATATGATTCTATATAAAAGGGTAAAACTTTTTGTCTTTATGCTTCATGACACCACCAAGCATTGGTGGGATGTCATTTCCAAGGCAGACCAACCCCGAGACATGGTTTGGGAAGACTTCAAGATAGCTTTCTATGATCACTTATTCCTACAAAATTTTAGAGAAGATCGTGCTAGAGAGTTCTTACATCTTCATCAGGGCTCTATGATAGTGTTATAGTATTATACTCATTTCACTAAGCTCCAGCATTTTACTCCATCTCTGACTGGGGATGCATAGATGACTATGATGTGCTTTGTGGATAGACTTGGATATGATATCCAATCACAGGTGAATTTCTTTTTTTTTCAACCATTATAGAGATCGTGAATCATGACCTTATTATGGAACAAAATCTCATAGAATCTAATCAGGTGAGCCAGTGCGGTTTAATTCCAAAGTAGGGTAAAGGTTCTTCAATAAATAAGAAGCATCGTTTTGAGGGTGGATGTATGGGTAATTCTAGCCAAATGACACGTACTGAAAGCACTATCATATGTCATCAGTGTTGAATGATTTACCATAAGAATACCCAGTGCACTAGGAACCCGATGGAGTGTCGAGATTATCGTAAGATGGGTCACCTTCAGCGTTTATGCCATTATTTTCCTTCAGTATCCAGTGGCAGGGGATTTTTTCCAACGCCTCCATTAGGTATGGGATCTATAGCTTCACGTTAGAATGGTAGTTCATTTCCCACCAGCCAATCAGGATGAGGTAGTGGAGGTCATGGTTGAGGCAATCAAGTTTCAAAACACCATCAATAGCATAGTGGGCCTACTCAGTCTAGTTAGGTGGTACCTTAGGGATAAGGATTAGGAAATATGTAGAAGTGAATCCAACATTAGTGGAGTAGAGTCTAGGGCCCTCTATGGTTAGAGGTATTATCCTTGTAGCCTCTATTTTAATTCCTACCCTTTTTCATATTGGTATTTCATACTCTTTCAAATCTGCTATAACTTTTGAGAGTTTGGGTCTTATAATCAATTATTTTTGTGGAGTTATGTCTCTCGAAACTCCTTTGGGGTAAGAATAGAGGGAATATGTCAGTGCCATGAGTACCCCCTTGAGAAAATTAGGGACTATTTCTTCTGTAATTTATTCATCCTCAAGATGACCATATTTTATATCATTCTCAGTATGGACTGGAACATTTTTTGTCATGCCCAAGTGGATTTCTATCATCGTTGAGTGTCCTCCAGAAAACCTGAGTACAACATGTATATACACAAGGGAGAATGGGATATCCAGGCAGATTGAGTTGGACCCAAGTGTTCTGGGCTGGGCAGAGTGATAGCTCAGCTAGTAAGTCTCTTTATGAGCGATTAGGGACTACAGTCAATGGAATTACCTCTTGTTGTGGATCATTTTAGGGATGTATTCCTTAATGATTTTTTTGACTCACCTCCTATGAGGGAAGTTGAGCTCATTATCGAGCTAGTTCCAGGTGCGGCACCAGTGTCCATTCCACCTTATAATATGGAACCAACATAGGAACTCAAGAAGAATCTTTAAGATATTGATTCTAAGGGTTTTATTATCCCTATAACATCATCATGGGGTTCACCAATCCTTTTTGACAAGAAGGCAGATGGTACCCTTAGATTTGTGTGGATTACCATCAACTCGACTAGATTACGATAAAGAATTGATATCCATTGCCTCATATAGATGACCTCTTCGACAATATCTGAGGAGAAACCATTTTCTATAATATTGTTCTAAGTTCAGGTTATCATTAGGTTCATGTGTGAATATCATATATACCACATATAGATTTCCAAAGTAGTTATGACTTGTATGAGTTTTTGGTTATATCATTTGGTTTGACTAATGCATAAGTAGTTTTTATGGATTTGATGAATTGGATTTTTTCACCCGTACCTCGATTCCATTGTGGTAGTCTTCATAGATAACATCTTTGTGTATTAAAGCTCCATACATGACCCCAAAACCCATCTTGAGATCATGTTGAGTACATTAAGATAGCACCAGCTATACACAAAGCTTAGTAACTTCCACTTTTTGGTCAATAAGGTTTACTTCTTGGGTCATATCATATATGAAATAGTCATATCGGTTGACCCATATATGGTGATCATATTGGTTTGTATGTAGCATCCAAATAATGTTTTTAAAATATATAGTTTCTTGGGGCTTACTAGATATTATTGTAATTTCATCCAAGATTTCTCTTGCTTATAAGCGCCTCTTACGGCCTTGACTAAGAAGTGTACACAATTCATCTGGTCATAATTTTGTAAAAAAGACTTTCATAAGTTAAAGGGAAGACTCAAGTCATCTCTAAACCTGATTCTTTAGGATCCAGACATAAGTTATACTATTTATTGTGATGCTTCAAGAGTCGGACTGGTTGTAGTTCTGATGCAAGGTGATCGAGTCGTGGCTTATGGATCTGCTCAGCTGAGGCCTCATGAGTGGAACTATCCTATGCCTGATATCAAATTAGAAGTTATATGTCATGATCTATACTTTTGGAGACACTACTTGTTGGGAGTGAGGTTCACTGTTTACACAGATCATAAAATCTTGAAATATATCTCCACAAAATAAGAATTAAATTTTAGGTAGCAGAGGTGGGCCAAAAACCTATAGTCATTTTACTTTGATCTTACTTATACCACTAGAAATGGTAATTTCATGGATGACTATCTAATCCACAAAAAATAAGCACAAGCTGTCTAGGTAACCATTAGTGAGTGGAAGATGATGTATTTGTTTTATGAGATGCATCTTGAGGTTCAGGAGCAACATGGAAAACTAGTTCTAGTAGCTCTTATAGTGACGTCATCTCTTCTGGAGTGAGTTTGTATGCGATAGTTATCTGATCCATAGAGGATTGTTTTGAGGAAAAGTGTCATAGGAAATAACTCACCTCCTATTTGGGTCATTTATGACAGTGAAACTCTACTCTACCATGGTCATGTATGGGTCCCTTCTAATATTCAGTAAGAGATGATGAGGGAATCTCATGCCTCTATTTGGGAATTTCATCCTAGAATTACAAATATGTAAAGAGATATGCATCATCAGTACTGGAAGACTAGAATGTAGAATCAAATATCATTTTTTATTACCCAATTCTCCACTTATAAATAGGTGAAGGTAGACCACCAGCAACTTGCCGGATTCCTACAGCCTCTATTGATTCTTAAATAAAAATGGAATAAAATCACCATGGATTTCATTACAGGATTTCTGAGATATCCTCGAGAAGTGATGAAGTGTGGGTGATAATCAATAGGTTGACCAAACTCATGATCTTTTTACCCATCTGGGAGACCTTATGTATTGATAAATTAGGTATGCTTTATATTTAGGAGATAGTTCAACTTCATGGCATGTCATGTTCTATTATGTTGGACCAAGATGCATGTTTCACATTGTGATTTTGGGAAGGGTTATAGAATGAACTGGGTTCAAAGACTCTTTTGTGAATTTCATATCTCCCCCAAATGAACGGGTGGTCCGAGTAGACCATACGGGTGTTAGAGGATATGTTGCGAGCATGTATTTTTGATTTTGGAGGTTCATGGGAGAAACATATTCCTCTAGTTAAGTTTTACTATAATAACAGCTTCTAAGAAAAAAATTTAATGGTTCCATATGAGGCCCTCTATGGTAGACCTTATCGTTCACTTATATGCTGGCTCAAAGTCGGTGAGGTAGCTCTTTTGAGTCATCATCTCTTTCAGGAGACTTCTGAGCATGTCTAGTTAGTACAAAAGCATATGGCTACAACTTTGTCTAGATAGAAGTATTATACCAATCGTCATCATAGATCTCTAGAGTTTGAGGTGGGACATTGGGTATTTTTTTCTGTTTCACCGAGGTTGGGTCATAAATGAATCAGGGGATAGGGAAAGTTATTTCTAAGATATGTTGGGCTATTCAAGATAGTGGAGAGAGTTGGCCTGATAGCCTATTAGTTGTTATTACCTTAGAGGTACCATGTAATGTATGATATCTTCCATATATCCCATATATGATAACATCATCCAAACTCATCTCATTCATTTAACCCTGACAACATCGAGCTTGGGGTGGATTCATTCTTTGAGGAGAGACAAATTTGTATCATCAATCGTAGAACGAAGGTTCTCCAATGAAGGTTATTTCCACTGGTCCAGGTGCACCTATGATTATCCTCTATTTTCAATGTCGTCATAACAATTGTGAACCTCTTGGTAAGGCTAATCTTCTTCACCAAAAATCATTGAGATTTATCCACTCTCTTTCACATGATCTTATGTGGAAGTTTTTTACCCAAAATTGGGGTTTTTGTTAAATCCTCGGATTTCTTTAATTTTATGTCAAATAAAATGTTTTCATAGAATGTGGGTTATATTATGAATAAATGGTAGGGAATATTTATTATTTCCCATTATTTAATTACTTTGTTCAATTTTCATAGTTGCGTCGCTTGTAGGTGCCTACCGGTGAATCCCTAATAATGTGCATAAATTTAATTAAATTGATTTTCTTGATCCTTGTGATCTTTATTTAAGGTGAACCCCTTCCTAGGTTGTTTTCATGTCATTGGAAACCCATTTGGGTGTGCCAACATAATTGGATTAGTTAACTTTGGCCTTGAGTCTTCAAATTATCAATTACGTTTGCATGTTAAATAATTTGGGTTCAAGTTATAAATTGAATAAATTGTTTAGGATGAAAAATAAGCCAAGTATTTGGTTTTCCTTTTATTTTATTTGCCTAAATAAATTTTTTTTAAGTGTTGTCATGATTTACCATTATTAATTTTTTTTCCTCTTCTTTCACTGATAAGTGCCAGTTCTGTTTAATATTATGTTAATATTAGTAGTTGTGAGCGTTGGGATTGAAAAATTAGTAAGAGTGGCATTAAATAGTTAATTATATGGTTTCAATCATTAATGGTGATCTATGATATATATTTATATATATATATATTCCTATCTTGTTGTTTTAAATTAAATCAGACCAGGGAAGGAATTTGGGTCCCATATTAAGAACCCATAATTGGACTCTCCATACACGATAGGTTACAACACAACACGTTGTGAAAGCGATGTTTTAGGCTTTCCAGACAAGGGTTTTCCTTGGGATTTTTACTATACTATTGGGTGATATCAGTTCCCTAAGGGGAAACTAAGGACAGACCCATTGAAAAATGGTTAGTCTAAGCCTCAGCTCATACTTGTTCCCATATGTGCAATACCCAGAGTAGATTCATAGTTACCATACCACAAGTGATAATTTGACTTTTTAAAGGATTGCTATGGATGGAATCATGGAATTTGTTATATTTGAATGGATGTACCATGGTGATACCATAGGGATAGGCTCAGACTCTACCTCTAATATTGTAATTTTTAATATAAATTCTTGAGATGTTTTTATTGATACTGTATAGAGTTCCTTATGCTTTGTGATACCTCTCTTGTGCCTTTAGTGTGCCTGGTGTTGACATATAGATTATACCCAAGGGCAAAGCAGAACCTTGGGAGTATTCTATTTTTCCTTGGTCTTTCAGGTTACTTAGGCCTTTCTATATTTATATATTCTTCTTTAGCATGTATCTCATTCAAACTTCTGACTCAGGCTGAAGCTGGTGGTATGGAATCGGTGTTCGCTTAGGAACCCCGAGCAAGCAATATTTATTTTTATTATTATTTTAAATTGGTTGAATTTATTATATATGGCACACTGCTATTTATCAACAGCACAAACCAAAATAGTTTAGACACAAAGGTGTTGGCCTACTAAGATTATATCTCACACCCTACTCGAGCACCACCTGGTGCTAGAGTAGACTTAATGTTCACAGGTATGGATTTAGGGAAGCATGTCACTCCTGATGTTTGATTTATTTACTGTTTTGGATATAGCTTGGGGGTAGAGGACCGAGCCTATACTCGAGATTCCATGTTAGAGTTTTTGAAATTTTGGTGGTTTTTTTGTTAGCATTCAACTTATGTTTGTACCTTGTACCACTATATGTTTATTTATTTACTTTTGACATCATACATTGACATCATCATTGTATTTTTTATGACTATTTAGCTTCTGAAGTTATTATTTATTATGTTGGTTCATTTATCTACTTTTTTTGATGTCTTATTTTCCTCTATGCTTCTGCTACTTATTACATATATTGTTTTTCACTATTTTATACCTTATCCTATGAGGTTATAGTCTCCCCACATACTTACCCAAGGCCATTGCAGGTAGTTGGCAACCTCTTTCATTTGGAGAGATGCATTTGAGGTCTTGTGGCCCACAGTATTGGGGATCAGTTTAGTGGTACTCGATGTGGGACACTACAATAAACAATGAAAACCTCTTTTTATCCATAGTACAAAATATTAGAGATATTAAAACAAAGAGACTGACATTTTTTTTATTCCTTACTTAAAAATCAAAATAAGGTCATTATATATGGAATGTGGAAAGAAGTCACCTATGTTTCAATATATTGATGGTTATTATCCAAAAACTATATACAATAAAATAAAGACAAGTGTTGGGGATATTTTTTGGCTTTATCTCATTTTTTTAAAAAAATTAACCTATTTTACCCTTACTGAGGTGAAAAATATTAACTATAATTTCTATTCATAATGACCCTTAATAAAAGGGACATATTTAACAAATATCAACCTCTAGATTCCGAATATGGAATCCATTTTTCATGAGTTAATATATATAAGTTTTAGAAATCAATTTTAATATAGACATAAATCTCAATGAAATCGGGTTTATGGAAAATGAATTTTTAATCACAAAAATGATATTATACCAAAATCAAGTATAATGTAAATTACTATGTAATTAATAATAATATATCTAATTAAATGAGACTTATTTTACTTTAATTTTAAATTAAAAACATAATTTGGATTTTCAATAACTTGATTTAGTGAAAATAAAGGACAGTTTTACAATGATCAATGATTTTTAGTGCTCACTAGAAAATAAATGTTTTTAGAAAAATAAAAAATTAACCCTAAGATAATTTCTAAATGATAATTTAAATATATATATATATATATATTTAATGAAATAAAATTTCAAAAAAAATTATAAATTTATTATAATTAATTCAAAAAAATATACATTAAAAACTATTTTTAACAAAACATCTTTTTTATGCATAAAATGTATTTATTGAAAATTGTGTAATTTTTTAATATATATTAATCAATAAATATTCATTATATAAAACCATTATAAATATTTTTATTAATTTAGTTTTTCCTATTCATACTGACAATATAATTACTAGGTTATAACATTCTCATTTAAGTGTCAACATTTTTATTTTCTATCATGATTTACGTAAGGATTACTTTTGTATATTAAAAAAGCTATCAAAAATAGTATTTTTTATACTAAATTTTATGCGTATTAGATTTTTCATGATTTAAATAAATTTCATTCACATAATTTTATCATAATCTTGAAAAAATGGGTTTAAAACATATTTTTAAAATCAGTTCCAAGGAGTGAATGATCAAAGTAATGATTATGAAATAAAAAATATTTTTATATTAAAAAATACCTTTTTTGAAATACCATATCATAAAAATGGATGATAAAATATCCTTTTGAATATAGGAAAAGGGAAATAGGAATTTCATCTGGAATAATACATAAATAGGTTTCTAAATGGTATAACATTACTGGGAAGTGAGTAAAAATATGGACATGAAAGAGAAAGGTAATTCCCAAAAAATTATGTGGAGAGATAGATAATACTATTATAAGACTTTTAATGACCATAGAACCATAAATGTTTTGGGGGATTAGGATGAAAATTAATTTATTAGAAATAATGATAAAAGGATGTAATTTTTCTTTAAATTTCTTTTCCTATGGTTGAAGGGTTATTTTAACATCATGACAGGGAATATGAGAAAATATAATAAAATTATTTTATTCTATTTCATTAGCATAATTTCTTTCTTTGGTTATTATTAAATAAATTTTTACTCATCTCTCATATCTTACTCCATGAGATGAATATTAAAAATGATTTTTCCATGATTAAATCACTAAAATTAATGTATAAAAAATTGAATGATCCACAAAAGGAAAACAATTTATTCCTCCTATATTTATAAATTAATCCATACCAAAATGGTTAGCACAGCATAAGATAACATAAAATATGTATAAACATTAATATAAAGAAATATAAATCACCAATTATGTAATAATAACACAAAAATTTAAACATAAATTATTCTATAAATATCTATACTTAAAACCCTTGAAAATATTCTTAACCATGATTTAAACCCATAGATTAGAATGATTTGATCTTATATTCATCCATGGTCAACTTAAAAAATTTCTCTAAACCAATTATAACACCATATACCAAAACATTATATGCCCTAATCATATAAATTCCTCAATATGATAATATTTTTCATAAATAACATAAATCAAAATAAAGACACAATAATTTCTTATATGCTTCTAAAATATAATTTAACCATTATTTTATAAATAAACCCCCATATTATGGATTATTAATACAATTTACCTTTATTATATAATGTTTCCAAGATACTGAACTTCATCAGATATAAATTTTATCACTTATTCACCAAATTAAATTTTAATCCCATGGTTATCTATATTATAAATCATATATACCCAAAATTTAATGACCCTTTGTCCCAATTAAGTATAATTACATCAACATTAGATATCATATTAACTCTAAAGGTTATCAATACCTTAAAACTTATATTAAAAAATATATAAAATCATTCTTACCAAAAATAACCTCTTCAATATAATATATGTTAAACATAAGAGTTATATATAAAAAATATATTTATGATAACTCAATAACTTTATAGAAAATTAATTCCATAACATAAAACCTCAAAATTTAATAATTTATTTAAACTTATGATCATATTTTAATTTATCAAAACTTAAATAAAATACCACTTCATCATAACTCTAGAATCCCAATATGCAGACACTTTCGATCATTCAATGTTCTTCATAATACATTATCCAATATTTTTTATCATATATCATTTTACTTCCTTCCTATAATCAAATATATGTATCATGTCCAGAGATTAATCAATCTCAATCTAACCATGTTTCTTACATTAAACAAAAATAAATAATACCATTGATATATATATATCCCTATTCATTACAATCCCAATTGTAAATATAGATTCTCCATGATCTACTAGGTACATTCCATAAATTTTTATAATGAATAAAAACCTTTCCATGTTCTAGAAATTCATTTATCGATTTACAATTATTACATATTGAATTAAATTTTTTTTACGGGGACTGAAATATATAAAAAATCCTAAATTTGGAATATATATCTTTGAGAAATCATCTCAAACTTTTTTCTCAAAATAAATTAGGATATATTTTTCCTTTAACTTTTCAAATAAGGTTTAGTGTTTAAAAAAATAAAAATAAAAATCAGATAAGAAGATAAATACATAAGCCGATTGAAGGTCACCCTCCATTATAGTCGAGTATAGAGTTGGAAATATTTATTTCTTATTTATCCATTATAAAAACATGATAATATACCTTATGTTATTTTCCAAAATAGGTAAAATAAGAAAGTTTTTTTTGTAACATGGTCAAATGTATCCCAATGACCTTCAGGATATCAAATTATAAAAGTGTATTGGGATATAATATAAAGTGTTTTTCAAGTAATTTTCACACTATAGAAGGTATTTAAATCACATGATTTTTAAATTATTTTTGTAAGTGAATCCTCTATAATATAAATGAGTTTTCTGATTGATTATGGTCCAACAATATTTAATAATATATTTTACCATGGTGAAAGAACTTTTGGGGTCAATTACAAATAATTTCATTATGGAAATTAGAGTGAACCACTTAATTTATTTTGAATGTTTTATTATATGACACATTTCCATTCAATATATGATAGATTAAGTTTATACTAGGTTTTAAAAAAACTTATATTAAATTCTTTCATAATTATTCTTAGAAAATTTGTGAATTTACCCATGAAAATAGACATGGAGTTTCTATCTAGGTATACAGTCATAGGCCCACTCATTTTTCACCGGATGATGATCATGTTAATACCGAATCTGCCCATTTCATATATATTATATAAAATGGTCCATACTGTTCATACATATATATTACTTATAAATAGAATAATAGAAATTAAATAATATAACAAACCACTCCAGAAATTTATAGTTTCAGTTTGATTAGAAACATGGAAACATAAAAAATAGATTCATAAAGCATCTACATTGTCTCATACTTATTCCTTCATTACTAAAACCCTTTTTGACATATCTTAGATAGTACATTTCTTTATATCCTAGGGAAAAGAAACATGATAAATAGTGAGATCAGCTGATCAGTAAGGGTAAACAAGGGAGATATCAGTCATATAATAATCATAACACATAAGAACATAAACAAAACATTGGAAAATTATATCATACATATAAATGATCATGATTTCATGTCATCGGATAAATCATAAAATTTTATAAAAAATCAAATAAAATATTACATGAGAGAATAACATAAGACATGGAATTGTATAATACACAGAAGAATAGAAAATCATTTCCATATTAGTTTTGTATCATTTACAATACTATCATAGTGGAAAAATTACTTTACTGAACTGGGTTAACTTCCTATCCCTACCCTGTATTACAAAATTGTGATCACTCCTTATTCCAGTCCTATCATTATCAAGAGAAATAAATCTTTACCCAATAAATTGGAGGGAGATATAGGTCTCACCTGTCACATAATAAAAACCATACATACATTAACTAAAATAAAATAAATCATTCATCATAGTAGAAACCATATAAATAAATGGTTTTCATAAACATTATTCCTTCATAAACTCACCCATGAAAAAGAAATGGGTTTCATAAATGTCATTCCATCATAAATATAAACCAACCATAGAAATAATAGGGATATTATCCTTAATAAATATCCCCAATAAAGTATATTTAACATTATATAATTTTATCATAAATGGAAAATAATTTTTATATATCACGTGAAAATAATTCTTGAGGAAAAGATCTTTTCATCTTTGAAAACATTTTATTTTATTAAAATGATGCGCATTTTTAAAAGAAAATTTTTAATTTGAAAATAACCTACTTATATTATAAGTTAATATTCAATACATTAATTCATCATGAAATTGGAAAAAAATATTCATGTTTTTTATGATAAAAAAATCCTTCTGTACTTTTTTGTAGAAAAGTCACAAGTGCCTTATTTGGAAAATGAAAAAATGATTCCTTTCCAACCATTTAGTAAATATTCAAAAATGGATAAAAATAACTTTAAATAATTGAATATAATATTAAAAATATGTTTGAAACCATTTTTAATTAACATATATGTGGATGATAAATATTCCCTAGTGGATACTTATGTATAAATAATCCTGAATAATAATGAGATTGTGAAATTAACCCTTACTTTAGGCACGATTTCCTTTATACATATCTAAAAATCCTATAAAAGGGTTTAAATAAAGTTATTACTGTATACCATACCCATATTTATATTTATTATATCATATAAAATCCTCTTATATCATCTTTTCACCCATTTGTTAATAATATTTCATTATAATCCTTCTTTTGGGTGTTAACTACTCTATTTTCCAATACATGTTTTATAATATAAGTCCTAGTTATCATGAATAAGATATAGTTCCATAATTTCTAGAATGGTATTAAGGTAATTTATATCATATTTATTCATTATATAATTTTATGTAATCATGCATTAATGGTGAACATGGAAAATGAATCGCATCACATCGTGGAGACGGTAGGTTGTACGTACACACGAATGATGTTATCATTCCCTTAATGGTGAAATGGTATGTAAAATGATAGTATATTTATTTTTAGAATCAATATAATTTTATAATTATCATTTATATATATTATTTAAATCATTATACCCATTAAAATAAGTTAGCGATGGGAAAACATATTATAGCATGGCGTAGAGACAGTAAGTCATATATACGTACGAACGGTGCTTTTGTTTTTCGTAGGATGGATAAAAGGTGGAATATTGTTGTTACATAGTCATGATAAAATATAATAATATATATGATACTGGATTTATTATTTTTTAATGGAAAAAACACATGAATATGAAGTAGAAGAAGAAATAATCTTGAATGAGTCGGTAAAGGTGATGACCTCTTCTTTGGAAGACTTTCTTTAGATCTCCTCTTAGGGACACTAAGGTTGGTATTTTGAGAAAAAAAACCACTATAATGTGTCTATGGAATTTGAGAAGAGAAATGGGTAGGTTATGGTCAACAATTAAGGATCAATGTGATGTAAAGAAGTAAGGGAGGAGGTGCCCTTTTATAATTGAGGTGAGGGGTACTTTTGGAATTTTCTCAAAATATTAATTTATAAAAAATTACATCTCAATATAAATTCCTATAAAATTCCATTTATTATAATATAATCTTATATAATGAATTTATATCATAAAATAATATATTTTATAAATGTTTTTGTATTATTTTAAACCTTATCATTTTGATTAACCCTTATTTAATCTATTTTAATTTTAACTAACAACTTTTTCAATATTAAAAGGTTGTAAATTTTACTTATGTTATATAAGTTAAATAATAAATGAAATATTTAAAAAGCTTTAGACCATATTATAAATTTTTTAATTTAAATTATTTTTTATGATTTTTATAGAATTTAATAAAATATTATATTGATAAAACATCATTAGTGTCAATTTTGAAACTGTTCATTACTTAGACTTTCAAAATTATCAATATAACATGGTAACATATAAAAATATATTTTATTATATCTAAAATATGTCAAGTCCATCTATAAAATTCTTTTATCACATTAAATATCTCGAATTATATTTATTTTTATATTATTTATAACATTTATTTGATATTTCCATCGATAAAATAATTACTACACTAATGTTGTGTAATTATTTAACATACTTATTTGTTAACTAAAAATTAAAGATAAACTAACCTGATGAATATAAATATAATATATTTCATAATAATATTAACAGTTGAATATATAATTTGGTTAAACTTATATAAAAAATGATATAGTATTTAAAACATAAAGGTGGCATGTTTAAATTTTTGATTAAATAAAATAATATAAATATAATAATTTCATCTAAGTGGCCCAAAAATCCCAAAATAATTTTTTATCAATAAAATATGATTATCAAGTTATAAATTTACATTTATATTCATTCATAACATTCCTTTCCCCTCATTTGTACACATATGGGATATTTAAGACAAAGAAAGTGACATTTTGTGACTTTCATTGATTTAAATATTATATAAGTTATTTTCATGGAAAAGTGTCCATTAAAAAACTTATATTAGATACTTATGTGTTAAGGGTCTAATTATTTTCATCCAATAAAATTCAGGCAGGTGTTAGTGTCATTTTATAGTCTTTTTCATTTTAATTTTAACCTAAATTACCAAATTTACCCTTTACTATGATATAAAAATTTACCAAGTTTTTAATTAATATTGGACAAAAATAAAAGGGGAAAATTCACTAGATTTGGGCCTTATATATATAAATTTGGAATCCATTTTTTAAAATTCAAAAATAATTGAAGAATTTAATTTGAAATAAAACTGGTAAAATTCCATGAAAAACTGTTTTTTGAAAAAATGACCTCTTAAAACATAAAATGTTTTAATAATAAAAAATATATAAAATCAATTTAAAACCAATAATTGAATTATTTTAAATTAAAATTAACTAATTTAAATTTAATACTAATCCAAAACAAAATTTTACCTTATAAATGATTTAAAATAAAATATATTTTTTAATAAAAATAAGTATTTTCACTATTAAAAAAATGATGTTTTAAAAAATTATAAAAAATAATTTTAAGATAACACTGAAATTAATTTTGTCAATTAAATTTTCTAGAACTTATAAAAATTAAAATTCACTCATTAAAATAAAATAAAATCTTTTTTCTAAGAAAATGTATTTTTTGAATAATAAAGTGATTTTACTAAAACATGTGTGATTATTTTATATAAACATATGAATAAATTAATATTGAGTTAGAAATTTATATTTATTTCATAAATTATTAATCCATTTTTATTCCCACCAAGTTAATAGTTATTTTATAATGGTCATTTTATACTAATAGTGTCTTTTGTTTTGTTTAACTCACGGTTTCGTACAACACAATCTATTGAAGATGTAAAATTATTTAAAGAGGAATATTTATTAAAATGTTGGGGTGTTAGATTTTACCCCCATTAAATTGAATTTAACCCATGAAATAATTCACTTGGATACAAATAGAATAGGATACCTCTACTTCATCACATCCTCGGGTTCCCACATAGCATCCTCAAATTGGTGGTTATGCCATAAAACTTTAATCAAGTGTGGTCTTGTTTCGTAGAACATTTTCTATATGATCCAAAATCTCTACCAATTGTTTTTCAAAAGAGAGATATTTCTCCAATGGTATGAATTTTGAGTTTAGTACATGTGAAATATCAGGTGTGTACTTTCTCAGGAGAGATACATGTAACACATCATGAACTTGAGAGAGATTTGGTGGAAGCATCAATATATAAGTTACCTTCCCAACATGATAAAGAATATCAAAATGACCTATATACCTAGGGATTATATTTCCCTTCTTTACAAATATCATCACTCACTTCTAGGGAGATATTTTTAGAAAAACTTTTTTACCCACTCCAAACTCTAGGTCTTTTTTTTATTGTCATCATAACTTTTTTGTCGACTCTAAGCTGCTCTTATGTGATGTTGAATAGATATAACCTTCTCTTAAAATTACTAAACTAAATTATGTCCCAATAGCTTTTGTTCCCTAACATCATTATAGTATATTGGAGTTTTGAAATTATTACCATAGAGGGCTTTATAAGTGTCCCTCTGAATACTGGAGTGAAAGATATTATTGTATGAAAATTATACTAAAGGTTGGCATTTATCCCAACCACCTTCAAAATCCATTGATTAAGATCTAAATATATATTCTAGAGTTTTAATCCTTCTCTATGACTAACCATTCTTATGATAATGATAAGAAGTGTTGAAACTTAACTCTATATCTAGTGTCTGTAAAAGACTTCTCCATAACATCGAGGTAAACCTTAGATCTCTATAAAATATAATGGAAAGTGGTGCTCCATGAAATATCAGTAGTTCATTAATATATATTATGGAAATATAATCTGGAGAGAAATATTCTCTGATAGCAATGAAGTGTTCTGAATTTGTAATTAGATCAACTATAACCCATATAGCATTGTGGTTTATAGATTTTTTGGGAAGTCTAGTGACAAAATCCAGGTTGTTGTTTTCCCATTCCCATTATAATATAAAAAATGGTTGTAACATTCCCTTAGACTTCTATATATTATCCTTAACATTCTCAAAACCAGGAATCGAGAAACATATTCTGTAATATATTTCTTCATACCATCCTGTCAAAAATACTCTTTCAGGTCTCTATACATCTTGGTTCTTCTAGGATGAACAGATAATGATGAACCATGAGACTCATCCAAGAAATCATTCTTTAAATCTAGTATCTTATGGACATAGGAATGGTTCATGAACCTTATTACTCCATCACAATCAAATTTTAACTCAAGAAAATTCCTCTCCTTTTATATCCCTACATCTTCCTTCTGCACCTCTTTAATCTCCACTTGTTTAGATTGTTGAACATTCATTTGATCTAGATAAGATTTTTCCCTTTCCTTTAAAATTTCAAGATCTATCCTTTGAAAATCCATAAATATTGGATCTTTTATGATCCTAATTATAGATAGTCTAGAATGGTCCTTTCAACTCAAAGCATCTTCCACCGTATTTGTTTTCCACAATGGTAATGTGTTGAGAATTTTTAATAATTAATCAACTCCAACCATCATCTTTGGAGAATATTTATCTCCATTTGAGTAAAGATAAATTTTAAACTTTAACGATAAGTATATATGTAAAATCTATATCCATAATGATAATGCCTCTATATCTTTAATGAAAATATTTCCGCAGCTAACTCCAAATCATGATTTGGGTAATTTTTCTCATGTATTTTCAATTTTCATGAGGCATAAGATATCAACATATCCTTTTACATGAGAACACGTCTCAGTTCATTCTTTGATAAATCCCTATATATCATAAACATTTCTCCACTATAGGGTAGTGTGATCACAGGTGCTCTAGCTAACCATATTTTCAACTCCTTGATATTATCGTCACATTCCTTTATCCATATTAACTTAACTCCATTATGAGTCAACTTGGTGAATAGATTAGATAATATTTAGAAATATTTCACAAAACGCAGATAATATACATCTAAATTAAGAAAATATCATATATTAGTTACAATTGTTGGTTTAGTCCAACGATAAATACTTTTATATTTTTTAGATCCATATATATCCCCTCTCTTGAGATTCTATGACCAAAAAATGAAAAATTATTAAGCCAAGATTCACACTTGGTAAATTTTCATAAAGATTCTCCTTTTTTAGGTTATTTAGTACAATCCTCAAGTGATATTTATGTTCTTATTTGTCTTTTAATGTATAAGAATATCATCAATAAATACTACCACAAACTAATCAATATCATCTCTAAATACTCTATTCATTAAATCTATGAAGATAGTCAGGGCATTAGTAAGACCAAAAAGCATCACTATAAATTTATAGTTCTCATACCATGTACAAAATATTTTCTTGGGTATATCCTTCTTCTTGGCCCTCAATTTATGAAATCCATAATGAAGATCAATATTAGAAAAGTATTTAACTCCACATAGTAAATCAAATAAGACATAAAAATATGTGAGATGATATTTTTTTCTTGATAGTTATCTTTTTAAGTTCTTGATAATTAATACAGATTCTGATTGATCCATATTTCTTCTTAACAAAAAAACAGGTACTCCCTAAGTTGATGCACCATGGTGTATAAATCCCTTTTCATAATTCTCTTGGATTTTCTTCTCCAATTACTGCAACTCAATTGGGTACATTCTATAAGGATTGTTTGAAATATGAATAGCACTCGATATGAGTTCTATTGAAATCACAACTTCAAAATTTATTGTAAAGTCTGTAAATTATTCTATAAATACATTAACAAACTACCTTATAATAGGTGTATCCTTAATTGTGAGTTTCACCCCAATTATATGAGATAGATAACCTTCATTATAGTTATTAATACCCACATGATAGAATTAATTTCCACTAAAAGTTCATATTCATCCTTGCATCAATAGATGATCATGGATTCATTCAGGATTTGAAATGTGACTTCATTTCCTCATAAATTTATATGAGAACCATATAGTGAAAGTCAATCCATTCCAAGAATCACATCAAACTAAATTAAAGTAAGTATCAAAATATTTTCAGGAATCACTTTCCAATAAACTTCAACCAAAGAAAAATTATAAACTTATTATATAGTGGTTGTGATATTGGGAGCTTTAAAACCTAAAAACATTTAGTTGTTAATTTAATTTGAATATAACCTTAGAAAATTATTTAGTAATAAAAGAGTGTGTGGATCCATAATCAATTAAAATATTATCTATTTTAGAGTGTAAAATAAGTGTACCTTTCACCACTTTATTTTCATACACCACATTTACAGTACTTATTGCATGTGATTTTATTTATATTTGGCCTTAAGAGGTTTATGACCTCAATCATCATTGATAACCCTCAAATTTGTACATTTTTTAGCATAATGAAAATTTTCCTTGAACTTGAAGCATTGAAGTGTGGGATGAACATTCTATGTATCATTTTCTTTATTCGCATCATTAGATATATTTTTCCCATTACTTTAGCATTCTATTTCCTGATGACCATCTTTCTCACACTTAAAACATTTAATATTACAATTAATATAGTTTCATATATGTGTTTTTCTACACTTTTTTTATAAAGGAAATATCATCTTCTTTTTACTATGCTTTTTATATTTTCCCTTGAATTCCATTTTTCTCTTCTTATCAAACCCATAATATTGATGGGTGAATCCAATATCTATATCAAACTTGAGATCACATAAAAAGATTTCCTCATAGCTATTAATGTCTCTTATATATAATTCCCTTCGAAGACTTGTTTTTAATCCACTAAAGATTTGATAAAATTTACTTTCAGTTTGGGTGATAATTATAGAAACATTCCTTGCAAGTCTTGTAAAATTTTCTTTATCAGTACCAAAAGATTCATCATCCTTTTTATTAATCTCAGGAAACTATTTCTCTATCTTTGTTCAAATTATATGAGGAATGTATTTATTGATAAATAATTTCTTGAACTCTTCCCATTCCATGGAGACAATTTCATCTCACTGCCTCATATTCTTTATGAGGTTCCACCATTGACCTGCTTCACCTTCCAAATGATAAACATCAAAAATTTATTTCACGTTTTTTGAACATTGGAGAATCAAAAATATATTTTCAGTGGTACTGATCTATTGTTCAACCACTAGTGGATCAGAAGACCCTATAAAAGCAGGTGAATTCTTCCTCATAAAGGACTCAATATAATGTTTTCCCTCCATTTATCATTTAGATATTCTACATGATTCCTATCTTGAGAAATTTGTGTGAGAATAACAAGAATATATTTCATTAAAACTCCCATAAGATTCTGTTGCATTGGAGAAAAAACATTTCATTTCCCATCGCATTCACCATTAATGTGGTTCATTCGAGTTCCACCCATTGATAAAACCAAAAATCATAGTGTGATAAATAATAATCATAGTGGGAAAACCACATAATAAAGGGAAATTACTTATAAAATTTCAATTTAGGACACCTTAGGTTCTATTATATGATATTCATGATTGTTACTAAAATTCTAGGATTGTATCCTATACTTATACTTACCCTTGGGAATATTTCTAAGGTTCTCTCATCCTATTTTCCAATGGTTAACTAAAAATTTATCTAATACTAACTATAATGGTCCATACTTTCCATACAAAGATATTATATCTAAATAGAATAATATTCATTATATAACATAAAAAACCATTCCATAATTGTATAGGTTAACTTTATTTGAAAACATGAATGTATAAACAATTGATTCATAAAACATCTATATTATCTCTTTCTTATTCCTTCATCACTAGAACCCTTTTGACACATCTTACTAAATACCATGATTCATATCCTAGGGAAAAGATACATAAGAATGGGTAAGCTCATATTATTAGTAAGGGTAAACAAGGGATATATCAATCATATAATAATTATAACACATAATAACACAAACAAATCATTTGAAAATGAAATCCTATATATGAAAGATCATGATATCATATCATGCGATAAGTTATAAATGTTCATAAATAATCAAAGAACATATTCCATGAGAGTATAACATAAGACATAGAATTATGGAATACATATAAGTATATAAAATCATTACTATATTAGTCATGGATCAATTCCAAGACTATCATAGTGGATAAATTCCTTTACTTAACTAAGTTCACTCCCTATTCCAGACCTTTATTAGTGAACCGAGTTCACTCCACATTCCAGTCTTATCTATATCGTGAGATATAAATATTTACCCAATTCATTAGAGAGAAATATAGGTCCCACCCATCACATTATTAAAACCATACATATGTGTTCCACAAGAACAGAATTTATTCACCATATCAAAACCCATAAAATGAAATGGTTTTCATAAACATTATTCCATCATAACATAAACCATAGAAAAAATGGGTTTCATAAATATAATTCCATCATAAACATAAACCAACCATAGAAATAATATGGATATTATCACTAAAAAATATCCCAAATAATGCATAATTAACATCAAATAATGATATTGTAAATGGAAAATAATTTTGAGAGATCACTTGAAAATAATTCTAAAGTAAAATTTCCATTATTATTTGAAAATGTTTTCTTTTGTTAAAATACCATGAAATTTTAGAAGAAAATATTTTATTTTAAAAAACATATTCTTAAAAGGGAATATTCAAGGAATTAAGGAATCATGGAAGAGGCAAAAAAATTCATGCTGTATAATTTAAAAACATTCATTTCATATTTTTTCTGGAAAAGTCACAAAGTACCTAATTTGTAAAATGAAAAAAAAATATTCCTTCCAAACCATTTAGTAAAAATTCACACATAGTTAAAAATAAATTTTAAAAAATATATATAATAGTAAAAAAATTTGGGAAATTTTTTTTAATAAATACATACATGGAAGATAAATATTACCCAATATATACTTATATACAAACAATCTCGAATAATAATGTGATTGGGAAATAAACCCTTATCGTAGGTCCGGTTTCCTTTTTACGTATCTAAAACTCATGTATAATTGTTTAAAAAATGTTATTAATTTATAGCAGAACCATATTCATATTTATTATATCCTATATTATCCTCTTATACCATTTTATCACTCGTTTGTTAATTATATTTCATTATTACCCATCTTTTGGGTGTTAACTACTCTGTTTTTGTATTCATGTTTTATTATATAAGTCTCAATTATTATGAATATATTATATTTATATCATTTAAAGAATTATATTAATGTAATATATATCATAGTTATTCATTATATACATTTATATAATAATTCATAAATGGTGAACATAGAAAATGAATCACATCGTGTCATGAAGACGGTAGGTCGTACGTACGCAAGAGCAATGGTATCATTCCCTTAATGGTGAAATGGTATGAAAAAATATGGTATATTAATTTTAATAATCAATATAATGTTATAATTATCATTTATATATATTATTTACATAATTATATCCATCCCAATAAAGTGGTTATGAAAAAATATCACACCATAGAGTAGAGGTGGTAATTTGTGCCTACACACGCATAGTGATTTTGTTTTTTTACAGATGGATAAAATGTGGAATATTGTTTTTACATAATCATAATAAAATCCAAGCATATCGGTGATACTGTATTTATTACTTTTGAGTGGAATCAACACATGAATATGATGTATAAGAAATAATTATCTTGAAAGTCTCAGTAAAGATAATTAACTCTTCATGGACGAACTTCATTTAGATCGCCTATTAGGGACACTAGGGTTGGTATTTTGAGAATAATTAAACATATAAAATGTGTATAGAAAATTTTATAAGATATATTTT
The DNA here is from genome assembly GCA_963277665.1 of Viscum album. Taxonomy (NCBI): domain Eukaryota; kingdom Viridiplantae; phylum Streptophyta; class Magnoliopsida; order Santalales; family Viscaceae; genus Viscum; species Viscum album. Next base: position 1,743,874,234 of record OY728155.1, read on the forward strand.
CAAAGGATGGTCAAGAATGAAGGCTCAATGTGCTGTGAATTAGTAGGGGGGAGGTTCTCTTTTATAAATGAGGTGAGGGGTACATTTTAAATTTTCTAAAAATATTAATTTATAAAAAATTAAATCTTAAAAAATACCTAAAAAACACATTTTATTCAATTATAATATGAGATAATTTTTTTAATCTCATCAAACAATAGATTTTAGATAAAATTTGGAATTATTTTAAACCTTATCATTTTGATTAACCCTTAGTAAACCTATTTCAATTTTAACTAAGGTAACAACTTTTTCAATATTAAAAGGTTGAAAATTTACTAATGTGATTTAAATTAAATCATAAATTAACTATTTAAAAAATTAGACTCTATTGAATTTTTTTATATTTAATGATGTTTTATTATTTTTATATAATTTAAAAAAAATATTATTTTGATAAAAACATCATTCGTGTCAATTTTGAGAGTATTCTTTATATGGAATTTTAAAAATATCAATATAACTAGTTATCTTCGTACCAAATATTTTATTACATCCATAAAAAGTAAATTTTATTTACAAAATTTTTTGATCACGTTAATTATATAATTTTATTTATTTTAATTTTTTTAGTAATGTTTATTTGATATTACACTAATAAAATAAATACAACATTAGTTTTTTTAATTATTTAATATAATTATTTATTGACTAAAAATTAAAAATAAAACGCCATGAATAATATAAATATTCAATATTTCATAATAATATTTATATTCAAATATCACTTTTTTGTAACCCTATATAAAAATGATATAGTATTTAAAACATAAAGGTGGAAACTTTAAATTTTTATTAAATAAAATATTATAAATATCATAATCTCATCTATGTGGCCCAAAAAAACAAAGAAAATAATAATTTTATCATGAAATTATTTTTATTAAGTTAACAATTTACATTTATATTCATCCAGAACATACATGTGTCCCCATGTGGACATATAAGGGATATTTAAGACAAAAAAAGTGACATTTTGCAACTTTCTTTAATTTAATTATTATATAAGTAATTTCATGGAAAGGTTTCCATTAAAAAACTTAATTTATATAATTATGCGTCAAGGGTTAAATTATTTTCATCCAATAAAATTTGGTCATGTTTAGGGTCATTTTATTGTCATTATAGTTTAATTTTTAACCTAAATTACCCAATTTACCACTTACCATGGTAACAAAATTCACCTAGGTTATTATTCATATTGAAAAAGAATAAAGTGGAAATATTCCCTAAATATGAAACATATGAATCTAAATTTTTTTCCACTTTTCAAAATTCAAAACACATAAGTTATAGAATTTAATTTAAAATAAAACTAGAAAAATTCCATGAAAAAAAAAATTAGAAAATTTCTCTTTTAAGACAAAATGATTTTATAATAAATTCATATTTAAAATCAATTTTAAAAAACATGATTGAATTATTTTATATTATAATGAAGTAATTAAAATTTAAATCTAATACAAAACATAAATTTACCTTCTAAATAATTTAAAAGAAAATATATTTTTCAATAAAAAATCAGTATTTTCACTATTACTAAAGAAATAAATTTTTTCAGAAAATTATAAAAAAATAATTTTATCATAATAATGAAATTTATTTTTTCAAATTCATTTTATATAACATCTATAAATTAATATTCACTCATAAATAAAAAAATATTTTTTGAAGAAAACTAATTTTTTGATGAATAAAGTCATTTTACTTAAAATTGTGTGATTATTTTCTAAGCACTTACCAATACATTCATATTGAGTTAGGAATTTATTTTTATTTCATAAATAAGTTATTCATATTTATTTCCACCAATTTAAAAAGTAATTTATAATGGTCATTTTATACTAATAGTGTTTCATGGTTGGTTTAAACTCACGGTTGTGTCCAATGCAAGCTATTGAAGAATTAAAAAATTTAAAAATAATATTTATTAACATATCAGGGTGTAACATTACCCATAGGTGTATCAGTGCCCTAACCACATCCACATTCCAATATCTAAACTGTGATGTAATTTTGAACAAAACCACAAAATAGTTTCTTATCTAAAAAATTAGGATATAATCCTTTACTTAAACTTATTAACCCAAAATTGAATCAAAATATCTTAAACTGTCCTCAAATGATTTATCCTAACTGCTAAAGTTATATAAACCATTACTTTGATAACAAATATAATGACCCTACCATAAAACATTACATAATATTATGCTTTAAGTTAATAATTAATTTTATTATATTTTTAGGATCTTCATGGTTTATAGTTTTAGAGAATTAGGTTATAACTCTTATATAATAAGATCATTTATTAAAAAGTGGCACTTCCACAAATTATAAAAAAAATTACAAAAATGTACTTATAAAATGAAACATGTTTTCTTTTCATGAAAAAATCTTCATAATTTTCAATATGACTTCTTTTTTGTTCCTAATCATACTTAAACCCTATAAAACATTTAAATCCATGGTATGATCAGAAAAATATCAGTATGGTAAATATAATAATATGAAAAGAAACATGTTAGTTAATTTCACAACTATGAGACTATATAAGAGAGTATTTCATTAACATAATAGAATTTGAGATCAAATAATCAGATAATTACCCTATAAATCATCTTTACTACCTATAGTTTTTTGGAAAACACTTTAAAAGAAAATATAAAAGAAAAATCATAACCCTAAGGGTTTATTAAAAAAACATGAGAACCCTTGAAAACATTTTATACAAATGTACCTTTTTTCCTTAGATAGAATAGTCATTCATATGAAAAAATATTCCAAAACTGCTTGTTTAAATCAATTTATTTACATGAAAAATCATTAGTGATAACAGAAAATTCTTGTAGGTGGCTTGAGACATCATCTTTATAGAACCCTTAATAGAACCCTTACAAATGGAATAACCTACAAGGTCAATTCCAACATAATTTTTTTGAGAACATAATAATTACCCAATTCATTGGAGAGCTACATCAAGCTCACCCATAATCATAAACTATGTCCAAGTTCCACACCATAGAAGATATGAATACAATAATAATTTTCAAAATATAAAACACATAAAAATAATAATTTTGAACCCGTAGGAAAAACATTTTTGGATATTGACTTATCCATTTCCTTTAAAAAATAATAAACTGAAATGCACAGAGCATTTGATTATAGGATTTTTCATTAAAGAAAATATAAAAGATTATAAATTAATAAAAACATCATATATTTTTTCTGGAAATAAAAAAATCCTTTGACACCGTATACATTAAAATAGAACATTTCTTTTTTTATTTTATAAATAAAGTCAAAACATTCCTTATAAAATATGCAAAGACTCCTTTTGAAATTTGTTTATATAAATTAAAAATATATATAAAATATCATTTATAATTTATTAATATCAACATAAATACATCCATGAATGGATTTTAAGAATATTTACATAGAGTAAGAAGATTTATAAATTAAATCATTAATACATTTAAAATGAGTTTTTAATGTAAAGTTTCCCTTACCTCGAGTATGACTTCTCATGTATGTTCTATATCATCATTAATAATAAACATAAATTAATAAAAAAATCGTAATAATATTTTTCAAATTTATAATTCCTTTTATTTCACTTATAACCCTACTATACATAACTACTTAATCGAATAAATTCATGTTGGGCATTTTTATAATATTCATCTTATAAGTCCGAAATGGATTGTGTAGGTTGACTATGGTCAGTGTGTTCATTCTTCCATAATCTATAGAATCGTGATAAAGACATAATTATCATGTTTATACAATTTTATACCCATCCATGAAATATATACTTGAAAAACCGATCGCATCGCTTTGTGGAAGGGGTAGTCCACACGCACGCATGAATAATGTTATCAATTTTTCAATAGATGGAAAGGAAATATAATTGATGAAATTATATCTTTACCAAATGATAATTATTTTATCAATATCATATATATTAATTAAATCTATCATAAAAAACATCCATTTTAGGTAGTGAAAAAAATTAAACACATCACTTCATGGTGGTGGAAATCTACATGTATGCACAAGTAATGTTTTGATTTCTCATAAAAAAGAAAATGAAATGAAAAAGGGTAATACCAAAATTATAATAAAAATTAAGTATATTTAATATAATTATGATATTTTTCATCATTTTTAAAACATATTTGAAGGATATAGAAAGAGAAGTAATCTTGAAATAGGCTAGTTGGGATATATACCTTCTCCAAATATAACCTTTTTAGATTACACCATAAAACTTATAGGTTTGGTCTTTTGTTAAGAATAGAACCTATAGGACATGGGTAGAGATGTGGGGGAGATATTTTGGTAGGTATTTACTAAAATAGAGTGCTCAAAATGTGTGAGGAGGTGAGTAGATAATGTTCCCCTTAATAAATGAAGGGATGGAACCCTTGGAAATACACAAAGTATTAAATTAATATAAATTAATTTTTCATATTCAAGTGGAACCAAAGCATCATATTTAAATTTTAATATGATTATGTGTCATATTAATCTATTATAATAAAATTTGAACAAGTTTAGGTGATTTTTTCACCCTTTTATCTTAATTTTAACCCACTTTAACCCTTTTGATGATTACTATGCTATCAATTTTTTTTTACTCTATAGTAGTATAGTAAGTTACAATAAAGGTAAAAGTGGCTTATAAGTGGGAAATATTTTATATTATAGGTCATATAATATTCAATTATTTGGATATAATATTTTTATGAATTTAAAATCATTAAATATAGTATTATTTAACATAAAATACCATTAAATTCATTTTTGAGGATGTTCACACAATTTGAATTTAATGACATCAAGATAATAATGGAATTATAATATCAAATTTTAAAAAGTCACTAATAAATTATATTTGACTAAAAATTTCTTGGTATAAAATAATTCATTAAATTTTTTTTCTTTTATAGTTATTGAAATAATTTTCTTTATTTTTTTATTACTTGAACAATCACTATGTCGGTGTTGTGTAAGAATTTATGGTAATTATTACATCACTATAAAATTAAAAATAAACTAGCCTGATAAAAAACTCATTACTATTTAAAATAACTATTTATAACTGAATACAACATGTTTTTATCCTTATGAAAAAACATTAGAGATATTAAAACCAAATAGAGTAACATTTTGTTATTATTCTTTACTAAAAATCATATTAAGGTGATTATCAAGGGAAATTGGTACGAAATTTTCATATTTTTGAAACTTAGATGGTTATAGTTGAAAAAAATTATTAAATAAATTAATTATTGTGAATATTTTTATTCCTTATCTAATTTTGTTATTCTTATTTTACCAGTTTTACCCATACTGAGGTAATAAATATTCACTACGAGTATTATTCATAAGGATCAAATATAAAAGGAAATTATTAAAAAAATTAAAACTCATGATTAAAAATATAGAATTGTTTTTTATTATTTGGTTTTTATAAGTGGGTGAAATTATTTTTAATATAGATACATTAATTGCAATAAAAACCAATTTTTCGAAAAAAAGTGTTTTTCCTAAAATGAACTTCTATAAAAATAAAGTATAATGCCAATTACAATGGAATAATTATATAATATATAGTTAAAATATAATTATGTAAATTTATGGTAAAATTAATAAAATAATGGAGACTTTAAATTATTTTATTTTTAAAAAAGAAACGACAGTTTTACAAAAAAAATTGCATTTTTCACTATTCACTGAAAAATCAATTTTTCCCAAAAAATCCCAAAATTTTCACCCAAATTTAACTTATAGAAGAAGATTTTGAAAGCAATAATGATCTCATCAAATAAAATTCCTTAAAATGGTATAAATTAAGTATATTATTTTTCACCAAATCTATTAAAAATCATATTTGAATAAAACATATTTTTTTGAAATTTAAATTAACATTATTGAAAATTGGGTACTTATTTATTATTAATTAATAATTAAATTTGAATTATATAAAACTTTTAGGCATATTATTTATAATTTTTTTCTTTATATTCATACCACAAATTTATCATCTAGTTTATAATGATAATTTCTATATATTAATATTTTTAAATTATATCACATTTCGCTTAAACCTTGGTGTTCTGTGTTAAAAAAGATATCAATAATAGTATTAATTTAAACTAATTATTCAGGGTGTTACCGACCCAGTCCCTCACTCCCTAGTCTGGTGATGAATACACTTTCATTAAACACAATCATTGATACAGTGTGATAAGATCCAAGATATACATACATATATTCCATATCATTTTCATAAATTAAACATTACATGTCTAAATAATATCACAATCCTATGAATATAAGGTTTAGTGTCTTTGAGGATCAATTATATAATAATCTTATTTTATGAAACTTTTTGATCATTTCTCTATAACTGAGCCACACTAGACTCCCTTATTGACATCTCTTAAGTTATAATCATCATAATAACTTAGGTAATAGAAACATAGGAAAGGGTTGATCATAAATGGATAGTAAGGTAAAAACTCATCAAAATTTCATCAAGGGTTGGATAATAATAATATAAGAAAATATGATATAGGGATAAATATATTATTAAAAATAAAAAAGAAATAATAATAGTTGTTCACAAGTCATGATAAAGGATATTTTAATCTCAAATAAAGAAACATATACTATGATAAGAGAGTGTGATACAATAAACGTGTTCTAATAAGAATATTATATGCATATAGAAATATGGGCAATCACTGAAACATATCAAAACAAGGTAATATGGAACAAACTAAATATTATGAAAACATATCATTATGAACATATCTTGTTAAAAATTATGTACATGTATGGAATTTTAAGCATAGATTAACCTCAATTACACCCATAAAAAATCTTGTGAGTATAAATTGACCCCAATTACACTCATCTGCAATACTATAGTCATAACTATACACAATTACTCCCACTCAAAGTAATTATTCCACATGATTCATAATAATAACCAATGAATTTAAGGGTGATATATAACCACACATTTCATTCATTCATTCATATGTGTGGCTCTTGAAAATAATAATTAATCACATCCAAAAGAACCCATGGAAATAAAAATGGGTTTTCTAACACATATAGATGTTAACATCAAATTTACATAAAAATATAAATGGTTAATACCAAAAATTCAATCACCCAACATAGTATTTTATAATAATATTTTTATTTCTGTACATTAAAAAAATTGTATAAAAATATTTTCTTTAAGGATTAATATGAAAATTATTGTGAAACCATAAAGAGTTTTTAGATAACAGTTTTAACATTGTCATAAAAGATGATGTTACATATCATATTAAAAATGCATTTTAAAAAAGTTGAATAGAAAACATTTTAAAAAAATTCTTAAAAAAATAATCATTAATAGTAGATCATTGAAAAGATATAAATCTTATTAAAATTATTGTTGAGGGGTAGATTAAAATTTTATCATGAAAGTATTGAAAACCTTTAAAATATAATTAAATACCTTTATTGAAAGCCCTCATCGTAAAATGAGGTAGTAAAATATCCATTTGAATATTTTTAATGGAAAATTGGAAGGTCTCATGAGTAAACACATTTTTTTTATTTTAAAATAGGAAAATAAAATACTCTTCAGAAGAAAAAACATGGAAATAAAAGAAAAACTTCTTTAAATAATATGTGTTTTTTAAAAATATTACACTTTTTTAGAAATAAATTCATAAAAAAATAAAAATTGAGTTAAAAACATAATTTTCACTAAAGGAAGGATAGGTAATATCTTATGAAATGTGAAATAGTATAATATATTAAACAAAGTAAAATTATTTTCAAGGAATAATATTTTAACTCAAAGAAAGGAAATTTGAGTTAACTATATCTGTTACAGATAATATAATTCATGAAGAAAGAGACCTGAAGATGGTTCTTTATGTTTTATAAATATAAATACTTAGAAAAAATGATAAAATTACACATAATACAATAATATATAATAATGTTCCTAGAATATATGAAATTAGTTCAAGAATAATAATCATAACTCAATTAATGATAATTGAGTTAGCAAAAGCCCTTACATTAGCGTTATATTTTGAATTGAAAATAAATGAAGTGTAGAAAATGAGATGGAATTGTAAATTAGTTAGATTTAGTTAAAAAAATATGATGAAATTTATCTATATAAAATATATACCCAGAAAATGGAAACAAGGGGTGAATATACATCACATCTCATTGAAGAAAAATTAAGATACAAAAACACATACCTTAAATCATTTTGAGTTAAAACTCACTATAACCTCCACTATAAAAAATAACTATAATAATCACTTATTTTAGAACCTTATTCATACATATAACCTTTTATAAACATAATTTACAATCATTTATATCAAATATATTAGTTTGTTATATTTTATTTTTATAATCAGATGTTATTTCCTTTGATTGTTTGTTTAGTTGTATTTTCCTATTGGCAGCATCAATTCTTGTTTATATATCCAAATATAATCATTATAATATCATTATTGGTACTGGAATTTATTTTTTATGTTGATTTATAATGTTTTAATTTCATTTCATATGTATTTTTTTATGATTCATGATGAAAATTTTGGTAGAGAAATTATTCTAGTAATTTATAATGAACAAAAAGGTAGTATTGTAATAGACTAACCTGGGTCAACCAAACCATACACTCAAGCTAGTAATCACATGGTGAGGTGAATCAATAAAATAAAAAATTTATTTAATATAAAAAATAAGACATACAACCAGAGTACTATGCAGAGTAAAAAAGATACAACCATATCTATATAATCCAATAAAAACAAGATAAATTAGAAAGTATGAATAAATAAAGATCATCAAGCCTCCATGTAACCAATAGTCACCACCAAACCAACCAGAACTGAAGGCTATGAAAATAGTGTAAGCCAACATAATGCAACATGTTCTTCCCTTTACCTAAATCATGAAATATAACATCTACAAATTCCCAAAGGGAAAAACGTATGATGTGATCACAAAACATAGTATGATACAACCATAGAGTCTATATAAGGTATAATATCAAGAATTAAATAAAAATATCTTTTAAAACAAAAAACAATTTTACAAATCATTTTCATAAATCGAATCCATTTATAAATCATTTCCCCTTTGGTTTTATAAAATCCTTTCATATTCTCAAACTAGAAATATAACAAGTATAAGTGTTAAAATATTAAAGAATATACATGCATCATAAGGTAATAAAGTAAACACATATCCATTAAATACCATCATATGATTACATGTGATACAACCTCATATAAAAACCTATAAAAAACAATCCATGGTAAAACCATCATGTGAAAGAAGTTTTAAATGAGCAATCACACTATCATTTGGGATCTATCCTATGGGAAAATGAATATTGGACATAAAGGAGACTAAATAGGAATAATTTTGGATCCAACCAATATTGATTCCTTCCAAAGTTCATCAATATCTCAAATTTTACTTACAAGTGGTTCTACAAACACTAAGGCTTCTTGTGTATATATTCTGATGCACCTAAGATTCCAAAAGTTGCAATATTGTCTAGTACTATTCCAAATCATGCTCATAATTTTATAAAAATAATTAAAATCCAATCCAATCCACTTTATTGTTTAAAAATACAATTTTTATATTAATAAAAACTTTATTTCAAAGAAAAATTCTTTTTAAAACGTTTTTATTTCCAAAAAATACCTTAAAACCACATATAGCTTAAAATTAATGAAAATATCAATGGAATTTATCAATAACGATAATAAATTAATCAAATTTACCCATTTTATAGAATCAAATATCTCAAAATGGTATAATCCTAGATACTTTCAATAATGGTGACTGGAAACCAAGAGATTGACCTTCAAAAAATAAGGTTCTCAAGAAACTAAAAAAGAATAATAGATAAAACTATCCAATCACAAATCTGAACAAAAAATGAATCCAATGTTGTTGATGTGACTAAAGTAAAGAATAACTATAACAACTATTTCTCGAAGAGGTGCACCTCAACAACCCAGATGATCAATCATTGAACGAAGCAATTTAGGAGGGAGGGAATCACCCAAAATTGCCTAGGTTGCATTTTGGGTTGAGAGAGGGAGGATGGATGGTTGAATGAGATGATAATAATTCCTATATATCCCTAAAAACCAAATATCATGATATTTACATAGATTTTAATCCCTTTACACATCATGTATTCCACAAAGGTTGGAATCTCTATAAAAAGTGCCTCCTTGTTATTTAAAAAAACCACATTTTCTCCACTGCATGACATGAATATAGTACACGGTGTGTAAACCTTTCATGCCATGAACATGTTTCCTAGAATCTACCTACCAACTATTAAATAGAATGTAATACCTTTACAAAACATTTGATTTCCCAGTAGATAGAAAACAACCTAGTTCCCATAAAAAAACACCAAAGAACCTGATACATCCTCCAAACATGGGGAGAACCCCTCAAAACCATTAACACATTTATACCCAGACTCCAATAATTTAAAAACACATACATCCCTAAAATTTCATTCATTTTCCCTTGAAAGGTTCTAAATCCATGAGAAACCCACAAACGCACCCAAAAAATGATGACAAACAAATCATAAACAAGGTAATAGCTGAGAATCATAACATAGTGTTACAATCTCCTCACTATAAATGATTTACTCCCCCAAAAAGACCTCAAATTTATGTACATTAAGAAATTTAATGCCACTAATTACTCATCAAAAACTCCTTATCCCATGTCTCTTGAATATCCCATCCACAGTTCCATAATACCAAGTCTAGAGGAATATTTTCACCATGAATTACCCTCTCTAGATGATCAATAATATGAACATGCTGCTGAACCAATGTTGTAAAGTCTGAATATCAATAAATTTTCATCTAATCACTTGTCAAGAATCTAGTACATACCTCCTTGGATGGGAAACATCAAACATGTTGTGGATATAAGTTAAACAAGAAGGAAATTCCAACCAATATTCCACCTTTCCCAATCATCCAATGATCTCAAAAGGGGGCACAAACCTTAGTGCCAACTTACCCTGCTTACGCAACTAATGATGCCCCAAGTGAGGTGAAACTCTTATAATAATCGGATCACCAACCTCAAACATCAGTGGCTGACTATGATTTTGGGTATAATATTTTTTAAGAATTTGTTCCATGATCAATTGTAAGATCTCAAGTTTTCCTATGATGTATGGATCTTTTTATATTTAGTTTGACTCCTTGGTTTTGACCTAATGTGAGTGAATAATGATATCACAAGAGTTAAAATGGTGTCCCAAGATTTTTTGGATCCTAGAGGCCTAGTTTTTGAAAATTTTATTTGGGCCACATGGTGAGCAGAAACCATGTGATCGAAGCCTCATGGTTTTATGAATCCATGAGAAGTGGTCCAGGCCTCTATCAGGGGATGCATGGTTTTAGGAAACTATGTAGAAGAGGGAATATGATTATGTGGGGGATCTATAACTTATAGCAGATTCATGCAACACATCTTTCATATGGATAATCAAACCATATTTATGAACCATGAAAGGATCCACTTGATGCAGTGAAGGTCAAACAGTTGGTGCACGGTTTGGCCAACCAAGTGTTCAAACAGTGATCCCAATTAAAAGAGGTGAAATTAACATTTAGACTTTAAAATCCATTATAACATTAAACTATTTTATATTTTCCTCCATTGGATATAAGTTCTCATTTTGGATCTCCCTTTTGAATCCAAAGCTATTTATTACTCTTGATTTATCATCCAAAATCAGATTCGAACACCATTTATCTCATTAGATATTTTCCTATAAGTTCTCTATTAATCTTGTGTCATTATTTTTCTATCTTAGTATTGATGGAGTTATTTATGTGTAAGATAAAATTTCTTATTTTAAATTTTTTCATCTTTTCATCATTTTTCTCTAGATCTGGACCAAATTAGAGCCCAATACTAGATGAGTGCTCTACTACAAACCTACGGTAGGTGGTAAATATATTTCCCTTAAGGTTTTGTGTTTTATATGCCTAGTTTTAGTTGTGTTGAATGTCATACTTTTGGAAGGGGACCCCTAAATTAATTTAATTATCTAATTGAATGAATTGGGACCTGTTAGGTTTCCCTTTGAGTACCTTTGTGATTGTTGGAGGTTGTTATCCCCATCCTAGGCCACCCATGGAGTGTGGCTCTATATTTTCCTTACTTTATGCCACTATGTTGGGTGTGCGAGTGCAAAATGAATTAGATGGAGCCTTTATAATTGATGGTAATTTAATTAAATGATTATGAGAAAGTTCATGCCTTCTTTTCTATGTGTTGACGTGATGTAAATTGATTTCATTATTTAAATGAAATTTTTATATGAGTTGAATGAACTCATATAATTTTTAAGGAATGTGAATGAAATGAGATGATGATATGATTATGGTAGTTGATTACTCATTTGGTACACCATATATCCTTATTCCATAGGACTCTATGAATATTTTTTCTACGTGGGTCTTGATTATGGTAATGGATTCCTTGGACTTCTTTACTCTATGGATCCTAATTTCATAGGATTATATGGGCCATGATACCCCATGGATCTATCTTTTTTGGGATCATAGTGGACATGGTATGTTAACATAATCCTTGGAACCCACCCAAATATTTACTGATTTTTCATTAAGATTCTCCTAGGACTTGATGAGGATGCATTTCTCTTCGATTCCTTGGATTTGGTCCTTCATGGTCTAACACTTTTGATTACATGGAAAGGACATTTAGGATTATATTGATTATATGGAATAGCCATGAAAATGTTACACACTTTTATTATATGGTGTTTCCATGATGATTATTATACACTAGATGATATTTTGTGGTTGCGGTAGTTATTTTTCACTAGATTACATGGAATGACCATTGTTGATTGGTTTTTTTATGTATTACAGTTTCCCTTGTTTATGGGAGCTTGACTGTTGTTTATAGGAATCTTTGGAAGGCTGTATTGTACAATATTACTTGAACACTTTATATTCTATACTAATATTACTATGATATATATTGAGCACTACTTCATGTTGTTATAAAAGTACTATATTTGTTATAGACACCATTAGTGGTGGCCTACTGAGTGTTATCTCATACCCTATTGGGCCAATGTTGGGTATATAGACAGACTTCATGGATTTAGGTTGGAATCGAGGTAAGTCCCATTGTGTGATGCTTCCCTTGTTCAATTCATGAGAGAAGGGGACCATAAGACCAATCTTGGATCATGATGCTATATGAAGATAATTATTTTAATCCTTTTGGTATTCTGATACATGTATTGTACTGGATTCTTGTATAACTATTTTTCTAATTTTTAGAGACATGAAATGGCACATCTTTTTATATATGAGATTAATTTTGGTATTGTTTATATATTATTGTCTTGGATGTTTATATTCTATCTAGTTTATTTAATTCGTCTTCTATTGAATGATATGTTTTTACAATTGTGTTGCACTCAAATATGAGGGTATAGTATCCCAATAGACACACTCTAGGACCTCACTACTAGTCGATAGCTTCTAATGTATGTGGAGGCATACTTGAGTCCATGTAAGCAACCTACTCAAGGAATTGTTTATTGGAAACTTGTTCAGGACTTTATATAGTGGTGTTAGAGATTTTTATTTTCTAGATTTACTATTTTGAGACAATAGATAGGAGACTATAAAGGTTTTGTAATTTGGTAATGATTTGTTCCTGGGAGTAGTTAACCCATGTATAGGAAAGATCTAAATTGCCTAGAATGGAATTTTTGTTTTTTATATCTTTCCTAATGTAGTTAATTTGATTCCAGCATTGGGTGATTCACTTTAATTGTAATGTTATTATTTCTATAATTGAGGAATTTATTTCAACATGGACTAGTGAGAGAAGGTTATGCATCTCATTCATCATTTTAGGAACTTGTATGGATTCACATACCATGATTATGTCATGCCATATTGGGTGCATTTCTTGACTACATGACTTTGTTATATTTTCCTTGTGTGATACAAATTGATACTTATTAGATGATTTTGGAAGTAAATTGAGAAACTTGGTTATTAAATATTATTTTTTTCATAACCTAAACAGTTTATTCCTACTTTAGCTACAATAAACACCCTAATCATCCAACTATGGATTTTTTAGTTAAATACCATTAGTTTCATGGACTGGAACATGTTATGGTATGGAGTTAGTGGATTCCATATTTCAGTTCATAAGGTGTATGGACCCTTATGGATCGAAAGAGGTGAACCATTTTTTTCAACTATTTAATGATAATTGTGATATAAATGTGAGTTAAAATAGAAATTGAATCAATGAAACAGAGAGTTAGACCTTGACCAAACTTTAGAGTGGGTAGTAGCTAGTGTCTCTAGTGATTTTTATAATTGTTTCTTTTTAACCAGTCCTATTATTAGGATAAGGTAGAGGGGTGTGTTATTTTTATAACAAGTATTTGACTTGTCTTATGATTTTAACTATGGTCTTTAAATTATCAATATTTTTTTAGGCATGTGTTTGAATTGTAGAGGAATTCCACCATGAAAACCTATATTATTTTTCCTAGAGGGTGGTGACAACGATGCTCTGAATGTGGTTGTATATGGGATACCAATAGATCCTCATGTAGATCTAGTTGAGAAACTAGTATTTTTACCAGATATGGGTGTTGAGTCATAGTTATGTAAGGGGTTTTTACACCTTTTCATACTATTCAGGGAGAATTACATCCCACCTTGTCTATGGAAGAGATAACGTGTGTGCTTCAGCAGTAGAATTCCCCCACATTTTTAGGGGATGGTGGTCCAAAAGCTTCTAAGCTATGGATTGAGACTATATTTTTTGATCATCAAGCATCTAGAGGCACCTCGTGTTAGGAGAGTGAATCTTGTAATGTATATTATTTGATAAGCATCAAAGAATTGGTGGGATGTCTTGAACTAGGCTGATACACTCTTAGATATGGTTTGGAGGGATTTACAATCAAGGTTTTATGACTAATTTTTTTCCGAGACTCCAAGAGTAGAGAATACTAGTGATTTTATGTTTCTAGAGTAGGGTGTGATGTCTGTTATGTAATATTCAACACACTTTACAAAGATTCAACATTTTTCACTGATATATCTTACTGGTGGTATACTGAGGGTGTGATTCTTCAAGGAAGGTATTAGTAATTTCATTCAATCATAGGTAATCATGTTCAAGTTGATGACTATTGTAGATATAGTGAGCCAAGAACATATTAATGAGTGGAACCTGAGGGAAGTGGGGGACACAGACCAAGGTAGTTCATTCTCTCAACATAGTGGTTCAGCCTCCAGTGTTAGGAATCTCCATTTTGAGGATTCCTGTTAGGTGAGTACCAGCTAGGATGTTAGAACTAGTAGCTCTATTTTATTTCATTAGTGTGATAAATATGGGAATATGAGGAATCGGTGTGATTGAGTGCCAGTAAAGTGTAGAACTTGCTGCAGGATAGACCATGTACGATGTTCCTACAGGACCTTCCCTCCAGTGGTTAGAGGAAGGGGATCGACCCCGACTTCTTGTTTAGGAGTGAGACTCAAATATTTTCATCAGGCTGGGGGATATGGTAGTACTATCCATTTAGGCCGAGGTTATGGTCATGGATGAGGAATCTAGGAACTAGTTGTACCTAGAAAGCATTTTAGGCCTACTCTGGTTAGTGAGGTTGTTTCATAGGGCCATAGCTTAGTCTAGATATACTTTTTTACATTCTACACATGATTAAAAGAGATTTGGGCTATCTACGGTGATAGGTATGATCCTAATAACCTATATTATTTTATTTTCTCTTTTTGATACTCTCACTTCACATAGTTTCATATGTTTTCCAGTGGTGGAGAGCCATAGGCTCGTTATTCAGTTTTTTGATAGTTTCATGACACTTGATACTTCATTGGGGATCATAACTAAGCATATATGCTAGTGCAGGGAGTTCCCCATTGAGATTGGTGGGTGTCAATTCATATGAGATCTTTTTTTCCTCAAGATGAAAAGGTTTGACATCATACTTGGGATAGAATGTCTAGTTTCTTATCAATACCATATTGATTTATATCACCATAGGGTTACTTTCACATCAGCCAAGGGTGGATTTCTTATTCACAATAGTGAATGAGATGTTGAGGCATTATGATCTGGACCAAACTATAATGGGATGTGAAGGATGATATCCCAAATTTCTAGTTTATATCTGAATGATCGGGTATTTTATCAGGAAGATTTTCCTCTATTGGTTGATCATTTTAGGGATGTTTTCCTAGATGGATTTTCTGTTTTACCTCCAATGAGATATGTGGAGTTATTTATCAATCTAGTTCAAGGATTTTCACGATTATCTCTTCCTCATTATAGGATGGATAATATGGAGTTATAGAAGATCAAGATGTAGCTAGAGGACTTGGAGGCAAATGGGTTTATTTTAACCAGTACTTCTATGTGTGGTTCGCTGGTCCTTTTGTAAAAAAGGAAGATGATACCCTTAAGATATGTGTGTATTACCAAAAAAATGAACCAGTTTATGGTAAATAACCAGTATCCCTTGCTGTAGATAGATGATCTCCTCAACTAGAACTAAGAAGATAGGGTGTTCTGAAAAAATTATTTGAGATCGGTACATCATCAGGTGCGTGTTTGACATGAAGACATACCTCATACATATTTTTATAGAAGGTGTGGTCTATATGATTATTTAGTTATGTCATTCAGTCTCAAAAATGTGCTAATAGTTTTCATGGAGATGAAGAACTGAGTTTTCCATCTTCATTTGGCCTCATTTGTGGTGTTTTTCATATAAGATATCTTGGTGTATTCTCACAGTCTATAAAAACATGTCAAACATCTTTAGATCATTTTGGATACACTGATATAAAATCAGTTATATAATAAGATCACAATGTTCTACTTCTTGATGGATAATATTCACTTCATGGGTCATATTATATCATAGATATGAGTATCAACTGGCCTAGAGAAGGTGAGATCAATAGTTTCCTAAGATTATCCCAAATACTTCTTTGATAGTCAAAGTCTCATGGGGATAGATGGATATTATAGGAAGATCATATAAGAACTTCCATGCTTAGAATCACATCTTATGGTCTTGACTGAGAAGGGTGTGAAGTTTTTATAGAAAGATACTTGTGAGACTACCTTTTAATAGTTGAAAGGGAGACTAACTTCCTCAACAGTTCTAATTCTCCTAGATACAGTCAGAAACTACACTACATTTGGGATTCACCATGTATCTATCATGGAGCAGTTATGATGTAGGGGCATAGAGCCATGGCATATGGGTCTATGTAGTTGAGTTCACATGAGAGGAATTACCTAACCTGTGTTCTCAAGTTAGCTATATTTTTACATGCCTTGTGTTGTTAGAGATGTTATTTAATGGGACAACATTTTGTTATGTACATGGACCACGAAATCCTAAAGTACATTTTTACAGAGTGTAATCTGAATTTGAGGTAGTGAAGGTGGGTTATGTACCTATAGTATTTAAACTTTGATCTTTCCTATACACCTGGAAAGGGAAATGAAGTGGTTGATTAATTAAGCATTAAGATTCAGATAAAGGCTTTTTAATATGATAGTAATGAGTGGAAGCTTATGTCATTGTTCTTAGAGATGCACTTGGAGGTGTAGGATGGTCATAGGTAGACTTTTATTTTTTTCCTTAGTTGTGACTTCCACTCTTCTGGATAGAGTGAGGATGAGACAATTACCAAATTTTGAGTCCCTAGTTCTATTGGATAGTGTGGTAGTTAAGAACCCACCTCCTAGTTAGACTATGGGATAGGATGAAATTATACATATTCATGTCCATGTTTGGGTTCTAGAAGACATACACGAGGAGCTTATGTAAGAATTTCATTCCTCGGTTTGGGAAGTACTTCCTAGTGTTTCCAATGTACATAGAATTGTGTCACCAATATTGGTGGTCAAGGATGAAACATGAGGTAGTTGGTTTTGTCATGAGGTGTTCCACCTATCAACAGGTGAAGGCGGAACATCAGAAACTAGACTGGCTTTTATAGTACTTACCTATTCCTTAGTGGAAATGGGATAATTTTATGATGGATTTTTTGACTATGTTGTCAAGGTCATCTCAAGGTAGTGATGTTTTTTTGGTTATTGTGGACAAGTTAATAAAGGTCTCAAATTTCATACCGATCATGGATACCTACTTAGTATATGAGCATGGGTGGTTGTGTAACTGTGAGATAGTGTGACTTTGCGGGGTTTATTAGACCATTTTATCATATAGGGATTCCCATTTTACATCTCATTTATGAAGGAGTTTACAGAGGTCATTGGGTACCCAGGTGCTTCTAAGCATGGAATATTACCCCTCATATTGATTTTTAATTAGATAAAATGATTTAAGTTATTGAGGACATATTAAGAGCATAAATACTTGATTTTGGTGGATCTTGGCAGAGTCATATTCCACTATGTATATTCTCCTACAAAAATAGCTATAAATCGACTATAAAGATGGAAACATATGAGGATTTTTTATGGTAGTCCATATCGATCACACATATGCTGGTTAGAGGTAGGATAGAAATCCTTACTCAGGACAAGTCTCATTTAAGAGACTTTAGAGAAGTTCTATTTGATTCCAAAATGGATGGTTACCACATAGTTGAGGTAGAAAACTTACATCAATCTCTATGGTCAACCTATGAAGTTTCAGGTCAGGAATCGGGTCTCTTTATGCATCTCAACAAGGTTGGGAAACAGATGTATTAGGAGACAGAGTAAGCTTTCACTGTGATATATTGGGACATTTGAGATTCTAAAAAGAGTTAGGAAAGTGGCATATAAGTTACTGTTATCTCATATGTACCGGTCCATGCACAATGTCTTTCGCATATCTCAACTTTATCATTATCACTTAGAACCATCTCACACACTACAACAAGATGAGGTGTTACTAAAAGTATATGATTCATTTAAGGAACATCATATTCATATCGCTGATAAGAGAACAAAGGTTCTCTGATTCCAGGTAGTTCATCTAGTATGGGTGTTATGGTTTCACAACCATTTATAGGATAATACTTTTGTGTGGGAGGCTAAAATACTACTCAATGGCTGGAGTTATTATCAAGTGATTATTAACCACCCTCAAAAGGGAAATTTGGGGATGAATTGCTTTATGGGGAGGAGATTATAGGATATTTGTTTTTCCAATGAGGTATAGATCTTTCTATTTTTTATTTAACATCTTAGTTTTACCTAATATGGGTGAATAATGAGATCACAGGAGTTTCAGGCATGTCTGAGGCTTGTTTGAAGCCTAGAGGCTTGATTTTTGGAAAAGGATGTTGGGCCACACAGTTAGTAGAAACCATGCCACCCAAGATGCACAGTTTGATAAAACTATGTGAGGTGGTCAACATCTCTATCAAGAGGTGAACAGTTTCAGGAAACCATGCTGATGAGAGTGGATTCCCATATGGGGGCACTAAAATTTTTAATAGAGGTGTGCATTAGAGTTTGTGCATGGTTAGTCAAATTGTATACATGACTGTGTGAGGTCCCCTTAAGGTAATTAAGGGAACATGATTGTAAAACTATTTGGGAAACCATGTGAACAAAATATGAAACCCAGTTTAAAAGGGTAAATGACAATTTTACCCTTAAAATCTCTTATAACCTAAAATTATTTTCTCTTTTTCCTCCGCTAGACAACAGCTCTCATTTTGGAGCTCCCTTTTGAAGTCTAATCTAGTTTTTCCTCCTAATTAATCATCTGAACTCCTATTACAACATCATTAATCTCATTAATGCCAAAAAAATTAAGTTATTAATTCATCTTATTTCATTATCAGTTTGTATATGTATCAATAGAGTTATTTAGGTTCAAGATAATATGCCCTATTTTTAGGATTTTCATCCGTTTTTCATTTTTCTCTTGATTTGGACTGAATCAGAGCTCAATACTAGATGAGTGATCTTCTACAGACCAATTTTTGTTGGTTTGTACCTTTACCTTGAGGTTTGGTGTTTTATATTCCTAGTTGCAGTTGTGTCGCATGCCAAACTTTCCAACAGGGCCCCTTAAATTAATTGAATGATTTAATTGAAAGAATTGGAACCTGTTAGGTTTTCCTTGGGGTACATTTGTGTTGGTTGGAGGTTTTTATTCCCAACCTAGGCCACCTATGGGGTGTTCCTTTGTATTTTATTAACTTTATACCACCCTACTAGATGTGGAAGATCTCACCTTGTTAGAGGATCATTTATAATTGATGCGAAATGAATTAAATGATTAATAGATAGTTGATGCATCTTTTTCCTTATGTTTAAATGATGTAAATTTATTTAATTTTTTATTTGGAATTGTTTATGAGTTGAATGGACTCATGGAATGTTTATGGAATATTAAAAAAAAATGATAAGATCGTATGATTATGGTAGTGGATTCCTTGGCCAGTATACCTTGGATCTTGATTCCATAGGACACTATGGAAATTCATACTCTATGGGTCTTGATTGTTGTAGTGGGTTTCTTGGACCTACTTACTCCTTGGATCATGATTCCATACAATACCATGAGCCTTTATACCCCTTAGATCTATCTTTCATAGGCTTGTAGTGGACATGGTCTATTGACATGTTCCTCAAATCCCACCCAAGTCTTTATAGAGTTTCCAACAAGATACTTCTGGGACTTGATGTGGATGTATTGGTATTCTATACCTCATATCCTACCCTATGTTTTCTGATGATTTTGATTACACAACAAGGTCATTGTGGATGATCTTGATTATAAATAATGGACATGGAAATGAAACACACTTTGATTATATGGTGTGTTCATGGTGTGTATTATACACTGGATGATAGGTCATGGATGTGGTAGTTGTTTTGCACTAGATTGCATGGAATGGCCATTGTGGATTAGTTTATTTATTCATTATAGCTTCCCTTGTTTTTAGGATCATGAAATTGTTTACATGAACACTTGGTTGGATGTATTATACCATTTAAATTTATTAATTCACTTGCAGGACAGATATACTAGTGATATATATTGCACATTGAATTAGCTTGTTATAAACAGACTAGATTTTCTATAGACACCATTGGTTATGGCCTACTGGGTGTTATCTCACACAATATTTAGGCCACAATTGGGTACCCAGACAGACCTTATGTATGCATTTAGGGACTAGGTAAAGTGTCCACTATATGATTCTTGACTTGTTCTGTGCTTAAGTGTAGGGGAACACAGGACCAAGCAAGGATCGTGATGCTATCTGGAGATGCCGATTTTTGGTATTTTGGTATTTTGATACATGTATTGTACTGGATACTTGTATAGATGTTTTCCTGCTTTGTAGAGACCTGACATGACACATCATTTTGTATATGATATTACTTTTGGAATTGATTATACATTGTTATCCTAGATTTTTATCTTCATTCTGGTTGATTTACTACTTCTGTTATTGAATGGTAAGTTTATTACCATTGAATTACACTCTAACATGAGATTATAGTCTCCCCATATACACACCTAGGCTCTCACTTATAGTCAGCAAACTCTAGTGTACATAGACATGCGCTTGAGTCCATGTGACCCACCAAATCAGGGAACCAATTAGTGACATCTGGTTCAGGTCATTACATTAATCTTCTCCGAATAAACTACACCATCTCTACCATCTCCTAAACAAGACTCATCACAACCAAGGACCACTCTCCTAAATCTTCCTAGCACATTAGTTATTTTCATGGCCACCCTTAAAAATCCTCAAAGGGTTAAATCTTAACTAAGGCATAGTAACTATTATTATAGGAAAACATGAATAGAGGAAAATTATTTTCAAAAGATCCTCAAAAATAAATCACACAATCCTAGATCATATCCTCAAAAACCCGGATAGTCCTCTCTATTTTTCTATCCATCTGTGGATGATAATTTTTACTCAATCTTATTTAGGAACTCATCACCTCATACAAAACATTCCAGAACATGGACAAGAACCTCAAGTCATTATCAGATACAACCACAAAGGTAACCACATAAAGTCTCAAAATATCTTGGACATACAATTGCCTTGGCAGTTCCACCTTCGTTGTCTCCTTGATAGGGAGGAAATTATCCAATTTCATGAGTTGATCAATGATCATCCAAATTGAATCCATCCCACTATGAGTATGTGGAAAACCAACAATGAAATCAATGTAAATATCATACCACTTCCATACCAGAATTGGTAAGGGCTACAGAAAACCCATATGTCTCTAGTTTTATGCCTTAATTATTTGGAAAATAAAACATTTCAATACAATATTTTAAATCAACCGCCTCATCCCAGACCACCAATACTATCATCTCATGTCATGATATATCTTGGTATCCCTAGGGTTCTTACACCAACAATACCAATGTCTACTATATATCAAATCCTTCCTCAAGGAAAGTAGAATATCCAACCTACCAAGAAATGACAAAGCACAACTGGGAGATTGAGACCACTCACCCATTGTCTCCCCACCATAAAGGCTTTTACTAAAGCATTGTCACTCAATGTTTATCACCATATTAATCCAAAATCACTCAAATAATAATGATTCAGCTATTATCAAAGCCAAAAAAAACTTTCCACCAACCTCTTCTACTCCTAAGATAATCTTAAAAAACAAACTCATTAGATACCACACATCAATTGATTCCTTTATGGAAAATGTTAGTAATTTATTTCTCAACACATCAACACCACATTTCCCTTCCCAGGGGTGTATGAAATATCAAAATCAAAATTCTGAAGGAACTCCACCTAGAGTCTTTGTCACAAGTTCATATCTATCTGAATAAAAAATATATTTTGGGCTCTTATGATCAGAATACAAAGTAAACAACTCCCCAAAGAGATTGTGTTGCCATGTTTTGAGTGCATTTATAACCAAATCTTACTCTAGATCATGGGTAGGATAGTTTTTTCTGTGAGGGTGTAACTGGCATGATCTATAGGCCACCACCTATTTCACCTACATCAAGACACATCCCAAACCTTTACAAGATGTATCAAAGAAAACATCATAACCTGAACCTAGTTCTAGAAGAATCAAAATTGGATACAAACACAACCACACCTTCAGTTCCTCAATAGTTCTCTAACAATTGTTGTTCCATTCAAGTTTACACCCTTACAGGTTAAATTAGTAATTGAATATGAAATCTTGTAGAAATCCAGAACAAATCATCTATAGTAACCATCCAAATCTAGGAAGCTCCAGATCTCAAAAACATTTATGGGCTTCTCCCTAGACATTAAATCTTGAATCATTTCAGAATCCACTAATAATCCCATCTCCAATATCACATGCCCCAAAAATTTCACATCCCAGGTCCAAAACTCACATTTGAAAATCTTACCATATAGACTATTTTCTTTCACAATTTGAAGAATGATATCCAAATGGTCCCTATGCTTCTCCTCTGTCTTGAATTACACCAAAATATCATCCATGAACATAAAACCAAACGATTCCAACAACTGATAAAATAGCTAGTTCATTAAAGTTATAAACACCCCAGGAGAATTAGTCAGACTGAATGGCATAAACAGGAACTCATGATTCCCATACCAACAAATGAATGTTTGATTAGGTATATCCTCTTCTAAAACCCTCAAATGGTGGAACCTTTATTAAATTTCAATATCTAAAAACTAATATTCACCTTTAGGATAGTTAAAAATATCATCAAACATTGGCAAATGATACTTGTTCTTAACGACACTACGGGGGAATGATCTTATACCCATGGTTTTGGAGAAAACCATGAGTACAGGTCACCCCTATACCCATGGTTCTTCCAAAACCTTGGGTATAGGTATTGGATGGGAACATATACCCATGGTTTTGGGAAACTGTGGGTATAGGTTTTAAATTGTCACATATACCCACAATTTTTGAAAAATCATGGGTATAGGGTTTTATTCAAGACATATACCCACAGTTTTTGAAAAAAACTGTGGGTATAGGGTTTTTTTGAATCCCTATACCCATGGTTCTTAAAAAATAATGGGTATAGTTCATGCATATAGCCACAGTTTTCTAAAATCATGGGTATAGATTTCCCGTGTTAAGGCTGGAAAAAAAATATTTTCGTGGGACCAAAAAAATTACAGGAACACCAATTTCCATGGTTTTACACATATAGACATAGTTTATATAAATATATATATATATAAATATAAATATATATTTATATACCTATAAGTCAATGTGGTGTACTAGTTAAGCATGAGAATATTATACAGGTAGTCTAGGGATCGAAACTCGTAACTAGTGATTTTTTAAAACCTATACCCACGGTTTTGAAACTGTGGGTATATAATTTTCAAACCTTGGGTATATCTTAGAGTTATACTGACGGATAAACTCCACGTGGTTCCCAAAAACATGGATAGAGCCTATAACCATAATTTTGGGGGTTATACGCACAGTTTAAAATTGTAGGTATATGTTCCTTTTCTAGTAGTGTGGTCACCTGATTCAACTTCTGATAGTAAATACAAAGTCTGAGGCACCCATCTTCTTTTTTAGAAAAGAGGAAAAGAGATTACCATGGTGACATTCTAGGAAAAATAAATCCTTTAGCCTCTATATCCTCAAGCTAGACCTTATGTTACACTAACTTAATAGGTTACATTTGATGAGATGACATGGAAATGGGCATTATGATAGGGATCATGTCAATAGTAAGATAGACCACTCTCCATGGAGGTAAACCATAAAAATAATTTGGAAAGACCTTAGGGTATGCACACAACACTATAGGAAGTCAACCATTTAAACATGGGTCGACTGAATCAAGAAAAATTTCTAAAAATTAGAACAAGATTTCCCCAGTATAAGGAATAATAGACCATGCCCTTCTCAGACTAGATTCCCACTCACCCTGAAAAACATGAGTGACCCCATCTAAAGATAAGAATTAAACTCGACTACGATAACAATCTATCTAGGACTTAGAATTGATCATCTAATTCATGCCAATAATCAAGTTGAAGATTTCAATATCTTGAAATGAAAGTCCCATACCACCTCGAAGTCAGTTATTTTCGCCCTACATGTGGGACACTTGAAACCTTGTTCATACCTCTCTCCCAAAGGTGTATAAAGGTCGCACAAGTACAAAATAAGTTCTGAATAAAATCCCAATGAGTCAAATAAATTTGAAAATATTTAAGAATGAGTGGAACCTATATCAAAAAATAGATGCCGCCATAGAAGATAAAATAAATATCGTACCTCTAACAATTTTCGTCTATGCTTCAGAATCCTCTGGTGCATACTCCACTGCATAAAGACATCTAGTTTCAGCTCCTCCATGGGCTTTCTTAGACACATGAACACCCCCATTATCCTAAAGATATGACCCACCATCCTTGGAACCTTCCACTATAGGAAAAAGTGATTTTTTTGATGGGTTATTTGCGACAGGACTATCTCTCATCACAAATAGAATTTTTTGCAGGATTATTTGTGATGGGAAACAAATTTAGACGTAAATAAACCTAATAATAATGATAATTTGCGATGAGAAAACATTATTTATTGCAAATGTCTTTGGTATGCCGACATTCCAAACTGTGGGAAAAGTTATTTGTGATGGGTATTTACTCCTATCACAAATACCTTTCATCATTAATGTTATTTTCCATTAGAATTTATAACCCATCACAAATAATATGTTGGAAGACCAATATTTACGATGGGACTCATCACAAATACATTTTTAATCACCAATATGATTATTTATGGTGCATACTAATTGCGATGGCAATCACATCGCAAATAGTTTCATCGCTACTAATCTAACCTATATATACCACCACAATATTTTTTCCAATTATTCTTCATCTGAACTCCCCTCTTTTCCACTATTATCCTCTCCTCTTCATTTCTTCATTTCAAAGTTTAAATTTTTATTGGGAAGAAAATTTTCATATTATCATCTAATGAAAGATTTGATTTTAATATATTTATTTAATTCCTTTAATTTTTAATTCATTTATTTTATTTTATATTTAAAATTATTGTTATTAATTAGCAGTAATTAGTGTTAATTAGAAGTAATAATTTTTATTTGAAATATTTTAGTTTAGTTAGAAGTAATTATTTTTAGTTAGAAATTATCCATTTTAATTTGCAGTAATTAATTTTATTATCAGTAAGTAGTTGTGATGAAAATTAATTACTTATAATTGATTAATAAATATTACTAACTAAAAAACTTTTTAATAATTTATAGATCTTAGTAATAAGTAGTAAAAATTTATAGTAATTTCAAATAATTTACTGTAATGAGTAATAGTACTAATTAAAACTTATTTAAAAAAATATCGCTAAATATTAATAATTTAAAATCAATTAGTAAAAATTATTGGTAATCAGAAAAATTTGAAGTAATCTTTAAAGCTATGATAATTATTAAAAATAATTAGTAATTAGTAGAAAATAGCAATAATTAGTAAAAAAAGTGAAATTTAGTGGTAATTAGTAAAAATTAGTGGAAATGGGAGAGAAATATTAAAAATTAATAGAAATGAATAGTAATCAGTAAAAAGTACTAGAGCGTTAATTATTAAAAATTACTGTTAATGGGTAGGAACTAATAAAAAATACTCGTAATGAGTGGGAATTATTAGAAATTGGTGGAAATGAGTGTTATTTTGTTTAAATTGTCAAAAATGATCATTAATTAATAAAAATTAGCAGAAATGAGCGATAATTTGATAAAATAAACGAAAATGAGCGGTAATTACTTAAAATTATTGGTAATGAATAGTAATTGTCAAAAATTAGCAGTAATGAGCGGTAATTATTAAAAATTAGTGTAAATAAGTAATCATTAGAAATAATTACAGGTAATGAGCAATAATTATTAAAAATTACCAATAATGAGTGGGATGTATTAAAAATTACCAATAATAAGTGAGAATTGTTAAAATTTAGAGGAAATGAGCATTAATTAAATAAATTTAGAGGAAATGAATGTTAATTAGTTAAAATTATTGGCAATGAGTGTTAATTAGTTAAAATTACTAAAAATGAGTGTTAATTATTAATAATTACTGGTAATGAGCGGTAATTATTAAAATATAGCGGTAATGATCAATAATTATTAAATATTAGCAGAAATTAGCATTATATAGTTATAATTAGTGGAAAGGAACATTAATTATTAAATAAATAGTAGAAATGAGTGGTAATTAGTTAAAAATCCGATAATGAGCAGTAATGAGTACAAAATATTGGTAATGAGCGGTAATTATTAAAAACTAGCTGTAATGAGCATGATTTATTAACAATTATTAGATATGAAGTTTAATTAGTTAAAATTAAAATAAATGAGATTTAAATAGTTAAAATTAGTGGAAATGATCCTTAATTGGTGGAAAATAGTGGTAATGAGTGATAATTAGTAAAAATTAGTGGTAATGAGCGGAAATTATTAAAAATTACCAAAAAATATCAAGAATTAGTTAAAATTAACAAAAACAAGTGTTAATTAATTAAATTCAAAAGAAACAAGCCTTAATTAATAAAAATATCAAAAAATGATTGTTAATTAGTAAAAAATGCCTGAAAATAAGCAGTAATTAGTCGAAAATAACATTAATGGGTGGTAAGGAGTAAAAAATATCAGTAATGAGAGTTAATTTGTTAAAATTATTGAAAGTGGGTGTTAATTAGTTAAAATTAGTGGGAATGAGAGATTATTATTAAAAATTAGTGGTAATTATTGGGAATTATTAAAAATAGCAGAAATTAGTGTTTATTTTCTAAATTAGTGTAAATTAATGTTAATTAGCTAAAATCATCATAAATGAGCATTAATTAGTAAAAAATACTCATAAATGAGCGTTAATTAGTAAAAAATACTAGTAATGGGCATTAATTATTAAAAAATACCTGTAATGAGCGTGAATTATTAAAAATTAACAGAAATGGGTGTTAATTAGTTAAAATTAGTAGCAATGAGTGATAATTAGTAAAAAATATCAACAATGAGAAATAATTAGTAAAAAGATACGAGTAATTAGATGTATTTAGTAATAAATACAATAAATTAGTGGTATTTCGTAAAAATACTATCAATGAGAGGTATTTAGTAACAAATACCAAGAATGAGTGTCAATTAGTAAAAAATGCTAAAAATGAGGGTTAATTTGTAAAAAATAATGGAAACAACCAATATTTAGGAAATAAATACCAATAATAAGTGGTATTTATTAAAAAATACTAGAAAAAGTGGTATTTAGTAAAAAATATTGGCAATCAGAGGTAATTAGTAAAAAATATCAATAATGAGCATTATTTACTAAAAAATACAGACAATGAGTGTTATTTAGTAAAAAAAATACCCATAATGACCACTATTTAGTAAAATATACATGAAATGAGTTGTAATTAGGAAATAAATATCGGAAATGTGCGGAATTCAGTAAAAAAAATATCGGTAATGAGTGTTAATTAGTAAAAAATACCTATAATGAATGGTATTTAATAAAATGTACCACAATCGACCACAAATTGACCACAATTAAACACAATTAACCCTAATTAACAGCAACTAATGCAAATTAACCCCAATTAGTAAAATAAGGTTGACTTAGGGGTGTGAATGAAGCATGGCATGGAGGGGATGGAGGGGGTGATAGAGTGAAATAATTCTAGTGCTAAAATTATTTCTCTGTAGTCACATTTATCCCCTATGCTCTATTTTTCCCTTGAGGGAAGAATAGAGTGGAGGAGATGAAAGGGGTGATATAGTGAAAGAATTATAGTTCCCCAGTATTCAGAACATATGTATGAGAGGCAGTCATGGTTTAACTCACTAGTTTACCCATGACTATCTCTCCTCCAAATAATCTGAATGTAGGGGAACTAAAATGCTTTCACTCGATTATTTCCCTCATCCACTCTACTTCATGTGTCCCTCATACCCTTAGGGAATCTTTCTATTTACCTAAATGATAATTAATGGAAATTAGAAAAAAAAATAGTGTTAATTAGAAAAAATTGGTGATAATTAGAAAAATTTAATGATAATTAGAGAAAATTAATGTTCATTTGAGAAATCATAAAATTTTAGGGGTAATTATATAGAATTGATAATATTTACAGGTAATTTTAACTTTTTTTATTTTTTGAATTTTTTTATATACTATTCGTTATATTAGATTAATTATAAGAAATATTTTTATTTTATATTTTTTAGAAAAATATGGAATAAGGATGTAGACAAAATTCTTTATTAGAATATCATGATTGGATAAATCATCACAAGAATCCAAATATTTCTAGTATAAATCTTGTATATATAGAGGGTGTTGAATATTTTTTATCATTTACATCATCTAAACCCGAATCTATTTCGGAAGGGACAATTAAGTGTACATGTAAAAAGTATGATCTATGGATATTTGAAACATTTGACAATGTAGGGGTAATCTATTGTCTTTTAGTTCTTGGAAAGATTATGTTTTCTAGTATAAACATGGTGAATGTAGTTCTAGATATGATACTAATGATTTGGTTCCATATCCATCACAATTCAAAGATTAGTACGTGATGTTTCTGGTCCATATTTTCAATAAACAAAAACTTGTAATGATATTGATTTAACTCCTAAGTTATAACCGTCTTGATTTTATGATTTGAAGAATTCTTTTGAAGATTCCTTATATCCTGGTTACAAGATGATAAAATTTTAAGTGGTTAAAATATATATGGAAATTAAATCAGATAATGTAATGGAAAATAAAAGTTTTGAATAGATATTCTCTTTGGTTAAATCAATGTCACTTGAAGAAAATATGTTTCCTACCAATTTCTATGAGTGAAAGAGGTTGGTTCATAATTTGGGTCTTTGGTATTATAAGATTCATGCATTTTCAAATAATTGCATCTTATATTATGGTGAAAATGAGTTATTAGTTAATTGTTCTACATGTGGACAATCTAGGTACAAGGAGTCTCAACAAGGAAGTCAAGATTTGTTCTTATTAAAAAATTGAGTTATTTCCCTATCACACTAAGATTATAACATTTATTTATGTCTTAAAATAGAATAACATTGATTTCATGGCACAAATTCAATATTTCAAATTGTAAAATATTAAATCATCCTTGTGATCATGATTCATGGAATCATTTTGACCATGTGAAATTTTATTCTTCTTTAGAATCTTGTAACGTCATATTAGGGATTTTTACTGATGGTTTCTATCCATTTGGTTAATATGTTAGTCAATATTATTATTTTCCTATCAATATAACTCCATACAATTAACCTCCATGGATGTTAATGAATAAATCATATGTCTTTTTAACATAATTAATTCCATGAAATCCAAAAAGAATATCAATGCTTATTTGAATCCATTGGTTAATGAGTAAAATTTATTAAGGATTAATGGTATCAGTACATATTATGTTGTTTCAAAATAGAATTTCCAAATGAAAGTTGCATTAATGTAAACAATTATTGACTTCTCATCATATGACATGTTATCTGGCTGGATTACATATGGTCCAAAATCATGTCCATACTATATGAGTGACAATAAAGTGTTTATGATCATTAATGGTAGAAAACCTAGTGTTTTCGACTTTCATCATTGATTTATTCATATTGATCATAATTTTTAATGGAACAGAAATCATTTTAGAAAAGGTAAAATTGATATAGATGGACCTCAAACAATGATCTTAGGTGTTGATTTAAAATATATTTCATCTTAATTATCTCCTATTACCATTGGACTAACTATAAACCAACAAAAAATAGATGGATTTGGGAAATATCACAATTGGGTTAGATAGAGTATATTTTGGGATCTCCCATATTGGTCTGATTTTTTGGTTCATCACATGTTGGATGTCATGTATATTGAGAAAAACTATTTTGATAATAAATTTTATATATTTTTGGACACACCTTGTAAGACAAAAGATAGTTTAAATGATTAGATCTTTCCCAAATTTATAGGCAAATAGAACTTGAGTTGTTTGAAAATGACATACCACAGAAGTTTATAAACCAAAACCGGCTTATAAATTTTCCACTGAAAATCATTTATTATTTTTTCAGTGTCTTGAGAATTTGAGTCTACTAGATGTTTATGTTTTTATTTGGATAGATGTTCCAAAAACATTCATATTACCATATTAAAGGTCGTGATTTTCATATAATAATTTAAATACTTCTATCGATTGGATTTAGAGGTTTTGTTTAATTATTCAATTTGGGATTCACTAATATAACTGTCATATTTTTTTGAGACAATTTTATGGTGATAATAGACTATGAATCACCTATTAGACTTCAAGAAGATGTTATTTTAATTTTACATAAACTGAAGAAAAAAAATCGACTAACTTTCTTTGATTCAATGGAACATTTTGGTATTGCATTTTTTGCATGAAGAAAAATGTGGAGGTCCAGTACAATGATAATGTATATATCCTTATAATATATTTATAGAGAAATTAAAGAAAAAATTATATAAGAAAACATCAGTTTAAGGTTCAATTACAAGAGCTTATTTTAAAGAGTAAATATCTTTTTTGTGATCCCATAATTTCAAATTGGAATATCCTTAAAAACATAACTGAATGGGTTATAATGAGGGAAATAATTATAATGAGATGAACATTCAATTATTAGTTTTTAATCATCCCTAACTTGTCTTTTGTGGAGTTCATGAATGATGTATTTCAGATGATGAACATCACAGGGCTCATACATATGTTCTTTGCAACTATTAGGAAATGAAACAATTTTTATAGTGAGTTCTACCACCACATATTGTTTAGTTTTTAAAAAAAATAAATTAATATTATTTTATTTTTAGATTATATGATGATCATATCAAGAAACATTTTCCACAAATTACAACAACTTCTCTTGAAGAACTATGGAAATATAATTTTTCCTAGTAGTTTCAATGACTGGTAAATTAAATTCTTTATGGTTTGACATATGAAATCAATTTATTATTTGTTATATTGTTACTTTTTTTTAATTTTTAAGGTATCACAACATGATGATAAACTTGATAATCTCTTATGTGTATTGAGTAACCCACCATTCAAAATGGTTAAATCTTATAATGTTGAAGTTGGTTCCCTAGAATAAAATTCTTTTGTACTTTATGATAACTTATATTCAAGGTTTTTGAATATTAATAAAATTTCTTACCTCATCATGATTGTTCTTCCATGTAGAATTGTATGTGATATTGTCCTAAGAGTAACTGTCATACTAAAAGGTCATAGCGGATCCCTACTATGATGAGAACCCAGAAGTTATATGATGTTATTCTTGAATATATGTTCTATATCTAGATGATATCATTTGAGGGACAAAAATGATACAGGCTATCAGGGGTGGAGACTCATCGAACATTGATGCACCTTCTCATGGTGTACTCCTTTAGTGATATCTAGTAGGATATTATGAGAATGATACCCGGTGGTAGGAAATCCACATTTATAAGTGTCATTGGATGTTTCTCTATGTGGAAATGTGTATTGGTCCTTATAATTTAATATTATTATTAATGGATATTATGAGTCGCTCACTTAGATGTATTGATGAAAACCATGATGATAGATTTTCATGGTCAGATAGGATATGTTGGATGCGTCATGAGTTATATTTCATTAATGAATAATGAGAGAAAGGATTTATCCCTTCTGTTCTTTAATGGAAGATAATATCTTATAACCTTTGATGGAAATGATATAGACTAAATAAATACTTGTTCATAGTGTTCTATAGGAAAGTTCTATTTTTTTCAAAAGTCGGAGAAAGAGATATTGAGCATATAGGTTGATAGAACTGGCATGAAACCTACTCAATTAGAGATATTGTGATAAATGGATTATATTACATTGTTAGTGTTCATATGAGGTGAAATTTCATTATGGAATTAACTTCTTTATCTATGGGTGTCTTAGCATGTTGCTAGATGATAAATTTGGACTTTAGGTAGGTTTGCTTAATGTCACTAATAAAGCGGCCTAGATGGTCACACACTAAGTGTATCTAGTATCTCATTTAAATAATTTAATATTTAACAAGTTGAATAAATCTTATTCCTGGACATGGTTTAATAATTATTCATGTATTCCTGGTCACATTTATTCCATCACTAGTTATTCAAGAGAAGATATTGTGAGTAGAAAAATTAATAAATATTTATTTATTTATCTCTGAATAATGTAGTGATATTTATTTAATAAATAAATAATTGTTATTCAAGGCACAATAAATATTGAGGAGTATTAGATGACCAAGTTTAATGGTCTAGTTATAAATAATAATATTGAATATTATTTTATTAAATAATATTTAATTATAACTCACAAGTTAACCGCATGTTAGGAAATAATAATATTGATCTTATTATTTGACAAGGGGTTTCAATGGGATTAATGAAATAAATAAAGGCACTTATAAAAATTATTTATTATTACCCTAGTGAAATAAATTCATAGTTATATTATTCTATTAATTATCCAAGGGAAAGCTAAGAGATACCAACTGGGTTGTGCAAAAAAAATTGTCAAAAAACTCTCAAGCCTATAGAGTTCATCCCTGTATAAGAATGATCTCAAGAATGAGAGAGATCCTCCTCCACTAGATCAAGGAGAACACTTTGGAAGTGGATCTCTAGGTGATTGAAGGTGGAAATCACAAGCATAGGGATATTCCATGCTAGAACCTGGAGACTCATTCAGTGACGTCCGGAGATACGTGGAACATGTGTGGATCACTTCTAGATGAGATCTACCATTGATCTCTACAACAAAACGATAGTACACCTACAGATCGGTGGCTAAACCCATCAACAAAGAAATAATCACCTTAGAGGTAATTCTTATTTAATTAAATTAATTATAAACAAAATATGTTGATCCTCTCTCTTGGTTATGGGTTTCTATTCCTTTTTCATATTTCTTTGATTCATTTCTATGGATCATAGCATTCATTGTCACATAGATCCCATATTTTTCATTGAATATGGGAAAAAATTAAAGTTGGGAATTATCCCTCCCATGCTTCCACTATACCCAGAACCTACAAGTTGTATCAAAGGGGGTATATTGTTGTTTATAATTATTTAAATAATTCATTTATGATTTACACATTTTAATTTAGTTTTTTAATTCATGTTTAATTATTATTTTTAATATGAATGATAAGATTTATTTATTCCTCTATTGCTTCTAACATATCTAATAGAGACAATTAATTTTATGATTAAAATTGAATTGAGGAACTCATTCAGTGGGGCCAATGGTCCTACCTAGGTATCATAGTAGTACTCACCTTGCAAGTTTGTTTAGTACATCAGGAGTAGTTAGGAAATTACTCAAGCTGTTTGAATTTATGAAATGTGGTGTAGTTAATTCTTACACCATGTATTGACCTGGATAGACAAGCACACAGAAACCAGATTACATGTCATGTGGCCCACTAGACAGGCATGTAGTTCCTTTCAGGTTAGGGAAAAACTGTGTATCCCATACATGGCTCAACTG
Source organism: Viscum album (assembly GCA_963277665.1). Classification (NCBI taxonomy): domain Eukaryota; kingdom Viridiplantae; phylum Streptophyta; class Magnoliopsida; order Santalales; family Viscaceae; genus Viscum; species Viscum album. Next base: position 1,743,908,986 of record OY728155.1, read on the forward strand.
AACAGTGACTATGTAACCTGGAGTAGACACAACATTTCACCCACTCGACATGCCATGTACTCCAAGATTTCTAAAGTATGCCCCACACGCCAAGTTCTTGAGCATGTACTTCGGATACACAGTGAAGAATGTACACACTGTGTAGATCGTATCTACACATCGTGTGCATTTACCAGTTATGCAAATTTAAAATTTATTATATTATGTAACCCTTAAGACATGTACTTGCGTGTGGGTGTAAATATGAGTTGTATTATAGTTATTATTATATGTGCATTCTATATGTCACAAAGAATAAAGTGTATATAATTATAATACATGTTGGGTATTTTTGGATGGGTATTCACTGGGTTACATCCAAGGTACAAGTTATGTACATAGTTAATTTTAAATGAATTTATTAATTTTTTTAAAATTAAAATGGATGAGAATCTCTAGGAAGTTCTGAAAAGGTTTAAGATAAAATGGTTGATTAGTTAAAGATAACAATTAATTGATTTGATCATGATTTATCTTAAATAATAATGATTAAAGAATTTAATGATAGTTTTATTAAATGAATAACTCATTGCATGCATGTAGATTATCATGATCTACAATAGACCTTTTTATGTGATTGGTTTTCTTTTGATTTATTATTAAATTAAATTTTTGGCATGTGTGCCTTCTCTCCTCATTAATATGTAGGGATTGCATGCCCATGGTTTCTTTTATATAAACCCTCTTTTACCCCTCACCTACATGTGAGTAAAACCATATGTAATGGATGAAGCTCCCAAGATAGTGGTGGTGGTTCAAGTTAGGAGCCGAGGTAAAACCCATCCAAGGAGATACAAAGGTGTATAGGTGGAAAGCTATAAACATGAACCTTAAATGGTTTGAGGTATTTCTCTCCTAGGTCAATGGTTAGTTTATCAATTGCTTGATAAACTAACGATTAGAAAATCTCATGATCATACCCTTTATTTTAATTATATCAATTTCATGGTTATTTCATTATGGATGTTTTTTCACGATCACATAGTTAATGAATTAACAAGAATGTGAATATGGAACAAAAATAAACTAGCTTATGAATATATATTATCTAAACACATGGTTAATCACTTAAGTAATCCCACTTAATATTAACATGCATGTGATAAAGATAATAAATGGAAATTTACACATAAAGGATAAAATCCATCAATAAAATATTAAGTTGGTATAGCCTTCCAATACTTCAGTTAGAATCAAACTATAGTTCAAAGTGATTGACCAGCCAAATTTAGGGTGATTTCAGTTATTGGGGAATTATAATTTGAGTTTTTGGGTTTAATTAACTTGGTTGAAATCAAGGGTTGACTGAAAAATAAATACTTGGTGTAACTGAGAGAAGGTTGAGGAAATATAAATTAATGATTTCAAGATTGGGGAGTCCACTCAACGGATCAAGGAACTATGAGTTAATGCAGTTGGCATTTGGAATGCCTACCTAAAACCATTTGAGTTACTTGACCAGCCAAAGTTGGGGTGATGAGAATGGAATATGGATATTTTTCACTAGAATATACAAGAAACAGGATATTCCAAATCCAATGGTGAGAGATATTGAGTTTTGATAAAATAGTGGGAGAATAATAAATATTTATTTATTTATTTGTCTAATTTTATCAAGATAAATTACTAAAATTCTGATCATCTTATTTGTAGAAAAATCATCAAAAATGACATCAAACATATCATTGTGATTCGTAATTGAGAAGGAAAGCCTTATCACCAGCACTAATTTCTAAGAGTGGAAAATGCACATATGGGTCATCCTTCTCTATGAAAGGAAAATGTATGTGCTGGAAGAACCTTCAAAAGTTGTACTTGTAAATGAGGTAAGTGATGAAGAGATCTCTCAGTACAAGAAACATCTGAATGATGCTACATATGTTCATTGCTTCATGTTATCATCCATGTCCAATGAGTTCTTGAAGAAACATGAAGAAATGGATGCATATAGCATGATGTCTCACCTTTGGGGTCTTTATCAAGATAATGTGAGACAAGAGAGGTATAAGATATCTAATGCTTTGTTCATGACTAAGCTTGGGGGTCTTTGCCAGTTGGGCCTCAAGTTGTCATGCTTATTAGCTACATTGACCATCTGAACATCCTAGGGATTAAAGTCTCAGATGAGTTCCATACAGGTCTCATACTTTCATCACTGCCTAAGACCTTCTCTAGTTTTATTGTGAATTATAATGTGAGAAATAATGAGAAGATATTATCAGAACTTCTAACCTTGATTTCTTAAGTGGATAAGGACATGGGGCATGAAAAACCTACATTCCTTATGGTTAATAGGAAGAGGAAGGAAAATGAAAAAGGTCCTAAGACTTATAAATAGTCTAAATCTCCTAATAACCGTCCAACCAAGAAGAAGAATATCAAAAGGTAGGGAAAGTAAAATGTGGAATTATGTTTTTCATGTGGAAATTCAGTCCACTAGAAGAGGAACTGCATCCAGAGGAAAGGGGAAGCCAAAGGTGTTTTCATTATCCAATGAAATATTTCCATTTCTACACATTGGGTATTAGATATATCTTGTGGTTCTCACATCTATATTTAAATGTAGGAACCAAGTAGATTTTGGAAAATTTCTAGAGGATGGGTGGATTTGTGAGATGCCAATGGTGAGAGGTTGGATGCTCATTCCATTAGTGACTACCACCTTTCATTTCCAATAAGAATTATTTTGGTTTTACATGATTTTTATTATGTACCTATTGTTACCAAAAACATAATTTATGTATCATGTTTAGATACATATGGGTTTATATTCATGTTTGGAAATAAAATTTGTTTCTCTTTTAAGGAAAACATATGTTATGGTATGAAAAATTTATATAATGGAATTTATGTATTAAATTATGAAAACCAAGTGTTGGAAATCGATAATGAATCAGGTTCACATGACTCATATAACACTCAGTTGTGGCATCACCATCTTGATCATGTAAATGAGAAGTTCTTGATAAATCTCTATCAATATGTATATTTATACTCTTCTAAGCTAAAATCACATGATAGATGTCATGCTTGTTTGTAAGTAAAAATGACCAAACCACCATTTGGTGGATAGTGTTAAAGGGCCATAGAGCTTCTAGGATTGGTACAAACTGATGTGTGTGGACCATTTATAGTAGAGTATAGAGGTGGATATTCTTACTTCATAACTTTTACTAATGAATTGAGTAGATATGGATATATTTAATTAATGAGGTATAAGTCCAAGTACTTTTAGAAATTCTAGGAATTCAAGAATGAAGTAGAGAATCATCTTATTAGGAATATAAATAAGCTTTGATTCGATTGAGGTGGAGAATATTTTAACCAAGAGTTCATCAACTTTTTATGGGAGTTTTGGATTATATATCAACTCGCTCCACCTTATACACCATAGTGTAATGGTGTTAGTGAAAGGAGGAATTGTACCTTGTTGGACATAGTAAGGTCGATGATGAGTTATACAGATCTTCTGTTATCCTTTTGGGGATATACATTACAAATTGCAGTATACACATTAAACTAAGTACCAACTAAAGTGGAAAATGGAATTCCCTTTGATCTATAGAGTGGAAAGAAACCCATTTTATCACATATACATTTATGGGGATATGAGGCATTTGTTAAGGCTTTCTCATGTAACACACTTGAACCTCGGGGCACAAAGTGTATCTTTATAGGGTATCCCAAGGAAACAAAAGGATACTACTTATACAACCCCTTAGATAAGAAATTGATTTTTTCCAGACAAGCCATCCTTCTTGAAAGGTATCACATCCTCAAAAAGTATAGTGGGATAATATTGACTTTGATGAATTTGATGCTCAAGATACACAGAAGTTGGTATTGGAAAAAATTACATAGGTCCTCATGAAATAAGCGGTTTTTAAAACACAAGTACTGTATAAGAGTGTAAGAGAGGCAAGGGAACCAGAGGGATATGGTTTTCTTGTAATTGGGGATGGTGACTCATTATTATTGGAAAATGATGAACCTATATCCGAAAAGGAGGAAGTAGAGAGCTCATAAGCCACAAGATGGATAGAAGCTATGAATTCTGAGATGGATTCCATGTATCATAACCAAGTTTAGGTTTTGGTCGATGCACTAGTTAATGTAAATTCGGTTGGGTGTAAATGGTTATTCAAGAGGAAACTGGATATGGAAGGTAATGTATGTACCTATAAAGTAAGGCTATTGGATAAAGGGTTTAAACAATATCAAGAAATTGACTATAATGAAACCTTTTCTCCAGTTTCAATGTCTAAATCCATCATAATCATATTTTCCATAGATGCTTACTATGATTATGAGATTTGGCAGATGGATGTCAAAATTTCATTTCTTAACAAGAACCTTTAAGAAGATGTCTATATGACACAACCAAAAGGGTTTGTGACACCAGGTGATTCCCAAAGGATTTTCAAGTTGTGTAGATTCATTTAGGGAATGAATCAAGAATCTTGGTCATGGAACATTCGATTTAATTAATCCATAAAAGAATTTGGTTTCATTAAAAATGAATGTGAGTAGTGTGTTTACAAAATGTTTAGTGGGAATTTGGTCATTATCCTGGTATTATGCGTTTATGAAATATTACTTATTGGAAATGACATACTAGTCTTAAAATCTATTATGTATTGGTTGAACAAGTGCTTCTCCATGAAGGACTTAGGTGAATCATCCTACACTCTAGGGATCAAGATCATTCATGATAGATCCAAGAGGCGGATTGGATTAATCCAAAATACATATATTGACTAGATACTAAAGATATTTTGTATGGAACAATCCAAGAGGGTATTGGTTCCACTGTCACATGGTTTACATATTTCTAAGAAAATGTGTCCCTAGACACAATAAAGAGAAAGATAGAATGAGTAAGATCCCATGCACTTCGGTGATAGAATAAATCATGTAAACCATGTTATGTACTTGACTTGATGTTTCCTATTCATTGATAATGGTAGGTAGATATCAAGTAGATCCAGGATAACAGCATTGGACTGCTATTAATAATATCCTTAATTCTCTGAGAATAAATAAGGATATGTTCTTGGTGTATAGATGAGATGAGGAGCTTTTCTTCAGAGGGTTTGTTGATTCTGGTTTTTAGATAGATCATAATGATATGAAGTTGCAATTAAGATATGTTTTTTTATCAATGGAGGAGCTATGATCTACAAGAGTTCAAAGAAGCCAGTTGTAGCTGATTCTACAATGGATTCTGAGTACATATTGGTTTCTGATGCATCTAAGAAAGTCGTATGGATTTGGAACTTTTTCCGGAAGCTTGATGTGGTACCTAGAAGTAAATACCCTATCACATTTTATTGTAATAATACTGTAGTGGTGTCTCTTATAAAAGATCCAAGGTCACATCAAATAATAAATCATGTACTCTAAAAGTATCACCTCTTGAGGGATTTTTATCAAATGGGTGAAGTTGCAGTGAGCAGAGTATTCACAGAAGAGAACATAGTGAACCCCTTGAATAAAGTCCTATCTTAGTAGAATCATGAGTATCATGTGAGAGCTATCGAACTGAAGTTTATTAGAAGTTGGCTCTAGTTCAAGTGGGATTCTATTAGATTTGGTGCCTTAGAACCAACTTATTTTGTGTATTATAATAACTTATATTCATGTTTTTTGAATATTAATAAAATTCCTTATAACATCATTATTTTTCTTCTGCATAACATTGTATGTGATAATGTTCTAAAAGTAAATATCACACTAAAAGGTTATATAGAAGCCCTATAATGATGAGAATCTGTAAGTTTTATGACATTATTATTGAATATATGTTCTATAGCCAGATGATATCATTTGAGGGACATAAATGATATAGGATATCTGAGGTGGAGACTCATAGAACTTTGAGGCACCTTCTCATGGTGTACACCCTTGTTGATATCCATAATAATTAATTATTCTCGATCATGGTTTAATAATTCTTTATGTATGTATGAATGCATTTATTCCATCACTAGTTATTAGATATAATATATTGTGAGTAGAATAATTAATAAATATTTATTTATTGATGAATAATACAATGATATTTATTTAATAAATAAATATTCATTATTCAAGGATTGATAAATATTTAGGAGGATTGGTGGACTAATTTTAGTGGTCCAGTGAGAAATAATAATATCAAATATTATTTTATTAAATAATATTTAAGTATAACTCCCAAGTTATGCGTATGTTAGGAAATAATAATATTTCTATTATTATTTGACATGGAGTTTCACTAGGATTAAAGAAATAAATAAAGGCACTTATGAAGATTATTTATTATTACCCTAGTGAAATAAATGCCCGGTTATATAATAATCTTAATTAGCCAAGGGAAAGATAAGCAATGCCAATTGGGTTGTGCACAATGAATTGGAGAAAATATCTCAAGCCTAGATATTTCATCCCTCTCCAAGAACAATCTCAATAATGAGAGAGATCCTCCTCTACTGGATCAAGGAGAACGCTTTGGATGTGGTTCTCAAGTCGATCGAAGGTAGACATCGCAAGCACATAGATCTTATGTGCTAGAACCTAGATACACCTTAGGCAATGTATGGAGATACGTGGGCACATGTGGATCGCCGATAGAGAAGGTATACCCTTGATCTCTATAATGGAACAATGGTACACCTACAAATATATGGTCGAATTCATCAATGCAGAAAGAATCACCTTGGAGGTAATTCTTATTTAATTAAATTAATTATAAACAAAAAATTTTGATCATCTCTCTTGGTTCTGAGTTTCAATTACTTTTTCCTATTTCTTTAATTCAATTATGTTTATTATGGTTTTCATTGTTTCATAGATCCTAGATTTTTCATTGAATATGGAAAAAAATTAAATTTGGGCGCCATCCCTTTCATGCTTTCACTGCACCCAGAACCTACATATAATTCATATTTTGTGATTGGTTTTCAATTTCATACATGTGCATATGGTGAATTAACAAAACAATTAATAGTGGTTTTTACTTAAGAGGATCTCATTATATAGAAAGTGAAGTTGAATTTTATGGAATTCTAGATGAAATTGTTGAGTTATGTTATCTAGGAAAGAATTATGTAATTATGTGTAAATGTCATTGGTTTCACACTATAGGAAAATTACAATTTCATAGTGGTTTATTTTGGATATGGAGGCAGTTTAAACTGCCGATATATCCTTCTGTGGTGGTTTTTAAAAACTGCCGCTAAATTGTGTATCGGGAAACTATTGGCAGCGGTTAAAGCAGTTTATTGGCGGTTTATGGGAACTGTCATAGTTGGGAATTTCGTTGGGGTTATAATGTTTTTAGAGTGGGTTTTTCTGGGCAGGGGATTACTTTTTTTAGCAGTGGTTTTAACCGCTGCTAAAAAAAGTAATCCCCTGCCCCGAAAAACCGCCGCTAAAAACATTATAACCGCTGCGAAATGCGCACAGAAGATGGGACATTGTAGCAATGGTTAGAATCGCCGCTAAATTTAAGACCATAGCGGAGTTTAAAACTGTCGCTAATAGAAAAATATTGATATTTAGAAATGGTTAAAACCACCACTAAAAACAAATTTACAAAAAAAATGTAGTTTTTGCAGCCCCTATACCAGTGACCTGAAAAAAAAACTATTCCAAGAATACCAAAAGACCAACCAAATACATACTATAGTCAATATGAAAATAGATTCTTATTTTACAAGTGATAATATGATGCACGAGCTTAATAGACCCAGTGTTTTGGGTGTGAAATATAGAGGCACTACTCAAGAATGATAAATCCTCATAGAGGGAGATTATAATGACTTGAAGTTTTTCAGAGGCCTTAAGCCTTACATTCTATCCTTCTTTAATTTTTTCTGAGATATTATTTTATTGGGTGAATTCTTAGATTATTTGTTTTTGGGTTTTAAGCTTTATAAAGGCCTCTAAATGGTTGCATTATAGGAACATGGTCATGGGAAACCATGTGGTTCTCCCCAGAAAACCATGTGGCTTCGTTGAAGAAGGATGCTAGGTGGGGTATGGTTAGAACACTATTAGAGATGATCATGAATCATTTACCTTCAATTATATGTGTCTCGAAATAGAGGAAAAATAATTATTATCACACAATTTACCAAATGAGAATATTAATTCATTGACAATGTGCTAGAATCTCATATTCAAATAAGGAAGAATGGAGAGAAATGAGTCTCAGGGAAAGTAAAAAAGATCAAGAGTACCATGAATATTAGGGAAAGTGGAAAATTTTGAAGTTCAATATTTTTAAATGTTAGAAATGGAAATATAGTGGTAAATGCATTAGGCTAGAAAATTTAGGATATGGGAGAACTGATTTCATTAGTTGAATAGAATATCTTTAGATATAATGTATTTATTGGTTAAACAAGTGAAGACAATTTAGAATATTGTTCTGGAATGTATCATGATGTGCGATAGGTTGGAAGAATGTGAAACTATTTCAGGATTGAATATTGATATACATGGAATGTTTATAGTTCGTAGCATGGTAATGGTCACATATTCGATGAGAGATGAGTTTATGAGATCCTATAATGCTTTGAATTGGGATGTTCACCCAGGGCTGACAAGCCTAATAAATTTAGGAAAAATGAATCATCACAATAAAGAGTCAACATATATGGTGCATACCACACTCGAGAAATCAAGACATAAAAGGAAACATCATATATCAATAAAATACATAAAAGGAAACATGAGAAATCAAGAAAATGTTAGGTCATGAAAATTTTTGGTGGCAACTATGTGCCACACATGATGCATATACAAACCAACTATTACCATATTTTTCTAACATATCAATAATACTACTAATCACTTTCTGATGATGAACACATATCGTCACCCTCTCCACCTCCATCTCCACTTCCTGCTACCACTTTTAAGAACATTATATTGAAAATTAAATAGTGTTGTATATTTATATTTAAACTTAAAACCAATAAAAATTTTCAAACTAAATGATTTTGAATTTTTTTGATTTACCTGCTCACCACCAGTTGATGAAATACCACCAAGGGCATATCTTCTCATCTGCTAACGTATATCAATCAACACTTTCTGCAAAGTAGATATCTGTGCCCCCTGGTCTTGAACTGTGTTTCATAGAGAAACAATCTATCTCTGAGCATCTCCAGGTATGAACTGACTACAACCTGGAGTAGATGCAACTGCAATCCCTGGTGTCCTGCCAAAGACCTCAGATGGTACGGGCCCCAAACCCATCCCACGCACTCTACTAGGATGCTTTTTCCTAAGGACTTTAGCAACTGGGTCATCCAAGGTAACTGAGTAGGACTACCCAGGATTGGCATCCCATAGTTCTTTAATTTTTACCTATAAATCAAATATCAATATATATTAACATAGTAAAAACTGATAATAAGTTATTATAATGAAAAAATGAGTTCATACCCTAACTTCTTTGGTAGGATCATTAACAAAACTTCCATCATATTTTTTGTGAACATCCAACCACACTTCAGTTTGGGATGCTTTGTGCCCTAAAATTTGTGACTGCATTAAACAAATATAAATCAACAATTTAATATATTAAATAGATAATATTTTCTTATAAATATTTTAACTAATTAAAGGATTACCAGAGTTGATCGGCTTCTAGAAAATCTTTTTTACCTCGTAGTGTGAGGGATGACTTGCTTAGCCCGGCTTGATGCATTCTTTCTTGAGAGATCCTAAAATAAATAAAATGAAAGTTAATAGTAATGTATTCAATGTCATCTCCTCTCCATATAAATTTATAAATGTAAAATGAGGTTAATATAATAATATATATTTAAATACAATCAACTTCTCATCATGATGTCTATCAACAAAAACTTTCCATTGTTCTTTGGGTACCCCATTGGGTAGTTTCTCATACATTTGTTGGACAGTCAACAAAGTATCATTTACATCGCTACACAATATCCATTTGAAGTATTTCCATTTCTTACCAAGATTTTTCAACATCCACTTTTGTGCTATCACATCAGCAACTGTAAAGTAGAAAAACATCTGTATACAGAAATTCATTTTGAACATATTAATAACATGACATTCAATTACACCATAATGTATTAAAATTACCTTTATTTGGGAATCAAAAACATAATTTTTCAAACTTGGAGGCATATGTATCCAATCATCATAAGAAATAGGAAGGGAAATGGGATTTATTGCCTGCTGGGCTAGAATTCGGCCAAGTAATCTCACGACGTCATCCATAGGGACTCCATATGAATCATATGGGACAACTATCTTCTCTCCAGTCATATTCCACAAATCTGAATGTTTTATATTTTTCTCCACATTTAAATTTTTTTCATCTTTAATTAATACACAATTAGTATAAAAAAAGTGAAATAAATTTATTTATATTAAAATTTGTACATATAATAGTGACCCTCCAGTATGCCCGTGATGAACTAGAAGTGGCATGCCACCGCCCCACTGCTGAGGATACTGAAGGGGGAGTCGACGACTCATCTTATAAAGGGATCCTCACAAAGGTTGTGAGAGATGGTGCAGGGGGAGATGGTGTAGGGGGGCAGGCAGCTAGTGTCTCAGATACTCTAGGGAGGGAGACAGATGGATCGTCATCTATCGCAGTAGTGGATGAAATAGTGCATCGCTTCCTCCTTGGAATTCCTGCCATTTAATCAAATAAAATTAAGTTGAAAACATATATTTCAAAAAAAATATGTAGAAAAAATTTTAAAAATGATAATAGATGCCCAGTACTAACAGAAAAAATATACATAACAATGATAATAAATGACTGCACAAATGAAATAAGTGGTTGTTGAATGAATAATTAACTATACATACAATCATTTTCCCCTTCAATCATGTCGGTTTATAGCTCCATTACTTCATCCAATTCATTCATCCTTACTAGACTAATATTTTCAATATCATGATGGAAAAATAAATCTACTTCTTATTGTTGATGAGATTCAATTGCAGAGGTCAAATCTTCCACTCCATCACCCATATCATACAGATCTCTTTGTATTACATGAGAAACTACACTCCACCATTTATTCACAACATCATTCACATAATATACCATTTTTTCTTGAGATTATAAGATATATAGATCATGTAGTTCATGATCACTAACATCCATCAAGTGAGAGAAGTTCACAGAAGTAAATTTCAAGGAATCTCTTTTAACACCTCTGATAATATCGACCAAATTACAATTGAATAAAATAACTGAAAAATCCCCATGGTAGTTTAATTCAATAATATCAGTCAGATTTCCATAGTATCCCACTTCAAAAAATGAAAATATACCACTATTATGTGTTTTCAAATCCTCTTCTTGATCAACTGTATGAAATCTAAATCCATTCAAGTTGTAAGTGTCAAACTTTCTAACTTGTTTTAGAGGACCTCGAGCAAGAAACTTTAAATATTCTGACAACTCTGATCGAGTATCAATATTCATGATCTAAAAAAATATACTTTATTATATTTATAAAATATATGTGTCAAAGTAATATTCATATTTATTGCAATATTTACGAACTTACGCGTCATGCAAACCATTCTACAATCTCTTTATTAATAACTTTTGTTATATCTTTCTCATTTTATGTTCGGCATATCATTCGTCTCTTTGTTTGTATCCTCAACTCTTTAATAAATAGATATGAAATTTCACTATTTAGTAGCACATATATATGTGACTGTAATAATTTCAATTCTGTCAGTGTCACATTTGAGGTCCTCCCAACTGATCGTCCAATAGTATGAAATATTTTTGATTTCTGATGTATTTGAGATTGAGTCAATATATCATCAACATGTCCAACTCGATTAAATATTGTCTCAATATCATCCAAGTATCTAGAAAAAAATGTAATAAACTCCTCAGCTAAATAGCCTTCAGCAATAGAGCCTTCTGGTTGTGCTTTATTTCTCACGTATGATTTCAAATGCCCAAGATATCTGTGAAATAAAATAAACATAATTATGTATTTAATTAAGTGCCAAAAAAAATTCATAACTAAAAAACATATAAATAAAGTATCTCTCAATTGTATACATCCATCGATAATTAATGGGGCCTCCTAATTTATCTTATTCAACTAAATTCACAGTTAAATGCATCATGATAGTAAAAAATGATGGAGGAAAGATCATCTCCATTTCACAAAGGGTAAATACAAACCACTCATGGAGGTTTTCAAGATGAAATGGATGTAGATATTTCTTACATAGTTGTCTAAAAAATGTGCATAAATGGAGTACAACAGTAGTAACTTTTTCAGGTAATAATGTATGAAATGCCAATGGTAGTAACTTTTGTAACAAAATATGGGAATGATGACTTTTCAATCCATGTAACTTATGATTATTCAAGTCCACACACCTCGAGATGTTACATGAATACCCATCAGATACCTTCACATTCTTTAAAAGTTGAAGGAATGTATCTTTATCCATATGTTTCATTTCAAAAATTGTCAGATCATACTTTTCATTCTCATTTGGCCAGAGATCGCATTTTATGTTCATTACTTATAAGTCTTTGCGAGCATTGAGATGATCCTTAGACTTTCCATGCTCATTAAGTAATGTGAAAATCAAATTTTCATAGACATTCTTCTCAATATGCATCACATCAAGATTATGCTGAAAAAAATTAAATTCCCAATACGAAAGTTTGAAGAATATACTTTTTTTCTTCCATTGTTGCATTCTGATTTCACTTGACGATGAAATTCGAACCCATTTTCCACTATCATTCAAATGATGAACCTTCCCGAATTCTGTTTCAACATTTTCAAGTTGTGTCAATATTTCATAACCAGTTAATAACTTTGGAGGTGGTCTACGATCAATGATACCGTTAAATTTTGATCTATTCAGCCAAAATATATTAGATGCATCGAGAAATATTTGATGGCACAAGAAGCACCATTTTCTACTATGAGGTAGTAGTTTGGGCTCAAAATCAATTTTAAAAATAGGAGAACCCAAAACCATGTAAATGTTCTAACCAGATAAATTCCCAATCCTAGGGAAGTCACTAATGGTCCATATTAAAGTAGCATGCATTTGGAGCATTATTTTAGAAGAAGCATCAAATGTCTCAACACCATTACTCCATAACTCCTGTAATTCTTCAATAAAAGGCTACAACTATACATCAATATAATTTCTAGGAATGTTTTTCAAGAATAATCATCTAAATAATAAAATATTTTTGTTGCATACTTATCCACGAAGGTAGATTGTAAGGGATCAAAACATATGGCCAAATGTTATAACTGGTACTCAAAGTCCCAAATGGGTTGAATCCATCGGCATCCAATCCCAATCGAACATTCCCAGGGTCAGCTATGAAATATGGATGTAATGAATCGAATGTATTCCATGATTGTGAATCTCATGTATGTCTCATTAACCCATCATTGTTATTTTCTATAGAATCCCACATTATGTGTTTGGCGGTTTTTGATGACATGAATAATCTTTGAAATCGAGGCTTTAAAGGAAATTAATGCAAAACCTTTGCAGGTGTGTTCCTTTTATTCTTCTTCATGAAAGTATATTGATTCAGACTTACAACATCACCCATTGACTGCCATCTAGAAGAAGAACATTTTTTACAATTCTGTCTACTTGAATCCTCTCTCCAATAAGTCTTACAATCATTGAGACACGCATGTATTTTTTGTATAATTCATACCAAGATTGTTAAAAACTTTTTTCATATCATAAAAATAATTGGATATTTTTTCTTCATGAAATGCATCACACAAAAATTCCAATATCATTGACATTTCCTTATTTATAATTCTACATAAACATTTGATATGGTATAACTTTAGAAGAAAAGAAGGCTTCGAATATTTCAAACTTCCGCTATACAACTCTCGATTTCCATCGTCAACTAAATCATGAAATTTATTTTCCTCAGTGAAGTTTTCTCTTATATTTTTCTCCATATAATCAAGAGGAGGATCTAATAATATGTTACAATCTTGATGTGGTTGTGTAACAGTCTCAAAAACATCACTTGTCAATTTGTAGCACCCTCATCTGGTTTTTCTATTATGTTTTGATGTTTATAGTGGTGTTTTGCAGTTCCGAATGAATCATTTATGAGGTTTTTCATTTCATTTTCCATTTTTTGAGGAAGTTAGGATCTCATTGTGTGGATTAACATCAGTGCTCAACCTTTATATAACGTTCGATTCTCCTTGCCAAATCCAACAAAAATATTGACTAGGGAATTACTTCAGTATTAAATGTTTTTAAACTTCATCTCTCTTCAACCATCTTCTAAATTTTTCATTTAGGGAATAGACATCTTATTCTCCCTTCAACAGATCGATTGGAAATTGAAAAATATAAAAACTCCATCAAACCCTTAACGTAATGAGGTGTGTTTCTCTGTAATGTGATCCAGCTTTTATCCATGTCTATCACAATGTTCCTACACAATATTAAAAAAAATTAAAACACATAGTTACTAATAAATAGAGAAATAGATTCATATATACTAGTTGAAAAAATATATAAATATATTACATAAGTTTTTCCTATATAAATACATATGGTAAATCACCCACTAGAAAACCAAAGGATGCAAATAAAAAAGATCCATAAAAGAAGATGAGAACAAGGATCCCATCCCTGTGGTTTTTTGTATGTCGTACTCCACCAAAACAGACAGAAAAACTAATGATGCCATAACTTTGATATCACTAAGGTAAGGGATTGATAAATCATATAATAATTTAATAGAAGTTAGGAATATAAAATGGAAACAAACTCTTACCTTAAATTAGTGGCCTCGAATTAGGATTCAAAGAGTTGGGTATGGTCTGGGGTTGAGAATTTTAGAACATGTGTGGTATCATGGTGAAGTGTTATGGGTAGAAACATGTTGTGACCCTGCGTGTGATTAAATTTTTCAGATCTGGGGTGGATCATGGAACATGAATGGGGGTTAAAACATAATGTGGACCTCTATCAGAAAGAAATTATATTTGGCCCTGTGATATTTTCCTTTTTAGTATCTAAGTTGATAGGTAAGTATACAATGTATTATTTGACCCATTGTTGGGTAGGTATAAGTGGAATAACAAGGATAGGAAAATCCATGTCTTCTTTGAAATATAGAGGTTGGGTTGTCTTCTTTGTTTCTCTTGGTCCTAGTGTG
The DNA here is from genome assembly GCA_963277665.1 of Viscum album. NCBI lineage: Eukaryota > Viridiplantae > Streptophyta > Magnoliopsida > Santalales > Viscaceae > Viscum > Viscum album. The sequence continues at coordinate 1,743,924,230 of OY728155.1, forward strand.
GACTGTCTTGGCATGGTAGTGAAGTCTTACTATGGAAATGGAAATTGATTAGAATGCATGGTTTGAATTGGATGTTATTGTGGAATGTAGATAGGGAAAGTTGAAGCATCCATTTGTAAACTCTTTTCAAGGTGTCACTAGTAAGAGAGCATGTGGACCATGTGAATTAGAAATTGACCTTGATGGATTCATGAGAGTTGATCACGTGTAATGATAGAAGTACATGTAATCTAAAATGACCAAACATATATGATAGTGTAAGATTACGGAAACATAATATAATAAAGATAATCCATTGATCATAAAGTAGGCATTTAAGAGTGTGGAGTGTGCATTAACATTTAAGAGTGAGAGTACTATATAATTATTAGGAGATAATATAAATATATCAAAATGATAATTCATGTTTTATTAAATATCAAGACAATAATGAGATATTTTGGGTGATGAAATTTTTGTTAATTTTATAATACAAGTTAAATATATACCCTTCTCATTGCATCCATCATGGTGATTCTAGGGGATCATATAGGCTTAAGTGATTCTGGATCATGATCAGGGTTAAATTATGAATTTAGGTGGTGAAACTTATATATCAAGTGTATTTTTCTATTTTTTTCCATAGTGTGTGTGAGTTAAGCTGTGAGTTTTCTCACTCTAATAGGTAAATTAGGTTTATTTTTCAATAAATCATAAAAAGAGAAATGAATTAATATTCATTAGTTCAAACCCATCTCACTTAAACAACTCTATACTTGAGTCCATCACATGATGGTCTTGAGCATATTTTATTCGCTCATAGAATAGCTACACCTTTTTTATCATTCTCTTCACCAAATTTGGTCTAAGATTAATTAACTCTATAACCTCGTTCCAACATAATATAGATATGTAAGAACACTCATACGATTATTTAAATAGAATTTTACCAATGGTTAATCAATAGTTATTATCATAGTAAAACTCAACCAAAGGAAAATGATTCATCCAAGAACCTATAAAATCAAGAATAAACATCTTCAATACATCCATTAGCATTTGGATCATTCTCTCTATCTAACCTTCTATCTAAGGATGAAAAGTGCTGCTGAGAATAAATAATTAAAAAAAGCATGCTACAAAATCTTCTACAATTAGGAGGTAAATTAAGATCTTGATCATAGATGACCATTATTGAAACCACATGAATATTCCCTACAATGTGAACCTATAAATGGAAGAACATACCACAACAATCAAGATTGAAAATAAAGAAGTACGATTCAACTAACTTTGAAGAAACTAACCCAAAATCATAACACAACCGCACTATAATGGTATACAAACCTGTATGGAGGGGCGATAAAGGTAGTCAATGACAGAGATGGGCGGTGAGGCATGATGAGGGGCGGTGAGAAAAATATAATAAAGTGAATTTTTCTTCTTATACTCAGGTCCATCACATGATGATCTTATTATATTGTCATTTTTAATGATTTTTCTTCTTATTAGCTTCTTTTTGTTCCAAAGTAACTAAATCAAACCCCTATTCCCATTTTTTTCATAAAATATAAAATAGAAAAATATAATAAAGTAAATTTTAATATTGATTGATTTACATTATAGATCCTTAAGAGATATGTCTTAGGTCAACCCCTATGTTGTACTCTGTAAAAATCACAAATATTTTTTGAGCTTGTGTAAAAAATATCATAAAATTATCATCATTTCTGAGTATACAAATAAATAAATAAATATTTTGTTTCACTTTGTAAATATTTTATTCATTTAAATTAAAATTTAAAAATATAAAATAAATTAAACCATTGATTAATTATCCCTCGCCAATAGAAGAGATTTTTTAATTATTTTCTAGGCATGTGAGGGGAGTCTTTAGCTCAAAATATGAAGAGATAGAATTTAAGGAGCACATTGTTGACTTAAAGGAGGATCTAAAAAAGAAACCAATTAAAAAATACTTAGCTTTAGAACTCATATAATTTTCAAAATTCTTTTTCAAGTTCCATAATGACATTTTTGAGGCACAAAAACTCATCCATACTAACTTTGAATACAACATCACAAAGGTGGAAACTTAACTACTAAAAAATTCTCTCCTAAAAAATTCCACAATCCTCCTAGATTCCTTAAATGAAGAAAAAATACTTGAAGTTGATCAATTAAATAGAGTGGGCTCAACACCAGATTTTATTATTTTTCATTTTACAATTTTTTTAAATCCAATTCACAATCCTAATTATTCTTTTCTTAAATCAACACATATGTCTTGTTTGATGAGTGATGGTGATGAGTATGATATGAAATTGTTAAAAGATTTTTCAAATTCTTTTCATGTATAATTGGAACTTTTGAAACCATACCTGGTAGGTGAGCTAGGGATTTGGCGGGTCGGCGGTGACAGGTGGCGAGGTGCGCTGATGGTCGGTGGGGCGTGCTTATGGGTGGCGAGGTCACCAATGGCATGGGTGGGGAGCTGATCTAGGGTTTGGGTTGGAGGGAGAAGATGGAGTCATGGTGGTTGGGAAGACAGGGGGTTGGGGTTGGGTGGGGGGGAAGCATCGTCACTGTAAAAAAAGGGTTTAGTGGTGGTTTTTAATAAACCACTGCTAAACCCTTTTAAAGAATGGTTTAGTGGTAGTTTTGTAAACAGCCGCTAAAAGACTGCCACTAAATGCGATTTATGTTGTAGTGTGATACTGATAGAGTCTTTTGTGTTCAATCATGACATGGAATATTTGAAATTAAATATAAAATACTTCTTGAAGTAAATGGACTATTTTTATTAGCTCGTCATGCACACCAAATATATTATGAAAATTATTATGCTACTTCAAGATAGTTAATTGATTGGGGAATATTATGAAAATGAAATCTCCTAAAAATCAGTTTATAAAAAGTGAATGTGGTTCTACTGAAGCTAAAGGAATTTAAATTTTTCAATATGAAACTCCAAATACATATTTTCAATAAAGATACTTAAATATCAATCATGACACTATAGTTACGGATCGATGGTGATGATAATGTTGATGATGAAACAAATGAATATGAAATAAAATGAGATGGTAAATCTGATCCTATGGAAATTGATGATGATATATAGAAGAAGATTAAGTGATTGACATTGTCTTATAATAAGGTGAGGATGAATATGAATAATGACACAATTACATGTAGGCTAAAGTCATAATATATATATATATAATACTCATTTTCAATTATTTACTGACAAAATTCTTTTCATGTTTCAGATGCCTGAAGATTCTTATGATGAGATGTTCCATAGCCTTGAGGAGAATATACTTCTTGTTGATGATCCTGATGCTTCATTATTTAACCCTTAGGTTGCTGGTTATTCATAGTCAACTCATAGGGGTTGTGGTCTTACAATATTGATGATTTTATACCCTATTCTCAAGTGACATCCATGCATAGAGTTTGATCCCCACATGCAGAGGTATGTTCATTTGTGTATTTTAGTTATTTGTCATTAATTTTAATTAATTAATTTATTTACTAATTATATATTTATTTGTTATGATTTCTTATTTTTTTTACATATATATGTTGGACAAGGGAGTAATAATTTTCAGAATTATTTTTCTCCAGAATGGGTGATGTGGGATCTGATTCCCATTGAAGTTTGGCACTAAATGTTTTTTATTGGATGGTACATGAATAAATAATATTTATTCTATAATTTATTTAATTATTAACATTATATTATTAATTATTTTTTGGTTTTATGGTATCTTGACAATGATAGCATGCATACCTCTATCTGGGAGGCATGGTAGGTCTGTATGTGTGAGTGTTCTTGTCATCTTTTGCACAATTTGAGGAAGAGATCTTTGAAGAAAGAGGGAGTCATGGTTTTTTAATTGTCTTGCTACATCCATCAACCCAATTACATCTCCTCTAAAGTTTGGGATGTATTGTTCTCATACTTGATGATAGATAGTTTTTATAGGAGATCATATTTGGGTCGACTGAACTGGGGGAGGTAGGAGGTGACACATAGAGTTGGTATTCATACATTCATTACTCATCAACGACATATGGTGAGTACTTTTATTTAATAATTTATATAACTTTAAATGTAATTTTTTTATTATATAATCATATAAGTAGTTGAGTATCCTGACATTATAGAGTTAAACATTTATAATTGGATGTACAATGATCCTATAACTGAAGAGATCACTAGTACTCAACAGCATCAGATTATGGTCAGTATTTTTTTGAGTTTTAAAATTAACTAAAAATAATATTTTATCTATTTTAATTTAAAATTGTATTTTAAGGAGTCATATGAGGTTACGTTTTCTCAGACACGGGATAAGATTCAGTATGATATTGAGGTTTAGAACACTAGTGTGGTAGGATTTGATGATGTAGTGTGGATGTAGGAGAATCGGTATGATTTTGAGAATGGTCAAGTTTTAGGTATCGGTTCTCAATTAAGGCTTGGATATTTTTATGGTACTACATTATAGTGGACGTTCAGCTTGAGGGGAGATCATAGAGAGTCACCATAATCTGTTTCAAATTATGAGGAGGATATGCATGCTTAGGATGAGGTTATAGAGGCCATGTGTATAAATCAAGAACAGTTTCATCAACACCATGAGTAGTAGGAGTAGGAGCAGCATCAAGCACATGAGAAGTAGCTAAAATATATAATGGAGTATATGTGACACTTGGAGCAAGGTATAGGGATGGAGTTCCCTCCACCACCTCCTCTAAATGACCATCCCCCTCAGTGATTTATGTATTTTTTTGACATATTTATTTTGATAAACATTTGAATGAAAAAAAATTGTGATATTTTTATTAATTCAGATATTTATATTTTTATATATTGCGTTATTTTAAATTGTTGTGATTGTTTCTATTTTATTTTTAAAAAAAATAATTTTTTTAATTTTATATTTTTTTGCAATAGGATATTCCCCGGTCACAAATAATTATTTGTGATGGAGGAGAAGGCACATCCCAAATGTAGCCATATATATATATATATATATATATAATTTTAGGATGGGTTTCTACCCCATTGCAATAAAATAAATTTTTTGATGACCTTCTGTAAAAAAATAATTTATGACCTGATTTTAAGTAGCCATACCTACTTCATATTCCTCTAGTGGATGCTCCACTGCATAAAGGTGTCTGGTTTCATCTCCTCCCAAAGAATTTTAGCCATGTAAACATCCACCTATGCCTAATTATAGGACCTCCCACCTTTAGAATTATCTGAATGAACCTATGAACCCTTAGTGAATGTGGATCCATCCTTACAACCCTGGGATATCCTGTCACAAAATCATTTTAGATGCCTAGATCTTCCAAAAAGATAACAAGTCTTGGGAGCCTCCTCAAAATTCATCTTGTTATGAACAGGCCACCCACACTAATAGAAAAAATATAATTCTCTCTTGAAGAATCCTCTGAAACTAGTCCTGTACAAAACTAGAAACCATTACACTTTATCTTCTGTCTAGAAGATAAACCCTTAACAAAAAATAAAACAAGTGAAGCTTCACCTAAACATGTATTCCCAGATTTTTCTACCATATGCAACAAATATTTGTTAACTACCTCCCAAAAGGTCAGAAGGTACATGATTATCAACATTGACATGATATCAGGCCTCAGTCCTAACTCAAACCTCTAAAACATTAGGTACTCATTAGTGGAAATCATTGATTTTAGATGCACCAACTTAGAAAAATGAGTAGAATGCTCCATAAAGATATGATCCCCCTGCTCCAAGGTCAGAAACTTCAGTGTCTTTACCGTATGTAACAAATCTTGGTAAAAATACTAATTAAAAATTTTCTTCAAATAATCCCACGTAAGGTCCTCATACAATGTATCTTTCATAATAGATTCCCACCATCTCATTCTTGATACCTCGATCACATACATGGAAAAACTCAACATTGATACCTTAAGAGTCTTCATGAAATTGAAGATACTCTCAATCCACACAAGAAACTCCTCATCTTAATTTTCATCCTTTTTCACCCCAGAAGATGGGTGAATGCTACTTAGTAAATTAATATCCATGATCCACCACATGTCATGGGTTCCCGACAACCACTCAACCCATTCTGAATAGTGTAGATTACTAATTCAAATAAAGAAAGTTACACTAGAGGATTCACCTATAGAACCTATCTCAAAGCTTCCTCTCTTATATATGGAATATCTCTTCTTGGAGGCATTTTCTAATAAACACAAGATAATAACCAATTAGATCATGATCATATTCCAAATTCCTAGGACCAATTTAGAATTCAAATCAATTCTTTAAAAAACATGAACTTAAATTAATTAAGATTTATATCCAAGAAATACATTTCCAAAAAGAATCGGTCAACTTAAATAAACTACCCATACAATTAATTCAAATGACACCAAACCCCAAGTCTCAAACTAGGTATAAGTCCCTGACCACCCATGGTAACTCGGATTTAGTCATGGTAGTGAGCTGTATAGGACACTTTCTGCACTTACCATATGAATTTTGATGTTCCTAACTCCTATCTACCCAAGACACAAAACTAAACCCAGACAATGTTAAAATACTTCAGGCTGAACCACACTCTGATTCCAAATTGTAATAGAACAACCTGGGTCAACCAAACCACACACCTAATTCAACCATCACATGGTGATGTGAACCAAGAAAATATAACAAATATTAAATATAAAGAAATAATATATACAACCAAAGTACTATTTATAAATGAAAGATACAACCAGAACTATACAATTTAATTCAAACTGCCTAAACCAGAATGTATGAATAAACCAACACCAAAAATCCTCTGTGTGACCAATATTCACCTCCAAACCAACCCAACCCAAAGGAAGTGACAACAATATGATCCAACATTATACAATATTCCCTTCCCTTTTCATGAATCATATAATAAAACATCTACAACCATATAAATGAAAAAATAGGTTGTGAACAAAAATCTCAGTAGGATTCTACCATAGAGTCTTCAAGGTCTAATATCAAGAATGAAACATTTCTATTTTTTAAAACAAAAATAGTTTGACAAATAATTTTCATAAATCCAATCCATTTATAAAACATTTTCCCATTTCATTTTCATAAAATCCATTCATATTCTCAAACAAGAAATATGACAAGTATATGTGATAAAATAGGAAAGCATATCCATACATTATAAGGTAATAAAGTAAACGCAAATCCACAAAATACAATCATGTGATTCAATGTGATGAAACCTCATATAAAAACCTATGAGAATTAATCCATGATAAAAACCATCATGTGATAAAAATACATAAATGAATAATAACACCTTCATTTAGTCTCTAGTATATGGGAAAATGTGTAATAGACATAAAAGATCCCAAATAGTAATAATGTTGGATCCAACCAATATCAAATCCTTCCACATTCTATAAATAACCCAAAGGATACTTCCTAGTGGTGCCACGCACACACCAAGGATATCCATGTCTATTTCCTGACTCACTTAAGGTTCCAAAAATTACAATCTTGTCAAATAACATTCAAAACCATGATCAAAATTTTATAAAATATTTTAAAATCCAAGCCAATACACTTAATTTTTTTGAAAACCTTTTCCAAATCAAGAATGTATTATTTCATAGAAAAAACCCTTTAAAACATATTCCTTTCAAGAAATCCCTTGAAACCACATATCACTTCAAATTAATGAACAAACAAAAGTAATTTTTTCAATAACTTTAATAAATTCCTCGAATTAACCCATTTCACAGAAACGCCAACCTCAAAATGGTATAAACCTAGTCACCTTCGATAATGATGACTATAAACTAAGAGATCAACCTTCAAAAAATAAAGCACAAAAATAAGCTTCAAAGGATCTATAGAAATCACTATCCAATCACAAATATAAACAAAAAATGAAACCAATAAAGTAGATTTTACCAAAGGAAAGAAGAACCCAAATGAATTCTTACCTATAGAGGCACATGATAACAACCTTAATGTTCAATCGCCAAACTAAGTGATCTAAAAGGGAGGGATCACCAAAAATATATTTAGATAAGATCTAGGTTGAGAGAGGGAGGTTGAATGGCTGAATGAGATGAAAATAACTTGTATGGTGCCCTAAAAAACATATATCATGATATTTAAATGGATTTTAATCCCGTAAACATGTCGTGTATTCCATGAAGGATGGAATCACTGAAAATGCATCTCCTTTTTATTTAAAACCCAATTTTTCCATTACATGATGTGAACCTGATACACAACATGTAAACCTTTCAAAACCCGAACCTATTTCATTATATCTACCTAGATAAATTTACATGGCATGTAATCCCTTTACATGGAATGTAATCACCCAATAGATAGCAGACAGTCTAGTTCTGAGTATAAAAACACTAAAGAACTAGGGACATCCTCTGAACTTGGGTAGAACCCCTCAAAGACATCAACACACATATAACCAGACTCCATCAATTAAAATATAAATATATCCATGAAATTTTTTTCATTTTCCCCAGAAAAGTATCTTAATCCCTCAGAATCCCATAAATGTACCCAAACAAGGATGATAAAAAAAGCATAAACAAGGGAGTACTTGAAAATCATGATGGGGTGTTACAGGTATAATAATAATAAATTTAATAATAGTATAACCATTTTAGAACTATAAAAGAAAATAAATTTCTTAGTAATTTATAATCACACTAGTAGTTATGTTTCTATAGTCATTTATGATAAAAATTTATAGCATTGTTCAAATAGGGTGTTAAACCAACCCAAATAAGAACAAGTAATAATCTATTAGTGGGTATAGTTAAGAAAGTGATTATTTTGGAACAATATAATTATAAAAAAATAGTAATCAAAATATTTATATTTTTTCAAGGTTTTTAACCATATTTAATTATAATTTTATATATAATAAATTAATACAATGAAAAACAAAATATGTCACTTTAGTGGAGGCAGTAGTCTGCATGTATGGATGAGCGACATGTACAATTTCCACGAATCATAAAGAATGTAGGAATTGGATTATATATTTTAAATATTATTTTTTTTAAATGGAATATTTATTCATTAAATACCCCTTTTAACCAGTCATGTATGGTGGTTATAAAAAATAGATCATGTCTCTTATGGAGGTTGTTGTCCGTATGTATCACGAGTGGCATTTTTTCATATTGATGGGAGGAGGGTAGGAAATGGATACTACATTAGTATAATGACATTTATTAATATTGGAAATACTAAAGATATTATATATTCCTAGATATAATAGGTTTAAAATTATAAAATAAGAAAAAAATTATGGGAGTTTGCTTGTAATCATTATCTCTCCCTTTAGATATTCACCCTTGGGTAATAGTTTAATGATCTTTAAAATGGTATTTTGGGAAGATAAAATATTATATTAATGAGGATATATTTTAGGAAATACTAGGGAATATTTTTTGTGTATTTAAGGATTTGAGATGGGTTTAGAAATTTTGTGGAAGTGTTCTCCTTTTATATGTAATGAAAATGAAATATTTGTAAATACAAACTATTTTTTTAGAGATGGAAAGACACTATTAAAGGGTTAATGGATCCATAAGTGGGAAATAATGATTTATGGGGTAATATAAGGTTTATAAATCATATTCCATTCATTTTCATATATCATTCAATTATTTTACTACTAGTTTTTTTTTATTTTTACCATTATGGTTTTTACCATGGTAACTAGTTTTTAACTATGTAATTTTTATTTAATTAATAATATGATAAAAATAATATTTCCAAATTGTGATTTTATAAAGATAAATTTATGATCCATAAAATATAATTCAAATTATATATAATATAAAATTAACTTTTAATTATAAACATTTAATATATAGTAAAATTGTGTTGTACAAAAATTTTGTTTCCAACATTAAGTGTTCATAATTTTAAACAAAAATAATAAAAAATTAAATTAATCATAATATATTTTTATATATTCTTAAAAAACATATCAATGTATTTATATAAATTATGTATATTTAATTTATTATATTGAAATTTGGCATCTTTAATAAAATAGTTATTTGAAAATAACCCTTTCGCCATTATCATAGTCACTAAATTTAATCTTAGTAATCATATTTTTATGCCTAAAAATGAAATATAACTTATTACATAATATGTAAATATTTATATAAATATTAAATACATTTTTTAGATTTAATTTCTATAATTTAGGTAAAATAATTATTTTACTAAAAGCGATTAAATACAATTTATATAGTAAAATGCTACTCATGTTTCCAAAATGTTGAGCATGGATTATATAAACTAAACATGTCATCATTAAATGATTTATTTTAAATTTTAAATTTATATTATTATTGATAAAATATTATAAAAACTTTTAATTAATTATTTAATTTTGATAATGGCATAAAAGTTAAAGTATTATAAAAATAGGTATTTTCAATTTTCACCTAAATATTATTTTAGAATAATCTAAAAAAGTAACCCTAAAATAATTTTGACATTATGAATTAAAAAAATTATGTTAATTTGATAAAATTAAAATTCAAAAAATTCTATATTTATCTTTTAAATGAAAAAACAATATAAAAGAAATATGTTTTTATTGATAAATCCATTTGAAAACATTGTGTGTTCTTAATAATATTTTGTATACAATTTAAATTAATTAAAAAAATTATGTTTTAGAGGCTTTATTATTCTTAAATATTATTAATAATATTCATCTAATATTTTTTGATTCAATTTAGATCAATGTTTCATGTGAAACAATCTATTGATATATTTTTATTTAAAGGAAAATATATTACAAAATCTTGAAGTGTTTCATTATCCTATGTTAAATAAATTGGTTCATTAAAATTGTAATTATGAACTACTAATGGAATGATATAATTTTATCTAAAATATAGTCATGACTAGAGGAATAATTTCAAATGATGTGTCTAAATTAGTATCTTAGGTATTACTAGGGAACACATCTTTTCCCTTCACTGTGTTAACTGGTTGCTTTATCTTTCCATGGATTATTATTGCTCTAATCCGCCCATTACCATAGATTAAACATATTCCAATTCCATTAAAACATTATTTTAAGTTATTATTCACATATTTTTGACACATAAGAAGTTTAATCATCTTTACTTCATCATCTTCAACACCAAATCCTCTATGAAACTCTATTCATCTCTCCTTTGGTATATTTGGATGATTATAAAGACTGAAGTTATTAATCATAACTTGATATTTTAGGGTGTGAGAAACTATAATATTTTCAGTTATAACTTCAATCCTAATTGGGTTCTTATTACAAAAATTTCTACATTGGTTATCAGGTTTATTAATAATTTGGTTCATCCAAGATCCATAAATTTATATAAACAATATGGTTAATCATGAGTAATTAATATTAATATCATAATGAAATTATCATAAATATTCTCATGATAAAATCAATGTTGAAATTTATTACTCTAAAAAACCATCACATTATCTTTATTTTCAACATAAATCACTCACGGTTCAATCTAGGATTCATTAGTTTGGGTTCTCTCTTACATATTATAATATATCATTCATAATGGAACATATAGAGGATTTTATTAACAAAATCATATCACTTGTGAGTTTTTCTCTAAGTGTGAAATCTAAGGCCTTATTTTCATACACCATGTGATGATAAAGTTGATATATAACCATCCTTTTTTAGTATGATTACTCCTATATGCATCCATTTTATTTCCATAACCACTTACCAGTATCTAAAAATGGAGGAAACCAGAAAAAAAAAATTACCAAAAAAACATGGAGGTTATCTAAGAGTAATACTCATCCTTTATACTTATACCTAATGTTTTCACTCTTGTTAAATTATCCTACTTCTAAAAAAGAACTTAACTAATCCTAAAAAATAACTAAACCCTACTCTGATACTGATTGAGTTACCCCAAACCTGCATTCCTAGGTTCAATTCTGAAAACAATTTCTATAAAATATTTTTTTGATACAAAGTGAGATGAACCAAGATAAACGAAAAAATATTGCACATAATTTTCTATCTAAAACAATAAATTTCATATTAATATCACAATCTATAGAATATAAGGATTATTGTATTTGATAATATTTTATATAAAAAACTTATTTTATGAAACTTGTGGACATTTATCCATATTTGACCCACACTGGACTCCCTTATCAACTTCCCTTAAGTTATATATATCATCATAACATGGGGAATATATACATAATAAAGAATTTATCTCAACCTATGTAAAACCAATATAATCATATCTTTATATTACATTATTTCTATATGTTAAATATTACATATCACAAAGTAATCCCACAATCCAAATAAAAACAGTTGACTATTTTTGAGGATAAGCTACATGAGAAACATATATTACCACACATGAGAAAATTTATGCATAATTGTGCCACACTAGACTTCATTCTATAATTCTCATAAGTTATACTCATCTTTATAACAAGGAGAATATAAAAACAAGGGGTGTGATAAGATTCTTAGTAAGGGAAAAATTATCCACATGTACAAAAGGGTATCATCATAAAAATATGAAAAAACATAGGAAGGGGAGAAATATCTTATTTAAAATTACATGAAATAATAATATTTTTCCATAAATATTGATATAAGAACTTATAATATCAAGTGAATAAAAATTTACCATCGCATAAGATTGTGATATATGTATGGAAATGTGGCATAAGATAATGATATAATATGTGCATGGAATCATAAATATGTGGAAACAATATAAAAAATGAAATCATAAGCATAAGTAAAGGATTTCCACAATTAAAACTTAATACCATGTACTTTGGTTAACCACCCATGAAAATACATTAGGCTCACTACCAAGACAACATAGAATAGTGATCTTAGTTAAACCGCATGTTCACTATACATGGTATCTCATGAGATAAAAACATTACCTAATTTATTAGAGTGCTAGAAATGCACACCCTTATATTCATAGAATTTATATGCATTCGTGCATCAGAAGAGGAAAATAAACCGAACATAAATCATAAGCATGATAAAATCCATGATATGGAAGAGGGATTCCTAATATTGTCTCAAGGGTTAAGAAAAGGATATATCATAATGATTCCCAATTAAAGAAGGGATTAAATTATTATGGATTTTTATATATGAAAAATAAATATAGTTCTAGATAATTTCATTCCAATGTTGAAAATTTCCTTAAAATTATTTTATAAGTAAGAATAAAAAATGATCCACTTAGGTGATGCTTAATAAAATGTGTAGAAAATATTTTAATAAAGTAAAGATGATATTATTTTCCTTTAAAAAATAATTGAACCATGTTGTTTTCTCATAATATAATTCTGGTTTTTAATGTCTATTCATCATTAAAAACATTTGATGGATGAGTTACTTGACTTGAAATAAGAAATTGGGATATTACCATAAAACGGGTTTACTTGAAAGAGAGAATCACGAAGGGAAATTAAAACATGTATTATCCCAATAATTAATGGAAACATAAACTACATATATATTTAAGTATCATATATATATAAAATATTTTTGAAAAAAATTAGAAGAATATAGTGAAAAGGCATAAAAATAAAGAGAACATTTAAGCCAAAAGTAATGAGGATGGTTCAGGATATGCATTTTTATATTTTTAAATTCCTCTATTGAAACCTGCATCATAAAAACATATAATAAAAAAACATTTTTTATATAGTATAAGGTAAATATAAAGGTCATATGAGGTAATAAACAATTAGGTTTCCAAAAAATAATGTAAAACATTACCAGGAACAAAAATTATAAAAATATAACAAAATTTATTGTTTAATATAATGTGAATTATTCTTAATAATGGTATACATTTATTGGGAAGAAATTAATTAATGATAAAAAATTAAATTAAAAGTGGAAATTTCCCTAGAGATAAATATAATGTTTAATATAAAATCATAGGGTGGAAGAAGAAAATCATAGAAGTAAAAATTTCATTATGAAACCATATAACACAATGAATGGGGGTTTGCAATAACAAAATCCCTTGCAACAAGAAAAATCATTCTAATTGAAAATAAATGGAAACTAGAACATTATAATAACTTTTAATAACTTTATATTTTATGAAATATATTACAAAAATAAATCCAAGTCCAAAACAGAACCACAAAAATAAACAAATGGGGAATACAAATCATATATCTATGAAAAAAATGAGATTTGAAAATAATTTAATTATGTTAATATTCACTCTAAGAATTATATTAACTTCCTAAATAATTAAATTATGTTAAGTGGTAAGGATCCTTTCGGGTGGCCTCTGAGTGGCAGAGCCCTCGTCTCTCGTGACAGCTAGGGTTTCAACCCATTTTCCTCCTTCTTCCCTCCCTTGACTCACTCCGGCTCGGTAACTTTTTCCTCGGGAACTTGGAGATGTGCTTAGTCAGATATGGGTCCAGGAAACTTCTAGGTTTCGGTGGTTCTACGGTAGCTCTGTGGTTTCCAGGGTTCCGTTGTCTGATTCGAAGTAGCTTAGGGGGAGGGGGTATTTTTGCTTTTGGCTTTTTGGTGGTGGTGTGCAGCTGCAGTACTCTGTCTCTCGTGTACTTTGCAACTCCGGAGGATCAAGAGGTGTCTTTGAGGTTTGAAGTTTGTGGTTCGGCGCTGCCTCCACTGGTGGTCTCGGCCCCTCCTTGATGGTCTCTTCTACTTCTCATGGATGGCACGATTTGGACTTCAGCGAGGGATTTCGTGGTTTAGATCTTTCCAGATCCAGCTTAGGGAGGCATTTCTGGGGCAGATCGGCTCAGATCTCTTCAGTGGTGATGCTTCCTCTGGTGCGGTGTTGGTCCCCCAGTCTCAGGTGATGGCAGTTCGGTTCTGTGTTCCTGGGTTTGCTTTCCTCTTCTTTGTCTCTGCGGTTGATGGAGGATGGTTGTGCGGAGGTGGGGTCCCTCTGGTCAGCTCCGGCATCCAGACCTACTGGCTTCAGATTTTCTTGCACTGTTTGACGTTGGTTTTTGGCTTATGGTGATGATTATGGAATTCTGTGCCTTTTCAAGTGATGCAATCGGCAGTGGAGCACGGTTGAAGGTCGCGCGTTGTTGAAGGGATTACGGTGCTATTTCTGGTGATGGGTCTCACTGGAAATCTGATTTGGTGATGAAACATGATGGCAATGAGCTGGGATTGAGTAGGCACTACATAGGTGCGATCGCCTGCACTTGTTGAATTTGAACTGGTTTGAGTCTGATGATGCGGTTGAAATTGTTGTGTAGGTTTTGGGTGTTAATGATGTTTTGTGGTTTTGTAATGGTGAAATCATGATGTTGTGAAGTGGTTAAGTGGAAGTGGTGAAGTCATGTATTGGGTATCGTAAACCCTTAAACTGGCCTTTAGAAAATGAAAAAAATGATTTGCAGTTAGTTAAGTGGCAATGTAAAATTAAATACAACATTCCATAGAGGCAGTATTCCACATGTACACACAGACAACACTCGCATTTTCTAAAAAATGAGAGGGGATATAAAAATAAAATAATTATAATTTAAAAATAATAATAATATAAATATTACAATTTTTCATTAATTAATTATTTTGATCAACCATGAATGAATTTTTTTAAAAATATAACACGCCATTCATGGAGTCGGTAATCTGAATGTACACATGCTGACATTTTTATTTTTTTAATCACATTAGAGGAAGGTACAAAATGAATATTCCATTAGTATAAAAGTATTTAAACATATTATTAATAGTTTTATTATCATAATTTCATGGATTATAATAAATTTTATGGTGTAAAAGAGGAAAATAAATAATAGAGCTCAGGTTAAGAACATTACTTCTCCCTTTTGATGTTCTCCCTTGGGTAATTCCTTATGGATTCTTAGCATGGTCTTTTGGAAAGACTAAGGTATCTAGGACATGGGTAGATAGTTTAGGATATTATAAGTTACAATTTTTATTTATATAAGGATTTATAATGGGTGGATAAATTTTGGGAAAGTGGCCCCCTTTTATAAGTGATGAATATTTCACTTTTATAAATACCCATTACTTTTTTTCAAGGATCAAATGACATTATTCAATGGTTTATGGATCCAAAATAGAAAATAAATTATTGGATAATTACATAAGGTAAATAATTCTTCTAAAATTCATTTTCAAATGTGTTTTAAACATGGATCAATTTTTCTATCACTAGTTTTTTAAATTTTACCATTTTGGTCTTTTAACTTGGTTACTATATTTTACCCAAGTAATTTATATTTTATTAAAAATATTATGTAACACCACTTATAAAACATTTATGTTTTAAAACTACATTTAAGATACATATATTCCAATTCTATATCTATATAATAGAAAATTAAATATAAAATTTAAATATCTAATATATGGAATAACTGTGTTGTAGAAAACATTTGTTTTCAAAATTAAGTGTTATTCATATTATACAGAATTAATTACCAATTAAATGAGTGATAATATATTAAAATATAAGTGTAAAAATTATATCATTGTAATTATATAAAGTATATAAACTTAATTTATTAAATAAAATTTACAGAACATTAATAAAATAATTATATGAAAATAACACTTTCACTATTATCATAGTTATTAACTTTAATCCAAGTATTTATACTTTTATACCAAAAAATGAAATTGAACTTATTATATAGTATGATAATTTTGATATTAAATACTAAATCCATTTCATATATTTAATTTATATAAGGGGTGAAAACTTATTTTTAATATAAGTGAATAAAAACATTTTTAGGGTAAAATACTAATTAAATTTCAAAAAGGATAAATGTTGGTTTTATAAATTAAACATATTTTTTTAATTATTTAAATTAAATTATATGAAAAAAAATCAAAATAATTCAATTATTTCTTCTATTGTGATAATTTTCTAAAACTGCAAATATATGAAAAGTTGGTATTTTATTAGTATTCTCCTAAAAATCAATTATATTCCAAAAAAATCAAAAATAATAATATTATGCTAATTTTTGTTTTATAAATCCAAAAACGAAGTTAATTTTCTCAAATTAAAATTTTATAATTTAAAATTTAAAATTTAAATATAAATATAAAATATAATAGAAAACAGTTTTAATCAGAAAGTTGATTATTAACTATTCTAATTCTTATTTTAATTCAATTAATAATTAAATTTTTGTGAATCAATGATTCATACCAATGATATATTTTATATAATATATATATAATTGAAATAAATCATATTAAAATAAAATTTTAGAATAAAATATATTTCTAGTATAAAATTATATTATTAGTTATTTAGCCACATTAATTAAATTGTATCAATGCATTAGTTTTTAAAATAACCATTTATTATTTATATATCATTTTTATAATTAATTTAAATATATTTTTACCCAGAACATCAATTAATACATTTTAGTGGTTATATAATATTTCAAGGTTCATTTTGTTCTGGGTTTGTGTGAATGGAAAGTTGTTGAACACATTAGGTTTTTAAATGGAAATATAATTTTAAATCTTAAGGTGTTACATTATGTCCCTTACATAAATTGCATCCTCATAATTCTAATTAACAATTTATATTGAAAATATATAATCATATAAAAATATGTACATGACTCATGTTATGATTTATAGAGAGATATAAACCTTACAGACATAGGAAATATAACTTTTCCCTAAGAAAATGTTAGTTCTAATATTATTTTTTCTCCATTCATTTGATCTAAAATACTGCATGATTAGGTACTATAACTCTTATAATAGAATTATTTTTATAAGAGGGATCATATTCATCCTTTAATTGATAAATGATCATATTTTTTTAATAAATATAAAATGTGATTTACTTATTTTGTTGATTAATATGGATTATATTTGGACATTTCCAATAATTTTCCTAAACAACCTCAAATTAATTTAAAGGAATTATAATAATAATTCCAAAAATTAGTTCCCATAAACATAATCTTCAGATATAGTAAGCATTCCATTATAGGTTTTTATTAAAAATTCCACATATATTCATCTAGGTGACAATTTTCTATTCTTATAAAACATACTAGATACAAATGAGTGAGTCAAAAAATAAAAATATAGAACTCGAAGTTATTCAGTGGATGATTAGTGTTCCTCACATTACTTTATTTTCTAATCCCACTTTAGTAGTTATGTTTGTATACAATCCCCCTTATTACCTTGTTCTAGGAAATATATGATGCATATCATCCTTATTAATGCTTGGATTTGGCCCTTTAATTAGACAACTTCTAAGTTTTCCATATTTAGGATATTTTATTGTTAGTGGTATCATAGGTTGAACTCTTTTTTCTTTCACCATTTCTACTAAACACTTCATTTGTCATCAAAAATTAGTTTCTCTATACCCACATTTACCATAGATAAAACATATTACAGTTCTATTTAGAAATTCTTCTGGGTGCCTCCTCTAAAATTTTTGACATAAAGGAAATTGAATATTTCTTCCTTCATCAACTTGATCACTTGAACTTCCATGAGACTCCATCATTATCTTATTTGGTGTGTTAGAAAGTAAAATAAGTTCATTTTTTTAATCATAATTACTGATAATTGATTAGGAATAACTACATGATGTCTCACTCTGGATCTTATCCCATTAGGTTGCTTATTGGTAAAATATCTATATTGTCTATGATATCCATTGTAAACTTGGTTCGTTCAGGATTTAGTGATTAGTAAAACCAAAAATTACTTATATGATTAATGAATAATCTATATAATTATATAATTATCATAAATGAAATCATCTAATACTCAAACATGAGATTTATTACTTTATGAAACCATCACATTACCTTTTAGTTCAGTATAAATCACTATTGGTTAAACAATGATTTGTTTATCTTATTTTCTATTATAATTCTTAAAATAATTCCATAACATAATAAATCCTTCATATTGTCTCATAAATATAATATGATTGACCAAAATATATCCCTCAAGAGTTCATAGTCAAGTCTCAATTCTAAATCCCACTAATCATGCACCAAGTAACACTTGAGTTAATACTCAATAGTCCTTTTTCAAGGTGATTAACACTATGGGAATCTTTGTGACATCCACATCCACTTTCTAGTACCTATATGGGGATTTAATCTTTATGAAAACCATATACTCAAAACTTTTTTAAAATTTAAGGATGTTATCCTACTCTCTATAGGGTTTTCACAAAAGTACTTTAATCTTAATCACACTAAATAACTAATATAATCTTCAAAAATATATATACCATGATCTAGTTAGTTTTTGAATTTTTTTCATCAGTGTTGAAAGACTGACGAAATTAAGAGATACTTTGATGTCCCTGGAGATGTCTCTACATCCACTTGGTGCTCCCCCTTCTACCTCTTCCACCTTTCCCCTTCTACCTATGATTTTTGCATATTTATTCGGCTTGATGGAGATCCTCACCTATATTTACCTCATTCCCTCATCTCTATATTTCTTTATCCTCCCCTCTTCTCAGTTGGGTCTATTCACTGGTGTGGATGCTGGTTTCCTCTCACCACCCCTCTTTCTTCCAAGACCACCACATCACAGTTCCATTTTGGGTCTATGTGCTGGTGTTCTAAAAGGTTTGGGTTGGTGTTGGTGGTGCAATCTAGTGTTTTACCTATCTTATTAACTTTTTGTTCAACCCATCATATTCAAACAGTGGGGGGTCAACAGTGATCACCTTGGGATTGCTAGAGGGGGGTCAACAGTGGTCTTGTCCCTTATTCTTCTTTTGAGCTGGCTTCCTCTTCTCATTTGTTTGGTCCCTTCTTATTTTGTTGTTTTTTTTTGAATGGTCTCTATTTTGTTTTTTTATCTGGATTTTGTCAATGGGTTTTTGGGAGTGTTCTTGGTGAAGTTTTTGACTCTCTATGGAGGCTTTACGCTGCTTCAACTCTGCCCTAGATTTGTGTGCCTCCTCTCATCCCTAGGTCAGTTTAGTGCGGTGGTTTTCAAGGAAGCTTTGGGATGTGTTGTTTGAGTGGATACCAGTGTTCCAAGAGATGAGTTCTTCATTCAGTGGTGTGTTGTGGTGGAAGAAGTTATGTGTGTTGAATATGTAGTGTCAAGGAAATCGATCTTCATGGGCGGCCATGGTTTATTTCAGGTTTGTTCCAGTTTTATGAGAAGGTATTTATATTGTATGGTGTGGATCTTTTATGGAGTAATAGATGGTGTTTTGACATCTATGAAGATGATGATTTCCTTGATGATGGTGGGTGGAAGCTCTTTCCTAGTTCTGATTCTTATAAAACCTTCTTCAGTATTCAGCTATGGTGGTGTTAGGGTGACGACGGTGATAGGTGGTAATCATGAAGGCTAGATACAGGACTCTCTAACATGTTGATCAAGATATCCTCAGGTTTTGGTTTGTGATTTTATGGTTTTTGAATTCTAGCTTTTTTATCATGTTGTTTTTTTAAATGTCTTGGTTTTTTTGTTGAAGTTTGAATTTCAGTTTGGGTAGGGTTTTCTTTGTTTGAATGTTTTTTATGTGGTTCCCACTAATAAAAAAATGGTTTATTTAGAAAATGAAAAAAGGATTTGTAGCATATACCATGCTCTAATGTCAATTATAGTTCTTTATTTTACCTCATTTCTAAAATTTAAGCATAACAACTCACAGAATATTCTCACAATCCCAATAATGGTAGGCTTAGTGTCATTAAGGATTAAATATATGAGAAATTTATATTAATACACTGGTGAACATTTATATATGATTTATCCATGCTATAATCTCTTATAGACTTCTCTTATGTTATACTCATGTTTATAATATAGGTAATTGAAACATAAGAAAGGGGTGAGACAAAACACTCCATAAGAGAAACCATATCAACAAGGTTACAATATAAGAATATGAGAAAACATGAGAAGAGGAGAAATATATAATTAAAAAGTAAATGGAATAATAAGAGTTGTTTATAATTCATGATAGGGGAGAATATAATATGAAATGAATAAACATGTACCATGGAATAAGAGTGTCAGATATGTATGAAAACATAACATAATGGAATGATATTATAAGTTCATGGAATCATAAATATGTCGAAAGAGAATAAAACATGAAATCATAAACGAATTTTAAGGCTCGCTTACAAGATAAAAAAACATAGTATTCTCATGTTAACCACCCATGCACCATAAAGTAAGCTCACTATCAAGATAACATTACATAGTTTTCTTTGTAAAAGTTAACATGGAGCACACATGGTATCTAAATTTATGAAAACATTTAATAATAAATTTATAACAATTGCGCTCTTTAATAACCATAATTTCATCTTAAAAACATGTTTTCTCTTCCATGGGGCCCTCCCACATGCTTGAATGGATCATCAAACTATTTATTATCTTTGAAGATCAACACATGTAATATCATTGTGTTTTTTCATAACTCAGTCACACAATGAGAAAATTCCTAAGAGGTCACCCATCCTAATCACTACTCCAAGAAAAACCACATTAACTATGTAGTTTTATTCATGTAGTCTCCCAAAAATAAAGGTTCACCTTATTGAAATGGGTAGAAACATTTTTTATTTTAACCCTTAAACCTTATGGGGTGTTACCCTTACCCCACATTAGAGAACAAAGTCTTAATTGTGGACACCACATATAAACCCAAGAAACACACCTTCAGTTGGGTTCCTCCTCTAATACCAATGTATCAATTAGTTCCCATAGGAACCCTAGTTTCCCCAAAAAACTAGTTTTTGCCCTCCCTTGTGATCAACCACATGATCCAAGGGGTCATCAGATTAATGAAAATCCCCAAATTCCATCACATATTTATTATGTGTTCTTTTTTCTCACTCAAAAAAAACTTGAGAAACTTTCCAAGAGGTTACCCATCCAAAACTCTACTCTAGGACAAACCAATTTAAATGTGGAGTTCTAATTAGGTATGCACCTAAAAATAAAGGTGTTCCTTGTTGACATGGATGGTAAAATTTATCCTTTTAACCCTCTAACATTCTAGGGTGTTATATCATTAGGGTTCTCTCAGGGTACAACATTCTTATTAAAAACATGTACATGCATATGTTTTCTATAAGAGGAAAATAAACCATACACAACTCCTAATCTTGATAAAACCCCAAAGAAGGAATTGGGATTCATAATTATTTCTCAAGGAATAATTGAAGGCTATATCCTAAATATTATTAAGAGAATATGGAATTAAATTATATTAGACATACATTTTTTAAAAACTAATATAGGTCTTGAATATTGAGTTAAAATTTGGAATATTCCATGATAAATATATGACATGTAAGAATAAAAACATGTAACTTGGGGGATGTTTAATGGAGTGATTAAATGATAACTTAATAAAGGAAAGAGATTATAATTTTCCATTAAACAAAAATGGAACCCATTGGGTCTTACATAAAATTATTAGGGTTTTTTAAATCTATTCATGGTGAAAAACATTTTATGGTGGTGGTATATGACATGAAATAATAAATTGGTAAGTTCCCATACATCAAGTTTACCAAAAATATTTGATCATAGAAGGAAAATAAAACATACATTATCCCCAAAAATGAATGTTTACGTAAAATATGTATATATAAAAAAATATATATATAGAATATTTTTAAATTAAATGAGATGAATAAAGAGTAGGATAGGGAAAATGATAGAGGACACGTAACCAAAAATTATTTAGGGTTGTTTGTAAGATCTCTTTTTCATATTTAAATCCCTTTATTGAAACCCAAATATTAAAAATAGATAATAATAAATCATTTTGAAAAGATTATAATTAAAACATGAAGGTCAAATGAGGTAACACATAATTATGTTTCAAAATATTAAGTATAAAATTTTTGGGAAGGGAAAACATTGACATGGAAGAAAAATCATCCTTAAATAGAATGTGAATTATTCTTAACAATGTCATACTATAATGGGGGAAAATTCACCAAGGAGGTATATTTTAATCAAAATTATAAATTTACTTAGAGATAAAGTGATACTTTAATATAAAATCAATGGGGGAATGAACCATGTATTGAAATAAGAAGTTTAAGATGAAAAATTATAACTTAACCAAAGGGGGTTTGAGTAAAATAAACCCTTATAACATCATAATATTTTGAATTGGAAATTCATGGAAGTTAAAAAATGATATTGACTTATATATTCCTTATATTTCATTAAATTTTTGACAAATAGAAATCAATTTCCAATATATATGCTAAAAAATAAACAATTGGTGAATAAAAATCGTATCTTAATTAAAGAAAGTTGATATCCAAAAACCCTTACCTTAGGTCCCAGTTGGCTTTTTTCATGCATATAACTTCCATAAAATTTTATTCAGGTTTAAAAAAAACATTCATAATATTAATTTTAATCTATATTAAGTTAGATAAGTTCAATTTATAATCATGTGTTTTTTTATTTATTAAATAGTTTTCCCTCATATTTGTTACATGATGTGGTTTGGTCAATTTCTCAGAAACATCCTCGATATGTTGATTGTGGTAAAATGTGTTATAAAACATCATAATATATAGAAGTGTATAGGTGTATGTATTTTATAATTACATTAGAAAAAAATTACCTAGTTTATTAGGTTTTTTGAAAATTAACTCTAATTAAGAAAGGTTCCATATTATTTTCATTTTATGCAGTTAAGTTTTCTCCGACTATTTTTTATTAACATCAATTTTATAATGTATGGTTTGAATTTTTTTGATACATTTTTTCACATCTTACTTTTCTAATTTAATTATGTTTTTTATAATAAGGTTCACTATAAATGATAATATTTTAATATTTTATCCTTCGGTTTTGAATTAGTCGGTCTTTGAAAATAATAATAATAATATTCATTTTAAGTTTGTTAAGGATGGATGTTCTTCACTTTCGTTTTATATATTTTTTAAGGAATAAAATTTTTTATAATGTTTGGTTAAATTTGATTTATTTTTGAACATAATTTTTTGGGGGCAATTATTTAATGTTTTTAATGGAAATATATTTTTCTAATAATTCCCATAATTTCAATTGGGTTCTGGATTAATTTTTTTAGAATTTTGTTCTTTAAACTAATTTTTTTGGAATCAATTGTTATTTTCATTTAGGGAATTAAAATTCCAATCTTATTATTTTATTTTTAAATTTTTTATTTTATTTTTTATTTTTTTTATTTAAAATATTAAATTTGTGTATTTAAAGGACACACAGAAATAAAAACATGAAAAGGTAACAAACCATTATAAGTGACTAAATTTCACTCTCATAGTCATTAACCATAAGAGAACTAACCATATGAAGGGTTTGTGGTCACTTAAGTGATTCCGAGAGATAATTTAGAAGTGATTATCCCTATAAAATCCAATGTGACCACACATATGGAATTTTCTTATTACCCTATCTATAAGTGACCATACCTCCATTTTGGTATTTATCTCATATGAAATTAAATCTATCATAGTGTGGGCTCACATTCAGTTAAAAACTATTGTGCCTCTGATCACTATTTGTAAACATGAGCCCTCATTCAAGTGACCACAAATAAAAATTATAACAGATCGTTTCTCAAACCTACCATGAGGAGATCCATCCATGCCCTCAAGAATCCAAGTCCTTACTAACAAAAAAATCCCAATAAAAGACTCACTATAGAATTGATTGATGCATCTATGAATATGATCTTTTTCCAGATGAAATATAAGCTTTCACCCTATGTGAGAATAGGACTTGATCCTAATTGTATCCACCAGGACAAGAATCACCTATCGTTGAATAGATCCAGCTGCTTGATGAAGAAATATCCATTCTTGCGACTAATTTTGAACCAACGGTTAAAGCTTACAACATGATCTTAAAGGAGAACCTGAGCTTCTGCACCTCTTTACTGATTGGATCCAATATAAGGCATATTAAGGAATATGGTGATATAAAAGATCCAAATCCATTGCTAGATATTCCAAACTCCCCAATGCATCAAGTTGAGAAAAAACTAAGCATGTGGGACAAGATAGATTCACCAAATGAAGAAATATAGATCTAATTAAAGCATTATCATGCACTTATTAAGGAATACCTTGTGCCACCATGTTTAAAGAAGAAGTTGAATCAATATACCCACCAATTGAACCATGGAAGCTGAATTTGAAGCCTTAGTCGTGGTAGGTGTTGGTACAGATAAAGACACTTGTTCCTACAATAGAACAAAGTCTCTAATGGTGTTTGAAGTGTATTATCAAATTTTTAAGGAAGTTGAGCTTGATAGGTCGTAACTGAGGATTTCGAATTTCTTGATGAATAATGTAGGTCAAGAGCCAAGGTAAAACAAGAAAATGATTTTTATATTACCTCAATAGTCACTATACAAAATAGTTTTCTATAAATAAAAAAACACAACATATAAAATAGATAGGTCCAGCTGTAAAATAGAAGAAAAATATCAAAAATTAATAAACTAACACCCCCATCAAGGTAATAGAAAAATCTTGAGAATAAAATGATGGAGTTAATAAGTAATAAGAGGCTTCATGAAGATGTCCTCCAACTATATAGAAGTTGAAGTATAAGAATCATAGATGAGTCAATGTTGATGTTTTTCCTATAAAAAATCACAATCAATATATATTTTCTTAGTCCTATAATAGAAAAATGGGTTCTTATAAACATAAATGGATTCTTGATTATCAAATTTGAGAGAAATCATATTAATTTTATCAATGGAAAGCTCATCCAAAAGGTGATAAATCTAATAAAATTCAGTTTTGGACCTACACATGGATCGAAATACCTTTAATAGGATGACTATGAAAATATTTCAAAACATGTATAGTAGAATCCATATGAGAAGAACAAGGAAATTGATTAAATTTTCTAATATTTTGAATGGTAAATGGAATATCAGGACTCATATGTATCATAAAATTAAGCTTTCCAATAATCCTTCAATTGTTTATGGGGTTTGAAAGAGGTTATTCATCAGTACACTTGGTCATTATATTAGAAGAAAAGGGATAAGAAGCCTATGGTAGTGATGAAACTTTATATTCCTCACATAAATCTAGTATGTTCTTCCACTGAAAAATAAGAAGACCTTTGGGAAAATGAAGAAACTCAAGAACTAGTAAAAAATAAAGGTTGCCTGAATCCTTTATCTGAAACATGTCATAAAGAAAATAATTCACCAAAGTAATTTCATTGAGATCATCCCCAGTAACCAATAAATCATCAACATAAAAAACTAAAAAAATAATGGAAGTATTAAATTTTTTAATGAAAATAGAATGATCATGTGGAGAATGAATATAACCATTATAGCATAATTTTTCAAAAATATTAGCATACCACCGACAAGATGCTTGTTTAATGACATAAAAGGATTTATAGAGATGAAAAACTAAAGAATTGTCAAAAATTGATAGTCTAGGATGATTTTTCATATATATATTTCTTTGAAGAATATCACCATGTATAAAATCATTATTAACATCCAACTGAAATAATGGAAATTTTTTCCTAACTGCAATAACAATAGGATCTCTTATTGTGGTGAATTTAACTTAGGTGAAAAAGTGTCCTCAAAATCAATTCCCTCTTTTTGAGTAAATTATCAGATAACTAAATGAACTTTGAACCATTTAATACTCCCATCAGAATGTATCTTAACCTTATAAACCCATTTATAGCTTATAGGTATCTTTCCCTTGGGAATTTTAGCAATATCCCAAGTATGATTTGTTTCTAGAGCAGAAAAGTATGTATCCATGGCCTCCTTCCATTTATAATTAGCATAAACTTATTAATATAACTAAGGTTTGGTATCAAGAATCAAATATTGAAACATATTCTGATATCTTTGAAAAAGGGAACTGAACCAAATAGACTGAAGGGAAAAAAATCATTGGTTAAGGTATGAGGGAAAAAATTGAAACCACTTTATTACATTTATTATCTATAGTTCTTCAAACATAATCTTGTAAATTCACAGTAGGTTTATATGTTCCATTATACCTTCTATGTGGTGGAAAAGAGTGCAAGATAGTGGGTAATGTGGGTGTTGAAGATGAAGTAGGAGGAGACGAGGATAAAGTTGGGAGAGGAGAAGAAGAATAAAAAGTAAGATAAATGTTATATGAAATAGGTAAAGGAAGATAGACATGAGAAGGATTAAAATAAATAGTCTAAAAAGTAAATATTGTCTCATAAAAGATAAAATTTTGAGAAATGGTTATTTGATTAGTGAGAAGGTTTATAATTTTGTAAGACTTTTTCCTATAAGGTAAACCAAGGAACAAACCTGGATGAGCATGGGTATTGAATTTATCTATGGTTGGAAAAGAATTCAAAAAGGAGAAAAAACATCCAAAGAACCACAAGTGATAAAGAGAAGGTGTTTTGTTAAAGAGAAGCTCATAGGGTGTTTTAAAACCCAAAACCATGGTTGGGATTTGATTAATGAGATAAATGTTATGTAAAACCAACTCACTCTTATATGTTTTAGTAAGTTTAGATTGGAAAATAAGGGAACGAGAAACTTATAAAACATATCTATGATTACATTAAATAACTTCATTTTTTTTGGGGTATAAGGAGTAGAAGTTTGATGAATGATACCCAAAGAAGGGAAATTTTTTCCATAATTAGATGAACCCAATTTAGGTGCATTTTCAGATCTAAGGATTTTTATGGTAATGGAAAACTGAGTACGAACCAAAAGAATAAAGGATTTAAAATCATGAATGGAAGAATATTTATTATAAAGAAGATGAACTCAGTTATTCCTACTAAAATCATCAACTATAGTTAATGTAATGTCCCATATTTTTTCATGTATTATTTTTAAAAATTATATGGAATTAATTCGAGACCAGGCCTTGTGACGGCTTGCGATTCTGAGGCTTAGAGTAGCAGGAATAAATGTTTTAAATAAATTAAAATTTTAAATAGTGCGCAGAGCGATTTTCCTGAAAAATTGGAATAACTTTTAAATGGGTTCCCATATCAGAAATCTGAGGGCACCATTGCATTCAGAGCATTGACTTTACCTTAGGCGAGGTCTAACATCGACTGGCACGGGTCGACAGCAAAATTTTATTTTTGAATGTTTTTAATGAAATAAAATAAATTAATAATTTATTTTATTTTAAAAAATTTTATGATGCAATGACTCATTTTATTTTTTTAAATGAGTAGGATCCCAAGGTTAGGCTCATAGCCCTGAAAAACTCCCTAGAATCCTCTGGAGGTTTGGAGAGGAGCCACCCTTGGAGAACTCTCGATGAATGATGATGAACGACAACATGTGGATCATTGCACAACAAGATCATATCTCACTAATGATGATAGAAAATCCACCCTTTTTTATGATTAAAGTAGGGGTTGTTATTTCAATTTTTTTTCCCTGTTCGTGGATTTAAATGATGAATGCAGATTAACCAATGAACAGGTTTACCCGTGGTTTGATCATTCTTGTGGGAGGATCTAATTATCGGGTTTTATTTTAGGGAATTGATTTCATATTTTTTTTGTTCTACTTGATCCTCCTAATAGGATAAGATTAATGTCGTAAAAAACACTAGCAGAGGTTCGTTCCTCAATTTGTTATATGGATTTATTCTCCCCTTTGACCTTCTACTTTCTTCACGTTATTTGTGGGGTTATGAACAAAGAATCTGTGTGCATCCATCTCACAACCCAATGATCCCAAATCAGAGATCTAACATCGTGATGACCTAGTAGAGGTGTGATGATAATGGTGGAAGATGAATCGACACAGTTCAGAAGAAATCTTCCTTCAACCATTCTTCGCATGGATGATCGAAATGAGTTTCCAGAGCCGATCGGACACCCAAAACTTACAGAATCAGTGTTTCTAGGATGGGATAACCCTGGATATTTGATTTCAAGGAAAATAAATAGCTGGATTAAGAATTGGAGGACCACCCAAGGTGCGTTGGTGAAGAACTGCGATTTTGGAAAATCCCATAGAACACGGTGTGTTCTCTGAAGAACACAGGATGTAGGGTCGGCTCAATAGTGGCTAGGGTTCCACGTTACAAAAAGTGATTACATGGAATGTGACCCCTTTCACATGGAATGTGGGTCCTAATGTGGTAATTGATGTTTATATCATATGATACATGTACATGAGGTGGAGTATATAGTATATACTCCACCACACGGCCAGACTAGGTCGGTTACATGGGTTACCCTATGTACCAGTACACAGGTTGGTAGACTCAGGTTGAAACCGTATACGAGCACATGGATAGAATACATGAAGCGGCCCCTAGATAGTAGGATATATCATGTTACTCTTATATACTCCATGTATATCTTTATGTACACAACAATATCCTTTCGACACGGTCCATTATACATGGGCAGTACTCAGGGTCAAAGGACACAGTGAGTTACACTTCTACATGCCATGTACTTTCTGGTACATGGATTGATCTCCTTTTCCACCATATCTTAGATAGGTTTCATTTGGGTTAGTACACTTTCCTCTTTACCCTAAAGGTAATTTATTTTTTTCATCCACAAGAGTATGATCCCTTCAAAAGGACTTTTTGGATAGAGTTGGAGTCCCTCCGAGAGGCCCAAAGTGAGATCCTCTATCCATTCTTGACTCTATGTAGAGTTAGGTATCGGTGTGACCAATCCTATAAGATGTCGATCCTCTACTTAGTAATTGAATCTGGATGATTCATGGTATACACCAAGGCCCTAGCAGTGATCCTCATTTGTGTATAGTAAACTTCCCACTCAAGAGTGAGTTCTCTCAGAATGAGTGTATATGTTATCTCTTCAGATCTATCAGTGCATCTATCTCACTCGTGACACTTCCCGATGAATAGTACATCTTTGACAAACTTTATAAAATCTATCAGACTCGTGGAGTGAGTTCTCCCAGATGATTGCTTCATGGAATCTTTGAACTGAATCCCTAGCATGGGTATGGGGGTCGTTGTGACTTACCTCTAGACTACGGTCTGAGTTTCGAGTATATATGGATGTGTATCTTGTTATATTTTTTGTAGACATATAATGTGTAGTGCTTACTGTACCTTTACTTTGTGTATTGCTTTTTAGTTTTGTGGGTCTCCTACTGAGTATTGTTATACTCACCCATGCACGGGATTTTTACTCATGTGTCATGTTTTTTGTAGATGAGCGGCCTTTTGATAGAGTCCAAGGTAGACCAGGACCAGTCTAAGATTTTCAAGCTTTCCCTATAGGTTGAGGTGTTCCTTATACATCGAGCAGTAGTCCCAGTACCTTTCTTGTTTATAGGTTGGACATTGTAGTTGTAGAATATTTATTTTGGTGGGCCTGTATTCTGGCCCAGTTACATTTCTGCACTATACTTTCTATTGTACTCTGTTGGTTGAGTTTAGTTGTATGCATTTATTTTTTTTCCTTAGTGGTTTTTACATTTCATCATTTATGGTCTTGGAGATGTTTTTGTATGTGCGGGTAGTTAGGAAGTGCCTCCCATGTTAGTGATATGACTACTCAGTGTGAGTCATCAAACCCTGACCTATTGAAGGTGGGTTTGGGGAGTCGCAGCGCAGGCCCCATAGGGACGGGTCGTGATAGAGTGTATCATAGGTGGAATATTTCACCTTAAGGACCAAGGCTCTGTGATTTTTGGTTTGGGACAATAGTTTTAAGTGTTTAGAGTTCGTATTTTAGGCCAGGGAATCCAGTGTTGGTGTGGGCGGCCAACGTATCCATACACCAGGACTCTGATAACCTGCATTTCGACTCGGTACATGAGAAAAATAGTTTAAGGGAAACAAATGTAATGGTACATACATCATAAAGTAATGGGTTATGGTTCCCATGTCCTTTTGAGTCAGCTATCTAGATATACTCTGTGATCATGGAACATCTTGTTTCCTTATAGGATGTCTTTGTAATGAATACCAACTAGGATTCAGTAGCTCGGTCATGAGGATGACCCCCTTAGTGAAGAGGCTTCAATTCAGGGGCTAGTTCCATAGGTGTTACCTATAAGTAGTGCACCTGTTATGTCACCACTAGTGAAGTAGCATGTGGTACCTATAGTACCAGCAGACAAGAAGTGCAGACTGAGTGTGCTCCATGAGTTTCAAAGACAGATACCCCTCAAGTTCTGAGGCGAGCTCAACCCTCAAGCGGCTGAGGACTATCTTGAGGTGGTGAATAGAGTTTTCTATCTAGTGAGGATACCAGCAGACCAGATGGTGATCCTTGGAGCAAGGATTCTTCAGGTTTCGGTGGGGCAATGGTGGATTTTGACCACACAGAATCACAATGAAGCAAATCTTTCATGGATGGAGTTTGAGAGACTCTTTAGGGAGGAGTTCTCTCTGGTTACGCTGAGAGCAGTGTGTATACAGGAGCTTCTTTAGCTACAATAAGGTAGTTTTATGGTGGATGACTATTAATCGAGGTTTACCAACCTTTCCAAGTACTCGATGGATATGGTCAGTGATTAGTACTTCGGATCTCGAACCTTCGAGCAAGGTTTATGATGGGAAATCTAAGATGGCATCGCGCCTCTATGCATTCTGACTTATTATGGAGTGCTCGAGTGAGCTTTTGTGGTTGAAAACTTCTTGGGTAAGCATATACAACTAGTGGTAGTTAGCAGTAAGTATACAGGTGTAGAGACCTCGGTAGTAGGAAGCCAATGTTAGGGATAGATATCAGGACATGGGAGATGTCACAGGAGGTCCCGAGATAGGGGATCTGCAGTCCAAGGCTCTCAAGATGGATCTAATCAACCTAGGGAGAGGCGATGTTACACATGCGATGTTAGAGGACATATTTCTAGATACTGTTCAACCCATCGAGCTACTGACATGGACACAATGGATGGACCATAGAGGTAGAGGTAGAGAGTGGATCAGGTAGACCCGCCAGGTGACAGATGTGGAAGAGGATTAGGGAGAGCTGCAGGAGGTGGAAGACGTTTTGACATACTTTCACCACCACCCCTAGGAGGTCCACACTAGGCTTAGGGAGCCAAGGGATAAGGGTGCAGGAAGAAACATTCGGTTAAGGCATACAACCCAGGAATTTGAGGGATGATTCGAGCTGCTATATATGTCTTTTCTAACTCAGTTTTTGTACTTATAGACATAGGTTCTAGCCATTCTTTCCTCACCACATGTCTTGTGTGAAACCTTGAGATTTTGGTAGAGTTGTTCAATCAACCCTTACACTTGGAGACGCCTATGGGAGGAGACTCGATGACCACGCATCTTTTCCAACAGTTTGATCTTACCCTTAGAGGTGAGAGTTTTGGTTAGAACCTCTTGGTGGAATCATTGAGGCCTTACAACTTCATTCTTGGTATGGATTGGTTATATTTGGTCCATGCCCAGATTGACTACTTTAGGTGAAGGATGTGGTGTGTCTGTAGCGATGGGATGAGGTTTTCATATATCGGAGAAAGGGAGACTCAATAATCACAAGATGGGATCATTCATAGGAGGGGTGTTGCTGATTACTCATGTGTTGGCTAGACTTACCCTTAGATCAGTAGATGTTGTGAGATTTTAGTTCCCAGCAGTAGTGGTCGAGTATGAGGATGTATTCCCAAAAGATATTTTGGGGTTACCTTCCCACTCAAATATCGACTTCTATATCAAATTACACCCCATAAAGGCACTGATATCCCCACCATTATATCAGATGGATCCTGTAGAGCTGTGTGAGATGAGCGTGCAGCTGAAGGATTTGTAGAGGAAGGGCTTTGTGAGACCCAGTATTTCACCTTGGGCGGCCCTGGTTTTGTTTCCCAAGAAGGAAGATGGGAGTTTGAGGTTGTGAATTAATTATTGATTACTAAACCAAGTGATAGTGAAGAATAAGTATCCACTTCCAAGGATTGACAACATCTTTGATCATCTAAGAGGGGCATAGTGGTTCTCAAAATTTTACCTTCGATTGGGTTATCATCAGCTTCGATTACGAGATGAGAATGTGTTGAAGATGAATTTAAGATGCCACTACAGTCACTAGTGATTCCCTTTGGAATGAAAAAATCTCCCATAGTTTTCATGGGACTCATGTACTAGATATTACAGTCATACTTAGACCAGTATCTAGTAGTCTTCATCAACAACGTCCTTGTGTACTCAGCGTCAGAGGAGGAGCACACGAGACACCTGAAGATAGTTCTAGACATACTCTAATTCCACTAGCTCTATGGTAAGATCTCAAAATGTGAGTTATAGATACAGGAGGTCCATTTTCTAAGACAATTCATCTTAGTAGATGGAGTAGCAGTGGACCCAACCTAGGTCGGGGTAGTGTTATCATGGGAACCACCAAGGAGTATGAAGGAGGTGTGGAGATTCCTTGGAATGGAAGGATATTACTGGAGATTCATTTCTGAATTATCTTGAGTATCATCCCTAATGATAGCTTTGATCCAAAAGGGATAGCCCTTCATGTGGATGGAGAGGTTCCAGCAGGATTTTTAGTAGTTGAGGTATAGTTTGATGAGCACCCTGATCTTGATATTTCCAGAGGAGGGTGTGTTGGAACCAGGGTCTTCAAAGCATGATTTGGCGTATAGTTTGTGTTTGTTGTCAATCCTCAGTGGAAGTTCAGGATGTGTACCAACAAAGAGATCATACCGTTCAAGCAGAAAACAGTAGTGAAGGTGGCGTCGTTTCCCAGTGTTTGCCAAATTTTTGGGCCTGAAAATCCGCCAATAAAGTAAAGTGTTTTTGGCAAAGTTACTTGCGCGCCGAGCTCTTGGAGGATAAAAGACTTGCGCGCCATATGTTTTTGAGGATCAGAACATCAAAATTTGGCTAAGGAAAGAAGGTCGCGCAAGTGTTGGTTGGGTCGCGCAAGTGAGTTGCGTGACAGAGGTTATTGAAGACAAGACTTGCGCGCCGTCGAGGGACTTGCGCGCCGACGCGCAGGGGGTCCAGTTTGCCTATAAATACTGTACCACCCCTCCTCATTTCTTACTAAGTTCAAGGCTGAGAGATTGTTCGATCTCTCGTCGCGCAGGTGGTTGAGTCGCGCAGGTGGTAGTTTGGTCGCGCAAGTAGAGCTTGCGCGCCGGTTGTCTGCAGTGCGCCCAAGGCGGTTTGGGAGTGAAAGGAAGTGAACCGCGCAAGTTTGTTGTCGAGGAAGGAAGTGTCGTGCAGGTGCATTGGTGACACTTGCACGCCAGTTTGGACTTGCGCTCCGTATTGGGACTTGCGCGTCCGGATTGGAGAAGCACGCCAGGTTTTTATAAAGCCTGCCGGCCTGTTTGGAGCTGCACAAAAGCCAGGAGACTACCTGATACATTCTAGGAAAAGTGATATTCTGCTTCTGGTGAGAATCGGACTTCAATAGAGCATCTACATACAACTGAAGATGCATTCTCTTGAAAATGATGAAGATACCTTCACGTCTATAAACTGAGTGGGACTTCACCAACGGCAGTGAGCCAGGGGGAGTCAACGGGAGAGACCCGAGGGGAGCAGTGGGCTATCCCTGAAACTTTGTAAAGGCAGTGAGCCTAGGACAGAGTAACTGTACCCGAACTTTTGTAATCTACCGCTAGTGAAGCATAGTGGATTTTGGTACGACCGACAACCTGTCGGCGTATGCTCCTTGGACGTAGCCCTTAGTGGTGAACCAAGTAAAAAGGGTTGTGTCTTCTCTGTGCATGTGAATGTTTTCTTTCTGATCATAATCATCATACAGGTTCAACAAGTTCCTGCCAACGTGGGAACAAGATCCATCACATTAAAAGAAAAAGTAGTCACCATGATTCACCCCTCCCCTCTCAGGGTGTCCCGGGGTCCTTCAAGTGGTTTCAGAGGCTAAAAGTTGCTGGTGTTGAATCTGATCTTCTTCGTCATGGAAAACGCGGTCAATGTCAGGGGAGTCCCTCACTTCGATGGAAGCAATTTCCAGATATGGAAGAACAGAATGAGATCTCATCTAAGATATCTTTGAATGGAAGTTATTTTTTCTACTGTGCAAGGAATACAAGTCGCTGATCCAACAGGTATGGCTATGACTGAAACAGACAGGAAACTTTTTGATGCAGATGCTAAAGCACAGAATGCTCTCACTGCAGCACTTTCTGATCAGATATACCAGAAGGTGATGAATTGCACCTCAGAAAAATCAATGTGGGATAAAATTGAGAATATTTATGAAGGTGATAGCAAAGTGAAGGAGGAGAAACTACAAGTGCTACACAATCGTTTTGATGATCTAAAGATGCATCCAGACGAGAATGCAGACTCTTTCTTCAATCGAATTACTGAAGTGGTTGGAGCAATTCGGGGTCTAGGCGAAGAAATAAAAGACATTGATATTGTAAAGAAAATATTAAGAAGACTTCCACCTCTGTATAATGCGAAGGTGTCAGCTCTTGAGGAAAGAGATATTTCCGAACTTTCTCTAGATGACTTACTGAGCAGTTTGGTAGCATATGAAATGAGATTCAAACCAGAAGATGCTACGACTCGGGTGAGCAAGGAAATGGCATTCAAGGCCATGGATAAATTGAAAATCTCAAAGGATAGTAGTGGTGATGATGACGAAGAGAAAGAAATTCTTTCTCTCATTGCAAAGAAGTTCCAGAAGGGGAAAGGGAAATTCAAAGGGAAGTTACCTCTCGCATGTTTCCGTTGTGGAAAATTTGGGCATATTGCCTCTCAGTGCTTGAAGAATATCAATGATGATGACAGTGAAGATGAAAACTTCAAGAAGCCTCAGAGAAGGTTCTTCAAAATGGGAGACTTCAAATCTGGTAAGAAAATGGAAAGGAAGAGTTTTGTCTATGAAGAGGAAGAAGATGGCAATGAATTCTGTGATGAAGAAGAACCAGAATTCAAAACTGGGAACCATGCTTCTATGATGGCCACTGTTGAAAAGTCAGAAGATACTGATCGAGAAAAACAACTGAGAACTTGTGTAGATCCTGAGGTGCAACTTAAGGATGCAGTTAGTAAGCTTAAGATTAAATGTAAGAGCTGCAATAAGTGGAAATCAATTGTAGAAGAATCAACTGAATATGTTGATCAACTTGAAGATGAAATTGAACGACTAGAAGAATGTGTGAAGGTACAGTATAAAATAATTGAAAGCAATGATGATGCAGTTGATCTGAAGCTGAGAATTGAAGAGCAGGCAAAGGTCATCAATGACCTCACATCCAGACTGGATGAAAAATCCAAGACTGCTGAGGGTCTTGAGGAGGAAGTAGTTACTCTAAGGAGTAAACTGGAGACTGAATCAGTTCCAAAAGAATCGAGGAAGAAAATACAGTTCGAAAGATTCTCAGATGCAAAATTACTTTCAAGAGCCAAGTGTGGTTCAGATGGGGTTGGAAAAGTCTTGAGTGATCAAAGACCCTCTTGCATGGGAAAGAGTGGAATTGGCTGTGAGGCTGAGTCATCAACTGCTGGAAGTGAAAATATCCAAAAGAAAGACAAGATGAAAGTTGAACATGATGAAATGTTACCTAGAGTGCTGAAAAAGGAACCCTCAATCCAAACCAAAAGGAGACCCGAAAATTATCCTCAAACTTTCAAAAATGACAGACAGTCTTACTATTCTCCCAAGGAAGAAGGTATAAGGAGAAATTCAAGTGAGAAGACATTTCCTCTCATGAAGTGTCAGTTCTGTGGCTATCTGGGCCATACCATGTCTTATTGTGAAGAGGCAAGAAGCTATCTGAATGGATAAGATATAGATGCTCAACAAAGGAGAACAATCTCATATCCTAATTCTCATAGAAGAAATAATTTCTATGGATATTGTTTTCGTTGTTCTAACTTTGGTCATAAGGCCGTTAATTGAAGGCAGAGAAGAGACATAGACACCTCATACCGAAGTTCAAGACAAGTCAAGTCTCGTCAGCAAGATAGTGTTGCTCTTTTAAACAAGTTCTCACCTCTCACAGAAGACTTTGACTATGAAGAACCTGGGTATGCAGAAGAGATAGTTGAAAGGCCATCAGTTCTATATACTCAATCTAATGTCTCATGGAAGGAAAGGAAGAAGATTGAGAAATCGAACCTTGCAGAGGTATCCCTCAAAGCTACAAAGAACAACAGTACCTGGATTCTGGATAGCGGTTGTTCATCTCATATGATGGGTAATGTCGGCCTACTAACGAATATCATAAAGAATGTTGATGGTACAGTAAGATTTGGTAATGATGGGGCTCTGAAAATCAAAGGGAGTGGAAGTACCCAATTAGCTAATGGAGAACTAAATAAGACTGAAGTCCTTTACGTAGATGGCCTACGTCATAATCTCCTTAGCGTGAGTCAACTCTGTGACTCAGGACTTATAGTTACTTTTAATCAGAAAGGCTGCACCATCAAGGGAAAAACCGGAAATTCACTTATGAAAGGATGCAGAACAGAAGGCAACTTGTATCAGGTTGATAGTGAAGAAAATGTATGTTACATGACTGTTGAAGAAGAAAACAATTTGTGGCATTGGATATTGGGACACATAAATCAACAAGACATGGAGAAAATATCAAAATTGAGAATTGTCATGGACATCCCCAACCTGAAGCATGAGCGTGAAAAATCCTGTGATGCTTGTATTCGTGGGAAGCTGGTCTGCAGTTCATATCGGCCAAAGAAGAAAAAGGAATCTCACCTTCTTGATCTGATTCATACAGATGTTTTTGGTCCAATAAATGTTGTCGTAACTCATGGAGAAAGGTACTTTGTCCTTTTCATAGATGATTACAGTCGAATGGCATGTGTGATGGTCATTCACCAGAAACAACAAGTCCTTGACTGCATGAAAACATATCGGCGAATCGCCGATAATGATACTGGACGAACAATCAAAGTGTTGCGATCTAACAATGGAGGAGAATACACATCCATTGAATTTCAAAATTATCTGGAGAAGCATGGGATACAACATGAGGTAGCTATTGTGAGAACTCCACAAAAAAATGGAGTTGTTGAACGAAGGAATCGACAGGTGAACAACATGGCACGAACTATGCTGATTGAGAGTCGTATTCCACGACATTACTAGAAAGAGGCTATTCAAGCTGCAGTGTACATTCAGAATCGAACAGGACTTTATATGGGTGAGACGAAGACACCATATGAATTGTGGCATGGACGGAAGCCTTCTCTAAAATACTTTCGTGTCTTTGGAAGTAAGTGCTTCATCAGGAACAAAGAAGGAAATCAGGGGAAATATGGCGACAACGTAGATGAAGGAATCTTCCTTGGTTACTCAATGAACAGCAAAGCCTACAAATGTTTCAACAAGCATTTGGGAAGGATTGTGGAAAGCAATGATATTAAGATAATTGAAGAGAAAACCACAAATGCTTCACGGACGTCATATGCTGATGTGATAGAAAGTCATGAAGAATGTGAATGTGAAGAAAATAAAAATGCAGAAATAGAGGAAGCTGTTCAAAACACTCATCAATCACATAATGATGTTGACTCAGAAGAAGAATCTGAAGAAGAAACTATGGCTGAAGAGAATACTACTGAACCTCGCAGGAGAAATCGAAGAGCTGAGATTGATCCATCCAACATAATTGGGGATAGGAGTGCACCACTCAAACCAGAAGGATGAGGAATACCACGCAATCTGCATTTCTATCAGTTGTAGAGCCATCCTCATTCGAAGAAGCTGCAAAAGATAAATCTTGGGTGAAAGCCATGAATGATGAATTAGATCAGATTGACAAGAATCAGACATGGGATCTTGTCCAGAGACCCGAAGGTCACAATGTGATTGGTACCAAATGGATCTTCAAAAATAAGTTTGATGAGCATGGAAGTGTTATCAGAAAGAAGGCACGACTGGTATGTAAAGGATACTCCCAGATTGAAGGTATTGATGTTGAAGAAACCTTTGCTCCAGTTGCTAGACTGGAATCAATCAGGCTTTTCCTTGCCATGGCACTCCAAAGAGGATATAAAGTATATCAAATGGATGTTAAGACAGCATTCTTGAATGGTGTACTCGAAGAAGAAGTCTACATTGAACAACCGGTGGGCTTTGTCTTGGGTACCGATGAAACAAAGGTATGCAAACTAAAGAAAGCTCTATATGGTTTGAAGCAGGCACCACGGGCATGGTACTCACGGCTAGATTCATATCTCAAGAAGTTGGAATTCAAAAGATGAGGAGTTGATCATAATCTCTATGTGAATAATTCTCCAAAAGATCAATTCATGGTACTTGTCTACGTTGATGATATCATATTTGGTGGCAGCAGGCAGAAATCAGTGGATGAATTTGCCAACCACATGAAATCAAAATTTGAAATGTCTATGATTGGGGAGCTCACATATTTCTTGGGGTTGCAAGTGATTCAAAAGAAGGAATACACATTCATTTCTCAGGAAAAATATGCAAGAGAGCTGGTGAAGAAGTTCAATATGCAAGACTCCAAACCAATGTCAACTCCGATTGCGGTTGGAACTAAACTTGGAAAGCATGAGGATGGGAACTCTGTTGATCCCACCATGTATAGGAGGATCATTGGAAGCCTACTATACCTGACAGCGACAAGGCCATATATTGTCTTTGCAACATGCCTTGCGGCCCGCTTTCAGAGTAATCTAAAAGGGGAACATATGGCAGCAGTAAAAAGAATCATGAGATACATTCACGGTTCACATAACTTCGGGTTATTTTTTGCTGCAGGCAGGGATAGTGAATTATCCGCATTTTCATATGCTGACTGGGCTGGTGATGTGGTAGACAGAAAGTCCACTAGTGGTGGAGCTTTCTATATTGGGAAGAAATGTGTTGGATGGTTGAGCAAGAACGGCTGAAGCTGAGTATATCTCTGCGACAAAAGCATGCACTCAACTTCTTTGGATGAAGCAGCAACTAACAGATATTGGTGATAAGGTGCAGCAACCAATGGTGATTTATTGTGATAACAAAAGTGCAATTGATCTTACGAAGAATCCGGTTCAGCATTCTCGTACAAAACATATTGAAATACGGTATCATTTTATCAAAGAAAAGGTTGAACAAGGCGTGATTAAAATGGATCATGTTGGAACTAATGAGCAAGTGGCTGATATCCTAACCAAGCCATTGTCCGCGGCTGTGTTTGAGAAGCATAGGTTGAACCTCGGTGTTCAACCACCTCCTACTGCATAAGGAGGCTCCGGAAATCCCCTCTCCCCGTTTGTTTTAACTGTTTTTATCTGCTTATGGATGTGATGCAGGATTATGGGGGAGATACTATTCAGGGGGAGTATGGATTGAGCTGAACGTTGAACAACTTATCGGTCTTTGGTTTTATTGTCAATGGGGGAGAAAGGAATAAATTCAAGGCACGAAATTCTTCTGTGATGAGAAGTATAATATTGCGATGAGAAGTATAAGAAGGATAACATCGGGCGTCATGGAAAATTTCAAAACACCGGAACCCAATTCAAGCCTCCCCTCTTGTTTTCTACACCGAGCATTGCTCACGTAGACTTAGAGTGTTGGCTGAGTTGATTCTTGCGTTTTGGGTTTGCTCATGGTTGGAGATCTATTGAATTTATTCTGATTGCCAAAAAACCCAAAGGGGGAGATTGTTGGAACCAGGGTCTTCAAAGCATGATTTGGCGTATGGTTTGTGTTTGTTGTCAATCCTCAGTGGAAGTTCAGGATGTGTACCAACAAAGAGATCATACCGTTCAAGCAGAAAATAGTAGTGAAGGTGGCGTCATTTCCCAGTGTTTGCCAAATTTTTGGGCCTGAAAATCTGCCAATAAAGTAAAGTGTTTTTGGCAAAGGTACTTGCGCATCGAGCTCTTGGAGGATAAAAGACTTGCGCGCCATATGTTTTTGAGGATCAAAACATCAAAATTTGGCTAAGGAAAGATGGTCGCGCAAGTGTTGGTTGGGTCGCGCAAGTGAGTTGCGCGACAGAGGTTATTGAAGACAAGACTTGCGCGCCGTCGAGGGACTTGCGCGCCGACGCGCAGGGGGTCCAGTTTTCCTATAAATACTGGACCACCCCTCCTCATTTCTTACGGAGTTCAAGGCTGAGAGATTGTTCGAGCTCTTGTCGCGCAGGTGGTTGAGTCGCGCAGGTGGTAGTTTGGTCGCGCAAGTAGAGATTGCGCGCCGGTTGTCTACAGTGCGCCCAAGGCGGTTTGGGAGTGAAAGGAAGTGAACCGCGCAAGTTTTTTATCGAGGAAGTAAGCGTCGCGCAGGTTCATTGGTGACACTTGCGCGCCAGTTTGGACTTGCGCGCCGTATTGGGACTTGCGCGTCCGGCTTGGAGAAGCGCGCCAGGTTTTTCTAAAGCCCGCCGGCCTGTTTGGAGCTGCACGAAAGCCAGGAGACTACCTGATACATTTGAGGAAAAGTGATATTCTGCTTCTGGTGAGAATCGGACTTCAATAGAGCATCTACATACAACTAAAGATGCATTCTCTTGAAAATGA
The DNA here is from genome assembly GCA_963277665.1 of Viscum album. Classification (NCBI taxonomy): domain Eukaryota; kingdom Viridiplantae; phylum Streptophyta; class Magnoliopsida; order Santalales; family Viscaceae; genus Viscum; species Viscum album. The sequence goes on from OY728155.1 coordinate 1,743,965,766, forward strand.
TTAAGAGACCTTCACGTCTATAAACTGAGTGGGAATTCACCAACGGCAGTGAGCCAGGGGGAGTCAACAGGAGAGACCCGAGGGGAGCAATGGGCTATCCCTGAAACTTTGTAAAGGCAGTGAGCCTGGGACAGAGTAACTGTACCCGAACTTTTGTAATCTACCGCTAGTGAAGCATAGTGGATTTTGGTACGACCGACAACCTGTCGGCGTATGCTCCTTGGGCGTAGCCCTTAGTGGTGAACCAAGTAAAAAGGGATGTGTCTTCTCTGTGCATGTGAATGTTTTCTTTCTGATCATAATCATCATACAGGTTCAACAAGTTCCTGCCAACGTGGGAACAAGATCCATCACATTAAAAGAAAAAGTAGTCACCCTGATTCACCCCTCCCCTCTCAGGGTGTCCCGGGGTCCTTCATGGTGTTGAGTACATATTTTTTTGTGACATATCAGGGATCGGGCTTGGCTATGTTTTGATGAAGAGACAAGTGGTGTTTTCTTATGGTTCACACTAGCTAAGGCCAAATGATACGAACTACATGAACTGTGATCTTGAGATGGTAGTAGTAGTCTTCACATTGAAGATGTGGTGACACTACCTGATGGGAGAGCAGTTTATCATCTACTCTGACCACAAGAAACTCATGTACATCTTCTCACAAAAGGATTTCAATCTGAATCATAGGCAATGGATGGAGTTCCTTCAAGATTATGACTTCGAGATTTTCAATACTCCTGGGAAGGGGAACATAGTGGCTGATGCTCTCAGTATGAGATTGAATTCAAAACTACTGAGAGAGGCATCAAAGTATTTGGCCACACTACAGTTATCCTTCATGGATGGAGATGATGTGGCTTGACTTCAGACATTGGTCTTCACCCCTACACTCTTACAGTGAGTCAGGGAGGCACAGCTAGGGGATGTCGACTATGAGGCTTTACATGATGAGTTATCCACAAGATATGCTCCTAAAGTATATTCACAAGGTGGGGAGCACATTTTCATTTTCAAGGGATGGATAGTTATACCAGTGGCATTGTGGGAGTATTTTTTGAGGGAGTTTCATACATCCCACTTAGAGGAACATCCTAGAGTAGTAAAAATGTACCAGGTCCTCTGATGTTAGTTTTGGTGGACCAGAATGAAGAAGGAAATAACAAAGTTCATTTCTCAATGCCTTACGTTACAATAAGTGAAGGTTGAGCCCGAGGTTCTATTGGGATTATAAAACCCTTTGGAGGTTCTAAAGTAGAAGTGGGATGTAATGTTGATGGAATTCATGATGATATTACCACAAACATTCGGGGGACACGATTCCATCTGGGTGATCATTAACTGACTCACCAAGTCAGCCCACTTCCTAGATATTAGGGAGCAGATTTTTGTAGAGATCTTGGGTGATCATGATGCTTGTTTCACATCCTGGTTGTGAAAGGGATTGCAGTAGGAATTTGGGACTCATCTACACTTGAGCACAGCGTTTCATCCCCAGATAGATTACCAGAAAGATAGGACCACTCAGGTTCTAGAGTATATATTGTGGGCATGTATTGTGGACTTTAGTCAGAGTTGGTAGGACCACCTTACATTGGTGGAGTTTTCATACAACAATATATACCACTCCACCATTGTTATGGCACTGTTTGAGGCTTTATAAGGGCGGCCCTACTAGTCATCGGTTTGCTGGACTGACCTAGGAGAGTCAGCACTCATGGGTTCAGAGTTGGTGAGAGCTACCACCGAGAAGGTGCAGATCATCTAGGAGTGGATGAATACTGCACAGATCTGGCATAAGTCTTATTATGACAGTCGGAAAAGACCTTTGGAGTTTTATGAGGGAGGCCATGTCTTCCTTAGGGTCTCATCTTAATGAGGGTTTTGGAGATTTGGCCAAGGTGGAAAGTTATCTCTAAGGTTCATCGGCTCTTTCAAGATACTACGTATGGTTGGTGATGTGGCATACCACCTAACTCTATCGCCATAGTTGCACCGGGTACATGATGTCTTCCACGTGTCGTAGCTGAGGAGGTGCGTCCACAATCTTCCACACGTCAGCATCTAGGGCGAGCTGGACATTGAAGATGGATAAACCTTTGCAGAGTAACCCGTGGATATGGAGGATTGGAAAGAGAAAATACTTTTTGGGTGAGTGATTCCCTTGGTGAGTATCTAGTGGAAGTATGGGAATCTTGAGAAGGGAACGTGGTAGTAGGAGTCTCAGATTCGTACGTAGTACCCACATCTGTTTGAGTATCCTTTTGTTTTTTCTTTTGAGGGAAACAAATACCTATGGTGGGAGAATTTAATGTATCATATTTTTTTGTGTATTATCTTTATATTTTATATGTAATTAATTTGAGACCAGGCTTTGTAATGGCGTGTGATTCTAAGCCCCAGAGTGCTCAGAATAAATGATTGAAATAAATTAAACTTATAAATAGTGTGTGTGAGTAGTTTTCCTAAAAAAGTAGAATAAAATTTAAATGGGTGTCCAGATCAAAAATCTGAGGGCACTGTTGCATTTAGATTAGTGACTTTACCTTCGGCAAGGCCTAACATCGATTAGCGTAGGTCGTCTGAAAAAGTTAATTTTTGAACGTTTTAAAGGAAATAAAATAAATTAATAATTTATTTTATTTTAAACATTTTAATGTCTCAGCGATGTATTTTATTTTTTAAAATGAGCAGGACCCCAGGGTTAGTCTGATAACCATATAAAAATCCCTAGAATCCTCTAGAGCTTTGGAGAGGAGCCACCCTTGGAGAAATCTCGAGGAACAATGACAAACGACAACACATGGATCATTGCACAGCAAGTTCGGATCTCACTGATGATGGTATAAAATACACCCTTCATCAATGAATGATGTAGGGGTTCTTATTTCAATTTTATTTTCCCCATTCTTGGATTTAAATGACAAACACAGATCAACCCGTGACTAGGTTGACCCGCGGTTAAATTGTTCTTACGAGAGGGTCTGATTATCTTTTTTTATTTTAGGGAATCAATTTCATATTTTTTTATTCTTATATATCCTCCTAATAGGAGTAGATTAATGCTATAATGAACAATGGTGGAGGTTCATTCCTCGATTTTTTATATGAATTTCTTCTGCCCTTTGACCCCATGCGTTCTTTGCGTTCCTCATGGGTTTATGAATAATGGATCATTTTGCATCCATATCACAATGAAAAGATCCCAAATTAGAGAAATGACATCATTATGACCTAGTGGAGGTGTGATGTCAATGTTGGAGGATGAATCAACACAGTTTGGAAGAAATCATTCTTTGACCGTTCTTCATGAGGATGATTGAAATGAGTTTCCAGAGCTGATTGGACACCCAAAACATACCAAATTGGTGTTTCTAGGATAGGACGACCCTTGATCTTCGGTTTTAAGGAAAATGAATGGTTGGATCAAGAATTAGAGGACCACCCGAGGCATGCTGGTCAAGAACTAAAATCTTGGAAAATCGCGTAGAACATGGTATATTTTCTGAAGAACACGGCTTGTGGGGCCGGCTCAATGGAAGCTAGGGATACACATTACATAAAGTGATGACATTTCATGTGAACTCTTTCACACAGCATGTGGGTCCTGACACAGGACTTGGTATATATCTCAGATGACGCACAAACATGAGGTGGAGTACACAGAATGTACTTCACCACATGGCCAAACCAGGCTGGTTACACGGGTTACCCTGTGTACCGGTACACGGGTTGGAAGACTCGGGTTGAATTCATGTATGGGCACATGTCCAGCATACACAGAGTATCCCCTGAATAGTAGGATAGGTTTTGTTACTCTTATACATGATGTGTATATCTTTTTCTACCTGACGTTCTCTTTTCGACATAGTCTATTGTACATGGGCAGTACCCAGGGTTAGAAGACATGGCGTGTTACACTTCTATATGTTGTGTAATTTATTCTACATGGATTTATCTCCTTGTACACCATATCTTGGATAGGTTTCATTTGGTTTTGTGACCTTTTCTCATTCCCCTGAAGTTCAGGTATCATTTCCATCCACAGGATTATGATCCCTTCTAAAGCACTTTCTGGATAGAGTCAGAGTCCCTCTGAGAGGCCTAGAGTGAGATCCTCTATCCATTATTGACCCTAGGTAGATTTAGGTATCGGTGTAGCCAATCCTACTGAACTTTGATCCTCTACTTAACAGGTTAATCTAGATGATTCGTGGTATGCGCTAAGGCCCTGGTAGTGATCCCCATTTGTGTATCGTGATCTTCCCACTCAGGAGTGAGTTCACCCAAAATGAGTGTATCTATTCTCTCTTCAGATCTATCAGGGAATCCATCTCTCTCATGAAAATTCCTAAAGAATAGTTCTTATTAGATGGACTTCATCATAGCTATCAGACTCTTGGAGTGAGTTCTCTCAGATGAGTGCTTCATGGAATCTTCAAACTAAATCCCCAGTGGGGGTATGGGGGTCGTTTTGACTTACCTCTTGACTACGAGTCTAGGTTTCGAGAATATATATATGTTTCTCTTATTATATGTTTTATATAAATATACTATGTAGAGTTTACTATACCATTAATTTGTTTATTTATTTGTGGTTTTCGAGGTCTCCTACAGAGTATTGTAATACTCACCCATACATGGGGTTTTCCCAAACGTGTCGTGTCTTGTGCAGACGAGTGTACTTTTGACGGAGTCTAGGGTGGATGAGGATCGGAATGAGATTTGTGAGATTCCCTATAGGCCAAGGTGTTTCTTCAGCATCAAGTAGTAGTATTAGTACCTTTCTTGTTTACAGGTTGGAATTTTTAGTTGCAGACTCTTTCTTTCGGTGGGCTTGTATTCTGGCCCAGCTACTTGTTCGCACTTTACTTTCTGTTGTACTCTGTTGGTTGGGTTTACTTGTATGCAAGAATTTTTTTCCTTAGTGGTTTTTACATTTCAGAATTTTTGGTCATGGATATGTCTATATTTGTACAGTTAATTAGGCAATGCATCCAATGTTAGTGATGTGCATACTCGGTGCTAGTCATCATCCCCTGGCCTATTGGAGGTGGGCTTGGGGAGTTGTAGTGTGGGCCCCACTAGGACGAGTCGTGATAGAGTGGTATCAGAGTCGGATGGTTCTACCTTAATAACCAAGAGTCTGTGAGTTTTGGTTTGGGGCAATAGTGTTAAGTGTTTCGACTTTGGATTTCAGGATAGGGACTCCAATCTTGGTGCAGGTGGTCGACGTATCCATACACCTAAACTCTGATAACCTTCTTTTCAACTCAGTACATAAGAACACTAGTTTTAGGGGAAAAATAATGGTGAATGAATCATATAGGAATGGTTTGTGGTTTCCATGTCCTTTGGTGTCAGCTACCTAGATATACTCCTTGACAGTGGTGCATCTTGTTTCCTTACATGATGCCTCTACGATGCATACTAGCTAGGATTCAGTAGCTTGATCATGAGTATGACCCCCGCAGTGATGAGGCTTTGATTCAAGGGAATGTTCCCCAGTTTTTTATAGTGACCCTATCCTTTTACACATAGAATTATATTATTTTAATCATAATTAAACATCGGAGTACAATCCAAGGATCGTGAAGTCTAGTGTCTTTGAAGACTAGGTACATAAAACTTAAAACATGAGACTAAAAAACACTTCCTTATTTAATCATCATAAAGAGATCCAAACTTTCTTTGAGACCGTACATCTGAATAGGCTACCCTTAGGATCACATGAACAAAGGGATGAGCTAAAATCCTAGAAAGGGATTAAACATAAGAATATGGCTTTAGTACAAGGGTTAGATATCATGATATAATGATATAAAATGGAATACAGAATCATAGCATATAAACATGGGATCATATAAATGTGAATTCATAGTATTGTGGAATCAACATAAATCATGACTTTAGCATAGTTCAAGGCTAGTTTCACATAGAGTAGCACAAGTCACGGTTAACCACCAAGACTGTTGCACATGGTAGCACGAGTCAAGGCTAACCGCCAAGACCGTTTCACATAACGTCTCATGAGACTAAACTTTACCCAATGTATTGGAGTGCTATCTAGGAACATCTATCTTAACATGTTCATGAATATTATTTCCACATAAATAATCATACATAATCAATCATACATAAACATAAGGGAATTCATGGAGAGAAATGGGTATCACATTCATGTCATAAAGCATAATGAATGGGCGTATCATAAAAGTGTCCATGAGAGAAAGGAATTAAAACGTACATGGAAATTGATAAGGTAAATAAGAATATATCATGGTAAGTTATGTAAAACATAAGTGACAACATGTAAGAGAAGTATTTAGGAAATTCTTATCATTAAAACATTTTAGTGCGGTTTTAAGGAAAATACTAAAGAGCATTTAAAACCGAAAAGGGAATAATATTTTATATAAAACCAGAGGTGGAACAAAAAGGTTTTAATAATTAAAATACATATTTTATAAAAACATGGGTGGATTAAAACAAATGGTATAGTGAACTTGAAATAGGGTAAAAATATGGGAAGTTCCCTTAAAACGAGTTTGCTTATTGGGAAGTATCGAGGAGGGAATCACTTAAAAGCATGTATATCTCCAAAAGAGAATGAGGGGTGGATATTGAAACATGATTTTAGGGAATATAAATAGTATGTATAACTTTTACATAAAAATAAAAAGACAACTTCATTAGGATAAAAATAATTATAGAGCAACTTGAAGGAATAAAGGCGGTTTGGATAGAATCCCTTGTGGAATATCGGTATTGTATCAGGTGTACTTAGGAGGTATTAATGAGAGATAAATGGATTTATAATCTTTTATAAATCATAAGGGAATTATGGGGAAGGTTCTAAATCATACCCCATCATTATTAATTATATGTAAAAGGGTATAACATAAAGTATATTCTTTAATAGATGTGAGAAAGAGAGGATCCCTTACCTTAAGTGTGATGGTGTTCTCCACTTGATATTAATGACCTGAATAATAAAATTGGGTTAATTAAATAATAATTAAATAACATATTTTACATATAAATGATTTTTTATAACCTTTTTGAGTTCATTCATAACCTTTTTGATTGGTTATGAGGTTCAATTTCATTGTTTGGGTTCATTTGTTTCATATTTGGTTTACTTGTATACAAGAACGGATAAACATGTATGATGAGTGTAGTTGTACAGAATTGAAGTTATATGAAATTAGTGAACATCCAGATGATTAAATAGTTGTAAATTTAATTTTCTCACTTGGATTGAAGGTGAATCATTATATGAAACAATAATGATAAACTCTTGGATTAATGTGGCGATTTTGCTCACAATTAACTTGTTTTGTATTATTATATTACATCATGAATTTATAAGGATTATAGAACATTAAATAAGATAAAATACATATATTATGATCTGTTTCAACCATTAAAATGGTTTCAAGACCATTCTATAATATGGTAAATTAAATTTAAAACCTGTCGTCCTTGAATGTGATAAATCAACACATCTCAGATGGTATTTTCATTTATAGAATAAAAGGAGGAGAAGGTAGAGATTATGATAAAATATCCCACTAGTGTAATAGAATGAAATTACATGTATGTTACTAGATTTATCATACCATTTGGATGAATGTAGGTGAGGACATAAATAATAACTTGAGAGAAAATAAAAGAATCGGAAAGTGGAATTTACCTCTTGAGTTTATCTCCTTTGAGAGCCTCTTAAGGGGGGAGTATTTGGTATTTTGAGGAGACCAATGGCTGTTGTATGTGGGAGAGGATCTTGTGGTGTGCTTTGGGTAGAAATTAGTCAAGGCACAAGGCTTGATAAGAGTTAAGATAAGAGGTGGGTGGGTGGTTTTTATAGTGGAGGAGTAGAGTGAATTTTGAATATTTAATTCATTATTTAATTATTTTGCTCAAGACAAGAAATAGTGTTTGATTATTGTGGCCAAAAATAGTAATAAGTGCATGTGAGTTCGAACCAATGGTCATTAACATCATCAATTACTAAATCATTATGCATAAATTCAGGTTTTACCATTTATAGTGAATTATCGTATTTTACTATTCATCAAAAATTCATGTATTTTAAAAAAATCCCAAAAATTTACCATAACAATTTTTTGAAGTGTAAAATCCAAAAATGAACTCTATTTTTCAAAAATAATTTTATAAATATTATTAATATAATTTTTAAATAAAATCATAATTTATTCAAAAAAACAACATTAAAATTATAACTCGTTTTATAACACCTTAAAAATTTAATCAAGGTCTCATAAAATTATATTATAACCATAAGAAAATAAAATAACAATTTATTATTACATTTTATCAAAATAAATATCCATTTTAAATTATTAAATTAATCATAAAATTGTAATTAAAATATTTATGACATACAAAAATACGAATATTTATATTATGATCATTTTTTTTCACTTTTAATATGTTTAAATTGTATTTTTACATTCATGGGTGAGGTTTCTATCTTTTGGCCAACTTACTATTCATTACTATTCATAAGAGTGTTACTATCCACAAGGGTATGTTACTATTCATAAAAAACTAAGTTGATTCTATTAAACTCTAAATATCTTACTGAACGCAACCGTGTATGTCAGATTTTTAAAATTCAAAACACAGAAGTGATGATATTATGTTTAAAGGTCACATGGTACTTATTATTTCATTGTATTGTGATTTCATGTGATTATATGACATAATTATAAGAAGTTACTTTCCATTGATAAAACATTGGGTCATTACATTATTCCCCCATATTAAATTTCACCCTCAAAATTTATTTTTTTACATTCTAAGTCATAAATAGGTGCATGAACTTTTCCTTCATTTCCTCCTCTAGTTCGCATGTTTCCTCTTCATACTTATAGTTCTGCCATAATACTTTGACTAGATGAGTAGTGTTGTTACGTATAACTTTATCTCTATGATCCAAGATCTTCATTGGATGCTCCTCGTAAGAAAGATCATTCTCCAACTATACCACCTCTGAAGAGAGTACATGTGAAGGGTCTGGTATGTACTTCCTTAAGAGAGATACATAAAAGAAATCATGTACTTTGGACATGGTACGTGGAACTGCCAGTAGATAGGCCACATCCCTGACACGAACAAGAATCTTGAAGGGTCTTATGTACCTGGGTCTTAGATTTCCTTTCTTCCCAACTCTCATGACCTTCTTCCATGGATATATGCGTAGAAATACAATGTCTCTAACTTTGAACTCAAGGTATCATCGACAATTATCTTCATAACTTATTTTTCAACTTCAGACTACCTTGATGTACTACTGAATGGTTTTCACCATCTCCACCATTTATTCGACCATTTCAAGTCCTAGCAGTTTAAGCTCACCAACTTCATTCCAACATGCAGGTGTTCTGTACCTTTTCCCATAATGGGCTTTGTATGGTGCCATTCAGATGCTTTAGTGGAAACTATTGTTGTAGGAGAATTCAACTAGTGGAAGATGTTGTTCTCATACTCCTTTGAAGTCCATAGAACATGCTCTCAACTTATCTTATAGTTTTTTAATGGTTCACTCAGATTGGCCATTAGTTTGAGGATGATAGGACGTACTGAAGTTCAGTTTAGTGCTTAGAGCATGTTGGATACTTTTCTAGAACTTAGAGGTGAATCTCGGATATCGATTAGATACAATAGATAATGGTACTCCATGAATCCTTACCACTTATTTGATATATATCCATGAAAGTTGATCCAATGATAATTCCTATTGAATTATGATAAAATGAGTTATCTTTATAAGATAATCCACAATAACCCATATAGAATTGTTTCTTCTAGATGTCCTTAGAAGTCCAGTGACAAAGTACATGATGATGTTCTCTCACTTCCATGTTGGTATGGGTAGTGGTTGCATCATCCCCTTAGAATTTTGTCTTTCAGCCTTCACTTGTTGACATACTAGGCACTTTGATGTATACTCAGCAATCTCCTTCTTCATATTATCCCACCAAAAGTTTTCTTAGAGATCTCGATACATCTTTGTGCTCTTTGGTTGGATAGAGAAGGTTGAGCTATGTGTGTCATTCAGAATATCCTTCTTTATCTCTGGATCGAATGGTACACATAATCGTGACCCAAATCATACAAATCCTTCCTCGTTAATCATGAACTCTGAGGATTTACCATTTTTTATGGCTTCCACCCTTTTCATAATTTCCACATCTTTTCTTTGAGAATCCTTTATTTTCTCCATGAGGGGTGGTTGAGAAATCATTTGAGAAAGGATTGATGATGTTCCTCCCTTAATGATTATCATGCCCATCCTTTGCAAATCTAATAAGATAATATCCTTTTCAATTCTCATCATTGATAAAGATGCAGGATCCTTTCTACTTAGAGCATCTGCCACCTTATTTTCCTTACTGGGATGGTAGTGGATTGAGTATTCATAATCCTTTATTAGATCTATCGATCTTTATTGGCGCATATTAATCTCTTTTTGTGTGAATATATATTTGATACTCTTATGATCAGTATATATCTTACACTTCTCCCTATAGAGATAATGCTGCAAAATTTTTAATGCAAAGATCACAGCTACCAACTCTAGATCATTCATAGGATATTTTTTCTCATGTATTTTCAGATTCCTTGAGTCATATGCTATCACTTTATCATTTTTCATCATCACACAGCCTAATACCTTCTTTAAATCATCATTGTACACCACAAAGAGTTATCCACTTATTAGAAGTGTGAGTACTGGCATAGTGATTAGCCTCTTTTTTAACTCCTTAAAGCAGTCTTCACATTCTTGAGTCCAGAAAAACTTCACTCCCTTCTTTGTTATCTTGGTCATTGGGTTTGACAATTGTGAATAGTTCTTCACAAATCATCGATAATACACAACTATACCCAGAAAGTTGCAGATCTTCATTACAGATGTTGGCATGGACCACTCTTCAATTGCCTTTGTCTTGGAAGGGTCCACAGATATCTCTGTTATGGTGATAACATGCCCCAAGAGTGATACTTCCTCCATCCAGAACTCACATTTACTGTACTTTTCATACAAATTCTCCCTTCACAAAGTCTTTAACACAGTATTCAGATGCTCCTCATGTTCCTCCTTACTCTTGGAGTATATCAGAATATCATCAATAAAGACTATAAAAAATTTGTCAAGGTAATATATAAAGACTCTATTCATTAAATCCATGAAAATTGATGGAAAATTAGTGATTCTAAATGGAATCACTATGAACTCATAGTTCATATACCTCATTCAAAAGGAAATCTTGGGAATATATTCCTTCCTCACTTTTAATTTATAATATCTTGACTAAAGGTCCACCTTAGATAAATAACTGGACCCATGAAGCTGATCAAACAAGTTATCTATTCATGGAAGGTGATAATTGTTTTTTATCATGATTTTATTGAGCTCATGATAATCAATGTAGAGGTGCATTTATCCATCCTTCTTCTTGACAAAGAGGACTAGTGCACCCCAAAGTAAAGCACTCGGGCATATAAAACCCTTCTTCAGATTCTCCTATAACTACTTCTTTAGCTCTTCCAGCTCTATAGTGGCCATTCTATATGGTACATTTGATATAGGTAGAGATCTAGGAATAAGTTCAATTGAGAACTAAACCTATCGGTTAGGAGGAAGACTAGGAAACTCTTCATGGAATACCTCAGTGTAAGCCCTCATGATGGGCATGTCTTCAAGCATTATTCTCTCCATTGTCTCAATCATTTGAGCAAGACATTATTGCTCATAAAGAATTAATATCCAAACTTGAGACACTGATTCTAAAGTAGATTCATCTTCCTCCTTACACTTATAAATAATTGGAGGATGATTTGGGATGTGAAGATTGATCTCCCTTTCCTAACAGTTGATGTTGTCTTTGTATAAAGACAGTCAATCCATGCCCAAGATAGCATTGAACTCCACTAAAGGAAGTATGAAGATATTTTCTGGGAGGTTCTTTCTACAAACGTTAACTGGGGAGGAGTTATAAACCATGGATGCAAGAATTTCCCCATTCACTGTTCTCAAAGATAACTTTTCCTCCAAATTCTGAGGTGGTGTTTGAATAGTTCTACTAAACTTGAAAGATAAGAAATAATGTTTAGAACCATAATCAAATAGTACGTTCTCTATTATTGAATGAATAACTAGCATACCTATCACCACATCATTGTCTGGCTCCACCTCAGTAGTAGTGATAGCGTAAGCCCTTCCTTGTTTCCTTGGAGGATGTTATTGATTTCCTCTGATAACCCTCAGCTTAGGGTAAGTATTCACATAATTACCATGCTCCTTTCAGTTATAACACTACACTATATAATGGGTGTTGATCTGAACCTTCCTTTCTTCTTCCACATAAACAGGATTCTTCATATCCCATAAACAGTTTTTATCCAAATGTTCCAACTTTTCACATTTGAATATATTCCCATTTCCCTTTAGACAGTCTCTAGGATGCTTCTTCCCACAATTTTTACATGTGGTACAATCGAACTTCTTCCCATAATGGAATTTATTTTCAAGACTGCCCACATTAGATTCCATTTTCCTCTTCTTGTCATTGGTCCCATGATACCACTAAGAGTCTCTGATCTCTATTTCAACCTTGAGGGAACAATAGACAATATCCTCATAGCTATAGAAGTCTCGAATTTCCATCACTTTTCATAGACTCATATTTAGTCTACTAAAGAAGTGATCCACCTTACTTTTGGTGTTCATATAAAATCCAGAGGCATACCTTGCAAGCCTTATAAAGTTTTATTCATACACCCTAATTGACTCATCTTCCTTATGCTTAAGTCTGAGGAACTCTCCTTCCATCTTGAGATGGAGGGTTTGGGTAAAATATTTATTGAAAAAAAATCTCTTGAATTCCTCCCTTTCCATGGAATCAATTTCCTCCTAGGGCTTCATATTCTTGATCAGTGTCCACCACTGATCAGCTTTCCCATCAAAACGATAGACTTCCAGTACGACTTTCCCTTCTTCTGAGCACTGGAGGACAGAGAATATCTTTTCAATTGAGTTAATCCATTGTTATAAAAGGAGGGGATTATATGATACACTAAACGTGGGAGTTATTTTATGCATGAAGTATTCAATGGAAACTTTATCTTTCTTTGGATGAGGATGGTGTTCCACATGATTTAAGTTATTATTCATAACTTGAGCCAGCTGAGCAATTACTGTCAAGAATTTTTTAGCACATGTTCCCATCATATCAGGCATATCATTAGAGAGATCTTTACATTCCCTATCACATTTATTTCTGGCACGTGTTCTTATATTTCCCTCCATTAACTAAGAAAAATAATGTACAATTTGAGGGCTTGAATACTTAGCTATTGAGCATAAAAAAAGGAAACATTGAACATAAGAGGATAAACTTATAAAAGAGAAGTATATCCTAACTTGTGATTCCCTATGTTTCAATCTAGGTTATCCTTGATTTATTTCTTAACTTATATTCTTATGTGTTCTTTTCATTCCCTTAATAATGGTTTGTACTAAATTCATGAATTTACCAAATCATATCCCCTAGGAGTGTCAAGCCAAGAGTGCAGTAAGGCCTGTTGTCATGCACCAGTTCTCGTTCGAGTCTAGATCAAAGTGGGGTTTTCAGGTTTTACCCCAAGATACATTTGTGCTAGATCCACCTCTACCTATTTGTATCTAGACATGGGTGTATTTTCTTGATAAGCCACTTACTTTATACTTACCAAAATTGAGGGTGTTTTCTTATATATAGTATCATCCTTAAGGTTTTTACTAAAGTGATCTATTACTAATCTCCAAAAATAACTAGACCATCATCTAATTCTAACTATAGTGACCCTATCTATTTACACATAGAATTACATTATTTTAATCATAATTAAATATTATATTAGAATCCAAGGATCGTGAAGTCTAGTGTCTTTGAAGACTAGGTAAATAAAACATAAAACATGGGACTAAAAAACACTTCTTTATTTAATCATCATAAAGAGATCCTAACTTACTTTGAGCCCTTACATCTTCAAAGGGCACCCTAGGGATCACATGAACAAAGGGATGATCTAAAAGCCCAGTATGGGATTAAACATAAGAATAAGGCTTTAGAACAAGGGTTAGAGATCATGACATAATGATATAAAATGGAATATAGAATCATAACATATAAACATGGGTACATATAAACATGAATTCATAGTATTGTGGTGGAAACATAAATCATGGCTTTATATTAATTCATGTATTGTTGCTCATAGAGGAGCACAAGTCAAGATTAGCCACCAAGACTGTTGCACATGGTAGTATAAGTAAAGGCTAACCGCCAAGACCGTTGCACATAACATCTCATGAGACTAAACCTTAACCAATTCATTTGAGTTCTATCTAGGCGCACCTATCTTAACATGTTCATTAATATTCTTTACAAATAAATAATTATACATAATCAATCATACATAAACATAAGGGAACCCATGGAGAGAAATGGGTATCACATTCATGTCATAAAGAATAATGAGTGGGCATATCATAAAAGTGTCCATGAGAGAAAGAAATTAAAACATACATGTAAATTAATAAGTTAAAATAGTAATATAGCATGTTAAGTTGTGTAAAATATAAGTGACAACATGTAAGAAGAGTATTTAGAAAATTCTTATCATTAACACATTTTTGTGTAGTTTTAAGGAAAATACTAAAGAGCATTTAAAGTCGAAAAGGAAATAATATTTTATATAAAACAAGAGGTGAAACAAGAAGGTTTTGATAATAAAAATAATTATTTTATAAAAACAAATGTGTCTTAGAACAAATGGTAGAGTGAACTTGGAATTGGGTAAAAATTTGGGAAGTTCCCTTAAAACGAGTTTTCTTATTAGGAAGTATTGAAGAGGGAATCTCTTAAAAGCATGTATATCCCCAAAAGAGAATGAGGGGTGGATATTGAAACATGAGTTTGGGGAATATAAATAGTATGTATAAGTTTTACATAAATCGAAAATACAACTTCATTTGGGTAAAAATAATGATATAACAACCTGAAGGAATAAAGGCAGTTCGGGTAGAATCCCTTACAGAATATCGGCATGGTATCGAGTGTACTTAGGAGGTATTAATGAGAGATAAATGGATTCATAATATTTTATACATCATGAGGTTAGTATGTTGAAGGTTATAAATCATACCCTATAATTATGAATTATATGTAAAAGGGCATAACATAAAGGAGGTTCTTGAATAAATGTGAGAAAGAGAGGATCCCTTACCTTAAGTCTGATGGGGTTCTCCACTTGATATTAATTACCTGAATAATCAAATTAGGTTCATTAATTATTAATTACAGAACCTATTTTATATTTAAATTATTTCCTATAAACATTTTGAGTTTATTTATATCCTTTTTGATTGGTTATGAGGTTCAATTTCATTGTTTGGGTTTGTTTGTTTCATGTTTGGTTTACTTATATACATGAACAGATAAACATGTATGATGAGATTAGCTATACAAGAGTGAAGTTATACAAAATTAGTGAACATACATATGATTACAAGTTTGTAAATTTAATTTTATTACTTGGAGTGAAGGTGAATCATTATATAAAACATTAATGATAAACTATTGGATTAATGTGGCGATTTTGCTCACAATTAACTTTTTTTGTATTATTATATTACAAAATGAATTTATAAGGATTAAATAACATTAAATAAGATAAAAATACATATATTATGGTCTGGTTCAACCATTAAAATGGTTTCATGACCAATCTAGAAGAGGGTAAATCAAATTGAAAACCCATCATCCATAAATGTGATAAATCAACACATCTCAGACAGTATTTTCATTTATAGAATAAAAGTAGTGGGAGGGATAGATTATGATAAACTATCTCATTAGAAAAATATCATTCTAGTACATTTATGTTATTGAAGTTATCATACCATTTTGGTGAACAGAGCTGAGGAAAGAAACAAGAAAAGAAAAGAACTTGAAAGAAAATAAAAGAATCAGAAAGAAGAATTTACCTCTTGAGTTTATCTCCATTGAGAGCCTCTTAAGGGTAGAGGATTTGGTATTTTGAGGAGACCAAGGGATTTTGGACGTGGGTGAGGATCTTGTATAGTGATTTGGGAATAACTTAGGCAAGGTACAAGGCTTGAGATGAGTGAATAGAAGAGGGGAGTGTGGGTGATTTTTATAGTGGATGAGAGGAGTGAATTTTGAATATTTAATTCATTATTTAATAATTTTTCTCAAGAAAAGCAATAGTTTTTTATTATTGTGACCAAAAATGGTAATAAGTTCATGTGAGTTCGAACCAATATCCATTAACATCATCCATTACTCAAGTATGATGCAGAAATTTAGGTTTTAGCATTTATTGTGAATTATCATATTTTACTATTCATCAAAAATTTATGTATTTTAGAAAAATTCCAAAAATTAACCCTAACCATTTTTCAATGTGTAGAATCCAAAAATAAACTTCATTTTTCTAAAATAATTTTCTAAATATGATTAATTTAATTTTTAAATAAAATCATAACTTATTTGAAAAAAACAACATTAAAACTATAACACATTTTATAACACCTTGAAAAGGTAATCAAGGTCCCATAAAATTATCTTATAACAATAAGACAATAAAATAAAAAAGTTATGATTACATTTTATGAAAATTAATTTACATTTTATATTATTAAATTAATCATAAAATTGTAATTAAAATATTTTTGACATACAAAAATACCAATACTTATACGATGATCGTTTTTTCACTTATAAGATGTCTAAATTGTATTTGTACATTCATGGGTGAAGTTTATATTTTTTAATCCACCTTAATATTCATTGATATTCATAAGGGTATGTTACTATTCGCAAGGGTATGTTACTATTCATCAAAAACTAAGTTGACTCTATCAGACTTTAAATATCTTACAGAACGCAACTGTGTATGTTAGATTTTCGAAATTCAAAACACATAAGTGACAATATTATGTTTAAAGGTAACAGAGTACTTAGTAGTTCATTTTTTTGTGATTTCATGTGATTATATAACATAATTATAAGAAGGTATTTTCCATTGATAAAACATTGGGTCGTTATAGTGTTATCTTCAGGTGGTGCACCTGCTATGCCACCACCAATGGAGCAGTATGTGGTACCTGCAGTACTAGCCGGCGAGGAGCGCAGACTGAGCACGCTCCATGAGTTTCAAAGATATATACCTCTCAGGTTCTAAGGTGAGCCCGACCCTCAGGTGGTTATGGACTGGCTTGAGGAAGTGACTAGAGTTTTCTGTCTAGTGAGGGCGCAAGCGGACTAGATGTTGATCCTTGGAGCAAGCCTTCTTCGAGATTTGGTAGTGTGATGGTGGAGTTTGACCGTGCAGACTCACTATGAGGTGACTCTTTCATGGATAGAGTTTGAGTGACTCTTTGGGGAGGATTTATCTCTGGTTACACTAAGAGAAGTGCGTATCTAGGAGCTTCCTCACCCATAGGGCAGTTTGACGGTGGCTGACTATTCATCGAGGTTTACCAACCTCACTCGGTACTCGATGGATATGGTCAGGTATTAGTAATTCAGAGCTCAGACCTTTGAGAAAGGTTTCCAACTGGACATACAAGCTACTTTCATGCCTTTATGCATTCCAACTTATTTTGGAGTGCTCGAGGAAGCTTTGGTGGTCGAGAGAGTCTTGGCTAAGCAGAGACAGGTGGTGGCAGACAGCAACAGGCAGACAGGTGTGAAGACCTTTCTAGTAAGAAGCTGACATCAAGCACAGGGATCAGATGTGGGAGACATCACAGGAGGTCCTAGGATAGGGGATCTACAGTCTAGGGCTCTCATGCTAGATCCAGTCATCCTAGGGAGAGGCGATGCTACACATGAAATGGTAGAGGACATCTCGCTAGAGACTTCCCAACCCGTCAAGCTACAGATAAAGACACGATGGATGGACCACTGAGGCAAAGGCATAGAGTAGAGCAGGCAGACTCACCAGGTGGTGGATGTGTTAGAGAAGCAGGGAGAGTTGTGGAGAGGTGGAAGATGTTTTGACATACTTCTACCACCACCCCCAGGAGGTCTACACCAGGCTTAGAGAGCTAAGGGATAGGGGTGCGAGCAGCTACATGCGGTCAAGGCGTACCACCCAAGCACTCCATGGATGATTTGAGGTACCATCTATGTATTTTCTACCTTATATTCCATACTTATAGACATAGGTTCCGGTAATTCATTCCTCACTACATGTATTCTGTAAAATCTTGAGATTTTGGTAGAGTTGTTGACTTGACCCTTACGTTTGGAGACACCTATGGAAGGAGACTCGATGATCACACATCTTTGTCAACAGTGTGATCTTACCCTTTTAGGTGAGAGTTTAAATTGGAACCTCTTGGTGGTAGCATTGAGGCCTTGCAACGTTATTCTTGGTAAGGATTGGTTATCTTCGATCCATGCCCAGATTGATTACTTTAGGCGAAGGATGTGGTGTGTCTGCAGTGATGGGATGAGGTTTTCTTTTGTTAGAGAAAGGGATACCCAAGCAACACAGGGGGGCTCATACATAGGAGGGTACAGATGATCACTCATGCATTAGATAGACTTACCCTCAGAGTATTAGATGTTATGATCTTCCAGTTCCCAGTAGTAGTGTTCACTGTAGGAAAATAGCCCTATACCCATAGTTTTTAAAAAGCATGGGTATAGGGGTAGTATGGGAACCTATACCCACGATTTTGGAAAAAACCATGGGTATAGTTTTTTTTTGAATACATATTCCAATGTTTTTGGGAAACCATGGAAAAAAACACCTATACCCATGGTTTTGACCAAAATAGTGGGTATAGGTGTTTTTTTTCAAGTCCTATACCCACGATTTTGGAAAACTGTGGGTATAGGGTTTTTTTCTAAGACTTATACCCCTAGTTTTTTAAAACCATGGGTATAGATTTTCCGCATTATGGTAGGAAACAAAATTACATGGGACAAAAAAAATTGGTGGGAAAACCTATACCCTTAGTTTTCTCTCTGATACCCACAGTTTTGATTAATATATTTAGGTAGATACAAATATATAAATATATAATCTGTGTAGGTGGGTTAGTGAGGTGTTGTTTCTTAATATTGGTAGTCACAGGATTGAATCGTGCTGAACTTTTTTTCTAATACAAGGATCCAAATTAATATATTATTCTAAAGGTATATATATTTATATGTAAGTGATGTAGCTGTGCTGGTTAGGCATTGGAAATTTGAAGATAGAGGCGCAAGATCAAAACGTGTTGCATGTTTTTTTTCTAATATGGATGTAGATTAATATATTTAGAAAAATATAGGTGTGTATATATATACGTAAGTGACATCGCTTGAGTGGTGAGACTCCTCGACTTAGAAGGTAAGGTCATGGGTTCAACACCGACTAGCACTTTTTTTGTACTATTTATACCCATAGGTTTAAAATTGTGGGTATAAGGCTTTGATAAGATGGAAAGTGGGTATGAGGCTTTAACATGATGGAAAAAATATATACCCATGGTTTGGAAAACCATGGGTATATGTCGAATACCTATACTGATGCCTCGGTTGCCCATGGTTCCTAAAATTGTGGGTATAGACTATACCCATGGTTTTGGGGGCTATACCCATAGTTTTGAACTGTGGGTATAGGTAATTTTTTTTAGTAGTGTAGGGTTACCTCCCAACTGAGAGATTGAATTCTACATCGAATTACACCATAGGAAAACATTGATATCCTCATCATCATATCAGATGGCTCCCACAGAGCTGCGTGAGCTGAGGGTGCAACTGGAGGATTTATAGAGGAAGGGCTTCATGAGACCTAGTGTTTCACCCTGGACGGCCCCATTTTGGTATTCCAAGAAGGCAGATGGGGGTTTGAGTTTGTTAATGGATTACCTGTTCCTGAACTAAGTGATGGTGAAGAACAAGTATCCACTACCAAGGATTGAAAACCTCTTTGATCAGTTGAGAGGGGCACAGTGGTTCTCGAAGGTTGACCATTGATCATGTTATCATCAGCCTTGAGTATGAGATGAGGATGTGCTGAAGATGGATTTCATATGTCGCTATGGTCACTACAAGTATTTGGTGATTCCCTTTAGCATGACAAATTCCTCCTCAGTGTTCATGGGACTCATGAACTAGATCTTTTAACCGTACTTATACCAGTTCATATTAGTCTTCATCGACAACATCCTTGTGTACTCGGTGTCAGAGGAGGAGCACACGAGACACTTGCAGATGGTTCTAGACGTACTCCAAGAGCACCATCTCTATGGGAAGCTCTCTAAGTGCCAGTTCTAGATACAAGATGTCTACTTTCTAGGATATTTTATCTTATTAGATGAAGTAGTGGTGGACCCTGCCAAGGTTGAGGCGGTGTTACAATGAAAGACACCTAGGAGTGTGACAGAGTTGTGGTGCCTCCTTAGGCTGGTAGGATATTACTAGATATTTATTCATAACTTATCTTAGGTATCATCCTCAATGAAAGATTTGAGAAAAAGGGGGCATAAATTCATATGGATAGAAAATTTCTAGTAGGATTTTCAGTAATTGAGGTAGAGTTTGATGATCATCATGATCTTGAGATTTCCAGATAAGGGTGTCGAGTATGTAGTTTTCTGTGATGCATCAGGGATCGGGCTTGGTTGTGTTATAATGTAGAGACAGGCGGTGATTGCTTATGGTTCATGCCAACTGAGGCCACATGAGAAAAACTACGTGACCCATGATATTGATTTGGTAGCAGTTTTCTTCAGGTTGAATATGTGGTGACACTACCTGATGGGCGAGAGGTTTATTGTCTACTCTAACCACAAGAGCCTCAAGTACATATTCTTGTAGAAGGATGTAAATCTTAGGTAGAGGAAATAGCTGGAGTTCCTTCAGGATTATGAATTTTATATCTTCTATACTTATGGGAAGGGGAACATAGTTTCTGATTCTCTCAGTCAGAGATTGAATTCGCAACTACTGAGTGAGGCGTCAAAGTAGTTAGCCTACTACATTTATCCTTTATAGATGGATATGATTCAGAGTTCCATCAGTTTTTGGTTATCACCCCTCTACTCTTACAGCAATATAGGGAGTCACGTCTAGGGGACATCGACTATGAGTCTTTACATGCTTAGTTGTCCATATGACAAGCTCCTAGTGGATATTTATAAGGTGGGGATCACATCATCCTTTTCAGAGGATGCACAATTGTACCGGTGGAATTTTGGGAGGTGGTTATAAGGTAGTTTCATATATCCCCCTTGGAGGTACATCCTGGAGTGTAAAAAATATACCAAGACCTCTGACATCAGTTCTGGTGAACTAGAATGAGGAAGGTGGTAGCGGATTTTGTTTCTCGATGCCTTATGTGCCAGCAAGTGAAGTCTAAGTACCGAGTTTCAATGGGAATAGCTCACCATCTAGAGGTTCCAAAGTGGAATTGGGATGGAATATTGATGGACTTCATGATGGTTTTTTCACGAATGTCCAGGGGACATGATTCCATCTGGGTGATCATTGAACGAATCATCAAGTCAGCCCACTTCCTATCTATCAGGGAGTAGAGTTCAGTAGAGATCTTGGGATTCCTCTATGTGCAGGATATAGTTCGGTTTCATAGACCCCCCTTGACGATAGTCTTGTATCGTGATTCTTA
Organism: Viscum album; assembly: GCA_963277665.1. Taxonomy (NCBI): domain Eukaryota; kingdom Viridiplantae; phylum Streptophyta; class Magnoliopsida; order Santalales; family Viscaceae; genus Viscum; species Viscum album. The sequence goes on from OY728155.1 coordinate 1,743,987,484, forward strand.
TTTCACATCCCGATTGTGGAAGGGATTGTAGGAGGTGTTTCGGACTCAGTTATGCTTGAGCACAACATTTCATCCCCAGATAGATGTCCAGACAGAGAGGACCATTCAGGTTCTGGAGGATATGTTATGGGAATGTATCTTGGACTTGGGTTGCAGTTGGGAGGACCACCTACCATTGGTGGGGTTTATGTATAACAACAGCAACCACTCCACCATTGGTACGGAACCATTCAAGGCTTTATATCGGCAACCCTACTGATCACCGCTTTTTTGGACCGACTCAGGAGAGTTAGCACTCATGGGTCTAGAGTTGGTGTGAGATACCATTGAGAAGGTACAAATCACCTAGGAGTGGATAAAGACTACACAGAGCCGGTAGAATTCTTATACTAATAGATTTCGGTGACCTCTGGAGTTCAAGGAGGGAGATCATGTCTTCCTTCGGGTCTCACCTCGACGAGGGTTGTAGAGATTTGGATGGGGTGGAAAGTTGTCTCTGAGGTTCGTCATACCTTTCCATATACTATGTACAGTTGATGAGGTGGCATACCCCCTATCTCTATCACCGCAGTTTCACTAGGTAGATGATGTATTCCACGTGTTGTAGTTGAGGAGGTACGTGCATGATCGATCACACGTGATTGACTGGGGTGAGTTGAACATTGAATATGGAGCAACCTTTGTAGAGTACCCCATGGAGATTAAGGATCGGAAGGAGGGTATCCTTTATGGGTGAGTGATTCCCATAGTGCATATTTAGTGGTAGCACATGAATCTTCAGGAGAGCATGTGGGAGTGGGAGGCTCAGATTCATGAACAGAACTCATATCTATTGGAATAGCCTTTCATTTTGGATTTTTTTGGACGTAAATCCCTAAGGTGGGGAGAATGTAATGTCTCGGATTTTTTAGTGTATTATTTTAAAATATTATATGGAATTAATTTGAGACCATAATTTGCAACAGTGTGCGATTTTAAGGCCCAGAGTTCCCAGAATAAATTTTTGAAATAGATTAAAATTTTAAATAGCACACATAAGTGGTTTTCCTAAAAAAGTGTAATAACTTTTAATGGGTGCACGGATCAAAAATCAGAGGGCCCCGTTGCGTTCAAAGAAGAAACTTTACCTTAGGCAAGGCCTAACATTGACCGGTGTAGGTCGTCTAAAAAACTTAATTTTTGAACGTTTTAAAGGAAATAAAATAAAGTAATATTTTATTTTATTTTAAACATTTTAATAATGCAGTTGTGTTTTTTCTTTTTTTTTAAATGAGAAGGAGACCAAGGTTAGGCTCATAACTGTGGAAAACTCCCTAGAATCCTCTAGATATTTGGAGAGGATCCACCCTTGGAGAACTCTCGATGAACGACGATGAACGAAAATGCGTGGATCATTGCGCAGCAAGATCGGATCTCACCAATAATGGCAGAAAATCCACCCTTCATCAACGATTGAAGTAGGGGTTGTTATTTAAATTGTGTTTTCCCTGTTCTTGGATTTAAACAATGAATGTGGATCAACCCATGAACAGGTTGACCCGTAGTTTGATCATTCTTATGGGAGGGTCTGATTATTGGGTTTTATTTTGGGGAATCAATTTCATATTTGTTTCTTTATTATTTATTCTCCTAAAAAAAGTATATCAATGCCATAACAAACAATGGAGGAGGTTTTTTCCTCAATTTGTTATATGAATTTATTCTCCACTTTGACCCCATGTGTTCTTCACATTCTTCATGGGGTAATGAACAATGGATCTTTGTGCATCTGTCTCACAACACAACAATCCCAAATCAGATATCTGACATCATGATGATCTAGAAGAGTTGCGATGATGATGGAGGCAGATGAATTGACATAGTTAGGAAGAAATCGTTCTTCAACCTTTCTTCATGTGGATGATCATAATGAGTTTTCGAAGATGATCATACACCTAAAACTAACCGAATCGGCATTTTTAGGATGGGAAAAACATGGATATTTGATTTAGAGGAAAATTAATGGTTGGATTGAGAATCAGAGGACCACTTGAAGTTTTATTGTAAAGAACTGTGATTCTGGAAAATCGCATAAAACACGACGTGGTCTCCAAAGAACACGACATGTGGGGATAGCTCAACGGCAGTTAGGGTTCCATGTTACAGATTGAGATGACATGGCGTGTGACCCCTATCACATGGTGTATGGGTCCTGACATGAGACTCAGCATGTATCTTAGATGATACACTGACACGGGGTGGAGTACACAGCATGTACTCCACCACACGGCCATACCAGGCCGGTTATGCGGGTTACCCCGTATACTGGTACACAGGTTGGAAGACTCGGGTTGAATTCATGTACGGGAACATGTCCAACATACATATAATAGACCTGGAATAGTAGTACATGGATTTTTACTCTTATACATGTCGTGTATATCTTTTTCTATGTGACATGCTCCTTTCGACATGATTCATTGTACACGGGCAGTACTCAGGGTCAGAGGACACGACATGTTACACTTATACACATCATGTAATTTCTTGTATATGGATTGATCTCCTTGTCCACCATATCATGGATAGGTTTTGTTTGGGTTAGTTCTCTTTTCTCATTCCCTTGAAGGTCAGTTATTTTTTCCATCCACAGGAGTATGATCCCTTTAGTAGGACTTTCTGGATAGAGTCAGATTCCCTCTAAGAGGCCCTTAGTGAGATCACTTATCCATTACTCACCCTAGGTAGAGTCAGGTATCGGTGTGACCAATCCTACTGGACATCGATCCTCTACTTATCAGGTGAATTCAGATGAGTCGTGGTATACCCCAAGGCCCTGGCAGTGATCCTCATTCATGTATCAAGATCTTCCCACTTAGGAGTGAGTTCTCCTGGAATGAGTGTATATGTTCTATCTTAATATCTATCATTGCATATATTTCTCTCATGAAACTTACCAATGAATAGTACTTCTTGGACAGATGTCATCAGAGCTATCATACTCATGGAGTGAGTTCTTCTAGATGAGTGCTTTTTGGAATCTCTGAATTGAATCTCTAGTGTGGATATACGGGTTGTTGTGACTTACCTCTAGACTATGGGTCTAGGTTTTGAGGATATCTGGATGTTTCTCTTGTTATATATTTTTTATACATATACTGGGTAGAGATAAGTGTACATTTAATTTGTGTATTGCTTTTTTTTCACAGTCTTTTATTGAGTATTGTTATACTCACTCATGCACAGGATTTTCCTGCATCTATTGTGTCTGGTGTAGACGAGCAACCTTTTGACGGAGTCCAGCACAGACTATGACCAAAATGAGATTTGTGATCTTCCCTATAGGCCAATGTGTTTCATTGGCATCGATCAGTAGTCCTAGTACCTTTATTTTTTACATGTTGGACTTTTTAGTTGCAAACTCTTACGTTTTTTGGGTTTGTTTTATATCCCAGTTACTTTTTTATGCTTTACTTTCTGTTGTACTCTGTTGGTTGGGTTTATTTGTTTGCATGCATTTTGTTCCATAGTGGTTTTTACATTTCAGAATTTTTGGACTTGGAAATCTGTGCGTGTGTATAGGTACTTAGGCAATGCCTCCCATGATAGTGATATGCCTACTCAGTGCTAGTCACTAGCCCCTAGCCTATTAGAGGCGGTCTTGGAGAGTCATGGCACAAACCCCACTGGAACAGGTCGTGACAGTTAAGAATTAATAATGACCTAAAATATAATGGGTTTTGCATGGTCCCTATCTATCAACATGGATAATTAGAAAAGAAGTGGTATTACTATAAGTACTGATTGTGAAAGGAATATTATTCTGTCTAGACTGGGAAAAATAATGCATAGAAAAGAATAAACACCTTTATTGATGTGTGGAACATTTATAGGAAAATGTATTAGCTTATAAGAAGGAATATGACCCATTTAAAAATGTTACAAATTTACATTTTTAAAATTAATAAAAAACCTAATTATAGAGAAAATATTTAATAAAAGAATATGAATTATGAAAAAATATATAGAGGAGAATTAGATGAATAATCATCCTTCTCTATTACCAAGGATCAATATTGTTCTCAATGAAGGGTCATGGAGGAAACAAATAGAATGAGTTAAATTAATATTTCCTGTGAAATTGAGAAATCTACTTGGAAATAGACAACAAATTGAAAGTAAATAAAGGTACATAAAAAAATTGGACAAGATGAGAGAATATGAAAATGTCACAGAACCCACATGTGTAACACTAATTGAAAAACCATTAGGAAGTGAAATATAAAATCGCATTGAAAAAATAGACAAGTCAAAAAAATCTTTCTTTTCAAAACACGTATGTTCAAAAGCTCTTGTATCGACAATCCATGTAGAATTAGCTACTTGAACAGATTCGGTAACAAGATTACAAGAAAACTTGGTATGGAATGCTGTAGAAATAGGATGATCCACCAGCTCTAAATTTGAGAGTAAATGCATGAGTTGAGAATATTGATTAAAAAGTCTAAGAACCATGAATTAGATTAGAAAATTTGTAATCAACATTATGAACCATAACTTCATTTTAAACCAAAGCAGAAATTCATTTGGGCTTGGTAAATTAAAAATCGGTTAGAAAACCATGAAGATGACAGCATTTCTACTTTATATGGCCATGCTTCTTGCAATAATTGCAAATATTATTAGGCTTTTACCTCTCTGGTTTCAAAGAAATAATAGACCTAAGAAAATCAGCAACAACAGAGGTAGCATCACCAGATAATGGAGTAACAATAGAAGAAATTTTCTTATGGATCTCCTCTTAGAAAATCATTGAATAATCTTGGTTTAGTGAAGGTTGTGGGGAAATCATAAGAATATGACATTGAATAGTAGAAAAAGAATCATTCAAACCCATAAAAAGTTTAAGAAGTCATTGATCTTTAATAATTTTTTCAATCAAATTGACAGCACCTGAGGAGCATGTAGGAAGAGACTAATACTCACTCAATTCAACCCATAATATCTTAATAATGGTAAAACATGTTGATAATGATTCATTTCCTTGAGAAATTAACAATATTTTCTTCTAGATCTAGAATTTTTTTCCATTTTTCTATTCAAATCATTCAATAATCTCAATCTAGATTGAATGAGTTGTGGTAAGATAAAGAACACTTTCTACGATTTTCTTAGATAGAGCATGAATCTACCAACTTATACCCATATTATTGCAATGATTCCAAATAGAGAAAAAAGGAGGATGATTCAGGATTTAGAACATAACAAGTAACAAATCTAGGATTTTTCTTTGTTGAAAAGTTGTTTATTATCACACGCTTCCAGGAAAAAAAACCTCTACCATTAAAAAACTTCAAAAAAAGAACTATGCCTTGATTATCAGATGATCCAAGGAAGAAAGGATTAAAAGGATCAAGAACTCCATCATGAATTAAAGTAGTGGAAACCAAATTCAAAGTTGAATCATACATGATGGAACCCTAGAATCCCTTTTATACCATGATGTTAGAGAGTTGATAGAAAATCAAAAAAGGATTTTTCTATTACATCAAAAGTTACTGTAAAAATAGTTTTTATTTAAATAAATAAACAAAAAAGGTAGACTAGATGGGTATAGATATAAAATAGAAATAAGAAGTATCAAAAAATAGTAAATTAACAAAGAATTAAAACTCTATCTACTGATATTTGAGGGTTCTCGAGCTCTAGTGTCATTTATGCTTCCTTTTGGAGAACTAAATCTCATTTGGAGTTCTTAAGAATATGGAAGGCCAAATTATCCATAGTAAAATACACATACATGAAAATACATGTATTTGATAACATAATAGTCAATATAACTAATTATCTACATATCAAAATATCCATAGAGATGAATATTTATTCAACATTGAGGTTTACAGAAGAAAATTTGGGCCACAGTATAAGGGACCACTAAATATGATTAGTGTGAGTAGGCCTCAATTTGTGTATCCATCCAAGAAAATTACTTCAATAATGATGGGTGATATAAAAAATCAGATGTTTAGAATTGATATCCCAATGAGGAGGTTCTCAATGCCTTCATTTTTTATGTTTGTTTAGTGGAAGTAGGAAAGATTGGCATGAGGGGAGCCAAAAATTATTGTGTAAATTGCATGATATATTCATGGGGAAGGGAATGTTGATGTGGGTGGTTGGCTATTTTCATATATACTTCATTTAGAGATGATGAATAGAATTTAAATGTGCACCATGTGGATACTTCACTACCTATTACTTTATAATGTCATTATTTTCTGTTTTAATTTCTGAATAAGAGAAGTTGTTCTCCGCTATTTTTAGAATTCCTAGATATTGGAGATAAATTTTATATTCCTGATTCATGGAACATAAATTGAATTATATATTTCTTTTTTCCATATCCCAAATTATATAATTATGTTCTTTGATTATAAATACAAATTTTATGATTTTCATTCTTCTTCATCTATACTGTGATCATGATCCTTAAAATAGAGTAATAACTTGTGAGGTTTGATCTAGGAAGTGAATATTAATGCTTCATATAGATACAAGACTCATGATGATTATCACCTATTTTTACTCTTTGTAGGTTTTTTAGTTGCACATGAGCCTCAGCCCGGTGGGTGAGTACTCTTTAAGTGCATCCAGGCAACCTGAGATCAAATCCAGGAGGAGGCATATTTCCATTACTATAGTAGTACTATAGCAGGTGTTGTAGTTGGGACTGTAGCAGGTACTGTTTGGAACTATAGCAGCTGGGACTATTCCCTCGTTTGGGCCTTCAGGCCATCGATTTGGTCCCCAAGTCCTTTAAGGCCTTCGGGCCACCCAGGCCTTCGGGTCAGTAAGGCCTTCGGGCCACCTCAAGGCCTTCAGGCCACCTTAAGTTTAGATAAAAACCAGACAACCTACAAGGAACAATCTCTAGAAAGAGGATAAGAAAGGATATTTATCCATAGAAAAAGCTAAATGGATTGAAAGAATGAGAAGTTATGGCACCTGCCATCGGGACAAGCTTGTGCATGCATGGGAAAGCCTAGCTGAACAGTCATGCAAAGGTGGAGAGCTGATTTCACGATGAAGATGCTGGGGAGGAGCAGTTCCAAGTAGTTAGTATGGGTTGTATGTAATGTTTGAAGCCTATGGGAAATTAATTACTCTAAAGGCCTACAGGCCATGTAATACTTACACCTACGGGCCTTGTAAGGGTTTCACCTCACCCCTTGAAAGGTGGGTTATCAAAAATCAATAAAAATGAAGGCCTTCAGGCCATTGGCCCGAATGGCCCAAAGGCCTTCTTTTTTTATTGATTTTTGATAACCCCCCTTTCAAGGGTTGAGGGGGAAACCTTATAAGTCTCATATGATCAGATATTACAAGGTACATAGGCTTAGGAGATTACATGACCTAAAGGACTTTAGGGAATTCAACTAGACTATCTACAATGAACTACCCCTCCCTAGTATCTGTACCGTGATAGTAGCTCTCCACCTTCACATGGTTGTCTGGTTAGGCTTCATGTGCAAGCACAGGCTAGTACCAATGGCATAGTCATACCATCTCATTCTTACAGTCCATTTGGCTCTACTCTAGTGAGTGAACCTTCTCTAAATCCTCTTCTAGGTTTGCTCCTTTTTTGTAGAGTCTATCTGGGGAAACTGCATGTGGCCCGAAGGCCTTGAGGTGGCCCGAAGGCCTTAAAGGTGGCCCGAAATCCCTACTGACTCGAAGTCTTGGGTGGCTTGAAATCCTTAAGGATTCCAAGCCCAAATCGATGTCCCAAGGTGAATAGTTCTAGCTGCTACAGTACCAAATAGTACCTACTACAGATTCCACACAATGTACAGTTCTACTACAGTACCTACACAGTGTACAGTCTACTACAGTACCTGCACAGTGTACATTCTACTGTAGTGACTGCTATAGTACTGATACAGTACCTAGAAATATGCCTCTATCTGGTTTTGAACCTGGGTCTCATGGATGCACTTAAGGATACCTCACCAACTGGTCCATTAGAGGTAGTAGGTTTTGTAGTTTATTTGGGGTGCTATGAGAGTATAGTATTTTATAGGATTGGTTTTCTACTCTTTTCCCATTGAAAATTTCCCTTTTCTTTTCTTAGTCTCTCATTTGAGTGGTTAGGTGAGGTTATGTGATTTTTTATCTTCTTATGATCACATCATCCAAGAAAATAATTCTTGACTAGAGTACTTTAATTGGAGTTTTTTTCACTTTTAGAGACTTCTGGTGTGGTGGAAATGATTCAAAACATAAATACTCAATGGTTTTTGTGAGAGAGGTGTGTGTGTTGGGATATAGACCATGCACTGAGTAAGGTTGGGAGATGATGGTTTTCTTCTTTAGAAGATCTTTGAAATGGAGGTGAGAGTGGATCAATATGGATTTGGATTTATTCTCACTTACTTTCTTCGATATCAATTTCTTATTCTCTTCCCACTACTTTCTTTTCCATCCACTTTTTCTATTCCACTCACTCCAACTATGTTTTTCAAAAAAATCATGTTTTCATTGACCACATTCATTTTATTTTAAAATAAAAAAGGATTCTCAAGAAGAACACTAGATAATTCAACATAGCTTCCTTGAGATCGACCTTGAGGTAAAAAATTGTACTATATATACGGTTTTATAAATTCATATGTGATTGTACTCGTGATAAGGAATAATCATCAAATTGGTGTTTCTTTCGAGGATGAAACATTTTACTTAGTGGTTTTTCAACATTTTATCAAATTTTACTACCATAAAAAATCAAACAATAGTGATGGAATTGTATATTCTTAAATCCATGATGTTTCTAGAAACATCTCAAGTATAGGAATTTACCCAAGAATTGAAAGATGTGGTGAGCTAAAAATCTGGTAAAATGGTTCAGCTACCTCTTATAAAGAACTTATGGGCTATTGAGCGACTGATGGACATCCTTCGAGTTACTTACTTATTCCATGAAAACCATAAGAACAAGGTAGTCCTTGAAAGCTTTTTGGACATGACTCTAAAGATGAAAGTGAAGAAGATTTGGAGACGTCCACATTTGAATATGAAGTGCCCACTAATGCCAAGATGAAACTACAAAGTCATCATACTAATTATCAATTTAGTAGATATCAAAAAGAGGGGATGGTTCCAATTGAACAAACTAGTTATATATTGTAAGATCAATTATTTTTTAATTTTTTCTTGAATGATTTTTCATGTACTGATTTATTTAAATATTTTTTCATGTCTAAACATGTTTAAAAATCTCAATAAACTCTCTATTATCCTTTATATGAATACACAAAAAAATGTGGTTTAGTGTGAGAAGTGGTAGGGGGAGGCTAACAACCACACTCCTGTCCAAAATATAATCTTAGGGCCTCTACTCCCTCTTAATGAATATCCAGTTAAAAAAATTAGGCAGATCACAACTTAATGGAAAATTTGTGCTTTAGTTTGATCATGATGTTACTGAATCTCATTTTGATGTTGTTTCTCCCTTTGTAGATATCAAGTAATCATATGAGACTTACGATGTCCTGGAGAGCCTTGAATGAATGACACTTTAACCTGAGTTGAAAATTTTTGAATCCATTTTTGATATGTAAATTTCAAATATTCCTGCTGTTATTGAAGAAGATAATGTGTTATAACCATAAATGAGTGTTAAATAATATATTGGAACATTTTTTATAGTCATAGAAGAGTTTTTTATTGGATTGAACCATAGTACAAGTCACATCCATGTTTTAAACTCTCACACCTTGTGCACTCTAATCCTCACACCTTATGTACTTTAACCCCCACAACAATTTCTAAACTAGGAAATTGTAAATTTGTTTTGACTCAATTTTTTTTTACAGTATTATGATTCAACATTGGTGACAATTTTTAGTTTTATTTGTGGGGGTGAGGGTTCATTTTTCTATTATACCCTATGATTCAATTCTATACACATAAAAATCCTCATTTTTTCAAAATACCTCCCTTTAAAGAATCATTTTGGGGTGTTTTTAAATAAAATATTCTATTTGATTTAAAATTGAATTATTATTTTTTTGGTATGTCCCAAGGTTAATAAATTAATAATTTGATGTGTCTTGCCTAGGGAAAAACTTTTATTCTTATTTTGAGATATTCCACTAGTTCTGAAGTTGCTAGAATTGAGTGATTTTTGAGTGATGTTGTCTACTATATTTATGGAAATGATTTTAGAAAAATTGGAAATGGAAGTTTTATAGGTTAGATTCCTATGGGATTGAGATTATAACTTGAGGAAACTTGATGTTTAAACTTGAGCCTAGTGACTTAGCATTGGTAAAATGGAACACCTTAGAGAACCAACTCAATTAGAAGTAATGTATGTCCTTTGAATCTAAAGTAAAATGGGTAATTGAGATCCCACAATGAGTCTCCAAGACAAGGGAACTGGGTGTTTTGTTTAAATAAATCCATTCCTAAATTCAATATGTCCCTTTCACAGTGCTATAAAAAATTTATGGCTGGAGAAAATTCAAATAAAATGCCTTCGTCAAAAAATGATTTCCTTAAGGCGAGGGGAATATTGAACCCAAATGATGAAGGGGACAATCGATTTATAAGAAAATCTTTTGAGTTGTATCAATGAAGTGGAAGGTAGAACATTTTTTAGGAACCTAGGAGAGAGTGAAAGTTGGTAGTGATTCTTGATATATATTTAATTTGTAACGTCCTATTACCTTGATCGGGTTAGTTTTTTCCTTTCTTTAAGTTTTCCCTTTGGTTCAAAGTTTTTAGGGGTGTTTTTTGGGTTTATTCTAGGCTTCAGAACAGGTACATATCGTGTACCTGAGGTATGCATCATGTATTGGTTGATGATTGCAATTCGTGAAGGAGGAGGTCACGTTGTGAGGTTATACACGTCGTGAATGGTGGATACACGTCGTGTGGGGTAAAAATGTCAGTTATTAACACGAGGTGATGGGTTTTTTGGTGTAACTTATCCAGTGTGGACTAAACATCATGACCCTTGGGTACATGTCATGAACCATCCTGCACCTATCTTTAAGTCACACATTTGGAAGTTTCTCTTGGTTTATTCTTTCCAGACCTCTTGTCTCTCGATCCATAACTCTCCCTATGAATTTTTTAGAGGCTCCCCTCCTTCTAGATTTTCTCCGTTGGATTTCGATCATCTTTTCGCTTGTGGTGCAATTCCTGGTAAGTGTTCCCCCTCATTCTTCAAGTTTCTCTCTTTCTCCTCTATTTGGTTTTCAATGGATCATCTAGGAATTGATGGATCACTACCCTTTGGTGTTGGAACTTGCCTCTAGGTTGGTTTTCAAGATCTCCTTCACCTTTGTTCATGTTAACGTGTGTCGTTACGAGTGTTGTTCTTCAGGAAAGAGGTACATGATTCCATCTCAATTTGGCCAATTTGATTACCATTGTATTGCTTGATTTATTTCAACTACTGATTTAAATTCTATTGATTAAAATCACTTTCAATTTCCTTGATAAAACCCAATTCTATTGAATTGGGAGATTTTAAATTGTTTTGGCATAGAAACTTAGAAAACCCCCAATTCCATTGAATTGGGGTGAGATTATGGAAATTTACTGATTTAAATTATTGAATTTAAATTATGGATTTGATGGAAATGTTTTCAGTTAAATTATTGAATTTAATTGTGAAAGTGGATTGTGAAAAGGATGGAACTAGTTTTGAATGGATTTCAAACTCATGAAAATAGCTTAAAATGAATTGATAGAAAGTCAGTGGTTTTATCTTGTGAAAGAGGCATGTGTTTGAATAAAAACCTATTTTGGTTTTAAATGGAAAGAAATTGGCATTTTTGAAATGGAAGAATGGGATTTATTGTTTTTTAAGCAGTCTTAAAATAAATAGCCTGTCATGTAAGAACACATGCAAGCCTTAGGTAGTTGGTGAGTTATTTGGAGACACTCTACGCTACGACAACATTCTAAAACAAACCTGTGGTGGGTCACATCCCCAATGGGAGGGTGATGAGTCATCTCTGACCAGTGTCAAAGGGACTTGAGTATACTCGTTTTGCTGAGATCACCTAGAGAGTTCAGAATCCTATATCTGGTAAATACTATCATACCATTTTTCATATGACCATGTTTCTCACTTGTTTATTTATATTTGAGATATGAATGTATGTCAATGTTTTCTGAACTACTTTACAAGCCTGCTGAATTTATATAAAATGTTTTATATAAATTTTTTATTTAATCCATTGTTTTAGAAATATTCCATCTCTTATAAAGTAAAGTGTGTTTTAAAATTCTTTTCCATCATTTGAAAATGTACAACATTTTTTGTGTAAATATTCTCTAGAATTATGAAACCTATTTATTTTGAAAATTGATAGCATTTCCTTTGGTTAATCAATTGTTGGCATCTGTTGTGGAATATTTGGTGGTGTCCTACTAGGCTTAGGCTCACACCCTACTTTTGCCTTCGAGTGTTTTTAGACTTTCTTCTTCCAAGTTCGAGCAAAGGGAAGGGATCTCTTTGAGTTGGATCTAACTGTTGAACTGTGGTCTTGGTGAGTTGTGTCCTTAGGGACCTTGGGGTTGTTTCTTCTTGTTTTAGTACTTGGGTTTCGGTACTTTGGGCTTTTTTGCCTCGTTGTATTCTGGTACTTTACTCCTAGTGGAGTTTTCTTTTGATATGTATACTTTTCTTGTTTTCTTCTGCATTATTGTGGAAAAAATCATGCCCACTTGTATATTATATGATGCCAGGTGATAGTCGTCGAACCGTGGGGATCGGTAATACCCTTCGGGCTATGTCAAGGTTGGCTTGGTTATCGGGTTACCAGGGTACCCGGTCTGGTTCGTAATAAAGTGGTATTAGAGGGAGCTTGTTTAAAATCTTTCCTTCATGACAGTATGCATTTTTTAAGTCTTTTTGGGACTTAGTAGGTAGTTTTGATATAGTGTTTGGACATCTCTCACCGCAATGAACCTTAAGTTACCTGGGGTGGCTAGGGAAAGACGTCTTGTGGATTAGTTCTAGTATTTTACCTATTGATATTTGGATAGAGATACATCCAAATTTGTTTGTTCCTTATGTCACTACAAAATAATTAGCTTTTCCAACAAGGGTGTATCTATTGGAAAAAGTCTGTTTTTTGTTGGTAAAACGTTTTACCAACAAAAATTATCCTATCACTAAATTGTTTGTAAAAACTCTATTGCTAAATGTTATTGCAATAGATAAAATAGTTCTGTTGCAATTATAATCATACCAACAGATAATATATATGTTAGCTAAAATGTTTAGAAACAGATTCATGCGACAGATTTATCTGTTGATAATTTTATTATCAACATTTATAAGCAATAACAACAATTAATATCTGTAAATAATTTTTTAAATAAAATATTATGCGTTTATATGCTAATATTTATTTCTAAAATTTTATATTATATTTATTAACATAATTATATATAAAATATTTATTATATAATAATTATGAAATTATAATATATTAAAATCATAAAAACTATGCTTAATTTGAAAAGGCTTATTCAAATATAATATAAAAACATGTTCAAACCCCCAAAAAAACCTCCAAAAAACATGTTCTATAAATTCATTTTTTTTCTTTTTTATTAAATGAGTTCACAATTAAAAACAAAATACAAACAAAAAAATTTTGCATCACTAGTCATCAAAAAATGAAGCAATGTTGGAATGAAAATTAGTACACAAAATTTCCACTTGATGAGCAAGTGATATCTATACAAAAAACATCCACACAATCTTTCTTGATAGTCTGACCATTCATCTTCTGCCAAACTGTAATGGAATTGCTGAGTAGTTGCTGAGTAGGATGATCCATATTTACCTCTTCACCGAGGAGACCAAATCATTTCATCATGAGAAGTGGTGAGATCTAGGTAGGTGGATTATCCTCTAGGACAGCTTCATCCACACCGACCTGAATCTGAGCAGCCCCGGCTTGAATCTGAGCAGTCCCAGCAGGCACTGGCACATCCTCTTCGCCATTGTGGTCACCATGTAACGACCCAAAGTTTTTCAATGGAAAATTCCCTTCTTATATCTATGTCATAAAAACACAAAATAATGAACTACTAAGTGATAAGTGACCTTTAAACATAATTTTGTCACCCCTATGTTTGGAATTTTAAAAATCCAACATTCACGGTTGTGTTCAAGATAGTTTTTGGAGTCCAATGAAACAAAAATAATTTTTGGTGAATAGTAACATACCCTTATAAATAGTAATATGATCCTTATGAATATTAAATAAGAGTAACATTACCTATGAATAATAAAATAAAATTTTGACATCATAGAAAGTGATAATTTGACCTTAGTAAACGTTTTTGGTATTTTATAAGTCATAAATAAATAATTATAATTAATTAATAATTTAAAAGAATATTTATTTTCCTGAAATATATTCATAAATTATTGAATCAATGTCTAATAGTTTTTAGATAATTTTATAAGACCCTAAGTAATTTTTGAAAGAACTGCAAAATCAGTTTTAATTTTAAAAACTGTTTTTTTAAGTAAATTATGATTTTAATTAAATATTAAATTAATAATATTTAGAAAATTATTTTTGAAAAATGGACATCATTTTTGGATTCTACACGTCGAAAAATGGTAGGTGTAAATTTTTGGGCTTATTCTGAAATACTTCAATTTTCATGTGAATAGTAAAAAATACAGTTTTTCGCATAATCGGTGGACACTAAATTGCATCATTAATGATGTAATGATGACATAAGCATTCTAAAACTTTAGTTTCGGCCAAAACATTTTAAATTTCCTAAATTGTTGCTTGAAATACAATAAATCCAATTCTCAAACCTAAAAGGAACTTTCCAAAGCCTAAAGTCAAAAGGTGATTTCTTAAAGTGTCTTTTTCTCTTTCTTTCACTTTCCTTTTAATAAAGTAATGAATTCGAATTATAAAGAAGAGTTAAAGCCTAAAACGAATTCTATTATATTAATATATGATTTAGGATGTCAAAAAACTACTATTACAAGTCTAACTTATGATATAATATTTTATTTAATATTTTATGCCAAAAACACCTCCCTCCTCATGTATAAATAAGCCCTCCCCCTCCTCTTGCCAAACCACACCTCTCAAGCTTCAAGCATTGTATAAGCTCTTCCCAATCATCTCTCTTAGCCCCTTCCCCACGTCCAAGAGCTCCTGGTCTCATCAAAAGACCAAGCATAGGCCCTTAAGGAGGTTCTTAAGAGGAGGATTCTAAAGGTAATTTCTCTCCCTCTTCTCCTTTAATTTCCTTTCAAGTTCAAGTTCCTTTTTTGATCTCTCCCTACCTATCTTCATCCAAACTATTTTGTAACTCTATTATTATATATATACTGTAATATTATGATTCTAATGGTATATTATATCACCCTACACCCTTTCCATCTTCCTTTTATTTTATTAAAGAGAACGTTGTTCATGTGGTGATAATTTATCACCTTCAAAAACGACATGTTCTTTTCTTCCATTTCTACCTTCAAATCTGGTCATGAAACCATTTTTATGGTTGAACCAGAATATTTTATATGTATTATGTTCTATTTTAAGTTCTGGAAATAACCTATGGCAATATTACTAAGTGAAAAGTTAAAACGAGTTCGTTGTGATCCAAAAACCGCTCAAATTAGCCCAAATAATCTTCATTTAATTCTTATCTAATAATTCGGCCACATGGATATAATATAACTCATTATAAAATCATTCAAGATTCTGTAATATCATTAATTACAAGTAATATCAGTTCTGTATGTTTACCCATGATCTACCCAAACATCAATTTAAGAATACAAGTGGACCGCTCAAGAAAACCATAAAAACGAACATCCCCGAACAATGTTTTTAAACTCTATAAGTCATCCAAAGGAACATAATATAAAATAATGAAACCATAATTAACCATATTAATGTATAAAAGGTTCTGTAATTTCTAATTAATGAATATAATGTCATTATATAGGACATTAAAGAGAAGGAGGCATTCGAGTACAAGGTAAGGGGAAATCTCGAACCCAATTTTCTTCCTTCGGGTTCTCCCTCTTTCACTCCATTTTTGATATGGTTACTTCTCAAAGGTCTTTTGTTCATCTTTTCCTTTACTTTTATGGGATATACATGTTTGTCACTGGTTTTTATGTCCATCAAAATGTTTTCCAAAAGAACTATTCTTTCAAGATCTCACCTTTTATCTCTCATTCAAGGTTGATGGTTCTTATATCAAGTATGTTGTTCCCTCTTTCTTTTGGGAACCCAAAGCTTATGAATGTGTTATTATGAGATGAAACTCATTCCTTTCCATGGGTTATTTATGTACATGTTTGATATGTGTTCTATGTGTCAAGCATGATAATGATAATGTTATGATGTGACGGGTGCACCCGGAATTATATAGCGCAATATGAATGTTTAAATGTGATGGGTGCGCCCGGAATTATATAGCGCTCCAATGCATTGGGTAAAGTGATGAATCTCATGAGTAAATGTGAAATGATGTGTGAACATGATTCTAGCTTTGTTCATAAGTATGTGTGGTAGTTAACCACTAAGACATGATGTTTCATTTTTATGCTTTGTCACATTTCAAGTTTATTGTTTATGCTCCTCTCATGTTCAAGTTCTTCTTCCTATGTCATGATTATGATAACCCCATGCTATATTGTTCTTATCTATCCTCTTACTGGGCTTTTAGATCACCCCTTTTGATGTATATTCTCAGGTGGCTACATGTACTAAGGAGAGGACAAGTGCTACTAAGAAGCTATAGAAGAAGAGATTAAATGAATTTTTATGCTTGATGTTGTACTTGTTATGTGTAGTCCTAGTTTTCCCAAGACACTAAACCTCTGGATCCTCCATGTGTAATACTATTATGTTGTTTATCTTTGAAATGATGTAATAGTAATGTAAGAAAAGGCTGGGTCGCTATAGTTGGTATCAACAGAAAGGTTTAGTTAATTTGGGAATTAGGATTAGTGAACCCTAAAGAAAACCTCTAGCATGAGACTAAGTACAAATATACACACAAGGATATTTACCTAGGGATCCCATATGTTATGTTTTTGGTATGATTGTTTAAACGAATAAGTTATTCATGACTTGTTTACTTATGTTTTGTTCTAACCTTTTCTATTTTAGAAAATGGTGGGAACCAGGAGAAATCAGGCCAACAACTCTTGCGAGGGCCAATGCAGTGATTGCCCGAACGACATCCCCAATGATTTTGGAGGTGGAGTTCAAAACTTCATGGATATGCTTACCCAATTATCCCGGGTTATTAATAATAACCATAATAATGGGGAACATCCTCCTTCACCAAAGAGGGAGCAGCTAGCTATCGAATGTTTTATGCGGCAACGACCACCGACATTTTTTGGATCTTCTGATCCACTAGTTGTGGAACAGTGGGTCAACTCCATGGAGAAGATCTTTTCTATTCTTCACTGTTCTGAGACGGAGAAGGTGACTCTAGCCTTCTATCGTCTAGATGGAGAAGCTGATCAATGGTGGGATTTGGTTAAGAACACCAAGCCAAGGGATGAAATTGAAGAGATGGAATGGGAAGACTTTAAGATAATGTTTCTTAATAAGTACTTCCCATGAACTCTTCGCACGAAGATGGAGAGAGAATTCATAGAGCTCAAGCAAAAAGAAGGAGAATCTGTCACAACCTATGAAGAAAATTTCACATGGCTCGCAAGGTATTCTTCGGGTTTTGTTATCAACAATGATAGCAAAATTGATAGATTATTTAGTGGATTAAAACCACATCTTCGAAAAGCTCTTGCAATTCAAGACTTTGGGAGTTATGAATAAGTTGTTCGGTGTGCTCTAAAAGTGGAGATGGAGTTTGGAGAATGGTCCCATGGCTATGGTGATAAGAAAAGAAAGATGGAGTTTCAAGCTGGTGGATCTAGTGATAAAGATGGGAAGAAAACACAACGACCCACTTGCCAAAAATGTGGGAATTTGCACAATGGGAACTGCCTCAAAGGGACAGATAAATGCTTCAAGTGTGGGAAAGAAGGACACCTAGCTCACGAGTGTCGAAGAGACATGAAAATGAAGGATAATGTAGCCGATGAAAGGAGAGAACCACTCGTGGTTCAATGCTACAACTGTAAGGAGCTAGGGCACTATTCAAACCAGTGCACTAAACCTAGAGCTCTCGAGGGTAATCAGCGCTAACAACCACCAAAGCCAAAGAAACAAGGGAAGGATTATGCCATCACTACTGTGGAGGTGGAACATGATAATGAAGTCGTACAAGGTACACTTCCTATTCACTCAAGAATGGAAAAAGTCTTATTTGATTCTAGTTCTACGCATTCCTTTATATCTTGCAAGTTTGCTAGAACTATAGAATCGAAGCCCCGAGACCTTGAAGTAGAGATATCTGTAAAAACACCAAGTGGTTCAATCATTGCAACCCAAGTGTTTGATTCTTCTCCTGTTGACGTATGTGGGAGGATTCTTCCAGAAAATCTCGTAATACTTCCCTTGGTGGAATTCGACGCTATAATGGGAATGGATTGGCTCTCATTATATAGAGCACATATCAACTGTCGGGAAAAGGAAATATATTTTCATATTCCAAACCATCCCATGATCCTCTACAAATGCAAGGAAGATCATGAATATCCTTTGAAAAATCCTTCAATGGTGTGGGTGATGATTCCCTATGAAGAATCATACCTCGCCCAAATGTTTGAGTCAAAGGAAAGTTCCAACCTTGAGGAAATGCCCATCGTAAGGGAATACGACGATGTATTTCCCGAAGAGTTACCCGGAATTCCCCCGGATCGTGAGGTAGAGTTCTCAATTGAACTCATACCCGGAGCTACTCCTATCTCGAAGTGCCTCTATAGGATGGCTCCTATCGAACTGGAGGAGTTAAAGAAGCAGCTGTAAGAGCATCTGGACAAAGGGTTCATACGCCATAGTGCATCACCTTGGGGTGCGCCAGTGCTCTTTGTGAAGAAGAAGGATGGTACCATGCGGCTGTGTATCGATTATCGGGAACTCAACAAGATCACCATAAAGAAAAGTATCCTCTCCCAAGGATTGATGACTTGTTCGACCAGTTAAGAGGAGCTCAATACTTCTCAAAGGTGGATCTTCGTTCTGGATATCATCAAGTAAAGGTGAAGAAGGAAGATATTTAGAAGACTGCCTTTCGCACAAGGTATGGGAACTATGAGTTTTTGGTGATGCCCTTCGTACTTACTAATTCCCCTGCAATCTTCATGGATTTGATGAATAGAGTCTTTAGACATTACCTCGACAAATTTGTGGTAGTGTTTATCGATGATATTCTCATCTACTCCAAGAGAAAGGAGGAACATGAAGAACATCTAAGACTTGTGTTGGCGACATTGAGAAAGGAGAAGTTGTACGCCAAGTTCAGCAAGTGTGACTTTTGGATGAATCAAGTCACGTTCTTGGGACATGTGATCACAAGTGAGGGAATTTCTATGGACCCTTCAAAGACAAAGGCGATTGAAGAATGGCTCAGGCCCTCTAGTGTCACAGAAATCCGTGGTTTTCTTGGATTAGCTGGGTACTACCGACATTTTGTGAGAAACTTCTCACGATTGTCAAGCCCGCTAACTAAGTTAACAAGGAAAGGGGTAAAGTATGTATGGACGAAAGAATGTGAGAGAAGCTTCAAGGAGCTAAAGAGAAGGTTGATCACTGCACCTGTACTCACACTACTGAAAAGTGGAGAAAGTTTTGTGATATACAGTGATGCTTCAAAGAAAGGCTTGGGTTGTGTACTCATGCAGAATGATAATGTGATAGTCTACGCCTCACGACAGTTGAAGATCCATGAGCAGAACTACCCGACGCATGATCTAGAGCTGGCAGCCGTGATTTTTGCCTTGAAAATCTGGCGGCACTGCCTTTATGGTGAGAAGTGTGACATATACACCTACCACAAGAGCTTAAAGTATATATTCACACAAAAGGAGCTCAACATGCGTCAAAGGAGATGGTTAGAGCTAATCAAGGATTACGATTGCTCTATTCACTATCATACTAGAAAGGCGAACAAGGTAGCTGATGCTCTAAGCAGGAAAGAACCTGCTACTCTATCCATGTTGAGGATTGAGAAAGACCCTATCTTCTTGGATATGCAAAGGATGGATTTGGGAATCGTAAGGGCAGGGGATACATCCTACCTTTCCCAAATGATTGCGCAACCATACATCCAACAGAAGATTAAGGAAGCACAAAGGGATGACGTAGAGATACAAAAGAGGGTGAATGTAGTAAAGGAAGGGAAGCTACAAGAGTTCCATATCGATGATGATGGTGTGATTCGTTTTGGAACGCGGCTTTGTGTGCCTTCATCACCCAGAATAAAGAAGGAGCTATTGGATAATGCACATAGCTCAACTTTCTCTATTCATCCTGGAAGTACCAAGATGTATCGTGATCTCCGAGAACACTTATGGTGGGATAACATGAAGAAGGAGATTGCGTAATATATATCAAGGTGCTTGGTATGTCAACAAGTTAAAGATGAGCGGCAAAAGTCCAAAGCTATGATGCAGCCATTGCCTATACCCATGTGGAAATGAGAAAATGTTACTATGGACTTTGTCATGGGTCTCCCGAAAACGTCAAGAGGAAATAATTCGATATGGGTTGTGGTTGACCGACTCACCAAGACTGCCCATTTTATCGCTATTCGGGAAGACCTCTCACTTGAACAACTTGCAAGGATATATGTGAAGGAAGTAGTGAGATTGCACGGTGTTCCGATCTCGACTGTCTCTGACCATGATCCAAGGTTCACTTCTAAATTCTGGAGGAGCCTTCAACATGCTTTGAGTACTGAATTAAATTTCAGCATGGCCTATCACCCCCAAACTGATGGCCAGTCTGAAAGGACTATTCAGACACTTGAAGATATGCTAAGATCCTGCTCTCTTGAATTCAAAGGTGGATGGGATCAGCACCTTCCATTGGTTGAGTTCTCATACAACAATAGCTTCCACTCGAGTATTCAGATAGATCCATATGAAGCTCTTTATGGGAAGCGATGTAGAACTCCAACCTGTTGGGATGAAGTTGGAGAACTAAAGCTACTTGGTCCCGATCTTGTTCAAGAGATGACAGAGAAGGTTCAAGTCATCCAGAAACACATCGAAGCTGCTCAAAGTCGGCAAAAGAGCTATGCTGACAATCGTCGAAGGGAATTGGAGTTCGACGTTGGAGATAAAGTCTTCCTTAGAATATATCCATGGAAGAGAGTCATGCCATTTGGGAAGAAAGGGAAGCTAAGCCCAAGGTACATTGACCCCTTTGAGATCCTTGATCGTATAGGAGCTGTGGCCTATCGTCTGGCACTTCAACCGAATATGGCTCAAGTTCATGATGTGTTTCACGTATCACTACTGAGGAAGTACATTTCAGACCCCTCACATGTACTAAACTCAGAGGTGGTACAGTTGGAAGATGATCTCTCATATGAGGAGCAGCCGGTAAAAATTCTGGACCGAAGTGATAAGGTTCTACGCAACAAGACAACCCGCCTTGTCAAAGTGTTGTGGAGGAACCAAAAGTTTGAGGAAGCAACTTGGGAACCGGAAGAGGCAATGAAGGAGAAGTACCCTCACCTGTTTGTGTAAAGTGAAATTTCGGGGGCGAAATTTCTTAAGGGGGGAAGAATGTAACGACCCAAAGTTTTTCAATGGAAAATTCTCTTCTTATATCTATGTCATAAAAACACAAAATAATGAACTACTAAGTTATAAGTGACCTTTAAACATAATTTTGTCACCCCTATGTTTGGAATTTTAAAAATCCAACATTCACGGTTGTGTTCAAGATAGTTTTTGGAGTCCAATGAAACAAAAATAATTTTTAGTGAATAGTAACCTACCCTTATGAATAGTAAATAAGAGTAACATTACCTATGAATAATAAAATAAAATTTAGACATCATAGAAAGTGATAATTTGACCTTAGTAAACGTTTTTGGTATTTTATAAGTCATAAATAAATAATTATAATTAATTAATAATTTAAAAGAATATTTATTTTCCTGAAATATATTCATAAATTATTGAATCAATGTCTAATAGTATTTAGATAATTTTATAAGACCCTAAGTAATTTTTGAAAGAACTACAAAATCAGTTTTAATTTTAAAAACTGTTTTTTTAAGTAAATTATGATTTTAATTAAATATTAAATTAATAATATTTAGAAAATTATTTTTGAAAAATGGACATCATTTTTGGATTCTACACGTCGAAAAATGGTAGGTGTAAATTTTTGGGTTTATTCTGAAATACTTCAATTTTCCAGTGAATAGTAAAAAATACAGTTTTTCGCATAATCGGTGTAAACTAAATTCCATCATTAATGATGTAATGATGACATAAGCATTCTAGAACTTTAGTTTCGGCCAAAACATATTAAATTTCCTAAATTGTTCCTTGAAATACAATAAATCCAATTCTCAAACCTAAAAGAAACTTTCCAAAGCCTAAAGTCAAAAGGTGATTTCTTAAAGTGTCTTTTTCTCTTTCTTTCACTTTCCTTTTAATAAAGTAATGAATTCGAATTATAAAGAAGATTTAAAGCCTAAAACAAATTCTATTATATTAATATATTATTTAGGATGTCAAAAAACTACTATTACAAGTCTAACTTATGATATAATATTTTATTTAATATTTTATGCCAAAAACACTTCCCTCCTCATGTATAAATAAGTTTTCCCCCTCCTCTTGTCAAATCACACCTCTCAAGCTTCAAGCATTGTCTAAGATCTGCCCAATCATCTCTCCTAGCCCCTTCCCCACGTCCAAGAGCTCCTGGTCTCATCAAAAGACCAAGCATAGGCCCTTAAGGAGGTTCTTAAGAGGAGGATTCTAAAGGTAATTTCTCTCCCTCTTCTCCTTTAATTTCCTTTCAAGTTCAAGTTCCTTTTTTGATCTCTCCCTACCTATCTTCATCCAAACTGTTTTGTAACTCCAGTATTATATATACACTATAATATTATGATTCTAATGGTATATTATATCACCCTACACCCTTTCCCTCTTCCTTTTATTTTATTAAAGAGAACGTTGTTCATGTGGTGATAATTTATCACCTTCAAAAACGACATGTTCTTTTCTTCCATTTCTACCTTCAAATATGGTCATGAAACCATTTTTATGGTTTAACCAGAATATTTTATATGTATTATGTTCTATTTTAAGTTCTGGAAATAACCAATGGCCATATTACTAAGTGAAAAGTTAAAACGAGTTCGTTGTGATCCAAAAACCGCTCAAATTAGCCCAAATAATCTTCATTTAATTCTTATCTAATAATTCGGCCACATGGATATAATATAACTCATTATAAAATCATTCAAGCTTCTGTAATATCATTAATTACAAGTAATATTAGTTCTGGATGGTTACCCATGATCTACTCAAACATCAATTTAAGAATACAAGTGGACCGCTCAAGAAAACCATAAAAACGAACATTCCCGAACAATGTTTTTAAACTCTATAAGTCATCCAAAGGAACATAATATAAAATGATGAAACCATAATGAACCCTATTAATGTATAAAAGGTTCTGGAATTTCTAATTAATGAATATAATGTCATTATACAGGACATTAAAGAGAAGGAGGCATTCGAGTACAAGGTAAGGGGAAATCTCGAACCCAATTTTCTTCCTTCGGGTTCTCCCTCTTTCACTCCATTTTTGATATGGTTACTCCTCAAAGGTCTTTTGTTCATATTTTCCTTTACTTTTCTGGGATATACATGTTTTTCACTGGTTTTTATGTCCATCAAAATGTTTTCCAAAAGAACTCTTCTTTCAAGATCTCACCTTTTATCTCTCATTCAAGGTTGGTGGTTCTTATATCAAGTATGTTGTTCCCTCTTTCTTTTGGGAACCCAAAGCTTATGAATGTGTTATTATGAGATGAAACTCATTCCTTTCCATGGGTTATTTATGTACATGTTTGATATGTGTTCTATGTGGCAAGCATTATAATGATAATGTTATGATGTGACGGGTGCGCCCGGAATTATATAGTGCAATATGAATGTTTAAATGTGACGGGTGCGCCCGGAATTATATAATGCTCCAATGCATTGGGTAAAGTGATGAATCTCATGAGTAAATGTGAAATGATGTGTGAACATGATGCTAGCTTTGTTCACAAGTATGTGTGTTAGTTAACCACTAAGACATGATGTTTCATTTTTATGCTTTGCCACATTTCAAGTTTATTGTTTATGCTCCTCTCATGTTCAAGTTCTTCTTCCTATGTCATGATTATGCTCACCTCATGCTATACTGTTATTATCTATCCTCTTACTGGGCTTTTAGCTCACCCCTTTTGATGTATATCCTCAGGTGTCTACATGTACTAAGGAGAGGACAAGTGCTACTAAGAATCTATAGAAGAAGAGATTAAATGAATTTTTATGCTTGATGTTGTACTTGTTATGTGTAGTCCTAGTTTTCCCAAGACACTAAACCTATGGATCCTCCATGTGTAATACTATTATGTTGTTTATCTTTGAAATGATGTAATAGTAATGTAAGAAAAGGTCGGGTCGCTATACACCAGAAATGGGAGAATCCTGCTATGAGGTGCACCCATCACCAAATTCGCATGGATGAGGGAAAACCTGGCGATTTCCTTCTGTTGAAGCCGGCAAGCCAAATCCCTTGCAACTATGAACACCAGCAAAAAAAAACTCAATCATGAGATAGGGATGGGGCTTCAAACTATTGATAATAAAATACGAGATAAGTTCACAATAACACCAAGAGAAGATTAGTCTCCTTGTCAGTTATGACCGGGGAATACCCAATAAACACATGTATATAAAGCAAAAGTATATTCAAATACGTTTCCCTAAGGACACTCACAAAGCCAACTCTAATACACTGAAAGTAATAATTCTAGCCAAATTTACAAGGGAATCACCAAACCTCTTAGAGAACTCATGTCGGATGCTAAATCAAAAATGTAATTATTACATCCGGTTAGGGGAGGGGGTAAACAAATGAAAACCCTATCTAATTGCGCCTAGGGAGACTCGAAACTGATACCTCCCTAAACATCACCACTAAATCAAATATGTAATTAAATATTAGGATGAAATATTACCTAGGAATCTTTGTCTTGAAATATTTTTCAATTCTGCACTGACCATGCTTCCACCATTGTCCCAGCTATTTAAATTAAGAAATTTGTTTGAGAACTAGGAGAAATATGTTTTTTTGAAGGCAATGAATACTTTTTTTATTAGTCAAAAAAGACAATAAAGTCATGTGGATAAATAAATTGAATGTAAGAAATTTATTTGTGCTGTGTACGGGATAAATTTTAAGTAAATAGCAACAAATAGTTGCAATTCCGTTATATACAACATCAAAATATATATATAAATGCATGAAAATTGATAAATATGTAATGCAAGGGAAATACTAAAAAATAGGTTATATTCTACATATACCACACTTGATTCCCTCAAACTATGTTAAATGTTATATAAAACCTATATATACTCTAAAATGAAACATTACCTAATTCTAGGATAAATGCCACAAGCTTCAACATTTGGAGCATTTTACCACCAATGTTTTGATATGAAAAGCTTTTGCATTCAGTGCATTACTAGTATCATCACGCACATCAATATATATTATCTAGAAACTCTAAAATAGAATAACAAATAAAATAAAATCCGGACATTACTCCAAGGGGACAAAAACATATAACATGTTAGGAGGGGGTCCAACACATTAAACAACTTTAATCTTTTCCTCACCTTGGTGTGTAGCAGATTCCAGCAGACTGCACTTATTTATTAATTGAAATGATCCTACATCATGAATAAATATATCCATATCTGCAAATGAATTAGAAAGTGTGAATATTTAGAAAAATCCAGAAACTGAGGTTAAAATTTTTCTTATAACAATATAAAGATAAATAAAAATGCCCAAATAAGAAAACATGCCTAAAAATAAGTCAATCCACACACCTAAACTGGAAATAAAATAATTGGAACAGATTTCCTAAATGCAACCCCTGCCAAGAATAGCCTAAAACTGGAGACAACAGGAGGGGAGTGACAACTTTATTGTATGAGTAAGCTAAATATGCACCAAACCTGTTCATTCATGTCTGAACACCTCATGACTCCCCATAATGCACAAAACAAAAAAAATGTGGTCATTATTATTCTAGATTATGATTAGACATTATAAATATTAAAACTATAGAGAATGATTGTCTAAATACTGGTATGGTGATTGATATTAAAGAATCAGTGGAGGCTGTAATGGAAGTAGAAAAGGCTAGTTAGGGAAATGAGAAAATTTAAATGGATGCTAATGTGGAGGTTGAATTAGTGGAGAAAATTAATCGACAAATAAACACGAGACGAATGGGATTATTTAATAAACTATTATGAAAGTGGAAGAAGGAATTTAAGATGAAAATGATATAAGGGTAATCAGAATGATGACTTGGAGGATGATGTTGGTGCTGAAAATGTAGAAGATACAACTATACAGAGAGAGAAAATGGTAATAGGTAATGAAATTCGATCACCAACTACTGAACATGAAGATTGTGATTTTGATGAAAATATAAAAAAATCTACAAGGATATTTTCTTCTTTCCAGCATTTAAAAAAAGAAACCACAGACATGAAAGGAGGTTTGAATGATTTAAATGAAGAGATGAATAAGTGGAAGGAAACTGCAGTTTCCAAATAAGACATTAAAGTGTTTAAATCATCAATGGATTCAAAGTCAGACTTTGATGAGTTGAAACAATTGATGATAGTTGAAATATGAATTTATAAAAGGTTTTAAACATATGATATAGGTATGAATTAAGAATTTAAAAATGAGATTAAAGATATTATAAAAGAACAATCAGATTTACTGAAGGAAAAATAACCAGTAATGATTGGTGTTACTGAATCTGTTATGGTGTAGAAGAAGTCAATTATGGATTAGTTAGTTACATTAAATTCAATTCTAGTTCTATCAATAGTAAATAAAAGAATATCTAGATTACAATCTAATACCACAAAATTTGATAAATTTCAAAAGTTCAAAAAGGAATTGATTGCTGAATCCATAAAATTCAAGACTTAGGAACTCAATTATAACAATTGTATACATATTTTGGAATGTATTTAGATTTACTAAAGTTCTAGTATGATGTCAATAAGAAACATGATCAGCATGGAAATGATTTAAAAGATGTTTGTGAAAATTTAATAAAACCACAACATGATGTAGTATCCAAAATAGAATTATCTAATGATGGAAATGTTCAATTGATGGCTGCAAATATTGAAGGTATTAAGAAGTAGTGTTATGTTAGCCATGAGTTGTTACTTCATTATCATGATGTTTTTCATGGAGCATGTAAGATTCTTAAAAATATTCAAAATTATTTAAATGAGCAAGAGGAAACTTCATCTGAGATATTCGAAAATGATAATGAAGACATGAAATGAAAGAAAAATGTTGTTTAAAAATATCCAACTTTATCTACATCGATGCACCTGCCCAGACCGACGTGATTTCATAAAAAAATGGAAATGTTCAAAAAGATGGTGGAAGATATTGAAATTTCTTATAAGTTGATGGAGGAATGTAAGAACAGCCTGGAAAATACAAATAGTGTATTTAGTATTATCCATATAATGGTTTATATACTTAGAAACATTGGGATGAGCTATCAGAGAAAATCTCAACCAAATGGGAATACAAAATTTACCAGTTTTATGCTAATTCTATTCGTAGAGATGATATGAATAAAATTTAAAAGGCATATGGTTACATTCTGAAGCAAGGATATCAGGTATTTCCAGAGTACAATAAATATGAAATCATTTCAATATTTCACATCTTTGGCAGGCATTGTATGCACTCGAAGGAAAGTAGAGCCTTGGTACAGTTCCGCCAACTATGTTTCCCATTTCCAGAGCTCAATAACATAAGATAGTTGGGATCAAATTCTTTTCCAGAGAGAAGTGTGTAATTAGAATTCTAAAATCACCCAAAAAAGGACCAAGAATAAGAATAATAGTTTCATTAGAATTTCGCTGAAACCCTAACTGGAATTCAATTTAAACACTAGATACACACCATTTTAGGTACTTAAAACATCAATAGTAGAAGTGAATACCTGATAAGAGGTTGAAACATCGACCGATTGGATGTGAAATGGGTTTTTTTTTCATGCCCCTCCTGACACATCATCTGTATAGTTGAAAGAGGAAAAATGCAATCGAAATCAGTAGATAAAGGTGTGAGAAACAATAGATAATCAAGGGTGCGAATGTGGGTGCGGTCGACGGTAATGAATCAGGAGTGTCGGCGCAAGTGGAGATCTCCACTGAGCGAGCGACAAAGATTGGGAGGTGACCAAAGAAGAGGGGAGACACGAGGAGAAAGCGCATAACGAGGCTGTAACCTGTTTTCATTTTCAATTTTATTTTATCTTTTTTAATTTTTTTTAATTACTAAATGTTAAATATGAATCATCATATTTATTTTAAGTTTATGTGAATGGTTTTTAAAATCCCATAAAATAATTTATTTAAAATAAAACATATTTAAAATACTAATCCGATTTGGTTTCAAATAGGGTGTCTCATATTCCTAATATTTATCAAAATATTTTTGTTAATATCAATATACTTTTTTTAGTAAACTATTAAAATGGTAGTGAAAAAAAAATATTCTTAAATGATTTGTTTGTAGTGAATAAATATTATTAATAAATTTATATGTTCAAAAAAACTATTGGTAATAATAATTAATAACAATAGATTCATTTGTGGGTAAAAAAAGTGTCGGTATTGATTAGATAAAACAACAAATTTAATTGTTGGTAAACTATATGTTGGTATTAAACAATTAATAACAACATATATATATATGTTGGTAAAAGTAAATGTTGGTACTTGAATTTAATAGCAATAAAACTTAATATTTGTTGGAATTGCTTGTTAATACCAACAGATATATTGTCTGTTACTAAATTTCCGTTGGTATAAGTCATATTTTGTGGTGTGTAGAGAATAATTTCTTTTATTACTCAGTTTGAGCATTAATCTAGTGTCTTCCTTTTATATGCTGATGTTGTGTAGAATCATGCTTTTGAGAAGATGTGTGAATCAGATATAGGGAGAGGCTATTTCTAAACCTCAGCAATAAAATCCTATTGTTGATCTGAATCTATTTTAGTTGATTGTATGCATTGTCCAAGCTTTGGGACTGGTACCACCTCTAGTTCCCGATCAGGATCCAGTTGTGGATCCTCAGGGGGTGTTCTTCATAATCATTGTCAAGAGTTCCTTCACCAGAAGCCACCAGTCTTTAAGGACTCCACTGAACCCCAACATGTTAAGGAATGGTTGGGAAAGATAGAGCGTCTATTTGAGTTCTTGGAGACATCGGAAGTGATCATGGTGAAGTGTGCCACCTTCATGCTAGAGGGACCGAGCATGAGCTGGTGTGACACGATGGTGATGACCGGGAAACATGAGGGCTTAGAGTGGAAAAACTTCAAAGTTATTTTCACCTTCCATTTCTATCTAGAGTCAATGGTGTTGGCTAAGGTTGTAGAATTCTTCAACCTTGAGCAGGCCAACAAAACCGTGACTGAGTATTCAAATTTCTTTGTTGAGATAGTGCAGTTTTCTCCTGAGATTGTATCTAATGAGAGGATGAAGGCTCGACAGTTTGAGTTGGGAATTCGATTAGATATCTGTTCTCAGGTCTTTTTGCTGAAGTTGCCCGCTTATGCTGATGTGTTGGATAGGGCGATGATGGTTGAGATGGACCTGGCTGGGAATTCAGGTTTGATGGGAGTTACTTTTTCTCCCAGTGTCAGCATTGGTGCCTTAAAAGGAAAATGGAAGCATGATGATTCTCATGGAATTTCTCGACGGCAGAGTCATTCCAGGCCTCCTACAGCTCCAGGAGTATATTCTTTGGTTTGCTATCAGTGTGGTAATCTAGGACATTCTAGGAGAGTTTGCACTGAGGCACCCAAGGACTACAGTTCCTACGAATGTTTAGGCCATTTACAAAGGTTCTACCATCACTTCTCTACTCAGTGTAGTGGGACCAGATCATCAGCTCCACTAAAAACTATAGGGCAATCAAATTCTTCTCATTCAAAAGGGTTTTAACCATAGGAATCTAGAACGAAGCTTCTTCATGTAGGTAAGGGTCTCTAGAGGAAGTAGACACGGGTCCCACAACTGTGAGAGGTACCATTACCATTTCTTTGTCATTAGTGACAGCTCTATTTGATACTGGTGCATCTCACTCATTTATTTCAACCCGTATTGTAAATCTGCTTAATCTTCCTATGAAGAAATTGTCTTATGCAATGAATATTACTACACCCCTTGATATGAAGATAGAACAAGGTCTTTGTAGTCCCGCTTGCATCTTCTCTCTATCAGATGCCGAGATAGCATGGAGTTTCTTGGTTCTTGATATGAAATCTCTTGACATCATATTTGAGATAGATTGGCTCATTACCAACAAAGCCCGAATTTATTGTTATCTTCGATGGGTCTACTTTAACACACCCAATGGTGTGCCTCTTGTCTTTCAAGGAGAATGGGACCCAAGGTCGAGCAGAGCAGGACTTCTTATCCAGATTTGGGGAAAGTGATATTAGTTTTTGCTTTTGATCTGGAGCGAGATTCAATGGGTGGTGATCTTCCTTCAGTCGTCGCCGAGTTTCCTAACATTTTTCCTGTGGATTTCTCTAGTCTACTATCAGTGAGAGGGGTTTAGTTTTCTATTGACTTAATGCCTGGAACTCAACTCATATTTATTCCCTCTTATCGAATGGTGCTAGCTGAACTGAAAGAGTTGAAGTCCTGACTGGACGATCTTCTTGAGAAAGGCTTTATCCACCTGAGTATGTCACCTTGGGTGGCGTTGGTTCTCTTCACTAAGAAGGATAATGGATATCTTCACCTATGTGTTGATTATCGAAAGCTCAATTGAGTTACGATAAAGAACAAATATCTATTTCCACTGATTGAAGATCATTTTGATCAGTTGAAAGGGGTGAAGTGCTTTTTGAAGATCGACCTTCGATCAGGTTACCATCAGTTGAGGATAAAAGAGTCTAACAATCAGAAAACCTCCTTTCAAAGCAGGTATGACCACTATGAGTACCTTGTTATGCCCTTTGGTCTGACCAATGCTTCCTGTAGTTTTCATGGACTTAATGAATAATATTTTCCACGAGTATTTGGATACCTTTGTGGTAGTATTTGTGGATGACATTCTTATCTACTCCAAGTCTGAGGAGGACCATGTGCAACATATGAGAATAGTTTTGAGTCTTCTAAGAAATCACTGCCTTTATGCCAAGCTTTCAAAGTGTGATTTCTAGATTCGGGAAGTGAAATTCTTGGGACACGTGGTATCCTGAGAATGTGAAGGATGTTATGACTTGGGAGCAACCACAAAATGTCTTTGAGATTTGGAGCTTATTGGGCTTAGCCAGATATTACCGAAGGTTCATGAAATACTTCTCGAAGCTGTCTTCTCTGATGACTGCTCTAACTCAGAATGGGGTGAAGTTTGTGTGGGATGATAAATGTCATAGTTCTTTTGTTTAGCTGAAACGTATGCTGACTACTACACCGGTGTTGACTCTTCCAGAAGTTGGGAAGGTCTTTGTGGACTTTTGTGATGCATCAGGTTCGGGATTGGGTTGCGTTCTTATGTAGGTTGATCATGTAGTAGCTTACGTATCTCATCATCTTAGGCCACATGAAAAGAATTATCCTACCCATGACCTGGAACTTATAGCTGTGATGCATGTGCTTAAGATTTGGTGACACTGCCTTTTCAGAAAAAGGGTTACGGTGTATTTAGACCACAAAATCCTGAGTTATATATTCTCTCAAAATGATTTGAATCGTCGACAGATGTGTTGGGTGGAATACTTGTAGTCTTTGAACTTTGACATTTCCTATACCCCAGGGAATAGGAATGTTGTTGTGGATGCGTTGAGCAGGAAACTTCCAACTCATACAGTGAAAGAATCCTCAGAAGAGTAGAATTTGATGGCTCTCTTTGCATAGTTGCATATTAGAGTTTAGGGGGAAGGGGTTGAGGTTTCCTTGGCCAATGTTCATTTGAAATATACTATTCTAGAGATGATTCTTCATGATAAAGAGCTTGATGATGGGTTATGTAGCATTATAGACTCTCTTTATAGTGGGGAGACAGATGCACAGTGGTCGTTCTCTAAAGAGGGTGTTCTATGCTATCGGAATCGCTTCATTGTGTTGTTAGCAACAAGGAAGGCAGTGATGGGAGTTTTTCATAACTCCCAGTGAGCAGTGCACCTAGGAACCACTAATATGTTCTATGACATGAGGCAGCAGTTCTAGTGGCTGGGTATGAGATGGGAAATTACAGATTTTTCCTCTCATTGCTATATGTGCCAACAGGTTAAGGTTGAGCATCAGAAATCTTCAGGTTTACTTTAGCCACTTATATTCCCTACATAGAAGTGGGATGAGGTCTCTATGGACTTTGTGGTTGGGATGCCGTGTACCCTGAGAAAGAAAAATGCAATATGGGTTGTAATTAACAGACTGACCAAGTCAGCTCACTTTATACCCGTTCGAGATACGACCAAAGTTGAGGAGTTGTGCAATCTCTATGTGAAAGAGATTATTCGCTTGCAAGGAGTTCCATCAGCTATAGTATCTGATAGGGATCCTCAGTATACTTCTTGCTTTTGGAGAGGCCTTCAAGAGGCACTGGGATCTTAGGTTCGTTTGAGCATGACCTACCATCCGCAGACAGATGGCTAGATAGAAAGAGTTATACAGATTCTTGAGGATATGTTTTTCACCTATGTTCTCGACTTCGGTGGGGCTTGGGATGATCACTTAGGGATGGTTGAGTTTTCTTACAACAACGGTTATCAGCCCGCAATCAGAATAACACCTTTCGAGGTCTTGTATGTCCGACCTTGTATGTCTGACCTTGTAAATCTCCATTGTGTTGGTCGGAGGTTGGTGAAAGTTCCTTGGTTGGACCAAGCTTGGTGCAAGAGACGGCAACTAAGATTCAGCTGATTCGTCAGAGGATGTTGACAGCACAAAACCTATATAAGTCTTAGGTTGATCGACGTCATAGACCTTTGGAGTTTTCAGTTGGTGATCAGGTGTCCTTGAAGGTTTCACCCCAGTTGGGTCATCGACGACTTGGGATACAAGGGAAGATTGCTCCTAGCTTTGTGGGACCTTTCAAGGTTGTTGAAAAGTTAGGGAAGGTTGCGTACTATTTGGAACTTTCATCGTAGCTTACATTGATACATAACATGTTCCATGTATCGCAGCTAAGAAAATATCTATCTGATCCATCTCACATTTTGAGATGAAGTGATCTTGGGATCGAGCCTAATTTATCTTTTACTGAGCAACCAGTCAGGATATTTGATCCTAAGGCCAAGGTACTTCGTGTGAGAATGATACCTTTGGTTCGTGTACTATGACAGCATGGATCTGATAGTCACAAGACGTGGGAACGTGAGGCGTTGATGAGAGAGCAGTGGCCTCATCTCTTTGGCATGGAAGTTTATTCTTAGCCTTTCTGGGAGCATAAAGTTTTTATGGTGGGGAGGTTGTAACATCCCATTATCTTGATCGAGTAAGTTTTTCCCTTTCTTTAAGTTTCCCCTTTGGTTCAAAGTTTTTAGGGGTGTTTTCTGGGTTTACTGCAGGTTGCAGAACAGGTACACGTCGTGTACTGGTTGCTGGATGCAAGTCGTGAAGATGGAGGTCACGCTGTGAGCTTATACACGTCGTGAATGGTGGGTACACATCGTGTAGGGTGAAAATGTCAGATTTTAACCCGAGGCCACAGGTTTTTCGGCATAACTTATCCAGCATGGATTGCACGTCATGACCCTTGGGTACACATCATGACCCGGTCCGCGCGCCCAGCTTTAAGTCACGCGTTTGACAGTTTCACTCAGTCTATTCTTTCCAGACCTCTTGTCTCTTGAATCGGAACTCTCCCTAGGAAATTTTCAAAGGTGCCCCTCCTTCCGGATCCACTCTTTTGGCTTTCGATCATCTTTTTTCTTGCAGTGCGATTCCGGGTAAGTGTTCCCCCTCGTTCATTGAGTTTCTCTCTTTCTCCTCTCTTGGGTTTTGGATGGATCATCTAGGAATTGATAGATCTTAGCCCTTTGGTGTCAGATCTTGCTTCTAGGTTGGGTTTCAAGATCTCTTTCACCTTCGTTCTAGTTGACGGGTTCCATTGCGAGTGTCGTTCTTTAGGAAAGAGGTAGGTGGTTCTGTCCCGATTTGGCCAATTTGATTACCATTGTATTGCTTGATTTATTTCAACTGCTAATTTAAATTCAATTGCTTAAACTCGATTTCAATTTCCTTGATAAAACTCAATTCCAGTGAATTGGGAGATTTGAAATGATTTTGGCACAGAAACTTGGAAAACCCCAATTCCATTGAATTGGGGGGTATGGAAATTTTCTGATTTTAATTGTTGAATTTAAATTGTGGATTTGATAGAAATGTTTTCAATTAAATTGTTGAATTTAATTGTGAAAGTGGACTGTGAAAAGGATGGAATTGGCTTTGAATGGATTTCAAACTCATGAAAATGGTTTAAAATGATTTGATAGAAACTCAGCGGTTTTATCTTGTGAAAGAGACATGTTTCTGAATAAAAACCTATTTTGGTTTTAAATGGAAAGAAATTGGCATTTTTGAAATAGAAGAATGAGATTTATTGTATTTTAAGGAGTCTTAAAATAAATAGACCATCATGTAAGAGCACATGCAATCTTTAGGTTATTGGTGAGTTATTTGGATACACTCTACGCTATGACAAAGTTCCAAAACAAACCTGCGGTGGGTCACATCCCCGATGGGAGGGTAACGAGTCCTCTCTGGCCAGTGTTAGGGGGACATGAGTATACTCATTTTGCTGAGATCACTTAGAGAGTGCGGAATCCTATAGCTGGTTAATACTATCGTATCTTTTGGAAGTTGACAATGTTGCTCGCTTATTTATTTATATTTGAGATATGAATGTATGTCAATATTGTTTGAACTGCTTTACATGCCTGCTGAATTTATATAAATTGTTTTATATAAATGTTTTACTTAATCCATTGTTTTAGAAATATTCAATCTCTTGTAAAGTAAAGCATGTGTTTTAAAAGTATTTTCCATCATTTGAAAATGTATAGTATGTTTTGTGTAAATATGCTCTTGAATTGTCAAACCTGTTTATTTTGAAAATTGAAAGCATTTCCTTTGGTTAATCAATTGTTGGCATCTGTTATAGAATCTTTGGTGGTATCCTATTGAGATTAGGCTCACACCCTACTTTTGTCTTCGGGTGTTTGTAGACTTTCTTCTTCCAGGTTCGGGCAAAGGGAATGGATCTCTTGGAGGTGGATCCAACTGTTGAACTGTGGTCTTGGTGAGTTATGTCCTTAGGGACCATGGGGTTGTTTCTTCCCGTTTTAGTACTTGGGTTCCAGTACTTTGGGTTTTTGTGCCTCGTTGTATTCTGGTACTTTACTCCCAGTGGGGTTTTCTTTTGATATGCATATTGTTCTTGTTTTCTTCCACATTCTTGTGGCAAAAATCGTTCCCACTTGTATGTTATATGATGTCATGTGTTGGTCGTCAACACATGGAGATCGGGAACGCCTTTTGGGTTATGTTAGGGTCGGCTCGGTTATCGTGTTACTAGGGTACTTGGGCTGGTTCGTGACATAATTCCACTTGAATCTCTTTGGTCTTCACTACTGGAAGTGAGACTTGAATTTGGATTGAAGTTCAATAGTGAGTGGGATTCACATAGGAGGTATGACAATTCTTGACAATGGATTGTCCACTCATTTTCCTCATTTCTGCATGTGAATTTGAACCTAGTTAGGATAATCAACATTTTTTTTATTATTTGTAAATAAATAAACAAAATAAATTTATTTTCTTGAGAGTGAAATTGATTTAGTGTGGGGGAGTTTGATGTGCATTATTTTTTATACATTTTTTTACATCTGATTTTACTGATTGAATTGTGTTTTTGGTAATAAAGTTCTCTTAAAATGAGCATATTTGAATATTTGATCATTTAGTGTTGTATCTATCATTCCTTGAAAATAATAATAAAAATGTTCATTTTTTGTGTATTTAAGGATGAATGTTCTTCATGAAAAATGGGGCCTCAAAACCCATTGGGGTTTGGCTTAGTGGTAAGCACCCCTTAATTCTACATGAAAAATGGGGGGGTTCAAAACCCATTGGGCGCAGGTTACTGTCGCAGTACTGTAATGTACTGTAGTAGCGGCGGCACTGTAGCAACGACGGGCACTATAGCGGCTGTAGGTCACTGTAGCGGCGGCAGGGAACTGTAGAAGCGGCGGGTACTGTGCAGTACTGTAACAACGCGGGTACTGTAGCAGTAATATTCACAGAATGGGCCTTGGGCCAAAAAAAATGGGTCTACGGGCCATGTAATGGGCTAAATGTCCACTGGGCCTTCGGGCTATGTAATGGGTCTCCCTCTACCCAGTTAAAGAGGTCTTTGCTTTGCTTTAATAATAAATGAGGTTTGAGCCCAAACTTTAAAAAAAAAAGATGAATGTTCTTCACTTTCATTTTCCATATTTTTTAATGAAAAACATTTTTTTAGAATATTTTTTAAATGTGTTTTCTTTCTTAACATACTTTTTTAGGGAACATTGATTTCATTTTTCAATGGAAATATATATTCCAGACAATTCCCATAATTTCATTTGGTTTCTGATTAACTTTTTCATAATTCCATACTTTAATCTAAAAATATTTTTAGTGGAATCAATTCATTATATTTATTTGTTGAATAAAAATGACAATCTTATTATTTTATTTATGAATTTTTAAAATGACAATTTTTACTGAAAATATGGTGCTAGGGTTTTTACAGGACTCTGGGAAAAATATATGCAAAGGTAACCTACCATGAAAAGTGACCACACTCTCACGGTCACTGTACTGACCGTGAGAGAATTAACTGCAAGAAGGGTTCGCCGTCACTTATGTGACCACCAGCTAAAATGAAGAAGTGATTATGCCTCAAGTTACCGTGCTTGCAAAATTCAATGTGACTGCGCATAGGGAATTTTCATGTTACCATACCAACAAGTGATCAAAATAATAAATTTAAGTGACAACACCACCAATTTTGAACAGGCCACAAATGAATTTCAACCTACCACGTCATGTCCTCATTGTCACTTAAGAACCCACCGTGCCACCAATCAATGACAGTTGTGTTTGGTGACATTTTAGTAAAAGAAAAGAAATGATTTAATAGTCAATAAAAGAAAATAAAAGAAAAGATTGTGATTTTTCGCTATGTGTTGGAATCAATAGTTTAGTAAAAGAAAATAAATGATTTGGATTTGTATCCATCTTGTTTGGTAAATCTTTTTAAAAGAAAAGAAAGAGAAATTTGTTTGTGATACATGTAGAAAATAGAGATAAAATTAGAATTTGAAAATATTAATAACTCTCCACCATCATTTCCTTCCAAATCAATCCAACTTTGAGATGATTTAAAAACAATAAAAATAAATAAATCTATTTCTCCTCTTGTCATTTCTCTCCTCTTAACATTACCTCACCAAACATCATAAATATATTTCTATCCTCAACATCACTTCTTTTATCTCCATATCCTCCATGCCAAACAGGACCCAGAAATAAAATTTAGAACTGACCTCTCAGCTCAAAGTAGCTTGTGGACACCTCCAACCTACTACTTAGAGATCCAGCCGTGCCCTCAGCCCTGAGCCAAGCCTCACTATGGACCTGATTGAAGCTTTTTGTGAATACGACCCCTCGCCGGATGAAGAAGATGCCACCACCCTGTGCGAGCGTAGCCGACGAACCCGAGCGCAGCCTCCAAGCTAAGCAACGGCCACAATTGAACAGATCCAGCCTTTTGAGGAAGAAATCATCATGCTCGTTACTAGCACCGAACCAACTGATGAAGCTTCCGACCAAATCTTGAAGGAGATCCTGAGCCGCTGTGTCTGTTCGCCGATTGAAACTAGTCCAATGCTTGTCAAGAAAGACACCAACGCCGGAGAACCGAACCAGCGGCTTGAGAATCCGAACTCCCCGATTCATCCAGTTGAAAACAAATCCGAGATTGGGGGATAAGAATGATTCTCCGGATGAAGAAATCCCAAACCCAGTGAATCCTCTCCACACGCCAATAAGGAAGACCCCGCGCGCTGAATCCAGCCATGGTTGAAGAAGAAGCCGAACCGAGCCCCTTCTTGATTGAACTGAGGAAGCCGAAGACAAATCCTCGGATGAGGTAGGTGTAAGCGGAGATGAAAAAACCCGATCCCGCTATACAACCAATACGTCGATGCTGGTTAAAGAGGATCGCTGAATTTCGAAGGAGGCAGAGCTTGATGGACCCTAACCAATGATTTTGAATTTCTTGCTGAAGAAGAAGAACCCGATCCACTGAGATTTTAGGGTTCCTAAGATTGGGCGTCATGTGCGAGGTAACATTCTTGCACAAGATTGGTTTTACACTCTTCTCCTTTTCTTAGTCACTCATTCAAGTGGTTACAGTGAGGTTGTGTAATTTTTGACCTTGTGTAATTTTTGACCCTCTTTGGACCACTTCATCGAAGACAAAAATCGTGAATGAATCATTTTAATTGAGATATTTCTTCACTTTAGGAGAGTGATCGTGTGTTGGAAGAGATTTTGCATATGAAGTTTTAGATGAGAGAGGAGTGTTTGTCGATCCATCAACCATGCACTGAGTGAGGTTGGGAGTTTATGGTTTTCTCATTTAGAAGATCTATGGAAGGGAGCTAAGAGTGAATCAACCTAGATTTGACATTATTTTCACTGACACTCTTCCATCTCTATATCTTGTTCTCTTCCCTTGGTTTTTGTAAGAACCCGGGTTTTTTTTAGAACGGGTTAAATTTTCCGATCCTGTTTGAATTTTCTGCTTTTCTATAAAATTTTGGCTGATTTTTGAGAAGTCTGGAAAATCTAGGAAATTTCTGAAAATTTCCAGACTACACGCCGTGTACTCCCAAGTACACGCCGTGTATCAACTAGGCACATGACAGACCGTCTAAGACCAAGTACATGTTGTGTGGTACCCCGTGTAAATTTCCATCTACACGGCGTGTAGTCTTCCTTGACACGCCGTGTAACCTCTTTCCGCGTAAATGGTTGAGTCTCTAGCCGTGTGTTGACCATGTACACGGTGTAAGCCATGTACTGGACTCCGCTTAAGTTGGGGTACGGAAAAGCCATCTACACAGTGTGTAGTCTTGAAATACACGCCGTGTACTTTTATTTTTATTTGAGCATCCGAGACGTCGTCGCGTCTTATTTCTGAAACCATATTCTTCTTCTCCGTTGGACGAACAGTTCGTCCGAAAACTTCCGACGAACACAATTCCTCCTGGAATCTTCATCTGTTGTCCGTTCTTTGATATGTCGGTGGCTGTGAGACCGCATCGGAAAGGCTAACCTCGCGTTCTTCATCCTTGATTCCTTGCCCATTTCTCCGCAGTTTCCATCCGAGCGGAATTGCCGAAATTTGACGGAAACACAGATCTACCGCAATTTAGATCGATTCAGAGGTTGATATCGGAGGAGTATCATCGTACGAGTACGAGGTGGGTGGTGCATACCTTCTTTTGTGTTTTCGTAGACTTTTGGGGGTTGCGACCTTCGAGCACAATGTTGGGTATTGAGCGAAACCCTGTCTAATTGTTTTTAATTAACTATCTGTATTGTGGGATGCCTTTGGGTATTCCCTGACCCTGTTGTGATTGAGCGAGGCCGGGTTAGGGGTTGTTGCTCGTTTGGGGCAATTCGTCTGGGGGTGCCAAAATGCGTATGAATTGGACCATTGTTTAAACTGTTGTGTTTAGACTGCTTACTGAATTTTCTCAAGTTAAACTGTTGGGTTAATTGTTAAATTATGAATAAGTTAGGTGCTGGTATGGGACAACACAAGTTAGTGCAATTTGACTGTTTAGTAATTGTCTGTTTAAAGTGGTGCATTCGAGTATGTATATATATGCAATGTGTGATTTCCCTATGTTGAACTGTTTAGTTGTGTTGGGCGTGGCCCGGATATATTGTGGGTGATGTGGATCACAGGTTGGGGCTTTGCCCGGGTTACTTGGGTGGTTTCTACCATGGGATCGAGCGTCATGTACGTCGGTTGAGGCAGTTGGACTGTCAGGTTGGGCTTGGCCTGAGTTACTTGGATAGCGAGACCATCAGATTTGAGCGACAGGTTCATAGGGACACAAGGTGTCAGAGGTGTTGTGGCTTGGGGACCTCTTGAGGTGATTACCACTCACCGGGTACTTTTGAGTAGTGTGCACACAGATAGACTCCGTGATGAGGTGGTACGACCACTCGCTGGGTAGAGGCCTCTGATAGAAGCGGTTAGGTGTTATTGGTTTGGGGGTGCTTTCCATAGGAAGCCACGTGGGAGGTGAGGAGCCTCCGAGAGATAGCATTGAAGCTGTCAGGTTGGGGGCAGAGGCTTTCCGTGATTTGATGGCAGATATCGTTGTTCCTCCGGGTATTATTTGAGGGCAGACATCGTTGTCCCTCCAGGTATCATTTGAGGTCAGGTATCGCCGTTCCTCCGGATGTTGTGCCGTGGGCAGGTTGAGCTTTCGAGCTGGGTTACGATTATTGGGTGTACCTCCGGGACGTCGGTACTTGAGACACATGGTGTCAGGTGGCACGTGGTGCCGGGTTCAGACCAGAGATTCTGGCATTGGTCGAAGCAGGTGACACTTCCTGGTGGCTGCTGAGTGCCAGTGAAGTTTGTGTTTACTTTTGAGCATTGTACTATTGACTGTTTCCTTATATAAGCATGTCTGCCTAAACACTTATACTAGGTACGCACACACCTTTGGGTGGTATCCTACTGATACTCGTCTCACACCCTACACGGGCCCTTCGGGACGCGTGTAGATTTTATGAAATTGCGTGTATGTAGAGGATCAGTCTCAGGAGCTGGACCTTAGTGCTGTTGGCATGAAGACTGGTATGGACCTCGAGGTCATGCCTTACTAGAGTTACTTTGTTTAGTTTCTTTTTGTACCAACATGCTTACCCTATTATGTAGTACTGTTGGTTAGCCATTGGCACTATTATATATTGATGTGTATGACTTGCTCTGTATGCATGTTTGTTGTTTGTAGTAATAGTTTCCTGTGATATTCAACATGTTGTTCTGTTACTTTCCGCTGCTACTGTTTCTATACTACTTCCGCTATTTGATATGTTTCCGCTCTGTGGGTCTGGTTCGAGTCTGCTGAGTCATTTATTTTTCGCTACTTGTAGACATTATACCTGGACCAGTACCCTTATTATGATCCTCCGAGAGGGTATAGCCTCCCCACTATACCTAACAGACCCTCACTGCTAGTCGGCAGCCTTTGGCGTTCATGGGAGGTGCGCCTAAGGTAGTAACACCCGACTTGTTTGGCACTGTTCGTGTGGCCGACCGAGTCTGGGTTGTTACAAAGTGGTATCAGAGGAGTTCTTGACAAGGATTTAGTAGCAGTGTTTTCTGGCTACTAATGAGATTGAGACTTCTCTTTTTATTTTTGCTGGTTTTACTATTTGGGATATGGTAGACTGGAGATAGGATGTTGTTACTGGAACTGGGTTTCTAGCTTTTGCTTGGGTGCCTGCAGCCCCAAGTACGAGGGATGGACCGAGTTGCCATGGGTGGGAATTTCTATTTTACTTTTTCTCAGATTACAGTTTATATGATTTCCACCTCGGTGGCTCACTTAATGTGTGATGTTCTTGATTGTGATATGTGACCCTTGACCCGGTGTGGTAAGGGAGAATTGGACCTTGGCCGGTATGGCAAGGCTATGTTGTTTGGCTTTTGATAGGCACATTTTTAGGGTATTTCAATTTCATAATTGCATGTATGCTTTGTGAAGTGATAATTCCATGTGAATAAAAATCAATGTCCATGCTTAATATGCTTTGAAATGTGAATTGGTGAAATTTCTGATAGAATTGCTAGTTGTGAAAATGTGTATGCCATGCTTTATATTTTTTAAAATTGCATGTGACGGGATATTTGGGTCTGACTCTTATGAGAGCAGGCATGTACTATGACTGAGGCAGTGTAACTATCAGGATTGGGTGACTCGGTCGTCGGTTTGAGGCAACGCGAGTTGTCAGGACGGGCATGACCCTAGGTACTTTCGATACTTGGCTCTGTCGAGGGCGGGTAAGGAGGCCATGAGGCCGGAATGCCGTGGGGCATGGGTTGCGGTGAGGGGGAGTAAGGGTAGTTATTATGCACTGCCATTTACTGCTTTCCTTATCTGTGTAGAATATATTGTTATATATATATATGGGCTGTCTGACCATTTATGGTATTCAGCGGGTTACTCCTTTACGACTCGATGGAGCGTCAGGCAGGAGAAGATACAATGCCGCTGAATCTGGTTCAGAATTTGGTACCAGGAGAGGGTAGTTGAGGTTCAGCTGTGCGTGGAGGATGTAACAGAGACGGTGGGACCCAGCTGAGGGGTCATTGGTTGGTGACTAGAGCAACACCGCAGGGAGGTCAGGCATCAGGCAGTCGTACTTTAGGCCAGGTACACGCTGTGGAGCTGCCAGGGACTGAGCAAGCTGGCGAGCCGATGACGGTGGCAGGTACACCGCGGGTGTGGCCGTGATATTTATTTGCTTTCTTTTGGCATGGTCACTTGAGGCATGCCTGGTTGAGTGCACGAGTTGCACATGATACTTTTGGACTGACTAAATGCTAGTTAGTGAGATTGACATCATATCAGATGCGTTATATATTTGAGATGTGTAGCATCAGGAGCATCAAGGATGCATGTTACTTGAGGTGTTGTGGGCATCGGGGCATCGTGGATGCGGGTCACTTGAGGTGC
Source organism: Viscum album (assembly GCA_963277665.1). Classification (NCBI taxonomy): domain Eukaryota; kingdom Viridiplantae; phylum Streptophyta; class Magnoliopsida; order Santalales; family Viscaceae; genus Viscum; species Viscum album. The sequence goes on from OY728155.1 coordinate 1,744,030,558, forward strand.
AAGGGACTGGGTTTTGATTGAAGCATCTATGAGATGCAGGACCTCTTGGAGGCAGACACCGATGCAGTGAAAGTTACGTTGGGTGTCAGAAGTGACATGTGAGCACTGAGGAGGTGCAGGGGTGACGATGCATCACGGGAGGACCATGGGTCCGGGGAAATAGGTCGTTGGGCCTTGCTTGTTTATTTTGGTTGCATTGAGCTTTGTTTAGAGTTCAGACCGAGTAGGAAATTCCTAAGGTGGGGAGCCCCTTGAGGAGTTTAGCTAGGATCTTGAGACTGGGGAAGTCTGGGTTACTTTGAGTGGGGTGGTATGTTCGGTGCCATCTTCGGGTTTCATTCGGTAGCTCGAGGATGATCTATGTTAAGGTGGGGAGTTTGTAAGAACCTGGGTTTTTTTAGAACGGGTTAAATTTTCCGACCCTGTTTGAATTTTCTGCTTTTCTATAAAATTTTGGATGATTTTTGAGAAGTCTGGAAAATCTAGGAAATTTCTAAAAATTTCCAGACTACACACCGTGTACTCCCAAGTACACGCCGTGTATCAGCTAGGCAGGTGAAAAACCATCTGAGGCCAAGTACATTCCATGTGGTACCCAGTGTGTAAATTTTCATCTACACGGCGTGTAGTCTTCCTTGACATGCCGTGTAACCTCTTTCCGCGTAAATGGCCGAGTCCCTGGCCGTGTGTTGACTGTGTACACAGTGTAAGCCATGTACTGGACTCTGCTTAATTCGGGGTACGGAAAAGCCATCTACACGGCGTGTAGTCTTGAAATACACACCGTGTACTTTTATTTTTATTTGAGCATCCGAGACGTCGTCGCGTCTTATTTCCGAAACCATCTTCTTCTTCTCCGTTGGACGAATAGTTCGTCCGAAAACCTCCGATGAACACAATTCCTCCTAGAATCTTCATCCGTTGTTCGTTCTTCGATCCGTCGGTGGCTGCGGGACCGCATCGGAAAGTCTAACCCCGCACACCCTTCTTCGTCCTTGATTCCTTGCCTATTTCTTCACAGTTTACATCTGAGCGGAATTGCCCGAATTTGACGGAAACACAGATCTACCGCGATTTAGATCGATTCAGAGGCTGATATCGGAGGAGTATCATCATACGAGTATGAGGTGGGTGGTTCATACCTTATTTTGTGTTTTCGTAGGCTTTTGGGGGTTGCGACCTTCGGGCGCGACATTGGGTATTGAGTGAAACTCTGTCTAATTTTTTTTAATTAACTATCTGTATTGTGGGATGCCTTTGGGTATCCCCTGACCCTATTGTGATTGAGCGAGGTCGGGTTAGGGTCCATTTCTCATTTGGGGAAATTCAGCTGGGGGTGCCGAAATGCGTATGAATTGGACCATTGTTTAAACTGCTGTGTTTAGAGTGCTTACTGAATTTTCTTAAGTTAAACTGTTGGGTTAATTGTTAAATTATGAATGAGTTAGGTGCTGGTATGGGACAACACAAGTTAGTGCAATTTGACTGTTTAGTAATTGCATGTTTAAAGTGGTGCCTTAGAGTATGTATATATATGCAATGTGTGATTTTCCTGTGTTTAACTGCTTAGTTGTGTTGGGCGTGGCCCAGATATATTGTGGGTGATGTGGATCACAAGTTGGGGCTTTTCCCGGGTTACTTGGGTGGTTTCTACCACAGGATTGGGCGTCATGGATGTTAGTTGAGGCAGTTGGACTGTCAGTTTGGGCTTGGCCCGAGTTACTTGGATGGCGAGACCATAAGACTTGAGAAACAGGTTCGCAGGGACATGAGGTGTCAGAGGTGTTGTGGCTTGAGGACTTCTTGAGGTGATTACCTCTCATTGGGTACTTTTGAGTAGTGTTCACACAGATAGACTCTGTGATGAGGTGGTACAACCACTCGCTGGGTAGAGGCCCCCGATAGAAGTGGTTAGGTGTTATTGGTTTGGGGGTGTTTTCCATAGGAAGCCACGTGGGAGGTGAGGAGCCTCTGGGAGATAGCATTGAGGATTTCAGGTTGGGGGCAGAGGCTCGCCGTGATTTGAGGGTAGATATCGATGTTCCTTCAGGTATTATTTGAGGGCATACATCGCTATCCCTCTGGGTATTATTTGAGGACATATATCATTGTTCCTCCGAATGTTGTGTCATGGGCAGGTTGAGCTTTCGAGATGGGTTACAATTATTGGGCGTACCTCTGGGACGTCGGTACTTGAGACACATGATGTCAGGTGGCACGTGGTGCCAGGTTCAGACCAGAGATTCCAGTGTTGGCTGAAGCAGGTGACACTTCCTGGTGGCTGCTAAGCGCCAGTGAAGTTTGTGTTTACTTTTGAGCATTGTACTGTTGACTGTTTCCTTATATAAGCATATCTGCCTAAACACTTATACTAGGTACGCACCTTTGGGTGGTATCCTACTGAGACTCGTCTCACACCCTACACGGGCCCTTCGGGATGCGTGTAGATTTTATGAAATTGCGTGTAGGTAGAGGATCAGCCTCAGGAGCTGGACCTTAGTGCTATTGGCATAGAGACTGGTATGGACCTCGAGGTCGTGCCTTACCGGAGTTACTTTGTTTAGTTTTTTTTGTACCAACATGCTTACCCTATTATGTAGTATTGTTGGTTAGCCATTGGCACCGTTATATATTGATGTGTATGACTTGCTCTACATGCATGTTTGTTGTTTGTAGTAGCTGTTTCTTGTGATATTCAGCATGTTGTTCTGTTACTTTCTGCTACTACTGTTTCTATACTGCTTCCACTATTTGATTTGTTTATGCTCTGTGGGTCTGGTTCAAGTCTGCTGAGTCATTTATTTTCCACTGCTTATAGACATTATACTTGGACCAGTACCCTTATTATGATCCTTAGAGAGGGTATAGCCTCCACACTATACCTAACAGACTCTCACTGCTAGTCGGTAGCCTTTGGCATTCAGGGGAGGTGTGCCTAAGGTAGTAACACCTGACCCGTTTGGCACTGTTCGGATGGCCGGACGGGTCCGGGTTGTTACAGTTTCTTTTTCGTCCACTATTTCTATTATACTCACTCACTTTGTGTTTTTCAACACCATTTGTGCATGTTTTCATTTTCCACTTTCAATATATTTTAAAATAAAAAATTATTTTCAGGAGGAACACTAGGGAATTCAACGTTACCTACTTGAGAGCGACCCTGAGAATAACCACTATGTTATATCTTGGGTTTTATAAATTTATTTGTGATAGTATAATGACAAAGGCACAACATAAATGTACACTATTATCTTTCAATAATTTTATTATGTCATGAATATCTTTTTTATTCAGAAAATACATTTTTAAATTCATTCATGATAGGAAGTATTGTAAAATGGAATACGATGTTCTGTGTATGTGGTAGTTCGCATGTAATTACAGACAACACTTTTATTTTTCATAGAATAGGATATGGTAGAAAAATAAAATAAATTTTATTTCACAAAATTAATAATTTTATAAATATTTTTCTTTTTTCATTAATTAATCCTTTTAGGTTATCCATGAATGGATGTTATTAAATATAAAACATGTCATTCATAAAGGTGGTAATCCACATGTACCCATGATGACGTCTTTATTTTTTGAATGGTTTTAGAGGAATATTGAAAAGGGATATTCCATTAATACAATAACATTTAATCGCATTGTTAATACAGATGTAATCATACTCTCATGGATTATACTATATTTTATGGGGTATAAAAATAAATAAATAAGAGATCTAGGTAGAGAACATTACTGCTCCCTTTGGATGTTCTCCCTTGGATAAAAGATTAAGACACCTTATATTTGTCTTTTATGGAAACAAAGGATTCTAGGACAAGGAGAGAGAGTTCAGGAGAGACTAGGACTAGTTTTTTTTTGAGGTAAGTCCCTAGAATGGCTGGAGAAATGTGGTGGGAGTGATTCCCTTTTATAAGCGAAGAAAATGAAACTTTTTATAAATACCCATTAAATATTTTCAATGATGGAACAACACTATTCAAGTGTTAATGGCTTCAAAATGGAAAATAATTCTGTGGGGGAATGTGGTAAGGATGATCAAGCCTCTACCATTCGTTTTATAAAATGTTTAAAATATTTTTCAAGTATTTTAGCAGTAGTTTATTACATTTCTATATTTTGTTTTTTATGTTGGTAACTAATTTTTACCCATTTAATTAATATTTCATGAGAAAAATAAGGTAACATCTCTTACCAAATTTTGATGTCATAAACATAAATTTTAAGTTCCATATAATCTAATTGAATTTATAAATATGAAAAAGTAATCTTTAAATTTAAAACATTTAATATATGGAAAAACCGATGTGTAGAAATTTTTTGTTTTCATCATTAAATGTTCTTGATCTTATGAAAAAATATTTAATAATTAAATGAGTGATAATATATTTTTATATAAGTGTAAACATCATATCAGGTTCATTCCATAAAATATATCAACTTACTTGATTCAATAAAAAGTTTACAACATTAATAAAACACTTCTTTGAAAATAACTCTTTCACTATTATAATGGTTAGTAGATTTAATCCTCATAATCATACTTTTATAAATATAATTGGAATTTACCATACCATGTAGTATTAAAATTTTGGTATAAAATATGAAATCAAAATTTTAGATTTAATTTCTATCAGTGATGAGAACAACTTTTAAATATAACCGAATAATTTTTTTAATTGTAAAATATTACTTAAGTTTCCAAAAAATTAAACATGGGATTTATAAATTCCATGTAGTAATTTAAATTATTTATTTTATTTTATATAGAAAAAGGTTCCAAAAAATCCAATTAATTCTTGTATTGTGATAATGAAAAAAACTTACAATTTTAAAAACATCATTATTTATTCATTAATAACCTAAAAATTAATAATTTTAAAAAATAACAAAAATTATTATTAATCTAATACCGATATTAGAAATCAAAAAATGAAGTTAATTTTGTAAAATTTAAATTATTTAATTTAGGAATTAAACTTTTCAATGTTAATATAGGATATAATGAAAACCGTCTTTAATAGGAAAATGGATTTTTAAACATTCTATTTGTAATTTCCTATCAATAACCAATTAAATTAGTTTTATTCTATTATTCATATAAACAACATATTTTAAATATAATATATTTATTTTATTAGAATACTACATATTAAAATCCAATCTTAGGAGAAAACATATTTCTAGCCTAAAATCATCTTATTAGTTATTTAGCCACATTAAATGAATTTTTTCTATTCATTAGTTTTAAAATTGAAATTTATTTTATTTCTAATTGTGTTTCATAATGGGGTCACCTCTATTTTTACCCACCACTTCAAGAGATGAATTTTAAAGGTTATTTAATGTTTAACAGTTCGTTTTGGTTCGAGGTTGCGTGTGAAGAAAGTTGTTGAACATATTAGGTTTTTAAAGGGAAATATAATTTAAAATATCAATGTGTTACATTATCCCCCCTTAAGTAAACTTTTATCTCAAAATTTTAATTATCACTTAACAATGAGACTCAAGATATAATTTCTTAAGAGATATCAACATTGTAAAATTAGAAATTACTGTTTTCCCTCGAAAAAGATCAATCCTAATAGTGATTTTTCTCTAAAAGTTTGAGATAATTATGTCCCATAATTAGATATCATAAGTCCTATAATATACTAAGACTTCCAATGTGAATCATAGTCACATTGGAATTTTTATATGACCATAGTTTGGTTTTTAATATGAAACATGATTTCCCAATTTTGTTGGTTAATATGGATTCTATGAGGAGACAACGAATAAATTTCCAAAATCACCACAACTTCATCAAAAGGATGGATAATAAGATTTCCAAAAAGTACATTCCCATATAATTAATCTTTGGATACAATAATCATACCATTATATGTTTTTTATAAAATATTCAATATATTATCATCTAAGTAGAAATTTCACTTTATTATCAAACATACTAGGTTCAAAGGAGTGGATTAATCAAGATAAAAATACAGAACTCATAGTTCATCAATGGATTATTGGTGTTCCTCACTCCACATCAATTTTGGAACACACTTCAATAGTTTTGGTCACATAGTCTTTCCCTTGTTCCCTTGGTCTTGGAAATTTTTGATGCCTATCATCCTTGTTAGCCCTTAGATTAGTGAATTGACTTTGATAATTTTCATGTATCCCATATTTAAGACATTGAATTTTTATTAGTATCTTTGGATGAAAACTTTTTCCTTTTATTGTCTCCACTAAACAATTTATTTTTACTTGGTAATTAGTTTCTCTATTCCCTCCTTCACCACATATAAAACATGTTCTATTTCTTTTGAGACATTACCTTGGGAGCCTCTTCCCATATTTTTGATATCAAGGAAATTGAATCTTCTTAAATTTAATATCTTCATCACCTAAACATCCATGATACTCCACCATTAATTTATTTGGTGTGTTTGAAAACTCAACTAAGTTTGAGTTGATAATAATAATTCATGATAGTAGATTAAGAATAAACTCTCTATTTCTCACTACATGTAATATCTTATTAAGAAACTGATTGGGATTTCATGAGGAAGAAACTGAACTTTCACAACAATGGGAATCCTCTTTAGGAGCTTCTCTTTGACTGGTTCCAGGGAACCGAGACCCATGCAATAAAAAAGAAATTGAAAGGTTTAACTTTCACAGTTGTTTGTTAGAACCTATGGGAAGCAAGGAATATGGATAAAGATGGAAAATACCATCCTTTATGTATCTCTAGGTGTGGAAAAATGATTTTACATATGATATATATTCATCCATTGGAGGCATGAAAAACTATACTAGGCTATGAAGGCATGACTCGACCGGTGTGATGGTATCATGTCCCATTAACTAGGGTTGATGGATTTATTGGTCTCGGTGAAGTAGGGGCCTGAAGTTAAACGTGGATGGTTGCTACTTGGATTTGGAAATGAGGGGTGGTGGTCTCGTAAGATAAAATAGGGGTTTAATAGTTTTTTATTTAGTTATTTATATGGTCTAGGAAGTTCCATGGGTGTGGAGATCAGAGCTATACATTAAAGCACTTTTCTATGTGGGAGATTTAACATTGTGGTCAATGAGATCGAATCTAACTCAGAGGAGTTGGTGAGAATTATCCAAGGAAAAATTGTTCCTCCATGGGATCGGTCTTATTTTGTTAGGAACTGTAGATGAGAGATTAACAAGAACACCAATGCCAAGCATATTTGTAGGGAATGTAACTTCACAAAGGAAGGGTTAGTTCAAGAAGGAAGGGATGATGAGGTCCTTCATATCTACGATAGCTTGGGGTCCTTTCCAAATGAATGCAAGCACATTATCCAAGGATATGATCTTAAACTACATCATTTCAAGCCACCATGATTTGTTTTGTCACCTCTTTAATTTTTGATTGTATGCCACTCCTTTTTTCAATAAAAAATTAATTTTCAGTCAGTCATGTAAAGAGAATGTGATAGACCAAATCATATCCTCCAAGAGTGTCTAGTAAGGTGTGTATGACACATCCTTGATTTGTTTTTGAGTTATTATTTTGTTTATTTTTGTCCTTTCATTTATCCTTGGGGTTTCCCTTGATTTTTTGGTGAAAAATGGAGATTTTGGGCTTGAAAGATGGTGGTGCACGGTTGGCGTAAAATTTGGAGAAATCGTGCACGTTTGCCTAGGAAGCCATGTGACAAATGTTCATTTTGGATAGTGGAGACCATATAGTGGGCACAAGGTTTGGAAAACTATGCGGGATAACCATGCGATTTGTTCGTATTGGATAGTGAGGGGCCCATGGGTGCCACACGGTTTGAAAAATCATTTGGGATAACTGTGTGACCTGTCCATGTCATTAAAATGTGGAAAATTACCTTTTTTCCCTCTCTATATTTATCCTCCAAACCACCCCTAATCTGACCCATTTAGAATTTGAAGCCATAGGAGCTCCCTATTCTCCTCCTTGGACCTCTTGAACTCTAATATTTGGGTGGTTTTGGTTAGGGGACTTTAAGGAATCATCAAGTAAGTCTCTTTTCTCATGATTTATCCCTTATTTTAGGGTTTCTCTTCCCACTTTCTTGAGTTCTACTATTCTAACATGTTATTTGACCTAATGAGGGTATAATCTTGAGATTTTTGGTGAAATCATGATGTTTATTCTTCGATCTTGACTTTATAGGGTCTTGTCGTGGTGCGGTTGTGGGTTTCCACCAATTTTTAAAAGTTTCCAAGTGTGAGGTAGGCAGTTACATGCTTTCACATTATTAGATGAGTTTGAATTTATTTCTTGATTGTTTAAAAGTGTTCTATGGATTATTTTTGTGGTTAAAAATATTTTTTTGAAAAGGTTTAAGATGCACATGTGATGAAAAAGGGATTTTTAAAGGAAAGTGGTCATGTTTCATTCATTGTGATATTTCTTGAATATGTTTTATGCCTTATCTAAAAGGTGTGAATTGTGTTTTCAAAGATATTTAAAGGTCTTGTTGTGTTAAAAGTGTTTTTTCGAGATAAATGGGTTTTTTTTTCATGTTGGATTCTTTGTTATGCACCTTAAATGTGTCTTTGAATTATGAAAGTGATGTGAATCATGTTATTAAATGGTTTTGACATGAGTATGAGTTTTAAAAGGGGATTTCCCATGGAAATGGTTGAATTCCATATGTGTTCTTCTTTTTGAATTTCCAAATGGGTTTCATAAATTTTTAAAATGGTACAAAATGTTTTTCCAAATGGTTTTGGTGTAAGTATGAAATGTAAAGTCGTTTTGTTTATGGAAAATGGTAGTTTCCATGTGGATTTTGATCATTGGATCAATGTGAAAATGTGAAAGTGGTGATTTACTTTCATTTTTATGATTCTTGGTATGTGTTTATGAAATTGATGAGGTTTATGGTATATGAAATGGAATTTTATCACAAATAAAATCCTAGGTATCTTGGTGGGTGAACTAGAACTAGTATTCTAGTTGATTCAAAAGTGGATGAGGCCCAAATTATCTTAGAATGATTAATGATAAAACACTAACAAAACATGTGATATGATCGAAGACCACTAGACCTTATTATGGGATCCACTATAGTGGCTCATGCATGAGAATGCTATTTGTATTGGATTATGATTTGGAGACCACTAGACCTTGGGATGCATTCCCCTATAGTGGATCGTGCACGAGAACACTGTTGGTAGTTTAGTTGGATGATTTTGATCGCTAAGGTATGAGGTTCAAAGGGTCCCACTAGTACTAGATACCTTTAGGGATTTTACCATGGTTCTCTCTTATGACATGATGATTATGTGATGTGGTTCTAGCCTTCGACATACAATATACCTTGTATATGTTTCTATTTCAAGAAATCTTATCTGTGAAAAAGGTTTTCCCTTAAAAAAGTGTTTCTTGAGAATTTTTTCCATTTAAATGTTTTCTTAGAAATTATTAAAATATTATTATGGAAATGTTCATGTTTATTTTTCTTATAATGTTATAGCATGAAATATTTATTTTGGGTGACATCCTATTGGGATTTGGATTACACCCCACATACACCTTTGGGTGTATGCAAATATTGTTATGGATGACCCAGGTAATGGTAAGATGTATCATGGTGGTGATGGTGGATTCGGTTGCTAGTGTTCCACTTCTTGAAGGTGTTGATGGTGGTGGATTTAGGGAGACATCCCTCTTGTTTCATGGTTGTTTTTAGGATAGTTTTGTTATTCCCTTCTTGTTATAGTATTTTTGGTTTTGGGTAAACCTATAAAACTTTGAATCTGAAAATTATTTTACCTCATTTGATTGTGGTAATTAGTTAATGGGATTATTATTATTGTTACTTGTTTTTTATTATATAAATGGGTGAAATTGTTCCTAAAGTGTATTGTTAATACCTAGGAACTAGTTTCCAACCCATGGGGATTAGGAATGCCCTTCGGGCCATGCCATGAATCGGGTTGGGTGTTAGGTTGGATGGCACCCCGACTTGGTTCATGAGAAAATGGTATCAGAGGAGGTCACACTATTTTTAGGTCAAGTTATTTGGGGGAATATTTTGGATAGACTAGGGCTAGGATTTTCAAGGATTGAGGTTCTGGTTGCGAGTGAGGTGTCTGGCCAACACACATCGTGACATGACTTGAGTTGTCATGGGATGTTGAGATTTGGTTTGACTTATCCTATAGGTGAGATGTACAGGATGAAAACTGTATATGAACACTGGGTGGGGGTGGAGTGTTTTTTTTTAGTATTGTTATTATGATGGATTTGGTTATGTTTTGATTTATGGAAGTGTTGGTATTTGTTATTATTTCTGAAAATTTTCAGAATATGCGTTGATGATTTTTCTTTGTAGTTGTTGCTTGATGTAGTACAATTCCTTCTCAGATAATTCCTATGAAACCATGGGAAGAGGTCCGAGATAGTTATCCCTCACCAATTGATCAAAGTTTAGTGGAAGAAGTGGTTTGAGATATCCAAGATTTGGGTCAAGGAGTGGGATTTGGTCCTACACAGGTAAGAGAAACTGAACCAAGTCCTAAAAAGGAAAAAGCTCAGGAGTTCCTCAATAACAGGCCTACTTCTTTTTGAGGAAGCACAAAAACCCCAGGAATCTGTGGGAAATGATAGTTCATCTAAGAATAAGTGGAAGTGAGATGAGTAGGGGAATAAGGGAGGTGGTAGTTCAGGCCATCCTTCCCAGCTATCTTCGCACGTGGATTCCAATGATGGGTTAGTCACATGCCATCAGTGTGGGAAGGTAGGGAACATGAAATCAACATGTTCGTATCCAACCAAAACTTGTCACCAGTGTGGAGATATGGGGAACTTGTAGTGATTCAGAAAGGTGACACACCCATATCAGAGTGGTGTAGGATCTGCAACATTCAAAGGGATGTCAGCATGGTCAGAACTATCCAAGACAACTAGATCTTGGTTTGGAGGTCATAGTAGTAGGATTGGATATTCATCTAGGAAGAGTCAGTTTAGGGAATATTTGTAGGTCATTGGTCGTTCTCAGGGTCAGGTTAAGATGAGGAAACTTCATACAGCAGAACAAGAACAAGTTGAATCAGATACAGGGCATGTGAAAGTTAAAGACACCATTCTTATTGCATCATCTTTAGGTATTGTTGTATTTGATACTCGAGCCTCTATTTCTTTTATTTCTTCCTATATTGTGGTTGTGTTAAAGTTTCCAACCAATCTTATGTCGTATGCGATGGATTTGGTATCACCAATTGGTATGAAGTGATAGCAGGGTTACAGGTGTCCATATTGTGCACTCACTATGTCAGGGGTCGAGCTAGAATGATATTTTCTAGTTTTGGAAAGATACCTCACTGACATGATCCTTGTTATGGATTGGATTATGCATTTCTTGGTGTATATCAATTATTATAGGTGGAGATTGTGTTTTGTGGAGCCATATTGAAGTAACCATGTTTTCAAGGTGAATGGGATCCTTGGTTGGGACGTGATGGACCTACTCTTATGGAATTGGATAACCTTGTTTATCAGATCTAATTTCCTACATTGGAGGATGACTATGGTGCTCCTGAGGGTGGATTACCTCCTATGGTGGATGAGTTACCAAAGGTTTTCCAGAGGATTTTTCAGGTTTTCATCCGAAGCGGGATCTAGAGTTCTCCATTGATTTGGAATTAGGAACACAACCAATATATCTTCCCCCCATACTATATGGCCCCCATCAAGTTTAGGGGATTAAAGGTAAAATTGGAAGTTTTTGAATCCAAAGGATTCATTCACCCAAAAATATCACCTTGGGCCGCCCCAGTTTTGTTTATAAAAAATGTCTATGGATCTCTTCGACTATGCATTGATTACCAAGAAATGAATAAGGTAATGATTAAGAATAAGCACTCTTTACCCCATATTCATGACCTTTTCGATCAGTTTAAGGGAGAAAAGTGGTTTTTAAATATTAAATTGTGTTTTGGGTATCACCAAGTCAGAGTTAGAGTGGAGGATGTTCCGAAAACAACCTTCCAAAGTAGGTACAACCATTTTAAGTACTTGATCATGCCTTTTGGGTTGAAAAATTCTCTAGCGGTCTTCATAGAGCATATGAATAGGGAATTCCATCAGTATCTCGACTCGTTTTTCATGGTATTTTTGGATGACATATTGATTTATTTAGTGACATAGGTGGAGTATGATCAACATTTTAGAATTGTGTTGGGCACCCTTCAGGATTATCATATTTATAAAAATATTTCTAAGTGCATGTTCTCGATCAAGGAGGTGAAGTTTATGGGTCATATGATTTTGAAGTGAGGGATATTTGTGGAACTTTAAAAGATTAGTGCAGTGATGTCATGGGAACAACCAAATATTTTTTTTGATATGAGGAGTTTTTTGGGCCTGAAAGGGTATTATAGGAATTTTGTTCAATATTTCTCTTGGCTAGCTTCATACATGACAACACTTACCTAGAAAGGGGAAAAGTTTGATGGAGCCCAGCGTGTCAGTAGTCCATTGAGGAGATAAAATGAAAGTTGACCACAACCACTATTTTGATCTTTATGGAATTTGAAAAGGGATATGTAATCTATTGTGATGCCTCATGTATGGGTCTTGGGTGTGTGTTGATGCAGGATGACTATATGGTGGCTTATGGTCCACGCCAACTCTGACCACTTGAAAAGAATTACCCAACTCATGACCTAGTGTTAGTAGCAGCGATGAATTCCATGAATACATGGAGCCATTATGTTTTTTGGGAGAAGTTTTTTTGTTTATTTAGATCATAAGTGTTTATAATACATTTTCTCCTAGAAGAATTTGAATTTAAGGAAGTATTATTGGGTTGAGTACCTTCAGAAGTTTGATTTTGATATAGTCTATACCCTAGGAAAAGGTAATGTGGTGGTAGGTGATTTGAGCAGGAAAGTGCCAGTGTAGGCATTGAAAGAGTATAGTGATGAGTTTAATTTGATGGGTATTTTTTCTCAAATGCACGTAGAGACCAAGTAACATAGTGAAGGTGTGTTCTTGGCCAGTGTTCAGCTGGAACCTTCCCTTCTGGAGTTTATTCGGAAATAACAACAAAGTGATGAGCTGTTCCACCATTATATGTAGTTTCTTAATGATGGAGAGACACATTATGATTGGTAGTTGTATCCCAAGGGATTATTTTTCTTCAAGGGTCACTTCATGGTGTTGTTTTCATTGAGAACATTGGTGATGTAGGATAAACACTAGTCCTAGTGGGGTGTTCACCCTAGTTCCACCAAGATGTTTTATAATGTGCATCAGTAGTTCTGGTGTATAGGTATGTGTTGAGACATAGCTAAATTATTATTATGGTATTATAAATGTTAGAAGGTTAATGTATAGCACTAAATACCCCCCCAGTTTTCTTCACACCCTACCTATTTCTACCTAGAAGTGGGGAAAGATCTCCATGGATTTTATTGTTGTCTTACCTTGCACACCATGGGGAAGTAATTATATTTAGGTAGTAATTGACTATCTAACCAAATCATCCAATTTCATTCCAATCAAGGATTCAACCAAGGTGGATAACCTGGGTCTGTTGTTTGTTCACGAGTTCATGAGTCTTCATAGTGTGCCGCAAACAATTATTTCAGACAGGGACCCCATGTTTTACCTCATGATTTTGGGAAGGAATTTAGAAGGTTATGGGGTCATAGGTCAAGTTAAGTATGACATACCACCATCAAAAAAATGGTTAGATAAAGTGTGAAAATCAGATTTTAGAAGACATGATCGAGACATGTGTGTTGGATTTTGGAGGTTCATGGGATAACCATTTGTAATTGTTTGAGTTTTCATATAATAATAGTTAAGAATTCTCAATTTTAATTTCTCCTTTTGAGGAAATTTATGGTCATCCTTGTCAGTCACCTTTATGCTTGGATGAGGTGGGTGATACCTTATTGATGGGACCAATATTTATGTAAGAAAAGTATGATAAAGTCAAGTTGATCAGGAAGTAGTTGTTGACAGTGAAGAGTTTCTATAAGTCTTATTCCAATCATAAGCACCGAGATTTGGTGTTTTTTGGTGGTGAACAGGTGTTCTTAAAAGTGTCATCTCACTTGGGTCACCACCATTTGTGTATTCAAGGGAACCCAGTGTCAAGGTATATTAGACTATTTGAGATTAATGAGATAGTTGGGGAGGTGGAATATATGTTAGATTTTCCCTCTTAGTTGACATAAATTAATGACATGTTCAATGTCTCTCAGCAGAATAATTATAATACAGATCTGTCTCATGTATTGAATTGGGAAGAGTTGGAATTGGAGCCTGATTGGTCTATGTTTGAATAACCACTATAGATTGTGAATTCTTAGGATAAAGTGCTTCATGGGAAGCCTATTCCATTGGTACGAGTTCTTTAGAAGCATGTAAGGGATGAGCATGAGACATGAGAGAGGAGTTCTTTGGTTGATAAGGAGCATCCATTTTTGTTCTCTGATCAGGCTTTGAGTTGACTTTCTAAGGACATAAAGTTTTCATGGTGGGGAGAATTGTCACATTATTTATTTGTTTTTGAGGTATTCTTTTGTTTATTTTTGGTATTACATTTATCCTTGGGTTTCCCCTTTATTTTTTCATGAAAAATATAGATTTTTGTCTTGACAGTAGGTGGTGAATGGTTGGTGCATGGTTTGGGGAAATCACGCGCCTTCTCTAAGGAAATCGTGAGGCAAATGTTCATTTTTGATAGTAGTGATGACATGGTTGGTGCACGGTTTGAAAAACCATGAGGGATAACAATGCGGTTTGTTCCTCTGGGGAAATGAGGGATTCATGAGTGCCACCCAGTTTGGAAAATCATGTAAGGGAACTGTGTGAACTGTCTAGGTCATTAAAAAGTGAAAAATTACCTTCTTTTCGTCTTTAAATTTAACCCTAAAACCGCCCCTAATCCACCCCATTCAGAATTTACAGCTCTAGGATCCCCCCTTCTCCTCCTTGGACCTCTTAAACCTGAATATTTAGGTGTTTTTGGTGTGGAAACATCAAGGAATCATCAAGTAAGTCTCTTCTCTCATGATTTCTCCCTTCATCTAGGATTTATCTTCCCTCTTTATTATTTTATTAAGTTCCAACGTGTTATTTGACCTAATAAGGGTTTGATCTTGAGACTTTGGGTGAAATAATGATGGTTATTGTTCGATATTTATTTTATATGGTCTTTTGGTGGTGAAGTTGTGGGTTTCCACTAGTTTTTGGAAGTTTTCAAGTGTGAGTTAGGTGGTTCCATGCTTTTTCATTATTAGATGAGTTTGGATGGATTTCTGATTATTTAAAAGTGCTCCATGGATTATTTTTGTGGTTAAAAACATGTTTTTGAAAAGGTTTGAGATGAACATGTGATGAAAAAGAGAATTCTAAAGGAAAGTGGTCATGTTTCATGTGTGATTCATTATGGTGTTTCTTGAATATTCTTTATTCCTTGCGTGAAAGGTGAAAATTGTGCTTTAAAATAGAATTAAAGGTTTTAATGTGTAGAAAATAGATTTTTCAAGAGAAATGGGTTTTTCTGCATGTTGGATTCATTTTTATGCACCTTAAATGTTTATTTGAATTGTAAAAGTGATGTGAATCATGTTATTAAATGGTTTTGATGTGAGTATGAATTTAAAAAGGGGATTTTCCCATGAAAATAGTTGGATTCCATATGTTTTTTTCTTATTGCATTTCAAAATGGGTTTTATAAATTATGAAAGTGGTATAAAATGTATTTAAAAATGGTTTTGGTGTGAATATGAAATGGAGAGTGGTTTTGTTTGTAGAAAATGGTGATTTCCATGTGGATTTTGATCATTGAATCAATGCAAAAATTTGAAAGTGGTGATTTTTGTGTGTGCTTATGATTCTTGGAATGTGTATGTAAAAGTGATGATGTATGCAACATGTGAAATATAATTTGAGCAAAAATGTAATCTCAAGTATCTAGGTGGGAGAACTAGAACTAGTAAACTAATTAATTCGGAAGTGGATGAGGCCCGAATTCTTTTAAAAGGATTGAAGATACAACACTAACAAAACATGTGATATGATCGAAGACCACTAGAACTTGGGATGGGATCCCCTATAGTGGATCATGGAAGAGAATTATATTGGTATTGGATTATGATTTGGAGACCATTGGACCTTGGTATGAGTTCCCCTCTAGTGGATCATGCATGGGAATGTTGTTGGTATTTTAGTTGGAGGATTTTGATCACTAAGGTATGAGGTTTAAAGGGTCCCACTAGTGCAAGTTACCTATAGGTATTTTCCCATTATTCTCTCTTATGAAATGATGCTTTTGTGATTTGGTGCTATCCATCAGCATATGGTAGACCTTGTGTACATTTTTATTTCAGGAAATATTAGTTGTGAAAAAGGTTTTCCTTAAAAATTGTTTATTAATAAATTATTCCCTTAATTTTTTTCTTAGAAATGTTTAAAATATTCATATAGAAACATGAATGTTGATTTTTCTTCTAATGTCAAGCTTGAAATCTTTATTTTGGGTGGCATACTACTGGGATATGACTCACACCCCACATACACCTTCGGGTGTATGTAGACATTGTTATGTATGACCTTGGTAAAGGAAAGATGTATCATGGTGGTCATGGTGGATCCGGTTGCTATTATTCCACTTCTTGAAGGTGTTGATAGTGGTGGATTGAGTGTGATGTCCCTCTTGTTGCATGGTGGTTTTTGTGATATTTTTTTTGTTCCATTTTTTCTATAGTATTTTTGGTTTTGGTTAAAGTAATAAAACTTTGAATCTGAAAATTTTCATACCTTGTTTGGTTGTGGTTATCAGTTATTGTGATGCTTATTATTGTTGGTTGTTTGTGATTATACCAGTGGTTGAAATCATTATTCAATGTATTTTTGATACCCAAACACTAGTTTCCAGACCATTGGGATCGAGAATTCCCTTTGGGACATGCCATGAATTGGGTTGGGTGTTGGGTTGGATGGCACCTCAGCATGGTTCGTGATATTTTAGACTAAAGCCACTAACTATGCACTAAGTGAATATCAAGTTGATACTATACCATCACTTTTCAGGATCATTACCCCTAAGTGAATCTATTCCACTGCCACATTTACTTTCCAATACATAGATATGGATATAATTTCTTAGAAAACCACATACTCTAAACTTAATCCAAATTTTAGGATGTTATCCTACTCTTGGACTTTTCCCATAGAGTTATTCATAGGGTTTTCACTAAAGTTATCTAATCCTAATCCCCTGAAATAACTATAGTAGTCATAAAAAATAACTAACCCTATTCTAATATAAACTATTGTAACTTGATCTAATCATGAATTTATTTTACATAATTTTCATAAGTTAATCATTACATTTCACAAAATAATCTCGTAATCCCAACACCATAAGTTTTTTGTCTTTTATGAATTTCCACTTGAGAAACATATATTAAAAAACCTATTAACATTTCCCCATAATTGATCCACACTGTACTCTATTATATAATTCCCATCATTTATACTCATCTTCATAACCTTTGGAACAGAAACACAAGAAAGGGGTGAGCTTAGATGCTCAATAAGTGAAAACATATCAACATGTAAATAAGTGATACAATATAAGAATACGAGAAAACATGATTTGGGTAGAAATATCTTATTGAAAAGGACATTAAAAAATACGATTTTTTCATAATTCATGTTTGAAAATCATGTAATAAAAAATTAATAAACATGTACCAAGACATAGGGGTATACGGTAAGTATGAAAGAATTGTATAGGGGAATGATATAATAAGATCATGGAATCATAAATATGTGGAAAAAAAATAAATCATGACATCATAAGAATAAGTCAAGTCTCTCCTATAGAGAAACATAACATAGTGTTCTCATTCTAACCACACATACACCATACATGAGGCTCACATATAAGAAAACATAACATGTTGTAGTGAGGGGAACCACACATCCACCATACATGATATCTTGTGAGTTTAAAACATTACCCAATGCATTAGAGAAATATCAGGGTTAAATAATAATATTCATAACATGTACATGCATATGTGTTCCAAAAGAGTAAAAGAAGGCATATATAAAGAATAATCATGATAAAACCAATGATAAGGAAGTGGGCTTCATAATTTTGTCTCAAGGAATAACCGAAGTCTATGTCATAAGGATTCCTAAGAGAAGAAGGAATTAAATTATTTTGGAAATTTATAATTGAAATATAAAAATAGATCTTGAACATTATGTTATATTGTTGAAAATTACATGAGAAATATTAGATAAGTAAGAAGAAAAAACGAGCCACTTAGGTTATGCACAATGAAATGAGGAAAGGGTATTTTAAAGAAGGAAAGAGCGCAACATTTTTAATTAAACCATAATTGAACAATGAGGGTTTTATATAAAATAATTATCATTTATAAAAGATAATAATAGTTTAAAAAATTTATGACAGAGTTACTTTACATGAAATAAGTATTTGGGATGTTCACTTAAATCGATTTTACTTAAAAGAGAGAATAAAAAAGGGAGCTTAAAACATATTTTATCCACAAAAAAAGAAAGAAATAGTTAAATAGGTGTATATTTAAGGAATAAATTTACATAATATTTATGAAATAAATGAGAAAAATATTGATTAAAAGAGATAAAAATATAAAGAATGTGAAACCCAAAAGTAATGAGAGTGGTTCAGAAGATCTTTTTTTAAATACCTTTTTAGAAACACATAATATTAAAAGGAATGATAAACATCATTTTGGAAATTTGAGAAGGAAAATATTAATTTAACTTTAGGTAACACACAATTAGGTTTCTGAATATATAAGATAAAATTGGTCGGAATTGAAAATTTGGACATCAAAGAAAAACCATCACAAAAGACAACAAAAAATATTTATATCAATGTCATAATTTTATGAGGAATAAATTCATCATGGAGGAATATTTGAATAAAAAATGAAAATTTCCCTATAGATAAAAATAATTTTAACTAAAAAAATAATTTTATGGAAGGATTTAATTCCTCGAATCGGCTCACTAAAAATAGTAAACTAACCAGACTGTCATGTGACCTCTAGCTTGCCTCCTCGAATGCCAGAGGTTGCCGAATATCAGTGTGGGTTGAAGGAGGTACTATGGGGAGGTTATATGTAAAAACATGATATTTAAAAATAAAAAATTGTTTTAAATATAATATGAGACATGAAACACCAAACATAAATGATCTGTGAAATATATTATGTTAAATTTAATCTCTTCAATAGCTTATAATACACTCAACCCTGAGTCTAAATGATTTGTAATATATTATAAAATCATAACCTAGCAATTATATTGGTGGGTATGAATAGGAATATTTAAATTATAAAAATTATATTGTTTATAAATGTATAAAAAAATTAACTGATTATCTATTTATTAGAAATAAAATAATATTCATTTAAAAGAAAAATAAAATTTTCCTAAAAAAATGTATTTTTATAAAAGGATGTTTAGTCACGCTTCACACACATAAATTAATATTAATTTTTATAAATTTTAAGAAAATTATTTTACAAAATCAATTTTATTTTTGAAATCATCATGTTAAAATTATCTTAGAGTGTATTTGTGATAATTTTTTAAAAGTATTTTTTTGATGAATAGTGGAAAATAATGGTTATTATTGAAAACTACCATTTCGTTTAAAGAATTTAATAGTTAAATTTTGATTTAAAATTACATTAAATGAGTTTTTTAAAATTTATTTTATAATAAATACAATTTAGTTTATTTGAATCAATTTTATATTAATCTTGGATATTAAAACTTTCTATACTTATAGAAACCTTTTCTTTGGAAAGCCATTTTTCATCACATCTGTGGGATTGACATTAAATTTAATTATACCACTTATATAAATTTAATTTGGTAAAATGGATTAAATATTTGGAATAATCATAATTTATATTATATAATAAGTTTAACTAATTTTTTTGTTATAATGAATAGTAAAAATAGTAAAAATTAATTACTGTAGTTAAGGTTAGAACATGTTTATCGGGGGTTAAACTAAAAAAATAAGGGTTAAAATGACCAATAAAATTTCCCAATTCATATTTTATGGACATATTTTGACCTTATACCATCCATTTTTCAAGAATGTTCCATTTTCATCCTTTTTTTCATGTGAAAAATGTGGGTGTCATGTTTTCTTTTAAAAAATTCTAAGTGTATCCTCTCCTCGACTTATAAAAGGCCACCCCTATCCTATGCTCTTTAAATTCCTAAAACCTTTTGTTTTGGAAAATAACTTCAAAAATATCATACATAAAACCCACCCCACATACTAGAGGCCTTTTTTTAATCTAAAATCTAATATAGGAAGGCTTTAGATATAAACCTAAAGAGGTTTTCTGAAGAAGAGGTAATGTTCTTTACCACACATTTTTGTTTGAAATTTTCTTATAACTACTTAAAATATTATATAAATATGATAAAATTATATAAAAATTATATAAAATATATTTATATTTTATTCTATTAGTTTCATAACCAATATCAGTCTTTTCTTCCATCAGATGCGAAATGAAACCATCGATTGTGTGTACAATAGACTACAACCTCACGAACCGGTTAATTCATTTTCCATCATCACCTCTCACATATGGATATAATTATGGATTTAACATATTTACATGGTATTTTATGAAGTTAATATACTTAAGTATTATAATATCAAATCTACGATCATACCTTCTAAGCTGTCGGAAAATGATAACGCCGCTCGTGTGTATGTGTGGACAACCGCCTCTACGTAGCATTGTGATAATTTTTTTAATTTCATTTTGACATTGATGGAAATAAGGATGGGTTAAATGAATATGAATTATATATATTATATAATAATTACCCTTATATCATTCCATCCATCAAAAAATGAAAACAACATTTATGTGTACATACGACCTACCGTCTTCATGAACGGTGTAACTCATTTTTTCCATCTCTAAATTTTATGGACTATTATAAATAATTATATAAATATTATATATGATATTAATATAATTTTTATAATCATGGATATTATATAACCATGGTCAATGAAAAGGGACTGAAAACACCTCACTGAAATATACATGAAAAATGAAGAAATTATCACCCAAAACAATGATTTTAACAAAGAATTGATAATAAAAGTGCCATAAAAGACTATAAGTAAATCGTATATGGTATAAAATATATTATTATGGTTATTTGATATATTTATAATAAATCTATATTTATTATACATGATTCATGGACACATAAAAAGGAAATTAGACATTAGGTAAGGGTTTCTCGTCTCACTTTTACTTCTATGAGACATATTCCATATTAATTGCTTATTTATTTTCTGTGGTGAATAAACTACCAATTAATATATTATATAATGAATATATTTATATTTTGGGTATTTAAAGCTTCATTTTAAGTTATTTCATTCATGGGTCTTATGATTCAAAAGTTACCAAATTAGTAAGGGTTTATTTCACAATCTCTTCATTATTCGAGGTTATTAATGTTTAAGTATTCCTTAGAGGGATTGATTTATATTTATATCATAGACCTAATATATTTTTATTCTAATTTGGTAATTTATTAAATTTTCATGTAACATTATCATTTTCCTCTCTTCGGTACATAAAATTATTGAGAATACATTTTAAAGAAAAACCAACATCATTTTTCTCTTCAGTCGAAAATATTTTTTCTTCCACATCCATGTTCTCTAAAAATATTTCAATTTTTTTTAACATTAATTAAATGATTTATTAAATTATTTTTTACCCATTTTTACATAAAAAATGGTTTTAAAGTAATCTTATTTTCATTTTCTAAAAGTGGTACATTTAACCTTTTTACAACCATGTGAAAAGAATGTTTTTTTATATTATACACCTTGTATGGAATTTCCTACCCTCATGAACACTCATTGTTTTAAATATTACTTTACAAGATTATAAGTTTATTTTTTAAGAAAACATTTTTTCATAATATTCTATTTTTTTTTATTTTTTGGAAAGGATTTTTAAATTGAAAATGATATTTTCCTCAAGAATTTTTTTAATGGAATTTTCATGGTTTTTCTACTCATCAACCAAAAAAACCCTCATTTTAAATTATTAACCATTGAGAATTTATTATAGTGATGTGATTATTATTATTTATGTAGATTTTTCTTGATAAGTTTGAATGGGGATGTACTATTTTGATACCATACGCCATATTACATTAAATGGATTATGATTATCTTTATTGATTAGGGAAAGTATTAAAATTTAATATTATAGTTTTTAAATAGAATTTTTATGTTTATTATCTTCCACCCCTTTCATATGAGGAATGAATTGGACTTATTAAGTTATGAGAAGGGCTTGCTATAGCCTTTCTATGCATCGATAGGTCTCATAATACAAACTAGCTTGAGTTTTTTCCAAGGCCTTACACATTTATGTAATATGTATTAGAATGAGACCTTGATGGTATAGTGATGATGTCCAAAATAATTAATTTACTCATTATGATATTAGTTATTGAAGTCCATGTAATTATTCTATTAGTTATAATATCAATGTATAAGTTTCATGATCATGTGATTATTTATATGACATTACTTTATCATCATTATTCTGACTATATTATTCTATATGTTTAAGTTATTGATGAAATGAAATGTTTTTTAGTTATTTACCTTTCCAAATTGATTATTTTATTTTTATTCATGATTGATTCCACTATAAGCATACCCTTATTTAGAATTAGAGCCCACCCTTTTTTATTTTTCCTTTCCCTAGGATTCTAAGAAGTTTATTATGATTGATTTCTAGGGATAAGATAAAGGTAATTATGGTGTTCTCAAAGAAAATACTATGTTTTTTAATGTTTTAAATTATATTTTGAAGTTAAAGAATGTATCTAGTTTACTAAGAATACTAAACTGTTCAGTCCTTCAGGATGCAATTCCTTGTATCTTCTAACAATGTAATAAAGTAACAACTAACATTTGGATAATAAGGTTGTGGTATTTACAGTTGGTAACTGAGGTTTTTTAGTAGAAACATTTGAAAATATATTTTGGAAAACATATATTAGAGAACATAACACTATAAATGACTTTGAGGATAAATTTAAGTATAGGATAACATCTTAAAGTTTTGGTAAGGTAGAGATTGTGTGGTTTTCCTATCAATAAATCCCTATCTGGATACTAAAATAGGATATGGTTCTGGTACAATTTTACATGGCTATAATAAATCCAAAAAGGGTGTATTGGGATTTGATTTGATAGTCACCGGGTTCACAATAATGTGCCTTACTACCCACCTATTTTGACAGTCCTAGGGGATATTCTTGCGATAATTCATGTTTTCTTTATAAAGATTTTTAAAGGTTTTAAAAATATTTTTTGATTTGAAAAAATTCCTAATGAAAACATGTATATGATTATAAGATTAGATATGCATAAAATTTTAAATTTTTGTTAAGTATGTCACTAGTTTTGGGATTATACATTATGTTTCATAATGTTATAATCAAATATATTGTATGAAATTGTTTATAAATGGAACCTAGATGAAGAAATGAGAACCATATCAATTCACACTTTCCATATAGGAATTTACCTACTAGTAAAGATAATAAATATGGATCTAGAGATACAGTGGGAACCAATCAAATTATAATCACATTAGGGTGGATGAATCTAGTTATGAGAAAAAACATTGTATATATGGAGTAGCCTAATTGTTATAACCCAACCCAAAGAGGCTCATTCCATAACTACCCCAAGCCCACCTCTATAGTCTAGGGGATAACGATAAGCACTGAAAGGCATAACTAATATGGGAGACCTTATTATAAGTACCTGTACGCACAAAAACAACCATATCCATGTAGAAGTTCAGAGGAATAAAAGAAAATATAGTAACATCTAGGGGAATAATCATTCATGTAACAACCTCTAGGGAATATAAGAGTATGAAAACGTAATCTGAAATTAAAAAAGGGTAAAAATACACACCCAACCCAAAATATGTCCCAACCAAAAAAAACTAAAAAAGAAAGTGCTGAGAAATATCAGCTCCATATTTCCAAGCTCGGACCACTATACATGGTCAAATGCACTAGGGTATCCCTATTCTCTTCTATAATATCCACCGACCTACCATCATTTTCATAAGACATGACATGTGAGAGAAATTTATATATAGGGGTGAGTATATAGATACCCAGTAGGATGCCCTAAAATTTAAAGGGGGGGTAGTAAGAGACATGATAGGATGCTAGCTTAACCATAATAAGAGAGTCAAAAAATCCAACGACAAGGATAAAAATATATATGTTCTTATAAAAGAAACCCAGACGAGAGAGAAAGGGTTTAACATCAAATATTTTTTAGATGTATCAAGATTTATTTTAGGTACTATTATTGAATTATTTTTAGTATACTTTGGTTGAGGGTTTTATTAGGTGTATTTAGGCGAATTTTGTAAGTTTTTTAAGGTTGTTTGGGGAGTGCATGATTGGCGTACAATTTTCTTAAAAAATATGCCCAGCCCAAAAAACTGTGAAACCCCAGATAGAGGGGGTTTTCATGGTTGGTGCATGGTTTTTCAAATCATGCACCCTCTTAGGAGTAACCATGAAACCCACTAGTAGGGGAACATAGTTAGGGAGCATGGTTTTCCAAACCATGCGCCCCATACAAGAAACCTTGAACATGAGATTTTAATCCACCAAAAAATTATAAAAATATCCCGAAACCCATGGTATTAATCCCTAATCACCCCCACTCAGAACTAAACTCATTCCAAAATTTTTTAATCCTCCTAGAGGATTAAAAGGCCTTTTGAACTCTATTCTTGGTGAATCGAAGACCTGATTGATAGATCTTCACCTCTCCAAATTATAAATATCCTCCAGTTTGGATTAATATCAATCTCCTACTTATTTACGAATGAAGATGAATTTTTTATTCCTTTTTAGTGATGGTTTTATATCTATGTTTTGATAGATCTTAATATATTTGATCTTGGATCTAGGATATGGTTCTATATCTCATTTTTCATCATGGATTTGACTGTACCATTTCAATTTGGGTATTTATGACTTAGAAAATATCCATAAAAAATCTTGAGGTAGGTGGTATAAATAGAAAATACCATAGTATTTATGATAATTATCTGTATAGAATTTTGAAATACAAATTTTCATGTTTATAAATCACATATTGAATTGGATTAATTAAATGGTTAATTAATTAATGTAATGATGTGATTGTGGAATTAGTTGGATATTGGGATTATGGATTTGTTCAATTATTGAGATGCTTAATTGAATGATTAATGGGAATTAATGGCTTTATGAAATTGGTGGTGACCCATGGGGTGTTTTGACATTGTAAAAGTGATAAATTATGAACTGTGTTTGATTAATAAATTAGGAATTATAAACATTACTGATAAATGAATTGTGAAATTGATATCCATCCATGGGGTGTGCTGTTATGATTGAAATGAGTTGTGGGATAGGGATTTCAAATCCAAATACCCAAAGGTTACTAAACATCCACTCCAGGACATCATTTTTTTATGTATATATTTGTGATCACTGAGTTGTGGGACAGGGACTACTGCACCAAATACCCACGGGGTTCCAGACTACCAATCTATGCCCCTATTATTTTATTTTGACCTTGAAATGAAATAATAAATGATAACCCATAATATTTTGATATGTGAAATCCCTTGGGGATAGTTCTGACTCTGACATGGATCGAAGCAGGTATTGATGGTTTGGGTGTGATCGTGAACACAAGATATTTAGGTGGTTAATTAAATAATTATTAATTGTGAAATTGGTTATTTATTTATTGTATTTTATTATTTATACAATTGTATACACTATTTTAGATTGGATATTGTTTTAGACACCATTGGTGGTGACCTAATGAGTTATTCACCACCCTACAGGGGATGCCTGTTTGGTACCTGAATAGACTATATGTTTTTAGGATAGGATAAGGTGAAGAGCCCTATGTTAGATGGATGTGTTGGGATGGAGCATAGATGAGAGAACTGGACATGGTATCAGAACCTTCTAGGGAGTTGTCAGTATATTTACTTTTGGATTTTTCTTTTGATGCTTAAAACATATATGGCATGACATATCTAAATCTTTTATTGGAAATTGTTTTTCCTGTTCCAGTTCATTATGTACTGCTCGTTTGTATTGGTTATGGTATCGGTCTGAGTATTGTTGATTATCACTTGGTTACTATTTATTATTTCTTATATTGTGTTTCTACTTTGATAAAGTGGGTATAGTATTCCCATGTTATATATATTAGACCCTCATCGCTAGTTGGAAACCTTTGGAATACAAGGAGGAGCGCATGAGGTCACATAACAAACCATCTTAGTGCATAGGTATGTGGAACCCAATCTAGGACATTACAAAGTGGTATTAGAGTAGTTTTATTTTATTTTATTTCTTCTTACTATTTGTGAATAGTAGATAGAAGACTAGAAAGATTAAGGCCTTGGTCATGAGCTCTTTGAAAGAAGTAGCTGACCCATGTATGAGGGAAAACCCAAGTACCCAATGTGGGATTGTTGTTATTGATGATTTCTATTATAGTTGGATGTTATTTTACCCCGTGTGATGCACTTATTGTGTGATGTTATTATCATTTTTTGAGATTTTATTTGTGTCCCGGTATATCATGAGAGTTGTGTATACATGAATCATTCTAGGAACTCAGGAATAATTGTGACATTCATCATTTTTAGGCATGCACATAAAATCATTTTTGGGATGAGTTATTTAAATTAAAATTATTTTTATTTGATGAGAAATTTCAAAATGAAAATGGAGCCTAATATGAAATTGAAAATGTAAAATGATGCTAAATGTTGTAGATGAAATGGATAAATGGGTGTATAATAAGAAACTATGAAATGTGAATGTTTTTATCCTATGTTGGCCATGACCTAGATGAGGGATGGATGAGGTTAGTGATGATGTCTCAGTTTTGACCGTGTGGTGGGGTATGAGGGATGAATTATTAAGGTTCATGTGAATCCCTATTACGTAAATATGTTAATGCTATGTAATGTGTCCTAATACGTGTTTTTGGTATTTTAGATATATAACCCATGGTGATGCTTGTTGGTAGGATGCATGGATGTTGTGGCTAGAAATGGTCCTCCAACAATGGAACCTGTGGTACAAATAGTTCCAAGTTAGGGGGACATAGAAAATTTACATGAGAACTTTGCTCACTTCATGCAGTTTATAGAAAGAGACCTAGGGCAGGTCGTGAAGATCATGTATGACTTGAAATGGGAGTTTTAGTTGCAACGCTCTCCAATATTTACTAGAGAGGGTGGACCTGAGGTAGTTGAGTTTTGGATTGAGTCTATCTAGATGATTCTTTCCCACATGGAGACTACTATGGATAATAGGGTTAAACTGGCTTCTTATATGTTACGTGGTCAAGATAAGCATAGGTGGGACATCCATACTCGAGATGGATAGCTGGAGAATAAGGAGTGGAAGTACTTTTAACAGAATTTCTTGGAGCAATTTTACCCTAAGAGGCTTAGGAATGATAGGGTAGTTGAGTTCATGAGACTTACCCATCAGAGTATGTTTGTGATGCACTATATAAGATGCTTCATATATTTACTGTGTTTTGTTCTAAAATTAGAAGGAGATGAGGCGACCATGGAAAAATGGTTTGAAGATGGTATTAAATGTGATATTAAGTCCCAATTTAATATATTTAGGTTGAAGATATTTTCAAAAGTGGTAAGTCAGGCTCTCATATCTGATGGGAACCTAAAAGAGGCTTCTAGTGGAGGACATGTGGTTTCTATTAGATGACTGGGTGGTACATCTTCTAAGAGTAGGAAGCTCTTATTTAAAAACATCTACCATGAAGATAACAAACAAGGTGGACAAGGAGATAGATTAGTTACCTAGAGTAGTAACTGTATATACTTCCACCAGTGTGGTAGTTCAGGATATGTTCATAGCCAGTGTCCCTAACCACTAATGGAGTGATGATCATGCGATAGAATGGAACATATACAATGGTTTTGCAGAAACCCTCGACCAATGGGTAGTTACAGAGGAGATTGGTAAAATCAGAGTGCTGGAAGTGGATCTTCTACACTATATCAGTCTTGTATCTATAGTTTAATTATATGTGGATGTCAAGGTAGTGGATGTGGTATTTCTAATAAAGAGAACTCGTATCAAAAAATTGGTGCAGTAAAGGGGACTCAGACTACATCAAAAGGAAGAGGGTTGATACAATTTCATTTACTTTATCCTAAACTTGTGGATATCAAGGTTTTACCACAGATATTTAGAGGTAATATTATTGTATATTATTTGATTTCTAGTGCCTTATTTGATACTGGTTCCACTCATTCCTTTATATCTTCACAAACTGTTAATAGTTTGAGTATTTTAGTAGAGTTTGTTATTGAAGTTATTATAATCAATACATCATTGGGAGTAAGGCTGAGAGACATCTGTTTATGCAAGGGGCATTCTCTCGAGTTTGGGGAGTATTGTTTTAGTTAGGATAATTACATCCTTGAAATTTTATAATTTGACTCAATTTTGGTTATGGACTGGCTGGTATCATATTTATCCCACATTGATTTTTACCACATGAGAGTGACCTTTATGTCCCATTAGGGTGAAATTTATGTTCATCGTGGAGAATGGGATATCAAGGAAGTCCATGCGGGCTAATTATTCATAAACTATGGAATATCACCACCTAGGTTACAAGTCTTTTACTAGATTATGGGGGTGTGAAGTAGGATTTCTTTCGACTTGTGGTGGACCAATTCCAGGATGTGTTTCCCAAGGTCTTCTCAGGTATTCCACCATAGAGGGATATGAATTTTATTATTGAGCTCATTCCTAGAGCTGAGTCGATTCCCATTCCACCTTTTAGAATTTCACCAATAGAGATTCAAGAGATCAAGACTCAGATGGAAGAGTGGGTGGATAAGGGGTTTATATTTCTAAGTACATCACCTTGGGGTTGTCCAGTCTTGTTTGCTAAGAAGGCAGATGAAACCTTGATCTTGTGTGTTGATGAACGGAAGTGTAACCAGATGAAAGTGAAGAACCGATATCCTCTTCCATATAACTATGATCTCTTTGAATAGTTAATAGGAGTTTTCATGTTCTCCAATATTTAATTGAGACCAGGGTATCATCAATTGAGAGTTCGAACTTATAATATACCACATAATGCCTTTAAAAGAAGGTATATCCTATATGAGTTTGTCATGATTCCATTTTGATTGATGAATGATCTAGTAGTGTTTATGGACTTGATGAATAGAATCTTCCACCCATACTTGGATCATTTTGTGGTAGTGTTTGTGGATGACATCTTGGTGTACTAAAAGACTCATGACGATCATTCCCAATATCATGAAATATTCTGGTGTACACTGAGAAAGAATTATATATACACCAAGCTATCTAAGTGTTAAATTTTCATTGATAAGGTATACTTCTTATGTTATCTAATCTTTGAGGAAGGTGTGTTAGTTGACCAAGATAAGGAGAAGGTAGTTGTTTCTTGGGAGAATCCTAATTTTTTTTATATCCATAGATATTTGTGTTTGGAGAGCTATTATCATAGGTTTATTCCAGATCTTTCCTTATTTTTAGCACCGCTTTCAGGCATGAAAAAATGGAGTTAATTTTGAATGGTCTGAATCATGTGATAATTCTTTTTAGGAGTTGAATAAGCTATTGAAAACCGTTTCGATCTTGATCCAAATCAAGATAGGGGAGGAGTATACATTGTTTTATGATGTATCTGGGATAAGTCTTGGATACATGTTGGTGGAGGGGGATTGAGTTGTCTTGGAAATTGAGGACACATGATTGGAATCAACCAACACATAACCTTGAGTTAACTGTAATGGTTTATTCTTTGAAGTGTTTATAAAAGTATATGTTAGGTGAAAAGTTTAATGTGTATACCAATCACAAGAGCCTAAGGTATATCTTTTTACAATGATATGTGAATCACCAGTAGAAAATATTGGTTGAGTATATGTAGTCATTTTATTTTGATCTATGATATATAGTCAAGAAGGGAAATAATGTTTCTGATGATTTAAGTAGGAAAACACAGAATCAAGTAGTCCATGAGTCTAGTTCTGAGTGTAAGATAATGACCTTTCTAGATAAGATGCATGTTGTGGTTCAAGAGGACCAGGAGAGGATGAACCTGATATCAGTTTCAATGGAGTCCACACTTTTGAGATGGATTAGGGAGAGGAAGTATTAGGATCTAGAGTGTTTGTCCTTGAGGAAAGTCCATGAAGGTGGGGAGTCACCTTCTAATTGATCCATAGAAGAGGATGAGATCATCTATGTCTGGGGCTATGTAGTTGTACCTATGAGTATGTGAGAGGAGCTGATGTGTGATTTTCATGACTCTAAGTGGGTGGTGCATTTAGGTTTGACCAAAGTGTACCATTACCTACGTCAACAATATTGGTGGTTAGGACTAAAAAATGAGATTGAAGGGTTTGTAACCCAATCCTTCACCTGTCAAAAGGTGAAGGGTGAGAATCAATGGCCTAGTGGTTTACTATAGCTATTTCCCATTCTAAAATGTAAGTGGGATGATGTTTCCATGTATTTATTAGTAGGTATCCTAAGATGCCTTAGAATAATGATTCTATTTGGGTGACTATGGACCAATTGATAAAATTATCACATTTCTTTCCTATGCAGGAGAATTTCTTAGTGGATTAGTTAAGAGACTTGTACATTCAAAAGATAGTCTATCTACATGGGGTTCCATGAAGTATAATTTCAGACTGCGACTCATGTTTTACTTCATGATTCTGTAAAGGATTGCAGAAGGCACTTGTTACACATGTATTTCTGAGTATGTATTTACACCAATAGACATATGAGAAGTCAGATCATACTATACAAGTTTTGGAAGATATGATATGAACGCATGTCCTCAATTTTGGTGGGTATAGGGAGAATCACCTAGAACTCGTTGAGTTAGACTATAATAATAGTTATGAATAAAATATATATATGACACCATATGAAGTTCTATATAGTAGTCCATACAGATCACCTCTATTCTGGATGGCGCCAGGTGAGTCAGAGTTGTTTGGACCGAGTCTCATGCAGAGGAAAGCAGAGCAGGTTCAGCTAATTTGGGAACATATGGTTACAACTCATAGTATAAAGAAGTATTATGATGATAGACATTGATGAACCCTTGATTCTATAGTGTGTTATTGTGTGTTCCTTTGAGTGTTGCCTATATTGGGTCACCATAGGATTTAGAGGTAGGGAAATATGGCACCCATGTTTATTGGACCTTTTGAGGTAGTGCAGAATTGGGATGGTGGCATACCAATTGGCTCTTCCAAAGAGGTTTAGTTCTATGCATGATGTTTTTCATGTATCATAACTTTTGTGGTATCACTATGAACCTTCTCATGTTATTGATGTTGATGATATTAATTTTGAGACCAATGCATCCATTAAGGAGAATCTGATACATGTTGTGGATCATAGTGAGAAAATATTGTGGGGAAAGACCACACTGATTGTTTGAGTTTTTTGGAAACATGGAAGTGTTAAGGATTAAAATTGGGAGTGAGAAGAAGATATTTGAGCTTAGTTTTCTGATCTTGTTACCTTTTAATCTTAGTGATTCTTGGAGTACATGTTGAGGATGAGTTGTCATAAGGTTAGGAGATTGTAAGATCCCAAAAATTCTAGAGATGTCTCTTTATTTATTTCAAGTACTATTTTTCCTTGTTTTGAGTATACATTGGTTGAGGCTTGTCTTGGGTGTGTTCAGGTGAATTTTGGATGTTTTTTATGGTGTTTGGGTCGTGTATGATTGGCGCACAATTTTCCCAAACCATGTGACCAGCCCAGCAAGCCATGCAGCCCCAGATAGAGGGGGTTTTCATTGTTGACATATAGTTTCTCGAACCATGTTCCCTCTTAGGAGTAACCATGCACCCCAACATTAGGTGAACATGATTAGGGAACATGGTTTTTGAAATCTTGCGCCCCATACCGGAAACCATGCATGTGGGATTTTAATCCCCTGAAAAATTATAAAAAAATACCATACCCCATGATATTAATCCCTAATCACCCCCACTTAGACCTAAACCCATTCAAATGTTTTTTGGATCCTCTAGGAGGATTACGAGGCCTTTCAAACTCTATTATTAATGAATAAAAATCCCAATTGACAGATCTTCACCTCTCATGGTAAAAAATATCCTACCATTTGGATTCCCCTATTTCCTATCCCTATTTTTGGATGAAGATTAATGTTTTATTCTATGTTGCCAATGGGTTTAGATCTAGGTTTTTGTATATCTGAATTCATTTGATATTGGATCTAGGTTTTGGTTCTAGGTATCATTATTATTTGAGGATTTGTCTATTCCATTTCAATTTGGGGATTTCTGACTTGGAAAACTTCTATCAACAATCTTAAGGTAGGTGGTATAAATTATGAATCCCATAGTCTTGATTATAAATGTGTGTATGGAATTTTGAAATAGAAATTTATAGGTTTTTAAATCTCATATTTAATTGGATTATTTAATTGGTTAATTAATTTATGGAATGATGTGATTGTGGAATTAGAGGGATATTTCTATTATGGAATTGGTCAATTAATTAGATGTTTAATTTAATAATTAATTGGATTTAATGGGTTTACAAAATTGGTGGTGACCCATGGGGTGTGCTTATATGATTAAAGTGAGAAATTATGAATTTTTTCTGATTGATAAACTAGAAATTGTGAACATTATTGATAAATGTATTGTGAAATTGATGGACATCCATGGGGTGTTCTGTTACGATTGAAATTATTTGTGGGATAGGGACTACTGCTCCAAATACCCATGGGTTTCCTAATTGTCCCTCTAGGCCTCCATTTTGTTTATGTATATATATTTGATCACTGTGTTGCAGGATAAGGAATATTTCTCCAAATATCCATGGGGTTTCAGACTGTCTCTCTAGGACCATATTTTTTTATTCTTCCATTTAAATGAAAGGATGAATGATAACCCATGATATTGTGATATGTGATATCCCTTATAGATAGTTCAAACTCTGGCATGGTCTGAATAAAATATTTATGGTCTGGGTGTCATCGTGAACCAATGGTATTTATGTGGTTAATTAAAGAATAATGAAATGTGAAATTGGTTATTTATTTATTTTATTTCATTCTTTATAAAAATTCATACACTTTTTAGGCTGGATATTATTTTAAACCCCATTGGTGGTGGCCTATTGAGTTGTACTCACACCATACTCAGGCTACCTGACCAGTACCCGAATAGATTGCATGTTTATAGGTCACAATAAGGTAAAGATCCATATGTTATATGGATGAGTTGAGATGGAGAATGTATGAGGGAACTATACATGGTGTTGGGACCTTCTTGGGAGTTTTTAGTGTCTTTAATTTTGGATTTTCTTCTTGAAACTTGGGACATTTATGTTATGACATATCTATAGATTTTATTGGATATTGTTTTTCCTATTCTAGTTCATTATTTATAACTGGTTTTTATTGGTTATGGTATCATAATTAGTATTGATGATTATCAATTGGTTATTTTTATTATTTTCGATGGTGTTTTTCTACTCTAATAAATAGGGTACAATCTCCCCATGTTATATATATTAGACCCTCACTACTAGTCAAAAAACTCTAGCATATGAGGATTCATGCTTGGGGTCACATAGAGAACTAGATTAGGGAACCGGTATGTGGCACCCAGGATGAGATTTTACAAATGGGATCTCCATCTCATAGTCTAGCTCAAGAGAAAAGTATTCCAATAGTTCTAAAGGGGGATATAAATGATACCCAACATCTCACATGCCCATCCAAAGAAACATCCAAGTCGAGCTACACCTCACCACTATTACATACAGTCTAGGGGATATAATGTCTAGGTAAAGGACCCATGCCATAGTAAAATAGGAGGGTGACACTCAACAAATAGAGAACCCATACCTTGACTCTGTAGGAGGGTTCCACTCAGTAGATAGTTAGAGGAACCATGCCCTATCTCGATAGGTGGGTTTCACTCTGATAGTCAATAGAGGACCCATACCCTATCCCAATAAGAGGGTGTCACTCTAATGGTCAATGACCCATTACCTAACTCTGTAGTAAGATTCCACTATAATGGTTCAGGACCCATGCCATAACTCTATAGGAGGGTTCTACTCTAATGGATAGATAGAGGACCCATGCCCTATCCCAGTAGGAGGGTTTCACTTTAGTGGTCGAGGAACCATGCCCTATCTTAGTAGGATAGTGCCACTCTTTTCTCTCTAATGATCCTTCCCAATCACCATTATCATTGAGAATCACCTAAAGAAGCATCCCACTCAGAATATCTTCCATCATATCTTATAATCCACTATGAAGTCCACTGTCACATTCTACAAGAAAAAACACTAAGGATAGGGTAATCATGAGAAAAATATGAGTACAAATGAAGGAGACATGAGAGGTAAAATTTTCCTCAAAATGATGGGTATATGATGTGTAAGGGGACCCACACAGTGTGTGGTACCATGCTACTGTCAGCCCGTGTCCCTGATAACACATGGATCACTGGACATGTAGATGCACATGGCATGTACGAGCCTCACATGGTGTGTCTCGGCCACTAAGGGCCTACTTGTTTTCTCTTGTCCATGCCATGGAATACTGCCCATGCCCGTGTACTCCGATACATGGAGTGTCCTCCCACACAGGGTCCTGCTTGTGTCCTTTGGTCCATGTCTGTATACCCTATCCATGTTCTAGTATATAGTATATGTATTACCATGCCCGTGTCCATGTACCCTTAGATTACATTTAGGTATCCAACATCGATTCATACAACATGTGGGGGTCCCACACGACATGTGATATTTACCTCACCCAGAAATCCTAGAAGTTGTAGCCCGGGGCCTATAAACCATGTGTTATTTAGACTACACAATGTGTAGTCAGGTTTTCCAAAAAATATAAGATTCATTCTTTATGTATCAGATCTAGATCCTACACCATAGGTCCCACTGTTTGACCACTCACAATCTATGTAAATTTCCTTTGACCATCATTTTCAACCATCTATTGGTTAGAAAATGGAATCTATTTCACCTGTACGAAGTCTCCTCGCACCACAATCATTTCAGTGCCTCATTTCACCTTAATAAGTATCCAAATCCATAGTGTAATCACATGCATCCTATAAAACTTATCAATCTACCACTAAATCTTTAATCTATTCACCACCCATGAATCTACCACATATCTGGTGGTCCGATCGCGCTTGGTACCACCCAAAAATAGTTGAATCATGACCCCATGGTCTAATGATTAAGAACATGAGGAATGGTTGGGATAAATCAAAAGAAATAGATGTACAATAATCATTATCGAAGTATTCTTGGCCAAATAATACATATTGAGGATATATAGGGTGAGAAACAAGGCACAATGGGGTAAATCTAATAAAAGAACTGAATAGGACACGTGGGTACATGCAAAGGATCAAAATTGACATAGATCAAAGGAATAAGAATGATTATACTCAATCATTTAATCATAAGGTAAGAAATACACATATGAAAAGTCCCACCTCAATTTGGATCATTCATTGAGGAAGAATTCACTCACCAATGAAGGGGACAGACCTATTACATTTGGTGCATCTCGATTCTCCTCGATGCACAGGATCATCATTGTATGATCTCGATTTTCCAATGAAGGAGATAATAGATATATTCTCTCAACAATCATAAGGTTATATGGCTAGCCCTGATGATTCTATATAGCAACTTATTTATAAAGGTTTTAGTATTAGGTCATTTAAGTTAAATAATTTAATTAATAAATAAATTTAATTTAATCACATGCGCCAACAGTCGCTATATCCAAATGCCCTGCGACGACCAACATTAGGTCATGGATAGGGAAAATATTTTATTACAGATTTAACCATGAAATCATATTTTTAATCTATGGATGCATTTAAGAGTTATCCCATTTTTATTGAAAAATATGTGCACATAATATACAATATATTTAATATTTTTATAAAATTAATTCTAGTCACATCGGGCCTTGGAATCATGAACCATATCAAATCCTATCTCTGAAAATATTTTTAGATATATTTTAATCTATTACAAGGAAAAAAATAGCATCTCTACATTATTACCTCCTTAAATATTTTCATCCTAAAAAATAAAAAAATAAGAAAAAAGGTTGGGATACTGAGCCCACATAGGATCTCCCACTCCTAGGATCTCTCCTGAATTCTCTTGTACTTCCACAACAGACAAACCAAAGGGGATGGACCATCCATTCAGGGTAGTCTCCTACCAATAATTGATCACCACTGAGTTCGTTGGGAAAGTGGCTTCATCCTCGATAACCTATCACCCTAGTTAATGATGTTTGGGGGGTCATGAACATATCTCTTAAGATGCAACACGTGGAAGAAATCGTAAACCTGATCCAACTATAGGAGTAGGGAGAGGTGGAAAACAAACTCAAAACCCCATATAATACCTCAAATGGTCTGATGAACCTCAGGGACAGGTTACCTACCCAATATAATCTCCAAAATTATCATAATGGGAAGACTCTCAAGAAAATGTGGTCTCCCTGGTAAAAAACCAAGGGACTAAAATGTTGATCTGTGTAAGATTTTCACCTACTCTAGGATGCCCTCATCCACTCATGGATCACCTGGAACTTCTTTATCTCCACTTGTACCATCTATGACCCAACAAGAGATATCTCACTGACCTCATTCCAGCATTAGTGTAACCTACAGGGTCTCCTTTACAGGTCCTCGAAAGGTTCCATGATTATAGTAGAGCGGTGGATGTTATTATATGCAAAATATACCAATGGAAAGTGATCCTCCCAGCTTCTAATGAAGTATATCATACAATCCCTCAACATATCCTCCAACAAATGGATAGTGTGCCCAATCTTCTAATCTGTTTGGGGTGAAGAGATATACTCATCCTCACATAGGTCCCAAATACCTCAAACATGCCACTACACAACCATGATATGGACTACACATCATTTTTAGAGACAATAGTTGAGGTAACCCCATGAAGGATAAAAATCTCCCATATCTACAACTTACCCACACCCTCCACCAAACTCTTCTCCCTAATAGCAAGGAAGTTCACTGAATTCATTAGTCAGTAAACTATCACCAAGATAAAATCATGGCCTATCACTATCTAAAAAATACCTACCATTAATTCTATGTATATTCCATACCATTTCTACTACAGTATCTCAAGATGCTACAATAAACCTACTAGAACCTGGTGCTTATCCTTCAACTGCTAATAGGTGAGACAGTGAGAGATAAAATCAACCACACTCTATCTCATGCCAGCCCATCAAAACTTCCAATGAAGGTCTCTATACATATAACCACACCAAAATGTAAAAAAATGAGATTTGTGAAACTCTATCATAACCTCTTCCCAGATCATGACTGGAACCACTATCTATCCCAAGAAAATGATGTCATCATCCCCTCTATTAGAAAGTCCATCTGGTGAATCGTATGAGAATATCTATTCACATAAGACCTCACATTCGATGTCTCCCAATTGGGAATATCTCACACACTGGAGGAGTGGATAAGTCAACACTATAGACTAAATAAAAGCTTCACCCTCCTCCTCAACTAGGGTCAACTGCAAGGAATATAACTACTGAGACACCTCCTTCACCAAATGAGATTGGTTCTTCCTACTAAGGGAACCTTCCACTATGTTTCCCTTTCTAGGAGTATAGAATATCTCAAATTCATAGTCCTGAAGAAACTCCAACTAAATCCTCTATATTAGGCTCAAGTCTCTTTGTGTGAAGACATACCAATGTCTTCGATGGTCTAAGTAAACAACAAAGTGATCTCCTAGAAGAAAGTTCCTTCATATCCTTAGAGTGAAGACTACCACTACCAAATCTAGATTGAAAGTCATGTAGTTCTTCTCATGGGATCTCAAATTCCTCAAACCATTTACAAAAAATTCCTATCTATGCTTCAATATGTAGCTGAGTATAGATCCAAATTCCTCTCAATACATTACTTACTCCATGCATTCCTCTTATAGTCTCAAAACAGAAGTACTCATCAACCTCAACCTCAACACCTTGAAGGATCTTTAAAACTAATCATTCCTGGTAAACGAATTTCCTTTCTGCATAAAGGAAATCAAAGGGGATGTAATCCTAGATAATTATTCCAAAAACTTCTAGTAGTACCCCACCAAGCCAATAAAAATCCACACCTCTAACACACTCTTGGGTGGATCTCAAGAAAGAATCACATTAATCCTCACTGGGTCCATAACTAATCCATGTTAAGAAAATAAATTCCCTAAGAAGTGAACCTATTAAATATAGAACTATCACTTAGAGAGTTTACCATAAATCTAGTTCTCATGAATAAAATCTAGAAACATCCTCAAGTGATTTGCATGCTCCTACTATGATGCATAGTATATGAGTATTTCTTTAATGAAGAAAACAACAAAACAATCAAAGTATGGATAGAATATCTAGTTCATCAAATACATAAACACAGATGGGAAATTTATCACATTGAAAGGCATCACCAGGAACTCATAATGTTTGTAGCAACATCGGAATTCCATCTTTAAAATATCAACTCGTGAACTCTCAACTAGAGGTGGACGGGCCTAAGATCAATCTTCAAGAACCATATCATGTCTCATAACTAATCAAAGAATTCATCAATACTTGGAAAGGGTTAATTGTCATTTATCATGTCTTAGTTCAGGTGATGATAATCCACATAAATCCATAAGATCCTATCCACCTTTTTCACAAACATTGGAGTTTCCAAGGGGGGCACACTAGGTATGATAAAACCATTCTCTCAAATGTCCTCTAACTACAACCGAGGCTCTTGTAGTTTAGTAGGGAAAATATGATATGCATTAGAAGATATTAGAGTGGTCATGGGGTGCATGTAAATGAAAAAATCCATCTCCCACCTCGTAGGTAGTCCCAAAATATCTGAGGGGAATACATACCTAAAATACTGCATGACTAAAAGAATCTTGATGCCTGAAGAGCCTTATGCACCAAGGGATACACTTTTCACCTGATGGGTTATGGGATGTAACCTCTAGGTTATACAACCCATTCATCTCAAAATTAGATCTCTCATCACCACAAA
This sequence comes from Viscum album, assembly GCA_963277665.1. NCBI lineage: Eukaryota > Viridiplantae > Streptophyta > Magnoliopsida > Santalales > Viscaceae > Viscum > Viscum album. Next base: position 1,744,069,909 of record OY728155.1, read on the forward strand.
ATAGAATGTCATCCCATCAGTGTGGAGGCATCTGTCTTATCTACGGTGATAGTAAATCTGGGCTTGAATTGTGGACAACCAATCCATATCCAAGATGACGTCATAGTGTCCTATCACGATGAACAAAATTTCCCACAATAATCTATATCCACTAAGAGATAGCTTTCACTAATGAAAGATAAAATATATAAAAGAAGTGTCCCCCCTAGGAACTTCAAGGAAAATCTAATGGGCTAATGCCTCAACTAGGAGATATAGATATCACACTAGGATTAAATAGACTAAGGAATGACTCAAACTTATGTATAATAGTAATGAATAATGAGAAGAATAAACAAATATTGTACCTATATTCATATCATGTGTTGTTGGTTCATACGCATACATAGCCTATAGCTGCCCGTGGCCCTAACTACCAGCTCCATGAGCCTGACATGGGCCACCTAGTGGTGGTGGTGGAAGGAGATAATAATGTCATCTACTATCCATATCTCCTCCTCCTAGAGCTCCATATACTCCTCTTCCAGCACCACCTCCCTAGGGGCCACCCTACCCTCCCCTGGGAGATCCATGGTCACGACACTACCACTTCCATGGAAGTTTGTCAGCTATATTCCTACCCTCCTTAGCACATCGGTTCAGAAAATCATGTTACATGAGACCTCTCCCATAACATGCATAACACCATCCCTCTCATGCCTAATTAGGTCCTCTATGTGGTCCTTATGCCACCTGACCACATGCTTGAGTCTGATCCTAGAAAGTTCTCTTGCACCGAGAACCTATCGACTGGTGCCTACTAGCTGTTGTAGAAGACAAAGCCCTATAACACCCACTATCATCACTAGTTACATGTAATCCATATAATATGAATCTCTATGTAAGAACCCAGTTCTTATTTTGGAGGTACGAGTTTCTTATTTTCCTTTTTCCTTAATTGTTTTTGAGAAAATAAGGAAAATGGGGAAAAATCCCAAATTTTGTGACTACACGCTGTGTACTTTTCCACACGCCATGCACTTTGTCCATGTGGGATGGGTACATAGGGCATGTAGGCCTATCGCCAATGAAGAGTGTAAAAACCGACTACATGCCGTGTATAGGGTATTTACACGCCATTTATTCAGTTGGCAGGTGAATAGTAAGGTGGTGGAGGCAGATGCCAGTGGAGCAATAGTACACGCCATGTAATCAGGAATACACACCGTGTACACATGTCGATAAGTGAATAGTTCAGTGGTGAAAAAGTAGCCGCCAAAGGAACAGTTAAATGAGAAAAGTACACGCCGTGTACTTGAGAGTACACGCCGTGTATTTTGTTTTTTTCCGCTTAAAATGGGAAGTAGCCTCCTTTGTTCACAGAGGAATCTTAGAATGCCAGAGGAGAGTAGGAGAGATGGTCGGAGCTTGGAGTATCTCCTAACCGCACACCAGGAACCCGATTCCTACGCCGTCGATCTCCTTGGAACCGCACGTGTGAGTTCTTCCTCCTTGTGTGTTTCTTACCATTTCTTTCCCAAGGGAAATTTATTTGAGTTTGAATGGGATTATGTTAAACTTAGATCTATGTCATTATTAGATGATTCGAGAGGCGTCGTTCATGTATACCGATCAGGGGTGATCGAGGTAGGTGGTCTGGTGTTTAAATTCCAACTACTGTGCGTTTTGTGTACCATTGTGCTACGCGCCTGTGTTTGGGGTGTCTTGTGGCTAAGGCCTTGTGTAATTAAATACCTATAATTGCATAGGTAGTTTAATGAATATGTATAACTGTTGTTTGGGATCACTTCTTGGATCCAGGACCACCCCGGGGGTGCGTTCCTCTATTTAGCCATTTGGCCAAGATACTTGTGGGTATACCATGTATTTTAGAATGCTTTGAATTTCCTTTAGAGGAATTGTATATAATTTCTTACTAATATGTTGGGATCATCCTGATTACTTGTATAGACTAAGGGAAGTATTCGTTTATCCTGTGTGAAACTCTTCTTATTCCCGTGGGCAGTAGATTCTATGCCCATGGGTGACACCTCATATGCCTGTGGGAAATATTCATTATTCCTGTGGGCAGACACCTGTGAGTTTCGATTCTGGTTACCTGAGGGTAAGGATGGTATGTCTGAGGACAGTGTTATCATGAATATTCACCATGGTGATTTTTATATGTTTTACCTGCCAAGTTAAAGCACGATCTTGGCAGGGTTAAAAGAATATTAAAATGGAAATATGATTGGTGAATTTAGTTACTTTTGAGTACTTCTCAGTTTATTACATTTACTACTGCACACTACTATTGCACATTTTTCACTGACAGTTGGGCACGGGCCTTTGGCGGGTGCCTACTGGGATTTATTTCTCACACCCTGTTTGGGTCATGTCTTCGGCCCAAACAAATTACATTTCTGTAAGTGTGGATAAGGGAAAGGGTCCCTATACAGGTACATGATTGTAGCAGAGGAGTAAGAGAGCATGGGATCGAGCTTAGGCTTGCGATGCTGCTGTGTTATGTTCACTCTGTTTTGTTCTGTTTTGTTGTACCTCGTACTTTGAGTTGTATTGTATTGTATTGCAGTGTATCTTGTTCTGGCTGTTTTCATAGAATTAGTGACATGTTGCATCTTTATATATATGACTGCTGGTTCTCTTTTACTACAGTTGTCCATTTTAGTTGCATATTGTTTACTGCTTCCACTGTTTTATGTTATTTATCTTTTCCGATGCACTACATTTTGACAAATGAGGGCATAGTTTCCCCACTATCAGACCTGGGCCCTCACTACTAGTCGACAGCCTCTGGTGTTTGGGGAAATACGCTTAAGGTTATGTGACCAACCGGGTTCGGGGCACTCGTTGTGTGGCTTCGAATCCGGGGCGTTACAAAGTGGTATCAGAGGAGTTCTTTTCTTTGACTTACTATTTGGAGCCTTATACAGAGGTAGGATGGAAATGATAGTTGGTAATAAGTTGTGCCTAGGAGTGGCTAACCCGTGTATAGGGAAAATCTAGTCTACCTCGGTTATTACAATTATTACTGGTTTTTCAATTTTATGGTTGATTTTATTTACACCGTTGGGTGACGCACTTGTTGTGTGCTGTTAATATTTTTATACTGGGTTCTATGTAGTTTCAACCCAATGAGATGAGGGTATGCCATCTCATGCATCATTTAGGCACATGCTAGAAATCACATGTCATGCATTCTTCCATGCTATATAGGTGAATTAGAAATTTCATGTTGTTGTGATATAAAAGCATGCTGTTGTGATAGCTGCTTTGATAAATACCTGCTATTTGATAGGGTTTTTTTTTGTGTGAGGCTGATAAAATGAACGCCAAACTTTGGTTCTTGAGGAGTATGGGCCCTCAATGACCGGAATTTGGTGGATCATTAATGTGTTTACTTTGTTATAACATGTGTAAGATTCCAAGATTTGATTCACGGGGAGTATGGGCCCTCACGAATCGGAATTTGGCACTTAGGTGTTGGTTTCAGTGTTTTTTTAGGCTCCAGAGAAGTTTATAAGGCTTGCTGTCCAGAAAAACCTAGAATACACGCTATGTAGTTTTGACTACATGCCATGTATTATTCTATTTGGGAGGAAGAAAAAAAATTTAGAGTACACACCGTGTACCCTAAGTACATGCCGTATAGTATCTACCCATGTCATAGGCCGTGTGGGAAAAGACATGGGATGGGGACGTTCTAGAGGGAACACGTCGTGTAGTTATTTCACACGTTGTGTTGTGTGGACCCTGTGTCTGTCCGTGTAACTAACAACACAGATTAAGGAAATCTTTTCTTGTACACACCATGTCAATGATGCACACGCTGTGTAGTTTAACCTGGGGACCCGGTCGTGTAGCTAACAAACACAGATCGTTGTTACCTCTTCTTGAACACGTTGTGTACTTGTGGAACACATCATGTAGTCTTAACTAGAGAAAGACCATGTGGACCTGGCCATGTGGCTGGGAAGACGGAGTGGTGTACATGTTGTGTGCGGGTGTAACACGCCGTGTAGTGTTAGCCGAGTATCCGACCATGTCGCTAACAACACAGGCAGTTGGAATTTAAGTCGTACACACCGTGTCTCACTAGAGCATGCCGTGTAGTCTAAGCTGTGCACCCGACCGTGTAACGGACAACACAGTTCGGTTAAGCTCATTCCTTACACACCGTGTAGACCTTATACACACAGTGTAGTTTCGTTTAAAGGAGAGTAGTGTGGCTAAGCCGTGTAGAGGGACTCAGTCAGGGAGGAAAATTCAAGTACACGCCATGTGTGTGGACAATACACCGTGTGTTTGGGGTGTTACACGGCCAGTTTTAGCTGCAGTACACACCCATGTGGATGACTTGTGAGAACACACCGTGTAGTATTTATACACGCCGTGTAGTCAAGTTTTTTAAATCTTGAATGCTTTCTTTCTCATGTTTCCTTCCTAGTCTCCTTGTTTCAGTCTTTGATAATCTTAATTTAAGGCGTGCATTTGACCTTGTAGAGTCATGCCACCGAGACGAACTCGAGTTGTTCTCCAAGAGATTGGAAATGATTATACTCTAGATATGGTAGACCATGGGCTACCAATGGATCCTCCAGCAGATCCAGATGCGGCGCCATCCATTATACCAGACACAGGCGCTGATGCGTAGTTCCGTGAAGGCTTCATGTGGTTCATGTAGACCTTCCAGGGAGCACTGCAGGCCGCCACATCTATGGCCAAGTTGACGTGTATATTTCAATAGTAGAATCCACCTACATTTTAAGGGGATGGCAGACCACAGGCTGCAGAGTCTTTTCTAGATTCTATGCAGACTATTTTCGAGCATCTAGAGACACCTCCAGGGTGGAGGGTGAAGCTCGCTAAATATATGTTGTGTGATTCCACCAAGAGGTGGTGGGATGTTACCACCCAATCTGAGCATCACAGAGACATGGCGTGGGAAGATTTTTATGTAGTCTTCTACGACTTATTCTTTCTTGAGATGCTACAGGAAGATCGAGCACAAGAGTTCATGAATCTGCAGCAGGGCACTATGTCAATGATGGACTATTCTGCCCACTTCACCGAGCTTCAGCGTTTTGCACCTGTTCTGGTGGGAGATGAGATGATGAGGTCTCGATGCTTTGAGGATGGTCTTCAGTATTACATCTGAGCGCTGGTGAACATTTTTAGGTTGCCTATGGTACATGCCATTGTGAACCAGGCATTGATTATCGAGAGGAATTTGTGGTAAGTTAGTGGTGCAGGCTAGAGCGGTTTGGCACCAGTTTCTGGTACTATTTCTACTAGTAAGAGGAAGAGGCAGATGGATTTCTCTCACGGCGGCAGTACTAGACAGAAGAATACTTCAGGTGGACAGGTCATGTGCTACCAGTGTGGTAAAGAGGGGCGCAAGAGTCCGCAGTGTCCACATGACCCAGTGGAGTGCCGAGCTTGCGGCAGGATGGGTCATCTGTAGCGCTTTTACAGGGTGTTTCCACCAGTGGCTAGTGAGAGGGGTTCTGTTCAGACTTTGTGTGCAGGAGCAGGACCAACAACTTCTTACCAGTCAGGAAACTGGAATAGGTCAGGGCGTGCAGGTAGAGATGGTGGTTGTGGTCGTGGTAGCCAGACACCAAGATATCAGAGACAGTAGGGCAGGTCATCTCAGGGTAGCCAGGCTGTGTTGCAGGGCCATGACACTAGGTAGATATATGCAGTGCAACAGACCCAGCAGAAGTAGGATCCCAGACCTTCTATTATCATAGGTACTGTTCTAGTTGCTTTTGTTTTGTCTTCTCTACTTTTCGATACGGGTGCTACACATAGTTTTATATCTGTGCCCATTGTGGGGATCCTTGGGCTCTGTGTTTCTTCTTCTTCTAATGTGATGACACTAGACACTCTGTTGGGGATTATAATGGATGGTGTGCGTCAGTGCAAGGAGTGCCCCCTAGAGGTTGGTGGGTTTCACTTTCTATGGGACCTCTTTGTATTAGAGATGACGAGCTATGGCATCATTCTCGGGATGGATTGGTTGGTACCTTTTCAATCCTTTGTAGATTTCTATTGTCACAGGGTGAGTTTCATGTCACTAGAGGGTGGAGAGTTTCTATACAAGGGTGAATGAGATGTCCAGGTGAGCCGAGCTGGACCCGAGCATTGTGGGCGTGGTGGAGTGACATCCCAGATTGTGAGTTTATATCTGGATGAATAGAGAACTTGTCAAAAGTATTTCCCTCTAGTAGTTGATCATTTCAGGGATGTCTTCCCAGATGAGTTTTCAGGTTTACCTCTGGAGCGAGAGGTGGATTTCTCTATTGAACTTGTGCCAGGAGCAGCACCAGTGTCTATTCCTAGTTATAGGATGGCTACACCTGAGTTGTAGGAGATCAAGAGGCAATTAGAAGAGTTACATGAAAAGGGTTTCATCCAAACCAGTACTTCTCCTTGGGGTTCTCTAGTCCTTTTTGCGAAGAAGGAAGATGGTACCCTCAGACTCTGTGTGGATTATCAGAAGCTGAACCAGTTGACAGTTAAGAACCAATATCCCTTGCCAAGGATTGATGATCTTTTTCAATCAACTTCGAGGGGAACGAGTGTTCTAGAAGATTGAATTGAGATCTGGATATCATTAGTTATGCATTAGACCATCAGATATACTGCTTACAGCTTTTCGGAGTATATATGGTCTATATGAGTACTTGGTTATGCCATTTGGACTTATGAATTCACCAAAAGTTTTCATGGCTCTGATTAATTGTGTGTTCCATCCTTATCTGGATTCTTTTGTGGTAGTCTTTGTGGATGATATCTTGGTGTACTCTCACATCGACACAACCATGCCACCCATCTTGAGATCATACTGAGTACACTGAGAGAGCATCAACTATATGCTAAGCTCTCAAAGTTCCACTTTTAGATGGACCAGATCCACTTCCTGGGTCATATCATCTCAGAGGCAGGAGTTGCTTTGGACCTAGAGAAAGTGAGAGCAGTAGTTTCTTGGGAGAATCCTAAGAATGTGTTTGAGATATGAAGTTTCTTGGGGATGGCTGGATACTATAGGCACTTTATTCAAGACTTCTCCCGCTTAGCAGCACCGTTGATGGGTTTGACTAAGAAGGGTGTGAAGTTAGTTTGGTCAGAAGCTTGCGAGATAGCCTTTCAAGAGTTGAATGGAAGGTTGACATCAACACCAGTTCTGATACTTCCTGATCATGGGAAGAGATATATAGTTTACTGTGATGCATCAGGTATTGGGCTGGGAGCTGTTGTTGATGCAGGGCGATCGAGTAGTTGCATACGGGTCTCGACAGTTAAGGTCACATGATAGGAAATACCCGACGCATGATCTCAATTTGTCTATAGTTGTTCATGTGTTACGCTGTTGGAGACATTATCTCTTGGGAGAACATTTTATGGTGTTCATGGACCACAAAAGTCTTGAGTATATCTTTACCCAGCGTGACCTGAATTTGAGACAACGAAGGTGGGTTGAATACCTTCAGTCCTTCGACTTTGAGCTTACCTATACACCTGGTAAGGGTAACATAGTTTCTAATACACTGAGCAGGAAGACTCAGATACAGTCAGTTCATGAGGCCAGTGGTGAGTGGAAGCTTATGGATTTGTTCTCTGAGATTCATTTGGAGGTTCACGATAGTCAGGGGAAAACCTATATTTCTTCCTTAGCTGTGACTTCTACCCTCCTGAATAGAGTGAGGATGAGACAACTATCAGATTCAGAAGGCCTAGTTCTACGGGAGTCGGTGGCAAGTGAGGACCCTCCTCCTAGATGGAAGATAGGTGATGAAGAGGTACTGCATATCCATGGACGAGTGTGGGTTCCAGGGGATATACATGAGGAGATGATGCGGGAGTTTCATGCTTCAGCTTGGGCTGTGCATCCCAGGGTTACCAAAATGTACCGTGACTTGAGACGTCAGTATTGGTGGCCGGATATGAAGAGAGAGGTAGCTAGTTTTGTTACGAGATATTCCACCTATCAGTAGGTGAAGGTGAAGTATCAGAGGCTAGTGGGACTGTTACAAAAGTTACCCATTTCGGAGTAAAAATGGGATGATGTCGCGATAGATTTAGTGACCGGGTTGCTGAGGTCACCTCAATGCAATGACACCGTGTGGGTTTTTGTGGACAAACTCACAATGGTAGCTCAATTTTTTCTAATCAAGGAGACCTTCGGTGTTGATGAGATCGGGAAGTTTTATATCCAAGAGATAGTAAATCTTCATGGGGTTCCTTGTTCTATCGTTTCAGATAGGGATGTCTGCTTTACATCTCGTTTCTGGCAGAGTTTTTAGAGGGTACTGAGTACACAGGTGCTTCTGAGCACAACTTACCACCCTCAGACCGATGGCAAGTCAGAGCATATGATACAGGTGCTAGAGGACATGCTGGGTGCAATCGTCCTGGACTTTGGGGGCTCTTGGGAGAGGCACATACCCCTAGTCAAGTTTTACTATAATAATAGTTTTTAGGAAACTATTGAGATGGCACCTTAAAAGCCTTTATATGGTAGGCTATACCAATCACCCTTGTGCTGGATGGAGGTAGGTGAGACAACTTTACTAGGACCACGTCTCATGTAGGAGACTTCAGAGCAGGTCCAGCTGATTCAGAAGTGGATGGTTACCGCACAGTCTCGTTAGAAATCTTATACTGATCACTACAGACGACCCTTGGAGTCCTTGGTTAGGGATCAGGTTTTCTTGCATGTTTCACTGAGGTTGGGACACAGGCGGATCAGGAGACAGGCTAAACTTTCACCGAGGTATGTGGGACTGTTTGAGATTCTGGAGAGATTCAAGCTGGTTGCCTATCGGTTATAGTTACCACAGAGGTACCGGGCCATGTACGGCGTCTTCCATGTATCTCATCTGTGCCGTTATCATTCAGACCCATCTCACATCTTTTAGACCGAGGAGGTTGAGCTACAGATTGATGCATCCTTTGAGGAGAATCCGATCCATATTGTTTATAGGAGCACAAAGGTTCTTTGAGTCTGGTCAGTTCCTCTCGTACGAGTGCTATGGTAGCATGGCTGAGTGCAGGATGAAACCTGGGAGCAGAAGATCGACGTACGTGCTCAGTGGCCAAATTTGTTCTGAGCTTTATCTTCACCACCCTTGGAAGGGAAATTTGGGGATGAATTGCTTTAAGGGGGGAAGTTTGTAAGAACCCGATTCTTATTTTGGAGGTATGAGTTTCTTCTTTTCCTTTTTCCTTAATTATTTTTGAGAAAATAAGGAAAATGGGAAAAAATCCCAAATTTTGTGACTACACGCCATGTACTTTTCCACACACCATGTACTTTGGCCGTGTCGGATGGGTACACAGGGCGTGTAGGCCTGTCGGCAATGAAGGGTGTAAAAACTGACTACACACCGTGTATAGGGTATTTACACGCCGTGTATTTAATCGGAAGGTGAATAGTAAGGCGGTGGAGGTAGATGCCAGTGGAGCGACAGTTCACGCCGTGTAATCGAGAATACACGCTGTTTACTCATGTCAACAAGTGAACAGTTTAGTTGTGAAAAAGTAGCCGCCATAGGAATAGTTAAATGAGAAAAGTACAAGATGTGTACTTGAGAGTACACGCCGTGTAGTTTGTTTTTTGCTTAAAATGGTCAGTAGCCTTCTCTGTTCATAGAGGAATCTTAGAACGCCAGAGGAGAGCGGGAGAGATGGCCAGAGCTTAGAGGATCTCCCAACCGCACACCGGGAACCCAATTCCTACACCGTCGATCTCCTTGGAACCGCACAGGTGAGTTCTTCCTACTCCTTGCGTGTTTCTTACCAATTATTTCCCAAGAGAAAGTTATTTGAGTTTGAATGGGATTATGTTCACCCCAGATCTACATTGTTCTTGGACGATTCGGGAGGCATCATTCATGTGTACCGATCAAGGGCGATCGAGGTAGGTGGTCTAGTGTTTAAATTGCAACTGTTGTGTGTTTTGTGTACCATTGTGCTACGTGACCATGTTTGGGGGTGTCATATGGCTAAGGCCTTGTGTAATTAAATACCTATAATTGCATAGGAAATTTAATGAATATGTATAACTGCTGTTTGGGATCACTGCTTTGATCCAGGACCACCCCAGGGGTGCGTTCCTCTGTTTATCCATTTGGCCAGGAGACTTGTGGGTATACCGTGTATTTTAGCATGCTTTGAATTTCCTTGAGAGTAATTGTATATAATTTCTTTCTTGTATGTTGGGATTGGCCCGATTACTTGTATATACTGAGGGCAGTATTCGTTTAGTCTGTGGGAAACTCATCTTATGCCCGTTGGCAGTAGATTCTGTGCCTGTGGGCGACACCTCGTACACCTGTGGGCAATATTCATTATGCCTGTGGGAAGACACCTGTGGGTTTCGATTCTGGTTACCTGAGGGTAAGGATGGTATGTATAAGGACAATGTTATCATGAATATTCATCGTGGTGATTTTTATATGTTTTACCTGCCAAGTTAAAGCACGATCTTGGCAGGGTTAAAAGAATATTAAAATGGAAATATGATTGGTGAATTTAGTTACTTTTGAGTACTTCTTAGTTTATTACATTTACTACTGCACACTACTATTGCACATTTTTCACTGATAGTTGGGCACGGGCCTTTGGTGGGTGCCTACTGGGATTTATTTCTCACACCCTGTTTGGGTCATGTCTTCGACCCAAACAAATTACATTTCTGTAAGTGTGGATAAGGGAAAGGGTCCCTATACAGGTACATGATTGTAGCAGAGGAGTAAGAGAGCATAGGATCGAGCTTAGGCTTGCGATGCTGCTGTGTTATGTTCACTCTGTTTTGTTCTATTTTGTTGTACCTCGTACTTTGAGTTGTATTATATTATATTGCAGTGTATCCTGTTCTGGCTGTTTTCATAGAATTAGTGACATGATGCATCTTTATATATATGACTTTTGGTTCTCTTTTACTATAGTTGTCCATTTCAGTTGCATATTTTTTACTACTTCCACTGTTGTATGTTATTTATCTTTTCTGCTACGCTACACTTTGACAAATGAGGGAATAGTTTCCCCACTATTAGACCTGGGCCTTCACTGCTAGTCGGCAGCCTCTGGTGTTTGGGGAAATGCTCTTGAGGTCATGTAACCAACCGATTTCAGGGCACCCGTTGCGTGGCTTTCGGATCCGGGGCGTTACACTCAACATCACCATCACCTGCTGCAATACTCTAACATAAGTGGGAAGTATGGGGGCACCACACTGGCTTGGATGTCTCTATAGAGACCCTGCTCAAACTTATGTGCCCAGAAGTTCCCATATCGAATCATATCGATGGAGTATCGTGTATGGTTTTTTAACCTAACATAATACTTAGAAACTTTCATCTCTCCCTTATATAGTAATAAAAAATCCTAAATCAAAACCGATCACAAAAATGAGGGGTAGTGATCCGCATGAAATAACTACTGGAAGTCAGGTCATGAGAGTATTAACTCATTATTCATCTGTATAACTATACCCCACCAGTGCCCAACTGCTCTGTGGAAAAAACAATCTGATAGTGAAACCACATGATCGGTTAGTTTTTAGATAATCCTGAAAACTCAGATCGCAGACTCTAGCCAATACTCTACTTCTTGAGGATCTATATCACCATAAAACCTCAACTACATCTGGAGTTGAAACACATGAAGTACGAAAACCCTACAAACATCCTCATCCCACTCTACTCATATGATATACTACTCATCAGGTTCAGATGATGATACCTATCCACCTAGAGTAAGGATCTCATATAATTTCCCCTGAACTAAGGTCTCGTCACTCATCAAATTTTTTTCACAGTCTAAAATTGGTAACATTGATGGCTTTCTTTTTAGAGGAATCCTGAAAATTTAATCAAGACATACCATGGTTAGGTGAGAATATATATATTTGGGTTGATAGATCAAGTAGGATAGTCAAAAGAGTCAATCCTATATGATTCATATACCATTGACCCCTGTAACCAATGTCTCGATATATGTTGTCGAGACACTGGGTTCACTGGCTCAAAAGCTACACTCAATAAACTTTGAAACTATTTTCCTTTATCCTAACCAAATCCTCATAAGGGTACTACTATAAACACCATCCCAAGGAATGAATAGCTCTGATACCAATCTATCATGACCTAGCCCAATGGGGCTCAAGCCATAACTACATGAAGCCTGCCTCCATAGGCCAGGGGCTGGTGACAGGCATTAAAAGGAATAAATAATATGAGAGGCCTTTTCCTATGTAACCATACACACACACACAACCATCTCCATACATAAGTACAAATGAATAAAAGAAAATATAGTAAAATATATGGGAATAATAATGCATGTAACAACCTCTAGGGAATACAATAGTAAGATAGATTAATTTGAAAAGAAAAAGGGAAAAAATACACTTCCAAACAAAAAGATGTCTCAACCTGAAAAAACTAGGAAAGTAAAGTGATAAGAGAGCCCAAATCTAGATCTTGAAGCCCTGACCACCATATGTGGTCAAATTCACTAGGGTATCCCTATGAACCTATGTAATCTCCACTTGACATGTCAATTGTCCATATAAAACATGACATGTGTGGTAAAATCCCATGTAGGGGTGAGTATATACATACCCTATAGGACATCCTGAAAGTTGAAGGGGGAGTATTAGGAGACATAATAGGAAGATAAATCAATACTTATTAAAAGTGTCACAAAATCTAATCACAAATATACAAATATATATGTGCTCATAAAATAAACCCAAATGAGAGAGAAAGGGGATCTCCATATCATAAAATAACCTCAAAAAAGAGTATTACAATAGTTCCAAAGGGTTAGATAAATGATTCCTAATATCTCATGCATCTGTCCAAATAAATATCCAAGTCATGTCATACCTCGCCACTATGCCGCACAATCAAGAGGACATAATCTCTAGGTAGAGGACCCATTCCCTGGTACAACCGGAGGGTTCCAATAAATAGATAGAGGACCCATACCCTGAACCATCAGGAGGGTGTCACCCAATAGATATCTAGAGGACCCATACCCTATTCCAATAGGAGGGTGAAACTCTAATAGATGATAGAGGACCCATGGCCTGTCCCAACTGGAGGGTTCCACTCTAATGGTGGAGGACCCCTGACCTAACTCTGTAGGAGGGTTCCACTATAATGGTAAAGGACCCATGCCCTGAATCCATATAAGGGTGCCACTCTAATGGATAGATAGTGGACCCATGCCTTATCTTTGCAGGAGGGTGCACTATAGTGGTCAAGTACCCATTCCTTGTCCTAGTATAAGGGTGCCACTCATATAGTCGATAGAGGACCCATGCCCTATCCCAATGGGAGGGTTCCATTCTAATGAATAGATAGAGGACCCATTCCCCATCCCAGCAGAAGGGTTCCAATCTAGTGGTCAAGGACCCATGCCTTGTCCAAATAGTAGGGTACCACTGTAGTCTCTCTAATGATCCTTCCCGATCACTACCTTCTTCGATTTTTACCTAAAGAAGCATCCCACTTGGAACATCTGGAATCATATCTCAAAATACACTATAAAGACCACCGCCACATTATATATAGAAAATAACTTAGTACAGTATACTTACATGACAAAATATGAGTACAAACAAAGTAGATATGAGATGTAGAAATTTCCTCAATATGAAGGGTGCACGACATGTAAGGGGACCCACCTGATGTGTGGTTCTGCCTTACTACTAGGCTGTGTCCCTACCACCACATGGATTACTAGACATGTAGACATACACATCATGTATATGTCTCACACGATGTGTCTTGACCACCCAGGGCCTAATCATGTGCTCATGTCCATGCTGTGTAATCTTAATTGTGCCCACGTATGCTGATACACAGTGTGTCCTCCATCATGGGGTCCTTCCCATGTCCTTTGGGTCATGCCCATATACCTCAGTTGTGTTCCAATACACAGTATGTTCCTGGACATGACCGTTTCAATGTACTCATAGAGTACACATCGGGTCTCCAACACATAGTCACACAGTGTGTTGGGGTCCCATACGATGTGTGATATTTAACTCACCTCAAATCCCTAGCCACTATATCCAGGGGCCTACATTTTGTGTGTTATTTAGAATACACAAAATATGGTTGGGTTTTTCATAGAATCTAAAATATATTTTTCACATATTAGATCCATCTCCTCCATCATAGATCTCAAAATTTCACCACATGTAGTCCATGGAAATCACCTCTGTCCATTATTTATGGCCATCCGTTGGTTGGAAAATAGAATCCGGATTGCCCGTATGAAGTCTCCTCATGCCACCATTATCTGTGGTGCCTCGCATTTCCTAAATAGTTCTCCAAATATATAGTGGAATCAATTGTATCCCACCAAAATTACCAATATATCCCCAAAATATTGACCAATTCTCCACCTGTGAATCTGATGTGAATCTGAGGGTCTGATTGCATTTATTCTTGCCTTGCAATAGTCAAATAATGACCCTGTGGTCCAATGATGAAGAACGTGAACAACAGTGGGGTAAAATAATAAGAAAAAAATGCTAAATAATCATTGGTAAATCATTATTGGTCAAAAATACAAATTGGGGATATCTGAGGTGAGAAACATGGATAAATAGGGTAAATTGAATAAAATAATTGAATCAGATATGTAGTTGCATGTAAATAATCAAAATTGATGACGATCAAATGAATAATAATGATCATGATCAATAATTTAATCACAAGGGAATAAATACCCATATGATGAGTCCCACCTAGATTTGGATTGTTTGTTGGTGAATAATTCAAGTGTTAATGATGGAGGATGATACGCTACGTTTTATGCATCTCGATTTTCCTTGATCTGGAGGCTCATCTTCATTTGATCTCAATTTTCCAATAAAGGAGATGGTATAAATCTCCACTCAATGATCCCAATGTTATGAGACTAACCCTATAGATTCACTATAACATCATATTTATAGAGGTTTTAGGATTAGTTCATTTAAATTAAATATTCAAATTAATAAATAAATTTAATTTAAACACACCCTCCAATGGTAGCTATATCCAAACTCCCCTTGAAAAACCAACTTTAGGTTGTGCCTAGGGTAAATATCACATTCTGAATTCAATTGGGATATCATATTTTTGATATGTTATTCCATTTAAGAGTTATACTAGTTTTCTTTAAATCTATGTACGCATAATATAAAATATATTTAATAGTTTTATAAAATTAATTTTGAGCACACTGGGCCTCAGAATTGTGCACAGTCTAAGAGTCCAACTCCAAAAAATTTATAGATATATTTTAAAGTCTTATAAGAAAAAATATGGTCTCTATACTAATGATCCACAACATGGTGTAACGATGTTAGATAGCTTCATGCATCAACAACCTCCATCATTTAATGAAACTAAAAATCCATTTGTAGGTGAGAAATGGAGAACTTCCATATAGAAAATATTTCTCACTCTATGAAGTAATGAACAAGAGAAGGTAGTCATGGACGTTTATCATATTTTAGGGATGAAGATCAATGGTGGCCTTTGATTAAAAAAACTAAGGATGATAAGGAAATAATTGGCATGGAATAGAAGGATTTTAAGGTAATATTCTTAGAAAAATATTTTCAGCATGATAAATGAGTGCATATGAAGATAAAATTCTTGATTCTGAGACAAAAGGAAGAGGAAAACGTGGCTATGTATGAAACTAACTCTAAAAAGATATATTGCGAACTATGTGCATAATCCAAATAGAAATATTATCTATTTATTTGATGGAATTAATCCAATATTTTGAGGGTAACTAATATCCCAAAACATTATATCATATGAGGATATAGTATCATGTGATATCAAGATAAAGAAATAATTCTTCACATCTTATGGATTCAAAGGGAACCAAGATAATAATAGGATGAAAGATCAAAAAAATGGAAAAGGGTAAGAAGGGAAAGAAGGATTTTCACATATGTGATAATTGTGGAAAGAAACACCCTGGTACTTTCTTGAAGATAATGAGAGTTTTTATCATGTTTGGAGAGAAATGATATTATGCACATGACTACAAGAGATATAACGAGACCTGGAATATTTAGTGTTTCAACTATAAGGAGATGTGGAACTATGAAAATGAATTCCTCAAGCATCAAGGGAATATACCTCAAAAGAAGATAAGATATAAGGTCAATATTATGATTTTAATACAGCCGAAGTGGAATGAGTAAATTTCTTGGGTATTTGGATTCAATAATTATATTTTGATGTATTTTATCAATGATATTTTCTTTATAAGAATAATTAAATATATAAATGTTTTACTGTATTAGTTTTTATTTAAGGACTTGAAAACATATGTTTAATGGTATCTATGACCAAGAAAAGTGATTCAATGGAAATTTTATTTTTTTGGAAAACACATGATTGAGGTAAGAGAAACCATAATATGTTCCCTATGTTGATATAATAATAATAAATATATATTTATGGGATAGTACTAGTGGCCTTGAAATTTTTTAGTGATTTGATTATTTATGTTACCTTTTCAAGAGTTTACTACATTTTTGGATTTATGGAATAAATTTTAGAATATGATATTTTTTAAAGTAATATGAAGAGATATAATTTTTGGAATCATGCATGTTTTCATTAATGTTTTATAGTGACAAGGTATTAACATATTTGGAATGTGACATTAATAGCTACTTTATATAGTTTGGGGGAATCTAATGTTAATTTGATTTTGAATGTTTAGTGACCTTACTTCTAAATTTTTGGCTATTGAATTTGTTCATACATATTTTAGAGGAGTCTTAAGTTTAACTAGTTATAGAATTGATTAATTTAAAATTTAGGTGTTACTTTTTAGTTTTAGATATTAACATATTATATTGGATAACTGGTGCTAACCACTATAGCTTTGGTAAATATTCATAGAAAAACAGAATGACTTTTCACACTTATATGGATATTATGATCTATTAAAATTCAATTTTAGTGCTTCAGGTATAAAAAAATTCATCATGTATATTCACTTATTACAGTAAGAAATGAATTTCAAATAGATCAAATCACAACCATAAGTTGAAATTATAAGTATATTTTTTGGTGTTCTCTATCAAGATATTAAATAATCCATAAAATCTAGGAAAATGATTGTGAAACAAAAATTATATCCAATTACTTTTGTATCTGATCAATCAATGGTCATTTAACTCATCACATATTTATGGTTTTGTGGTAATTAACTTTCCCTTAATTAGTCACTTTATTATGATCAATGGTCTCTATAACACTCTATAATTATTTATACTTTTCTTCCATGTCCATATTTTCACATCCCACTAATGTCTTCCTACTTGGAAACCTAGTTATGAGTTATTCTAGATGACCTTCAAACTTCCCGTTATATCTTTTCAAGAAGAAGTTTTGTTAACCTTTTATATGATTTGGGTTTTCAATAAAAGTATTTTCAGATGACAAACCCTTGATTTTCAAGCATATGATCAAATTGAAAGGACACAATTTATTAAAGTTGGGGAGAATATAAAACCCTGAAATTATAAATTAACAACATTATTCTCAATATTTTATGATACATGAAACAAAAATCTTAAACGATCCATAAAATATTTTTTAAAAATTTAATATCTTTGATAGTGTGCGGTACACACAACCCAAAGTCTAAATGAACCAAAATATAGTATACTATTATAACCTAGCCATTTAATTAATAGGTATGAATATGAATAAATAAATTATAAAAATTATATGGTTTATACATGTATAAAAAATTCAATGGTTATATATTGATTAAAAATAAAATAAGAATCATTTGAAATAAAAAGAATTTTTTTTTCTGAAAAACTGTATTTTTCTAATTGAAGGTTGCATCGCGCTTCACGTACATAAATTAAAATTAATTTTTACTAATTTTAGATTTTTTTTTACAAAATGAAATTCATTTTTAGAATAATAATGTCAAAATTATCTTATAGTAAAATTTTGATAATTATTTGAAAAAATGATTTTTTCAATGAAGAGTGAAAAAATTGGTTTTTATTGAAAGATTATTTTTTAAAGCATTTAAAATATATATTTTGAATTAAAATTTGTTTAAAAATAAAATTAGTTTAATTATATTATAATAAATACAATTATTATCACTTTAATTAATTTCATTTTTAAAATTTATATTAAAACTTTATATACTTATGAAAACCTTTTCTTTGGGAAACTACTATTTCATCACGTCTACATTGCAAACATTAAATTAAATTCTACTGATTATATGAATTTAATTTTATAAAATGGATGAAATATTTGGAATTATAATAATTTATATTATATTTTAAGTCAAACTCAATTTTTGGTCATAATGAATAGTAAAAACATTAAAAATTAATTTCTGTAGTTATGGTGAAAATGAGTTTACCTAGGGTTAAATTAAAAATATAAGGGTTAAAATGAACTTTAAAATAGTCAAATTCTTATTATATGTACATATTTTTACCTTATATCATCGATGTTTTGATAATTATCCATTTTGGAGCCTTGTGGCATGTGAAGAACATGGGTATCACTTTTTCTTTTAAAATATTCCTAGTGTGTTCTCTCCTCATGTAAGAACCCGGACCTTCATTTCAGGTATGTTTTTCCTTTTTCTGGAGTTTTTGAGAAAAGTAAAGTTTCTGGAAATTTTTTAAGTACACGCCGTGTAATTTATGAGTACACGCCATGTACTTCATTGCCGCATGAGGCCGTGTGCTGGCCGTGTCATGGCCACACACACGGCCATGTAGGGGTGACATGGAGGCCACCTAAAGTGGAGTATGGAAAAGGTTAGTACATGTCGTGTACTCCAAAAGTACATGCCATGTACTTTCTTTTTTTCATTAAATGCACCGGGGTCACGTCTAATCGCTATAAATGTCTCCTTTTTGGTCTCATTCATCCAAGACCTCCCGAAAAACCACGGATCTTCGACGAACCCCCAAGCAATCATCCATCCTCCAAATTGAACTCTGTCAATTGTGTTGGAATCACATCGGTGAGTTCTATCTTCTGATGGAATCTCGTTTAATGATTCCTTATCTTTTCCAAGTTATAATGGTTTGAACGTTTTAGATGTTTTTGTTGATCTTCGATGTTATAAGGTGATTCAAGCCCCATGGTTCAAGTATATCAATCTCCTAACATCAAGGTAGGTGGTTTACGCCTTTCTGTTGAAAGAATTTGAGTATTTTGTGCAAATTCCACCAATACCCTTGAACGGGGTATTATGTGTTTACGATTTTAGCCCTGTTGTTTGCCTGCTTTTCTTTTATGCCTATGTAGAGGTTATTGTTTGTGAATAGGGTGATTTTCAGGGCTTTGGATGTTTTTCCCATGCATGTTTTGCCTGTTTATGACCGTTTGGTCTAGTTTTTCCTGTTAGGCTATTTTCAGTTCCATGCCTAGTATTGTAGGATGGTGTGACTATTGTTCTTCAATGCTGAGATGTTGTAGAATTCTAGCCAAGTAGTTCTTGAGGTTACTTTGGTCATTATGTGATGCGATACTTGCTGACTTTACACAGGGCTATGAGAACCTAGTGTAGTAGAACATAGGGAGAATGGACGTAAGAGATTCTCCATAGTGTCTTTATAATACGATGCGATACCATAGGGGGAATTGATGTTGAGTGATTCTTTAGAGTGTCTATAGTTCCTCGACACAGGACACAGGGGGAATGAGAAGTTGAGTGCTTCCCCAGAGCGCCTTTAGTACGATGCGAGAGTATAGGGGGAATTGACGGTGAGTGATTCCCCAGAGAGTCTATTTTTCTTTAGTTGAACCAGAGGGGTGAGATTGTGTGTGCCTCCCAAAGGATTTCTAGTACTTGTTGGTTGAACCATAGGGGTTAGGCTGTGAGAATTACTTAGACGGTTACCTGTTTGTTCTAATTGGTTGAGTGGCTGCTTACTTGTTTGTAAATTAAATGCTAGAAACTGTGGATTGTTTACTGTTGAGTATTTTCCTGTTTACCACTTTTTGTAATTTTACCTTCCATATATTCACTGACTGTTAGACATAGATCTTCGGGTGGTTGCCTACTAGGATTTTTTCTCACACCCTGTTTGGGTCATGATTTTGGGCCCAAATAGATTATATTGTTGCTGGTATAGATAAGGGCAAGCACCCTTTGACTTTAGGTTCTTGATTGTTGTAGAGCTGGAGAGCATGGGACCAAGTCATGGATTATGATGCTGAGGAGTTTATATGCTTTCTTTTACACTTTGGTTTAACACTGTTGTATTCCAGCATTGTGACTTGTTTGGATGTTTTTTAGACATATATGTATCATGCATCATTTATATATATATATCTGCTTCAGTTGTTTCCTTTATCAGTCTTCCGCTGTTATTGTTGTTTTGTATTTACTTCTTCCGCTGTTGTATGTATTTGTGTACTTCCATTGTGTACTCTTCCAATGAGGGCATAGTTTCCCCACTATCACACCCAAGGCCCTCGCTGTTAGTCGGTAGCCTCTGGCGTTCGGGAAATGCACTTGATACCATGTGACCTACCGGGTACGGGGCGCCTCTGGGTGGCTTCCAGAACTAGGACGTTACAAAGTGGTATAAGAGGAATTCTTTTCTCTTGAATTACTATTTGGAGCCTTCAGTCAGGGATATGAAGAAATATGTACTTGGTAATAAGCTGTGCATGGGAGTAGCTAACCCGTGTATAGGGAAAAGCCAATCTACCTCGTTTAATTGAAATTTTTCTGGTTTTACGATTCTTATAGTTGATTTGATTTCACCTTGAGTGATTCAAATTTTTTGTGCTGTTACCATTGATGTTATTAAGGTTCTATTTTTGTCAAAACTCGATGATATGAGGGTATTCCATCTCATGCACCATATAGGCACTTGCTAGAAATCACATGTCATGCATTCTTGCCATGTCATCTAGGATGCATTAGCAATTGAATGTTGTTGTGATAGATGTTGTGTATAATATGCATGCTGTTGTGATAGATTACTTGATAAAAATATATGCTTCTTGTTAGAGCATTGATTGTGTAAGGTCTTACCTGAATGAATTCCAAAATTTTCTTCTTGAGGTGTTATGGGCCCTCATGGACCGGAATTTGGTGGATCATTGCGCTGTTTTCTTGTTTATAACTTTTTAAAGATGCCAAAATTTGATTCATGGGGAGTATGGCCCCCCACGGATCAGAATTTGGCACTTTTAGTGTTCATTTTAGTGTTTTCTGGGATCCGGAGTAGTTTCTGAGGCTTACTGTCCGGAAAAACCCAGAATACACGCCGTGTAGATTTGGCTACATGCCATGTGTTCTTATGTTTGGGAAGAAACAATTTTTCTTAAGTACACACTGTGTATTATCTAACCGTGTCATGGGCCACGTGGGAAGAGACACGGGATAGGGAAAACCTTGTGGGAACACGCCATGTACCGGTTGGGCACACCGTGTAGGGTAATCTTAGGAGTCCGGTCGTGTAGTTAACAACACGGTCGGTGGAGTCTCTTCTTATACACACTGTGTCTACCTTGAACATGCCATGTAGTCTGACCTAGGTACCCAGCCATGTCATGAACAACATGGGTCAGTGTTATACTTTTGCGTACACGCCGTGTCTGTTAGGAACATGCCGTGTGGTTCGAGCCGTGTGTCTGACCATGTAACTAACAACATGGGTTAGGTGAAGCTTGTCTAGTACATGACATGTCTACTAAGAACATGCAGTGTAGTCTTGTATTGGGAGATCCGTGTGGCTTAGCCATGTATAATGTCTTAGGTAGGGGAATAGGATTCAGGTACACACCGTGTGTTAGGATAACACGCCGTGTGTTTGGGGTGTTACACGACTAGTTTAAACTGAAGTACACGCCCATGTGAATAAATTAAGGGAACACACTGTGTAGTAAAAGTACACGCCGTGTAGTCATGTTTTATAAAACTTGAATGCTTATTTCTTCTATTCCTTTCTTTTCCTTTATGCTTTTATTATTTGATAATCTTGAATCTAAGGTGTGCATTTGACCTTGCAGAGTCATGACACCAATATGTCCTCCGGTTGTCCGCCAGTTGCAGGGCAGTGATCAGACTCTGGATATGGATGATCAGGGACTTCCCGCAGATCCCCCTATTGTACCAGCCTTGGAACCAGTAGTGATACTAATTACAGGTGCTGATGCGCAGTTTAGGGAAGGCTTTCTGAGGATGATACAGGCCTTCCCAGGAGCACTGCCTCCTTCCTCGACTATGACAGACTTGACGCGGGTTTTCCAGTAGTATCATCCTCCAAACTTCTCAAGGGAAGGAGGACCTCAAGCTACAGAGTCGTGGATAGAATACATGATGAAGATCTTTGAGCATTTGGAGATGCCTTCAGAAAGGAGGGTCAAGCTCGCTACCTATATACTACGAGACTCCACCAGGAGGTGGTGGGACGTGATCTCATAGGCGGTTCGTTAGTAGGTTATGATGTGGGAGGAGTTTTAGCACATCTTTTACGACTACTTCTATCTGAAGACCCTGAGGGCTGACCAAGCCCGGGAGTTCATGAGGCTAGAGTAGGGTACTCTTTCTATCATGGATTATTCCTCTCTTTTTACCGAGATTCAGCATTTCACACCCCTGCAGGGCGGATATGTTTTGCTCTTAGCAAGGAATTTTGAGGATGGTCTCAGACGAGAGATCCGCTCATAGGTGAATATCTTCAGGCTGACTCCCATTACTTCCATAGTCAACTAGACACTGATTACGGAGCACAATCTGAGATATTCTAGATCTGAGAGCCAGGGCAGTTCTGCTTCCAGAGTTAGTGCTTCACCAGCTGACAACAGGAAGTGCCGTAGGGAGTGTACGTGTAGTGATCTGACACAGCGAGACACATCTTCAGGTAGCCAAGTGGTATGCTACCAGTGTGAAAGGGCTGGGCATACAAGGCTGCAGTGCCAGAGAGACCTAGTGGAGTGCCGATCTTGTGGAAAGATGGGTGACCTTCAGTGCTTCTATCAGGTTTTCTCACCAGTAGCTGGTGACAGGGGTTCATCCATGACTCCTCATTCAGGAGCAACGCCACTAGTTTCTCACCAGTCTAGGAACTGGAGTTCTTCCGATTGTTTGGTCCGAGGTGGAGGTCGAGGCCATGGTGTCCAGTCACCAGTATTTCAGCAACAATAGTGTGGATCAGCTTAGAGTGGTCAGGTAGGGTCACAAGGCCGTGGTACAGGTCATAATTTTGTAGTGGAGCAGACTCAACATAAGCAGGATCTCAGACCCTCTACAACTCGAGGTATGATCTTAGTAGCCTCAGTTTTATCTCCTACTCTTTTCAATACAGGGGATTCCCATAGCTTTATCTCTGTTGCTATTGTGGAGAGCCTTGGGCTCTGCATCTTTTCCTCTACCGATACCTTGAATCTAGACACACTGTTGGGGACTAGTACAACTAGTGTACATCAGTGCAAGGAGTGCCCTCTAGAGGTGGCTAGGTATCACTTTCTATGGGATATCTATGTCCTAGAGATGACAGGCTATGATGTCATTCTCGGAATGGACTGGCTCATTCCCTTCCAGGAAGTCATCGATTTTTATCGCCATAGGGTGAGTTTCATATCACCAGAGGGTGGGTCTTTTCTTCATCGAGGCGAGTGGGATGTCCAGGTGAGTAGATCAGGACCCAAGCATCATGGGCTAGGTGGAGTTATAGCTCAGATTTCAAATATATATCTGGATGACTAGGGGACTTCGCAGTTAGACTTTCCTCTAGTGATGGATCATTTTAGGGATGTCTTTCCAGAGGACTTTTCAGGTTTTCCTCCAAAGTGTGACGTAGAATTTTCTATTGATCTCATGCCAGGAGCGGCAATGGTGTCCATTCCTCCTTATAGCATGACTACAACTGAGTTGAAGGAGCTTAAGAAGTAGTTGGAGGAGTTGCAGGCAAAGGGTTTCATCTGACCTAGTACTTCTCCTTGGGGTTCACCTGTCCTGTTTGCAAAGAAGGTAGACAACACCCTTAGGATTTGTGTGGATTATTGGAAGCTGAACCAGTTGACGGTCAAGATCCGATATCCTTTGCCTAGGATTGATGACCTCTTTGATCAGCTTCGAGGATCCTGGGTGTTCTTGAAGATCAATTTGAGGTCCGGTTATCATCAGTTGCATGTTAGACCATCTGATATACCTCTTACAGCTTTCCGGAGCAGGTATGGTCTATATGAGTATATGGTTATGCTGTTTGACCTCATGAACACACCTGCAGTTTTCATGGCCCCGATGAACCGAGTGTTCCATCCATACTTGGACTCTTTCATGGTGGTCTTCGTGGATGATATCTTGGTGTACTCTCTCACTCTACACGACCATGCCACAGATCTTGATATCATTATGAGTATACTGAGACAACATCAGTTATATGCTAAGATCTCAAAATTCCACTTTTGGATGAACCATATTCACTTTTTGGGCCACATTATCTCAGATATAGGAGTATCAGTGGACCCAGAGAAAGTGAGAGAAATATTTTCCTGGGAGCAGCTGAAGAACATCTTTGAGGTGCGGAGTTTTCTAGGGATGGATAAATACTACAGATGCTTCATACAGGACTTTTCACGCTTAGCAGCACCACTGACGGGACTGACGGGTCTGACCAAGAAGGGTGTGAAGTTCTTATGGTCAGATTCTTGTGAGTCATCCTTTTAGGAGCTGAAATAGAGGTTAACTTTAGCACCGATACTAATCTTTCCAGAGTCGAGCAAGAGATACACTGTTTACTGTGATGATTTAGGTATTGGGCTGGGAGCTATGCTTATGTAGGGAGATGGAGTCGTTGCGTACGGGTCTCGGTAGTTGAGGCCACATGAGAGGAACTACCCGACGTACGATCTAGAGTTGGCAGCTTTTGTTCATGCCTTATGCTGTTAGAGACGTTATCTTTTGGGAGAGAATTTTGTGGTTTTCAATGACCACAAAAGTCTCAAGTACATCTTCACTCAGCGTGATCTGAATTTGAGACAACGCAAGTGGGTTGAGTACCTACAGTCCTTTGACTTTGAGCTTGCCTATACGCCTGGGAAGGGAAACGCAGTGGCTAATGCGTTGAGCATGAGGACTCAGATACAGGCAGTTCAGAAGGACAACAGTGAGTGGCAGCTTATGGCTATGTTCTCTGAGATTCATTTGGAGGTGCACGATAGACAGGGGAAGACTTTTCTATCTTCTGTAGCTATTACCGCTACTCTTCTCGATCGGGTATGGATGAGGTAGCTATTAGACTCAGAAGGCCTAGTCTTATGGGAAAGTGTGTTAGGAGAGGACCCTCTTCCTGGATGGATAGTAGCCGAGGATGAGATCTTGCATTTTCAAGGACGTGTATGGGTTCCAGTAGACATACGTGAGGAGATGATGCAGGATTTTCATTCCTCAGTTTGGGCAGTTCATCTTGGCATCACCAAGATGTATCGTGACCTACACCGTCAGTATTGGTGGCCAGGTATGAAGATGGATGTTTCTTCTTTTGTCATGAGGTGTTCCACTTGTCAGCATGTGAAAGCAGAGCATCAGTAACCAGCAAGGCTTTTACAGCAGCTACCCATTCTCGAGTGGAAGTGGAATGACGTCGTGATGGATTCTGTGACAGGGTTGCCGAGGTCTCCTCGAGGGAATGACACAGTTTGGTTTGTCATTGAAAGACTCAAAAAGGTTGCACACTTCTTGCGGATTAAGGAGACCTTCAGTGTTGATGAGCTGGAAAGGTTGTACATCCAAGAGATTGTACGTCTTCATGGGGTTCCACACTCCATTGTTTCAGACAGGGATGAACGTTTTACTTCTCGGGTCTGGCAGGGGCTTCAGAAGGCTTTGGGTACACAAGTACTTTTGAGTACAACATACCATCCCCAGATAGATGGCCAGTCCGAGTGTACAATTTAGGTGCTTGAGGATATGCTTCGAGCTTTCATTATGAACTTTGGAGGTTCTTGGGAGAAGCATATACCTCTTGTAGAGTTCACCTACAATAATAGTTTTCAAGCAACTATTCAGATGACACCATATGAGGTTTTGTACGGTAGGCCATGCCGATCACCCTTATGTTGGCTGGAGGTAGGAGAGGCAGCTTTGCTGAGACCTCATCTTGTTTAGGAGACCACAGAGTAGATAGAGTTGATTCAAAAGAGGATGACTACTGCACAGTCTCGACAGAAGTTATATGCTGATCAGTGGAGATGACCTCTGGATTTTGCGGTTGGGGATCAGGTTTTCCTACGTGTCACACCGAGGTTGGGGTATAGGAGGATTAGGAGTCAGGGTGAACTTCCATCGAGGTACGTCGGACCATTTGAGGTGTTGGAGTGAGTTGGTCCGGTCGCCTATCAGTTGCAATTACCTCAGAGGTATCGGGCTATTCACGACGGTTTTCACATTTCTCAGCTCTAATGTTACTTTTCAGTCTCGTCTCATGTCCTTCAACCCGAGGAGGTTGATCTTGATGTGGATGCATCGTTCGAGGATCATCCGATCCCGATTATCGATCATAGTATGAATGTTCTCTGTGGCCAGTCTGTTCCTCTGGTATGGGTGTTATGGAAGCACGAGCGAGTAAAATATGAGACTTGGGAGAGGGAGGCTGATGTATGATCGCAGTGCCCAGAGTTGTTCGAGGGTTCCTCTTCTATGCCGCGCTAGGAAAATTTGGGGACGAATTTCTTTAAGGGGGGAAGTTTGTAAGAACCCGGACCTTCGTTTCAGGTATGTTTTTCCTTTTTCTGGAGTTTTTGAGAAAAGAAAAGTTTCTAGAAATTTTTTAAGTACATGCCATGTACTTTATGAGTACACGCCATGTACTTCGTTCCTGCACGAGGCCGTGTGCTGGCCGTGTCATGGCCACACACATGGCCATGTAGGGGTGACATGGAGGCCACCTAAATTATAGTACGGAAAAGGCGAGTACATGTTGTGTACTACAAAATTACACACCGTGTACTTTATTTTTTTCATTAAACACACTGGGGTCACATTTAATCTCCAGAAACATCTCCTTTTAGGTCTCTTTTGGCCGAGAGCTCCTGAACGACCGCAGATCTTCGACAAACCCCCAAGAGATCGTCCGTCCTCTGAATTTAACTCCGACGATTGCATTGGAATCACATCAGTGAGTTCTCTCTTCTTTTGGAACCTCATTTCATGATTCCTTCTCTTTTTTAAGTTATCGTGGGTTGAAAATTTTAGACATTTTTGTAGATCTTCGATGTTATAAGGCGATTCAAGCCCCATGGTTCAATTATATCTATCTCCTAACATCAATGTAGGTGGTTTGTGCCTTTATGTAGAATGTCTTTGAGTATTTTGTGCAAATTCCACCAATACCCTTGAACGGGGTATTATGTGTACCATTTTAGCCCTGTTGTTTCCCTACTTTTCTTGTATGCTTGAGTAGAGGTTATTGTTTGTGAATAAGGTAATTTTCTATGCTTTGAATGTTTTTCCCATGCATGTTTTTCCTGTTTATGACCATTTGGTCTAGTTTTTCCTGTTAGGCTATTGCCAGTTCTATGCCTAGTATTGTAGGATGGTGTGACTGTTGTTCTTCAATGATGAGATGTTGTAGAATTCTAGCCAAGTAGTTCTTGATGTTACTTTGGACGTTACGCGATGTGATACTTGATGACTTTACACAGGGTTGTGAGAACCTAGTGTAGTAGACCATATGGATAATGGACGTAAGGGCTTCTCCATAGTGTCTTTATAATACAATGCGAGACCATAGAGAGAATTAACGTTGAGTGCTTCCTCAGAGTGTTTGTAGTTCCTTGACGTGGGCCACAGGGGGAATGAGATGTTGAGTGTTTCCCTAGAGCACCTTTAGTACGATACGAGACTATAGGGGGAATTGACGGTGAGTGCTTCCCCAGAGAGTCTATTTTTCTTTTTCTGAACCAGAGGGGTGAGACTGTGTGTGCCTCCTAGAGGGTTGCTAGTACTTGTTGGTTGAACCATAGGGGTTAGGCTGTGAGAACTACCCAGAGGGTTACCTATTTTTTCTACTTGCTTGAGTGGCTGCTTACTTGTTTGAAAATTAAATGCTAGAAACTGTGGATTGTTTACTGTTGAGTATTTTCCTGTTTACTGCTTTTTGTACTTTTACCTGACATATATTCAATGACTGTTGGGCACAGATCTTCGAGTGGTTGCCTACTTGGATTTTGTCTCACACCCTATTTGGGTCATGATTTTGGGCCCAAACAAATTATATTATTGCAGGTATAGATAAGGGAAAGCGCCCTTCGACTTCAAGTTCTTGATTGTTGTAGAGCTGGAGAGCATGGGACCAAGCCGTGGCTTGCGATGCTGAGGATTTTATCTGATTTATTTTGCACTTTGGTTTATCACTGTTGTATTCCAGCATTGTGACTTGTTTGGCTGTTTTCCTAGATATATATGTATCATGCATCATTTATATATATATCTTCTCCAATTGTTTCCTTTATCAGTCTTCCGATGTTACTGTTGTTTGGTATTTACTACTTCCTCTGTTGTATGTATTTGTGTACTTCTGCCGTGTACTAGGACAATGAGGGCATAATTTCCCCACTATAACACCCAAGGCCCTCGTTGCTAGTCAGCAACATTTGGCGTTCGAGAAATGCGCTTGAGGCCATGTGACCTACCGGGTATGGGGCGCCTCTGGGTGGCTTCCAGAACAGGGACGTTACAACTCGACTTAAAAAAATCCACCCTCCTCTATCCTTTTCACACTCTCAAATCCTTTTGATTTGGAAAATATATTCCCAAATATATTACCTAAAACCCTAACCACATCTTATAGGAATTTTTTTATCATAAATCCAATTTAGGAAGGCTTTAGGTTTAAACCTAAGGAAGTTTTCTGATGAAGAAGTAAAGTCCTTAACCATGCATTTGCATTTTACTTCTTCTTATAACTCCTTAAAATATTATCAAAATATGATAAAATAATAAAAATTATCTCCTATTTACTGATATTTTATTATTCTAATGGAATAACCTATATCTATCTCCTCTTACATCAAATAGGAAACAGAACTGTCAATCATGTGTACGGAAGACTACCGCCTCACGAACAGATGTAATTCATTTTCTATAACTGAATCTCATAGATAAATATAACAACATATTTTAAATATGTTCATTATATTTATGAAATTAATATACTTTTGGAATTATAATATCAAATCTATCTTCTTATCTTCCAATCAATTGGAAAACGATAACGCCACTCATGCGTATGTGTGGACCACCGACTCCACATAGAAATGTGATACTTTTTTTCATTTTATTTTTAAATTAATTGTAATAAGGATGGATTTAATGAATATATACTATATATATTATATAATAATGATTCTATAAATCGGAAATATTATTTACCCTCCTTTAATTCCATCCTTCAATAAATGAAAACAACATTCATGCGTACATACGACCTACTGTCTCCATGAATGGTGTAACTAATTCTCCCATATCTAAATTTTATGGACTATTATAAATAATTATATAATTATTATATATGATATTTATATCATGTTTAATATTCTTTAAATTACAAAACCATAATCAAAGATAAAGGATGAAAATTACCAAATAAAAACCAACATAAAAAATGAATCAATTATCACCTAAAACAATGATTTTAAAAAAATAGGTCATAAAAAACTTTAAGTGAGTCATATAAGTTATAAAATATATGAGTATGGTTATATAATATATATAATAAATATATATTTATTATATAGGAGGTACATACACATATTAAATAAATCACACCTGAGGTAAGGGCTTCTCGTCACACTTTTACTTACATGATACATATGCCATATTCACCACTTATTTTTTTGTGATGTATATAATGACCCATTTATATATTATATTATGAAACTATTAGTCTTCATGGTATTTAATGTTTCATTTGAAGTTATTTATTTCATGGGGCTTATAATTCATAAGTTACCTTATTAGTAAGAGTTTATTTAACAATCTCATAATTATTCAGGATTGTTTATGTTTAAGTATCCCCTGGGGGAATTGATTAATATTTATATCTTAACCCAATAAATTTTCTTATCATCTAGTTATTAAGGAAAATTTAAAGTAATAATATTATTTTTCTCTATTTTTCACTTAAAATGGATGAGATTTTTTTTAAGAAAATCTGACTTCATTTCTATCCTTTGTCAAAAATCCGTTTTCTTCCACGTATATGTTTTCTAAGAAATATTTAGAAAAAGTTTTTTTAACATTAATCAAAATTTTTATTAAAGAAAATTTCACACATGATTGAATTTTTACAAAATGGTTTGAAAGGAATATTTTTTTAATTTTTTGAATGATGTACTTTTAAACTTTTTACAATAGTATGAAAAGAATGTTTTTAACATATACAACATGAATAGAATTACCCACTGTTATGACCACTAATTGTTTTTAATCATACTTTACAAGTTCACATGGTACCATTTAAAGAAATTATTTTTCCTAATATTTTGAAAGTTTATATTTTTTTGAAGTTATTTTCGATGTGAAAATGTTATTTACAAGAATTTTTTAAATGAAAATTTCATGGTATTTCTATTCATCAATAGAAAAAAACCTCATTTTACCTTATGATACATTGTTAATTTGTTTCAATGATACCATCCTTATTATTTATCAGGATGGTTTATGATCATTTTGACTGGGGATGTACTATTTTGATACCATTCTCCATATTATTCTTAATTGTTTATGATTAGGTCTATTTATTGTGGAAATTATTAATATATCATATGATAGATTTTCAATATGAATGTTTATTTTTATTATGTTTCACACATTTCATATGAGGAGTGTATTGGAATTAATATGTGATGGGTGGGGCCCAATATATACCCTTGATGTGTTGATATGCCTCATACTAAAAACTAGCTTTGCTTTTTGGATAAGATTATACCCATTTATGTAATTTGTCTTGGCAAGAGGCCTTAACTATATGGTTATGATGTCCATGATTATGAATTTTTTCATTATGAGATTTTTTTTGATTTCCATATGATTATTTGTTAATTAGAGTATCCATGGATAAGTTTCAAGCACATGTGCTTATTTATATGGCATTATTTGAGCATCATTTATTCCTAAAATATAATTATTCATATTTAAGTTATTGATTAAAGAAAACGAATTTCCATTTTTTTCCATGCCATATTTATTGTGTCTTATTTATTCATGATAAATTCTATTGTAAGCATACCATTACTGAGCATTAGAGCTCAAACCTTCTTATATTTCCTTTTCCTAGGATTCCAAAAAAGTGTATAATGATTTATATGATGATATATGATAATGGTAATTATGGAGTTCACAAAAAATTATATTTTTTATTTTATGTTTTATATTTTAATGTAAAATTCATGTATATATATACATTATGAAGATTACTAAACTATTCAGTCCTTTAAGACGCGATTCCTTATATATAGTGACAATTTAATAAAGTAACTGATAAATATAGGCTACTAGGGTCAACATATTTAAATTACACTCTATGTGTCGAAGTGAGAAATCATAAATAAATAACCAAACATAAAACCTAATATAAAAAAACAAGAATCCATAAAAATAAGAAAAAATAAGACATGTTAAAATGAAATTAAATGAGGATATTCACATATACAACACCAATTTTCAACTGGGCTAATTAAATATAAATAATAATCAAAAGAAATAAAATACAACTAGGCACTCCAATATCACTAATCCATACCACACTCCAATATCTAATCAAATATAAACTATCCTTCTCGAGCATGCAATATTGGGCCTCTACCCAACCTGCACCTATATCCAAGTGAAAGATGCTTGGGAACCTAGGTGTTATGGGTGCTCGAGTAGGGTGTGGGTACAAATATTTGTAAGGAAACACCAATGTGGCCCCATACTATACAAAAAATTTAGTGATATGTGGATGGTACTTTATCAAAATAAATATATAAACTACTGAAAAAAGTAAAAATAGTCATATGTAGTACCTTCTTCAGCTAGTGCATATGTGTTTTTGAGAGTGTCATAGTGATTATACCGACCAAAAAATCACAATATCACCAAGGGTGTATACATATAACCAGATACATTCTTGATATCCATTTTTTGCCCTTATGTATGAGACCCCGATCAACCATACTTTCTTTAACCAGTTCCAGAGTGACTCTAGTCATGAACATCACTTCAGGGGGACCACTTTCCACCCATTGGATATCCCACACTCACACCTATAATATGAAAAGTATTGGACCCTATAGAATGACCAAGAGTCCCTCATCCTCTAGGTATTAGGATAAAAACCATGGTAGTATATATGAATTCTAAATGTTTGGAATATATCTTATTTCTTGGAGG
Source organism: Viscum album (assembly GCA_963277665.1). Taxonomy (NCBI): domain Eukaryota; kingdom Viridiplantae; phylum Streptophyta; class Magnoliopsida; order Santalales; family Viscaceae; genus Viscum; species Viscum album. The sequence continues at coordinate 1,744,102,342 of OY728155.1, forward strand.
GGGAGGCCCTATAAAATCCTATACATCCAGTCACAGAAGATTCATAAGTGACTCCAAAAATCGAATGTAATAACCTTCTAGATCCCATGGTCACTCACTAGGGAATTTACATCTCACATATCCTCATCCAAATGATCACTAGTGTATCCACCCAATCTAAGGGGGTATCCTAGGCATCAATTAATGGGATCTAACAGTCTCTCTTGAGATATCCAATATTAATTCTTGAGGATATATATCCACCTGAAACTTTATATCACTATTAAAATCCTGAAGGTCCTAGGAATTTTCAATGGTATGATTATATCTTCACTCGAGTCTTGGGAACATGGGGAATTCAAAATAGTATCACTTTATCAAATTAATCCCTAACATCATAGACATTCTTATATATGCACTATAAAATAATCAGATACTAGATCCTAAGAACTTCCACTAGGCATCCACCATTTCATCACCCTTAATGGATGCCTGTTAAACAAGGAATCCACCACTAAAATACATTGAGACTAGAACCTAGATATCTCGACCATCCCATGGCCTCATCCATCTAAATAGGTGATTCCAAAAAATCTTGGGAAAAAATAGTTCTATACCCAATGAACAATTCCCAGGTATCCATGGAAATAACATAATATATAAAAAATAATATAAAAACATAGCATGGTCTGGTAAAACACCCAATCTTATCTCCATCATCACAGACCCTCCCAAATTATAAGTTGGTTCAGGTTCTAGGTGATACCTACAACCATCTATACCCATATCTACGTACACCCTCCCATGACCATCTCTCAAGGGGACTCCCATGGGGGTTCCCTAGATCATCACTAAAGTGGATTCATCCCACTTGGAATTACCAATAACAACTAGCCTCTTAGAAAAAATTGATGTTTGGAGGACATCCTATCCCTTGATATAATCGATGTCATCAATCAGAATCATATGAAAGAAGCGTATGCCTCTCTAGATATAACCTTGAGAGATGGATCAATGCTCATCTCTATTTTAAGGGTCACAAAAGACTAGTAAACTCTTCAAACCCATATTTAACATTTATAAGGTATATCCACCTCAACTAAACACATATATATCAAGGGTACCCATCTGACCTACTAGGTCCATCCATCTCAATATACTTCACAACCCCTCTTAGAGGTTTCTGAGTTTCAATTTTAGAGTCAAGGTCTCACCCATCAGTAATTGTAGTCATAAATCTAGTGATAGGGACACTCGTACCCATGTAACATTGTGAAGTATACCCAAAATTTCATTTTAAAAACAAAAAATTATATAAAAAAATTAATCACCATTAGTGGTCAGTTTGCATGGAATATGTAGATAAAAAATGCATAAACCACAATGCTAGGTATTAAAGACAACCTACATAAAATTTTATTCTTTATCCAATTATATAGATACTAAAAAACATTCTCCTAGGCTCTAAAAAACTTTACCAAGTTCATCTTAGTAAGACTAGATACTTACTACATTCTCTGGTACTCGGTGACCAATAATCATTGGTTCTTTGAGTAATGGGGTGCTAACCATCCCTAGAAAATTCCTGAACCTACAATGAAAAAAATCCCAAAAAATGAATCCATTACAACAAAAATTTCTTTCAATTGTTAATGAAAATAAAATGAAAATTCATGGTGCATTATTCATTCATTGAATCGACGATCCACCACATACAAACAACATTATAGGACACCCACTTCCAAGGTAGAACATGATCCCCTTAATGCTTGTATGATTCCACTATACTATAGTAGAATCGAAGTAGAAACCATAATGAGAGGAAAAAAATTATATAGAAGGATAGGGGATAATAAGAGAGTCTACCAGAGGAAATTCATACCTCAAATAACTAATAAATGGTGTGAAATAACATGAAAAATGAAGGGAAACTAAGGGAATAGGAGGGGGATCGGTCTGGGTTGCACACCAAAAATAAAAAGGGATAAGGTATGGACCCTTAGAAATACCTAAGGGGGGATAAAATTAATTTTATCCACTTTAAAACCATAACTGGTGGGCCCATGATCACCTAAAGATTTCATGTGCTTCTGGTCAGCTACTAGCTATCCTGTGGCCCCATGGTACATTCATGCATCAACCCAGGCCACCCAGATCACCTCCAATACTCACCCAAGCCTCCCAAAGACCTATTGATCCCCATATCATGACCATAATACCTTTTTTGAGGGGTCCCAACTATCAAAATTCAACTCTGAATCATAGATCAAAATCTAGCCCATCCACTAATTGAAAAATAAAAAATCCATAGGATCTTCCAAATCTCTTCCATACATCCAATGTTTTTACAATCCCCTCACCATAGAACTTCTCATCCCTGAGAAGCCACATTGAGAATTATATCACCATCCCCAACCTACTTAGTTTTCCAAATAAAATAAAGTCTAACATGTTATACTCCTAAATGCTCGAGCTGCCTCTAAAGTGAAACTACTATATAAGGCGCACAACCCACCGAAACATGATCCATTGCTCGTAACCACCACCAAAACATGATCCATTTCTCATAACCACCACCAAGACACTGGTACCGTGCCTAAGTGAACCCTTCTACCCCAAGGAGTCATCACACTTACACTCAATCCATCATTGAACTATTGGTAATCCCCACCATATGGCCTAACTCATTTTGGCCAATTTTGCTCTATGGTGCTCCCCAGAATCAGAATTACCAATGAAAACAATGATCTAGATTCATAATAATGCTTCTAGTTTGATTTAAATTACCCAAACCAAAAAACACATGAAACCACCAGTCTAATACTAGTAAAAAAAATATCATTTCTTATATTTAATCCAAGATATATGTGCCTCCACTATCCAAGAATAACATGAGCACACCTATTTTCCTTAAAAATAACTAAGAAATTCTCAAAACATGCATGTTGTATCCAAAATGACGGGCCTAATGCAGATTATATATTATTATATCCAATAGAATACAAAAACCACTCGTATCACCTACCTTGGTAAAACAATATCAAGAATGCTCATTTTTCTTTGATGAAATGCCCTTACCTCACCTGATTATGATGTCATAAATCCTAGAGGCATCCCATGATTGTTTCAAGACACCAACCGATTCCCATGCATGAATCCTAGTTAAACTCCATAGTTGAGGTTTCAACCAACCAAATCCATATCCATGACCTAAAGAGAGCACCAATTATCACCAATATGATCATGCTTGAATCCCAACTAATGTTTCCAAAGCCTGAATCTAATTCTTGGTCTTGATCCAACAACCCAAATAAATTTACCTCCAGTGTTATCTAAATCATAAGCATTAAATTTCCATCTTTATTGTACAACGATCAGTCCCACACCACCATAACCCTTCTTACATGTGGGCTGTTAAACCAGTGACTAATATCATGCTCCCCACTAAGGAACATCCTCTTTATCATATCACTAAATAAAATTCATGAGAATTGAGGAGAATGATCCAACTACCACTAAACATAACTAGTAGCAAGGATAAGATCCCTCATGATAGATATCTGTTAGGAATGACTGATTAATCAATCATTACCATCTCATAGTAACTCTAATCATAGTAACTAGAAAAACCCATACAAAATGATAGTCGCACCATCTAATATCCTATGGTGGACTCCCCCCATCTGAACTTCTTACCAACTCTCAAGTGAATTTTTTGATGGATCCCACATCACAAGCCTATAACTCCTCTCAAGCCACTCCCATTCACTCAAACACCAATAGAATTTATCCATGGTGTCTGTATTTATAAGGATGGAGATACCACTCATTCTCATACCATATACCAGGTCACCATGAAATCTCAGTGAATACACATCATTTCTCATCCAATACATGGACACTCACTAATCCGCCCTTCAATATATTTTTCATATCCAAAATGAATTATATCAAAACCAATCAAACTTAATGGGCTTATAGTCCTATACCACCCAATCCACCCCACCTTTATGGAATGATTTTTCCACTATAGACTCTTTAATTAAAAATTTTCACATCCTTTTCCAACCTAATCACAAAGCTAAATCACAATACTAATAGTTTTACACCAATAATACTTGGTTGAACATGCTTTACAACATGTAAAACGTTTAAATAGGATCACTCACAGTGCTATTATCCATCAAACATGATATCCCCCACATGATATGGATAATCATATGATCACTCATTACTGGCATCATCATCATGAATGAAATCATCGTCCCATTATCACTACATGATTTTAATGTTCATTTAGAATCAACAGGCTAGGCACCCATATAGCCCTACCCTTTAAGGCCAATCTTGATATAATAATACTCTAAGTGAACCAAATTCAAAAGAACCATCACTAAAGTTTCTTTTCTCAAGAAATATCAATGAATTTAACTTTCCTTCTACTTATACTAAATATTACCCTTTTTTGCATTGATTTTGACTGAAGGTATATTCCCATGCCTTTTCAAGTCTAAGGATATCACTAGTACTAGATGAACCCCCTCATGGGTTTCCCTCAATCAGAAAAGTTTCCAACTCTCTAAAGTCTGAATTGAAATAATGGGCCTCGTAGTATTCCCACCAAGACTAGAATCTATATCTCAAAAGGTCATAACTCATAGGAAATATCCTATTATTATATCATAAATACCATGATAAAAATATTCAAACACCCAATATAGGGTCCATTGTACACATATATTGGCCATCTGATAAAAAACCATTAGCCTACTTTGGAACTAATTCTCACTGAGAATCTAACAATGATACCACTCCATTGAAAATATCAAACCATATATGGTCATATATATATGTATATCAACATATTTTTAGATTATCCATGCCAAAGAACTATAAACATGATGTTCAGTTAGATAGAATTCCATTCCAAGATCTATGGGAAAACAAGATATTGGTTGTTACTGGAACTTTGAAAAACTGAAACCATATAATTGAAAACCACTAGGGTCCAAGGATAAGGAATCACATTTCTATATTGACCAAATTGGGACACTATACATCCTATGCACATAGAATGCATCATCATCTTAATTATAAAGAATCTCAATGTTGATCCACATAACTCACCATGAGAAAAAATAGAATATACACATCAAATTAGTTGAGTAGAATCACACCAAGAGATTATATGGGAAATCACTTTATATCAAATTGTTGACACATGAAATATATTTCATTGTCATTATTGACATATATCACACACTAGTTATCCTATATGTCATGTGAATCCCATCATATGGTGAAGGATTCATGAGACACATCTTGTTACTATGTGCCAAGAGTAAAATAAAGAACTAGATTATTTCCAACATGACATGTTCTAGAAATAAATAATTCAAAATTTATAAATATGAGACTTCATATGTGTCACATGAGGTGAAAATTATACCAAAACTAACATAAAAAATATAGAACATAAATTCCATCCTAGGTAACCTAGACCTCTTACTAACAAATATTTTCATGATGCACCAACCCGATATCCATTATAGACTCTAACACATTCCTATATTTTTGAGATACCATATCCTATGTAGTAATGAAAAGAAAAATAAGTTCTATGATATAAATTTTTAACAAACTGACCTGATTCACTTTGAAATATAACCATACTAGACCACCATGTGATCTCTGATGCACCTCTGTAAACACCATAGGATGCTTACTAGTACCAGGGGTCGAAGGAGGTACCGTGGGGAGGTGATAACCCCAATATCAGAGTGAATAGTCATAAATATATAACCAAGAATCACACCCAATATAAAATAAATAGTCTAGAAAAATTAGTAAAAATAAAACATTATATAATGAAATGAAATGTAGATTTGAAATTATCAATGCAAATCACCCACTAATCCAATCAAAAATAAATAATGAAAAAATAAAAATAAAATACAACTAGACCTTACAAAATCAACAAAAAATTCCACACTTCAATATCCAATCCCATCAGAGCTATCCTAGTTGATAATGTAATGTCATGCCTCTTCCCTACCTACACCAGCATCCAAGTGAATATTACTTTTGTAACCAAGTTTTATGGACACCCAAGCATAGTTTGAGTACATAACAAAATAAGGCACCAACAACACGGTTCTGTATTATACCATAAATATAGTGATATTTTCACATGACATGCTCAAAATAAATATAAGAAATGCTAAAATAAGTAAGAAAAACCATCTGAAATACCTACCTTAGCCTATAATAGTGTGTCTTTGAACAAATCACAGTGAAATTTTCAACCATAGCATCACAAAAACCCCAAGGTCATATACATAGTACATGGTCCATGTCCAATATCCATCTTCAATCCTCAAATCAAAGTCCAAAATTGACAATACATATTTCATCCAGTGCCGAAGTGTCTTTGATCATGAGAATCACCTCCAAGGGATCTATTTACACTTACTAGGGATCCCATGGTCACACCTCCACCATGAAGATTAGTGAACCCAGGGGTGTCACCTGACATCCCTCATCCTCAAGCCCTTAGGTTGAACCCTAATATTGTACCTTGATGTTATCATTTAAAGGAAAATGTTTGATTCCTTGGTGTGGGATATATTAGAAAATCCTATATTTATTGTCAAGACTAATTCTTGGGTGACCCAAAACATCAAATGGAATACCCTCTTGGATTCAGTGGTTACTAACCTGGGCATGCATATCTCTTAGATCCTCATAAAAATGATCACTGATGTGTCCAATCAATCCTTGGTGTATCCCAAAAATCAATCAAGAGAATCTAAAAGTCTCCCTTGGGATGTAAAAAATCCATTCGTGGGGATATACGCTTACCTGACACCTCTGACTGCCATTCAAATCCCATATGTTCTAGGTAATCACTATGGTCTGTTGGTATCGCCATTAAAATAATTGTAACCCCAAGTATTAAAAATGGTATAAATGTATCAAAGTAATCCCTAGAATCATGGCAATTCTTGCATGTGATCTATAATATAATCTGATATTGGATCCTAGAAACCGCAACTAAGTATCCACCATTACATAACCCATGATTGATGGTAGTCAAACTTGGAATCTCCCCCCTAAAATATGAGTCCAAATCCCATATATATTGAGCAACCAAGTCTCTCATCCCTCCCAATAAGTGATTCTTGGGCATCTTAGGAAATCAAAATAGTTTCTAAAAAATGGATTATTCTCAAGCATCATGGGTAGCCAAATAACATATCAAAAATAAAATAAAAATATAAGAGGGGTTGTCTGAACTCTTAATCCCATACTCATCATCACAACACCTTCTAACATTCAAGTTTTTTTTGGGTTCTAGGTGACACCGAAAACCATATCTACCTATAACCACATAAAACCACTCAGGGATATCTATCAAAGTGGAACCCACATGGGTCCCCTAGATCATCCCTTTAGTGGAGGTATCCCACTATCCATGATCAAAACTGTTTTCTCAGGCTAACACCTAATGATCATAGGACATCCCATACATTATCATTATCAAAGTCCTCAACTAAACTTATTTTCCTCAAGGGTACACCCTACTAGAGATAGTCTAGAGAGATGGTTCAAGGCCCATCTCTATGTCTATGGTATCTCAAGACCGATCAACTAACCCAAGGAATAACATATCTCAAGTGTCCTTCCAAACCTAATTGGTCCCTCTATATCTTGTAATATAACACCCCTTATAGAGGTGTCTGATTTCCAATGTCAAAGTCACAACCTAAACTATCAGAAATTGTGGGAATCAATCATGTTCCAAGGACCCTTGTGGCCATGGCACTTTGTTCTATCTACCAAATCATTTAATTTTTAAAATAAAAAATTATATTAAACATTATTTATCACCCACATTGGTGAGATCCCATAACACATGCAGATAAAACATGTATAAACCATAATGGTAGGTATTCAAGACTACCTACCTCAAATTTAAAGATTTATCAATTAATATCAATGTTAGGTAACTCATACCCAGGCTCATCCAAGCCCGCATTAGAACCACCATCTACTTCCCACATTTACTACTACCTATAATCCAATGATCATAAGTTCTTTGAGAAATGAGGTTCCAACCATCCTCAACAAAATCTTAAACCTACACTAATCCAAATAACCAAGATTTAATTCCATTAAAAAAGGAGATTTAATTTAGATTTGAGGAAAAATCTATATAATATTCATTGTTATAAGTATATTCATAAAATCGATCAACCACTAAATGTATATAGATTTATTATATTCTCTATTCTAAGGTAGAACAAGAACCCCTTGATTCTTGACCAATTCCCCCATACTCCAATGGAATCAGAATTGAAAGCAGAATAGGATGAAACAAAAATTAGTAAAAATGGTTGGGGAGAATAATATAAGGGTTTGAAGGATGAATCATACATTAATTAACTGAAAAATGAAAAAAAATCACCCCAAAAACTAAGGTTAACCATGGAGAAGAGGAGGGGTCTCTATCTGGGTTACACACAAAAAACATGAAGGGAATGGGCTACCCCTCTAAAATCCTATGGTGGTATAGAAGTATTTTTTACCCCATTAAAGGCCTCACTAGGCAGTGGCCACTTGCAGATTAGAGGTGTTACTAGTTAACCATTATCTAGACAATGGTTTACTTCTACAATAATACTATAGAATCCGAAAAGAGCTCAACTATTGAAGAAAGGTCTAGAATGGAAAATCGAAGTCATATTCGGACCTGGAGGCTCGATCTGGAGGTCCTGGAAGTGTTGTGTGAAAAAAAGGGTGAAGTGCGCGGAAAAAATGTCCCACGTGAAAGGTAACCCGAGATTCAAAAAAAGTCCCTGCGCCGGCGTGAAATAATTTCGCGCCCGCAACCCACGCGGTTGATATTTCACACCGCCGCCTCTGTCACAGAATTATTTCGCGCAACCTTGTATTTCGCGCCCTAGGATTCCTATAAATAGAAGGAGACCCCTTCGGTTTCGTGGGGAGGAGGAATTTGGACCAGCTCCCATGCGCGCAATTGTACGTACAATATTTTCTCGAGTTATGGTTCTTTTCCGTGCCAAGTCCCCCCAGGATCCGTCTTTGCACGAGATCCCCATGGCTTAGACTAAAGTCCAACCCCTTCTGGGTCCGCCCCTTGCGTGCAATTCCTTCGTTTGCGCGCAGGCTGACCAAGTTGCACGCAATCCTTCCTTTACGCGCACACCCCTTCCCTTGCGCGCAATTCCTTCTTTTGTGCGCAATCCCTTCCTTTGAGTGCCGACCCGACCTTTTTCGCACGCATCCTTGAATTGCGTGCTGACCCGGTGTTTTCCGCGCAACAGCCTCAATTGTACGCATGGCTGCCCTATTGCACGAAGACCTTCCTTATTGCATGCAACCTATCCTGTGTGTCTCTCCTATTGCACGCAACAGTATACAGGCTCGCACCCGCTGGTCCATACCGCGGGGGCTGCGCCCCCGCACCCCCGCTCGGGGTCCGTGCCGGGCTGCGGTCCCGACCCTTCAGGCCGATCCCTTCGCTACAGTCACCGACCCCCATGAAAAATGGAGAGTCGCACCACGAACTTTTTGGGCTGGGACGTCAAGATTTTCCATTGCGCCCTTATGCGCACCCACCTTCCACCTAGGGAATACCATGATTTGAGATACTCCTCCGTACACTACAAAAACACCTTGAGTTGACATATTCCTCTTGGTTCATTTCCTATGTCGTGAGTTGAGATTCTCATCATCAATTCCCTTGAGAAGAATGCCCTATCATTCAATAATATGATGCCTCTTGTTCCAAATAAGAGATGCCTTATGCTCCAAGCATGAGATACCATAGTCCTATCTACATGAATATAAACTATAGTAAACCCTGTGCTCCAAACATAGGATGCCTCTTGTTCCAAATAAGGGATGCCTTATGCGCCAAGCATAAGATGCCTAATGCCATGATTACAGTGGTGTAGTTTCAAGAGCATTGGAATCCGTTCAAACATTCCATCACTACACCCCACGCTTTGCATGTCCTTCATTCGGATCTTCATCCACTTCCAAGTTTGGAGGGACCCCCTAACGGTATGGATGATTAACCTATGGTCCGCCTGCTGTAACAATATGGATGATAGAACTTTGGTCCACCTGTTGTCACAGTATGGATGATTGACCTATGGTCCGCCTACTGTCCTGGGCCAACGCCCCGAAAGACTTTGGGTGACACTTTGAGTCAGGTCCTATGTTTCGAACATAGTCAGAAGCCAACCCATCATTTATTTGTCCCCATTCTAGGATAACGTGATAGGATGCTGTGTTGCGAACATGGTCAGCAGTTATCCTCTATCACCATGCCACTCTCATTGCATTCCAAATTCCGGGCATGTGATTCACACTTTTCATATCCCTTTGTTTGGGCCGATTCCAAAGCCCTTGGAATTATTCCTCTTGTGCACTTGCGCATAGGTGCATACCTCAACCTACCAATGAGTTGGGATGCCCTCATGGCCAGACATGAGGAAAAAATCATGGGATGCATCCACGAATAAGTCCCATCCTTCGTTGCCACTCCTTAGTGGCACCTGGGTAGCTTCCATGCATAATTCCCATCCACCATAGCCACGCTAACGTGGACCCCTCAATAGTTAGACTTGTGGCCCCCCTTCACTATGGCCTTATCGATGCCTTCCCTCCCACAAGGGGTATAGGGCATTGGGCATGTAAGCCCTAGGGGTGTGGAGTGAACCCACCTCGTCCAAGCTGCAGGACATTAAACTACTAAGCACATCATCCTTAACACATGACGTCAAACTGTGGTCCGACACCGTGCCTCGCACACAGGGTCCCCCCGGCTCGGACATTCTTTGCGCCCACTCGTCTCCACGGGAATGGATTCTTCCTCACATGGAATGAGATCCTCCTTGTCGGAGTGGAGTTTGTCCACGGGGGAAGGGCTGCCTCAGAGCGTAATCCCCTAGCCTCTCTTGCGGAAGGTTGCACCCATGCACCTCCTTAATTCCCCTCTACCAAGGCCAGTGGAGTCTCTTTCCCACTGCGATTTGTCGCACCACGGGCCTCCATCCTGGAGTAAGCCCCAGCACCAAGGGCCGCTAACCATGTGTAAGCCCCTGTTTCCTCTTTGGGCCACTCAACGCGTAAGCCCCTTTCCACTTGTCACGGACGCACCCTTTGCGACGTGATCTTCTGGTCCCTGCTGCCTCTTGTTTCTCACACCAAGCATGACTCACGTGGGCTTGGAGTGAGCATCGACCATGACATCCTCTTATGGGCCACCTCAGAGCGTAAGCCCCATACCAGCGAACTATGTGGACTTTGATCCGTGCTAATGCATGGTATGTAGGAAGCCTCCACAAGGTTCAAGCCCACCACCCGGTCATTTCAACCTCCCCACGTCGGTTCCCCGTCCACTTTTGGCTGCCTCAGAGCGTAAGCCCCGAATGCCCCCGTCCTGCATGACGTTAAACCGTATGCCCTCATCCAGCATGACGTTAAACTGTATCCCATCCCGCATGATGTTAAACTGTATGCCCTAAACTATGTGGACTTTGATCCATGCCAAATCATGGTACGTAGGAAGCCTCTACGAGGTTCAAGACCATCGCTCAGTTGTTCCGACCCCTTCACGTCATTTCACCAGCACCATTATGGGCCTCCTCAGAGCGTAAGACCCGCATTCCCCTTCTTGGGCCATCTCAGAGCGTAAGCCCCATGCCTCACACCCACGTCTCATCCTAACTTCCCCCTCGAGCCCACGTTCCTTGGGAAGCTCATGCCCTAGCCCGGAGATCTTACTTTCTCCAGGCTCCAATCCATGCATTCATTCTCACAGGTCGCCTCTTCAGGTGTCCCACCGTATCACCAAACTACACATACTTTGATTACCTGCCATGGGGATACGTATGAAGCCTCCACGAGGTTCAATCCCATCACTCCATCACCCATCCTGATCCTTACCCGGGCCGCCACATCCTGGTGAGATCATGCCACCCCATTCCACACCATGGTATCTGGGAAGCCGCCCACGTGCTGGACCCAACACCGGTGTTCCCCCTAGGGGGTCCTTCAGTTCGATCCGTCCTCACAAGACGTTAAAGTCGCTTCATACCCCGTGTTAAACATGGGAAGCTGAGGAAAACCTCAGATGGTACACAATTCCCCACGTTTGATGTGGGATGCCTCAGGCTTCCGCGCCCTCGAGAAGCCCTGTGATAAGGGACAGAAGACAGACATGCCGATCCCTAGTGTCAAGACATGCCAACGACACCCCAACGTGACCATTCTCCTCACCAAAGGTTGCTGCCCCGACAAGACCCCTTGGAGCATCTTGACAGAAGCAGCATAATTAACTGGCTTCCATGAAGATATGGCACCAGGAAAGAGCTTCACGAACCCGTCTTAAATCTATGAGGGAGACCCGGACTAGGTGACGAGCTCTGAGGAGGAATCCATGGAAGGAAGAACTGACATCCCATCATCCCGGTTTTGATCAAGGAGCAGACGTCCCTGAACAAGGAACAGATGCCGCCCCGACGTAAAAGTGTCAGAAACAAATACATTATCCCATGCCACTCAAATCACCTCCAAAACACACCTAATCCTTTAAACCACCTCATGAGCCATATCTCATGTCCATAATAACTTTTTTAAGGGTAACTAACCTTCAAAAGTCAATTCCAAATCCTTGATCAAAATTCTACCCATACACTAATTGAAAATACAAAAATCCTATTGAACTTAAAAACCCTTTCTGTACACTCAGTGTTTTATGAAGGATCTAATCATAGAATTATGAGTTTCAAGATGAAAAATTATAACTAGTAGAATAGGGTATTTGAGTTTATAAAAACCCTTATAATTCTATAATAATTCAAATTGACAATCCATTAAAGGTAGAACATGATATGATCTTGTTAATACCATATATTTCCTCATATTAATGATAAAATGAAATTCATGTTCAATAAATACACTAAAAAATAATTATTTTTAGAATAGAAATCATTTCTCAATGAAATGACATTGAGAACCAAAAAACCCTTACCCTAGGTCCTGATTCTCTGTTCACATGTAAAAAAATTCCTGAATAATTAAATTATGATTATAAAAAAAATTAAGAATATTTTTTATATATGTTTAATTTTTTATAGACTATTTTTTATCATATATTATTCATTTATTAAAACGTTTTCACGTATATAAGTTACTTAAGGGGCTTCAGTCGATTTCATGTAAACCTCCAGGGTGTATTGATGGTGGTCAAATGTGTTTTAATATTGCATCATAATATCTATAATTTTATAGGTGATGTATCTTATTATTACATTATCAAATTTTTTTTTATAGTTTTACGGATTTACCAAAATGGACTAATAATTAAAAAGATTCATATTTATGTTCATTTTGGTATGTTAATTTTACAATGATCATTTATTATTAACAAAACTTATAGAATATTAAATATTATACCTATATTATATTAATACTATCATAAATATAATTTTTATACATTAAATATATTTTTAATTCCATACATGTTAGGTGGTAATTGAAAACAAAATAAAACATTCTATGGAGACAGTAGTCCCCAAGTACACATAAATGATACATTCATTTTTCATAGAATTGGAAGGTGTAGAAAAATAAAAAAATTATAATTTAATAATCTTAATCATGTTTTAAATATTATATTTTTTTCATTAAATTACTCTTTTGAATTGTACATGAAAGGATGTTATGAAAAATACATTACACTATTCATAGATGAGGTAATCTACATGTACGCATATCAATGTCTTCAATTTTTGAATGCTTTTGGAGGATAGTAGAAAATGGATATTCCATTAATATAATATCATTATAGAATACTATTAATAATATTTTTATCATATTTTAATGTATTATAATGTATTTTATATAACGACCGAATATTTTTAAAAGGAAATTACTTTCTTATAAATTTGTCATAATCACATGAAATCACAACATAATTAACAACTAAGTTCTATGTGACCCTTAAAACATAAGTTTGTCACTTCTGTGATGTGAATTTTAAAAATCCTACATACATAGTAGCAATTAGTAAGTTATTTAGAGTCTGATAAGAAAAAAATTAATTTTTGATGAATAGTAACCTAACCTTATGAATAGCAACACACCCTTATGAATATTTATATACCCTAATGAATAGTAACCTTACTTATGATAGTATATAAATAATATTCATGTGTAAGTATGATATACCTATGCTTTAAAATAAGTAAACAAATGTTTTAAAACTCTTGTTTTTAGAATAAATTATGATTTAATTAAATATTAAATTAATAATATTTCGAAAATTATTTTTGAAAAATGGGCTTCATTTTTGGATTATACACATCGAAAAATGGTTGGGATAAATTTTTCGGATTTTTCTGAAATACTTGAATTTTTGATGAATAGTGACATACCATAAATTGCAAAATTAAGATAAATACACTAATTATAGAGTCATGTGTGATGTTCTGATGATGTAATCCCACTTGGTTCGGGATCACATGATAAAATTACTATTCTTGGTCATGGAATACTCACTATTCCTTGTCTTGAGGATAAATAATAAATTAATGAGTTTTATATTAAGAAATCCCCTCTCTCCTCCACTATAAAACCCCCTCTCACCCCCTTCCATTCACTTCTCTCAAGCCTTGTGCCTTCTCAAAATTCTGTCAAAATACCCTCCCAACCTCTTCTCCCACTTCCAGTAATCTTTGGTCTCATAAAAAGACCAAAACCTCTCTCTTAAAGAGGCTCTCAAGGAAGTTTGGTTCAAGAGGTAAATTCCTCTTTTCAATTCTTTGTCTTTCCTTTCAAGTTCATTTGTTTTCTTTTTCTATTACCTCTCCTTATAAAAATTTTGTGATGAATACAGTACCTTATATGTACTGGAATGTTGTCATGATATTGGAATAAGTTATCATCATCTCCCTCTTTTTACCTTCTCTTATACTAGTAGCAAGAACACCATCCGAGATGTGTCAATTTTACACATTCAAGGATGATGGACTTTCGATTTCTATTGTCATTCTCAATTCTGGTCATGAAACCATTCTTGTTATGCTTGAAACAGATTATTATATATAATATAACCTATTTAATATTCTATAATCCCTTTTTATAAATAGTATTAAGTTATAAAGAAAAATGAGTTCGTTGTAATCAAAACCCACAAATTAACCGAAACAATTATCATTAAAGTTCTATATGATAATTCATCCTCTTTATATGTAACCAAGTTATATAAATTAACAATAAAACCTATTTATGTTCATAAATAATATATAATTTCAATTTTTGAGATTTAAATTCATTCCACATACTTAAAAACAAGTGAACCGAAGATGAAAATAAAGAAAATGAACACTCCGAAGCGACATAATTCGATACAATAACTTATCAATAAGAACATAAATGAACTAACCAGAATTATGATATACTAAATAAATTTCTAATTAATTCTTAAATAAGTTATTAATAAGTAAAATTTCATATTCTAGGAGCTTAAGTTTGAGAGAGGAACACGTTTGGAGTTAAGGTAAGGGTTTTCCACTCGAACTTCCATTTTCATTCGGGTTACTTTTATTGTCTAATTTCCTCGATGAAATTCTTATGTATTTTTATGTAATCCTCATAAATTCTGTGTGATTATTATATATATTTACACCAACCATAATCCTTCCCTATTTTCTTTATAGTTACATGTTTTAAAAGAAGTTCTCAAAACTGTTTCCAAAAATACGAGCCCGATACAAGGGGATTTCTCTAATTCATATCTATTTTCAAGGGCAAGCTATAATATATTTTTGGAAACCATTATCCTTATAAAAACAATAATTTTATCATGAAATAATATCTTACTTTACTTCTGGTTTTATACAAATATTTTTCCAAAATAACTCTTCTTTTCAAAATAAAATAGTATTTATCACAAGAATTGTTTAATGATTTTAGAAGATTATTCTCATTTGATTAACAATATTTTTGATTCTTATGTATTGTTGGGGTTAATAATTTATGATGTCATATACCATATTTTATTGAATGGTTTATGACTAACTTTATTGTGGATGAAATATCCTAAAACTATTCACCATATTATTCCGAATGGTTAGTATTTATGTTCAATAATTGGGAAAAGTTAGTTACATTTCATATGATAGTTTCAATATGAATGTATATGTTGTTTATGTTTATCCCCGATCATATGAGTAATTTATTGGACTTATTATGTGATGGGTGGGTCCCGCTATATCCCCTTGATGCATCGGTAGGTCTCATGAGGCAACTAGACATGGAATTGGCCGAGGCCTTTCCCAATGTGATATGGATTTTGGCCGAGGCATTAATCAATAGACGTCTTGGCCGAGGCCATGAAAAAATGTTTTAGAATGTCTGGAATATGCAATTCCCTCATTATAAATCTAGTAATTGAAAGTTCATGTGGTTATTTGACTAGTAGAATACCCATGATTATGTTTTATTATGACATTATTTACTCAGCTCCTATCCCTGCCATAATGTGTTCAAGTTTATTATTAAAGGCATGTGTTTTCAACTATTCACCATGCCTAATGTTTATATCATCTTCCGATGTATTTCTTAATCTTAATGAGTGTTTTAGCTCACCCATTTCTTATGTTTCATTTTCACAGGACATGAAGAAGTAATCTATGAATGACTTGCAAGCATAATCTAGGAGATGTGATGTTTCTAGTGGAATAAATTAGTGTGATTTTTCCCTTAATGTTGTAATGTTAAACTTATGTATGTAACTTATTTACAATAATACTAAACTACTCGGTCCTTTGGGATTCATATTCCTTGTATGTATGCCAATGTAATCAAATAAGGCTCCGGCTATGAGCAACTGGGGTTGGGTCCTTACAGTTGGTATCAGAGGAAGTTTAATAGAATACTTGGAAACTAGATTTAGAAAACGTAGAATTAGGGAAGAGTCCCTAAGTTAGTCTTTGAGGATATATATACAATAATGTCCTGGTATTTTGGTAAGGAATATATTATGTGGATCTTTCAATCAATACATCCCTGTCTGAATACGAGCAGGTAGAGGCGGCTCTGGCACATATGTATCTAGGGGTAAAACCCGAAAACACGCTTTGAGCTAGACTCGAACGGGAACTGGTGTCTGACAACGGGCCTTGCTGAACTCTTGGTTACAAAACTCCCAGGGGATATGCTTAGGATAATTCACATTTTCTTTACAATCCATTATGAAGGATTTAAATGTAAAATATTCCTCAAAGAAACCATATTTGTGAATATGGGATTAGCCATTCGTAGGATCTCAATTTTTTTTCTAAGTATTTTGTTAAGTTAAGATTATACATTATGATTCATAACCTAATCTAGTGTATGAAGTTATCTAGAGATGGCACCAAGTGGAAGGAATGGAAACCACACAAACACACGTGTACCCTGTAGGGATTTTCCTCCGATGCAAGATAATGATGTTGGATCTGGTGCTGTGACTAGTGCTGAGAAAATCATAACAATACTGGGACAACTTACTCAGGTTATGAATAATAACCTTACCTGTATGAAGCATCCAGATCCACCATGTGGAGGAGCCATGCTAGATCACTTTATGCGACAATATCCTCTATCATTCAACGGGACTACAAACCATTTTATAGAAGATCAGTGGGTATGTTCCCTTGAGAAGATATTTCTCGCCTTGGGATGTAATGAAAGAGAGAAGGTTGTCATGGCAGTCTATCGTCTATCGGGAGATGCAGATCAGTGGTGGTCCTTAATCCAAAACACAAAGGAGGAGGAAGAGATAGAAGAGATGGAATGGAGAAATTTTAAGGAAATATTCTTAGAAAAATATTTCCCTCATGAGCAGAAAGCATATATGGAGAGAAAATTATTGAATCTGAGGCAGAAGGAAGATGAAAATGTTGCCAAGTATGAATCCAACTTTACAAGGTTAGCTATAAATTCTTTGGACTATATACGAAATACAAGGAGCAAAATTGATCGATTCTTTGATGGCCTAAAGCCATTCTTCTGGAGGGCACTGGTCTCCCAAAGTTTTACATCATATGAGGATATAGTTTCATGTGGTATAAAGATAGAAAAATAATTCTCTAAGTCTTATGACTTTAAGGGAAATCAAGAAAATAAGAGGTCTACTGAAAACCTTGGGAAAGGAAATAAGGAAACAGGGAATAAAGGAAGAGTTGAATTTCCACCATGTGATAATTGTGGAAGGAAACACCTTGGTGCATGCTTAAAAGGAAAAGAAGTATGCTACAAATGTGGTCAGAAAGGCCATCTTGCTGGTGATTAAAAAGGGAATAAGGAATCTAATGATGTTCAATGCTATAATTTTCGGTAGATGGGACACTATGCTAATGATTTTCCAAAGCGTCAAGAAAATATGCAATAGAAAAAGACAAGGGATCAGGGACAAGATTATGCAATCACAACTGTAGAGGTTGAAGTTCCTAATGATGTGGTGGAAAGTACTTTAATAATTTCCTCAAAATTAGCCAATACTTTATTTGATTCTGGATCGTCACATTCATTTATATCTTCCCAGTTTTCCAAGAAAATTTGATATGTCCAATTTAATTTAATAAAGGAGTTATCAGTCAAAAATCCTAGTGGATGTATCATTGCTACAAAGGCATGTCGATTAGTCCCTCTCCAGACACCAAAATTTTCTCTAGGTTCTAACCTTATAATCATACCAATGATTGAATTTGATATAATTCTTGGTATGGATTGGATGTCAAATTATGATGCGAAGATTTATTGTAAGAAGAAGGAAGTTACAATTTTTGAAAATGGTGTAGAATCCCTTGTCTTTAGGGTGGAAACTTCACCACTTGATTCTTATCTAGAACCACCCCCAGTAGATCTACTGAATACAATACTTGGAGAGGAAGATAAACCAATATCTATGGGCGTGGAAAGAAATATTCAAATTGAAGATGTGCACATAGTGAAAGAGTACATTGATGTATTTCCAGAGGATTTACCTAGACATCCTCCAGAGCGGGAAGTTGAGTTCTCTATTGATTTAATTCTTGATGAAAGAACTATATCAAAGACTCCCTATAGAATGGCCACTATGGAATTAGTAGAGTTAAAGAAACTACTAGAGGATTTGAGTGAAAAATGATTTATTCGACCCAGTGTTTCTCCATGGGGAGCCCCTATCCTCTTTGTCAAAAAGAAAGATGGATCCATGAGGATTTGCATTGATTATAGGGAAATCAATGCTATTACAATAAAGAATAAGTATCCTCTGCCCTGGATTGATGATTTATTTGACGAACTTCATGGAGCTCAATACTTTTCAAAGATTGACCTTCGATCTAGATATCATCAGTTGCATGTGAGAAAGGAAGATATTCCTAAGACAACATTTCAGACCAGGTATGGGCATTACGAGTTTATAGTGATGCCTTTTGAACTGAAAAATGCACCCTCTATTTTCATAGATTTAATGAATAGAGTTTTCAAGGAATATATTGATAACTTTTTTTTGGTATTCATCGATGATATCCTTGTATACTAAAAAATCTATGAAGACCATGAAAATCACTTATGGGTTATTCTAAGAACTCTTTGAAGAAATAAATTATATGGAAAGTTTAGCAAGTGCGAATTCTGGATCCAATCAGTTTCTTTTCTAGGCCATATTGTCTCTAAGGATGGAATCCTAGTTGATCCTGCGAAGACAAAGGAAATCCAAGATTGTCCCACACCAACAAACATAACTGAGTTACGCGGTTTTATTGGTTTAGCAGGTTATTATCAACGTTTCATTCAGAATTTTGCCCGACTGGCTAACCCGCTAACCAAGCTCCCACGGAAAGGAGTTAAGTTTGTGTGGACAAAAGAATGTACAGAATGCTTCGATGAATTGAAATGAAGATTGGACAATGCTCTAATTTTGACTCTTCCATCTGGAAGTGATGGATTTGTAATATACAACGATGCATCAAAGAATAGACTGGGTTGCATCCTTATGCAAAAGGATAAAGTTATTGCTTATGCATCAAGACAATTGAAGACTCATGAGAAAAATTATCCAACTCATGATCTTGAGTTAGCAGCTGTATTCTTTGATCTGAAAATATGGAGGTATTATCTCTATGGAGAGAGATTTTAGATTTATACAGACCACAAGAGTTTGAAATATATCTTAACACAAAAAGAACTCAACATGAGGCAAAGAAGATGGATCGAGTTACTCAAAGATTACGAATGTTCAATACACGACCACCCAGTAAAGGCGAATAAGGTGGCAGATGCATTAAACAGGAAAGATCATGGACTTCTGACTCAAATGAGGATTGAAAGAGATCCTATTTTCATGGATCTACTGAAGATGAATATAGGAATTGTTAAGGAAGGTGAAACATCACTTCTATTTTAAATAATTGCTAAACCATCTTTACTAGAGAAGATAAAAATTTCTCAATCTGATGATGAGAATCTGCACAAGGAAATTAATTCAGTTAAGGATGGGAGACTGGCTGACTTTGTGTATGAAGAAGGAGTTCTTAAGTTTGGGAAGACGTTATGTGTTCCATTAGTACCTGATCTAAAAATGAAACTATTATATGATGCTCATAGCTCAAATTTCTCTATACACCCAGGTATCACCAAGATGTATATAGATCTGAAGGAACATTTTTGGTGGGAAAACATGAAGAGGGAGATTTCTGATTACCTGTCGAGATGTTTAGTTTGTTAACAGGTGAAGGCAGTAAGACAACATCCTAGTGGATTCATGAAACCCCTTCCTATACCTATGTGGAAATGGGATGATTTTACGATGGAATTTTTCATGGGGATACCAAAGACTCCAAGAAAGAATAATACGATATGGGTCATTTTTGACTGTCTTACAAAATCTGCACATTTTCTTACTGTAAGAGAAGATTTACCAATTGAACGTTTAGAAAGAATATATATTAATAAAGTTGTAAGACTTCATGGTGCACCCTCATAAATTGTTTCTAATCGTGATCCCCATTTTACATCATGATTTTGGAAGAATCTTCAGAAGGCCCTAGATACTGATCTTCGTTTGAACACTACCTACCACCCACAAACAGATGGACAATCAGAACAGACTATTAAAACATTGGAAGACATGTGGAGGTCTTGTTCACTTGATTTTTATGGCATGTGGGATCATTATTTACCTCTCATAGAATTTTCCTACAACAATATCTTCCATTCAAGTATTCAGATGGCCCCCTATGAAGAATTATATGGGAGGATATGCCGTACACCAACTTGCTGGGATGATGTTGGTGAAAGAAAGCTCGTGGGCCCAAAACTTGTTGAAGAAACAACAAAAAGGTAAAGATTATCTAGAACCATATCAAAACAGTTCAAAGTAGGTGAAAGATCTATACTAATAACCGAAGAAAGGATTTGTAATTTCAATAAGGTGATCATGTTTTCTTAAAGGTATCTCCATGGAAGGGTATTATACGATTCAGTAAGAAGGGAAAATTAAGTCCTAGGTACATCGGACCTTTTGAAATTATGGACCGAATTAGATCCATAACTTAACGTTTGACAATGCCACCAAGTCTCTCCAAGGTTCACAATGTTTTCAACATGTCAATTTTAATAAAGTACATGTTAGACCCAACACATGTACTCACTTATGAAGAAACAGAACTTGAGCCCCATCTATCTTATTCTGAAGAGCCTATCAAGATTCTTGATACTAGAGAACAAGTATTGAGAAATCAGATGACTCATCTGGTAAAGGTTCTATGGAGGAACCATAATATGGAGGAATCAACATGGGAGGCTGAGGAGCTTATGTTAAAGACATACCCAAATCTTTTTAGGGAATATTTTGTGAATTTCAAGGACGAAATTTTTGTAAGGAGGGGAGAATGTAACGAACCAATATTTTTAAAAGGAAATTACTTTCTTATAAATATGTCATAATCAAATTAAATCACAAAATAATTAACTACTAAGTGATATGTGACCCTTAAAACACAAGTTAGTCACTTCTGTCATGTGAATTTCAAAAATCGGACATACACAGTTGCGATCAGTAAGTTATTTAGAGACCGATAAGAAAAACTTAATTTTTGGTGAATAATAACCTACCCTTATGAATAGTAACAAACCCTTATGAATAGTGATATACCCTAATGAATAGTAACCTTACTTATGATAGTATATAAATAATATTCAAGTGTAAGTACGATATACCTATGCTTTAAAATAAGTAAACAAATGTTTTAAAAATCTTGTTTTTAGAATAAGTTATGATTTAATTAAATATTAAGTTAATAATATTTAGAAAATTATTTTTGAAAAATGAACTTCATTTTTGGATTCTCCACTTCGAAAAATGGTTGGGGTAAATATTTGGGATTTTTCTGAAAAACTTTAATTTTTGATGAATAGTGACATACCATAAATTGCAAAATTAAGATAAATACACTAATTATAGAGTCATGTGTGATGTTCTTCTGATGTAATCCCACTTGGTTTGGGATCATATGATAAAATCACTATTCGTTGTCATGGAATACTCACTATTCCTTGTCTTGAGGATAAATAATAAATTAATGAGTTTTATATTAAGAAATCCCCCCTCTCCTCCACTATAAAAACCCCCTTTCACCCCCTTCCATTCACTCCTATAAAGCCTTTTGCCTTCTACAAATTCTGTACAAATAACCTCCCAACCTCATCTCCCACTTCCATCAAGATTTGGTCTCATAAAAAGACCAAAATCTCTCCCTTAAGGAGGCTCTCAAGGAAGTTTGGTTCAAGAGGTAAATTCCTCTTTTCAATTCTTTGTCTTTCCTTTCAAGTTCATTTTTTTTATTTTTCTATTTCCTCTCCTTATCCAAATTTTGTGATGACTCTAGTACCTTATATGTACTGGAATTTTGTCATGATAGTTGAATAAGTTATCATCATCTCCCCCTTTTTACATTCTTTTATACTAGTAACAAGAACACCATCTGAGATGTGTCAATTTTACACATTCAAGGACGATGGACTTTCGATTTATATTTTCATTCTCAATTCTAGTCATAAAAACATTATTGTTATGGTTGAACCAGATTATTATATATAATATAACCTATTTAATATTTTGTAATCCCTTTGTACAAATAGTATTAAGTTATAAATAAAAATGAGTTTGTTGTAATCAAAACCCACAAATTAACTGAAATAATTATCATTAAAGTTATATATGATAATTCATCCTATTTTCATGTAAAAAAGTTATATAAATGATAAATAACACCTATTTATATTCATAAATAATATATAATTTCAATTATGGAGATTTACATTCATTCCACATACTTAAAAACAAGTTAACCGAAGATGAAAATAAAGAAAATGAACACTCCGAAGCAATGAAATTCGATACAATAACTTATAAATAAGAACATAAATGAACTAACAAGAATTATGATAAACTAAATAAATGTATAATAAGTTCTTAAATAAGTTATTAATAAGTAAAATTTCATATTTCAGGAGCATAAGTTCGAGAGAGGAATACGTTTGGAGTTAAGGTAAGCATTTTCCACCCGAACTTCCATTTTCATTCGGGTTAATTTTATTGTCTAATTTCCTAAATGAAATTATTATGTATTGTATATACTCCTAATAAATTATGTGTGATTATTCTATATATTTACACCAACCAGAATACTTCCCTATTTTCTGGATAATTACATGTTTTAAAATAAGTTCTCAAAACTGTTTCCAAAAATATGAGCCCGATACAAAGGAATTTCTCAAATTCATATCTATTTTCAAGGGAAAGCTATAATATATTTTTGGAAACCATTATCCTTCTAAAAAAAACTCATTTTATCATGAAATAATATCTTACTTTAATTCTGGTTTTATACAAATATTTTTCCAAAATAACTCTTCTTTTCAAAATAAAAGAGTATTTATCACAAGAAATGCTTAATGATTTTAGAAGATTATTCTCGTTTGATTCAACACTCTTGTTGATTCTTATGTATTGTTGGGGTTAATAATTTATGATGTAATATAACCTATTTTATTTAATGGTTTATGACTAAATTTATTGTGGATGAACTATCCTAAAACAATTCACCATATTATTCTGAATAGTTAGTGTTTATGTTCAATAGTTGGGAAAAGTTAGTTACATTTCATACGATAGTTTCAATATGAATGTATTTGTTGTTTATGTTTATCCCTGCTCATATGAGGAATGAATTGGAATTATTATGTGATAGGTGGGGCCCGATATATCCCCTATATGCATCGGTAGGTCTCATGAGACAACTAGACATGGAATTGGATGAGGCCTTTCCCAATGTGATATGGATTTTGGCCGAGGCCATAATCATTAGATGTCTTGGCCAAGGCCATGAAAAAATGTTTCAGAATGTCCGGCATATACACTTACCTCATTATGAATCTAGTAATTGAAAGTTCATGTGGTTATTCGAATACTATAATACCCATGATTATGTTTTATTATGACATTATTTACTCAGCTCCTATCCCTGCCATAATGTGTTCAAGTTTATTATTAAAGGCATGTGTTTTCAACTATTCACCATATCTAATGTTTATATCATCTTCTGCTGTATTTATTACTCTTACTAAGCGTTTGAGCTCACACATTTCTTATGTTTCATTTTCACAGGACATGAAGAAGTAATTTATGAATGACTTGTAAGCATAATCTAGGAGACGTGATGTTTCTAGTGGAATAAATTAGTGTGGTTTTTCCCTTCATGTTGTAATGTTAAACTTATGTATGTAACTTATTTCTAATAATACTAAACTACTCGGTCCTTCAGGATTCGTATTCCTTGTATGTATGCCAACGTAATCAAATAGGGCACCGACTTCAGGAAACTGGGGTTGGGTCCTTACATTTTATAAGAAAAAAGAAAATAAATAAGAAATTTGGGTTGGGAACATTACCACTCCCTTTCGATGTTTTACATTGGGAGACACCTTAAGGCTCCATAGATTGGATTTTTTTTGAAATAATAAGGATTATAAAAAATGGTTAATGTTTTGATGAGGTAGTAGAAATGTTTTTTATTTTATATAAGGATTCATAATTTTTGGTCAAATGTGGTCGATTTGGTTCCCTTTTATATGTGAATAAAATGAAACATTAATAAATACCCTTTACTTTTTTCAATGATGGAATAAATCTATTCATGGGTAAGTGGATCTAAAATGGACAATAATTGAGTGGGTAAAGAGTTATGGTTGGGGAAACCTATAACATTAATTTTCACACACACTTTAAAAATTTCCCAATCCCTTTTACAATAGTTTTTCTTTTACATTTTACCTTTTCTGTTTTTATCTTCATACCTAGTTTTTATCTAATTATTTTTTATTTTATTAAAAATATAAGGTGAAAAATATTGAAAAAAAAATTAAGCTCTAAAACTAAATACACCTACATATAATCTAATTCAATTTCAAAATAATAGAAAATTAATTTTGAAATCAAATAATTTAATTGATGGGAAGCTCTTTTTGTAGAAAAACATTGTTTTCAACATTGAATGATTTTAATCTTATGAAAAATTAATTACTATTTAAATGATTCATAATATATTTACATATAATATTAAAAATTTTATTATATTAATTATATAAAATAGATCCAATTAATTTATTTGAAAAAAACCACACAACGTTATAAATAAATTATTTGAAAATAACCCTTTTGACCATTATCATGGTCATTAACTTTAATCTTAGTAATCATACATTAAATATGAAAAATGGAATTGAAATTATTATATAACATTAATATGTTGATCTTAAATATGAAATAATTTATTTAGATTTAATTTTTGTAAGTGATGAAAATTATTTTTTAAAACAAGAAAATAAAAATAGTTTTTTGGGTAAAATATTACGTTAGTATCTAAAACGCTAAACACGGGTTATAAAATTTTACATGGTATTTTTAAATTATTTATTTAACTTTATATATATATATATAATTATATATATATAAACAATTCATTTTTATATTATTATAAATTAATAAAACCAATGACATTAGAAATATCTTCATTTTTTCCCTATTCACCTAAAAAATAAATTATTTTAGAAAAATACAAAAATTAATAATCTCATGCTAATATTTATTTTACAAATAAAAAAATCCATTCCTTTTTTTTATATTTAAATCCTATAATTTATGAATTTAAATTTTAAATATAAATATAAAATATAATGAAAATCAATTTATAATAGGAAAATGGATTTTTAACTATCCTAATTCTTATTCCATATTAATTACAGTTTAAATTAGTGTTAATATATTATTCATTTTAAAAAATAAATTATATATATATATATATATAATATATTTAGTTTTATAAAATAAAGTTTAAATTTTTTTAGAAGAAAATATATTTCTATCATAAAATTACCTTATTTGTTTACTTAGACACATTAAATGAATTTTTTAAATACATTAGTATTAAATATGAAATTTATTTTATTTCTACATGTGTTTTATAATTTGGTTACCAATATTTTTACCCATGATTTAAAAGGAAACAATTTAAGGTTTATATAATGTTCCAAAGTTCATTTTGGTTTTGGGTTGCATGTGAAGCGAGTTGTTGACCACATTGGGTTTTTAAATAGAAATATGATTTAAAATATTAGGGTGTTACATTCTTCCCCATTAAATAAATTACACCCTATAAATTTTGACTATCACTTAATAATGAAAATATATAAGGGTATCAAATGATATAAATTAATTAAGATAAAATTTCTAGAGAGATATCAACCCTATAAACCTAGGAAGCAATTTATTTCCCTTAGTACAGGTCAATCCTAATATTAACTTTTATCTAACTATTTAAGCTAATTTTCCTCCATGATTAGATATCATAAATCCTATAATATAATATGTTTTATAAGATTTATCATAGTCACACTTTCATAGATGTATAGCCATAGTTTAGTTTGTAATATCTAATATGATTTCCCTATTTCTTTGATTAAGTGAATAGAAACAGTTTTTAGTGTAAAATATTACTTATATTCCCAAAAGTTTAAACATTAATTTTATAATGCTGAAATAGTAATTTTGATTAATTTATTTTATTTCATAAATTTATATTAATTATAAAAAAATGTTTCAAATAATTTTAATTCAGTTTTGTATTATGATAATGTCATAAAATTGAAAATATTAGTAAAATTTGTATTTTTTCAGTATTCACCTAAAAATAAATTATTTTAGAAAAACTATAAAATTCATCATAAACAAAATTTTAGATTATAAATTTAAAAATAAAGTTCATTTTACAAAATTAAAATTCTAAAATTTATAAATTTATCCTTTAAATGAAAATATAATATACAAATAAAAACTATTTTATTGAATAATAACATTATAAACATTAAGTGTTCTTAATCCTATTTTTTATGCATTTATAATTGATTAAAATATTTTTATTTACCATATCTTTTATTACTATTATTTTTTAATAATAATATTCATATAATACATTATGAATCATTTTAGTTTGATTTTGGATTAGAAACAATCTATTGATACAATGTTTATTTAAAGGAAAATATATTCCAAAATCTAGGAGTGTCATAATTTTTCTTTAGGGGTTAATTGAAGTAAATATTAACACTTAGTTGTATATAAGATCTTGGGAAAATATGTAATCACTCTTTGAGGATATAATTATTTAGTATTTTTAGTGGAGTAAACATTTTTTCAATTAGACCCTCTACAGGTTACATGGGTCTAATAATTTATGGTTAGTTTGGAATGGTTCACCATTTTTATTGATTTTTAAAATTTTGATGCAGTTTCATGTCTGTTTGAGTTCTCACACAATGTTTAAATTTGTATTTTATTGAAAATGAATGAGAATATAATTTCAAATAATTTTTTGGTTTATAAATTCAAACCATTATCCATTAATCATAATCCTAAAGAACCTGAAAAATAATATACAACAGTATCTCCATTCCAATCATCTATTTTTAAATTCATAAAAAGATATATAGGGAAATTTAAATAATAAAAATCATAATATAATATTATGAGTTTACAAAAAGTAAAAAATTCAATTATTCTTGTAATTCAATGCCCTATTTAGTTATGTTTTTTTATCACCCATTTGAAATAAATGAAATGATTTAGCGGCTTAATTGATCGCCACAAAAAGTTAATATTAAAAATAATAAATATTTATTGAAAAGGGTAATGTAGTAAATCCTCATTATAGAGTGTCATATTAAGAAATAAAATATATTGTTGAGTCCTAAATGAGGTGATTCCATTAAGAAATAAAATATATTGTTGAGTCCTAAATGAGGTGATTCTATTAAGATAACATTTTCATCATTTTTAAATGATGTTAAGTCATTGAACCATCAATTTTGAGAATTTTAGCGAATAAATAATAGTTTTAGTGAAAGGCCTTAACCTAGATCTCCCCATTATAATTATATTTTATTTGGAGCTAGGGTTTTAGAGGATTTAATTCCATGGTCTTATCCAATAGAGGCATTAAATTCAAGTGATATTGAAGTAGCATATCCTGAGATTTCTAGATCATAATTGATAAGCTATAAACATTTGTTTTGACACATCATCTTTATGTATAATTTTTGACACCACATTTTTTACATGGAGAAAAAAAGATTTAGAGGAAAATAATTCATGTGGTAGAGGAGAATGGGGAGTAAAATAACTCTACAATGAAAACCTATATGGACCCCACCAATGATTCAATAGGCTTGTGTAGTCCCCACCTACACAATCTAGTATGTGCAGAAAATACATGCGTGAGGGTCCTGTGCAAGACACCTATATGATGGAATTACATGAATAGTCTCTTTTACCCAGATTCCATATAATTTATTATACATAGGAACCTTGGGATCCTCATTTAATATGACTAGAAGACAAAGAGACCTCTCGAAGGATTTCTCACCCAAGTATCTTGCCCAAGTCCCCCAAACCCTTAGGTAGTGCCATAATCCTATAAAAAAAGAGAGAATTAGTAAAGATCAATGGATTGAGATCCAATAAGGTATAAAATAAAAAGAAAATTTATAGGAACAATTCACCCCTAGTAAAAACTAATATGGTGAAGGGTGTTTCCATTGCTCAAAACATGATCTCCATTCATCCAAAACACATGAGGAGACCCTTAGATCCTATAAAAAGGCCTCACCCAAGTGTTGTTAACAAGGTTGTCCATCAACCAAAAGGAATATCCATATCACCTAGGTCCACTCTGCGTGAAGCACCCTCTGTATTCCTAGGTCTACCCTACACGAAGAACCTCTAGATCACCTAGTTCCACCCTGTGCGAGACCCTATAGCTCTCCTAGGTTCACCCTCTGTGGGACACTCTAGCTCACCCAAGTCCACTCTAGACGAGACCCTCCTCAACTCACCCAATCCTCAACTAGGAGAGACACCATTTGAACCCTATTTAATACAACCAATAGTAGGTAACCTCTTTACTTGGATCCCTCATCTGAGGGGGACCAAGAAAAGACCTTCTCCAAAGCCTTCAGATATATATGATAAGAGCATAGGGCACACCAGTGCATCCTCTCAATTATATATTCCCATCGTAATGGAAGTCCCACATTTATCCTAACAAATAGGTGGTATCCTTATAGTGTTATGAATTAAACATTCCCATGGTAATGAGTATCACAACCTTTGGGATAATCAAGGGCCCCTGTGGTTTGAAAATAAGAGAGGATACAAGGATATATAAGTTGTGTCTCTCTTCTTGACTCCCCCACCATGACTCTATCCTCATCTACCAACAGATGAGAAGAAAAGGTCACCTTAGGGAATCCATCATGTAGTAATGCCCTAGTATTTCATTTAATATATTTAATTCCTCCCACCTTCCATACCCCCACCCTCATCCACCAACGGATGAAGGAGATTGTGAGGGTTTCCAAATCTTCCACTTCCTCTTATTTATCACACCAAGTATGAATCATGTGGGCTTAGAGGGAAGTGGTGGTCATGTCATAATTAATATAAAATATCCACTTGGGCATCATACTAGGTGTAATCCACAAAACCATGTCACAAACCTTTAAAAGGGACATATTCCCTATGATACAAACCTTCAAAGGGACATAATCATGATGAAGAAACCATGGGACTCCT
Organism: Viscum album; assembly: GCA_963277665.1. Lineage (NCBI taxonomy): Eukaryota > Viridiplantae > Streptophyta > Magnoliopsida > Santalales > Viscaceae > Viscum > Viscum album. Next base: position 1,744,132,577 of record OY728155.1, read on the forward strand.
ACAAGGTTTAATCCCCAAACCATCCTAACTACGTGAGATTTGATTCTTGTATTCATGGGATACATAGAATTCCTTCTCAAGGTTAAAATCCCACACTTTCAAACCACCATCATCCTTATTGAGACACATTACTAGTAGGATAATTACCCCATACCAGAAGGCCATATTTTTTCTTAGTCCTCCTTATTTTATCCTTATGATCCTAAATTCCCGATCCTTGATACTGGGACTTACCCCATACTAGATAAACCAATAGAGATTCTTTGGAATAACTTCCACAAAATCCCTTGTCTAGGAAACTTTCTACTAGACGTCCTCATCATATAATGTTAAACTGCACAGTTTGGTCCTTGTCACATGACCTTAAAATGTATGATGTGTCCAGTTAAGTGGCACTGAACTACGTGTGTTCAGATTCCTTTCATAAGGATATATAGGAAACCCTTATCATGGGCCCTATCCCTTCATCAAAACAACTACCATCACCATGATCATGATAAATTCCATATAACCCTACATTGGGTATTAAAACCAACATCATAATAACAAATGACATCAGAATCTATAATCCATGTAAAAATAGTGCCATTGACGGAGAACCTCAAATATATATAGATGATTATAAATTCAATACATGCTAGCAATATATTTTCAATATAAGGGTAACCTTTTCTATATTTTTTATATAACAAAAGATTCCTAAATATGTCTTAAATATATAAGAGAGTCCTATATTAGGAAATAATTCCTCCCCAAAAGGTGCAATGAACCCAAACTCCCATAGTCTAGACTAGTGTGAGTTTCTAAGTGTCATTAGAACTATTTACAAATGAACACCCACCACTGGAAATTAGTTTCATGAGACATCATGAATAAGAAAATCATTGAACATTTCTGGTTCCATGAATAAACCCCAATGGATACCACTGGTAAAGGACAAGAAAATCAAAAGGGCGTGTTTGACGTGAATGGTGGTGCCACCACCAACACAAAATGATATTCAAACCTCACTTGAATTTCTGAATTAAACAAATACTTTTCCATATGAAAAATGGTGAACCTGAAATTAATCCTTAACCAAAATGACTATGTTTCCTACAATTCATTCCCCTTTCACACTCTCACAAAATTAAAGTGGTCCAAACATGTATTTTTTGACAATCGATCATGCATGTGTTTGTTTATTGAGATACTTCATTGAAACACATTTCTTGTTTTTTTGTTGTGTATACTAAGTCCATTTCAAAAATATCTTCTTTCAATCCAATAACATCTTTATGGATGACCCAAACTTATACATCATCTATTGTATAAGATGGGTCCTCATCTAACTTAAGGAAAATGTCGCCAACCCATCATATTTAACACCAGGTCTCAAATGCACTGTTTTTGAAGAACCACCTTAATAGTACTATACCAACCCTTGAGGATGCTTGAAAAGAACTCCAACACATGGATCCACACTAACCATACACCCAGTGATGGGTGGTGGCCCATAATTTGACAATGACAATTTCCATCTTGAATCATTTCGAGAGCCTTTCCCTAGAACATAACAACAAGATCCTCCCTTACTTTTGGGAATAGGACCAAGAGGCCATAAGTGTCCTCATATCAATGACACATGAGTCTCTGAAAAGGAATCCTTCTATAAAATACCACCACCAACACTATACAATGTCAATTCCTTAGCAAGATGGGGTTGTTACCCTATAAGATCTGACTAAGGTCACCCAAACCACAACATCTAGGATAGCCCACCAAGTGTGGAGATCAAGAAATCATGAATTAGATCACATTACTATTCCTGTTAGGGAATATTTCCCACAAGATGTAGTGAAAAATAATGAGTATACCCATATACATGCTCACACACATCAAGTCTATTAATACAATTTGGTAGAAACTGGATAATCCCTCCCACCTATTCATGTAAAAAATCTTTGAGAAATACCATATACCTGCTCACACACATCAAGTATGCCAATACAATTTGGAAACAACTATAGAATCCCTACCAAAATAAACAACATCATCTTACAACCATGCCCATAGACCAACTCATGAACATCAAGTATACCAATAAAATTTAAAATCAAACAGAGAATACCACCCACAAGTTATGAAGAAAACCTATGAATAAGACTATATACTTGCTCACAAACATAAAGTCTTCCAATAAAATTTGGTAGTAATCAAATAAGTCTTCCATAATGTCCTAACAACAAATATGGGGCACACACATGTATCTTCCCCAACAATAGATGATTTTTGGTATATCCTAATAAGAAATAGAGGACATGAGTTGGGGAGAATCCCTGATCCAACCATATAATTGGTGTATATTCCCATTCCATCCATGAAATTCTCCTAGTGTATTGTAGAAATGAAGGAAAGGGAATGAGTCTATCCCTGCTCACATTATACAATTTTTTGGAGATAATGATATATCATATGTATTGTTTAAGATCTAGGCATACAACCCCTCCTCTGCCAGGGGAGTGTCTTGTTAGCATAATGAGAAGGTAACTCAATAGTAGGCATGTATTCCTACTCCCTTAAAAGAGATTTTCATGAAAAAATCTTCAATGAATGGATGAACATATTAAACACACATCATCATCACAAATAGAGGTCATCATTCTATTCCAGTGTCTATTCTAGGACATGAATATATCCCTATCAAAGCCATAGTGTATTGTCATCATGCTCCAATAGAAACACAAGAGTCACTCAGACCCTCTCCCTTTCATGGAAGTCACTATTCACAACACATGATTCCAACTAACAAAGGGAGAAAATTAAGGAAGAAATCCCACTTGGGATAGTTTAAAATTATAGAGTAGGATCACAACCATTCTCTAATAAACTCTAGTGTTATTGAGGCCATAAAACATCTATAAATGGTAGCCCAAGATCCTTCTTTTCCATTACCAAATTATGGAAGTCGTGTTCATGGATGTGAAGTCCCTCCTTGTAATGTTACTAATAAAATCTATGTAGGTCATCTCCAGAATATTAATAATGAAGGCTCACTTTATGGCCACAATGTGATTGTTCTTGAGAGGTTATCTCTTGGTAAAATCCATAGTGGCCCTCATAATGGCCAAAAAAATAAAACAACAAGAAGACCTCCCCTTACTATTATCTACCCTAAAGGTCCACCCTTGGGTAATGTTTAATTTTTACCCAGAGGTCCTACCCTTTAAAAATTAATTATGTGAAATACCTCATATTTTGAGGTGCTCGAGAAGATAAAAAATTCAAACCTGATGCCCTATTATTGACAAGGGAAACCCTTTCTTATCCAAAGGACAATTCTAGAAAACAGTCATCCTATGAACCACCTTTGGATCATTTTCATTCTAGAAAGGTAAATAAGATCTCTACTAAACAAACTATCTACAAAAAATTAGCTAGGAAACTCCCACTATTGGTAGATCAAGTAGATGAATAAAAAATAGAGTAAGAGGAGAATACATTACTTATGAGAAAGAAAATAGCTAAGGATAATATACCCATCATGTTTTGTTCCTTAACCACTTCTCAGTTTCAAATTCTTGAGGTACTATAGGAATAATGAAAACATGAAATCCATATTAACTTATAGATAACTATCCTTCACTTGAGATTTAATCTCTTTCCTTATAAAAGTTATATAGAACTTGTGATGATAATAGAATAACTTCATCAACAAATTTACTTTTAATCCATTCTAGCCACATGACACCCAAAATTATGGAAAAAACATAAGGATATTTGACATGCATGCCTTAGTTAATTATAAGAATTTTTTCAGATGATCATCAATGCCCCACTCAATGTCTATAGTAGGGGATGGGGAGATCATAGAGCTTTACATCTCACCTCTCCGTCTGATCACAAAAATCCACTAGAAGTGACATCGTTCAATGTTATTTCTTAGAATTAGTTCATGGATGCAAGACCACCCACAAAAGATGGTAAAATATACAAGAATAATCCCTAAATAGGTACTAAAAGCATTGGTCTTGGTGAGAGAAAGATATATAAAGACTCCTAAACTGGGTGTTTGAAGAAATTGAGAAATATTCTCAATTAAGGGAAGCCAATTATTAGATACCACTGATGAATTCAGAAGCAAGTGTCTTCTATGTAGACCGTATGTTGCACCTGTATCATGCTCAAACAAGGATATGTAAGATCAAGAAAGAAGAGATGATGGTATCATCCATGGTGGTAGCATCCAACGTGATATTGGAGTATCTATAACCCATAGGGTTGGGTGTATTTTTAACAAAATATTCCCCTTCAAGGCCAATAAATTTTTCCCGATGCATGAACACAGTGGAATGAGAGAAACCCCAACCCATAAGGTTATTCTGTTTTTTTACCCCAACCTCCTTTCTAATGAAAATTAGTCTTTTAATATTTAAGAGGAACAATATATATATAAATTTCCTAGTTTGTTCCATCTCCTGAACTAGTTCCCTTATCAGGATTGTGTAGGATGAATTTATGTGGTGATTACATTTGAGTCACCCTTTTCTGAGTTGCTCAAAAGGAATACTAGAATAGAGGGAAGAGGATCAGTAATAACTGCAAACAATAGAGATTTTTTATTGGTATAACTGCACCTAGAGATTGCAGTGCCTTCAGTAGAAGTCATGGGGCCAATCAGCCTAGTTATCCTTCTACTACCAATACAACACCTAAAATTCATTATGTGTAAGTGAATGTTATCAACACTACTATATTGGATTCCATAAAATATGATTCCAACATTGAGGAGAAATAAGAACATGTTTCCATTCAGTACATGGTTCACATTGAGATAAATGAAGAATGTGTGCATATCAGAAATAAAACTCTCCGAAAAAACATTAGAGTTTTCATGAATGTTCAACCACAACCTCCTCAATGATATTATTCTAAGGAAAAAGGTAAGGGAACGACTTCATCCAATCATATAATGTAAAGAGTCAAATCACTCGTGATAGAAAAGAGGTTCATTTAAAATGAGATGGAAATTAAGGAGTTGAGGAAGTTAAATATAAAACTTCTCAGAGGTAATGTTCCCACTAAGTATATACTACAAGAAGAGCCTCTTCTCACCCCTAGTTAATAGCCCTCAATAAGAAGGGATCATCGTATCAACGTGAGTTGAGTTAGAGAACCTGCTCAACTAAGGGACCATACAACCTATTTATTTGGACCTAATTGAAGTAAGGTATCAATAATTCCATCAAATATGGAAACAAATATAATTTATTAGATAAACCATCAATGGTTAACCCATTTTGGGTGTTAATCTTAGGTATTGGTGGAGCCAAAACATCAAGCCCTACATGTTTCTTCCCCTATTTAAGATCATATTTATCCAAACATCCCTAGGAAATTATTAATACTATTGATTCACTAGAATCTAAATTGGAATATATAAAGGAATGGTGTGCACCAATAAAACTGGAAAATAATCATTTCCCAGATTGGGTGGATGCGACCCTTCCCCTGCCAAAATTTATAAGCCCTATGTTACCAATATTTAATGTTTTGGGGGAACCATAGAAAAATATAAGGAATTTTGTGTCCCATTATGATCCCATGATGGTAAAACCTACACAATAAGAAGTGGTGAACCTTAGCTACTTTATACAAATATTGAGAGGGATATCCTTTGTATTGTATACCATTTTTCTAGCTAAGTTTGTCAATAATGGGATGGGAAGATCTCCATTGATAGTTTCTCTTTCAATTCATCTCAACACTGTAGAAGAAAACAATCATTGAACTCTCAAATTTAAAATAGTGATAGAATGAGATGGGTTTATATTTCATTTCTAGCTATAAGGGGTTAAATTACTTCTTAAACCTATATATTCCCCAAGAATTTTTTTTGTCCCTATGTATAGAGAATATTCCTGTTGAGTAGCAAATATCATTCATCCCTGTGAAATATACAGGTGGGTTTTAGGATCTTTTTTCAGTTTCTCATAGATTGGAAGATTCCATCTTGAAAACTAAATCCAAGAACCAAATAATTCCACCAGCTCAAGGTAAGAGAATAGAGAAAGCTGAGGCTATCTCTATCTAGATTAAAAAAGTCCCTATGCTAGCTCCAGATCCAAATACTACACCTTATTGTGTGGCACCCACTCCTGAGAATCAGAAATAAAACCCTCCTAATCAGGATGAGAGGAAAGAACATAATAAAAATAATTTCTAGGGATACAGGAATAATTTTTATTTGTTTTGAGATGAGAAATCTCCTAGATAATTTATAGAGGATTTGGAGAATAATTTATTCAACTTTACAAAGACCAAGAGGCCTGATCAGGTTAGTCTCAATGATCTACCTAACTATTTCACCTTTTAATATACACTGGGCTACACCATATAGTAATGATTTATTTTGAAATAAAATATTAAAAAATGATGGACTCTAGGAAAGTAAAGATGGTAAAACCACTAGCATAAGTGTCACGTGTTTTTGTTGTTTCCACAGAGGAAGAAGGTGAGTGAAAAAGGTGCACAAAAGTTAAATGATTTTATGATGAGGAAGATAATCAATAAAACTCACAATATACTCAAGGTGTAGTTAAATAAACCAACTGTGTCCCCAGTTTCTCCTTCCATGGAATAACCAAACTCTTCATAACCACATCCCTCAAAGAACCGTTCCTCCAAGAAGTGACCCAATCAGAGGAGAAAAATTCAAGTATAAGAATAAGAACCTCTACAGATTATAAAAAAAATACCTAAATCTCTTATAAATTTTGCCTCTATCCTAGAGGACATGGGAACCATCCCAATAAATGGTACCATAAGAGTTGAACCACTAGAAGGAATCCTCATTATATGAGGAACTAATATTTAGTTCTGATAATGTAAAAAATTTAATGGATCCCTTATCTAATTAAGTGTATGGACATGAACCCTAGTTCCCTACACATGATTGGGGAACTAGAGGAAGTGGTAACATGAAATGAGGGTACATCAGAATGTGCAGTCTCAATATAACTCAATACTCCATCCAAATCCCTACTCTGACTGTCTATATCACCAAAAATCATGGGAGAGCCCTCCAGTGGTCCCAATAGAAGAAGAGAGTTACCCTATATATTATAGGGGTTTACCTAACTTGATTAACCTAGAAGATAAATTAGAAGGGGTGAAATTATTTGATCGAACTCAGAAAGAAAGAAAAACTATTTGGCTTAAACCACCAAGGACAAGAGCACCTTAAACTTATGTTCCAAGGGATGACCTTCTTGCATTGAGTACTTCATACCCTAAATCACTTATAAAAGAGAAGTATCATGCTGGGAATAATAAAAATTTATCCTATAAGTTTGAAATTTTAATTTAATTGGCCCTGGTATTGGATAGATTTTCAATCTTAAACACTCTATGTTTATTGGAAGACCTCCGAGATGCACTCATAGAGCCTTTTCTAAGACCTCAGAAGATTGAAGTTAAGGTTATCATTGCTAAAGTTTATTTGGTAGAGATTGATCCTGTATAAATCCACATGATTATCAATTTCATTGAGAAAGAAAAATATATTGTTATATAGGGACACATAAAACCCTTGTATGTGTTTGGTAGGATAAATGATATTGATTTTTGATAGGATTTCATTGATAATGGATTATGAGTCAAACTAATTTCGGTCTAGACATTTATTCAACTGGGGTATAGTGAGGTCAATCTATCCCCTTCTACCATAATACTACAGGGTTATAAAAAAAATAAAGAAAAGTATTCTTAGAATAATCAAGATCATAGATCAATTTGGGGACCTTGTATCCAACATAGAATTTTTGGTTTCTTTACAATATACAACCTTCAATACTCTTTTAGGAAGGTCTTGGTTTCATCAATATGAAAAAGTCCCCTCAATCATACCAACAAGGCCTGAAGTACACTATTAATGGGAAAATTGGAATGTTTCATGGTGAAAAATCTCTATTTTAATCTTTCAAATTGCAATATATGGATATAAGATTCTTCTAGAGGGAATGGAAACAACCCATGACTAACTGTGTCCCTCGAGTCATACCCCAAATATTTAAAAAATGACCCCATACAATCCATTCAAATAGATAAGTGAAGAATATGTGCTTCCCATCAATCATATTTACACATGAATCTAAATTTGAGTATATATTCAAAAACCTTAATGATATCAGTCTTGACGACTAAGCCTAATAGCACTGAAAAGGCAATTGACCCTCTAAACAGTGGTAAAATCTTAGGTAAAAATTCCCTCATTCCGTCCCTTAAACATCAATAGATCCCTACCTCATCAGCTGAATCAAAAAAAGTTATCATGTCACTAGGAGAGAGTAGAGATACTTTTTATCCACCCATCATCTTCCCCTAGATATTCAATGAAACCACACATCTTAAATTGGGTTTGATGAAGCAACTTCATTTTCCATATGTCAAAATGTTGAACCCTATCTTAACTCTAAAAAATTTACTTCATCACCTACTTACCCTAAGCTAGAATAAGGATATGATGAGGAAGAGGAAGGTTAAGAGAAAGAGGAAGAGGAGAATGACCTCATTAATTTCACTATAGAATTCTAAGAAAGGGTCTCTACCACTATTGACAAACTTAGAATAATAACTTTAGGTTCAGAGGAGGACCCACAGACCACTTTGATTAGTATTTCCATGTCTTAAAAATAAAAAGACGTATATACCGCCTTTATAATGTTTCATCATGATTTATTTTCTTGTAATTACATAGAAATATTGGGCCTTAATATTTAGGTGGTAACTCACCATCTAGGATTTCTAGAAAACCACCAGGGTTACAAACAGACATCCAAAAGGAGTCACTTGACTCATGATACCAAAATTGATGCTAAATTTGAAAATATCATCAAGGAAAATTTCATTCAGGAAGTCAAGTATCCAAATGTCTAGATAATATAGTCTCAGTAAAGAAAAATAATGAGAAAATAAGAGTTGTAATCGACTTAATATATCTCAACCAGTATTTTATGAAAGTCAATTTTCTAGTTTTAATCACAAAACTACTAATTGATGTTACAACCACATATTAGTACCATTCCATCATCGATTTATATTCAGGGAACAACCAAATTTGGATGGACCTTAAAGACGAGGAATACACCACTTTCAGATCACCCAAAGGGGTGTAGTACTATTGGGTAATTCCCTTTGGATTTAATAATGTTGGTGCTACATACCTACATTCCATGCATCGCTTCTTCAAACCCCTTTTTTGGAGGTATGTCGAGTTCTCTATTTAAGATCTGGTGTTTAAATCGCAATAACATTTTGACTAATTTAATAATATTGAGACCATCTTTAATAAATTCTGACAACATAGCCAGAAAATGAACCCCTTGAAATGGACTTTCAGAGTTACCTCAGAAAAAATTCCTTGATTTTTAGTACACTATCATTGAATTGAATTTTATCATAAGATAACAATGTTTGTACTTGATATGTCACCTTCTCAAAACCTTAAAGAGTTAATTGGATTACAAGGATTCCTTTATTATATTCTGTGATTTATAAAAAATATTGTAAGAAAGTTTATTCCGTTAACTAGGTTGATGAAAAAGGGGTCACATATTAATAGACTAAAGACTATTAGGAACCATTCAATAATCTCAAGAAAGATCATTTGATTACACTAGGGTTGATTCTGCTTATTGAGAGAAATCCTCTCATTTTGAATGTGAAAACATTAAAAGGATAACTAGGTCCTTTCCTTTCAAAAAATAATGATATTAGGAATGAAAAAAATCTCTATTATCTCAGTCAAAGCATGCTTGATACCGAGACTCATTATTCAGTTATTGAGAAGAGCTATCTGACACTAATAATTATGGTTCATAAACTGAGGCACTATAAGTAACAACATGAAGTATAATAGGTATATCATAATAACCATCTCAAATATATAATCATACATCCTATGTTGACCATAATATTTTCATGATGGGATCCTCTTGTAGTAGTTTGACATTCAATTTATTCCTTAGAAAGTGGTAAAAGTACAGCCATTAGAAGACTTCCTTACAGAACATCCCTGTAGAAAAACAAAATAATTGAATATAGAGTTTCTTGATAAATAGATCATCCCTATTTAAGAGGCCCCTAGATATGGGAGAAGTGTGTTGGCAGTGAATCTAGAATCCCAATAGGGAAGAGAGTGGAAGAACCGAAGCTCAATAAAGTAGAGTTGAGTGTCGTGTTCATATCCCAACAAAGGCAGTATTACCTTACTCTTTCTTATTTATATAAGGTTTCATAAATAATGAGGTTTAGTATTAGGCCTTCATCATAAGGATATAATTTTCATTTAAAATTATAGTGGACCACTTGAAGGTAAAAGAAAATGAAAAATTGGAAATCAAGAAGATCAATAGTGATTATTCCATCATAATGGATGACATAATCTACTTGCTTGACTATGTCTAAATAATAATTTCAGAATTCCCATTATATTAAACATTTAATCACATCCCATGATCATATAATACCTAGAAACATGCATTGGAAAATAAGGATATGTATTTGGTAGATCCATATCAAGATAAAATATTCATCAACATTTTGAACCTCCTAATAGTGTCACCTTTTTTTCATGTTGACATGGAATAAATCAATGAGGTTAATTCTATCCATGAACTAGACAGTTCTAAAACTAGTTAGATGATTCCCATTGTGAACTAATTTCAAAAATAGAATAATCCCATAAAAAAATATAGGAAAGAGAAAACCCAACAATGAGAAATATCATTAATATTTAGGACAAACAAAATCACAAAAAAGTACTCTATAAATGAGGTTTTGAAAAAGTATTTATTAGATGCATTGTTAGAGAAGTGACTATTTATTTTATAAAAGAAGTACATATATGGGACTATGGTGAACACCAGGAAGTGTTCAAGATTTCCCATCAAATCATGAGGCTCGGATACTTAAAGCTATCAATGATGAATTATTTCACAAAATTTACCAAAAAGTTTCATTCCTGCTAAGTGAACACCAACTTCATCCAAAAACACCTGAATTTTCTACATACTACCAAATACTTTAGGACATTTCTCATATAGAGAATTATATTGTAGGGAAATATAATCCCACTACAGCTAAGAAGTTAATGTACATTCTTGCTACCACTATTTTTTTATCCAAGTGGGATAAGGTTTTAAACCTTAAATAAGTCAGAGGAAATAAAATTTTCAGATTTGTGAAAGGTAATATGATTATTAGATTTTTCGTCCCTCATACGATACTAGTGGAAAATACCACAAATTTCAATTATACTAAGTTGTAAATGATACATCAAGAGTATAAAATCAAATCCAACCATTCATCTCACTATCATGTAGTGTCTAATGGAAAGATAGAGTCCTTCAATAAGACCTTTTCAAACATACTCTAGAAGACAGTAGATAAAGATAAAAAGTCCTAGCCCAAATTTTTTTTCATGGTTTGTTGGATTATCGGACTACAACTCACCCCGATACATAGGCAACCCCATATTAACTAGTATATGGGAGAGAATAAATAATTCCCATTGAGTTATAAATTCACTCACGTCCCATTTTCATATGCAATAAGCTATCCAAATATGAGAAATACCAAAAAAAGTTGGATGAATTGGAGAGAATTAAATAGGAAAGACTTCATACCTTGAATCATTTGGAAGTCCAACAAAATTAAATAGCATAGATTTTTTAAAAAAGGTTCACCTCCAATCATTTCTCCATGGAGAACTGGTACTGGTTCTCAGGACTTCGATGATATTTGGGAAGAAATATCCAAATATTGAACCTAAGTTGGAGGGAAATTATACCATACACAAGGTCTACTCTAACAGATCTTATTCTATAATCTTAATGGATGGAGATCTTGTTACAACCCCTACCAATAAAAGGTTTCTTAATAAATACTTCATATAATCATGAATAATAGTGTTCTATTTTGAACTTAAAAGGAATGACTTATGGTCCTAGTCATTAAACCTAAAACTATAAGATACCAAAGTCCGATCTATAAGACTCTAAACTACATAGCCTAATGTACTATTAAAAATACATTGAATTGTATGACAAAATATATACCACACAATGTAAAAATTAATGGTTTATTTACTCATTTCATGATGTAAAACTATATAATACTTCAGTACATAATTGAGTAGACCACAATTGTTGGTGTTGGTATCCTACTACACCACCAACCTATCCTTCTTAAGAACCATGAGTGACTTGATTCTTATCCCTGTAAGATATATAGCGATGGCCATATCCTATTTCCTTGTAATATCCAAAAAATAATGAAAATTCCACCTCTACTGCATAAAAAATTGATCCAATTGACTCCAACACAAGTCCTTTCAATTGCAGGCCCATTTTAAGTAAAATGACCTCTCTCTGCACATGAGTCAGATATGAGCAGAGAATCATTTTCAAAACTATGTATGGCTTGATTCTCAACCTTATGAGATATGTTGAGGCTCCTAGGGACTTTGTATTAGAAAAAAACATATGTATTGTTCCACATGAACTTAAAATTAATGACTTATGGTCCTAATCATATGACCTAAAACTACAAGAAACAAATCATCCTTACTGCACGATGCTAAATAGAACAGAGAGGTCCATTTCACATGGCCCTAAAATGCATGACCCATATATTATTAGTCAAAAGAAATTAAACTATACAACAACGTCTTCAGCACATGATGTTAAAATTTAGTCTTAACCTATGTTCTAAGAATAGGACGCCCTGGGAAACTATCTTAGGAAACCCCATGTCACAAAAATGGGATGCCTCTCATGAGATGATTTCACCAATGCCTAAAAAATGTATTTTTGACTTCATTCCTTCTTTTTCATGTTGGGAAACCTTCTTCCTTACCGTATGATGTTAAAATTCATGATCAAGGTCCCTCTCATTCAATATTATGATGATCCTAAAACTATGTTTGAATTGATTCTCACCCCTTTGAGATACATATCAATCCCTAAATCCTACATCCAGATCCATCCACCACATGATGAAAAATCCTCTGTCCTTTCTTTAAATAACCTATGTGTGGTGAAATCATCCTTTTCCAACCCTTTTTCCCACACCGAGCATATCTCACATGGTATTAAGAATTTTTATAAGGGCATAAATGCATGATTTAGATGTATCCATCCATGTTAGGGTTAGCATGGTCCTAAATGAAAGACCATAAAGGAAAAAAAATTCTTTATTTCATCACATAAAACTTCATGGTTTATGTCTCTTGCATGACATAAAACTACAAATTGTATTTCCCTCATCTAGGAGGACCAATTTCCTTGGTTCTAGTCTCACACCAAACCTCCATTCAAGAACTACATGTGGTTTAATTTCTACCATAACCATCTTTTTATTAATTCTCAGATCTCTAATTGTGGATCTAGCTGCAATATAAAAAACTACCCCCTCCCCATGCAAGAATTCAAACAGTGTGGAGAATCTATCCCAGAACTACGTGTGACTTGATTATCACATTGATGAAAGTGATGCTTAGATCCTATTTACTGGACTAGCTTTAGTTTATAAAATAAATGTGTTCTGTCCCTGCATATGGGTTAGAACTATATAGGAAAAAATTTCACCACTTTTGTTTGATTTCAGCATAAAATTCTCCATCCATACTCCAGAACATTCCTTAAGAAAATCAAACTTTGTGTCCAGGGAAATATGGATCTTCATAATCTTTCCCCATTCATCGGTAATAGAATTTTTGATTCTATAGAAAAACATTTTTTTGAATATGAAAAATATAACCCAATATTTATTTTCATAAGTTTTCCCTAGAAGGGCCTATCAACCAAATTCACCTTCATCCTTAGGAGAAACCAATTTTATCTTTGTATGTCCTGAAAAAATATTGATGGAAACCTATTTTCAAACATGTTCTGAGGTCATACCCTATGTACTTATCACATATCAATTTCTAGATATATAATCCCCCATATTGTAGCTTACAACTTTACCTCTCCATTCTTGAAAAATTATGGAACATTCATGGTCAGATCACCATGAAATGGAAAATCACTAATCTTTTAGTCAAAGATAAAGGTCCTTAAATTGTATCCCTCATTATCCATTCCATAATATGTAAAACTACAAGGTTTATGTCTTAGTAACATGAAATTAAACTTTATGATGATTTGAACCTCATTTAGGAGGATCCTTTATTTTTCATTTCTATAATCCACCACATCTCATTGAAAAGATGTGTATGAATTGATTCTCATTTCATCAAGACACATAGTGACTCCTGGATCTCTCATCCCATGCCTATAAATATATCATGAAAATTAAACTTTTCATATTTGGGTAAGATCAATCTGGATACTTGGTTACCAAGAACCATATATTTCTTAATTCTCATCCCAATGAGAAATATAGTGATGCCTAAATCCTCTATTCTAAACCTAACCACTATAGCAGTCAAAATGTGTGTGTTTCTCCATTCAAAGAAATTACCTAGACTCAGTCATGAAGTTCTGAATTTCTTCTAGTTCCCTTATATGCAAGATCATGATCAAAATTTAATTCCCCCTCTTTACATACAAATCAAATTTGTATAGGGGGATTTCCCATCCATATAAAGTGATGACCCAGATGCTTCCTTAAATTTTATAAAAATTCCTTCAAAAACCACCCTCTATGGTTTTAAGATATTTGGATACTCATAAATCCACACTTGGCCATTTATGATAGAGACATCCAAATCAAAGGGATACCTTTGTTTGACTATGCATAATACACCCTAGTATGGCTTTTCATATAATTCCCCCAACAGGGCCTATCAACCAGGGGCACATTCATCTATAGAAAATGAACCTTTAATATCTATACAACCCAAAAAAATTATATTGGAAACCTCTTTTCAAATATTATCCATGGTCATTCCCTACATACTTGTACCATATCATTTCTTTAGATCTATAAATCACAAGATCATGACTTAAAACCTCACTATGGATACTTGTATAATGTCGAAACATTCCCAACCAGAAAACAACACTAGAGTCATTAATCAAATAACTCATGGTCAAATTTGTTCTACCTAAAACACCAGGAGCATCAGTTCATCATGCAAGAATATAAATTTATAATGTAAAGTTTCATAATTATCATTGAGATGAAAACCCAAAAAGTTTATCCTAGATAAAATTCAAGCATCATCTCACTAGAAATGAACTCTGTAAGATTCAGAAAGAATTGAGAAATTGAAACTAAAAAAAATAAATAGGCATAAAACTTTTAAGGTTGAAAACTCACTAAGGTATTCCTAAGAAAAATTTGAGTCTCACTTGTTAAGTCTTATTCATATATAATGTAGAAAAAAATTAGGGTGGTAATCCAAAAGGCCTAAATTTTTGTAGGATCCATTATGAGATTCTTGAAATAGTTGAACTATACTCACTAGGTCCAAAGACCAATGAAACAAATAGAGAACAATCCCATTTATATTATTGTAGTTATAACACACTAAAATAATGATGTTAAATTAAATGAGGCTTATTTAGTGTTATTTTATAATTACAATGATGATAGGAAAACAAAAATAGATTATTGAGAATAAAATCCTTTTCATTTATGGATAAAAATTAAGAAGAGAATCCACAAGTTGGAGTCTGTATGTTTGGTGGTATAGATGTTCCTTAACATAATCCTTGATCTGTCAAATAATCTATTAATACTTGTTTACTAATTTTTTTAATCCCAATAAACTATGTGGTGATGTAATCCTCATTACGATGAAGGTTATCCTTTTTCACAATAATAAATTTATTTCCTTGGACATAGACTATTTTTAATGTTTGGTTGAGTTATATAAGATATCCATTAATAACATACAACTCTTATTAAAGGTGTATCATATGAATAAATTTATCCTCTATTTTTAATTGAGACACCTCTACTTCCTTGGCTTGACTAAGTTACTCATGGGATATGGAAGCTCTAAGGTTTCAAATTGGCCAAGATGTTGTGCCTCAATTTTTCATGAACTCTACTCTTCACCCAAATGTTAAGAAATCTCCTTCACGAAATTATGGATCAATCAGTAATCAAATCCTCCATGCCATAAAGTGGTGAACATGGTCTAAAGTTGGTAAAATCACGGGGGAATGTCTTCAAGAGTCATATTTGAAACCAGCCTCTAGATGTCTCTCTATAAGAAAAGATGTGAGATAAAAAAAGAATCTTGGGCCTCTAGGTCCATCTCTCATCCACTATCAGAGGAGTAGACATACCCCATAATCAATTCACTTATGGAAGATTCTTGAATTTTTCTTTCAAGAGTAACATCACCATTTCCTTGCATCATTAGTTGAGTTGGGATGGAGGTCCCCCCATTCTTGTTAGACTATTGGTGCTGATGACACTGAATGATAAATGAATTAGTCTCTAGCATAGGGAGATATTAAAGATAGATTTAAAAAGGTGATACAAGTAGTTTATGGATCACCCATTGAAAAATCATCCACTGGGATTGATTCTTCCCTAATATCCCCAGTCACAATGGTTTGAGTAAGGATTTCTTGATGAGGAACATTATCCTAAGTTTTATCAGAACCCATGATGGAAGGCTCATGAGAATCTATCACTTTGGGACCCTTGGAAATTGTTCCATTAGAAACGAGAGCAGGATGTACCCCAACTCCCTGTTCATCCATTTACATGGAAATATTTTTCATGAAAATATATATAGGAATAAAAATATTCATGATTAAAACTTTAGGAATTATGTTTGGTTATGTGAAAATAAATACTCACATCGATCTAAATCCTTATTTAATTCTTAAAACTCTTCTAAAGATCTATGTATATTAATATGTGAAATAATATCTTCAATTTTCATATCATGACTTATCATTTCATAAATTAATTCCCCAAGCCCCATGGAATCCTAATCTGTTGGGACACATGGTGTATCTATCTCGAGTCCTATTATAAAACCCTCTTTCGATGACTTAAGAACATGATCATCTTATCCTAAGAAAATGATACAGTGAGTAGTGGTCACTGAAAAGTCTTCCGATATGTGCTATGTGCCTAAAATATTGTGAAAAAGGAGAGTCAATCACTATTGTATGATTTAATATCATGCATAATTGATATTACCAGTATGTTCTTCTCCTTATATAGGGATAGAAATAGATGAAGCCTGGTCTCTTGAAACTTCTCCTGTCAAGAGTGTAGACGTTCCATCAAGATTTATGCCCCATATTGATTATTTTATTCAACTCCTGAGGGACCAATACTGGACCCATTGATGGAGAAAAGTTAAGCAGATACTGTAAGGGGAAATCATAGTCTGATAGGTATGTTAGGAAAGTTATAGGATTAAATGACATTATAAATACTTACTATGATGCATACGTATGGCCAAAGTCTTTTACCTTTTCTATTTCATCACCAAATATGGTGAGGGTCCCATGTAAAACTTCTTAAATACGGGCATCAAAGGTGTCAAGGTTCCTTCCGTCATATCCTTTTCTATTAAAATATAACTAGGAGATAACTCTCTAAGATCATTCATAGATCCCTCAACCTCAATTAGGGTGTCTGTTGAAGTGTATCTTAGGGAGTCTTGTACTAGAGATGCCTCCTTTTTCTTGAAAAAGTGTCCCCTTAATGGTAATCCATCTACTTATAAAATTTATTATGTGTTTAAAGGAACGAGAAGTAAGATTAAATCACCAACATCAAGGAATTCATCCCATTTTACATTGGTTCTGTCAGCCACTCCCTTAGCAGCACCATGATCTAACATATCAGTTACTTACTTTGTGGTTGGGATCTAGTTTTTGGTTTCATATACTAATATATACCGATCCTAAAAATACTACCCCACCATAGATAAATTAGTTTCAGGGTGAAGATCAGAGGGAACTTGAATGTCCCCAATATGTTGGATATGTATACTTGCTTGATGAAATGCCCATAAATTTATGATGTTGTGGGTTTCAACTTTCCATGCTTGCACCGCAATATTATACACATAATCTGATATTTATATGGATCATTTCAAGGATGAAATAACATCTTTTGAATTTAATGACATTTTGGGCCACTTTACTCTATAAAGAGGTTGGGTGACAAAAGATCGGATCTCATCCCAATGATGATGACTAGAACACATCATATGAAAAATGTGGTCTTTTAAAATATAGCCTACCCCATGACCCATGTACGAGACCATTTAGAAGATTTTGGAGATTCGATGTCATCACCCCTGGGATAATACTTTTTACCACGTTTTCCAGGTCTAATAGTCACTATTAACTCAACTTGAGGGACACTTGTTTTTAATTCCCCTAAGGGTTCGAAATAATCTAGTAATTAGCATACCCAAAGTTTAACCTAATGGATTCACCTAGAAGAGGTTGCTTAATCGATGATTGGGACACCTCTAAGTCCATGAGAATCCAAAGTCACATGTCCAGAATTAGGTGTTTCTCAAAACACACACACATGTGTGTGTGTGTGGGGGTGGGGTGGGGTGGGTTCGGGTGGATAAATTTGACTATTACAGACACTTAAACTAACAATAAAATTGGTATGGGGAATATACTTCACATATGACCTCACTATCAATATGGGTTTCTAGCACACTGTGTCTGAATGTAATCATGCATAACATCAGGTCATCATCATTCTAGTCATTTTCTATGAATGTTATGGTAGGAGGATTACCATATGTAAAGTATTTAAACTCTCATTATATGTTCATATTCTTTATATCTTCTCCATACTTCAGAGATAAGGGATGAATACCAGAAACTGCCTGAATGAATTGATGAAACTAGTCTTTAGGGAATTAAAATCAACTCATCATGTCATAAGAACCAAAGTGTGCTACAATCCACCCCACATCACTTAAAATGGATTTGAAATTTGGTATGGGGCCCTCCCTGTATATACGTTCTATAAGAACTGATATATTTTTTAAAATATTTGTAAATATCCCTATGTCTTCTCTTCTGCTAATTTCTCTACTACAAAAAACATCCCCGGACTCACACTGATGTAAGATTCACAGACCATCAGTAGGTAGGTACTCAACCAAATCACTAGGAAGCTATCCAGGAGGGTACTCATAGGGACTTTATACATGACTGTATACCGCACTAATCATACTATCCTTGCTCTAATGTGGGAAAAAATTTACTAGGAATGATTTGATTCTACAACATAGGACATCGTTTAGGGAACTAGAAACTAGGACTCTCTCCTTATTTCTTAAGGAAAACCTTAATCCAAGTATCAAAATGAATATCACCCCTCAAGAGAGGGTACTTTTTTCACCTTCTTATCCAAATTTAACAGCTCATAGGCCAAAGACGACATCCTTTCAATGTCATACCAAGTTGATTTTGGTGGGGTAAATTCATCATACATTTATTCAAGAAGAAGCGTGCATGATATCTTGTAGACATCCCATATACTAATGCCAATTTCATCATGTTTTAGATAGAAATTATTTTTCAAAGGGATCGACCAGCTCAAGAGCTCAGGGATGATTTCCAAATTCTTATACACATATGTTTGGGTCACCTAGATAGATTCAAAAAGCCCAACTACTTTCATCTCTATTTTAAATTCTTCACAATTTTGGCCCACCTAGTACACTCACATCCATTCAGGTTTGACTCCACCACTATAATGAATGTTTCAACCATCCATAAATTCTTTTGACTAATCCATCTTGGAAGCATGGAATATGAATGATTTCAATGAGGTTTTGACTTTGGAGTGCGAGACTTTAGATCCGGGGCACCTAGACTATGATGCATTACACATGCATATGGTACTATTCCCTCATTGATGAATACACCTCTGGAAGAGATGTTAGTAGTGGGAAAATTGGTGTAATATAGGAACCCTGACTTTGGTAAATAAATCTATGGATTTGGGATAATGGAATATTTTAGATATCTATTTTCATAAAGTGGTGTCTTGTCACTTAGTGGGTACTTTCACTGGTACTTCTTCAAGTATTTTTATAAATTCATAAGGGTGGATTCACACATATCATAATAAACTAGGCCAATGGTATCAAGAATTTACATAGCACGTGCAATACACTATTCACCGGATATCCTTCCATTTTTAATTATAAATATAAAGAGGAATAACCAAGATGTTTATTAGCGTTAAGGCCTTAGTTTTGAGTTTTATATAATGAGATAAGATTTAAAAAACGAGTGACCTCATTTAGGTCACTCAACCTTGTGGACCCATGAAGGTCACTCACTTAAGTGGCATCATGTAGGTCACTTACTCAAGTGGCCTCATGCAGGTCACTCACTCAAGTGGCCTCATGCTGGTCACTCACTCAAGTGGCCTCAGGCATGTCACTCACACAAGTGGCCCCACATAGGTTACTCACTCAATTGTTTAGAATACATATTGAATGTAACAAAGAGGAAAAGTGTTAATGATAATTTCTTTTAAGGATGCATGAAATGCGAGATTGGTGAGAAAAAGTAAGTGATGTTAACAAGAAGAAGAATTCTTTTAAAAAGTGACCCTATTTATAGATTCCCAGTCACCTGTGTAGCCGACTTTCATGATTGACCCATGCGATTGACATATGAAGTGGAAATATGTACTCAAGATTTCATATAACTGTTTTTCAAAATAAGTGTAAATGTTTTAAGAGAACACAAGGTTGAACAAGGACATTAAAATCCATGAGTGAAAGATTAATCATCATCTACTTACCCATCTACCTTAGGATCAAATCATCTCCTTTCGATCGGACCCAATCATGATGGGGGGAATTTTTTGAAACTCTATTTTTTTCATGCAGATAAAAAGATTTAGAGGAAAATACCTCATATTTAAGAGGAGAAAGTGGAGTCAAATAACTCGCCCAAGTCAACCCGTACAAACCCCACCTATGCACCAAGAGGCTCCCATCAGCCTAACCTCCATGGACCAACATGAGTAGTCAATATCTATGTGAGGGTGATGCATGATGGACCTTTTTGGATGGTCTCCTTCACTGAGGATCCCATGAACTACTTATATATAGGACACTTGGGCTCCTTATTTGACATTATTTGAAGATAAAGAGACCCTTTGATGCTCTACTCACCCATGTCTCTTACTGAAGTCCTCTAAACCCTCCGATAGTGCCTTAAGACTAAAAAAAGATAAAATAATAATAATAGTTAATGGATTGATGTCCCTCAATGTTTATAATACCAAGAAAATTGAGAGGAACCACCCCCAGTAAAAACTACTAAGGTGAAGGGCTCTTCTATTGCTCAAAACTTGAGTGCCAGTCATCCAAAGACACTTGAGGAGACCCTTGGAGCCTAGAGTAAGGCCTCACCCAAGTATGATTACCCAAATTTTCCATATATAAATAAGAATATCTAGCTCACCTAGGTCCACTTTTCATGAAGAACAATCAATCCACCTTGGTCCACCCTGCATGAAGCACCTCTAGCTCTCCCAAGGTCACCCTGTGTGAGACCCTCTATCTCGAATAGGCCCACCTTTCATAGGACCCTCTAGCTTGCCTAAGTCCACCCAACATGTGACTCAATTCATCTCACGAAAACCTCACCAAGGGAAATACACACTTTGAGACCTATTTTATACCATTAATAGAAGGGAACCTCTTTCCTTGGATCCCTTGTTTGAGAGGGACTAATCCAAGACCTACCCCCAAGCCTCCAGATATGTATAATCAGAGTATAGGGCATGCCAGTGTGTCCTATCGATTATATATTCCCATGGAAATAGAAGTCACACATTTATACTAACTAATAGGTGGGATCCCAAAAGTTTTATCAATTATACATTCCTATAGTAATGAGGATCCCAACTTTAGGGATAATGATGGGTCTTTGGGGTTTGAAAACAAGAGAGGTGACATGCACATCTAAGAATTGTCTCTCTAAATGACTTACCCACCATGAAACCATCCTTTTATACCAGAAGATGAGGAGGAGAAGTTACCTTAGTGAATCCCTAATAGAGTAATCCCCTACTCTTTCATGATGGTTTTTGAATTACTCCCACCTTCCATCTCCCTTACCACATCCACCAGTGGAAAAATGAGATTGTTCAGATTTCTAGATCCTATGATTTTTCTTGTTCTTCACACCGAGATTAGCTAACTTAGAATTATGGGTTAGTGGTGATAATTACATCATAATGAACAAATATCCACTTGGGAATCTAACTATATGTAATCCCCAAAACTAGGTCACCATCATCTCAAAGGGCCATATTCCATATGATACAAACTTTCAAAGGGAAATATTCCTAATGAATCAACCATGGGCCTCCTATTAAGTGTAATACCCAAACCATATGAACCACATGGGATTTTATTCATGTATTCATGGGATATATAAGAAGCCTCATCATGATATAAAACCAACACTTTCAAACCACCATCATCCTTATTGAGACACATTCCCTGTAAGATCATGACCCAAACTCATAAGGCTATATTCCTTCTGGGTCCTCATTATTTCATCCTTATCCGCCAAAATTCCCGATGAAGGTCACCTTAATTCAAGGCCATACTCCATGCCATATCGACCTAAAGGTTCTATTTATTACAAGTACCACTCCAACCCTTGGCTAGGCCCCTTTCGCCTAGACATCCTCACCACATGTCATTAAACTGCATAAAATGATGCTTATTACATGACCTTAAAAGGTATGATGTGTCCAGTTAAGTGGAACTAAACTAAATGGGTTCTGATTCATTTTACAAGGACATGTAGGAAGCCCTTATCATGTGGCTAATCCCGATATCAAAAAATCTTCCATCTTCTAGGATGATGATAAATTCCAGAGCACCACACTATATAGTTTAAAACTAGAATCATGATAATAAATGACATAAGAATCTATAATCCATGTAAAAATAGTACCATTAATGGAGAAACTTAGATACATATTGATGATTTTAAATCTAATACATGCTAACAATCAATTATCAAAATAAGGGTGGTCCATTATACATTTTAGATTTAATAAGGGATCCAAAAATATGTCTTAAATCTATAATAGAGTCCCAGAGTAGGTAATAATTCCCCTCAAAAGGTGTGATGAACCCGACCTCCCATCCTCTCGACTAGTGTGTATCTCTAAGTTTCATTGGAACCATTTCCCAATGAGAACCTTACTTTTTAAAGTAAGTTCATGAGGCATCATGAATAATGGATCTTTCAGGTGTTTCATATTCCATGAATAAACCCCATTGGAAGCCGCTCCAAAAGGACATAAAAATAAAAAGGGTGTGTTTGATGTGACAGTTGTACCACCACCACCTCCACAAAATTCCATTCAATCCTCAATTGATTTTATGAATGAAATAGAGATTTTCATGTGAAAAAAATACTTTCTCCTATAATTATAACAAAAATTCATTGAATCTAGAAACATAATTAAACAATATTTTTCTTCATGATAAAATGAATTCAATTCCCATAAAATTTTATTTTTTTGATGCATGAATAATGAGAAATTATACAGAGTAGTTTTAGTGACCAAAGATTCACCGTTCAATTTTTAGGTTTTATTATTAGAATTCAGAAAAAACCTTTTTGTAAGAATAAATCTAATGACTTTATAATCACAAAAATACAAAGAACATGTTTCAAGAAAAGATAAGGATAAGTTTTATGACTATTTTTGAGGATCTATTGATAAATATTACCTATAATTTATTAACATAGAGCATCATATATCATTATAAATATACCAATGAGATTAATATGATACCTTGGGAATCAATTTTATGGGATATATGTTGTAAGAGAAATCATAGAGATGTATTTCTACCATTATTAAGATATTTCATTAAAATGACTGACTAAATTTTCAAAATATGGTAAAAGGAGTCCAAATAAAAATTTACAAGGTTATGTTTTACCAGAACATGAAATTTAGTGTCCATAAGATATGAAAAATGTTGTCCAAACCACTATGATTGGTGATGGATAAAATAATAAAAATGTTATTTTGAGGCCACAATAGTGGATGTGGGCCATTTGATCTAGTATATGATGTCACACATGGAAATGATTCATCCCTAAATTATAGGTCATGAGAGAGGGTTAGATAGGATTATTAGATATCTCTTAACCATATGATCTATTGATTTGATGAAAATAAGCATGTTATCTTAGCTTTAAATGGGGGTGACATGGAGTGTGACAAATATTAACCATCACTATATAATTAATATAATTAGAAAACTATTAGAATGGGGTACCATCTATGAGACTTATATATGGGGAAAACCTGATTAGGAGATTAGATTATAGTGGATTATCCAATAAAGATAAAGTGGGGGAATAATATGGTGGGATTTGTGACTTCTGATCCATATCTTAGATTATTAAGAGTGAAAAAGGGATTCAAAGGCTAGAGACATATATGGTGGAACTTAGGGGGTTCCACATAAAACCCAAATATTATTTGAGACTTTATAGTATCCATGAGGACATGGGGGACTTTTTTGTGGCACCAAAATTTATATAAAAATACTCTCAACAATTTAGACCAAATAGAACGATGTTTAGAATAATTTGGTAATGTTTTAGGATGAATTTTATTAATGAAAATTAATTTAATGTTAATTTTTTTATTATTAAATAAAATTAATATATATTTGTTTATACAAGAGGTTAGATGAATGATATAATGTCATTACGCAGTAATAAGTGAATGATTAATAGAAAATTAGTTGAATGGGAATTCCTAGTGCAATGTCCCACTACCAAAGACCAATAAGTGGTGTCCTAGCTATAGTCTTCACTTAAAGTTAGGTTCATCTCCCCATATTCTTGATATTTCCAATAAGAAGGGAGAGACTAGGGTGTTACCATGGAGAGACTAAACACACATATTGGTGTAATAGACAATGGTGAAATAACACCATATGACATATATTGTTGTAAATAAATATATTATATTGGAGATTAAACCATGAAAATGATATAAAAAAGCTATATAGAAATATAAAATCATAAGAACTCATGATCTGGCCAATATACATCAAATTATTTCCCACCATTCTAATCATATATAAAAAATGTAAACAATGTAATAAAAATACATTAGGGATCTACTATCATCCTTGAGCCTCACCTCATCATAGTCACTGATCATGTCTGATTTACCCTGATCAATCATGTAACATTGAGCCTATACCCTACTAAAACATGTGATCAATGAAGTCTACTCAGGCACCCATGTTCTAAGGATACCTGAGCAAGGTGTCAGTTTAACTCAGTTGGGCACCATCAATAAGGTCTCATACGTTACCAGTAAATGAAATGTATGCACAAGTGATATGATTTGAAAAATTAAATAAGTAGCTCCAAAATATAAAATAAATAATGATTATTGATCCTAAAGTTCTCACATGACACTTTATATAGATAATACATTCTTTATAAAGTGAAGGAGTATCTATAAGAAAGTAATACACCACACCATCTTGTTTTTGGCTCAATAACTGAATATTCGGTAATAAATTAATAAAAAGAAGTAGAAAGTGTTATATTCAATTCCAAATGGTAGTCCCAAGAAATCAAGACAGACCTCTAAGAAAAAAATCATATAAATAGTTTACATTCCAATAGAATCATACATAATTCTGATTTATAAGAGGTAATCCTAGGAAATCTAGATACATGAGGCACACTTGACAAATATTTATAAATATAATGAAATCCCATAGTCTTAAGGAATAATTTTTATATCCCATATAGCATATTGGGAATCACATACATATCTTCTATGTCCACCAAATCCAAGGTATTTTTTCTGGTAATTTTTTAATTTCAAACTTGAAGAATGGATCCAATGAAACACCCTTGGAAATTTATATAGGCAACAATAAAATCCCAAATAGAATGACTTGGGGATTCTATATTGACAAAAGGGATGAATCTCAGGTATTAACCTTAACATTACACACATGAGGTGAATGCACTGGATCTTGATAAGTGTCCCAAGAATCCCATATACACGATCCAAACGAAAGATCTTGGGAAGTATCCTAGGGATTCTAATACTCATCAAGCAAATTATGAACCCCATGTGAAAACATCCAGACATTCCATTTATAAGACTCAAATTGAAGTACATACCACCCATAATATCTCACTTCATAATGGATACTGCCTAATAATCATCATATCACCTATCTGGGTTCAATGGTGAAACCTAAAATCAATACCATCTTCCTACCAATACAACCACTCTCTAGGGTAAATCTCATACTGGGTTACCCACTAGGGTCCCCTAGATCACAACATATCATTGGAACCAAACATGAGTTCCTCTATCTTTTTTTATGCCTCCTAGGATCCAACATATCACCCAAAGGGAATGAAAACCCTCAACATCATTATAATAATATCACGGTTTCATTGGAATTATAGGAAAATACATATCCACATCACTCTAGAGAGATAGCTCCGGACCTATCTCAATCTAAAAGTCATCATAGGTTAGAACACTCTACCATCGTATCATCATTTTACTCACAATATTCCCACCTATCTATTCATGTATTCATGGGGATGTAATAGACACCCCACTCTATAATAAGATGAAACAATGAATCTATGCCACCTCACTATCATATCATGTCCTATGGGGGAAAATTATTCCACATCACCATGCACTAATACTAAATATGTCTAAGGGAAATATCTTAGTTTTCTAAGGTCACCTAATTTATTATATTAGCACCCATAATGTCCCTTATATCTCATTTTAGTCATTTATAATCAATACCTCAACCATCAGTGATCGAGGATCTAATCGAATTCCCAAGGGTTCATAGTCGAACTTGGTATATAAATCCACCCATAAAAATATAATTTTATTTAGAGAATACTTTTATAATCAAATGTTGACCACCCTCAACAACAATACCACATACATATGAATATATAAATAAAATTCATTTACTAAAATATTATTATTAATTCACCACATCAACAAAGTTATTCCATTTCTTTGAAATCCCAAAAACTCTTTCCCAAGATCATTCAAACATAAAATGTCCTTCCGAGCACATATCTCAAGCCACAACATCCAAGATGATAAATTATAATCAATTATAATTATTTAAACAATGTATAATTAAATTTCCAATTTAATTAAATTCGTAAGAAACACCTAATAACTCACTAGAAATCCTCACTACATCAAAATAGTGGCCAAATGCACATAGAAGGTTTATGGAATACTCCTGAAAACATCCTAAGTAAAATCCATAATGATCAGTAATAAATGAAGAAACATTTTTTGAAAAAATGTGTTAGAAACCCTAAGTAAATCTACCAGGTGATATACCTTCATTTAAGAGGCATGAAATGATATGTGTTCTTCATCTTGTGATGTCCTCTAGCTATGATGAGTGAAAACACCATCATAATAGAATGATTATAAAATACACCATTGGAATCATATGAATAACCATAGTAGGTTTTCACCAAGATTAGAAATAATAGAGGGAAAACAAAATTAAAAGAATATAGATTAGGAACTTACCCATATTATTCATGAAATCACACCAATACTACCCAAAAGGAGGGGTAAATAAAGAATAATGATATAGGAGATCTGGTTGGATATATCATACATAATAGAAGAAGAACATGTTGTTGGGGGGTTAAAAATTCATAGTTTAAAACTGATATTTTCCAATTTTAGTGAAATTTTATAGGTTTCATTGTTTTCCTACAATGTTATTAGAACTGTGCACCAACCTTGTGGATGGTACTATGTCAAATTATCCCTCTTGTATGGTTTGGGAACAAAATTTTTAAAATTATCTTATAATCATGGGAATCTGTACTGAACTAAGGTTACACTTTTTCCACCATTTTTTACAACCACACACTAAACCCCAATCTGAAACGACATCATACTATTTAGCCTTGCAGTTTTCTCTTATCGTGTGACAAAATTGCATTGGGAAAACAATTTTTAAATTGGAAACCCCATATTGATGCTCCTGAGAATTACTTTAGAACCTAAGACAATTCATGGTCATTGATCCATATCCCAAAACATATCCTTAAGACAATATATACCCTATACTTTCAATCAATTTCTCAATTCTTAGAATGAACCTAGCTCCAGAAACTAAGAATCTAAATCCCATCTAAAATTTCAAAACCCAAAGGGAAAATGGTTTTACTAGCTACCCATTATAACACTTCTCATCCCATAGAATCTTTGGTGTTATTCCAACCATATCCCAAACCTATATTGATCATAAATTCATAACCAACACATCACATTCTACATAAAAATGAAAAATGATATTTTAATACATAACTCCAAACATGAGGTGAATTATTCATCAAAACCTGATCTACTACTCATCACCATAACTAGATCATCAAGGAATCACTTACTTATGTATCTATACCTTTAAAAAATTTGGAATCAATAATCGATTCATCCTCAGGATTATGGTGCTCCTCATAGAGCACTTAGATCATAAGTGCTGATTCTAATCTACAATGCACCCCTCCATTAGAACTACACATCGAAATAAATTTTAAATGATCCAAAAACTTGGTCAGTGTTATTTCCATATCACCACACACAATTACACATGAAATCATTGTTTGGTTCTCCACTAACTAAAAAATCTTGAAAATTATCATTCATACACACTAATTAGATACAAAAATCGATCGATCAAGAAACCTAAATCGAAAAAGGTATCAAAATATCATCCCACACCCACACTAAATTCCAAATCCAAATATTATTATAAATCTATAGTTAGATCACCCACAAAAAACTAGTTACCTTTCTTATATTCAGATCACCAGTAAACACTTATTTGAATCACACTCCCATAAAATAAAAAAACAATATCAATCCTGATGTCAAGGTAGCAAATCCATCTGACACAAAATTTAAATATCATATTTCTTATTCAATAAGGATATAGATAAAATTATATTTAACTATAAACCCATATTTAAATTTCATTTTTATTTTCTAATGACATTTCTCATCACAAATATGACCCTAAAAATATGATGGTCATTCCTAAATGACTCATTCTTCCTCTATTACTGAATTTAATGTATGGACATGAAAATCCCTCTTATAGCCGAATTCCAACATGATACATCAATAACCACCCACTCTCTGATTACCCAAAATTTCACCCTCGATATCCACTAAAATTTCTTCTACAACCAGGGTCACACCCACCATGGCCAATGATGTACTTTCCATCAGATATATTTCCTTATACCAATCCTCAAGAATAACCTCAATTGCTTCTAATTATATACTTCCTTGAAATTTATTACCTAGGAATAGACTCAGGTTGACCACACCATGGTATCCAAATCAACCTACGATTTCACCTCTCACTATAGAGGGACATTTACCAATTTAAAAAAACTCTCAACAACCAAAGACACCAAACATTACTAAAAACCATTTGTACTTGACCATCAAACATCCTCTAATAAATCCATAAACAATATGCACTATGAGAATCTATTATTAACTAACCCTCTTACATCAATAGTATTACCAAAATGAAATTATAATTCTCACTCAACTCTCTTGTGGTAGAGTGACATTTTTAAAAATCTCTCTCATTGGTACTTATTCAATAATAATAATGATCTTATTCAAACCCAAAATGTAAACACACATATAACACCTGATAGAAAAAACAAACTCATGTACGCATGATTCATGTCTCATCTAATATAGGCTCACATTCCTAAACCACTAATCACGCTCTTCATGGATATTGGTTTTATTTAATGAGTAATACCAGAGTGATTACTTCCCAATATGAATGACACCTCATCTACACCAAGGTAAATCACAAGATCTCATACAACTCAGGAATCATTCCAAAACCAAATGCGTCTACCATTATCTCATCGTGTCCTTACAATCACATCCATGATAAATATGGATTAACATCCCACTGATTTATTTATTTGAAAATAGCCCTTATAACACAAGTACTTCATGTTCTTACACTATTAATGTCTAAGGAATTTATATACTAATACCATATACACAATATAACCTCTCATGCTCTGATCTCATAACATGAAATATCTACCAATGTTTCCCACCCTTAATACGCTCACAATCCATGGTTAACCCTCAGATCATGTTACCCACATGCACATAAATCATCTATTCCCTAAACCATATCTCAAGGCACTAGGATATCACACCTATAACATAAAACATGTCTCCTATAAGTCATCACTAAATGGTAACATCCCATATCTCATCTAAAATATCAAAAATAAAAACATGATAGATCCACCACCCACTCAAGGGAACCAATCCTCACTGAGTGTCTTTATAAAAGGCTAGGCCTTCAAGGACCATGATATCATCCATATATATATATATATGTTTAAATAATCATAGAGGATTTAAGTTAGGTATACCATAGTTATAATGTTTAGTTAAGTAAGGTTCCACTAAGAATCTATATATAAAAACACCATGTAGGTTTTTTTCACACTTTGAATAAAAATCACAATTTTAAATTAAGAACTAGTTTAAAAAATACCCACAAGGGGTTCATCATGAAGGAATAAAATTAATTTACCCTCATACTATGTTTCACTAGAAATTCCTTATAATTGGGAACACATAGTAATTATCAAGGAAAATAACTTAGTAGAATCAACACTGACTATAATTAAAAGGTAATTTACTATAGTTTAGTTAAGTTTTATTCCACAGATATGTTGCATAGTAAAATACCACATAATGTTTTATAAAAAAATTAAATATTTTAAACCACTATCATCAATGATATCAATCCCAGTCAATCAAACATATGACTTTTGGGTCCTATGTGATTAATATAATAGATGCACACTGGCCTCTTTATAATGGGAGAAGAGAAAAAACCATAATAATTTATAAATCAAAGAAAAAATGAAGTTTATCACACATAGTGAAATCATTCAACTACAAAATTAGAAACAAAACACAAAAAAACCATATCCTCAATAACATTGAATTTTTCTTAGAAAAGGTTTCCATGAGGGACTAGTTTTATAGGTCTACCATAAGCTCCATCACATTCATATATAATCTAGATACCATATCCCAAAATGGATAGAAAAAGTAAAAATATTTTATACCACATTATAATTTCCCCTAGAAGAAGATCACTGATAGGTGACCTAACTAGATTATCCATTTGACCTTATCCATGCCTCCCCATATTCCAAAGGCTATTGAATAGCAATGAGGGTATATGGGAAGACTATACCCTCATATGAAAGTAATAAACAATATAAAAATATAGTAAAATGACCAATAATAGTTTGTACCTAATTATTTAGATGAATAAACCATAACCATTATATAAAAAATTTCATACAAAAGCATACAATCATACTGACTCATGGTCATCCAGTATACAAAAACATATTTCCCACTAAGTTGATCACATATAAAAAAGTAAATAAAGGAATAAAAATACAACGCGGGTCTACTAGCATCCATGAGCCACACCTCATCCTAATCAAAAATCTTGTTCGATATACCTAACATGAACATGATATCTCATGATTCTACCCTACCCAAAAATAGAATCCATAATGTATCCTCAAGTATACAAGTTCCATGGATTCCCAATCAAGGTATGAAAATAACTCTTTAGGGAACCACAAACATTGTCCCATACATAAGTAGACAATATAGTGTTTTCACAAGAAATAACATTAGAATAAGTAAATAAATAGTTCTATAAGTGTAAATAAATAACCACTATCAATCCTTTGGCTCTCACATGACACCTAGTATTGGACATACCCACACTGGCTAATATTACATTATCTTTGAGTGTGTGACATAATGCACTATAAAGTATCAACCTCAATGGAAGAATCCTAGGTAATATCATAGACATTCTATAAGTATCATATGAAAGCAATGTTTTCAATAATATAGTCTTAATAAATATAGATAAACCTCAAATGATGAATTTTAGGAGTCTTGTGCATTTTAATAAAATCAATAATAAATTCAATTCCTTAGAGGAAATCCAAGGCAACCCAAAAACCTGTGGCATACTTACTATATATGATGAAATATATTAGGAATCCTATATTACTCAAACTAGATCCCTAGTATCATCTTGGGAATCCCATACATATCAAATGCATCCAGCAGATCCTTGGGAGCATCCTAAGCATCATTTAATTTCATTTACAAAGGCTAGGTCCTAGATAATATGCTAGGAATCCCATATAGTAAAATTCTAAATCTCATAGATCATGACCAGAGAATTCCAACTATAACCAAAGTTTGAATACTTTGTTTTATCATAGGAATTCCATATACGTTGTTTATCCATCAGATTCTAAGAAGTTTTCCAAGTATCCCATATATCATGTCTAAAAGTACAGATCCTATGGTGTATCTTTGGAATCCTAAAAACCACCCATCATACACCGAATCCCCAATCATAGGACCTAAGAATTACATTTATGAAATAAGAAATTAGTTTTTATCTCCCTTAATATCTCAACTCATAATGAATACATCTACATTTGGATCACATCAGTGGTTTGGGTTCTTAAAAGATACCAGAAATCAACCCCATCAACCTACTGACACTATACATCTATAGGGTCAATGTCATACATGGGAACCCATCAGATTCCCCTTGGTCACACTATTTCATAACAACCCTATATTATTTCATATATGTCGGTCAAATCTCTTAATCCCCAATCCATCCATTAGATGGAATGATACCCCTTGGGATAATCATAGTAATATCAAGGCCTTATTTTCCTCCTAAGAATAATAATTACAACATTAATTTATAGATATAGAACAATTCTCACTCCAATTTTCAGGTTTTCAAATGTCAGTCCACTAAAACTACATATCATCATTTTACTCATGGTCTACCCACCTAAATACTCATGTACTCATGGGGTAGGAACACTCACCTCACTCTATAATCATGTAACCCAATTAATCTAAGGAATATTATATTCTTATTATGTAATACATAGACTAGTTATTTAAATTCACTACTTATCACTACTCAAGAGGTCTAAAGAACCTATCTAGGAAATGTACAATAATACAATTCATTAAATTCTTACCCCTCCAAGCCAACACACCTAATAATACAAATTTATAATAAGGGTCTAAACTATCAAAAACTAAAACTATAAGACAATTATTAAAGATCCATAGTATCCCTTGAAACTTATATCCAACCATAGGTATCTCATTATATTAAAAAAATCATTTTATTTAATTGATTGATCACACCCTAGGTGGTGAGACCAGATATTTCATTTATACATATATAAAATTCATTTACTAAAGGGTTATGATCAAGGGATGAACTACCAAATTAATAAATTCCTTTATTTTTTAATAGATCGAAGACTCTAACCTAATCTCATCCTAGCCTTGTATCTCCTTAAAATCCCTTAAATCGAGTCATAAAATCCAAATTAATTAATTACAACAATTATAATTAATGAAAAAAAAATTTATAATTAGTTTTCAAATTTACTTTAATTACTTATAAAAACCTAATAAAACACTAGGAATCCTCACCACACCAAAATAGAGACTAACCACATATGGAAGGTATGCAATGTAATCCTAAAACCATCCTAATAAAAATACCTAATTATTTTAAACTAATCAATAGAAAATTTAATTTAATTTTATCTGAAATTAGAAGGATATTTAGTTAGTGAAATCCCTTCATAAAAATAGTGGAAAAAATATTGAGTTCATTTTATTCAGATATCCTATAGCCATGCTGAGTGAAATACCAATAATAACAATATAATTCTACAATAATATGAAGAAATCATATAATAAACCTGAGATGGTTTGTACTAAGATCATAAAAAAAGGAGGGATATCAAAACCAAAGGAAGATAAATAAGGAAATCAAAATGATTTTCAATGAAATCACACTCAAACCACACCCAATAAATTTGGAAACGAAGAAAAAGTATAGAGGAGACCCTCTTTATATAGAACCATTATTTTCATATAAATATACTACATCTTTTTAGATGAATATTCA
This sequence comes from Viscum album, assembly GCA_963277665.1. Classification (NCBI taxonomy): domain Eukaryota; kingdom Viridiplantae; phylum Streptophyta; class Magnoliopsida; order Santalales; family Viscaceae; genus Viscum; species Viscum album. Next base: position 1,744,166,709 of record OY728155.1, read on the forward strand.
ATACATTACAAAAACACACACTTGAGGACTGTAATAGTTTAATGTCTTTAGAGGCTAGGTACACAAGCTTATAATTCAGTAAAATAGATTAAAAATATACAATAAATATATTCCCCTTTAATAATATTTAGAAAATTACCCTATATAAAACCTTTATTTATAACATGGGGAAAGGGAGAAAAAAGAAAGGGTGGGATCAAATGATCAGTAAAGGTAAACAATGGAGATATATAAGCATAAAATGAACATAAGGGAATGAGAACATGAACATAACATTTTAAATCCATAACCTACATATTAAATATCAAAATCTTGAGTCATATAATAAATATTGGCAGTTTATAAGCCATGGATCATGATAAAATCAATAAAAATTATACAAGTGATCATAAAATTGGTATAAGACACGGAATTGTGGTATACACATAAGCATAGAAAATCATTTCCATAGTAGTCAATGATCACTACCAAAGAAGTAATAGTGGATTTTTTTCACTCCCCAAACCATAATAGTAGTCAAGGTTCACTTCCAAGAATATCATAATAGAAAAATTCTCTTACTGAACTGGGTTTACTCATTCTAGTGAGGTCTATCACATGAGATATAAATCATTACCAAACGTATTGAAGGGAGATATAGGTCCCACTCTTCATATAATTAAAATAATACTTATATGTTCCACAATATCATAAAATATTCATAATTTCACAACGCATTAAATAAAATGGGTTTCATAAATATTTCATCATATCATGACCTGTGGAAAATTGATAGGTTTCATTATCATTTCATAATTTCATCATATCCTAACCCATGAAAATAAGTGGGTTTAATAAGAATTTAGACATGGTATAACCCATGGAATATAAATGGGATTAATAATAATTCTATCATGGTATAACCCAAAGAAAAATAAAAGGGTTTCCAAAGAATTTCATCATGGTATAAACCATGTAAGTGAAATGGGTTTCAAAAACATCTTATCATCATAAACCATTTAGAGAAATAATATAAATGGTATCCCTGGATCATATCCCTATTAAGGAATAGGTAACATCAAAAGATGTCAATTTAAATGGAAAATTATTTTGAATGATCATTCAAAACATTTCATGAGGAAAATATCATTTCCTATTTGAAAATAACTCTATAAAACATAAAATATTTTGAAAATAATTTTCATTGAAAATAAGCTTGAAATATTATAAGGAAAGATTTAAAATTAATTTAAAACTTTTATTGATGAAAATATCTTTTCCACTACAAAAACACTTTTTAAAGAATAAAACATTTTAAAAATAATTTTATTTTAAAATAACCTTAAAAACTTATAAAGGAAGCTTTAAAAATAAATTTAAACATTTATTAAGGGAAATAATTATTCCACTTTGAATTTTTATTTTTGAAAAAATATAAAATATTGACTATAATTTTATCTAAAAATAACCTTGAAAATTTATAATTTAAGCTTCAAAGAAAATAATGGGTATGATGGTGGGAAATTCTATTCATGTCATACATGTTAAAATAAAGATTCTTTTCATATTTTTGGTAAAAACTAAATTGGAATTATCTGAAAAAAGAATTGAATATTCCTTTAAAAACATTTTTTAAAAAGTAAAAAATGGGTAAAAATTTCTTTAATAAATCATTTGGAGAATGTTAAAAACATTTTTTGAAAACATGGTTTTTTAATAAAAATGGGTTTTGATGGAAGATATAAATAAATATGATTTTTTTTAAAACATTATTTTGAACTATTAAGAACATAAAGAGAGTAAAACTAAAAGGAAAAAATTTATTCTTATTACATAACTAGAGTAGAATAAAATAAATTATTTTATTGAGAGATAGATCATAATATTTCATCATTGTAATCATGATCTTGAACAATCTCAAAAAACAATGAGATTGTAACATAAAACCCTTACCACATTGGTAACATTGAATCATAATCCCCATAAAATAATAACATTATATTAGGGTTATAATATCAAAAAATAATGAAATTAATGATATAAAATGTCAAAGGAGAGGTATATACACCTCATAGAAGAAGATAGGTGGATAACATAACTTATGTCCCAATAAAGAAAATTTTAGAAAAAAACCCCTTACCGCTTTAGTAACCATTACACCATAAACCCCCTGAAAAAAGTTCCTAAAGTTTATATACAAATAAAAATAATTTTATTGGTAAGAATAATTAAATACATTAATGGGAATTATATACACCACATAAAATAAACATGTGATGTATATGGATTGTGTCTCACAAAAAATATATGTGAGACAGAAATCACTTACCTTAAGTGTCGAGTTCCTTCGTACACATTAGAACCTAATTTATAATAAATATAAGTTTATTATTAATCTATTATATAATGATACTAATAAATATTATTACATATATTAATTACTTATGACCATTAATTACCCATTTATTACCAATTTCTTATTAAATCACATTTCAGGTAATAACTATTTTGTTTTTTTGTGTACGTTTTGATTTTTTATTTTTGGTCCTATTACTTGGATCATGGTTACATAATATACAGAATAATAATAAGGAAATAATTATCATATTTATAAATAAATTACACTTTTAATATCAATTATAAAATATGGTTTTGATAAATGAAGTACGTTATGATCATGAAGACGGTGGGCTGTATGTACGCATGAGTAGCATTTTCATTTTTCAGCGATCATTATGGAAATAGGTAATGTAATATTTTATCTTTAAAAAATGGTACTAATATAATATTTTTTTAAATATACTTATACATATCACCAATGTGGTGTGGTGATGAAAATAGAGAGTCACATTGCTTCATGAAGGCGATAGTCCACATGTACATGAATGATATTATCATCTTTCAATGAGTGAAAAGGTAAGAAATAAAATGTTATATTATCTTTTCAGAATAATAAATATTTAATTATTATCATAATTATTTCATGTATATCATTTATATTCATTCAATTTATCTTCATTGTCTTCCATGTAAATATCTAGTGGATACTAAATCCCATCGATTCACAAGGTGGAAGTCCGCCAAACACACGAGCGACATTATTATATCCACTATGGAATAAAATTTAAAAAGGTAAATATGATATAATTACTAAAGTGGAATAAATATGTTAAAATTTTCATATATATATATATATTATATCCATCATCATACGCAACCATGATAGGTGGGAATGAAAAAACGAAGGACATCAGTTTGTGAGGCAGTAGTCCGCCGTACACACGAATGACGATTTCATAACCCATTTGATGAAAGTGGATATGGTTATAGGTAATGAAATTAAAATAAAAACAAATAAATATATTTAATATACTAATTTTATAATATCATCATTTTTAAAAAATAATGGATGAAGGTAGGGTAAGAAATAAAATAAAAACACTCATAGAATAACTTTATCTATTCTTCGGGTATCCTCTTTAAGATTGCACCAAAATATTTACTAGGATGTATTTTTTCCAAAATTAAGGTTTCTAAGATGATATTGTGAAATTGGGGATTGTATTTGTGTAGTTAGTTTCTAAAAAAAGGGTTTTATGGTTTGGAGAATAGAGGATAGTGGGTGACATTTTATTAGTTTGGTGTGTGGAGCACTTGTAATGTTTTAAAAATAAAAAGGTGTACCTCTGATTGAAACAAGAAAAAGGAGCCAAAATGAAATATTATAGAGTATTAGACATTATAGGGTCTAAATATGTCCATAATATATATATTCTATACAATATTTTATGTCATTTTAAACCTTATATTTTAGTTTAACCCTCGATAAACCCATTTTTACCTTAACCACTTTAAATATTTTTTTACTATTAAATATAGTAGAAAAATATGTGGAAATTAATTGATAATATAAATTATTATAATTAAAATTATTTAATATATTTTTCTAAATTCAATTCAAATAATTTTAACAATTTAATTTAAAACTAATCCTGTAGACACAACGAGAAAGTAGGGTTTCAAAGAGAAAATGTTTAAAATTTTACAAGGTTTCTATATAAATATCAATATGAAAATGATTCAAATGAAATATATTTTATTAATAGATATATAATTGAAATAATTTAAAATATAATTTGTCTAAATAAATTATCTAAATGAAAAGATAGTTTTCAATTAAAATTCATTATTTTTCACAATTCATCAAAAAATTAACCTTTTCATAAAATTATAAAAAAGTCACCTTAAGATAATTTTGAAATTATGATTTAAAAAATAAAATTTATTTTTAATTTTTTTATAAAATTATTAAAAATTATTTTTAAAATTAGTGCACAAAAGGTGAACAAATTATTTTTTTGGAAAATATAGTTTTTAAGCGTAAAATTGGATTTATTATTATCTCCTGTATAGAAAACACATAAGATAAATGGTAAATAGTTTATTGAATATATAATATATATATTTAATTATAATGATTATAAAAAGTGGTTTTTTAATTTATTGAGGTAAAACATGTTTGTTTGAATAAAAATATTTTTCTAGAGAAATATTTCCTTTATTTTCAAATATTTTATTATTTTCATTTTTAACTAATTGGTCACCAAAAAATTAATTTTATATGTATGTTTAAACCATATATTTTTATAATTTAATTAATAATGTTCATACCCATAATTCCAATGTCTAGGTGATAACTATTATATTAAATAATACTATTTTAATATTACATTAAATTTTGTTTAACCTTAGTGTAGCGTGTTTCATAAGTTAAACTTAGTGTTTCATGTTACAAAATCTAAACTTTGTGTTTCATGTAATACAAGATAAAATTAGTGTTCCAAGTAATGAAATATAAAATCAATGATTTTTTAACCTATAATATAAAAGAGAATAAATTTATTTGAAAAAAATATTTGACAAAATCTTAGGGTGTCAGATTCTACCCCCTTAAATTAATTCCATCCTTGAATTTTTTATTAGTCAACAAACGTTTAACATTTAAAAATTAATTTATAAAAACCCACTTTGATTTTTTTTTAATAAAAAATCTTCTTGAAAAATATAATGGGATGTGTGAAAGTCATTTGAAATAACACATACTAGGTTTCGAAATAGAAGAACATAGCTCAGAAGTGAAAAAATGGACATAAAAGATAAAAATAGCATTGAAATATTGACAAAGAGTGATATAGAACATTGTATGGACAAGGTTAATGACCACAATTCCTTAAACCAAAGTGGTTTAAAAAAGTTAATTGATATCATTAAAAATGATGACAACATAATAATATTTTATTTTAAGATATTTTTCCTAATGTTGTGGAATTCCCTTTTCCATCTGGACCGAGAACATATGAAAATGTGCTTACTGGATTTTTTTTTTATTTTATAGGAACAATTTCATCCTTTGGTTGTTCCTTGATCAATTTTAACTTCATCACTTACTCTAAGAGTTGAATTTTTCATGTACAATGTACTAAATAGGATCCATAAAAGAATGATAAGTCATTAATTCTATCACTAGAAAGAAACAAAAAAAATGTTAACACTGGTTATCCAATAAAGATAAATCTTCATATAGTGAAGTAATAAATTAATATCTAAAACCTCATATAATGTTAAACTTAAAACATTAAATAAATGGTTAACCTTATAACCCTTCCATGAATCAAAATTTATAAATAGGGTGACTGAATTTTTCAAAATCAACTTAACATTAATCCACCATATATCATAAAGTAGCTCTTGATTGTCACATACCAAACATGTGAATAAATTTATCATTCATTCTCTTAAAACATGGTAATAATATGAATTACCATAAAAAATTATTGAAAAAATTCAATATTACTCATTCCTTATATAAAATATAGATTATTGGATATATTACTTAAAACAAAGAATGCTGTAAAATCCATCAATGATAATAGTAACCACTTTATCGAAAAATCATTAATCTGTTCCAAGGTCATAAATACTATCCAATTTAACTATTAAAATGATTATCCCAACATCATTATCTAAATATCTAGAACATATTAGGGGTTATCTTCTCTTAATCATCTATTTTTAATAAAGTATCACATTGCTATAAAATCCATTTTTTAGGTCATTAGTGATATTCAACATATTCTTGTATATATTTAATGAAAAAATTATACTGAACAATCCATATAAATTTTATGATTCATTTAAAATAGTTCTTTAATTCTAATAAATAATCACTTCCATCTTCCCACTTCATTCTCAAACCATTAACTAGGCTTCGCCATCTTATTCCTTAACACTTCTCTCCTTCCATATGTCATTTGAAGTCTCTTCATGATTAGATATATAACTATTACATATACAACCTTGATAATTATATTCATGAGATTTCCCCTTAGGAAATAAATTTTCATAATGCCCATACTTTACACATTTAAAACATTCAACAGTTTTTGATAACATAGGGAGACCATTTATCTCATCCATTACATTAACCAAACTTTCCATTTTTCCTTTATAGTTACTTGCTTTGTGACCTTATTTTCAACACACAAAACATATTATTGTCCATTTGGTACATTAACTTGAGTTATTATTTCCACATTATTAACATATAGGAAACCAAATCTTCTTTCATCCATGGTCTTCACTACCCAAACTATAATCAAACTCTATTATTCACTTCTTCAGTGAGTTTGAGAGTTACATAAGGTTGACATTGCTAATCATGTTCCATGATAACTGATTAGGAATAATCATAATATTCTTCACTCAAGTTATCATAACATTTATATTAGCATCAATAAATTATCCATCAAATTCAATGTTAATAAGTTTCTTTGGGTTTCCACTATTGACTAATACTAAAAATCATAGTGTGAGAAACGCTAATCATAATGGGAAACCAAATAATCTTGAAAATCACTTACAAGTTGTTTAAATAATGACACCTTATTTTTAGTAATGAAAACTTAGGTTTATCCGAGGTTATTAATAGTATTCATACATTTAAACCATCATTATGGTTCATAAAGAGTTTGTGAATTTCTAAATCATATCGCCCGGGAGTGTCAAATGAGGTGTGCAACAAGGCTCATTTCTATGCATTTAGTGACGATTGAGTATATCTCAATGCACCTTTTTCAAAGTTATTACCCCTAGGTAACTCTATTCTAGAACCACATCCACTTGTATTAAATAGACATGGATTTAATTTCTTATAAATAACTCTCTCTATCATTTACCCAGATACTTGGAAATTTTACTATACTTTGACTCATCCTTAGACTTTTCCATAGATACATCCCTAGGAATATCCTTATAAATATCCCTAGGGATATCACTAAAGTTTTCTCATCCTAATTTCTAAAGGTTAAATAATAATTTCCTCTAATACCAACTATAACGACCCATGATTTTCATACATTGATACTAAATCTTTTTTGAATAATATTATACAAATTTCATAAACACACTCCCGATGACTGTAATAGTTTACTTTCCTTGGGGACATGGTAGAAAATATTCTAATTTGTTGAAATATATTTAACATTTCCCATAAATATCTTACCCTTTATCACTATTCACAAATAAACCTTACTTAAAACTATTCTTCATAACATAGGGAAAGAAAACATAAGAAAAGGTGAGATCAGATGCTTAATAAGGGTAAACAAGGAAGATAAATAAGCATAACATGAACATAAAGGTATGATAACATGAGAATAAAATTTTAAAACTATACCCTACATATAAAATATCATAATCTAGGGTCATTTCACAAATATTGTCAGTTTATAATATATGAATCCTAATGAAATCAAAGAACATGAGCCAAGAGAGCATAACATTGGAATAAGACATGGAAATGTGAATGCGCCCGTAAAGGGCTCTCCCGGTCTAGGGTCCTCCTCTCGCCGCCGCCGCCCCTTCGCTGCGGACGGCGCGACGTTTCCCTCTCGTGCTCGGTGCGTCGGTCAGGATCTCTACGGCGTCGCGCGGATCTTCCCTTGCTGTGGAGCTTTTCTTTGGGATTCGGTAGTGGATGGTTCAGACCTGCGGGTGTAAGACCGGTCCCCGTCGACGGCATACTCTTCGGAGCGCTCCCGGGTTCGTTCTCAGCAGCTCGCCGGTGACCTGCGGTGAGCTTCTCAGCGTCTGATGGTCGCGCTCTTGCTTCAGCGTGCTTGGGGTCCCGGCCTTCCTCAGGTGAGTGCGGTGGGTTTCTTCGTGTCTGAAGCGGTAGTGTTGGTTGGTGGCGGCGGGATCTTCAGATCCAGGACTTGGCGTGTGTGGTTGGGTGACGGCTGGGTTTCTGACCCTGCGGTAATGGCGTTGAAGTTGGAGATGGCGATGGCGTCGGCGGTTGGCTCTCGCCGGTGATTTTTTTGAAGGTGTGAGGATGTTTGTTACCGCTGTGTTTCCGCCGGTGGTGATTTCGTGGTGTTGTCGGAGGGACGTTGGCATTGCGGTGTCGACGGATGCCGGAAAACGGTCTCGCGGCTCGCGATGACGGACGTTCCCGTCGCCGGTGAAGGGTGGCGCGTGACGGTGGCTCGGACTGTCGAGTGGCCTTCGTTTGGCGTGCGGACTGACGACACGGACTGATGTGGCAGGCGTGCGGCATGAGGCCTGTCAGCGCAGACACTAGGGTCGCGGCTCGAGGCGAAAGGCGGTGAATGGGATTTTGTGTTTGAATTTTGAAATGGGTTTCGGCTTTGGATGTGGTGAAGTGTTTTTCTGGGTGTGATGAAATGATGTATGGGTACCGGAAACCCTTAAACCGGCCTTATGAAAATGGAAAAAAAATGATTTGGCGGACATGGAAATGTGACATACACATAAGCATAGAAAATAATTTCCATAGTATTAAAGGATAAATACCTTGGCTATAATATTTTAATGGGTTCACTCCCCAAACTATCATAGTATTCATGATTCACTACCAATACTATCATAGTGGACAAAGTCTCTTACCGAACTGGGTTCACTCCCCATTCCATACATGTCTATCTCTTGAGATTTAAATCTTTACCCAATGCATTGGATGGAGATATAGTTCCCACCCATCACATAATGAAAATAATATGTATATGTTTTATAAGATCAAAAAATATTCATCATATAATAACCCATGAAATGAAATTTGTTTCATAAACATTTCATCATATCACAACCCGTGGAAAATAAACAGGTTTCATAATCATTTCATCACAACCTATCCAATGAAAAGAAATGAGTTTTATAAGAATTTATATATGGTATAACCCATTGAAGATAAATGGGATTCATAATAATTCTATCATGGTATATCCAGTGGAAAAATAAGTGGGACTCATAAGAATTTTATCATGGTATAACCTATGGAAGAGAAACGGGTTTCATAAACGTCTTGTTATCATAAACCATTCAGAGAAAGAATAAGAATGGTATCTTTAGATCATATCCACAGTAAGGGATATGTAATATCAAGAAATGTAATTATATATGTTATATGATTTTTAACAATAATTTAAAATGTTTATTGAGAAAAATATTCTTTCCTCTTTGAAAACACATTTTAAATCAAAAAAATTTAAAAAATCATTTTGTTTAAAAATAAAATTGAAAAATTATAAAGGAATATTTAAAAATAATTTAAAACATTTATTAAGGAAAATATAATTTCCTATATGAAAAACAATTTGTAAAACATACAACATTTTGAAAATCCTTTTCTTTGAAAATAACCTTAAAAACTTATAAAGTAAGATTTAAAAATCATTTAAAACAATATTGAGGAAAACAAATTTTCCACTATTATTTTTTTTAAAATATTTGTTTATGAAAATCCATTACAATGAAAATAAAATTTAAAAAATATATAGTAATATTCAACAAAAATAATGGTCAGGATGGTTATAAATTTCGTTCATGCTGTACATGTTAAAGAAAATATTCCTCTCACATTTTCAGTAAAAGATAAATGAGTATTGTTTGGAAAACAACATGAAAATTCCTTTAATTTTTTTGTAAAATTTTAAAAAGGGAAAAAATTTATTTAATATATACTTTTTATAGTGTTAAAAAAATTTGATTTTTTTTATAAAACATGGTTTTGGAAGAAAAAGGGTTTTCGACTGAAGAGAGAAATAAAGATAATTTTTATTAAAAAAATTATTTTGAACTCTTGAGTGTGTAAAGAGTGGAAAATGAAGGGAAAAAATGTATTATCATGATATAACCAGAGAATAATAAAATAAATTATTTTCTTGAGATATATATCATGATATTTCATCATTGGAATCATGATCATGAACAATCATGATAAACAATGAGATTGTAACATAATACCCTTACCACTTTGGTAACTTTGTATCATAATAACCATGAAATAATAACATTAAATTAAATTTATAATACCATTAAAATAATAGTATTCATGATATCACATGTAAATGGGGTATTAAATACACCTCGTTGAATAAGATAGGTTCATAACATTACTTATGTACCAAAAAAGGTAATTCGAGACAAAAAAACCCTTACCGTTTTGGTAACCTTTTCACTATAAACCACATGAAAGAGACATCTTAAAATTGATATATAAATCCCAATAATTTAAATGATATTAATAATAAAATAAATTCATGGTATGTATATACACCTCATAAAATAAACACGTGGTGAATATGGCTTGTGTCTCAGAGAAAACAAATACGAGACATAAATCACTTACCTTAAGTATCAATTTACTTCGTACACATTTGAATATCCTGTAGAATAAATATAAGTTTTTTTATAAATTTATTATATAACAATAATTATATATATATTATAAAATATATGGTTTAATTATTACCATTCATTACACTTTTATTACCAACTTCTTGTTAAATCACGTTTCAGGTAATAACCACTTTGTTTTTCATATATGTTTTGATTTGTTATTTATAGTAATATTACTTTGATCGTGGTTCCATCATATAAAAAGTAATAATAATTAAATAATTATAATATTTATATATAAATTATAATTTTAAAACCAATCATGAAATATGGTTTTGAGAAATTAAATACATAACGATTATGGAGATAACAGGGTGTATGTACGCGTGAGTAACATTTACATTTTTAAATGATCATAATGAAAAGAAATTAAGTAATATTTTATTTTTACAAAATGATTATAATATTATATTATTTCATTAAATATACTTATAAAAATCATACATGTTTTTTGTTTATGAAAATAGAGAGTCACATCACTTCAAGAAGGTGGTAGTCCACACGTACAAGAACGATGCAATCATTCTTCAGTGAGTGAAAATGTTAGAAAGAAAATGATATATTATCTGTTTATAATTATAAAATTTAATTAATATCATAATAATTTCATTTACATCACATATATTCATTCATTTTATATATATTATCTTCCATGTAAAGCATTAATGAAAATCAAATCACATCGCTTTGCAAGAAGGAAGTCCTCTGTACACACGAGCTATGTTTTCAAATCCCCTAAGGTATTGAAAGAAAAAGTTATATATGATATAATTAATCAAAAGGTATAATTATATTATAAATATCATATATATACTTTATATACATCATTATACCAAACTGTGAGAGGTTGTAATGGAAAAAAGAATGACATCAGTTTGCGAGGCAGTAGTCCTCCATAGAAATGAATAATGATTTTTTAACCCATTTGATGAAAGTGGATATGGTTTTTTGACACAAACATAACATAAAAAAATATAATTATATTTTTTATAATGATTTTATTATATCATAATGTTTTAATAATAATTTGAGGAGGTTGAGGAAGAAATAAAATAAAAATTCTCATTGATGAATATTGCCACTTCTTCATGTATCCTTGTTAGGATTTCACCAAATGCCTTACTAGGTTAGATTATTACACAAAATAAGGCATCTATTATGGTAGTATAGAAGTTATAAATGGATTTGGGTAGATATTTTTTGAACCAAAATATTTTTAAGGTGTGAAGAAGATATGATAAGGGTGAATTTTTATAAGTGAGGTGAGTGGCACACTATTATTATTTTTGAAAAGAAAAAGGCGTATACATGTTTTTCACACCCAAAAGTTAAGAAAATAAACTATTATAGATAATTAGACATTATAGGGTTGAAATAAGACCATAAAATATATTTTATATAAGTTTGTAAGTCATTTTCAACCGTATTTTTTACTTTAACCCCATGGTAAACCCATTTTTACCTTAATCGCGGTAAATAATTTTAACTTTTTTTACAATTCAAAAATGGTACAAAATTAAGTTGAAATAATTATATAATATAAATTATTATTATTCCAAATAATTAATACATTTTTCTTAATTCCATTCACCGAAGTGTAAATATTTAATTTAAAATTAGTTCCACAAACATGATGAGATAACTAGTTTTCAAATAGAAAATGTTCAAAATTTTACAGGGTTTTTATATCTAAATTAAATATGAAAATTACTAAAATGAACTAAATTGGATTTATATATTTTTAATTTAACTAATTTTAATTTATTATCAATTTAAAATAAAATTTATCTTTATAAATAATTTAAACAAAAAGGAAATTTTCAATTCAAATTTAGTATTTTTCACTATTTATCAAAAATTGATTTTTTTTAGAAAATTTTCAAAAATTAGACTAGAGATAATTTTGATATTCTGACTAAAAAATATTTTTTTTTCAAATAAAATTTCTTAAAATGTAAAAAATTAGTTTTAAAATAAGGGTTAAAAAATGTAACAATACTGTTTTTAGAAAAATACAATTGTAATGCGTAAACTTAGATTTATTATTACCTATTGTCTAGAAAAAAACATAAGATGATTATTAAACAGTTTATTGAATATTGTCACGAACCGTCCCTTGAGGCCCATTCTAAGACTACCCCATGCCCGCCTCTGATAGGCCAAGGGCTGGCGACTAGCGGTGAGTAAACATATCCCAAAAATAAGAGGCATTTTCCTAAGAACCTGTACACACGCACAAAACTCCAAGCCAAAGATGCTGGAAAGTAAAAACAAAAGTAAAGAAAATGCACACATATCAATACAACCCAAAAACATAGTATGATATAAATCAAAGAAGTAATGTACAACTGGGCTAGAATACAAGCCCACAAAAAATAAACGGTATGTAACATAGGTACTGAGGCTCGTCCGTAGAAAACCCCACCTAATCCAACTACAAGGTACGCCACTGGACTACTATCTGTAAGCCACCAGAACACACCTCGATCTGTCTGATCACACTAGGACCCACCTAGTCCTAGTATTCCTGGAACACCATCAAGGATTAAATCATATTAATAAGACAGGACATGTGCGTGCAAAGCCCATGAATTGGTGAGTTGAAGAACACTCAGTAGAGAACCCCTAAACACAAAGTAAAAGACCACAAAGGAAACATCACTAAGAAGAAAAATTCATCTCAACATAGGTATATGTAAGAAACACATATAATAAGAACATCCAGGTATAATCATAAAGGATTAAAAGACTTAAGGTCTCATACACTGCCAACCATATGGTTTTGCTTGTAGCATGCTCGATTCTGGGAGAACTCACTCCTTGAGCTATCTGATAGTAATAACATAAATAAATTCTACCAAAAGTATCTGCGAGAATATATGGTCTCGATATGTTATGAAGTTCTCTGAGACATCTGGTCTCTCTAAGACAAGGATTCTTGATATCACAACCAATCCTTGATCACAAGACTCAACTCTAGGTATGTTTGATCCTGGAGAACTCACTCCTTGAGCTATGAAGTCATTAAGGACTTTTACAAGTAGTCCCACTAATTTTGTCCCCTCCCAAAGAGAAAATTCTGGTCAAGATTATGTTATACAGAGAGGGGATTCTCTCAGAGAATACCATGAACCCAATCTGTAATAATCCGCAATGTAGGCGTTTCTCAGAGAATACCATGAACCCTATCGACGCGTCTTGTAACATAAGGGATTCCAAAGATTATATCAAACCATATTGATATGACCCACTAGATATAGGATTAATGATCTTCGCTTAGAGGCCATGTCAATACCCAACTAACTAAATCAGGGGTGATAGATTATCACTACATTCCTTAAAAGGATTCCATAACTATATTAGGGACCCTATCTCTTGAGGGGATTTCTATGAAATGCTATACTGAACCCTTGAGAAAAGGACCAAGTGGAAAATCTCCACACCTACAATGGCTCCCATAAAGGTATCAGAAATCCATATCAAAGGGACTACCTTGTCTCAAGGGTCCTAAAACCATAGAAAAATCATCACATGGACTTACAGTTTGAATGTTACATGTTTTTTTTTGTAAAAAGGGGCTGGTTGGGTCTATATCTGGTCCGACCCGACCCACTGGGCCGCTGGGGGGGGGGGGGAGGCAGCTATTCCGGTACGACCTTTATTTAGCAGGTCAGATTACTGCACCAACTGTGGCCCAACCTGGCCATGACCCCTATCTCCTCCGCACACAGCTTAGCCGCGTGTGCTACCTCCGGTCAACGTGGCCGATCCATGTGGCGTAGCCAGTCCACATGACCAGCGGATCCCACATCTCTTCTGTAGGTCCATTTTTCAACCAACGTGGATCTGGTGAGTCACGTATAGTTGATGATGTATCCCTCGTGCACCGTTCATGGCCACACTGCCATGGACCCCTCCAGTTTCAGTTGCTGAGCCAGCAGCAGCCTGACCCCACCACCACCCACGACCTCCTACAGCGGGTCTTCCCGCCGCCATCCATTGAGCCAACAGCTCTGCCAACAACAGGATAATACACCACCGCTGTCCCTCTTGGACCGCAGGTCTCCACTGATGTCTCATTCCTTCATTGTTTAACCACCCCAGTGTTTTCACTGGGTCAGATCTTTGGTATTGGGTCGTTGCGCCATAGATCTAAGGTACACCGATCTCTGGTTAATAAGACATGAATACATGAAGAAATATCAGGGAGAATAATTCCCAAGGAGCACACGAATAAGGGATCATATCCATTTTTCTTATCGGTATGGATTTTTCCTTATTAGAATGTTTAATGAGAAATAATAAATCACACGAATCATCTCCCATTAAATCCCCGAAAGTTTAACCCATCCTGAACGAACGAATGAACCCCAAATCAACCTCTTCATGGGTTGGTCCACGTTCATCATCAAATTTAAGTACTAGTAATGAATCGTAAAGAAAAAATGCCCTACCTTGATTAAGTTCGATCACTGAAGAAGAACAGTCTCTGCATCATCGTTTATCAATCCCTGATCCTCGGTCCTTGATCCGCGATTTGTGATCCATGATCCATGATCCACGATCCGTTGACTTTGTTCGCCGCTTGTTGTTCTCCACCGAGAGGATTCATCAACACCTTGTATTTTATAGATCATCTAGGGAATTTCTCCAGGATTTTCCATCTAATCCCGTATCCCTATCAAGCTGTTAAAAGGAGAAATACATTTCAGTATCTCTGTTTCACTGTGTTGTAGCATCGCCATGATGTTTCATTTATTAAAGGAAACTACTAATTTTTCATGGAATCGCAGTGTCACTACATCACTACAAAACATTAAAATAAATAAAATAAACTTTTTCTAAAGTTTATTTTATTATCTTTTTAAAATGTACAAAAAATTAATTTTACCCTCGAACTGCACTGGTCGAGGTTAGGCACCTTCTAAGGAAATAATACCCTCAAGAGCTCAAGGGTACTCTCGGATTTTCGATCAGAGTTACCATTTATGAGTTATAGGATTTGAAAATCAAATAATGTTTATTTAATTATTTTATTTACGGTTACACCATTTTTGGGTTTTCTCATTGGAGACCCACACCGAATAAAGTTAAGTCACACCTAGGGTAGACCCACCAACCTGAATGCTATAGTGACCTTAGATTTATAATCCAGTAAATCAGTTAAGAGTTATTACACTTGTTTATGAAAACCACTCACACGTACTGTTACAATCTTAAAATTTTTCATGAAACCATTCCGGGCACACCAGGCCTCAAAATTGCATGTTTTTCAGTGCTTGGTCTCAAAGTGTTCCCTATAATTTTCTAAAAAATACTAGGAATATCTGAGTCATTACATTCTCCCCACCTTAAGGCTTTATGTCTCAGAAATCCAAAACAAGCGATACCCAAACAGATGGGTGTACGAGCATGAACCCGATCCTCCCACTCTCATGTGCTCTTCTAGAGATTCTCATGCTACCACTAGGCATGTACTAAAGGAATCAAATTCACACAAAGGGTCCTCTAATGCCTATCCTCGATCTCCATAACCAGGATTCAAAGCAAGTATCCCGATTAAAAACTATCATCTATGGGATTCCATAGAGTCAAGTTATCTCCTACACGTGGAGGCATCTCCAACTTTCTACTGAACTCTGCTCCCAAAAAGCTAAGAAGTGGAAGAATTGGTGAGTCGGACAATGATCACCCCAATGGTATCATGCCCCATAGATATATGTGGAAAACCTATCATGAAGTCTATCGATATCCTTTATCACTCCCTTCCTGGCACCCCAAGAAAGAAAAGAGAAACCCCTTCCAAGAACATGGTCATGACACGGTGCGTTGAAAAACCATGAAACTGATTCAAACAAGCACTCAACTTTTATCTCAATAGGTAAGCTTAGCTTCAACCCATTATGTCACCCCCAGTGTCCTCCTTGACACCCACATACATATCCCAATGAATCTCGCCACTCCAGGCATCCACTTCTACAACTGTGCATCCTCTGAAAAGAACGACCTACTCCCTACCTTTCGAGTATCCATCAGGGGTATTTCATGTGGACAAATAAGCACTTAAAGACTCACAGTCGGTATCATTGAGCTATGCCTCCCTAAATCACATTAAGTGTGGAGGAGTAACAACCACCGATTGGAGGTAAGCTACATCATATCTATCCAACAATGAAAACTATTACAAGTCCAACTACTCCATTGCCTCATTCAATAACTAAAAACTGGATCTCTTGATGTGGAAATCCTCTACCACGTTTCCCTTACTAGGAGTATATACTTTCTCCATGTAATAGTCCTAGAGGAACTCTAGCCAACTCCTTTGTCTCAAGTAAATAACATTTTGATAAAAGATATACTTGAGACTATTTTGGTATGAGTTAACGATAAACTACTCAACCATTAGGTAGTGTCACCACATCTTCAATGTGAAGACTACTATTTCCAAATGAAGATCATGGGTCACATAGTTCTACTCATGTGGTCTCAAATGATGTGAACCATTGGCAATCACCACTTGCCTCTACATTAAGAAAACACCATGTCTGATCCTTGATGCATCACATATTACTACATACTCAACTCCCTCATCTAGAAAACTCAAGATCAGGTGCTCTTCAACCTCTTTCTTAACTATTTAAAATCATATAAACACCTTTCTATCCATGTGAATGGATTCCCCTTTCAACTGATCAAAGTGTTCATCAACCCTTTGGTAGTGTATACTTTTTCTCTATGATTACTTAGTTAAAGTTCTAATAATCCAAACATAACCTTGAATATTGGGTCTTACTAAGGCCTACCTCTGCAAGTACTTCGACTACACCCTCAGCTCATGAATCTCTACGAAAACAATCTAATATACTAATGCTGATATCAAAGCCATATCAGGGTGTAGAACAATGTAGAATTCTATATCTCTATGGGGAGGAAACCTGAAAACATATCATGGGAAGACGTCCTCATACTCTACCACTAATGTTGGGAACTGAAAACTCATAACATCCACTGGCCTAAGGGTAAGGCTAGCTGACTCAAGAGTGATCGTATAAACCCTTCTATGCATGATTATATCCAATGCTACCTAGGTTTCCTTTTTCCCCAACCAAGGAAAAACCCCATTCCATCTCTACGGACATACCACACCCTTTTTTCTAAAATAGTCAATCTGAGTATGGACTTTTGATAACCAATCCATTCCAAGAATGATGTCACAAGGCCTCAACCCTTCCACAAAGAGGTTCTAACTGAAACTCTCACCTTAAGGGTCATATCACACTATCATCATATGTGTGATTATCGAGTCTCCTCTCAAAGCTATCTCCAGACATAAGGGTCAAGTATGGTTCAACTGGAAAATATAATTCCTAAAAAAGATTTGTGACAAGTAAAAATGATTAGCATATGTGTCTATTGATATGTGACATAAGATTATACATAGACCTTAACTCGAATCATTTCTAGAGCCCTTAGGTCATATGCCTTGACCACATGTAGCTATCCCTTCCCCCGCCCTCCAGCTCCCTAAGCTTGGTGTGGACCACATGGGGGTGGTGTTGGTAACATGTTGAAATGCAGACCACCTCCTACTACTCTACCAACTCCTTTTCCATGTATTCCATCATGTAGATTCATCTGTTCCTATCACTGTCTCAACCATAGTGGCCCATCCACCATTTCGTTGTCAGCACTAGGATGGGTTGGACAATCTCTTGCAAGTTGTCCCCTACCGTCTCAAGAAAAGTATCACCTCTCTCTAGGATGAATGGAATCACCTTATGATACCTAATATATATATACCCTATCTTGGGAACTCTTCTCAAAGTGTCTCACATGTCCAATTATATGATACTGATGTCATATTCCTGCTCCTGAGGTCTCTGCTTTTGCTTTCCCATTGCTAACATCCATTAGATATATCCGCTCAGCCAAAGGACGTTCAACCACAACGGTTCACTATAGAAACCTATCATAAGTAGGAATGCACAGAGGAATAATACTGTCTTATATGTCCCTAAGAACACCTTGCATAAAGTTATGAGCCCTGAAGAACTGGTCTTATCATATTCATCAAGTACCTGGAACATTCGGTATGCCTCGATGAATACTCAGCTACTGACATGTCATCCTAACAAAGTTATAGAAGCTCTTGGGAACACATAGCCCATATATTTAATTTTCAGAGCCCCTTCTATGAGAAAGGTTCTCAAACTCCATAAATAGGATAGTTACCTCATTGTATGATCTGCTAATCTAAACCCCACTATCACCCTGCTGATCCATGTTGAAGGCTCACCGCCAGGACCACCATATGATCTAATGGTGTCCTGACTGGATAGAAAACTCCATCACCACCTCAAGCTAGTCCATAACCATCTGTGAGTTGAGCTCACCTCAAAACCTGAGGGGTCTCTATTGCTAAAACTCGTAAAGTGATATTATCCTGTGCATCTCATCTATTGGAACTATGAGTACCATGTGCTACTCTATTGGTGGTGTATAGATGGTACGCCACCTGGAGGTACTATCTCTGGTAAAAACCCTTGTACCAATATATCATCAACCTATGGATCATCCTCATGATCATGCAGTGGAATCCCAGCTAACTGTCTATAGGGAAGAATCTTTAAGAAAAACAAAATGTACCATGATTAATAGAGTATACCTAGTGAGATGAATCAATAAGGAAATGGAAAACACAACCCATTACTTTAGGATTCATGTAACATCATTTTTCCTTTCAAATAGTGTTTTCATGTACCAAGTCGAAAAATATAATTCATGGTCTTGGTGTATGTATATGTTGTACACCGCACCAAACTGGATTCCCTATCCTGAAATCCGAACTCAAAACACTCCACACTATTTCCCCAAACCAAACTCATAGACTTTGGGTTCTTAAGGTAGAACCAAACTACCTCTTATTCCACTATATCAGGACCTATTCCCTGGGGTCCATGTTGTGACTACCCTAAGCCTACCTTCAATAGGCCGGGGTCCAGTGACTAGCATTGAGTAGGAATATCCCACAAATGGGAGGAATTTTCCTAAGAACCTGTACACACACACACAACTCCAAGGAAAAAATGATAGAAAGTAAAAAATCTAAGTAAATAAAATGCATGCATACCACTATAACCCAAAAATAGAGAAGGAAATAAAGCAAAGAAGTAAAGTAAAATCGGGCTAGAATACAATCCCACCAAAAGAAAGGGTCTGTAACACAACTACTGTAGCTCGTCCATAGAAAACCCCACATTATCCAACTACATGTTACGACACTAGACTACTGTCTGTAAGCCACCAGAACACACATCAGTCTGTCTGATCACACTAGGCCCAACCTAATCCTGGTCTGCCTAAAACACCATCAAAGAGTCTACCATCTACACAAGACAAGACATGTACGAGAAAATCCCATATAGGGGTGAGGAAAACAATACTCAGTAGGGAACCCCGAAACACAAAGTAAATGACCACAAATGAAACACCACTAAGAAGAATCAGTCAACTCAACATAGGTATATATCAACAAAAATATAAAAAGAACATCCAGGTATAATATTAAAGGATTCAAAGACTCGTGGTCTCATACAATGCCATCCATATGGTTCCACTCATAGCATGCTTGATTTCGGGAAACCTCACTCTTCAAGCTATTTGATAGTAAGAACATAGAACAAGTCTACCAAAATTATCTGAGAGAAAATATGGCCTCAATACTTTACAAAGTTCCCTGAGACATCTGGTCTTGCTAAGACAAGGAGTCTCAATATCATATCAAATTCATGGTCACATGATTTTTCTCAATGTACGCTCGTTTTGGGGGAACTCACTCCTCGAGCTATGAAGTCATCAAGGACTCTTAAAAGAGGTCCCACTAATTTGGGCCCCACCCAGAGAAAAAATTCTGGTCAAGATTATGTTATAAAGAGAGGGGATTCTATTATGGAATACCACAAATCGAATCTTTATTACCCCTCAATGTAGGTGATTCTAAAAGAATACCAAGAACCCTACCGATGTGGCTCATAACACAGGGGATTCTAAAGATTAATGTGAGCCCATCTGATATGGCCCACTAGATAGAGGATTAACTCCATTAGCATAGAGGTCATGTCAATACCCAACGAACTCCATCAGGGGTGATAGAGTATCATTCCATTCTGAAGGTGGATTCTAGAACTCTATTTGGGACTTTGTCTCTTGAGGGGATTGATATGCAATGTCGTAAAAAACCCTCAAGGAAAGGACTAAGGGGAAAAGGTCCACACCAACAATGGACCTCACTAAGGTCTCCAAAATCCATCTCAAAGGGACTTCCTTGTCTCAAGGGTCCCAACATTATAGATGGATCACCAAAAGGAGTTACATCTTGAAAGTAACATGGATTTTTTTTATAAAAAGGGGTTGGTTGGGTCCGAGTCTGGTCCAACCCGACCCGACCTGACCCAACCCACTAGGCCGCTGGGGAGGCCTAGCTATTATTGTCTAACCTACATTTAGTGGGACATCTTGCTCTACTAGTCATGACTTGACCTAGCCATGGCCCACGTAACCTCCGCATGCGGCTGAGCCGCGTGCGCTGTGTACAGTCAACATTTCCAAACCACGTGGTGTGGTCGGACAACATGGTGTGGATGAACCACATGACTAGTGGATCCCACAACTCTATAGTGGGTCCATTATCTGATTGACACAGTTACAATGAGCCACATTTCTCCGATGACACAACCTCCTTCTGTGGCTATCTACCGCCACCACAGCCCGCTTGGCCGCGACCCCGTTCCACCACCTATGGTCACACCGCCACATGCCCCTCCACTGTCAGATAATGAGCCGACGACCACATGACACCACCACCACACGTGGAATCCTACCACGTGTCTTCTCAACACTGACTGTTGAGCCAGATTCTCTTTCTACCGTCGCCTGTGACCTCCTGCTGCGGGCTGATCCACCGCTGCGGTCTCATCTGGACTACAGGTCACCACCGATTGTCCATTCCTCCATCGCCGCACCACCCCTGTGTCATCACGGAGTCAGATCTTCAGTCCTAGGTTGTTGCTCCATATATCGAAGGTGCAAAGATCGCTCGTTTATAGGCCACGAAGACATGAAGAAATAACAGGGTATAAGAATGCATAAGGAATGTATGAAGGATGGTTCCTAGACTTTGTTCGTGTTGGCATGGATTCATCCTTGTTATAAGGTTTAATGAGAAACAATAAATAACAAGAATAAATTCCCATTAAATCCCCACAATTTTAACCCATACCACACGAATGAACGAACCAAAAATCAACCTATTTGTGGGTTGGTACTCATTCATCTTAAAATTTAAGAACAAGGAGGGAATCGTAAATAAAACAACACCACACCTTAATTAGGTTTGATCACTGATGAAGAACAGTCTTCGCATTGTCCTTCATCGATCCCTAATCCTTGGTCCTTGATTCATGATTTGTGATCCGTGATCCGTCAGTGTTCATCGCTGCTTTTCATTCACCGCTGAGAGGATTCACCAACACCTTTTCTTTTCAAGAGCTTCCATGGAATTTATATAGGATTTTCCATCTGATTCCGTATCCCTGTTAAGATGTTAAAAGAAGAAACATGTTTCAACGTTTCTGTTTTACTGTGTTGCAGCTTCACCATGCTGTTTCATTTATTAAAGGAAACAACTGATTTTTTGTGGCATCACTGTGTCGCTGCATCGCTGCGAAACATTAAAATAAATAAAATAATCTTTTTCTAAAGTTTATTTTATTATATTTTTAAACGTCCAAAAATTAACTTTTACCCTCAACCCACAACGATCGAGGTTAGGCCCCACCTAAGAAAGAACACCCTCACAAGCTCAACGACACTCTTAGATTTCCAATACAAGTTACCCTTTACGAGTTATAGGATTTGAAAATAGAATATTTTTTATTTAATTATTGTATTTACAATAATTCCATTTTCAGGTTTTCTCACTAGAGACCCACACCGACTAAAGTTAAGTCACACCTAGGATAAACCCACCATCTTGAATGCAATGGTGCACTCAAATTTTTGATTCAAGAACCCATTTAAGATTTATTCCACTTCTTTCAGGAAAATCACTCACACATGATATTAAAAACTTAACATTTTTCATCAAACCATTTTAGTCACACCGTGCCTTGGAATCACACGACATATTTGAGTCTGGTCTCAAAATTTTCCCAATAATTTTCTAAAAGTAAAACTAGGAAAATTTGAGTCATTATAAATATATAATATAAAAATATCATTAAAATCATTCAACAAAAGTGGGTTTTTTTAATTTATTGAAGTAAAATGTGTTTTTTTATAAAAATAATTTTTATATTTGGATTTATTTTATTTTAAAATAGTTTATATTTTCATTTTTAATTAATTGGATACTAAATAATTAATTTTATATACATGTGTAAATGATTTTTTAATAATTTAGTTAATCATATTCATACCCGCTATGCCAATGGTTACTTGATTATTATTATATTATATAATAATATTTTAATAATATGTTATGTTTTGTTTAGACTCGGTGTAGCGTGTTTCACAAGTTACACTCAATGTTGTGTTTAATGCAAGCTAAATTAAGTTTTTCATGTAACAAAAAATAGAAAAGAGATTAAATTAATTTGATAAAAATACTTTACAAAATCTCAGGGTGTCACACTCCTAAGTTATCCATAATTAGAGGATATGAATAGGTGGTTGAGGGGTTAAAATCTCATAGGGTCAAATGGGTATTTCCCATTTTTAAAGAAAACTAACAGGACAAATTTTTCCAAACCATGTTCCAACTATGAGGTCGGCACTATCTTAGGCCATCCCTCTCACATGTCTTATACACATGGTTTGTAAAATTATTAACCAACTATGTGAA
This sequence comes from Viscum album, assembly GCA_963277665.1. NCBI lineage: Eukaryota > Viridiplantae > Streptophyta > Magnoliopsida > Santalales > Viscaceae > Viscum > Viscum album. The sequence goes on from OY728155.1 coordinate 1,744,190,347, forward strand.
TATCCATTGAATATAGGTTTCTTTTTTTCATGGTTTATTTGAAAATGTGCACCAACCATATTCTAAACCCCCATTCCAAAACTGTATCACATAGTTTTCCAACATGGTTTTCCCTAACCTTTAGGAAACCATGTACATGAAAAGAACCCTTTATGAAATTATAAACTCATGACCAAAGCTCAAAATAATCACCTAAGAACATGAGATACTTCCCATTCACCAATAAATATCCAAAAACTTACCATTAAGGTGCTCCAGTCCCATGAATTTCTATTAGAGTATCAAATATCAGAATAACCCTAGCTTGAAAACCAAAAATTCAAACCCCCTTTATTATTTCCTTCCTAAAAGGACATAATATTTTACACCTAAATTTTGATGTCTAATTTTAATTATTTATCCATGAAATATTTTATTGTTACAAGTTAATAATAATATATAGAGAGACATTATTTAACTACATGATAAGATTGAGTTAATTAATTGGATATTTTACTTCACCATGAAAAATTTAGATTCACCCATATTGAAAACATATGTGTTGGATGAGGTGTGTGTGATATTCATAGTTAATAAATGAAAATACATAAGGTAAATTAAAAAACAACCTTGACAAAATATTGATTTACTTAATTTAATATGATTGTGTTTTGATTAATGACATGAAATATTATTATCACGATGTTAAAAAAATATAAACATTTTATGTTAACTAACTAATTAAAAAATTAGTGCATAAGATAATTACAGATCACTTTGAAATCATTTTCATGGTTGAACTAGTAATATTTGACTATAAGATATAAATATGTTCATTTATATCAAGATTGACATGTCATGTTACCAATAAATATAGATTAAGATTCTAGATATTAAAGGATGATATAATGGCTAATTTTTTGATTTATTGAGAGAAATAAAGGGATAAAACATCATTGATAAAGGAATTTCCCCTTAAATAATGAAAAAATAATTCTAAAATGGATTGGAAGTTCCCAAATAATTATCTATGATTAATGTTAATATCACAAGGAATATTGGTATGAACATCAAAGTCTATGGTAGTAGATTTTTTTTGATAAATATTTATGTGAGTTATGAATGATTGGAAAATATAGTAAATGTAATTTTTGTTACTTGAGATTTTTAACATGTAACTCAATGTCAAAATTAGTATTAAACGTGTTCTGTTGATCCTATTTGAAAAATTAAATAACAACATTTATCATGCTTGAATTATTGTTGATAACTTTCAATGGTTAGATAATATGGAAACATGTTGAGGATTTTATGAAATACTTTAATGATCACTTAGAAAGTAAAAACAACAAAGTTCATATATGGCTAGTTGAAATATTTTTATAACTAAAATATAACTATTATTGAATTACCATGATAATTCTATGAGAAATGATATTGGGTGTCCATTAAGGATGGTTTTACATTTTTTTTGTTATTCGACTAGTATTATGTGGATAATAGGTGGAGCCTTGATTATGATTTTAATTATTATTATGTTTTATCACCGACATTGAGATGTGATAGAACTAATGATGGATTAATATTGGTGTCGATGTGACACTATGGTAAAATACTTCACTATTACCTTGGGATAAGGATAATGTGATATGATAGTTGTATATCCCTTCTTAGCTAATGATATTGGAATATATTGTTGGTGAATTTTTAATATATCTCACTCTACTTACCCATAGTTTTATTTTGAGAGTGACTACATATAATCAAGAATATTGGTCTAGATGAGTAATTCCTCATGTATCTATGGAGTGGTATAGAAAAATTTGAGAAATTACTCTAGAACCCCTAACATGGGAATGTGATGGACGATATACAACCTTATAATTTACACTCTTCATCTCCCACAACTCTTGGAATGAGGTGGATAATGATTTCAAAGATATTATCCATTTACCTACCCATAACACTAGGATTTAGGAGAATAAGATGTAACATCCCAAAAATCTAAGAATATTTTTCTTTTAAAATAAATGTTATTAAATTTATTTATTTATAAATTAAATTAACTAAGATATGTTTTGAAATAAATAATTTTTATGAAACTAAATGATTTTCTAAAAAAAATAATAATCTTTGGTTATAAATGTCAAATTATAATAAAATACTTCTTTTTTTTATTTTCCAATAAAAAGTATTTCCTTCTCTTATAGTAAATAATTTTTTTTAGAAAATTTTAGAATTAAATTGGATAAAATATATTTTGAATAAATGTTTAAAATGATATTATTATATTACACATTATTATTTTTAAATGTAAATATTAAACCCCTTTTAAATTATTAAATATTTTATAATTATGAGAAAGTATTTTTTTTGATTTTTTTTCAAAGGTGTATATAATGTTTATTGTATAATAGGTTGTTTTAAATTATAATAGTTAAAATAATATGAAATGTTATGTATATTAAAATATTATTACTAAATATTAATACCATTAGTAATCTAGTAGTAATATAATCTAATTAAACATTAATGTGAAGAAAACAATACGTAAATGTACTTTTTATAATCTTGAAATAAAAAAATGAGAACATATATGGATATACATAAGAAATATTCTCTTTAGATATATTTAATAACCTTTTAAAACTTAGTTATATAAAAAAATATAAGTGATGGTTAATTATTAAAATATTATTTTATTCTGATTCATAATTTTAAAATTATTATGCAATTATTTTTGAATAAATCATTATTTTCAATTTAAATAATTATAAGCCTCAATAAATTTTCAGCGATTTTTAAATAATATTTTGGTAAGATATTAATTTTATAAAAAAATTAATAGTGTAAAATATATTAAGTAATTATTTTTTACATTTTAAATATTATTTAAAATTAATTTTTTTATAAAATATTTTTCCAACCATGATAGCCACAAGGGTCACTCCCTTCTTCCTTTTTTTGGGGAGAAAGCTCAACCCACAGGGGTGGTCCAGCTCGAGCAGCTATATAGTGTCCTGGGTGAGAATTACTGGTGTAGAGACAGGTGGATTCATAGTTTCCTCATAGTGAAGGTGCACCTAGAGGCATGCATGGAGTTGAGCGTGTTGGCTGTGCCCCATGTACATATTTGTAAGTGTGCCTCAGTGCTAACCCGAGTTCCTTGGCTACAAAGGTAAAATGAAGAATTTAACTAATATAGAATTCCTAGAACAACTAGACTATCTATGTGGTATGGTGAATGTGAGGTACTATTCTACATACTTAAAAAGTTCTGTATATAACCCTAGACCTTCAATCAAGACTATATCATCTATCTGATATTTTCAAGCGTCATCTTCCTCACAACCCAAATGAAATACTATTTATTCATCTTACTTATAAAGACATACCTAAGCCCACAAAATAAACATTTTATTTTTCATCAGATGCTGACCCTATCCTCTCATAACTTACATGACCTGTAGGTGGCCTAATTCAATATACCCCCATTCTCGTTATCCATTGGGGAAAAAACTGTAACTCTAGAACTACTGAAAATATTGGCTGGAAACTTCATAGTTCTTCAGAAATAGTAATCTTTAGTGGCGGGCCTTTACTTCCCAAGGAAGCATGGAGAGGCCTAAATAAACCTAAATTTGTATTTATAATATAATTTAAACCCTTGTAATACACTTCTAGAATGGAAGTAAGTTTATTTTTCCAGTTTTTTCAAGTTATATCACCTACATCAATGATGTATACATATGTAATTATATATTTATCTATATAAAAAATAATAATATAATTACCATTATAAATCTAATATTTCTCCATAAGATATGAGCTAATGCACCATGAAGCATAGATCCTTTTATGTAGGCTTCTCTGCATTGTTGAAATATGGGTATAACCTTTGATTGTTTTTATAAGAAACTTGTTATAATTTATATAAACTTAAAAATTCATGTAGATATATAACCCATATATATATATATATAAATATAGATATACCTTATCTTAATTATTGAAACACCCCTACCCAAGTTCCCTCCATCTTTGTTCCATACCTTCATTTACAAAAATAACAGGAAAGTTTTGATTTTTAGAGTCATGTAAGGGGATTTGTTTTTATCAAATATTATATATAGTTTTTCAAAACCCTATTTTTTAAGGGAATTATATTTTCAAAATTATATTTTAAGGTAATTTTATCTATCAACTCTATTTATTTTATTTTCAAAACCATTTTTTATGTAAGGGTGATTAAATTTCAAACTTCTAATATTATGAGAAAAAATGTATTTTTCTTATAATTTTTTAAAATACATTATTATAATTGAAGGTATTTATTTATTTTATAAATCCATAAATTTTGGAAGAAAATTATTACTCTATTTTCAAATACATTCTAAAAAATATTTATTTCAAGAATTTTATTTTTCAAGTTTTAAGTGGGGTTTTGATGTTATCATTTTATACATAAAATTATCTTTATAATTTATGGAAGTTTCCCATATTTATATGTATGGAAATTATGTATGTATTTAATTAACATTATAATAATGTTTAGTGAATTTTCAATTTTTAAGAATCATAAAATGTAGTAATGATTAAAATTTTATGAAAATGTGGATTTTATCCTTTAATGGGGACTAATTTTAAATATTATGTATTTATTTTCTTTTTGAGAATAATATGTCATATTTTTAAAAGGAAGTTTTAATGGAATTACAATGATAAAGGCATTATCTGTAAAAACTATTTTTATTTAAAATTCATAACTTGGGATAGTGATGATGAGGAATGAGGAGAGAATCCATGACCTCAAGTGGTCATTGTCTTAAAAGTGATACTACTAGTGGTCTCCTGGATTTATTAAAGTTTTATAAGTATCGTTATATTCTATAAGAAAGTTATTATTTTCATGGAGAGGTTTTAAAACATTAAGGATACAACCATGCATATATTTTAAGGGTTATTATATTTTGAAATGAAATTGGGTTTTCAAAAGTGATATGCAATTTTAAAGGGTTTTGAACAATATTTCCTATATTTTAGAAAATGTAAAGATATATTTTGGAAAAGTATTTTTCTAATGTTTTATATTTTTTATTAAATAAAATGTTCTCAAAATAATTTTTGAATAGTATTTTTAAAAGTATTTTGATTCTTGTTTTAAAACCAATTACTAGACAATTTTATGCTCACCAGATGTTTAAAAATAATATTCACAGGCTTTGTAGAAGTCCTAAAGGTATTTATTTTCGTTTAAGGAGTTATCATGAGTGAATTAAAAATAAATATTTGTAATTTTTACTAAAATATGATATTATGTAAGGTTTTACCTAATCATCGTAAACATTGACAAAAAATATCCATGGGTATGTAAAGGATAATATAATTTTAAGTTAATTTTTATAAAAAAATACAATATTTTTAGCACCAGATCCATAAGTTCAAGTTCAAAAATGTGTCAATTGTTATCAAAGGAATGATTTAGAAAACATTAGAGATTATTATATTTTTATTTGAGAATAATCCAAGAGATATAGATTTTATTTTTAGGTTCTAGGTAATTAAATTATATATAACTCTTTAGAATATATAGATTTTAACAATCCTAGTTTTCCTAATTCCAAAAATAGAAATTCAGAATGTATCTAAGTATAAAAAAAATTACAAGGAGATAATTCATTTAAGGGTGGTAGAATGTAACATCCCAGTAATTTAAGAATATTTTTCTTTTAAAATAAATTTTACTAAATGAATAGATTTATAAATTAAATAAACTAAGATATGTTTTAATATAAAGAAGTTTTATGAAAATAAATTATTTTCTCTAATAAAAATAATTTTTGTTTATGAATATAAAATTATAATAAAAAACTTATTTTGTTTTATTTTCTAAGAAATATTATTTTATTCTCTCATAGTAAACATAATTAAATTTTCGAAAATTTTATAATTAAAAAAGGTTAAATATATTTTAAATCAATATTAAAAAATTCATAATTATATTATAAATTATTATTTATAAAAGTAAATAATAAAACCATTTTAAATTATTTAATATATTATTGTTACGATCAATTAATTTTAGTAATTTTTTTTGTAAAGAAGTATTTAATGTTAATTTTTTACGAAATTGCTCTAAATTATAATAAGTAAAATAATATGAAAATTTATGGATATTAATTTATTATTACTTAATATTAATAATAATAGTAATCTAGTAGTAATATAATCCAAATAAACATTAATGGGAAGAAAACAACAAGGAATTGTATTTTTTTATAATTTTGAAATAAAAAATGAGTACATATATGGTTAGATATAAATACTATTCTTTTTAGATATATTCAATAACCTTTTAAAACTTAGTAATATAAAAAAATTCAAGTGATTTTTAATTATCTAAAAGTTATTTTATTTTGAATCATAAATTTCAAATTAATATTCTATTACTTTTGAATAACTCATTATTTTTAATTTAAATAATTATAAGACTTAGTAAATATATACCAATATTTTACATTAAACTATGGTAAAAAATTAATTTAGTAATAAAATTAACAATATAACATTTATTAAATATATAAAAATTTCAATTTGATTATTAAGTAAATTAAAAATTTTAATTATATAATTTCTTTAGCAACCTTACCATTCACAAGGGCTAAGCCCTTCTTCCCTATTGTTGGGATAAAGCTCAACGCATAAGGGAGGTCTATCCCAAGAAGCCACATAATGACATGGTTGGTCATGCCTGAGGAAGGTACATGTGGATACCTAGCACCAACATGGTGTGTGGTGCACCCAGAGGCATACAAGAGGGCGAGCATGGTGGTCGTGCCCCATGTACGTGTGTGTAGGTGTGTCTGGGTGCCAAACCCAATGCTTTAACTCAAAAGGTGAAAAGAAGATATTAATTAATATAGGATTCCTCGACCAACCAAGATATAAATATGTGATGAAAAACATAGGTCACTATTCCCCAAACATAAAAAGTTATTCATATAATCCTGAACATTCGATCAAGACTATATCGGTCGTCTGATCTTTTTTAGCATCATCTTCCTCAAAACCCAAATGAACTACTATTTATTATTATTCCTCCAAAAACTGTACATAATCACACTCCATAATCCTTTACTTTTCCTTATATGTTGTCCCTATCCCCTCCCAACCTACATGACTCATAAGTGTCCTGGTTCAATATACCCCCACTGTCGTTATCCCTTGGGGATAATCCTATAACTGTTAAACTACTGAAAAGATATCCTAGACTGTTTATAGGTATTCAATCATAGTAATCATCTATTGTGAGAACTTCCTTATAAAGTAATATTAAAGAGGCATAAATAACCTAAAATATGTATTTATAATCAAATTTAAACTTGGGTAATACACTATCATAAATGAAGTCATTTTAGATTTCAAGTTTCAACAAGTTATATCAACCGGAATAATGATGTTTGTGTGTATGTGTGTATAAACATATATTTTTCTATAAAAATAAAAATAATGGCCTTTACATTATAAATGTAACTTTTTGTGTAACCTATGAGCTCAAACACCACAAAGCATAGAGCCTGTTATGTAGGCTTCTGTTCATCGTAGAAATATGGGTACTCCCCTTAATTTTTTTAACTAATTAAAAATTAACTTTTTTATTATTGATGAGAAAACAAGACAAAAAAATATATGTTTAATTGAAGGGAGTTGAAAGTAATGGAGTTAAAGGTATTCACCCTTCAAAATAATTTATAATCATCAAGTATGGATCCCAAACTATTAAAACACTTATAATCCATGCTTCTTTTCAAAACCCTTCTGAAAATGAAAATAAGTTTTTATTTCTATAGTTTTTAAAAACCCATATTATAAGGGAAAGTTTTTATTTATTTATAAAACCATAATTATGGGAATAAAGGTTTTATTATTTTTTTAAATCCCTTCTAAGAAAAGTTTATTTTAATAATTTTATATTCATTTTTAAGTGGTTTTAAATGTTATCATTTTATTCACAATTTTTTTTAAAATTTATGGATATTGAACATATGTATAGGTATATACATGAACTATGTATGTAATTAACATTCCAATCATTTTTAGAAATGTTTTTATTTTCATGAATTATAAAATTTTGGAATGTTTCAGATTCCATGGAAATTTAGATTTATCCTTTAAAAGAGATGAAGTATTATTGTTATGTATTTATGTTCTTTTTGAAAAAAAATACATATATGTAATGTTTTTAAAATGACGTTTTAATATAATTATAATAATATAGGTTGGATTTATTAAAAAAAATCATTTAAAAATTAATCACTTTGGTATTAAAGGTGTTGATGAGGAATGAGGAGTGAAACCGTGATCTCATGGGTACATTTTCCTAAAAGTGATACTGCTAGTGGAATCATCGATTTTTTAAATTTCTACAAATATCATTATATTCCATAAGAAACCAATTTTTTATTTTAAAACTTTAAGGATAAATCTAGTCATATTTTTCAATGGTTATTATATTTTGAAATGATATTAGGTTTTCAAAAGTGATATGCATTTTTAATGGGTTTTGAATAATATTTCCTATATTTTAAAAACATTAATGCTATATTTTGTAAAATTATCTATCAAATGTTTTATATTCGATAAAGAAGAAAATGTTTTCAAAATATTTTTTTAACATTATTTTAAAAAAATATTTTAATTTTGGATCTAAAACCCCATATTGAGAAATTTTATTTTCACCCTACATTTTAAATGATTTTTATAGGATAATTATAAGTTCCAAAGGTGTTTGGTTTCATTTATGGTGTTATAATGAGTGAAGTAATTTTTTTTAATTTTCATTAAACTCTAATATGATGTAATGTTTTTCCAAATTCTCATAAACCTAGAACAAAAAGATCCTTAGGTATATAAAGGAATGTATATTTTTCAATTAAATTTCATAAAAAAAGCATTATTTATAGCACCATATCCAGAATCTTGGGTCTCAGGATGTCACACATGATATATAGTTATTACCCTAGAAATGGTTATTTCATCAAGTACCCCAGTATAGTGATATGGCCTTTGAGATTTTTATTCTTATTGGTTCCTGAACATGTATATATCTAACATCCTTAGATATGTGTATTTATTTATGTACATCAAAGATATGATGAGAAGTGTATTTCTTCCCATATCTCATGATTGATCATCTAGGTTGAATCATTTTGCAATAAATTTATGAATGTATTCAAGTTCCTATTTCAATTTTTTTGAATGATATTTTTATTTTTTGTGCCTAATGAATGTGAGTCATTTGATGTTTGAACATGAATGATCTTTATTATTTTTATGTGTGATGATAACATTGGTCAATGGGGGGTTTCTCAAATTATTAATGTCTATTGATGAAATTAACACTATATGTTATGTGTTTAGAATACTATATAGAAGAACCATATAATATATTATAGTTTACCCATACAAGAACCGTCTCAAATTAATCACCCTTTATCTATGAAGATCAGTAGGTGCACCATTTTGGATTATCATGGAGGCATGATATGAGTGGCTGTTTTGGTAGTATATGAAGTGGAGATATTATTATGGAGACCACCTATATGTCATAAGTGTTCTGGATCACATCTATTTGAGATGTGTTCGTTTTATCCAAGGATTTGAGTTTTATCATTTTACATTGTATCACAAATATTTTTTAATATATATGCACATGTTCATTATTAAGTTAATATTTTATTTGATTTATAGTGTAGGATATTTCATGATAGTATGTGGTATGTGTATCTCGTGGAAATGCCTTCCATTTTATGTAGATCCTCAGGGCTAGTTACTAGACTCTATCCTCAAGGAGGAGTAATTTGGGAGTTAACATACCAATATTCTAGGAAGTGACAGATTTGTTTCAGAGTGATATTTTTGAATTAAAGTTAAACACATTTTAGTATTGGTCAAGATATTTTAAATCAAGTATAATTTAGGGTTTGTAGTAAATGTAGTAATAATATAGGCCTTTATTAAGGTTACAATGACTGATGAATTCCTTAAAATGACACTAATTGATAAAAAATGAATGATACCTTAGTATTTGATCTATAATTTTAAATGAATGGAACATGAATCATATATTTCTATGTTATGATTTTCTGATTTCATGATTGATTTATTTTCATTTGTGGATAGTAATTATGTGTGGGTCTAGTGGGAGATTTATTGATATACACATAATTTATTATAAGGTTGAGATCAATATGTTGTAAAGGAGATAGTGGGAATGGATTTCTATGATTGGTATATTGTGTTATAAATAAGTTATTGTGGTTTTGAGATAAGGTAGACACATCTGATCTTATGTTATGGTATAACTCTAGATAAATTATTTCAGTGGACCCGCGCAGACTCTGATATAAGTCTAACTATATAGTGGTTTCATTTCCTTATAATATGATAATAAAAACCATAAACATTTTTTTAGAATTGAGAAGTTTTGGGTTTATTTTTTTTAATGTTTTGTAATCTTAAACATCTATGAAATGGTCTATACTAGAAATGGGATATCCACTCACATAAGCCTTTTCCTTTTCCATATTAGATATACTATCTCACTGTATTTTCACATTAGTGAAATCATAAACCCTAAAATCCATTATCAAAATTTTTGTGACCTTAAATTCCATCTCCCAATATCCTAATTTTGAAAACAAAAACTACAAATAAAAAGAGATTAAATGGCTCCTGAGGTTAAAAACCTATAAGGGGAGGCATGTTAAAAAGTTAATTTTCTTCTTACTAAACCTACTATTTTTCTAGATTAAGAAAAAGTTAGAGAATAAATTGAAAAAGGCATAGATATATTAGGGATTGAAACTAATCTCAATAAAAATTAAACCTATGCTCACTAGACCCCACTAGTCTAGGAAAACATTAGAGATAAACCTATTTTATACCATTATGAGATTATGCCATTATATGGGTAAATTTTCATTCATTTCTAGACTAACACATTAAAAATTATAAAATATATATTGAAGTGAATTTGTACTAAAAAAATTCATTTTATATCCCATCACCATGGGAACATGTTAAATAAACGACAATGTAACTTTTAGAGTTCTCAAACCCTTATTGAATATCATGTTCTCCATGAATAAAATTCATATATTTAAAATTTGAATCATCACCAACCCAATTTCATGAGTTGATATACTACATTGAAATAACATTCCCTTGAGTGGATTATTCCACTTGGTCCACCCTTTCATATAAATATTGTTAACAATGTTCTTGATGGATCTTAATGGACCCCTATTTGAATAGTGAACAACACTATAGATGCTGAGTAACACCTTGAGGATGTTTTGGTCCCAGAATAACGATTCACCTTAATCCCATACCTTTTATGACATTTTTGTTTCATTTATATATGGTCATGAAGCTCCCATGAGGACTCGAGTACTCCTCTCGGCATACCCGAGACTTTAGTCAATATACTCTAACAAGAAAATAACAATTGGGAACATGTTCCTCATCACATGACCCTACATAATAAGAAAAATGTTTAAAGCACTATGAATGTAAAATATTTAAACATATCCTAGAGTTAGGTTGTGGTGTCATTGAGATCTCATTCACATTAGTTTTTGCTCACTCATGTTAGTATGCACCCCCCATTAATTTTATTCAAATATCTTTGAACTTAAGAACTATATACATTTATCTGACTTATAAGAACTTAAACCTATAATGTATTGAGATTTTGTACTCACAGGTTTAGAAACCCATAATGGAAATCCTAGGATATAGTTGATCCTCCACACTCTAGGGAAGTACTATGCATTTCCTTAGAAAAATTAATAATGTAAAAAAGTAATGGAAATAGTTCAAAATTCATAAGTTGAAAACCCATAAAATGTGACCTAATAAAATTTTGATTCCCTTACCACTAAGCCTATCAATAAACAGATTATAAAAATTGTTTTTTTGAAATATAAATTATAGAAATATCATTTGGAATATAATTAAAAAAAATTAAAAAAGTGATCTCTTGTAACTAGGTCTAATGAACTAAGAAAATGTAAGAGTACACCTCAGTTCCTCTAATATATTGGTTTTTATAACCTTCTTTAAGGTAAAACATGCTCATCAGATAGCCTTAAACTTCACGATTAAAACATTTCATCATGAAAGTCCTTAGACTATTTCATAAGGTCAATTATATATGTCTAAATTCACTTATATTAGACCTAGATTCCAATAAGAGTTCTTAGTGTATGATTTGATCAATTCAAATTGGCTATTCCCCAAAAACCTAGAACATGAAAGATACCATTTTACTCGATTTTTTTGGAAAATTTTGATCCACATTGAGTCTATTTATCAAGAACTATATTTGTCTTAATTCATTTTTTCAAAAAACAAATAGGAGCGCCCATATATTCTATGTTAGAAAAAGCCATAAATTTTACATTCATGCCATTCACTAGAAAATCATAGTATATGGAATGAATAATCCAATTTATATTTTTTTTTCCATTGACCAAATTAATTAATAAAAAAAGTCTTCAGTTGATATCATCATTTTAGGAAAGCATCACCCTAATGGTGGGTTAGCACTAGAATCCCACCATATGTTCAAAGATATCCAGAAAAGTTCCTTATTGTACCATTGAATTAAATTATTTTCTTTCTAAATAAATAAAATTCTAATAGGATATCGTTTTAATGTCAAATAAAAACATTAACACTGCAAGAATTTTCACAAGTCCTACAACATGATCCTCACTAAAAAAAAGAAGTTGATTTTGAGCAGAAAGGTATCTCAATGGATGAATAAGAAGAAAATAGGATATCCATGCACTAGAAGATTTATCACACACCAAATTATAGAGATTAATGAAAAATTATTCCTATTCTAGTGATGTGGTGGTGAGAATATCCCTCCTAGAGTAGGTAATATATTTTATCTATTGTTGAAGGAAAATTATTTAGGATAAAAGAATAGATTTTAAGGGTCTTCTGAGTACATTTGACTATGAAAACACTTTCTCAGGGGAATGTAATTGTAATGAATATAGTTCATTTCATAGGATTTTATTTGACTAATCATGCAGCCAAAATGTACCTTGGAATAAAAATACATGACAATTTAATGTTGGACATTTTTAAGAAGAAATATGAAATTATGATCTAGGTCACATGCCCAAGTCTTAGGTGATCAGTTCTCCTTTTTCAATATCAATCACCAAAATCCTATAATTTCCTAGGTCCCAACCTTCAGGACTAAGGTAGATATCCCATTTTTGTATAGGGACACCCATATTAAAGTGTTAGTGTTTCAAAGTATTTTTCACTAATGACCTACTTAAAAAACCTTTTGTGCCTAGATTACTTCACCAAGGTTCCCATATTTGTCTATAAATAAACCCATAAGGTACCGTTTTAACATAAAGTCTGAAAAACAGTTATATGAGATCCTTTCACCAGAGTCATTCCAGATCCTAATTACACGAGTGTAATGTTCCATATTCATCTAGAGGATTGTGGACTAGTGTACCACTAGCTATAGTCACCCTGAAGGATTATTATATGACAACGAACTCACCTAGGTCTCCAACTTGACTGTGACATCCTCCCAGGGACCCATACTAAGGTGGACCTTAACCCAGGATTACCCACATGGGTGAACCCTTTTTTGGGTCATCAAATGGGGTTATAGTTTTCAAGGTTCACCAGACAAGGGTGTTCCATCACCTGGTCCCCCTAGTGTGAAAAATTTAAACCTAGGGCCCTATAAGTGGGAGACCATTCACCAAGACTACATACATGTGTGTTACTTTACTTAATAATATTCATAATGGGTCTCTACTTTACCTTATTATCATTACTAGTGTACTATTAACCTAGGTCCCCATTCATCGTCTCTATATCACTTAGGTACCTAGTCTGGGGCTCTAATTTAACTATGTCTTTATATCTGGGTACCAATTCTCTCAGATCTTCTACCTATGACCTAATTGACCTAGTTACTATGACTTGTTCTATAATTTGACTAGTTATCCTTCCCATTCTCCAATTCACCCATGATTCTAGAACATGACTCCAATTTTCCTAGGCCTTCTACCTAGGCACTAATTCACTAGGTTCCCTATACTCAAGCTCTAATTCACCCAAGATATCTACTTAACTCTAATTCACTTAGGTCCCTATACCTAGGATCCAATTCACCTAGTTTACCTATTCCCTAATTACACCTATTCCCATACATGGAACAAAACCTACCTTATAAACCTTGAGTCAAGATACTCATATTGGTTTCTCAAAATATATCAAGTTATGAAAATCCTGTTGGTTTCCCAAAATTCATTGAGTTGATATATTCCAATTGAAACTAATAAATAAAAACACCTTGTTCATTTTAAAATGTAAATAACAAAAATCACACCCCCTTTTATATAAGTCTGATCAATTCCAATATCCCTTCTTCATCCAGTTAATGAATGATTTGGAGTGGGGGTGGGGTGGGGGGGTAGAAATCCATATATGGGCCTCAAACTAGGTGTAATCCCCAAACATAACTTCTTATCATACTCCATTACCAAAATATAGGATTAAAAACCCTAGGCCTCTTATTAGGGGTAAAGACCAATAATACCATATCATACAATGCTATTAGTTTATTGTAAGAACCATTAATTCTAGACCATGTATAAGACCCACCTAGTCTCCTATTATTTACCCCTTTTCAAAACATGCATTACTTACAACATCCTAATATATGTAATAAAAAACCATATTATCCCTTACCAAGAAACCAACATACAATTTGATATATTATTGATGAAAATACATAACACCCACTCCATACCTTATGGTCTCCTCTTTCATGACACAATCATCCTTACTACATAAGGTTAAACTGCATGGAAAGGTAATGAAATATGACCATAAACTATGTAGGTAAAATTATGTGGGTTTTGATTATTGTTCTAATAATTTACATTTAAAACCTATTTTAGGTTCAATAAAAAAATAATAATACATATTGTGGGCCTCTTCCAAGGTGTGATCCCTATCTATTCCATCCTTCCATTCACATTTAGTTACCAATAGATAGGAGGTGGACATCCATATCTTAGCCTCCTACTTTGTGTAAACCCCAACCACAAATTTTCCATTTTTTTACTAAATATTAGGATAATTTATAAGTAATTATCATTCATAAGTACTACAGTAGCCATATCTAGGTACCCTTAACATACCCATCTATTTCCCTTGATGTTAAACTACTTTAAATAAGTCATTGTCACATGACTTTAAAAGGTATGATGTGTTCCGTTAAAAAGTTACAAACTATAAGGGTTTTGATTATCTTTATTGTGATAAGGTTACCTAGAACCAAATCTTATATATACTTTTATTACCATTACTAGTCCATAGTTTAATCCATAAATTATTTTTTTATCATCATAGTAACATTTATTCTACTTGTGCTATATGTATAACAATTTCTTTATATTAATTTTCATATCAAAAGGTTATAATATTTCCTTACTATAATGAGAAATTTAAAATAAGTTTATAATATTATTAAATATATGTCATATGGTCCAAATATATCATTATGATAAGACATAGATGATGTATACACTACTGGAAATCAGATCTTTCCCAACACTTCTATACCAACGGTTTGTAAAAATTGTTAGTATAGGAACCCTTTCCCAACGGTTCTCCCAAACCGTTGGGAAAGGGAGCTCAAAACACCCCTTTCCCAACGGTTTCGGAGAACCATTGGGAAAGGGGTGGGTCTTTCCCAACGGTTTGGGAAAGGGAGCTCAAAACACCCCTTTCCCAACGGTTTTGGAGAACTGTTGGGAAAGGGGTGGGTCTTTCCCAACGGTTCCCCCAAACCGTTGGGAAAGGGAGCTCAAAACACCCCTTTCCCAACGGTTTTGGAGAACCGTTGGGAAAGACCCACCCCTTTCCCAAAGGTTCTCCAAAACCGTTGGGAAAGGGTCTCCCAAAATCCAGCATACACCCCGAAAAAAAATATGCACCTATCCCAACGGTTTTGCGAACCGTTGGGATAGGTGCTTCGATTTTTTTCCAGGTCTACTGCCCGAGAACATTATATAAATCTAAATTTTAAATAATTATTATAATACATATATATATTTATGAAATTATGTTTAAAAAAGTCATATTAGGTTAGTGGTTAAGTCATTCTATTATAAACGAAGGGTTCAGGGATCAAATCACACCGAATGTATTTTTTTTGAAATACATATACCAACGGTTTTATAACCGTTGGAATAGATTTTCATATTACCTATGCCAACGGTTTTCAAAACTGTTGGGATAGGTCTATACCAACGGTTTTCCCAAAACCGTTGGTATAGACCTATCCCAACGGCTTACTTCTCCACGGTTCTCCAAACCGTTGGTATAGGCTATACCAACAGTTTGGAGGCCTATACCAACGGTTCCAAACCGTTGGTATAGGTTAGTTTTCCAGTAGTGATAACTATCAATTGATGTGGACTTATAAGCATTAATTATTTTTCTCTTGAATTTAATACTTAATGATCTCGAGTAAATGATATTTTGATGACTTACATACTAAGTGGAACACTACATGTTACATGTTTCATCAGATTTTCCAATATATTATAATTTTTAATGGTATCTTAGCATGATATCCTTATAACTGTGTACCATTTGGATCACGTTCCTTGATACAAGACTAAAACCATGAAATTTATTTTTATATAGAGATAGATTATGATGGGTACATCATTGGTATTATAATATTTAATGAATTAGAAAGACATGATTTGACACTTACTAGTTAAGGAAGAGATATCTTAAGACTAATTAACCAATATGGAGGCACCCACACTAAGTACATGATCACAGTTTAAGAATTTATGTCTATCTATTAATGATATAGAAAGAATTTATAATAAAATTAAGTATGGAGACACAACATATAGATCCTAAATAATGAGATATCACATGAAAAATTGATTATATTAGATGAAATGTCTTCATGAGAGATGTTTTTATTATTTTGAATAGACCTTATCTTCTATAGGGCCTTAATTTGTTCATAGAAACTAGTCCTAGACTATGAGAGACACTCACTACTATCGAGATAGGGGACTAAAGGGTTACACACTAAGTGTATAGAAAATTCTATCAAATTCTATTGAATTTTAATTTTGGACTTCATGGGCCCCACCATGGGGTTTGAGTCATGTTTATGTTTTGATAGACGCTGAGAAATAAATAAATAAATTATTATTCAAGTTTATAATAACATGAGTTGATGTATTTAATCAAATGTATTTATAATAATGTAGTGAATACTTGGGGTTTTTTACTAATGGATATTTAATATTCCATATTTATTTAATATTTAATGGGAGTTTCAATTCAAGTTAATGAATCAAATTTTATTACATAACATTATTTTAGTGTTACTAGTATGTGATAAAAAATATATAAAATTTTAACATGAATACTAAATTAGTTGTAGAATTTGTGACTTATTTATATTGTAAAAAAAATTATATGGATAAGGAGAAATTTTCAACTGTTTGGACCAACCTATATAAGTATAAAGGATATTAATATTCATGGATTATTCATTTATATATTTTAGAGAGCACATATCTATACTTTTATTCTTCTTAGAAAGAGTTAGAGAAGATCAGAGCACCCTGATCTAAAATTTTCATCTTGGACTGAAGATGTGGTGTAATGATAATTTTTAGAACATTGAAAGGTTATTTGTTTATTAATTCCAACACCAATAAATCAATGATTGATGAATCAAAAGGCTCTTATATCATATATGAATGACATGGATTTTATGATTTCCATTTTTCCTAGTAGTGATTGATGTTGATGAACAAAACATTCCTACATTATTAAAATAAAAAGTGGTAAAATTCAATTTTTTTCATTATTAATTTCCTCATCCTGAGATCCAACTATTATATCTAACTGTTATCTCATCAAAGATGAATTTATTTAATTAGTTTTTTGATTAAAATTTTAAATTATTATTATTTTCACTCTTTTGATTCCCGCCCGATATCTATAAGTGTTAATTGATCAATCATGTTTTGAATTAAGAAAAGGGTTAAAATAAATTTGAATATATTTTGAATAAAATGATGTTACCTTACCAAAACCTCAGATAAAACTTTTACTAGAGCTTGTATGGTCATGTTATGACCATCCAAATATTGATTAAATTATTTTCATGCTACAAATTACTTTAAATGTGCATATATATAATATTATTTTAGATGTATAGTAATTCATGGATGAATAATGTCATGGTTATTATTCATTAATTGGTGAATAATACTAATAGGGTGTGGGTGGGGAGTCCATGTTAATGTGGACATAGTTTTAAAAATAAAAATGAGAAGGCTATAGAATAGACTTAGATAAAATGAAATATAAAAAAAACATTACCCCACCACTGATGGTGGGGGGGGGGGGGGCTTTCATGCCCATGAGGATAATAGGCATTGTTTTTTATTCAAAAAACCATTATTTTGAATAGTGTGGAACAATATGTGAGAACACTATCACCCTGTACTCTTGACATGATAGGAAAACCTGGTCACCCTGACTTAGTCTAGACTGGGTCAGATTTGACTAAACCTCTCTATTTTATCCAATCCTAATAAGGGTGAAGAACCCCTCCAGGGGAGTTTTAATAGGAAAAGATAAATTAAAAAATTAAAAAATTATTTTATAAAATAATGGATTTTATCAAATTTGTTATGGGACCATGTGATATGTATGTTATTAATTAAAATTGTTTTAACATAATTAAATTCATAATTAATTACCTTGTGTAGAATTAATTACATATTTAATATTATTTTTCAGATTTAATACATGTTGATTGATGATGAGTGATACCAACCAATGTATGTTTCAAATTTTAATGAATTAATTAATTTAATTATTTAAATTTAATGACCCATGATTTTAAGAGATATTTCCCTTTAATTGGGTTATTCAATAGATTTCTCTATATGAAACACTGAGCTAAAAAGAAATTTCAATATATATATATGTAAGTATACAAAATTGATATTAAATATATATACTAAAATTATCCATTGAATTAGCAGACATGAATATGAGTAACTGAATTATGAAATACATAAATACACACATATTTTTAAAGATAAATTTTATTTTATACAAATTTACTCAATTCATTTTGATGCTTCAGAATGTATTTTTTCCTTGATTTCTTTGTAAAATAATGGTATTTATATAATTTTTAAATTTTTATTTAATATAATTTAATATTTATGTACTAAGTTTAGATTTATTAGTGTTTTATAGAAACAAATAATAATAACACCTATAATTTTAAAACATTATTGTCCTATAAAATCATTTTTTCACAATTCTTTATAATTTTATTAAAAATTTAAATTTATATATTTTTGAAAATATAATTGATAAAATAAACTTCATTTTTTAATCATAATAAAAATATTAGCTAAGGATTGATTTTTGGTATTTTTCTTGAAAGATTGTTTTTATGGAGAATTGTGCAATATACCATTTGACCAATACCGTGCATTTTATGGAATTATTAGTCTATAAGAATGATTTTTAAAAATGTGATTTTTCTTTTTTAATAATAAATATAATTTATAAGTGAAATTATAAATTAAAAAAATATTTAATTTTCTTTATAAGCCTAGAATTGGCATTTTAGAACATGAGTGATATTTTTCTAAGAATGTTGTTTTTACACATTATTCATTTTTTATTTGATTTTTTTTTTCAATTCTTTAAATCAATTCATATAATTTTTTAACTAGTAAATATTTAGTCCACATTAATTAAGAAGGCCCATTTTAATTTATTTAATGAATGATAAGCTAACTTGGGTAAAAATTAGTTAACATGGTAAAATCCAAATGGGAAAAAGGTGAAAACTCTAATGGTAATGTGGTGAAAAAATGTTTAAAATATTTGTCGAAATTAGTTTATGATGATTTTATAAAACTTTTATATTACCTTATAAATTATTTCTCAATTTTGGAGATACTTTCCTTGGTATTTACTCACCATTATTAAATGATTTTAGGTATTTGCAAAGATGCTATCCCATTTCTCATATAAAAGGGGTAGTCCCCTCCTCAGTTTTCCTCACCCAAAAACCCAGATATATTGGGTGGAACACTACCCAAAAATCCCTAAAAAATTACTAAAAACCTTCTATTGGTTCTGTTATTCTCAAAAATACTATCCCTCAAAGGATTAACCCCCTTTGAAAATGAGATAATCCAAGAGGTGAGGTATAAATTTCTAACTATTTTTTTCTATATCATTATTTGAAATTATTCTTCCTAAAACTCCATTAAACCATCATAAAATTATAACATCAAAATTTTTATTGTACCAGTATTTTATTATAATGATGATACAAGTATTAACCACCTTTTACATTTCTATTAAGAAAAAACTCTCATTCGTGCATTGTACATACTACTTCCTCCATGACACAATATGTTTCTTTTTTTACTTCAACAACATAAAAGGATGTTAATAATAATGAATTTAATATATAAATATGATAATTATGAAAACAATTATATTTGGAAATGATAATCCATTTTACCCCTGCCCATTCTATGTAAAATAAAATCATTATCCTGGTATACATGTGGATAATGTATCCATGGAATGATTGGTTTCTATTTTTTTCTTCACTCCTTTATATGGATGGTCATGAGAATAAGTTTAATGGATAAATACAATTATTATTATATTATTAAGGTTTCGTATAAAAAAATGAACTACTTATTAATTATATGAGTAATAAACAGTTGTGGTAAATTCAACTATCCAAAAGAACAATCTAAGAGAAAAAAATGATTTCTTCATACTATGAAATAAATTATTATAAGTAATATATTTCTTCTAACTAATTAATATTATGAAATAAAACATTAATAAATACTATATAAGATCATTAATCTTCTGGTGTAATTATATAATAAGTAAATAACCCCATAATCATCGATTAATTATGGTATCTTTTTGGGTCAGTTTAACCACCTTATTGAACAATGATATCAATTTATATGATGGATGATTATTGGAATTTATTTTCATGAAATATAATATATAATTAAGTAATAAATTATTTTTTGAGTCCAATATTGTTAAAATTAATATTTAAATCATTATTCAATAAAACATCCTTTGTTTATGAAGAATCATCAAAAAACACTCATCACCAAATTTAACCATAAATATCATAATAGAAAATCCCATAGAATGAAATTACAAGATTATAAATAATTATAAAACATCAATTCCATTACCTTGTATAATCTATTAATTATGAACATTGGGATAAGAATGATTAACAACATCGCTATTATAAAACTAATTCTAAACACTCAATATCAATCACACTCGATATCAAAAATAGATAACAAGTAACTCATATAAATGTATAGAATAAATAAAAATTATTTTAAAAAATATTATATATAATAAAAATGTTCTAAAATTGATGATTTTGATAGTTACTTTTGTTATAAATGTGGTTATAGTTTATTTCAACAAGGTAACAATAATAGTATGGGGTTCTTTGTATCGAATATAATTTATCAAGACACATTTCTTATTTTTAATGATTATATCTTTACTATTGTGTGATTTTAACTAAATAATTAATTTTACCATATTAATGGTATTTGATGATCCATATAATTTACTTTATTTAAATGTATTTTTATTCAAATGATACAAATGTTGAAATGTGTTCTAATTAAAATATTACTTCGACCGTAAGGGTTTCAATTTCTAATATTATTTTTAAAATCAAGAATGTTTTAGAAAGTAAATACATTTTGGGAATTTGTATTATTTTGGAAAATCCTCATCACTTTCATTGGATATACATGGTGTTTTACATATACCCTCATAATATCAGTTCCCCTTGAGTCATATTTTACCAAATGAGTTTCTTATAATATAAATTAAACCTGTCTCTTCTTTTCTGTTAGGAACCTCAATTTTTCCATGTTAGTATTTATTATATGATATTAAAATTTTAATTATTAATGACTTAATAATTTATTAAGGTCTTTTTATACTACTTTAAATTATTTTAAATGCCTTAAATAAAATTTTAACGTTTTCCATATGGTTTATTTGCATCAAAATGCAAAAAAGATTATTTTTTAATGTTTAAATGTGAACATATCATTCCACCACAATTGTCATTATATATGAATATTTTTCTCTATGTTTTCAGGGTTTATAGAAGAATTTATTTTTCTACCAATTTTATAAAATATTCCTTTTAAAATATTTTCAAATGATCATGAATATTTCTTATTTCCAAATTTATTTTTTTAAAACTCCAAAAACTATTTTTCATATAAGAAATTTTCCTTGACATACTATATAATTGATATAGGATATTCTATAAATGTTACCATATATACTATTTCTCTAGATAGATTATGTATTTATCTTATATACTAAAGGAATGATTCATCAATACCGTAGTCTCAACAAACCATCCACCATGAATGAGAATATTTTTTCTTCTAGTGCCTTTGCTTTGTGAATACCTGGTTTCCCATTTTTTTTATTATATGGTGTTTACATAGATTCAATTCATTGATTGAATTGGGAAATTATTATCTTAACCATATAATAATTTTATATATAGTGTAGATACCAAGTTCTTTATTATCCTGATTGAATGGTATTCACCTAGAAAGCTTTGGAATATCATTTGATACCCAATTATTCTCCATAATTTCTTCATGCTATGATCATTGATATAATTATTAATACTTTCCTTATGTTAATCCATTTGAAATGGATATGTACCATATTATTCATTCTATGAGTTCATTATGAGGTTTTGAATGAAACCTATTTTCTTTTAATCGGTTTTTGTGCAATAAAAAGTGAATGATTTTTATTTTAATGTTTTATAAAACCCAATTTATTTTTAGGGGTTCTTTATGATTTTATATGTGAATATTTGGTTTCATTTGGAACTCATAAGTATGGATGAATGATGGGTGGGGTCCTATATCACCTCTAAGGTATTGGTTAAGGATTTATATCTCACAAGATATGTATTAATGAGTAAATTTTAGTTGCACATAAACATGGTAATTGATTTTGTGGATCATGAATGTAATGTTTAACTATAGTGATGTTTGGTTCCATATTTGAATAATGTTCCATTGTTTTATGGTTGTTCTCATAAGTATGTTATTATCTCATTGATTATGTCTATTGACTCATGTTTACACACTATTTTGGTTCATATATTATGTTATGAAAATACTTATTCCATGATTTATAATTGATTCTTAGTTAAGTATAAGTTTCTTATATAGGATTATTATACCATTATTCTCATATTATTCTAATATTATGCCCATTTATGATATTCTATTACTACCACATATCTTTACCCTTAATGAGGGAATGATATCCCCCATTTCGTATGTTTCAAATTCTATATGTTAGTATAATAAGAATAGTGTGAAATTTATATAATATTTATTATATAGATAATTAGAGGGAGTTGTTTGATAATAATTATAGATTAAGTAGTTTTATATATATTAAAAAAATGACCAATTGATACAAATAAAATGTGTTTTTTAGTCAATGTATTTTCTTAATTTTATAAAACTACAAACCAAAAATATATTGGGAATGTATTTTAATGAAATATTTTCATTAAGTTATGTGGATGAGGAAGTAAAATCTATGGGTTTATATATGTAATGTAAAAATGTTTGAAATAATATTTTTATAAATGTCTGTTAGACCATCATACATTTTAATCATCATATGTATAGTGGATTTCATATTTACGAGTGATCATATTAATGAGTATTTCTTATTATTGAAGAAACCTCAACAGGGTGTGAGTGTTTATGTTTAATGATGAGGTTGAAAGGTGAAACAATGTGCATTATGAAACACCCTAAGATTTTGAGAATTATTTTTATAGAATTAATTAAACTTTTCAATATTTTTTAATTCACATGACACTATAAATAATTATTTTTATATGTGTATATTAAAACACTAAGTTAAACATTCCTTTCATAAACAATACCAACTTTTCTTGCACTACACTCAATACCAACTTGTCTTAAGCTACAAGAAACACTGACTTCATGTACATTTCACACAACACTGAGTTTCTACGAAATATCACTTTTTATTATTTTAATTATTCAAATAAGATATTTATAATATAGTGAAAAAAATTAGTAATATTAATAGAAATAAATAATTTTAAAATATTTTTTATAATTGTTTTATATAAATAAAACATACTGATTTTGAAAGATAATACTTTTGGTAAAGTCCTTTTTGTGTTTAAAAACATTATTTTCTCAAATGAACTAATTTTAATAATAAAATTAATATTAGAAAAATTTAGACATTTAATTGAATAACATAAAATTCAATTTTTAATTTAGAATATCAAAATTATCCTAGGGTGATTTTTTGGTATTTTTCAGAGAAACTTTATTTTTTGATGAATAGAAAAAAGTGCTGTATTTTAATTAAAAAATTCATTTTTTTCTAATTAATTATTAATGATAAATGATATTGTAAATATTTTTTATGGTAAAAGTATATGAATATTTAATCTAATAATAAAATAAAATTCATCAGGATCAATTTCACTTTGAAACTGAATATAAAATCTTAACAAACATTTGAACTTTTTCCTACTTTAAAACCCCGCTATTTTGTCCCATATGTGGGATTAGAACTAATCTTAATTTTACTACTTATGTGACTGGAATTTAAAAAGTATAACATACACCATTGTATTAAGTCTAATTTATAGAGTATAATAATAACATGTTAATTTTTTGACCAAAATGATTAGTAAAAGTCATTAAAATTAATCACAATGATTAAGGCCAAATTAAGCATAAATAGGGACTAAACCATAAAATCAAGGGCCCAAATAACCTAGAAAATTTTACAAAAGCCATTGGATGTCCATAATTAGGACATAAAACTTCTATTATTGAGTTTAGTTTTTTAATACTTTTGTTAGGTAATAACATGTGCACACTTAATTTGTTTCTAAAAATTCCATGTGAGTCCCTTTACTTCCCTATAAAAGGGCCCCACCTCTACCCATTCCTCAAACCTCTGAAACCATTTAAGTTCATCCAATATCTGACCAAATTATAAGGAAATAGACTTAAAACTTACTTAATCTTAAATTTTAGACAAGAACATACATTATCACACATTTAGGATCTTTTTGAGTTTAGAATTTTAGAGAATTAGTATACCTTACATACATAACATACCACAATCATACAAGAGGATACTTATAAAAGCAGTTTCCATTTTTTTTTCAAAATATACAACATTAAAACATAAATCGTGATTTCTTTGAAAACACTCCATATCAAACCTCAAAAATCCCTTATTTATCTTACCCATCCTTATATCCTCTGAATTTTTTTTTAAAAAAATGGGATGAGTATAAAACTTAGTAAGGGATATAAAGATATAAAGCATTAGTCAAGTGATAATATAAAAAAAGAAAATAAAACCCATGTCATAAAAACTCGAATACATAGAATACTCATATTGTTGCATTGGTACATATTTACCATATAAATCTTACATTCACCATTGCACATGGAATAACCTATCGGTAAACTTCCATATCCAAAGTACCCAATTCATTGGAGAGCTATAATGGAGCTCACCCATCATATCTTGAGCTATAATGGGATCAACCCAACATATCTTGAGCTATAATGAAGTTCACCCATCATATATTAAGCTATAATGGGATCAACCCAATATAAATAATATACAAGTAAAATATCATGGTAATAAATTATCTTTAAAATCATAAGAAACCACTCATTCCATATACAAAGAAAAAACAATCCTTTTTAAAATTTATTAAAGAGAGTTTTAAAAGCATTTTAAAAAGAAAGTTCCTTAAAATATAATTAAAGTGTGAATTAATAGAATGGAATGGATTTTTTTATACACTTTAAATACACATAATACAACATAATATAAACAAAAATTTATCACACCAACAATCTTAATACCACATAATGAATAAGTAGAAGGTTAACCCAAAGATTGGAAATTGGGTTAAGAATTCCCTTACCTCGGGTTTGTATTACTTAAACCTTGTTTAAACCTCCTGTATAATGGTTAAAAGAGTGTTATTAATATCTTAAAGAAATATATACATCTTTTTAATATCATATATGATCATTTCTTTTCATCATTTCACCCTTTAATTGTTAGTATTTTGTTCCTTGCATTGTTTTGGGTGCGTTTCTTTACATGATTTCCATGATTGGTTCACGATGGATATTCTTGTCGATTGGAAGTGAAAATATAGAATTATAATTGAAATGTATTTAAATTTTTTCAGTACCATAAATTATACCATTTATCATTTTTAATTTTCATATGAGAATGATTCATAAGTTAAAATATTAATGATGTTCATTTAGATAATTTTAGTGGTTCTTTGATATTAACGACCTCATTTTGTTTTATAAATTAAAACCATGTGTACAAAAGAATTATATAACCTTGGATGATTCATAATAAATATATTATTACCTGGTTCAACTACAAAAATGGTTTCATGAACAGACTTGAAAAAATTAATGTAAATTGAAATGACATCGTTCACGATGTCGGTAATTCGACACATCACCGACAATGTTTTTATTCCTTGAATAAGTGGGAGAGGAGAATAAGAATGATGATGAATTTACCATGAACATTATAAAATATAGAATATAGATTATTGATATAGATTTCATGCCTCTTGGGTAAGAGGAGTTGAGGAAAGAATAAGAAAATAAAGGAACTCCAAATAAAAGAATAGTTGAGAAACCCCTTACAAAAATTCGGTAGCCTAATGGCTATGCAACATGGTTTTTGAAAATATTAAAAAGAGAGGGGACAAGGGTAAACCATCCATAAATGAATAATAATAAATAATAGAGTAATAATAAGATGAAAAGAAGAACATGGTATGGATTCTTGAAATCTATACCACATAAAAGAGAACTTTAATGAAAAAGAATGAAGTTGAGAATTTTCTTACCATGTAGAGTAACTACTAGAACATGAAGGTTGGGAATTTGAGGGCTTTATAAAACCTTGGTAGGACTACTAGGGAGGTAAATAGGCTAAATATTCATTTATGAGGAATTTGGAATGAATTTAATGAAGTAATGGGTTGGTATTTATAGCAAAAGTGAGGGAATATTTTAGTAATTTCCAAGGGACACCTCATTAGTGGTATTTGAAAAAACATGGGCTTTCCCATTGTATTTTCACAAGGTATCATCCATTTGGGACACCTAAAATATTATTTTTCTATACAAAAATCAACCATATTTTTTACATCATCATTACATCATTAATGATGTCATTAACACATCGAAACTCAAAACTGTATTTTTACTATTCACTGAAGAATCAAATGTTTCAGAAAAATCCCAAAAACTCACCCTAACCATTTTTTGATGTGTAGAATTAAAAAATGAACTCCATTTTTTGAAAATAATTTTCTAGATATTATTAATTTAATTTTTAAATAAAATCATACTTAATTCAAAATTAACAATTTTAATTCTATAACTACTTTTATATCATTTAGAAAAAGTAACCAAGAAGTAATTATCTTAAAGCCTTAATAAAATAAAATAATAATAAAAATTACTATTTATTAGGTTCATATTACTATTCATAAGGGAGTGTTACTATTCACCCAAATAAACAAGTTGGTTCCATCATAATCTAAAAAACTTACTGAACACAATTGCATATGAATGTTTTTCGAAATTTAAAACATAGAAGATGTAAAATTATGTTTAAAGGATAGTTATAAATATTTACTCAAAATAAATTTTCATGAATTTCATTTATTTTTTAAAAACCTTTGGGTGTTACATTATCCCCACCTTCTAGAAATTGTGTCCTCGCAATTTTATTTACTCATTAAACAAGTGAGGGTAACTTTCCCTCATAGCATTTCCAGATTCCCATGTTTCTTCTTCAACCATGTGGTTTCTCTACAAAACCTTTACCTGGTGGATTACCTTATTATTCAATACCTGTTCCCTTCGATCAAAAATATGTACAGGTTTCTCTTTATAAGAATGGTTTTTTTCTAGCTGAACTGATTCTGGACTCAAGACATGTGATGAATCTGGCACATACTTTCTCAACATCAAAACATGAAAAACATTATGTACCTAAGATAAACTTAGAGGAAAAGATACTCATTATGAAACTGGTCAAAATTTCTCTAGGATTTCAAAAGGACCAAAGAATCGCGGACATAACTTTCCTTTCTTACCAAAAAACATCACACTTTTACAAAGAGATATTTTAAATAAAACATGCTCACCTATCTCGAAAGAGAAATATTTCCTCCCGTCATCTGCATAAATTTTATACCTACTCTGAGCTACCATCATGTGCTGCTGGATCATCTTCACTTTCTCAGCCACTTCCTCTATGTAACGCCCTGACCCCAGTTACCCAGAGTTGGTGCATTATTACATAACATTGGCATGATCACGAGAAAGATCAAATCTCGAAAGACCAATTGGTTTAGTAGCCTTGGAAACACTAGATATATTTATAAAGTTTTACATTACATCAATAAGTGAAAAGCTACAAAAATATATTGTCTCCATATTACACACTCATATCCCCAAATACTATCCCTGCAGGTCATTCATAAATTACTTCTTCACATACTGGGAAAAATAAAACATAGAAAAGGGGTGAGCTTAAATTCCCAGTAAGGATAACAATAAAGCGGAAACTTTCATAAATAAGAATAAAAATTTAAGGCAATGTATAACTAAAACAAAAGCCTTTTAAACTTGAACTTCAACATAGTATGGAAAAAGTAAAATGAAATAATTCTATTTACTTATTCACATGGATATTCTACTAATCGAATAATCACATGAAATATCAATAACCACTTTCATAATGATGGAATGCATAATTCCAGACTATCATAACCACATAGCCAAGGTCTCATGCCAAGACTACAAATAAGATTTTGCCAAGGCCTTGTGCCAAGACACTAGTTTGTCTCATGAGACCTACCGATGCATCGAGGAGATATAGTGGGCTCCACCCATCACATATTAAGTCCAATGCATTCCCATATGAAAAGGTTTAAACATAACCTAAACATTCGTATTAAAACTAGCATACGAAATGTCAATATTTTCACCGTAAACTATGAATGGTATAAAAATATCACATCTATAGTCAAACATATCACAAAACATTCAATATAATATAGAAGTTTTGTATCATAATAAATCAACTTCAAATAAGCTTAAAATCCATCAAAGGCCGTTGACATAGATGAAATCAAAACTATTAGAGAGAAATATCTCTTTTCTCGAAATCATTGAAAAGTCACACATTTATAAAGGAAGTAATTTAAAAGAGATTTTTGAATCAAAGTGTCCCATACCACTTTGAAACATTTGAAAATAAATATCATTTCAAAACCTTTATGTCCATATAAATAAATCCTTAAAATCATTTTGAAAACATGTACATTAATTAAAAATATTTAGAAAGATAAATCTTTAAAACATTTAAAATTATGATCTTGATAAAGAGTACCTTTCAAAAATTCTTAAAATATTCATTTTTAAATCATTTAAAAGTCACATAATTATAAAATAAATCATTTACTTTTAAAATATTCTTATAAGCTTGTAAGGGAAGCTTTGACGATTTTATAACGGCAGTAAATAGCCGCACCCGCCGTATAAAAAAACATTCTTACCTTAAATTTGTCGAAAGGTAAAAAGTGTCTTGTTTGGAAAATGACGGAAAGATTACTTTACAAACACATTAGGGTATAAATGAATTTAACCCATATTCTTTGTAAATAGTAAAAATGTTTTGAAATACATTTAGAAGAAACATGGATGTGGATGATAAAGAGATCCCAGTAGATAATTTCGTATAAACAACCTCGGATAATGAAGAGATTGTGAAATAAACCCTTACCTTGTACTTTTCCTTGGTTCGGGTAGGTTAAACTCCTATATAATGGTGAAATAATTGTTATTAAATTATACAAGAATCATATACATTAATATGATATCATATATGATCTTTTAACATTGATTTGTTAATAATATCTTAGTATTATCGTTGTTTCGGGTGTTAACTTACTCGTTTTATTTTATATGTTTTGTTATGTAAGACATGTTTGTAATGGATAGGTTGTATCTAAATCATATCTAGAATGATATCAAGTCCTTATATACTATTATTAATCATCAAATGATAATAATACTTGAATGGATACGATGGAGAATGAATCTCATCGCGTTCGTGGAGACGGTAGTCCGTACGTACGCACAAGCGACAATATCATTCTTTTGATATTAAAATAATATATAAATGGATGGTATATCATATATAAAAAATTATTAACATGTTATATTTATTATTTAAATGAGTTACACATCATTATTATACCCATCCAAATAATAATATATTGAATAACAATTACACCACGACGTGGAGACGGTAAGCCGTACGTACGCACGTATGGTGACATGTTATTCAAAGGGTGGATAGAATACTGAATATGGTTGTACCATTATTATAATAACATCAAAATATATATATGATACTGGAGTTATTATTTTAGAATGGTAATAACAAATGAAGAAGAAGTGGAAGAATAAAGGAACTTGGAAAAGTGTGGTGAAATCATTACCTCTTCTTCGGGTTCTTCCTTTTGATTTGATCAAAATGGATCCTTAGGTTGGCTTTATGATCAAACTAAGGACTCTAGGTTGTATTTAGGGAAGTTGGGAGAGTATTTGGGCAGAGTTTGTCCGAACCAAAAGGCTTTGAATGTGTGAATAAATGAGAAGGAGGAGTGCCCTTTTATAAGAGGTGTGAGGGGCACCTTTGGAGAAGCTAGAAATATTAATTTATAATAAATTCATATTCAGTTTCTAATGACTACAAATTTTATTATTAAAAGGTTAAGGTAAGTATAGGTTGAAAACCATTCAACCAATAGAATTTAGACAGGTTTGGGTTACTATATTAACCTCATCTTTTAGTTTTAACTCTTAGTTAATTAGTTTGACATTTACCATGTCACTTTGTATTTTTATATTATATAGTTAATAAACTTACTATATACATCCAATAGACCCCAAGTGGTTCATTAATGATAAACCTATCATTATATAAGTCTCTTGGAAGAACCTTAGATTTTTAGGAATTTAATATAAATTAATAATATAATATTTGTTTTAAAAACTCTTTTATGTCAATTTTGACACTATTCAATAGTTGATTTTTTTGAAACTTATAATAGAATGATTACTTCATAAAATGTCCATTAAATCAATCCTAATATGTCATAGTATCCTATAAAATTAGTTTAATTCATTAAAAGTCTCAAATTATATTTATTTGGGTATTTATAATATCAATTATTTTAATTTTTCACTATTATGGTAATTACTGCATCATCATTGTGTCATAAATAAATTAAATTATTTAATGTATAAAAAACATAAATAAAACATCATTATGTAGGAAATATTTTTATCTTTCTAATGAATATTTAAAATTGAATTTATCTTATGTATAACCCTATATTGAAAATGTTTTAGTAAATAAACTTTGATTTTAACTCTTTTGACTCTTCTTTGAATTAAATAATAATAAATGTCCTAATCTAATCCAAGTGGACCTAAATGATAATATTTTATTCCTAAGGTTGTTTTTGGTCGAGATACACTTGTCCAATAGAATTAGGACATGTGTTAGGGTCATATTAATATCATTTTTACCCTTAATTACCCTATTTACTTTTAACCGTGGTAAATAAAAGTAAAAAGTTACTATTCACCAAAAATTATTTTCATCTCATTGAACCACATTTTACTTCTTTATATTAACCTTGTCTCTCGGATTTTTGAAATTCAATTCACAGAAGCGGTAAAATTAAGTTTTATGAAAAATTCAGTTTTTTAACTACCACTTAGTAGTTTCACTATTCATCAAAAATTGAAGTTTTTCAGAACAATGCCAAAATTTCACCCTAAGTTATAATTGATATTCCAAATTCAAGAATGATGTCTATTTTACAAAATTCCAAACATATAAATTTCATTAATTAATTTTATAATTAATTCCCGCTGTCACAACAAATATCGTGTTTTTAAGAAACAATATATATCAAAAGATTGACAACTGTTTAGGTCCAATTTCAAAGTGAAATTAATTCTAATGAACACCATTGGATAAAATGGTAAAAAAATATTCTAATTATACTTTAAAACCACTCAAATTAATAATTTATCACTATTAATTATTTTGATTAAAAAAGTTGTTTTTAATTAAAATTTAGTAATTTTCACTATTCATCAAAATATTAAAGTTATCCGAAAAGTACCAAAATTTCACCCTAAGCTAATTTTGATATTCCGAATCCAAAAATGAAGTCCATTTTGAGAGATAGAATTTATAAAATTTCAAAAATTAGGTATTACTATTCATAACAGCTAGTTTGGTAAGTCATGGTGCGCTTTAACTCGGTGTTGCGTGTAGTGCAAGTTATTGAATTATTTTGAAGAAATAACACACTATGAAATCTTGGGGTGTTACACTCTACTTATTCTGGTCCCATCAACTTCCTTTCCCTGACTTCATCCCAAAAATCCTGAGTTCGACACTGCTTCCCATACAATGCATCAAAAGGTTCAATCTGTATACTGGAATGAAAACTATTATTATAAGAAAAATCAATTAAAGAAATATATTGAACCCAAATTCCCTGGTAGTCCATTGAACAAGATCAAATCATGTCCTCCAAAGTCTGAATCGTTCTATCTGACTGCCCATCTGATTGAGGATAAAAATCTGTATTGAAATTTAATATTGTGCCCAAAGAATTCTGAAGCCCCTTCCAAAAGTTAGAAGTGAACCTGCGATCCAATTTAGATACTATGGAAAGAGGAACTCCATGTAACCTGACAATATTTTTGAGGTACAGTTGAGAAATCTGATCCAATGATATTTTATCTCAAATAGAAAGTAAATGTGCTGATTTTGTCAGCCAATCAACAATAACCCATATAACGATGCATACTTTACATACATTATTATTACTTTAGAATTGAAGCACACTTATTACAACGTATAACAAAACCAAGAAAGGACCGTATAGGTATAGTGTATTTAGAAACTGGTAAACATAAACAACTGGTTCATAAAACATCTACTTTGCCTCCCATTTATTTCATCATATCTAGAGTCCCTTTTTGGCATATTCTACTTAATAACCTTCTTCCTGACCTGGGGAAATAAAACATACAAAAGGGTGAGCTCAAATGCTCAGTATGGGTAAACAAAAGAAATATCAATCACATCATATACATAAGAACATAACTTTTGGAAATATTATCCTACAAAAGAGATCATAATATCATAACATGGGATAAATCATAGAAGTGAAATTTAATCCCAATAATCATAACATAAAACCTGAAACTTTGTGGCATACACACATAATCATAGAGAGTCATTTCTTATTAGTCAAGAATCATTTCCAAGACTATCTTAGTGGACAAAGTCCATTTCTGAACCGAGTTCACTCCTCGTTTCAGTCCTGTTTCACTGAACCGGTATAACCTACCATTACAGCCATGTCTATCTCATGAGATATAAAATCTTTACCCAATGCATTGGAGGGAGATATAGGTCCCACCCATCTCATAATGATACCATTCTTATGTGTGCCACAAAATCATAAACCATACATCATAGAATAACCCATGTAATAAAAATGGGATTCTTAAACAACATGACATCATAAAACAATTCATATAAGATAAAGGAATTCATAAAAATATTTCCATCACAACATAATCAAATCCATGTAATAATAGGGATAGAAACAGAACCAAATATTATCTTAGATGGAAAATAATTTTGATAAAACACTTGAACTCCATTCTTGAGGAAAATATCCTTTCTACTTCAAAAACACTTTTCATTTCTTAACATGTCATAAAATTATAACTAAAAGAATTTGATTAAAAATAAACTTGAAAACTTGTAAAGGAAGCTTCTTGGAAATAATGTTTTAAAAATCCATTCATGCCGTATAAGTTAAAAAAAACATTCTTCGTACTTTTGTCAGAAAAGTAAAAAAGTACCTCGTACGAAAAACGACAAAAGATTCCTTTCATATCTTTTACTAAAAACTCACCGAAGGGTAAAATTGGATATAAACTATTGTATAAGGATATAAATATTACATATTGAGGAAACATGGATGTGGATGATAAAATACACCCCAGTAAATACCAAAGTATAAACAATCTCAGATAAAAATGAGATTGTGATATTTTCCCTTACCTTAGGTCCGACTTGCTTTGTAAGTGTCCGAACCTCCTGTATAATGATTTAAATAATGTTATTGACTTATTCCAGAATCATAATTATTTTTATGATATCATATATGGTCATATTCTTGGCTTCTTAGTAGTAATATTTCATTGCTACTTGTTATTCGGGTGTTTATAACTTTTTTTTCTTATGCGTGTTTTGTTGAATAAATTATTATTCTTCTCTTTAGGTTATAGATACCTTATTTCCAGAATGGTATTAGTGTAATATATATCATATTCATTCATTCAATTCATTTATATAATCATTATGAAATGAAGATCATGTAGAACGAGTCGCATCACATCGTGGAGACGGTATTCCGTACGTACGCACGAGTGATGATATCTTTCCTATGATCGTGGAATTTTATTGGAGTGTATGTATACTATTTCAGAATCAATATCACTTTATAATAGTCATATATATTCATTATTTACACCATTATACCCATCCAAGTAAGGTGGTGGTGGAAAATAGATTACACCACGGCGTGGAGACGGTATTCCGTACGTACGCACACGCGGTGATTTCATTTTCCGTAGGATGGATAGATGGTTAAATAGGACTGTTTTATACTTATAATAAAATATTAGTATATGAGTGATACTGATGTTATTACTTCATAATGAAACAACTAAATAATAAGAAGTTGAAGAAGAAAGAAATTGGAAAGGATCGGTAATGGATATTACCTCTTCTTTGAAGTGCTTCTTTGAGACCTCCTTTTAGGGAACTAAAGTTGGTCTTTGAAGAAGACCAGGACCTCTAGGATGTCTCTAGGGAAGTGGATAAAAGAAAATGTCAGGGGTTGGCCGAGCTTGAAGGCTCAAAGTGGTGTGAGGAAGAGAGGGAGGAGGTGCCCTTTTATAAGGGAGGAGAGGGGCACCTTTGGAATAACTAAAAATATTATTTTATTATAAAGTCAAGTTCGGTTTTAAATAGCTCCAAATTGATTTATTTAGAGGATAAGGTGGGGATGGGTCTAAATAGTCTCATCCACTAGAATTTAGACAAGTTTAGGTTCCTATTTTAAGCTTATCATTTAGATTTAACATTAATTTAAATAATTTTACTTTTACCGTGTCTTCTTGTGTTCTTATACTATAAGGTTAATAAACTTACTATATCAAGACAAAAGAAACCCAAATTGTTTATTATTAATATATATAACCTTATCTAAGTAATTTGGCCGAGCCTTAGATTTTTAGGAATAAAATAACAATTAATATTATAATATTTGTTTTAAAAACTATTTTATGTCAATTTTGACACTATTTAGTAATTGATTTTTTTGAAAATAAAAACAGAATGATAAGTTCTAAAAAAGTTAATTAAATCAATACTAACATGTCATATTAACCTATAAAATTAGTGGAATTCATAAAAAGTCTCAAATTATATTTATTTGGGTATTTATAACATCAATTATGTCAATATTTCATTAATAAGATAATTACTTCATCATTGTTGTGTCATAAATGAATTAAATTATTTAATGTCTAAAAATTAAAAATAAAATACCATTATGTAGGAAATATTTTTATCTTTCTAATTAATATTTATAGTTGAATTTATCTTATGTATAACCCCATATTAAAAATGATTTAGTTATTAAACATTGATTTTAACTATTTTAACCCTTCTTTAAATAAATTAATAATAAATGTCCTAATCTAATCCAAGTGGGCCTAAATGGTCATATTTTATTCCTAAGTTTGTTTTTGGTCGAATTAAATTTGTCCAATATAATTAGGACATGTGTTAGGGTAATAATAATATCATTTTTACCCTTAATTACCCTATTTACTTTTAACCATGGTAAAAAAAAAGTAAACAGTTACTATTCAACAAAAAATTATTTTAATCTCATTGAACCACATTTTACTTACTAAAATCAACCATGTCTCTTGGATTTTTGAAATTCCACTCATATAAGTGGTAAAATTAAGTTTTATGAAAAATTCAGTTTTTTTAACAGCCACTTAGTAGTTTCACTATTCATCAAAAATTGAAAGTTTTCAGAAAAATACCAAAATTTCACCCTAGGCTAATTTCGATATTCCAAGTTCAAAAATGAAGTCCATTTTGAAAAATAAAATTTATAAAATTTCAAAAATTGGTTATTACTATTCATAACGGCTAGTTTTAATAATATTTTAATAGCATATCATTGTTTAGTGAAACTCGGTATTGCGTACGACGCAAGCTATCGAGGAAGGCCGCGGTTGCGTGTAAAGCAAGCCAAGCTAGTGTTGTGTGTAGTGAAAGATTCCTTTGATGATTTATATAACATAGAAACAAAATATTTCACATAAAAGTCTCGGGTGTTACATTCTACCCCCCTTAAAATGAATTTCGCCCTCGAAATTCATCACTTTGTAACAAACAGATGAGGATACCTCTCCCTAATCATATCCTCAAGCTCCCATGTAGCTTCTTCTAATTGGTGGTTCCTCCATAAAACTTTCACCAATCGAGTGGTCTTGTTTCGTAGGACTTTTTCGCTACGATCCAGAATCTCTATCGGTTGTTCTTCATAAGAAAGATCTTGCTCCAGCGGTACAACTTCTGAGCTAAGTACATGTGAAGGATCAGGTATGTACTTTCTCATGAGAGATACATGGAACACATCGTGAACTTGAGAGAGATTCGGTGGAAGCACCAATCGGTAAGCTACCTTCCCAACACGATCCAGTATTTTGAAAGGACCGATATATCTAGGGCTCAACTTCCCCTTCTTTCCAAATCTCATGACTCTCTTCCAGGTAGATATCCGTAAGAACACTTTATCACCCACTTCAAACTCTAGGTCTTTTCTTCGGCTATCGGCATAACTTTTCTGTTGACTCTGAGCTGCTCTTATGTGTTGTTGAATAGATCTGACCTTTTCTATCATTTCATCAACGAGATCAGGTCCTAATATCTTTCTTTCCCCAACTTCATCCTAGCAAGTTGGAGTCCTGCATTTCTTTCCATAGAGAGATTCATAAGGAGCCATCTGAATACTGGAGTGAAAGCTATTATTATAAGAAAATTCCACCAAAGGTAGGTGTTGATCCCAACCACCTTTGAAATCCATAGAGCAAGATCTCAACATATCTTCTAGAGTTTGAATTGTTCTCTCAGACTGACCGTCTGTCTGAGGATGATAAGTAGTGCTGAAACTCAACTCTGTATCTAGAGTATGCTGAAGACTTCGCAAAAACTTCGAGGTAAATCTCAGATCCCGATCAGATATAATAGAAAGTGGTACTCCATGCAATCTTACCACTTCCTTTACATATATCCTGGCAAGCTGATCCAGAGAGAAATCCTCTCTAATAGTAATGAAGTGTGCAGACTTTGTAAGACGATCAACTATCATCTAGATAGCATTATTGCCTTTGGATGTTTTAGGAAGTCCTGTGACAAAGTCCATAGTGATGTTTTCCCATTTCCATTCGGGTATGGGTAATGGTTGTAACATCCCCTTAGACTTCTGTCTCTCAGCTTTAACTTGCTGACAAACCAAGCATCGAGAGAAATTTTCAGCAACATCTCTTTTCATGCCATCCCACCAGAAGTACTCTTTCAGGTCCCTATACACCTTCGTGTTTCCAGGATGAATAGAGAATAAAGAACTATGAGCCTCATCTAATAGCTCCTTCTTTAATTCGGGGATGGGAGGAACACAAACCCGATTCCTGAACTTTATTATCCCATCACAATCAAGGTTGAATTCAGGAACATTTCTCACCTTCTTTTTTAACTCGACATCTTCTTTCTGTGCCTCTTTAATCTTCAAATGTATAGATGGTTGAACATTAATTTGAGAAAGATAAGATTTTTCCCCTTCCATTATAATTCCAAGATCCATTCTTTGTAAATCCGTAAATATTGGATCTTTTGTGATCCTCATCATGGATAAACTGGCATGGTCTTGTCGACTTAATGCATCTGCCACCTTGTTTGATTTCCCAGGGTGGTAATGGATTGAGCAGTCATAATCTTTAATCAGCTCCAACCATCTTCTTTGGCGCATATTCAGCTCCTTTTGTGTGAAAATATACTTTAAACTTTTATGATCAGTATAAATATCACACCTTTCACTATAAAGGTAATGCCTCCAAATCTTTAATGCAAAGATTACCGCAGCTAACTCCAAATCATGAGTTGGGTAATTTTGCTCATGTATTTTCAACTGTAGTGAGGCATAAGCTATCACCATATCATTTTTCATAAGAACACACCCCAATCCCTTCTTGGATGCATCACTATAGATCACAAACCTTTTTCCACTACAAGGCAGTGTGAGCACAGGTGCACTGGATAACCTTCTTTTCAACTCCTTGAAATTCTACTCACATTCCTCCATCCAAACAAACTTAACTCCTTTCCGAGTCAACTTAGTGAGTGGATTAGATAATCGTGAAAAATCTTTCACAAAACATCGATAATATCCATCCAAACCAAGAAAACTTCGGATCTCAGTCACTGTTGTTGGTCTCGACCATCTTTCGATAACCTCTGTTTTTGCTGGATCCACAGATATCCCCTCTTTTGAGATTATGTGACCCAAAAATGAAACTTTTTGAAGCCAAAATTCACACTTGGTAAATTTGGAATAAAGCTTCTCTTTTCTCAGGGTCTTCAATATATTTCTCAAGTGATCTTCATGTTCTTTCTTTCTCTTTGAATATACAAGAATATCGTCTATAAAGACTACCACAAACTGATGAAGATAGTCTCTAAAGACTCTATTAATCAGATCCATGAAGATAGCAGGGGCATTAGTAAGACCAAATGGCATCACTATAAATTCATAGTGTCCATACCTTTTACGGAAAGCCGTCTTTGGTATATCCTCCCTTTTGACCCTTAATTGATGATACCCTGAAAGAAGATCAATCTTGGAAAAGTATTGAGCTCCGCGTAGTTGGTCAAATAGGTCATTAATGTGTGGGAGAGGATATTTGTTCTTGATAGTGATCTTGTTAAGTTCTCGATAATCAATGAAGAGTCTCATTGATCCATCTTTCTTCTTAACAAAAAGAACATGTGCTCCCCAAGGTGACACACTAGGGCATATGAACCCTTTATCAAGATTCTCTTGGAGTTGCTTCTTCAATTCCTGCAACTCAATTGGGGCCATTCTATAAGGTGTCTTTGAAATAGGCAAAGCACCCGGTACGAGTTCTATTGAAAACTCAACTTCACGATTCGGTGGAAGACCCGATAATTCATCTGGAAAGAAATCATCAAACTCCCGTACAATGGGCATATTCTTAATTGTGAGTTTCTAACCAACCATTTGAGATAAATAACCTTCATTTAGTGGAATCAAGACCCATAAGATGGAAGGAATTTCTACTGTAAGGTTATGTTCATCCTTGCATCGATAGACGATCATAGATTGATCTGGAATATGAAATGTGACTTCCCTTCTTTGGCAATTGATATGAGCTCCATGTAGATAAAGCCAATCCATGCCGAGAATCACATCAAATTCCACTATAGGAAGGATCACAAGATTTGTAGGAAGCACTTTACCACAAACTTCAATCGGAGAATAATTATAAACTTTTTATGCGACTGTTGTGCCATTAGGGGTTGTCACAGCTAATTCAACATATAACTATTGAGGTAATACGGTGGTATCCTTAGAAAATTCTTTAGAAATAAAGGAGTGGGTGGATCCAGAATCAAATAAAACATTTTATACTTTAGAGTGGATGGTAAGTGTACCTTTCATCACATCGTTATCGTACTCCGCATCGCTGATAGAAATTGCATGTGAATTTCCTTTGTCTTTAGCCTTAAGAGTTTGTTGATGTTGACCATCATTATCAACCCTTGGATTTGGGCATTGATTGGCATAATGCCCCATCTCCGTGAACTTGAAAAATTGAAGTGTAGTAGGTTCATTATGTGTATCCCTTCCTTTGTTTGCATCATTAGACATCTTCTTCCCATCATCACGACATTCAAATGCCCGATGACCTTCCTTTCCACATTTGAAACATTTACTTGTCCCTTTAAGACAACTCCCTCCATGTTTCTTTCCACACTTTGTGCATAAGGGAAAGCTCATCTTCTTTTCAGTGTGCTCTTTAGATTTTCCTTTGAATTCCATTTTCCTCTTCTTATCAAACCCATATGACTGATGGGTTACTCCAATATCCATCTCAACTTTGAGAGCACATCGAATGATTTCCTTGTAGCTATTGAACTCCCTTATGGCTAAGGCCCTTCGAAGACTTGGTTTTAAGCCAATAAAGAATCGATCGATCTTACTCTCAGGTTGGATAATAATACCAGAAGCGTACCTTGAAAGTCTTGTAAAATTTGCTTCATAAGTACCAACAGATTCATCATCCTTTTGCTTCAGTTTAAGAAACTCTTTCTCCATCTTTGTTCGGAGAATACGAGGGAAGTACTTATTGAAAAATAAGTTCTTGAACTCGTCCCATTCCATGGACTCAATTTCATCCCTTTGCCTCATATTCTTAATAAGATTCCACCATTGATCAGCATCACCCTCCAAACGATACACTGCTAGGATGAATTTATCATGCTCAGAACATTGAAGAACTGAAAATATCTTTTCAGTAGTACTAATCCATTGTTCAGCAACTAATGGATTAATAGACCCGCTGAATGAAGGTGGACACTATCTCATGAAGGATTCAACAGAATTTTGCTCCTTCCTTTTCTCATTTGGAAGTCCTGCATGATTCATAGCTTGAGAAAGTTGTGTGAGCATGGCTATAAGATTTTTCATTCCAGCTCCCATATCGTTTGGTTGCTCAGGGGGACAATCATTGCATTGCCCGTCGCATTCTGCATTAACACGGTTCCTTCGGGTTCCAGCCATTGACTAAAACCAAGAAGAATAGTGTGAGAAACACTAATTATAATAGGAAAACCACATAATAAAGAATAAAATTTCACACTTAAGGTCTTATCCTAGGTTATTCATGGCCATTTTTAAAACACTATTATTGTGCTCTATGCTTAGACTTATCCTTAGGGTTCTTACTAAGGCTTTTACATCCTAGTTTCTAAAGGTTGACTATACCTTTCCTCTGATACCAACTATAACGACCCATACTTTACATAAATTATTATTACTTTATAATTGTAGCACACTTATTAAAACATATAATAAAACCAAGAAAGGACCGTATAGGTATAGTGTCTTTAGAAATTGGGAAACATAAACAACTGGTTCATAAAACATCTACTTTTCCTCCCATTTATTTCATCATATATAGAGTCACTTTTTGGAAAATTCTACTTAATAAACTTCTTCCTGACCTTGGGAAATAAAACATACAAAAGGGTAAGCTCAAATACTAAGTAAGGGTAAACAAAAGAAATATCAATCACATCATATACATAAGAACATAACTTTTGGAAATCTTATCCTGCAAAAGAGATCATAATATCATAACATGGGATAAATCATATAAGTGAAATGTAATACCAATAATCATAACATAAAACCTAAAACTTTATGGCATACACACATAATCATAGAGAATTATTTCTTATTAGTCAAGACTCATTTCCAAGACTATCTTAGTGGACAAAGTCCATTTCTGAACCGAGTTCACTCCTCGTTTCAGTCCTGTTTCACTGAACCGGTATAACCTACCATTACAGCAATGTCTATCTCATGAGATATAAAATATTTACCCAATGCATTGGAGGGAGATATAGGTCCCACCCATCTCATAATGATACCATTCTTATGTGTGCCACAAAATCATAAACCATACATCATAGCATAACCCATGTAATAAAAATGGGATTCTTAAACAACATGACATCATAAAAAAATTCATATAAGATAAAGGAATTAATAAAAATATTTCCATCACAACATAATAAAATCCATGTAATAATAGGGATAGAAACAGAACCCAATATTATCTTAGATGGAAAATAATTTTGATAAAACACTTGAACTCCATTCTTGAGGAAAATATCCTTTCTACTTCAAAAACACTTTTCATTTCTTAACATGTCATAAAATTATAACTAAAAGAAGTTGATTAAAAATAAACTTGAAAAATTATAAAGGAAGATTCTTGGAAATAATGTTTTAAAAATCCATTCATGCCGTATAAGTTAAAAAAAACATTCTTCGTACTTTTGTCGGAAAAGTCAAAAAGTAACTCGTACGAAAAATGACAAAAGATTCCTTTCATATCTTTTACTAAAAACTAACCGAAGGGTAAAATTGGATATAAAATATTGTATAAGGATATAAATATTACATATTGAGGAAACATGGATGTGGATGATAAAATACACCCCAGTAAATACCAAAGTATAACCAATCTCGGATAAAAATGAGATTGTGATATTTTCCCTTACCTTAGGTCCGACTTGCTTTATAAGTGTCTGAAACTCCTGTATAATGATTTAAATAATGTTATTGACTTATTACAGAATCATAATTATTTTTATGATATCATATATGGTCATATTCTTAGCTTCTTAGTAGTAATATTTCATTGCTACTTGTTATTCGGGTGTTTATAACTTTTTGTTCTTATGCGTATTTTGTCGAATAAATTCTTATTCTTCTCTTTAGGTTATAGATACCTCATTTACATAATGGTATTAGTGTAATATATATCATATTGATTCATTCAATTCATTTATATAATCATTATGAAATGAAGATCGTGTAGAACGAGCAGCATCACATCGTGGAGACGGTATTCCGTACGTACGCACGAGTGATGATATCGTTCCTATGATCGTGGAATTGTATTGGAGTGTATGTATACTATTTCAGAATCAATATCAATTTATAATAGTCATATATAGTCATTATTTACACCATTATACCCATCCAAGTATGGTGGTGGTGGAAAATAGATTACACCACGGCGTGGAGACGGTATTCCGTACGTACGCACGCGCGATGATTTCATTTTCCGTAGGATTGATACATGGTTAAATAGGGTTGTTTCATACTTATAATAACATATAATTATATGAGTGATACTGATGTTATTACTTCATAATGAAACAACTAAAGAAGAAGAAGTTGAAGAAGAATGAAATTGGAAAGGATCGATAATGGATATTACCTCTTCTTTGAAGTGCTTCTTTGAGACCTCCTTTTAGGGCACTAAAATTGGTCTTTGAAGAAGACCAAGACCTCTAGGATGTCTCTAGGGAAGTGGATAGGAGAAAATGGCAGGGGTTGGCCGAGCTTGAAGGCTCAATGTGGTGTGAGGAAGAGAGGGAGGAGGTGCCCTTTTATAAGGGAGGAGAGGGGCACCTTTGGAATAACTAAAAATATTATTTTATTATAAAGTCAAGTTCGGTTTTAAATAGCTCCAAATTGATTTATTTAGAGGATAAGGTACGGATGGGTCGAAATCCTCTCATCCAATAGAATTTATACAAGATTAGGTTCCTATTTTAACCTTATAATTTAGATTTAACATTAATTTAAATAATTTTACTTTTACCGTGTCTTCTTGTGTTCTTATACTATAAGGTTAATAAACTTACTATATCAAGACAAACGAACCCCAAGTTGTTTATTATTAATATATATAACCTTATCTAAGTCATTTTTCCGAACCTTAGATTTTTAGGAATAAAATAACAATTAATAATATAATATTTGTTTTAAAAACTATTTTATGTCAATTTTGACACTATTTAGTAATTGATTTTTGTGAAAATCATAACAGAATGATAAGTTCGAAAAAAGTTAATTAAATCAATAATAACATGTCATATTAACCTATAAAATTAGTTTAATTCATAAAAAGTCTCAAATTATATTTATTTGGGTATTTATAACATCAATTATGTCAAAATTTTATTAATAAGATAATTACTGCATCATCGTTGTGTCATAAATAAATTAAATTATTTAATGTCTAAAAATTACAATTAAAATAAAATTGTGTAGGAAATATTTTTATCTTTCTAATGAATATTTATAGTCGAATTTATCTTATGTATAACCCCATATTAAAAATGATTTAGTTATTAAACCTTGATTTTAACTATT
This sequence comes from Viscum album, assembly GCA_963277665.1. NCBI lineage: Eukaryota > Viridiplantae > Streptophyta > Magnoliopsida > Santalales > Viscaceae > Viscum > Viscum album. Next base: position 1,744,234,901 of record OY728155.1, read on the forward strand.
TTAACCCTTCTTTAAATAAATTAATAATAAATGTCCTAATCCAATCCAAGTGGGCCTAAATGGTCATATTTTATTCCTAAGTTTGTTTTTGGTCGAATTACACTTGTCCAATAGAATTAGGACATGTGTTAGGGTAATAATAATATCATTTTTACCCTTAATTACCCTATTTACTTTTAACCGTGGTAAAAAAAAGTAAAAAGTTACTATTCACCAAAAAATTATTTTCATCTCATTGAACCACATTTTACTTACTGACATCAACCGTGTATCTCGGATTTTTGAAATTCCACTCACATAAGCGGTAAAATTAAGTTTTATGAAAAATTCAGTTTTTTTAACAGCCACTTAGTAGTTTCACTATTCATCAAAAATTGAATGTTTTTAGAAAAATACCAAAACTTCACCCTAGGCTAATTTCGATATTCCGAGTTCAAAAATGAAGTCCATTTTGAAAAATAAAATTTATTAAATTTCAAAAATTGGTTATTACTATTCATAACTGCTAGTTTTAATAATATTTTAATAGTATATCATTGTTTAGTGAAACTCGGTATTGCGTACGACGCAAGCTATCGAGGAAGGCCGCAGTTGCGTGTAAAGCAAGCCAAGCTAGTGTTGTGTGTAGTGAAAGATTCCTTTGATGATTTATATAACATAGAAACAAAATATTTCACATAAAATTCTTGGGTGTTACAACCCAAATCGCATTATTACCTTGAGAAGTATTAGGTAGTCCCACCATGAAGTCCATGTATATATTCTCCCATTTCCACTATGGTACTGAAAAATGATGAATCATCCCCTTTGGTAATTTCCACTCTTCATTAACCTGTTGACATTTCAAATATTTCACAATAAATTCTGCAATATCCTTTTTAATTCCATCCCACCAGTAATATTTCCAAAGTTCTCTGTACATCTTAGTACTTCCCGGATGAACTAAAAATGTAGAAATATGAGTTTCACACAACAAATATTTCTTTAACTAAAAATCACAAGGAACACACAACATTTTTCCAAATCATAAAACACAATATTTATCAAGGTTAAATTCTAGAAATATACCCATTTTAATCAATTATACCTTTTTCTGTAGCTCACAGTCTTCCTTCTGCGCTTGCTTAATTCTGTCTGATAACGATGACTGCATTAAAACCTAAAACAAAACAGATGTATTCCCTACACCAACAACTTCCAATCCAAAATTCATCAAATAATTAATCATGGGATCATGTTAAAAATGTAACATGGTTAATGATGAATGATGTTTTCGACTCAAGGAATCCACCACTTTGTTTTATTTTCCTTGATGATAATTGATCGTGCAATCATAATCCTTTATCAGGTCAATCCATATTCTCTGCCTCATGTTTAATTCCTTCTGAGTTAATATATATTTTATACTTTTATGTTTATTATATATTTGACATTTGACTTTGTATAAATGGTGCCTCCAAATTTTCAAAGAAAAAACCACAACTGCCAATTCCAAATCATGTGTGGGATAATTTAACTCATGAGGTATTAGTTTTATTGAAGCATATAAAATTACCTGATCATTCTACATTAAAACACAACCAATTCCCTTCAAAGAAGCATCACTGTAGATGACAAACTCATGATTTTGGGAAGGCAATGCCCAAACAGGAGCATTCACCAATCTATTCTTCAGTTCCAGAAAACAAACATCATATTCTTATGTCCAAAAAATTTTAACTCCTTTTCATGTTAACTTAGTTAGAGGGATAGATAACTGTGTAAAGTCTTTAAAAACCGTCGATAATAACCTACTAATCTAAGAAAACTATGAATCTATTTAATATTTGTAGGTCTTGTCCATTCATCAACCACTTTTGTTTTGGCATGATCAACTATTATTCCATCATTATTTACAATGTTACCAAGAAAAGAAATATATTACAACAAAAAATAACACTTAATGAATTTTCCATACAATTTATTTTCTTTTATGGTTTTCAAAACAACCCTTAGATGTTTTTCATGCTCCTCTTTACTTATAGAATATACCAAAATGTCATCAATAAATACAACCACAAACTTATCCAAGAACTCATGAAATATTCTATTCATAAGATCCATGAATAAAGCAGGTATGTTAGTTAACCAAAAATGCATAACTAAAAATTCATAATGACCATATCTAGTATGGAACACAGTCTTTGGGTTGTCTTCATCCATTACTTTCAACTGATGGTACCCTGACCTCTAGTCAACCTTTGAAAAATACTACGCTCCCTGGATTTGATCAAACAAATCCTTGATATGAGGCAAAGGATACTTGTTTTTAATAGTAATGTTATTAAAGGCTCTATAATCGATTTCGAGTCTCATTGAACCATATTTTTTCTTAACAAAAAAGATAGGAATGCCCCATAGTGAAGTGTTGGGTCAGATGACGCCTTTATCTAATAATTCCTGCAACTGCATTTTAATTATAGAAGTTCCATTTGGGACATTTTACAAAGAAGTTTAGAAATTGGATTAGCATTAGGAACTAATTAAATAGTAAACTCAGCCTCTCTAATAGGAATAACACCAGACAAATCATCAGAAAAAACATCCAGGTATTCATTTAACAATGGTACATCATTAATCCATATAGTTCCGTTATCTTCAAAAATATGAGCAAGATAACTTTAATTTCCATCCTTTGTTAGCTTCTTTGCTTCCTGATATGTTATTAATGGTATGGGTTCATTCTTGTATACAAAAAGAAATTCATTTTGAAAAAATACTTCTTTTTCTCTGTAATCCATCTTAGCATGAAAAAAATAAAGCCATTTCATAACAAGAATAACATCAAACTCAACTAGAGGAAATACAACAAGGTTTGTAGGTAAAATCTTTCCACAGACAAGTATAAGTAGATTCTTATAATTTCTTTTCGCCATAATATTTCCTCCAGGTGTTTTCACCATGAGATCTGGTTCATTTCATGAGGTTTAATTCCCAATATTTCTGAAAATTTCTCAGAAATGAAGGAATGTGTCGACCTCGAATCAAACAACACATTTCCGAAATATATAAAAACAAGAAATGTACCTGAGACCACATCATTTGATGACTCAACATCAATTTAAGTGTTTTCACAATCCAAACCCTTTTATTTCCTATCTTACTGATTCCCTTCTTGAGTAACTAGCTTTAGAAAAACATTAGCAAAATGACCCAATTCCTTATAGTAAAAGCATCTCACCATCAACTTCCCATTAATTTTTGGATCATTTTCCTTTACATAATGAGACATGTGTCCAAAATTTCCACATAGATATCATTTCCTATAACTTACAAGACATTCACCATGATTCCTTTATCTACACTTTTCACAAGAAGGGAAATTCATTTTCTTACCTCCATAATTCTTTGATGAGTTCTTCCCTATTGCCTTCCAACCTGAATACTTATTATTCTTGTCATCATGAGGCACATATGTGTCAAAAAAATCCATCTCAACTTTTTTAGCACAACGAACAATCTTCTCATAGATTTTGAACTCTCATGAGGCCAAAGATTTTCGCAAAAACAATTTCAAACAATAGTAAAATATATTAATTTTACTTTCAAAATCCCGAGTAAAATATGGTACATACCAGGAAAGTCTTATAAAATTGGATTCATATGATGCCAAAAAATAATTATCTTTCTGATTTAGTTCCAAAATTGTTTCTCTATTCTAAGCCGAATAGTTTTGCAAAAATATTTTTCTAGAAAAAGACTCTTAAAATCATCCCATTCCAAACTGTCAGGATCATCTCTTTCTCTCATGTTCTTAACCAGAGACCACCATTTATTATCTTTACCTTAACAATTATAAATGTCTAGAATTACCTTTTTTACATTCCAAACATCCCATGACATCAAATATCTTTTCTAGAGCATTGATCCATCCTTCAGCTATCACTGGATCTGGAGTTCCACTGAATACTGGAGGATGTTTCCTCATAAAATTCTCCACAAAAGACATTATTATTCCTAGTTGATCATGTTACTCTCTAGAATGTATACCACCATCGTTTATTTCTTGATTCAACTGATCCATTACTATCACAAACTACTCAGTTCTGATTCCCATAATTTTGAGCTGCAGATTCAGACAAACATCAGCCTCTCGGTGTCTTCTTACTTCAGCTTCCCTGTTTCTTCTGTGGAAAACCATTCTGTACAAACATAACATAGATGAAGAAACATGGTAACCCTTAAATTCTATATCATTTCAAATTAACATAATGTAAAAATCAGTTATGGTATTCTTTAAATATCATCCCAACATTTAGAGTTATCTAAACCATCCTCTAATACCAACTATAGGTAACCAGCCTTAAAACATTACTTAATCTAGAATTTTAGACCAGAACATACATTATAAATATTGAGGATATTTTTGAGTTTATAGTTGTAGAGTATTAGGATACCTTACATTAATATCATACCACAATCATACAAGAGGAAACTTCTAAAAGCAGTTTCCATTTTTTTCAAAATATAAAACATTAAAACATAAAGCATGATTTCTTTGGAAACACTCCATATCAAACATCACGAATCCCTTATTTCTCTTACCCATCCTTATATCCTATGAAAAACATTAGATGAGTATAAAACTCAGTAAGGGAAATAAATATAGAAATCATTGGTTAAGTGATAACATAAAAACCAATAAAACCCTTATCATAAAAACTCGAATGCATAGAATACTCATATTGTTGTCTTTGGAAATATTTACCAAATAAATATTACATTTACCCTTACACATAGAATAAATGTTTGGTAAACTTCCATCTCTAGAGTACCCAATGCATTGGAGAGCTATAATGGGGCTCACCCGTCATATCCTGAGCTATAATGGGCTCAACCCAACATATCTTGTGCTATAAGGGAGTCACCCATCATATATTTAGCTATAATGGTGTCAAAACAACATAAATAATGTAAAATTAACATATCATGGTAAAAAATTTTCTTGAAAATCAGAATAAACAACTCATTCCATATACATATAAAAAAATAATCTTTTTGAAATTTATTAAAGAGAGTTGTAAAAGGATTTTAAAAAGAAATTTCCTTAAAATATAATTGGTGTGTGAATTAATAAAATGGAATGGATATGTGTATAAAATATAAATAAACATAATAAAACATAATATAATTTTTTTTATCACACCAACAATATTAATACCACATAATGGATAAGTAGAAGGTTAACTCAATGATTGGAAATTGGGTTAAGAATTCCCTTACCTCAATTTTTTCTTACTTAAAACTTATTTAAAACTCTTGTATAATGGTTAAAAGATTTTTATTAATATCTTAAAGAAACATATCTATATTTATAATATCTTATATGATCATTTCATTACATAATTTTACCCTTTAATTGTTAGTATTTTGTTCCTTGCATTGTTTTGGGTGCCTTTCTCTACATGATTTCCATGATTGGTTCATGATTGATATTCTTTTCTATTGGAAGTGAAACTCTAGAATTGTAATGGAAAGGTAATTACATATTTCCAGTACCATAAATTATACCATTTATCATTTTGAAGTTTCATATAAGGATGATTCATAATTTAAAATATTAATGATGTTTGTTTAGATTATTTTAGTGGTTCTTCGATAATAATGACCTCATTTTGTTTTATAAATTAAAACCATGTGTACAAAAGAATTACAGAACCTTGGATGAGTCATAATAAATATATTATTACCTAGTTCAAGCATAAAAATGGTTTCATGACCATACTTGAACGAATTAATGTAAATTGAAATCACATCATTCATGATGTCGGTAATTTGACACATCACTGACAATGTTTTTATTCCTTGAATAAGTGGGAGAGGAGAAGAATAATGATGATTAATTTTCTATGAACATGAGAAAATATAGAATATAAATTATTTCTAGATCTTTCATGCCTCTTGGGTAATAGTATTTGAGGAAAGAATTAGAAAATAAAGGAACTCAAAATAAAAGAATAGTTGAGAAATCCCTTACAAAAATTCAACAGCCTAACGTCTATGAAACATGGTTTTCAAAAATATTAAAAAGAGAGGGGACATGGGTCACCCATATAGAAATGAATAATAATATAGAATAGGTCAAGAATAATATGAAAAGAATAACATGATATGGATTCTTTAATTATATACCACATAAAAGAGAACTTGAATGGAAAAAGAAAGAAGTTGAGAATTTTCTTACCTTGTAGAGTAACTCCTAGAACATGAAGGTTGGGACCTTGGGGACCTGAAGAAACCTTGGGAGGAATAATAGAGAGGTAAGTAGTCCTGATATTTGTTGATGATGAATTTGTAATTAATTTAATGAAGTAATGAGTTGGTATTTATAGAAAAAGTGAGGGAATATATAAATAATTTTCGAGGGACACCTCATTAGTGGTATTTGAAAAACCATGGGCTTGACCATGTTATTTTCCCAAGGTATTATCAACTTGGGAAACCTCACATATTATTTTAATATACACAAGTTCAAAAGATTTATCACATTTTTTTTACATCATTAATGATGTCATTAACACATCGAAACTCAAAATTGTATTTTTACTCTTCACCAAAAAATCAAATGTTTCAGAAAAATCCAAAAAATTCATCCTAACCATTTTTATACATGTAGAACTCAAAAATTAACTTCATTTTTTGAAAATAATTTTATAAATATTATTAATTTAATTTTTAAATAAAATCTTACTTAATTCAAAAATTAACAATTTTAATTCAATAACTGCTTTTAAATCACATTGAAAAATTAACCAAGTTGTCATTATCTTAAAGCCTTAAGAACATAAAATAATAATACAATTTAATATTCATGAGGGTCATATTACTATTCATATTACTATTCATATGGGAATGTTACTATTCACCAAAAAAACTATCTGATTCCATCAGACTCTAAATAACTCACTGGACACAATTGTAAATGACTGTTTTTTGAAATTCAAAACATAGAAGTTATAAAATTATGTTTAATGTCTAGTTATAAATATCTACTTAAAACAAAGTTTCATGCGTTTAATTTATTTTTTAAAAACCTTGGGGTGTTAAAAAGTATCCTCTTAACAATAATCTCTTCGAACATGAAGCCTCCCTTTGGTGAGAAACCCTCTTAAGGAATCCTTTTGACACAAACCAAAAGGAGTTACCTGATTAAGAGGTAACGTCTTCTCTCAAGCCCCTTTCCTTTATTTTCCTTCTCCACACCCTACACTCTCTTTATTACATTATTGTGTGAAAATACTAGTATCTTCCATATAATAGGATTTTTTTATGCAAATGGTCTGACCTACACTTACACACACCTCCATCTAATGGATCTTGAACATACTATTTCTATGTAAGGCGAACTGCTGCCTTACAAAATGATGATTGTTCATTTATCCTTTACCACTAATCATGGTGGCCATTATTATGTACACTATATTTATATATTTAATATATTATATTTATTATATATTTAAGCTTCTGTTTTACTTTTACAACACACATCTTTTTTACCTTACATTTGGCATTAATACTATAATCTCGTTTGGGGAAGTTTGGACTACCACCCCCTCAAAGCGATGTGATTCGTTGACACACCACATATAATGTATTATGGATGGGTTTAATGAACTTATATGGTATATATGATATATTAATGCTGAATTAATAATATATATATATATATATACATACATATATATACATATGTCATTTACATACTTTCTTTCAATATGAAAATAAAAATGGAAAACATTGTTCATCCGTACGTACAACTTATCGTCTCCACGAACAGTGTATTCCATTACATAATTCATTACGCTATAGATTATTATAATATAATTATACTGGATATACCTAATATTTATATCATTTTATACATTATTTAATCATGATATAAGTATAAGGATCAATGATATAACAAAGTAAGACACATGCGAATAACAAAGAGAATATTACACGAATTGAAACCTTGACGTATGATTATTAACAAGCTAGTAATATAAGGTCATTATAAAACAATATATGGTAATAAATATAAGAATATTATTATTTAAAATATTTATAGTAAACTTATATTTATTATACAGGAATCTTGTATGAGTACGGAGAGAGCCAAGACACAAGGTAAGGGGATTTCATCTCACTTTTAATTTCTTTGAGATACAAGATATGGTCGCCACTCTTTCATTTTGTGTGGTGTATGTACAGAATGTGATTGTATTCTATGTATCATTTACTTAAATTTATGGGTATTAACATTCCCATTTTATTATCCTTCTTTCATGGAGTTTAATTTTCAAAATTTACCAAATTGGTAAAAATGTTTTTGTCTTTATTTGCCTTTTTTGAGACTCATGTTTTGTTATACACCTAAAATATTTTTTTAGGTAAATATAACTCCATTTTATATGAAATATCATGACTATAAATATTTTCATGATTTTATATGATTCATTTAATTGCATTTCCTTACATAGAGATCATGATCCTAAGATACCAAGTTATAAGAGTTTATTGAGGCAATCTCATTTATTTTTGATATTATTTATATTTATGCTTAATTTAATGAAATCACATGATTCACCTCTAAAGAATATTCATGAGTTTACTTATCCTAATTTATTTCATGATATAATCATGTATTGGTACCATATTCAACTCTTTGGTACATAAGATAGTTAAGAAAGTGTTTTTAGGAAATCTGGACTTTACCCTCTCTTCGGCCCAAATCTAGGTTTTCAAAGGGTTTCCAAGAATATTATACCATTCTACTACAATATATAAAATAATTTTTTTACCCTTTTAGTATTTTATCAATATATTCAAAGAAATATTCTTTTCACTTTCTAAACAAGGAATCTTTCTATCCATTTTACTATGCAAAAGGAAGGCTCTTTTGACCTCTTACGACATGTACAAATTTACCCACCATCATTTCTTCGAAGCAACCTTTTCATCGTTAAAAAATTTAACATTTAAGAAAATGTTTTTAAAATACATTTTCAAGGAAAAATTGTTTTCAAAATTGGTTTAAACTTATTTTATATGTTTTCATGGAAAATAGTTTTCAAAAAAGTTTTAAATGTTTTATTTACAAGTTTTCCAAGTATTTTATAAGAAATGATTTTCAAAATGTTTTCAAGATTATTTTATAAGTTTTCAAGAATAATTATTTTCAAAATGTTTTCAATATTTATTTATATGTTTTATAAATATTTTCAAAGAAATTGTTTTCAAAACATTTTCAATATTTCTTTTAAAGTTTTCAAGTGTTTTCCAAGAGTATAATTTTTAAAATGTTTTAAAGATTATTTTATAAGTTTTCAAGGAAAAATGTTTTCAAAACTTTTTCAAGTCTTCTTAATAATTCTTAAATGATATTTTTAAAGAAAAATTTTTTCAAAAGGTTTTATGTAATAATTTTTTTCAAAGAAGATAGGATATTTTCCTCAAGAAGTGTTTTTAAAAGATATTTCAAAATTACTTTCCATATAAGATAAAATACATTGGTGTTTCTCATGACTTTATTGGGAAATTTTTAAATGTTTAAATTTATAATATTTATTTTAATGAATTATGTTTTGATGGTATGATGTTATGAAAATTTTTTCTATTTCAAGGGTTATATGATTTTGAAACACACTTATTTTCATGGGTTATGTTTATAATGAAGTGATTATGAAACGTGTCTCTTTCCATAAGTTATGATATTTTTTAATGTTTAGAATACCCATTTAATTTCATGGGTTATGACATGTTTATTTATGATCTTGTGGCACATGTATGTATGATTTCATTATATGATTGGTGGGACATATATCTCCCTCCAATAAATTTGGTAAATATTTATATCTCATGAGATGGATAGGGATAGAATGAGGGTTTACTCAATTCAATAACTTAGGGATAGAACGAGGGTTTACTCTGTTCAATAATACAGGGATGGAATGAGGGTTTAATCAGTTCATTAATACATTGCTGTAATGAGGGTTTACTCGGTTCAATAATACTGGGCTGGAATGAGGGTTTACTCAGTTAAGTAATATAGGGCTGGAATGAGGGTTCACCCAGTTCAGTAAAGGACTTTACCATGAATATGGTCTTGGAATTAATGAATTTTCTACTATAGAAATCATTATAGGCTTATGTGTTTCCACAATTACATGTATTACTCCTATGTTATGATTTCATGGATTATGTCCTTTACTTATTTTTGATTCATGTCTTATGAACTATTAAGATTTATGCCATGATTCATGTATATGATCTTTGATATATAGGGTATGATCTTCTATTTTCATGATCATGTTCTCATACCTTTATGCTCATGTTTAATCTTACATGTCTCCCTTGTTTACCCTTATTGAGCATTTGAGATCACCCCTTTTTATGTTTATTTTCCCCCAGTTTATGATGATATGTACTATATTTGATATATCTAAGAAGGTTTCTAGTCAAAAAGAACCTAGTGGGAGATGATTTAGCTCACATATGTACCGTTGTTTATGTTTCCATGTTTCCAAAGGCACTATACCGACTACGGTCTTTGGGCGTCTTTTTGTATAAGGTTTAAGTATTATGATGTAATGTAAATGTTTTTAAAGTGAGGGTATTTATAGTTGTTATTATATAAAAGGTATAGTTAAACTTTAGAAACTAGGATGAGAAAACCATAGTGATATCCCTAGGTTTACTTCTAAGGATATGTTGAGGGATGTCTCTAAGGATAAGTATAAGGATGAGTTAACATTTAGGAAATTGTCTTGGAATTTTGGTAAAGGATAGAGTGAGTGTTATCCATGAAATATATCCCTTTTTAGATATTAAAAGTAGATGTGGCTCTAGAATAGATGTACCTAGGGGGTCAAAACTTTGACAAGATGTTCTGGGCTCAATTTAAGGAAATCTTGTACACGATAACGGGCATTACTGCACACTTGGTTTGACACTCCCTAGGGATATGCTTTGGGAATTCAAAAACTCTTTATAAACCATAAAAAAGATTTATATATATGATATCTATGAATAAAATAGGATAAACCCAAGGTTTCATAGATTATGGAAGGTGTCATGATTTAGACATGTTATAAGTAATTCTTTTCATGACTATGTGGTTTTCTATTATGATAAGTAATGATCACACTATGATTATGGTTTTAGTCAATGGAGAGAACTATAAGTAACTAGATTAATGTTGAATGTGATGTAATATTTTCTAATGAACAGTCAGGTGGGATGATCACTAGAGTGAAAGATGTCATGATCATTCCTAATCATTTTTCACTGGACATGATTAAAAATGTTTACTTTTACCAACTCACAAACTCACTAAGGAAGAGAAAGAAGGATTTTTGTGAGAGTTCTGGTAATGGAGACCATGGATGAAAGAAAATTAAGTTTTTTGTGTGTTAATAATGTGGAAAGAGTCACCTAAGTGAATGTCTTATAGGAACAATAATGTTTTTTGATTTTGGAAAAGAAGGACACAAATAAAGTGACTGCGTGGGAAAAATGAAGAGTTAGGTTAATGAAATGGATGGGAAGTTTAGCATCCCTAATACCTCATAGAAGTTTAAGTGTTTTATGTGTGGAGAAAATGGTCGTTATTAAACTCAGTGTACCAGGAGTAAAATTCTTAAATTGAATCAACAAGGTTGTGCGAGTAATGGTTACATTACTAATGATGAAGAGACTACAAATGAAATGTGAAGGAAAAAAGTAGTGTGCAATAGGATTAGGTGACATTGTTAATGTATTGAGGATGAATTAATCGAAGCATAAATGTATTTTTATTCAAAATTTATGGATTATGAAATATAAAAGGATTGTTATACTTATGTTTTTTACTCAATATTTTCTTGTTTATATAGAATGTTCCCTATGGACTAGTGAAGAGATTTTATGAAAAGATGACATGTTGACTAAGGGAAGGTAACCCTTAATATATTCTTTATGATTAGATAATTTTGTATGGATAAAGATATGTGGGGTATGAATAAGTAAATTAGATAGTATTTATTACCTTGGAACTAAGTAAGGACTTGTTTATAGGTGCTTTATGCTACAACTAGTTAAGTTTACAACATTTTTGGATTTAAGGAGTAAAAGAAATATACTTTGGAATGGGGAAGCCTGAATGTTTTATAAAAGGATTTATGGTAATTCAATTTTTTACCATGTTTCAAGAGAATATATGATGAGGTTATTCACATTCTTGGAATGTGTCAACCAATAGATACATTGTGTTATGTAGGGAAATCAATGTTAATCAAATTTTGTGACCCTCTTTCTAAAGATTTTCATTTTCACCTTTGACAAGGGTTATAAGGTTAACCGTTCATGAAAATTTTAAGTTAATCTTCAGAGGAAGTATTTATACACCAATTTTGGGTTGAAAACATTAGTTAAAAGGTTAATAAATGATTAAAATTATTTCAAGGATGTCTATCTTATATATTATATTAGTTCAGTTTTAAAAAAATCCATCATGTATGTTGGGTGACAACCAATCAAGTCCGGCAAGACACCAGGTCTTGAACCCATGACCGAAGGATGATAAGAGTTTCACACCTACCACTGGACTACACGATTTCCTATTTAATGTATATTTATTTGTAATTAATACATATTTATGATTAACTATTAGTATTAATTTTTATTTTTATATATTAATTCAAGTTGTTTTTATTATTTATAGGGATTATGAGCAGTTAAAAGTATATTTTAGTGATTTATTAATTAAATTTAATTTATAGACATTCATTTCATGAGGTAATGGATGTATTAGAAATTTTTCCAAGAACAAACCAAGAATGAAATTCTGTTTATAGATATTTATCAATAATTACTCAACATTATGAAAGTGATCAAAAAAATTGTTGTCCTAATACCGTAATTTTCATTGAGTTATTGCCCTTTTAAATCGTCATAGATTTATAGATTTGAGGCTCTCAACTTTCATTTTTTCATTAACTTGTTTTTAATTTATGACCTCAATCACTACCTATAAATATTTACATTTTCACTACCTGTCCAATATTTACTCCCAACCTATGTTCTCTTATGTGGAAACCCAATTATATGTTACTTTGGTGACCGTTATGGTTTCAAATTTCCCTTTTATAGGGAAGTTTTAGTATTCATTTTTACTATTTGGGTTTATATGAATGAAACATTCAAGTAGTAATCCTTTGATAACCTAGATGAATTTCTAGGGTGAAATTCATTTTAAGGGGGTAAAATTTAACACCCCGAGATTTTGAGAATTATTTTTCTCTAATTAAATTAACTTTTAAATATTTTTCATTTCACATGACTTTGGAAATAGTTCATAATATATGTATAAATTAAAACACCAATTCAAACATTCCTTTCACACACAATACCAAATTTTCTTGTGCTACACACAATACTAACATGGCTTGCCCTATAAGCAGCACCGACTTGGTGTATGTTCCACGCAACACCACTATAGGAAAATTGAAATTTAGAGGTGGTTTCTGAAAACTAACACTAAATTGCGTATTGAGAAACTATTTGTGGCAGTTTTAACTACCGCTAAAAATAGTAACGCCCTGATGGGACAAACCGCCGCTACAAACAATATAACCGCCTCAAAAATGCGCAGAAGATTAGAGACTATAGCAGCGGTTAAAACCGCCGCTAAATTTAACACAATAGCAGCGGTTAAAACCGCCGATAATAGTAAAAATAACGACATTTAGCGGTGGTTAAAACCGACACTAAATGTACCTCTTACAGTTAGCGGCGGTTAAAACTGCTGCTAAAGAGAAGATTTAGAAAAAAAAGAACAAGTTTTTGGATCCCCTATACCAGTGCCCTGAAAAAAAAAGCATTCCTACAATACCAAAACACCAACAGAATACATACTACAGTCAATATGTAAATAGATACTTAACTAAGAACAACCAAATGCATCATTCAATGAGTAAAAGAATGTAAATAAACATATCAAATGGCATAATCCTAGTATACAATAAAATGTAGTGGTGAATTTATGTATTTAAAATTGACCATTGCAGACTCATATGTACTAGTTGATCCTTGATTGGATGTTCACATGTTGTGTGCAACTTATATGGTCACCCATTGGGTGATCTAGGTGAAATGGGACAATATGATTTTTTTTTCAACTTTTGGTACTCCCACATATCTTCTAGAATTGTTCAACAATGTAATAACCCTTTATATATGATTATTTTATAGAACCCAAAGAATCCCTTAGGTGTTTGGACCAATTATAGTTGGAATTTATAAAGTGGGAAATTTCTTAGATTAACATGTCACCATCTAAGTGACTTCATTGAGATTATACATGGGTTTACCATGATTTAATGAATTGAATGAGTTAAATGTAACTGATAATGTGAAATGGATAAATAATTAAAGGTTTCATTTCTTAAAATAAATCAATTAGTTTTAAATGGAATGACCTCTAGTAATTGTAATTACAGGCTTTGGATTTATGCTTTATAAAATTCTTCATACGAACTGTAATATTTTAAATGGGAATTGAACATGGATAAAGACATGAATAAGAGGTTATTCATTATCTATTATGACAAAAATGATTATGCCTTTTTTATGTATATGGTGTAGATAGAATAGATTTATTTGAGGTAATTCCACTTTCTAGTTATATTTAATATATGCCTTTATAGAGGTTGTGGTATGATGGTATGAGATTGTTGATCAAGGAGATATCACAATTCCTTACATCAGGTGTTGAGAATGGCGTATCACAAAGATGTTACTATATAAGTATTGTGATTTACTCACCACATTCCATGAATATAATTTTGACCTGATGGTGCACTCAACATTCCATGTTTTGTTTCATAGCATCTCTCATTCTATTGGGATATAGGGAATGTACCCAATTACATGAGCACATGGGCTCGTTAGACTGGTTAGGGATGTCTGAGTTATGCCATGGTCTATTCATCAGTATTATTATAAGTATAAGGCTACATACATCTTCACATACATTGAAAATATATGGGGATGAAATATATATAAACTATATATATTACTACTATATATAGTAACTATTTAGATTTATATTCCATCTATGTGTCGATAAATTTAAACCCTCCTACAATCCTTTAGGAACATGATTAGGTGGTTATTTATTTATTCCTTAGTTACTCAAAATATGTGGGGTGTAGTATGTTGGTGGTAGACCCTTTATCCTGGGAATAATGATGTGGTAATATTTTCTTGGGATTAATTTATGTTGGTGTTCTGTGTGTTATTATTATAAATGAAACATAACATAGGAATTAGTGAAAATCATCTCTCGCTTGGGTTATTACATGTGGAATTATTATACTTGACACTAAAGATAGAAAAAAGGTAAAATCATATCTCCCATGGATAATGGTTACTAATTTTTTAAGAGTGATGGATCAGGTTCAAGTATCATATTTGTTTCACTCAAGTGATTTATTTGGAAAAGGTGTCTTTAGTGTGGTTTCCTTAGAAGGAATGGAATCTGGCTCCTAATATATTGTAACTCCCATTATACATCCTAGTTATTTTGATGTGCAGAATATAATAGAAGTGATCAGGCACATTCCTTCAAAGGGAAGAGTGTCTTGTGAAGGGGGTTGATATATTCTATCAAGGAATATGGATTCTTATAATAAATTATTTGTGATAGGGTAGTTGATGTTATGAATGGTAAGTAATTGATCATGTAGTCAATTTAACATTTTTCTAGGGTAGGGGGTTTTATAGAATCTACTGGGAGTTTCCCATCAGCATGTCATGCCTACTGAGATAATGGACACTGTTATTCATAATGCCCAACTATTCTTGGAGGCCACTTTATAAATAGTGGGAAAACCTCATTTCAGATAGTGTAGCAAAATTCCCCCTAATCTCATATCAGTATATATGGATGCCAACTATTTTTTGAAATTTTGGATACTAGAATTATGGCACATTAAAGGGTGATCTATCTTAAACATGTTATCAAGACCCACATTCTCATCCCTTGGGATTGATATAAGAGAATAACTAATAAGTACTTCTTAGAAATGGAAATGTAGTGGTAAACACATTGGGCTAGAAAATGTAGGATAATTTATTATAATGAAAAATGAATTTAGGAAAAATGAATCATAAAAAAAGAATCATCACAATAAATATTCGATATATATGGTGCATACCAAACTCAAGAAATCAAGACATAAAAGGAAACATCAGAAATCAATAAAATACATAAAATGAAACATAAGAAATCAAGAAAATGTTAGGTCCTGAAAATTTTTGGAGGAAACTATGTGCCACACATGATACATATACAAACCAACTATCAATATTTGTCCTCATATCAACAATAATACTAATCACTATCCGATAATGAACAGATATCGTCACCCTCTCCACCTCCATATTCACTTCCTACTACCACCTGTAAGAACATTATATTGAAAATTAACTAGTGTTGCATGTTTATAATTAAACTTAAAACCAATAAAAGTTTTCAAAATAAATGATTTTGAATTTTTGTGATTTACCTACTCACCACCAGTCGATGAAATACCATCGGGGGTATATCTTCTCATCTGCTGACGTATATCAGTCAATGCTTTCTGCAAAGCAGATATCTGAGTCCCCTGGTCTTGAACTATGTTTCATAGGGAAACAATCTCTCTCTGTGCATCTCTAGGTATGAACTGAATATAATCAGGAGTAGATGCAGCTGCAATCCCTGATGACCTGCCAAAGACCTCAGATGGTATGGGTCCTAAACCCATCCCACACACTTTACCAGGATGCTCCATCCCAAGGACTTTAGCAATCAGGTCATCCTAGGAGACTGAGTAGGACTGCCCAGAATTGGAATCCCATATTTCATTAATTTTTACCTATATATAAAATATCAATATATATTAATATAGTTAAAACTGATAATAAGTTATTATAATGAAAAAACGAGTTCATACCCTAACTTCTTTGGCAAGCTCATTAACAAAACTTCCATTAGATTTTTTGTTAACATCCAACCACACTTCAGTTCAGGATGCTTCATGCCCTAAACTCTATGACTGCATTAAACAATGATAAATAAACAGTTTAATATATTAAATAGATAATATTGTCTTATAAATATTTAAACGAAGGAAAAGATTACCAGAGTCAATCGGCTTCTAGAAAAGCTTTTTGACCCCGCAGTGTGAGGGATGACTTTCATAGCCCGATTTGATGCATTATTTCTTGAGAGATCCTGAAATAAATAAAATAAAATTTAATAGTAATGTATTCAATTTCATCTCCTATTCATATACATGTATAAATTTAAAATGAGGTTAATATAATAAAATATTTTTAAATACCATCTTCTTCTCATCACGATGTCTATTAACAAAAACTTTCCAATGTTCTTTAGGTACCCCATTGGGTAGATCCTCATACATTTGTTGGACGGTCAATGAAGTATTGTTGACATCGCTCCACAATATCCATTTTAAGTATTTCCATTTCTTACCAATATTTTTCAACATCCACTTTCGTGCTATCACATCAGCAACTGTAAAGTGAAAAAACATCTATATACAGAAATTCATTTTGAACATATTAATAACATGACATTAAATTACACCATAATTTATTAAAATTACCTTTATTTGGGAATCAAAACTTCATTTTTCAAACTTGGAGGCATATGTCTCCAATCATCATAAGAAATAGGAAGGGAAATGGGCTCCACTACCAACTGGCCTATAATTTGGCCAAGTAATCCCACAACATCATCCGTAGGGACCCCATATGAATCAAATAGGACAACTATCTTCTCTCCATTCATATTGAACACATCTGCCCTTTTTATATTTTTCTCTATAGTTTCATTTTTTTCATCTTTAATGAACAAACAATTAATATAAAAAAGTGAAATAAATTTATTTGTATTATAATTTGTACCTATAATAGTGACCCTTCAGCATACACATGATGAACTAGAAGTGGCGTACCACTGCCCCGCTACTGAGGCTACTGAAAGGGGAGTCAACAAATCAGCTTCTAAAGGGACACTCACAGAGGGTGTGAGAGATGGTGCAGGGGGGCAGGTAGTTGGTGGCTCAGATGACGTAGGGAGGGAGATAGATGGATCGTCATCTGTTGCAGTAGTGGATGAAATAGTGTATCACTTCCTCCTTGGAATTCCTATCATTTAATAAAATAAAATTAAGTTTAGAACATATATTTCAAAAAAATATACAGAAAAAAATTTAAAAATGATAATAAATTCCCAGTACTAACAAAAAAATATAACAATGATAATGAATGACTGCACAAATGAAATAAGTGGTTGCTGAATGAATAATTAACTATAAATACAATCATTTCCCCCTTCAATCATTTCGGTTTGCTGCTCCATTACTTCATCCACTTTATTCATACTTTTTAAAATAATATTTTCAATATCATGATGGACAAATAATTCTGCTTGTTATTGTCGATGAGATACAATTTCAGAGGTCAAATCTTCCACTTCATTACCCATATCATACAAATATATTTGTATTACGTGAGAGCCTGTACTCCTCCCATCATCCACAACATAATTCACATAATATACCATTTTTTCTTGCGATGATAAGATATATGGATCATGCAGTTCACGATCACCAACATCCATCAAGCGAGAGAAGTTCACAGAAGTAAATTGCAAGGAATCTCTTTTAACACCTCTGATAATATCGAACCAATTTCATTTGATTAAAACAAATGAAAAATTACCGTGGTAGTTTAATTCAATAATATCAGTCATCTTTCCATAGTATCCCACTTCATCAAATGTAAATATACCACTATTTTGTGTTTTCAAACCCCTTTTTTGATCGACTGTACGAAATCTAAAGCCATTCACATTGTAACCGTCGAACATTCTAACTTATTTTAGAGGACCTCAAGCAAGAAACTTCAAATATTTTGACAACTCTGCTCGAGTATCATTATTCATGATCTAAAAAAAGAAATATACTTTATTAGATTTACAAAATATATGTGTCAAACTAATATTTGTATTAATTGCAATATTTATGAACTTTCACGTTGTGCAAACCATTCTACAAGCTCTTTATTAACAGATTTTTTTATATCTTTCTCATTTCGTGTTCAGACTCTCATTCATCTCTTTGTTTATATCCTCAACTATTCAATAAATGGATCTGAAATTTCACTTTTTAGCATCACATATCTATGTGCCTATAATAATTCTAATTCTTTCAGTGTCACATTTGAGGTCCTCCAAACTGATCGACCAATAGCAAGAAATATTTTTGATTTCTGATGTATTTGAGATTGAGTTGATATGTCATCAACATTTCCAACTCGATTAAACCTTTTCTCTATCACGACCCGACCTCGGGGCCCGTGCCGTGACTACCCCAAGCCCGCCTTCCATAGGCCAGGGGCTGGCGACTAGCACCAAGGCGTAAAATCCCGGTAAACAGGGAAGGCATTGCCTTTATAAGTAACAACCACCACAGAGTCAGCAAGCAGAAAGTAACTAACAAGTGCAGAAAAGTAAAGGGGGCCGGAAATACAAGCCCAACTGTAAAGTACAACTGTAAAAGTAAAGAACAGCAACTGAAGAAAAGACGGCGGCCTCGTGTCGTCCACTGGCAATCCCACCTGAAGGGTGGGTACAGATAGCCTCCAGGCTCCTCGGGTCCCACGTCCGCTCCGAGCACGTCCCACCCAGTGGTCCACCTCCAGGTACCGTCCTGCTCCACGCCCCAACCGTGATCAGCGCTGTCCGTCGTCTGCATCCAACACAACAAGGTGCGGGCATAGCCCGTGCAGGGGTGAGTATAAGCTACTCAGTAAGGACCCCGAGACCCCCGAAGGTCTCCCGAAATCCACAAAGGATATAGCACAAAAGAAAGATGCAATCACGAAGTAACATCTGACTCGACTTAGGTATATGCCCATACATATACCTAAGTCCCCGATTCTAGCTCTGCTCACAAGCTCAAGAACAACTCAATCCACAAAGGAAAGCAAGACTCAAATCCACAAGGAGAGTAAATAGTAAATCCACATAGGATAGTTCAACACAATCCACAAAGGAGAGTAACAGTAAATCCACAAAGGATAGTAACATAAGGTTCAGCTCAACCAGGTATACTTTTTCAGATGACGTCAAAGATGATCACTGATCCATCTAAGTCGTCGGACCCACGAAGGATCGATAGGTACTAACCCCCGCAAAAGACCCACATAGGATCGGGCTCACACAGAACCTGTAGGCAGTGGCTCACACAGAACCGGTAGTAAGGACCCACATAGGATCGGGCTCACACAGAACCTGTAGCACTGATCCACGTAGGATCGCTGAGTGCAGTAGTCGACGCAGTCCACTGAGGATCTCTGCACAGTCGTCGCCGCAGTCCACGAAGGATCTCTGCTCTGCCGTCGTCGCAGTCCACGGAGGATCTCTGCTCTGCCGTCGTCGCAGTCCACGGAGGATCTCTGCTCTGCCGTCGTCGCAGTCCACGGAGGATCTCTGCTCTGTCGTCGAAGTCACAGCCAGCGCTAGGGTTCCCGCACATAGCGAGCTCGTTTCGGAGGGTCCGCTCCACGAGCCGAGAGGCTGATACATCAACTGACACGTAGTCCGAAGTTGATGTATCCAAAAGTTCCGTATCGACAACAGGATCTCAACGCAACAGACGGCGCGTCAATCGGACGCCCGGTCTGAGAGTTATTGGCATTTTCGTCCCAGGGGCCCGGTTGGTTTTTAGGGCAAAACCAACCCGACCGTACTCCGCCTGTGTCCGATCCTCAGGCGGAGTATGCCAAAAGTTCCGTCTCACTTAGAGGAAACTACCACAGCTGACGGTACGTCGATCAGACGTCCGCAACTCAAGTTATGAGCGTTTCCGCTCCGAGGGCCCGGTTGGTTTCGTGTACGAACCAACCCGGCCGAACCCAAAGTCTTCCGAAACCTTGAGTATAATATACCGAAATGACCGTCTCGATCCAAGGATCGCGTAGCCGCTGACGGTTCGTCAATCGGAGGTCCCAGGCCCAAGATATGGGCGAAAGACCGTAGAAGGCCCGAAAACGGGGGTTCTGGGCCCGGGGCGACCCGGCCCGAACCCCCCCTGGGTCGGCCGAACCGGGTCGGCCCGACCCGGCCCGACCCGGCTAGGCCGGGTCCGGTCCGGCCTAGGCGCGGCCCGGCCGACCGGACCGGCTGGCTCGGCTTCGGCCGAGCGGCCGAAGCAACCACCGCGGGTTTGACCCGCGGCTTGGAGGAAAACGCGGCCCCGCGGGGGGCCGCCTGTCACGCGGACGCGGCCGGGCCGCCGCGTCCCTCCCCGGTTCCGCGCGGCCGTGGAACCGGCCGCCGCCGCCGCGGCTTCAGCCGCGGCGGAACTCCTCCACGACGGCGCGCCGGGCGCCGCCGCCTCCGGTCGCCGGCGCCGCCGCGTCGGCGACCCGCGCCGTCGCCGCCTTCCGCGGGCCGCCGGAGTTGCTCCGGTGGCCCGTTTTGCCTCCCGTCTGCGCCGTTGCTCCTCCCAGGGGCCGATCTTTACTGCGGGATCAACAGATCGCCCTTGCCGCATGGTCCGTCGTCGTCCGCCAAATCCGCACAACAAAAGATCGGCGGAGGGTTGCCGGGTCTTGTTTGTTAGATCCGCACCCTCCGCGTTAGTCATAAACTCAACGGGGGAAAAGGAAAAAAACCAATCAACAATTTTAAATAAATTAAAATTGTTCCGTGATCGGGTTCTTTATTTCAAAAGAAAAAACACGGGAAAGAATTATCAAGAAAATAAACCCCTACCTTGTCGTCGTCGGACGTGAGGTCGTCGCGGAATCGCTCGTCGCGGAAGGGACGTTCGTCGCACCGCGGGAAAAACGTCGCGCCGACGATCTCCGGATCTAGAACAAACGGATTTAATTAATTAAATCCGTTGTTATTGAAAATAAAAAGGGAGAAATAAACGATTCGTTTCTCACCTTAATTGCCGAACGAGGATCGGCCGCGGAAGAAGAGGCGTCGCCGAAGAACGTCGCGGGTAGAGCTCGTCGACGTCGCAGATCACGGTGTGCGTCGTCGAATTCCGGTCGCCGGCGTTCTTCGCGTTCTTCGCGTTCTTCGCGAGGAGGGGAGATGAAGAAACAAAGGACCTCTCAAATCCTTTCAAAGGATTTTTAGGTTGGTCTTATTTTATAAACATGCCAACAAACGCAAAAGCGTAAGTAACGACCCATCAGTTCGTTGAATTAATTCAACGAGCGAAACAGCCCATTTAATTCACGAAATAAACCGCTCAATTAAATGGTCTGTTAAGAATTTAAGAAAACGCGTCGGTTGACTTTTCAATTACTTTGACGGGTTTTCGCGGGTGCGTTACTTAGCGAAAGAAACGGCGGGGCTCGTGCGGGCCCCACCGCACAAATATCCTAACAAGGGGTAGGATATTTCTGGATAGCACCCTATCCGGTTTAACTCAGTTCAAGTGGCTTTCAAGTGACTTCCAAGCAGCTTAAGTGAAATAAAATAAAGTTGTCGCACAAATTTTATTTTATTTCTGACTTAAAGACCCAAAATTTAAAAACCACGTCTGAGCAAACGCAACTCTGGAAGAGGCGTTTCTAAGAAAATACCGGCGCTGCGATTTCATCGGTGCCCTCAGAATTCGATTCCGGGCACCGGTTCAAAAGATAGAAAAACCCGCTCGTCCGTTCACTGAACGTACCCGAGCCAAACTTCAGAAATTGATTCCGGGCACACCGGGCCTCAGAATCAGGTGCCGTCTGAAGCAGCTCTCTTGTAAAATTCCAAAGAAAATTAAAAAAAAAATTTCCTTGAAATTTGCGGGTCTTTACATTACTCCCACCTCAGGGCTTTACGTCCCCGTAAAGATACATCAAAAACTAGGGGAACAAATGGGGGTACTGAGCACGCATCTGAGCCTCCCGCTCCCAAGTGCTCTCCTGGAGGTTCCCGTGCTGCCATCTGACGCGCACAAGAGGAATCGACCGCCCATGTAGGACCCGCTCCTGTCGATCCTCGATCTCCACTGGGACCTCCGCAAAAGTCACCCCATCATCCACGTCCAGCTCCCCAAAGTCGATGATGTGCGTCGGGTCGTGCACGTATCTCCTCAACTGAGACACGTGGAAGACGTCGTGCACCCGGTGCAACTGAGGTGGTAGAGCCAGGCGATAAGCCACCTCTCCTATCTTGCTGAGGACCTGGAAAGGCCCGATGAAGCGTGGAGACAACTTGCCACCTCGGCTAAATCTCCGTAAACCACGTCGAGGTGAGACACGCAAAAAGACGTGGTCGCCATCCTCGAACTTCAGTGGCCTCCGCCTCCTGTTAGCATATGACTTCTGCCGGCTCTGAGCTGTCCTCATCCTCTCCTGGATGATCTGGACCTTCTCTATCGTGGCTCGGACCATCTCTGGTCCAACGAGTGCTGACTCCCCAGGGTCTGTCCAGCACAACGGTGATCTGCAGGGTCTGTCGTACAACGCCTCGTATGGTGCCATCCCGATGGTGGAGTGGTAGCTGTTGTTGTACGCGAACTCCACCAAGGGTAGGTGGTCCTCCCAGCTACGACCAAAGTCGAGAACACATGCACGGAGCATGTCCTCGAGTGTCTGTATGGTCCTCTCAGTCTGACCATCCGTCTGAGGGTGGAAGGCTGTGCTCAGATGGAGCCGCGTCCCGAACGCCTCCTACAACCCCTTCCAAAGCCGGGAAGTGAAACGAGCATCTCGATCGGAGACGATAGATGATGGCACCCCGTGAAGCCGTACGATCTTTTGGATGTAAAGACGTCCCAATCTCTCCACTGAGCCCTGCTCTCTGATGGGTAAGAAGTGTGCCGACTTGGTGAGTCGGTCGACAATCACCCAAATGGAGTCGTGACCTCTGGAAGTGCGTGGAAGTCCAGTCACGAAGTCCATAGATATTCCGTCCCACTTCCACTCCGGGACCTCCAAGGGCTGTACCAAGCCTGCTGGTACCTGATGCTCTGCCTTCACCTGCTGGCAGGTGAGGCATCGTGAAACGAACTCTGCCACAACCTTCTTCATGCCCGGCCACCAGTGCTGTCGCCTAAGATCCTGGTACATCTTCGCCACTCCGGGATGCACCGCCAAGGGAGAAGTGTGAAACTCTCTCAGCACCTCCTCTCGTAAAGCGACTTGTACGAAGGTACGTCCTCTGAAAAGGATGTCGTGCTCTGCTCCAAGGGAGAAACCATCAGGCGCCTGACCTGAGGATATCAGTGCACGTCGGGTCTCACAGTCAGCGTCCCCACGCTGAGCCTCTCTGACCCGCTGTAGAAGTGGAGGAGAGACTGTGAGAGACTGAAGAAAGGCTGCTCCGTCTCTATCCACGAAGGATATCTGTAAGGAGGCTAGCTGCTCCGTCGCCTCCTCAAGTAGCTGAATGCCCGTCCTCCTGCTGAGGGAATCGGCTACCACGTTCCCCTTCCCAGGAGTATAGACTATCTCAAAGTCATAGTCCTGGAGGAACTCAAGCCATCTCTGCTGTCTCAGGTTCAGGTCCTTCTGAGAGAAGATATACCTGAGACTCTGGTGGTCAGAAAAGACTGTGAAGCGCTCGCCCATCAGATAGTGCCGCCAAGTCTTTAGAGCGAAGACCACTGCTGCTAACTCCAGGTCATGAGTGGCGTAGTTCTGCTCATGCGGCCTCAACTGACGTGATCCGTAGGCGATCACGGCCCGCTCCTGCATTAGGACGCAACCGAGTCCAGTCCCTGACGCATCGCAGTAAACTACGTATCCAACTCCCTCCTCAGGCAACCTCAAGATAGGTGCGCTGGTCAATCTCTGTCTCAGCTCCTGGAAGCTCTGCTGACATCTGTCTGACCACACGAAGGGTTTCCCCTTCATTGTCAAAGCTGAGAGTGGTGCCGCAACTCTGGAGAAGTCTGGCACGAATCTCCGATAGTATCCGGCTAGGCCCAAGAAGCTCCGCACCTCCGTCACGCTCTTGGGTGGCTCCCAAGCTAGCACTGCCTCGATCTTCGCGGGATCCACTGCAACTCCCGCCTCAGAGATGACGTGCCCCAAGAAATGGACCTCACGTAACCAGAACTGGCATTTTGAGAGCTTGCCATAAAGCTGGTGCTCTCGGAGTGTGTCTAGCACAACTCGCAGGTGGTAGGCATACTCCTCCTCAGTCGTCGAGTATACCAAAATGTCGTCAATGAAGACCAAGACAAATCGGTCGAGGTATGGCTGGAAGATCCTGTTCATGAGGCTCATGAACACTGCTGGAGCATTGGTTACGCCGAACGACATAACCAAGAACTCATAATGGCCATACCGACACCTGAAGGCCGTCTTCTGCACGTCCTCGTCTCGAACTCTGAGCTGATGATAGCCTGACCGGAGGTCTATTTTCGAGAACCACCGCGCTCCCTTGAGCTGATCGAAGAGGTCATCAATCCGTGGCAGCGGATACTTGTTTCTCACTGTCACCTGGTTCAGGCGACGATAGTCGACACACAGTCGCAAGCTCCCGTCCGCCTTCTTGGCGAACAAAATCGGGGAAGCCCAGGGTGAAACACTGGGTCGGATAAACCCCTTGCTCTGCAAGTCCTCCAATTGTACCCGCAGCTCTCGAAGCTCGACGGGGGCCATCCGATATGCTGGAGTAGATATAGGGGCTGTCCCGGGGTACAAGTCGGTGTAAAAGTCTACCTCTCTACGAGGAGGTAGCCCTGGAACGTCGTCGGGAAAGACGTCAACGTACTGGTCCACCACTGCAGGAAAACCTGGACTCCGCACGTCCACTGCTCCTAGGATGAGGCTAGCCAACTGATGAGAGATGGGATGCACTCTCCTCCGCGGAAGTCCATCCTGTGCTGCAAAGGTTCCCTTCTCGCCGGTGAAGGTAAACCTGCTCCCGTCGGTGCGAACACATCGCACCTTGCGCCTAAAACAGTCGATCTGGGCATGAACCGTGGATAGCCAATCCATGCCCAAGATGACGTCGTAAGGCCTCGACGCCGCTACAAGGAGATCCCAGCCGAAGATCTCGCCTCCTAGAGTAAGCTCACACTGCCGGCACCAGTGCGTAATCGTCGAGTCTGCTCCCGTAGGAGTCTCTAGCCATAAGGATCGAGCCAACGGCTCAGTCGGAATCTCCGAGCTCTGAACAAGGGCAGAGGCTATGAAAGAGTGACTCGCTCCTGTGTCTATAAGTACTGCAGCAAGGGTGGAATAGACACAGATCGTACCTCGAATCATCTCTGGCATGTCGGGGTCGTAGGCCTCCACTGCCTGGAGCTGGGCCCGTCCCTGCCTGCCAGCTCCCTGTGGTCGAGGTGGCCCTCCTGGTGGTGGTGGGGGTAGATCCTGGAAGCGTCGCCCACCACCCGCTGCTTGGCCAGCTCCTCTGCCTCGTCCGCCTCCTCCCTGCGGACCGGCACGGTCGACCCTCTGCCTCTGCCTGGGTGGCCCCTCCACCGTCTGCTGCTCCTCTGGTCGGCGAGTCGGGCAGTCACGAGCCATGTGACCCTGCCCGCCGCAGGAGTAGCACAGCCTGCCTCTCGGAAGGCTGGCACTCCGCTGTGTGCCCCGCACTGCTGAGCCGGTGTCCTGAGGCCGTCTGCGTGGGGGTCTGGTCTGCCTGGACCCGAGAGTCATCCGTCGGCTACCTGCTGCCGAATACTCAGCTACCTGCCGCCCTGCGCTAGGTCTCGCCGCTGAAGAAGGCTCTGCCAGGAAGCTCTCGATCAGGAGGGCTCGCTCCAGCATTCCCGCCTGGGTCGGAATGCTGAGGGAGATCAGCGACGCCCAAATCTCCTGCCGCAAGCCCTGCTCGAAGGTCCGGGCCCGGAAGAAGGGGTCCCGTACCATGTCGGTCGAGTAGCGGGATAGGTCAGTGAACCTCGCCGCGTACTGAGCGACCGTCATGCTGCCCTGGCGCAGCTGGAGAAGCTCCTGGATGCGCACCGCTCGGAGGGTGGCCGGGACGAACTCAGAGCGGAAGAGGCTCTCGAAGTCCGTCCAGAGCAAGGATGCCTCATCGTGAACCTGGAGCATCAAGCTCCACCATCGTCCTGCCGCCGCCTGCAGGAGGCTCGCCGCGAGAATCACCATGAGATCCGCTGGTGTCCTCACTAGCCTAAAGATCCGTACCACCGCCTCTAGCCAGTCCTCGGCGGCCTGGGGGTCCGCCTCACCGCGAAACCTGGGCGGTCGCTGGCTCTGAAACTCATGCAGTGCCCTAAGGCGACGTGCATCGTCAGCGTCTGGTACTGGTAGCATCGGTGGCTCGGCGGGTAAAGCTACCGCCGGTGCCACTGCTGGCAAAGGGCCCTGCACCGAGGCCTCGTCGCTCGGTGGGCTGCCGTCGCGCCCTACACTCGGAACCCTAGCTGGCTGTCGTCGCGGGGCCATCCTGAAAGGAGAACAAGATCACCACAGTCAGAACAGTATACCTGGTGAGCTGGCACAAGTAATCACAAGGAAAACTTGAGACTTTCATGAAGCAGATCAGTATACCCGGTGAGCTGACACAAGTAATCACGAAGAAAACTTGAAACACACACGCAATCAATGTTTTCATGCATTAAGTCGGAAATCAGGAGTCAGGGTCCTGGTGTACGGATACGTCGGCCGCCGCACCAACACTGGGCTCCCTGAACTGATAACCACACTCAATACACTAAACACTATTGCTTCACATAGAAAGAAAAGACGATCAGAGTCTGCGGTAGAACCGACCACCTCTGATACCAATTTGTCACGACCCGACCTCGGGGCCCATGCCGTGACTACCCCAAGCCCGCCTTCCATAGTCCAGGGGCTGGCGACTAGCACCAAGGCGTAAAATCCCGGTAAACAGGGAAGGCATTGCCTTTATAAGTAACAACCACCACAGAGTCAGCAAGCAGAAAGTAACTACCAAGTGTAGAAAAGTAAAGGGGGCCGGAAATACAAGCCCAACTGTAAAGTACAACTGTAAAAGTAAAGAACAACAACTGAAGAAAAGACGGCGACCTCGTGTCGTCCACTGGCAATCCCACCTGAAGGGTGGGTACAGATAGCCTCCAGGCTCCTCGGGTCCCACGTCCGCTCCGAGCACGTCCCGCCCAGTGGTCCACCTCCAGGTATCGTCCTGCTCCACGCCCCAACCGTGATCAGCGCTGTCCGTCGTCTGCATCCAACACAACAAGTTGCGGGCATAGCCCGTGCAGGGGTGAGTATAAGCTACTCAGTAAGGACCCCGAGACCCCCGAAGGTCTCCCGAAATCCACAAAGGATATAGCACAAAATAAAGATGCAATCACGAAGTAACATCTGACTCAACTTAGGTATATGCCCATACATATACCTAAGTCCCCGATTCTAGCTCTGCTCACGAGCTCAAGAACAACTCAATCCACAAAGGAAAGCAAGACTCAAATCCACAAGGAGAGTAAACAGTAAATCCACATAGGATAGTTCAACACAATCCACAAAGGAGAGTAACAGTAAATCCACAAAGGATAGTAACATAAGGTTCAGCTCAACCAGGTATACTTTTTCAGATGACGTCAAAGATGATCACTGATCCATCTAAGTCGTCGGACCCACGAAGGATCGATAGGTACTAACCCCCGCAAAAGACCCACATAGGATCGGGCTCACACAGAACCTGTAGCACTGATCCACGTAGGATCGCTGAGTGCAGTAGTCGACGCAGTCCACTGAGGATCTCTGCACAGTCGTCGCCGCAGTCCACGAAGGATCTCTGCTCTGCCGTCGTCGCAGTCCACGGAGGATCTCTGCTCTGCCGTCGTCGCAGTCCACGGAGGATCTCTGCTCTGCCGTCGTCGCAGTCCACGGAGGATCTCTGCTCTGTCGTCGAAGTCACAGCCAGCGCTAGGGTTCCCGCACATAGCGAGCTCGTTTAGGAGGGTCCGCTCCACGAGCCGAGAGGCTGATACATCAACTAACACGTAGTCCGAAGTTGATGTATCCAAAAGTTCCGTATCGACAACAGGATCTCAACGCAACAGACGGCGCGTCAATCGGACGCCCGGTCTGAGAGTTATTGGCATTTTCGTCCCAGGGGCCCGGTTGGTTTTTAGGGAAAAACCAACCCGACCGTACTCCGCCTGTGTCCGATCCTCAGGCAGAGTATGCCAAAAGTTCCGTCTCACTTAGAGGAAACTACCACAGCTGACGGTACGTCGATCGGACGTCCGCAGCTCAAGTTATGAGTGTTTCCGCTCCGAGGGCCCGGTTGGTTTCGTGTACGAACCAACCCGGCCGAACCCAAAGTCTTACGAAACCTTGAGTATAATATACCAAAATGACCGTCTCGATCCAAGGATCGCGTAGCCGCTGACGGTTCGTCAATCGGAGGTCCCAGGCCCAAGATATGGGCGAAAGACTGTAGAAGGCCCGAAAACGGGGGTTCTGGGCCCGGGGCGACCCGGCCCGAACCCCCCTGGGTCGGCCGAACCGGGTCGGCCCGACCCGGCCCGGCCCGGCTAGGCCGGGTCCGGTCCGGCCGGGGCGCGGCCCGGCCGACCGGACCGGCCGGCTCGGCTTCGGCCGAGCGGCCGAAGCAACCGCCGCGGGTTTGACCCGCGGCTTGGAGAAAAACGCGGCCCCGCGGGGGGCCGCCTGTCACGCGGACGCAGCCGGGCCGCCGCGTCCCTCCCCGGTTCCGCGCGGCCGCGGAACCGGCCGCCGCCGCCGCGGCTTCAGCCGCGGCGGAACTCCTCCACGGCGGCGCGCCATGCGCCGCCGCCTCCGGTCGCCGGCGCCGCCGCGCCGGCGACCCGCGCCGCCGCCGCCTTCCGCGGGCCGCCGGAGTTGCTCCGGTGGCCCGTTTTGCCTCCCGTCTGCGCCGTTGCTCCTCCCGGGGGCCGATCTTCACTGCGGGATCAACGGATCGCCCTTGCTGCACGGTTCGTCGTCGTCCGCCAAATCCGCACATCAAAAGATCGGCGGAGGGTTGCCGGGTCTTGTTTGTTAGATCCGCACCCTCCGCGTTAGTCATAAACTCAACGGGGGAAAAGGAAAAAACCAATCAACAATTTTAAATAAATTAAAATTGTTCCGTGATCGGGTTCTTTATTTCAAAAGAAAAAACACGGGAAAGAATTATCAAGAAAATAAACCCCTACCTTGTCGTCGTCGGACGTGAGGTCGTCGCGGAATCGCTCGTCGCGGAAGGGACGTTCGTCGCACCGCGGGAAAAACGTCGCGCCGACGATCTCTGGATCTAGAACAAACGGATTTAATTAATTAAATCCGTTGTTATTGAAAATAAAAAGGGAGAAATAAACGATTCGTTTCTCACCTTAATTGCCGAACGAGGATCGGCCGCGGAAGAAGAGGCGTCGCTGAAGAACGTCGCGGGTAGAGCTCGTCGACGTCGCAGATCACGGTGTGCGTCGTCGAATTCCGGTCTCCGGCGTTCTTCGCGTTCTTCGCGTTCTTCGCGTTCTTCGCGAGGAGGGGAGATGAAGAAACAAAGGTCCTCTCAAATCCTTTCAAAGGATTTTTAGGTTGGTCTTATTTTATAAACATGCCAACAAACGCAACAGCGTAAGTAACGACCCATCAGTTCGTTGAATTAATTCAACGAGCGAAACAACCCATTTAATTCACGAAATAAACCGCTCAATTAAATGGTCTGTTAAGAATTTAAGAAAATGCGTCGGTTGACTTTTCAGTTACTTTGACGGGTTTTCGCGGGTGCGTTACTTAGCGAAAGAAACGGCGGGGCTCGTGCGGGCCCCACCGCACAAATATCCTAACAAGGGGTAGGATATTTCCGGATAGAACCCTATCCGCTTTAACTCAGTTCAAGTGGATTTCAAGTGACTTCCAAGCAGCTTAAGTGAAATAAAATAAAGTTGTCGCACAAATTTTATTTTATTTCTGACTTAAAGCCCCAAAATTTAAAAACCACGTCTGAGCAAACGCAACTCCAGAAGAGGCGTTTCTAAGCAAATACCGGCGCTGCGATTTCATCGGTGCCCTCAGAATTCGATTCCGGGCACCGGTTCAAAAGATAGAAAAACCCGCTCGTCCGTTCACTGAACGTACCCGAGCCAAACTTCGGAAATTGATTCCGGGCACACCGGGCCTCGGAATCAGGTGCCGTCTGAAGCTGCGCTCTTGTAAAATTCCAAAGAAAATTAAGAAAAAAATTTCCTTGAAATTTGCGGGTCTTTACATTCTCAATATCATCCAAGTATCTAGAACAAAAGGTAAGACACTCCTCAGCCAAATAGCCTTAAGAAATAGAGCCTTCTAGTTGAGATTTATTTCTCACGTATGATTTCAAATGCCCAAGATATCTTGTGAAATAAAATAAACATAATTATGAATTTAATTAAGTGAATTTTTTTTACTTAACCAAAAACATATAAATAAAGTACCTCTCAATTGGTTACATCCATCGATAATGAATGGGGACTCCTAATTTAGCTTCCTCAACCATATGCACAGTTAAATGCATCATGAAAGTAAAAAAAAATGGAGGAAATCTCATCTTCATTGCACAAATGGTCAATAAAAACCACTCCTGGAGGTTGTCAAGCTGAAATGGATGTATAGATTTCTCACATAGTTGTCTGAAAAATGTGCAGAATTGGAGCACAAAAGCAGTAAGTTTTTTATGTAATAATGTACGCAATGCCAATGGTAGTAACTGTTGTAACAAAATATGTGAATCATGACTTTTAAATCCATGTAACTTACGATTCTTCAAGTCAACACACCTCAATATGTTACTTAAATACCCATCAGATACCTTCACATTATTTAAAAATATAAGGAATGTATCTTTATCCCTATTTTTCATTGCAAAAATTTCTCGAGCATAATTTTCATCCTCATCTGGCCAAAGATCACGTTTTATGTTCATTACTTGTAAGTATTTGCGAGCATTGTGATGATCCTTCAACTTTGCATGCTCATTAAGCAATGTGAAAATCAAATTTTCATATTCATTATTCTCAATATGATTCACATCAATATTAAACCACAACAAATTAAATTCCCAATACGGAAGTTCGAAAAATATACTTTTTTTTCTTCCATTGTTGCATTCTGATTTCACTTGACGATGCACTTCAAACCGATTTCCCGTTATCATTCAAATGATGAACCTTCCCAAATTTGGTTTCAACATTTTCAAGTTTTGTCAATATTTCATAACCAGTTAACAACTTTGGAGGTGGTCTATGATCAATGAAACCATTAAATTTTGACATGTTCAACCAAAATCTATGAGATGCATCGAGAAATCTTCGATGGCACAAGAAACACCATTTACTATGAGGTAGACATTTGGACTCAAAATAAATTTTACAAATAGGACAATCCAAACCCATGTAAATGTTCCAACCAGATAAATTTCCAAGCCTAGGGAAGTCACTAATGGTCCACATTAAAGAAACCTAAATTTTGAACATTGTTTTAGAAGAAGCAACAAATGTCTCAACACTGTTACTCCATAAATCCTATAATTTTTCAATCAAAGGATACAATTATACATCAATATCATTTCCAGCCATTTTTTTCCAGGAATAATCATCGAAATGATAAAAGATGTTTGTTGCATACACATCCACGAAGGCATATTGTAAGGGATCAAAACAACGGACCAAATGCTATAACTGGAACTCAAAGTACCAATTGGGTTGAATCCATCAGCAGGCAATCCCAATCAAACATTCCTAGGATCAGCTAAGAAATCTGGATGTAATGAATCAAATTTATTCCACAATTGTGAATCTCATAGATGTATCATTAACCCATCATTGTTATTATCTACAAAATTCCACTTCATGTGCTCGGTGGTTTTAGATGACATGAATAAACTTTTCCATAAAGGATTTAAAGGAAAGTAACAAAAAACCTTTGCAGGTGTGTTCAATTTCTTCTTCTTCATGAAATTTTGTTCATTCAGACTCCCAACATCACCCATTGGATTCCATCTAGGAGAAGAACATTTTTTCCAATTTTGTCTACTTGAATCCTCTCACAAATAAAGCATATAATCATTGGGACACACATGTATTTTTGTATAATTCAGACCAAGCCTGTTAACAACTTTTTTCATATCATAAAAAGACTCAGGGATTTTTGCTTTAGGAAATGCATTAGGAAATAATTCCAATATTATGGACATTGCCTTATTTGTAATTCCACATAGACATTTGATATGGTACAACTTCAGAAAAAAGAAAGCTTTGAATATTTTAAACATCCACTATACAACTCTAGATTTCCACCATCAACTAAATCATGAAACATATTTTCCTCAGTAAAGTTTTCTCTTACATTTGTATCCATAGAATCAAGAGGAGGATCAAATAATATGTTACAATCTTCATCTGATTGTGTTAAAATCTCAAAAACATCACTTGTCACGTTGAAATTTCTAGCACCCTCATATGGTTGTTCTGTTATGTTTTGATGTTGATAGTGGTGTCTTATAGTGATGAATATATCATTTATGAGGTATTTTATTTCATTTTCCATTGTCGAAGAAGTTGGGAGCTCATTCTGTGGATTAACATTAGTGCTCAATCTTTCTGTAATGTTCGATTCTCCATGCCGAATCCAACAAAAATATTGACTAGGGAATTTCTTTAGTATTAAATGTTCATAAACTTCATCTCTCTTCAAACATATTCTAAATTTATATTTAGGACATGGAAATATTATTATCTCTTTAATGGATCGATTAAAAATTGAAAAATCTAAAAACTCCTTCAAACCCTTAACATACAGAGGTGCATTCCTCGATAATGTGATCCAGCTTTTATCCATGTTAATCACAATATGCCTACACAATATTAAAAAAAATTAAAACACATAGTTACTACTAAATAGGGAAAGAGATTCATATATACTAGTTGAAAAAAATATATAAATATGTTACATAAGTTTTTCCTATATGAATACACATGGTAAATCACCCACTAGAAAACCAAATCATGCCAATTAAAAAGATCCATAAAACAAGACGAGATCAAGGATCCCATCCTTGTAGTTTATTTATGTCGTGATCCACCAAAACAGATGGAAAAACTAATGATGCCATAACTTTGATATCACTAAGGTAAGGACTTGATAAATCATATAATAATTAAATAGAAGTTAGGAATATGAAATAGAAACAAACTCTTACCACAAAGTTGAACTTTATTTAAGTAGATAGGTAAGTATACAATGTATATTTGACACATTTGTGGGTAGGTATAAGTGGAATAACAATGATATGAAATGTCCATGTCTTCTTTGAAATATAGAGGTTGGGCTGTCTTCTTTGTTTCTCTTGGTCCTAGTGTGGACTATCTCGGCATGGTAGTGAAGACAATAATGATATATTTTGGGTGATGAAATTGTTTTTAATGTTATAATAAAAGTTAAATATATACCCTTATCATTGTATCCATCATGGTGATTCTAGTGGATCATATAGTCTTAGGTGATTCTGGATCATGCCAAGGGTTAAATTATCAATTTGGGTGGTAAAACTTATATATCAATTGTCTTTTTCTATTCTGTTTCCATAGTGTGTGTGAGTTAAGCATTGATTTTTCTTACTATAATAGGTAAATTAGGTTTATTTTGTAAGAAATCAAAAAAATAGAACTGAATTACTGTTCACTGGTTCAAACCCATCTCACTTAAACAACTCTATTCCCAGGTCCATCACATGATGGTCTTGAGCATATTTTATTCGCTCATAGAACAAATACACCTTCATTATCATTCTATTCACCAAATTTGGTATAATATTAATTAACTCTCTAACCTCATTCCAACACACTAGAGATATGTAAGAACACTTATACAATTTTTTAAATGGATTTTTACCAATGGTTAATCAATAGTTATTATCATATTAAAACTTAACCAAAGGGAAATGATTCACCAAAGACCCTATAAAATCAAGAAAAAACATCTTCAATACATCCATTATAATTTTGATTATTCTCTCTATCTGACCTTCCATCCGAGGATGAAAAGTACTGCTTATAAAAAATAATGAAAAAAGCATGCTACAAAATCTTCTACAATTGGGAGGTAAATTAAGATCTTGATCATAGATGACCATTATTGAAACCACATGAATCCACACCAAAATGGGAACCTATAAATGGAAGAACATACCACAACAATCAATATTGAAAATAAATGAGTAAGATTCAATCAACTTTAAAGATCCATAATGAGGTGTTTAAGGATAAAGTTTTATTGTTTATGGAGGTACAATGATTAATCTAGTAGATTGTGATTAAAATAGAGCATAATAAGATAATTATACTGATAGAATTATTCTTTATATGGAGTTTTATATTGTTGTTGTTTTCATTATGTGGAGTTAAATTAATCGACTTTCTCATCAAGAAGATGATATCATCTTTCCTTGAAGAAGAAGTGCACAAAAACATCGAGATCGACACCACATAAAACCTGGGATTAAATAAGTACAAAAATTTAGCTTTCTATACTAATCTAGAAGAGAAATAAAATTGTATAAACCAATTTTTTCCTTGAAGTAGTGTGTGTAGAATGAATGAAAGTAAGTTTCACTTGGGTGACCATTGATCAAAACCCAAATAATTATAAAGGAAATGTTCCTTGGAATGTAGCGGCCGTAAATAAAATATTTATATCTAATAGAAAAAATATTTGATAGGGAATATTTTTATATTGAAACTTCATCATGTGTGTTCCATTTAGATAAACCCTAGTGCATTTGAAACACGTAAATAAAATCTTATGTTTTTCTATGCATTAATGTTCATATTTTTTTTTTGAAATTAAATGTCAATGACAAAAAAGTGCTCAATTAATCATGATCTAGATCACACAAGAATAATATTTGAGGACTGGTGAGGGTTAAATATTTAAATTAATGAAAAAATAAATTTGGAAAGAACCTTGATTCCGCACCCCACCTTGCAAAAAATCACATAGGGTTCCACAACACTATTGTCAAAATCGACCGGTCCAAACTACTTTTCACACACTATTTTAAGGTCATCAACTACTATATTAGTCATCAATGATTATTTTAACATCCCAATATTTATAATATTATATGATTTTTATGTTCTCATTTTTATATCATGTTATAAACAATTTTCAATTTCATGATGGATGCTATTGGGTTTATAATAACCATTTATTATCATAAAACACAAAAATGTGTATGATTATATAATTTTTCATTATCATATATCCTATGATACATGAATTTTTTAAGTTTCCTAATTACCATTATAATTCCACTTAAAATTATTTGTAATGGAATATAGAATGTGTTTTATCATTTTCTTATATAATACTTGTATCATTTGTAGTGGTGGAATAAACACTCCCTCTATTCTATATAGCAGAATACTGGTATGTACCAGGTCATCTCTATTGGGATGGGATAAAATTACAAGTTTAATTTATTATAAGATAAAACAAATATTATAGGGTGGAAAAGTGATAATGTTTGAATGTGTAATTGATGGTCAATTGTGATTGTTGATCACCTAATCTAAGTTTAAAAATAGGAAGTTATCTTCACTAGAAGCGGTAAAAACATATAGCGAATGATAATAATTCTATCAAACATAAATCATCTCATTTTTCAAACTATTTTTATTGACCATCCACTATGAGTTCTTTGGAATTTCTGCTCAACGATGTCCACGACCATTTTAGTTAAGTGCATAGTCACCATAGGGATTCCTATCGAGACACAACTAGAAGCATTATGTTTACCACTCATTGATGTGAAATTTTACCACTTATTTTATCATATTGGGTCCCCATATAAGGTATATCAAGCATTATTGGTGTGGTTTTCCACATTTTTTTGGGTGTCACTCCATAAACAACCCTCTCTAAGTTAGATATTATCTCTCTAAAAAGATAAATGTTTTGTCAACTCTTGATCATTTTGTACACTCATAGATCAAAACACAATTATAGAAAATATAAAAAAAATGCTAAAATGAAATTTATCTCTCCATTGTTGAATAGCACACACAAAAATCCACTTACTGCTATAAAATAATCTTTAATGTGAGGGGTTGGATTTAATTTTAAAAGTAAATTATAGTGGTAGGAAAAAAGACTAAATTATATTAAAATTGTATACTTTATAAACATCCTAATATAATAAAACATCAAATATTAAATTAAAATCATGGGTTAAATCCAATTCACAATCATAATTATTCTTTTCTTGAATCAACACATATGTCTTGTTTGATTAGTGCTGGTGATGTGTATGATATGAAATTGTTAAAAGAATTTTGAAATTCTTTTCATGTATAATTGGAAATTTTGAAACCATACCTATAGGGCTTCGGCGGGTTGGCAGCGACGGGAAACAAGGCGCGCTGATGGGTGGCGGGGCATGCTTATGGGCAGTGAGGTCACCAGATGCACGTGGAGAGCGAATCTAGGTTTTCGGTCGGGGGGAGAAATGGTGTCGTGGGGGTCGAGGGAGAAGAGGGGGGGGGGGGTCGGGGTCGGGTGAGGGGGGGACATCACTACTGTAAAAATGGGAGGTTTAGCGACAATTTTTAATTAAACACCACTAAACCCTTAAAAAATGGTTTAGCGACGGTTTACAAAACCACAGCTAAGAGACCGTCGCTAAAAGACCGCCGCTAAATGCTCAGTTTGGTGTAGTGCATTAGGTTTCTACAAAATATCTATTTTCATTATTTTAATTATTTAAATAAGATAATTATAACCTAGTGGATAAACTTATTAATATGAAGAGTAATAAATAATTTTAAAATATTTTTTATAATTGTTTTATATAAATAAAACATACTGGTAATGGAAGATAATATTTTTGGTAAAGTCATTTTTGTGTTTAAAAACATCATTCTCTCGAATGAACTGATATTAATAATAAAATTAATTATAGAAAATTTTTTAAACTTAATTGGATAAAATAAACATTATTTTTTAATTTAGAACATCAAAATTATAATAGGGTGAATTTTTGGTATTTTTCTACGAATTTTCATTTTTTGATGAATAGTCAAAAACACTTCCTTTTAGTTAAAAACTAAAACTTTGTCTAATTAATTATTAATTATAAATGATATTATAAATATGTTTTAAATTAAATGAGATGAATATTACATATAATAAGAAAATTATATTCATTAGGATCAAATTATCTTTGGAACTAAATATAAAATCTCAACAAACTTTTGAACTTTTTCCTAGTTTAAAACCTTGTTATTTCGTCCCATCTGTGGGATTAAAACTAATAATAATTTTTCCGCTTCTAAAATTGGAATTTAAAAAATTAAACATACACCATTTTATTCAGTCTAATTCTTAGAGTCTAATAAGTCCATGCTAATTTTTTGGCCAAAATGTTTAGTAAAAGTGATTAAAATTAATCACAATGGTTAAGGCCAATTTAAGCTTAATTAGGGACTAAACCTTAAAATTAAGGGCCCAAATGACCTATAAACTTATTCAACACCAATTTTATGTCCACAGTTCATCCATAAAACTTCAATTATTGAGTTTTGTTGGTTTGTTAATACTTTTTTAGGTAATAACATGTGCACACCTAATTTGTTTCTAAAAATTCCCTGTGAGCCCATTTCCTTCCCTATAAAAGGCCACCACCTATACCCATTTCTGACACATATCAAACCTTTTAAGATCTTAAATGACGTAAAACATTAGCCTCCAAAAAATCATCTCTTCTACCTTGAATCCCACATTTAGACAAAAACCCTCTCAATGAAGCCTTTTGACACAAACCAAATAGAGTTACCCGATTAAGAGGTAACATATTCTCTCAAGCTCATTTCCTTTATTTTTGTTCTACACCCCATCCACTCTCTTTATTACCTTTTTGTTTGAAAAAAAATTATACTACATATAATTGGATGTTTTTATGAAAAGGTTCTGACCTAAACTTACACACAACTCCATCTAATGGATGTTTAACCTACTATTTCTGTGTACAACAAACTACTGCCTCATGAAATGATGATTGTTCATTTCTCCTTACCACCAATCATGGTGGCCATAATTATGGAAAATATATTTATATATGTAATATATTATATTTATTATTTCTTTAGGCTTTTGTATTCATTTTACAATACACATATTTTTACCTTCCATTTTGTATTAATTCGATAATCTCGTTTGAGGAAATGTGGACTACCGACCCCTCAAAGCGATGTGATTTGTTCACACACCACATAGAATATATTAAGGATGGGTTTAATGAACTTATATAATATATATGATATATTAAT
Organism: Viscum album; assembly: GCA_963277665.1. Classification (NCBI taxonomy): domain Eukaryota; kingdom Viridiplantae; phylum Streptophyta; class Magnoliopsida; order Santalales; family Viscaceae; genus Viscum; species Viscum album. Next base: position 1,744,274,233 of record OY728155.1, read on the forward strand.
TATAATTTAATAATTATATATATAAATATATATATATATATACATATGTCATTTAAATACTTTCTTTGAATACAATAATAAAAATGGGAAACAATGTTCATGCGTACATACGACTTGCCATCTCCATGAACAATGTTTTACATTACGTAATTCATTATGATATAGATTATTATAATATAATTATAATGTATATACCTGTTATTTATATAATTTTATAAATTATGGAATCATGATATAAGTACACGGATCAACGATATAACAAATTAAGACACATGTGTAGAACAAAGAGAATAACACACAAAGTGAAACATTAACGTATGATCATTAACAAGTGGGTAATATATGGTTATAGTAAAAACATATATGGTAATAAATATAAGAATATTATTCAAAAAAATATGTATAACAAACTTATATTTATTATACATGAAGCTTTTACGAGTACAGAGAGAGTCAAGACACAAGGTATGGGGATTTCATCTCACTTTTAATTTTTGCGAGATACAAGCTATGTTCGCTACTGTTTCCTTTTGTGTGGTGTATGTAAAACCTGAAAATGTATTATATGTATATTGTACTTAAATTTATGTGTATTAACATTAAAATATTATGATTCTTATTTCAATGGGTTTAATTTTCAAAAGTTACCAAATTGGTAAAACTGTTTTTGTCTTAATTTGCCTTCATTGAGACTCATGTTTTGTTATGCACCTAAAAACTTTTTTGAGGTACATATACTTCCAATTTAAATGAAATATCATGTATCTAAATATTTTAATGATATTATATGATTCATGTAATTAACTTTATTTACATGGAGATCATGATCCCAAGATACCAAGTTATAAGAGTTTATTGAGGAAATCTCATTGCTTTTTAAGATTATTTATGTTTATGCTTCATTTGATGAAATATTATTATAAAAATATCAAGAACATTCATGATTTAACTTATCCTATTTTAATTCATTATATACTCATGTATTTGTACCATATTCTACTCTTTGGTACATAGTATAATTAAGAAAGTGTTTTTCAGAAAGCTCGACTTTACCCACTCTTTTATAGAAAATATATTTTTTCTAAAAAGGGATTATAATAATACTATAATATTATCATATAATATCTAAAATAAATTTTTACCATTTTTTCCTTTTAACCAATCTATTAAAAGGAATATTTTTGTCTCTTTCTGAATAAGAAATCATTATATCATTTTTACCATGTAAAAGGAAAGTTCTTTTGACCTAGTATGACATGTACAAATTTACCCACCCTTATTTCTTCAAATCTCCCTTTGCATCGTTAAAAGGTTAATATTTAAGAAAATGTTTTTATAAGCAATTTTAAAGGAAAAAGTGTTTTCAAAATGGTTTTAAACTTCTTTTATATGTTTTTATGAAAATATATTTTCAATGTTTTATTTACATGTTTTCAAAGCATTTTCAAAGAAATGGTTTTCAAAACTTTTTCAAGATTCATTTAACAGTTTTAAATAAAAATGATTTTCAATTTTTTTTAAGATTTCTTTATAAGTTTTAAAATTATTTTCAAGGAAATGGTTTTCAAAAAAGTTCAAGCTTTATTTTAATGTTTTCAATTTCTTTCAAATAAAACAGTTTTTAAAATGTTATGAAGCATATTTAGAAATTTTCAAGGAAAAAGGTTTTCAAAATGATTTCAAGTATTTTTTATAAGTTTTGAATGATATTTTAAAATAAAAAGGTTTTACAAAGGTTTTATGTAATATAATTTTTTTTTCAAATAAGAAAATATATTTTAGTCAATAAGTGTTTTTAAAAGATATTTCAAAATTATTTCCCATCTAAGATAACATACATTAGTATTTATCATGCCTTTATGGGGAAATTATTCAATTTTTAAATTCATATTCTTTCTTTTAAAGGATTATTTTTTGATGGAATTATGTTGTGAAACCCATTTCTATTTCATAAGTAATATGATTTTGAAACCCTCTTCTTTTTATGGGTTAAATTTATGATGAAGTGATTATGAAACCTATATATTTCCACAGGTTATGAGGTTTTTTCATGTTTATGATACCCATTTAATTTATTGGGTTAATATATGTTAATTTATGATCTTGTGGCACATGTATGTATGATTTAATTATGTGATGGGTGAGACCTATATCTCCCTCCATTACATTGGGTAAATATTTATATCTCATGAGATAGACAAGGATAAAATGAGGGTTTACTCAGTTCAGTAATATAGGGATGGAACAAGGGTTTACTCAGTTCAGTAATATAGGGCTAGAATGAGGGTTTACTTGGTTCAGTAATACATGGCTAAAACGAGGGTTTAATGGGATCAATTATATAAGGATTGAATGAGGGTTTACTCAGTTCATTAATATAGGGTGGGAACAGGGGTTCACCTAGTTCAGTAAAGGAATTTTCCCACTAATATGGTCTTGGAATTGATGCCTTGGATACTATATAAATCATTATATGCTTATGTGTTGCCATAATTTCATGTCTTACTCCTATGTTATTCTTTCATGGCTGATGTCCTTCACTTCCTTTTGATTCATATCTTATGAATTGCCAAGATTTATGCCATGATTCATGTATATGATCTTTGATATGCAGGGTATGATCTTATATTTTCACGACTATTTTCTCATGTTTATGCTTAAATGTCTCCCTTGTTTAGCCTTACTGAGCATTTGAGCTCACCCCTTTTTATGTTTTATTTCCCCTAGGTTATGATGATATGTAATATATTTGAAATGTATAATAATGGTTCTAGTCAAAAAGAACCTAGTGAGATATGATATAGCTCACATATGTACCAATGTTTATGTTTCCATGTTTCCTAAGTTACTATACCACCAACGGTCTTTGGGTGTCTTTTTGTATAATGTTTAATTATTCCCCAAAAGTTATGTAATGTCAATGTTTGTAAAGTGAGGGTCGCTACACATAGATAATTAATGAATTACTAGACGACACATAGACACATTGGATAGTGGTTGGAATTGAAAATTGATTTAGAAGTAGTTGAGGGAGTTACCCCTAGGGTGTTAATTTATCTACTATTCACTTAATGGATAAATAGTTATTAAATTCTCCTAATTATATAATTTTATTTATTTCTCCATGTATTTTTTTTGTGCATCTATATTTTATATAACAAAAATAATAATACACAATTATCATAGGTAAAATGAATTGATATATGAAGAATTGTTTCAATTATGCATGGTTTTTTATGAGTGAGGTCAAATAAAAAAGGATATGAAATGGAAAAAGAATTTCATTTATTGATAAAAAAATGCCTCCAAGAAATATTAATTCAAACACCTTTCATCACTCTAATTTGAAAAAAAAAACAATATGTATGGGGTGCTTTTCTGCTCTATTTGTGGGTGACTCTTACTATCATGGTGTTCATTTGAAAGTTATCGGTAAAGTAAACAAAATTTGGAAGTAGATAAATAGTTATATATATATATTCTGTCATGAGTAAATGCATTGAGTAATGAATGGATGACTATTTCATAATCTGGGATATCACTCAACCGATCAAGGTTCTAAAATTCAATGTGTTTGATTTTCCAAATTCTTACCTTGACACCTTTCGAGTAGTGGAACAACCATAAAATGGACTATGAGGAGAGGTTTTAAAGGATAATTCCCACTGAAATATTCAAGTTACATAATTCTCTATGTCTATTAGTCGAGGGATACTAATATTGGATAAAATAGTGGGAGTCATTTAGTTATTTAATTAATTATTAATATATATTAGTAATCAAGATAAGTACAAAAATTCTAAAGATAAATTTTTATATATCAAATAAAAATCACCATCACCAATTTTGTCTCACTATTATTGATATTAGATAAAGGAAATATCATGGATGACCATAACTTTCAGAAGTGGTACAGGTTCTTGTACATCGTATAATTCTATAAGAGGAAACTATATGTACTAGAATCCAATATTATTTATAATAACTTTACATGATCCAAAAAGGTGGATAAGGATACATATATTAAGAAGATGGATAATGCACTTTATGTCCCATGTATTATACTATCATCTGTGTCTAGTGAGCTATAGATAATGTACAATGATCAATATTTTTATAAAATTATATCTAGTATATTAGATATATACTAATAGAGAAATAAAATAGAGATATAAGATATCCAATTCATTATATAGATGTATGATAGTAGAAGGGAGTTTTTAAGAACCTCATGCACTCAAATTTATTAGGTATAGTGTTTGACTAGAGCCGCATGAGATCATGTTGAACTACGATCTAGGGATGAATATCATTATTTCCTCTTTACTACCATACATCTAAACTTTTATTGTTAATCACAGTATGAATAAAATGAAAAAAAACCTAATCATTTGGATTATATTTTCTAATTAGATAAGGATATGAATAATTCTAAATATGCAGTTCTTATGGTGAATAAGAGGAGGAATATAATATCTAATTGGTCAATGGATAGGTTTATGACAATGTACCTGAAACACTTACCTTACAAGGATCCAAATATATAATGGGAGAGAAATACCATGAATTATTATGATTTTTATGTGGAAGGAAGGTAAAGTTGAATAATAATGGAACATCTTGGAAGAGGAAGCCAATCGATGCTTCAGCTTCAAGTTCATTTTTACATGAATGAAATTTTTTTATATCTATATTTTGGGTATTTGGTATAGTATATGTCTCACAAAGTTGTATTAAAATTTTGATTCCAATGTTTGGGGTTGATATCTAAAAAAATGTTTCAAAAAGGAATCAATGGATGTAAAGGATCATTATATTACTTTACATGTTTTTTTGGTTCTTGTATAAAATAGGTATTATTATATACCCTCAATTATAAAAAATTATACTATCATAATTGATTATAGAAGACATGGTGTTTTATTTCATGTTTAGAAATAAATTTTTTCACTATTATAAGGATAAAATGTGTTATTATATAGAGAATATAAATAATGGACTATATATACATAATATTGAGAAACCACTTTTAGAAATCAATGAAAAATATAGGTTGAATGACTTATGTCCTACTTGTAACCCCCTGAGATTTTATGAATTTTTTTATAATATATTTAATATATTTAATATTTTATTTTACATGAAATTATAATTTTTTCTTGAATTACACACAAAAATACATTTTTATTTTGTTCCACACAATCCCAAGTTTATCCTGTATTACACGCAACACTTAGTTTAAATGAAACACGACATAAAATTAAAATATTATTATTTAATTTGATAATTATCACTTAGACATTGGAATTATGGGTATGAATTTTATTAATTAAATTAGGAAAATATTTTTTAAACATGTATATACAATGAATTATTTGGATACCAATTAATTATAAGTGAAAATAAAAGAAAATTTTTCTAAAAAAATATTTTTTCCCAAAAAAATGTATTCTACATCAATAAAATAAACAAACCAATTTTGGTGAATTATTTTAATGAAATGTATATATTATATATTCCATTAAATATTTAACATTCATCTTATGTGTTTTCTATACAAGCTATAAGAATAAATCAAATTTTATGCTTAAAAATTATATTTTTATAAAGAACAATTTTTCATCTTTTTATAGAGAAATTATTTTAAAACTAATTTTTGAAACTTTTATATTTTTATTTTGAAAAAATAAACTTCATTTTTTTAATTGTAATATAAAAATTATCTTAGGCTGAATTTTCGATATTTATCTAGAAGGGTTCATTTTTTGATGAATAGTGAAAAATACTGAATTTTAATTGAAAAACACCATTTTGTTTAATTTTATTATACAATAAAATTATGATTTAAATTAGTTAAATTATAAATAAATTAATTCAATTTAGGTTATTGGTATCAATTTAATATAATTTTTTTTATAAAAACAATTTCAAATTTTGAACTTTTTCCCTTTAAAAACCCGATTTCTCATTGTCTATGAGATTAATTTTAAATTAAATTCTATCACTTATGTTAATGAAACTTGGAAAAATGTATTCAATATTTTTAATAATATTTATTTATACCATATAATAAGGGAAACATAATTTTTGACCAAAATGAATAGTGAATGTAGTATAAATTAATTACCGCATTTGAGGTAAATATGGGTTTACTGGGGGTTAAACTAACAAGATATGGGTAAAAAAACTTATAAACTTGTCTAAAAATTATTTTATGTAAATATTTAGACCATTAAACCTGTTAGTTTTGATAATGGTCCATTTATGTTGTAAGATCACAGTCTATTCTAGAGTCATCTCGGGCGTGTTTTCATGTACTTTTTGAAGTTTTCATGTACCTTTATTTTGGAGTAGTGGCTTGGGGCATGTTTGGGTGATATTTTAAGGAAAACTAAAGGATAGTGGGATTTTCAGTGTTTACACATAGTTTGAAAAATCATGCCAAGCGTGAAAAACTGGATAGTGAGATCCACACGGTTTACACAAAGTTTAAAAAACGGTGCGACCAAACCATGCTAACCATGCAAACCTGGATAGAGAGGTCCACACGGTTGGTGCACAATTTTCCCTAACCATGCTCCCCTTCCTAGGAAACCATGCACGTGAGATTTTTATTCCTAAAATCTATTTTAAAACCACCCGAACCCCCTGAGGCTCCCATATTTCGAAGATGTCTTGGGCTTGACAAATTAAAGGTGATCCTTGTGCCTTCCAAAAGGATTCTAATGTGATATGAACATCGTTCTTCGAGATAAGAAGCCCGGACTGAAGATCAACTCTCGTCTCGATAAATGGATTTCATCCCATTGCTTCTCCCATTCATTCCCATAGATTTCCTTGATATTTTCATGGAAGATCTCCACCTTTTTCATGGATCTAAACCTATGAGTTGATATCTAGATATAATATTATGGATCTAGATCTATATTTGAAAGGTCTTGAGGACTTTGATCTTAATTTTAGTTTAGGAATTTAGATCCAGAGCTTTATTAACATCGTTGTGCCACTAGGATTTTGAGTTAACTAATGGCCTTTTAAATGTTTAATGAAGCATTGGATTAGTAAAGGAATAATGTGGCTAATTTTTGTGAATTAAAGAATGATTAAATGGATGAGATTTTTTTGGTGCTAGACATGGAGTTCTAGACTAATTTGAAGTTGAGACTTGGAGATAGGGTTCCTACCCAATAGTTATCCAAGATTAAGATTATGGGGTTCTAGGAATGAAGACCTACACTGAATGAGATATGTTGTAATAGGCATAGTGACCTACACTCAATGAGATTTGGAGTACTTGACATGAAGTTCATCACCAAAAGAGTAATATTAATGAATGATGATTCAAATGAAAAAACATGAATTGAAACAGAGCCTAATGTGACGATTAAATATTAAATGACATTGTAATAACTATGTAAATTATGAATTTTATTTATTGATTTATAAAACTACATACACTATCTTTCGACTGGAATTATTTTATACACCGTTGGTGGTGGCCTACTGATTTTTACTCACACCCTATTTAGCCTTCTTGATCATCACTCGAGTTGAATTTTTTGTCATAGGAAAGGATAAGGGTAAGGCCCTGGGATATGTTGCTGTTTGGGATTAGATAATAGGATAGGGAACCAGACATGGTTTGGGACCCACGTGGGAGTCGTTGTGTCTTTACTTTTAGTTTCATTATAGACAGTTGACATTATCATTGTCATAGCATGTTTTACCTTTCAATTGAGTATTGTATTTTATTATTTTGAATATCATATGACATGATATTGTTCTAGTTATTTATACTCTTTCGCACTTGGTTGTTGTTGTTTTCTTTTGTTGGAGATTTATTCTAATAAATGAGGGTATAGTCTCCCCAAGTCTGACAAACCAGACCCTTGATTCTAGTCAACACACTCTGGTATACGGGGAGGCGTGATTGAGGAGATGTGACCAACCAGTTTGAGGCACTGTTTATTGGAACTCAGGTCGAGACGTCACAAAGTGGTATCCGAATAGTTTTCTTTTCTTTATTCATCTTTTGCCTTACTATTTTAGGAAAGGTAGATAGGAGACTAGGAAGAATTGAGGCTTGATAATGAGCTCATGCATGGGAGTTTTAAACTAACATATGAGGGAAAATCCAAGTACTCAGGGTGGGATTGTTGTGATTGTGGTTTGTTGTTATAGTTGGATATTATTTCACCTTGGGTGAGGCACTTATGTTGGGATGTGAAATTTGTTTTGAGAGTTATTGAATTTTGATTCATGTACTAAATAGGCACGATACATGAGTCTTCATGCATCATTATAGGCACTCAAGGTTGTTGTTACATGCATCATTTAGGCACTCACGGGAAAATGGGTTATGGGTTAGTTGTTGTACTTGAATTGTTTTCCCTTGTTGTGAGATTGAAATAATAATGAAAAATGAGAATAAATGGCTGTCTAATAAGAACCTTGATTGATGAAATGGGTAATATTAATTAATTAATTGTTCAATTAATTAATTGTATATAGTGTGATTAATTAATGGTTGAATTAATTAATGAGAATATATGTAACCTTCTTAACCAAGACCTAGGAGTAGGATGGTTAAGGGTAGTGATAAGGCCTTAGTTCTGACCATGTGGTGAGAAAAAGGGGAAAGGACATGTTGAAACTTATTGTGTTAGTTTCTCCTCTTATGTAAATATTATAAGGTTTCATTATGAGACCTAATATGTGTGTTTGGATTTGTAGAGATATTCCTCCATGATGCTTGTTGAGGGAGAGACCGAGGGATATGGCCTAGAACAAACTTCAAAATTGGGAGCTCGAGGTACCATTGGTGCAACCTGAGGATGAAGGGGAACAATTATGAGATACCTTTTCTCATTTCATGAAATTCAGGGAGAGAGACCTAGGGTGGGTTCTGAAAAGAATGTCTGAGTTTACAAGGGTGTTTTAGCTGCAGCACCCTCCTACTTTTACTGGAGAGGGTGGACCTGAGGGAGATGAATTTTGTATTGAATCCATAGAGAGGATACTTGACCATTTGGAGATGATGGATGGGAGGAGGGTCAAGTTGTATTCTTATATGCTACGGGGTTCAGCGAAGTATTGGTGGTACATTTAAGAATGATATGAACAGACATATGAGATGTTATGGAAGGAATTTCTTGAGATGTTATTGGAACAATTCTATCCAGAGATGATAAGACAAGATAAATCTTTAGAGTTTATGCATCTGAACCAAGTAATCTTATGCATAATAGATTATTCTGAATGTTTCACATATTTACAACGTTTTTCTCTAACTTTGGCAATAGATTAGGCTTCTAAAAAAAATGATTTTCAGACGAAAATAGGTGTGAAATTACGTCCTAGTTAAATATTTTTAGGTTGAATAAGTTATCAGAAGTGGTTAATCAAGATATCATTTCAGAGGGAAACCTATAGGAGGCTTCCAGTACTGGATAGGTAGATGTTACTAGATGATCAGGTCATGTGCCTTCTGAGATCAGGAAGCACCATTACATGAATCTTTGTTAGGACAGTGGAAAGAAAGGTGGAAATTCAGGAGGAACGGTTGCACTGAATCTTACTCATATACTTTTCCACCAGTAAAATAGGCAGGGACACTATCATACACATTTTCCTTGACCACCAATGGAGTGCCACTTTTGTGTCAAGACGTGGAACCTACCAAAGTTTTGTAGGAACTAGCGACAGACTCGTGCTGAGGGAGTATCTACTTAGAGTCAGAGTGTGGGAAGGGGGTCTTTTACATAATATTTGTATGGAATTTGGAACTCTATGGTAAGAGGTGATAGAGGTAGTGGATGTGGAGCTTTAGGGTATGAGCACCCATATCATCAGAGTGGTCCTACTAAAGGGAGTCAGACGACGTCACATGGAAGAGGGGCAGTACAGTTTCATGTAGTTCAAACTACACTTGTGGAGAGCGAGGCTCGTCCATCGATAGTGAGAGGTACTATTATAGTTGCTTCTACTTTAGCTATTACCTTGTTTGATATTAGTTCCTCTCATTCCCTTATATCTGCAAATCTTGTTAATGTCTTGAGCCTGGAGTTAGAGTTCATAAGTAGGGTGATGAATATCGATACACCATTGGGAACACAATCTAGGGATATCTATTTATTCAAGGTATGTCCACTAAATATCAAAGAGTATTGTTTTTTTGGGATATCTATGTCTTTGATATAATGGGCTTCGACCTGATTATGGGTATGGATTGGATAGTCGTATACCTAGACCACATAGATTGTTACCACATGAGAGTGACCTTTGTATCTCTTAAGGGTGACTAGTATGTTCATTGTGGAGAATATAATATCCATGTAGGCAGAGCAGGTCCAATTACTCAGCAACTAGAAGTGCTCAAAACCCATGTTGCAAGTCTTTTGCTGGATGATGAGAGTGGTAGGCAATACATTATTCCAACAGTAGTAAAACTATTTTAAGATGTCATTCCTGAAGAATTTTTTGGGTTTCACCTAAGAAAGATTTGGAATTCATTATTGAGCTCATACCGGGGGTTGAGCCAGTATCTATTCCACCTTACAAAATGGAACCGACTAAGATTCCAGAGTTAAAAACACAGTTTGAGGTGTTAGAGGATAAAGGGTTTATCCATCCAAGTATGTTTCCTTGGGGATCACCTTCCTTATTTGTAAATAAGGCCAATGGGAGTTTACACTTGTGTGTCGATTACTAGAAGTTGAATAAAATGACCATGAATAACCGATATTCTCTTCTGCGTATCGATTATCTATTTGACCAGCTGAAGGGGGCTTGTGTGTTCTTGAATATCGATCTTAGATCATGGTAACATCAGGTGGGTGTTCGGACCTCTAATATACCAAGAATTTTTTTTAGAAGTAGTTATGGAATTTATGATTTTGTTGTTATGCCATTTGGGTTAACAAATGCTCTAGTCATTTTTTGGGCTAGATGAATCAGATCTTTCATCTGTACTTAGATCAGTTTTTGGTGCTGATTGTGGAAGACATATTGGTGTACTATAAGACTCATGATGATCATGAACAACATATTTACATCATCCTAGGAAGACTGAGATAGCATCAACTATATGCCAAGCTATCTAAATGTCAGTTTTGGATTGATAGGGTAAACTTTTTGGGGAATATCATCTCAGAAGAAGGTGTGGCAGTGGGCCCATAAAAAGTATAGGAAGCGATTTATTGGGAGCAGTCCAAGAATGTTTTTGATATCCAAATATTTTTGGGATTATCTAGTTATTATAGGAGGTTCATCCATGACTTTTCTTGATTGGAAGCACCACTTATAGGTTTGACAAAGAAGGTGATAAATATTGATTGGACAGAAGCATGTGAGAATAATTTCTAGGAGTTGAAGAATTGCATGAAATGAGCACCAATTTTTATCTTACCTGAGTTGGGTGAGGAGTAAACGGTGTATTTTGATGCTTTTGGGATCATAATCAGAGCTGTATTGATGTAAGGGGATCAATTCGTTGCTTACGAGTCTCAGCAACTGAGGCCACATGAATATAATTACCCTACGCATGACCTCCAGTTGGAAGAAAAAATTTATACTATTAAGTGTTGAAGACACTATCTTTTGGGTGAGAAGTTTAAAATCTTTATGGATTAAAAAAATATTAAATTATATCTTTTCACAATGTCATTTGAATCTTCAGCAACAAGATGGGTAGAGTATATACAGTCCTTTGATTTTGAACAGGAATATACACACGGAAAGGGGAATAGTGTGGATGATTCCTTGAGTAGGAAAACTCAGACTCAATTGGTATATAAGTTGAGTGTATAGTGGAAGATGATGAATTTATTTGAAAAAATGCATGTGGTAGTTCAGGAGACTCATGAATGGATGACTTTGGTTTCTATAGCAGTGGAGCTTACACTCTTGGGACGGATCAGGGATAGGAAGTATGAGGATACAGAGTGTTTAAGGGAAAGCCTTGAAGGTGGGGATACACCTTCACAATGGATAATAGATGAGGATGAGATCATCTATGTGAAAAATCTGGTTTTTGTGCCTACGAGTATACGAGAGGAACTCATGTGAGAATTTCATGACTCAAAGTGGGAAGTACATCCTGGGGTGAAAAAAATGTACCATAACCTAGGATGACTGTTTTGGTGGCCATACATGAAAAATGAGATAGCAGGGTTCGTAACAAGATGTTTCACCTGTTAGCATGTTAAGGTAGAGCATTACTGACATGGAAGCCAATTTCACCTATTACCTATTCTGGAATGGAAGTGGGATGACGTGACTATGGATTTTGTGGTAGGACTTACAAAGACACTTAGGAAGAATAATGATATTTGGGTCATTGTGGATAAACTAACAAAGGTATGGCATTTCATACCTATCATGGAAACCTTTACAATAGAACAGTTGAGAGAACTGTATGTATGAGAGATAGTGTGTTTGCATAGGGTTCCACAAATTATAGTTTCAGATCGTGATTCATGATTTACTTCATGCTTATGGAAGGTATTATAAAATGTGCTTGGTACATATATTATCTTAAGTATGACCTTCCACCCACAAGAATATGGGCAGTTAGAGCATATCATACAGGTGTTGGAGGATATGCAGCAAGCATGTGTGCTTGAATTTGGTGGTTCTTGGGAGAAGCACTTGGCTTTAGTGGAGTTTTCAGACAAAAAATGTTATTAAGAAACTATATATATGGAAACATATGAGTCACTCTATGGTAGACCTTTTAGATTACTGCTATGTTGGTTAGAGGTGGGTAAGTCAGATCCGTTGGGACCGAGTCTCATTCTGGAGACATCAGAGCGGGTATAATTGATTCAGAAATGCATTGATATGGATTAGAGTAGGTAGAAGTTGTATTTTTATAGACGTAGATGACCCCTATAGTTTATAGAGGTATATCATGTATTCCTTTAGGGTTCACCTACATTAGGTCACCACAGGATATGAAGGCAGGGCAAGTTGGCACCCAGGTTTGTGGGATCGTTTGAGGTGTTGGAGAGAATCGGGTCAATGGTGTATTGATTAGCCCTTCCACAGAAATTCATCACTATGCATGATGTCTTCCATGTGTCACAACCATAGTGGTATCACCCTGAACCTTATCATGCAATTTATGTGGAGGAGTTTGACCTTGAGATAGATGCATCCTTTGAGGAGCATCCGATACGTGTGCTGGGTCACAGTGAGAAAATGTTATGGGGAAAGACCGTACTATTAGTTCATGTGTTATGGAAACATGGAAGTGTTCAAGAGGAAACATGGGAAATGTAAGTAGAAAATAGGGCTCAATGGTCCAGTCTTCCTGGCTTATAATCTTAGAGAAGTTTGGGAGTGCCTCTCAAGGATGATTTGTTATAAGGTGGAAAGATTGTAAGATCCCGACCTATTCTAGAGTCATCATGGGTGCGTTTTTAGGTACTTTTTAATGTTTTAAAGTATCTTTGTTTTGGAGTAGTGTCTTGGGGTGTGTTTTGGTGAACATTAAAGGAAATATAAAGGATAGGGGGCTGGGAATAGTTTGCGCACAGTTTGATAAACCTTGAGACTAAACCGTGCCAAGCATTCAAAACAAGATAGAGAGGTTTGCATGGTTTTCGCACGAATTGAAAAACCATGCGACCAAACCATACCAACCGTGAAAACCTAGAAATATAGGACTACATTTTTGGCACAAGGTTTTCTCTAACTATGCTCCCTGGACCAGGAAATTGTGCATGCAATATTTTTATTCCAAAAATCTATTTTAAAACCACCAAAACCCCATGAGAATCCCATATTTCAACCTTGGATCGGGATTAAAAAATTCTTGGTGATCCTAGAGACTTCTAGAGGGATTCCAAGGTGATACTATCATCATTCTTTGAGATAAAAATCCCAAAATTGAAGATCATCTCTCTTCTCGGTAAGTGGATTTCATCCTGTTGCTTATCCCGTTCATTCCTCTATCTTTCCTTGATCTTTTCATTGAAGATATCCACCATTTTCATGGATCTAAACCTATGAGTTGAGATATAAATCTAGTATTGTGGATCCCAATCTATATTTGAAATATCTTTATACCTTTGATCATACTTTTGGTTTAGGGATTTAGATCCAGAGCTTGATTGACATCGTTGTGCCACTCGGATTTTGGGGATTTCCATTGGGCTAACATCCATCAATAAACTAAGGTAGGTGGTCTAAATAGAACTACCATAGTCTTTTATTTGATATGTGAATGCCAGTTTATGAATTTTTCTATGTTAATTTTATAATTGATTTCCTAAATTGTAGTAATTAGAAATATGGAATTTACTTGTGATTGCCTTTGTGATTAATTGATAATTGAATCATGGAACAAATGAAGGGGGGTTTCTCAAATAGATACTCATTTTGGAGATTGGTTATGGGTTGAGATATTGTAATTGAGATATTAAATTGATTAAGATAATATAATTAATTGAGGGAAATTAGTTATGAAATGATGTTGGCTATGAAAGATAATTAATTGATGAATTAATCTTGTTCCATAATTTTGATAAAATATAATTACTTTTGAGAATTAATTATGACCTGTTGAGTTTTGATATAGATAATTAATTGTGAAGAATTAATTATGGAATGATAATTATGTTGATTGATTTATTAATTGATGAATTAATTAATAGATTATGCGTTTAGTTAATTTTTGAGTTAAGTAATGGCATTTGAAATGTTTAACTAATCATTGGATTAGTAAAAGAATAATGTGTCTAATTATTTTGAATTAATGAATGATTAAATGGATGAGATTTTTGGGGTTCTATACATGGAGTTCTAGAACAATTTTAAGTTGGGACTTGGACATGGAATTCCTACATAATAGTTATCCTATATTGAGATCATGGGGTGCTAGGCATGGGGACCTACACTGAATGAGATATGGAGTGATAGGCATGGAGACCTACACTCAATGATATTTGGGGCACTTGACAAGACGTTCAACAAAAAATAAATGGTATTAATGAATGATAATTTAAATAGAAAAAATGAATTGAAATTGGGCCTAATGTTATGAATAAATATTAAATGATAACGTGATAACTTTTTAAATTTTTCATTGTAATTATTGTTTCATAAAACTGCATACACTATATTTTGAATGGACTTGTTTCAGACAATGTTGGTGGTGACCTACTGAGTTGTACTTACACTATATTTGGGATGCCTAGTCAACACCCAAGTAGACTTTGTTGTTATAGTATAGGATAAGGTAAAGGCCCTGGGATAGGTTGTTGTTTGGTATTAGAGCATGGGAGAGGTAAACAGATGTTGTTCAGGACCCGCATGGGAGTTATTGTGTCTTTAATTCTAGTTGCATTGTAGACACTTAACATTCACATTATCATAGCATATTTTACCTTTCATTTGAGTATTGTATTTTCTTATTTTGAATAGAATATAACATGGTATTTTTTTGTTAATTTATACTATTCCTCACTTGGTTATTGTTGTTTTCTTCCATTGGTGTTTTATTCTAATAAAAGAGGGTATAGTCTCCCCAAGACCGACATACCAGAACCTCGCTGCTATTCAGCACCCTCTGGAATATGGGGAGGCATGCTTGAGTCACATATGTACTTTTGGACATATAAAAAATGTTGGAGCACTCAATTATTTTCAAAAATACCAAGTCTTCCCTCTCCCCCACATATAAAAGGCCACCCCTATCCCATATTCTGAACACCATAAACCATTTTGGTTCAGACAATAACTGAAAAAATAACTTAAAAAATTCTCTCCCCTCATTTTATAAGCCTTATTTTTGGAATAAATCTATGCGAGGAAATATTTTAGTAGAAACCTAAGGTGGATACCCAACGAAGAGACAACATTTATCAATGAGGGGTTTTGATTTATTTCTTTCTCCACCCCCTTAAAATATTTTTATACCATTATTATAAAATAAAATAATTATATTATATATAATTATGTATTTTTATTTTAATTTAATGTCCTAAAACAATATTCACTTCTATCAAATGGGTTATGAAATCACCATTCGCGTGTACGGCAGACTACCACGTCGTGAATCAATGTTGCTCATTTTTCCATTACCACTTATAAATGATGTTTTTAATGATATATTTATTATTTATATAAGATATTAATGATATTATTATGATTATTTAATTATTATATAACACATATCTTTATGCTTTCCATTTTTTGGGAATATGATAATGTCTCTCATGTGTACGACAGACTACTACCTCATGAAGTGATGCAATTTTTTAACACTTAACATGAAACTTATTACAGATGGTTTAAATGAAAATTTGTGATATATATTACATAATAATTATTATATAATTATAATATATCATTTACCTCTATTTATTTTATTCCAAAAATAAAATGGAAATATAATTTATACGTACGTATGACCTACAATCTCCATTAACAATGTATTTCATTTCATATTACCAAATTTTATGGATTACTATAAATACATATATACAAAATATATTTGATATTTATATCCCAGATATCATTTGGGAGATTATGAATCCATGATCAAGGTATTAGGACCAAAAAATAACAAATCAAAACATATATGGAAACAAAACGGTTATTACTTGAAACGTAACTTTAACATGAAATCATTAATAAATGGGTAATAAAAGGTAATAAAAGAAATAATATATGGTATTATATATATAAATATAGTTCAATAATAGATTTATAATAAACTTATATATATTATAAATGAGTTTTTAATGATTATTATGGAATTCAAGACTTATGTTAGGGGATTTTGGTCTCACTTTTTTACTTCTGTGAGACACATGCCATATTCACCACATATTTATATTAATTGGTGTACGTACTTACTGTTAATATAATTTATGATTATTATACTGAAATTAATTTTTATTTACATATCCATTTGAGTATCTCTCTTTCATGGGGTTTACAGTTAAAAAGTTACCAAAGTGGTAAAAGTTTTTTTTGTCTCAATTTGCATTCTTTGAGACATACATTAAGTTATGCACATACATCCTTTCACGAGGTGTATGTACATACCCTTTTACATGTAATATAATGAATTTATTTCTTCTAATTATATTCTAATTTCCATTTTATGTGATTTCTTCACAGAGTTAGAATTCAATGATACCATAGTAGTAATGATTTGTTTGTTACAATGACATCATTTATTGGGATTATTTATGATTATATTTACAATGATATAATATTATGATCTATATCTCAATAAACTCATGAATTTTATTATACTATATTTATTCATGAAATTTTCAAGTAATAGGACCACTTTTGAACTCTTTTGTACTTAAAATAATTAATAAAATACTTTTAAGAAAGTATGACTTTATATCTCTCTTCATCCGGAAATCTATTTCATTCCAAAACCATATTTTATTAATATGTTTTTAAAAATTATTTATTAATCTCTAATTATTTTTTAAAAAGTTAAATTTAACTTTTTTGTAATTTTTAATTTTTTTTAAAAAGTAATCTTCATCTTATTTTAAAAAACAATGTTTATTTTCCTTTAACTGAAAATGTGAACCGAGTCTTTATTTTTAACATGTACTACATGAACAATATTTCCTATTATCATGAACAATAAATGATTTCATGATTCCTGTACATGTTTTAAAATTTATTTTCAAAGAAAATGTTTTCTTAATATTTGTGAAATTTTTAGATTTTAAATAAATTATTTCAAGAGAAAATGGATTTTAAAATGTTTTATGTTTTTAAAAAGTATTTTATTTTCCTCAAGAAATTTTTTAAATGTCTTTTAATGTATATTTTATAAGTTTTTGAAATAATATTCAAATAAAAAGTTGTATCATGTGTTTTATGTTTTTAAAAAGAGTTTTTCAATGGAAAAAAGATATTTTCTTCAATATTTTTTAAAGTATTGATCTAAATCATTATCACCTAATATTTTATCCATTGATGATACCTATAGATTACTGGGGATATGATCTAAGTATATTATTCGTATTATTTCTCTAAATTGTTTATGTTTATAATGACAAATTTCTTAGGAAACCAATTTCTCTTCCATGGGTTATACCATGATAACATTATTATTAAACATACTTCTTACAATGGGTTTTTCTATGATTAAATGATTATGAAACTTATTTGTTTTATATGTTTTATGATATAATAAAAGTGTTATGTTACCCATTTCATTTCATGGGTTATGATATGATGAATTTTTATGATCTTGTGGTACAAATATATATGGTGTTAATTATGTGATGGGTGGGACCAATATCTCTATCCAATGAATTGGGTAATGATTTTAATATCATGAGATAGACAGAGACAGAAAAGGTAGTAAACCTAGTTCAATAAGACATGACTGGAATGTGAAGTGAACCTGGTTTAGTAAGATAGGGATGGAATGACGAGTAAACCATTTCCAGTAATAATTTTTTTCCATTATGATGGTATTGGGAGTAAACCTTGAATATTATGATAGTTTGGGGAGGTGGTCCATTCCAATATGATATCCTTGGAAATGATCCTTTACTAATATATAAATTATTTTATATGATTATGTGTATGCCACAAATTCCATGTCTTATTCCAATGTTATGCTCTCATGGATCATTTTTTTATTTACTTATGATTCATGTCTTATATACTGCCAATATTTATTCCACGATTCAAGATTATGATATTTAATATGCATGATATTATTTTTGAATTATATACTCATATTGTTATACCATTATGCCCATGTTATGCTTATATATCTCCCTTGTTTACCCTTAATAAGAATCTAATATCACCTTTTATGATTTTTCCTTTCCCTTGGTTATGAATACATATATTATGTATGATATGTATAAGAAGGGTTCTAGTTGTGAAGATCATATTGGGAGATGATGTATCTCACTCATGGACCAGTTATTATGTTTCTATATTTCAAAAGGCACTGAACAATTATAGTCCTCAGGCCCGTGTTTGTGAAATGTAATGAATATTCATTAAACAATTATGTAATATCTATGTATAAAAATACTGGGTCGCTATAGTTGGTATTAGAGAATAGGTTTAGTTAACCTTAAAATAGGATGTGAAAATTTAAGTGAGATACCTAGGGACATTTATAAGGATATTTATAGGGATGTATCTAAGGATAAGTCTAAGAATGAGTCAAATTATAGAAAAATGTCTTGGAATTTTGGTAAAGGATAGAGTGAGTGGTTTACTAGAAAAACATCCTTGTATTGATACTAAAATTGGATATGGATTTGGAAAATATGTACCTTGGGGTAACAACCCTGAAAAAACCATATTTAGTTGCACTTGATTAGGATCTAGGGAATGAAAAAGGGCCTTAATGTACACCTTGTTTGACATTCGAGGGGGGTATAATTAATAAATTCACAAACTCATTACAAACCATAATGAAGTATTTAAATAGATGATGACTATTAATGACCTAGGATAAACCTAAGGTGTAATATATTAAAGAAGAAGGCTTCATAATCTATAAATTCTATAAGTGATTTTTCATGATTACGTGGTTCCCCATTCTGGTTATTTTCCCTTACACAATTTGTTTTGGTTTTAGTCAATGGATAAAACCCCAAGGAAACATGTTAATAATGAGTGGGATGGACAATGAAATTATTTTCCTACTAAGAATCCAAAAATTATGAGAGCTTGAATAAAAAACCTCATTTCTATTCTCACAAAACTTTCTTAAGCTACAAATCATGCTGGATTTCCAAATGAACAAAGGATAGAATAAAATTATATTTATTATGTCATGAGGTAATGTAAACCTTATTTCAGTGGGTATTTTGATCCAATAGTTTCTAAATAATATATTAATACCACTGAAAATATATTTTCCATTCTATAGTGCCCAAAACAATAAAAAGTCATTTTGGTTGTCTACCATTTGCAAGGTGAAACAGATCAATGGTGGGATATTAATAATAATATGAGGAAACATTATGAAATTGAAGAAATGGATTGGGATGAGTTCAAGATATTAATTTTCAATATGAAATTTCCTCATTTTTTCTGAAAATATGGAGGACTTCCTTGAGTTAAATCAAAAGGGTGATGAATCCATTCGTACAAAATAGGAAAATTTTAGAAGATATGTGTGGTACACTTCTGGTATTATCATCCAACCAAAATGTAAAGTTTATAAATTATTCAATATATTAAAACCAAGTTTCTTAAGGTCATTGACCATAATATACATTAGTGGATATGAATAGATTGTTCAATGTGGTATAAATATGGGAATGGAGGTTTGAGTTACATATCAATCTCATGGTGTTAATAAGAAGAGAAAAATAGAATTCAAAGGAAAATATAAAAACCATGGAGATAAGAAGATGAGCTCTATTTTATGCCCAAAATATGGGAAGAATCATGGGGGAAATTTTCTTAAGGGGAATTTTAAATGTTTTATATGTGGAAGGGTAGGTCATCAGGAAGTTAACTACCAAAGTGATGGGAAGATGTGAGCTAATGATGTGGGTAGATAGAAAGCTAAAAAGAATGTACATACCACACTATAGTGTTTCAAATTCAAGGAATACAGTAATTATGTGAATCAATTCCCTAATATGAGGGTTAATGGGGATGATGAGCCACAACAACCTTTGAAAAAAAGGAGAAAGGAAAATATTATTCAATCATAATGGATGAATTGAATCATGATAACTAAGGGCACACTTATCCTCCCATACTTAGTTAGAAATTTCATGTTTGACTTTTTATGAATAGGAATTATGAAAATATTATTCTAAAATATGACATGATTATCCTCATATGCATTGATTATAGAATAATTAAATCACATTTGATATTCTATCGGTATAAGGATGAACCGAAGCTTCCAATGAAAATATTTTTATATAAGATAATGGTTTATATAAGGAATAAATGGTGAGTTTAACATTTTAATGTGAATATGTATCCATGTAATCTTAACTTAAGAGTTATGGATACCATCATGGGTTTGTGAGTTTATTTTTGATCATAATTTCAAAGTCATCAGAACCCCCTTTAAGGTTTTATGTGATGGTATATTATCAATATTAATGACATTTTAAGTGAAATTTATGGAAATGAAACCCTTTGGTTTTATATATAGTGGAAAATTTATTTGAGGAGGAATGAATTTAAACTTTGGGGACATATGATTAAAGGTACTAGTAACCTTTAAGGTTTATCTTATCTTTTATTTTTAGATAATTATGGGTTGTAGTCAACCGCCTTATAAAGTCATAACACTTCATTATCACCAGATAATATTTCTCTTTAGACATGCTTTCGAAAATACAAATTAAGAAAGTGGTAAGGTTTCATGGAGTATCAAATTCAACTATATTTTATCAGAATATAGGTTTTACCTCAATGATTTGTAAAAGTTATTTGCAAGATCTTGATACAGAGTCGAGTATGAGCATTTCATATCATCATCAGACAAATGGTCAGTTTGAGAAAATAATTGAAACCCTAGAGGATATTCTAAGATCATTTTATATGGATTTAAAAGGTGTTTGGGATCAACACCTTACTCAAGTTGAGTTTTCTTTAAATAATATCTTTAACTTGACCATTCAGACAGATCATTATAATTACCTTTATGGAATAAATTTCAGAACTCCAAATTACTAGAATGAAGTTGCAAAAACAAATATTGGGACCCGAGCAAGCTGATGAGATGAAAGATAATGTTAGATCCATTAAGTAACATATAGAGAAAGATAAAATTTGATAGAAATTTTATATTGATAATCATCGATGTGATCTAGAATTTGAAGTTGGTGAGAAGGTCTTTCTAT
This sequence comes from Viscum album, assembly GCA_963277665.1. NCBI lineage: Eukaryota > Viridiplantae > Streptophyta > Magnoliopsida > Santalales > Viscaceae > Viscum > Viscum album. The sequence goes on from OY728155.1 coordinate 1,744,296,066, forward strand.
AAATTTATCTATGGAAGAATGGAGGGAAAACTAAGTCCTAGGTATATAAGTCCCATTTAAAATCTTGATCATATCATGATAGTATATTATTTTATTATGCTTCCACAAAACCAAACCCAGTTTAAAAATGTGTTCCATGTGTCACTCATAAGGATGTACATAACTTATCTATCACATGTAATGAACTCATAGGTCGTACCGTTGGATCATGATAATTCTTATAAAAAATGACATGTAGAGATTTTGGATTTAATAGAGAAGGTTATACAAAATAAGGCCACTCACTTAGTCCATGTTTTTTTTGTGAAACCACAACCCTAAGGAAGCTACATGGAAATATGAGGATGTAATGGGGAATATGTATCCTCATTATTTGATATCAAAGTGATGAATTTTGAGGGTGAAATTCATTTTAATCAGGGTGGAATGTAACACCCAGAGATTTTGTGAAATTTTGTTTCAAATATATTTAATATTTTTTATATTTTATATAACATGTAGAAATGTTTTTAAGTCTCTTTAAACATAAAACTATTTTTTTCTTATGTTACACTCAATATTGAGTTTAGATTTTTTTTATATTACACACTGAGTTTAAATAAAATATAACATACAATTAAAATATTATTATTTAATATTATAGTTATTACCCAGTCATTGGAAAGGTGAGTATGAATATATTTAACTAAATTATGAAAATATGGTATAAAAATTTATATACAATGAATTATTTTCTAACTAATTAATTATAAATGAAAATAAAAACTATTTAAAATTAAAGGAAATATTTTTCTGAAAAACTATTTTTTTCAAAAGGAATTTTTTTATACCCTCAATAAGATTAAAAACCCACTTTGGGTAAGGATTTTAATGAAATTCATATATTATTTATTTAATAATTTTTTTTACATTCATATTACACTTTTTCTATAAAATATATGAGAATCAATCTAATTTTACACTTAAAAACAATATTTTTATAAAAAGAAGTTTTTTTGCTGTTTTATAGTGCAATTATTTTATAAATAATTTTAACCAGTTTATAAAATACATTTGGAAAAATAATATTTCTTTTTTAAATATACATATAAAAATTATCTTAGGGATAAATTTTGGTATTTTTCTGAAATGTTACCTTTTTTGATGATGTGTGAAAAATATTGAGTTTTAATTTAAAATTAACTTTTTGTTTAATTTATTTATAATGATAAATTATATTTTAAATTAATTTTAAAATTAAATTATCTCATTTATATATAATTTTATCTAATTTAGTCCATTTTAATTAATTTCAAAAAAAATTTATATAAAATATTTTTCAACTTCTAAACATTTTATCTTTAAAAACCTGCTTTCTTATTTTGTCTGCGAGATTTATTTTAAATTAAAAATTTCCACTTTTTTAAATGGAATTTTGAAAATGGATGAAATATTTAGAATCAAAAAAATTTATATTATAGAATTGGGTCAAGTTAATTTTTTTTCCAAAATGAATAGTGAATGTAATAAAATTGAATGATAATGGTTAAGGTAAAAATGAGTTTAATGAGCGGTTAAACTAAAAAGATAAGGGTAAATATAAAATATATACTTATATAATCACAATTGATGGGAAAATTTCAACTATTACACTTACATTTTCTCGAATGGTACATTTTTTACCCTTTTGACATATGAAAAATGTGTGATACCTCAATTATTTTAAAAAATACCAAGTGTGTCCTCTCCAACACTTATAATAGGAAACCCCCTCTCCTAACCTGTTCAAACCATAGAAAACTTTTGGTTTTGGAAATAACTAAAACAACTTCCTAACTTCCCTCCCATCATCCTAGAAGCCTTATTTTGGGTATAAATCCACCCTAGGAAAGCTTTTAGTGCAAGCTTGAGTAGGATACCTGAAGAAGAGGTAACATTAATCAATGAGAATTTTTTTTATTTATTACTCAACCACATAAATTTTTTTATACAATTGTTTTATAATAATATATATATATATTATTTAATGGTCTGATGTTTTATTACTTTTCATAAAATCTGATGTTTGAGGTGTCTGAGGGTAGTGTGGGGTGTTTTTTTGGGGCATGTGTGTCATTCCAATGGTGAGTCATTTCAAGAGTTTTCCAAATTCCTAATTATCCATTGGTGACTCATCCTAGTGGTGAATTTTCTACTGGTGACTCATCCTAGAGGTGACTCATCTGGTGGTGACTCATTTAGCGATGGCTCGTTTGGTAGTGACTCGTCTGGGGGTGAATTTTCTGGCGATGACTCATCCTAGGGGAGAATCATCTTGTGGTGACTCGCCTTACAGTGACTATTCTAGCAGTAAGTTATCCTGGTGGTTAATCATCTAGTGGTGACTCATCTAGTAGTGACTCATTTCAATATTTTTCTCTTTTTCTATAATTTTCTAGTTTTTCTAGTTTTCCCCTTTTACGTTTGTTTTGGAGAGAAATGTGTTTAATGACTTAATGAATGATTTTTAAGGAATTATCTAGTGGTATCAATCATATCTTAAGTTTCTAAATTTCTTGAATGCTTTTAGAATTTCCAAAATGCATGGTTTTAATGAGATATTCCTTTAATGGTCAACTAATCCATTTCAATCCTATTAGTTTCTGATATAGTCTTTCTAAGGTAGAGATCTTACCTTTGTTGGTTCCTTCTTTCTCCTAATACTAGACATTCGAAAATCCGTCTTCCCTAGATTCCTGGAAGGAGGTTCTGTAGTTAGTTAAACCCCCCCCCCCCCTGAAGAAGTCCCCTCTTATACACACACCTCTCTTTTGGTGTAGTAAGTTGGCGAAAGGCTTTCAAAGTAGGTTTTCCCTCATTTATTTCTATGTGTATCATGAAGTATGGTCATATAATTGTTATCATTATGAAGATGGTTGAAAATAGATTAATAAAGATAATGAATTGGTTTATATTAAATTTAATGGTGTAGAGGAATATGAATTATGATTTTATATATTTTTATTGATTTGATTTGATATTATGTTTATATGGGTGTAATTCCTTGATAAAAACCATATATATTTGTGGAACAATTATGCTACAACAAATTCCCCTTGAAACCTCTGTTTTTATGATTATTTTATTATCACCCTAAGAAATGGTTAAACACTTATGTTCAGTTAATTAAAGGGATCCCCCAGGATCATATGGATTCTATGATTACACACTTAAATTAAAAGGTGAAATTGAATAAGATCCCCCTCTTCTAAATATGAAAATGTGTTGTCTTATGAAATATAATGTGATGTGTGGTGGATGTTTTATAATGTGTGTGGGGGATGTGGATGAGATGTGGTTATGATACATAGGTAAAGCATGTATATGATGGTGGTTGTGGTATAGTTATGTGTTGGTCGGAGTAGATTACTCAAGAGGGGGGGGGGGGGGTGAATTGAGTATCTATAAAAATTTCAGATTAAAAAGTATTTATAATATGTTTCCCCAAAAGATTAAATATAGCCTAGTTAATCAAGGTTATACTGTTATAAGAGTTTGACTGTTTGAATAACTTCTTAGAAGATTGATTAGTTCTCAGTAATCTTAATATTAGTTATTAATATTACTTTTGAAGTTATTTTACTAAGGCAATACAATTATAAGTTCTTTCCAAGAGTAACTATCAAAGTGAATTTAGATATTTCTGAATTATACAGTAAAGTAGTACAACAGAGAAGACTAAATTAAGTAGTACAACAGATATGAAACAAGTGGTTCAGTCTCAAGCCAAGACCTAATCCACTCTACTTGGTGATCACCTTCTACTAAGAATTTTATATAAAAAAACATGATCCACACCTTGGATCGGGGTTAACAACACTACACAGTACTTTCCAGGCCACACAGGGACCTCTTCTATAGTTCTTCGTGGGTACATACAACCAGGACACAGAAGGACCTCTTCTACACTTATCCATGGGTACACACAAGTGTAAAATAATGTTTGAGTAAGGATATCTTGTATCCTTCGATTTAATGCAGAAGATAGAGTGTGTTGTAATACAGATACACAATCTACTTGAAAGTTAATAAAATGATACACAATAGAGAAGAAGTATTGAGATAGGTTTTGAAGTGATATGAGTGTTAGTCTTTCCAGCTCTGGACTTCTGAGATGAAGAAGATGCAAAACTCAAGTCCTCGTATGGAAAATAGAGTGTCACAATTCAGACAGATTCAGCTTGTGTTCTTCGTGGTGTTTTACAGTGAGGAAATGTTCTCAGGATTCCAATATTCTTCGTGTGTTCTTTAGCATAGTCAAGTTGCAGGAGCCAATTCTCTAAAAATGTATTCTGTTGTTGAGCTCACGCCCACCAGCTTATTTTTCAGTATCGTGCTACTACTCTCACGTATGTCCACCTTTTTTTGTTTCTAGGCCACATTACTCTTTTATCTTGGAGTGCATGTGTTGGGGCTGACAGTTTGCATGTATTCTGCACCTCGTACCTCATATTTTCTGATGACATGTCTACAAAGAAACATTAATTATGTCAGTGCATTAAAATCTTCAAATATGACCATTAGAGATTAAATTGATAGACGAAAAAATATATTAGGAAACAGTGTCATAGTATGTCATGGAAATGGTGTCTCCTTCACACGGTGTCTCGCAGTCATGGTGTCTTCCAGTCACAGTGTCTCATGGTCATAGTGTCTCATGGTCACGTTGTCTCATGGTCATGCTGTCTCATGGTCAGGGTGTCTCATGGTCACGGTGTCTCATGGTCACAATGTCTCATGGTCACGGTGTCTGCTTCTTCACGATGACTCGTTCACAGTGTCTTGTTCATGATGTCTTGTTCATGGTGTCTTGTTCATAGTGCCTGGATATCACGGTGTCTGGATATCACAGTGTTTGGATATCACGGTGTCTGGATATCACGGTGTCTAGATATCACGTTGTCTGCTTATCATGATGTCTCATGACTTAAGCAAATATCTGAATTCATACTTAAGCAGTAGTATTTATGAAATGAATTAATCTTAATCATTTGTCAGAGAAATAATAATAAAGTGAATCAAGATAGTATATAGTATCCAAACTGAGTGTATAGTACTTTCGTGCTTTGGATAGCTTTTACTAAGCTACTAAACATTTGATGTGAAATAGATTACATATAGTTACCATTTTTTTTAAACTAAATAGGATTTTTAATCATTAAAACATGATTAATACATGAGGAGTCCAACAATATCACCCTTTTTGATGATCACAAATCATGTAACTTTAGAGTGTATATTTGTCCTAACAACATAATTCAAATGAGCATATAACATATATAGAATGAGAGTTATCTTCTTTTATATTTTTTCCATATAAGTCTCATATATTTATGCATTTATCATATATTTTTCCCCCTTTTGGGAATATCAAAAAGTAGAAAAGAAAGACAAAAGAGTCAAGAAAAGTGCATAATTTATTAGATAAATAGAGATCCATTACAAAATTTGAAACAAATGAAACAATATTCCCATCAAAATAGAGTAAACATTGTCCTTCATTCACCGACTAGTCTTCTCTTTACCTTTAGAAGCAGTAGCAGAAGAGGAATCCATAGGAGCAGGAGTTGAGGTAGAATAAGGGAGTGAGCTGGTTGATAGAGAAGGTAAAGGAAGACCTTCAAAGATAGAGGGGGCCAAAGTAGGTGCAGTAGAAGAGAGAGGCAGTTGTTGATCAAGGATCACAAGCCTAATCTGACCTAGTGCCTGACCGACAGACATATAAGTGGAGGCTAGGGTAGAGGTGAATGTTGGGAGACTAGGTCTCAGAGGTGTAGCCGCAGGAGAAACAATGGTTGTACTCTGGACATGAATGTAGGGCCTTAGAAGTTTAATAAAATCTTCAATGATCTCTCAACCATACTGCATATCTTTCTCAAAGTCATCCTTGTTTTCCATTAACTTATCTAATATACGAGTGAACTCTGTGATCTTTTGAATTTGGGTCTTGAAAGCTTGAGTAATAGGAGGAATCCTAAAATTTTCGATAAGATATTTAAAGTGAGTGATCATGTCAGTCTATGAGAAGATTTGGTTGAAGTAGAGATCCACTTTCTTGGTAATTTCTTTCTGAGCATCATTGGAAATTTTTGAATGGATTTGGACCAGATCAAGAACTCTGTCAATGTTCTTGATAACTTCATTTAGAGAATCTTTATTGGAACCACTAATTACAGTCTGAAGGTCTTCTTTGACCACTGTTATGAGTAGGTCACTGTCTAGGGAAGGCTGAGATGATTTCCCAGATGCCTTAGAAGCATTGACAGCTATGGTCATAGATTTTAGTTGGTTTTGCACATTTTGAAGACACTCTGTGTACTCATCAGTGAGTTTGTTAAGATTAACAACTAGCTCTCTCATCTCATTCACAATATTTTTGTTCCTTTCAGTGACATTTTCAGATAAGGGAACTAAATGAGGTTGAATCTGAGAGACAACATTCAATGGGGTTTTAGGAACATCATGTTCTACAGGATGTGAAGCAAGATCTGATCTCGAATGCATGTCTTTCTGCATTTCTTCAATCATACCTCTTAGAGTCTTAACTTCATCACTAAGTAGTTTATTTTCAACTTCAATTTCCTGAATCTCATGAAGCATTTTGGGTTGTATTTTCCAAATAACTTTCTCTAATAATAGCAAGGCATATTTCTCACTCAAATGTGTCATAAGAGCAGGTTGAGAATTTAGATATTTTTCAATACCAAACAAAAGAGTAGATTCAAATTATTTTATATCATCTTTACTCAAAAAGGATGGTTGTTCTGATGAAGGTTCACAAATAGAGATAGATACAGGCTCAGGTTCCTTCTCAAGAGCAAGATTAGAGACAGGTTTCAATTATAACATGGAAGAAAGTTGAAGGCCTTTTACTAAAACTTGATGAGAGTCATCCACAACATAGAAACTGGGAAATTTATACCGAGTGTCTACATGGCTTGAAACAATCAGGTTTAGTACTTGAATAGATTCCATATTTGGGGTATGCTCCCCCTCAACAGTTGCATCCTTCTCAGAACTGAGAAGCTTAGGGTCTTTATCTAATTCCACAAACTCATATCTTAGTTCATCACTCATTTCCTATCGAGCTAGCTGAAAAGCCAGCTCCATCCTTTCCTCAGCCGAAGGAATGACTTCAGGAATAGATTGTTCCACTAGGAGTTCTTCAAGATCATCTTCTTTCATAATATGCAATTATTCTTCTATAGGTTCTTCCAAAAAAAATTTCTCAGTTTCTTTGATAGCAGATTTAGTTTCATCCTTGGCTTTATCTTCCAAATTAACAACTTCTTTTGAATAAGGGAATTCCTTTTCACTTACAACATGAGGGACATGAGTGCTATCTTCCTCAACGAGAAACAGTTTCCCTGGGGGGCACAACAACCACTTCTTCTTCTTATTCTTCTTCAGAATACTAAACAATCTCATCTGGTTCTAAACTAGGATCATAAATATCTCTTATTCTTGAGGGATGTTCTACTAGATATAATTTTTCATAAAATCTATCATTGTATTCCACCCATTTTTTCCCAATGATTCTAATTTATTTTCATCCTCTTGATAGTTAATTTCTAAAGGCAGTACTCACAGTCCTTGATAATTTCCTCATTAGGTCCAACCATACCTTTGGCATGAAGCATGGCTGAGATAAGCCGAGAGTAAAACAGAGAGGTTGAGGTGGATGTGGCTTCGATCATTTCACACATATGGTGTATGATATACTTACAAAGGTTGATCTTATGCCCATTTTTTATAAGATGAATGGGAAACATATCCTGATATTTTAGTACAGTAAAATCACCTTTTCTTGGGCTAATCAGGTTCTATATAAACTCAAACAAAAGCCTTGATTCTCCATCTAGTTTAGCCACAATGTCTCTTCTCTTGGTGCCAAATCTAGTTATGCTTTTCAGAGCATCTTCCAAGATAAAGAATTTACAAAAAGGTGGAGGTCCTCTCTAATAGTCCCCAAATATGACTTCATGAGGTATCCTAAGGCATGAAGCCTATAACCTTGAAGAGAATGAGAATTTATGCCCATTTATCCAGATTTTGAAAACATACCCATCTTCAGAATCAAAGGAGAAATGAATATATTGATAAAACTGATCCACTAACTTATGGTAGATAGGTCTATCTTCCTTCAAAAACCACTCTAACCCGCATTTATCTTTTAAAACTTTTAGAACTAGAGAATTACTTGACAAAATTTATTTTGGGAAAACCTATTTCTTCGGTACTACAACTTGGTTTACCAGATTTGGGTTTAGAGGATCTTCGGGTGTTAACTTGGGTGCAATTTTCTTCTTCTTTGAGCTATGTTTCTCAGGAGTCGAAGATGAAGGGAATTTCATCATAGGAATTCACCAAAGGTTCGAGAGAGAGAAAGTTTGAAGGGTTGAGGAAGGGTTAAAAAATGAGTGAATAGAAGAGATCTCGAGTGATAGACAAGTGATACTTCTTTTATTTTATCATTTAGAAATACCAAACGTCGCAAAAGTAAAAACACGAGAAAATACAGAAGTGAAATGAATAATTACCGCGATACGGTTTTTAATTCATAAATTAAAATCATAAATAATATTTACGGTGAGACTATATAAGGTCTTTATAGTGAGACAATGAGAAAACATTACAGTGAGAGAGTGACTGAGCGTTACGGTGAGATAGTGAACGAACTTCACAGTGAGATAGTAACTGAGCGTTACAGTGAGACAATAACTGAGTGTTACAGTAAGACTATGAATTAACTTCACAGTGAGATAGTAAATATGAACTTTACTGTGAGATTTTAAATGAGCGTTACAGTGAGACAGTAACTGTCAGACAATAATCACGAAATACTAACTATGAGACTGTAAACATGAAACAGTAAGAGATATAACAGTAAGACATAAAACAATAAAATATAAACCAGAAACACATTTACTTAAGATTTATCATGCCTAATTCATGTATAATGTAGTCTATTCTTTCAGAATTTAGTGGTTTGGTGAATATATCAGCAAGATGATACTCAGTACCAATGAATTTCAAAGTGATATCACCCTTTTGATAACGATATCTCAAAAAGTGATGTCTTACATCAATATGATTTGTCCTAGAATGTGAAACATGATTCTTTGAAATGTTAATAGCACTTGTGTTGTCACAATTTATAGGTACATTCCTGAATTGATATCCATAATCTAGTAATGTGTGTTTCATCCACAAGATTTGTGCACAATAGCTGCGAACAACTATGTATTCAACTTCTGTAGTAGATAATGCAACATAATTTTTTTTCTTACTACACCATGATACTATTGACTTTCCTAAAAAGTTACATGTTCTAGAGGTGCTTTTTCTATCTAACTTGCATCCACCAAAGTCAACATCAGAATAACTAACTAATTCAAATGATTGTCATCTAGGATAGAACAATCCTAGATTTGGTGTATGCTTGCTTTATTTAAAAATTCTCTTTAAATCATTTAAATGCCATTCCTTAGGATTTTCTTGAAAACGAGCACACATACACACACTAAACATAATGTTATGTCAATTAAAAGTTAAGTAGAGTAAACTTCCAATCATTCCTCTATAAGTGGTTTGATCAATAGATTTTCCATCTTCACCAAGATCCAACTTACAAGTGGTAATCATGGGAGTGTTACTACTTTTAGTGCTATCCAATCCAAAATGTTTTAGAAGATCTCTTGTATATTTACTTTGCGTTAAGATAATACCATAATTATTTTGAAATATTTGAAATCCAAGAAATAATTTTAGTTCACACTTTAAACTCATTTCAAATTCATTTTGCATCATTTTAGAAAAATCCACATAAATAATTTCTTGAGGATTCAAAGATAATGTCATCTACATAGATTTGAACAAATAAAACATTATTTGAGATTCATTTTATAAAAATAATAGGATCAACTATTCCTTTTGTAAAACCTTTGGAAATAAGAAAAGTACTCAATCGATCATACCATGCTCTTGGAGCTTGTTTTAAACCATATGAAGATTTTGAAAATTTAAAAATATGATTTGGAAAATGGGGGTTTGTAAAACCAGGGGGTTGTTCAACAAAGACATCCACAACTATATACCCATTTAAGAATGCACTCTTAACATCTATTTGATATAGTTCGAAATTCAGATGTGCAACATAAGCAAGTAGGATTCTTATGGCTTCAAGTCGAGCTACTAGTGCAAAGGTCTCTTCATAGTCAATTCCTTCTTCTTGACTATAGCCTTGTGCAACTAATCTATCATTGTTTCTAACTATGTTACTATCCTCATCTACCATATTTCTAAACACCCATTTAGTGCCTATGGCGAATGTGTATAAAGGTATTTCAATAAGTTTTCAAACTTTGTTCCTTTCAAACTAATTAAGTTTTTCTTGCATAGCCATCACCCAAAATTCATCATTGATAGAATCATTAATGTTTTTAGGTTCAAGTTGTGAAAAAAAGACTTGATGTTCAACCTGATTTGTAATAGAAACTCTAGTTTGTGTTCCTTTGTCTAGGTCTCCTACAACAACATCTAAAGGATGGTTCTTAAGAGTTCTAATAGCTCTATAAAAGGAGGGACTAGTGATTTCAGGTTCATCAATAGGTTCAGGTTCATTATGGCTTGAGTCTAAGGAATTTCTAGTATTGGAAGTTTTCATAGATTCTTTCACAGAATGGTTTGAGGATTTTTGATTAATGTTCAGATTCCATAGATTATCCTCTAGGTTCTCTAGAATGTTTTAAGCTCATGAGGATCTGTTTCATCAAATTTGACATGGAAAAATTCTTCCACACACTTAGTTCTTTTATTGAACACTCTATAGGCCTTACTAGATATGGAATATACAAAAAAGATACATTCATCACTCTTGGATGAAAATTTGTCAAGATTTTCCTTAGTATTAAGAATATATACTTTGCAGCCAAAAACTTTGAAGTAGTTAGCCTTGGGTTTTCAGTTTTTCCATAAATCATATGGAGTCCTCTTAAGAATGGGTTTGATTAACACTATATTGATTATGTAGCATGCTGTATTGAAAGTTTCAGCCCAAAAATAAATAGGTAGGTCATATTTTCTAAGCATTGTTATAGAAATATCTTGCAGGGTTCTATTTCTTCTTTCAACAACTCCATTATGTTGAGGTGTTTTAGGGGAAGAGAAATTGTGAATATAACCATTTTGTGAGAAAAAGGATTCAAACTCTTGATTTTCAAACTCATGTCCATGATCACTTGTTAAGGATTTTATTCTAAGTCTACTATGATTTTCCACAAAATTGGAATATTTAGTAAAATAAGAGCAGGCTTAAATTTTGTGAGCCAAAAAGAATGTCCAAGTATATCTAGAAAAGTCATCTACAAGAACATAAACATAGTGTTTTCAATTTAAACAAGAAACTCTAGATGATCCAAAAAAATCCATGTGAACCAGTTCGAGAGGTTGAGAAGTTGACACTTATTTCTTTATTTTGAAGGAAATTTTGTTTTGTTTTCCCTTTTGACTTGGATTACATACTTTGTCATTTGGAAACTCATGTTTTGGTAAGTCTTTAACTAATATTTTTCTAGTGATCTTTCTAAGGGAGTGAATATTATAGTGTCCTAGTCTTCTATGCCAGAGCCAAGAATCTTTATGAAATACACTTAAACATGAAGCATTTTGAGAAGCTAAAGAATATATGTTAACAGAGTAAACATTTTCATTTCTTAAAGTAGAAAACACTAATTCATATTTATAATTAAAGACATTTCAAGCATTATTTTCAAATCTAACAAGAAATCCATCATCACATAATTATGAGATACTAAGAAGATTATATTGTAATCCATCAAAAAACAATACTTTAGAAATTAAAACTGAGTTAGAGTTACCGATTTGGCCGAGTAAAATTATTTTTTGTTTGGAATTATCAATAAATGTGACATGTCCTCCATCTATTTTTATTAGATTCTTGAAGCACGAGTCATGTGTCTTGAACATCCATTGTCCAAGTACCATACACTTTTACAGTAACTCTTTAAGCATATTTCCTACAAAATTATTAAGCAAAAATAGATTTTGGTAACCATACTTTTTTGGGTCCAATAACATTATTAATAAGTGCTTTAGGAACCCATATTTGACTCACAAGTTTTCTATAAGAATTAAGTGAAGTCTTTGAAAAATAAACTCTATTCGGTCTAGAAAAACTTGAAACAGTATAATGCGTATCATGAATTGAATTAGTTGATTTGTGTCCAGAACTGGGAGTAAAACTATATGTCCTAGACCTTGAAACAAAATTTGTTCTACCAAGATTTCTTCTTCCAGGTTGATAGCCAATCCCAGTGTTTTATTTGGGGGAATTATTTTTCCTAGAATTTGAATAAGGGTATTCTTCTCATTGGTAAAATTTTCCAGGTCATTCTTAAATTAATCATTAGACATTTTTAATTCATTATTTTCTTTGAGCAGTTGAGAATTTTTCTCTATTTCGGTTGTGAGTTCAGATTTAATAGTCACAGTAAGAGAATACTTTTTATTCAATGATTTATATTTGTCTTTTAGTTAATTGTGTGTTTCTTCAAGAATGTTACAGTATTCAAACATTTCTTAATTATTCATATTTTCAGAGTCACTCTCATTTTAAAAATAGTATGAATTCTATACAGAAGAGTCCAGTGTTACCTCAGATGTGTTTCTCATAAAAAACATATTGGATTTGTTTTCCTGTTCATCATGTGATGTTTCTAAGTCACTTGAACTATTCTCAGAATCACTCCAGGTTTCTTTCATGGACTTTTTATGTTTTCTGCCCTTGTCCTCATATCTCTTTTTGTACTTGAGATTTGGACAGTCTGCCTTGATATGTTCTTTGTTCTTACATTCATAGAAGACAATCTCATCAGCCTTGTCACTTTTTTCTAGTCCTTCTTCCAATTTCCTTTTTGGTCATATCTTCCCTTGAAGTTAGGATTTCATAAAAAAATTCTTCTTCTAGTAAAATTTCTTTAATATTCTGACTAATTGAGCCATTTCCTCAACACTTTCAGGTGATTATTGTTCACTATTGGAACTTTATATAGAATCTTCCAATTTCCCTTTATCTTTTTTTACTTAGAGGTGGTGGTCTTGAATGCAACAAATTTCCTCTTTGGTTCATCCCCCTCTTCCTTGTTGACTTTCAGTTCCTCTTCATACATCATTTATTTTCCAATGAGCTATTTTACAGGTAGCTTACTGATGTCGCATGATTCCCTAATAGAGACAGAGGTTCCTCTCCATCTATCAGGTAGATATCTGAGGATTCTCATGATTTTTTCCTTGATAGTTACTTCTCTTCCAAGAGAAAAGATTGTGTTGACAATCTCATTGAACCTAAGAAACATGTCAGAGATAGGATCAGCAGGTTTCATTTTAAAGTTATCATATTTTATAGTATAAGTATTAGGTCTCATTTATTTTACACTAGATGTTCCTTCATGTGAGACAGAAAGAGTATCCCAAATTTCATGAGAAGTTTTACAAGAAGAAATTCTATTGAATTATACATCTCCTAAAGAGTAGTATAAAGAATTCATGAATTGGTCATTTTTATTGCATGCAATTTTGATAGGTTCATCCCATGTGATTCTATCAGTAGTAATAATCTTATATTCATAAATAATGGAAGACCAAATTTCAAAACCCATACTATCTAAATTCATTTTCATTTTAATTTTCCATTGAGCATAGTTGGTTCCATTAAAAAATAGTGGTATGTTGGTTACAACACATTCCAATCTATTATCCATAATACAGAAATATTTTGAAAGAGCTAGAAATTTATAATTAACAGAAATTTATAGATCTTCAAAGTACAACTACAATCACAGTTGATTAAGGTTAAACTAAGTCTTAATAAACTTAATAAACAACCTATTATACCAAATGTTGGTCAGAGTAGATTACTCAAGAGGGGGGGGGGTGAATTGAGTATCTATAAAAAATTTCTAATTAAAAATTATTTGTAATATGTTTCCCCAAAAGATTAAATATAGCCCAGTTAATCAAGGTTATACTGTTATAATAGTTTGACTATTTGAATAACTTCTTAGAAGATTGATTAGTTCTTAGTAATATTAATATCAGTTATTATAATTGAAACCTTGAAGTTGCACATGACCCCTTTCTCTTAAAATATCCTGTGGAAAATGTGTTGATAAATTGATACCATCTGCTATTTCATATGTGATTACGGGCCGAACAAAAAAAAACTTTTTTTTGTAGGTGTAATCCGTTGGACATAGATCCAATTTTTCAGTTTTTTGAATTCCTTGGAATTTTTAATATTACTTTTGAAACTATTCTACTAAGGAAATACAATTATAACTTCTTTACAAGAGTAACTATCAAAGTGAATTTAGAGATTTCTGAATTATACAGTAATGCAATAAAACATGGAATACTAAATTAAGCAGAACAATGGATATAAAACAAGTGGTTTAGTCTCAAGACGAGAACCAATCCACTTTACTTGGTGATCACCTGCCACCAAGTAGTTTATATAAAAAAAACTTGATCCACACCCTAGATTGGGGTTAACAACAATACAGAGTGCTGTCCAGGCCACACAGTGACCTCTTCCATAGTTCTTTGTGGGTACAGACAACCAAGCCACACAAGGACCTCTTCCACACTTATCTGTGGGTATACACAAGAGTAAAATAATGTTTGAGAAAGGATATCTTGTATCCTTCAGTTTAATGTAGGAGACAGAGTGTTTTGTAATACAGATACACACTCTGCTCGAAAGTTAATAAAATTATACACAACAGAGCATAAGTATTGAGATAGGTTTAAAAGTGCTCTGAGTGCTAGTCTTTGTAGCTCTGAACTTCTAAGATGAAGTAGACGCATAACTCAAGTCCTCTTATGGAAAACAAAGTTTCAAAAGTTTGACAAATTTGGATTGTGTTCTTTGTGGTGTTTTACAGTGCGAGGATGTTCTCGAGATTCTAGTATGCTTCGTGTGTTCTTCAGCAGAGTCGAGTTGCATGAGCCAATTCTCTAAAAATGTATTATGTTGTCACACTCATTCCCACCATCTTGTTCTTTAGTATTGTGCTACTACTCTCACGTATGTACAACTTTTTTTTTCTAGCCCGCATTACTCTTTTATCTTGGAGTTCATGTGTTGGGGCCAACAGGTTGCATGTATTCTGCACCTCATACCTCATAATGTCTGAGGATATGTCAACAAAGAAACATTAATTATGTCAGTGCATTAAAATCTTCAAATATGACCATTATAGATTAAATTTAAAGATGACAAAATATATTTGGAAATGGTGTCACAGTATGTCATGGAAACGGTGTCTCCTTCACACGGTGTCTGGATTGGTCATAGTGTCTCGCGGTCACGGTGTCTCATGGTCAGGGTGTCTCATGATCATGGTGTCTCATGATCACGGTGTCTCATGGTCACGGTGTCTCATGGTCATGATGTCTCATGGCGACGATATATCATGGTCATAATGTCATATTGTTCATGGTGTCTCATTCATGGTGTCTTATTCACGGTATCTTGTTCACGGTGTCTTGTTCATGGTGTCTGGATATCACGGTGTCTGGATATCATAGTGTATGGATATCACAATGTCTACTTGTCACGGTGTCTCATGAATTAGACAAATTTCTGTATTCAGAATTAATTTATAGTATTTATGAAATGAATTAAAAGTAATCATTTGTAATAGAAATCATTATAAAGTGAATCAAGATAGTATATAGTATCCAAACAGAGTGTATAGCACTTAAGAGCTTTGGATAGCTTTTAATAAGCTACTGAACATTTGATGTGAGATAAATTACATATAATTAACATGGTTTGTAAACTAAATAGGATTTGTGATCATTAAAACATGATTAATACATGAGGATTCCAACATTATGTAGTGGGGCTGTGAAACTGGATGCACCTGTAAAATGATGTGGGTGTGGAAGTTGGTCTGTGATTTTGTGCTTATTCTATATGGTTGTTTTGGTTATATTTACCCAAGTATTAATTGAATTAATAATTAATGTTAATAATTTCAAATGGGAATTTTTAATGAGGAAATTGATGATGGTTTATGTTAATCAACTATTTATTTATTTTTATATAGACTAATTGGATGGAATTATAAAACAAGGTGTCTTCCTAAATGAAATATGATGCTAAACAATATTGAGAACATACATTAAAGAGGCTGTTAATGTGGAATTTGTTAATAAATGAAGACTTTGGAAAATTTATTAAATACTAATATATTAATTATGTCTTTTTTTGTTTGTGTGATTTTATGAATTTAGAGTTGGCAATAATCCTGTGTGGATTCTATGAGATGGTTAGTTCTTATTGCAAACCCATAGGATGTGATTGTGTGTCATAAATATATATGCATATACACTATATATATATATATATTTAATTTATATATACACCCTTATTGAGAACTGTGTTCCAACACCCACATAGTCACGTGAGGGGGAGGGGGTGACTTTCCGAAACATCAGGGTGGGAGGATGGATGGTTGGACACCCTCTTTTCCCTACTTCCTCTTCTTGGGGATAGTAGACCAAGTTTCTTCTGGAAAGTTGTGATGTGTGGTCCTAGGTGTCTTCAGGATGAGTTGTGATGTGTGGTTCTAGGTATCTTCAGGATGAGTTGTGGTGTGCTGTTCTAGGTGTCTTCGAGATGAGATATGATGTGTGGTCCCAAGTGTCTTCAATATTTGTTGTGTTGTTATGCCCCAAGTTTGTGTGGGAGGGATGTGATGTGTTTTGATGGCCCAGGTGTGTGCGGGCGGGATGTGATGTGATATATTTAGAATATGTGAGAGCGCCATGATATTTTCCATTCTAGTGTGAGAGTGGTTAATTAGTGCGAAAGTGGTGCGGGGTACCCTATCACTGATGTAATTCATATTATATATTGTTATTCTTGGATGTTTTATCTGGTGAGTGAGCCTTGGTTAGGTTGGGGTTATGTTTAGTCTTTCTGTTAGGTGGTGTTTGGTACTTACTTTTTTTTATAGGTGCATTAGTATTCTCCTTTATCATGTGCATGAGTGACTTTGGTTTTCCTACAAATTATAACTTTAGGCTCACCCTATGTATATAAATAATATTTTTAGGGTTTTAGGATGACTTTTTAGACTATTTTAGACATTTTGACTTCATTCCATTTGAGTTGTTGTAATGTTCTTGCCTTAGTTTTTACTCCTTTTGGATTTCATTTGGAGACTTTAAAATTTATCAGTTTTGATTTATACATGAATTGTGGGATTTTTTGTCTTTATTTTATATTATTTCTTAATAGACCCTCTATTTTCATACATTAACATTACATAAAATTTTCTTAATACTTAAAAATTTATACAAATAGATGCTCGATGACTGTACTAATATGGTACCTTTAGAAAGATGGAAACATAAACATTGGTACATAAATGAGATACATCATCTCCCACTAGGTTCTTCTTGACCATAAACCTTATTATACACATAAATCACAATACACATATTTATAACCTAGGGGAAGGAAACATAAAAATGGGTGACCTCAAATGCTTAGTAAGGGTAAAGAAAGAAGATATGAAAGCATAATCATGAGCCTAAGGGTATGAGAACATGATCATGAAAATAGAAGATCATACCCTGCATATCAAAAATCATAAACATTAATCATGGAATAATGTTTGGTAGTTCATAATACATGAATCATAAATAAATAAATAATATAAGACATGAAAGAATAATATTAGAATAAAACATGGAATTATGGCAGAAATATAAGCATATAATATTATTTTCATAGTAGTAGAGGAATCACTAGAAAGACCATCTAGGTAGATTGGGTTCACTCCCTATACCATATTGGTAGTCATGGTTCACTTCCATGTCTATATTAGTAGCATGATTTTAGTCCTCATACCATCTTTGTAGTCATGGTTCAGTTTCACGGCCATCATAGTATTCAAGGTTCATTCCCAAGACCATCTTAGTCTATCTCATGGGATATAAATCTTTACCCAATGCATTGGAAAGAGATATAGGTCTCATGCATCTCATAATGTAATCATGAATACGTGTACCAAAAATTCATAAACAATCATACCATAACCTATGAAATGAAATTGGTGCCATAAACATGTAATCATATCTTAACATGTGGAAAAGGATAGGTTTCATAATCATTTTATCAAAGCATAACTTGTGAAAGGAAGTGGGTTTCAAAATCATATAACCCATGGAATAGAAACAGGTGTAATAATCATCATTCCATCAAAACATAAACCATTTGAGAAATAATATGAAGGGAACCTTTGGATCATTTCCTGTAAGGGCATGATTAAAACCAACAGATGTCATCTTATATAGAAAATAACTTAGAAATATATATTTAAAACATTTATTAAGAGAAATATCCTTTATTTAAGAAAAATAATTTTTTTTAAAAATAAAACATTTTTAATACCATTTTCCTTGAAAATATATAAATGAATCTTGAATTTTTTTTGAATACTATTTCTTTTAAAATAATTTGAAAACTTTAAAAGAAAGCTTGAAATATTTTTGAAAACCCTTTACTTGAAAATTTATGAAATAATATTGAAAAAATTTTAAAAACCATTTTCTTTGAAAATCCTTTTAAAAATTATAAATAAAGATTTAAAACTTTTAAATTACATTTCTAAATATATAAATTATTTAAAAACATTTTATTTAAAAATAAATTTTGAATTCTTTTAAAGGAATCCTTTATAACCATAATTTTTTTGAAAAACCATTTTCAATGAAAACCACTTTAAAAATAATGAATATCCAGAAAATTAGAAAAACCGTTTCTTTTAAAAAAATATTTTTTTAATCTTTAAAGGAATATTTAAGGAAATTTCGGTCACAAGGGTGGGTAAATCCATATATGCCGTATGAGGTAAGAAGAACATCCTTTTTTGCATAGTAAAAGGTTAGAGAAATTACTTATACAAAAAGTGACAAGAAGATTCCTTTTAAAACATTGGTAAAAAACAAAAATAGAAAAAAATATATTCTTAATGATTATAGGATAATAATATAATATTCTTGGAAACTCTTTTTAGAAAACATTGTTTTGATGGAATATATATTTCTGACCGAAGAGAGGGTAAAGTTTGGATTTCTTAAAAATACTTTCTTAACTATCTTATATACCAAAGAGTAGAAAAATAATTCCTATAAATGATTATATTATGAATAACTAGGGGAGTAGAAAATTCCTGAATGTTCTTGAGAGATGGATTATAATATTTTGAAAAATTAATCATAAACATAAAAAATCATAAAAAAATGATGAGATTATTTCAATAAACTATTACTACTTGTGAAATTTGAACCATACTCCCCATGTATAAATAATTGAATTAAATAAATCTTGAAATATCTTGAAAATAAGGATATTCATAATATAACATTTTCAAGGAAGTATATACACCTCATGGAAAAATATAGGTGCATAACATGGCATGTGTCTCAAAGAAGGAAAATTGAGGAAAAATTATTAAAAATATGGTAAATTTTGAAACATAAAACTCATTAAATAAATATCATATAATGGATATTTAAATATGTATAAATGTAATTATAAGAAGCATATAATAAATCCATAGGAAGAACACACACTGCACAAAAGGAATGGGTGGAGAATAACGCATGTATCTCAAGAATATAAAAAGTGATATTAAATTCCCTTACCTTGTGTCTTGAATCTTGTCTTACTCGTACAAACCTACTCTATAATAAATATAAGATTATTATACATTTATCACAGAACCATATTCTTATATCTAATACAATATATGGTCGAATTATGACTTTATATTATCTACCTGTTAACAATTTTATGTTATGGTTTCACTTCGGGAAATATCCTCTTTTTTCTTTTCATGTGTGATATAAATATCATGTATATTCAATATATTTTTATTATAATAATCTATAGGATATAGAAGTATGAAATGGAATACACTATCCATGGATATGGTAGGCCGTATGTACACATGAATGATATTTCCGTTTAATAGTCATATTGAAAGAAAGAAAGTAAATGAAATATATGTATATATATATATATCATTATTATTGTATCATTATTATATAATATATTACATATAATTTCACTAAACCCATCCTTAATACATTTCATGTAGTGTTTCAATGAATCACATCGCCTTGAGGGGGCGGTAGTCTACACTTCCTCAAACGAAATTATCGTAGTTACACCAAATGGAAAGTTTAGAGATATGAGTTTTAAAAGGATTAAATAATCATAAATAAATAATAAATATAATATATAAAATATATAAATAGAGTTTACATCATAATTTCCACCACGATAGGTTGTATGAAAAAATAAATAATTATCATTTTGTGAGGCGATACTTCCCCATACACATAAAAACTATGTTCGTTACCCATTAGATGGAGGTGTGTGTAAGTTTTGGTTGAAACCCTCGAATAAAAAATACTAGTATATTAAATATAATTTTTTATTATATAATCATGGAATAAAGAGAGTGGAGGGGGTGGAGAAAGAAAATAAAAGAAAATATCTTGAGAGAAGACGTCACCTCTTAATCGGGTAACTCCTTTTGGTTTGTGCCAATAGGCTTCCTTGAATTTATTTTTTCTCAAGGAGAGGCTTATTAGAGTAAGGGAGTGATTTTAGAAACTGTATTTGGAAGATATTTTCTGAGACTAAGTGGTTTGATAGGTGTGAAGAATAGTGATAATTGGTGGCCTTTTATAGGGAAGGGAAATGACACACTTGGAATTTTTGAAAAAAAGTTAGGTGTACCCACGTTTTTACCTGAAAAAAGTCAGATAAAGAAAACAGATTGAAGGTCAATTTATGAATATTGTATAGAAAATGAGTTTTGGAAAAGTTTATAGGTCATTTTGGGTCTTAAATTTTATGTTTAGAACTTTGTTAACCTAATTTTTATCTTAACCATTTTAATTAATTTTAATCACTTTTACTAATATTTTTGGTCAAAAAATAAGTTGAAATTATTATACATTATTCTAATTAAAAATAATAAATCCATTTTCCCAAATTCTAATCACAAAATTGGAAAAAATTAATTTAAAAATAATCCCACTGTCGGGACGACCCTGTGAATTTTTAAAGTAAAAACGCCCAAAAGTTTGCTAAGTTTTTTATACCAAATTTCAAAGTGTAATTAATATCAATGAACTAAATTAGATTAATTAGTAAAAAAATGATCTAATTAAAATTTTAAACCATATTAAGTAATAATTTAACCATATAAATTAGTTATACCAAAAGGTAGTTTTGAATTAAAATGCGATATTTTTCCCTATTCATCCAAAAATAAAGTTTCTCTGAAAAATCCCAAAAATTAACCATAATCCAACTACTACATTATTAATTCAAAAATGACTTTTATTTTATCAAATTAAATTTCTAAATTTGTTTAAAATTAATTTAATTATTTTTAATATAAGAACCTTAAAAGCAGTTCATTTGAGAAAATAGTATTTTCAAACATATAAGGACTTTGCCAAAAAATTTATATTTTATTATCAATATGATTTATTTATATAAAAAAATTATAAAATATATTTGAAAATTATTTTTTACTATTCATATAACTAAGTTTAATGGATAATTTATAATTATATCATTTAAATAATTATAATAATAAAACGATGTTTCGTAGAAACATCATTTTTGCATGTAACGTACGCCAAGTCAGTGTTTCATGTAACATATGCCAAGTCAATGTTCTGTGTATCATAAGCCAAGTTTATTTTCCATGTAATGTATGCTGATTCAGCTTCATGTGAAAGGAATGTTTTACCTAGTTCATTGAAAGACATAAATGAAAAATTAATTTATTCAAAAAAACATCTATAAGAACTCAGGGCATGACATTCTACCTCTCTTAAAATGCATTTTACCTTGAAATTCATCAATCGAGTAAAAAAAGTGAGGCTAATTCTAATTCATCATATCTTTAAGTTTCCTTGTAGCTTCCTCTAATTGGATATTTCTTCACAAAACTTTAACCAGGTGAGTGGACTTGTTTCATATAAATTTCTCTGATAGGTCCAAAATTTGAACTAGTGGTTCTTCATAAGAAAGATCCTGCTCGAGGGATATAACCTATGATTTTAGTACATGTGAAGGGTTAGGTTTTTACTTCATTAGGAGATATACATGGAACACATCATGTACTTGAGAGAGATTTAGAGGAAGTTCCAAGTGATAGGATATCATCCCGATACAATCAAGAATCTCAAAGGGATCGATATAACTATGAATTAGTTTCCCTTTTTTCTGAACCTCATAACTTTATTCTAGGGTGAGATTCATATAAACACCTATTCACCAACTTTAAATTTTATATTACTCCATCATTTTTCATGATAAATTTTCTACCAACTTTGATCTTCCTTGATATATTTTTGGATGGTTCTAACCTTTTTTAGAATTTCATTAGAGATCTCTAGTCCGAATAGCTTTCTCTATACAACCTCATCCCATCAAATTGGAGCTCTAAATTTATTCCCATAGAGGGATTCATAAGGATCCATATGAATTCTTGAGTGAAATATATTGTTTTAAGAAAACTCAACTAGAGGAAGGTGTTGGTCTTAACCTCTTTAAAAGTCCAGATAACAAGATCTCAACATATCTTATAGGGTTTGAATTATTATTCTAGAACGAAAATCTATCTAAGGATGATAAGAAGTGTTAAAACTCAATTATATATCAAGTTCTTGTTTAATACTTCTCCAAACCTTTTATGTAAACCTCAGATCCTAATATGATACAATATAATGAGGTAGTCCATGAAAACTTATCACCTCTTTAATGTATATCCTATAAAGATGATATAGAGAGAAGTATTCTCTGATAGCATTGAAGTGTGATGACTTAGTAATGTGATTGACTAAAACCCATATATAATTAATATATTTTTAGGTTTTCAGTAGTCCAAAAAGAAAATCCATATTGATGTTCTCTAATTTCCATTTTGGAATGATTAATGGATGCAACATCACCTTTGAATTTTGTCTTTCATCTTTAACTTATTGGCATACCAAGCATCGAGATAAAAACTTTGCGATATCTCTCTTAATTCCATCCCACAAGAAGTATTATTTTCAAGTAACTATAAATCTTTGTACTTCTAGGATTAATATAGAATAAAGAACTATGAGCTTCCTCTAAGAGATCCTTACTCAAATCTGGTATGGAAGCAACACATACGCAGTTCCTAAACCTAGTCATTCTATCGTGATCAAGGTTAAACTTATGAAAATTTCTAACTTTATTTTGCATCTCTGCATCTTCCTCATGAACCTCCATAACATTCACTTGGATAGAGGGTTGATCGTTAATTTGAGAAAGATAATATTTTCCCCCTTCCTTCAGTATCTCTAGATCCATCCTTGAAAATACAAAAATATTGGGTTTGCTGTGATCCTCATCATGGATATGCTATTGTGATCCTTCTGACTCAAAGCATCGGCCACCTTGTTCTATTTCCTAGGGTAGTAATGTATTGATCAGTCATAATCCTTTATTAACTCTAACCATATTCTCTTTTTCATGTTCAAATCCTTCTGTGTAACTATATATTTCATACTTTTATGATTGGTATATATATCACACTTTTCTCCATAATGATAATGCCTCTGTATCTTTAATGTAAACATTACTGTTGCTAAATACAAATCATGAGTTGGGTAATTTTTCTCATGAATCATCAACTATCACGAGGCATAAGAAATAATCATGTTATTCTGTATAATAAAACATACCAAACTCTTCTTGGATACAATGCTTTAGATTAAAAACCCTTCTCCACTATAGGGTAATGAAAGAACTGGTGCACTGACTAACCTTCTCTTCATTTCCTTGAAATTTTCCTCACATTCATATGTCTAGAGGAACTTGAAACCCATCTAAATTAACTTGGTCAGAGGATTAGAGAATTGTAAGAAATTATCCACAAACCATTGATAATATCCAGGTAAACCAGGAGTGCTATAGATCTTATTCATTGCGGTTGGTCTAGAACAACATTAAATATCCTCCATATTTTATGGATCTACTGCTATACCATCTCTTGATATTATGTGACCCAAAAATGCAACATTTTACTTCCAAAAATCTCATTTTTCAAAATTTTCATTTATTTTATCCTTCCTTAGGTTCTTTAGTATAACTCTTACATGATCTTCATGAACTTACTTACTCATTTAATAGATAATAATATCATCTATAAAGAATACCACAAACTGATTGAGGTAATCTCTAAAGACTCTATTTATCAAATCAGGAAGATAACATGGGAATTAGTAAGACCAAAAGGCATCACAATATATTCATAGTGACCATATATTATATGGAATGCCATCTTGGGTATGTCCTCCTTATTGATCCTCAATTAAGGATATCCAAAACAAAGGTCAATCTTATAAAAGTATTAAGCTCCATGTAGTTGATTAAACAAGTCATCAAAATAGAGTAAAAGATACTTATTATTGATTGTGATCTTTTTCAACTCTTGATAATAAATGCAGAGTTTTTTTGATACATATTTGTTTTCAAAAAAAGAACTAGTGCACACTAAGGCCATAGGCTTGGCCGAATGAATACCTTATCAAGGTTTTCTTATAGTTTCTTCTTAAATTCTTAAAACAAAATCGGGGAAATTATATTAAGATTCTTTGAAATTTGTGTAGAACAAGGAATGAGTTCTATTGAGAAATCAACTCCACATTTTGGTGGAAGGCTAGGAAACTATTTCTGAAAGACATTAAAATATTCTTGAATAATAGGAATACCATTGAAATCGATTTTCTCCCCAACCATTTGAGATAAACAACCATGTTTAATGGGAATTAATACCCATATACTAGATGTAATATCCACTTGAAGTTCATGATTATTATCACATTAACGGATGATCATAGGAGGGTTTGAAATATAAAATGTAACATTCCTTCCTCGAAAATTGATGTGGGATTTATGTAGAGAAATCTCATCCATGCCTAAGATTACAAAAAATTGAACCAATGTAAGAATGAAAATATTTTCAAGAAGCACATTCCCACAAACTTCAATTGAAGAGGAATTGTATACTTGGGATGAAATCATCGTACCATTAAGGTTTTTCACCACTAATTCCACATCAAATCATTTTTATGGAATAATAACAACCTTAGAAAATTCCTTAGATATGAAAGAGTCGGTAGATCTTGAATCCAATAAGACATCAGTAGTTCTAGAGTGGATGGTAAGTACACCTTTCACCATGTCATTATCACATACCACATCAAAAATAGTGATTGCATGAGTTTTCCCTTTTTCCCTTTACTTAAGAGGTTTCTAACATTAATTATCATCACTGAACCTTAGGTTTGGGCACAGGTTCACACAATTCCCATTCTCCTGACACTGGTAGAACTAAATCATGGGAGGTTCATTTTGTGGAACTTTTTCTCCATTCACAATGTTAGTTGAATTCTTCCCATCAATTCAGAAATCAAATGCTCAATGTACTTTCCTTCCACACTTAAAACATTGTTTATACCACTTAAGTAAATTTACTCTAGGTTTCTTCCCACACATAGAGCATAAAGGAAATATCATCTTCATCACTTCATGTTTTTTATATTTTCATTTAAAATCTATCTTCCTTTTCTTGTAAAAATGATGGGATTGATACATGACTCCAACATCCATTTCAACCTTGCTTACACAATTTAAAATCTCTTCATAGCTACTAAATTATCTTATGGAAAACACCCTTCTACGACTTGGATTTAAGACATTGAAGAACCTATCAACTTTACATTCAGATTGGATGGTAATTCCTAAAGTGTACCTCACAATTCTCTTGAAATTATCCTTATAGGTACCAAAATATTCCTCATCTATTTGCTTTAAATCAAGGAAATATTTCTTTTTCTTGCTATGAATAATCTAAGAGAAGTACATATTAAAAAATAAGTTCTTGAAATCATCACAATTAATGGATTAAATATCACCTTACAACCTCATATTATTGATTAGAGTCTACCACAGGTCTTCTTTACCTTCTAAATGATAAAAAATCAAAATGAATTTCTCCTACTCTGAACACTAGGGAACATAGAATATCTTTTTAGTAGTACTGATCAATTTTACATCAACAAGTGGATCAGAATATCCTCTGAAATAAGGGGAAAGTTTCCTCATGAAAGACTCAACATAATTTTTCCCTCCTTTTCTTATTTGGAAGTCCACTATGATTTATAGCATAAGAAAACTATGCAATCATAGTAATGAGATTTTTCATTCCATCTCCCATCACATTCAGTTTCTTAGAAAGATAATTGTTGCATTTTACATCAAAATCACTATTAACGTGGTTCCTTCGGGTTCCATCCATTGACTAAAACCAAAAGTATAGACTAAGAAATAATTATCATATTAAGGAAATACATAATCCTGAAAATTTACTTACAATATGTATAAATTATAGAACCTTACTTAATCTATGAAACATCTGGTTTTTACTAGGGTATTCATATCCAACTTCTATTTAAATAATTCTTGATGGCTTTAGAAGAGTTTGTGAATTCACAAAGTTTATGCCCCAAGAGTGTCAAACCAGGTATGAAGCAAGACTTATTGTTGTGTACTAGATTACCCCGAGTTAGTCCCAGAACATATTTTTGAGGTTTTTACCCCTTTCTACATCTATTCCAGAGAAACATCCACTTGTAGTATCAAGACAAGGATGTATTTCTAGAAAACCACTCACTCTATCTTTTACCAAAATTAATGGACATTTTACTATACTTATCATTATCCTTAAACTTATCCCAAGATATATCCTTAGGGTTCTCACTAAGGTTTTCTCATCCTAGAATTTAAAGGATAACTAAAACTTCACTATGATACCAACTATATCAACCCTCACATTTCATACATTAACATTAAATATCATTTTCAAAATACTTAAAACATTATAAAAATATATTCCCAAAGACCATACTAGTATAGTGCATTTGGAAACATGAAAAAATAATAAATGGTACATAAATGAGCTACATAATCATCCACTAGGTTCTCCTTGACTAGAAAACTTGTTAGACACATCAAACAAAATACAAATTTTTATAACCTAGGGGAAGGAATCGTTAAAAGGGGTGAGCTCAGATGATCAGTAAGGGTAAACAAGGGAGATACATAAGTATAATCATGATCACAAGGGTATAAGAACATGATCATGAAAATAGAAGATCATACCCTACATATCAAAGATCAGAAACACAAGTCATGAAATATAGCTTGGAATTTCATAATACATGAATCCTAAGGAAATAAAGAACATAAGCCATGAAAGAATAACAAAGGAATAAAACATGAAATTTTGATATACACATAAAAATATAGTATTATCTATATAGTAACCAATTAATTGGTTCAAAGACCATCTTGGTAGTATTGGTTCACTCTTCATACCATATTGGTAGTCATGGTTCACTCCCATGTACATATTAATAGCATGAATTCACTTCATTCCATCTTAGTAGTCATGGTTCACTCGCATGACCATATTAGTAGTCAAGGTTAATTCCCAAGACCGTATTAGTCTATCTCATGATATATAAATCATTAACCAATGAATTGGAGGGAGATATAGGTCCCACTCATCTCATAATGAAATCATACAAACATGTGCCAAAAATCCAAAAACATTCATATCATAAGAAATGAAATAGAATGGGTGTCGTAAACATGTAATAATATCTTAAACCATGTAAAAATATATGTTTCATAATTGTTTCATCAAAGAATAACCTGTGAAAGGAAGTGGCTTTAAAAAGCATATAACCCATGAAAGAGAAATGGGTGTCATAAGCATAATTCCATCAAAACATAAACCATTCAAGAAAGAATATAAATGGATTATTTGGATCATTTCCTAGAAGGGAATGAGTAATATTTATTAATTTCATCTTAGATGGAAAATAAATTGGAAATATATTTCGAAAAAATTTATTTAGGAAAGTATCCTTTCTTCGTGAAAAATACTTTTTTAAAAACACAAAACCTTTTAAAAACCATTTTCCTTGAAAACTTATAAAATAATCTTGAAAAAATTTTGAAATCTATAACTTTTATTGAAAATTTAAAAGAAATATTGATTTGTTTTTGAAATCCTTTTACTTGAAAACATATGAAATAAGCTTAAAAATTTTCAAAACCATTATGTTGAATGATCTTTCAAAAATAAAAAATAAATATTTTAAAAGTTTAAAATACATTCTAAAACATATTTTTTTTGGAAAAAAATTTTCTCTAAAATTTTATTTTAAAACCTTTAAAGAAAGCATTGATTACCATAAAACATTTTTCAAAAAAAAAATTCATTAAAAAAAACTATGAAAACAATAAATTTATATAATATTAGAAAAACAATTTATTTTAAAAAATAACTTTTTAATAATGTAAAGAAAGATTTAAGGGAATTTCAGTCATTATGGTGGGTAAATCTATACATTCTGTACGAGGTAAGAAGAACATTCCTTTTTTTACATGGTAAATGTTTAGAAAAATCCCTTGTTCAAAAAGTGATAAGAATATTAATTTGAAAACATTGGTAAAATAAAAAAATATAAAAAATTTCATTTAAATATTATAGGGTAATAGTACTATATTCTTGGTAACCATTTTATAAATCATCGTTTTAAGGAAGACATATTTCCGACCGAAGAGTGGGTAAAGTCAAAATTTCATAAAAATAATTTCTTGACTATATTGTATACCAAGTAGTTGAAAATGGTAATAATACATAATTATATTTTGAATAAATAGGTTATAAGAAAATTCATGAGTGTTATAGAGAGATGAATTATAATATTTCAAAAAAGGAAGTATAAGTATAAACAATCTCTAAAAAAACAATGAGATTGTTTCAATAAACTCTTACCACTTGGTATATTTGAACCATACTCCCCATTTACAAAAAATAAAATTTCATTATTTTTAAAATATCATTAAAATAATTATATTCTTGATATAAAATTTTAAATTAAGTATATACACTTCATGGAAAAATATAGGTGCATAACATGACATGTGTCTCAAAGAAGGAAAATTGAAACAAAATTACTTCACCAATTTGGTAACTCTTGAAACAGAAATCACATGAATGAAATATCATACAATGAATGTGTAAATTATAATAATTATATGTATAATAATCATAAGAGACATTCATAGGAAGTATAAACACCACATAAATGGAATGGGTGGTGAATGAATCATTTATCTTGTTGAAATAAAAAGTGAGGTGAAATTCCATTACCTTGTGTCTTTAATCTCATCGTACTAATAAAAAACTCATTTATAATAAATATCATGTATATTAAGTATATTTTTATTATAATAATCCATAGATTATAGAATTATGAAATGGAATACACCATTCATGGAGACGTTATGCCTTACGTACACATGAACACTGTTTCCATTTAGTAGTCGTATTGAAAGAAAGTAAGTTATTAAAATATATGTATATATATAATTATTAAAGTAGAATTATTATATCATATATATCATATAATTTCTCTAAACCCAACATTAATACATTCCATGTAGTGTGTGAACGAGTCAGATCGCTTTGAGGGGGCGGTAGTCCTCACTTCCTCAAGCGAAATTATCATATTTACACAAAATGGAATGAATAAATAATTATGTATTAAAAGGATTAAAAAATATTAAATACATAATACATATAATATATAATATATATAAATATATTTTCCATCATAATTTTCACCATGAGTGGCAGTAAGGAAAAATGAACAATCATCATTTTATGAGGTGGTAGTTCGCTATACACATAAATAATATGTTTGTTACCCATTAGATGGAGGTGTGTGTAAGTGCAGGTAAAAATTTTAATATAAAAATATACTATTATATTTGAGATACTTGTTTTGTTATATAATCATGGAATAAAGAGAGTGTATGGGTGGATAAAAAAATAAAATAAATGAGCCTGAGAGAAGATGTTACCTCTTAATCGGGTAACTCATTTTGGTTTGTGCCAAAATAATTCCTTGGATTTATTTCTACCCAATGATATGATTATAGGAGTAATATAGGGATTTTGGGAAGTTTATTTGATAGATATTTGTAGAGCCTACTTGATTTTAGAGGTGTGAAGAATAGGAATAGATGGTGGCATTTTATAGGGGTGGGAAAAGACACGGTTTGCATTTTTGAAAATAAGTTAGGTGCACCCACGTTTCTACATAAATGTCATAATAAACCCAAAAAAATAAATAATTAAAGTTTAATGTCCTAATAATGGATATACAATGGGTTTTGGTCAAGTGAATAGGTAATTTTGGGTCTTAAATTTTATGTTTTAGTACATTGTTAACAAAATTTTTCTCTTAATCATTGTAATTAATTTTAATTACTTTTACTAATTGTTTTGGTAAAAAAATAAATTGAACTTATTTGAAATTAGAAATTATTCTTAGTAAAAATATTTAATCTATTTTTCCAAATTATAATCACATAAGTGGCATAAATTAATTTTAAAATAATCCCACTGACAGGACGACACTGAGGGTTTCTATAGTAAAAATATCCAAAAGTTTTCTAAGTGTTTATACCCAATTTCAAAGTGAAATTTAATACAATGAACTAAATTGGATTAATTGATAAAAATATGATCTATTTAAACTTTTAATCCAAATTTAAATATAATTTAACCCTATAAATAAATTAGATGAAAAGGCAGTTCTGAATAAAATTATAGTATTTTTCTCTATTCATCCAAAAATGATGTTTCTCAAAAAAATAACAAAAGTTTTTCCTAATATAATTTTAACATTATAAATTTAAAAATGAATTCTATTTTATAAATTTTTTTAATTTTTTGAATATTAATTTTATTATTTTTCACATAAGGACATTAAAATCAGTTAATTTGAGAAAATAATATTTTTAAACATATAAAGACTTTTCCAAAAATTATATATTTAATTATCAATATATTTTATTTATATAAAAAAATTATAAAAAATATTTTAAAATTAGTTATTTGTATTCATATAACTATGTTTAACAGGCATGCTATCATTATCTCATCTAAATAATTATAATAAGAAAATTATGTTTTATAGAAACCTCATTGTTGTGTTTAATGTACACCAAGTCGGTGTTGCGTGTAATATACACAAAGTAGATGTGTCACGAAACCATCACCACAAGGTGTACCCCTCCTAGGCTGATAATGTGAGAAGGGAGATAGTGACCCCCGAGTCCTGCCTCCATTAGGCCCTATGTTGGCGACTAGCACCGAGGGTATAGTAAACACACAAATGGGAGGCATTACCCTCTAAGAGAACACATGAGAAAGAGAGAGATAAGATAGAAACCAAACAACTCCAACTTAGATAGAAATATAAAAGAAAACCCAAGTGCACTTATATAATGTCATGCAAAAACTACTACAACTTAAAGGGGAAAACTGCAAGTACCAAAGGAAATTAAAAACAACAGAAACCACAAGCCCGAAAAGCTCCTGCAACCCCAGGCTAGTAGAAACCAGCTAGATCTCCAACCTATACAAAGTGACCTGAAAAACAGTTTATATATACATAGGGTGAGTATAATAGTATACTCAGTAGGATCCTCCTCATATCCTCTCATTCAAAAGTAAAGAAATCTTGCTAAAGAACAGTGAACAACAAGTGAAACTAACTTTTCCCCTAAACAGGTATACCAATTCCCCAGACTCACCCTGGATACTCTCACCAAGTAACACATAAAAGAGTATATAATATAATAAATAATATCAAGGGTACCCCGCTACAACTTCTCCACTAGTTTTCTGCTTTTCCCCAACGTCGTACATCTTAAGCATCTCTCTCAAAAAAGGCTTGCTAACAAACACCTGGGCGAAGCACCACAACATGCACCTCATGCAACAAAACCACCAGGTCCATGTAATCAAAGTAACCAGGCAGTTTTTGGGAGCCACCACAGCTTTCATAACATGTATCATACATCGGACATTATAACTCAAGCCATTACAACTCACACACCGAGTAAGGATCCTCAAGCAGTCACAACCTATACACGTTACACCTATAATATTCTATAGGAAACTATATCCAGAATATATGTGTGTTAATAACCACAAGCCATTACATCCATCTACACACATATATGGGTAAAACTAACCACTATGCCTACCATCGCAAGTAACTACCAAGAGAAGAGAGCAGAGTCAAAGGGGGTAGTCATCCATCCATCATCCCACCAGAATGTTGGGGAAAACACCCCCAGGGCATAGAATCCTTGGGGTGTTAGTTTCCCTAACCGATGGGGTTGAGTAGTGTATAGAAACAAAAAAAGTATAGAATATACTATATCTCACAACCACACTATGGGCATAACCTAGTGTTAGAATCAACTGCAGCTAACGTCTCTTGGACTCCTGACTGCCACTTCTAAGACTAGGTATCCTATAAGCACACAACCATTTAAAGATATTTAATACATTACATCATTCCCTTTTTATCAGTTTCACTTTACGTTAATTTAAAAATTAGTTAACCATTAATAATTTCTGCATTATAATTCATTATAATCACACCCAAAGTTCATTGTTCCTTTAAATGGAAACCTCAATATTTCTTACTAGCAAGCTCCAACCCCATGGGTTAACATCATTTATTCAATAATTTATTAACAAAATTATTACTTTCCCATATTCATAGGCATTATTGAAAAATATTATAAGCTACTAAACACAAGTGGGCTCAAAACGGTGAGTAGATGAACTACTTGTTAATTCTTTTCCACCTATATCAAGAGTGTAGACCTATCCTCCCTCAGGAATCTAAAAACAGAAAGCACGTGACATACCCTGCACGTCTTCTCTCCTTTTGGAGGGAGGGTAAGAAAACTAGCTTCCTTGAGTAGTGGGGAACTTAAGGAATATAAACAACCAACAAGAAACAGAAATCATCAAAACATTCACATACAACCTATTCTATCATCTCCATTTTCATCCCCGACACCCACATGCATAAACTGATGCATCTCACCACTCTAGGCATCAACTACTGCCATAACCAATAGGCCTCCCTGCCCCCACATATCACAACAGTCATCCAAACTCACATCACAACACATATAGTAGTAAAACAACATTATATAAATTGGTCTCTTGGTCCTTAAACAAGGCATTCTTCCTTCATACATAATGAGCTCTCACAACTCCAAGCATAAGGCTCTTAGCCTTTATAAGGAAGAGGGTAACTCAGAACCCTACGAGGCATTATCTTTTTATCAAATATCCAGTTCTTTAATCCATATAGAATTAACCGATTTATTATTTTTTGGTTACAACTATGGGTAACCTAAACAGTAAGCTATCAAAAATAATTAAACATGCTTATTGTATCAATTTGACTAGAATAAAATTACAACAAGAACAACCAGATTCATTTACATGCCTCTTTATCTCTATCCAAACAATTAGCAATTAATTCCAGCTTTACATTTTTTACAAATTTCCATCAAGAACAAAAATCATAACAAAACAATAATAGATATCACACTATCTAGAAAAATAAGAGGCAATAACATATGATCGATATCAATTTATTTATCAGGTTAAAATATTTATTATGTAAACTCCATTGTGATCCAGTGGCTAAAACATGATAACTGTAAATTTTCACATAAAAGAAAAGAGAAACAATGAATCCCCAACCTCAAAAGGTTCTTAAAATTCTTTATACGAGAATGATCCACACAACTTATCACGATCGCCTCCTCCCGTGACAACTGCATCCACCTGAGGATGTCGTGGCACGATCGCACCAACCTAACCCAAGAAACTCCATTAAAATCATGGATATCAAATGCCATAATATGGAAAGGAGAAATATGAGAAGATGAACCCAAAATAACAACGATAAATCATACCTTATATTGAAGATTGATGGATACTATTTGGTTGCACCAAAAAAGGGGGTGCACTTGTAGTAAGAAGAACGTCAAGGGAAACCAATCCATGGGGAAAAGTTTGATCTCATAATTCCTATAGGAAGGAAGGAAAGGTTCAAGTTTCTCGAACCATAGAACAAGGAGGAAGAACAAGAGAGGAAGTTATCTCGTCCATTTAAAAGATTTAATGAAGCATTGATGTATGATACACTAGATTTTCCATTAAATGTAGATCAAATTAAAACATAGAGTTTGAACAATTAAAAGCATCCCAAGCCATAGGAAAATTAATATAGGAGTTATTGGCTTTGAATCGGCCTTAAATCTCTTAAAACAGGGCCTTGAATGCGTTTTATGTCAAAGAAAATGTTAAATCGGCGAATCCTGAAAAATTTGGAAATTTGGAAAAGGAAATATGAAGTAGTTCTGGAAACACTATTCATGAGACATGACACCATTTTTTGTCACACCGTGTCTGTGACACCGTGACAGTGACACTGTGATAGTGACATTGTTTCTGTGACTTTGTGTCTGTGACACTGTTTCCATGACACCATTTCTGTCACACCGTTTCTATGACACCGTTTCTATGACACTGTTTCTGTCACACTATTTATGTGACACCATGACTATGACACCATTTCTATGATACTGTTTCTTTCACACCGTTTCTGTGACACCATGACTGTGACACCATTTCTGTGTCACCATTTCTGTCACACCGTTTCTGTGACACCGTGACTGGGACACCGTTTCTATGACACCATTTCTGTCACACTATTTCTATGACACCGTGATACTATTCAAAAAATTTGGAAAACTTTTCACAGAAATAGAAATTTTGAAAATTTTAGGGTATGAGTCTCCTTGACCTCCCAAAACACCTCAACCAATAGATTTCAGAAAGGGATTAGACTAGAGAGGTCCGAACCATTGCATCAGATACCTCTCAAAACATTCTCATCCTCGAGAATAAAAAACCAACCCAAAAGGAAAAAAGAAAAGGGGTCTAAACAATCAATCATCGAGATACCTCTCAAAAGAGAGAAATCCATAAGAATCAATAAAAGAAATTCATCTTATAAACATGAAAGGTATATAACCATAAAGCTAACATCGTTATATTAAAAGAGTTAAACATAAAACAACTCTAGGTACTGAGCATGTATCTGTGACTCATGTTCCCAGGTACTCTCCTCCACGACACCATGTCGCCACAAGACACAAACTAAGGGAATAGAATGCTCATGCAACACCTTATATTTGTGGTCTTAGATCTCTATAAGCAGCTTCTCGAAGGTCTCATTATCATCAACATTGATCTCTCCCCAATCGATGAAATTGGAGTCATCATGAAGATAACAACAGAGCTATGATACATAGAAAACATCATGTATCCAACTCATCTATGGGGGAAGTGCTATATGATATTCCACAACTCCAACATGAGCCAACACCTCGAAAGGCCCAACAAACCAGTGATAAAGCTTACTCCCACGACCAAACCTTCGCTGTCCACGACGGGGAGTCTCCTTCAGAAACACGTGATCCCCAACATAAAACTCCAATGGTCTCCTACTTTGATCAGCATATGATTTTTGATGATCCTGTGCTGTCTTCATCTTCTCATGAATCACCTGAACCATCTCTATCATACTCTACACTAGTTCTGATCCGAGAATTGCTAACTCTCTGACCCTAGTCCAGCACAATAGAGAACATAAAGTTTCGACCATAAAAGGCTTCAAATGGAACCATACTGATGGTTGAGTAAAAAATATTATTATAAGAGAACTCCACCAAGGGTAAGTGACTCATCCACAAACCTCCAAAATCCAAGACAAAAAAGTGTAACATGTCTTCAAGAGTCTGGATAGTCCGCTCTGTCTGACCATCCATATGAGAATGAAAAATAGTGCTAAGGAATAGCCGAGAACCGAAAGCATACTGGAGACCTCTCCACACCATGTAGGTAAGATGAGGATATCAATCAGAAATAATCATCCTTGGGATTCCATGAAATCTCACCACCTCCTCCAGATACTTCCTCGAGAAAACTTTCACTGAGCTTGACTCCTTGATCACTATGAAGAGGGATGATTTTTTTAAACAATCCACTACCACCCAAATAGCATCATATCCTCCCTGAGTTTGAGGTAAATCAGTAAAAAAGTCCATTAAGATGTCCTCCCACTTCCACTGAGTAATATATAATGGCTGGAGCAACCACTAGGGACATGGTGCTCAACCTTCACCTTTTGGAAGACCAAACATTGAGACACAAAATCCGCAACTGTACGCTTCAGCCTAGGCCACCAAAAATGACTCCTCAAGCCTTAACACATATTTTTCATGCCATGATGCACCTCTAAAGGCAAACTATGGGACTATTTGAGAACCATCTCATGCATCGCCAAAGGAACAAAAATCCTTCCATGATACAACACTTGGTGTTTTCATCCTTAGACCAACCATCAGGGGCCTCACCACAAACAACTCGGTCTCTCCAGACATCCACCTCAAGATCCCCCAACTGGAACTCTTCCACCTATTGCACTAGAGGTGATTGCACCATTATCTGAAATATACAACCTCTTCCACCAACTTATCCCATATCAAGATATAATGTTGAAAGTTATTCCATTACTCTATAGGAATCACTAGATTCACATACTGCATCACTACATGACTTCCGGATTAGTGCATAAGCTACAATATTCTCCTGCCCAGGTGTATACGAGATTTTGAAGTTGTAATCCTATAAAAAATACATCCAATGATGTGGTCGCAAGATTAAGTCATGTTGGGAGAAAACATAACTTAGGCTCTTATGATCAATGAAAACCATAAAGCGGTCATTAATGAGGTAATGTCTCCACAACTTTAGAGAAAACACCACTGCTTACAACTTGATATCATGGGTGGCATAGTTACATTCATGGGGATGCAACTGTCGAGAACCATAAGAAAAAACTGATCTCTGTTGCATCAGAACACAACCTAACCCCCAGATGTGAAGTATTACAGAAAACATGAAAATGAACTCCATATGCTGGAAGACAAAGAACATGATCACATACTAAATTATCCTTCCGAGAGTCGAAGGATTCCTAAGACTAATTAGTCTATATAAACACCTGATCTTTCCTGGAAAATGCCATCAGAGGAGTCACAACCCAAGAGAAATCATCTACCAACCTCCTATAATAGCCTGCAAGACTAAGAAAACTTCGCACCTCTACCACTATCTTGGGGGATGACCAAGACACAACTGCTTCTATCTTTGATGGATTCAAAACTACTCCCTACTTGGATAGATCATTACCTAAGAAATGGACTTCTTGATCCCAAAACTCACACTTCAACAACTTCCAAAATAGTTACTATTGACGAGGAAGTCCCAAAATAGTGTGCAGATACTGTGCATGCTTCTCCTCAGTTGTGGAGTACACAAGGATTTCGTCCATGAAAACCACCACAAAATTATCCAATAAATCACATAACAAAACATTAATAAATCCCATGAAAACAGTTGGATCATTCATCACACCTAATGGAATTACAACAAACTCGTAATTCCCTTGACGACAATGAAAAGCAGTCTTCGGGATATCCTCATCCTTCACATTCATATGATGATATCCTGACTTAAAATCAATCTTTGAGAACTAACGTGAACCTTTTAGTTGATCGAATAAATCATCAAACCACATAAGAGGATATAGATTATTCATTGCCACTTTGTTTAAGCAATGATAATCGATACACAACTGCAAACTATCGTCAACATTCTTGATGAAAAAAATAGTGCACCCCATGGTAACACACTCAGATGAAAAAAAACAGCACTATAACAGCCTATAAAGCTATATACATAGCCCTCGTAACTCATAAGGGGCTATCCTATATAGCGACATAGAGATAGGAGATGCTCCTAGTTGTAGCTCGATCCCAAACTCGATCTCTTGTCGAGGGGGTAATGCTACAAACTCTTCTGAAAAAACATCAGTGTAATCTTCTACGACCCTAGGAAACACCAATTATTGTACCTTTGTAGAACTCAACATCATCTTGGACATCATGGATGATAAGAATGAAACACACCTCTAACCCATTTGAGGGTCTCGCTCGCCAACAAACACCACTGGCTCTCCATCCTCATCGAAGAACACAACCTGCCTCTTGAATCAATCCACTATATCCTACACTGCATACAACCATTTCATGCTGAGGATGAAATCATATGGTTGTATCCATAAACATAGGAAATCTACCCAAGATCGGTGCTTCCCCAACACTTGATCACATTCTCTACATACTTCAAACAAGTCAGCTCGACCTCCAACTAGCGTAGTCAACGCCAAGGGCACTGGAAGTCTCTCTACCTCAAGTCCTAAATCATGGATGAGGGTAGGTGATATGAAGGAGTGTGTCACTTATGAATCAAAAAAGGCATACACCAAGGTAGAAAACAAGCAAAGGGTACCTCAAACAACGTCTGGCTTACCTAGAGCTGTCAATGATAAAGCATGAAGCTGAACACATCCTCCTCCATAACCTCTCTGGACCTAATGATGACCACCACCATGGCCACACTCTTCTCTCTAAGGATGGGGAGCATCATAGGGCCGTCCTATGCCAACCCCATATACCCACTATTGATCCAAAGCAGGTGCAACTTGCTGCTACTACCTCAGTTTGAACTGCCTCAATAGAGGAACCTGGAGTGGAATACCTGGTGCACGATGACTGCTATGAAAGGTCGAGCACTATCTCTGCGGATGACCTCACCCTCCACAAGAACAATAAGTTCCGGATCCCTTGGCATAGGCTTGAGAGCAACTTACCCTGGAGAAATGAGATTTTGAGGGGTTGGAACTTCCCATGGACAATCAGAAACTCTTCTTCCTTGAAAACCAAGAACCCCAGACCACAGATCTACTTCATGAAGAATCATGACAACTTCCCTCTAGAGATGATCTGGTTTTGGCCAACTTCCTCTCAAAGAACTCTGCCCTCTCCAGCACCTCATGATATATCTTCAACATAAATTAGGTGACCTGTCACTGGATCTATGGATGTAAAGCCTCCTATAAATGCCTCACCCTAGCCACCTCATCTAGAAACAGGTATGAATCATATTATAAAAGGTTCCTAAAATGGATTCCAAACTCTCGCACACTAGAGCTCCCCAGTAGAAGGGTAAGAAGATCCTAGAGAATGGACGCCTTCACGGTCAAAGAAAGAAACTTGCCTCTAAACTTTTCTCAGAACTCCTCCCATGAGATCACTGACTCGTTACGAACCCTAAGGAATAAGAACAACCACAACATTACTGATCTAGGTAGAATCATCACAACCAAAGATACCCAGTGGTCCTTCTGAGCATGGATCAAACTGAAGCCTATCTCGACCTCCTCTAACCAGTCTTCCGTGACTGCATCTGAAATGAATTCCTCATACTTTTGCAGACTCTGGTGTTGAAATACTCATAGTTTCCTCCTTCAAGTTTCATCGTCGACAACCTCTACCCTGTGACGATCTGTAGGCTTAGCCTGCTAGACGTCTTCTATGTGATCCTAACAAGAATGTCAACCTAGATCCATACCTGCAAAATAAAAAATAGTTAGAGCTCCTAAACCTGGAATATGGAACACTCAACATTAATTGATTAGTTGTTTTCTTTTATTAATTTTAGGTTAACCTATCCCAAGGTCTACCCATTCAAACATAGACACAAAGGAGAATGATGCATGATCATTTCATAGGTCTCTACCCTGCAACTAGTATCACCTTGTTTAGTAGACATTGTAAACTTAATGGTCTGTGCATCAGATCACATGGGGACCTAAACGCCTTTGTCTTAACTAGTCTCCTATGCTTACATCACTTTCTAAAAATGACTGACATTATTTCTCTACAAACCCATGCAACCTCACCAATGCCTAATACTAAACTCCATCCTATCCCACAACTAGACTTCTGATACCACTCTTTCATGACCCCATCCCCAAAAGGTGTACCCCTCCTAGGCTGGAAATGTGAGAAGGGAGATAGTAACCCATGAGTCCTACCTTCAGTAGGCCTCGAGTTGGTGACTAGTACCAAGGGTATAGTAAACACACAAATGGGAGGTGTTACCCTCTAAGAGAACACATGAAAAAGAGATAGATAAGATAGAAAACAACCAAATACAAATCATACTTAAATATTAAAGAAAACCCAAGTGCATATATGTAATGTCATGCAAAAATACTACAACTGAAAGGGGGAGAACTACAGGTACCAAAGGAATGTAAAAACTGCAGCAACC
Source organism: Viscum album (assembly GCA_963277665.1). Taxonomy (NCBI): domain Eukaryota; kingdom Viridiplantae; phylum Streptophyta; class Magnoliopsida; order Santalales; family Viscaceae; genus Viscum; species Viscum album. The sequence continues at coordinate 1,744,336,457 of OY728155.1, forward strand.
ACAAGCCCGAACAGCTCCTGCAACCCCAAGCTAGTAGAAACCAGCTGGATCTCCAACCTGCTCCAAGTGACCAGAAAAATTTTTATATATACATAGGGTGACTATAATAGTATACTCAGTAGGATCCTCCATAGATCCTCTCGTTCAAAAGTAAAGAAATCATGCTAAAGCACAGTGAACAGGAAGTGAAACTATATCATCACCTAAACAAGTATACTAAGTTCCCAGCCTCACCATGGATACTCTCACCATGTAAGGCATACAAGAGTATATATAATAATAAATAATATCAGGGGTACCCTATTACTACTTCCCCATTATTTTTCTACTTTTCCCCAACATCGTACATCCTAAGCATCTCTCTCCAAGAAGGCTTGCCTGTAGACACCTGGGCAAAGCACCAAAACATGCACCTCATGCAACAAAACCCCCACGTCCACGTAATCAAAGTAACCATGTTGTTTTTGGGAGCCACCACAACTCTATAATGTGTATCATATGTCAAGAATTATAACTCAAGCCATTATAGCCCACACACAGTGTAAGGATTATCAAGCCATTACATCCTATACATGTTACAACTATAGTAGTCCATAGGAAACTCTATCCAAAATATATGTGTGTGAATAACAAAAATCCATTAAATCCCTCAACACACATATATAGGTAAAACTAACCACTGTGCCTACCAGCACAAGTAACTACCAAGAGAAGACAGTGGGGTCAAAGGGGGTAGTCATCTATCCATCCTCCCACCAGAATGTTGGGGAAAACACCCCCTAGGGCTCATAATCCCCAGGGTGTCAGTTTCCCTAAATAATGGGATGGAGTAGCATATAGAAACACAAAATGTACATAATATAATATATCTCACAAATACACTACGGACATAACCTAGTCTTATACTCAACCACAACTAACGTCTCTTGGACTCTCGGATGCCACTTCTAAGTCTATGTATCCTATAAGCACAAAACCATTTAAAGAGATTTAATACATTACATCATTAACATTTTATCAGTTTCACTTTACATTAATTTAAACATTAATTAACCATTAATAACTTCAAAATTATATTTCATTAGCATCACAACCAAAGTTCATTGTTCCTTTAAATGGAAACCTCAACATTGCATCCCAGTATGCTCCAACCCCATGGGTTAACATTATTTATTCAATCATTTATTAACAAAATTATTACTTTCCCATATTCGAAGGCATTATAGAAAAACATTGTAAGATACTAAACACAAGGGCTTAACATAGTGAGTAAATGAACTACCCATCGAGTCTTTTCCACCTATAGAAAGAGCATAGACTCATCCTCCCTCAGGAAGCTAAAACCAGAAATCATGTGGCATACCTTGCACGTCTTTGACCCTTTTGGAAGGAGGGTAAGAAAAAAAAGCTGCCTTGAGCAGTGGGGAAAGTAAGGAAGATAAACAACCAACAAGAAACTGAAAACATACAAACATTCACATCAAACCCATTCCATCCTCTCCGGTGTCCTCCCTGACACCCACAGGCATAAACTGATGCATCTTGCCACTCTCGGAATCAACTGTTACCACAACCAATAGGCCTCCCTGTCCCCACATATCAAAACAATTATCCAGACTCACATCACAACAAAAGAATCAAGAAAACAACATTATATCAACTGGGATCTTGGTCCTTAAACAAGTCATTCTTCATTCATACATAATGAGCTCTCACAGTTCCAACCATAAGGCTCTTAGTCTTTATAAGCAAGAGGGTAACTCAAAACCCTTTGAGGAATTATCTTTTTATCAAATAGAAAGTTCTTTAATCCATCTGGAATTAGCCATATTATTATTTGTAGGTTCCGACTATGGGTAACCTAAAAATTAAGCAATCAAAAATAATTAAACATGCTTATTATATCAATTTGAATAGAATAAAATTACAACAAAAACAACCAGATTCAATTACATGCCTCTTTATCTTTAGAAAAATAATTATTAGTTAATTCCAGCTTTATGTTCTTTACCAATTTCCATCAAGAATGGAAATCTAAACAAAACATGCATATATATATATCACAATATCTAGAAAAACAAGAGGAAATAACATATGATCGATATCAATTTATTTATCCGGTTAAAATATTTATTATGTAAATTCCATTAGAATCTAGTGGCTAAAAAATGATAACTGTACATTTTCACATTAAATAAAAGAGAAGCAATGACTCATTTTCCTCAAAAGGTTCTTAACGTTATTTATATGAGAACGATCCACACAATGGATCACGATCACCTCCTTCCGTGACAACTATATCCACCTGAGGATGTAGCAACACAACCGCACCAACTAAACCCAAGAAACTCTATTAGAAGCATGGAGATCACATGAAGTAATATGTAAAGGAGAAACATGAGAATATTAACCAAAAATAATGATAATAAATCATACCTTATATCGAAGATTGATGGATACTGCTTGGTTGCACCAAAACAGGGGGGTGCACTTGCAGCCAAATGAACATCGAGGGAAACCAATCCACGGGGAAAAGTTTGATCTCACAATTCCTATAGGAAGGAAGGAAAGGTTAGAGCATCTCTCACCAGAGAACAAAGAGGAAGAACAAGGGAGGAAGATATCTCATCCCTTTAGTAGATTTAATGAAGCATTAATTTATGATACAATAGATTTTCCATTAAATGAGGATCACATTAAACCATGCATTTTGACTAAGTAAAAGCATCTTGAGCCTTAGGAAAATTAATATAGGAGTTATGGGCTTTGAATTGGAATTAAATACCTCAAAACGAGGCATTGAATGCATTTTACTTTAAAGAAAATGTTAAATTTGGGAAACTAAAAAAATCAGGAAATTTGGCAAAGGAAATATGAAATAGTTTTGGAAACACTGTTCTTTAGCTGTGAAACCATTTCCGTGACATCGTGTCTTTGACACCATGTCTGTGACATTGGGTCTGTGACACCGTGTCTATGACACCATGTCTGTGGCACCGTGACTGTGACATGATGACTATGACACAGTTTCTGTGACACCATGTTTGTGACACCATTTCCGTGACACCATTTCTATCACACCATTTCTGTGACACAATGACTGTGACACTATTTCTATGACACGGTTTCTGTCACATTGTGACTATGACACCATTTCTGTGACACCATTTATGTCACACCATTTCTTTGACACCGTGACCGTGACACCATTTTTGTCACACTATTTCTGTGACACCGTGACTGTGACACTGTTTATATGAATAGATTTCTGTGACACCATTTCTATGACACTGTGGCTGTGACACCATTTCGGTCAAACCATTTCTATGAAACTATGATACTGTTCACAAAACTTGAAACATTTTTTATAGTACTAGAAATTTGGAAAAGTGTTGGGATGAGTCTCCTTGACTTCCTATAACACCTCAACCACCGAATTTCAGTAAGGGAATGGACCATAGAGGTCTGGGACATTACAATATGTTCCATTTAAATTATGCCAAGTTAATATTCCATGTAATATATGGTGATTAAGGGCCTTGTCATAGGAATGTTTGACTTTGTGAAATGCAAGGAATAAATGAAAATTTAATTTATCTGAGAAAAAAAGGTCCATAAAAACTTGTGGTGTTACAATTCCATGGACTTGTTTGCAGTTGATTCATCCTACCTTCTGATCTTGTTTTCTTATAAAGGTTAATACCTCCCATATTGTGAGATTTTTATACCCTTAGTGCTAGTTTACAACCTAGGGCCTACTGGAGGTGTGACTCAAGGGTTGTTGTCTTTATCCCCTCATTGAACCTTTTGAGGGAGGGAGTCATGACAAAATGGTATCAAAGGTGTTGGTTGAGAGAAAGGGTGGAGTTTAGAGTTAGGAATAGCGATTAATGTATGGGTTGGTATAGAAATACTGTCATTTGACCTTGGTGCGTGACATAGGCAAGGGAGATCGGCTAGGACATGGGATGTTTAGCCACCCCCTCATGACCCAGTGCATAGACTCTAAGCCTACTAAATGACATGCTTGTAGGATAGAGATCTAAGAGAGGTACATGCCTTATGGTGAATTGTGTTCTTATTTGAATTGAGTGATCTTAGGAAGCTAGAATGAATTAAATAAATCTTGAAATTTTATGTGTGTTTCTATGACATTTTCATAGGCTATTATTTCAAATAGATTGTTATTGTTTACTAAATTATTCATATAATCAGACGGAAAGAGTGAAATGTTACTTAACTATCTTGTTTTTTTTGAAACCTTCTTGAGGATTGAATGTGTTCTTTCCTTTTCTATTGTAGCATGGTTCTTAATGAATTGAATTTTTCTTCATTGTTAGAAATGTATAACCTTACTTCTAGTTTTCTAAATGTTTTAATTTTTTATTTAATCATGCTTAATGTATTTTGTTGTGATAAATTGTTTAATTTTGAAAACTCTTATGAAGAATTTATCCTCTAATTATATTTTACATTGTCATGATAAAATAAATTATTTTGAAACCATGGTTAAGGTATTATGGTTCCAATATGTGTTGATATGCCATGAGTTCATCCCTATTATAATCTATCATGATCACATGTTATTGACATGTTGTAAAACATAGTTTTAAACATTAAAATTATAAAATTCCTAGAAATTTACATCCTAATTAATGATAATTACTTCTAATTTAAAAAACATGACAGTAATAACTTTCAATTTATTTGGAATTATTTTATTTATACAATATTGATATTATCATATATTTTAAGCATGTGTTAGGGTAGAAATTCTTGTGACATTTATTTCTAAATTTTGGTATAATTTTCATCATGTTTTTGTGGTAACCTACCAATACATAAAATAGTTTAAATGTTTTATTATTTTATAACTAATATGAATTTTAGTTCTGAAATAACCCTACCTCCCATGTTAAGTTACGAGTAGTTTTTTGAGGGAATGATGCCTAAAGTTGATAACATTTGTGTGGCAACTAGGTAAATTAAAGCATGTTAAACTTGAGCATGTAGCATGTTCAATATGTTTCATTTAAATATCCAAGTATAAACATGTTATCCTTGTCACTGTATATAATAATTTTTTCCCTGCCCATTAAAATTATTAAAGAATGTTTAATCTAAGAATGATAAATCACGAAACATATTAATACAACATGTTCAGTTTCAAATTTGTTTCCAGAAAGAATGTTTTATTTTGATGATTTAAAAATCAATTTGTTTATATAATGTGATATTTTTATTGATCAAACAAACCAATAATGTACAAAATTTCAAATAAATATTTTAAGTTCATTTCCTGGATAATAAGATAAACATATAATGTCTTATTTAATCATATTAAAAATGGTGTGAGGGATAACGTGTATGCAGTTTCGTCTTTAACTTAGACATATTTTATAAATATTTTAATAAAATGCATTATGTTTCACTAGATATGAACTAGAAATGTTGAGTGTTTTTTGTGTGTTTTCATTGTGATGATTGCATTTATGTGTTGATATGCCTAGTGGAAAATAATGGTTATTGGAAACCTTGCTTTCTATACGATAATTATCAGAATGCTAACATGAATACATGATTAAAATAACTGTGTATTAAAAGTATAATCACATATATATGCTTAATGAACTAGTTTTTAGAGAAAAATTGAAATTTTACGGGAAGACTCATGATAAATAATGAGGTGAAGTAATAAAAGCCCCTAAATAATTATGGAAGACAGTGTATATTGCTACTTTAGATGATTTTTCTCTTTATGTTTCCCTATGTGACTTGTGATTAAAACAACATCAAGTATACAGAGAGGGGGAAACCTTACACCTAATTAAGATACCTTTTAATTTTATGAAATTAAAACCGTGCAGACGAGTCAGTGCCACCGAAAGAAGATAATATCTTGACATGGGAGAGGGAATTCCTAGATTTGGGTTCTTGGGGATTTGATATGTGATTTTAGCGGGGATTGTTGGTTGGGTAAGTGTGGAGGATGAGATGTATAAGGTGGTTATGTGAAAAGGTTAGTTTCCTATGGATGGTAATGTGGTGAAGTGGTGTGGTTGCATGAAATGTCTGGTGGTTGTCTTCATTGGTTAGTGAGTTGGGCCTAGTGGTTTTATTATGAAATAGTGGTGATGTGTGGTGGCTGAGACATATGGTTGTTGCGGTAATATTGATTTTGTTTGGTTGTGTTGAGATTATGTTAATGTAATTATCAACCTCTTATAAAGTGGTTAATAATATAAACTAGATAATAAAATTAACTAGTCATTTTAGAAATCAAGAAATTAAAAAAATGAGCTAGCCTCTGATGCATAAATATTTTTATAAGAGAAGTGATGATAAGTTTTGACTACTATCCTGTTGGTTGGGTATGTAGTGTTTGATTATATGTTAATTACATGTGTTTGGACCACATACATAATAATATATGGAAATAATTTTCCAAAAAAAGACAGGTTATATCATGAAACGTTCTAAAACAGTGTGGGTGAGTTAGTTCCGCCTAAAGCAGACAATATCATTGTGTGGTAGATGAGTTCCTTTGATTTGTATTCTTGCGATAGCTCTGTCAATATTCATATTAGCGCTTGTGTTGGTGGAGAATTTTTATGTGAATTTTTTTCATGAGTATACTCAAAATAAATAATTCTTTATTAGAAAACTTGAAAATAATAATAATAATAAATCTAATCTTCCTAAAATGTACTTTTTTATCTTTATGATTTGTTTTGTTTACATTTCATGTCATATGTCAAATTTGAGATAGATAAAAAATTATTTTAAAATACATGGTGTGTGTGAAGAAAACCCTTGATAGTGACATAATAAAAACAAAAAAAATTACTTATTTTTTTTCAAAAAAATATTACTGAGATGAAATAGTTATTTGAAGAAGTATATTGATGGAATGAAAAGGGTGTGAAATGTTTTATGATTTTTGCTGGGATGATTTGAAATGAGTGTCATGGGTTTTCAAAAAAATGATATTTTATATATATTTTTTGAAATCAAAAGCATGTAATTGTGAAATAAAACTTTTAAAGGCATTGAAAATATTTGATGGAAGAAAAATGTCTTAAAATAAAGAGTGATTTGATTTTAAATGAAGGGTGATTTTGAAATTCATGTACTTGTTTAAAAAATTTTAATGATGAAATGTGTTGAATAAAATGTTCTGCTCATAATTTTTTATTATGTATTGCTTTATATGTTTGTTATGACCATCTATGTGGCCTTGTTTTGTTTGAGAGGTATCTCCCTTAGAGGATTGTTTTAAGGTATTGTGTAGATTTACATTTATTTTCCTTAGTGGTTGTTATGTTATAAATATATCAAGAAAATTGAGAGGCATCTCATAGGTTGTTTTTTCGGACCACTATTCAATTTACTTTTGATTTTCTATTTTGAGGGATGAACCATTCCCCTTGTTCGTGTGTTATAAAGACATGGTGGCCTAAAGGAGAGTACTTGGGGGCATCAGACTCAGATACGAGCTTAGTACCCAGAGTTTTTTTGATTTATCCCTTCCTATTTTCTATGTGATGTGATGTTTTAACCTTGTTGTTTTTATGAATTGTTTTTTTCACCTTGATGTGATGCATGATGATGTTCTAACTTGAGAAAAAGTAAATACCTCATTCCTAATTAAGTCACATTCTACTATGATGAGATTAAACCCGTGCAGGTGAGTCAGTGCTACCCAAAGTGGATAGTATCTTGACAAGGAAGATGAAATTACCAAACTAATATGTCTATGAAATCATTGTTTTATAGATATTATGAGAGTTGGGGTTTGAAGGTTTGATTGGTGGTGGTGTTTTAGGTGTAATGAGATCCTTGAGAGGTATCTCGAGGGATGGTTGTTCAGACCCTTACTCTCTATTATTTAGAGTTGGTTTTAAATTATCGAGGGTGATAATAGTATGAGAGGTATCTAATGTAATGGACTAGAATTTTTGTCCCGTTACTTTGTAAAAAATATGATTTTTGAGGTGTTTAGGGGTAGTCCATGGTGTTTTTGGGATATGCGAGTCATTCCATTAGTGAGTAATTTAAAAAGTTTTCCAAATATCCATTTTTTCAATGTTGACTCATCATGACAGTGAATTTTCTACCAATGAATCATCTTGGTAGTGACTCATCTAAAAGTGACTTGTCTAATAGTGACTCATCTGGTGATGACACTCTGGTGGTGACTAGTCTGGCAGTGACTCATCTTGTGGTGACTCGCCTGGTAATGAATCATCTGGTAGTGACACTCTTGTGGTGACTCGTCTGGAGGAGACTCATCTAGTAGTGACTTTTATGGAAGTGAATCCTCTAGGGGTGATTCATATTGAAGTGACACATTTGGTGGTGACTCATCTAGAAGTGACTCGTCTAGTGGTGAATCATTTGGTGGTGACTCATCTGGTGGTGAATTGTCTAGTGGTGAATCTTCTGACAGTGAATCGTTTGGAGGTGACTCATCTAGAAGTGAATCATCTTGATATGACTCCTCTGGTGGTGAATCGTCTAGCAGTGACTCTTCTGGAAGTGACTTGTCTGGCAGTGACTCGTCTGGCGGTAACTTGTCTGGTGGTGACTTGTCTGGCATTGACTTGTCTAGTGGTGACTTGTCTGGTGGTGACTTGTTTGGTGTCAACTTGTCTAGTGGTGAATCATCTAGCAGTGAATCATTTGGCAGTGACTCCTCCTGGTGGTGACTCACCCATGGATGACTCTTCTGGTGGTGACTCATTTCAACAGTTTTCCATTTTTCCAGAATTTTCTGGTTTTTTCAGTTTTTCCCTTTTTACATATGTTTGTATGAGAAATGAGTTTAATGACTTAATTAATAATTTTTAAAGATTTTTCAAAATGGATCAATCATATCTTGTGTTTCTAAAATGTAAAAATGTCTTTAAAATGTCTAAAACACTTAGTTTTAGTGAGATCCTCATTTAATGGTCCACTAAGCCATTCAATCTCGTTAGTTTCAGATCTAGTCATTATAAGGAAGAGATCCTCTATTCATTCATTCTTTATTTTTTCTCTTGAGACCAAACATAAGAAAATCCTTTTCCTTGGATTCTTGGAATTAGGTGATGTAGTTGGTTTGATTACCCCTCTGAAGAATCCCACTCCTATACGTGTGCCCCTATTTTGGTGCAATAGGTTGGTGAAGGGATTATTCCTTCCATGTAAGATTTCCATTATTTCTTTCTATGGGTATCATGTAGAATGGGTATATAATTGTTATCCTTTTAAAGATGGTTGAAATCATATTAAGAAAGATAATCAATTGGTTTATATTGAATTTAAAGGGGCAGGGGAATGTGAAGTATGATTTTATAGTTTTTTATTGTTTTGATTTTATTTGATTTGATATTTTGTTTGTATGGGTGTAATGCGTCAATGAAAACCATTTATATTTGTGTCATGATGAAACTATAATAACTTCCTCTTGAAACCACTATTATTATGATTGTTTTATTATCACCATAAATAAATTGTTAACCACACATATTCATTTAATTAAATGTATGACCCAGTATTATATGGATTTTATGAAAACATGCTAAATTAAAAAGGTGAATTGAATAAGCACCCCCTCTGTTAAATATGAAAATGTTTTCTCTTATGACATATAATGTGATGTGTGGTGGATGTGATGTGATGTGTGTGGGTGAAGTAAATGAGAGGTGGTTGGGAAGTAGGGTTGTGTTGGTTATTATGATATAATGGTGCAGTAGGGTTGCGATGGTGGTTGTGTTATGGTTATGTAGTGGGGTTGTGAAAATGGATGTGTTTGTCAAATTATGTGGGTGTGGCAATTGGGACATGATGTTGTGCTTATGATGCGCATTTGGTCATGTTATATTTACCCAAGTATTAATGGAATTAAAACCGCATGTTAATAATTTAAATTGTGTGTGTTTAATGAAGAAATTGATGACAATATATGTTAATTAAATTTTAAATGTTTATATACAAACTAATGGGCTAGAATTATGAAACAAGGTATCTTACTAAATGAAATTTTATGCTAATGAATGCCGAGTAAATAAATTAAAGGCGTTTTTAAAGTGGATTTTTTTGAAAAAAATAGAATTTGTAAAATAAATTAAAGATTAAAATATTTATTATGCCATCTGTTTTGTTTGTGTGATTTTATTCATTTAGAGGTGGTAATGATCTTGGGTAGATTTTGTAAGTTAGTTAGTTCTTATTATAATCCCATATAATGGGTTGTGTGCTTTAAATATATATGTTAGACACTGTATATTATTGTGATATCTATAAGCATCCCACCCTCATTGAGCACTGTGCTCCACATCTGTATAGTCATCAGGGGGGGGGGTCTTTCCCAAACATCTTGGTGGGGGGATGGATGGATGGACACCTGTTCTTCCCTGATCCCTCTTCTATGATATTGTGGACCAAGTCTCTTTGGGTGAGTTGTTATGTGTGGTCTGAGGTTTCTTTTGGATGACTTGTGATGTGTTGTCCTAGGTGTCTTTGGGATGATTTGTAGTGTGTTGTCCCAAGTGTCTTTGAGATGAGATATGATGTGTGGTCCCTGGTGTCTTTGAGATGCGATTTATTGTAATGGACTAGGTTTGTGTAAGCAAGATGTGATGTTTTCTGATTTCCTAGGTTTGTGAAGGTTGTATGTGATGTGATATATTCAGAAGATACATGGGTGCTAGGATGTTTGTCATTGGGGTTTGAGAGCGGCTAATTAGTGGGAAAGTGGTGTGGGGATACCCTATCATCAATGTTCTTCATATATTGTGGGGATACCCTATCATCAATTTTATTTGTATTATATATTATTATTCTTGGATGTTTTATTTGGTGAGCGAGATTTGGTGAGGTTAGAGTTTTGGTTAGTCTACCTATTAGGTTTAGTTTGGTTCTACTATTTTCTCATGGGTTAATTAGCATGATCCTTCCAATTGAACATGGGAGAATCTGAGTTTCCTAATTAGTATACATGTATGATCACCCTATGTATATAAAACTTTTTTTAAAATTCCATGAGGACTTTGTGGACCATGTTAGACATTTATAGTTTGGGCTATTGGAGTTTTTTCGGTGTTGCTGGCTTAGTTTTTAGTCATTTGGGATTTTATTTGGAGACTTTTAAATGTATCTGTTTTGATTTATACATGAATTTGGTGATGGTTTGGATTTATTTTATATTATGATAGGGAGTTATTTGTGGTTTATTCATCCTATCTCCCAGTCTGGTTTTCTTATAAAGGGTAATGCCTCCTATATTGTGTGATTTTTATACCCCCAATGCTAGTCGCAAACCTGGGGCCTACTAGAGGCGACACTCAAGGGTCATTACCTCTCTACCCTCATTATGATATCTTTGGAGGGATGGGATTTTGATATATTACACAAACATATATATTTTTTATTTTAATTTCATGAACTTCAACTATCTCCACTACCATCAAATGGGTTATGAAATCATTGTTCATGTGTACGGCATACTACCACCTCGTGAACCGATATCATTTTTTCCATTACCACCTATAAAAGATGGTTATAATAATGGATTTATTATTTATATATGATATTTATGATATTATTATTCTTATTTAATTATTATATCAAATATAAATTCAGTCATTCTATTTTGTGGGAATACGAAAACGTCACTCGTGTGTATGGCAGACCGCCAGCTCTCGAAGAGATGGGATTAATTCACTCTTTACATGGATGGTATAAAGGATGGATTTAATGAAAAAATATGATATATATAATGTAAAAAGTATTCTTTAATGATAATATCTCATTTAAATTTTGTTCTTTTCATCTCATAAGAAAATAGAAATAGTATTTATGCGTACGTACAACATACCATCTCTATAAACGGTGTATTTCATTTTCTATCACTAAATTTTATAGATTACTATAAATAAATATATAATAAATATATATGTTATTTATATCATGGTTATCATTCTATACATTATAGAACCATGATCAAAGTAAGATGACCAAAAAGTGAGAAATTAAAATATATATGAAATAAAAAGTACATATTACCCAAAACGTAATTTTAAAATGAAATATTTAATAAATGGGAAATAAACGGACATAATAAAATAATATATGGTATGATATATATTAATTTTTGAATATATTAATAAAAAAATATATTAATTATAATGTAGGTTAGAATGAGTATGGAAAAATTCAAGACTTAAGGTAAGATATTCATGTCCCAGTTTTTTACTCTTGTGAGACACAAGAAATATTCACCACCTATTACTTTTATATGGAATATATAAATTATATGAATGTATTTTATGATTCTTATAATAAAATTTAGTGGTATTTTAGTATCCATTTGATTATCTCTCTTTCATGGGGTTTATGGTCCAAATGATACCAAATTGATAAGGGATTTTTGTCTCAATTTTTCTTATTTGAGACATAAGTTATGTTATACACCTATATCCTTTCACCAGGTGTACATAAATACCATTTAACATGTAATATAAGTAATTTATTTATACTCATAATATTTTATGTTCTTTTTTTGGGATTCCTTCCTAGGGATTACTATATAAAGATACCAAATCGGTAATAATTTAATATTACAATTTCATTGTTTATTGGGATTTTTTATGATTATGTTTCCAATGATAACATTTTATAATACATCTCTTAATAAAATCATAAATTTTATTCTACTCTATTTATTCATGATATTTTCAATTAATAGTACCTTTTTCTACTCTATGTCAGTTAGAATTATTAAGAAACTATTTTAAAGAAAATATTACTTTATTTCTCGCTTCAGTTGGAAATCTATTTTCCTCAAAAACCATGTTTTCTAAAAATTCTTTAAAAAATATTTTATTTATCACTTATTATTTTTAAAAATAAATTTTTACCAATTATTTAATTATTTAATTTTTTTAAAATGAATCTTCATGTCATTTTCAAAAACAATACCCAGTTTCCTTTTAGCAAAAACATGAAAATAATATTCATTTTTAACATGTATGAATGCACTCTATTTCCATATGTCTTGACCACTAAATTATTTTAAGATTACATTACAAGTTTTAAAAGTTCTTTTCAAAGAAATTTTTTTGTTAATAGTTTTTAAATTATATATTTTAAATAAAATATTATAAAAGAAAATTAATTTGAATTTTTTTATGATTTTAAAAAGAATATTTTTAAAAGAAGAACAAATATTTTACTCAAGAAATTATTCATAAAGAATCCTTTAGAAGTCTTCAAGGTTATTTTCAAATAAAAATATTTAGGAAATGGTTTTTATTTCTAAAAATTATTTCTCAAAGTGGAAAGGATATTTTCATCATGAAATGATTTAAAGGATTGATCAAAATCATTTTCATTCTAATATTTCATACATTAATGTTACCTATGCCTTACTGGGGATATGATCCAAGGATACCATTATTATTCTTTCTCAGAATGGGTTATGTTTATGATGATAAGTTTTTATGAAACCCTTTTCTCTTTTATAGGTTATTACATGATAAAATGCTTATTAAATACACTTCTTCCCATAGGTAATTCTATGATGAAATTGTTATAACATTTGTCTCTTTTTTAACATGTTATGATATATTGAATTTTTTATAATACCCATTTTATTTCTTGGGTTTTAATATGATGATTTTTTATGAACTTGTGGAACAAATAAATATAGTTTTCATTATGTTATTGGTGGTACTTATATCTCTATATAATTAATTGGGTAAAGATTTATATCTCATGAGATAGATAGGGATGTAACAAGGTATGAATCTAATTCAATACAAAAATACTAGAATGGGGAGTGAACATGGTTCTGTATAATAAGGCTAGAATGGGGAGTGAACCTAGTTCTATAAGAGAATTTATCCTCTATGATAGTCTTGGGAGTGAACCTTTACTACTGTTATGGTTTGGGAAGTGAACCCATCCTGATATAATATCCATGGAAATGAGACTTGACTTAATGGAAATGATTTTTTATGATTATGTGTTTACGATAAATTCCATGTCTTATAAAAATGTTATTCTCTCATGGATCATGTTCTTTGATTTTCTTATGATTAATGTCTTATGAACTGCCAATATTTATACCATTATTCAAGATTAGGATATTTGATATGAAGGGAATTCCTTTAAAATGTTATACTCATGTTCTCATATATTTTTGATCATGTTCTTCCTACATATCTCCCCTTTTTACCATTACTTATAATCTAAGGACTCGATTTATTATGTTTCCTTTCCCTAGGTTATGAAGAAATGTATCATATATGACATGTATAATAATGTTTATAGTTGTGAATAATGTAGTGGGATATTATGTAGCTCACTTATGGGATAGTGTTTATGTTTCCATGATTCTAAAGGCACTAAATTATTTAGGTCCTCTAGAGTGTGTTTGTGTAATGTAATGAATATTCATTAAACATAATGTAAAATATTTGTATAAAAATCACGAGTCACTATAATACCAACCTATTAGACTTAGGTCTTGGTCATGTATATGAATTTTTTTAAAAATTTAAATTAAGTTATTTATACTATTTTTAGTTAAATACCTAATAGGAAAGGGGTGGATTTTGTTAGTTTATAAGGTTTACCAATGAAATTAGTAGGTTTTATTATATATAATTGTTGAAGTATATGTCAGATTCCATTAGGATATATGAGGAATTTTGAAATGATTTAGAAAAAAACATGGTAAGAGGACTATTAAACTCTGCTCAGAACATGGAGGAGAATATATAATCCATTCATCAATCACATAAATGAGTGTGGGATAGTCTCCCAAATAAATATTCCACATAAACCTAAGTGGAATGGTGAAATTAAAAGGAGGAATCAAACCTTTCATTGTATTGTAAGATTGATGGTGAGTAAGACAACTACACCATTATCATTTTGGTGATATTCACTATAAAAAAAATCATATACACTAATATGAGTATGAAATAAAGTAGAATATGGGATCCTAAAAGAGTTATGGTGTGGAAAGAATCCCATTCTGGCACACAAATATGTGTGGGTATTTGAGGAATTTATCAAGATAGTACCCAATGAAATCATAATATGATATCATAATTAAGATTAATGATCACATATATATTATGATTTAGATTGAAAAGATATTTTTGGCATGAAATGGTATATTTATTTAAAGAGAACATGTTTACCATGGAATTAGTAGGACCATGATTGACTTTGATGCTCAAGATTCCAAAGAGTTAGTACAAGAAAAATATCCAAAAGATAATGTGGGAGACAGTGTTGTTACCAAGACACAAGTGTTTTATTCTAGAGAAGTTAGATAAAAAATACATATAGTTTTATTTTCATCATGTCTAGTGAAAAAATATTCCATGATGATAATAAAAATATAACCATTATGTTGGTAGTAGATGGAAATAATTCTACTAGATGGAAAGAATCTATGCATTCTGAGATAAATTTGATGAACCAAAATGATGTTTTAATTTTTGTATAATCTATTTATAATTTATATATTATTAGGTGTAAATTTATATCCAAGATATAAATAGAAATGGATGGTAAAATAAGTACCTATTAAGAATGGATGGTTTAGAAGGGTTTCTAGAAATGTCCAATTTTAGACTAGGATGAAAACTTTTCACCATCCATGATGTAATATCTCATATTTTCTCTAGAGTTATAAAACCTTTTAAATTTTAGTTTGAATATTTATTTTAACCTTATGATAGTTCTTAAAGAGTACAATAAGGTTTTTGGGGTGTATTTGGCCTTTTTGAACCTTATATCTATTTTTTTGTAGAAACCTAAGGCACACAGTTGGAACACAGTTAGTAGTAACTATGTGGCTCAATTTTATAGCCCTATAAGAGGAGTTTCATGGTTATCTTAAACATGAAATGTAGGAAACATGAATATGTGAGAACCTACATACCTTTTTTGGATATGAAATGCATATTTAGTGCGTGGTTTGGCTAACCGTGCACCTAACTATGCGATGGGGTGGATCCCTTGGATAGTGTTGGCTCATGGTTAGTGAAAAGTTTGGAAAACTATGTATCCAAACTATTCACCTCATAAAATGCCCTGTAAAATGACCATTTTTATCTTTTTATAAAAAAACCTAAAACACACCTCCTCACTTTCATTTTTTAATAATATAGGGAGTAGTGGAAGATTATTATTTCCCTCTTCATAGGAACTGAATACTCTCTTTCAATTGATCACCAATTAGACCACCATTAATTGTGTTAGAATCATATCAGTAAGAACTTCAGTCAATTTTCTTAAATTCTTGGTTTTCCTCTCCAAATTCGGTGTTATATCCAGGTGATATAATATGCTCTATTTTATGGTCTTTTTTATATTTCTATATTATCTCCGATTATATCCCAAATTAAAGGATAAAAATATTCAAGGATAGTACTATCAACACAAGGTAGGTTTTCTATAACTCTCCCTTAATTCTCCCCATTTATATTTTCAATATTGTACTGTACATCAAAATTACCCATACCTCTCCTCAAAAATAAATCTTACTTAAATTGGTTTCCTAGTTTGGAACTAAAACTGTAAAATAAACCTTTTCTAGAGATGTTTTGGTATTTTTTATAGGTATTATTTTACTTAGTGATGTGTTTTTTCATTTGGATTTTAATTAAGGCTGTGTTTGGGATAAAATTTGATTAAAATTGAAGAAAGAGGGTAGAAAACAGTTGGAAACATGTTTCTCTAACCATGCGACCTTGACCAACAAACTATGAAACTCAGGACAAAGGGTTTTGCATTAATAGTGATAATTTTTTAAACCTTTCAACTTTTAAAGAGAAACCATGCACCCCCTATAAGAGGATCATGGTTAAGTTGAATAGTTAGAGGAAACCTTGTGCCCTGAGCAGACAACTGGGCATACATGATTTTAATCCCATGAATTTTATTAAAAAAATTCTCGAACCACCGTATAATATCACTAAATGCCTCAAATAAACCAATTATAATTTTATATCAATTAAAGATCATATAATAGGGATTAAAAGCCATTCCAACCTCCATTCTTCATGATTTGAATCCTGAATTGAATATCTGCATCCCTTTTGATAAGTGAATCCTATCCCATTTTGTTTTTCATTCCTCTTACTTTATTATCCCATTCTAGAATTTTTTTCCTATTTAGATTATATATAGATCTGGTGTTGTGGATATATATATATTATTGTGGATATAGATCTAGATTTTGAAGGAGCTTAATTAATTTGATCATGGATTTATTTTTTAGATCCAAATCCCATTCTACATTGTTACTCTGATGAAATTGGGAATTTTTATTAGGAGATCATTCATCAAAGAATCACGGTAGGTAATCTATAATTCAAATTAGAAATTACTAATTTCAATTACATGTATGTAATTTTTGAATCACTATAATTTGATTAAAAATTGAGTTTTCCCACATTAAATAAATTATTGGGTAGAATAATTAATTTTAAGATTTTTGATATTGGGGATATTTAATTGAGATAATTAATTGTGGAATTAATTATGGGATATTGAGATTATTGAATTGAGATAATTAATTATTTAAAATTATGATTGTTTAATAGAGGTAATTAATTTTTTAATTAATTATGGAACTATAGTAAATATGAAACTGAAAAATTCATTTTGGAATTAATTATGGGATATTTGGATTTTAGATTGACTAATTAATTGTTGAATTAATGAATTAAACATGCAGTGTTTATGTAGTTAAAAAATTAATTAATTAATTATTGAGTTAATTACTGGGATCAATGGGATTAATTAATTATTGAATTAATTAATGAGATTGATATGATTAATTAATCGGTGAATTAATTAATGGGATTGGTAATACTACATAATTGTTGGATTAATAATTGAAATCTTGTTGTTAATTAATTTTTTGATTAATTATGAAATTGTGAAAATGGTGAATCATAACATGGTCATTCACTTATGAAAATAAGAATGGTAACATGGTTATTCAATTGTGAAATAGTGAATGGTAACATGGTCATTAACTTACAAAAATCAGAATGGCAACATGGTCATTCAATTGTTAAATGGTTAATGGTAACACAATCATTCACTTTTGAAAATAGGAATGGTACATGGTCATTCACTTATGAAAAAAAGAATGGTAACATGATCATTCAATTATGAAAATGGTGATTGGTAATATGTTCATTCACTTATGAAAATAAGAATGGTAACTTGGTCATTCAAATTGAAAATGGTGAATGGAAACATGGTTATTCACTTATGAGATTATAAATGGTAAAATAGAAATAAAAATATGAATTATAAAGATGAATGGTAAGATGGAAATTTTGACATGTGATATCACTTGGGTATAGTTTAGACTCAGGCAAGGTATGAAGTAGGTATTGTGGTTTGGGTGTCCTTAGGAACTCGAGTGACATGTGGTCAAATAGGGAGTAAATGAAAAAATGAAAACTATTTACTTTATTGATTTTAATTTATTATTTATACACCTGCATACCCTGTTATTGATTGGATATTGTTTTAGACACCATTGGTGGGGCCTAATGAGTTATACTGACACCTTACTCAGGCAGCTTGATCGGTACCTGAATAGATTACATGATTTCATGATAGGTTAAGGGAAAAGGCCCTGTGTTAGATAGTTGATTTGGGATGGAGCATGGATGAGGGAACCGATCATGATTTGGGAACCACTTTGGGGTTTTCAGTGTCTTCACTTTCAAGTTTCATTTTGTCACTTGGGAAATACTTTAGAATGACACAATTGTTTTTAGTTTTGTTCTTGTATTTCCTACTTTGGTTATCATGAAATATTGGTATTGATTTGACAATTTCATATCATTTGGTTATTTTTATTGTTTCCATTGGTGAATTACTCTAATAAAAAGAGGGTATAGTATCCTAATTATTAATATTAGACCCTTGCTTTTAGTCGGAAACCTTTGGCGTGTGAGGATATGCACCTGGGGCTATGTGACCGACTAGCTTAGGGCACAAGTGTTTGGCACCTGGGCTAGGATATTAAAAAGTGATATCAGATGAGTTTTATTTTATTTTCTTTTATGTTACTATTTGGGAAAGGTAGAAATAAGAGTAGGAACAGTCATGGATTGGTAATGAGATCGTGTATAGGAGTAGCTAATCCATGTATAGGGAGAACCTAAGTACCCAAGTTGCGATTGTTGTTATTACTTTTGTTGTTACACTTCATGTTATTTCACATTGGGTGATGCACTTGTGGTGTTATGTAAAAATTATTTTTAGATTATTTTTAGAATTGACTTGTGGCCTATAATGGAATGATATTTGAGTTTTCATGCATCATTCTAGGCTCTCATGTTTATTATGTGACATGCATCATTTTAGGCATGCATCGAAAAATGGTTTTTGGGTAAGTTGTTGAACTTGAACTATTGTTCATTTATTGAGAAATTGAATTGAAAATGTGTCTAAAATGAAATGAATTTTAAAATGATGAAATATGAGAATAAATTGGTTTCTATTGAAAATCTTTATATGAGAAATAGTTTACCCTTTTTTTAACCATGACTTATAGTTAAGGGTTGTGATAAAACCCTATTTTTCACTATGTGACAGGGTATAGGGAAAAGTATTGTGGTGTATTATTGTGTATTTTTTGTCTTATGTAAATATGATAAAGTGGGGTTATGTGTCCTATGACTTGTATTTGGAATTTTAGAAAATATTCCTCTAAGATGAAGCTTGTTGGGAGGATGACCAACAGACATGGCTAAAGATGATCCTTTAGTAGTGGGACTCGAGGTACTGATAGTTCCAATTGAGTAAGTAGGGGATAAATTATAAGAAAATTGTTCTCACTTCATGTATTTTATAGAAATAGGCCCAGGGTGGGTTGTGAAATCCATGTTTGACCTTACATGGGAGTTTCAATTACAGCTCCCTCAGATTTTTACTAGAGAGGGTGGACCTGAGGGAGCTGGGTTCAGGGATGAGTCTATCTAGACTATAATTGACCATTTAGAGACTCTTGATAAGAATAGGATCTAGTTGGATAATTATATTATATGAGTATCAACAAAGTAATGGTGGGACATTTAGGTGTGGACTAGACATGATGATTGTATGTTATGGAAGGATTTATTGGAGAAGTTCCTGGATCACTTCTATATAAAGATGAAAAGGCAAGAGAGAGAAGATGAGTTCACAAGGTTGACTCAAGGGAGTATGTTCATGATGGACTATTCTAGAAACTTCAGTTTCCAAAGATTGTCTCAAACATTGGAAGGGTATGAGATAGATATGGAGATCCGATTTCAGGACAAACATAAATGTGAGATTAAGTCCCAAGTTAACCCCTTTTAGTTAAAGAAGTTTGCTGAGGGAGTGTAATAGGCTGTCATAACTGAGGGGAACCTGAAGGAGGATTCCTATTCAAGATAGATAGATGCTTCTAAATGGTCAGGAGGCATGAATTCCAAGATCCATAAGTGTTTCTATAAGGTTGTTTTCCAAGGGGAGAGCAGGAAGACTGGCCAGGGTAAAAGATCAATTACTAAAAATCGTACCCAAATTATTTATCACCTTTGTGGTAGTCTAGGATACTATCATAGACACTATCCATGACCACATATAGAGTTCCAATCTTGTCACAATATAAGGCATATGTATAAGTTCTATAGGAACCCACAATAGATGTGGGGTGATGGGGGAGCTAAATAGAACTAAGGTGAAAGAAGGGGGTCTTATGCACCATATCAGGATACCATTTGGAATTATACTTCCTGTGGTAGTAGAGGAAGTGGACATAGAATTATGGGAAAGAGATATCGTATCAGCCGAGTAGTGAATCTCATGGGACATATGGAGTGTTGTAGGGAAGATGGGTAGTACAGTTTCATGTCGTGAAACCTACACTTATGGGTTGAAAGGATAGACCATAGATAGTGAGAGGTGCTATTATTATAGATTCTACATTATCTAGTGAGTTATTTGATAATTTTTACTCTCATTCCTTTATTTATGAAAAAAATATAAATGGTTTGGGCATGGTGGTGGAGTTTGTGAGAGGGGTGTTAATGATAAAAAATCCTCTGGGAGTAAAGTTCAGAGACATCTACTTGTGCAGGCGATGTTATCTCATGGTTGGAGAGTATCATTTTACGTGGGATATATATATTATTGAAATTTCAGGATTTGACCTAATTATGGGTATAATATGGTAAGTGGCATACTGATCCCACATTGATTGTTACCATATCAGAGTGAATTTTACATCTCTTAAGGGTGAAAACTATATTCACTGTGGAGAGTGGTATATTTAGGTCGACCGAGCATGGATAATTACTCAGAAACTAGGAGAGCATATAACCTGGGTTTCAAGTCTATTTTTGGATGATGGAGGTATAAAGATATATATCTTTCCACTCATAGTGGGCAGGTTTCAGGATGCGTTTCTTGATGACTTCTTAGGGCTTCCACATGAGAGTAATGTTAAATTTACTATTGAGATCATGTCGGGTGATGAACCAATTTATTTTACACATTATATAATTCTATTGATATAGATTCAATATTTCTATAATTATCTTGAAAAATTGGATGATAAGGGAATTATACACCTGAATACATCACCTTGGGGATCACCAGTGTTGTTTTCCATTAATATTGATTAGACTCTGTGATTGTGCATTGACTACCAGGATTTTAACTGGATGAAAGTGAAGAACCAGTATCCTCTTCCACATATAAGTAATCCATCTGAACCATTGATAAAAGATTGTGTTTTCTCAATGATTCAATTAAGATCAATGTATCATCAGTTTAGATTTTGAACTACTGATATACAGATGAATTCTTTCAGAAGCAGGTATGACCTCTATGAGTTTGTTGTAATGAAATTTGGATTAAAGAACACACCAGTAGTGTGTATGGCCTTGATGAAAAAAATATTTTATCCAAACTCAGATAATTTTGTGGTAGTTTCTGTGGATGACATCTTGTTGTACTCCAAGACTCATGATGATCATGCACAACAAATTGACATCGTCCTGAGTACACTGAGAGAGAATCGACTATATGAAAATCTATCTAAGTGTAAATTTTGGATTGATCAGGTACACTTCATGGGTTGCATCATCTCAAAGGAAGGTTTTTAGTGGACCTAGAGAAGGTCAATACATTGGTTTAATGGGAGTATCACAAGAAAATATTCAATATTTGTATATTTATAAGTTTATTAGGATGTTATTGGAGATTTATCCAAGACTTTTACCATTTGGAAGCACCAATTTTGGGATTGAATAAGAAGGGGATAGAGTTTGAATGGTCAGAATCATGTGAGAATGACTACTAGGATTTGAATAAGTTTTTTAAATCATCACTAATATTGATCCTACTTGATCCAGTTGAGGATTATATGATGTATTTTGGGGATTATGAGATCAGACTCGAATTTGTGTTGTTACATGGATATAAATTTATAATGTACGGGTCTCACCAATTGATGCCACATTAATTGAATTACCCTACACACAACCTTAAGTTGGCTACAATGGTTTATTCTTTGAAGTGTTAGAGATATTATCTATTGGGTGGAAATTTTATGGTGTATATTGATCAAAAGATCTCAAAGTACATATTTTACAAATGGAACTTGATTATCAGATAACGAATATGGGTTGAGTATATTCATTCCATTGACTTTGAGCTAGAATATATGATCAAAAAGGGAAAATTATTTTGATACTTTAATAAGAAAATCATAGACTTGGGATATTCATGAGTTTAGTGCTAAGTGGAGGATGATAACTCATCTAGCTGAGATATATATGGTGGTTCAAGAGAGTTAGGAGCAGATGACTCTTGTATCAATTTTAGTGGAGTCAACACTTTTTGAGAAAGATCAAGGATAAGCAGTGTGAGGATTTATAATTTTTTTCATTGAGGGAAATACATAATGGTGGGGATGGACCTTCATACTAGTTGATAGATAAGGAAGAGATCTGATACGTCAAAAATTATGTTGTTGTGCCTACAAGAAAGCTGGAGGAGATAATGCGGGAATTTCATTCCTCAAAGTGGGTAATTCATTCAGGTGTGAACAAAATATACCATAACCGATGATGATAGTTTTGGTGGTCAGACATGAAAAAGGATATAGTAGGGTTTGCGACATGATGCTACACCTGTCAGTAGGTGAAGGCCACACATCAATGACCTGGAGATTTATTATAGCCATTTACCATTACAGAATGGAAATGGGAGAATGTGACTATGGATTTTGTGGTGGGTCCCCTAAGGATACCTCTAAATAATGATGCTACATATGTTATTGGGGAAATAACAAGGAAGGTAGCACATTTCTTACCTATATGGGAGACTTTCACAATGAATTAGTTGAGAGATATGTATGTTCAGGAGATAGTCTGTCTACATGGGGATCAATAGACTATTTTTTAGACCATGACTCATGTTTTAATTCGTTATTTTAGAATAGATTATATAAGGAATTGGATCCATAGGTTTTGTTGAGTACTGATTTCCACCCATAGATAGATGGGTAGTCAGAGTGTTCTATATTGGTGCTCAAGGATATGATATGAGTATGTGTTATAGACTTCACTAGATCTTGGAAGAATAAACTAGAATTATTTGAGTTATCCTATAATAAATGTTATTAGGAAAAAATATTGATGGAAACATATGAGGATATTTATGATAGGCCATGTAGATTACCTCTATACTGAATGGTGGTAGGTAAGCCATATTTTTTGGACTGAGTCTTTTACAGAAGATGTCAAAGTAGGTACAACTAATTCAGAAGCATATGGCTAGGAATCAGAGTATATAGAAGTTGTATGTTAATAGAAATTGATGAACCCTAAAGTTTATTGGTTCTCATAATGTATTCCTTTTATTTTCTCTGATATTGTGTTACAATAGGATATAGAGACCAAGAAAACTAACACTAAGGTTTGTTGGACCATTTGAGGTTGTGGAGAGAATTAGGTCGGTGGCATGCTGATTGGATATTACACAGATATGCAGTGCTATGAATAATGTTTTTCATGTATCATAACTTCAGAGGTATCACCCCAACCCATAACATGTGCTTGATGTGGCTGATGTTGATATTGAGACCGATGCATCATTTGACGAGCATCTGATACTTGTGTTGGATCTCAGTGGGAATGTTTTGTAGGAAAATATCATGCTGATAGTTTGTGTATTGTAAAAGCACAACCATGTTCAGGTGGAAACTTTAGAGAGAGAAGAAGGTGTGAGGTCTTAGTGGCCCAACCTAATTTACTCAAAATCTTATAGATTCTTGGGAGTACATCTTGAGGAATACTTGTTATAAGGTGGGGAGATTGTAAAATGCCGGACTTTTCTATGGATGTATAGGCTATTTTACCAAAACTCTTTTACTTAATGATGATTAATTTTCATTTGGGTTTTAACTTGTGGTGTGTTTGGTTCAGAATTTTAGAAATATAGAAGAAATAGGGCAGTGAATGGTGGCGCATGTATTGGCCTAAACATTTACCTTGGCCCAGCAAACATTGCAACCATAGAAAAGGGTGTTTTCATTGCTGGTTCACATATTTCAAAAAATTTCACCTTATTAGTAGAAACTATGCAACCCCCTAGGATAGGTGCATAGTTAAGGCACACAGTGGTGGGAAACCACATTTCCCAAGAAGAAAACCATGCATACAAGATTTTAATCCCTAGAATTTTATTAAAAAATTTACCAAACCAACATATAATACCCTTTAACTCCCTAGATCAACCCATAATCATTTTCTCTAAATTACTGAGCCTCCAAAAGGGATTCTAATCAATTATGATCTCCATTATTTATGATTCTAAGCCTATATTGAAGACCCGAAGTCCTCCTGGTAAGTGAATCCTATCCTATTTGGTTTCTTGTTCCTATTCTTTTCTTCTTCCATTCTAGAAAGGGTTTGTTTTTCCACTTTTGATTAGATCTAGATCGGGTTTTTTGGATCTATATCTATGATAGTTGATCTAGATCTATATTTAAAGGATCTTTATTTATTTTATCTTGGATTTATGTTTTATATCTTCATCTCATTCTATGTTGTTACTCCACTAACATTAAGGATTTCTGTTTGAAGATCATTAATCAAAGGATTGAGGTAGGTGGTATATATTTCAATTCCGGAAGTCATCATTTAAATTATGTGTAGGTAATTGTATAATCATTATTATTTGATTAGAAATTGAGTTTTCTTAAATTAAATTAATTATTGGGTAGAATAATTAATTTAGGGATTTGTGAGATTGGGGATATTGAATTGAGATAATTAATTATGGAATTAATTATGTTATATTGAGATTATTGAATTGAGATAATAAATTTTTGAATAAATTATGGAAGATTGTGATTATTTAATAATGGTAATTAATTTTTTAATTAATAGTTAAAATATAGTGAATATTAAACTGAAAAATTCATTGTAGAATTAATTATGGTATATTGGGATTTTGGATTGATTAATTAATTGTTGAATTAATTAATGAAAAATTTAGTGTTTATCAAATAAAACAAATCATTTAATTAATTATTGAGTTAATTAATGGAATTAATGTTATTAATCAATAAGTGAATTAATTAATGAGATTGATATGATTAATTAATTGGTGAATTAATTAGTGGGATTAGTATTACAAACTAATAGATGAATTAGTAATGGAATTCATGTGGTTAATTAATATATGAATTAGTAATGGAATTTTGAAATGGTAAAAGGTATAATGGTCATTAAATAATTAAAATAATAATGGTAACATTTTCATTCACTTATGAAAATAAGAATGGTAAAATGGTTATTAAATTTTGAAATGGTGAATGGTAACACATTCCTTCACTTTTGATAATAATAATTGTAACATTTTCATTGAATTTTGAAATAATGAATGATAATAGGGTCATTCACTTTTGAAAACAAGAATGGTAAAATGCTCATTCAATTATGAAAATGGTGATGGTAACATGGTCATTCACTTATAAGAATATAAATGGTAACATGGTCATTCAATTTTTAAATGGTGTATAGTAAAATGGTCATTCACTTATTATATTATGAATGGAAACATGGACATTTAAATGTTAATTGTGATGATGAATTGTAATATGGACATTCTAACATTTTATATCCCTTAGGGATAGTTTGCACTCTAACACGGGCCGAAGAAGGTATTGATGTTTGCGTGTCCTTGGGAACTCGGGTGATATGTGGTTAAATAAAGTAAATGAATAAAGGTAAAATGTTTAATTTATTTCTTGTATTTTATTCTTTATAATACATCATACACTATTATATTGTTTTATATACTGTTGGTGGTGTCTTACTAACTTGTACACACACCCTACTTGGGTTACCTAATCGATACCCGAATAGATTACATGATTGTAAGAAAGGTTAGAGGAAAAGGACCTATGTTAGATATATGATTTGGGATGAAGCATGGATGAGAGAACCAGTCTTGGTTCAGGAATCAATTAGGGGTTTTTGGTATCTTTACTTTTGAGTTGCATTTTGACACTTAGTACATTCTTTAGCATGACATAATTATTGACCAATTTTGACCTTTCATTTCATGATTTTTTATCATGAGATATTGGTATTGATTTTATTATTTCATATCATTTGGTTATTTTTATTATTTTCATTAGTGAAATACTCTGATAAAAAGAGAGTATAGTCTCTCCATGATCAATATTACTCCCTGACTACTAGTTTCTAACCTCTGGTGTAAGGGGAGGAGTGCCTAAGTCATGTGACCAACCATATCGGGGCACCCGTGTATAGCATAAGGGATGTGACATTATTTAAACACACTAATAGAACCCATTATATCATAGGAGGTTAACAACTTCAATGTTATATAACCCTTAAGTGTGTAATGTATATGCCTATATGATCCTTTCTTATTATAAACCTAAATGTCCATAGGTGTGTTTGGTTTAGCTTCCGCAATGGATTTACTAAATTTTAAATAGATGAATTGATTCTTTATAATTGTAGAAGTATGATTTACTTGGATCGTATCAGTTTTTAATAAAATGATCAAATAGTATGACACCACTTATGAGCCTTTATCATTTATAAATGAAAAGGAAATGTATTGAATTAAATGGAATAGTAAATTGGTATGGATGACACATGGACAATGTTACTAATTATATATACTTATTTTCTATTTATTATGAACCTTTATCTTGTTAAAGGAGTGGTCAAACATGAGATATCCATGGATTCCTGGGGGAATTACTTGAGAAATCAGAGGACACCACCCCAATATGTTGAGCTGGTTACCAAGGGATATATTCAACATGGAATTCTGTCCTTATCTTATTAGTACATGAATGCCTTGATGTTGTACTGATGATTCATTCTATTTATATCTAAAAATTAGAATTCCTTGGATACACTCCTTGGATTCTTCTTGATGTCCTTATGTATGAGGAACCTTAGATTCTTCCCTTAGGCCCCAACCATGCTTAGCCCGTGATATACTATGGATGTGATCTATGTCCTCAGTTATACCCGTTTACAATGGAATTCTTCAAGTGTGCCCTTGGCTTACACTTATAACCCTATAGATAGGATGCATGGTTTATTACTGTGAGATGGATCGACATTTTAAGGTCAAGGATGCCTTGTTTTCACCTTGGGTCTTACCAACCTATTATCACTATTTAGATGCATTGTTACATATTGGGTCACTCTTTTTATATTGAGTTTACATAGAAACATTGGTAATATTCAATATAACTTGTGCATTTATAGGCCACCCATTCAGACGCATCAGGATTAGGCCAAAGTAGGTATGGTTGGCTAGACACTCTTTGAGGAGTCCAATCCCAACATGGTTATTATTAAACAAATTTTATTCCAATACTTATACATCTACTTTAATATTATTAAAATAATATTTATAGACCTGACTTGTTATAGAAACTATTAGTGTTGGATACTAAGTATATCTCACACCCTATTTGGTCTATCATTGGGTACCCTGAAAGAGTTCATGGATGTTGGTAGGGACAAGGGTAGGTGTCAAGTCATGAATTCTTGATTTTATTTTAGAAAGGGATATTAGTATCAAAAAACTAATCCTAGTATTTTGATACTATTGGATATAGTATTTTTGGTATTTTTGATCTCTTTTATCTTTTGATATACCTATATTGTATGCATGTTTTTTCCTTTTTGTAAAACATCATGACATTGTCATAATTTTGTATACAGTTATAATTATTATTTTCAGTCCATTTATCTTATATATATATTTACCTCTTTCAATGTTATGGCTATTAATTATCATATGTTATCACTATTTATACATTTTTTATTATTCCACTATGATTCACTTTGACCAAATGGAATATTCTCTGCACAGACACACCCTAGGACCTCACTCTTTGTCAGAAGGCTCTGGAATACAAGGAGGCACACTAGGGTCCATGTGTCCAACCAAGTTCGATTACTGAGGAGTGAAACAGGTCTAGGATGTCACAAAGTGGTATTCAATCTTATATTATTATCTCACTATTTGGGAATGGCTAGATAGAAGATTAGGGTGTGTTGGAATTTGGTAATGTGCCAATGTCTTAAAGAGTATCTTACCCATATATGGGGAAAATCCAAATTTCCTAGTATGAGAATTGATGTTCTAGATAATGCCTGTTATGGTTGTACTGATTTTATACTTGAGTGAAACACATGAATTTTGAAATTTATTACTATTGTGGACTGTATTTTTACCCGTTGCCCAATATGGGAAGGAGTTATTGATCACCCGTCACTATAGGCAAGTAGAGATTCACATGAAATTCATATTACAAGCCATATTTATTTTATTACATGGATTGGATGTAACATGTTACAATGAATTGAATTTTATATCTATGATCAGACTAATGTTTTTGTAAGAAAAGTGAGATATATAATTGGATTAATTAAATTGGGAACATCAACCTAAATATTTTATCCCATATATATTGATGATATAACTTTAATTATCTAATTAAAATGTATTTGTGCTCAGGACCAATGGTCAAAAAAGTTGAAACATTATTTAGTTACAATTACTTGTCACTAGTGTAGAAAACGTTTTTTACGTCAGTTATTTTTCATTTTTTACGCAGGTTTTTAGCCGACGTTAATACGGATGACGTTATAAATAAAGTTTTTACGTCGGTTATTTAAAAACCGACGTAATAAACATAACATCGCGGTGTTTATCACGTCGGTTTATTAATAACCGACGTGAAAAAACTGGGGGGGGGGGGGTTATAACGTCGGTTATTATATAACCGCCGTGATAAACTGGGGGGGGGGGGGTTATCACGTCAGTTATTAATAACCAATGTTATAAACTCCTGGGAGATGATTTATCATGTCGGTTACTATATAACTGACGTGCTAAACCAGTCTGGGGGGGGGGGGGGGTTATCATGTCGATTATTTAATAACTGACGTGATAAACCATTTCCCTGGTCTTTTATCATGTCAGTTATTAAGTAACCAACGTGATAAACCATTCCACATATGTTTATCACATCGGTTATTAAAAAAAACCAACATGATAAACCCTTACCGATTTTTTTATCACGTCGGTTATAAAATAACCGACTTGGAAGACAATTTTTTTAAAAAAAATCAAATGCAGTCCTCTGCACTCCCCTAGAATCAACCAGAAACCAAATCAAGAATTCGTACGACAAAAACAGAGGGAGATCAAAACAATAACTAAAGTAAATTTAAGCATTTACATTGATATCATATAAAACTTACCCCACTTGACAGCCCCCACCCTCATGTATACCCCCTAGACAGCCCTCCCCCACCCCATTGAAGCCCCCACCACACCCCTAGACTACCCCCGACCCCCTGGATAGCCCCAAACACCCCTTGACAACCCCCACCCTCCTGAACAGTACCCCTTCACCCCCTCACCCCACTTGACAGCCCCCACCACACCCATGGGCTGCCCCCCGACCCCCTGGAAATCTCCAAACACCCCGGGACAACCCCCCCACCCTCATGTAAACACCCCCACACCCTAGACAGCCCTCCCCCACCCCATTGGAGCTCCCACCACACCCCTAGACTGCCCACGACCCCCTGGACATCCCCAAACACCCCTTGACAACCCCCACCCTCCTGAACAACACCCCCTCACCCCCTCACCCCACTTGACAGCCCCCACCACACCCCTGGACTGCCCTGACCCCCTGGACAGCTCCAAACACCCCGGGACAACCCCCCCCACCCTCATGTATACACCTCCACACCCTCGACAGCCCTCCCCCACCCCATTGGAGCCCCCACCACACCCCTGGACTGCCCCTGACCCCTGGAAATCCCCCACCTCACCCCTGGACTACCCTGACCCCCTAGATAGCTCCAAACACCCCAGGAAAACCCCCCACCCTCATGTATACACCCCCACACCCTAGACAGCCCTCCCCCACCCCATTGGAGCCCCCACCACACCCTTGGACTACCCCGACCCCCTAGATAGCCCCAAACACCCCTCGACAACCCCCCACCCTCATGTATACCCCCACCCCTGGACAACACTTCCACACCCCTGGACAGCCCTCCCACACCCCTGGACAACCCTCTCACCCCCCGGACTGCCCCCCACCCCACCAGACAGCCCTCCCAGACCCCTAGACACCCCCAACCCCACTAAACACTCCCACACCCTTGGAACCCCTCCCCCCCAGACCAAAATCCATACCAGAAAAACCATCATCAGTAGACCAAAACAAGAAGTAGATAAAAATTAAAAATTCACATATATAACATTCAAAAATTACACTGTCAATTTCAAAAAAAAAACTAAATCCAACCTAAACGACTACCAAATACACAATTACAATGACAATATTCAAAATTAAATTTTACATTACAAACAACTAAAATTAAATCAAACCTGTAAAATAATTTGACCACTCCACTTGTAAGTGTTTGATGTGTTCAGCAGTATAGGGTTGAGGGTCATCAAAAAGCTACAAATGAAAAGGATAGTTGTTAATGTGTATAATGAATAAATCAAATTAAAATATTATGGAAAAGTTTAAGAAGAAATCTTACCATGTCAAAATTCAAAACTATCCCAGTTGTTATTATTTCATACATAAATCTTAACATATAATATCCGCATTCGATGATGCCTTGTTGTTAATGACAATTCTGTTTGAATGAGTGTAAATTCAATATATTATTTTTATGTAATAAATCATAAAGTACAAATTATAAATGGATATTTACCTTTGCATTTACATATTTGATCTTTGCACTCCTTTTCTTTGTGTTTTTTCGAAAGTATGCCCATGCCCTGTTAGAAAATAATACGAATGGGGTAAATTTAAAAATTCATTATAATATATAAAAATATTGATAAATTGAAACTTAATTTTCCAATATATTCATAAAACTTTCCCACACATCATCTTGGTCAGAGCATATCCAATAAAGTGATTTCTCCCCTGGGCAAAAAACACCTAACATCCAATGATCATTGATAAAAGGAAATTTAACGTTAGTGATTTTTTATGTTAAAAGATAATTAACTCTTTGAGAGAGATGTGTTTCATACCTCTCACAAAAAGGCATCATCCAACATTGTGTGACTATATTATTTTCAAGGCTTTCAGAAATATAAATCATTCTTTGTTCCTCATCCAATGTACATGCTTCAGGGGAAATCAATTGCGGGTCCATGAATCCATATACATCTGTCAGCTCATTCCTCTCAAAAATTTTATAAAGATACCTAATACAAAACAGACATAATAATACATTTTTAATAAATATAACGCAGGTAAAAGGAGTTAAGACTTAAATAGAAAAAAATTTCACCACGTTGATGCCCAACTTATCTCCAGTAACAAGCTCCATGATATTAGTTTTCATAATCCCCACACTTATTTCACATCCACAAACATGAGATTCCATTGGAAACTCATATTGACCCACCAACAAATTTGAATATCTTGACAATTTGTCAAGACTACTAGAATCTGTATCTGATGCCATAGCCATTTGTCTTTGTTGTTATCTATATAGTATTTCTTTACCTTTGAAGTATTCCTATAAAAATAAATTGAAAAATATATTATTTTTTAAATGATAAAACAACTTTAATAAAAAAAATAAAATAAAAGATATAACATTCATACCTCTATGGTAATGAGTAGAAGAAGTCTGGATGTCCAAATTAAAAAATGGCCGATACTATGTCCAACTGTTGCCACCTCATCTGTAGGTAATGGTACCCGAGCTGATCTATCTACAATATCCTGTATAGTGACCCTTTGATTATCTACCTTTAATTGTTGATGATGAACTGTATCTCCTATACAATATACCAACCCATATGCTACTATATGATGTTGAGAATCATCAACATACAACTAGAAATAAGTAGGAAGCTACGACGGAGGAGTAGGATAAAAAATGGGGTCCATAGGCTGAGGTGGGGGAGTGGGAGCTACTGGTGGAGGTGGAGGATAAATAATGGGGTCTAAAGGGGGAGGTGGAGGAGTGGGAGCTGTAGTCTGAAATTGTCTTTGCATGTCTAGAAACATAGACTGCACCGACACTCTAATATTGTCCTCCATCATCGCATTAATTTTATGAACTTCAGCCTCCAAGGATTATATTTGTTTTATAAACCCTCTCAACGTTAGAAGTTGAAGAATGTGGAAACACTTTTCTTACCGATACACCTTCCAGATATCCTTTTACATGACCAGTATGTTTGGGTTTTCCCAATGCTACAGATAAAATATCTTCCCTCCCAGTAGCTATAAATGTCTTCTGTGAACTCTGCTCCTCAAGAGAGTCCTATATTAATTAATTGAACATTTCTGTAATGATCGAAATTATATGAAGAAAATAGTTAACTTAAATAAATAAAATAGATATCTTACAATCCTCTCAGTTACGATTCTTGATTCTTCCAAAATATATTTCCCTTTTTTTCCCTTACAAGCTCTCTTCCATTTTTCATGTCTAGATGGAGGGGATGGAGGGACCACCTCTCGAGAGCTTGAAGACTCAGCTCTTAGTTGTTGAAATTTTTCCGCCATCATTTTTTCTTCCAAAAATGCATACCCTCCCTGAGATAAACTATGAGGGTATACATTTTTAGATTGGATCTCCTGATAAGATTTCCTTGTTTGATGTAAATTAATAATAATAAATAATTAACAAAACATTAATAAGATCATTTATATAAGAAATCTTATAAAAGTTTACATTGCCCTTATCAAAAATGAATCTTTTCTTCTACTTTCAAAAAACTGTCTCCATGTGACTT
The DNA here is from genome assembly GCA_963277665.1 of Viscum album. Taxonomy (NCBI): domain Eukaryota; kingdom Viridiplantae; phylum Streptophyta; class Magnoliopsida; order Santalales; family Viscaceae; genus Viscum; species Viscum album. The sequence continues at coordinate 1,744,369,838 of OY728155.1, forward strand.
CACCTATAAAAGGATATATAAGACATGGATTGTCATGAATCCTATGACCATAAATGAAATTAGATGAGAGGGTTAATTTGAGATCCCTCCATCTCCTGGCAGCCAACGATAAGCATTTCTTCCTGACTTCTCCAGTGCCGGGAATATCAGATGTCATCTGATAAAGAAGAGGTTAAACATATTATATATACTAGAAACATTTAAATAATAGTCAAACAATAGCAAAAGATCTTACCAAAATCATCTCCCACAACTGAGAGATTATCGCTTTATCCACAATTCTCCAGTCATTATACAGAATGCTTACTTTTCTCTTAGCTTGAGTTTCTACAAAACTCTTAAAATCTTTTGCATTTGGACCTCTAGGAATATCATCATCATCAAACTCAATGACTATCCTCTGATCCTGCGTATGGGCAAATGATAATTTTGGTAAATGTGTGCACCCACATTTACCAACCTTTGAACTCTTTGTTATAATAGGAGCATGTGAATGTTCATCCCCAGAGGTATGACCAATATGCTCATCTCCAGAATCAAGTGGTTGATCAACTGAATGATCTTTCATTATCCTTAAAATAAAAAAAACAAACGTTAGTTCAGAAATATTCCAATTAAAATATTTTAATACTACTGTAATCAGAAAATAGAAAAGTGTACTAAGTTACGTAATAGTAAACATTAGTAATATGGTAAGCATGTTAAGAAATGGTAAAGATGGTAAAGATGGTAAATATGGTAAACATGGAAAACCTGGTAAACATGGTAAAGTAATTGTCACTGAACAATAATAATAGATATATAATTCATGTAATGGTAAACATGATAAAGTAAACTAAACAAACTTAAAATAAACAAAAACATATACTTATTTTGTTTTAAAACATGTTTTAATAAATAAAAAACTTACAATATCTAACATTTATGCAAAAAATAAATGTAAACAAGAAATAAACATATGTTACCTATAATTTTAGGAATGTACAAATGGATTATTTTCCCAAATTCCTTCACCGTGATCGTTCCTTATGGCACAAACCATGTCTTCAACATGCTCATCATTATGTTCTGTTAATCTTTCCATAGAAGTAGGGATCTCACATAAATCGTAATTTTTATCAAGTTCATCCTCACCAACATATTGTTTTTCCATTGTAAAACAACGGCCCACTACATATCTGATTGATCTACTACATAGAAAATTTGTTTTTCATGTGTTTCCATTATAAAAGAATCAGTTGTTTCTTCCAATCTATTCAGATTAACAAGTGTCATTCCAAATTCATCGTTTCTGACACTGTTGTTACCGATAAACCATTTACAGTTAAAAATAGGAACTTTAATTTTAATGTAATCAACCTCCCATATGTCTTCAATCACTCCATAATATGAACTTGATGCAGAAATTAGGTTTTTTCCTTAGCACTCGAAAAATGTATTTCTTCTGCAAACACCAATACACCACTATTCTGAACTGCACTTCTGTTGTCCTAATCTTTCGTATGAAATGTATATCCATTAATTTCATAACCAGACCATGTTATCACATTTAAACATGGACCACCCACTATCCATTTTAATATCTCTGATACATCTGATCGACCAAGCAAAGTCTTTTTATTCCATGAAAAAAAAGTTTTTTTGTGCTCATTCAAAATCCACATTTCTTTCTTCTTTGGATGACATTGTTTCAACTCATTAATATGCAATGTGATATACGGTTGAGCATCAACTATCTTATTCAAGATGTATGATTCTAACTTCTTCATCTGTTCACCTGATAATGATTTGACTTTCAAGCCACGAATCCCCTTTCCCTCAATATTAACTTGTTCATGGTGAGATGGAGGCAAACCTATGTGTTGCCCCGTAGCCAAGTAGCTCATAAAAAACTCCGCTACCTCCTCAGAAATATACTTTTCAATAATGGAGGCTTCAGGTTGATATTGATTTTTAACATACCCCTTTAATATTTTCATATACCTTTCAAAAGGATACATCCAATGAAGATATACATGTCCACAAAGCTTTATTTCTCAAACCAGATGAATCATTAAATACACCATTATATCAAAAAAAGTTGGAGGAAAATACATTTCCAATTGACAAAGTATAAAAATTGCATCCTTTTCCAAAATGTTCAAAGCATTCACATCAATCACCTTGTTACAAATTGAATTGAAAAAATAACACAATTTTATTATAGTCTTTCTGACACAAATGGGCAATATTCCACGCAATGCAACTGGTAGAATTTATTGCATCATGATGTGACAATAATGTGATTTCATACCTATCAACTTCAAGTCCTTCAATGAGACAAAAATTTTTACATTTGAAGAATAACATTTAGGCACATTGATATCATGAAGACCCTGAAAAAAGATAATTTTCTCCCTCTTCGATAATGTATGACAATCTGGGGGAAGAAATGTTCGTCTTCCTTTAGGAGTGGGAGCTAACTCCAAACATATTCCCATTGATAGTAAGTCTAATCTTGCATTCAACCCATATTTTTTCATTCCTTTAATATTTAACAATGTTCCAATCAAACAATCATTGATATTCTTCTCCACGTGCGTGACATCAATATTATGTTTAACTTCGTGATACCTCCAATATGGTAGCTCAAAAAATATTGACCTTTTCTTCCAAATATGACTTTCATTACTAGATTTCTGTGTCTTTCCCAATGTCACATCAAGGTTTTTCACCCTCTCAAAATATAGATCAGGGGATAAAGGTTTTGGAGCAGTATCAAATTCTTGTGATCCATTTAATGCCTTTTTAGTCTTCTATAAGGGTGATCCATAGGCAAAAATTTTCGATGACCCATGTACACTGTTTTCCTCCCATGATGCAATTGACAATATGACGTCTGTTGTTCGCAAATTGGACATGCTTTATTCCCTTTAACACTGTATCCAGACAAATTTCCATACGCTGTGAAGTCATTTATGGTGAATATAAGCACTGCATGGAGTTGAAAATATTCCATTTTATAAGAATCATACACCCTAATACCATCATCCCATAACAGTTTCAAATCATCAATCAACGGTGAAAAGTAAACATCAATATCACTGTCGGGTTGCTTTAGACCAGAGATCATTATACTCAACATGACAAATTTTCACTTCATACAAAATTCAGGAGAGAGGTTGTAAATTACTAATAAAACAAGCCATGAACTATTTGTGCTACTGAGGGTTCAGTATGGATTCATTCCATCTATGCACAACACTAGTATGAGATTTCTAATTTATTTTCTAAATGTAGAATAATGTGCAACAATTTTCTTCCATTGTAGACAATCAGAAGGGTGACATATTTTTCCATCACATACCCGCTCATCAGCATGATATCTTAACCTTTTTTCATCATGTGAATTAGCAAATAAACATTTGAAATGATGAATTATATGAAGATACCAAAATACCTTTGAAGGGAGCTTTGTAATCTCTACATCAACCTGTGATTTTTCTTTCACCTTATACCGTGATGTCCCAAATTTAGGATACTCTGACAGAAATTCATATTCCTTCCTATATATAATGCAGTCATTCAGACATGCATGTATTTTCTTGTATCCCAATCCCATCAGGCATAATATTTTAGTGGCCTTGTAATGTGAATATGGAAGATCATCATCTTTTGGAAGAATGTCTTTCATCAATTGTAGCAGCTCTGTAAAACTTATGTCACTCCATCCATATTTCGCCTTTAGGTTAGTCAATCTTAACACCACTGACAAAACCGTAAAACTTGTAAAACTAGGATATAATGGTTTTTTAGCATCACCATATAGACGCGCAACTGTCGGTTCTATCTCAATTTGTTCTGCTACAATATTGCGAATCATTTATTAAATTCCATTGGAGTTACCATCTTGCGAATCATCATCATTAGTGACATTCTGTCCAGTTTCACCATGCCAAATACAAGTGTTGTAACTCGGATTAAAACCATGACAAATCAGATGATCTTTTATCTCTCTACTTTTCAACTTCTACATATTCAAACATTTCAGGCATGGACAAAAAAATGTCACTACTTGGAACATTTTGTTTAGAAAATTCCAAAAAGGCATCAACACCTTCCTCATATTCATTGCTCATTAGATGTGCCGTAATCCAACTTTGAATCATTATTACCTATAACAAATATCAAAAATATATATATTTCTAAGATAAGACAAATATATGTTTATATGAAAAAAATCATAATTTGAATGTAAAACAATTTTGAAATATAAAACAAATCTATGCGTATTTAAAAAAATATGCTTGAATATTATTTTTAAAACAAAATATAGTTAGATATAACAATTTTAAAATCCATTGAATCAAAGAAAACCCTGGCTCCTACATGGTTGATAGAAAATTAGAGAAAATGGAGTAAACCTAAGAATCACCCCCACCCCAGATAACCCCCAAAACCCTCTGGATAGGCCCCACCCCCTTGGACATCCCCCACACCCAACCACCCCCTTCGACACCCCCCTGGACACCCCAACCCTCTGGGCAGCCCCCCCACACCCTGGATAGCCCCCCACCCCTCTAGACAGCACCCCCACCCCTCCTGGACACCACCCCCACCCCTACCCCCTTGGACACCCCCTGGACACCCCCAACCCTCTAGACAACCCCCACCCCCTGGAAAAGCCCCCAAACCCTTTAGACAGGCCCCCACCCTCTTGGACAGCCACCCCACACCCACCCACCCCCTTGGACACCCCCTGGACACTCCAACCCTCTGGACAACCGCCACCCCCTAGACAGCCGCCACCCCTCTAGACAACACCCCCACCCCTCCTAGACACCACCCCCACCCCTACCCCCTTGGACACCCCCCAAACACCCCCTAACACTATGGACAGCCCCCCACCCCTCAGACAACCCCCAAAACCCTTTGGACAGGCCCCCACCCCCTTGGACAGCCACCACACCCACCCACCCCTTTGGACACCCCCTGGGCACCCCCCAACCCTCTGGATAGCCCCCCACCCCCTGGACAACCCCCATCCCTCTAGACAGAACCCCCACCCCTACCCCATTGGACACCCCCTGGCCACCCCCAACCCTCTAGACAGCCCCGCCACCCCTCGGACAACCCCCAAAACCCTCTGGACAGGCCCCACCCCCTTGGAAACCCCCCTAAACACCCCCAACCCTCTGGACAGCCCCCACCCCCCCAGACAATCCCCCAAACAATGGTTTACATATAAAAACTAGGCATGATGAACAAATAAAAATACATGCATTTAATATATACTTCAGCATGAAATATATGGAATTAAATATTATTAAATATGGCTACTTAAATGATCTTATGATAATTAAAAATAACCAATGATATTCAACTAGTCAAATGATCACAAGTTTTCTCGATAACTAATATCATAATGAGGTAATGGATAATTCTAGAAATATTAAACATATTATCAAGGTCTTGGCCAAGGCTTCAAAAAATACTTGGGTAAGCCCTCAGCAGAAGCCATTTTTATTTGGAATCATGAGACATAATGATGCATCGAAGGGCCATAGAGGTCAACAACCATTACATTATATGTCTAATAGATTCTCATATAAAAGAGGATAAACATAAGCAACAACAACACATGAAATATCATTTCTTAATTTTTACATTTAATCAATAACCATTCTATGCAGTAATATAGGTGAATGAGATCATTAGTTGTCAATGGCAACAAAAATTACCATTAATGTCGGGCATTCGTGAAACAAAAACAAACTAAATATAAGTAGTTGAGGCTTACGTGAATATTGCGAGTTGATATAATAGATATAGGGATGATAAATAAGATGATGATAGCAAAAAGAGGTAAGAGGGTTCGAAATGGAAGAATCTTACCTAGTTTAAACACAAAAATCACAAAACATAAATATAGACTATCCGGGAAACAAATGAACAAAATAAATTTGTGGAAGGCTTACTTGAGTGTTACGAGTTGAGATGATAGATCTGAGGAGAGTAAAGATGATAAAGTATGAAGGCAAAATGAGTTTAACGCAGTGAGATTGACGAGTCGATTAGGGTTTACCGCGCGAGAGAGATGAGCCGCCGGACTGTCGATCGAAAAATCGTAAATGACTGTAACATCCCAGGTAAATAAAGAATAATACATTTTCATATTTTTTAATATTTATGAATTAAATATTAATTTTACTTTGAAGGGGTTTCTATGTTCGATATCATACTCGATATGCAACAATGAGTTTCTTTGAAAACTTACATTGCACACTAGGAATATAATAATATTATTTTAAATGGTAGTTAACACGTAGCCGTTGTATTGGCGGGAATGAATAAAAACAACTATAATATGATTATATATGTTTGTTAAATGGTTTTACATTTGTCCAATAAAAGATAAAGGCTTAAAATATGAAAAGAATTCAATTTTAGGCATATATACTCTAACATTCACAAAAGGTCGACTTATCGCCTTTTGATGGAGAACCGTATATAAATATAGTTTTGGTAACTCTTATAAATTCTATTGGACCAAATAAAATTCTTCTTTATAATTGGGACATAAAAATTTACTTTGTGTAAATTTTTGGTATTTTTCTGATAAAGTTCATTTTTTTAATGAATAGTGAAAAATGTTGTATTTTAATTCAAAACCTCTTTTTAATCTAATTTATTTACATGATTAGATTATCTCATGAATTAGTTTTAAAGTGAAATTAGAATATATTTTTACCATTTAATCCAATAGTCGTCATTGGAATTAATTTCACTTTGAAATTGGACTTAAACTAATGTCAATCTTTTGATACTTATTGTTTCATAAAAACACGCTATTTGCTCTGACAGTGGGAATTAATTATTGAATTAATTAATGAAACATATATGTTTTTAATTTTGTAAAGTAGACATCATTTTTGAATTAGTAATATTAAATATAGCTTAGGGTGAAGTTTTGGTATTTTTCTAAAAAACATCAATTTTTGATGAATAGTGAAACCACTAAGTGGTACTTAAAAAAACTGATTTTTCATTTAAATGAAATTTTACCACCTCTGTTTTTTGAATTTCAAAAATCTGACATACATGGTTTTCATTAAGAAGTAAAATGTGGTTCAATGGGATTAAAATAATTTTTTAGTGAATAGTAACTTTTAAGTTTTTAATCACGATTAGAGGTAATTAGTGTAGTTTAAGGTAAAAATAATGTTTTAATAATATAAAAAGAACATGAAACATGTCCTACCCTTATTGGATGTGTCATGGACGACCAATAAAATATATGGGTCAACTTGGGGACCCCATGGATCCACTTTGGTAGGAAAATGACATTAATAACTTTTTATTTAATGTTAAAATAAAAATATCTTAAACATGAGTTGTTTTACTAAAACAATTTTTAAATGGGGTTATATAAGTCATATTTTTGACTATAAATATTCATTAGAAATATAAAAATATTTCCTACATCATGATATTTTTTTATAATTTTTAGACATTAAATAAATTAAATTATTTATGGCACCATGATGATGCAGCGATTACCTCATTATTTAACGATTTAAATAAAATGAAAAGATAATGTAAAATATAAGACCTACACATGTAAAAAACTGATTTGATGGGTGGATTTATAATCCTTATCACCTTATCCTCTAAATTTATAATTGTGGGACCTTTTTTATCCGAAAATCATTTTATAATAAAGTAACCTTTTATAACTTTCCAAGAGTGCCCCTCCTCTCTTCTTATAAAAGGCCCCCACCTCTACCTCCTTACCCAAATCTCTCAAGCCTTTGGATCGGCCAAGATCTGATCATTTTATCTCTCCAAATACCTCTACCCATCCTAGAAGCCTTACCTTAGGTAGGAAGATCTTCAAGAAACCCTTTTGGCTCAAACCAAAGAGAGTTACCCGATTCAAAGGTAAAGTCTCCTCTAATGCTCTTTTGTTTTATTTTGCTCTCTCCAACCCCCTAAACTCTTTTTATTAATTTATTTTGTAACAAAACAAGTATATTCCATATACTAGGATGTTTTTATAAGAATAATTCTAGCTAAAATTACACATACCTTCATCTAATGGTTAAAGAACATACTGTTTCTGTGGTTGGCGAATTTCTGTCTCATGAAACGATGATTGTTCAATCTTCTTTTAAAACCTTTAATGGTGGCCATTAAGATGTAACTATATTTATATATGATATATAATATGTTTATATTTTCCTTAAGCTTTTGTATTTTTAATTTATGGCATACCTTTATGGCTTCCATTATGGGTATACGCGATATCTTCATTTTAGGAAGTGCGGACTACCGCCCCCTCAAAGTGATTTGATTCGTTAATGCCATATGTAGGACGTATAAAGGATGGATTTAAAGTTATTATATATGATTTATGTTACATATAAATGATGAATATAATTATGGAATTAAAATATACATACCTCTCATTTAGTTTTAATTCCATTAATATGACATAGAAATAAAAGTAGCGTTCATGCATACGTACGGCTTACCGTCTCCATGAACGGTGCATTTAATTTATTACCTCTAAATGATTATTTAATATTATAAATACATGTATATGCTGGATATATATGATATATATGATATCCAAATCACGAATATCATTCTGGATATAATGAACATTTGACCACACGAACAACATGTAATTGTAAGAAGTCCACTTTCGACTTAAGAACCAAATATCGACCAAACAAACATTATTAACTTAAATTATTACATAATGTTTATAACATGGAAATAAGTGATATAAAAGGGATAATGAACTTGAAAAATGTTCTTAATCAAGTAGAAATTAACTCAAGTTTATTATTCAGGACGTTAAAGAACGATCGAGTCAAGTCAGACCTGAGGTAAGGGACTTCGTCTCAATCTCCTTTCATTGAGGAATATTTCGTTTTATACACAACTATATCTTATACGGTGTATAAAACCCTTTGAGTTTTACTTTTAAACAAAAGGAATCTTTTTCTATGAATTGTTTTACTAAACGACAAAAAGGAATGTTTCTTTTAACATACGCGGTGACAAAAACGTTTTCCTCAGCCGTGAGTATTATTTGGTCTTTAGCTTCCCCAACAAGACGTGATGTTTTTTAAAATGAAATAAATACCATATACTCTTTTATGTATTTTGGTATTGAAAATGGTTTTTATAATGGATTTTTTATGTAAATATATTTAAGTGATATATTGTGATCAAAGTGTGGAAATCTTTTCTTTCCATTATATTTATTTTATGTATTATGATTTTATAATGGTACTTGGACATTTTATGGGTGGTTACGTGATAAACCATATTAAGGGTGGTGCCATGAATACCAGGATGGGTGGTAACGTTATAACCTCTAATGCATTGGGTATGGAAGTCGGCCGTATGGCTATTCCATTAAGTGATATGTGTGGAAGTCGATAGTATAGTTATTCCATTTAAGTATGTTTATGTCCCTAGTTACCTTTATATGTTATGTGATATTTATATGGGTTTTATGGAAATATTTTGGTTATAAAAGGGTAAGTAATGATCTTTTATTCATTGAAGAGTTTTTACTACTTAATTAAGGTGAAAAGTATTACTTTGATAAAGTATACATGGTTTATATGTTATTTTGAAAAACTAACAGTTTTCATTCATTGTGTATCCCTTACTGAGATTTTTATGCTCACCCCAAGTTTTTTTGAAATGTTTTTCACAGGACTTAATGTGGAATAGGGTCAAGGATGGGATCAAGGGAAAGTCATGCTATCTAAAACATGTAACTAGACATGTTTCTTTATAAGATTTTTTATTTCGTGGAAACTTAATAGAAGTTTCTACTTTGTAACCTTTTGAGATGTAATAATTATGTCCTAACTCTCTAAAACTCTAAACCTGAAAAGATCCTCAATGTGAATTATTCATTTAATTAAATATTAAGTAAGGTTTAAGGCCGGGGCCTTATAGTTGGTATCAGAGGGAGGTTTAGAAAACTTTAGGAGTTAGAAAAGTGTTAAATTATAAGTTAATTTATGGTATGATTGAAATGATATAGCATTTAAAGATTACCATGTTGCTTCTCCTAAGGTATTTCTGTGTTCAGAATGGTTTTTCATAGAAGAAATAGAACATATTTTTTGAGAAGGCATACAGAGGGAAATGAACTTTCAAATCAGTATCCTGAGATGGTCAGAATCAGAACTAAATGGTTTACTGCAGTGATGGCTCAGTTGAATCAGGTGATAAATGGTGTTTGTGTTTGTTGATGATATTTTGGGTGTTTTATAAAAGTAAAGAGGAGCATGAATGTCATTTAAGGGTTATCTTTCAAACCTTAAAAGAAAAGAAACTGTATAGAAAATTTAGCAAGTGTGAGTTTTTGTTACAACAAATTTCTTTCCTGGGTCACATTGTTTCAAAAGATAGCATAACTGTTGATCCTGCTAAAACAAAAGTTGTTGAAGAATGGCCAAGACCCACAAATGTAAATGAGATCCCTAGTTTTCTTGGTTTGGTAGGTTACTACTGAAGGTTTGTTGAAAATTTGTCACGGTTATCTAGTCCAATGACTAAGCTAACTCGGAAGGGTGTTAAGTTTATCTGGAAAAAAGAATGTGATGATTGTTTTCAGGAACTGAAAAGAAGATTGGTGAATGCTCTGGTTTTGGTACTTCTTTCCAGGAATGGTGAGTTTGTTATCTACAATGATGCTTCATTGAAAGGACTTGGTTGTGTCCTTATGCAGAATGATCAGGTAATTGCATATGCTTCACGTCAGTTGAAAACTCATGAGGTAAATTACGCTACACATGACTTGGAATTAGCTGATGTTGTTTTTGCTTTAAAAATTTTGAGGCATCATTTGTATGGAGTAAAGTGCGAAATATATACTGATCACAAAAGTTGAAATTATATATTCACTCAGAAAGAATTGAACATGAGACAGAGGAGAGGACTGGAATTAATCAAGGATTATGATTGTACAATTCATTACCATTCGGTAAAAGAAAATAAAGTGGATGATGCTTTGAGTCGAAAAAGTAATTCTTCATTAACCATGCTACGTTTGGAACGAGATCCTTTGGTTTTTGATTTGATGAACTTTGACATAGAAGTTGTTTGTGTGGGAAGTTATTCTGTTTTGTTTTAGGTATCGGTGAAATCTTCTCTACCAGACAGAATCAAGCAAGCACAGAAGCAAGATTGTGAGTTGCAGAAAAAGGTAGATCTGGTTTAGAAGGGTAAGCTGCCTAAATTAAACATTGATAATGATTGTGTTTTGAGGTTTGGGAAGAGATTATGTGTGCCTTGTGATTCACAGTTTAAGGGTGAGTTGTTATGTGAGGATCATAATTCCCCATTTTCAGTTCATCCTGGTAGTACTAAGATGTAAAGAGATCTGCGTGAGTATTACTGGTGGGATGGAATGAAAAGAGATATTGCTGATTTTACTATAAAGTTTTTGACTTGTCAGCAGGTTAAAGTAGAGCGGCAGTTACCGAAAGGGATGATTTATCCATTAACAGTTCCAGAGTGGAAATGGAAAAATATATCCATGGAATTTGTTGTGGGATTACCGAGGACATCTCGAGGAAATAATGAAATCTGGGTTATTGTTGATCTATTGACTAAATCTGCTCATTTCCTTCCTATTCGAGATACATTCTCTCTAGATCAACTTTCTCGATTGTATCTTAAAGAGATAGTCAGGTTTCATGAGTTCCCCTCTCCATTATATCTGATCATGATCCCAGGTTTACTTATAACTTTTGGAAGGGCCTTCAGAAGTCGTTGGGTACTGAATTAAATTTTAGTACAGATTTTCATCCGCAATCAGATGGGCAGTCAGAACGAACTATTCAGACATTGGAGGATATGCTACGTGCTTGTTCAATGGATTATCAGGGAAGTTGGGACCAACATCTTTCTTTGGTTTAGTTTTCTTATACTAACAGTTTTCATTCCAGTATACAGATGGCACCATTTGAGGCATTATATGGGAAGCGGTGTCGAACTCCATCTTTTTGGGATGAAGTGGGTGAAAGGAAGCTGATGGGACCAGAATTGGTAGAAGAGATGGCATAAAAAGTTCAGTTAATTCAGAAACACCTGAGAATAGCTCAGAGTAGGCAGAAGAGAAATGCGGATAACCGGAGGAAGGATCTATCTTTCGAGGTAGGTGATCATGTTTTTATCAAAGTTTCACCTTGGAAAAGTGTGATGCGATTTGGTAAGAAAGGAAAGCTGAGTCCAAGGTTCATTGGACCATATGAAATTCTGGAGAAAGTTGGATCAGTTTCTTACCGAGTGGCTTTACCTCCGAGTTTATCTTAGGTACACAATGTTTTTCATGTTTCGATGTTGAGAAAGTATATGCCATATCCACCTCATGTTTTGAGCCGAGAGGTAGTTCAGTTGGAAGAGAATATCTCTTATTAAGAAAAACCAGTCCAGATTCTTGACCAAAGAGAGAAAGTGTTGCCAAATAAGGTAATTCACCAGGTAAAGGTTTTTTTGGAAAAACCAAATGAGTGAAGAGGTAACATGGGAATCTGAAAATGCTATGAGGGATAAATACCCCCACTTATTTTGATAAGTGAATAAAATTGCGAGGACGCAATTCCCAAAAGGGGGGAAGGATGTAACATCCCAGGTAAATAAAGAATAATACATTTTCATATTTTTTAATATTTGGGAATTAAATATTAATTTTACTTTGCAGGGGTTTCTACATTCGATAGCATACTCGATACACGACAATGAGTTTCTTTGAAAACTTACGTTGCACACTAGTAATATAATAATATTATTTTAAATGGTAGTTAACACGTAGCCATTGTATTAGTGGGAATGAATAGAAACAACTAGAATATGAATATATATGTTTGTTAAATGTTTTTACATTTTTCCAATAAAAGATAAAGGCTTAAAATACGAAAAGAATTCAATTTTAGGCATATATACTCTAACATTCACAAAAGGTCGACTTATCGCCTTTTGATGGTGAACCGTCTATAAATATAGTTTTTGTCACTCTTATACAGTCTATTAGACCAAATTAAATTCTTCTTTAGAATCGGAACATCAAAATTTACTTTGTGTAAATTTTTGGTATTTTTCCGATAAAGTTCATTTTTTAATGAATAGTGAAAAATGTTGTATTTTAATTCAAAACCTATTTTTAATCTAATTTATTTACATGATTAGATTATCTTTTGAATTGGTTTTAAAGTGCAATTAGACTATATTTTTACCATTTAATCCAATAGTGGTCGTTGGAATTAATTTCACTTTAAAATTGGACTTAAACTAGTGTCAATCTTTTGATACTTATTGTTTCATAAAAACACGCTATTTGCTATGACAGCGGGAATTAATTATTGAATTAATTAATGCAACTTATATGTTTTGAATTTTTTAAAATAGAAACCATTTTTCAATTCGGAATATCAAATATAGCTTAGGGTGAAGTTTTGGTATTTTTCTAAAAAACTTCAATTTTTGATGAATAGTGAAACCACTAAGTGGTACTTAAAAAAACTGATTTTTCATTTAAATGAAATTTTACCACCTCTGTGTTTTGAATTTCAAAAATCCGACATACATGGTTTTTATTAAGAAGTAAAATGTGGTTCAATGAGATTAAAATAATTTTTTGGTGAATAGTAACTTTAAAGTTTTTAATCGTGATTAGAGGTAATTAGTGTAGTTTAAGGTAAAAATAATATTTTAATAATATGAAATGAACTTGACACATGTCCTAACCTTATTTTATGTGTCATGGACGACCAAGATCCATGGGTCAACTTGGGGACCCCATGGAGCCACTTTGGTAGGGAAATGACATTAATAACTTTTTATTTAATGTTAAAATAAAAATTTCTCAAACATGAGTTGTTTTACTAAAACAATTTTTAAATGGGGTTATACAAGTCAGATTTTTGAATATAAATATTAATTATAAATATAAAACTATTTACTACATCTTGATATTTTTTTATAATTTTTAGACATTAAATAAATTAAATTATTTATGGCACCATGATGATGCAGTGATTACCTCATTATTTAACGATTTAAATAAAATGAAAAGATAATGTAAAATCTAAGACCTACACATGTAAAAAACCTATTAGATGGGTGGATTTAGAATCCTTATCACCTTATCCTATAAATTTATAATTGTGGGACCTTTTTTATCCTAAAATCATTTTATAATGTAGTAAGCTTTTATAACTTTCCAAGAGTGCCCCTCCTCTCCTCTTATAAAAGGCCCCCACCTCTACCTCCTTACCCACATCTCTCAAGCCTTTGGCTCGGCCAAGCTCTGATAATTTTGTCTCTCCAAATCCCTCTCCTCATCCTAGAAGCCTTAACTTAGGCAGTAAGCTCTTCAATAAACCCTTTTGGTTCAAACCAAAGGAAGTTACCCAATTCAAAGGTAAAGTCTCCTCTAATGCTCTTTTGTTTTATTTTTCTTCTCCAACCCCATAAAATCTTTTTATTAATTTATTTTGTAACAAAAACAGTATCTTACATATACTAGGATGTTGTTATAAGAATAATTAGATCTACACTTACACACACCATAATCTAATGGTTAAAGAACATACTGTTTCTGTGGTTGGAAAATTTCTGCCTCACGAAACGATGATTGTTCAATCTTCTTTTAACACCTTTAATGGTGGCCATTAAGATGTCACTATATTTATATATGATATATAATATGTTTATATTTTCCTTAAGATTTTGTATTTTTCATTTATGGCATACCTTTATGGCTTCCATTATGGTTATACACGATATCTTCATTTTAGGAAGTGCGGACTACCGCTCCCTCAAAACGATTTGATTCGTTAATGCCATACGTGGGATGTATAAAGGATGGATTTAAAGTTATTATATATGATGTATGTTAAATCTAAATGATTAATATAATTCTGGAATTAAAATATACATACCTCTCATTTAGTTTTAATTCCATTAATATGACATAGAAATGAAAGTAGCGTTCATGCGTACGTACGGCTTACCGTCTCCATAAACGGTGCATTTCATTTCTTACCTATAAATGATTATGTAATGTTATAAATACATGTATATGCTAGATATATATGATATATATGATATCCAAATCATTAATATCATTCTGGATATAATGAATCTTTGACCACACGAACAACATGTAATTGTAAGAAGTCCACTTTCGACTTAAGAACCAAATATCGAAAAAACAAACATTATTAACTTAAATGATTACATAATGTTTATAACATGACAATAAGTGATATAAAAGGAATAATGAACTTGAAAAATGTTCTTAAGAAAGTATAAATTAACTCAAGTTTATTATTCAGGACGTTAAAGAATGATCGAGTCAAATCGAACCCGAGGTAAGGGACTTCGTCTCAATCTCCTTTCATTGAGGCATATTTCATTTTATACACAACAATATTTTATAAGGTGTATAAAACCCTTTGAATTTTACTTTTATACAAAAGGAATCTTTTTCTATGAAGCGTTTTACTAAACTACAAAAAGGAATGTTTCTTTTAACATACAGGGTGACAACGACCTTTTTCGCCGCCGCGAGTATTATTTTGTCTTTGGCTTCCTCAACAAGCCGTGATGTTTTTTAAAATTTAATAAATACCATATACTCTTTTATGTATTTTGGTATTGAAAATGTTTTTTATAATGGATTTTTTTATGTCAATATATTTGTGTGATATATTGTGATCAAAGTGTGGAAATGTTTTCTTTCCATTATATTTGTTTTATGTCTTATGATTTTAGAATGGTACTCAGACATTTGACGGATGGTTACATGATAAACCATATGATGGGTGGTGCCGTGAATACCAGGATGGGTGGTTACGTTATAACCTCCAATGCATTGGGTATGGAAGTCAGCTGTATGGCTATTCCATTAAGTGATATGTGTGGAAGTCGACCGTATGGTTATTCCATTTAAGTATGTTTATGTCCCAAGTTACCTTTATATGTTATGTGATCTTCATATGGGTTTTATGGTAATCTTTTGGTTACAAAAGGGTAAGTAATGATCTTTTATTCATTGAAGCATTTTTACTACTTCATAAAGGTGAAAAGTATTACTTTGATAAAGTATACATGGTTTACATGTTGTTTTGAAAGACTAACATTTTTCATTCATTGTGTATCCCTTAATGAGATTTTTATGCTCACCCCAAGTTTTTTTTTGAAATGTTTTTCACAAGACTTAATGTGGAATATGGTTAAGGATGGGATCAAGGGAAAGTCATGCTATCTAAAACATGGAACTAGACATGTTTCTTTTCAAGAGTTTTTATTTTGTTGAAACTTAGTAGAAGTTTCTACTTTGTAACCTTTTGAGATGTAATAGTTATGTCCTAATTCTCTAAAACTCTAAACCTGAAAATATCCTCAATGTGAATTATTCATTTAATTCAATATTAAGTAAGGTTTAAGGCTGGGGCCTTATAATGACAATCCACGGGGCTTGTTAATTTTCTAAATATTTTATAACGGCGGTTATTTAATAACCGACGTTATAAACTTTTTTTTTACATTTATAATGTCGGTTATTATAATAACCGACATTATAAATATATCAGATACGACTTTTTTATGTCTGTTATTATATAACCGATGTAAAAAAATCACCATGTTGGTTTTTTACGTCGGTTATAGAATAACCGACGTAAAAAATACATCATAAATTATAGTTTTTTATGTCGGTTATTGTATAACCGACGTAAAAAACTTCTGTAGGTTGTTTTGTTACATTGGTTATCAAATAACCGATGTCAAAAAGGCCTCAAAATCCTCGTTTATTACATCGGTTTTAAAATAACCGACATAAAAACTCGTAGATATCTCATTTATTACGTTGGTTATCAAATAATCGACATAGAAAACTCATAGATATCTCATTTTTTACATCAGTTATCAAATAACTGATGTAAAAAACACCACTGTTTGGTTTTTTACATCGGTTAATTTATAACCGATGTAAAAAACGAATGCGCGCGATTTGTAACGTCGGTTATTTTAATAACCGACGTTAAAAATATACTCACCGACTCTTTTTACGTCAGTTATAAAATAACCAACGTAAAAAACCACCTTTCACAAATTATCACGTCGGTTATATATAAGCGATGTAAAAAAATGGTGATGTCAATAACATTTTCTGCAGTAGTGTGTATTCCTATTTCAATTTAAAGAGCATGTGTGCCTCTATAAATTGGTAATGATTATCCATGTGATTGAAACATTGTATGAGTCTTAGTTTAGTTACATATAATACCATTTTTAACTTATATAGTGTAAGACATTATAACATGGGAATGTAAGATTCATCAAAATTGACCTTGATATATATATATATATATATATGCATAAATATATAGAAACACTTATGAGATGTTGTGTTATGCTGTCAAATAGGTTTACTTTTTGTTAAATAGGGATTCTAATTACATCTTAATGGTTGTTTTACTCTATAAATTTTAATTGAAACTTCATATAACAAAACCCTTGTGATTAAAAACATGGAATCTTACCAATACCCCAAACTTTGATATCTTGTAGTTAGGTTAGCTTCATTTGTGTATTGAACCCTTCTTCCTATTTTCATTTAGAGAACTTACTTTCACCTTTTATCAATTTATTTGATCTTTTCTTGAAAATTATATATATTTTCCTCCATGAAGACCTCAAGTCAAGTGAAAGGAAGGTGGTTAGTACGATGCTTCAGAGGAGGTGTAACCTAAGTTTCTAGTAGTTCCACCCTTGGAACCTATTATTATACCTTACATGGGCATCAGTGCCAAGTTTCAAGAGGGTTTTCTACCACTTCTGTAGACCATTGAAAGATCCCAATGACCTCTCCCTATTATAGAATATATAACACAATAATTCTAGCAGAAACACCCACCAACATTTTATGGGCATGGTGGCCCCTTGGATACTGGGACATTTTTGGAGGCCATGTTGTCTCTATTTTATCATCTGGTGATGTCTCCAGAGAAGATGGTCAATATTGCATCTTACATGCTTTTTGGTTCCTCCAAGAGTTTGTGAGACATTAGTACTCAATAATATCATCATTTAGGTATGTTATAGATAAATTAATAGGTTTCTTTATATGATCATTTCATTCCTAACATTCTAATAGATGACCAATCTTGGAAATTTATACATCTAGAGAATGTATCCATGGAAATAATTGATTATTTTGGTTTATTTACTAATATTCAATTTTGTACACCATTATTCATTGGTGATGAGATTAAAAGATAGATATTATTTATGGATGATCACGATTATTCCATCCGGTCCTAGATAAAATTCATCCATTTGACTTCTATTTCAGGTATGTTGAACAATACCTTCTTCAACGTGCACAATTTGATGGAATATGATGGTAAAATGTATAGTGGTTCGATAATGTAGTAGGGTATTAGTTTTTTATATGTTAGGAAACATCATTAGGAGGTTATCAATATAAAAGGTGAATCTAGAGTATCTACAATGGTAGTTCATTGACATACCATCAGTGTATATAGTAGGGTCATATAAAACCTCAATGAGACTGAGATATAGTCGAGTGTCAGGATTGTGGAATAATGAGATATCTTCATAGGTTTTTATATACCTTTCTATATATTCATAGTAGAAGAGGATCCTCACCATATTCTCTTTATAGAAAAAGATCTATAGCCTCATTTCAGACTGATATATAGACTACCATTGGTTGTACAGGCTGAGGAGGTGGATGTGGCTGAGGAGACCAGACTTGGGATTTAAAGCACCAACCGAGTGGAAATTCTTCGGGTAGTCAGGTTCGGTCTTAGGGACGTGGATTATTCTATATATATATATATATATATTACAACCTATACCTAAGGTGTAGAGTTCCTTTCCATCTAAAATATGAGGTACAATCTTGGTAGCCTCTACTTTAGTATCTTCCCTTTTTGATATAGGGGCCTCACATTATTTAATCTCTGTGTCTATCATGGAGAGACTCATGATCAAGGATCAATATTTTTTGGAGTGATGAATCAAGATAAATTTTTGGGAGTATGGTAAAAAAATTTACACCATTCAAGGAGTGGACCATCGAGGTTGGCATTTATCGCTTCATATGAGACCTCTTCATCCATGATGTGATAGGTTTCAACATCATTATCGAGATGGTATGGTTGGTTCTTTATGATGATCAAGTTAATTTATATCACCAAAGGGTATATTTCACATATAGATAAGAAAATATTCATATTTAGAAAGGTGAATGGGATGATCATGAAAGTCAAACTACACCCCGGCATCAAGGGTTGGTTGATGTGATAGCTCATATTACTTTCCTTTATATAGACGATTAGGGAATGCATTATGATAAATTAAATATTTTAGTAGATCATTTTAGGGATGTATTTACTGATGGATTTTCAATGCGACACCCTAATATATAGGAAGATTATTTTACTTAGGTAGTTCATAGTTAAGTTCAAATATATATTCCTCTTTATAGGAGGGATACTACTATGTTGCAAGATATCAAGAAGCAACTAAAGGATATGAAGATAATGGATTTATATGGGCTAGTAATTCCTTGGGAGCTTCACCAGTCATTTTTCTAAGAAGGTGGATGGTAACTTTTGTCTTTTTGTGGATTACCATCAGTTGGACCATCCTACACCTAAGAAAAGGTAGATACGATCTAGGGTGTTCATGTTTTATCAAATATGGATTTTAGGTCATAATATCACTAATTAAGAGTTATGCCATTATATATACCTTATAGAACATATTGATTTAGGAATGGCCTTTATGAGTATCTGGTTATGCTACTCAATTTTACAAATGCACCCTATGTTTTTATGGCCTTGATAGACTGATATTTCCACCCATATCCAAATTAATTTGTGGTAGTCTTCATGGAAGACATCTTGGTGTACTATCATACTTGAAAAACCTATGAGAAACATCTTTATAACAATAATTAATATAAAAAAAGATCACTAACTATTTAATAAGATAAAAAATACCACTTTTGGATTGATAATTTCAACTACTTTAGTCACATTATCTTAGTGATAAGAGTATCAGTTGACCGAAATATTTTCAGTTTCATGGTTTACTGGGAGTATCCCACAAATTTTTTTGACATATGGATTTTATTGAGGTTGGTTATATAGCGACCCGAGCCTTTTACATAAAAAATTTCATGATTTTAAGCATAATTAATCATCAGAGTACAAGCCAAGGATCATTAAGTCTAGTGTCTTGGAAGACTAGGTACATATAACATAAAACATGGGGCTAAAAAAACTTCTTTATTTAATCTACATAAAGATCTTATAACTTCCTTTGAACCCTTACATATGAATAGGGTACCCTGGGGAACACATGGACAAAGGGATGAGCTAAAAATCCCTGTAAGGGAATGAACATAAAGACACATCTCAAGAACATGAGTTGGAAGGCATGGCATAATGATATAAAAATCCCGAAATTTATAAAATCATTTAATATAAGCATGGGATCATATAAACATGGAATCATATAAATGTGGAAGAATCATAAAACATTTCTTTAGTACGGTTCAAGGATAACCTCCAATCCCGTTTCCCATTTCAGTATGGGTCAAGGCTAACCGCCAATCCCGTTTCACATCGTATCTCATGATACTTATCCTTACCCAATGCATTGGAGATCTATCTGGACACAACGATCTCAAAATTTTCATGAATATTCTTGAAACATAAATATTCTTACCACATGTATAATCATACATAATCAACCATACACAAACATAAGGGTACCCATGGAAAGAATTGGGTACCACAATCATGACATGAATCATAACCAATGAGCATATCATGAAAGTGTCCGTGTAAAAAAAGAATTAGAAAATACATGGAATATCATAGTGTAAAATAGGCATATAACATGGTATGTGGTGTCAAAAATAAGTGACAACATTTGAGAAATGTATTTTAGAAACATTAGCATTAAAACATTTTTGTGCGGTTTTAAAGAAAATACTATAGAGCTTTTAAAATAGTAAAGAATAAATTCTTTTATATAAAACCATAATTGAAACAAAAATATTTTAATAATAAAAATACATAATTTACAAAGATAATGGTGTCTTAAAACAGAAGATAGAGTGCACTTGAAATTGGGTAAAAGATCGGGAAGTTCCTTTAAAACGAGTGTGCTAATTGGGAATTATTGAAGAGAGATTCACTTAAAAGAATATATATCCTCGAAATAGAATGAGAGATGGATCTTGGAACATGAGTTAGGAGAATATAAACAGAATTTTGAAGTAAAGGAATAAAGGAAGTTCGGGTAGAATCCATTATGGTTTATCGGCATGGTATCGAGTGTAACTAAGAGGGATCGATGAGAGAGATAAGGGGTTTCTCATCACTTATGAAACATTAGGGAATTATGGTGAAGGTGTATAAGCATACCCCATCACTTGGTATTGCACAAAAAAGGAATATCATAGAGAACAATCTTGATTAAGTGTGAAAAGGGGAGGACCCCTTACCTTAAATCTCTTGGTGTTCTCCACTTATTATTAAGGACCTGAATAAACAGATTAGGATTATTAATTAATAATTCCAGAAACTCTTCTGTGTTCAATTTATTTATTATAACCATTTTTAGTTCATTCAATTCTTTTTTGATTAGTTACAAGGTTCAATTTCATTGTTCGGGCTCGTTTTTTTACTTGGCTTTAAAAGATCGGTTCACTTATATTAATGTTTGGATTATATACAAGATGAAAGTTGTTTTCCATAATTGAAGTTATATTATTTAGTTCATATCTAGGAGATTACATGGTTTTAATTTTAATTATGTTACTTAGAGTGAAGTCATATTATTATATATATAACCATAGTGATAACCGTTTTTGTTAATTGGTGGATTTGATTACAAAGAATGTTTTTTGCTTTATAACTTAATTCCATTTGTAACAAAGGATTAAAAAACCAAAAATTGGATATATTACATATATGATAATCTGGTTCAACCATAAAACAAATTGTTTCATGGACAGAATTAAGGATAATAATAGAAATTGATAAACTGTTGTCCTTGAATGTGCTAAATCAGTACATCTCAAACGGTGCTTTCATTTCTTTAAAATAAAAGGGTGGGGAAAGGAGAGAAGATAATGAAATATAACAATAGAATGAAGAAATTCCATTACATGTATGTTACTGGATTTATCATACTATTATAGTGAAGGGAGGTGAGGAAAGAAATAAAAAGAAAAGAACTTAAAAGAAAGAAGAAATTGGGAAGAGGAATTTACCTCTTTAGACTTCCACCTTTGAGAACCTCTTAAGGGGAGAGGTTTTGGTATTTTGAGGAGGATGAGAGATTTTGGACGTGGGGGAGGACCTTGGGGAGAGATTTGTGCAGAATAATGTCAAGACACAAGCATTGAGAGGAGTGGAGAGAAGAGGGAGTGAAGGGGGGGTTTTATAGTGGGGGAGAGAAGGGATTTAATAATATTATAATCATCAATTTATTATTTCATCCCAAGACAAGGAATAGTAAGTATTAAATGACCAAGAATAGTGATTTCATCATGTGATCCCGAACCAAGTAGGCTTAAATCAGTAGAACATCACTGATGACTCAATTAATTCATTATTTAGCATTTATTGTGAATTATCGGATTCTACTATTCATAAAAAATTCAAGTATTTCAGAAAAATCCAAAAAATTCACCCTAACAATTTTTCGATGTGTAGAATCCAAAAAAGAAGTCCATTTTTCAAAAATAATTTTCTAATTATGATTATTTTAATATTTAATTAAAATAATATTTTATTATGAAAACCAGTTTTAAAACATTCATTAATTTATTCTAAATTATAGGTATATCGTAATTCCAACTTGAATATTATTTTTATACCACCATAGGTGAGGTTAATATTTATTAGGGTATATAACTATTCATAAGGGTATGTTACTATTCATTAGGGTAGGTTACTATTCACCAAAAAATAAGTTTTCCTTATCGGACTCCAAATAACTTACTGATTACAATTGTGTATGCCGGATTTTTGAAATTCCAAAAACAGAAGTGAAAAACTTATGTTTAAATGTCACTTAGAACTTACTAGTTCATTATGTTGTGTTTTCATGTGATTTTATGACATACTTATGAGAAGGGAATTTCCATTGAAAAACATTGGGTCATTACATTCTTCCCCCCTTATGAAATTTTTCCCTCGAAATTTCGTTTTACATTCTAAGCCAAAAACAGGTGTGGGTACTTTTCCTTCATTTCTTCCTCCAATTACCATGTTTACTCTTCGTACTTATGTTTTCTCCATAGTACCTTGACCAGATGAGTTGTCTTGTTGTGTAGAACTTTTTCTCTACAATCCAAGATCTTCACTGGCTACTCCTCGTAAGAGAGATCATCCTCCACCTGTACCACCTCTGAAGAGAGAACATGTAGAGGGTTTGGTATGTACTTTCTTAAGAGGGATACATGAAAGACATCATGTAATTTTGACATGGTAGGTGGAAGTGCCAGTCAATAGGACACAACTCCGACTCAATCAAGGATCTCGAAGGGGCCGATGTACCTGGGACTTAACTTCCCTTTTCTTCCCAAACCTCGTGACCTTCCTCCATGGGGATATACATATAAATACCATGTCTCTAACTTTGAACTCAAGGTCTCATCGATGGTTATCTACATAACTCTTCTGTCGACTCTGGGATACCTTGATATGCTGCTGAATGGTTTTCACCTTCTCCACCATTTCTTCGACCATTTCAGGTCCTAGAAGCTTATGCTCACCGAATTCATCCCAACTTTCCAGTGTTCTGCACCTTTTCCCATAAAGGGCTTCATATGGTGCCATTTAGATGCTCGAGTAGAAACTATTGTTGTAGGAGAATTCAACCAGTGAAAGATGTTAGTCCCATCCTCCTTTGAATTCCATTGAACATGCTCTCAACATGTCTTCCAATGTCTGAATAGTTCGATCAGATTGGCCATCATTTTGAGGATGATAGGCCATATTGAAGTTTAGTTCAGTGCTCAGAGCATGCTGGAAACTTTTCCAGAACTTCAAGGTGAATCTTGAATCATGATCAGATACAATAGATAGTGGTACTCCATGCAGCCTTACCACTTCTTTGATGTAAATCCGTGCAAGTTGATCTAATGAGAAGTCCTCTCGAACCACGATAAAGTGAGATATCTTCGTAAGACGATCCACAATGACCCATATCTCATTGTTTTCTCTTGATGTCAATGGAAGTCTAGTGACAAAGTCTATGGTAATGTTCTCCCACTTCCATGATGGTATGGGTAGTGGTTTCATCATCCCCTTATAATTTTGTCTCTTAGCCTTCACTTGCTGACATATGAGGCACTTTGATGTATATTCGGCAATCTCCCTTTTCATATTGTCCCACCAAAAGTTTTCTCGAAGATCTCGATACATCTTTGTGCTCCCTGGGTGGATAGAGAAGGTCGAGCTATGTGCATCATTCAATAGCTCCTTCTTTATCTCTGGATCATATGGTCCTCATAATCATGTCCTAAATCTTACAACTCCTTCCTCATTAATTTTAAAATCGGAGGATTTCCCATTTTTAACAGCTTCCACCCTTTTCTGAATTTCCACATCCTTTCTTTGTGCATCCTCTATTTTCTCCAAGAGTGATGGTTTAATAATCATTTTAGAAAGTATTGATGATGTTCCTCCCTTAATGATTCCCATGTCCATACTTTTCAAATCTAAGAAGATAAGATCCTTTTCAATTCTCATCATTGATAAAGATGCGGGATCCTTTCTACTTAGAGAATCCACCACCTTGTTTGCATTACCGGGATGGTAGTGGATTGAGCAGTCATAATCCTTGATGAGCTCTATCCATATTTGCTGGCGCATATTAAGCTCTTTCTATGTGAATATATATTTTAGACTCTTGTGGTCAGTATATATCTCACATTTTTCCCCATAGATATAATGCTGCTAGATTTTCAACGCAAAGATCATCCGCCAACTCTAGATCATGTGTGAGATAGTTTTGCTCATGGATTTTGGCTGCCTTGAGGCATTGGCTATCACTTTATCATTTTGAATTAGCACACATCCTAAACCTTTCTTAGAAGTATCACTATACACCACAACGAGTTCTCCACTTAAAGGGAGTGTGAGTACTAGCGCAGTGATAAGCCTTTTTTTTCAACTCCTTGAAATAGTCTTCACATTCCTTTGTCTAGATGAACTTTACTCCCTTCTGTGCCAGCTTGGTCATTGGGTTTGACATTCATGAAAAGTTCTCCATGAATCTTCGATAATACCCAGCTAGACCTAAAAAGCTAAGGATCTCCGTTATAGAAGCTGGCCTCAGCCACTCTTCAATTGCCTTCATCTTGGAAGGGTCCACAGATATCCCTTTCCTAGTGATAACATGCCCCAAGAATGATACTTCCTCCATCTAGAACTCAAATTTACTGTACTTCGCCTAAAAATTATCCCTTCGCAATGTATTTAACATAGTTTCCAAATTCTCCCCATGTTCCTCCTTGATCTTGGAGTATATCAGAATATCATCAATAAAGACCACCACAAATTTGTCGAGGTAATCTCTAAAGACTCTATTAATTAAATCCATGAAAATTGATGGAGCATTAGTGAGTCTGAAGGGAATCACTATGAACTCATAGTGTCCATACCTCGTTTGAAAGGAAGTCTTGGGAATATCTTCCTTCCTCACCTTTAGTTAGTGATATCCTGACCGAAGGTCCACCTTAGAGAAATAACTGGCCCCAAGAAGCTGATCAAACAAGTC
This sequence comes from Viscum album, assembly GCA_963277665.1. NCBI lineage: Eukaryota > Viridiplantae > Streptophyta > Magnoliopsida > Santalales > Viscaceae > Viscum > Viscum album. The sequence goes on from OY728155.1 coordinate 1,744,395,695, forward strand.
ATCTATCCGTGGAAGGGGATACATTTTCTTTGTAGCGATTTTATTGAGATCACGATAATCAATGTAGAGGCGCATTGATCCATCCTTATTCTTGACAAAGAGGGCTGGAGCACCCCACTGTGAAGCACTCGGGCGTATAAAACCCTTCTACATATTCTCCTGTAACTGCTTCTTCAGCTCTTTTAGCTCTACGATAGCCATTATATAAGGTGTCTTTGAAATTGGAAGAGATCCAGGGATAAGTTCAATTGAGAACTCAACCTCTTGGTTAGGAGGAAGACCAGACAACTCTTCAGGGAATACATCATTGTAATCCCTCATGATGGGCATGTCTTCAAGGATGATTCTATCCTTTGTCCCAATCATTTGAGTTAGATATGCTTTCTCACAAGGAAGCAGTATCCAAACTTAATAAGAAGATTCTAAAGGAGACTCATCTTCCACCTTAAACTTGTAAAGAATCATAGTATTCTTCAGGATGTGAAAAGTGATCTCCCTTTCCCAACAATTGATGTTGGATTTGTACAAAGATAGCCAATCCATGCCCAAGATAACATCGAACCCCACTAAAGAAAGTTTAACAAGATTTTCTGGGAGGTTCAGTCTGCAAACATTAACTGAGGAGTAGTTATAAACCATGGATTCAATAATTTCCCCATTCACTATTCTCACAAATAAATTTTCCTCCAAATTTTGAGGTGGTGTTTGAATAGTTCTACTAAACTTACAAGATATAAAAGAATGCGTAGAACCATAATCAAATAGTATGTTCACAATTCATGAATGAATAACAAGCGTACCTGTCACCACATCGTTTTTCGGCTCCACCTCAATAGTAGTGATAGCATAATCCCTTCCTTGTTGCCATGGAGGATGTTACTGATTTCCTCTAACAACCCTCAACTTAGGGAAATTGTTCACATAATGCCTAAGCTCCTTGCAGTTATAACACTGCACTGCAGGCTGAGTATTGATCCGAACCTTCCTTTCTTCTTCTACATTAGCGAGATTTTTCATATCCCTTCGGCAGTTCTTAGCCATATGACAAAACTTTCCACATTTTAATAAATTCTTGGTTACCTTGAGACAGTCACCAAGATGCTTCTTCCCACAATTTTTAGAAAGGGGAAAGTGAGGATTCTTTACATCATGATATTTTTTTGATGAACTACCCATGTTATTATCCATTTTCCGCTTCTTTTCACTAGTCCCATGAGACCACCGAGAGTCTCCAATCTCCATTTCAACCTTGAGGGCACAATGGAAAATCTCCTCATCACTGTTGAAGTCTCAAATCACCAACACTTTTCACAAACTCGATTTTAGTCTGCTAAATAAGTGATCCACCTTGCTTTTGGTGTTCATGACAGAGCTAGAGGTGTACCTTGAAAGCCTTTTAAAGTTCTCTTCATATGCCCCGATGGACTCATCTTCCTTCTGCTTGAGTCCAAGGGACTCTCTTTCAATCTTGAGGTGGAGGGTTTGAGGAAAATATTTGTTGAAAAACATCCTCTTGAATTCCTCCCATTATATGGAATCAATTTCCTCTTGGGAATTTGTATTCTTGATCAGTGTCCACCACTTATCAGCTTCTCCATCAAAATGATAGACTGCCAGTACAACTTTCACTTCTTCCGAGCACTGGAGGACATAGAAAATCTTTTTAATGGAGTTAATCCATTGTTCTACGAGGAGGGGATCAAAAGACCCGCTAAACAATGGAGGCCTTTTCTGTATGAAGGATTCTACGACAACTTGCTCTTTCTTTAGAGGAGGGGTATGTTACACCTAATTCAAGTTATTATTCATAACTAAAGCCAGCTAAGCAAGTACTGCCATGATGTTTTGAGCACTCGCTTTTGTCATATCAGGCATGTCATTAGGGCAATCATCACATTTCCAATCACATTGGTTGTTGGAACGTGTTCTTCTATTTCCCGCTATTAACTAAGAAAAAGAACATATAATTAGAGGTGTGGAATACTTTGCTATTGAGAATAAAAAGAAACTTTGAACATAAAAGTATAAAATTATAAAGAAGAATTATATCTTGAATTGTGATTAATTAGGTTTATATCTAGGTTATCCTTGATCTATTTCTTAACTTATATTCTTATGGGCTTCTTTTTTTCCCTTAATAACAGTTTGTACTAAGCTCATGAATCTACTAAAGCATATCCCCTGAGAGTGTTGTAACCAAGAGTGCAGCAAGGCCCATTATCGTGCACCAGTTCCCATTCAAATCTAGCTCAAAGTGGTGTTTTCAGGTTTTACCCCTAGATACATCTGTGCCAGAGCCACCTCTACCTACTCGTATCCAGATAGGGATGTATTTTCTTGATAAACCACTTACTCTATACTCACTAAAATTTAAGACTGTTTTTTATACTTAGTCTCATCCTTAAGGTTCTCACTAAGGCACTCTATCACTAATCTCTAAAAATAACCAGAACATCCTCTGATACTAACTGTAGTGACCCGAGCCTTTTACACAAACCATTTCATGATTTTAAGCATAATTAATCATCAGAGTACAAGCCAAGGATCATTAAGTCCAATGTCTTGGAAGACTAGGTACCTATAACATAAAACATGGGGCTAAAAAAAAATTCTTTATTTAATCTCCATAAAGATCTTATAACTTCTTTTGAGCCTTTACATCTGTAAAGGGTACCCTGGGGAACACATGAAAAAAGGGATGAGCTAAAAATCCCAGTAAGGGAATGAACATAAGGATAGATCTCAAGCACCTGAATTAGGAGGAATGACATAATGATATCCAAATCATGAAAATTATAAAATCATTTAATATAAACATGGGATCATAAAAATATGGAATAATATAAAGGTGGCAGAATCCTAAAACATTTCTTTAGTACGGGTCAAGGCTAACCGCCAATCCCGTTTCCCATTTAAGTACGGGTCAAGGCTAACCGCCAATCCCGTTTCACATCACATATCATGAGACTTATCCTTACCCAATGCATTGGAGCACTATCTGGGTGCACAATCTCAACCTTTTCATGAATATTCTTTCCATATAAATATTCTAACAACATATAAAATCATACATAATCAACCATACACAAACATAAGGGTAACCATGGAATGAATTGGGTACCACAATGATGACATGAATCATAACCAATGGGTGTATCATGAAAGTGTACATATAAAGAAATAATTAGAAAATACATGGAAGTTAATAGCCTAAAATAGGAATATAACATGGTAAGTAGTGTCAAACATAAGTGAAAACATATGAGAAATGTATTTTAGAAACATTAGCATTAAAACATTTTTGTGCGGTTTTAAGGAAAATACTATAGAGATTTTAAAATAGTAAAGAAGACATTATTTTATATAAAAACAGAATTGAACCAAGAAGGTTTTCATAATAAAAATAAATAATTTAAAAGGATAATGGTGTCTTAAAATAGAAGATAGAGTGCACTTGAAATTGGGTAAAAGTTTGGGAAGTTCCTTTAAAATGAGTGTGCTTATTGTGAAGTATCAAAGAGAGATTCAATTAAAAGCATGTATATCCCCAAAAGAGAATGAGATATCAATATTGGAACATGAGTTTGGAGAATATAAACAGAATGTTGAAGTTATACATAAAAGAAAAGACAACTACATTTTGGTAAAAAGAAAGATAGAGCAACCTGAAGGAATAAAGGATGTTCGGGTAGAATCCATTATGGTTTATCAGCATGGTATTGGGTGTAACTAAGAGGGATTTATGATAGAGATAACGAGTTTCTAATCACTTATAAAAAATTAGTAAATTATGGGGAAGGAGTATAAACACACCCCATCACTTGGTATTACACAAAAAAGGCATATCATAAAGAACAATCTTGATTAAGAGTGAAAAGGGGAGGATCCCTTACCTTAAATCCGTTGGTGTTCTCCACTTCTTATTAACGACCTGAATAAAAAAATTAGGATGATTAATTAATAAGTCCATAACCTCTTCTATATTCAATTTATTTATTATAACCCTTTTTAGTTCATTCGGTTCCTTTTTGATTAGCTACAAGGTTCAATTTTATTGTTCGTGCTCATTTGTTTACTTGGATTTAAAGATTGGTTCACTTATATTCAAGTTTGGATTATATGAAATATGAAAGTGGTTGTCCAGAAATGAAGATATATTATTTAGTTAATATCCAGGAGATTACATGTTTTTAATTATAATTAGGTTACTTAGAGTGAAGTTGAATTATTATATATATAACCACAGCGATAACCGTTTTTGTTAATCAGTGGATTTGATTACAAAGAATGTGTTTTGATTTATAACATAATTCCATTTGTACCAAAGGATTATAGAAACAATAATAGGATATATTACATATATGATAATCTGGTTCAACCATAACAAAAATGGTTTCATGATCAGAATTAAAGATAATAATAGAAATTGATAAACCGTTGTCCTTGAATGTGCTAAATTAACACATCTCAAACAGTGCTTTCAATTATTTCAAATAAAAGGGTGGAGAAAGGAGAGAAGATAATGAAATATAACACTAGCATGAATAAATTCCAGTAAATTTATGTTACTAGATTTATCAAACTATTATGGTGAAGGGATGTGAGGAAATAAATAAAAAGAAAAGAACTTAAAAGAAAAGAAGAAATTGGGAAGAGGAATTTACCTCTTGAGACTTCCTCCTTTGAGAACCTCTTAAGGGGATAGGTTTTGGTATTTTTGAGGATTCTTAGATCTTTTTGATGTGGGGAGGACCTTGGGGAGAGATTCAGGTAGAATAATAGAAAGGCACAAGGATTGAGAGGAGTGGAGAGAAGAGGGAGTGAAGGGGGGGTTTTCTAGTGGAGGAGAAGAGGGATTTCATAATATTATAATCATTAATTTATTATTTCTTACAAAGACAAAGAATAATACTTATTTCATGACCAATAATAGTGATTTTATCATGTTATCCCAAACCAGGTGGGCTTAAATTAGAAAAACATCATCGATGACTCAATTAATCCATTATTTAGCATTTATTGTGAATTATCGGATTCTACTATTCAACAAAAATTCAAGTATTTTAGAAAAATCCAAAAAATTCACCCTAAAAATTTTTCTACATATAGAATCTAAAAATAAAGTCCATTTTCAAAAATAATTTTCTACATATTATTATTTTAATATTTAATTAAAATAATAATTTATTATCAAAACCAGTTTTAAAACATTCATTAACTTATTCTAAAATATGGGTATATCGTACTTCCAACTTGAATATTATTTTTATACCACCATAGGTGAGTTTACTATTCATTATGTTATATCACTATTCATAAGGGTATGTTACTATTCATTAGGGTAGGTTACTATTAACCAAAAATAAATTTTCCTTATCAAACTCGAAATAACTTACTGATTACAACCGTGTATGCCGAATTTTCAAAATTCCAAACACAGAAGTGACGAACTTATGTTTAAAGGTCACTTAGATCTTATTAGTTCATTATGTTGTGTTTTCATGTGATTTTATGACATACTTATGGGAAGGGAATTTCCATTGGAAAATATTGGGTCGTTACAGGCTAGCAGTTACAATAATTTCATTTATGAATTTTCATTCCTATGGGAACAAATTATGGGTTTGATTAAAATGGGTGTTAAGTTTGTATGGTTTGAAGCCTGTGGTAAATCAATTTAAGAGATAAAATCGATTTTTATTTTAGAATTAATCCTAATTTTACCCAAGCCTGGTAGATGGTATATAGTTAATTGTGGTTCATCAGAAATCAGGATAGGAGCAGTTTTGATGAAGGGGTATCGATTCATGGCATGTGGGTCTTAGAAGTTGAGTCTTGATGTGTGGGATTACCCAACACATGATCTTGAGTGGTAGATATGGTTCATGACATGTGATGTTGGTTGCACTAGATTCCATGAGGGTAGTATGTTGTGCTTATGGGCTATAAGATCCTCAAATAAATATTTACACATTGTGAATTAAATATTAATAAATAAGGTGAGTTGAATACCTACATTTCTTTGAATTTTTTATTTCTTATACACCTAGTAAGGGAAATGTTGTGGCTGATTCTCTAAGCTATAGGACTCATAAACAACCTGTTATATAGGATAGTAGTGAAAGGAAGTTGATGGAACTATTTTCAAAGATGCATTTGTCGGTGCATAAAAATATTGTTTAGTCAATCCTTACAGATTTGAAATTTTACTATGTAATTATTGATAGATTAAAAATGAGATAACTTCCAAACCCTGAGGGTTTGGTCCTATGGGTGAGTGTTTTAATTGAGGACCCACAACCTGGTTGGGTTTTTGATGGGGATATGATATTTCATATCCCTAGATGCATATGGGTTCCTAAAGACATGTTAGAAGAATAGATGCAAGAATCTCATGATTATAGTTGGAAGGTACACCCTAGAATTATTAATATTTATCATGAATTACACCATATATATTGTTGGCTAGAGATAAAGAGGTAGATAACCAGTTTTGCTTCAAGGTGTTCCATTTTTCTATAGGAGAAGGTGGAACACCAGTGACCAGTAGGGAATTTACTTCCATTTCCTATTCTGAAGTGGAAATTGGATGACATTACTATGGGTTTCATGACTAGATTACCAATATCCCCTTTAGGTAGTAATGCATTTTAGATGATCATCGATACGCTAACGAAGGTCACCCACTTCCTATCTATTAGAGGTACCTTCTAAGTGGATGAACTGGGTAGAATTTACATTGAATTTAAATCTGTGAGATTATCATACATGACAATATACCTCATAATATCATATCAGACAAAGATTATCACTTTACAATATCATTATAGAAAGGGTTTTAGAGGAAACTACGTTCATATTTACTTCTAAGTATCGCATATCACCCTCATACTGATGGAATGTTTGAGCATATGATAAAGTGGTATGAGGATATGATTAGAGAATGCATCCTTGATTTTGGAGGTTCTTTAGAAAAGAAAATACCTATAACTAAGTTCTCTTATAATAACATATTTAATGTGAATATATAGATAGCTCCCCATGAAGCCGCATATGTTAGGTCGTTCCGTTCACCCTTGTATTGGTTAGTGGAAAGAGTGGAATAATTATAGGACCTCATCTCATTCTGGAGACTTCAAAGAAGTTATAACATATTAGAAAGCATATTAAATCATATTAGTCTAGGAAAAAGTATTATAACAATCATTTTTAATGTCCTATGAAGTCTGAGGTTTGGGATCTGGTCTTCTTAAATGCTTCTCCTATGTCGGGGAATCGATATTTCAGAGGTAGGGGAAGCTCTCACAAATATTATCAAGGCCTTTCATTTATTGGGGAGAGTTGAGTTGCTAGCCTATCAATTTTATTTAACATTAAGGAAACAAATACATGGATGATGTATTCCATGTATCCTAGGTTTTATGATACCATTTTTTACCATCTCACACTTTTGATCTTGATGAAGTTGAAGTAGAAACTGATGTTTTTTTTGAGGAGCTTCATGTACATATAGTTGATTGTAGAATGAAGGGTCTCTAAAGTAGGTTAGCCCCTTTAATCTAGATTCTATGAAAGCATGACTAATGTTATTGATATTTTTTGTAACTTATTATATACTACCTTTATTGATTTTATATGAAATGTTCATAATTTGTGTGAAATATTAATGTTTAAATATTAAATATAATTTTTGAGCACTATTTGAATTCATTCAAATTCAAGTCTGTTTAATGTTTTAACAGTAAATATCACCCTAATAATCCAATTTGTGTGTTTATTTTTTTAGGATTATTTATTCAACTTCAAACATATCATTAGAATGAATCAATGGACAATTATTCTATTTGAAGGGTCATATGTTCCTCACAATAAGACCTAAAAAATCTATAAAGAAACTGGACCATCAATTAATATTGAATTACTGGGCTCAATACAGAATTCCAAATTCATTTATTCTCATCCAGAATTCTGGGAACAATTCAAGGAGTCATTTGCAAAAATTTCAAGGCCTAAATCCAAAAAAAGGGTCCCAAATGAAGCTTTGAAATCTAGCCCACAATTCTGTCCAAAAATTCAGATCAATACACCAAATTTGGTATTTCTCTTGATATATAAATCCATTAGATATGGGATTTTCTTGTTTGAAATATGAGATAAAGGTGACCAACTTTTTTGATAAAATAATTCATATTTGAAGGTATATTCCTATTCAGAAATCCATTTACATTTTAGACATTGAAAAATCATGGATACAAATGGACAATTTAACATTTTTTTATCAAAATTTCCATAACGTTGGATCCATAAATCCAAATGACTCAAAATTTTTATAATAGACTGAAAAAGTTAATATCTAAAACTTTGAAGAAGAATCTTTTTCTAGATTCAGTTTTCTGAAATATCAAATTGGTGATGAAATTTGAGGAGTAGTTTTGGAATACAAAAAATCCGCATCCATGGGCTATAAATACATCCCCCTCCTCTCCTTGAAAAAGGTATACAATTCAGAATAGAGGAGGATAAATTTGCATGACGAAGGCTCTACAAAAATCTTGAGAGGACATGCCAAACTCAAGTTTCAACTTGAGATACCCTTCCTCCACTGTTTGATTTCATTTACTTTTGTGTTTTTCTTCATTTGTAATATTGTAAGTGTTTTTTTGTAATTATATTTTAATTAAAGTTTCTTTTTCATATTTTATTTTAATAATACACCTTATGTTATTAAATATTAATTCTCTTAAAATATTTGAAATCACTTTGAAAACCCTTCCATTTCTTTTCATTCTCATTCAATATAATGTTTATTTTTAATTCTCATCACCTTTTTTGTGTGTGTGCGTTCAACGCACAAATCATTTCCTATACCATTATTTTTGTTCTATTTATAATTCATCACCATAAAAACATATTACAAGATTAATAACCATGTTAATGGCTGAGTAAATATCTTATTGAGTTGAGTTATAATTTAGTTTTGTTAAGTGATTGAGAGAATTTTCTCAACGAATATTCTTTGAATGAACATTGTGTATGTTGGACATAACATATCATTGATTAATGACTTGTTTTGTTTAATGTGTTTTGACATCCCTATTTTTTATTACATAATTTTTCATTACATTTTACAAAAAGAGGATCTTTAAAGTCCAGTGTCTTGGAAATCAGGAACATAATATATGAAAACAATATAAAACATTCTCTTAAACCACTTTTAAGGCTTCATCATAGGTTCATCCTATGTAAAATTACTACATCTCATAACCTGGAGACATACATCAAAGTAAAGGGTGAGCAAAAGGCCCAGTAAGGGGTAAACAAGGGAATCAGTTTACTTGTGATATCAATAAAAACTTGATGAAAAATAGGAAGACATGAGAAATGAAAAAAGAGGCATATCATAATAATAGGAACATGAATCATAACTTGAAAATGTGGCTATAACATTTCATTTATACATTCATGAACATATCACTGAGGTTTATCCCCGAGGTGTCATAAAAATTACCAAGGTTATTCACTAAGGTATTGTAAAAGTTGTCATGTCTAGAGATTAATTTCTTTACTCAGTGAATTGGAGCACTATTAGGTTGAACCCTTAATATGTCTTTACTTTCATGTGAACCACATATATCATAATAAAAAATTTCATAAATAACCAAAATATAATCAAATAAGTGGTTTTCATGTCAAAATCGTGACGTTTAAAACATACTTAAAAATAAGATCATTATGTCATTTATAACCCATGAAAAGGGAGTGGGGGTTATATGTATGAAAATTACAGAATCAATTATATCATATTTATATATTTATGAACACCCATAGAAACAAAATTGGTCTGGATATTCTCATAAATAAAACAAGACAATTTCTGGAGAGAAAGATATATAAATTTTGAGGTGAAATTTCTGTAGCATAACGACTATATAACATGGTTTTAGAAAACATTGAAAATAGAGGGAAAAAGGGTCACACACACATAAATAATTCATAAAAAATTATAGGTACATAATAAGATCATGGTATAGATGTTTTAATGACATACCACATGAAAAGGAAATATGAAGGGAACGAGAAGATGTAATTTCTTATATGAGAAATTCGGCAGCCTAACAGCATCACTTACAATTTCAGAAAACAAATTGATGAGAGTAGAAAGGGTCTCTCAAAAATTATAAATGAAATAGATAGTAATTAGAACATATAAGAACATACCCTCAACAAAAATATATGGAAACTAGAAGGCACAACATTAAAGAAGTCATGGCTTAAAAGAGGAGGGTGAAAGATTCTCTTACCTTGAAGAGTAACTTCGAAGGATTGAAGGTTGGGACCTTGGGAGGCTTGAAGGATCCTTGGGAGACCTCCTTTGGAGGTAAAGAGACCAGAAATTTGTTGGGGAGTATTTGAAAATGAAATGAATGAGGGAATGACTTGGTATTTATAGGAGAAGTGAGGGAACAAATCATTAGTTTCCAAGGGACACCTCATCGGTGGTATTGGAAAAACCATTGGATTTCCCATGGTATTGGACACTTGAGACACCTCATAGCATAAATTACTATTCATAAGTCTAACAGAATGATTACATACTTATTACATCATTAATGATGTCATTAAACACCCAAAATTCAAAACTGTATTTTTTTACTATTCACTGAAAATTCAACTGTTCAGAAAAATCCCAAAAATTGACCTTAACCTAATATCGATGTTTTGAATTAAAAATTGAACTCTATTTTATGAAAATAATTTTCTAATTATGATATATTTAATTTTTATGTAAAAAAACTTTTCACGGAAAATTCAACTGTTTCAGAAAAATCCCAAAAACTCACCTTAATCTAATATCGATGCTTTCAATTAAAAAATGAACTCCATTTTATGAAAATAATTTTCTTAATATTTTTAATTTAATTTTTAAATAAAAACACTATCAACTGAAAAAAACTAATACTTAACTAATAAATTCTAAAACATTCATTTACTTATTTTATTGAATCACATTACGTAATCAAGGTGCCTAAAATATATTAATCCTTTCTTAAGTGAGGTTATTATTCCATTTGGTCACATTACTATTCATAATCATAAAATTACTATTCATAATTTACTATTCACCAAAATTAAGTTGATCTCATTAGACCCTAAATTTCTTACTGAACACAACTATAGAAGACCATTTTTTGAAAATCATTGCATATGATTAATTATTTAAGGATTACATAAATATTTTAAAATATCCTTTTTTTCAAAATTCACCAATAATATACATCCTATATTTATCCGGATTTTTGAAATTCAAAAACTTTAACATAAAAAAAACAATTTTATTTATTTTAAAGGATTACACAAAGCAGCTAAGGTATCGTTACATAGCACCTTATAATACCAGCATAGGAACTAAGTGTAAGGTGTGCTAAGGTGATAAAATCTTGGGGTGTCTCAGTCAACATCGCCCGAGTAGTAACCTCTATCAACTTGAACTTCTCCCATAGTCAATTCCGTTCAAGCTTCACATGATGAAGTTCAGCATTGGATTGATCCAGGGAAAATCCCAATGGTGCTACCTCCTTCCCAAGTTCCATTATATGGGCTTCGAACGGCCCGAGTCTACTGGATGAGGCCATCAAATATTCTTTCTGTATTAATTAACCAAGATCACTTGTATTTATAAACAAAAATTGTAATGTTTAGAGTTTATCTTCCAAAATTAATATTGACCAATGATCATATTACAGTCGAAACCCAACAGTCTCATTTAATTATACTCACTTCATTAATTAAAGAATCTAGTTTTGTTGGGTATAAAATAAAATAACACAAAAAATCAGGAAACAAAAAATTATTCAAAATTTCAGGTCATTACATTCTTCCCCCTTAAGAAATTTAATCCCTAAAATTTTAACTCATACCCTCAGAAGAGAAAAGGTGAGGGTACTTCTACCTCATAGACTCATCTAGTTCCTACATGGCTTCTTCACATTTGTGGTTCCTCCACAACACCTTGATAAGGTGGGTAGTCTTGTTGCATAGAACCTTGTCTCTACGATCCAAGATCTCCAACAACTACTCCTCATAATAGAGGTGATGTTCTATTTTTACCACCTCTGGGTTTAGTACATGTGAAGGGTCAGGTATGTACTTCCTCAAGAGGGATACATGGAATAAATCATGAACTTGTGATAGTTTTGGAGGAAGTGCAAGATGATAGGCCATTGCTCCTATAAAAGCAAGGATTTCATAGGGGCCAATGTACATAGGGATGAGCTTCCCTTTCTTCCAAAATCTCATGATTCTCTTCGATGGTGAAATTCGAAGAAAGACCTTGTCACCAACATCGAACTACAAGTCCCTTCGATGGTTGTCGGCATAGCTCTTTTGCCTACTTTGAGTAGACTTAATGTGTTTTTGGATGGCATGGACTTCTTCTATAATATCTTGCAGAAGATCAGGCCCAAGAAGCTTTCTCTCACCAGCTTCATGCCAACACGTAGGAGTTCTACATCACTTCCCTTATAGAGCTTCATAGGGTGCCATTTGAATAATATAGTGGAAGTTATTATTATAAGAGAACTCAACTAATGGGAGGTTTTGATCCCATCCACCTTTAAACTCCATTGATCATGTTATCAGCATGTCCTTGAGTTTTTGAATAGTCCTTTTAGATTGGCCATCAGTTTAGGGGTGATAAGCTGTACTAAAATTCAATTCAGTGCTCAGATCATGTTGAAGACTTCTCCAAAATTTTGAGGTGAACCTTGGATCACGATTAGATACGATAGAAAGTGGAACTCCATGAAACCTTAACACTTCCTTCACATAAATCCTGGAAAGTTGATCAAGAGAGAAATATTACTGAATGGAGATAATATGGGAAGTCTTGGTGAGATGGTCCACAATAACCCATATTGCATTGTTTCCTTTGGAAGTTCTTGGAAGACCCGTGATGAAGCCCATAGTGATATTTTCCCACTTCCGTGCTGGTATGGGTAGTGGTTGCAATACCCCTTTTAGAAGTTGTTACTCTACCTTCACTTTCTGACATACATGGCACCTTGAAGTGTAGTAAGTAATCTCCCTTTTCATATTATCCCACCAAAAATGATCACGAAGGTCCCTATATATTTTTGTGCTTCTAGGATGTATAGAGAAAGTAGAACTATGGGATTCATCCATCAGCTCCTTCTTTATTTTTGGAATATATAGAATACATAGTCTTGTATGAAATTTTAGTACACCTTCTTGATCAATATTGAACTCAAGAGACTTCCCATCCTTTACGTCATCAAACTTCTTCTGTAACAAAGGATATTCTTTCTGAGCTTTCTTGATCCTATCTAGTAATTATGGTTGAGAAATCTTTAGGGTTAGGGTTGATGATGTACCTTACCTTATAATTTCCATGTCTAGATTTACTAGGTTATTTATTAGAGGATATTTTTGAATCCTCATCATGGAAAGAACAACTAGGTATTTCCTGGTTAATGCATCAAAAACTTTGTTTGATCTTATGGGATGATAATGAATTGAACAATCATAGTCTTTAAGAATATCCAACCATCTCTTTTGTCTCATGTTCAATTCCATCTATATGAAAATATAATTCAAACATTGATGTTCTGTGTATATATCACATTTCTCCCTATAAAGATAGTGCCTGCATATCTTCAGAGCTAAAACAATCGCAGCCAGCTCCAGATCATGCGTAGGATAGTTCTTCTCATGAGTCCTCAACTGTAGATATGTATAAGCAATGACTTTGTCATTTTTCATGAGGAATCACCCAATCCCTTTGATATATGCATCACTAAAAATAATGAATCCTTCTCCACTTGAGGTTATAGATAACATGGGTGTAGTAACCAATCTCTTCTTCAGCTCTTGGAAAAATTCCTCACACTCCTTTGTCCAGATGAACTTGACCCATTTTAGAGTTAACTTGGTTAATGGATTAGAAAGTTGTGAAAAGTTTTTCAAAAACCTCTTATAATATAATGCTAATCCAAGAAAACTTTGAATCTTATTTATTGTTGTAGTTTGAGGCCACTCCTTTACAACTTTTGTCTTTTCAGGGTCAACTGTGACTCCTTCATTGTTAATAATGTGCCCCAAGAAAGAAACCTATTGTAACTAGAATTCACATTTTATGAACATTCTAAAAAGCCTATTCTTCTATAGAGTTTGTAAAATAAACTTTAGATGATCTTCATTCACCTTGTGACTTTTGGAATATATCAGAATATCATTAATAAAAACAACCACAAAGTTATCAAGGTAGTCCTTAAAGATTATATTCATCATATCCATAAATATAGAAGGTGCATTAGTCAGTCTAAAGGGCATAACAATAAATTCATAATGCCCATATATTTATTGGAAGGCATTTTTTGGAATATCTTCTTTCTTCACTCTCAATTGATGATAACCGGATCAAAGATCAATCTCAGAGAAGAATTGTGCCCCACGAAGTTGCTCAAATAAGTCATCAATTCTTGGAAGTGGGTATTTGTTTTTCATTGTGATCCCATTTAGTTCTATACAATCAATGCATAGCCGCATCAATCCATCCTTCTTCTTCACAAAGAGAACAGGTTCTCCCCAAGGAGACACACTCGGTCGGAAGAAACCATTCTCCAAAAGATCTCGGAGTTGTTTCTTTAATTCCTCTAGCTCTACATTTTCCATCCTATAGGGGGTCTTTGATATTGGATGACATCCAGGTATGAGTTCAATATACATCTCTAGCTCCCTTTCTGGAGGAGGTCCAGGAAACTCCTCAGGAAATACATCAACGTATTCCTGGACGATGGGGACACTTTCTATTCTTAAACTCTCATATCCTTCTTCTTCTTCATTGATCAAATCCATAAAGAAGGATATAGGGGGTTCTTCTGGACAAATATCTGGTTGAGATATCTCTCCTTGGAAGATAACTGTAGGTTTTCCATTCAAGAATACTAATATTTCCTTGCTTTTTCATTTGATCTTAGCATTATACTTTGAGAGCCAGTCCATCCCTAGTATAACGTCGAATTCTAGCATGGGAGTGACTACTAGATTTGGGATAAGATTGTCCTCACCAAAGTAAATACTAGAGTTTCTAAACACTAACGATGCCTGTATAATACCACTAGGAGTCTTGAATAATAAATCTACTTTTAGAAAATCAGGGGTTGATTCTAAATTCTTTGCAAAAATAGAGGAAATAAAGGAATGAGTAGAACTAGAATCAAACAAAGTACTTTCTAGATTTGAGAGAACAACAAGAGTACCTGCCACCACATAATTTAAAATTTCAACTTCAGCTATAGTGATTACAAAAGTACAACCTTGTTCCCTTGGCCATTGTTGAGGCAGATGGTGGTTCCCCTCCACTGCCTTCAGATTTGGATAGTGATTGGAAAAGTGCCCAAGTTGTCCACACTTAAAGCACTATACATCAGGTAGGGCCTTCTCCATATTCCTCATGTCGTTTGTGTTAGGAATTTGAGGTTTCACCTCACTAAGATAATTCCTCAAAATATGGCCATCTCTTTCACACTTGTAGCATTTCCCGCTCCCAAGAAGGTAGTTCACCGAATGCTTCTTCCCATATTCATTACATGTGGAATGTTGAACTTTCTTGCCTTTTATTTCCTAATAAAAGGTCCTCCCTAAGATGGGATCCATAGATCTCTTATTTTCATTTTATTTATGAGACCACTGCATCTCACCAAACTCTATCTTAGCTTTCATCGCACTCCGCACGATCTCCTTATAGCTGTCATAGTCTCGGTTGGCTAGATTTTTCCGCAGATGAGGTCTCAGTTCCACCGAAGAATCTATCAACCTTACCATTTGGATCCATGTCAAATCTAGATGTTTAATCTTAAAGCCTTGTGAAGTTCATCTCGTAGCTTGCAACAGATTTATTCTCCTTCTGCTTCAGCTCGGGAAACTCCTTCTCCATTCTTGTTCTCATGGAATGAGGGAAATACTTACTGAAAAAGATCCCTCTGAACTCTTCCCACTCTATAGCTTCAACTTCCACTCTTGTCCTTGTGTTTTTAATCAGTTCCCACCACTGATCAGCTTATCCTTCTAAGCAATAGATAGCCAGGGTGACCTTCTCTTTCTCTGAACAACAGAGCACAGAAAAGATCTTCTCGATAGAGCTGATCCACTACTCAGCAATCAATGGGTCAGTCGATCCACTGAAGGTTGGTGGCCTTTGACACGTAAAATAATCAACAGATTGTTGTTCCCTTCGTGATGAGATTGGTCTCTCAGCTTGATTCAAGTAATTTTCCATAACTTGAGTCATTTGGTTCATCATTCGCATGAATGTTTCCATTCCGTCTTCCATCGGAGGGCCATTAGCGCATGGTCCATTACGATCACCATTTGCACAGTTCCTCATATTTCCCTCCATTTTCTAAAATAATAAAACCTTAGTGGGAAACTTATTTCATTTAGTAATATTTTATCTATAAAGGATTTTATGTCTTAAAACATTATGCTTAGACAATTACATTTCCCTATAATTCATTCATAATGATTCATAAAAATCTTGAGATTAACCAAACATATCCCCTGGGTGTGTCATAACCAAGAGTACAACTTGGAACATTGTTGTGTACCAGTTCCCATTCATGTCTAGCTCAAAGTAGTGTTTTCGAGTTTTACCCCTATGTACATCTGTGCCAAAGCCACCTCTACCTGCTGGTATCCAGACAGGGATGCATTTGTTTGATAAACCACTTACTCAATACTCACCAATATACCAGGGAGTTTTTCTATATTTAAAATTTTCATATATGGTTATTACTAAAGTTTTCATATACTAATTTTCATAAATAACTAAACTATCCTTTGATACCAACTATGACATCCATCCTTTTTATTACATAACTTTTCATTACATTTTACAAACAGAGGATCTTTAAAGTATAGTGTCTTGGAAATCAGGAACATAATTCATGAAAACAACATAAAAAATTATTCTAAACCACCTATAAGGCTTCATCATAGGTTCATCCTATGTAAAATTACTGCATCTCATAACTTGGAGACATACATCAATGGAAAGGGTGAGCAGAAGGCTCAGTAAGGGGTAAACAAGCGAATTAGTTTACTTGTGATATCAATAAGAACTTGATGAAAAATATGAAGACATGAGAAATGGAAAAAGATACATATCATAATAACAA
The DNA here is from genome assembly GCA_963277665.1 of Viscum album. Lineage (NCBI taxonomy): Eukaryota > Viridiplantae > Streptophyta > Magnoliopsida > Santalales > Viscaceae > Viscum > Viscum album. The sequence continues at coordinate 1,744,412,890 of OY728155.1, forward strand.
GAACATGAATCATAACTTGAATATGTGGCTTCAACATTTCATTTAGACATTCATGAACATATCACCAAGTTTTATCCCTAAGGTGTCATAAAAATTACCAAGGTTAGTCACCAATGTATCATGAAACTTGTCATCTCGAGAGATTAATTTCTTTACCAAATGTATTGGAGAGCTATCAGGGTGCACCCTTAATATGTATTTTATTTCATGTGATCCACATATATCATAATCAAACATATCATAAATAACCCAAATAGAATCAAAGAAATGGGTTTCATGTCAAAATCGTGACGCTTAAAACGTACTTAAAATTAAGATCATTATGTCATTTATAACCCATGGAAAGGGAGTGAGGGTTATATGTATGTAAATTTCAGAATAAATTATATTATATTTATATATTTATGAGAACCCATAGAAACGAAATATGTCTAGGTATTCCCATAAACAAATCAAGCGAATTTCTGGAGAGAAAGAGATTGAAATTTTGAGGCAAAATTTCTACACCATAACAGCTATATAACATGGTTTTAGAAAACATTGAAAAGAGAAGGAACAAGTGTCACACAATAATAAATAAATCATAATACAGTATGGGTATATAATAATATCATGTTATGAATATTTTAATGACATACCACATGAAAAGGAAACATGAAGGAAGTGAGAAGTTGTGATTTCTTTTACGGGAAATTCAGTAGCCTAACGACGTCACTAAAAATTTCAGAAAAAAAATTGATGAGAGAGGAATGGGTATCTCAACCATTATACATGAAATGTATAGTAATGAGAACATATAATAACACACCCTTAACATAAAGAGATGAAAAATATAAGACACAACATAAATGAAGTCATGACTTAAAAGAGGAGGGTGAAAGATTCTCTTACCTTGAAGAGTAACTTTGAAACCTTGAAGGTCAGGACCTTGGGAGGCTTGAGGTAACCTTGGGAGGGTATCTTGGGAGGTAAAGAGACCAGAACTTCATTGGAGAGGATTTGGAAATGAAATGAATTAGGGAATAACATGGTATTTATAGGAGAAGTAAGGGAACAAATCATTAATTTCCTAGGGACACCTCATCGATGGTATTGAAAAAACCATGGGCTTTCCCATGCTATTTTCCCATGGTATTGGCCAATTGGGACACCTCCTAGAATAAATTACTATTCATAAGTCTACCAGAATTATTACATACTTTTTACATCATTAATGAAGTCATTAAACACCCAAAACTCAAAACTGTATTTTGTACTATTCACCGAAAATTCAACTGTTTCAAAAAAATCCCAAAAATTCACCTTAACCTAATATCAATACTCTGAATTCAAAAATGAAATCGATTTTATGAAAATAATTTTCTAATTATGAGATATTTAATTTTTAAGTAAAAAAACTATTCACTGAAAATTCAACTGTTTTAGAAAAATCCTAAAAATTTACCTTAACCTAATATCGACGCTCTGAATTCAAAAATGAACTCCATTTTTATAAAAATAATTTTTTTAATGTTTTTAATTTAATATTTAAATAAAAGCACTATTCACCTGAAACCAACTGATACTTATCTAATGATTTTTGAAACAGTCATTTACTTATTTTATTGAATCACATTACCTAATCAAGGTGCCTAAATTATATTAATACTTTCTTAAGTTAGGTTACTATTCCATTAGGTCACATTACTATTCATTAGCATAAAATTACTATTCATAATTTACTATTCCCCAAAAATTAATTTGATCTCATTAGACTCTAAATTTCTTACTGAACATAACTGTAGAAGAATATTATTTGAAAATTATTATACATTATTAATAATTTAAGGTTTACATAAATATTTTAAAATATCATTTTTTCCAAAATTAACCAATAATATAAATCCTATATTTATCCGGATATTTGAAATTCAAAAACTTTACCATACTAAGAAAAAAAACAATTTTATTTATTTCAAAGGATTACATAAAGCAGCTAAGGTCTTGTTACATAGCCCCTTATAATACCAGCATAGGACCTAAGTGTAAGGTGTGCTAAGGTGATAGAATTTTGGGGCGGCTCGACCAAAATTGCCCGAGTAGTAACCTCAATCAGCTTGAACTTCTTCCGTAGGTGATTCTGTTCAAGCTTCACATGATGAAGTTCGGCTTGGGCTTAGTCCAAGGAAAAGTCTAGTGGTGCTACTTCCTTCCCAAGTTCCGTCATATGGGCTTCAAATGGCCCAAGTCTACTGGATGAGGCCATCAAATTTTCTTTCAGTATTAATTAACTAAGATCACTTGTATTTATAAAAAAAATGTAACGTTTAGAGTCTAGATTCCAAAAGTAATATTGAACAACAGTCATATTACAGTCAAAACCCAATAGTCTCATTTAATTATACTCAATTAATTAAAGAATATAGTTTTGTTGAGTATAAAATAAAATAACACACAAAATTAGGAAACAATTTTTTTTTCAAAATTTCGGGTCGTTACATGTGTGGTTTCCATGGATTATTAGAACCATAAATACACTACCATAAACAAGATATGATTATGATTAGAACCCTATGTTTAGTAAAGGATTGTATTAAATCCTTAACACAAGGGAATTCCAATCAACGTCAACTTGTGACATGGGTATTAATTTAATTCAATATAAAGTTAGGCTCAAGGATATCACAAGCTTAACTACCTAATGATTAACTCACCCCAATATTTATCAAATTGTTAAATCAATATTAATCAACCATAAATTTCATTTAAGCTATGCAAAAAAATCCCCCCAATCAAAACTCAATCAACTAAAAACCATAGATTATTAAAAAGTATCATCATAGAGGATTCGAATCGAGTGCTGCTATACACATTAGTAGAGCACCAAAACCTTTAACGGTTGATAAGAGACAATCAACTGAACTTTTAAATGGATTTGTTGTCAAGAAGGGTGAAATTAATTAGTCGTTAGTTTCTGGTTATTGTAAAAAAACAAAAATTAATTTTTTTTTGAAAAAAACACAAAGCAAAACCCATCTTCTGCTTTCTTCCAAAATCTCTTTGAATACCCTGTAGCCTCCCAAAAAATCTCTTGGATTTTTTTGATCCAAAGATTGAGGGATCTCTTCGCGAAATTAATAGGAACATTAGGGATAATTAAATCATTTAAGAACCATTCTGTGTCGAACCAATTGAATTAGATATGGCCAATCTTAGGGAAAAAACACTTAAAAAACTTGATGCCCCTAATATGAATTACTAACCACTTGGTATTCAATATCCAAACATAGAGGATGAATTTGAACTCAAATAAGGTTTGATTTATCTTCTACCTTATTTCCATAGTCTAGACGATGAGGATCCACATCTCTCCTTCAAAGAGTTCTAAGTGGTGTGCTCTACCATGAAGCCTCAAGGGGTATCTGAGAAACAAATAAAACTCTTAGAATTCCCTTTCTCCCAAGATGACAGTGCTAAGTCATGGATTTACTACCTCCCTCTTGGTTCCATAACCACATGGAATGACATGAAGTGACTTTTCTTAGAAAAAATATTTCCTGCTTCTCGTACTACTTCTATCCAAAAGTAAATAAGTGGTATCGATCAATTCCCAAATGAATCACTCCATGAATACTGGGAGATGTTCAAAAATCTTGTGGAAGCCTGTACACATCACCAATTCCCTGACCAACTCTTGATCTAACACATCTATGAGTTATTATTGTCTATGGAGAGAAATCGCATTGATGACACAAGGGTGGTGCTCTTGTTGATAAAACTCCTGCAGCTGCAAGAGATATCATAAGAAACATGGATGAAAACACACAACAATTCCATAATTGAGAACATGATAAAGTCAAATAAGCCCAATATAGTCAATCAATAGAGTCGAACAAGATGATAGAGTGGATGCGTGAACTTACTGGTCTTGTGCGAAAACAAGATGTGGCTACCAAAGCCCCAACCTCATCTTCTCCATAATCTCTATTCCCTAGACCTATCAATAACTGGGGAATCTGTAGCTCCCCATATCATCCCACTGACACATGTCCACAACTTAAAGTGGATCAATCTGATTAATCCAGACCAATGGATCTCAATTCATCATATGCTGAGAGGAACACCAACCCTCAAAAATCAAGTCAGTTCACTAGAAACTTCAACCAACCCCACTTTGAGCCCTTCTATTCAACCTTCAACCAAGTCTTGAGGTATAGTAATCCCATTTCTCATTCCCCTCAATTACCTCCTCAAATCCCAAACCAATTACAATATGGTCATAGTGTTGGTAACTTTGAACAACCTTACCATTTTTTTCCTCAAACTCAAAGGATCAATCCTCCTCTTGGTCCTACTAGATTCCACTATCCTAACTAGCCTTCCCAATTCCCAAACCAATACAATCGCTTTCCAAAGAACCAAAATCCAAGAAATCCTAATCTGGGACAATTCCCTTTTTCCAAGAAACAATGGGAAAGTGCATTAGAAGATATTGCCTCCTTCACCCATTCCAACCTAAAAATATTGAAACCCAAGTTGGTCAACTTGCATCCCACCTGATCCAACAAAAATAATGAAGTTATTCCCAACTTCTAGTTTAACCATTACCCAACCCCAAGGGTAATTTAAGTGAAATTTAACTTAGATCAGGAAAGAAAATTTACATGCCTCATGATGAGTCCTCCAACTCCCCTTTGAATGTTGAAATAGAAAATGAAAAGAAAAAGAAACTTGAAAAGGGATTTGAATCCATTACCTCACCTCCTTCTATTCCACTTAGAGACCCAATTCCTTTTTCTCAAGCTATTTCAAAGCCAAGGAAGTCCTTTGATCCTAATACTAAAATGCTCAAGAAGTTTAGATGTGTTGAAGTCTACATTCCCCTCTTAGATTCCATAAAACAAATAACTAAGTACATCATGTTTATTAAGGAATTTTGAACCCATAAGAAGAAACTTAGGACCTTCAAAAATGTTTCGACCCATCAATCTACTCCCATAAAGTGCAAAGATCCTAGGACCTTTTTGATTTTATGCCAAATTAGAAGTTCCAACTTTGATGAAGCACTCAAAGAATTAGGAGCCGCAATTAATGTCATGACCAAATCCATATTCTCCAACTTTAGTATTGGTTTCTTACATCCAATGGGTTTTTTCATTCAATTGGCTAATCAAAGCACTGCTAGTCCCGAGGGTATAATCGAGGATGTCCTTGTTCGTGTTAATGATCTTATCTTCCCTACTGATTTCTATGTCCTTGACATGGAAGGTGAGACAAACTCTTCTCGATCTCCCTTAATTCTAGGAAGACCATTCCTAATGGCAATGAGAACCATGATTATTTTCCATTCAGGCATCTTATCCATGGAATTTGTTGACCAACAGGTCATGTTCAACATTTTCCAATCCATGAGATACCCATCTGAGGATCACTCTGCATTCTCAATACATGCTTCTGAGGAAACTTCTAAGAGTAAATTGAACCTCACTCCATCATGTTCACCATGTTCTAATGATAAAAGAGATTTTGAATTTTTCATCCTCATTAACCAAGTCTTAAATGGGGAATTTGATGTGTACCCATCATTTAGAGACTCCATTAATCTATAGGAACTTGAAAAATCTCTTGAATCCCACATCAAATCTGATCTCTAATGCTCAAAATTGGAAAATATTAAAGAAAATGAATCATAAGAAACATAAATACCGTCCTCTATTCTTGAGTTTTCTATCCCATGAATGAAAGATGATACTGATCTAAAACCTCTTCCTGGACACCTAAAATATGCATTCATTTTCCATGATCACTCTTATCCTGTAATTATCTCTGCTTCACTAACCAAAACTGAGGAGTCCAAACTTGTGTAAGTGTTAGTGGAAAACCAAGAGGCCTATGGTTGGACCATAGATTACATACTAGGGATCAACCCTACACTTTTCATGAATCACATCCATCTTGAGGAATCTTCCAAACCAATTAGACAACCACAAAAAGACTCAATCCACTCATACTTGAGGTAGTTAGGGAAGATATCAACAAGCTTCTTAAAGTTGGGATTATCTATCCAATTTATGATAGATAATGGGTTAGTCCAATTTAAGTTATACCTAAGAAGGTTAGGATAACTATTCTCACAAACAAACCTGGTGAGGTAGTCACTACTCGAGTGAAGAAGAAATGGCGTGTGTACATCGACTATAGGAAATTGAATATGGAAACAAGAAAATATGACTACCCTCTTCCATTCTATGATCAAATTCTAGAATGATTAGCTAGAAATTTACACTATTGCTTTCTTGATGGATACACCAGCTATATCCAAATCCCAATCACACCTCAAGACAAATAAAAAACTACTTTCACTTGCCTCTTTGGAACATATGCATATAGGAGAATTCTTTTTGGTCTTTTCAATTCTCCTGAAACATTACATAAGTGTATGATGAGTATCTTTTCTTATTTCATTGAACAATGCATGGAAGTATTCATGGATGAATTTACTATTTATGGTGAGTCATTGGAATCTTTCTTGAATTCACTCTCTCTAGTCCTTAAAAAGCGTGTCAAGTGTAACCTTAGGTTAAATTTTGAAAAATGTCATGGTTGAAAATGGGATTTTATAGGGCACAGAGTTTCAAAGAATGGTATTGAAGTCAATCCTGAAAAAATTAAAGCGATCCAATGACTTCTTAATCCCACTTTTGTTCGAGACATCCATTCATTCCTCTTTCATCTCAGTTTCTATTATTGATTCATCCATAACATCAGTAGGATTTACCTCCCACTCACTCGGTTTCTCCAAAATGATGTCACTTTACATTTTTATGAGGTTTTTAAGAGATCCATCATTGAACTCAAAACTACTCTTACATCTTCCATGATTATCCAACCTTTAGATTGGTCCTTACCCTTTGAGTTGATGTGTGATGCTTTTGATAGAGTTGTTGAGGCTATTCTTGGTCAATGATGAGAACAAATTCTTCATGTCATCTATTATGCCTAAAAAATAATGGATGAAACTCAATATCATTGCACTGTGATTGAAAAGAAAATTTTATCAGTGGTTTTGCCTTAGATAAATTTTGGCCCTATCTCTTAGGTTCCAAAATCATCATCTTCACACACCATTCTGCTATAATGTTCTTACTCAAGAAAATGGATTTAAAACCAAGGCTAAAAAGATGGATTCTAATGCTCCAAGAGTTTGACCTTGAAATAAAATATAGACCTAGAAAAGAAAATCCTGTGGATGATCACTTGATTAGAATTTATAATTCTTCTCATTCTGAAATAATTGATCCAAATTTTCCAACTGATCACCTTTCATCTCTCACTCCAAAAATACCATGGTATGCCCCAATTGTAAATTACTCGATTTCTAGTGTTTTTCCAAAAAAGTTTTCAAAATAACAAAAAATGAAGTTGAAAAGTGATTCAAAATACTATTTTGGGAATAAAATAAACATTGAAAAACTAGGGATGACATGGTAATTAGGAGATGTGTCAATGAAGATGATCATTCCACTATCTTGGAATTTTTTCACTCACTTCCTGGAGGTGGAAACTTTGGACCAAAAATGACCTCCCTAAAATTCCTATACTATGGATTATTTTGGCCTTCACTCTTTATGGACTCACTTGAGTTCTGAAAATCATGTCCCACTTTCCAAAAGTTTGGAACAATTTCAAAAAGAAATGAAATGCCACAAACGAATTTAATATTCTGTAAGATCTTTGATGTTTGGGGAATCGATTTCAAGGGACCATTATCCCCTTCCAATGGATTATCATACATTATTCTTATGGTTTATTATGTTTATAGGTGGGTTGAGGCCAAAACCTCTATAAATAATGATTCACATACTGTAAATGAGTTCCTAAAAGCCCACATCTTCCATAGATTTGGAACTCTCTATTCCTTGATCAGTGACTTAGGAACCCATTTTTTTAACAGAACCATGGAATATCTTTTGAAAAAGAATGGTGTTGTATATAAAACTTAAACTAAATATCACCCCAAAATAAATGGAATGGATAAAAATTCTAATATACATGTCAAAAGAGTTATTGAGATAATTGTTAAGACCGCAAGGAAAGACTAGCCTTAGAGACTTGGTGAAGCACTTTGGGATTATCGAACTGCCTATAAAACACCCATTGGGACATCTCCTTTTAGGCTAGTTTTTGGTAAATCAGGTCATTTTCCAGTTAAAATCCAATATAAGTCTTTTTGGGCTTTGAAAACATATAATTTTGAGTTTGAAAACTATGATGGAGAGAGATTGTTGCAGTTGAATGAATTGGAGGAGCTTCAACTTGATTCCTATGAGAATTCTAATATATACAAAGAAAATGCCAAGGTACTCCATGAAAAACACTTCCTGAGAAAGGTATTTCATGAAGGTGAAAATGTAATGCTCTTCAATTCTTGATTTTGGATTCACCCAGGTAAGATTAATTCTCATTTAGAAGGTCCTTTTATTGTTTCTCAGGTTTACCCATTTGGTGCATAGCAAGTCCAAGACCCATATTCGAAAAGGATATTCACAGTTAACAGAAATTAGTTAAAGCATCACCATGAGAGGACACACAATCCGAGTATAACATCAACTTCCATCGGATCCACTGTAGACCCACCACTGGATGGAGATGATAACCCACCAAATCCAAACCAGGGGGTAACTCTTTCCCTTTAACTCCCTCTTTCTCTCTTCTTCATCCTCTCTCGCTCCCTTTTTCTTCTTCTTCCTCTGTTTTTCATTTTTTTAACACTTTAATCGTCAATTTTTTTTCATTCTCTATTTACCTTTTTTGTGGGTGTGTATTTTAAAAAAATACTAAAAAAAAATAAATAAAGGAAAAAAAAAACAAAAAAAGAGTCATACTTACTCACCATCAAGTTTTAAAAATATTCCAACCATTTTGGGGAGTCAAAAGAAATGTTTTTATCTCAAAATTTTTCTATTTTCAACATTAATTTGGATAAATAATCTTATTTAAAAACCAAAAAATTTTGGATTCTCAGTTTTATATTTGTAAAATGATTCTTCCCCAACTATGAGGAACATAATTAGATTTCATGCCACGACCACCTATGGCTATATTTTAAAAATTTTTGCTTTCACCCTCGATTGTGAGTCTTGAATCTATGGACCTTAGAGTTGAATTTCTTACTTTATGTACATTAATATGATAGAATAATTTTTTTGAATCTCATGATCATCACAATATCCAAATAGCCCCCCTTAACCTTCCATCAATCCTCCTTTTGAAATCCCCTTCGAGCTTATGAAAACCTTTTCTTTGATAGCCAAATTTCAATCCTAATACCTTATCCCACCCAATATATACATGTATTTTCATTTCATAATTTTTTGAAATTTAAGTGTGGGGGGAATGTATTCCATTTTGGGTACCCGTTATTGATTTCACCAGGTTATCATATAATTGAGGGAAAGAATCCATTTCAGTGTGGGGAGAGGTTTTCATTTAGTGGGGTTTGGGAATGTATATATTTTTATTTTGTTCAAATTTTATTGAAAAGTGTTAAAAAAATAAAGCAAAAAATAAAAAAATGGTTGTGTCTTAGGCAGGTCAAAAATCACTCTTTCTCAACCTTTGATCTTTCTATAACTATTACTATTAGTATTGTGAGGTGATCAAACATGTGCTAGGATATGAGTGTAAGATATGTTTCAAGTTCAACTTTCGAAAAAAGAAAAAAAAGAAAAAGAAAAAAAAGAACACTTATGTTATTGGGAGAAGTTTTGTGTTTTGTAAATATTCAATCCTCGCATTACAGTTAAATTTTCTTCCACTTTTGTGTCTTGATTCAAAAAAATTTTCCCTTGTAAATATGTGTTTCTATTTCTTTCCATGTTTTATTTCAAAAATATTGTGCCTTACTTTTTCCATGATGGTGTTTTCCCCTCTTTCTACACTTCTAAATGCTGAATTCCTACTTTCCCATAGCCATAGAAAACCCCATTCAAAAGACCTATTGATTCTAGGGCAGATTAATATAGGGAATATGAGCTGAGATCTCTTTCAAACTCCAGGATTTTCAATTTTGGTTGGTTAAACAGTGAACCTCCATAAATGAATTTTATCATCTTGAGAGGTGTGAGTTTTGAGTGTCCAAATTTTCTATTTATAAATTTGAGCATGAAAAATGAATTGTTTTCATAAAATTATTTAGGTAACAATTTTTTGTGGAATTCAATATGAATGAGTAAAATATTCCAAATCTCCACTGATTGGTGATAACAAATTTTTAATATTTATTGGAAAGTGAGAATGATTTTGTTATGTTTTTATATTTATTGCACATGAGAACATGAACAAGACTAAGTGTGGGGGATTTTATGTTATTAATATTCTAATAACTTATTATATACTACCGTTACTTATTTTATATAAAATGTGCATAATTTGTGTGAAATATTAATGTTTAAATATTAAATATAATTTTTGAGAACAATTTGAATTCATCCAGATTCAAGTATGTTTAATGTTTTAAAAATAAATATCACCCTACAGAATCAAATTGTGTGTTTCTTATTTTTTAGTATTCATTATTCAATTTCCAACATATCATTAGAATTAATCAGTGTCCAATTCTTCTATTTGAAGGTTCATATGGTCCTCATAAGAAGGTCTAAATAATATGTAAAGAAACTAGACCATCTATAAATATTGAATTTATGGGCTCAATACATAATTCCAAATTCCTTTATTCTCCTCCAAAATTAGGGGAACAATTCAAGGAGTCATGTATAAAAATTTCAAGTCCTAAATCCAAACAAAATGGGCCCAAATGAATATTTGAAGTCCAGCCCACAATTCTGTCTTGAAATTAATATCAGCATACCAAGTTTGATATTTCTCCTGATAGAGACATCCATTCAAGTTGATATATTTCAGTGAGAAATATTATATATAGGCGGATGAATTTTTTGATGAAATAATTCAGATTTTAAGACATATTACTATTCATAAAATCCATTCACATTCCAGCCATCTCAAAATCATGTATGGAAATGGACAGTTTAACATTGTTTATGAAAACCACCATAACATTGGATCCATAAGTCTAAATGCTTCCAGATTTTTAGAATCAATTGAAAAATTTAATATCTACAACTTTGAAGAATAATATTTCTCCATATTTGGATTTCTGAAATATCAAATTTGAAATTAAAGTGGAGGGGTAGTTTTGGAATGAAAACAGTCCACTTCCATGGACTATAAATACTTCCCCCTCCTCTCCTTGTAAAAGGTTGGAAATTCAGAATAGAGGAGGATTAATTGGAATGAACAAATCACTGCCAAAATTATGGTAGGACTTGAAAAACTCATGTTTTCACTTGAGAGACCCTTTTCCTCTCTTTGAGTTTATTTACTTTTGTGTTTTTCTTCAATTGTAATCTTGTAAGTTTTGTTTTTGTAATTCCATTTTAATGCATGTTTCTTCTTCATATTGTCTTTTAATCATCCAAATTATGTTCTTAAATATTAATTTTTTCAAAATATTTTAAATCAAGTTGAAACCCCATCCCTTCTTTCTCTTTCTCATTTAGTCTAATGTTTGTTTTTAATTCTCATCAACCTTCGTGTGTGTGTGTTCAACGCACAAATATCTTTTTATCCCATTATTTTTGTTATATTTATTATTCATCACCATAAACACATATTACCAGATTAATCACCATATTAGTTTTTGATTAAATATCTCATTTGGGTGAGTTATATTTTAGGTATCTTAAGTGATTGAGAGCTTTTTCTTGAGGAATATTATTTGAATTAACATTGTGTATGTTGGAATTAACATGTAATAGATTAATGACCTGTTTTGTTTAATGAGTGGTTTCCATGGATTATTGGAACCATATATACACTACCATAAACAAGATATGATTAATATTATAACCCTAGATTAATTTAAGGCTTGGATTAAATCCTTAACACTTGGGAATTCCAATCAACGTCAACTTGTAACATGAGTGTTAATTTAATGCTATATAAAGCAAGGATGAAGGATACCACAAGCTTAACTACCTAATGATGAACTCACCCTAATATTTATCAATTTGTTAAATCAATCTTAATTAATCAATCATTTTAATTATGCTCTGCAATCAAACCCCACCCAATCAAAATTCAATCAATTGTAAACCATTGACTATTAAAAAGTATCATCGCTGATGATTCTACCCGAGTGCCGATATACACATTAGCAGAGCACCAAAACCGTGAATGGTCGATATATGAAATTGACCACCCTTTCAATGAATATGTGTATAATGAGTCCCAAGAGAGAGAGGGTGATGTAAGTGTTTAGTGGATGGGGTTTTTCTTAGATGATACATTACAACCATCATAAATGAAAATCAAGGATGAGTTGTCTTAAGTGAGTGAGGTTGTAGGATCACATATTTTATATGGATGTATTAACCATTTTAAATATTATTTTCAATCCTTATACTAACCATATTCCTATGATTAATGAGGTCAAGGAGGTTTTGGGAGCTTCTAGGGCTTGTTCGGAGCCTAGAGATCTAGTTTTTGGAGAAAAAACCTGAGGTGTACAGTTGGTGCATGGTTAGTTATAATCGTGTGACCCAGTAAGAGGATGTGAATAGCTAGGTTAATAATTCAAGGTAGGATACATATTCCTATGATACAATTTAGATATATTATAGATCATAAATGCATGTCTATCACATGGTTTGGATGAAAATGTGCCTAACTTTGTTAGGTGGTGGCTCCCATGGACAATGTTGGTGCATGGTTTTTCCAACCAAGAAAGAAAACCAAGTACCTCATTAAAAACCATCTAGAATTATTTTTTCCATTTTGTCTCTAAAAAACTTAAAAAAATCCCATACCTTTCATTTAATACCAAAGAGGGTTCCATGAGATCTTTTTCTTTCCATCTTCCTTAGTGTTGAATCCTCTCCTTCAATTGGGATCTGATTGGAAAATCAATCTTTGTATTTGAAGTGTATCAGTATGTGACTCATTCTATTACATTCTGCTCTTGGTTTATCTATCCATCATCTGTTATATTTCTATATGAACTGATATTCCCTATTTTTAGGTATTTTAAATAATTCCATTTCTGTATCATTTTCAATCGAATTAAAGGATAAAATTAAATAAGGAGAGTACTACAAAGATAAGGTAGGTATTATATGACATTACCTTAAGTAATATTTTTTATATTTGTCACTATTATTCTAAACACTAGAATTACTCACATGTTTCTCCTGAAATCATTCGCCCTTAAAATTTGTTTCTGATTTTGGAAAAACAAATTCCCTAATAAACCCCCCATATTGTTGGAGGTCAATTAACTCAACAAGAGCAACCCCTTGGGTGTGAAATGTATATGCATATACTAAAATTTATTATTATTAAACAAAAATGAAATTGGTATGTTTGGTTCCACATGAACATGGGATTGAATTAATTTAAATTGATAAATTAATTCTTTATAATTGGTTTGGTATGATTCACTTTTCTCTTATCATTTTGTAATGAAATGATCAAATGTTTTGACACCACATATTAACCTTTTTCATTAATTAATGAAATGTTAATGTATTGAATTAAATTGAATAATAAATTGAATTGGATGAAACATGGAAATTTCACTAATTATAAACACATGGTGATTATCGATTAAGAAAAGTTTTCTTATTAATTTAGTTGTCAGACTTGATCTTTAATTGGATTCCTTGGGGAATGCCTAAATCATTGATTGGATGCCACCTATATTCATTGATCTGGTTTTTAAGGGAGATATACTCCATTGAATTCAGTCCTTATTTTTTAGTACATGAATACCTTGACATTTTATTGATGATTTATTCACTTCATATCCAAAAATTAGAATTCCTTGGATAAAATCCTTGGATTCATCTTGATGTCCTCAGAAAGGAGGCTCCTTGGATTCTTCACTTAGGCCCTAATCATTCTTATCTTGAGATTTACTATTTATGTTTTCCCTGGACCTTATTAGACACTTTTTGAGTGGAATAACTTAGGAATTCCCATGTATTACACATAGACACCTATATTTGGGCTATATGGTTTATTACTATGATCTTCTAGAACCTCTAAGGTCATGGATGACTTAGTTTCACCATGGGTCCTACCATATTATTATCAATGTTTGGACACATTGTTACATATTGGGTAAAATTTTTCTATATTTATTTTACATATAATGTTTGGTTATATTCTTTATACCCTAACCATTTATAGGTCACCCATTTAGACGTATCTAGCTTAGGCTGAATGAGTTATGGTTGGATAGAAACCCAACCTGGAGTCTGAGTCTGACATGGTTATTATTACACACATTTTATTCCACTATTTATATATATAAATTAACATAATAACATTTATATTAATAAAATAGGATTGTTATAAGAACTGTTGGTGGTGGCCTACCAAGTATATCTCATACCTTATTCAGGCATTGTTGGGTACCTAGATAGAACTCATGGATTCATGGAGGGACAAGGGAAACCACCTAATCATAGATAACTAATTTTATTATAGAATGTGATTTTTTGGTGCATATGACCAAGACTAGGCTTGTGATTCTATTAGAGATAATATTTTTTTCCTTTTTTTCTTTTGATATAACTATATTTTATGTATGCCTATTCATTTTTTATATCATCATAACATTGAAATCATTTTGTTTATAGTGATGATTATTATTGTTTGTACATTTATCTTATCTAGTTGTTTAACTCTTCCTCTGTTTTGGATGTTGATTGTTATCTATTTCTTCTATTAATCAATTTATTATTATTCCACTATGCTGCACTCTGACCAAAGGGAATAGTCTCCCCATTGAAACACCCTAGGCCCCTATTTATAGTCAACAACCTCGGGCATATGGGGAGGCATGAATGAGGCCATGTGACAAACCAGGTTCAGTTACTTAAAATTGAACTAGGATTGAGACATCACACATGATACATAAATCCTTATGACTATTATTAGAAATAAAAGACTTACAAAATTATAAAATTTGTAAAATAGATGTCAAGATTTCATTTTTGAATGGAATATTGGTTGAAGACATCTTTAGGACACACAATTAAGGGTTTATCATGTCAAGGAGTGATAATACATTATTCCAGATGTATTAATACATTTATGTATTGATATATAAATCATAATCATGATTTTCGTTTTTTAATAGGTCCCAAAGAGAATTGGTTCTCTTAACAATGAATGAGGGCCATGTGAATATAACAAGGTTAGGAGGATTAATTTTTTTTTCCTAATATTATAATTTTATGACATATTAATTAATTTATTGGAATTGAAAGTTATATAGTCATGAAAACTTAGTTCAATGAATGATTATCCATTAATGAATTTGAATAAGAATCCTATATTTTAGGGATCAATATTAATCTAGATAAATCTTAAAGGCTACTTGGACAATTTCAATGTACATATATTAATAAAACACTCAAAATTTATAATTTCGAACAATTCAAGAGCGGATTGTTTCTAAAGTCACATGATACTAATATATCTAAGAAAATGTGTCCACAAACACAGGAAGTGATTAAAAGTACTAGTAGAGTCCCTTATACATCAACAACTAGATCTATTATGTATTCTATACAATATGATTGGTTTTTTTTTCATTTTCCTAAAACATGGAGGGAAGATATCAACTTAACATTGTAGAGCTACATTGGGTATCTATAAAACTATTTGAAAGTATATGAAATGTATAAATAATTTATTTACTCTATATAGGGGAGATTAAGATCTAGTAGTGTTGGGATACAAAATTTATAGATTCTTGATAGATCCAAAAGATATGAAATCATAGATATACTATGTATTTTTATCAGATGGTGCTGTAATGGGATGAAGAATAACAAAGCAGTCCTTGATAACCACTTATATAGTTGAATCATATTATATAGAAACCTCTAATGTAGCTAAGGAATATGTATGGATAATTATATTTATATCAAATATTAGTGTTGTATATAGTAGTACAGAATGTTTTATAGTACACTATGATAATACAATATTAGTGGTACATTCTAAAGCTTCCAACTCACACAAGATGAAAACTAATATACTCTTATTGTTTCATTTTTTGAGTTATTTTTTTGTGATAGGTGAAATATCATTTAACAAAGTTTCCATAGAGGATATTATCGATGTCTCCAAAACTATTGACATATAATAATAGAATCATAATTTTCTTATGGGAGATATTGAGTTGAGAGTTGTTTTTAGCTGGATCCAGTGAATAGGGGAGTGTTGTGAGTTGATTTCATGGATCCAATAATTGTGAGTACATTTATGACCATTAAATGTATATAATATTATATATACATGTGTTCTTATTACCATTATAGTTATGTTTTTTTCTTCTTAATCTTTTTATATGGAAATGTTATCATCTTTCATGTCATATAAAAATTAATTGTAGTTCCCAAATATAATGATAACTTCGAGTAGGTATCATAAATATATTTCCTATGGTATATATACATTTTTATGATAATAAATTAATGATGTCATAATATCAAGTTTCAGGGGCTCATATGCATTGAAAATTCATCCCATGATGTTTAAACTTAGTGATATTGGGTAGATGAGATCAACAGGAGTAACCCACAAATAGGAACACTATATATTATGAGTCATTAGTTTTTTTATATAGGATCTACAAGACCCTGGAACACCCTGAGAGGAGAGGGGTGAACCATGGTGTCAAATTTTTCTTTTAAAGTGACTGATCTTGTTCTTAAAATCATAGAGGTTTGTTAAAAATATTTTTAAGAAAACATGTACGGAATAAATAATCATATGAAAAGAGAAAACAATTTTTTTTACTAATTTTACCACTAAGAGATTATCTAATGAGTGTATGGTGACTATATTGTTTTATACCTAAATCCACTAATCTTCACTATTTGTGGAATAAATATGTTCAGACACAGTCACTCTATGCCAAGAAAACTACCTTTTTGAGATTTTAGGGATGTAGAAATTCATTCCTCAGAATACTTCTATATACCCCCATATATTACTATTTTGGGTGAAGTCTTACTTAGTTTAATGGATTTAAGGTCACCTTAGTAGGTTGGTATTTATGTATTTGTCCCTATCTAGAATGAGACTCACCTTTTATCATATTTCTGAATCAATGCACTTGAAAGCACAGAACAAGTAAATAGATATTCCAAACCTAATAGAAACACAACTCCAATCCTTCACACAACACTTTCTCTATCATGCATGTTTTGGGATTGTCACACAAGATATATTTTTCCCTACTCTTTTCTTTCACGCAACCACACCATGAGTTTCACTTAGTCTTGATAGAAATAAGTAACACTATGTGCTTAATATTTACTGTATGTATGTCTTCTGTGTACAACTCTTTTACATGAGAGAGACAAAAAATCTTAATTAGAAAATTTATGAGTCTCAAAAAGGGATAGCTTCATATTTATAGACCTGGATGACCATGTTCAATAGTTTCTTGTGTGCCTTCTCCTTGTGTATAAGCCTGATTCTGACGATGATTTTGGGGCATAATATCTCTTCATTCAAAATTAGCATTTGCACATAGTTCTTGTTTTTTCCATATTTTAATGCGATGATCATGACAATCCTCTTGTGTGTAACTCAACTTTGACATCATATTTGGGGTGTAAGATTCTTTTTAACCTTGATCTTTGTGCAAAAACTATATTTTCATGAAAACCATCTTTTGTGAAAAAACAAACCTGCCTCTCAATTCTTTCCTTTTCTGAACCTTGATAAGAAGATAATAAAACTTATATTTCATGAAACATTTAAATTCAACATAAAACAAGTGAAAAACTTCCATTAAAAAAAACATCTTTCTCTATTCTCCATATTTTATACCCAAAAATTTGGAAGAAACTAGTAATTGATTCCTTCTTCATTACTATAGTTAACATGTACTATAAGATCACTTACATTGCAAACTCACTGATCAACCTAGTGTGGATTGACAAAAATCACAAACCAGCCTCCATTTCAAGAAATGGAAATCCTTGGTTCCAACAAATTTGTGTCAGTATCTTGAATCTTGATCATTTTCAATGTATACCAATTTATCTCATATTTTGAGGTAAGAAAGAAACCATGATGTTTATGTTTGTAGTCTGGTATCCTGTATTTGGTTTTTCATTAGTGGTATATAATTTATTTAATGATTAAAACATGTTTTATCACTTCTCATTTAAGGAACATATATCTCAGGATTAGCTGAATAAGATGGTATTACCTTCATTAAATTCATGGATGTGGTAGATGAATGTATGTTTATCCAGTATGGTTAGTGAATGAATAAATTTAAAAAAGTAAATATGGTGAAAAAATCAACGCATCATGATTTATGTGATATCATATAAAAAAGTGATTATATTACACATCGTGTTTCTTCAAAAGAGGTTATTATTGACAGGACTAAACATTATCACCTTAGGGGCCTTGATGTCTTGTTAGACACTACTCCTGGTCTTTTGAAGACACTTACTACTTTATAGATAAGGGCCTTATAACACCACGATATTTTGTGAAATATATTTTTTAAAATAAATTGAATATTTTAGGTATTTTTTATTACCTAAAACACCATGATTAGCTTGTGTTACACACAACATTGAGTTTAAATGTAATGTAACAATTATAAAATTATTATTATATAAAATTATAGTAATATCATAACCATATGAATGAATGGTATGTATATGATTAAATAAAATTTAAAAATACAATGTTTATATATGTTCAAAAAATTAATTCTTTTGTGAAAAAGTATTTAAAAATAAATATAAAAAAGATTTTAAAATAAAGGAAATGTTTTTTCTGAAAGATCGTTTTTATGAAAAAAATAGGTTCTATTTTAATAAATTTAAAAACCCACTTTTTTGTGAATTATTTTAATGAAATTTATATATTATATATTCAATAAATATTTTAACATTCATCTTATGTGTTTTATAGACTAAATAGAGGAATAAATCCAATTTATGCTTAAAAACTGTACTTTTTCTAAAAATTAGTTTTATCACCTTTTTGTGCACTTATTTTAAAACTAATATTTGAAAATATTATAAAATTTATATCAAAAAATAAACTTAATTTTTGAAATATAAATTTAAATATTATATTCGGTTTATTTTTGGAGAATTTTCTGAAAAGGTTAATTCTTTAGATGAATAGTGAAAAATACTTAATTTTAATTAAAAATTCATTTTCGTTTAAGTTATTTATGTAGTTAAATTATATTTTAAATTTGTTTTAAATTAAAATTAGTTAAATTTTGAATCTATTAATACAATTTATTTAATTTGAATAATTTTTATATGGATTTTTTAAATAAAAACATTGCAATATTTTGAACATTTTCTCTTTGAAAAACTTCTTTCTCATCGTGTGTGCATGATTAATTTTAAATTATATGTTTACAAATTTGTTAATAGATTTTATAAAAATGGATTCCATATTTGGAATCATCATAATTTATATTATTTAATATGTTTAAATGAATTGTTTAACCATAATAAATAGTAAAAAGTATTAAAATAATTCACTTGGATTAATGTAAAAATGGGTTTATCGGGGGGTTAAACTAAAAATATAAGGGATGAAATGAAAAAAACATACCTAAAATATATTTATGGAAGTATTTAGATCCTATAATTTATAATTATATAGAATAATCCATTTTTACCCTTTTTCATGTGAAAGACGTGGGCACACCTTTTTATTTTAAAAAATTACAAGTGTGCCACTCACTTCACTAATAAAAGGCCAAACCCAATACTATCCTATTAACACCATAAAATCCTTTTGTTTACACTAATAACTAACTAAATAAATTCTTAAATTCCATTATCTATAATTATAAGATTTATTTTTGGCATAAATCAAACCTACTAAGTATTTTTGTGAAAACCTAAGGAGGTCACCTCAAAAGGAGGCATTATTCTTCAATTAGCATTTTTATTACATTTCTTCCCTCAACTACATAAATTATTATTATGAAATTATGATATAATAAACTTATTATATTACATATAAATATTTTTTTTTGTTTTTCTAATAGAATACAACCATATACACTTCAATCAAATGGGTTACAAAATCATTATTTGTTTGTGCAACGGATTACCAACTCATGAACCTATGCCATTCATTTTTCCATTACAACCACACCCAGTTGGTTATGATGATGGATATATATATATATATATATATATATATAATATTTATAACTTCATTATACTTATTTATTCATTATATAATATATACCTTTTTTACATTCCATTCGATAGGGGATACGATAACGTTTCTCGTGTATATGGTGGACTACCGCCACATGAAGTGATGTGATACGTTTTTCAATAATGCTTTGAAATGAAGATAATAAGAATAATGTTAATGAATATATATATGATATATGTGAAATAATTAATATATTAATTACATATTTAGGATTATTAAATGATAATATATCATTTTATTTATTACCTTTTCACTCACTAAAAAATGATAACAACGTTCATATACATGTGGTCTACCACCTTCACTAAGTGACGCAACTCTCTCTTTTCATCAACACACCAAATGGATGATATTTATAAGTCTATTTAAAGAAATAAAATGTTATTTATGATATTATTATCATTATATAAATATGAAATATTACTTAACACCTTTACATAATGGTCATTGAAAAATGGAAATGTTACCCATGCATACGTATGACATACCATCTCCATGACTGTAACATACTTCATTTCTCAAAACCATATTTCATGATTATTCATAAAAGTATAATTAATGAATAAATATGATAATTATTTCATGATTATTTTTCTATATATAATGTAACCATGATCAAGTTAATAGGATAGAAAAATCAAAACTTATATGAAAAATAAATTGGTTATTACCCGAAATAGGATTTTAACAAAGAATGGGTAATAAATGGGTAATAAATGGTCATAAGTAAATAATATATGGTATAATATATATAATAATGGTTCTATAATAATTTTATAATATACTTATATTTATTATTAATTAGGTTTGCATGTGTATGAAGGAAGCCAAGACTTAAGGTAAGGCATTTCTAGTGTCTCTTTTATTTTTGAGAGACATATAAAAATTAACCATTCTTTTATTTTGTGTGGTGTATATACTACGAATTTGAAATTTTATATCATCAATATTATTATTTTAATTATATTTAATGTTTCATTTGATGTTATTATTTATATGGTATTATGATTCATAAGATTACTAAAGCGTTAATGGATTTCCATCTCACTTTTATTTTATATAAGACACATGCTGTATTCACCACCTACATATTTTATGTGGTGTATATACATCCCATTAATGTCTCTTATTATTATTAACCTAATATTTATGGGTATTACATATCCACTTGAGTATATATCTTTAATGGGGCTTATGATTCAAATTTTACCAAAGTGGAAATAGTTTTATGTTACAATCTGCTAGTTTATCAGAATTATTTATGACTTTGTATCCAATATTATGATATTATGATCTAAATCTCAATAATTATAATTAAAGTTAACAAAATATGGTAATTAATGATATTTTTAATTAATATTACTATTTACCACTCTTTGTTATGTAAAATAATCAAGAAAATGTTTTTAATAAAATTTGACTTTATTTCTCTATTCAGTTTGAAATCAAATTTTTTCCAAAACCATGTTTTCTAAAAAATCCATAAAATGTATTTTAATATTCACATATTATTTTTAAAATACGTTTTTAATAATTTTTTACTTTTTATAATGTGTTTTAAGAAGGAATATTCAAGTTTCTTTCCAAACAGTGCATATTTTTCTTTTGATTGAAAATGTTAGAAAAACATTTTTTAAGCATGCACGACATGGAAAATATTTAACACTATCATGATCACTAAATGATTTCAAAATTACCTTACATGTTTTCAAATATTTTTTAAAATAATATTTTTTCCTTAATATTTAGAAAATTTTTATATTTTAAATAAATTTTTTCAAAGTGAAATGGATTTTGAAAATATGTTTTTTTCAAAAATTATTTTTCATAGTGAAACAAATATTTTCCACAATAATTATTCAAAGTGGTATTTAAAAAATCATTTTACATATATGATGACATTATTTTATAATACTTATGCTTTATTGGGGATAATATTTATTGAAACCATCCTTATTCTTCCTTTGGAAGGTTAATGATTATGTTGATGAAATATTTATGAAACCTATTTTACTTACATGGGTTATGATGTGATAACACGACGATTATTTTATGATATTTCAGAAAAAATTGGTAATGTATTCATTATGTGTTTTGTGGGACCTATATCTACCTATAATTAATTTGGTAAATATGGGTAACTCATGAGTATATATGTTACGCGTGAACATGATTACATGTTCACAATGCTATGCATGAAGTTGATTACATGTTCAAAATATTATACATGAACCTGATTACATGTTCATAGTGTTACTTGTGGACATGCCTTTATATGTGGACCTGGTTGTATGTCCATAAGTTTATATGAGAGACTAATTTCATTACCTAAACTTAATGCGGTAAATGTTATCTATTTATACATGTTCACAATGTTAAAAGCTGATGTGTATGCCACACATCCATGTGTTATGACAATGTCATGCTATCACGACTCTAATTAATTGATTCCTTTATGATTCATGTCTTATAAACTTCCAATCATTATTCCATGACTTAATCTTATGATATTTGTTATGAAGGGAATGATTTTAAAATTTTATTCTCATGTTCTCATACCCTTAGGTTCATGTAATGCTTACATATATCCTCGTTTTACCATTAGTAAGCATCTAAGAGAACCATTTCTTATGATTTCTTTCACTAGGTTATAAATAAATGATTTATGTAGGTTATGTTTGTGAAGATTACTAAAGGGGAAGATACTTATGGGAGATGTTGAATATATTTCACTAAATTAGAATATTTTGTACCTAGTCTCCAAATACACTAAACTATTATTGTAATCAAGTATTTTTTTTCATGTAAATTATTAAATATTCATCTATAAATATGTAATATATATGTGTGAGAATCTTGGGTCAGTATTGTTTGTATTATAAGAAATGATTAGTTAACTTTTGGATACTATGATGAGAAAGATTTTGGGTGATCCCAAGGGATATTTTAAGGATATATCAAGGGATTCCCCTAAGGATAAGTCTAAGGATGAGTAAAAGTATAATAAAATTTAAAATAATTTTTGTAAATTGTAGAGTGAGTGGATTATAAGAAATTAAATGCATTTCTAGACACTACATGTGGGTGTGTATATGACATAGAGGTAACTAGGGGTAATAACTCTAAAAAGGGTGCATTGATTTCGACTCGATCATTACCTGGTGCATGAAAATAGGACTTCGTACATACCTGGTTTGACACTCCAAGGGGATATTATTTGGAAAATCACAAACTCTTTACAAACCATCATGATAGATTTAAATATGTTTTGATTGTGAATTAACTATGATAAACCTAAGGTGTTATATATTAAAAACAAGGTTTCATGATTTAGACACTGTATAAGTTATTTATCATGATTAGGTTGTTCCATGCTATGATTATTGTTTCTAACACTATGTTTCTTAGTTTTAGTAAACAATTGGAACCTGGAGGAATTATGTTTTTATTGAATTCAATATACAATGTAATCATTATCTTCCTAAAAAACCAAATGCTAGGGGAACTAAAATGTAAAACCTCATTAGTATACTTACAAAAAATTCTCAAGATAAGACTAATACTAAACTACTAAATGATAAAAATGAGATATTTTCTATTAAATCCTTCATGAGGAAACTCCCACAAACCACTAATCTTCTAGTTGATGAGAAATATATCAGTACCGCATAGAATATATTTTATATTCTCTACTATTCATATCATGAGAAGTTCTTTTTTTATATATATCATTTAGAAGGTCAGGCAGATCATTGGTTTATTGTTACTAAGAATACAAGGAAATGAGATGAAATTGACTACATGATGTGGGATGTGTTTAAAATATTATTTATCAATAATTAATTTACTATTATTCTTTGTAAAAAATAGATAAGTAATTCCATGATCATAAGAAAAAGGATAAGGAATATATTGTTACCTATGAATAAAATTTTACAAGAATTTAAAGGTACTCTCTAGTATTATAATTCATACTAAAGGTAAGGTTTACTAATTATTTATTGGATTAAAACCAATTATCTAATATGAATTATCCATATATAACTTTGGATGCTACAAAGAAATCATTTTATGTCCAATCAAAGTGGAAATGGTAGCTAAAAAACCACATGGTTTAGTTGATATGAAAAGGAAGTTGGGGTTCATTGTAAATTCCAATAATATGTCACATGGATGGAAGAAATTTTTTCAAAATCCTAGTTTCCAAAACATTGGGAAGGAGTACTTAGGAGTGTTCCTAAAAAGAACAAGAATGTATTTCAAGTGTGGTAATCCTAGCCATCGTGAAAAAGAATGTAGATGTTTTGTGATGTGGGTAGTCAACAAAATGAATGGAGAGAGTCTCAACAGAATGCACCACCCACACTAAAGTATTTGAAATCAATGGAGTTTTGGAATTAAGAGAGTAAATTCCCTAATCCAAGGGCTAATGTGGATGATAATCTACAAATTCCTTTAATGAAAAAAAGGAAAAAAGGAAATCTAATTAAATCATAATGGATGAAGTGAATCATGAAAATTAGGTCAAACTTATCCTCCCCAACATAGTAGTGAATATTATGTTTTATTTTTTTATGAATGAGCCCTATGAAAATATTATTTCTCATTATTTAGTGAAATTTAATGTTATTATCTCCCTCTACAGGGATTTTGGAATAATGAAAACCAGTTTCATATTCTATCAGTACAAGAATGGTCTCAAGATTCTAATGAAAATGTTTTTGTATAATATAATGTCTTATATAATTAAGAAAGGGATAATTAACATTTTGAAATGTATATGTATTCATGTAAGATTAAATTATGAGTTATTGATACCATTACATGGTTATATGTTTATGGTTGATCATATGTTAAATTTCATTGAAACCCCTTTTTATGTTTTATGTGATGGGATTTTATGAATATTAATGATATTTTAAGATAAATTTATTTTCATAAATCCCATTGGTGTTATTTATGTTTTAATGAAAAAGTCATTTGGGGAAGAATTTATTTACACTTTATGGACATGATTAAAGGTAATGGTAACATTTAGGGTTTATTTTAACTTTGATGTTGAGGTAATTATGGGTTTTAGTTGATCACCTTATGATTTTAGACCACTTGGTTACTACCGTAGAATATTTCTCTCTAGATCTGATTCCAAGAATATATGTTAAGGAACTGGTAAGGTTGTATGGGGTATGCCATTTAATAGTATCTGACCTGAACACAAAGTTTACCAAAAGGATTTGGTGATGTATTTAGAAATATGTTGATATATAGTTGAGTTTCAACACTACATATCATACTTAGACATATGATCAATCTAAGAGAGTAATTAAAACTCTAGTGGATATACTGAGATGTTGTTCTATATATTTCCAAGGTGGTTGGGATCTACCCCTTCCTCGAGTTTAGTTTTCATGAAATAACATATTTCACTCAAGCAGTCAGATTGATCCTTATGAAGCCCTTTATGAAAAGAAGTATAAAAATCAAATATACTAGAAATAAGTTGAAAAAATAAAGCTATTGAGACCTGAGATGGATAATGAAATTAAATTTAATGTTAGAGACATTCAACAAAATTTATAGGAAAAGATTAAAAAATATTATACAAATAATCATTGACTTGATATATAATTTTAAGATGGTGAGAATGTATTTATAAAAATTTATCTATGGAAGAAATAAGGGAAAAATAATCAATAGGCATATCGGTCCCTTTGAAATTATTGATTGTGTTGGGATCGTAGCTTATCCCTTGAAACTTCCACCAAAACTCTCTAAGGTTCAAGATATGTTCTATGTATCTCTCCTAATAAAGTACATACCAAATCAATCACTTGTATCGAACTTAAAGGTCATACCACTAGTGCATACAATTCATTATAAGGAAAAAATGATAGAGATTCTTGATAGAATAGATAAGGTTCTATGAAAAAAATACCACCTACCTGGTCAATGTTTTTTGGTGAAACTCCTAGCTTGAGGAAGCTATATGTGAACCTAAGGATGTAATGACGGAGAAGTATCTTCAGTTATTGGTATCAAAGGGCCAAATTTCAATGGTGAAATTCATTTTAAGGGGGGTATAATGTTACAACCCCATGATTATATATATATATATATATATATTTAAAATAAATTTAATCCTGTATATATTTTTTATTACACACTACAATGAGTTTAGATTCTGTTACACATAACACAGAGTTTAAACAAAACATGACATACTATAAAAATATTATAATTTAAAATGATAGTTATCTCTTAGTTTTAGGAATAGAGGTTATGAATAGGATTAACTAACTTAATGAAATATATGGTTTATACATGTATATAAAATGAATTCTTTTGAGACCAATTAATTTAAAATGAAAATAGAATCTATTTGAAAATAAAGGAAATATTTTTATGAAAAAATATATTTTTTTTCAAACAAACATGTTATACCTCAATAAATATAAAAAAACTTTTAGTGGATTATTTTAATGAAATATATATTATATATTAAATAATTTATTTAAAATTCATAATTTTTATTTTCTAGACAAGAGATAAGAATAACTCCTATTTTATGCCTAAAAACTGTATTTTTTAAAAAGTTGTTTTGTAACCATTTTGAACACCTATTTTTTAAAAAAATTGTCAGAACTTTTAGAAAATTTATTTAAAAAAATGAATTTAATTTATTAAAAAATTAGGTATTGATTTTATTAGGGTGAATATTTGGGAATCTTCTGAAATGATTAATTTGTTTGATAAATAGTGAAAAATACGAAATTTTAATTGAAAAAAGCCTTTTTTAAATTATTTGTAAAGTTAAATTATTTTTTAAATTATTTTTAAAATAAAATTAGTGAAGAAATATATATATATATATATTAATTTAATTTATTTAATTATAATTATTTTAATTTAGAATTTTTATATTAAATTCTTATAAACTTTTGATCATTTTATCTTTAAAACCCCACTTTCTCATCGTGTATTTGAGATTAATTTTAAATTAAAATTTTCTACTTATATAAATGAAATTTTTAAAAATGGATTCCATATTTGGATCCATAATACTTTTTTATATAGCAGTTTTAAATTAGTTTTTTACTATAATGGATAGTAAAATTAGTAAAAAGTATTTATTGCGGTTAAGGTAAATATGGGTTTACAAGGGTGTATATTAAAAAATAAGGGTTAAAATGACCTAAAAACTTGTGTAAATTTATTGGTATGACATATTATGTCACTATAATTTCTATGGATATATAGTACTCCATTATTGACACTTTGGGAAGTGTAAATCGAAGTTAAAGCATTTTATTTTAAAAAAATTCATGTCTGCTGCTCACCTAACTTATAAAAGGCCACCCCCTGTCCTCTCCCTTCTCATCATAAAACTATTTTGGTTCACACATGAAATTAAAAATTCACTTATAAACTTCCATAATCTCATAATATAATCCTTATTTTTGGAATAAATACTCCCTAGGAAGGATTTTTTTAAAAACTTAAGGAGGTTACCTGAAAAAGAGCTAACGTTCTTCAACAAGAATTTTCATATTATTTCTCCCTCCACCTATATAAATTATTATTAAAAAATTATGATATAAGAAAATAAGTTTCTTAAATATAGTATTATTATATTATGTTAAGGTAATAACCTACAACTATCTGCACTTCAATAAAATGGGACATGGAATCATCATTTGTGTGTACGACAGACTACAACCTTGCGAACTAATATCATTTATTTTTCCATTACCATCTCTCATGGTTGGGTATGATGATGTATATAAATTATATAAATTATATTTATTACATAATTATACCTATTTATTCATTATATCATATATATATATAAATATATATATATTCATTCCATTTTATAGGGTTTATGATAAAATCGATCGTGTGTACGGTGGACTGCCACCTTAAGAAGCGATGTGATTTATTTTTCACCATCACTTTACAAAGAGGATAATAATTATAATATTAATGGATATATTTGATATACATAATATATTAATTAAATATTTATCATTATAAAAGGATAATATATCATTTTATTTCTTACCTTTTCACTCACTGAAAGGTGATAACGTCGTTCATGTACGTGTGGAATACTGCTTTCATGAAATGATGTGACTCTATCTGTTCATAAACAAACCACATTGATTATATTTATAAATATATTTAAAGAAATAATATATTATTTTTGATATTATTATCATTATTTAAATAGAAAATATTACTCACCTTTTTCAATAACGATCATTGAAAAAATGGAAACATCACTCAAGCGTACATATATCCTACCATCTCCCTGATTGTGACATAATTCATTTATCAAAACAATATTTAATGATTTATCTTAAAAGTATAGTTGATGTATAAATATTATAATTATGTCCTTATTATTTTTTTGTATATGATATAACCATAAACAAAATTATATGACCAAAAATATCAAATCAAAACTTAAATGAATAACAATGCTTTTAGTACTCGAAATGATATTTTAACAAGGAATTAGTAATAAATGGTTCATAAATGGTCATAAGTAAATCATATATGATATAATATATTTAATTATGGGTATATAATATAATTATAATAACGTTATATTAATTATATATGTTTTTAGAATGTGTATAAAGGAAATCAAGACTTAAGGTAAGGGATTTCTAGTCTCTCTTTTATTTATGAGAGACATATGAAATTTCACAAGTATTTTATTTTGAATGGTGCATATAATTACCTAATGTGGTCAGAGGTCTTTACAAACTTCAAAATAAATTTTATTAACTCCTACACAAGTACAGTGGTGGAGGGTTGAACCCCTGGGAAAGAATGTGAGAAATTTGAGGTTTATTGAAAAAACCCAACTGTTGTCAGTATTGGGGGAATCAATTTTTTCATTACTTTTCTTTTACAATTTAATTATACAAAAGAATTAGAAAAAAATTATTTGAGTAAAATACTAAGCCTAACACTAACTAATGATGAACTAAATGAAAAACAGTAAAATAACAAACTTATTAGCAAAGACAAGGAGCAAGATCAACAAAGTACTCGAGGGTTCTAATCTACTAGATTAAATAGATGATTTCTTCACAATTTTTTAATGATTCAAACCTCAATGAAAACTAATGAATCCCCCTCACCAGGGGAATAATCAGACCAAAGATTGATTATTAGAGTTCACCACTCCAGAATCAATGATAGTGTTGGAAATTTTGATAAGGATAATAATTGGAAATAAACATGCAACAAAATTTCCAATGTTAATGACCTTTAAGGTTTGATAAAAATATTCAAGATCGAGCTCACTAGTTTATATTGAAATTATCTAATTAAAAGAACAATTGAGGTGAGAACAATTGAAAATTGAATAATAATTCAATCTCGTTGATTGATTATGATTCTGAAAAATGAAAAGGAAGTGAAGCGATCAAAAATAAAACCAGTAGAGTCAAATTTCCAAGCTAGAAAGTATTATCCTATGATCATAATGAAATATAGAATTGAAAACAACAAAAAACAGAGTACAGGAATTAAAGATAGGTGGAGGAATAACTCCCCAATTGATGCTCAGCCTTCTGGCTTCTTAGCCTCCAGATCATCTCCAACTACTTCAGGGAGTCTTCGCTGTCGAAAAAAATGTCATGTGGAATCAGAATGAGAGTCTTCCCCATATCTGGTGTTGTTACTATGATTTAAAACCACACTATTATTTGGTGCACATCACCCACAAAATATACTGACTTATTCTTGTTCTTCCATTTTCTCCGCACACATGTGTTTTTTGGTGCATTGCATGTCACACTAGCTTTTCCCTTGCAACTAACTCCCATTGAGTTAGTTGAAAGACCTTGGACATATTTTTGTATTATTTATGTACCCACAAGTATAAAACAAAGGATCATGAAATCAGATAAAAATAAAATTTAAAATAAATAATTACATAAATAATAAATTATAATATAACTTTGTTAATTAAAAGACAGCATAATTGTATATTTTAGTTACTTTATTTAAAATTGTTATAAATGTTATTATTTATATTTTTAAATTATTAATATAATAATAAATTACTATAAAAAAATAAATTATAATCACTAACCTATAAAAATCATTAATTTATTATGGTTAATAATTTATTTTAATGATTATATTTTAGTTAATCATAATAATTGATTTTATTTTAAATATTACAATTTATAATACTTTATATAGTTATTATATTTTATAATTATTTTATTTAAAAAGAATTTAAATATAAATTATTATATTCATTAAAGTATTTAATTAAATTTATTTATTTTAATTTTATTATTAAATTTAATATTATAGTTTATTTAATTAATTAATTGACTATTTTATTTTATTATTATTAATTTTATTAATTTTATATTTTATTTATTTATTAATTATTTTCATCCCCCACTTGTCCTCTTCTTTGCTGTGGCACAAAATGTGGGAGGTTAGGGTTGTTTCTTGGAGGAACCACTCCAGCTCGCCTCCTTTACCAAATGGTGATGACATCATGGCAGTGTTGGGTTCAGTGGCGCATGAGTGAAAAGGGAAGGTCCTCCTTAGATTAGGCTCAATGACTATAGGCATCAGTGGAGGTTCCATCTGGTGAGAACCCAAATTCCAGTAGTGTCTCTTACAACGGATTCAGTGGCACAGATCTGAAGTAGTGAGGCTCGAGCTCCACCCTACGCAACTCATCTTGTGGTTGCACAAATTTGAAGCAGCCTGATTTTAGAACTCCACAAAGGTGGTTTCTAGTTCACATGGTATCTGGAAACAGTAGAGGAGATCAACCCAATCATACTGAATCTTTAGTACGCACCACCAGAGCTAGATAACCTATAACAGTCTCTTGGGAATCATCTCTCTCAGCTATATGTAGAGGTTCTTAATCATCTGCAACTGTGTCCTTGAGATTG
The DNA here is from genome assembly GCA_963277665.1 of Viscum album. Taxonomy (NCBI): domain Eukaryota; kingdom Viridiplantae; phylum Streptophyta; class Magnoliopsida; order Santalales; family Viscaceae; genus Viscum; species Viscum album. The sequence continues at coordinate 1,744,444,137 of OY728155.1, forward strand.
AGAGGATGACTCAATCCAAGAGTCAAGCAATCAACTTTCTCCGCTCTGTGATCCTTTGGATCTTGAATTTTATAAATTGACTCAACCATATTTGTTGTAATCGCCTCATCTAAATTCTCTACGATGGTGAGTAAGCTGTGGTGGAAGAGGATGAAATAATGACTATAGAAAGGAAATGGTGGAATGGTATCTATGTAGAAGGAGAAATCGGTGCCAAAGGAACATGAAGGGAAACGGTGTGTGACGGAGATAGTAAAGTGAAGGATGGGTTTTTGTGTCACTATAAGGGATACAGTGGTATAATAGAAGGGATTTGATGGTGGCACTTTGATAGGGGTGATACCATGAAGCGAAGACAGTGCCACCATGACACTACAAAACAACTAAAAATTAAAAATAGATTACCATTTAAATTAAGTCTAAAAAAATAAATAATTTAAATTAAAGATTATGAAAGATAATTAAAAACTAAAGAACTAATAAACTTAAATAAATTTATTAAACAAAAAAAACTTAAATTTATTAATAAAAGTAACAAATTAATTAAAACTAAAATTAAAACTAAACAGACACTTAAATCAGAAATCATTAAATTTAATATAATTAGAAAGTGAATTTAAATTAAATAATTATATATAAAAATTAATTAATCATTAATAAATTGAATTAGAAGTATTAAAATTAAGTTAAATGATTTAATTTAATTAATAAAGTTATTAAATATTAAAAAGATAAAATTAAAAGATTAAAAGTTGAAGTAATTAATTAATTAATTAAATGAAAATATTATGGTTAATTGATTAAATAACAATAATTTAAAATTTTAATAAATCAATTATACTTCTAAAATAAATATAATTTATAAAACTTATTAAATTAAATAAAGTCATTAATTAATTACTTAAAACAGTAAAAACACACAATTAGTTGTAAAAATTTGATTAATTAACAAATTTAGTTATAAAAATAAAAAAGTGTTTATATTTAACAAAAAGTACAACAATAATTAATTAAATCATACAAAATTAATTAAAAATATGTAGAAAAATTACATAAAATAATGCCACATCAAATTTACCCACTCTTAAGCATTGTTTTTCCTCAAACAATTTCATGTTTTATTGTCTTTGAGAAACACAATTGTGTTTTGATAACTAAACTCAAAATGTAACAAGTCTAGCTCTTTGAAAAGCAAAGGACAAGAACTGTCAATAGGATTTTTGAAAAATTTGTTCAAATGATTTCTTTCCTAGAAAAAATTCTCAAATGGGTAATCTAGAAAACTAATAATCATCAAGAAATAAAGATGGCATGCCCCATATGTGATACAATTAAATGACTCAATTCAATACAGGCTTAAAATTTAACTTCAAGAGTGACAACAAGTTAAAATCTTTGGAATTAAGATCATAACAGTTGGAACCTTGTACTTTGACACAATCATAAATTCAAAAAATAATTATTTTTTTTTGTGAATCACCTTAATGATATATCCTAAATGACTCTTATATAAACCAATTGACCCCTTATTCACCTGGTGTTCATCATTCCACTCACCTTAATGAACTTTTTTTGATCCTAGACAATTTATTTTATTTTTACCAAGCCATATATCATGTTCTAAACACTATGTAATTCACTTATTCAAGGTGTAAAGAGGGATTATAGTGAACAGAAACGCACCCAGCATCTAGGGTCTCAGAGATTCACCATGGGATCCCAGATTCCCAAACTACTCCAGTTTTAAAAGATTTTTATGAAAACAATTTACATTATCTCATTAATGTGATTACTTTAATAACAAAAAGAGAAATTATTCCCCTAGAAAAAAGATCAAACTTCTAGTCCTAAGTGCTATGCTCATAATTCCACTAACAGGTTACCCATATCTCTCTAAAAAATAGTCCGTAAACCAAATTTACATTAAATCACTAAGTTTAATCTGTAAAAAATCATCCACCCACATTAATGTTAGATTCAAAGAAGTTTTTAACTACCCCTAAAGCATCATCTTAAGGCAAGACCCATTTGATAAATAGTGTAAAAGGAAGAATTGAGCAAGAATGTTGAATTTTATTTTGAAAAATTTTAAACATTTTTACAAAAATGAGAATTCAAAATATTACGGGCTCACATTAAAGTACAGTTAAAGACAATCAAGAATTCACCCACACTTCAGAATCATTTTTCCTCAAACAATTTCGTGTTTTATTTTTTTTGAGAAACAAAATTGTGTTTTGGTAACTAATCTCAAAATGTAACAAGTCCAGCTCTTTGAAAAATAGAGGACAAGAACTGTCAACATGATTTTTGAAAAATAAGTTCAAATGATTTCTTTCCTAGAACAAATTCTCAAATAGGTAATCTAGAAAATTAAGAATAATCAAGAAATGAAGATGTCCTACCTCATATGTGATACAATTTTATGGATCAATTCAATATAGAATTAAAAGACAACTTCAACAGTGACAAAAGGTTAAAATCTTTGGAATTCAGAACTTAACAGTAGGAACCTTGTACTTTGAATCAATCCTAAATTCCAAAAATAAATATATTTTTTGGAAATCACCTTAATGATACAACATAAATGGATCCCATATAAACCAATTGTCCCCTTATTCATCCAACGTTTATCATTCCCCTCACCTTAATGAACTTATATTTTACCCCAGACACTTTATTTTATTTTTCCCAAGCCATGTATCATGTGCTAAGCACTGTGCAATGCACTTATTCAAGATGCAAAGAGGGCTTATAGTTAATAGAAACACACCCAACATCTAGGGTCTTAGAGATTCACCGTGGGATCCCAGATTCCCAAATTACACCAGTTTCAAAATATTCTTATGAAAACCATTTTCATTGTCTCATTAAAGTGATTACTTTAATAACTAAAAGAGAAATGAGTCCCCCAGGAAAAAGATTGAAATTCCAGTTCTAAGGGCTTTGATCATAATTCCACTAACAGGTTACCTACATCACTCTAAAAAATAGTCCCCATTAAATCACAAAATTTACTCACATAGTAATCATCCACCCACATTAATTTTAGATTCAATTCAATTCCTAACTACCCATAAAGCATCATCCTAAGTAAAGACCCATTTGAGAAATAGTGTACAACCTAAAATTGTGCAAGAATTTCGAAAAAATTTAACCATTTTTTACAAAATGTTTGAAGTGGAAGTGGAAAAGTGGATGTGGGAATTGATGACCTTACAATTAAGCATAGTTTAGAACAATCAATAATTGACCACCTCCCCCACAAATAAAACCCAAATGTTTCCCCAAAGTTGAATTCCAAATATGGAGAAGAACAATTTCACATTTTAAGTTCATAATAGATTTTGTATCTTAGTAGATTTATGACATGTATAAAGGCTCTTTTGGAAGTTCAAAAATATGGTTTTCTACAATTAATAACTTAACAGCAGGTTCATTTGCAAGAAAATTCATTAACATTAAATCCAGTGAAATATATTTTCAAAAAAATCAAATATTTTCATGAATCTTGAAAGTGAAAAGCCTACTGGGTGTAGAAATTTGAGAAAATATAATTCAAATGAATGTTCTATATAGAAGAAAAATGAGTTCTAACACCCCTTAACTAAGAAGTTTCTATGAAAAACACAAAAATGAGCAAGCATGTACCCACACACTTAATTTCATGTGGTGATAGTTTTTAAACCATTAATTTCCAATTTCTAGCAAAGAGGAACATACAAAATTTTACATTCCAGCACATGAAGAATTTTTGAAGCAAATTAAATTTTTTTAAAAACAAAGTGACATACAACAAAAACCTTTTAGTATGCAATACAAGTAGGAGATTTTTCAAGAAAGCATGTAGCATATTTTATAATAGAAGTAGAATTGTTTAAAAGCAATAATATATAAAGAAGACTTTTTAAGAGGATATGAGTAGAAAATGAATGTAAAAATAAAAATAGAAAACTTCCCCGGATCAATTATTCCTTTAAACCTCCAACATGGTAATTACACTCCTTTATTAACAAAACAACAAAATCCTAAAAAAAGCATGTAAACCAAGAAAAAATATCCAGTAGAGATAGAGAATACATGGGAAGAATCAAAGAGGCACTTTATTCAGTCAAACCAGGTAAGGAAAAAAAGAGAAAACAAAATGGAAAACATGGGTTGACTCCCATGAAGCATTGAATTTAACATCTTCAGTTAGAATTTATTTAATTACAATTGTTGTTTTATTAATAACAAAATAATAGCCATGGGTTTCCTCCCATATAGTGCTAGTTTTATAGTCCCCAGCCGAACTCACCAAGAACTAACCGTAGTCACTAGGTGGATGTGGTTTCCTCAATAGGAACCACTACACATGTTTGTCCCAAGATTTTTTAACCAAACAATGAGATTTATGGGCACTAAAACATAATAAAAAAGTCACTAAACCCTCATATCTTGAAATCACCCCTAAGTAGCACCACTTAACAGTTGTGAGCATGGTGCTGTCAACTTCCAAAATTATTTCAGATTTGACACATTTAACATTTTTAGGAATGGAAAACAATGTTGGTGCTTCAAAGGGTATGGACTTATTCTCATGGATATCTCTATCAACTTCAACACTAATAGATTCAAATTCAAGATTTCAAATAGGTAAATTATGATTAGTAGGTTAAAAAGGGGTTTCAATAAAGTGATGAAAAGAATCATGTACAATGGAAGTCAAACATTAATCTACTTCTAAACTACTATCAGCATCATGACGATATTTTTCACCTGAATCTTTTGAGGATGGAAGTGATAGACAGGGAAAGAAAATTTATTTTATCACTATTCAAATATTCATGTTTGACAAAGTTATAAATCTCTTCCAAAAGATCCTCATATGTTAACTGAAACTGAACATCTACTACTTCTAACAAACCAATTCTGCCCACTTCAATTGTGTGCTCAACCTCTTTTTCAAGTTCATGTTTAAAAATATAATTTCTCAAAACAAGGTCTGTAGTGTTTTCTAAAAATTTTAAATCAGGATGAGTAATATTCAATTCAGTATTAATAAAATGAAATTTCATATTGTTCTAATCCAAACAGTTTTCCTTTGAAATGACAACACTACCTTCCATTTTAGTAGAAAAAGTTTCAGAAAAGTGATTACATTGTTCACAATATCATAAAATTTAGGTGAAGTGTTTTTAACATTCAAATTTTCATTCTCAAATATCTCTTTTACCTAAGTGACTTCCTTTTAAAAACTCCTAAAACATTGATTTTTCTCCAATTGAGGAATTATGAAGAAAAATGGGAATTACTTTTCAATCTATTTCAATTTATCTTCAAAAGTTTTCAACGCAATATCATTAAAGTTCTTTTTGGGGTCTTCAACGTTATTCCCTTGATTTAGTGAATTGGTTGCTTCCAATTTTAGTTCAACAGAATCATATTTTCCAAAGAAGAATGTTTTTTTCCCAGTTTCACTATCACTTTCCTCTACAATTTTATTTTCAAATGTTTTAAAAAGATATTCTTTCTCATTCATTTCATATTATTCATGTTCCTTAAAACTTTTTTTTAATTCCAATAGTATTATTTACAACCTTTTAATTCATTGATCCTGCTATTTAGTGTATCTAATTTGAATTTAATGGGTTTTATTTAACCAAATGTTTTGATTTTCCTCTCTATAATCCAATTTGGACTCAACTAGGTCATGTTTAGCTATACTGGTAGGACTGGGCTCAATACATTCATTCTCTTTAAGATGAGCAGTTTTCTGTGGCTGGTTATAGTCACACTACCATGCATTGTGTCCATAATAGCCGAAACATACACAAAATCACTCAAGTTTCTCATTATAGTCCTCATAATGTTATTTTTTTGAATAATAAATTGAGATTAAACACAAAAATTATCACAATTGATGCATAATTTTAAAAACTGTCTGAGCAGCACATATAGTTCATAAATTGAAAACCAGTTTTTTATGTGTTTTTGTTTTTTTATATTATTTTTTTAATAAAACCCGAGACTCTCAAAGAATTCCTTCCCTAGAAATAGCACCAAATTTTGATGTGATCAATGTTCATCACGACCCTCAAAATAAAATTTATTAACCCCTACAATAGTACAGTGGTGCAGGGTCGAACCTAAGTGAAGGAATGTGAGAAATATAAGGTTTATTGAAAACAAACTCTACTATTGTCAGTAGTGGGAGAATACATTTTTTCTTTAATTTCATTTTACAATTTTATTATATAAAGGAATTAGAAAAACAATTATTCAATAAAAATTATAAGCCTAACACTAACCAGTGATGAATTAAATGTGAAATAATAAACTAACAAACTTATTAGCAAAAACTAGGAGCAAGATCAATATAGTACTTGAGAGTTTTAATATACTAGTCTAAATGGGTGATTTTTTCACAACTTTTTGATGATTCACACCGCAATAAAAACCGATGAATCCCCCTATCTAGGGAAATCATCAGACATAAGATTGATTCTTGGAGTTAACCACTCCAGAATCAATCATACTGCTGAAAATTTTGATAAGGATAACAATTGGAAATAAAATCGTAGTAAAATTTCCAATGTTAATGTCCTTAATGATTTGATAAAAATATTCAATATTGACCTCACTATTCGATATTGAAATAATATAATTGAAAGAACAATTAAGGACTGAACAATTTAAATTAGAATCATAATTTAATCTCTCCGATTGATTATGATTCTGAAAAATTAAAAGGAAGTGAAGAAATCAAGAATAAAACAAGTAAAATCAAATTCCCCAGCTAGAAAGCATTAGCCTATGGTCATATTGAAATATATCATTGATAAAACCTGAAAAGAGCATATAATAATTGAAGATAGGTGGTGGAAGAAGTCCCCAAGTGCTGCTCTGCCTTTAGGCCCTTTAGCCTCCAAATCATCTCCAGTAGCTCCTGAGAGTCTTTGCTCTTGAAAAAAATGTCACATGGAATCAGAATGAGTGTCTTCCCCATATCTCGTGCTCCTACTGTGATTTAAAACCATACTGTTATCTGATGCACATCTCTAACAACATCCACAGGCTTAATCTTGTTCTTTCATTTTTCACTACACATGTGTGTTTTTTGGTGCCTTGCACCCTTGAAACTAACTCCCAATGAGTCAGTTGAAAGATCCTTGACATATTTTTGAATTATTTATGCACTTGCAAGTGTAAAATAGAGGATTTTGAAATCAACTAAAAAGAAAATTTAAAATAAATAATTACATAAATGATAAATTATTATAAAAATTTTTTAATCGAAAGACAACATAATTGTTTATTTTAGTTACTTTATTAAAAATTGTTATATTTGTTATTATTTATATTGTTAAATTATTACTATAATAATAATTAATATAAAAAAATAAATTAGAATTATTAACCTATATAAATCATTAATTTATTATGGATAATAATTTATTTTAAAGATTATTATTTTAGTTAATCATAATAAATGATTTTAATTTAAATATTACAATTTACAATACTTTATATAGTTATTATATTTTATAATTAATTTTTTTTAAAATAAGTTAAATTATAATTATTATATTTATTAAAGTATTTAATTAAATTTATTTATTTTAATTTTATTATTAAGTTTAACATTATAGTTTATTTAATTAATTAGTTGTGTATTTTATTTTATTATTAATATTTTATTATTTTTTTAATTTTATCTTTTATTTTTTTATTAATGATTTTTTGTCCTCCCACTTGTCCTCTTCTTTGATGTGGCGCTAAAGGTGTGAGGTTAGGGTTATTTCCCAGAGGAACCCCTCCATCTCACCTCCTTCACCAAAGGGCAACAACATCGTGGTGGTCTCGGGTCCGATGGTGCATGAGAGCAAAGGGCAGGTCCTCCTTAGATGCATCATAGTGGCGATACGCATCGATTGAGGTTCCATCTTGTGTGAATGTGACTTCTGGTAGTGTCTCTCACAACGGCTTCAGTGGTGCAGACCTGGGGTAGTGAGGCTCGAGCACCTCCCCACACAGCTCTTCTCATGGTGGCACATATCTGAAGCAACATAATTTATGAACTCCACATAGGTGGATTCTATTTCACGGGGTATCTAGAAATAGAAGAGGAGATCATCCCAATCCCCCTGAAACTTCATCACGCACCATTGGAGATTAACAAACTTCAACAATATCATGGGAAGCATCTCTCTTAGTGGTATGTAGAGGTTTTGAATCATCTACAACTGCAACCTTGAGATTGAGAGGATGAATCGATCTAAGAGTTGAGCAATCGACATTCACTACTCTATGATCCTTCAGATCCTGAATTTTAGAAATTGACTCAGCCATATTTGATGTAATCACCTCATCCCCATGATCTATAGTGGTGAGTAAGTTTTGGTGGAAGAGGATGAAATGGTGGCTATAAAAAGGAAATGGTGGAACGATAGTGATGTAGAAAGAAAAACCAGTGGCATAGGAAAAATAAGGGAAAAGTGCGTGGTGGTGATAGTAAAGTGGAGGATGGGTTTTTGTGGCACCATAAGGGATATGGTGGGACAACCGAAGGAATTTGATGGTGGCATCGCTAGTGGGGTGAGACCATGAAGCAAAGAGAGTGCCACCGTGATACTGCAAAAAAATGAAAAATGAAAAATAGATTAAACTATAAATTAAGTCTAAAAAAATAAATAATTTAAAGTAAGGATTAACAAAGACAATTAAAAACTAAAGAACTAATAAACATAAATAAATTTATTAAACAACAAAACATAAATTAATTAATAAAAAAAATAAATAAATTAAAACTTAAATTAAAACTAAATAGAAACTTAAATAAAAAATCATTAAAGTTAATATAATTAGAAAGTGAATTTAAATTAAACAATTATATATAGAAATTAATTAATCATTAATAAATTGAATTATAAGTATTAAAATTAAGTAAAGTGATTTAATTTAATTAATAAAGTTATTAAAAGTTAAAAAGATAAAATTAAAATATTAAAAGTAGAAGTAATTAATTAATTAATTAAATGAAAATGTTAAGGTTAATTGATTAAATAATAACAATGTCAAATTTTAATAAAGAAATTATATTTCTATACTAAATAATAATTTATAAAAATTATCAAATTAAAGCAAGTCAATAATTAATTACTTAAAACACTAAAAGAACACAATTAATTGTAAATATAATTGATTAATTAACAAATTTAGTTATAAAAATTCAAAAGTGTTAATATTTAACAAAAAGTGCAACAATAATTAATTAAATCATTAAAAATTAATTAAAAAGATGTGAAAAAACTATGTAAAATAAGGCCACATCATTACCCTTAAAAATTTATATCATAAATCAACTTATTTTTATGGTATTTAAATTTCCATTTTATGTTATGATTTATTGGACCTTAAGATTCATATGATTACTAATGTGGTAAAGGATTTCCGTCTGACTTTTATTTTCTATGTGACATAAGACGTATTCACCACCAATTTATTTTATGTTGTGAATATACATCCCATTATTTTATTTAATGAAGAATATATTAAAAATTATAGGTATTAAATATAAATTTTATTATTTATCTTAAAGTGGGATTATGATTCAAATGTCACTAATGTAGAAATGGTTTTATGTTACAATCTCATCATTTATTGTGATTGTTTATGATTAAGTCTCAAATGATGAAATATTATGATATAACTTTCAATAATTCTCATGAAATTCAATATTCTAAGGTTATTCATGATATTTTCAAGTAATATTATCATCTTCCCACTCTTTTTTACTTGAAATAACAGAGAAAATGCTTTTAAAAAAATATGGATTTACTTTTCTCTTTGAAAGAAAATCCATTTTCTTCCAATACCGTGTTTTCCAAAAAAAATTTCAAAAAGGTTTTAATATTATCCTATTATTTTTAAAATATATTTTAGTTATGTTTTAATATTGAAATTTTTTTCTAAAAATTAATCTTCATGTCACTTTCCAAAAAAGTGCTATTTGGATTTTAACCAAAAATGTGGAAAGAATTTTTGTTTTAAAAACATATGTTACAAACAGTATTTCTCACTACCATTACCAATCACTGATTTTAATATTCTCTAAATTGTTTTCAAATATTTTGTTAAGGAAAAAATTTTCCTTAATATTTTGTAAATTTTTATAGTTTAAATTAATTATTTCAAAGTGAAATGTATTTGGAAAATGTTTTATGTTTTAAAAAGTGATTTTCAAAGTGGAAAGGATATTTGCCTCAAAAAATGTTCCAATTTATACTTATTTTTCATCTAATATGACATCCATTTATGTTACTTATGATTTACCAAGGATAAAATTTATTGATACCATCCTTATTATTTTTTATATTCTTAATATTTATTTTGATTGAAAGTTTATGAGACCCATTTTCTTTACCTGAGTTATGAAGTTATAAAATAAAGATTGTTTAAGGATATTGTGGTAAACATAGGTATTGTTTTCATTATGTGAAGGATGTGGAATATATATCTCTTCAATTAATTGGTTGATTATGTATAACTCATGAGTAAATATGTTATGAGTAAACCTTATAAAATTTTCATCATTTTATGCCCAAACCTGATTACATGTTCCTAATGTCATGAATGAACCAGATTTCATGTTCAAAGTGTTATTCGATGAAGTATATTTCAGGACCATATTATTATTCATGAACATAGTTTCATGAAGATAAGTTTATGCGGGGGGACGATTTAATTTTTTTAACTTAATGAGTGAATCTGTCTGAGTTTATACATGTTCACAATGTTATAATCTGATGTGTATGCCATATATCTATGTATTATGCCAATTTTATAGTCTCATGGATCATTTAATTTTATTCCCATACGATTTATGTATTATAAACTTTCAATCTATCTAACACGACTAAATATTATAACCTTTGATATACAGGGTATGGTTTTTAAATGTCATTCTCATGTTCTTATATACTTATGTCCATGTTATGATTACATATCTCACTTTATTACCCTTATTTTTCATTTTAGCTCACCCTTTTTTATGTTTCATTTTCCAAAGTAATGAATAATTGTTTTAGGTAGGGTATGTTTATAGATATTACCAAAGAGGAATATATTTATGGGAGATGTTGGAGATCTTTCACCCAATTAGAAAATTTATGTACCTAGTCTCCAAATATAATATATTATTATGGTCTTTAGGAATGTGTTCATGTAATGTATTGAATATTCATCTAAAAATATGTAATATCTATGTATTATAAGTTTTTTTAACTATAGGTTGGGAGGTTCACAAACTAAAAAAATCAATATATCTATATTAAAATGAAGTTAAGACTTAGCGGGACCCACCATGGTGTTCAGGTAGTGTCCTAGTTTGAAAAATTGAGGAGATATAAATAGATTCATTATTATTAATGTTTAGAATAATATTATTTGAATTTATTTACTCAAATGTGTTCATAATATATTACGTTAAAAGAAGGAAAATATTTTTTATCTAATATTTAATATTCAATTTCTGATAAATATTTAATGGGGTGGCTGAGTAGAGTTAATGGATTTAATTTTTTCATGTAATTATAATTTAATATAACATGTATTTTATAAATTAATAATGGAATTTTTACAAGAGTACTAAGTCATTATTTTTTTATTCCTTATTTGGAAGGTTAAAATTTTTACACAGTAATAGTAAAATTTTTGAGTATTTCGACCTCCATATATAAGGTGCTAGGAGATAATTTTTCTTTGACCAATAATTCCTATGATTAATGAAGATTCTATGTCTACTAATTATCTTCTTATATAGATTAAGAGAATACCCCGGATCCCTGATCTAAACTCTTTTTCAAGGATCAAAGATCAGAACAAGGATGTATCTTCAAAATAAAACACGGAAAAAATTTCCTTGTTTGTTTCATGATTAACTAAAAACATATGAAATACTTGTGTTATTAATGGGATCCTCAATTTCATATAAATACTTATTAGATCAATCAAAAAATAAAATTATGAAATTTCACTCCTTCGTGATTCTATTAGTTGCGTGTTACCAATTGCTTTCATTGGGATATGTAGAAATATTACTAACACCATAACACATATTTCCACCCTAGATAATAATAAACTATATAGTTATTATATTTAATGATTTAAGATATTTAATTAATAACTTATAAAATAAAAGGAAAAATAACCTTTTAATACAAGTTTCAGTCCACCTCAACAAAAACATTTGATTGATAACTAACCCAATATTAACCAGAACTACACTTTTATTAAGGAAGGATTCATGAATATGTATTAAATATATAATAAATTCCTAGATTAGGTAATAATACCACCTAAATAGTTCGATGAATATGACCTCTCAAATGCTCAATTAATTCTCATTCTGAAGTGTTTTTTGTAAAAGCCCAACTATTGTCTACCTTTGGAATGATGGTTCAAAGGATTTTTATATTTCACAGAGTATATGGAAATTGGACTTTCCATTAATTTTTTTTCTAGTTGGTATATGGAGGTAGTTAATAGTTTGACTCTATGATAATAGAACTATAAAGGCTCTTGTTTTAACAATTTTGGAATATAGCGGACAATTTGTTAATGGTGCATATGACCAATCCTGATAATGTGTGGGATTTTAATGATGAACCTTTTATATCGTTATGAATTATGATTTATCTATTTCTATTATGTATTATATAAGGACGAGTTAATTTAGGATTTATAGTATTCATACATTAACTAGTCTAAGATGTTGAATAAGAAATAATTCAAAAAAGTGTACCACAAATTCATGCACCTCTCTGTGGTAATAAAAATATATTGGGAACCACAAGTGTTATCAACTATAATCCATGTTCTCTATATAGACCCAATATATCACTAATTATGGAGAATATAATTCAATAAAAAATAGGGGTATCTATATTTTATTAACAGAACTATCATAGTTGGAGGAATATGATCTTTCCCTATATTCTATCACATGGCCTAGAAGTTAGAGATATATAAATAACAAGATTTCCAATTATTAATAAAAACTCTCCCATATCCATTATTTATAAGAGAAATATTGAAGTAAATAAAATGGAAAAAATTAGTTTATAATGTTTTTCTAAGAAAAATACTACATTAAGTTCATGGGACTGCAATATTCTATAGATATTTTGGATTAATTAGAGACTAGTTATGAAGGAAACATATATGTGGTGGAAAAAAATTAAAAATATGGATAAAATGATTTGGGGATATAATGACATATTATTATTAAAAAATTTATAAATAATTTATTAGAGTAAAAAACATTTTCATTAATATTTGATGATTTTTTGAGAAGAATGATGATTAAATTATTTCTAGAAATCCAATAGGATACATTTTAGATATATTTGATATATTATTTTATTATTGTAATATTTGGAATCCCTTTAATTGGTTGAACAAGATAATCATCTCATTGATAATTAAAATATAAAGGATCAAACCATAATTATGAAAGAAATAATGAGACAGTCTTTGAATCCATGAGAAATAATAATGTTAAAGATTAGAAGATTCAGAATTAAGTGATTTAGAAAATTAGGATGATGATGAAGAATTTAGAAATATTTTTACCCTTTATTTAATGGGATTTTTTGTTGTAAAGATGGAAAAATAGGAAAAAATAGTTATGGTTCTAAAGTTTTAATAAATATGGACATTTTTTCAAAAATTTCCTAAATAAATAGATTAAAAGATACAAATATATCGAGAAAGATAAGAAACCCTAAAAGTATAAGAAGGGTAAAAGAAAAAAATATTCAACTAGAAATAAGAATTATTTTATTATTTGGAAAGAAAAACTTACTCATCATCATGATGTCAATAAAATTATGATGTAAACTTTATGGATCTTGTTGAGATATGTTTGGATTCCTCAATCAGTTAAGATTGGTAAAAAATAATAGAACTAGAATAAATTAATTAAGACAAGTCATAAGATTATATTTTTTTAGAACAAAATACTAATGTATGAGAACAAATCTATAAAATGAAAAGAATATAATAAAAAAGTTAGAAGTGGGTAAAAAATAATCTGATTACGTTGATGAGACCAATGTATACAATTAGATTGAAACTAAGAAGGAAAATTTATTGAGAGTCCTTGAATAAAAGTTAGATGTTGAGGAAGAGGACTATAAGATACCCAATCTATATGAATTTTAGAATTATATATGTTGAATAAAATAAGATAATAATTCAATAACCTAGTTGATATTAAAGGTAAATCCGCTTAACTATGAAAAACTAATGGTTTATAAGTACAAGTTACTTCTATTCCAAATTACGTCCAAAATAGGTATGTTACTACTGATAGATTATATTTTTGAAAAAATTTCTAAATATGTACAGTCTAAGAATAATTATGATTGTATATCTTCTACATTAAATGAAGAGAGGATTTTTCTATGAACAAAACTTCCCCTAAAGTAAAACTAGTTTTAGTTTGAAGAAGGAAAATAATAACAGTGTTCTAGAAAGTATTATTATCTTTTGAGAATACCAATGTTCAATGATTTTTACAAGGTGATGATGAATCAATAAACCAAAATACAACTCCTTTAGGTGTAGCATGTCATTTTTAGGGAAGTAACATGAATCATGGGGATAGTGAGAATATGAGGATGAATTATCATATAAAGTAACCAATTAATAGAAATAAATCAGATATTATAAACTAAAATTAATTTGAAAATATAGAATTAATATGTGTTAGGTGAGAATTGTATGGTCATAGAGATATAGAATACATGAAAAGTATATGAGGATAATTTCTATACAAAGTGAAATGAAATAAAATTTACAAGACAACAAGAGGAATTCCATGTTTCGATAAAGATGTTAGGTAATCCTTTTAAAGGATCTGAAAAGCTAATAATGTTAAGATACAATGAATAACATCTTTGGAAAACCCATTATAAATAACTATGAAAATAATGAATATAAAAATCAATTATATATCTAATGGAAATTAATTGAGTTCACCAGAATTGACAAAATTTCATGTGTTTTTTTATAAAAGAGATAACCTAATGATTCAAGGAAAGATGTGTGGATGATTTAAACATTATAAAAATAGTATAAAGGGTTTTATGACCATCATTCCGAATAAAGAATAAATAATGAAGAAGATATTTCAATAAATAATAATAGAATCTCCCATGGTGAAGTTAGGAAAACATATCCACACAGAGAGGAAGTAGAAGGGAAAAAATTAAGAATGAACATTTTTAAGTATTATATTAATAAAAGTGGCATGGTGACATCTTCCCATGCTGAAATTGGAATTAATAAGAAGTCATGGTGGAGATTATACTCTAATACTTTCTATTTTCATGTATTTACATAATGTCTTGTTTATATCTCTCTAATTTTATATACAAGGTTTACCCATTTAGACTCTTCATTGACTAAATAAATGGTCATTATTAATAAAATCATGTGTTATTATATTTCTAAAAAAAGTGGATCAAGTTCAAATTCAGAATGAAATATTTAGAATTATATAGTGAGAAAGAGTGTGAAGAATATGAGACGAGCATACCCTTATATTCTCATTTAATTTATTTTCACTAAAAGGGATTTGAATTATTATGACTTTGGTGAAGTTGAATGGGGTATTGAAAAAAACACCAAGGAAGATATTAATGTTCCCAAATGAAAGAGTTTCATTTTTTTCAATAAGTTTTTGAGAATTAAATTTAATGTTTATTGAAAAGAATATTGAGATACTTCTAATATAAATGAAAATGTGATTTTGTGTTTCATCATGATGAAAATATATAGATAACATTAACATACCAATCCTTACATGTGATACTTATTGATTTGTTCTTCATGTTATGGAAATATTATTGTAGAAGAACCACTATCTACAATAGTTTTTATGTTGGTTTCTGTTATTGATAAGTGGTAGAGTTTTTGAGAAGGCACTTTGAAGATTAGAAGAGGTTTTGATATGATTTAAGAAAGTTATAAATTTTTGGTGAGGGAAACTAAAAAATTAATTAAGCTATATAGCAATAATTTCTAATCTATATAAAGATCATTTTTAATTTTGTAATCATGATTTCAATTTTCATACGAATCATTCAAGATTTATAAACATGGTTGCATGACGCGTAATGATCATTTCATAGTTTTCATGAGGATTATTCCATGAGTTTGTAATGATAAATTAAAAATTTTAATGATGTAAAATGAGTCTATAAGAATCATTAATTGGTGAAATATAAATAATTGATATTACCAAAATCATCATTTACTCTTGTAGAGATATTAGTTGATTCTAATTTGAATGAAATTTTTGTAAGATAATAAAGAGATGTATGTATAAATTAAGATTCTAGTGATATATAGAGTTCAGATAAAATGTTTCCATTATGTCATGATATGTGGATCATGTAATATTTATACATCCTAATATGATGTAATCACATTATATGGAAAAAATTTAATGATTTATCTATTTTCTAAGATAATAAAACCATATAAATCATATATTCTTGTGAAATTAATGCAAAAATTTCTTAAGGATACTTTAATAGGGAATTAATAGGTGATTTAATAAATATGGTGTCACATTGATCTTTCTATATATTTAAAAAATCACAATTAACCAAAAATAATTATGATTCATGATAAGAAGTATTTGGGAAATACTCTAAGACACATTCCATATTAACTTTTCATCAAAGAATACTTCCATGTATACAAGGATGATTTATAAATACTTAAAATAAATGGATTTAATAGAGATTCAATGAAGGAAATAATCCTGATAGTTTAGTAGATTTTAAAAAGGATTTATGGATGAGATTTTGAATGAGAATAAAAATTTGAAATACCATATATATTTTTAAGATGATATCGCTTAGATATGGATAATTATTGAGCTTATTTAGAATATGGAAAATATTATGAATGATAGTTAGTGAATAAGAAACATCATAGGTAACAAAGAAAATTAGTTATCTAAAATTGTGATCCAGAATATATAAGATAATAAATAATACACTCATTTTTTGAATATTGTTATTAAAGATCAAAGATGAAATTTATTCAAAAAGTAAGAATACCAACATTCCATAGTCAATAAGATGTATATAAGTATAATATCATTGAAAATATGAAGCGAGTGTTCAATACCTGTAGATATTATTGTGACTATTAGCTGTCAAAGTTATTTATAATTGTATACCTATGAAACCCTATTTATTCAATGAGAACTTCTAGGGATCTCAATAATGAGTGGAGAAGATGATGCTCAATCTAAAAGGAGATATTTCATGTTTTGGATAATACTTTTATATTCGTAATCATGAATTGTTACTCTCTAGGGAGAATTTGGTTTAAGAGAATAATTTAACTCTATAGTAATATGAAAAATAAGTTTTTCGACATAACTACTTGGTAATATTGTCAAGAATCCTTTATTAGGGTATTAAATAAAAACATTTATAGAGAATAATTTTAAGGATGAAACATCTAAATCCATGTGTCTAGCTTATATAAGTAATGGTTAGGTTAATTATATATTTATTTGATCATGGAATAAACTAGTTTAAGATGTTGTATTAAAAACAATGGGTTAAAATTATACTAGAAATTCACCCTCTCTCAGTGGTACCTTGGGATTGGGATCAACACCATAAACAAAAAATCAATTGAAATCTATGATATATATGAATTTATTCATCCATAAACACTAGTATTTAATAAATTATTTGACTGGTTCTTTGGTCATTATAGTTTGATATCATTTTCCACTAAAATTGGTTATATTAGAATTCCAAGTAGCAACAGTTTCATCCCACACATATTTTATATTAATTCATAATGAAAATAACTAAATAAAATTTAATTAAAAAAAGCTTATGTATATATTCCAATGATCATTAATCATTTTTGAGAAAAATACAATATATTTATAATAATATTAGGTTCTTAAATCTTTAACTTTAGATTGGCTGTCATCATTAAAATAATACATCAGTATTCATTGAATCATATCCTTTATCGAAGAGAATTTTATTAACAATAAACTATTGGATAAATAAATATTTTCCAGAAAGTGATAAACCTATATAAAAAATAATTTGTTTCTAGTTTCAATGATTCTATTCCACTCAATTCACTCAGTCCACATACTCAATTCAATCCCATTATTTTTATAACAATAGCTCTATACTGAGTAAATGTTACATGATTTTGTTACCATTCTTCCATGTTGAAAATTAAACCAAAATACATGGAGGTCGCTCAAATAATTCTTGATGTGGAAGGTAAGGGATGAAGATGCATGTTCAACCTCAATAATTGAAATCTATCCTTTGACAAAACTTTTATATAGATATAAATAATATGATATTCCATAGAAATATACTCCAACTCCCCCTTTTTATTATTTAATTTCTAGGTCATAAAATGATATATTCTTTCAATATATATAGATATGTAGTGTTTCACAAGATTAATGGATAGATATATATTACTTTTATTTTAATATCTAATTCTGAAGGGTTTATTTAATTTCACCTTCAAGCCTCTATGTTTCTTTATCATCTAGATCATTTATATACATTAATTTATTATAGGAACATAAATTTCCACTATAGTTATTAAAGTTATTGATTTAGCTATCTTGAAATTATATCTTATAATACATTTTACCAACAAAAATAAACCCTATGACGATGATTTGCTATCATGTAAATCTTCAACCCATTCAATATCAATTTACCCAAGTGAATTCATTTTCTAAGATTTTATATAAATTATTTTAATGTTCAATTTTTCTTTATTATATTTGATAGCTTTATTAGTATCTAATATTTTTTATTCCATTTGATCAAACTTATATTTTTCACACAGATTCATTTTATAAATAATACCATGTCTGGATGGGGTGACATAATTAAGATTCCCATGATCATAAAAAATTACTTATTGTTTAAACTTATTCTTATATTTTCTTTTCTCAATTTCATGCTAACTAATGTTGGTTTCGATACTTTCTCAAAGTATTCTATTCTAAATCTCATCAATAATTATTGAAAAAAATTATTCTTGAGAGAATAAGGCATAGTTAGCTCTTTGGGATTCATGCTATCCTAATAAGTATCTCATCTTATCCAACATTAAAATCTCAAAATACATCCTAATATTCTATGATAATTCATCAAAAACATAATATTTTTCCCACAAATATTTTTATTCAAAAACATGAACTTGGAAGATAACTGTACTTTTACTCATCTTTTTATCCCAAGAGTTACTATCAAGATTTCTTTAAGAAAAGATAAATTTCTTCCCAAAACTATATATTTTTGACTGTGTGGTTCTTGGGGCCTAATTTATTATATAGAAGGATTTCATTAATCCATATACCATGCTTCTATCACTATAAAAAATGAATCCTTTAGGTTTATTAATAAGGAATTTATCTTCTAAGTCTCCATTAAAAAAGGTATATTTTACATCTATTTGATAAAAATTTATGTGAATTTGTGTGGAAATTTTCATAAATATTCTGATATCCTCATGTTTTGAAATATAAGAGAAATTTTATTCAATGTATTTCCATTCCACGTGAGAATAAAACATCCATATATGATGTGGACTTATTTTTATATAGTTTTTCCACATCTTTTTATTTAATTTTTAATGAATTAATTAGTAATTTTTCACTTTTTGATAAATTTATGTACTTTTATATTTTTAAAATAATTTTTTAATAAATAATTTTTTATAATTAATCATTTTTTTAATCTTTAAATTAGTAAATTTATGTTTTAATTACTTTTATTGATTAATAAATTTGTATTTAGATAGTGGTTTTAGTCTTCTTATTTAGTAATTGACCTTCTTTATTAATTAATTAATTAATCATATTTTTCACTTAAATAATTTAGTTTTTAATTTAAAAATTCATATATTAAATATTAATTAATTTAATGTAACATAATCTAATTATTAGATATCTTTAGACAATTCATTAATTATAAATTTAGGTTTTTTAAACTTTCTAAACTTATTTAATTCTTTTAATTTAATGTTTTAAATTAACTAAATTATTTAATAAAAAAATAACTAACTACTTACCTTAAGTAATTGTGTTATGTGTTTGTTTAATTTAAATTAATATTTTTTATTATATATTAAATTTTAATATGTAATTGATTCTAAATTTTAGTTTTAATTTAGTTAAAATTTAATTTTTATTTTTCAAAGGTAATAATATTTTAATATAATATTTATAATTTTATTTAGGTTTATTAGTATTATTTTGAATTGTTTTAATTAATTCATGTCTTCAATTAGTTAATTAGTTTTATTTTTAAATTTTGTATTTTTATTGCAGATTTGCAGTGAGATCTTTAAGTCATTTTAACGGTGCCACCGTTTCCTATCTTCACGGTGACACTGTTTCAGTCCATCATTATTCCACTGGTTACTGTGCCACATTTTCTCTTTTACTGTGTTTCACCATAGTGTGGCACTATTTCCACTTGATTTTATTTTATTGGCGTGACACTGTTTCCCTTACGGTGCCATAGAAACCCATCATCCACTTTACTGTCTCCACCATGCACCGTTTCCCTTACTTTTCCTTTGCCACATATTTTTTCATTCAACACCACTACCGTTTCACCATTTCCTTGCTACAACCACTATCTTCTCCTCATGGTTCCACCGTCACCCTGCTCATTGGTTCTTGGCACTGCCACTCCACCAAAGCTCCTTGCTCAAGCCATGATCCCCCAAAACCGCACATCCACAAACACCATTGATTCCTCCAAAAGGTTAAAAATCACCTCAAACAAAAACAAGGAATCAAATTTAAAAAATCAAATTCGAACCTAAATTTCTAGATCTGAAACATGAAATCCAGTTTGCTGATGTTGAAGACAACTGGTGTCTAATTAGAAATTTGGAAACCAACCTTCCGCTTGCTCGAAGATATAGATTCCACTGTTGTTGATGATACCCTTACCCAAACCAAACTGATCTTCATCATGTTATTATATTTCTACATCATGGTAAAGAATGGAAGCTAGGCTAGGGAACCATCAATGCCACCTTTTGGAGTCAAGCCCGAGCCAAGATCTATCTAGGAGAAGATTCTAAAGTCATTATTACCTGGATCTATGACACACTTCACTAAAGATGAGGCCATATATACTGAAGGAGAGTGGAGGAACTGGTGTAGCAACATGTTTTGTGCGCCATGGATGAATTCACCACACTAGAGGGGAGTCGCTGCTGCGAGCAGGTGACACCGACGCCGCTGAGGTATGAAGTCGGACCTGTCACATGAATGCGCTGCGAAGAAGAAGTTACGACAGACCTGGTCTAAGTGTGTCACACCATTATGTGTCCACTACCACTGCAAGGCTAAGATAGGAAGGTCATTGCCTCAAGATATGTCGTCTCCTAGAGTGGGTGCTGCGCCACTGTGGATGTTGTGAAGAGATTCGCCTCGGTTTACAGAGGAGGTGGCCGCCACATCTTTGGAGAACACCAACCAAACCCTTTCCTCCCTATTGCGCTGAGATTGGGGTGGGGAAGGGATAATATTAATAATAAAAATAACATAAAATAGATAATAACAATAATAAATTAAAAATAATTATAATATAATATAATTATAATAAATAAATAATTAATCATAAAATAAAATAAAGATACAAAACCAGTTAATAAAATAGAATTTATTTAAAAATAAAATAATACTAACCTATAAATAATAATAATTAAATATAAATTTAATTTTTAATTAATAAAATTAATAATTTTTTTAATAAATAACAATCTAACTCAAAAATATTTTTTTTGAAAAACTCAAAAATATTATTAAGTTATGATAAATAAATATTAATTATACTAACACTAAGAAATAACTAAATAAATAATATTAAAATAAAATCATAATATTTTTTATAGTAAATTAATTACTGTAATAATAATATTTAATTAAATAAATAATAATTATCAACTAAAATATTTACCAATTAATATTAATTAAAATTATAAAAAGTAATATAACATTAATTTAAAAAATAATTATAATATTTTAATTAACTTTCATCATGTTTTTAACTGTTTTATATTTTCCTAACTGTGCATGTTCAAGTGGAGTTGGAAATAGGTCCAGATTCACACCAAACAACCATCCCGAAGTTAGTTACAAGGGTTATCCTAAAACGACGCATGTTGTATGAAATAGTGCATGTGTGCGGTGCACAGCAAGAGGACAAGACTTTGTTGGTGGAAGGTGGTGGTGATAAGAAGTTTATGACAATAGGATACAAAAACAGAGTAGTAGAAAACTTTCTTGGGGGAATTCATTCAATCAGTGATGATTATTTGACATTTGAAAACATCTCTCTCAACGAAGCAGAGCTTTCCAAGGAGCGGCATTTGGAGACCCGGTGGGCAACCTTGGAGTTGAAGGATCTCAAGAGCAGAGAATCATTTGGGGAGTTCTTCTTCCTTTGTGTTTGAATTATTGTACTCTATTCTAGTATGTTTTCATTTGATGTATTAATAATGAACAAGTTAGTAGGATAAATATTCTAGTTCGGGGAGAAATTTGAGTTCTTCTTGTTAACTTCAATTCTTCTTTCCCACAATATAATTTCAATGTATTTAATATTGATCAGTGAGATCACTTCTAAATTCATTCTATAGCATCGTTCCAATTACACTTAATTTCTAAATTCCACCATCATTTGGTGATATTTGTTGAGGATAAAACTTCTTAAACATTTAAATAAAAATGAAAACTTCAGAACTAAGAGTTAGTCTGTTATGTTGTTTCTTTTAATACAAAATACTGTAGTTGAGCCTTTCTTGGAGTGGCTAACTCTAAGATTGTTCAACCTAATTGGTTTATCTTTTGGAGAGGGAGATTAGTTACTCCTTTATAGTGGTCATTATTTCAACTTTTACGTGAATAAGAATCCATTTAAATAAAGTAGAATGGGGTTTTCCCCCAAGAATAGTTCTCTTGATTATTCATTTATCAACATTCTTAATCCCTTCCACTTTCTATTTTCGAACATTTTCCTATTTCATTATAGTTTAGAAGAAAAATACGAAAATATTGTGGTGATTCTTTTCTACCTTAGAAAAACCAAAAAAATATTAATAAAAGATAAAAAATAGGAAATTTACCCCATTGCTGACAACAATGGGGTATTCTTAAAAACATTTAGAAGAATAGTGGTCGTATATCTTTCCTAGTGGGTTCAAACCTAATTTCCACTATAAAATAGTTTTTAGGAAATTATAAATAACTGAAATTTTATTTGATTTAAACGATAATAACATTGAGTTTTTGGCACCATTGTTGGGGATGGCGCGAGCCATTAATTTTCTAAAAAAAATCAAAAAAAAAATACATTAAAAAAACAACTAAAAAGATTGAAAAATTGAAAACTGTAAAAAAATGATTTTATTCAATACTTCATTTTCACACTGTTTACTATTTATCATTATTATTGTTTTGTTACTGCTTAATATTTAAACTCTTTTGTGCCAGTTTCACTTTGATATCAGACTTTGTATGAGCACAAGAGAATTCATTATTAAATCAAATCCCTCAAACTCTGAACAAAAAAAACTTTTAGCTTCCTCAAAAAGGAATATTCCAATTGAGAATCAGGATAATAGTGTTGATAAAAACATGAAAGTGCCACAACCCATAGTTCCGGCCCCCTGGTTTCATAGAATTTTGGAGTTTCAAATTCCAATTGTGTCAAGAAACCCATTTTGTATTAGGTTGTCCCCTAGGTCATGGAACTATAAAATTAAGAGGTCTCACCTTTCTCAACTTCCTTTATTAAATGTTATTTCAGGAGATGATTCAATTGATTTCATTGGAGATTTCTATAGTTCTATACAACAATTATCTCTAAAAGAGATTTGTGAGGAGGAGTTAATGTTTAGGATGTTTCCATTTTTCCTGAAGGGGAAATCTATGACTTAGTTTCAGAACATAGATGAAGACACTTTTGTGACTTGGGAAGAGCTTTTTACTACCTTTATATCAAAATTAAATCCTAGGAACACCACCTATGATACTAGGAACAAAATTACAGGATTGTACAAGATGAGTGAGAGTTATTTGATGAGGGAAGAGATAGATTTAGAAGTCTTCTTAGACAAAGTCCCAGTCACCAGTTTTATCCTCATCTACTCATAGAGACCTTTTATAATTCTCTCACCCCTTACAACCAAAATTTATTTGACCAATTTTGTAGGGGAGAATTTTCTGACTCCACAGCTGATGATTTGAAACATGCGTATGACAAGCTTGATCAAAAATCTCAGCACAAGTGCTATAGGAAGAGGGCCATCCATAGGGTTGAAGTTAATCCTTAGGCTTCTATTGTTAGTTATAGGGTCCTAAGAGAGTAATGTAATCATTATGGGATGTTCGATCACACTAATACATGTTGTCCTAATTTTGATCTCCCTATCCAGTTTGATGAGAGTTCCAAATTTGTGGATTTTAGAGCTCGGAACCAAGGGTAAAATGATCAATTCTTTAATCAGTACACTTATAATTTTTAAAATCACCTAAACTTGTCCTGGGATGAACAAGGTGTCATAAAACAAACCACTGCCCTTAAATACCAATCAAACCCCAAAATTTATAACTCAAACCAGTATAGAGCCGAATCTTCTAATTCTCTATAGGATTTAAAGGGATTGTTACAACATGTTTTTGGATAGATCAATTCATTTATAAAGGAAACGAATGGTAAGATTTACAATTTAGAACATCAAATAGTTCAACTGGCTAGGTATCAAGGTGATAAAGAAAATGGAAATCTTTCCAACAATTTAATTATTAATCCAAGAGAGAATATCATGGATTTAACCACCAAATATGGCCTTCACACCCAAGAAAAAGTAAAAAAACACTCTGGGAAAACTAAAAATAATGAAAAAACTGAATCTGGAAAGAACAATATTCTTGAAATAGAATCTAGGGATCTGGATAGCTTGGTTCAACCGGAATAGAATGTAGAACCTACATGTGAAAATGTAATAAAACCAATGAAAATTAACTGGGAACTAATGAAAGAAGAAAAAAATAGAATTGAGGAGAATGAGAATAATCAACCCGTTCTTAAAAATTATTCCCCTCCCATTCCCCTCCCTAAAAGAGTAAAGAAGAATAATGAACATAACTATTTGAGGTTTCTTAGTATGATTCGAAACATTAGTATCAATATGAAATTTGTATAATCCTTAGATAAAATCCCTTAAGATGTATCTTTTACCAAAAGATTTCTGAAAAATAAAAATGATTGAAAGAAGTTGGGAAAAGTTAATCTCAATGAGAAGTGTAGTGTGATTCTGTTAAAGTAGTTGCCTCCAAAATTGAAGGACCCTGGCTGCTTTATTATTCAATGAAGAATAAGAGCAAGTGATCAAATTAACTATTTGTGTGACTTAGGAGCAAGCATCAATCTTATGACTTACTCCCAATTTATAGGGTTGGGTCTTAGGGTTTTGTAATGAACATTTGTTTGTCTTCAATTTGCTGACAGTTCACTCACGCACCCTTCAAGGAGGGTGAATAATATACTAGTGAGTGTAAGAAAACTAACACTGTCCCTAGACTTCCTTATCTTAGATATGGAGTGTGATGAAAAAGTACCAATCATCTTAGGGAGACATTTCCTTGCTATAGCTGGTGCTGTCATAGATGTGTCCAAGGGGAAACTCACTCTCTAAGCTATAGATTATGTGGATGAGTTTTTAGTATTTTAAAAGCCTCAACATGTGGTTGGTTGTGATTTGATAGATTTATTTTGGAATCAATGTTTTAAAATTGAGGTTTGCGGTGAGTATGTTTTATTCTCTCTTGAGGTCATAGAGATTATGATTCCCCAGCCTCATGAAAGTTTTCTTTAGGCTGCTACTCCTGTCACACTCCCTCCTCTTGATGATTTTTTTTTTCATAGAACCCATTCTAGAGAGTGAGTCACATTCTTGTCCTGAATTGCCTCAACCCATTTTTGAAATTTTTCCTTATGAAGTCGACTGTCTAAGGGTTTTTGAAGTTGGAGAACGTTATGGGCTGATTCCTGGTGAAAAAATATATTGTTCCCATTATGAACAAGTGTATTTTCTGGGAACCTTATTTCCTGATCAATTTGATGGTTTTAGTAATGACTTTCAACCTGAACTTGTAATATTCACTTCATTTGAGTCATCTGTGGATATTGGGTACCACCTGTTGGAACCACAATATGATTTATTCTGCTCAATGGTTTCTGAGTTTCCTTTTTTACATGTTGTAATGGGAACATTTTTTGAAAATGATGAAGAGTTTATTGATAGAGTTTCTTCTGACATTGGGTTGAATTTGACCTCTAAGTGTGGGGGAATGCATGTAAGTATTACTATTCAATTTAATGATTTTATTTAGAAGCTTTTGAACATTTTTAGACCTGAGGAAGTGGTCTCTAGAGGCCATAATGAGATGGATGGTCTATTAACAACTGTTGTGTTGAAATAAATTTTTAGAATATTGTTTGATACTAAATATGAGAATATTTCAGTTCATCCTTTTCTTGAATCTTCAGATAATTGTGAAGTTCACACTATTAATAATTCATTCCCATTTAATGATCATGTATAGAAATATCTAGGGAAATAATGTTCAGATGTGGAATATAAATCTTGCGTTGCATGGCAGGAAACCCATGGTTTTTTAATAAAACAAGAACTATATGTAAATAAATTATAACTGAAGACTTAAAACTCTATTCTTCATGGTAGACAACCCACGGTTCATGCTTGTTTTTAATTTTGTATTTATTTTGTTTTGAATAAAGTGTTGTTATGTTTTCTACATAAAACTATATCTCTACTGGAAATTTCTATCTCTATATTCTTGCCTTGTGACTTTCTAAGATGTTGCTACGGGTGTAATCTATGGAATGGAATTCCCATGCAATAGGGTAATTGATAAACTTATTCTGGGAAGTAATTTATTCTTAACTATTCATTTATTATCTACTTCTATTTATTTTAGAAAAAATATTCTTTATATGATGCTTTTGAAAAACCAAAAACATGTCTTTCTTTCATGAAAATTATTCTTGGTTGTGAACAAATTCTTCTTGTACCGAAATATAAACCTGATGACTTTCACCTTGTTAAAATTTTTTATGAACATGTCAATTTTCTATACAAAAAACTCTGCATGTTTCTCTTGCTTATAATTGAATTCCATTGACTTATAAAACCCATTAAATTTTACAAATTAAATGGGGGGGGGGGGGGTTACATGTAGGCTGGATATTTATTATATCTTCTTGTTTTTGTTGAGGTGTTTTATCAATAATTTTTTTCTTCTCTTTTGAACATTCTATTTGAATCAAAAATTCTGAAATGTTTCACCCGATTCACTGTGAAACTACAAATGTTACATGTTTTTTCTTGAAACTCATTCAAAAAAATTTATCACTAACTTAAATTCCATTTCATGTACTTTCTTGTGAACCTGCTGTTAAGTTATTTATTGTGGAAAGCATACTTTTTGAACTTCATTGAGACCCTTTTTACTTATCATAAATCTTCTTAATTGAAAACCTATTTTTAACTTTAAATGTTTAATTGTTATTCTCCACATTTAGAATTAAACTTTGGGGATAATGTTGGGTTTTAAGTATAGGGGAGGTGGTCAATTTTTGATTGAGCTAAAGTGTGATAAAATGAAATACCATCAATTCCCACTACTACTTAAATTTTTTGTTCAAAAATGGTTAAAAGATTTCAAAATTCTTTCACATTTTTGGCATTACACTGTTTTTGAAATGGGTATTACCTTAGGATGATGTTTTATTGGTAGTTAAGAACTACTTTGAATCTAAAATTAATGTGGGTGAATGATTGATATGTTAATATACTTTGAAATTTAATAGAAATTTGGTTTAGGAACTACTTCTTAGAGTGATACAGGTAAGCTGTTAGTACAGTTATGATCATAAACAATGGAAGATGATGTTTGATCTTGATACTAGGGGAATCATTTTTCTTTTAATTATTAATTTAATCACCTTAGTGAGACAATGTAAATGATTTTTATTTAAATCTTTTGAAACTGGTGTATTTTGGAAATTTGGGATCCCACGGTGAATCTCTAAGACCCTAGATGTTGGGTGCATTTATGTTACCTTCAATCCCTCTGTACACTTTGAATAAGTGCACATGTACAGTTCTTAACACATGATTCAAGGCTTGGGAAAAATTGAATAAAGTTTCTAGGGTCAAAAAATGAGTTCATTAAGGTCAGGGGAATGATGATAACAAAATTATGTAGGGGACAATTGGTTTATATGGGAGTCATTTAGGTTTTATCAAAAAGGTGATTCAAATATATATATATATATATATATGGAACCTAGGATTGAGTCATTATACAATCTTTCTACTATTAAATTATTAATTTCACATTTTTTAACTTTTTATCACTCTTGAGCTTAGAACTTAGGCTTGAATTGAAATGAGTCATTAAGTTGATTCCCATATGAGGAAAGAAACTTTCATTAATAAATGGTTCATGTCTTTCTTGATTACTAATAAGAGATTGTTTAAGACAAGACTTAATTTGAGTTATCTTTTTTTAAAGCCTATTGACTTGTGGTAGTCCTCTATTTTGAAAGTACTGGACATGTTACATTTTGAGGTGAGTATTATAAATACTTAACTATTTTCAAAATTTAATAACACATGTGATTGTTTGAGGAAAAACACTGATTAAGTGTGGGGGAATTTGATGTGGCCTTATTTTTACATAGTTTTTCCACATCTTTTTTATTTAATTTTTAATTTTTAATTATTAATGTTTCACATTTTGATAAATTTATGTACTTTTATATTTCTATAATAAAATTTTTCAATTAATCAATTTTTTATAATTAGTCAAGTTTTTTAATCTTTAAAATAATAAATTTATGTTTTAATGAATTTTTATTGATATATAAATTCTTATTTAATTAGTGGTTTTAGTTATCTTATTTGGTAATTTACCCTTTTTATTAATTAATTAATTAATCATGTTTTTTGCACTTAAAAAAGGTAGTTTTTAATTTAACAATTCATGTATTAACTATTAATTAATTTAAAGTAACATAATCTAATAATTAGATATCTTTAAACAATTCATTAATTATAAATTTAAGTTTTTTAAATGCTATACATTTATTAAATCCTTTTAATTAAAAGTTATAAATTAACTTAATTATTTAATAACAAAATAACTAACTAATTACCTTAACTAAT
Source organism: Viscum album (assembly GCA_963277665.1). Lineage (NCBI taxonomy): Eukaryota > Viridiplantae > Streptophyta > Magnoliopsida > Santalales > Viscaceae > Viscum > Viscum album. Next base: position 1,744,473,486 of record OY728155.1, read on the forward strand.
TTTTGTATGTGTTTGTTTAATTTAAATCCAGTTTTTATTTATTTTTTAACTTTTAATATGTAATTGATTCTTAATTTTAGTTTTAATTTAGTTATAATTTTTGTTTTATTTATCAAAGGTTATAATATTTTAATTTTTTTATATAAATTTACTTAAGTTTAATATTTTCATTTTTAATTATTTTAAATAATTCATGTCTTTAATTAATTATTTAGCTTGATTTTTTAATTTTGTATTTTATTGCAGATTTTCAGTGAGATATTTAAGTCATTTTAATAGTGCCATCATTTCCAGTCTTCATGGTGACACCATTTCACTCTATCTTTGTTCCAGTGGTTACTATGCCATAGTTTCTCTTGTACTGTGTTTCAAAAAAGTGTGGCGCTATTTCCACTTAATACTATTTCATTGGTGTGACACCATTTCCCTTACGGTGCCATAGAAACCTATCCTCTACTTTACTGTCTCCACCAAAAACCTTTTCCCTTCCATTTCCTTTTCCACCAGTTTTTTCTTTCAACACTGCTACCGTTCCACCATTTCCTTTCTATAGCCACCATCTTCTCCTCATGGTTCCACAGTCTCCCTGCTACTTCCCTTCACTCACTGGTTCTTCACACTACTACTCCACCAAAGATCCTTGCTCATTCCATGATCCACCGAAACCGAACATCCACAGACATCGGTGCTTCCTCCCATCTATTCAAAATCACTGAAAACACATTTAAAAACTCAAATCCAAACCTAAATTTCCAGATCTGAAAATTGAAATCCAGTTTTCTAATGTTGAAGACAACCAATGCCTAATTAAAATATTGAAACTGACCTTCTTCTTGTTTGAAGATGGAGATTCGTTTCTTGTTGATTATACCCTTCCCCAAAACGAACTGATCTCTATTATGTTGGAATCTTTCTATGTTGCGATAGAGAAAGGAATCTAGGATGGGGAACCCTCAAGGCCCCCTATTGGAGTCAAGCCCGAGCCAAGATCTGTCTAGGAGAAGCTTCTAAAGTTGTTGTCCCCTGGATCTACACCACACTTCACTTAAGATTAGGCCATTACTGCTGGAGGATGGAGGAGGAACAAGTGCCGCAACATGTGTTTTTCTCCATGGATGAAGCCACCACACTAGAGGAGAGCCACCGCTGCAAGCAGGTGACACCTCCGCCGCTATGGTATGATTTTAGAACTATCACCTGAATGCATCGTGAAGAGGTAGTTATGACAGATCTGGTCTAAGTGTGAGGTGCCATTATGTGTATGCTTCCACTGCGAGGCTGAGCTAAGGAGGTCATTACTGTAAGATCTGTCATCGCTCGAAGTCGGTGTTGTGCCGCTGTGGAAGTTGTGAGGAGATCAACCTCAGTTTGCAGAGGAGGAGGCCGCCACATCATTAGAGAAGATAAACCAAACACTTTCCCCCATATTGCGCTGAGATTAGGGTAAAAAAGGGATAAAATTAATATAAAAATAAAATAAAACAAATAATAACCATAATAAAATAAAAATAATTATAATATAAAATAATTATAATAAATAAATAATTAGTCATTAAATAAAATAAAGATAGAAAACCAGTTAATAAAAAAGAATTTTTTTAAAACTAAAATAATATTAACTTCTAAATAATAATAATTAAATTTAAATCAACTTTTTAATTAATAAAATTTATAAAATAAATAAAATATTTAATAAATAATAATATAACTCAAAAATATAATTATGTTATTATAATTATTTGTTAATTATAGGAACACTTGTAAATAAATAAATAAATAATATTAAAATAAAAACATAAATTTTTTTATAATAAATTAATAACAATAACAATAATATTTAATTAATTAAATAATAACTATCAACAAAAATAATTATTAATTAACATTAATTAACTTTTTAATAAGTAATATAACATTAATTTAAAAAACAACTATAATATTTTAATTAAATTTCTTCATGTTTTTAATTGTCTTATTTTTTCATAACTATTCAGGTTCAACTAGAGTTAGAAACACGTCAAGATTTACACCAATCAACCGTTGAGGAGTTAGGTACATGGGTTATTATAAAACTATGTGTCTTGTATGAAAGAGTGCATGTATGCGGTGAAAAACAAGAGGAAAATCATTTGTCGGTTGAAGGTAGTGGGGAAAAGCAGTTTATGATAGCAGGATAAAAAAAATAGAGCAGTAGCAGACTTTCTTAGGGGATTAATTCTATAAGTGATTATCATTTGACATTCAACAACTTCTCTCTCATCGGAGTAGAGCATTCCGAGGAGTGGCATCTAGAGACCTGGTTGGAAACCCTGGAGTTAAATTTGCTTAGGACCACAACATCATTCATGGAGTTCTTATCCCGTGTTTGAATTGTTTTACTCTATTCTAGTATGTTTTTATTTTATGTATTGATAATGAACAATGTATTTGGATAAATATTCTAGTTCGGGGAGAAATTTGAGTTTTGCTGGTTATCTTCAATTGTTATTTTTCACTTTATCATTTCAATGTATTCAGTATTGATCGGCGAGATCAATTCAAAATTCATTCTACTACATCGTTCCACTTAATCTTAATTACTAAATTCAATAATCATTCGATGATATTGGTTGAGTATACAACTTCTTAAACTTTTAAATCAAGTTGAAAACATCAGAACTAACAATGACTATGTTCTGTTGTATCTTTTAATTTGAAATATTGATTTTGAAGCCTAATTGGAGTGGTAAATTCCATGACTGTTCGACCTGAGTTATTTATCTCTTGGGGAGGGAGATAAATAACTCCTTCACAGTGCTCACAGTTTCAACTTTTATGTGAACATGAATCTATTTAAAACTAATAGAATAGAGTTTTTCCTCATGCGTACTTCTCTTGATTGTTCATTTATCAGCATTCTTAGTCCCTAACAATTTTTATTTTCAAACTCTTTCCTATTCCATTATAGTTTAGAAAGAAAACAAAATAAGATTGTGGTTATTATTTTGTGCCTTATAAAAACACAAAAAATAATAAATTAAAAATAAAAAAATAGAAAATCTACCCCACTATTGATAACACTGGGGTCTTTTTGAAAATTTTTAGAAGAATAGTGGTCACATCTCCTTCCATGTGTGTTCAACCCAACTTTCCACTATATAGTAGTTTGTATGAAATTATAAATAAATAAAATTTGATTCTATTTCAATGAAACTCACATCAATATCTATCAAGCCTTGTCCCTTGATAACTCACTATTTTTATTATGTTTATTTCTGAATACGAAATTGGTACTTATGAAATTTATCCCATTGGATTTGGGAAAAAGTTACTAGGTGGCATTCATCTCAATCTAATATAGATAATTATTAATAGAATTTATTAATTCTTTATGAATTATAACATCATTTAAAATTTTTTGTTCAACATGTGGAAGAAATTTATTTTGATTCTCTACTCTCAATCTTCTTCTAGTCTTTATAGGATCATCCTTATTAAAAATTATATTATTTGGTTCTACATTCATGTTTAATATATATTTTTTGAATTTCACATCTCCAAAAACATTATCCTCATCACTAGTTTTATCTATATATATATCAACTAAATTTAGTTCATTTATAAATTCTTATTAATCTTCTTTACATGAAATATATATTAACGCCACTTTAGTATTTTCAAAATCTACTTCATCTTCATAGATATTTTGGGTTAATTTTCAATAACAATCCCATGATAGATATATAAACACTTTTGAATAATTTTATTCTTATATATTTAGCCTCATACATTATATATATATGCCTGAAAGATATATTCTTCTGTTTTCTCCTAAATTTTTTCCAGATTGGAGTTGTTGATCTTCATAAAGTATACACTCTAAAAAATATTGATGTACTTCAATATAAGAAATATTTTTTTTCTATATTTAATTTTGAATCACGATGGAATAAAATATATTTAGGTATTTATTACTAAAATATATAATTTTATAAACTTCTTCCCTATTGAATAATTTTTAGATTTTGGGTTCGATATTTATTATTCCTCTGATTTCATCTAAGCTTCTGTGCTTTCTCTCAATAACTCTATTTCTTATGAATTTATAAGGAGTAATAAATTAATTTTTTACCATTTTTTATAAATATAATATTCAATATAGATAAAAGTAAATATATTTCCATTATCTTTACTTAACAATTTGATATAGACTCCCACCTCCCTCTCAACCCATCTTCTATGTTTTTGTAAACACTTCCATTGAATCTGGATTGTGAATCATAAACATAATATTATTAATTTAGATGAAATAATAAATAAATGTGATAAAATATTGATCATATATGGACTAATAATGTTTTTTATCAACACATAAATTAATATATGTTTGTTTAATTGTAAAAATGAAATGAATTTCTATTTATTTTTGAGTTCCACAAACCATCTTCCCATTCTTAATAGTTTTAAAAAAACATCGATCTCTCTCTCTATCCAGTTTTGGTAGATCCATAAACAATTTTTTTGAGAGTTTACTTAATTTTTTTTACTAATATGGATAACTATTTTGTTCCATAATTTGTTTTTATCCATGGAACTGAAAAATTAAAAATAAATTGATCCTTCATTTGAAATAGATTTCCAAAGGGTTTTCACCCTTTGTGGTAATTATTCAAAAATATCAACACCTAATTAATCATTATTTTTTCATTTAAATAACATTATTTCCATTACTATTGAGTTAAAATACACTTAATATATTGTTTTAATCCATTTTATAAACAACACCTTGGTATTTAAGACTCCAAGATCCGATCTCAATAATACGAAGTCCTATAATTTTTAGATACATTTAAATTTTTATGGTTATTTCCTCTCTATAATGCTCTTAAATGTTCGAAAAGAGTTATGAATCACTTGAAATATGGTAGAAACATACAACTTCATAAATCAATGACTTACCATTCTTGAAATATTTTAAATAAACTTTAGAAATGAATGACACTTCCACCTTCTTCATTTTATTAATTGCATTTTCTTTTACACATTTCAAATAATTCTAGGAAGAATAGCCATACCTCCTTGACATAATAACATAATTGTTCAAATATTCCACATATATTATATAAATAGTCAAACATCTTATGCGTTATTAGATTATAATTTCATTAAGTTACAGTTTTTTCATTCCTTAAAATGTTGTTTATCTTCCTATTTTTTTGGTTTCTCTCACCCAAAAAATAATTCCTTATCCAAGGAAGTTAAATGATGTACCATAATGAAAGGTTTTTGTTCCAAAAAATTCCACAATAACATCCATATCTTCTGAAATATTTTCTTTAATATTGATGTGAGTTCCATCAACAAAATTATTATTGTTTTATTTCCATATTTTGTTCTTCATTATGTAATAGAAATATTTCTAAATGATATTCCTTTATATTTCATTGAAGTGATAAAATTGATCACATATATTCATTGATTAATCATTCACAGTAAAGGAATAATAAATTTTACTATGAGAATGAGTAGAATCATTTTCATGTTTAGTAGGGGATGTTTTAGATGGATTTATTAGGAAACCTTTCCTAGGAGAATTATATGTTTCAGTTTTAAGAACCACTACTTTTTTATTTAAAATTTTATATTTTTCATAGAATTTTTAGATTCAAGACACCATGATTTTGTTTTATATCACTATTATCATTTAATAAATATTTTTTCAATAATATGATTCAATATTTTGTCTTGATCTATGATATTCATCTTCAGATTAATAATTTTCTTAATTTAACCATCTCACTTATGACAAGATTATCATATATTTATTTTTTTATTTTAATTATATTTATTCAATAATATATTAAATTTCATTAGTTTATTTTTCTACTATAGTCAAACCTCAACTTCAGCTTTGAATTGATGTTATATATATGTGTCATCACCTTCTCTTTAATTATTGAAGCTTCATTACTCTTTTAATCTTGATCCATGATGTCCCTAAAAATTTAAGGAACTTATTAACTATATTGGATAAATTACGTTGAGTGGTGTTCCTCTCTATTTCTCAAAATTATTATTCTTTTATTTACTGGAATCCTTTTCCCACACTCAATTGATTTTTTAAAATTTCTTTGAGCATAAAATCATTTTATTTTTCTAAGACCTATCCTCTTAATCATCATCTTTATAACCACCATCTATCATTATTAGAAAAATAATTTAAAAAATGAATAATACCTTCACATTTAATACTTTTTAAATTGAGTTCACCTTTATACATTCCTTTTTCATTTTCTAAAGTCTCTTGCGATTAGAGCCATAATAAAAATATACTTCTTATTTATTTATTATTTATCATCCAAATTAGTATTATCTTAATATAAATTGTGCTTGATTTATAATTTTTTCGTGACTGAAAATACATTTTTTTTGTATTTTCAAATGAAACTTTTAAGGGGTAAGTGTGAACCAGAAGAACATCAACCAATAAAGAAATTAAAGGACAGACATCCCAGATAGAAACTAGAAGAATAGCCCCTCTCTAGCAGTAAAAACATTATGACAGGCCACCACCTTTTCATGACCACATGACTAGGTGTCCCGTGCAGGATCGCACGAGGATGGCACTGATGGAAACAGCCATACCCTCTCAAACTTCCAAATCCGAATGGCTAAACATGGTAACTCTTACTAGTCTAGCTCCTCATCTAGAATTTTTCCATATAGAATTTATAGGTTTTTCCACAAACCATAATGAAAATCTACCACCCCATACAAAATGATCCAAAAATAAAACTTAACACTATCATTTTCCTCTTATAGCAATTCACCCCCATCTGTCACAAAATCCTTATCTTTGGCCCTCTCTGCTCTTTCAAAATTTCAAGAAGAGAAAGTAGTGATTAACTCTTTTGACTCAACAACAATACTTCGCACCATAAATTATACTAAAATAAATAAAAATAAAAACTAAGGCCAATAGTCATTACCCATGTAGCCCCAAGTCCTTCTTGGTCCCTTAATCTAACCATCCTATTATGCTAATCAAACATCCAGAAGTGGGAATTTCCCTATAACATATAACCTAAAATAAAGTAGCATCTTATTGGGTACCCATGTTCCACAGAGAACCAAGTAGGGTATGAGAAAAAAACTGTAGGAAACCACAAATGGAATCCATACATATAACAATATGATAATAATCATGTGCATGAAAGGATACAATTTACTAATTAAATATATTAAATAAAATCCATAAATAAACACTAAACCATGGGCTCTATCGTTTTACCTGAGGTCAGTACATACCTAATTTTTCCATTTTCATGTCTTTCTGAGCACAACATTTGGATTGTTCCAACAATAGTATCACAAAAAAACCTTATGATATTTTCATTATAGTATCATAGACCTACACTCAAGGAGTATTATTAGTTATCATAGACCCCTACCCAGAGAGTTTTTGATGGTCATCACATTCCACCACTATGGGTGTTTTCATAGTTATCAAACCCCCCCCCCCCATATGAGTGTATTCATTATTATCATAGATATTCCCCTTCTGGGGATGTTTTCTTTAAAGTTATCATAGACCACCACATAGGGTGTTTACTTAAAGGGATAACACATACAATGCCTTACGATTTTTTTCTATATCAGTTTACATAGAGAACCTTATGGAAATTTTTCATAACATTAAGAGTGAGTCTATTACATTTATGAAATTAAAATTTTAATATAAAAACATGATAATCAATCCAAATTCTTTGCATAAATTTATAATCTTAAGATCATTCATAATAATCATTTTTAAATTAATTACCATTCATACCATTTAAGGGTCAATAATTTAAAATCCAACATTAAGGGTTACCCATTCCAGCCTTAAGGCTATATGATTCCTAGTTATGGAATCCCATTACAATGTCCATTAATGTTCCATTTTCAAATCTATTTTTTAAAATACCACTTTTTTTAAAACACTAATTAATTATAAAACTCCCAAGGGTCAACAAACTACCAATTGTTCCACTTGGAACCACCTTTCCATAAGTCTCATACATTTCAAGGTTTCTAACAAAGGATAGTATAAAATTTATAAAGATATATTAAATTATAAGGTATTAACTTGTAAATTAGTGATATATCCTCCTCATGTACTATATAAATAAAATAGAAATATGGGATAACTTAGGGAAAACCTACCTTGTCCTTAATAGTTTCAACTCATCTGGTGTTTGTCTTCATTTTGAGATAAAATAATATATATATAGAAACTAGAGAAATGACATGAAATTAAGGCATAACCCACATAAATTATGTGATAACTCTTTAAATTTAATAAAACAAGATGTGTGGGGGGTATAAGACTCTTAGGTTCAAATAGATATTTCATATACTTCAAACAGAAGAAAAAATACTAGAGAATCAAAGGAGTTCTTCCATGTTCATTGGAGTAGTGGGGGTTATACTACATTACTTTAAATGGACCTAATAATGGCTATTTATGAGTTAAGATTGATATAGGGAAATGGGACAAATGATCTGTTGAAACCATTTAAAGAAAAGATAATCAGAACCCATCGGTTGGATACTGCTAGGATCAAAAATTTGCTGGTGATCCCAGATAGAACTACCTCCCTATTAGTGTCTCATAGACTAGATAATGGAGCTGTACTAGCTAGCTTATGGGATTTTAGTTTCATGCTATAGTATTGGGTGCTTCATTAGGCCCCCGAGACACACCCGTGACCTATCCAATACCATGTTCTTATTTAAAATTTTGGTATCTACGTGTTTAAACCCTTATAATTTTTTTTAGGGGTAGTCAAAAAAATATCCCATTCACCAATTTAAATTTAAACATACTTTGAATCCTAGTGCCCGTATAGAACACATGTTATTACAACCACCCCAACATAGTAATTCTCATATTCGAGAAGGCACAATGGTCATCCATCAACATCACCTAACCTATGTTGGTCACCTAGTCATGTTTAATGTCCATGTTCTATTTTAAAATACCCATAATATACCATTGATTTTTCTCCAAGTTAAGGATCCCTATACCTCCAAAACACAATCTAATACCTATCATAAAAGTAAAAACACCAATATAGCATTTACTAGGGATCATTAACCCAAATAAACCAATGATATTGAAATTTGAAGAAATGAATGACATATGGTACTCCCCCACACATGCTTCAAGGCACATGGACCATATTTAGATGCTTAATTACCTCCAAAATTAGAGGGACTCTTGAAAACTCAACCCTTTCTCTGATAACACACGCAAAACGATTACCAATATAAAAATCCTAGGTATACACGATCACTTCAATTAAACATCTAAATCCATCCTCATTACTGAATTATAAACTGGAATGGACACATAATCTTTGTCTATAAACAAGATAAAAATATACATATTTTTCCTCTAAATCATATTTAGTTTCTTAGAATTTTTGAATTAACTCCAAAAAAACATGAAGAGTGTGGTTTTCAACTCATTGAATCCACCTCAATTTATGATAATAGGTCGTATTATCCCCGACCAAATCACTTCAAATTTCCCAACTTCAATTTCTGACACATTACCAACTCACTAGACAATGACCGAAGGCATCCTATGATTACATGATAAAGATCACTCATGTCCATACCTAAATCCCAATGAGATTCCTTGTTTAGATATCCAATGAAAAAAACCATCATCATGAAATGTCGTACACACCAATGTACCCATGATCTAAGAATTTAGGGATCTCCTTAAAAACACATGGATCTAGATTTTAACTTTAGGTTAGGACACAAAGATCTGATTTCCAAAAAAAATATGATTTATTTACATAATGTCATCCTAAATCAAACACCACAACTCAATGTTCAGTTTCAGAAGCTCCTATGACCCTTATATCATAGGGTTCATAGGTCTGTGAAAGACATATCTCTAATTACTATATGAGTACTATTTTCATTTCATTACATGAATTACATACAACCACTAAAACCCGTGCTCCATCCATCACTAAAATAAAGGATTGAATTTTGCCTTTTCTCTCTCACATGATCCATAAAATGAAGCACTAACTACCACCCATTATTGGCTTCCAAGAATGGAACCCACAACATTAAATTTCATGTAGTCTATAATGAGGAGCTTGCCTACTGAAAATAAATTGTTCAATACTAACCATATGAATTCAATTATATCACCCTCAAGGATAATCTCCATGTTTCCATTTTAAAAATATTTTTTCTACTATGTCGATCCATGCTCAACACATTACAATGACACCTGACACTCCTTTAAAGATCTTCCTAAGTTAAACACACTATAATGTATCAATCCTCAAAGTCTTGATCCTCAATACCATCAAAACTATAAGGGACACAACCTCATACACATTAAAAACTCTAGTCCAATGATTAGAAATCATCACATCAACTCTGAGACACCTCACATCAAGAGGGACTCACTAACTAAACCTGTTATATCCTAATGAAACAATAGAACATATTATTGAATTAATGGTCATGGTGATACCATTTCCACTGCATCACTCGAGCTCCCAAAATACCTGAATGATTCCCAAGGAAAACCAGATGATCAGTCTCACCTATCCAAAAATCTACCAGCCCCAATCATAGTTTGCAAAAATCACCACGATCTCACTAAAATGTAATGGGTTCTTACCCTTGATCTACCCAATCACATAACACATATAATATCTCACATCTATAACATGTTATTACTATCAAATAATAAAAATCAAGGTCATACGTTCCCCTTATTACAATTTATCTATTGAATAAAGGTACCATTAGTCATTCATTACCGATCCTAGGCTCAAGATTCCACTAAAACAACCGAACATGCCTCCTAGTATTGAAATTTATTATGGATAAATTATAATATCCCAACTAGCCATTAAATTGAGCATCAGTCCAAGCTTACATATAGTAATCCATGATCTAACAACCTAGGATCCCTCACCTTAGGAAAAGAACAAACAAATTCATTAAAACAAAATTATTACTCTAGGTCTAATAATCTGAACAATTTTACCCTTTAAAAACTTCTCTTATGTCCCTAAGATAACAACTCAAGGTGCTTCCCATAGAAAAGATCCAATTCATAACCATGCCATTTATGAAAACTCACCAACACATCCCATGAATTGATACCATATGTTAAAGTTTCTACTGAAACATAACATATAAAAAACATTGATGACATTGGGATAACCACTCTTGTAGTCTCTCTTAATTACCAAACACACTGACTTGACACTAGTCTAATCCATAAAAAAATAATAGGCTCTCACGTATCCCCACAGATCAAATATCGTACAATCCACCAGTCAGGGGCTGCACTCCCACCCCCATTCCAAAACAAAATACATAGTAACATGATGCAACTGGCATATAACACTTGGCCCCACACATTTGTAGTAAAAAAACCACTATGAACAATACCACAAGAAAAAACACCCATTTTAACATCAAACACACTACTTTTAAGGTCAAACCCACAAGGCTATCGAATCATGATGTAAGGAAACACTAGACCGCATCAATGTCACAGTCTAAAACCATTATGGTCAAATAACCCATATCGAAGTGTCTCACCACTAGTTATATCTCCCTTGAACAACATACCTATACAAACAGTAAATCCAGAAAGATAGGGGATACTTTTGACCATAATCCTTAGAGGAGTCATTATTTATTTTTAACTATTTTTAAAATAAAAATAGTCAGAAAATCAAGGATTCACATTTTAAAACATTTCATTTTTCATCATTTTCAATATTTATCAAACTTATTAAATTTAAAAGTTCTATTGTTTTTTTATAAAGAATGTCAATCATAGGTTAAAAATTTATTTAACCAAAAAACAACTTTAAAATCCATTTATACCTTCTTATTAACCATAAGTCACCTGATGAGTTGTTCAAGTAGAATTTCGTGATACAATTATATATAAACCATATAAATGGTTTTGGAAACATTAAATAACAAACAACATAAATCATTTAGAACCATAGGATTCTTTAAATTACCCTAAAAATAATCCATAAATACTAAATAAAACACTTGGACATGTGAATCCCAGTAAACTATAAACCATAGGTAACATAGAGATGACATATCAATCTTATGTTCCTAGAAAAACGAATGAACGTATACCCTCTATTTCGAAATCAGGTGAAGGGAACAAAATCAAATAAATCAATAACATTATATCCATCTACACCAATCGAGGTGGAAATTAGTCAACTGTAAAAATGAAAAGAATGAAAACAAATTCCCATCCCTATGAAATTTTATTTTTCCACACACATTGGGCTTCAACACCTTATAATTATATCGACACCATGATTTCAAAATATCCCATTATCTAATTTTACAAGCCTAAAAAGTAAGACCCAGAATTCTCTAATACCACTCTTAAAAATATTGATTCCCCAGGTAAGTGTATTCAACCCAAACTAACAGTCTCTACATACCTCAGGCAAGCCTCACCATATGCTATTGGCTATCTACTAGTGGTGGGGTAAGAGTTTTTAATGGGGGATATGTGAATTCATATTTGGGATAATAATAGAGAAAATAAAATGAAATAGATAACATCCATATATTAATATCACAACTAACCATGGAAAGTGATAATAAATAAATATAACCAACAAAATAAATAATAAATGAATGTAACATACATACAAAACAGATCTCAAATGATAAGACCATACATGTCAATAGGAAAATAAAATAAAATAAAATAAAAGGCTAACATCCCATACCCAACTATTACAGAGTCTATCCTGGTACTATAATCAAACCATACTAGTATAATAGTCAAAATTCATATAGTGTTAATTTCCCTTTAAGCAATAAATTTATATCAAGTAGAATCCTCTCGAGTACCCAAGTTCTATGGTGTCCCAAAAAGTGTGTGAGTAAAACACAATAGGAAACCACTAATGGCATCCCAAAATATACTTGTCTGATAATAATTCATTGCATGAAAGGCTACATTTTATAGTTAATAACTAAATAATCTAAAAAAATAACTAAATAACCAACAAACCCTGGGATCTATTGTAAAACTTGATATTTTTACATACCTGCTTCGACCAACGCAATGGTGTATCTAAGTGAATTGCATTTACTATGCCAACAATATTATCACAAGCTACCATTACCATGTTTTCATTATAATTTAATAGACTTGCACATAAGGGATACTCTTAGTTATCAAACCAAAGAAGTATTCAATATTCATCACATACCACCTCTATTGGTGTTTTCCTAGTTATCATTGACAACCCATATGAGTGTATTCGTAGTTATCACAAACCTACCCCAATCTGGGTATTTTTATTTATAGTTATCACAAACACTCCCTTTTACATTTTCTCATAATTTTATCACATACTAACCCTTATGGATGTTTTCCATATCAATTTACCTAGCATCCCATAATGTTTTTTCCATATAAATAGAGTGAGCCACAAATATGTACAATATTAAACATTTAATAAAAAAAATTATAAAAAATCTCTATTCATCACATCAATTTATTAGTGTAGGCTCAATTAAAATCATAATTACAAAATTCATTAGCATATCAACCATTTACAGTTAAAACATATATAATCCACCACTAGGGGTTACAATTTTCATCTGTAAGGCCACTTAATTACCTGTAAGGGCATCCCATTATATGGTCTGTTCAAGTACTATATCAAAATCCACTTCAAAAATAATTTTACAAAATACCACATTATATTTAAAAAATAAATTAATTATCCATCTCCCAAGGTTCAACTTAACAATAAGGTGTTATAATAGGAATCACCTTTCCATAAGGTTCAGACATGGAAAGGTTGATAGCTATAGGATATATCAAATTTAAAGTGTAAAATTAATTTCTATGGTCATCACTTACAATCCAATGAGATTTAAAATTCATGATATATATATATAAAATATTATAGGATAATTTAAGGAACACCTACCTTAGAATTAAGAGATTTCACAAATATTTTATTATCCACTAGTTCAAGGAAAATCATTTCAGATATGAATAATCGATACAAATACCTTCAAAATTAAGAATAACCCAAATAAACAATTTGGGAACTCTTTATAGTGAATGAAATGAAGGAAGGGAGAAATATGAATCCTAGACTCACCAAGATTCTTCCAACACTATATGTGGAAGCCAAAATTACTCACATTTGGGAGAGATCCACCAATATTATAGATATGGAAGGTTCATGTCCTACTAACTTGTAAATAGACCTAATACTAGATATATTTACATTAAAAGGAAATGAGGGTGAAGGGGGGTAAATGAAGCATTTAACCATTTTTAAAAAAATACTATAAGAACCCATTAGCTAGACAGTGCTAGCTTCACCAGCCAATTGGTGAACCCAAGAAAAACTTCCTCCCTATTAGATTCCCACTAGTTAGTAGATGGACCCGCATCATGTATTCAGTGGGACTGCAGTATAATACTGCACTCTTTTTACTCTCTTGGGCCACTTTCTTTCTCCCACATACTCTTTAAACCCTCCTTCATGTCTACAAATATTGGATTGAGGTTATAAAACTCTAAAAAATAGTACTATGATTTCCATTTCAAAAATTATCATGTCCACTTGTTTGAAATTTCAAATTTATTCTGAATCCTATTACCCAAATGGAACATGGGATTCTATAGATATTATCATCATATTATTCCATCTATGAAAATATTTTCCATTGAAATTAGGTAATCAAATAATAGTATATAATGTTTTAATCTCTCTCATGAACATGGTGGGAGTCATATGAAGGTAATTAAGATTCAATTGATACAAATTTATGCCCTTATAATCTATTATACCACTGAGAATGGGGGTTTAAATAGTGGTACTTTTTAAATTTTTATTTTCCATAATAATCCCATATGAATTTTAATAATTCAATAAAATCTTATGATATATCTATCACTTAAAAAAATTCATTATAAAAGTAATTTAATACAAGTAAAACATTATTATTATAAGGATCTCCCTTAATTTGGGTGACCGATTTCTTTCTGTTGTCTAGTGAAGCATGAGACAAAACTTTTCCAATAATATTAGTGATTATTAATACTTTTTTTGAATAATTTTATCAAGAATCTAAAAATATTTTCCAATATTATCTCCTGATAGAATCTATTCTAGCTACAACTAGTTGATATAAAATATCCCCAACATAATGAAAAATATATATAAATGAACCCCAAGATTTCATAACATCACCATCTCAGATCTTCTTCTTTAAATTCAAGGACTTTGAATAGTTGTATTTATTTTCAAATGGATGACTTGACCCTTTCTTCCTATTTGATTCATAGAGAGTATTCTTCTAATTGATTTTTGGGTTATGTTCACTTCTTAAAGTATCAATTATTTCATATTCTTTATTATATATAACCAAAACACAATGTTTTAGGGTCACCTATTCATTTTGTTTTATATATGAAAATATTAACAAGTATTCATTAAAAATATTTGTTGATTCATGAAATTCTATTTCCCATGATATATATTAATTAAATATATAATCTCTCATCAAAACATCATAAATGACTACTTGGTAGTTTGAACACCATGTTAGTATAAGAAGCTCATAATGAATATTCATATTGTCAATGAATCCATCAAAATATAGAATCTATATGATTTTATTACAGAGAAGCATTGTGGAATCTTTATTAATAGAGTGAAATGGTTCACCACTTTCTTTTATATTACAATACAATATCTCTAATATTTTAAACTATTAAATCATATATAAGGAAAATATTTTCTTATATATTACAAGTATCTCACACATAATAAGTAGTGTCTTATGTATTTTTATAAATGTTTATACATCTCTATCACATATATATTAGGAATGAAAAATATCATTATCATTCCTTTAAGATTAAAATTCTCCACACATAACATAGAGTAATAAATTATGCTACTTCTTGATAGAATATTACATATTCAGGGAATATAAAAACATGGATTATTTTATATTATCACCATAAAATATCTTATTTATTAACAAGAGATATAATAATTTTCTAATTATTTGGTTTTGAATAAATTACTTATATTATGTATAAAATTATTTCGCAAAAAATATCACCAAAATCTTCACTATCTAAATAATCATCAATTTTTTCAGCACTCATTAAAATCATTTCATGGGAATTTATATCAGTTATAATATAGATCAAAACAACTTGATGGAATTTGAAAAATATTTGAATACTTCCAATGATCTTAAACCTTATTTATAATTTCTTGAACCATATATACACTTTTCTTTGATAATTTCACTAAACCGTCACTTCTTCTCTATTTAATACATCATCCTTAGTCTATCCTTACCATTATCCAAGTTATAATGATACTAAATAACATTAAAATTCATTATTATCAATCCATGAATGGATGCTCAAACCTTTTACCAGATTGTCTCTTCACATTAGCCGCTTTATACTTCATGAAGAATAGCTCTTTACTTCTTTTTAATATCCTTCACCCCATAATGATTTGAAACCCATGATATAATTTGGTTCTTTCCTCCATCATTTATCTATGAACTATTTTACATGATCTCTAATCACAACATGATCACGATGATGTCTATTGAAATAATTTATATCAAAATTCCTTGTTCCAATAGCTTGATCCCACTATTTTTTACCATTCAAACCTAATAATAGTAACTCAAGTAAATTCCATTACCAAAAATCTATATCAATATATTCAAATGATCATTAATAATAGTTAAAATTAAATTAAATATTTTAATATTTTTATCGGGTTCTTCAAATTGGATGGGTTACTTAAACAAGAAAAATGTTTATTATACTCTTGAAAAAACATATGTTGTTATGAGGTGTCAATCCTATTTTTAGTGAAGGAAATGTATCAACTAAGTTAAATTGATGAATTACCTTGTCAATGTGTTGAAAATATATATATTAATTATTAATTCCTTTTGGAATAATTAATTTTAGATGGTTGTTTTATGGAAGGTTTTATGATGTAAATGACGAGATGAAGGTATGATGATTAAATTATGAATGAAGAAATAAAATATAATTATAATTAAATAATATGAATTCTAAAAAATGTATCTCAACTTATTTAATGATAAAGTAATACATAAGTGAATTTGGGATTATATTAAAATATTTCTCAAGAATTAATTATTCAAATATGACTATAAAATAGAAATATATTCATTTATATGAAGATATATAATTTATTATAACCAATAAATATGGATAAAAAAGTTTAATTTTAAAGCATATTATAATGATTTTTCATTTGAGTAATTAAAAAATGAAGTGAGAAGACATCAGTGGTGAAGGAAATTTTCCCTTATGAATGAAACATTTTTTGTATTGATTTTAAGTTCCAAATGAATGTTCTATGATTAATTGAGAGTTCTTGGGGAATGTTGTATTTTACATTAAACATATATTAGAAGAAATTTAATTACAATTATTCTAGAGAGTTATGAATTATTGGTATATATTATGGATGTACGTTTAGTTTACTAAGATGATATGGATGGAATATAATGTATAATGATATATAAACATAGTTTAATTAAACCCACAATAATTTAATAATTGGAATTTAATTATTATTGATTTATAATTAAATTTTTATAAGCATGGATAATAGGAATCTATTAAAGATGGTGTAACATCTTATTTTGGATAAACTATCAGTCTTGTGTCTATGGGGGGGGGGTTAAAGGATATGTGATTATTATTAGGGTGATATATTGAGATATTAGTTTCATTGAATTTATCACCCATTAATCTGGGTAGAGACCAATGATGACATGTTCATATATCTTCCACCACACACCCACAAATATGGGTTTAGAAAAATGTGATATATACTTATAGATAGATAGATATTAGTAATTCCTCTAGAATATTATGAATTATATAAAAAGATATTTATAATTACTCTAATATCCATAACATGATAATGTGATGAATAATAATTCACTAGTGTGTTTTCACCATTACTCTCTTACAACTCTAGTATTAGGGTGTAAGTCAATGCACTAGATATTACCACTTCACTTACCTACAATATTTCTATTTATTATTATCATATTTATAGTTTATTCCTTGGAGATGTTATTTCCTTCATTACCCTTATATATAGTAATAGCCCCAAATACGTGTATTTACATTAGAGATTAAAAATGTATTCAACTAATAGGTTTCAAGATTTTTATTTCCTTAAACATTTTATAGACTATTGGTGAAATGTACTTCCTCTAGCATCCCATGGATGGGGAATCCTAAGTGAATAATTAGGTGGGAAATTTATAAAGGGATGTGAGTTATTATTTCAATTTTTTCTAAGAAATGTTTTTATTTGGTGAGTGAAATTAATGTGGTCTATGGATAGTTTGATCTTGAACAATAAAGAGTATTTTGATATACGATGATTATGTTAGGAGATGAGGGTTTTTATACACTTAAATTTATATTAATATATATAGACCCTAGATGTTATGGAGATAACTCACTACTTGGGATTAATATACAAAGTATTATTGCTCACCCCAATATGAGAACCTGTGTATTGGTCACTTTTTTTTCAATCCATTTGAACATTTTCAAATGAAATATGATCAATGAACCTAGATATAAGTGGTTTTTTTTGAAATATAATATTGTTTATATTTTATAATTGGGATAAACCTCTTGTAATTAGTGTTTGGTGATGCCTCTATATAGTAATTATTTTGTTAATAATGATATTTCAAATATATCCTCATGCATTGTGTCATAGGGATTTTGTTATATATAATCATAAGTTTATTTATAATTTTATATTCTAATTATTTTATATTTAATTATAATTCATGATATAAGGTGATAAGTGTATGTATAGGCATTTACTCCCATTTTGAATTTATACCACAATGTTGGTCACCAGACCCAAGTCTAGTAGATGTGGTCTTGGGGAGTTAACATAACAGTATGTCAAGATGTGAAACATAATAAACTTATAAAAATACCCATAACTCAATATTCATGTAACATTATCACAATTTTTTCATATTATAAGAGTAATTATAAATACTATAACTAATTTTTGAGAAAATCATCATGAGAATATATTAGCCATATTAGAATAATAACCCCCTTAATAAAATTAAAATAAAAAATAATTTTGTTGGTATTAATGTAAGAAAGTTTTTTAATGAAAATGATGAAAATATAAATGCATTTTTCTTTCATATGTCACACTATCTGATATTTATATATAAAAATTATATGAAATGTGTTATGTAAGAATTGGTAATATTTTCACATGATGTTATTACCCATGAACACTCAAATGAAATCCATGGTTTATCAAATATTATATTATTCTACCCCAAGAAACATTATAAAGGGTGATAATGCTTGTTCAACTCACATCCGCAAATTTTATACTCTAAATCACATGAATAACCACTCTATGGACAAATACCCTTTGAATACATGCTCATGAAGATCACCCTCAAGTTAGACCATGTGAATACAAGATCAATTTCAAATATTATCACTCAATGTTGCATGTTGTATAACTAAAATTCAAAAGTAAATATGGAATTTTAATGTTGTCTAAATCATGAACCAAGGATGATTAAACACCACTACATGATATATCATAATCATATACAAGACTCAACTCAAAGTCAAGCATGATTTATAGGTTCTTCAAATTTTTAAAAAATCCATTACTTTGAAATAATTGATTTATATTAAAAATAACATGATGCACCACAAGCGGAATGTCCTTCATGCTACTAAGATACATTATCAGATCTAACCTGAACACCCTAAGGCCAATTGTCTCAATTCATCATTAGTTTTTTCCACATACCCACCCTCTCTATAATTATATCCTTAAAAACACATATATATTTGAAGGATGTTTATAGGAATCACCAACCTTATATTAAGTAGAGAAACCCCATAAATGTTTATATGATGAATATACTTATATTGGTAAAAATATATTTAGAAAATAAAAAAAATATAAATATATGGATTTAGGATAAAAAATGAAGAATAGTGATAGAAGAATAGAGAGGATAATTTCATAGAAAAAACTACCGATATCAGGACACTATAATATATTAATTTCCAAATGTAAAAGATTAGGAGAAGTTATTATAG
Source organism: Viscum album (assembly GCA_963277665.1). Taxonomy (NCBI): domain Eukaryota; kingdom Viridiplantae; phylum Streptophyta; class Magnoliopsida; order Santalales; family Viscaceae; genus Viscum; species Viscum album. Next base: position 1,744,493,719 of record OY728155.1, read on the forward strand.
GAATATGAGAGGAGGGAATGAAGATGGTTGGCTCTCCCCAAGGGTTTTCTTAAATAAATATACGGATATGAGTGAATGATTTAATTTATAAAAATATAATTTTAATTATTTTTATAAAAACTCAGCTATAGACATCTTGTAGGCAATGAAAATTATGTATTTGGTGTCCCATTGAATCCCCTGTGGGTGTTCACACGATCTTTGGTAGACCAATTGAAGAAACATCCACTAACCTTCTCACGAGTAATACATTGGATTTTATATCATTATAATGGATAGTTCACCTTCTATCAAGCCTCACTCGAAATACTAAATTATCATTAAAACTGAATAACACTAGTAAAAATGTCTTAAATTAGATCGTATACCATAAATCATAAGTCCAATTATCAAAATTCAAAAGTCCCATAAATATAATTAACCCAAGTATTCATTGTTTCAATACTATTGACACAACCATACATGATTCATTACACCCTCCCCTCCAATTAACATATCTTACTAAGAAATTTCATTGAGAATTGCTCCATATTCTATATGTTTACTAAATTAAATACTATATATAAATCTTATAAATATATCAACAAAATAATGCTATATAATCGATCATGAAAACATCATTTTCTTAAAATCCACTTACTATGAACCATAATACCCCTCAACTACCTCCAAATTCAAATTCATGATTATAAACTCATATCCTCACAAAGGAAAATATGTGAAAAAGGTAAAATTTTTATTCAAAACCAAATGTTTTTAAAAATTCCATATTTCTACTTTTATTGAGATAAAAATAGATACAAATAAGAAAAAAACAATAACTTAATCCAATAATACATTCAAATCGTCTACTAACCAATTTTAACACATAAAATTTACCTTTATTTTCATATCTAAACCATTCTCCATTTAGTGATACACTCAAGAATCACCTAAATATAAATACTAGATTTTATGCCTCTATATTGATTATCAATATAATTTATAGTTCATAAATTCCTTGAGTTCATCCTTGTACTTCATTGGCTATTTTGAAATCTATCGATCTAAAAATTTTCACCATATATATTATAAAATTCTAACACTAGTGAATTATTGAACATTTTTAATTCTCTATTGAATTTAAGAACAATATCAAAATCCATGTATTATTCATGAATCATAAATTTCTCTAATCATATAGTATAAAATTCTTTCCATAAAATTCTATCCTATTGATTTCTAAGAAATTTGATGTCATATAGACACTAATTATTATTAGTTAAATCTATAATCTTATAAATTTCCATGGGAGGACAAAAAATTTACATCAATAAGATAATGTGTAACCTCATCTTCAGTTAGTCCTGATTCTCCATACTTATTTCACCCTAAATTTACTCTATGAAACATAATGTTGGATTCATATTTTTCAATAATTGGAAATGTTCTCCCCACTATTGTATTTTATTCATTACTCCCTAAAAATTGACGATTTTGGTTCCCATTATATCTTAAACATTGTCAATCATGATCCATAATCCTAATAAATAAACTAACCCAGTTCAAAAACCTTATAAAGGTTAATGGGTTTCAAATTATTTCACACTACATCTTTCTAAAATATAGATAACTCACTATTATGATTCTTATGATTCAATGACCATTGAAACAAAATCCATATTTCTATAAGGGATACAATAATACACTAACTATGTCTATAATTAACCTCTAAATATAATACCCATAATTTAACCTCAAAATAACTTTGAAGAAATCTTAGTCAATGTTGGAGAGGTCTATATCCACATTAGTAGCAAAAAAACCTCATACATCTCAAATACCACACCATTATTCTACTTATATTCATCCAACACATTTCTCTATACTACATTTAGAAGTAAGGGGAACTCAAAATCTATAGAAAACTCTTACTCAATCACTTAAAATAAGATGTAAAGGAAAATGTGTATGATGTGCCCTGATTGTGACTTATCATGTAATTTTTTTTGAAAAATAATATTCAGGAATTAGATTCATTATAATGATGATATGAACATGAACTATCATCAATATTTTAGAATAATCTCAATCATTTATTCAATGATCTATTGGAACTATTTGGACGCCAAACACATTCCTAGGTGTATTATCATTTGACCAAGCATCTCATTAAAGAGAGAGTGTAAAGTTATCCTGGATGATATTATCCAATTTACTCCATACTATATAGTCACTAGATATTTATATAAATCACAATTAAGACGAATATTTTTATAGTCACATATTAAATCGTCATGGAAACAATATTTTTGAAAATTAATTGGTTTTTATTTGTGAAATATTTGATATTTGGAGATCTAAATCCATCACTAAAAGTTGGATATGACACCTATATTAAATACTTGATGACCCTAACCAGTATAATAAGGATTAGGATTTTATTATTTTCATTTAGTGAAAATTAAATTTGAGAAAGGATAAATGGACATAATAAAAATGAATAGAGAAATGAAGGTTAGGAATATATACCTTAATTCGTAGATTATCTACTTTATGATGGAATATAAACCTTTGATGGGTGGAGTTTTTAGTAGGAAAAAATCTATCTGAGGTGTATAAGAGTGTGTCTGAAAGTTTCGGATATATTTTATGCCCAAATTATTGGTTTTCTATGTGAGAGATATTCAGAGATGAGTACTCCTTTTATAAGTGAAAAAGGAGTGGCATTTTTTAAATACCCAAAACTCTTCAATAATGGAAGGTTTGTCTCAAGGAAAATGGTTCAAAATTTGAGAAATAATATATTAGAAAATATATGTGGTAAATAAACACATCAATAACTCAATTGAGATATATTTTTTAATATTCCTTTTCATTTATATCTATAGTTATCCATTTTCACCATTTTTTCTTTAACCACCATAAGAAGTTTTTAACTAGGTAATTTATCCTTTATGAAAAAAATAAAATTATACTTATTATATAATTTGGAAATAATTATTCAAAAATTGAAATAATTTTTTTAATAATTTTTTTTAATTTAATAAAAATCAATTAGAAAGTACTAAACGTATAACGTTTTAAATAAATCTTTTTAAAATATAACATAAATTCTATATTGAAAAACATGGGTTTATAAATTGAATATTTTTTTTTAAAATTATAATAAACTTATAAAATAAATATTTTTCCTTATAAAAAAGTTCTAATGAAATTAAAATTTATACTAACATAATAATAATTTCATAAAATTCATGTTATTTGTAAAAACATCATTTTTCACTATTCACAAAGAAAAAAATATTTTTAGAAAAATATAAAAATGGATAATAAGGTAATTTTGAAATTATCAAACCAAAAAATAATTTTTTTTCTAATTTTAATTATAAAATATATACATTTCTATGTAAAATTATAATATATAAATAAATTATTATATTTATTGAAAAAATAGTGTTTTAAACATTTAGTGTTCATAACATTATTTCACATCAATTTCGAATTTAAAACTTGTTAATATTTTAGTGAATATATAATATTATAGAATATTTCATTTTAATCTATTAGGATAAAATATACAATGCTAAACCAAACTATTCCTTGACGAAATATAATATTTATTTTATGCTAAATATACTTTAACAAATATTAGTAAATTAATTATTTATATTCTATTTTTTTACCTTTCCATTGATATTAAAACATTTCTTTGAATTTTATATATACATATCATCATATTTTAATAATAATAATATTTATATGTAATTACTAAATATAAATATATATATAATATTTTGATATCATATTTATATTTCATTGTGAGTTATATTACCTGGAATTTACTATGTTAAAATATAAGACATTAGTATACCTATGGGAAATATAACCAGTGACCATATTTTTAATGAACACATTTTCAGTTAAAAATTTTATAAGTACCAAATATGATTCATATATAAAGAATTTATAAATCAGTCATTCATTCCACTCTCATATTACAAGGAACAATTATTATTTGTTATTATAGATATAACACAATTCTTTCTACTTTAATGGTGATCTTCCTAATTATTGGGTTTTTTTGGATATTGGAGATCCTCAAGGTTCAAGATGATTTAGAGAATTTTTTAGTTATGAATATTTTATTATTTGTTATCTATTGTACCCAATTTATTTATGAAATTTTAATGGATTTATTTTTACTATAGTGGGTAATCATCTATTGTGAGTAATAATTTTTTTATATGATTTTTTTTAACATTACACTTGTGAATGAATAAAGTATTGTTTGTTTAATTCATATATCATTTGAATTATTTCTAAATCAATTTCAATTCCATTAAAAAATAGAAATAACTCTAAATTGTAACTATATATTGTTTATAAAATTATATTCTTCCTAAAAGTCATAGGTATTACATTCTTCCCCCAATATAAATAAGTTTCATCCCCCATGTTTTAATTACTCATAAATAATGAAGGATGGTAATACTATTCTTAATGTATTCATTAATCATGTTATAACATCTAATATGACATCTATATTACATTATTAGTATATAACAAGGTACATATTTTGCCTCAAATGACATTGATCATTCAAAGAATTATGTACCCCAATATGAATATAATGTAATCATATTTTCTCATTTAAACACCTATACCAAAAAACATGGATTCTCCAATAAGTTAAATCTCTAGAATATTATGTATTCCTCAAAAAATTAATTCTATTTATAAGACTCTAATTTACATATCAGTAGTTCATAAGGTGGAAAACTTGTCAATATATATCATAATCCCAAAAATTAGATAAAAATCAGCAAAACATATCATGTATTAATTTTAAATAAAAAATAATTAATTTATCATAAATTCAATCAACACATTTTTAACTCAACAATATGATTATATTAATATTAAAAATTATCGATACATAAATTACATGTTCTTAAATTATCACCTCGAAAAATATAAATTTTTAATAAAAATATTTTCAAGGTTATTAATTTTTCTTAATATATGTTTATAATCATTTAAAGAAGAACTACTAAAGAGAAATTTTTAGATGTATCACATAACCCTAAAAGCATTTAATTTATACCAAAATACCATTTATAAATATCACTCACTAATGAAAATATCAATGTTTATCAAAAATTAATTTATATTATGGTATCAAACACATTAACTTACGTAAGAAAAGATATCTAATCCTTTTTTATCATAATATGAATGTACAATTTTTTTGAACCATTTTTGAATGCTCCCATATTTGGTTATAAGATATTTTGGTTTTTGGATATGTACCTTTGTCAGCTTTATCATTGAAATCCTATTTTTAAAAAATAGTAAAAATGGTCATAATAATATAAAAAAGGATTAAACTATATTAATATGAAATCCAAAACCTAATATTTATTCTCCAGTGACACATTCATTTCATCATATTATACTTTCATTTCAACTATGTCAATCCTAGTTAATCCTATAACTCTCTTAGTTCTAACAATGATAATTTATGTTGTGTTTTCCAATATAGAAAAATATATGTAATTTGGAAACAAATCATTCACTATGGTTTATAATGAGAAGGTGACTGGCCAAAGTACATCCCTCGAGAGTGACTAGCTATGTGTGAATATGAACCTTTTTTTGATGCACTAGGCAATATTTCAGTTAATACCCAACACTACCTCTTCAAGGTAATTATCTGTATGTGTAATAATAAAAGAGCCTATATCCACTTACCAGTATCCAGACAATGATTTATTTTCTTGTAAAACCAAAAAAAACTATAATTTACTGAAATTTTAGGATATTATCATATTATTAGACATATTAAATAGAATTTTTCATATGGGATTGTCTAAAGTTATCTTATCCTAATCCCCATAATATTAAATATTACTTTAAATAACATAGTGTTATCTAAAACCTTGAAATTTGGATAAATTTTATCTTAACAAACATTGATTAAATTTGAAATTCCAAATTTATCCTGAACTAATAATATCCTGATCTCCAAAGTTATTTAAACCGTACTATGATGCAAACTATAATATCCTATACCTAATCGTCCAATAATTACAAAAATTAAAAAAATATTTCACTATAATACTTTCCCAATATCTTTTAGGTTTAAGGTTTTATATATATAGGGAGATAATCAACTACTGAAACACATGTATTTTTCAACTAACGGACATTGTACCACTATATAGAAAATATAGTAATCTATAAATTTTTTTCTATGTATCCAGAAAATTATTCTTATACCCTTATAGAAAAATATTACTTATTAATTTTCTTCATGACATGGTGAAATGGAAACCTGAAAATGAGTGAGCTCAAATTACCAATGCAAGAGAACTTAGGAAATGACAATCAAATATAAAAAGTCAGAACATGATGAGAATATGGATATAATAACGATATATAATAAATTCAAACCAGAAAAATATTAGGTCATCAATCATAGAGTTAATGTTGAGATATAATAATACATGAATTAAAAGATAGAGTCAATAAACATGAGCCAATAGAGCATTATATAGTCATGAGAATAAAAAAAACTTGGAAGCATATTTCAAAATCATCACAACCATTATTATATGGAAAAATACTTTTTCAATCCACACCATACATAACTACTCTTACAAACAAACAGATGTTCTAAAAAATAAAAATATAATGATAAAAAACTCTAAACTAATGAATTATGAGGTGATATATATGAAATTTCATTACACAGGTAAAATAATGATATAATTTAGTTTTTAATTTTGAGTTATATAAGAATTATAATAGTTTGAGAAGAATAATTAAAATATATAAAAAACATAAAATTTGAATGAATGATTCTCTTCCTAGTTTACTTGTTTTAATTGATTAGATTAATGATAATCATTTGTTGATAATATAATTAATAGGTTCTAAAAATATTCATACCCAAATACTATTAATGCAATAAAAATAATATTTATCTTTTAATTTTATTAATTGTCATCCATGTATTGTGGGTTTGAAAATAAAATTGAAACCAACCATCCCATGGAAGAAGTATACCCCACATACACATAGTTGATGAATTTATTTTCCATTGCTCTATTTCACAGGGCCTAGGAGTAATTTGGATTCCCCCAAGCATAGGTTTTATGCTAAATAATGGTGGCAATTGTTCATTGGAATTCTTGAGGAGGGGTGGTATTTTTTGGGATCATAAGGGCACTATTTGTGTAACCTTATCTACTTACTTCGGAAGGGGAAATTCACTTAAAACAATGGATATCACAATGTTTAAGGTCTTTGAGGTTTATATCATAAAGAACGTTGGGATGGAGAATATTGATATGAATTCAAGGATGATTTTTAAGGATCTCAAAGGGATGATTTTTATTAATTAGTCTACTAATTTATAAATTAATCAATGTAAATTCTTCATTTTAGACCAGTTGATGATTATTTATATATGGATTGAGGATAATTAGGCTACTGATTTTCAAACATCCAGAGTTTCTCATGAAATTCACCTTTTAACCTTCTCAATATTTGGTTCTCTTCATCCCAAGTGTATGAATATTTTCAAAGGGGATACTCTTAGAGTTAATTTTTGTATACCCTCTTGATCCTCTTAATGGTTCTTATTATTCTTTGTCTTGCTTATTAATAAATTTTTTCATTGTGTGTGTATAGTCCACACACATAGAAATGTATTTATTTATTTTCCGAGAGAAAAGGGTGAAAGTTGGTTAAAGATTAACCATATCTAAAATAATATAATCATATAATAAAAATACTAATATTATAATTTTTATATGGTGAAAATATATTTTTGAAATAATAAATGCGCATATTGAAAAAGAAATGAGAAAAATAGTTTGGGAAGTCATACCTCTCATCTTAAGTAATCTTCATTATAAAGGGGTTTAAACATTTCAAGGATGTTATTTTGAGAAAAAAGAACCTTATTAATGTTTTTAAAAGTTATTATGTGAGTTTTGGTTATACTATTGGCCAAATAAATGAGGATATTTTGTGAAAAAATGTGACAAGATAAATTCCCCTATTATAAGAAAAAAGGAGAGGCATTTTTGTAAATACAAAAAACATTTATTTAAAAGAAATCCATTATCATATAAAATGTCCCACAAATTATAAAATATTATGGAGGAGAAGATATAAGGTTGATTTATACCTCAAACACTCAATTAAAACATGCTTTTATCATGTTTTCCCCTTTAAGTCTTAGGTTACACATTTTTACCATTTTGATTTTCACCACAATAACTAGTGTTTTCTTGGGTAATTTGTCCTATATTATAAAAAACAAAATAGTAAAAAATATATTTAAAAAAAAATAAAAAAAATAGAGATTAATATTATTTTATTAAAATTTTAAATGTTATTGAAATTAATTTTAAAATTCAAAATGTACAACATAATAAAAAACATTTTTGAAAATTATTTCTTAAATTATATAATTACAAATATGGTTTTATAAATAAAAAAATATAATTTTATAAAAATAAATTTAATTAAAAAATACATATTTGGTCTTATAATTTTTTTTTTCAGGAATGTTATATTCATACTTATATAATATTGTCATAAAAGTCATGTTAATTGTAAAATCAATATTTCACTATTCACTTAAAAATCAATATTTTTAGAACTATTTCAAAACATCATGCTAATGAAATATTGAAAATATAAATCCAAAAATAAATTTAGTTCTATATAATACGGATAAAAAAAATATATACATTTGAATTATATGTGAAAGTGCTAATTATTTAAAAAAATGAAAATTGTTGAAAAAATGACATTTTTATACAATAAGTGTTCATAATATTATTTTATATCAACATATAATTTAAAATATGTGAATATTTTACTTCATATATAATATTTTAAAATTATTAAAAAAAATCTATTTTTATAATATATACAATAAAAAAAATATTTTCTTTAAAAAAAGAAATATTAATTTCATACTAAATACACTGTAAGAAATTTCATTAAAATTAAATATATATTTTTTAAAATTTACTTTTAATATTCCATTGATATTAAAATCATTATTTCAATTATATATATATATATATCCTATCACATTTTAATAATAATTATATTAATATTTATACACAATGCATACACTAACACACACATATATATTTCAAATATTTTGATATCATATTTTTCTTTTATTAAGAGTTATAATATTATAACTTTACTATATTACAATATAAGTCTTTAGTATACCTATTACATCTATTAATAATGAAAATATTTTAAATGACCGTATTTATAATGACTATACTTATATGGATAAAATTTCATTCCAATATATATATTTACTATATCATTCGTTCATTGCACCATTACTTCACAAGGAATACTTCTTATTTCATATGATACATTTTCTTATAATTTATTCTCCTATTGTAGAGCTCCTCCCAAATATAATTTTTTTTTGGCAATTAGTGATCCTCAAGTTTAATGATCATCCATGGGACTTTCTTACCATGATGACTTTTTCTTTTTGATATTTTGTCCTCAATTGAATTTTTTAAATTTTAATAGAACTAATTTATACATGGTGAGTAATGATCTTCCTTTTACAATACTTAGTTTCATACAGTTTTGTTTTAGCATTAAAAACTTATGAAGGAATAAAGTTTTGACAGTTTAATTCATATATTTTATAACTTATTACCTAATAAATTTCAATTATATTAAACTAATACAAAAAACATTAAATTTTAAAACATATGGTAAATAAAAAATATGATTTCTAAAAATCTAGGGTGTCACATAACACCTATGAATACTCCTATGATGAAGATTATATTTATCATGTCTACCAAGACAATCCATGTGTGGAATGGTACTTCCAAAGATCACCCGAATTGTAAATTCCTCACGAATGGAGTTCACGAGAGTGTTTGGGGAAGACAAACATATAAATAACTACCAATACTAAGAGAGAACTCAAAGGTACCATGATATAACTTATAGAACATAGAAATATTTTCAAACAATAAGAAGATATGGAACCTAACCCAAACTAAAATAGAAATCCTTTAGATTCCCTTTTAAATATATAATTTTAATTTTTTTTACTCCAGATAGTTAGTATGTGGTAGGGAAAGTGAATTTTGAAGTGGTCAATTTTTTTGCTACAAAGAAGTACGAATTGAGGTATTTTAGTTATTTTTCTAAATTCTTTTAGTACCCTCCAACAATTAGAGATGAAGAAGAATGTGACTCTCTATTATAGTTATAGTAGGAAGAGGATAATTCTATTATTGATATCATTAATGATATGGTGTTCAAGAGATAAATTTAGTGTCATCATGAAAGAAAAATCATATATAAATAGGTGAAGGTTAATTACATGGGGATTGAAAAATGTTTTTGTGGCGGAGAGCCTCTAGAACATGTAGAAGGAGATAATTACTTACTATAACTTCCATAAACTTCATACAAGTATGTAATGAGAAATATAAAGTTGTAGAGGAAGAATAATGATTTAATATTGATTGATTTTTTAAATAATAAAACCCTAAAAATTAAGGCACATACATATGAGAAAGAGAAAGGTGTTGAACTTCAATGATATATTAGGAAATCAATGATGAATAATAGGAATAAGAGGTACAAGAGGAGTTCTAAAATGTCTTTTCTTTCTGTGATCTAATTACTCATTTTATAAGTCATTCCATATCATGGTACACATACCAAGAGAGTTCCATGCTAGAACTATTTAAGTGGAGACAATGTGTTCAATAAAAACCTAATTTATAGATAGTTCAACAACCAGACTTCGAAACACTATTTCTATCTCTTATTTCCTGATACTGTAAGAAAAGGTGTATCCTAAAGACCATAATTAAAGGAATTCTTATAGGGAACCCAATTTTTTAATACTTTCTTAGAACATTTTTTGAATACTAATTTTTCAGTTTAGTTTATGATTACTCTTGAAGGTTTATTTTTTCTCACTTTTCCCTCCCATTATCTTTTAATTTTATATAATAGAAGCCTACATTTTCACTTTTTAACATGTTTTTAATGTAAAATAGGATGAATATATGTACATAATTGGAGATAAAGAATAAGTAAGAAGAAACAAGTAAAATGTTCTTCAAGTACTATCAAATCATATATAGATCAAGGAAACGAAGGCACATTAATATATGAGTATTTCAGTTTCTCATATGTTTTTGATCCAATCTTTTGATGAACATAATTTTAAAATTCAGATACACCGCAATACCTTGGTAGAACTATGCATATAATTTTCAGATTATGTTTTGGGGAGGAATCCTATGATAAAAAACATATCGATTCCCCCATTTTAGCTAACCTAGGAGACATACTTTCTTATGATATATATATATATTCTTTATATATAATTTTATTTTCAGAATTTCCATTAAATTTAATGATATTGATTGACATATATGAATTTTATATTATATTTATAATTATGAGTTATATCGAAATAATTTTTGATATTATTACAATTTTTGAATTTCATTATTTGATGCATGAATTTATTAGACCAACTTTTATATTTAGTACATGAAATGATCATATTAAATAATTTAAATATGATTCCCGGGAGGGTTCTAATACTTTATAAAACCTTATTTATTGAGATAAATTAGTATGTGTTCCACAACTAGAACATTATTGTTTGAATTATTGATGTATGATTATATTGAATTACATTAAAATGATTGAGGTCATCGAAAAATATGTTATTAGCCCCATTTTATTTATAAAAAAAATAATTCTATTCTATTGTGAAATGGTTAGAGACTATGGAATAAATTTACAAGAAAATATATTAAAATAAAAACTATCTTTAATAATTATAATTCTTTTATTATAATTTCATGATCATTCATTTGATCTTTAAAAGGGTAGTTAGGTATTTTCATGTAGCACCTGAAATTATTTTCTAGAAATGAAGAATGGGGATTGGTTCTCTTGATTAATTAGAGAAATAGTTCAAAAAATTTGGGTGTTTTATCTTATAATCAATCCAATATTTTGAGAAAAATAATTGAAAATGAGAGAGATAAAATAAATAAAGTACAAAAAATTGAGTTTGTGGGATACCTAAGATTGAACTATAACACAAAACTCATTCTCCTACTTATGATAAATTTTTTAATTTATGTTGTTAGGAAATTTATGGTTGGGATTAATTTGTTATATAGTTACAATTAAAAGGGTGTGGGATATAAATTAACACTTATTCAACTAAATAAAATTTTGAGGAAAACATTGAGAGAAAGAAGAGTATTATTATCACAATTTCACATGTGTAAATGTAGACCTTGCATGAGAAGTGTAGAAGGAAGTGGGAAATATAACTTTTTAAGAAGATTTGAATGAGGAACAAATTTTATTGATATTTACATTAATATCATTCATTATACTTTATGAATATTACCCTTCATTTTAGTCATTGAATTTATGTTTTTTAAAATAATTTTACTTCCATGTTCGGCTACATAGACAATTGATGATAAATGAAAAAGTTCTATTTTTTAATGTTTAATTTCATAGAGGATGCATAAAGAAAATTAAATTTTATAGTTATAGTCCATGTTCATGATATTTAGCTTATATACACATCAAATTATCTTGAGAGATGATTCTAAAGTAATTATTTTTAGGTGGATCATAATTCACATGAATACTAATGAGAAGTGAAAAGTGAGAGTTGATGTCGAAAAATTTATAGGATTTGAAAATTTAAATGAAGCATGATTTGGTTCATAATATTAGGTGTGTTTTGTGATTTTAAATTAATTAGTTATACCATTAGTTTTATGAATGTGGTAATTTCAATGATACCCTTGATGATGTTTGGATATTTCATTAATTGTATGTTGAGGTATTTCTTATGGATAAGAAAGAATTTTTTATGGGGGAGTTTTATTACTCTAATAGACATATATATATAAATTCCTTATTAGTTTTATGAATTTAATTTTCATCCCTTTATATTTATAAATCATATATATAATTTATAACAGCAACCCACTTTTTTTTAATTTTGAAGGTGTTTTTTGTATTTTGGAAGATTTAAAAGGAAGACAATGGAAATAGGAAATGGAAATAAAAATATGAGAAGAGAAAAAATATAATATGACTAAAGGATATTACCTTTGGAGATCATGGAAACTTAGGCTATCCAATCATTAAATATGGTGGAAAATATAGTATTCATAAAGATAAGTCATTCCATGAGTAGGTTGGCATAGTGGTGTTGGCTTGTGTGAATCTGGTATAGCAGTTTTTAATTCATGTAGGCGTTGGATACAAGTACCGTCACATGGAGAATCTGGATGTGATAAATATGGGATATTACCATTTCCTTGTCTTATTAAGTGGATACCACCCACACATGAGTTCAAATAAGAAATAATTCAACTATGTAACTGTTCATTTTGACCAAAACATAGTAATTTTGTAACACCCCGAGATTTTATGAGATATATTATTTTTAATTTCTTTGATGTCTTCTATTATACAATACACCAAGATTAGATTGTACTATATGCAACACCGTATCAGCTTGCAGTATACGCAATAATATTCTTGGCTCGTGTTACACACAATTTCAAGTTAGTTTTGTGGAAATTATTCTCCGCAACATTAAGTATAAATTTTGTATAATGTATAAATGAAATAAGTTTTGATTATGTTATACACAACACCAAATGAAGATTTTACTACACACAGCCCTGAATTAGCTTTTATTACACGCAATCAAGACCTTCTTCGATAGCGTGTGGAGTACGCAATACCGAGTTTCACTAAACAAGATATTATTATAATATTATTATGAACTAGCTGTTATGAATTGTAAATCCCACTTTTTGAAATTTTATAAATTTTATCTTTCAAAATGGAATTCCATTTTGGATTCAGAATATCTAAATTAGCCTAGGGTGAATTTCTGGTATTTTTTTGAAAACTTTCAATTTTTGATGAATAGTGAAAACACTAGGTTACTATTTAAAAACTGAATTTTTATTTAAATAATTATTTATTTTATTTAAATTTATTTTAAGTCAAAATTGATACATAATACCTATATAAGTTCAATGTAATTAATTTGAGTCATTTTATAATAATTTTAGATATATAATTTTTTTTTGAACTTTTCACCATCTTTTACCCACCTCCTAGGAGAATTTGAAAATTTACATAAATCTTAATTTTACCGCTTTTGTGAGTGGAATATTGAAAATCCAGGAGACACGGTTATTATCAAGTAGTAAAATTTGGTTCAATAAGATAAAAATAATTTTTTTTGAATAGTAACTTTTTGCTTTTATTTACCAAGATTAAAAGCAAATAGGGTAATTAAGGGTAAAAATGATATTATTATTACCCTAAAACATGTCCTAATTCTATTTTATAAGTTTAATTCTACCAAAAACAACCTTAGGAATAAAATATTACCCTTTAGGTCCACTTGGATTAGATTAGGACACTTATTATTATTTTATTTAAAGAAGAGTTAAAATAGTTAATATCAATGTTTAATAACTAAAAAATATTTAATATAGGGTTACACATAAGATAAATTCGACTATAAATATTCATTATAAAGATAAAAAGATTTCCTACATAATGGAATTTTATTTATAATTTTTAGACGTTAAATAATTTAATTTATTTATGACACAATGAGGATGCAGTAATTACCTTACTAATGAAATATTAACATAATTGATGTTATAAATACCAAAATAAATGTAATTTGAGACTTTTTATGAATTAAAATAATTTTATAGGTTAATATGACATGTTATTATTGATTCAATTAACGTTTTTATAACTAATCATGCTGTTATGAGTTTCACAAAAATCAATTACCAAATAATGTCAAAATTGACATAAAATAGTTTTTAAAACAAATATTATATTATTAACTGTTATTTTATTCTTAAAAATCTACGATTCGGCCAAATGACTTAGATAAGGTAATAAATATTAATAATGAACCACTTGGGATTCTTTTGGCTTGTTATAGTAAGTTTATTAACCATATAGTTTAAGAAAACAAGAAGACACTGTAAAAGTTAAATTATTTAACTTATAGTTAAATCTAAATGATAAGGTTAAAATAGTAACCTAAACTTGTCTAAAACCTATTTCTTGAGAGTATTTAGACCCATACACACTTTAGCTTAGAAATAAGTCATTTTGGATCCATTATAAATCGAATATGACTTTATTATAAAATAATATTTTAAGTTTTTCTTAAAGTGCCCCTCTCCTCCCTTATAAAAAGGGAACCTCCTACCCCTTCTATTCACACAATTTTGAGCCTTTATGCTCGGCCAAACCCTACCAAGTTCCCTTCTCAACTTCCCTATAAAAATTATAGAGGTTCTTATCTCCTTAAAATACCAACTCTAGTGCCTTAAGAGGAAGCATAAAAGAGGTGTGTCGAAGAAGTGGTAATCTCTTCTACCGATTCTTTCAAGTTTTCTTTCTTATTCAACTTCTTCTTCTTTAGTTGTTTCATTATAAAGTAATAACATATGTATCACTAATATACCGATATGTTATCATAAATATTAAACAACCCCAATTCACCTTCTATCCATCCTACGAAAAATGAAATCACCGCATGTGCGTACGTACGGAATACCGTCTCCATGCCATGGTGTAATCTATTTTTCCACCACCGCCTTACTTGGATGGGTATAATGGTGTAAAGAATAAATATATATGGTTATTATAACATCATAATTATTCTGAGATATTATATCATCCACACCAATTCAATTCAATAATTATGGGAACAATATCATCGCTCGTGCGTACGTACAGATTACCGTCTCCACGACGCGATGAGATTCATTATCCATGTTAACCATTAAAGAATGATTATAAAGTATATATAATGAATAAAAATGAAATATATTACATGATAAAGATACTGGATTTATGTATATATATATATTTCATCTTCTTACTTCCATTCAAGTAAATAAGGAAAGGAAAACAACGTTCATACATATGTACGGCCTACCAGCTCTATGAATGGTGTATTTCACTTCATTTATCTATCTATTATATATATATATATATACTGAATATATATGATATATAAATCATTATTTACATTATGGAAGTAATTATATCAATATATAAGTAATAATAATATCAAGAACAACAAGTCCAAACACGTACAAGAAATAAAACTATTTTACCCAAAATGCTTCTTTAACATGGAATTTAAAAAAGAATGGGTAATATAAAGTCATAAGTGAACCATATATGATATCATAACAATGAATATGATTCTGTAATATGTCAATTTAATTATTTAAATCATTATACAGGATGTTCAGATACGTACGAAGCATATCGGACCTAAGGTAAGGGATAATTTTTCAATCTCATTTTTATTTGAGATTGCTTATACATAAGTATTTACTTGGGTTATATTTTTCATCCATGTCAATAATATTTTTTTCATAAAGTGATTAATATTCTTCCATGTATGTTTAAAGTCATGTTTACCTCTCTTTTACTTTTACTTTGTGTTATGGAATGAATCTTTCTTTTGTTTACTATATGTGCTACTTTTTGACTTTTCCGTTAAAAGTACGAGGAGAATGTTTTTTTAACTTATACGGCATGAACATATTTTTACAGTTTTATAACACCTTATTTTCATGAAGCTTACTCTACAGGATTTCATGAATATTTTCAACAAAATCATTTTCTTTTAAAATTTCAAGGCATTTTGTGAAAAGAAAATGATTTTTAAGAAGAAAGGATATTTTCCTCAAGAATTATTTTCAAGTGTTTTATCCAAACCATTTTCCATCTAAGATGAAATTATTTCATATGTGTATGTTTCAAGTATAATATATCTATGATTTAAATGGTTTTACTTTTCTTATGATGAAACAATATCTATTTGTTTTATATGGATTATGTTATGATGGGATAATATTTATGAAACCCATTTTTATTCTTTGGGTTATGATTAATGATTTATGTTTATGTTGTGGAAAAAGTAAGAATGATTTAATTATGAGATGGGTGGGACCTATATCTCCCTATAATTAATTGGGTAAAGATTTATATATCATGATATAGACATGGCTGTAATTTTAAGTTAATCCGGTTCAGTGTTACATGACTAGAACAAGGAGTAAACTCGATTCAGAAAGGGACTTTGTCCACTTAGATGGTTAAGGAAGCAATGACTTGGATAATATAGAAATAATATCACATTCTTAATGGTTTTCCACTATTAAATGTTTTATTCCCATGCCATTTTATCATGATTGATGTTCCATTATGATATATACCTTACATACTTCCAAGATTTATGTCTTTGCTCAAGATTTTGATGTTTAGATTTTATGTTCATGCCTTTTTTGCATTCAAATGTTTATAGATTGTTTTATGTTCTCTATGTTTACCCTTACAGAGCATTTTAACTCATTCTTTTTATGTTTTCTTTTCCCCAGGATATAAAGAAAGGTTTTAGGTAAGAAAACAAAAGGGGAAGATCTTTATGGGAGATGTTAAAGATCTTTCATCATGATTAGAAGATTATTTTTCCAAGTTTCCAAAGACACTAAACTATTACGGTCCTTGTGTGTTTGTTTTTGTTATGTATTAAGTATTCCAAAAAAGTAATGTAATGTCCATGTACGTCAAGATTGGGTCTCTACATATTTCATGACACTCCTTGTATCCCCTACTCAGAGAGATCCATTGCCGCACCAGTAACTAGAAACACATAATAAGATCAACATTGAAGCTTGGGATTGAGAAATTTTCACATATATGAATTATGAGACCGCATGGGAGAAATATTAAATCTTGAGGGACCCAATAATAAGAAATTGTGGATGGTTATTTTGAAATTTGATTAAAATGAATATATTCCATGATATCCCACTACTTGTGTATTAAATATTTATAATCGAAACCTCTATAATAATTTTAATTCCATGTAAGGGAATCATCAATAGGTAATACCTATACATGAAATGGATATGAATTTGATATGGGGTAGATAATGGAAAAGATACATACATGCATGAAAATGAAAATTTTTAAAGAAAGGATTGGCAAAATGATACTATGACCTGGTAAAGAAACATGCCATGCATGGTTCAAAATGTTGACTATTATGCTGGGGATGTTGTTCCCATGTCTCATAGGGATTGTTATAAATTGAAATCCCCATTTCTTCTATGTGGACCTCTTTATAGTTTCTATATGTGAATGAAATAATGATGTTACAGAATGAACAAATACCCCATAGAATAGATCTTTAAATAAAACTAGGGTTCTAAAGAGAAAAATAAATAATTCAATTACAACTTTATTATTTAGAAAGAAAAAAAACGATCTGGGATTTCATGGGAAATTTTTTATTGGTTTTATCAATCTATTTTGAAAGGGGGTTAAGAGTTTTTTATTATCTTGTGCTTTGGTGGTGCTTTATAAAGTAGAATGAGTGGCCGATGAGGAAAACCTGATTTCATATTGTCTTTATGTACGCTATAGAAGAGTGTCTGTCAGTAGTTTTTCAAATTCCCAATATTATCTTTTAGATGTTTAGATAGAAATTATCACCATTATTTGGAATCATAAATGAATTAAATATATGGAGAAATACCCCATTTGATTAAAGTTTAAATAAATATAAGAACAATAATTAATGAGAAGTAGGGTCCAAGAAATGTTTGGAGAAGCGAGGGTTGTAGTATTGATATGAGTAAAGAATCCAAATAGTTTACCACCCTTATGAGACCAATAATAGAAACCTAAGGTTAGTACCATGAATAGTCACATATTCAAAATAAAAAAATATATGATAGGAGAATCATGATAGAAAACCTCTCACATATGCTAGACTATCCCCTCTGGGTAATCCCACATAGCTACATATCATACCTCTAAAATTACTCTTAGGGGGAGGTGTCATATCACATATTTGACACCTCTTTATCTCTTAGGGTGAGAAACCACATCTCATCTCAACCACCACCCAATCAGTTAGGATGAATTCCCACATCACATCACATCGCAACAACTACCTTATCTTTCTGGGTGAGGAACCACATCACATCTCAACCAGCACCCTATCACATTGGATGAGGTCCCACATCAAATCACAAAAACTACCTTATCAATAAGGGTGAGGTACCAGATCAAATCCCATTATCCAAAAAGTAAGGATGTTGAAAGAATTAGTAATTTCCACATATAAATAAAAAGTACCATGATTATTATATTATGATCAAATTTTTGATGGTCATCCACTAGCCCAATTGAACATCCCCAACACAAAACACTATATGGAAAACCCATTATTGTTTTTCTAAAGAAACCATCTATGTTTACTACACTACTCCTTCTAATTTACCTAAAACCTTAACAATTAAATGAATTATAAACATGTGAAATGATAACTTGTTAGGACTCTTAAGCGTTTACTAAGAAAAAAAAACTAACCATAGGTCTAATTTACCTTAGAGGAAAACACCACCTCAATCCATGGAAATGAATGCAGTCCCATTTAACCAATCTAGAATACCCATATTTAACCTCTAAATGGATAATTATGTAAATTTTTTTTATCCTATGAACTTTATACCAATCCAAAAAATTATAAAGTTAACTTATGCATTTGTATGTCCTACAATCCATATAACATATTATAAAGACTACAAAATGAAAAGGCCTTCTTATAGAGTCATAATTCATCATTAAATAAAAAAATATTACTAGGAAATCAAAACCAGTAATAAAAAAGTACAAAATAATAATAAAAATATATTTTTATCACTATGAGGTAAACTAAATCTGAAACAATCTCAAAACATAAAAATATCAATTTCCCTTAAAAACCATAAAAACATAATTTTGTAAACGATTTTGGAAAGGAATCACATAAAATATTTAAACAATACATGAACATGGTTAAATCAATAATAAGAATGTTCTCCCCCACCAAATTCATTTGAAATTACATTTTTAAACCACGATTTGAAATCACAATTCTCTCCTTGAAACACCATCTTAAACCAGACCCTATAGAAATCCAATTTTCTTCAAAAATTACTTTTTAAATCAAAATTTTAAAAGAAAATAAATAATACCTTTAAAATACACTCATTACACAAAATAATATATAAATATTTCAACCAATACTCAATTATAAAAGGAACCACCAATTCATAGATTAACATTATTTTTAGTCTCTATTCATTGATAGTGTGATGTGAGCACATATGAATTTGTTTGGTGAGATACATCATGTCAAGAAATGTTTATAGAAATAAAAACAATGATATGTGAAGAATATAATATCACCAAATGAGAAATAGAATCAGTAATATAAATTCCACCTACATTATTTTTAGATTTGGAAATCAATCCCAACATTGTACTGACTTTCACTTGATCCATGATCTATTATTTGACTAAAAATGATGAAAGAAAAATCAACGTGGTGGAATACACTTCTAACACACACCCAAGCCTATTCTAAATAAAATCCAGAAAATTTTCATTTAAAATTACTGTTAATTTCATGAAAAATTATTAAAACCCATTAATTAAATGATGTAATGATATACATCCCTAAATATGAAAAAAACCTAATGCATCCATCTTCTAGCACATCCTATCACCAAAACTAACCAAAGACTCATTATATCTAGACTATTAAAAAATGACATAGTATAATTTCTTCTAAAATTATTCCTAAAAGACACTAAGTTATATTAATAATACATATAGATTAGAATCAAAAAATAGGAAGGGAAAACTATAAATTAAATAAAGAAATAAACTACCACCAACCCCTATTGATCAATGAGATCAAAAGGAAGATGAAGAAGGGGAGAGGGCATTTGACTACCCCTGTTCACACATATTAAAAATGAATAACCCTAATGGGGTTTTTTTATTTTAAATCCTCAAAATACTATCCTTCAATTTTCTAAAGGAAACTATACAATATTCCCCATAATGATGTGACCCCTAGCTCTAATGTCCAACCAACCACCAAGAGCTTCCATATATTTATATCTCCCAAAGACCCCCCATGTCCCATAATATCTACTATGGAATGAGACACTATACTCAATAAAACTTTTTAGAATATTTTGTTTTTCAAAAAATGTCACCCTATATCTATGTTTCCGCACAATATTTTCTACAATGTTTGCAACCCTTAGAAAACAATCAATATTCACCAACATGTCTGCATCAATGCTTAAATGTTAAGATGGTCATCAAGATCAAAAATTTTATATCATAAAAAGGAAACAATTATGTACTAAGTAATTTACTTTTTTCTGACCCTTAGGCATTATAGGGAACTATAGTTTCCCTTACATGTCATTAAGTTAATAGTTACACACTATGAAGTTAGCCATTATGTATCAAAGTATTAACTATTAAATACCATCTAAGAAACCCTTAAGTTTTAAAGGTTAAGTCATTATTATATTAACATATCTCATCATATCTCAACACTTTTCCAATTATATGATTTGTAACATTGAAGGGACCTTATATATCAGTGTATCATATACATATCCTTTAGAGTAAACCTTACACATCATTGTGGGATCCCTCTTATATCAAGCTATTATCCCTAATATAATAACTTTATCATGGATTAAACATTATGTACTCTAGTGTAACCATTAAATATTGAGGAGTTAACCATATTTGGTTATAGGTCTATTTTGGATAAACATTATACAACATAAGGTTATCGATTATGTGTACCTAGAAACTATTACATATAAAGGGATACCCTTAAAAATTTTATTTACTATGTAAAACCTTTACTTGTGTGGATCATTATGTAAGATTCCTCTTTTCATAAGGAAAAAAAAATATTATGCCTCCTATAAATCCCAACCATTATGTATTTTACACCCTAGTATCTAAAAAATTATATCTCATAAAAAATATTCAACCATATGACATCCATTATTCCTAGATTTACCTTATTCCTGTAATTGTTATTAACAACAATTCCACTTAAAACCTACTATAACACTCTTATAAGAACTTTAAACACCTCCCCAACCTATGGAATCTTCTAAAAACACACCCAAGAGATGTTCAAAACTTGAATATCATAATATGAAACTTTATTTTGAAACCAACTGCCAACCCGAGACCAAAAAATCCTATTTTTGTGTAACATAATTCCCCATAAATTCACATTTAATTACATAATGTACATTATTTAAAATATTTAGATTTTATAGTTAATTAATCACCCTTATAGAAATCATGATATATAGAATAGATACTTATATAGATAAATACTTCTACTTATATTTAATAGTGTTTTTATTCCACCATAGAACGTGATAACTATTAGTAAAAACCCTTATCTAAAGGGTTTTTAGAAGAGATGGTAGAGTTAAATTTAAAGAATTTTATTTTTAATATACCAATGAAAATGTAATGGATAAATTAATTTAAATGATACCATATGTAAAATTCTAAAATTCATTTACATGATTATTTGAATGAAGAGATTATTAGCAGTCTCATCACTTTATTTATAGTAAAGATAATCAATGTAGAGAGGAATACAATCCTTCTTAGAAATTTAATTAGTTGATAACCTAAAATGAACATTTTACTATATAATTATGAGAAATTTAGGAGATATGAAAGTCTTTAGAAAATTATTATAGTAATAACTTGATTGTGTTGTCTTACCATTGATAAAATGATAAAAAATTATTGATTTTTATAACTCTATGTCAGGAATTTTGTATGATTAATAAATCCTTATTAGTGATATTTTAAAAACCCAACCTAAATATCTGGGTTTGATATGGAATGCGATATGGCGTCACACATTCCTACCCATATGAAATAGAATTATAAATAGCAGTGAGGGTCTGAATACTTTTAGTGGGGAGAGTATAACCTCAGGTATCAAAAAATGCATGTATAAATATTAACCAAGAATAATACATTTGAATAAATAAAAAATTCTATCCAAATTGTCTAACATTGATCACTAGTAATACATATTAATTAACCAATGACCCCTAAAGTAGAACATAAAACAAGAGTGTGATCAAGGAATGTATCGAAAACAAATGCGGTATCACTCGAGAGACATTCCCACTACTACTTCCAATCACCACGCTCCTTCTCCAAGATCCATATCACCAGACCTTTCCCTTTCCAATATACATGATCATGAAGTCTAAATTCCCATCATGATTCCAATTCAGGGTGTAATGATTACCCAGTAGGACCCTACCAATGAATCCTTAACATGAATGAACAAGCATAATCTTTTATATCATGATAATAGATAAATGAAAAAGTAACGACATATAATCCTGAAATGATAAATCATGTGATAACTATGTTTCCACAAATATTTTACTATAATTGTTTTGGATTTATGATGTAAATTTAGTTATAACAAATTTCATGAAGTAGAGTCGACCAAAAGGCCACCACATATATCCCAAAACCACCAAATGGATACAGAATCTTGGGTCAGTACACAAGGATATCAAGACCATTCTATCTCATTGTTAAGGTCCCCATTCCATCATATCCTAAATCGACCTCAAGTTAGGCCCCAATAACATCATATCCCAATACTATGTATTGGGTCAAGTCAATAAATACCACGGTTCCCCATTATCACTTTTCATATCTGATCACATAATACCATCATGCCCCTATGTCTAGCCAGATAAGTCCACATTACCTTATTCTCTAACATGATCTTATCATCACGTGTTATACAGAACATGAACATGCACCATCTTTAGAGACATGAATATATGATGGGTATACTAAACACTTTGTCACAATGAGTATAAACGAAATATATCATATACCAAATACATCACAATGAAAAATTTTCATCACATATAGAAGAAAAAAATAGAATATCAAGAGTGAAAAATCTTCGAAAAAAACACACACATGTGATTAAAAATAAACATGGGTCTCAAGAGATATGCACACACACACACATGTCGTCAAAATTCTAACTTGGTCTCATGGATACAGGTGAACACACAAGAGTTTGAATCATGTATGGTCTAAATCATATAAGCACACATCTTTATATCAGGATAAATATAATATAAATAATCCCTACATGGTAAGTAAATTTATACCTAAAGAATATTAATTTTAACATCATCTTTTATCAAGACATTCATCAATAGAACCATATTCACACACTAATCAAATAATATTTCACACCAATAGTTTCACCAGGGATCTATCAGTGTTTAGATATTATAGATTAATTAAAGAGAAGCCACACATGAACTAGATCTTTCACACATATAATAAATATCTAGGAACTCTTTATTAGGTGGTATCATAATATATAAAAATGGTAATTATGTGAAGGAAAAATTATTCGCTTCAAGTGAAGAAGGTACATCTATAAGAAAAATAAAAAACAATGAATATATATCTTAGAATTTAATTTCCAATGAGTCAAGTTTAGAATTAACACAACTTATATTTGAAAATACAATTATATAGAAACATAGAGAATTTATAGTCAAAGAGAATGAATCTCATAAAGTTTAAGTCTAAATAAGAATGCTCATCCGAATCATTTCCCTAAAATCACTCATAATGTAAAATGATATTCATTTCATTTGAATGAATCAAAAAGTGGAGGAAATTGGATCGATTGATAGATGAGACAATAAAATCCAAATTACATTCAAGAACCCTTATAAATGATTGAAATATTTCCTCATTGAAAAAATGAGATCCACAAAAAAATATTTTAATTTTTTCTATTTCAAAACCCACAAAACTGCCACCATGGCCTCCACTACACCATTGTGACTTCAAGGATACCATCCCAACGTGACCATCCATATAGTATTTATCCAAAAACTATTCCATTTTATAACACAAGGACATTCTACATGGGTGTGGTGGAGTCTCTCTGGTCAGGGTCCAACTGCCACTTGAGGGACAAAACCATTGAAAAACATTATCCCAATATTCCCCCCTTTTCAATTTTTCATATTAATTCTCTAGGTACCACCATGGCATGCAATATAGTTATGGTGTATCTTGTGTTTATAATAGAGTGTAAGAAAACCACTCAAAGGATGAAAATATTTAATCTAAACATGGAAAAACCCAAATAATCATAGGGAAGGGTTAGGAAAAGATTTTATATACATAAAGAAAAATGCTACTATACTTTACATCCCCTTATAGGGACTCTCATTGTCGATAAGAATCTCTAGATTTTTTGTTCAAACGACTCTAGCCACTGAGCTCGAATATCATACTCCTACTCCCATAATTCATCATGGATCAGTCCATCCTTCTATATGATGCAAATAAATTTTACTGTCTACCCACAAATCACATTATAACTCTATCATACAATCCATGTCAAGTGATCCATAAAGTATGATTCTTTTTCCAGCTCAATGTCCTTATAGTCTATCACATGTGCAGAATCAGACATGTACATTCGATAATGAGAAATGTGGGACACTTAATGGATTCCTAAATAATATAGAGGAATGTTCAGATGATATTACACCACAATAATATGTTTATTGATTTCCAAAGGTCCAAAAAACCATGTCACTAGCTTACCCATCATCTTCAAGTGATGATCCCCCAACCGAGGTGACACTAGTAAGAAAACAAAGTCGCCAACAATGAATAAAAATGTTTATATCCATTGGCTATCATACTATATCTTCATGATCTAAGAAGTAATGAATTTATTCCTAATAAATTTTCTATCTCAAAGGGATCCTAAACTATAGTCATCCCAACTACTAATACTACACCAGCCTCCTAGAAAAATAGTGGTTAGGGAAATGACTATCTATAGAGAGCATTAAAAGGTTCCATCTGAATAGAAGCATTAAAGTTCTTTTTTGTATGAAAACTATTCCAAATTTCTCATCTCATTCTCTAATTATGTCCATGACTATATTAACCTAATAATTTATGATATGTTTCTTTTAAATAAAATTAATTTATTTGATTCTTGGGTTACACACAACATCGAGTTTAAACGAACCACGATCTATTATTAAAATATTATAGGAATTTTTTGACCTTGAAGTTAAATTTGTGGGAAAAAATATAAGTAAATAAATTATTAAAATTTTATGGTTTTCATTTTTATAAAACTAATTCATTAGTTTAGAATTTATTTTAAATAAAAATTAAAATCATTTGACAACCAAAGATATATTGTCATGAAAAAATATTTTTATGAGAGAAATGTGTTTTTATCATAACAAAGTAAATTTTTATATATTGGGGAATTTTTTAATTATATATATAATATTAAATAATAGGTTTCAACATTCATCTAGAGTTTTTACAAGGAATTAGGTAAGAATAAATTCATTTTTATGTTTAAAAATGTTTTTTTCTAAACAGCGGTTGTCATCCCATTTTTCACAATTTTATCAAAATTAATTTCTTCCACTTATAAAAAATAAATATTAAACAATGGATTCGATATTTAGAATTATAATGTTCTGAGATTATAATTATTTCTCTTTTATTTTAGGCCATTTTTAAGATTAACCATGGGAGTGTTTATCATCGTAGATAAAGATAAATTGTGTTAACCAAGGTTAAAAAAAGTGGTAAGGTCACTATTTTTCATATTAATATTATTTTATGAAGGTAATTGGACAATTATCACATTTGGATTAAAAATTAGTTATTTAAGGGACACATATCCATGTAAATGACCTATAAAATATTTAAATCAATGCAACATTCAAAAGGTCAATATGTTACTTATAAATACATCTTACGTGTACACATTGTGATTAAGAAAATTTTAGAATGAATATTAATTTTTATTTAGATCATAATGAAATTAACTTCATGGTATTAATTTATTTATAATTTTAAAGGTTAAATAATTATATTAAATTCTTACATAATTCTGACACCGTATATCATCAATAAAATGGAAAATAAAAGAAATAAATTTAATAATAATAATAATATAATTTTATTGAGTTGTAATATTAAATCTATTTTATAGATGAATATAACATATTAGTGATGTTTTCAAGGATTATATTTTAATTTCATATTTTTATTGAGGTTTTTATTTAAAATTAAATGAATTGGGTCAGAAATGTCGTTAATAATATTTTATGGATATAACATTTTATAAATTTATTTAAAAATAATAAAAAACTTGAATGAAGAGAGGGGGATATAATATGGTCTAAAAATTTATCCCTTGACCATTAATGATTAAATTTTCAACTTATAAGTAAAATTGTAATCCTTTAACATTAAAAATGTGTTTACTATGGTTAATATTAAAATTAGTTAACCAAGGAATTAAAAGAAAGGATAAAGCTTGAAACTATACCAAATCCTATCTGAATCCCATTAGATGATGATATATATACTATATCCTCTTGTTATTTGAATCTATATCCATTTGAAAACATTTTGATTGATAATTACTTAATTATATTTTAATCATTTCATAGAATCCATGTGTATCCTTTCACTCCCTTATAAAAGACACTCATTCCCTCTCTTCTTTGTAGCACATTGAGAAATCTATCATGAACCATAAAAAACAAAATTCATCTAATAATAAGTACACATATTCTATATGATCTATTATTCTAAAAATACCAACCCTCGTTTCACTAACAATGGATTCAAAGGATGTTTTCGAATGTAAAGGTAATCATCTTACCTGATGTCTTTCAATTTATATCATCTCCTACCCACACTAAATCTAAATTTTTTGTCATAAAAAATAAATTAACAATTTTAAATATAATGAAATTTTATTTTGATCATTAAACCACCATTATCCTACCTTTTCCCACCAAATGGGAATAGAAAGTATAACTTTTGGGTAAGTATGACTTACCATCTTAACATAACAATAAAATTCATATTTAATCACTATATTTTATGGATTGGTATTATGATGCATATAATGTTTTTATATAAAATTAATGACATAGTTATACTCTATAATTATAGTATAATATCAACCTTCTTACCTCCTTATATATTGGAATATGATAACATCGCTCATGCGTACGTGTGGAATACCACCTCCACAAAGTGATGTAATTATTTTTTCATTTCCTCTTTAAATAAATGGTAATATGGATGTATTTAATAATATATTATATATATATGATATAATAATTATTTTATAAAAGTGAATTAAATTTTTATTATCTTTTCATCTACCATTAGAGATGTGAAACCAACATTCATGCCTATGTACGACCTACCATCTCCATGAGTGACATAATTCATTTTTCTATCAAAAGTTTTATTGATTACACTAAATAAGTAAATTATGATTATATATGATATTTATATCATGATTAGCATTCTATAGATGATGGAATTATGGAGAATTTACAGATATCACAACTAATGAACCAAAACATACATGAAAAATAAAGTAGTTATTTCAACAAATAGTGATTTTAATAATGAATTATTAGTAAATGGTTGAAAATGGGCTTATAAGTAAATCATATATGTTATGATATATATTATTATGGTTCTTTAATAGTTATATAATAAACCAATATTTGTTATATAATAGTTTCTACCACATATAAATGAATTCAGAATAAAGGTAAGGATTTATTTCACAATCTCATCATTAGTCATGGTTGTTAATGTTAACTCTCAGAAAGAATAATTATTTGATATATGTATCTTAGATCCAAAAAAATTTCTTCTCTAATAATTTTTTATTTAATAAAAACCTTTCCTTACATTTTCCACTCTTTAAGTACTCAATATACTAGAATAATATTTTTATAGAAAAGTGACTACCTTTTTCTACTAAGTCAAGAACCTTTTTATTTCATGTCTGTATTTTCCCTAATACATATAAAATATTCTTTTATAGTTAACCAATGGGTTTTCATAGATATTTTAACCAGCTCTTGAATTTTTAATGATTTTTTTAAATGTAAGACTATTGTTATTTTTTTATTGAGGTATTTTCTGACTTTTTTTAATAAACAGTGAAAAGAATATTTTTAAATTATATAAAATGAACCAAATTTTCAAAAATTATGAAAAATAATTTATTTTAAGCATAATTATCATGGTAATTTCCAATGAAAATTTTTCCATAAATTTTTTGAAATTTATAGATAAGTGATTTTAAAATAAAAATGGTATTTTCCTCATGAAATTTACCAGTGATGATTTTATTTTATTTTCATCTATATTAATATACATTATTTTATTCTATGATTTAATATAGATATAATCTAATTATTCTATATAACATATCTTTTAATATGGTTTATAATCATTTTTACTGGGGAATGTATTGTCATTCAGTATTATAGATTTTTTAAAATAGATAATCATTGATTTTAAGGAATATTGATTATGTTGTATTATTTATTCTAATGATGAAGGTATTGAACTTATTATGTTATGGGTGGAGTTTGGAATTAAATAGGTCCTAGATGCATCAGTAGGTATCTTGAGAAAAAAATAGATCAAGTATTTGGTTGAGTTAATATCATTTTATATAGGTGTCTTGGAAGAAGGCCTTGATAATAGTCTTAGATGTCTTGCCATAAGGACTTGATGGTAAGTTTTAGATATTTAGAATTATGAATTCATTCATTAAAAAGTATTTATTTGCGTCCATGTGATTATTAAAATAGTTTTGTTATTGATGGATTATTTTCATATATTTTAATCATTTATATATATTAATTTGACTATAATTTATTCCAAGAATATTATTCATTCCTTATTTATATTATGCCACACACTTTACCTTTTAATGAATATAAGGTAAAATATTTATGATTCCTCTAAAAGAAATTTTAGGAAATGTTTTATTATTCATATTTTGGGATATTCTAAAGGTAATAATGATTCTCTCAATGAAAATATTGTGTTGTATTTTTTTCAGAAGTAATGTCATATCAATTTATGAATCTAGTTTTCCCAGACTACTAACAAATTTGTTTTTTTGGATGTGATAACTTTTATACAATACTAATGTAATTAATTAACCACTGTATCTAGGATTATTGGTTTAACGTAATTACAATTTATATTAGGGAAAGTTTAGTAGAAACCTTGGGAACTAGATTTGGGAAAATATATATTCTAGATAATTACCCTATGTCTGGATTAGATGATAAGTATAAATATAGGATTAAATATAATTGTTTTTTTAAGGTAAATATTACATTTTTTTCCTAGAAATACATATTTTTATAGATACTACAAGTGAAATTATTTTCATAATAGATTTATCTTTGGGAAATAACCCAAAATAGAGAACGTTGAGTGAATCTTGGCCATCATTCAAGTGCATGGTGAGTGTGCCCTGATGGCGAACCTAGTTTGTGTAGGATTTGGTACCCTAAAACTATCTTATGTGTGCTTTATGATAATATGTAATAATATTTTTTTAATATTAATAAACTCATTGTTACATCATTATTCTTATTCTACATAACATAGTATTTGATAATGTATCAAGAGTTTTTGTCACATTAAAAGGTCATAACAGTTTCCCGCTATGATAAGAACCCGAAAGTGCTATAAAAATATTATTAAATATATTTTGTATAGCTGGATGATTTCATTTTAGGGACTCAAAGGACATAGGTTATTATTCTTGGAGACTCATAAGACTTTGAGGCATCTTTTCCTGGGGTACAACCTTGGTGATATCCAATAGGTATGAACGAGACCCACAAGTGGGAAATCCACATTTTTATGTTTCATTGGATGTTCCTATCTATGGATATATGTATTAATCCTTCAACATTAAGATTATTATTAATGATTATTAATATTCACTTAATTTAATCTATTTATGAAAACCATGATGATAGATATTCATGACAAGGTAGGATATGTTGGGTGCGTCATTAGTAATATTGCATTAATGGATAATCTGAGAGAAGATTTGTCCCTAATGTTCTTTAATGAAAGTTGATATATTTGTACCTTTGATGTAAATGATATATCCTAAATAAATCCATGGACATGGTGTTGTATAAGAAAGTTCTATTTTTGGAAAGTTAAAGAAAGAGACATCGATCACATAGGTTGATGGCATCATCATGAAACCTTCTTGATTTTTGATATCATGATAAAGGGGTTATATTACACAGTAAGTGTCCATATGAGGTATTATGTAATTGTGATATTAACTTCTTTCTATATGGTTTCTTTAGTGTGTTGTTAGATATTAAACTTTTACATTAGGCTGCTTCACCTAATACAAAAGAGAAAGAGACCTAGAGTGTCACACTCTAAGTGAATCCTAAATATCAGTGAAATATTAATATTTATTATTTAACTAGTTAAATAAATTTTATTCCCACATGTGGTTAAATAATTATTCACATTTTCATGAAATCATTTATTCTTTCACTAGTTATAAAATAAAATATAATCTTAGTGGAATATTAAATAATTATTTATTTTCTATTCAGTGAATATAATACTTATTTATTTATTGGTGAATAATGCAATGATATTTATTTAATAATTAAATAACTAATATTCAAGACCAGATAAATATTGTAGTGGAATCACTGACCAAATATAATGGTTCAGGGAGAAATAATAAATAATAAATATTATTTTATTAAATAATATTTAATTTAATTTTTTAGTTAAGAGAATGTTAATAGATAAAAATAAAAATAATATTATATGACATGAGGTTATGTAGGGATTACAGAAATAATAAATGGTACTTGATAAATTATTTTATTTTAACCCCAACAGTATATAATCCAAATCATATTATTTTCTAAAAGACCCAATTAATTTTTTTGGTTATGCACAATTAATTTGGATAATCCACTCAATCCCGAGAGAGACAACTTCTCAAAGAATGCTCCCAAGAACAGAGAGATATCTTCCTCCACCTCCCACTCTTATATCAAGAGAGATATAGGAGAAAACATTGGAAGTGGTTTTCAAGGAAATCAATGGTGGAAGACACAAGTTATTGGATCTTGCATTCTAGCACCTAGAGATTCCTATGATGCCGTTTAGAGATTCTAGGAAAATGTGTGGATCACATCTAGAGGGAATATTATTTGATTCATATAAATATAATGACCGTACAAAGAATATCTTTTTTCAGATCCATAAATGAAGAAATATTTCCATCAAGGTAATTATTTAATTAATTAATTTGATTATAAATAATATGTGATGATCCACTCTTTGGATCTATCATTCTATCCCTTATCTATATTCGTTAATTCAATTCTGTAGATCATGAAATTTATCATTGTGTAAATATTAGATTTACCATTGATCATGAAAAAGAGAAAAGTTGGGCATGAACTATCTCGTGCTTCCACTATGACTAGGAACGTCAAGTGGTATCAGATAAGTCACATAATTATTCATAATTATTTAAAGACCATTGATTGATTTACACATATTTTTTATTTAGTTTTCAATTCAACTTTAATCAATAATTTAATCTGAATTAAAAGATATGATTATTCCACCTTTATTTATCAAGATCAAATCAATAAGATTAATTTTATGATTGAAATAAAATATAATATCTCGTATAAAGATTACAAGAATTCATGCTTGATAACATATGAGTATACATCGTGTAAATGGAGTTACACGTCATGTACTTGTCTTTAACACATAATGAATTAATTCAGAAAATATTTCAAACTATGTGCATTGATTTCACACTGTGTATTTATTTCATACACCGCATGTTGACTGGGACCTGGTGGTGTATGATCACTTGGAGTACACACTATGTTGTCCACATACACAATGTGTAGTTACATTGAGTCACATATAGGTCGTGTATTACCATTCATGACCTACCTGACCGGTGGCCGTGTAACAAGGAAATCAACCATCATGTAGCTGATTATACATGTCTTGTACTTCAATTTTTAAGGCATGGTTTACAATATGAGTCCCTAGAAGTGGGCCTCAGATACATGGTAATATACATACATGTTATATAACTCCATGTACACCCTGTGTAGTTATACCAAATTACGCAGATATAAAATTTATTTATTATATTATGTAAACCATATCAACATGTACTTGTGTGTGGTCATTAAGTTGATAAGACACATCATATGAAATTTTTATATATATATGTTTAATTAATATCTATGTAATATTCTTCATATCTTGTATGATTCTTATTAATAGTAGTTACTCTACATGCATTAAAGAATATTACGTGACCGAAAAATATTGTACTTTGGGTAATGATTAAGTTGATAGTAGACATTATGAAAGTACATGATAATTTGTGCATGACATATGTCAGAATAATAAACAATATACAAGTATAATACATGTTTGGTAGATTTAGATGAGTATTCATCATGTTTCCTCCATGGTACACTTATGTACATAGTTACTTTTAAATAAATTTATTTAATTTATTTAAAATTATAATAGATGTAAATCCCATGGACATTGAGATGATAATTAATAAAAAATAATTGATTAATCAAATATGATAAATAATTTATTTGAAAATGATTTATTATAAAAAATAATGATGAAGAATTTAATGCTAGTTTTATTAAATGCATAATTTGCTGCATGCATGTGGATGATCAATGGAATAGACCAGACCTTTGTATGTGAGTTGTTTCATTTTATTTATTATTAAATTCAATTGTTATCCCAATGTCTTCTCTCCTCTAATTATGTAATGTATTATATGGACTTGGTTTCTTTTATGTAAACATTTCCCCTCACCTATGTGTGAGTAAAATAACATGTAATGGATGAATCTGTCAAGCTAGTGGAGGTAGTTCATGTTTGGAATTGTAGTGAAACTAATCCAATAAAGATACGTAGATTGGAATGTGGAAGCTATAACATGAACCTTAATTTGTTCATGCTGTTTTCCCCGAGGCCAAAAATTAGTTTGTCAACCTCTATATAAACTAACCATTACTAATATATCATGATCATTCTGCTTTATTATTTTACTTCTGTCAAGTTTCATGGTTATTTCATTACAGATGTTTTTTCGTGATCACATAAATTAATGATATTAATGAGAATTCAAGATAGAACTAAAATAAATTGGCTTAGTCATAAATATTATCCAATACATTTTTAATCACTTAAGTAAATAAACTTAATATTAACAAGCATGTGATAAAGATAATAATTGGAAATTTACACACAAGGGATAATACCCCTCAATCACATATATTAAGTCAGTATAGCCTCCCACTATTTTAGTTAAAATGAAAATATAGTTCAAAGTGATTGACTAGCCGATTTTGGGGTCATTTCAATTATAGAGGAGTTCTAACATGATATTTTTGTTTGAATTAATTTGGTTCACATTAAGGGTTGACTGAAATAGTAGGATTTGTTGTAACTGACATGAAAGGGTAGAGGAAATCCAATTTAAGGATGTCAGGATTGGGGAATCCACTCAAAAAATCAAGGAACTGTGAGTTAATGTAGTTGGAATTTGCAATTCGTACCTAAAACCATTAATTTTTCTTGAACAACCAAATTTGGGGTATAGAGAAGGGGAGTATGGATCATTTCCACTAAAATTTCAAAGAAACAAGATATTAGGAAGCTAGTGGCAAGGGATATTAGGTTTTGATAAAATAGTTGGAGACTAATAAATATGATATTTAAAAATTTATTTTTATGACTTTTATCAATTAATGTAAAAAAATTTCTTATGTTATTTATAGAAACAACATTAAAATTAATTAAAAAATATCATCATGATTCATAAATGATATGTATAAACATATCACTAGCATAAATTTATAAGAGTGGAAATGGCACTCAAACATTATCCTTTTCCATGAAAAGAAATTGTATATGTTGTAATAACTTATTCATGATGCACATGGTAATGAGGAATGTGATGAAGAGTTATTACTTTATGAGAAACCTTTGAAAAATTCCATATATGTTAAATGTTTCATGTAATCATCCTTGTCTAATGATATTTTAAAGTAATACGAGGACATGGATGCATATAGAATTATGCATTAGATTCAGGACCTCTATCAAGAGAAGGTGAGACAAGAGAGGTATGAGATCTCCAATTATTTTTTAAAACTAATATTCCTTATTCTATTCTATATGGGCCACATGTAGCCAAACTTATGGGATACATTTAATTCTTCAACATCCTAGGGATTAAGTTCCCAGATGAGTTGCATACAAATTAGATAATTTCATCTCTTCCCAAGATCTTATCATGTTTTATTATTAACTATAATGTGAGAAATAATGATAAAATCCATTTATAACTTCATAATTTGATCTTCCAGGTGGATAAGGACATGGGGCGTGATAAAAATGCAATTCATATGGTGAACAAGAAAATGAAGAACAAGGAAAAGGGGCCCAAGACTCATAACAAGTATAACATTAATGATCACTGTACTTCCAAGAAAAGGATGATCCAAATGTAAAGAAAGGTAAAGGAGGTAGTATGTTTTGTACGTGTCCAACCATGACATTGGAAGAGGAACTTCATCCATAAGAAATGTGAATATAGAGGTGCATTTGATATCAAGTGTAATATTTTAATATCTACAAACTGGGTGTTAGATACAACTTATGGTTCTCACATCTATATCCATATGCAGGAACTAAGTAGATTTTGATAGATTTATAGAGGATAGGTGGACATGAGAGTTGATAAGGGTGATAGGATGGTTTCCATATCCATTTCTGACCACCACATTTCATTTCTAATATGAATGATTTTGGTTTTAAAAGATTTTTTTTATGCAGTGACGATTACGAAGAACATAATTTTTTATCATGCCTAGATATAGATGGGTTTATTTTCAAGATTATAAATAAAATTTGTTTATTTTATAAGGACAACATATGTTATGGTATGAAAAATTTAAATAATGTTCTTTATGTATTAAATTAGGAAAACCAAGTATTTTAAATTAATAAAAAATCATGTTCACATGAAACATATAATACCTAACTATGGAATCACCATTTTGGTCTTGTAAATGAGAAGTGTTTGACAATTCTCTCTCAGGTTGGTTATTTAGACTCACATGAGATAAATAAATTTGAAATATTTCATGTCTATTAAGAAAGAAAAAATACCAAACTTTAATTTGGTGTATAGGTTGAAAGGGCTGTAGGGATTCTAGGATTGGAACATACTGATGTGTGTGGACCATTTCTAGTATACGATAGAGGTGGGTATTTTTACTTTATTGATTTTATTGATGACTTGAGTATATGGTTATATATAATTAATGAGGTATAAGTCTATGTCCATTGAGAAATTAAAATAATTCAAGAATGAATTAGAAAATAAAATTGGATTGAAGAAAAAGAAGTTTCTCTTAGATCGAGGTAGGGAGTATCTTAACCATGAGTTCAACAATTTTCTATTGGAGTTTGGGATTCTATCTCAACTCACTCCACCAAGAACACCATAGTGGAATGGTGTTTCTAAAAGAATGAACCATATCTTTTTTGACGAGTTAAGGTTATGGATGAGTCATGCAGATATTCCATTATCCTTTTGGGGATACACATAAAAAATTGTATCATACAAATTAAATTGAGTAACAAATAAATATGAAAACGAAATTCACTTGGAGTTATGGAGTGTAAAGAATCTTGTTTTATCTCACACACATGTATGGGGTTTTGAAGATTTTTATGTCCTTATTAGGAAACAAACTAGTACATGAGGTAGAAAGTTTATCTTTATAGGGTATCCCAAGGAAAAAGGGATACTACCTATACAACCACTTTGAAAATATAGTGATTGTTCCTAGACAAGCCATCCTTCTTGAGAGGGATAAAATCCTAAAAAATTATAGTGTGAGAAATATTAAATTTGATGAATTTGATTCTCAAGATACATAGGAGTTGGTATAAAAATAGATTCCACAGGTCCACATGGATAAATTAGTTCTTTAAAAAATTAATGCATAAGAGAAAAAGAGAGGTAAGAGAACTATAGGGATTTATTTTTCTAGTCACCGAAGATGTTGATTCATTATTGGTCTGATATAATGAAACTCTCTCCTATAAAGATGATGTAGAGAGATCATAAGCTAGAAAATAGAAAGAACCCAGGAATTATAAGATGGATTCCATGTATTAGAACAATGTTTGGGTTCCAATCTATCCTCCAGTATATATAAATACCATTTGATGAAAATGGGCATTCAAGAAGAAACTAGATATATAAGGTAAATAAAATACCTCTAAAGCAAGGATAGTGGATAAAGGGTTTTAAAAACATAAAGGAATAGAATAAAATGAAACCTTTTCACCAGTGTTCATGTTTTTGTCCATTACAATTCTACATACTATGAGATGTGGAAGATTGATTCCAAAACTATATTACTTACTAGGAACCTCAAGGAATATCTCTACAGGATAAAACTAGAAGGGTTTGTGACCCCAGGTTATTCTAAAAGGATTTACAAGTTGCAAAGATCCATTTATAGATTGAAGAAAGCATTAAAGTGACAGAGCATTTGATTTGATGAATCCATAAATAAATTTGGTTTCGTTAATAATGAATTTGATCCATTTATTTACAAGAGGTTTATTTGGAATTCCATCACTATACTTGTAGTATTTGTTGATGAAATATTACTTATTGGAAAAAACATACCAGTCTTACAGCCTATTAAGGACTAGATAAAAAAATGATTCTCTATGAAGTACTTAGGTGAAACAACCTATATTATAGAGATCAAGATCATTCATGAAAAATACAATAGGCTACTCTGACTAAGTCAATGTTTAAATATTGACTAGTCACTAAAGTTATTTAGTATGGAAAAATCTAAGAGGAGATTGGTTTCAATGTCACATGGTTTAAATATTTCTAAGAAAATGCATCCTTAGAAAAAATAGTAGACAAATAGAATGAGTAAGATACCATATGATTTAGGGATATGATCAATCATGTATGTAATGTTATGTACTAGACATGAAGTTTTCTATACATTGAGCATCATTGGTATATATTATGAAGATATAGGAGAACAACATTGGTCTGTTTTTAATGATATTCGTATGTATCTGAGAATAACTAAGGATATGTTCCTGGTGTATGGAGGATACGAGGAGATGGTCATCAAGGGATATAAAAATGCTAGTTTTAGAAAGAGAAAAATTATTTTAAGTCACAATCAAGATACTTTTTATTTCTCAAAATAGGAGTTGTGAAATGGAAGAGTTCAATACAGCCAGTTTTCACTAATTCTATATTAGAGTCTGATTATATATATGCTTCTGATGCAGCCAAGGAAGCCATTTGGATATAGAACTTTTTATAGGGGCTTTATGTGGTACCTAGAAGTAAATACCCTATCATATTATATTGTGATAATACTATATCATTATAATAAACCAAGATGTTATTTTATCTAACATGACACTCGACATAATCTAATACATGGCCTGAAGGGCGTTCCTGATCCCCAAGGGTTGGAGAATAGTTTCAGGCATAAAATTAATCATAATGAGAATAATTTTTTCCCAACCAAAAAAGGATCAAACAAAAAATAAAACATGTGGATGAACTAATTAAATATGAATATCAATAAACATATAATTGATCCAAATAAAATTGCTGAACAAAAAAAAACTAAATAAAAAATTCATGCTGAACCAAGCTATAAGATCTCCATGAGATCTCTTGGTTACTACCAACCATAGGACCATGCTTCTCCAAAGATGATAACAAAGACCAAAAACTTGAAAATGAAAAACAGCTCGGGTCTACCGACACTAAATGATACAATTAGGGTGTGGCATAAAAAATCAGTAGACAAATACCACAAAATCCATTCAATTATTCTACCAAAACAATCTACAAACACTAGATTAGAATAAAAATATAAAAATATGGTTTTCCAATTTTAATAAACATACAAAACTTTAACATTTTCAAATAATACACACCACATCTGCATTTTCAAAATAGATTATTGTTTTAAAAATAAATTCCAAATAAAAAATTCAAACAAAGAAACACTAAGCTATACTGAAAATAATTAAACTTTATACATAGAAAACTAAGTGAAACCAAATATAAATAGGTACATAAAGATAGAACCCATGGGAATTTTCTAGAATTTTCTAGAGTGATCCCTAAATGTACTCAAATTATACTCACCTACCGGTGTATGGGGCTATTCCATAGTCAATAACCATTGATCCACTCTAAACTATCCAATCGAGTGGCATGTCCCACCAAGCCCTATAATGTTGGGGGGGTGGGGCATCCAGTATAATCAAGCTTGACCAGTAATGGTCACTTGACCCTCTAAAAGATGCCTAGGAAACCCGTGGTAATTGTATATGGTGAAAGGAGGAGGCCCTCACATGTGTGACTCACCTTACATTCCATCACCACACTTAGCTACCCCAAATAATGACACCACCCAAGTGATAAGCCACATATTGTCAAATCCTCCATAGGGGTGCCTGTCTCATGAAAATCCTTCCAAAAGTGCCAGCCATGCCATCACACAACATGATCTTTCAAACACTTTCTCAAAACATTCTAATATGGAAACTGGGAATTTGTACTTACAAAACCAAAATTCATTCCCAAAACATTATAAATTCTTAACCAG
This sequence comes from Viscum album, assembly GCA_963277665.1. Taxonomy (NCBI): domain Eukaryota; kingdom Viridiplantae; phylum Streptophyta; class Magnoliopsida; order Santalales; family Viscaceae; genus Viscum; species Viscum album. Next base: position 1,744,533,411 of record OY728155.1, read on the forward strand.
GCCTTCAACATTATCAATTCCAATACATTATTGAATTGTTTCTTAACCATTTCCAAAACAACATAAAACACCACTTTCATTTTCAAAATTCCAATCAAGCCCATATATTTTAAATAAAATTCCATTTCCAACACCACTTCAAGCCAAATTGAAAACACACAACATACTTAATGATGTGAAACATGATTTCATATCCTTTTGAAACCAACCATTTTTCTCAAGGTTTCAAATGGTCCATAATTTTGAACATAACATTTAAAACCATATTCAATCTATATTGAGACCATGAACCCTTTATAAAATAATTAAGTTTATTGTAAATTTATGAAAAGGGGAGAGGGAATGTTTTAGTGTTTTGAAAACCGGGTCCTTACGACAATCAAGGACATTATCATTTGTTGGCACATCCATACGTGCAACCCATGCCCATATGGATATTCCTATATCCAAATAATGAAATCCAAGTAGAGTATCCAAAACATTTTAAAAGATCCACAACATTCATTCCAATTTCATATCATCATCAAACTAGACTACCATAATGTAACCAAGGCCAAAGATACTCTTAAACCACTCAATTTCCAAAAATGGAACCAATCAAAATTTTATCAAACACCATTCACAAATAAAAACATAACAATATTTATGAAAAACCTCTAAAAACCAATCCAAAACAATTTTACATCATAAAAATACAAAATAAAACTATTCACTAACTGTTCGCCCTTGACTAGACTAAAGGGGAACCTTGCGTGGACTAGATGAAAAATTTCTCAAATCATGATCCAACCATGATAAAGGCCTCTTTCTGGTTCTAGAACTGAGAAACATGCTTTCTTTATGGTTTCTATAACCATGTGCAAGCCATGTTCCATTCCCCATGAATCAAACTCAAACTACGGAGTTACATGGGTGATACCGCATGGTTTCCCTTAACTCTGCACTTCATGTACTCCACAGGATGCCAAACCCTAAAATTCTATTTTTTCAAAGAAAAAACTCATAAATTCAAAATGAGACTCAAGAAAAACCTCAACCAAAATAACCAAGATCAAGGAAAGAATAGAATAAAAAAATTTTGAGGTCAGGGTGTGACAATTCTCCCCACCACAAACAATTTATTCATCTAGAAGGTCCCACTGTTGAAGGATAAAAAAATCCATCAAAAATCTAGAATGAGATGAAAAAACCATGAACCACATGGTGAAACTTCAGTTCATAAGTCATGATTAACCAATAATAAGAAAACCGATAGAATGAGAAATAATAGGAGTGTGTGAGAGGGTTATATTAACCACAAGAACTCAACTAAAATGACCAACATTAAAACCTAAATAACATGACCTTAGGGTGACTAGTGTGAGAAATCCCAACACTAATTAATCCAAATTCTTTGGAGAATCTAAAAAATATTATGACTAGAACTGAAAATTTTCACACACAAGCTAAAAATCACAACACAAGGGGGAAAACGCAAAAAAAGAACTCAAACCAGATGGAGAACCTAAACACAAACTGTAATTAAAGATCTAAATAAGCACATAAATATTTAAACAAGCACTATAGAAAACTAGAACTGTTTCCAAAAAGAAAAACCATTAAAATATTCACATACAAGGCTTAGAATGGGGAATAAAAAAGGACATGACCATTGGGTATCTTACACAGGCAAAAGAAAATCACAATGAGAAGTAAATTATAATAGGAAACTAAAACTCCCTCTATTCCAACATTGGATTCATAAATAGGTCCAGGGTTTCCCACAACCTCCGTGATTTCTAACCATCTAAATGCTTTTCTGCAAGGCCTATGTCTAGAGGCCTGATTCTTGACGTATCTTCTACCTCATATCCAGAAGCTGTCACCCTCTAATAAAAACTTCACCCTTAAGAAATGATTCATAATAAATTATATAGATGCAAAAAGGTCCATAACTATGATTGGTCTTTATAGGATTACAACAAGATGGCTTTGAATGCCTAAATTGACAACATTGGAAACAAACAAGCAAATGGTCTGATGAACTGAAACCCAAAACTAGTGAAAGAGGCTCCTCTAATATAGGTTCTTATGGAATGCACTCCAAACCAGATGGGTAACCTTCACGGGAACTGAGAAAAATTTGGTCATTAACCACCATTGGCAGCACTTCAAAAACTAACTCAGCAAAAAATACTTCATCCACCAACTTCTCAAAATGAATATCCTTAGAAGAAAGGGCTCACTCCTTAATATTTGTACAAGGTATGATGATAAAAATAGGGGCCTTCAACTAATCATGTGTTGCTATATTTGAAGAGAAAAAATAGCTTCTTGAAGTGGTCAACATAGTATTTCAGTAATTGTTGTCCTCGTTGAATACTCAATAGATCTTCAAATTTATATTTCTTCACCACCTCTGGTATAAAGCATTGAAAAAATGGGATTGAGAAATTCCCATGTCATCCTAACATACATCGATGGTGGATAAATTACCTTCCACTAGTCAAAATTTAGACCCTCAAAAAAACTCAAAACAACACACACTCTAATAGATTTAAGAGTTTTCATTGGTATGAAGACACTCCCAACTTTTTAAAGACATTCCATTTCTTATAACGGACCACGAGCACCATGATAGACATGAAACAATCAAGAAGAACCAGGAATAGGACCAGACCCACTAGAAATTTTGTGGATCATTCTATGAAGAATATTCTGAAAAAAATAAGGAACAGAAGACCAAGATGAACATAAATCAAAAGCATAACCAAAACAAAACCACAATCCAAAATAAACATGCTCACAAGATTAATGTTATAAACAAAACCAAAATCCTCTTATCAAAAATCACAATTTCATTTGAATTTTCAAAAATTCCTTTTTCTATGGACACTCTCCAAATACCAAAATCCACTTTTCTCAAATAGAACCCACTTATCAAAGAAAACCATTTTTAAAAACATTTTGCTTCTTTTAAAAAAATCATTTGGAAAAACCAAGCCAAGTCTTTTATTTCAAATACTCACCCATGGAATCCTCTGAACCATCACATATGTGATCATTCCACTTCCAATTACCTCATACATAAACACATTCTATCTAAACTATGCTCACATACCCACACATATGAAAATGTCAATTATGAGTAACAAGGGTCACCCATTCCATTTTATTATTAAATTCAGGCATTCACCAAATTTCCAATATACAAAAATTTCTTTTCAAACCCATTTTTATAAATAGAAAACCACTTAAATGATATCATTTCCATATGAATAGACATTTTCATTTCAAAATATTACTCACATAAACTGAGATATAAACAAAACAAAACTCGTGAAAAACTGTCGATGTATGAAACTAGTAGCCATGCCTAACTTGAAGACATGTTTTTTGGACCATTCCCCAAGTAAGCATCAACAACTATGAGGAGCATAAACAATGTACTCAGACTCCACATGGAGCACTACTCCATGTGAGATCACAACCTAACACTATATTTCCTCCATTTTCATTCCTCATCCAAAACAAACAAAAAATGAAAACAAAGACTCAAAACCTAGACTACCACTAACAACGTGAGGATCAGAATGAGAAAGGGTTCTTGTAGTCTTTCCATGCCTACCTCTTGAGTCATGATAGTCATAGTATCTAATATACCTAAAACCCCAAATAATAATGGCCTCCTCTGATACAATTTCTTCATGAACTAATATGCGATTTAATCTAACTCGATACCCAACCCAATTCGAGACATGACCCGAAGGGCATTTCCGATCCCCAAGGGCTGGAAAATAGTTCGAGACATCAATGCAATCACAATGGGAGTCATTTTATCCCAACCAAACTAGGATCAAAAAAATAAATAGAACATGTGGAAGAATAAATGAAGTAAAAATCCCAGTAAACATATAACCTATCGAAATTCAATTTCTGAAAAAAAAACTAAATACAAAACTAAGAATGAACCATGCTACACGAACTCCTTGTGTCCTCTTGGTCACTACCACCCTCAAGACCAAATTTCTCTAAAGGGAAGAACATAAACCTGAAACCAGACCCTAAAAAACATCTCAGGTGTAGCAACATTGAATGGTATAAGTACTGTGTGATCTAAAATAACATAGTAGACAACCACCACTGAATCCATACATTTCTTTTAAAGAAACATTCCACAATCACTAGTTTAAAATACATATATAAAAATAGATATTTCTCATTTTAATAAAAAACAAAGCTTTCCCTTTTTCTAAAAACACACACCACATCTCTATTTTAAAAATTTATTACCATTTTAAAACTATATCCTAAACTAGAAATCAAAACAAAGAAACAATAACCTATACTGAAAATAAATACTTCATCTAAACAAGAAAACGAGTTCAATAGAATATAAATAGGAAAATATAGATAGAAACCATGTGTGTTTGATAAAAATCCCTAGGGTGATCCTTAGATGTACTCAGATTAGACTCACCTTCCAGTATATCTTATAACTCCTTAGTAAATAACTAATTGTTTTCTCAATACTAGCCAATCTAGTGGCATGTACCACTAAGCCCTATAAAGCTAAGGGGATACTATCCCATCTAATTAGGGATTAAAATCAATAAACACTCTACCCTATAAAATATTCTCATGAAACCAATAGTAATCATATATTGTGAAAGGATATGGCCCTCAAACGCATGAGTCACCTTACCTACCATCAACACACTTGCCTACCCCAATCACTGACACCACCCACACCATAACCCTCATATTGGGAAATTATCCATAGGGGTGCCTATCTCACAATAATCCTTTTACAAGTTCTAATTGGGCTTTCATATCAGATGAGAATTCAAACCATTTCTCAAATCATGCTAGGATCCTAATTAGACATCTGTACTTCCAAAACCACAATTAATTTCCAGAAAATTATATTTTTTTTGTAGGACTCAAACATTATCAATTTCACTACATTAAAAAAATGTTTCCTAACAATTTATAAAAAAAAATAAAACACCACTTTACTATTCATAATTCCAAACAGGCACTTATATTTAAAATCTAATTCCATTTCCAAAGTAACTTCAAGCCAAAGTGACAACTCACAACATACTTAAAGATTGAAAAATGGATTTCATATCTTTTAGAAACCAACAATTTTTTTCAATGTACCAAATGGGCCATAATTTGGAACATAAAATTTAAAACTATATTCAATACACATTGAGACCCGGAACCATTTTGAAAAAATGTAGGATTAAATAAAATTGAGTAAAATGGGATAAGGAAAGGTTGATTGTATTGAAAATAGGGTCATTAATTTTTAAAAGTCCATTAGTATTTGTTGTTGCATCCTTACATGCACCCCATGAACATATGGATGTTCTTATATCCATTGTCACACTCATGAAATCCAAAGAGATCACCCAAAACCTTTTAAAAGAACCAAAACTTGCACGCAAGGTTCATATCATCATCAAAATAAACTACCATAACATAACCAAATCCAAACATACTATTAAACAACTCAATTTCATAATAAGTAACCAAGTGACATTTTATAAAACACCTTGCACACTTGAACACATAATCACATTTAATAAAACCCTTAAAAAACCTATCCATACTTACTTTCCATCATAAAAACACGAAATAAATTTATACTAACACATAATAAGAAAGACTATATCACTTTTGAAGAAACTAGGAAAGCCCAATTATTCAACGAAATTTTTTGGAAATGAAATTAATGGAAACACCTACCTCAATGGGGTGTGGATGAAAAAAAATTTAATGAGAAGGAAGAATACACCCTAATAGATGATTCACAAACCCAAACATCAACGAAATCATCTAAAACCATTCAAACCTAACCTTAGGGTTTAGGCACAGGAGAAACCATCCAATAAATAACCAAGAACCAAGAGAGAAGAGTAAGGGGAAGAGGGAAATAAACTAAAAAACTCAATGAATATTACCATGTAATCTAGCAGGAGCATCAAAGGAGGGAGGAGAAAAAATTAGAGAAAGGTTTTGGGACCCCTTTGTGCACAAAAAATGTCTGAAGAGAAGGGGCCCAATTTGAGGTAAAATGGCGGGAGGGTAGATTAGGGATTTTAAGATTTAAAATTTTTGGGAAACTCACACAAGGCCAAATGGTTTGACAAACCATGCGCCAAATGTTTTCCCTCTACTAGACCAAAGGGGTGCCCTACATGGGCATGCCACATTATTTATCAAACCATGAACTAACCATGGTAAATTCCATAGTTCGGGTTAAAAAAAAGTACATTATTTCCATATAGGTTCCTTAAGCATGTATAATCCATGTGAAAAGACCCAGTCATCAAACTCAAGCTACACGATTACCTGGGTGATGTCGCATGTTTCTCATTACCATGTACAACATGTGTGCCAGAAGTTTCCAAGCCCTAAAATTCAAAATTTTCAACAAAAACTCAGAAATTAAAACCACGAATCAACCTGAACTTTAACCAAAGGATCCCAGATCAAGAAAAACATATAATAAAATAATTTTCAATGTCAGGGTGTGGCAATCCGTGATTCTTACAAATAAACCAAGGTCACACCAACAAAAAAGAATATACTCCGAAAGTATCACCACCTGATAGATTTTTATCAACGGGGTGAATTTTTAGGGAGTATAATACCCACAGAAGAGAACGTGGAAAAACCCTTAACTAAAGGACAATATCAGAAGAAGTATGAGTATCGTGTGAGAGCTAGTGGGCTGAAAGTTGTTTACAGTTGGCTCTAGTGCAAGTGGGAGTATGCTGGAGTTGGTTCCCTAGAACCAACTTCTGTGTACATTATGATAACATGTATTCCTAGTTTTGAATAGTAATAAACTACTAATAACATAATGATTTTTCTTCTACGTGACATAGTATGTAATAATTTCATAAGAGTAGCTGTCACACTAAAAGGTCATAACAGTTCTATGTTAGGATGAGAACCCAAAAGTGCAATGACACTACTCGTAAATATATGTTCTATAACTAGATGATATAATTTGAGGGACACAAATGACTTAGAATATCAAGGGTGGACACTCATAGAGATTTTAAGAATCTCCCCATGGTGTATGCCCTTCTTAATATACCATAGAATATTATGAGAAGGAGACCCAAAAGTAAGAAATCCACATTTTTATGTGTCATTGGATGTTGTTATATGTAGACATGTGTATTTAACTTTAAACATTAATAATATTATTAATGAGTATTATTAGTTTCATACTTTTATTTATTTATGAAAATCAAGAGGACATATGTTCATGGTGAGGTATGATATGTTTGTTGTGTTATGAGTAATATTACCGTAAAGAATAATGTGAGAAAGTATTTTTCCCTTCTGTTATGTAATGGAATTTTATATCTCATTCCATTTGATGGAAATGATACAACCTAAATAAATCCATCCCATAGTGTTCTATAGGTAATTTCTATTGTTGAGAAGTTAAAGAAAAGGACATAGAGCATATAGGTTGATGGCACCCACATACAACCATCAAGATTTGAGATATCATGATAAAAAAATTATATTACACAGTAATTATCCGTATGAGGTATTATATCATTGTGACATTAATAACTTCCTCTATGGGTTCCTTGATGCGTTTCTAGATGCTAACATTGGACTTTAGGATATTCTACCTAATTCCAATGAGAATGTAGAGACCCAATTTTTGTCTTATAAGACTTTCAAATATTTTGATATATGATTCCAGAGTGTGGGATTCAGAAAACATGCAATTCTAAGGCCCCATGTTCCCAAAATTAATTTTATGGAAATATTAAGTATATATTGTACTGTTCATGTGATGTAAATGGGATAAATATTAAATGGTAGCCTAGATTAGAAATTAGAGGGTACGATTGGGTTGAAAATGTGTAGTTTACCTTAGGAGGGACTTAACCTTCATCAATGATATGTTTCTATGGAAAAATACATAGAGGGTCAAATTGTAAAACAAATAATTAAACTTAATTATTTTATTCTTAATTCTGAATCAAATAAATTTGGATCAGTTTCATATTGTAAATATGAGACCGATTTTGAGTTTGTAATGGGGAATTTTACCTAAGTGTGTCATAAAATATGGAGGTGTCAGTTGTCTGGATCCTATGTTCGTTGGTTGGTGTTTTTTTAATGATCTTTATGTTTATCCTTAAGTGAGGGTTACACATTTTTACCAATCACTACCTCTCTATATCCCTCTCCCCACTCTATCTTTTCATTATTCAATAGATCTAAGATGAATCATTTATGGTACTTCAACGAATCACAATAGAGTCTTAGCATATGTCATCAACAACAAATGAATATAACAAGGTAGGATTCTTTTAATCTTCCTCATATTCGATTCCAATTATTGAGTCAATTGTTGATATGTTTTCAAATTTTGGATTTTAATTTTCTCTACTGATGTCCGCATTAACAAGACCATGAATCCATGATTTAAATCACTTTTCTTGTCATGTTCTCTCCCAATCTTCAGGTTTATTGATGTTTAATTTTGGACACGTAAAATTCCAATGGATTGTTGAGAGAAGCCCATGTCTATGAAGAAATCAACCCAAATTATTCAAAACATTACTTGGAATAATTTTTGGGTACTTAGTAAAGTCGTGGTGGTCTGTGAAAGGGAACAACAGAGCATGGCCTACCAATGGTGGAAGCACACAGCGGCTGCGGATGGCAGCACGATAGAGCAGCTGTGGAAGGTCGCGCAGAATGTGAGGCTGAAGCTGGGTCTGGTGCTGAGGTAGCTAAAGATGGAGCTACGTGTGAGGTGGAAAAGAGCTAGAGTGCGAGGCGGTTATGAGGCTAGGGCCATTCGACGGAGTCAGGACAGTAGATCCGTGTCGCGACCCGACTGGACGTGAGGTGGGGTTGTAATGCACAACCCCTAATAGCTGCGACCCTCATGACGCAAGTCATCTCATTGATGAGGGAACAAGCCCGATAATACAAGGGGACAATTCGAGAGAATGTGGGATGGGCCACGCGGCTAGGCCGCTGTCTTGTGATATAGGACTGGGGAAGCCAGAGCGGGCTCTACCAGGTGGGCGGGTCTAGCCCGAATTGGCTAGATCGGTTTGATTTGGGCCAATAAGGCTTTATAAAGTCATAACTTCTAATCTAGGCATCCAATTGATTCAAAATATGTAACTACCTGACCCTAGATTCCCAGATTTGGTGCATTATTACATAACGTTGGCATTATTACAAGGAATCAAGTACCAAAGGACCGATCAGTTTTGCAGTCTTGGAAAATAGATTACATACATGAACTTTACATTACAATTTCTAAATTAAAATAAAACATAGATAATCCTGTGAGAACTCCATTAATATCCTAGAGTAAACCTTCATATAAATAATAATACACTTCTTGGCATCCTAGGAAAATAAAACAAAAGAAAGCTGTGAGCTCAAATTCTCAGTAAGGGTAAATAATGCAGCGGAAGCTATAAAATTTTATAGAAAGATGTGTAATAAATACGATAGACTTTTAAACATAAAATTGAACATAATATGGAAAAAATAAATAAAAAATTACAATATAAACATTTAAATGTATATTCTACTAGTTTAATAATCACATGTAATAGCTAATTTCATAACGAGGGAATGTATAATGCTGGACATCATAACCACATAGTAAAGGCATTGTTCCAAGATTACCAATAATTTTTTTTCAAATACTTGTGAAAAGAAACTAATTTGTCTCATGAGACCTACTGATGCATCGAGGAGCTATAGCGGTCCCCACCCTTCACATAAAAAGTTTAATGCATTTCTCATATGAAAAAGTGTGAAACACAACATAAAAATTCATACTAAAACTAGCATATGAAATGTCAAAACATTAACCATAAAACATGAATGGTATAAAAAATAACATCCACAGTCAAAAATATGATAACTCATTCAGTACAATATGGAATCTTGTATTATAATAAATAAACCTAAATCAAGAATAACATCCAATAAAGGATGTTCACATTGTTGAAAACAATCAATAAAACTCTTTGGGAGAAATACCCCTTTTCATGAAATCATTTAAAAGTCTCTCAATTTATAAAGGAATCCTTTTAAAAGAGATTTTTGAATCAAAGTGTCCCATAAAAATTTTAAACTTTTTAATGAAATTAACACTTTAAAACAATCATCTCTATGTAAATAAATCATTAAAATATTTCTGAAAACATGGACATTATTTAAAAAAATTTTAAAAAATAAATCGTTAAAACACTTAAAATGTTGATCTAGTTAATGAGTCCATTCCATAAAATCTTAAAAGATTATTTTTTAAAACATTTTAATGAATCATTGACATAGATGATAAATATTTCTCAGTAGATACTTATAGATAAACAATCTCAGATAATAATGAGATTGGGGACATAACACTTACCTTGTACTTTCCTTTGGTCGAGGGTACATTTAACCTTCTGTAAAATAACCCTAGTATGTTATTAAATTATACCAAAACAATATTCATATTTATTATTTCATACTTGATTCATTTTTGACTTTATACAACCTATTTAATAATAATTTCCATGGTAAAATAACATTTCGGTTAATAATCACTTTCTTTATCATGCATGTTTTAACTTGTTATTTTTGATCGTATTATGTATATCATGATTTAACTTCTTCCAAAATATAAAAATTTATTTATGTATCATATATATTCAGAATATAAATATATATAATAGATAGATATTTGAACTGGAAAACACCATTTATGGAGATGCTAGGCCGTACGTATGCATAAACACAGTTTTTATTTTCATATTGTATTGAACGAATATAAGTGAATGAGGTATATGTAAACACAAACACACACACACAAATATATTTTTCTATTAGAATTATTATATATTACATACTTATAAATAATATATATTTGTATAATCTTTGTAAAATGGTGAACATGGAAATGAATCTGATCGCGTCGTGGAGACGGTAAACCGTACATACACACGAGCGATGATATCATTTTATTGATGGTGAAATAATTTGTAATTGGATGGTATATTATATATAAAGAATAATTAACATGTTATATTTTATAATTACATCAATTATAGTCATTATTATAACATATAAATAATGAATTGTGGAATAACAAAGAACACCATGACGTGGAGACGATAAGCCGTATGTACGCACGTATAGTAACATTGTCATTCATAGGATGGATATAATAATAAAGATGTTTGTATCATATTTATAATAAATTATTATTATGTATAAGGTACTGTATTTTTTATTTTAGTATGGAAACAACAAAGAAAGAGGAAGTGGAAGAAGAAAAGAACTTGAAAGATGTGATGAAATAATTACCTCTTCTTCGGGTTCTTCTTTTAGATTTGAACAAAAGGTATCATTAGGTTGACTTTATGATAAAATTAAAGCCTCTATATTTAATTAAGTGTATTTTGGAGGAGATTTTAGCCATGTTTGGCCATGAAAAATGGCATTGGTGGTATGAATTCAAGAGAAGGGGAAGTACCTTTTTATAAGGGAGGTGAGGGGCACTTTAGGAAAATCTTGAAATATTAATTTATTATAAAATAAATTTCGGTTTCTAGTAGCTCCAAATGGATTTATTTTAAGGATAAGGAGGTTATGGTTAGATATAATCCCAACCAATATATTTTAGACAAGTTTTTGTCACTTTATTAACCTTATCTTATATATTTAACTCTTAGTTAAATAGTTTTTCATTTACCATGTCTTCATGTATTTTTATATTAAAAGGTTAATAAAATTACTAAAAAATTACAAGAGAAACTCAAGTGGTTCATTAATGATATATATAACCTTATCTATGTCCTTTGGACAAATTTTATATTTCTTGGAATATTATATCAATTAATAATATGGTATTTGTTTTAAAAACTCATTTATGTAAATTTTGTCACTATTTAGAATTTGGTTTTTGTTAAAGTAATAACATCCTGATTAATTCAAAAAAAATACATTGGATAAACCCTAACATGTCATATTCACCTATAAAATTCGTTTCTGGCATCAAATCATTCAAATTTGGTTTATTGTAACATTAATAATATCCTTTATTTGATTCTTTCATTAATAAGGAAAATACTGCATCATTATTGTGTCATAAATAGATATATTTATTTTATGTATAAAAATTATAAATAATATAAAATAATGTAGGAAATATTTTTAGATTTATAATTGATATTTGTAGTCAAAAATATCACTTATATTACCCCATATAAAAACTATTTTACTAAAATATATATGTTTATGTCTCATTTTCCTCAACTTTAAATTAATTTTTATTAAGTCTCATTATCACATACAAGTGACTACATGGTGTCCCAAAATATAACAAAGGATGAAAATTGTCATAGATTTATCTTCCAATTGGTTTAGGACATGTGTTAGGGTAACTTAATATTACTATAATTTTATATTTTTACCCTTATTTACCAAATTTATCCTTTAACCATGGTAAATAAAATATTTATTAAAGTTACTAATAATAATGTCAAAAAATAAAAGTTACCTATTTACACAATTTAGAGCTCCTGATTCCAAATATCTAATCCATTTTTTTAATTTCAAAACATATAAGTTTCTAAAATTAATTTAAAATTAATTCCCGTTGTCAAAACCAAAAAGCGAGGTTTTAAGAAGTAAAAACTATCAAAAGATTGACATGTGTTTATGTGGAATTTAAATGTGAAATTACATCCAATTACCAATATTATATTAATTTATAAAAATATAATCTAACTATACTCTAAAAACACTAAAATTTATAACTTAACACTATAAAAAATTTCAATTAAAAAAGTTGTTTTTAATTAAAATTATTTATTTTTCACTATTCATTAAAATATGAAAGTTATCAAAAAAGAATGAAAAATTAAACCTAAGATATTTTTGATATTAAAAAATAAAAAATAAAGTATATTTTACCAAATTAATTTTTTAGGAGTGTCTAAAATTAATTTTATTATTGTTCACAAAAGGACCTAAAAAGTAGTTTTTTTGTAAAATAGTTTTTCTAAATATATAACTATTTTTCCAAAACTTATAAATTTCATCATAAATATGTTTTATTTATGTGAAAACATTATAAAAAAACATAAAATTTATTTGTTACTATTCATATTACAATATTTAATTGATAAATAAATATATCGTTTAAATAATTATAATACTAATGTGTTGTTTTGCAGATTCTCAATCTTGTGTATAACGCATGCCAAGTTGGTGTTGTGTGCAATATAAGTTATTAAATTAATTTAAAGAGATAACATACTATGAAATATTGGGGTGTTACATTTTCCCCTCCAATAAATTTCTTTCATACAATTTTAAATTGTTCATTGAAAATAAAAGGTTAAAAATTGAAAATACATTTCTCGAAAACCCACATAGGAAATAGGGTTTATAAAATTTAGTCTTAATAAGAGGGAAATGGAAATTGAAAAATTCACCACCAAATTATGATTTTGAATATGAAAACATTGGTGTCAATTAGAGACACATAATTGGAGTAAAAATGTAAATATTTATAGGGAGTGATTGTGGTCATCAATCACAAACATGTGAACAATAAATGGAAAATTGAGGTCCTCAAAGCCATAAATATATGATGATTTAAAATATAATCAGTTTAACAAAACATAAGGTATTAAGACAAAACATTTTTGGTTTTAAGATCCTTTCCCTAAAGTTTAATAATTAGTTCTTCATATAATAATAAATAAGAATAATTGACAAGTAGAGTTCCATCCTTTAACTAATTTCTACCAAAAACTCATATTTCAATCCAAAAGATAAAAGAACTAAAAAATATTATATTTATCCTAATTTTATAGGGTTCCATTAAAATGAATTTATAATTTATCTATAAGACCATTTAAAAAAAACTACATTATACCAACAAGGACATCACGTATGCCAGTGGGAGGTGATGCACCCTTGTCGCTCTTTGGTTGCAGGTTCAAGTCTCATAGCCTTTCCAGAAAAGATGGGTTGTCACCTGACCTCCAGATTGTACTTTTATAATAATTAAAAAATAATATTAATAAATTTTTTAAATTTAAACAATAGAATCTAATGTAAAACTTAATTCATTCCAACTTTTAGACTTATCCAAAATACTTCTGTCTAAACTCACAGTCCAAAATTTATAAGGATGGAAAACAAATTGAAGACCTCTTTTCCACGTAATAACATGTGAATACCTTCATAATATATTCTCTTACAACATGGTAAAACCATTAATTACCATAAAAGCTTATTGGTTATATTCTTTCTCCCTAATTTCATATAGAATACTGGATATACTCGTTATATCCAAAAATGTTGAAAACTCAAACAATGATGGAATAAAAAAACAATTATTTAGTTTCAAGGTAGTCAAGAATAACCAATATAATTTGTCCAAATCAGTCATACATTATTATGATCTCATTATTTTAGTTTCAGAAACATATTGAGTGTTATATTTCCCCGAACCATATATTTTCCAAAATTTTTAACTTGAAACCTGTCACATTACTTGGAACCATAAAATCTCAAATCCTTAATGAAACTGTACTGTAGAATAATACTTATATAATTTATAATTCATATAAATTTTAAATCATTAATACAATACTCAAATGACACAATTCATTAATAATAACTTAAGAACACTAATCATTCCTCTTCATCTGCGGTCATATCATAACTTGATTATAAACCAATAGAATAATTTGGCGTATACTCTGATGATTGTGACATTGATTCATGTAGTGTCCCAAATCCTTGTAGATGAAGCATTGTACATTCAATTCAATGATAAATTTTTATTCAAAAGTAATGGAACCAGGGTAATAGGGGAAATAAGGCCTAGGGGGCCTAAAGTAGTGGAGACCAAGGGAATCCCCTCAAATTATATTCACCCCCTCCAGTTTGAGGGAAGAAACATTATACAAGCATTGTACATTCAATTAAATGTTAAATTATTACCATTGAAATCACAAACATGGTTTCATTTTTCTCCACACATATAAAAAACTCACATTATTTTCAAGAACTTCCTAGGGTGATTCTTTCCATAGTTATCACATATGGGAAAATCATTCTTTCCTTTATTCCCTTTATCCATCTTTCTCTCTAACACCCTCTTCTTCTCTGTCTTCCCTTCAAATCCATATGACTCAAAAAATTATTTAATTATCTTATTAACACATGATACTGCTTCTTTATATGATGAGAATACGTGGGAGACTATTTCACTTCAAAATGTTGGATTAAGACAATTAATGATACGATCCTTCTTACTCATTAAATCATGTGTATTGATGGAGTTCTCATTTTCTTCTACCGGGCACCATCTCTAAATGATGAAATACACTAGGTTAGATCATATCATAATTTATAATCTAAAAACTAGAAAACTTCTCAACATTAATTGAATATTTTCTCACATATAGTCTCATAATCATAAAAATGGTTTCTTTGAAAACATATTTACTCATAAATCCTTCATAATGGTTTGTAATGAAAATGTAAATTATTCCAATAATATCCATTGAGAGTGTCAAACTAGGTGTGTAGTAAAGCCTATTGTCATGTTCCAGGATACCCTAGGTCAAGCTCAAAACACCTTGTCAAAGTTTTCACTCCTAGGTAAATTTGTGCCAGAACCACGTCCACTTGTAGTATCTAGATATGGATTTATTTCTTTGAAAACTCAAAAAATCTATACATTGCAAAAATTCTAGGAATTTAATCTATACTAATACTTAAAGTTTATCTTAGGGTAATGTTCTCTAATCAGAGTTTTTCTAAATCTAGTCTCAATGGTTTGTACTAAACTTCCTCTGAAACTAACTTTAACGCCCTAACCCTAGAAGCCCACAGCTAATGAATTATTAAATAACATTATAATTATTACTATGAATCATGTCCCAAAGGATTGATCAGTTTAGTATTCTTGGAAAATAGATTACAGACAAGAAATTTACATTAAATTTTCAAACATAAAATATAACATAAAAAATAATTTGAGAACTCCATTATTCTCATAGATTAAACTTTCATAAAAATCACAATACACTTCTTGGCATCCTGGGAAAATGAAATATAAGAAAGGGGAGAGCTCAGATGCTCAATAAGAATAAATAATTTAGTATAATCTATAAACTTTTAAGGAAAGATGTGTAATAAAAACAACAGCCTTTTAAACATAAACATTAACATAATATGAAAAAAATAAATCAAAAATTACCATATAAACATGAACATGGATATTATACTAGTCAAATAATCACATGTAATAACCAATTTCATTATTAGGGAATGTATAATGCCAGATGTCATAACCACATAGTCAAGGCCTCGTGCCAATAGTACAAATAAATTTTTTTGCAAGGCCATGTAACAAGACACTAATTTTTCTCATGATACCTACCAATGATTCGAGGGGTTATAGTAGGTCATTACCTTCACTTACTAATTCCAATTCATTCCTCATATGAGAAAGGGTGAAACATAACATAAAAATTCATACTAAAACTACCATACAAAATGTCAATACCTTAACCATAAACTATGAATGGTATACAAAATCACATCTATAGTCAAACATATAATAACTCATTCAATACCATATCGAAGATTTTATTAAAATAAATCAACCTCAATAAAGAATAATATCAAATAAATGATGTTGACATAGTTGAAAATAATCAATAAAACTATTTGAGAGAAATACCCATTTTCCTAAAATCATTTAAAAGTCACACAATTTATAAATAAAGCCATTTAAAATAGATTTTTGAATCAAAGTGTCCCATACCACTTTGAAACTTCTGAAAGAAATTAACACTTTTAAATAATCATGTCCATGTAAATAAACCCTTAAAATCTTTTTGAAAACATGGACATTAATTAAAAAGATTTATAAAAATAAATCTTTAAAACATTTAAAATGATTATCTAGTTAAAGAGTCCATTAAATAAAACCTTAAAAGATTACTTTTTAATTTTTCTATTGAAATATGGTAATAGATGATAAATATTTCCTAGTAGATACTTAGAGATAAACAATCGCGGATAATAATGAGATTGAGGAAATAACCCTTACCTTAGACTTGCCTTTAGTTTAGGGTACGATTATCTTCAAGTATAATGACTATAATGTGTTATTAAATAATAAAAAAACCATATTCATATTTATGATAGCATACTTGATTCATTTATGACTTTATACTACCATTTAACAATAATTTCCATGTCAAAATAACATTTTGGGTAATAATCGCTTTCTTTATCATACATGTTTTAACTTTATATTCTTGATCGTATCACTTATATCATGATTTAATTGCTTCCAGAATATAAAAAACTATTTATGTATCATATATATTCAGAATATAAATATGTATAGTAGATATAAATATGAAATGGAAAATACTATTTATGGAGACGGTAGGCCATATGTACGCATAAACGCTGTTTCTGTTTTCATATAGTATTGAACAGAAGTATGTGAATGAGATATATGTAAATAAGTACATATACATATACATATATATATATATTTCCAATATAATTATTATATATTATATACTTATTAATAATATATATTTTTATAATATTCGTTGAATGGAGTATGTGTAAATGAATCTCATCTTGTCGTGGAGACGATAATCCGTACATACACACAAGCGACAATATCATTATATTTATTTTCAAATAATATGTAATTGTTTGGTATATTTTATATAATTAATCATTAACATGTAATATTTATTTTTTAAATCAATTATACTCATTATTATATCCATCCAAATAATGAAGTGTTGAATAACTAACTACACCACGACTCAGAGATGATAAGCATTACGTACGCTCGTATGGTTACTTTTTCATTCATAAGATAGATAGAATAATGAATATGGTTCTACCATATTTATAATAACATCTCAGTATGTATAAGGTACTAGATTTATTATTTTTGTATGGAAAAAACAATGAATGAGGAAGTGGAAGAAGAAAAAACATGAAAGAGGTGATTAAGTAATTACCTCTTCTTAGGATTCTTCCTTTCGATTTGAACAATAGGGACCCATAGGTTGGATTTAAGATCAAAGTAATGACTCTAGGTTGATGTGAGGGTTGTTGGGAGGGGAATTGAGTAGGGTTTGGACGAGCCAAATGGCTTTGGTAGTGTGAATTTAAGAGAAGGAGAAGTACCCTTTTATAAAGGAGGTGAGGGGCACTTTAGAAAAAACTTGAAATATTAATTTATTATAAAATCAATTTTGGTTTCTAATAACTCAAAATATATTTATTTCAAGTATCAGGCGAGGATGGGACTAAATCCTCTCAACCAATATGTTTTAGACAAAGTTAGGTCAACATATAAACCTCATCTTTTTTATTTAACTCTTAGTTAAATAGTTTACCATTGACAATGTATTCTTGTATTTTTATATTAAAGGGTTAATAAAATTACTATAAAATTAAAAGAGAACCTCAAGTGGTTTAATTAGTGAAATATACCACCTTATCTAAACCCTTTGACCATATCATAGATTTTTTTGAACAATATATCATTTAATAATGTGGTATTTTTTTAGAACTCATTTATGGAAATTGTGACACTATTTAGTATTTGGTTTTTTTGAAAGTTATAACATCTTGATTACCTCAAAATAAAATACATTTAATCAAACCTAACATGTAATATTAACCTAGAAAATTTGTGTATAGCATCAAAAATTCCAAATTATATTTTTTTAATACTTATTATATCCTTTATTTGATTCTTTCTTTAATAAGGAAAATATTACATCATTATTGTGTCATAAATAAATATATTTATTTTATGTCTAAAAATTATAAATAAAATACCATGATGTAATAAATATTTTTAAATTTTTAATTAATATTTATAGTAGAAAATATCACTTATATAACCCCGTATAAGAACTATTTTACCAAAAGATATATGTTTATGTTACATTTTCCTCAACATTAAATTAATTTTTATAGTGTCATTTTCACTTAAAAGTGGCTCCATGAGGTCCCAAAATTGACACAAGGATTCCCATTATAAGACATGTATCAGTCAATAGGGTTAGGACATGTGTTAGGATAATTTTATATTATTATAATATTATTTTTATACCCTTATTTACCAGATTTATCCTTTAACCATGGTAAATAAGATATTTACTGAAGTTACTATTCATAATGTCTAAAAATAAAAGTTATCTATTTACAGAATTTGGAAATCTTGATTCCAAATATGAAATCCATTTTTCCAAATTCAAAACAAAGAAGTTTCAGAAATTAATTTAAAATTAATTCTCGTTGTCAAAACCAAAAATGAGGGTTTTAAGAAGTAAAAACTATCAAAATATTGACATGTGTTTATGTAGAATTTAAATGTGAAATTACATACAATGACCTACATTATATTATATGAGAAAAATAAAATCTAAATATACTTTAAAACCACTAAAATTTATAACGTAACAATATACGTTATTTTGATTAATTTTTTTTCAATTAAAATTTTGTATTTTTCAGTATTCATCAAAATATGAAAGTTATCAGACTGATTGAATGGACCAAAGGCTGATATTTTTATTGATTTTTGGAGAAGACCATTTAAGGGTAATAGAGAGAAACAAAGACTTCAGATACATCAAGAAATTAAGAAAATTTGAAAAATAAAAGGCTTTCAACCCAGAACAAGACTATGAAGAAGTTCCTCTACCCAACATCAACACCCTTAAGGCACATCTCTACAAAATCACGACTGCTCAGAAAGTTTTCCTATACAAGGATGCACGAGGCTGATACTGATGGAAATTCTATAGCCTCTTAGTCATCGAACTTCAAAAATCCATGCATGATGAAGATGAACAGATCTATACCCATCTAAAGAAAAACCTTGTAGAATGTCTGAGTTCCCCATCAGTCCATCCATTTCACCTCCAAAAATAATAAAATAGCAGGTAACCAGTAGATTTGCAGCCAACCATGACATCCAAAATACCACTATACCACCAATTTCACATACAATCAAACAAGATCCAACCTTCACCAAATGAAATCCTAGAAAAAACATACATAATCACTAAAATAAAAGGCCTCCCCCCTTTGAGACACTGGACTTGACCCCATGCACAACAGATCATGCCAGATCCGATGTAGAGTTGAGACAAACCTGAGCTAAGATTTCAGAGTTGGTAGGCATACCAAGGCCGACGTTGAGCACACCATAGCCCACACTGAGCACACCACAACCGTGACGGAATCCCAAATAGCCATCGACTAGAACACATGAGTTGACGACGAGCACACCATAGCTATGATGACATCCCAAAGCCAAAGGCATGCCGAAGCCATCACCAAGAACACCATATTCGACACCAATAACCTAGATCTTCAAAGAGATCCAGGAGTTGGAAGGAACATCGCAAACACTAAGCCGAGAACCCAAAGCCGGACCAATCAATGTCGATGCACTCCAAGGCTGTGCTAAGACGAATCTAGGAACATTGAAGCCATTGCTGAGTGTACGAGTGCTGGTGCTGAACAAACCAATGCCAAGATAAGATCTCGAAGCTAAAAGGCACAACAGAGCCACTAACGAGCCAAGAATGAAGCCGTACCACACAGATCTATCACCCATCGACGTCGTGCCGAGAAAAGTATGGAGAAACCGAGGTCGGGCCATGCCAGAGGAGGGAGGAGATGGATTAAAGGGAAACCCTAGTCATGTGAGGAAGGGGGGGGGGAGAAGCCACCACTCATAGGAGTCCGAATGATATCCGAAAAGTACCAAAAATTCACCGTAAGAAAATTTTGATATTCCAAAAACAGTCCATTTTACCAAATTCAATTTTTAGGAATGTCTATAACTAATTTTATTATTTTTCACAAAATGACATAAAAAGTATTTCTTTTAAGAAAATGTGTTTTCAAATTATAAAACTATTTTAACAAAAATTATAAATTTCATTATAAACATGTTTTCTTTATGTGAAAACATTATAAATGATAATTAAAATTTATTTTTTACTATTAATATTATAATATTTAATTGATAAATAATTACAATACTAATGTGTTGTTTCACAAAAACACAATCTTGTATATAACATAATCCAAGTTGGTGTTGCATGCAATATAACCTTTTAAATTACTTTGAATATATAACATAGTATGAATGGGGTGTTACACCATCTATGACAATGAGTCCCTCTCTTCAATACAAATATTTTTAGAAAAAATTTGGAATTTCAGGAGTTGATTTAATGGCTTGGTTCAATGAAACTCTTGTGTTTAATAATACTTATAATAATAATATTATTATTATTTTGGCTTCTTATTTCAGACGCGGTGCCCATATGCGGCATCCGATTAGCATTCCATCAGTAGTGGCATTACCCTGGTCCTTCAGTGAACTTTTCAAGATGACTTTAGAGTGTTTAAACTAATGTTGAGGTTTGGGCCTCATGGGGACCGACTCGCATGCATTGTGGTGAAATGAAACTTTTTCACTGGGTATCTGTTTTGGATGATCGAATAGTCAATGCAGTGTGTTTTTTCTGAGATTATCTTTATGAAATGATCTATATAATTAATTTTTGGACCGAGGCTTTGGATTCATGAGATGCCTTTTAAGCATAATTTTGTGTTACACAACCTTTTCATTAGTTTTCTAATTTGAGCGAGTTGATAGTCTGCTTAACATGTTTTTCTGTAAGGATCATGATGGGGTGATCTGTTTGGATGTGTAGAGCCTTATTTTTGATCTCATTAAATGTAGAAAAATGAAAGGATGATCAGTGGAAGATCATTTTGATATGTTTGAAGAGTGGAATCCCCCATCAGTATGGGCATGGGTCCTGTATCGGCTACATATAAGTGGAATCCCCCTAATGTAGTAGGGAGTTAGTCCTCTATGAAAAAGATTAGAATACCACTAAAATATTAATGCATGGTTCCTCTACAATGGCTATTATAGTGGAATCTACCATAGTCATGGGCACAAATCCTCTACCAGATACTTTCGAATGGAATCCACCTAACACACAAGGGAGTGGGTCCTCGGAAACTATTATAGTAGAGTCCCTATAACATACTAGGGAATGGGTCATTTACTTGGAGTTTTCATCATCCAACCTTTTTGATTAGTGGCAAGATGTTGTTTAACATAACCTTGGACTTACAAGTAAGAGAGGCACATTCCCCACAGAGATGTGTCCTTGTCACCCGACCTAAAATAGTGTGGGAATGTTAGTGCCTCCCCCCGTGGATAGAATCATGGTGTGGTGATTTTATCCCCTTTTACTTGTATTTCAGGGCATACATGAGGGATGTTGGGCATCGATGGTGGTTACTACTAGAAAAATTGGATAACCATCTTGCTAGGATGAGTTGTGAGATAAAGATCCCATTACTATTTTTTTGTGATTCTTTGACTGAGCATATATATGTATGTATGTATATATGTATGTATGTATGTATGTATGTATACACACACAATTTCAGTACCGAGTCCTTGGGTTTGGTTACTCTTCTTATAGGATAGATGGAGACACATGGGTTATGCCACATGCTTTCCATATCTATTTTGTCATGGTTGGACAAGTCTGCTGTCCTACTATAGGTATAGAAGACTCAACGAAAAGTTCATCTTCTCTATGTTTCTAGCTCCTTTTGTTTGGGCGAGATTTCCATCACTTTCTTGTTGGATTGAGCTGCACACTCTTTACTATACTTTGTTCCCCTTACTGATTTACCTTTTCAATGTAACTCTTACTGCTACCTTGGGCCTTTAAAGAAGCCTACTGGGTATTTTTTTACACAACTCTACTTGGGATTTTCTTGTATGCGGTGTTCCTATGTAGATAAAGGACATGTTTGATAATTACTTTATGAAGCTTAGGTACACATGGAGCTTGGAACATGTATAATGACCGCTTGAGATCTAGGATCATGGCTCTCTCAATGTTGTACTTTTTTAACTATTTTTTTCTATCAGGTTGGGAAACTTCTCTAGTTAGGTGTGTATTTTCCCTTCTAATTCCCAGTTTAATATACCATACTTATACTCTGTAGTGGTCCATTCATGATTGATTTAATTTTATCACTCTTGTACCATTATTTTATCTTTTTCCCTCGACAGTTTTTCATTGAGTGGTTGTGTGTGCGTACTGGTACCTAGGTAAAGGCCTCCTTGAGTTGTTGTGACTTCAAAACATTCGACACCCCATGGACTATGGAGGTAGGCTTTGGGTAGGAATAGATCAAACCCCAGCTTGAGTAGTGGTACCCGTCGAGATGTGGTAGGAGGTGATGCGGGAGTTCCACACCAATCCCTTGGATGTACATCCAGGTGTGGAGAAGATGTATAGATATATTCAGCTACAATTTTGGTTGTTTGGAATTAGAAGAAGCATAACTGAGTTCATTTCATGATTCCTTACCTATCAGTAGGTCAAGGATAAGAATCTGGTTCTGGTTGGATTATTATAGCCCATTTAGATACCGTAGTGGAAGTGGGATAAAATATCCCTGGATTTCCTCACAGGGATTCTTCCCAAGATGAAGGACCATGACTATATCTGGGTTATAGTTGATAGACACATGAATTGGGTACACATCCTTTCTATCAGGGAGTAGAGTTTAGTGGAGATTTTTGGGAAGTTTTTTGTGCGGGAGATCATATGACTTCACGGGGTACCCTTGACTATTTTCTTCGATCATGAACAATGGTTTATGTCACAGTTTTTGTAGAGGCATATAGGAAGCATTAGGGAACCAATTACGGATGAGTATAACTTTTCACCCTCAAACTGATGGGAAGACCAAACACACTATCCGGGTTTTGGAAGATATGTTGAGGGCTTGCATGCTAGATTTCGACTGAAGTACATAAGATCACATACCCTCAGTACTGTTTTCATACAACAATAATTACAACTCTACCATAATCATGGATCATTTCAAGGCCCTATATGGGTGACATTGTAGGTCACCTCTATGATGTATGGAGGTTGGAGATTCATCCATCATGGGCCTAGAGTTGGTGTTAGTGACGAAGGAGAAAGTTCATGATATACATGAATGGATGAAGACAACACATGACATACATAAATCATATGTAGACCACCATCTTAGAACATTGGAGTTTGGGATGTGAGACCACATATTTTTCAGAGTCTCCCCATGATGTGGAATATAGAGGTTCGAATTAGGAGGCAAGTTTTCCCAAAGGTTCACCAGGTTGTTTGAGATTGTGCGGTGGGTTTGTGAGGTTTCTTATGGACTTTCCCTACACCCATAGCTGGACTGGGTGCATGAAGTCTTCCATGTGTCGTAGATAAGGCTATATGTGCATGAAATTACACTCATCATCAATTGGGTAAAAATAGAAATTGAAGATGGATCCACCTTTGTAGTTTACCTGGTGGAAATCGAGGATCATCAGGAACATACATTAGGTGTACGGGCCATACCATTGGTTTACAAGTTGTGGTATCACAGAAACATGTAGGAGAGTTCTTTAGAATGGGAGAGCCAGATGAGAGCTCTATATCCTGAGTTTTTTTCTTAGTTTTTATTATTGTGGATGGAAATTTTGAAGGAGGAAATGATGTAGAGAACTAGTTTTTCCTTGTAAGACTTTTAAATATTTCTATATATGATTCTGGAGTTGGGCGTTCAAACAACATGAAATTTTGAGTCCCAGTATGTCTGAAAGTAATTTTATAAAAATATTCAGTATACATTATACTGTGAATGTGAAGTAAATGGGATAAATCTAAAATGATAGACCAAATAAAAAATAAAAGTGCACTGTTGAGTTTGTAACGTGTTGTTTACCCTAGGAGGGACTTAACCTTTGTTAGTGTGGGGTTTCTGTGGAAAAGGTCAGGGAGGGAAAAGGCATAAATAAAATAATTAAACATCATTATTTTTTTCTGAATGTTGATTCAAATAACATTTTATTAGGGTCTCAGATTGAAAATATGAGACCTTCGTTGAGTTTGTAATGGGGAATTTTACCTAAGTGCATCATAAAATGTGGAGGCATGGGTTTTTCAGATCCCTCATTCATTGTCTTGCATTTTTTTAAATATCTTTATGTTTAATTTGAAGATAGGGTTACCCTATTACACCATGATCTCCCTCTCTCTATACCTCTCCCCTATTTCTCTCTTAATTATTCAGAGGATCTAGGATGAATTGTTGAAGGAACTCCATTAGATCACAATAGAATCATACAAAACGTTTTCAATGATGAACAAATCCAATGAGGTCGGATTATTTTAATTTTCCACATCTTCGATTCCAATTCTAGAGTCAATTGATCTGTTATCAAATTCAGTGTTTTAATTTTCACTTTTGATGGATGCAGTAACATGGACATCAATATATGTTTGAAATCAATTTATTTATCATGCTATTATTTTGATCTTTGATTTTATCAATATTTAATTTGTACACATCAAATTCTAATGGATCATTGAGAGAAACTCATGCATGTGAAGATCTCATCCCGATGTTTTCAAAACTAACCCCAAAATAATTTTTAGGTACTTGGTGATGTCACATTGGTCTGTAGAAGGGACCACCAGAGAAAGGATGACTGGGGATGACTAATAACGGTGGAATGTGGTGGCGGCAGAGGGCAGCACAATGGAGTGGTCGTTTTAGGTCGCACGACAGGTGAGTCTAGAGTGGGGTCTCGAGATGAGGTGGCTAGAGGAGGAACCATGGGTGAGGTGGAAGTGAGCTGGAGCATGAGTTAGCGGTGTGGCTGGGGCTATTCAATAGTGTTGGGATGGTGGATCTACACCATGACCAGGATGGAGGTGAGGTGGGGTTTTTACATGGGACCCCATGCAGCAGTGACCAGCATGACCTGGGTCGCCTCGTTGATGAGGGAATAAGGCCGGTCAGCCAGTGGGAAAACCAGGTCACGAGTCAGGCTACATATGCAGGGTAGGCCAGGATAATATGGGATGGTCCATGTGGTTGGGATGTGGGCTAGTGATATAGGACCTGGTGGCTGGAACGGGCCGGCCAAGGCAGACGACTCCGACCAGAATAGGCTGAACCAATTTGATTTGGGCCCATAAGTCTTTAAAAAGACTTATATGCTAATCTAGCCATCTCATTGACGTGATTTATATGGAAAAAAGTCCCTATATTCAAGAATAATTTTTTTAGACTGACTAATAAATTTTAGAACTCATCTTCATGTCTCAGTTCCACAAAATTCTTGAGTTTAATAAGAATAATAATATTATTATTATTTGGGATGCATGTTTCGAACGTTCCACCTACATGCAGTGTCTAATTAATTCACTCTTAGTGGTTTTATGACCCTGGTCATTGGGAAAACTTTTCAAGACAACTTTTATTATTTTAAACTAAAGTCATGTTGTGGGCCCCATGGGGCCCAGCTTGCACTCTTTGTGGTGAAATGAATATTTTTCACCAGGTATCCATTTTAAATGATCAAGTAGTCAATACAGTGTTTTTTTTCAAGATGAATGAAATGTTTATATACATATAATTAATTTTGGGAAAATTTCATGAGCCCCATGATATAACTTTTAATATTAACGCGACGTTGCACAACTTTTTCATCGGATATTTGATTGGAGATTGTTGAAAGTGTACCTCTCATGTTTTCCCTCAGGGATCAAGATGGGGTGATCTATTTGGATGTGTGGAGCCTTATTTTTGGTCTCATTAACTGTTGAAACATGAAATAAATATCAGTCTATGATCCTTTTGATGTGTTTGAATAGTGGAATCCCCTATCGGCAAGGGCATGGGTCCTTTATCAGCTACTTCTAAGTGGAATCCCCATGACATACTAGGGCATGGGTCCTTTATGAACAAGAATGGAATCCCCCTGATGCATTAGGGAGTGGTTCTTTTATGAGAAATATTATAGTTTAATCCCCCTAAAGTAATATGGAGAGGTTCCTCGATGACTATTATAGTGTAATCACTATGATGTACTAGGGAATGGGTCATCTACTTTGAGTTTGCATTATCCATCTTTTCAAATCAGTGCCGAGGAATTGTCTGACATAACCTTGGACTTAATGGAGATTTCTGTAATGAGAAGTATCCTTGTGATGTGACCAAAAACCATGCGTGTGAGTCAGTGCTACCCAAAGTAGATAGTATCAACATGTGGTGATTTGAGCCCCTTCGACTCACCATTCAGGGAAGACATGAGGGATATTGGGGATCGATTATTGTTACTCCTAGAACTGTTAGTGACTCTTATTCTTGGGATAATATGTGAGTTGAAGATACCATTACACCTTTTTTGGGCTTCATTGACTAAGAATATATATATATACACACCCAATTTCATTCCCCACTCCTCGGGTTTGGTTACTCTCTTTCTAAGTGAGGAGAAGACATGCATGGTTTACCACATTCTTTTTATGTCTAGCTTATCATGGTTGGATAAGTCTACTCCCCTACTATAGGTATTAAAGACATGATGATAAGTTTATCTTCTCTCTGTTTCTATCACATTGTGTTTTGATGAGCTTTCCTTCACATCCATGTTGGTTTAATCTTAGTGTACATTTTACTACTCCTTTGATCATTTGGGAAATCCTATTGGGTATTTTTATGCTCGCCCCTTGTTGGGATTTTCCTGCACATGGTGTTCCAATGCAGATGATAGACATGGTTGATCGTACCTTTTGGGAGCTTAGGGATACCTTGATCTTGGACCACGTATGGTGGTCTCTTGAGATATAGGAGCATGGATCTCTTAGGGTTGTACCTTTTTCTGTTATATTGGGACACTTCTATGGTTGGTTATGTATTTTTCATTTTACTTTCTAGTTTACTTTAACATACTTGTACTCTATAGTGGTCCATGCATGCTTGGTTTATTTTTATCATTGTTGTACCTTTACATTTAATTTTCACTCATTACTTTTTCATTGAGTGGTTGTGTGTGTGTACAAGTACCTTAATAAAGGGATCCCTAAGTTATTGTGACTTCATCGCTTATCTCCACCCCTGGCCTTTGAAGGCAGGCTTAGGGTAGTCGTGGCCTAAGGACCAACATGGGTTTGGTCGTGACAGACAAAGAGGCCTATATGGTCACAATGTAAGTGTATCTATAATCTTAGTGAAATATAATTATTTATTACTTAACAAATTGAATAAGTACTATTCCCACATGTGGTTTAATAATTACACATGTTTTCTTGATCACATTTATTCTATCACTAGTTATACTAGATAATATAATATGAGAATAATGTTTAGTAAATATTTATTTTCTATTTAGTGAATATAAAATTTATTTTTTTATTGGGAAATAATGTAATGATATTAATTAATAAATAAATAGTCATTATTCAAGGCTCGATAAATACCATACAGTAATGGAAGACCCTATTTAATTGTCTAGGGATAAAAAAAATATATTTAATATTATTTGATTAAATAATATTTAATTTAATTCTCTTGTTAATAGCATGTCAATAAATAATAATAATTCTATTATTATTTGACATGGGGTTCTGTAGGGATTCAATAAATAAAAGAGTTAATATTTTCAATTATTTTATTTTAAGTCTAGAAGTATATAAACCTAGTTGTATTATTTTATAATAGAGCCAATTCATTTGTTTTATTGTGTACAATGGATTTATAGAATCCTCTCAAGCCCTATAGAGCCACCTTCTTCAAGAATTATCCCATGAATGGAGAGAGATCTTCATCCACCTCCCACTCTCAAGTCAATAGAGATCCCGTAGAAATATTTGTAGGTGGTTCATGAGGAAATCAAAGGTGGACAATATAAGATATAGGATCTTCTATGCTTGCACTAGGAGATTCCTATAGTGGTTTTAGGAGATTCAGGGAACACATGTGGATCACCACTAGAGGGAATCTTCTTTAATTCCTATAAATGAAATAGTTGTACAATGCATATCTATTCACATATCCATCAACAATGAAATAATTACAATGCCGTAATTATTTAATTAATTTAAATGATTTCAAATAATATGTGATGATCATATCTCTAGTTTCTAAATCCTATCACCTGTCTATTTTTTTATTCAATTATCTAGATCAGGAAATTTATCACTGTGTAAATATCAGATTGATCATCGATCATTACAAAAAGAAAAGTTGGGCCCAACCTGACATGTGTTTCTACTATGCCTGGAACCTTTAGTTTGATAGGTACATGGGATAATTTTTAGGTTAATTAACCTTTTATTTAAAATCCACTATGATATATGTTAAATAATTTTTTTATTTTAGAATGTTCCCAAATAAACCATGTGCTTGATCATGAGATTAGTTAAGCATGAATTTTCAATTTATGTTATGTGTTTCAATAGTTTCAAAATTATACATTATGTTTCATAATGTTATGACATAATATTTTACATTCCATTGTTTAGAAATGGTTCCCAGATGAAGGAATGAGAACCATATCGATTAACATAATCTTTGTAGGAATTCTTCTCCTGGGTGTGATAATGAATCTGTATTTGGATAAAAACAAATTAAAACAATATTAGGGTAGATAAATCAGGTTTTGAACAATAAAATTTCCCATATAGAGCATCCAAATATTTCATAATGTTGTGTGACAATGTTAAATGACTTCATGAATCACTAACCTCCATCATTCAAT
The DNA here is from genome assembly GCA_963277665.1 of Viscum album. Taxonomy (NCBI): domain Eukaryota; kingdom Viridiplantae; phylum Streptophyta; class Magnoliopsida; order Santalales; family Viscaceae; genus Viscum; species Viscum album. Next base: position 1,744,563,136 of record OY728155.1, read on the forward strand.
GGGATCAAAAATTGTTCATCAGGATTCCCATTGACTTCATTATTTTAGACCACCATGATCCTAACAACCCATACCTCTATTACTGATGAGTTTTATCCTAATTTTTTTTATAAAATAATTTGTTTTTCTATGGATAATTATAGAAACACATTATTCATACTATATATGTAATATATAGAAAAACATTGACCGTTTCATTGATGGGATTAATCCAACCCTTCTAAAATAACTAGTCTCCCAACCATTATCATCATATGAAGAAATATTATCATGCGATATCACTACATAAAAACAATTATACATGTATTATAGATTAAAAGGAAAACAGGGGAAGTAGTGCATGATAGATAAAAAGATGGATAATGGGAAGTAGAAAAAGCATAATTTTACAACATGTGATTCTTAGAGAAGGAACCATCTTGGTACCTACATATATTAAATTGATTTTTCTTCTAGTGTGGATAAAAATGACCTCACTCCCATAAATTAAAGGGTAAATCAGAATCCATCAAAGAAAATTACATTAATGGTATAAATATTAGATAATTTTCTATCATATTCCTCAAATGTAAGGGGTATCTTACCAAAAAATATTCCGAGGTGATAAGGTTATGCTCATGAAATTATTACAGTCAATTTGGATGTTCCTAGAAATGTGTTGAAAGTTACACTTATCATTCACTCCATTATTAATTTTTTTTATTTTATTGTGTCTAAACCCACTCTTTTATATCTCGTTATTTTTTACAGGAATGCATCACCACTTTAATTAGTAGATATTGAGTTGGTAGCAAAATATCATAATGGTAGGATGACTATATCACATGTTTATAAATCATCTCTGATCAAAGTTTGTGGGAATATTATTGTTATATATCTTTTTATTCTTTATCTTGTCGAATTTCATATAATTTTGTGTATGTATTGAATATATCATTATGGATCCCCTATTAATTATAAATTAAGTTATGTTTCATTTGATATTCATATTGATTTATCAGTTTGAAGATGATCTTGAAAACCCCAGAGAAATTTCTTCCATTATATAGGGTTTTCTACCTTTTCAAGAGAAATATTCATGTAAAATGCTTTTATTGAAACATCACATTGAAAATGTGAATATTTTTCATGAACATGATAATGTTTTTATTAGATATATGCATATTATTTCCCTGAATTTTATATTTTTGTTTTTAAAATAATTCATAACTATTATTATGAATATTTCAAAGAATCCATATATAATTGGTCAAATTGAGTGGAAGGAATTGAAGAAGAATCTCTATGAAATTCTATATAACAGGTTCATTTTTTTAATTCTTCACCAGGGGTAAACCTATCCTATTAATTAGGAAGAAAAATGGGTCAATGTGATTTGTATTGATTTTTCAGAACATAACAAGATCACTATTATGAACAAGTATGCTATACCACATATCAGTGATATATTTGATTAATTATAAGGATATATATATTTTTATAATATTTATTTTCATTTTGGATATCATCAGATAAGGATCAAGAAGGAGGATATACCCAAGATAACTTTCCATATGAGTATTTGATCATTATGAATTCACTGTAATACCATTTGGACTTACCAATTCTCCAACTACCTTTATAGATTTAATGTATAGAGTCTTTTTACATTACCTTAACTAGTTTGTGGTAGTCTTTATAGATGATACTATTATATATTAAAAGTGCACAGAAGATCATGAAGAATATTTCATAATCATTCTGATGAACATTGGGAATGAGAAGTTATATGCTAAATTCACTAAGTGTGAATCTTTTATTTAGAAATATTCATTCTATGGTTATATAATCTCAAGTGAGGGTATATAGGTGGGTCCATAATAGATGGGAATTATTAAGAAATGTCATAGAAAAACCTCCTTAATTGAAATATATAAATTTCTTAGGCTATCTAGATATTAATAACGCTTTATGATAGATTTATCATAACTATATAATCCAATCACCAAGTTGAAATAGAAAAGAGTTATGTTCTTATGGATACATTAATGTGACGAGATTTTCAATGAAATTAATATTAGGTTGGTTAGTTGTATTATTCATAAACTTTATTATTGTGGAGAGGGGTCTGTGATCTATAGTGGTGCATTAAAAAAGGGATTGTGTTGAAAACATATAAAGAATGGTATGGTGATAGCTTATGCCTCATGTTAATTGAAGGTTTATGAGAAAAATTACCCAACCCAGGATTTGGAGTATTAAATGGTATTTTTTGCATTTAAAATATTGATTCATTATTTTTATTGTGAAATGTGTGATATATATACAGATTATAAACTAATGAAGTACATATTTATATAAAAAGACTTAAATATCCACCAATGATGATGGTTGGAGATAATCAAGGATTATGATTGCTCAATACATTACCAACCTGGGAAGGAAATAAAATTGGATGATTCCATGAGTCATAAAGACCATGCTAGTTTATCAGTAATGAGGATTAAAAGAGATAAAATATTTAAGGGAATATAGAATATGATTTTTAAAAATTGGAAGAAAGTGGAAATATATTATGTTTCTCAGATGAATTTTCAACTATTCATCCATGGGAGGATTAAGAAGGTATACTTATTAGGACATGGACCCATTCTCTCCCTATACTCTCCCTCCCATCCTCTAAATCTCATAGGATTCCCTCCTAAAACCTTATGCTATGGATCGATGGTACACCTGGATCCACCCTTTCTCCCCTTATTTCTCCTTTTCCTGCTTCGGCCCACATATCCTCTGTGGGATATGCCCTTAGTTTCTTCTTTAATGGATGTTATTCTCCCTTTCAGTTTTCTCTCTGCCCTTCTTGCCTGGTGACTCTCACTGGTGGGATTTATGTTCCTTTCACCTCCCTTATTTCGTACTTTCCTTACGCATCTAACCTCTATATTAATTCAATGTTTGGGTGCTTAAGGCAGTTTGGGGCGGTGATGGTGGCGATGTTCAACTTTCTTCCTCTTATGTTCTCTTGTTTTCTAACCCATCGGGTTTGAAACCCTATTTGTTGGGATACATGTGTTTTTTTGGACCTGTTGGGATGGTATTGGAGGGGTGATGGATGCAGTCTCGGTGCTTTCTCTCAAATGATGTTTGTTTTCTAATATTTCCACTTCTTTCATCTCTTCAGCTTCTCTACTGAAAACACCCTATTGTCATATAATGTCCATTTTTATCATTCATTTTTGTTGGATATTTTCTCTATGGTTTGGTTTTTAGTCTCTCTGTGGTTTGTTTTCAGTTTTGGTCCTCCTTAATGATGATTTTGATAATTCTTGTATTGGATATGAAGAAAATGTTTCGAGTATTTTTGATCGATGTTTTTATCGTATAATGATATTTTTAAAGGGGGTTCTATTTTATTTTAAATCCATTTCAATAAACAAATCTATTTTTTTCAAACTTGAGTATGGTGTTTTTTCTTGAATGGTGTTTATTTTGAAGATGATGGTGTTTTGAAGCTTCGATAGGATGTTTGCCTATAGGAATTCGATGGTCGGTGGTTGATGTCACTTATAGTGTAGGATGATGATGAAGTAGATGAAATTTATAGGGCAGTGTTATCATTGATGTTCGATGGTGACAGTGATATATATTCACAGTGATAATGACTTTTCAACCTAATCGACTTGGTGGATCATGGAAACCAATGTTAAGTGGTCTGGTTATCAAATTATAAATTGTTCCTATTGGATTTTTTTTTTGAAATTCTAAATTTTAATTTGGTAATCTGGATTCTGTATTTGAATTCTCAACTTTATGGTTACCACTAATTCATGAAGTTGTTTTATAAAATTTAAAAAAAGATATTTGGAGGAGAGGATTAAGAAGGTATAGAAGAAAGATGTGGAATTATAGAATAAACTAGGGAATGTCACTTAGTTCAACCATGATAATGAAATAATGATAAGGTTTAGGAACTTGGTATGTATCCCATCAATACTAGTAATGAAGGAGCTGTTGGATAATGATCATTTCACGTAATTATTTATTTATCCTATAAGTACAATGATGTATAGATATCAAAGGGTATTTTTTCTAGGAGAACATGAAATGAAATATTGTAGTGTATGTATCACAATGCTAGGTATTCCAATAAATTAAGTCTTAGTGAAATAATTATAATGGGATGTTACAACCATTATCTATAGTATAATGAGAATGGGAAAAAGTCACCCCATATTTTTTCATCAGACTCTTAAAAACATCAAAAGGATAAAAGGCTATTTGAGTTATATATGATCACCTAATAATGTAAGTTAAATTTATTTATTTCAGATAATATTTACCTCTATATCACATTTACAAAATATATATGAAGGAGATAGTAATCTTGGATGGATTTCAAGATTATATTTTATTTGGTTATGAAATAAGGTTTACCTTGATGTTTTGGAAAAGTATTTAGTAAGATGTGGATATAAAGTTGAGGTTCGTAATTTCTCATCATAATCAATTAGATGATTAGTTTGTTAGGACCATTCAAACTATGTCATCCCGCCATTTTATTACATAACTTTTCATTACATTTTACAAACAGAGGATCTCTAAAGTCTAGTATCTTGGAAATCAGAAACAATAAAACATGAAAAATTAAAACACTATTTTAAATACCCTTGAAAATATTCTCAAACATTTATTCCTATGTACAATTAATGCATCTCATAAATAGGATACATACATCAAAGGAAAGGGTGAGATGAAGGCCTAGTAAGGAAAGCAAGAGAATTAGTTTACTTGTGATATCAATAAGAACTTGATGAAAAACATAAGACTTGATCAATGAAAGAAAAGGAATATCATAATAAAAAACATGAATAATAACATGAATATGTGGCTACAATATTTCATTTAGACATTCATGAACGTATCACCAACATTCATCCCCAAGGTGTAAAAAAAATTACCAAGGTTATTAACCAAGGTATCGTGCAACTTGTCATCTCTATAGATTAATTATTTACCCAATGAATTTGAGTGATATTAGGGAAAACCCATAATATGTCTTTATTTTCATGTGATACACATATATTATAACAAAAAAATTTATAAATAACTCATATGGAATAAAATAAATGGGTTTCATTTCCAAATTGTGATGTTTTAAATGTTCTTAGAAAAACATGACCGTTGTGTCATTTATAACCCATGGAAATGGAGTGGGGGTTATATGTATAACAATTCCAAAATAAATAATATCAATTTTAAGTCTTGATAAATACCCCAATAAATGAAAATAGATTTGGGTATTCACAAAAATAAAAAAAGTGAATTTCTTGTGAAAGAGAGATTTTGAGACGAAAATTCTGCAACATAACGACTGTATAACATGGTTTTACAAAAATATTGAAAAGAGAGTGACAATGGTTATCCACTCATAAATATCTCATAACACATTATGGGTATAAAATAAAAATAAATAATAACATGTTATGGATATTTGAATGACATACCACATGCAAAGAAACTTGAATGAAAAGAGAAGATGTGATTTCTTTTACGAAAAATTTGGCAGCGTAATGACGTCACTTAAAAATTAATAATTTTTTTATGAGAGTGGAGAGGGTCCTTAATAATTTTTAAATAAAATTTAATGTAATAAGGATATATAAGCACATACCCCAACATAATAAGATGGAAACTAGAAGACATGACATAAAAAAAATCATGACTAAAAGAGGAGGGTGGAATATTCCCTTACCTTGAAGAGTGACTTTGATAGCTCTAAGTTTGGGAACTTGGGGGGCTTGAGGGAACCTTGTGAGGAATCCATGGGAAGTAAAAAGACTATAACATCATTTATGAGGATTTTGGGAGGAAAGTAATGAGATAAAGACTTGGTATTTATAGAAAAAGTGAGGGAGTATTAAATTAATTTCAAAGGGACCCCTCATTGGTGTTATTTTCAAAACCATGGGCTTGCCCTTAGTATTGGATACTTGGGACACCTCATAACATATATTAATATTCACAATTAAACCAGATTTTTTACATCATGATTACATCATTAATGATGTCATTAAACACACTGAAACCTAAAACTGTATTTTTACTATTCACAAAAAAACAAAACATTTTATAAAAATCTCAAAAATTTAGCATAACCCAATATCAATGCTCTGAATTAAAAAATGTATTCCATTTTATGAAAATAATTTTCTAAATAATTTTAATTTTAATTTTAAATAAAATCATTATTTATTAAAAAAACAACTCTAAAACTATAACTTGTTTTATAACACCTTGAAAAAATAATCAAGGTCCCAAAAAATTATTGTATAACTATAAGACAATAAAGTAACAATTTATTATTAAATTTTAGGAAAATAAATATGCATTTTAAATTATTAAATTAATTATCAAATTTTAAATAAAATACTTATGACATATAAAAAAACCAAAACTAATACTATGATCAATTTTTTCAATTTTAAGATATCCAAATTGTATTTATACATTCATGGGTGAAGTTTCTATTTTTTTTGGCCATTTCTCTATTCATCACTATTTATAAGGGTATGTTACTATTCATATTTACTATTCACTAAAAATCATGTCGATCTTATTAGACTCTAATTTTTTTACTAATCACAACTATAGAAGACCATTTTTTGAAAATCATTTCACATTATTAATTATTTATAGTATACAAAAATATTTTAAAATAACCTTTTTTCCAAAATTCTTCAATAATATATAACTTCTATAAATTCATCTTTTATTTATCCAAACAATTGAAGTACAAAAATTTTACTATAAGAATAAATAAAAATTTTATTTATACAAAAGGATTACAAAAAGTAACTAAGGACTTGTTACATAGCCCCTTATAACACATACATAAGACCTAAGTGTAATGTATGATATGGTGATAGAATCTTGGGGTGGCTCAGAAAACATTGCCTGAGTGGTGATTTTAATCAGCTTGAAATTATCCCTTAGGAGATTTCGTTCAAGCTTCACATGTTGAAGTTCGGATTGGGCTTGGTTTAGAGCAAATCCCAGTGACACTACCTCCTTCCCAAGCTCCGATAGATGGGGTTCGTATGGCCTCAGTCTATTGGATGAGGCCATCCACTCCGCTTTCTATTTTAATAAACCATGATCACTTGTATTTATAAAAAATAATTGTAATGTTAAGAGTTTAGTTTCCAATGGTCTTATTGATTAACGATCATATTGACCAACATTCATATAAAAGTTGAAACCCAATGGTATCATTTTAAGTATACTCACTTCATTAAATATAGGATATATTTTTGTTGAGTATAAAATAAAATAACACACAAATTTAGGAAAAAAATATTATTCAAAAGTTTTGGTCATTACATTCTTCTCCCCTTAAGAAAAATTCATCCCTGAAATTTTAACTCGTATCCTCAGAAGAGAAAAGGTGTGGGTACTTCTGCCTCATAGACTCCTCTGGTTCCCACATGGCTTCTTTGCATTTGTGGTTCCTCCAGAACACCTTAACAAGGTGGGAATTATTGTTGTGTAGAACCTTATCTCTACGATCCAAGATCTCCACCACCCACTTCTCATAAGAGAGTTCATTTTCGAGTTTTACTACCTCTAGATTTAGTACATGTGAAGGGTCATGTATATACTTTCTCAAGAGGGATACATGGAAGACATCATGAACTTGTGCTAGATTTCGAGGAAGTGAAAGCTGATAGACCACTGCTCCTACACGATCAAGGATTTCATAGAGGCCAATGCACCTAGGGATGAGCTTCTCATTCTTCCCAAACCTCACTAATCTATTATAAGGTGAAATTTGAAGAAATACTTTGTCACCAACATCAAACTCCAAATCCATTCGATGGTTTTTAGCATAGCTCTTTTGCCGACTCTGAGCATCCTTAATGTTTTGTTGGATGGCATGGAAATTTTCTATCATCTCTTGCACAAGATCAAGCCTAAGAAGCTTTCTCTCATCAGCTTTATGCCAACAAGTAGGAGTACTACATCTCTTACCATATAGATCTTCATAGGGTGCCATTTGAATACTAAAGTGGAAGTTGTGGTTGTAAGAGAACTCAAATAAAGGGATCTATTGATCCCATCCACCTTTAAATTCCATTGATCATGTTCTCAGCATATCCTCGAGTGTTTGAATAGTCCTTCTAGATAGGACATCAGTTTGGGGGTGATAGGTTGTACTGAAATTCAATTCGGTACTAAGAGAATGTTAAATACTTCTCTAGAATTTTGATGTGAACCTTGGATCATGATCAGATATGATAGAAAGTAGAACTCCATTTATCCTTACCACTTCCTTGACATAAATCCTGGCAATTTGATCAAGAGAGAAATCATCCCTAATGAAGATGAAATGGGTCGTATTGGTGAGACGGTCCACAATAACCCATATTGCATTTTTTCATTTGGATGTTTTTGGGAGACCAATGATGAATTCCACAGTGATATTTTCCCACTTCCATGCTAGTATGTGTAGTGGTTTCAATACCCCTTTTTGAAGTTGTCGCTCTGTCTTCAATTGCGGATATACCAAGAACCATGAAGTGTAGTCAACAATCTTCCTTTTCATATTATCCCACCAATAATGACTATGAAGGTCCCTATACATTTTCATGATTCTAGGATGTATAGAGAAAGTAAAACTATGAGCTGCATCCACTAGCTCCTTCTTTATTTCCAGAATTGATGGAACACATAGTTGTGTACAAAATTTCAGTACACCTTCTTGATAAATATTAAACTCAAAAAACATCCCATCCTTCACAACCTTAGACTTCATCTGTCACAAAGTATCCTCTTTCTAAGATTTCATGATCTTCTCCAGTAATGATGGATGAGAAATGATTTAGGATAGGGATAATTATGTCCCTTCCCTTATCATTTCCATGTCCATATTCACTAGGCATTGATAAAAGGATCTCTTTGAATCCTCATCATAGAAAGAACAATAGGGTCTTTCCTTCTTAATGCATCAGCAACTTTGTTTTCTCTTCTAGGATGATAATGAATTAAACAATCATAATATTTAAGAAGTTTCAGCCATCTCCTTTGCCTCATGTTAAATTCCTTTTATGTGAAAATATACTTCAAACTTTGATGTTCTGTGTATATATAAAATTTCTCACTATAAATATAGGGCCTCCATATCTTCAGAGTAAAAATGACCGTAGCCAACTCCATATCATGTGTAGGGTAGTTCTGATCACAAGTCTTCAACTGCTGAGATGCATAAGCAATGAATTAGTAATTTTTCATGATGATGCACCCAAGCCCTTTTAGAGATGCATCGCTAAAAATAATGAATCCTTCTCCACTTGAGGGTGAAGTTAACACAGGTGCGTTAACCAATCTCTTATTCAGCTCTTGGAAGGTTTCCTCAAACTCCTTTGTCCAGATGAACTTGACCCCTTTTCGAGTTAACATTTGTAATGGATTAGAAAGTTGTATAACTTTTTTCACAAACCTCCTATAATATCCCACTAAACTAATGAAACTACGAATCTCAGTTATTTTTGTAGGTTGAGGACACTGTTCTATAACTTTTATCTTTATAGGGTCAACTGTGATTTTTTCATTGGTTGTAATGTTCCCCAAGAAGGAAACTCATTGTAACCAGAATTTAAATTTAATAAACTTTGCAAAAAGCCTCTCCTTTCATAGAGTTTTTAAGATAACCCTTAAATTATCTTCATACTCCTCACAAAATTTGGAATATATCAAAATATCATTAATAAAAAATACCAAAAAGTTATCAAGGTAGTCCTTAATGAATATATTCATCAAATCCATAAAAATGATAGGTGCATTATTTAGTTCGAAGGGCATAACAACAAACTCATAATTCCCATATCTTGATTGGAAGAAAGTTTTTGGAATATCATTTTTCTTCACCCTCAATTGATGATAACAAGATTGAAGATAAATCTTAGAAAAATAATTAAGCCCTACAAAGTTGGTCAAATAAGTCATCAATTCTTTAAAGAGGGTATTTTTTCATTATTGTGATCTCATTCAGTTCTCTATAATCAATACATAACCGCATTTTTCCATCCCTCTTCTTCACAAATAGTATAGGTTCTCCCCAAGGAGACACACTCTGTCGGATAAACACCTTCTCCAAAAGATCTTGGAGTTGTTTCTTTAATTCATCTACCTCCACATTTTACATCCTATAGGGGGTTTATGATATCGTTTTAGATCCATGTATGAGTTCAATGGAGAACTCTACCTCTCTTTCTATGAGAGGCTCAGGTAACTCCTTAAGAAATACGTCAATGTATTCTTGGATTATGGGGACATTTTCTGTCTTCAAACTCTCATTTCCTTCTTTTTCATCACTAATAAACTCCATAAAAAAGTATATAGGTGGTTCTTCTAGAAAAATATCTAGTTGAGATATCTCTCATTGGAAGATAACCGTAGGTTTTCCATTAAAGACTAATAATATTTACTTACTTCTACATTTGATCTTAGCATTATACTTTGAGAGCCAGTCAATCCCTAGTATAATGTTGAATTCTAGCATGGAAATGACTACTATATTTGTAAAAAGGATTATGCTCAGTAAAGTAAATACTAGAGTTCCTAAACAACGAAGACACTTAGATAATCCCACCATGATTGATAACTCTACTTTTATAAAATTAGGGGTTTGATTCTAAATTCATTTCAAAATTAAAGAAAATAAAGGAATGAATGAACTAGAATCAGAAAAATTGCTTGCTAGATTTGAGAGGACCACAAGAGTACCTTCCACCACATCATTTGGTGCTTCAAATTCATCCACAGTGATAACAATATCATGACATTGCTCCCTTGGTCTATGCTAAGTCTGCTAGTGATTCCCCCCGTACTGCCCTCTAATTAGGACATTGATCAGAAAAGTGCCCAAGTTTTCCACACTTATACCATTAGACATGAGGTAGGTCCTGCACCATATTCCCTTTATCGTTAGTGTTGGTAAGTTTATGCTTCACCTCACTACCACAATTCCATATGATATTTTCATCACACTTGTTACACTTCCCACTCTCGAGCAAGCAGTTCCCTGAGTGATTCTTCCCACATTTATTACACATGAGACGTTGCACTTTCTTGCCTCCTCTTCCCTGATCAAATATCCTCCCTAAGCTTGGCTCCAACAATATCTTCTTGTCATAGGATTTTTGAGACAATTTTATCTCACCAAACTCCAGTTCAACTTTCATCGCACTCTGCACAATCTCTTCATAGATATCATAATATCGGTTGGCTAGAATCTTCAGCAGATGAGGTATTACTCCAACAAAGAATCTATCAACCTTCCCACTAGGATCCATGACAATGTTTTAGGTGTAACAAGAAAGACTGGTGAAGTTCATATCATATCTTCCAATAGATTCATTCTTCTTCTACATCCGCTCGAGAAACTCCTTCTTCATTCTTGTTCTAATGGAACAAGGGAAATACTTACTGAAGAAGATCCCTATGAACTCTTCCCACTCCATATCTTTAACCTCCACTCTTGGAATCATATTTTTAATCCATTCCCACCACTGATCAACTTATCCCTCTAATATATAGACAACAAGGGTGACTTTCTCTTTCTCTAAACAATGGATCACAAAATAGATATTGTCTATAGAGATGACCCACTGTTCATCAATCAATGGGTCAGTCGATCCACTGAAGGTTTGTGGTTGTTGATGAAAAAAGGACTCAACAAAATTATCTTCCCTTCATAGTGATATTATTCTTTTATCTTGATTCATATTATTTTCCATAACTTGAGTTAGTTGGTTCATCATTCGTATAAAATTTTCCATTTCAGCTTCTATCAGAGGGTCGTCAGCGCATGGTCCATTGAGGTCACCATTTTCATGGTTCCAAATATTTCCCACCATTTTTTAAAAGAATAAAACCTTAGTGAGAAACTTATTTGGTTTAAAAATATTTTAACAATAAAGGATTTTATGTCTTAAAACTTCATGCTTTAAACAATTATATTTCTCTATAAATCCTTCATAATGATTCATAAAAAGCTTATGATTAAACAAACATATCCCCCCAGAGTGTCGTAACCAAGAGTGTAGCAAGGCAACATTGTCGTGTACCAGGATACCTCGGGTCAAACCCGAAACTCCTTGTCGAAGTTTTTACTCCTAGGTATATCTATGCCAGAGCTGCTTTTACTTGCTCGTATCCAAACAAGGTTGTATTTCCTTGATAAACCACTTACTCGATACTCACAAAAATTACAAGAAGTTTTCCTATACTTAAACCTTTCTATAGGGTTATTAAAAAATATTTCATAGACTAATTTCCATATATATGAAAACTATAATTTGATACCGACTATGGCATCTCACCTTTTTGTTACATAACATTTCATTACATTTTACAAATAGATGATCTTTAATGTCTAGTGTCTTGGAAATTAGGAACAATAAAACTTGAAAACTTAAAACACTCTTTTAAATATGCTTTAAAATCTTCTTGAAAATTTCATCCTATATACAATTACTACATCTCATAACCTAGAGACAAACATCAAATGAAAGGGTGAGCTGATGGTCTAGTAAAGAAAGCAAGAGAATTAGTTTACTTGTGATATCAATAAAAACTTTATGAAAACCATAAGACATGAGCAATGAAAAAAGGAATATCATAATAAAAACAACTGGAATCATAACTTTAATATGTGGATAAAAGATTTCATTTTGACACTCATGAACATATCCCCAAGGTTCATCCCCAAGATTTCATAAGAAAATTAATAAGTTTATTAACCAAGGTATCGCGAAACTTGTCATCTCTAAATATTAATTATTTACACAATGCATTGGAGAAATATCAGGGTGTACTCTTAATATGTATTTATTTCCATGTGATACCCATATATCATAATCAAAAATTTCATGAATAACCAAAAAATAAAAAAATATTTAGGTTTCATTTAAAAATTGTGACATTTTGAATGTTCTTAAAAAAACTTCATCGTTATGTCATTTATAACGCATGGAAAGGGAGTGAAGGTTATATATATTCCAATTACAGAATAAAAAAGATCAATTTTATGTCTTTATGAATACCCCTATAAATGAAAATATATTTGGGTATTCACATAAATAAAATAAGGGAATTTCTTGAGAAAGAGAGAGATTTTTTAGACGAAAATTCTGCAACATAACTACTATATAACATGGTTTTAGAAAATATTGAAAAGAGAGGGGCCAAGGGTCATCCACTAATAAATATCTCATAATACAGTATGGGTACATAATAAAAAGAAATAATAACATGGTATAGTTATTTTAATGACATACCACATGCAAAGCAAAGTTGAATGAAAAGAGAAGATGTGATTTCTTTTGCAAAAAATTCACCAGCCTAAAAATGTCACATAAAAATTAATAAAATCAATTAATGAGTGTGGAGAGGGACTCTCATTATTTGAAAATGAAATTTAAAATAATAAATATATATAAGAACATATCCCAAAATAATAAGATGGAAAATAAAAGACACAACTTAAATAAAATCATGATTAAAAGTGGAGGGTGGAAGGTTCCCTTACCTTGAAGAGTGACTTCGAGAGATTGAAGGTTGGGACCTTGGTTGGATTGAGGGAAGATTGGGAGGAGTCATTGGGAGGTAAATAGACTAGAACATTGTTGAGGAGGATTTTTTAATGAAAGGAATGAGGGAATGACTTGGTATTTATAGAAAAAGAGAGGGAATATTGAATCAATTTCCAAGGGACACCTCATCGGTGTTATTTTCAAAACCATGGGGTTTCACAGGAGAATTTAGTTGAATCTATTAGAATCCATCTACGATTAAATGTTCAAAACACCAAAAATTTTGGATGAGGTAAGAGGAAAGAGTTTATTGGGACCACATCTAGATAATAAAATGGAAGATAATATTAGATCTAATCAAAAAACATAAGGAAATCTCAGAGGTCACAAAAATTTATGCGGGAAATCATCGATTACATAAAGAGTTCAATGTTGGTGAAAATTTATTGACAAAAATATGTTATTGAAAGAAGGTTATGAAATTTGGAACGAAGGGGAATCTAAGCCATTGATTTATCTATCCCATTGAAATTCATTATCATATTGGGATGGTATCTTATTGCTTGGCACATCCACCAAATCTATCTAATGTTTATGATATGCTCCATGTATATCTATAGAGGAAGTACATAGCTAATCCTTAACATGTAAAAAAAATAAAATTTCATACCACTAGATAGTGATCTCCTTTATGAGGAACAAATGGTATATATTTTGGATAATAAGTAGAATGTTCTATGAAACAAGACCTCTCACCTGGTCAATGTTTTATAGTGAACCCATAAATTTCAGGAAGTATCATGGGACCATGAGGATGTGATGAGGCATAATAATCCCCACTCATTTTTACCAGAGTGACTTAATTTCAGTGGTGAAATTCAATTAAGGAGTTATAATGTAACAAAAGAATAATTTATGATATATTTATTTAAAAAAATTAATTTCTATGATAGCTTGCATTACAAGAAAGATTGAGTTTAAATGAACTATGATATACTATTAAAATATCACATGACCATTATAACCTAGCTATAAAATTGGTTATTATAAAGAAAATAAATTTAATTATGAATAATTAATCATTTATAATTTCATCAAATTAATTTATTAGTTATGAGTTGATTATAAATGAAAATAAAAATAATTTTAAGAGAAAAGAGATGTTTTTGAAAAAATTTATATTATGAGAATAATTTATTTTTAGCTTAATAAATTAAATTGATCAATATTTGTTGATGGTTATAATTAAATTTTTATTTTATATATTTGATAAAGCATTTTATCTTTCTCCTAGAGTTTTTACTCTACATAAGATAAGAATAAATCATGTTTTATTCTTAAAATTAATATTTTTGTAAAAGTAATTTTCATCGTATTTTTTCACAATTATTTTAAAATTACTTAATTCCATATATAAAAGAATAATATTTAAAAATGTATACCATATTTTTAATTAGGTCTTTAAAATTTTGGTAAAAAAGAAACTTTTATTTTTGGTCATTATTAATAGCTATTATGGTAAAATTTATCACCTCATTAAAGGATAAATCATGTTATTCTAGGATAAAATAAGTGTTATGGTTAAAATATTTCATCTTAATTATTATTAGATAAATTATATTCTACCCTTATATGAGTAGGCTCCAAATATATTTATTTATGGGACACTTGTTGAAAAAAAGGTTTATATAACACTTAAAGCGAAGAAAAATACAAAATATCACTCTCTTACTTTTAAATATATCTTATGTATTAACATTGGTCTAAAATGAAGTGGTGAATGAATAATAATATATATTTTTATAATAATAAAATTGTTTTATGTTAGTAAATTTTTTCTAAATTTTAGTTATTATATAATTAACGTAAATACTTTCACAGTGTAGACACATTATTTCTTCAATTAATAAAAAAATAAAATAAAAGATTTTAAAAATATTAAATGTATTAAAATTTGGGTGATTTTTAGTATTAAATTAATTTTATATATTAATATAAAATATTATTTATTTTTCTAAGGATTATATTTTAACTACATATTTGTGTTGAAGTTTTTGAAGGCAAATTAAATTAATAGTGTCAAAAAGATTGTAATGATATTTTATAGAAATGATATTTTATATTTTTATTTTAAAACCATTGGAATCTTGGTTGAGAATAAAGTTTAAGAATATTTTGTCTAATATTTCATCCGTTGTCTATTTATATGAAAATTTTCACCATATAATTAAAATTATAATAGTTTAATATTAAAAAAAGGAAATTCCATGTTTAAGATTAAAAATTATGAAGCAAGGTGTTCAACCAAAAGATAATGTTTAAAATGAAACAAAAAATTGACTAAATTTAATTGGAGGATGATATTTAGACATTAATATATTTTAATTTTAATCTATATTAATTTTTAATAATTTTCTTGAGAATGAATAAATTACATTTTAATCATTTTTTGATTTAAAATTTGTTTTTCCCCTCACATATAAAAGGATACCCCTTCCATATCTTCTTTATTGAACATTTATCATTCTATATTGATAAATCCTTGAAAATGTATCTTATAAACATATATATACAAGTTATAGAGGACACTAAATTCTGAAATGACCAACCATGGGTTTTATAGGAAATGATCTAAAGGATGCATCCCGAAGAAGAGGTAATCATATTACATGACCTCATTCAATTTATTTATTATTATAATTATTTTAAATATTTTGAATTCATCATAAAATAATATATTTAGTATCATAAATATATTAAAATTTAATTATTATAATAAAAAAACATTATACACCCTCTATTCCATCAAATGTAAAGTGAAAGTATTGCTCAAGTATAAGTATAACTTATAGTCTCCATGTAGTGATACAATTAAATTTTCATCACCATATTTTATGGATTGTTATTATGATATTTCTAAGGATTATAAATGATATTTAATACAATATTATTCTTATGATGTTATAATATCATCTCCACCTTCTTAGCTTCCAATTTGTTGGAAAACGATAACGTTGCTCGGGCATATGTTTAGACTACCTCTTCCATGAAGAAATGGGATTCATTATTGATTTTAACATTATATGGTGGATAAGAGGGATATATTTAATGATTATATATTTCATATATGATGTAATAGTTATTTGGGAAAGGTATATTTTTATTTACCTTTCTATCATTCCTTATGTTTGAAAGTGAAAACAAGGTTCGTGCCTATATACAACCTACCATATCCATGATTGGTGTATTTTAATTTTCTATATCCACTATTTATGGATTAATATAATTAAATATATAATGAATATATATTATTTATTATTTTGTTATAATTAAATATATTATGCAAACATGATCAAAGTAAGTGAAGCACTACCACCGAAATGAAAAAAAATGAAAAATAATTCACTTATCACATTGAATAGTGATTTTAATATAGAATTGTTAATTAATGGTTGGTAATAAGTTATAAGTAAACTATATATGAAATAATATATATGAATATGGTTCTGGTATAGGTTTTAAATAAAACTATATTTATTATACCAGAGTTTTAAACACATATTAATGTTGTTGGACCTATGGTAATGGTTTATTTCAAAATCTCATCATTATTCCATATTGTTTATATTTAAGTCTCCTATAGGGGAATTAATTGATATTTTTTATCTTAAATTGACTTTTTTATTATCATTAGTTAATTTCAAGAAATTAAAATATTTATTTACATTTCACTCTCTTTAAGTAATCAATAAATTGATATAATATTTCTATAGAAACAGACATAGTTTTTCTATAGAATTTGGATCCTTTTTTCTTCCATGTCCTTATTTACCCAAAAATATATAAAATATATATTTTAGTATTATAAAATTATTTTTTATATAAAATTGTTCCTAGGTTTTAATTTTTAATAGTGGTATAATTTTTTTATAAACATTTGAAATAATGTTTTTTATCTTATAATAAATGAAAAACATTCCCACCATAATGACTGATGAATTATTTGGATCTTAATTTAATTTTTTATGAGATTATTTTAAATGAAAATTTATTCCTTAATATTTTGGAAATTTTTAGATAAGTGACTTAAATGTGAAAAAGGGAATACAATCAAGAAATATTCCAATGATCCTTTTAAGGTAATTTAATCTATGTAAACATCCTTTAATGAATCATATGATTTTATAAGGTTATACTATACTGATTCCATCCACCATATTTTGTTTGATGGTTTATGATCAGTTTCATTGGGGGAATTTATTGAATTTCTACAATCTAGTTCATCTAATATGGATATATATCTATTTTTAAGGAATGTTGATTAAGTTGTTATATTTATTCATATGATGAATTCATTGGAATTATGAAGTAATGGTTGGGGCCTAGAATTACATACATCCTTGATTAAATGGGAGGTCTCATGTTACAAATTATATTATATAGTTTTCTGAGGAATTTACCATTTATATAGATTTCATTTCATGTGGAATTGACAATAATTTTAAATATCATGGAACAACTCCTCGATGGTAAGTTTCAGTTGTTTGAAATTATTCATTCCATCATTATGATATCAGTTTTTGATATCCACATGATTATTTAAAAAGTTATGATAATATTTGACCAATTTTAAGCTCATATGATAATTTATATGGAATTATTTGGATATGATTTATTCTTTCTATATTATTTAATCCTTATTTAGTTTCTACTCTGTACATTCCCTTACTAAGATTCTGAGTTCACCCCATTATTTTGTTTCCATTCCACCAAATTCAGTGAATTATAATTTGATTGAGATTTATGGGATATGAAAAAGGGAATAATAGTGTTCCCAAATAGAATAATATGTTGTATTTTATGTTTTCAAATGAGTTTACATATTCTATTATAGTTTTCCAAGACTACTTAACTATTCATATTTTTGGGATTAAGTCTCTTATATATGGAACCAATATAATAATGTAACCATAGGATATGGGATTCTAGGGTCAAGGTATTTAAAATGATACATTCTTGAATAATATCATCAAATATTTGAATCATACCATATAACTATGCATAATTCTGCTGATGATACACCATACTTAGCTTCAACTATGTCCCCAAATCCATATAAAATTCCTCCACAAACCATGATGTAAAATTTGCATCAATCAATGATGTGATACTAAAATAAATTCAATAAAATGTTATAATATATAGATAATAAAACCTTCCAATCAATTCTATAAAGGGAGTGTTTTTAATTGAAAAGACGTTTTCTACTTTCATTAGATGATGAAATATCACCCAAATAACATTTTGACATATTGGGGTCCTAGGTAACCCTATCAAGACATCCATAATCACATTATACCACATCTACAATATCACTAGAAGTGACTGAAGTAGCCCACTTAGATAATGATGCAAAGCCGTGACCCTATAGTAGGTAAGGCATAAAAAAAACCTTCGAAGTCTCTCTTCTTACATGGCCACTAAAATTGATGTGAAATGTTGTGGTATATTTTTTTTACCCTTGTTACAATCCTATCATTATTTATTTAGAGTCTCTCATAAAACTATTTCTTAATGAAGCTCACACAACTACCCTCTTATAGATGTAGATCAAATTTTCATCAAATGAGGACCATATTGGAATAGAATCACCCCTACCAAGTGTTCCTATATCACCAAACACTTGGGGTATATCTCTGGGATCCCTTTTAAATAGACCACCAAAGAGGACGTTATCATTAATGGTGAACATTAATTCACTCCAAAATCTTCATATGTGTCCACTATCCACTCATCCATCAAACTCATGAGATTCAATTCTTCTTTGAAGGACTCTCTCCTAGATACAATATTTCTTGATGTTTTCCTTTTAAAAGGATTTACAATGATATTAAATTTCCACATAGTATTGGTCTACTCGATGTTAAATGTATGCATATGCTTTACACAATGCTTATGCCTTATGTTTATGTACCACTAAGAGAATATATATAAAAGGATCTTATGGTCAATTTTAAAAATGCATCTCTCATTGAAATGATAATGTCACTAACACTTCCTTGTGTCAGACATATATTCAGAATCCAAGACATGTATTTGGTAGTTCCACTCACGAGGTCATAGTTTTCATAAACCATTATCAATGAATTAGTCTCTCATCATTATCACATATCCCAATGAAAACATTGAGGAATCATAGAAAACTATATTCCTATTCCTAGGCTCCATATTTTTTAGAATTAGGGATGTCTTAAATTTTATCTTCATCTCTAGGAAAGACTCTTCACAAATCCTTGTCTCATAAAACATCACTTGTAACCTCCTGAACTAGGTTCCACACAATGGTTCCCCAAGCCAATCAGTCACATGACCTTAAAACACCTCCTCATATTCCAGAGGATTCTCATTAGCACCGAGGGTTTGACATGTCCTTCATGAGGAGACTATACCCTCTTTCAATAGAGTAATACACCAGTAGATATAATAATTATGGAGTAATAAATGTGTATAAAAATAAAAAACACAAATATCTCATAGTAACGAAAGTAGGAAAATACATTATTCAACTAAAATAGAAAAATGTCATGTTAATGTATGTGTCAAGTGTCTAAAATAAAAACTAAAAAACACTAAAAATTTCCAAGTGGGTCCCGAACCACATCTGGTTCCCTTATCCAAGATCCATCCCTAAAATAGTTATCAAACACAAGGAATTTTCACTGAACATGTCATGTAACAATAAAATCTATTCGGGTACTAACTAGGTAGCCTGAATAGGTTGTGAGTACGACTCAGTAGGCCACCACCAATGATGTTTAAAAAAATATCCAGTCAATGATTGTGTATATAGTTTTGTAAATAAATAATTACAATTCATAATTAAAATGTTATTAAATTATCAATTCATATTTATTTAACCACATTAACTCTGGGTTCTCAGAGACACTAGTAACTCAATACCTGGTTCGGGCCATTCCGAAGTCTAAACTATCCCTGAGGGATATCATGTGTTTTAATATACATGTTACCATTATTATATTCACAAATGAATGAACATGATACCATTAATTAATTCACACAATTCAATGACCATATTACCATTATTTATTTGAAAAATTAATATCCATGTTACCATTCATTAATTCACACAATTTAATGACCATTTTACCTTTCATTATTTTACAAATTAATGACCATGTTAACGTTAATTAATTCACACAATTGAATTACAATGTTATAATTCTTTATTTCACAAATTAATTACCATGTTTCCATTTATTAATTTACATACTTTAATGATTATGTTATCATTAATTGATATTTGGATGAATATCCATGCTACCGTTCACCATTTTCTAATCACATATATCATAATAACATAATATTACATATATCTAAATCACCCATTAATTAATTAAATAATTAATTAATACTTTAACAATATCATAATTTATAAATTAATTCACCAAATAATTATTCAAGTACACAATTTCAATATCACATAATTAATTCGAAATTAATAATTTGATTCATTAAATCAATATCACATAAACAACTTATATAATTAATTATCCCAAAATACCACAATTTCACAATTTTATAGTTAATTAATTGAACAAATTAATTAATTATATTGAGAAATTCAACCACTGAACAAATTTATCAATTCTATAATTTTCATTCATGAAATCAAAATCATGACTATGGGATTTGAACATTATACAACCTACCTCAATTTGGTGGAAAACACACGCCAAAGGAAGAATCCCTAATTTAAAGAAGATCAATCAAGAACTCAATGAAGGACACCATTTAGATCAAAATCCCAAATCCAAGATAAAAAAATCATGGTCTAACAATATTATCATTAGATGTAGCTCTAAGAGTGAATAAACATCCATCTTTTAGAAGGAAAGAGTTACAGAAGAGAGATAGAGATCTAAATGAGAAGAAAAAACATACCCAGATGGTGCAGATCTTGGACACAACTTTTTATTCCCCATGAATGAAGGTCAGTAAGGCAAAAAATCTATCTAAGAGCCTCTAAAACCATGAAAGAGAGCCTAGGGTCGAAGGAGGAGAGATATAGATGAAAATAATGGATAATTTATTCGCCCAACATGTTTAAAATAACTTATCGGGATTTTACACAAAGTGTAATTCAGTTAGACATCATGAAATTCATTATAAAGGTTTTTTTCCAAATAATCCATCACCTCATATTAATTTTATTAAAACTGATGAACAATTACATGACATGTCATACCCTTACACGACATGTAAGTGTTCTGGATTTGAGTTTCAACCCATTTTTCCTTTAAGGGCTCTCAACTCACCATGAACCCATTTTAACACGTCACCTAATTATATCAGGACTATGTTAATAAAAAAAGAATATATCCTTGAACATTAGGTCACTTTCTCCAAAAAGGACTCTCAATCTCCGAACAAGACTTAGCCATTATGTTTCAAATGAAAAAGAAATTAGAGAGGAAGGTACCTGTAAAAGATAGAATCTTACATCACTCCGTTCTTTATAATCGATTTCATAAGCATTTATGAGTAAAATAAGTCCTATGTGAACTAATTATAGTACCTAAATAAACACAGGTACATCATGATCTAAATAAAATATTGGAGCGTTCCCAAGACATCAGGTCCCCAACCTTTTCCGAGTCCATAGAAATTTCCTGTAACATCCCAGGTAAAAATTATTAATATTTGTGAATTAAATATTAATTTTACTTTAAAGGGTATTCTATGTTCGATGGTATACCTAATACGCAACAATGGGTTTCATTGAAATATTACGTCGCACACAACATTGAGTCAGGCTGAAAAATAATAATATAATATTATTTTAAATTGTAGTTAATGTCTAGCCGTTGTATTGGCATGAATGAATAGAAATAACCAAAATATGATTACACATGTTTATTAAATGTTTTTACATTTATCCAATAAAAGTTAGGGGCTTAAAATGTGAATGAATCAAATTTTAAGCATATATACTCTAATATTCTTGAAAAGGTTGATTTACCACCTTTGGATGGAAAACTCTCTTTAAATTTTGTTTTGGTCACTTTTATATGTTTTATTTGAAAAAATAAAACACTTCTAGAGAATCAGGACATAAAATTTTACTTTGGGTAATTTTTTTTATTTTTTGGATAAAATTGATTTTTTTAATGAATAGTGAAAAATACTGCATTTTAATTCAAAACTGCCTTTTAATACAATTTATTTATAATTTTAGATTATATTTTTAATTGGTTTTAAAGTGTAATGATATTATGTTTTTACCATTTATTCCAATTATGGTCATTTGAAGTTATTTCACCATGAAATTGGACATAAACAAGTGTCAATCTTTTGAAATTTATTATTTCATAAAAACGCGATTTTTTTTGTTTTGACAGCATAAATTTATTTTAAATTAATTTCTACCAATTCTATGTTTTGAATTAGCAAAAATAGATTCCATATTTATAATTAGAAGGTAAAAATTGTGTAAAAAGGTAACTTTTATTTTTAGACATTATGAATATTTATTTCTGTAAATATTTTATTTACCATGGTTAAAGGATAAATATGGTAAATAAGGGTAAAATAATAATATTATAATAATATTAAATTACCCTAACATGTGTCCTAATACTATTGGTTGATACATGTCTGACCATGGGCATCCTTGGGTCGATTTTGGTACCCCATGGAGCCACTTGGCAGTGATAATGACACTTTATATTAATTAATTTAAAGTAAATACAAAAATAACATAAACATATATCTTTTAGTAAATAAATTCTTACATGTAATTATATAAGTTATATCTTTGACTATAAATATTCATTTTAAATATAAAAATATTTCCTACATCATGGTATTTTTATTATAATTTTTAGATATCAAATAGATAAAATTATTTAAAACACAATAATGATTCAGTGTTTACCTCATTAATAAATGATTTAAATAAATGAGATTATAAAAATAAAAAAAATAAAAAACCTATAAAATCATAATTTTATGATTTTATTTCGAACAAGAGTTATCTTATATTCAACTTTAATGAGTTTTGGACCTTTAAAAACTGAAAAGAATTATATAATAAAATAATATTTTCAAACTTTTCTAAAGAGCCCCTCCTCCCCTTATAAAAATCCCGAACCTCTAACCCATTACTCACACCTATCAATCCCCTTGTCTCATCAAAAATCTACCAAAATAATCTCTCAGGTTCCCTCTCTTCCACCTAGAAGCCTTACCTTAGGCATAAGACACTTCAAGAAATCATTTTGGTTCAAACCCAAGGGAGTTACCCGATTTTAAGGTAACATCTTCTCTAAAATTATTTTGTTTAATTTTCCTTCTCTAACCTGTGAACTATTTTTATTCCTTATATTTTATAAAAAAACCAATATCCTCAATATAATATGTTGTTTTTATGATATTTATTAGGACTACAATTACACACACCTCCTTTTAATGGGTAAAGAACATATTATTTCTTTGGACGGTGAACTACTACCTCACGAAAAGATGATTGTTCAATCTTCTCCTACCACCTATTATGGAGGCCATTAAGATGGAACTATATTTATATTTGATATATATTTTATTTATATTGTTTCTATTATGCTGTATTTTTAATTTATAGAATACCTTTATGGTTTCCATAGTGGGTAAATACGGTAATTTTATTTGAGGAAGTGCAGACTACCACCCCCTCAAAGTGATATGACTCGTTGATGCCATACGTGGATCATATAAAGTATAGAGTTAATGAAATTATATATTATATTATACTGGAATTATAATATACCTATTTATCATTAATTTTTCATTCCATTAAAAATACGAAATAGAAATGAAAGTGGCATTCATGCGTACGTACGACTTACCATCTCTATGAACGGTGCATTTCATTTTTTATCTCCAAATGTTATGTACTATTATATATATAACATATATATATGATATCTAAACAATGAATATCATTCTAGAGATAATGTACTGTTTACCACATGAACAACTTGTAATTATAAGAAGTTCATTTTTGACTCAAATGCCAACTATCGACAAAATGACCGTTATTGACTTAAATGATTAAAAAAATTTTATAACGTGGTGATAGGTGATATAATGGAATAATTAACTTGAAAATGGTTCTTAAGCAAGTATAAATTAACTCTAGTCTATTATTAAGGAGATTAAAGAACAAACGGGTCAAGTCAGACATGAGGTAAGGGACTTCATCTCATTCTCCTTTCATTGAGGCATATTTTTTTATACACAACCTTCTTTTATACAGTGTATAAACACCTTTGAATTTTCATTTCATTCAAAGGGAATATTTTTATATGAGGATTTTTACAAAATGAAAAAAAGAATTTTTCTTTTAATGTAAGCAGTGAAAATGACCTTTTCCACCACCGCAAGTATTATTTGATCTATAGATTCTTTAACAAGTCGTAATGTTTTTAAAAAGAAAATAAATACCATATACTATTTTATTTGTTTTGGTATTGAAAATGGTTATGGTAATGTATTGTTTATGTCAATATATTTAAATAATATATTGTGATTGAAATGTGGAAATGTTATCTATACTTTATGCTTGTTTTATGGGTTATGAATATGTTAAGGTTATTGGGAATTGTTTACACATAGAGGTGGTTCTGTGATAAACCTAGGGATGGTGAGCCCGAGATGTCTCTCCAATTCATTGGGTAACAAGATAGAGGTAAATGTTAATGTTTCTCCTAATATATTTATGGAATATAATATGATGGGTATTCCAAATGAAACTCCCTATGTAGTTGTGAAAGCTACAACGTAATTATGTTATGGATGCCACACATTACATTTTTGATTTATGATTTCTATATTCTATTAATAAATCCTATTATTTCATGAGGTAAGTTAAAAAGACTATGTTTCGATTGACTAATGTTTTCTTTCTTTAGTTTATAACCCTTACTAAGCTTTTTATGCTCATCCCAAGTTTTTGAAATGTTTTTCACAGGACATAAAGATGAATAGGTTCAAGGATGGGATCAAGGAAAAGTCATGCTGTCTAAAACATGGAACTAGACATGCCTATTTTTTAAAGTGATTTTATTTTATGAAAAAATGGAAACTGGGTAGAAGTGTCTGCTTTGTAATTTTTGAAGTGTAATGTAATATTTATGGCCTAATTCTCTAAATATCTATACCTGAAAAGATCCTTAATGGGAATTATTCATTTAATTCATGATTATGTAAATTTTTAAGGCTGAGTCCTTATAGTTAGTATTAGAGGTCGGTTTAGAAAACTTTAGGAGTTAGGATATTGTTAAATTAATATGAATAATTTTTTTTATTTTATGTTAATATTGAAATGATATAGCATTTACAGATTACAATGTTTCTTTTACTAAGATATTTTAGTGTTCAGATTCATTTTCCCCAGATGAAATAGGGCTGCTATGATGGGACGACGTGAGGAGGAATGAAACCTTCCAAATCAACAACCTGATATTGTCAGAATCGGAACTGAACAGTTTCTTACAGTGATGGAACTGTTGAATAAGGTTATAAATAGTGGTGGTATCCATGGACGAGATCAGCCAGATCAACTATATAGGAACATGGCAGTAGTGAAGCATTTAATGAGGAAACATCCCCCATCATTCAGAGGATAATTTGACCATGTGCTAGCTGAAGGGTGGATTAAAGAACATGAGAATATTTTTGATGTCATGGGGTGTTCAGAATATCACAATGTTAGTCTTGCTGTTTACCGTTTTGAAGTTGAAGCCGATTAGTGGTGGTCGATGGTGAAAAATATCAGGGATAGTGATGATATTGATGCTCTTGACTTGAATGAAATCAAAGGTATGTTTCTTGTGAAATATTTTCCTAAGGTGTTTTGTCCTCATATGGAAAAAAATTCCTAGAATTGAGGTAGGAGGATGACTCAGTAGATTCTTAAGAAGAAAAATTCACTTGACAGGCAATGTATGCTCCAAATTTAAAATGAGATCTTGATAGTAAAATCAACCATTTTTACTCAAGATAAAGGACAAAGTATCAAAGGGATTTAGCTTCTCTTGAGTTCAAAAGTTAGGAAAAACTTGTTCGATGTGAGGAGAAGGTTGAAATATATATTTCTGATGATTAGGTGATCTTTGAAAAACAATATAATAAGAGGTTGAGGTGGTAGACTGAAGGGAAGAACTCTTCAAAAAAGTCTTATGGTAAGAAACTTAAGTTTACAGTTTGTGAAAATTTTCATAAATATCATGTTGGGGAATGTATTTTGAATTCTATTAAGTGCTACTAATGTGGTAAAATGGGACATAAGGCTCTTAATTGCACTGAAAAAGATCTGGGTAATGGTAAGAAAAAAATCTGATTTATAGTCAGTAAAATGTTTTAAGTGATATGTAATGGGTCATTACGCATATGAGTGTCCAATGAAGAAATAAACTGAGGGAATGCAGCTAGACTACAATCATAAAGGGCTGGTGAAATCCTTTGCAACTACATCAGTAGATGTTTGGACATCAAATGATGTAGTATCAGGTACACTATTAGTTTGTTCAGATTATGCCAATGTGTTGTTTGAATCTGGGTCTACAGAATCTTCCATTTCAAATATTTTTTCTACTAAATTATGAATTCCATCTCAAGATATGAATCATAAACTTACGGTAAAAACACCGGGGTGAAATTTTGAGACTAAAAGAAATTATAAGAATCTTCATGTCCATGTGTGTGGAAAGAATCTACATGAAAACCTTATTTTTTTCATCTAGAAGAGTTTGATGTTATTTTGGGTATGTATTGGATTTATTTTTATCATGCTATGATTGAAAGTAGAGAAAAAGAGGCTTCTTTTCTGAAATATTTTCAGTTTGTTTACAAGAAAGAATGCTTACTTTTGATAACATATCAGGAAGCTGAGAAACTAGTAAAATATTGAAATGAATTTTACATTGCACATATTGTTAAAAATAATGGAACAATTTAGATTTATGATGTTCTAGTGGTAAATGAGTTCCTTGATGTTTTTCTCGAGGTGTTTTTTGGTGTTATACCTAATTAGGAATTTGAATTTTTTGTTGACTTAGCTCTTTATGCTAATCCAATTTTAAAACCCCGTTATCAAATGTCTCAAATTGAACTTTCAGAGTTAAAGAAGAAATTATAGGATTTATTAGATAAATGTTTCATTCTACCTAGGACATCACCATGGGGTGATCTTGTCTTGTTTTTTAAAAAGAAATATTGTTCAATGATACTTTTCATTGATTATAGAGCATTGAATAACATCACTATTAAGAACCAGTATCATTTTCCTCATATTGATGATTTGTTTGATCAGCTCCCGGGAGCTTAGTATTTTTCAAAATTTATTTGAGGTCAAGGTTCAATCAATTGAAATTAAGGAAAGAATACATTCTGAAGACCACATTTCACACTAGATATGACCATTATGAATTTTTAGTTATGCCTTTTGGGTTAACCAATGCACCTGTTGTATTTATGGATCTTATGAACATAATTTTCCATGAGTTCTTGGATACATTTTTGGTTGTGTTCATTGATGATATTTTGGATTATTCCAAAAGTTAAGAGGAGCAGGAAAGTATTTTAAGGGTTTTCTTTCATACCATAAAAGAAAAGAAAACATTTGGGAAATTTAGAAATTGTGAGTTTTGGTTATAAAAAAATTTCTTTCCCTGGTCACATTGTTTTATAAAATGGCAAAACTATTGATCCTGCTAAAACAAAAGTTGTTGAAGAATGTCCAAGACCCCAAAATATAACTGAGATTCATAGTTTTATTAGATTAGTTGGTTATTACCAGAGGTTTGTTGATAATTTTTCACGGTTATCAAGTCTATTGACTAAGTTAACTTGAAAAGGTGTTAGGTTTATCAGGATAAAAGAATGTGGTGATTATTTTCGGGAATTGAAAAGAAGATTGGTTAATGATTCTGTTTTGGTATTACCTTCCAGAAAAGGCAAGTTTGTTATCTACAATTATGCTTCGTTGAAAGGACTTGGTTGTGTCCTTATGAAATATGATTAGGTAATGGCTTGTGCTTCACATCAGTTGAAACCTCATGAGTTAAAATACCGTACACATGATTTGGAGTTAGATGATGTTTTTTTCTTTAAAATTTTGGAGGCCTCATTTTTATAGAGTAAAATGTGAAATATATACTGACCACAAAAGTTTGAAGTATATATCCACTCAGAAATTACTAAACATGATATAGAGGAGATGAATGGAATTAATCAAGGATTGTGATTTAACAATTCATTACCATCTAGGAAAGGAAAATAAAGTGGATGATGATTTGAGTCAAAAAAGTAATGTTAAATTAACCTTGTTATGTTTGGAAAAAGATCCATTGATTAAATACTTGATGAACTTCAGCATAGAATTTTTTGGTGTAGGAAATTTCTCTATTTTTTAGGTGTCAGTGATATCATCCCTATCAGATAGAATAAAGAAAGCATGGAAGGAAGACAGTGAGTTACAGAAAAAGGTTGAGTTGGTTCAGAAGGGTATGCTTCTAGAATTTATCATTGATAATGATTGTATTTTGAGATTGGTAAAGAGATTATGTGTGCCTTGTTATTCAAAGTTGAAGAAAGAGTTGTTATGTGAAGCTCATAGTTCTCCATTTTCAGTTCATCCTGAAAGTACTAAGATGTATAGAGATCTTTGGGAGTATTACTGGTGGGATGGAATGAAAAGAGATATTGCTTATTTTACTGTGAAGTGTTTGAATTGTCAGCAGGTTAATGCAGAGTGGTAGTTACAGAAAGGGATGCTTTAGTCTTTACCAGTGCGAGAGTTGAAATGGGAAAATATATCCATGGGATTCATTGTGGGATTACAAAGTCATCTCGATGTAATAATGCAATATGGGTTATTGTTGATTGATTGAATAAATCTGCTCATTTCGTTCTTATTCAAGAAACTTTTTCTCTAGATCAAAATTCTCAGTTGTATGATAAAGAAATAGTCAGGTTGCATTGAGTTACCCTCTCCATTGTATTTGATCGTGATTCCAGGTTTACTTCTAAGTTTTGGAAAGGCCTTCAAAAGTCCTTGGGTACTGAATTAAATTTTAGTACAGATTTTCATCCTCAATAGGATGGGAAGTCAGAATGAAAAATTAAAACTTTATAGGATATGTTTCTTGCTTGCTCGATGGATTACCAGGGAAGTTGGGACCAACATATTTCTTTGGTTGAATTTATTTATAATAACAATTTTTATTCCAGTATACAGATGGATCCATTTGAGGAATTATATCAGAAGTTGTATTGAACTCCACCTTTTTGGGTTGAAGTAGGTGAACGGAAATTGACGGGACTATAATTGGTAGAAGAGATGGAAGAAAAAGTTTAGTTGATTCAGAAGCACATGAAAATAGCTCAGAGCGGGCAGAAAAGTTATACGGATAATCGGAGTAAGGATCTTTATTTTGACGTAGGTGACCATGTATTTCTCAAACTTTCTCAATGGAAAAGTGTGATGTGTTTTGGTAAGAATGGAAAGTTTAGTATGAGGTTTATTAGACCTTTTGCAATCCTGGAGAAAGTGGGATCAATTTCCTACAGAGTGGCTTTACCTCCAAGTTTATCCAAGGTACACAGTGTTTTTCATGTTTCAATGATGGGAATGTATATGCCAGATCCATATCCCGTTTTGAGCCCAAGTCTAGTTCATTTGGAAGATAATCTCTTTTATGAGGAACAAATAGTCTAGATTCTTGACCGAAGAGAGCAAGTGTTGCATAATAATGTAATTAATCAGGTAATGGTTTTGTGGAAAACCCATATGGTTGAAGAAGCAACATGGTAATTGGAAAATGCTATGAGGGATAAATACCCCCATTTATTTGATAAGTTTATAAAATTGAGAGGATGAAATTTCTAAAAGGGGGGAAGGATGTAACATCCTAGGTAAATAAAGAAATATGATATTTTCATACTTATTAATATTTGTGAATTAAATATTAATTTTACTTTAAATGGGATTCTATGTTCAATGGTGTACTCGATATGTAACAATGAGTTATTTTGAAATCTTACGTTGCAAAAAACATTGAGTCATAATGAAAAATAATAATATAATATAATATTAAATTGTATTTAATGACTAGTCATTTTATTGGAGGGAATTAATAGAACTAACAACATTATGATTATAAATGTTTGTTAAATGTTTTTAAATTTATCCAATAAAAGTTAGAGGCTTAAAATGTGAATGAATTGAATTTTAAGAAAAAATACTCTAATATTCTTTAAAAGGTCGATTTACAACCGTTGGATGGGAAACCCTCTTTAAATATAGTTTTGGCCACATTTATATGTTCTATTGGACAAAATGAAATTATTCTATTGAATTAGGACATCAAAATTTACTTTGGGTAATTTTTTTTTATTTTTGTGATAAAATTCATTTTAATGAATAGTGAAAAATACTGTATTTTAATTCAAAACTGCCTTTTAATATAATTTATTTATAAAGATTTATTATCTTTTTCATTGGTTTTAAAGTGTAATCATATTATTTTTTACCATTTAATCCAATTTTGGTCATTAGAAGTAGTTTCTCTTAGAAATTGGACATAAACAAGTGTCAATCTTTTGATAGTTATTATTTCTTTTAAACAAATCTTTTTCTTTTACTTAGGAAATTAATTTAAAATTACATTCTTCGAATTCTTTTTTTTTGAATTTGGAAAAATAGATTCCATATTTTGGAATATGGAAGTCCAAATTGTTTAAATAGGTAACTTTTATTTTTAGACATTATAAATATTTACTTTAGTAAATATTTTATTTACCATGGTTAATGGTTAAAATTTGTAAATAAGGGTAAAAAAATAATATTATAATAATATTAAATCACCCTAACATGTGTAATAATACTATTAGTTGATATTTTTACGAAAATGGACATCCTTGGTTTGATTTTTTAACCCCATGGATCCAAATGGGAGTGATAATGACACTTTATATTAATTAATTTAAAGTAAAGACAAAAATGACATAAACATATATCATTTAGTAAATCAATTATTACATGGGGTTATATAAGTTATCTCTTTGAATATAAATATTATTTTTAAAGATAAAAATATTTTATACATCATGGTACTTTTTTTATAATCTTTATACATCAAATAAATAAAATTATTCATAACACAATAATGATGCAATGTTTACATCATTAATAAATTATTTAAATAAATGAGATCATAAAAATTAAAACAATATACATAACCTATAAAATTCTTATTATATGATTTTATTTTGAATTAGATTCATCTTTTATTTTACTTTAATGTGTTTTGGATTTTTAGAAACTGAAAATCATTATATAATAAAATAATATTTTCAAACATTCCTAAAGAGCCCCTCCTCCCCCTTATAAAAATCCCTCACCTCTAACCCATTACTAACACCTCTAAAGCACCTCGTCTCATCTAAAATCTACCCAATTAATCTCTAAATATCCTTCTATTTCAACTAGATGTATTTTCATAGGTATAAGGCACTTCAAGAAATCCTTTTAGTTCAAACCAAAGGGAGTTTCCCGATTTAATTGTAACGTCTTCTCTTAAGTTCTTTTGTTTTATTTTCCTTCTCCAACCCCTAAACTCTTTTTATTCCATTATTTTATAAAAAAACCTATATAATAAATATAAAATGTTGTTTTTATGAAAATTATTCTAACTACACTTATAAACACATCCGTCTAATGGGTAACGAACATGCTGTTTTGGCAGACATCGAACTACTGCCTCACGAAATGATGATTGTTCAATCTTCTCCTACCACCTCTTATGGTGGACATTAAGATGGAACTTTAATTATATGTTCTATATATTATATTTTTATTATTTCTATGCTTCTTTATTTTTCTTTTATATAATACCATTATGATTTCCATAGGGGGTAAATATGATAATTTCATTTGAGGAAGTGCGGACTACCGCCCCATCAAAGTGATATGACTCATTCATTCCATACATGGGATGTATAGAAGATGAAGTTAATTAAATTATATATGATATTATAATGAAATTATAATATAACTATTTTTCATTATGTTTTCATTCTATTAAAAATACAAAATAGAAATGAAAGTAGCGTTCATGCGTACGTATGACTTACCGTCTCCATGAAGGGTGCATTTAATTTATTATCTCAAAATGTTATGTACTATTATATATACATGGGATATATATGATATATATGATATCTATATCATGAATATCATTCTAGAGATAATGGAATTTTGACCACATGAACAACATGGAATTTTAATAAGTTCATTTTTGACTCGAATACCAAATATTGACAAAATGACCATTATTAACATAAATGATTACATAATGTTTACAACATGGTAATTAGTGATATAAAATGAATAATATACTTTAAAATGGTTCTTAGGAAAGTATAAATTGTCATTAGTATATTATTCATGAGATTAAAGAACAAATGGGTCAAGTCGAACACGAGGTAAGGAACTTTGTCTCGATATCCTTTCATTGAGGCATATTTTGTTGTATACACGACATTATTTTATATGGTATATAAACAATTTTGAATTTTCATTTCATTAAAAGTGAATATTTTTCATTGAGGAGTCTTACAAAACTAAAAGAAGAATATTTCTTTTAATGAAATCTGTTAAAAAAACCGTTTCCACCACCACGAGTATTATTTGATCTATGGCTTCCATAACAAGCCATAATGTTTTTAAAAGGAAAATAAATACCATATAATCTTTTATGTATTTTGGTATTGAAAATCGTTTTGATAATGTATTGGTTATGTCAATATATTTAAATGATATATTTTGATTGAAAAGTGGAAATGTAATCTTTACATTATTCTTATTTTATGGGTTTTGAATATGTTATAGTTCATGGGAATTGTTTATTCATATGGGTGGTTATGTGATAAACCTAGGGCGGGTGAGCCCAAGATAGATCTCCAATGAATTGGTTAACATGACAAAGTTAAATGTTAATGTTTCTTTTAATATATTTAGGGAATATAATGTGATGGGTTTTCCAGATGTAACTCCCTACATAGCTCTGAAATCTAAAACGTAAGTATGTTATAGATTCCACAAGTTACTTTTATGATTTATAAGTTCTATTCATAAATCCAATTATTTCATGAGGTAAGTTAAGAATCTTATGTTTTGATGGACTATTGTTTTATTTCTTTATTTTATAACCCTTACAAAGTTTTCTATTCCTATCCCATTTTTTTACATATTTTTCATAGGACTTAAAGATTAATAGGGTCAAGGATGGGATCAAGGAATAGTCATTCCGTCTAATACATGGAACAAAACATAGATCTTTTTTAATAGTTTTTATTTTATGAACAAATGGAAACTAAGTAGAAGTGTCTAGTTTGTAATTCTTTAAATGTATTGTGATAGTTATGGACTAATTCTCTAAAACTCTAAACCTGAAAAGATCCTCAATGTAAATTATTCATGTATTTCAAGATTATGTAATGTTATAAGGTTGGGTCCTTATATTTCCCCCTGAGAAACTACATGCTCAAGGAATTTGATGTTTTGAATTTTAAAGTGTCAATTTGAAAATTTATCATAGATCTAATTAGATGAATGTGCACTCAATAACATCTCAAAGTACTTTTCAAGAATTTTTAGGATTGTGAGTATATTAGGATATGATCAACAAATACTACAATAGACGAGTTGAGATATGGATGGATGATCCTATTAATGAGCTTCATGAAAACAAGTGGTGTATTTTATAATATAATAGAAAATACCAAATACCCATAAAAACTATATTTTATTCTAAATGTTATCTTAAGAACACCCTCTTCTCTTATCTAAAGCTGGTGGTATACTGACTGTAATTCAATATTATAGAATAGTCGAGCCCCTCAAAACTGGTAAAACTATTCAGTAATCCTATAAACATGGTATTTATTCTTTATAGACACTTGTTTCATCTTCTTATACTATACACACAACCAAATACTATTGTCTACCATATTTTTGGAAGGCACTAGAGCACTATTGGGAGATTCCATTGGTTTAATAAAATCTTTCACCTCCAAATCCTAAAGATGTACCTTGAGTTACTTCAAGTTAGATTGTGGCCGATTATATGGTGGAATTGATATAGGCCTCTTTACAAGTATGATTTAAATCTCAAAATATATTATTCTATCAATAGGGAGACATAAAATGTCATTTAGAATGACATCCTGATACAGGTCGTCCACAAGGGGGAGAAGAGGCTTATGTTTGATCCACCATTAGAACCATGTTAGCTACTTGAGGCATAAAATATATAATCTATGTCAGGTATGGTCCAACTATAACAACTCCCACATCCCATTCATCATTAGAAATAACCTTCTATTCCTTGGGTGTAGTTAATAATACATTTCTCCTATAGTAGTCGATGTGTTCTCAGTAACTAGTTCGCTTGTTCATGCAAAAGATCAAATCAAAGAAGTTCATTTCAAGGATCATGACATACCATATATGTAAATAGATAGAAAATACTATGGGATATTATGGACATCATATAAGATAATCTACATTCTTCAACAATAATTTTCCATTGAAATAAACTGCGAAGACAACATGACTTCTAATCCAACTCAATAAAAAATTTGAGTCGATATAAATAAATGAGAAGAACTAGTATCAAAAAAGGGAAATAATGGATGAAGGTGATCAGGATTTTACCTTTAAAGGTAAATGTACCCTCTTTATATTTAGTTATAATCTATTCCGTCACATACATTAATATTTCCTTAGCTCTATAACACTATCCCTAATATTAATGAATCACCTGATTCAACATCAATTGAGGGATTTTAACTTAGTATTTTGGACCCTAACTTGTCCCATATCTCAATCGCTATATATGTATGATCCCCCATAAGACCACATCTATGATGACATTAAGAAAAAATTTTGTAGACAATCTATCTTTCCACATTGATGTAACATTATATGAGGATTTAGAATTTTTTTTTGATAATTCAGACTTTTTACATAGTGGAAATACTAAGGAACTCCTTCTCCCATAGAAGGTGCTGAAGCACACCGAATTTGCTCTAGATATATTCCACCACTCTAGTGTAAATAATATTCCTTTCTATTCATACTAGCATAATTAAAAATGCTAATTACCCTAAAGGATGAATGAAAATCCCCACCTCTATCCATTTCTAGAACCTTCTCAATCATCTGTGTTATTCAAAGATTCTCCATTTATACAGTCTGGTCTAAGATCCTATCATAATTCCATAAATCTTTTCGATGTCCAATATAAAAATTCACATCATTTTTCATCTCATTCTTAGATAATAGAGAAGAAAAGCGTACTTAATCAACGAAATGTTCCAAGTAAGTAGACACCATTATAAATCCATGCCAAAGATCCTAGAACTCCTAAGTGTGGTCAACCTTCAACGTACCCCAAAAGAACACCATGAATAAAATTACATTGAAGGATATCCATGTTAGACCTTCACATATCCTAGCATGATTCAAAATTCCCCACCACCTCATAGTGGGTCCCTGTAGCATAAAGTAATCCAACATTACCCCTTGATCCTCTAGTATCTCTACTAGGTTGAATATCCCATTGATGAAGTCAACACAATCCTCATCATTTATAAGGACATTGATGCACTTTAAGGATTTAGGGTACTTGAGATGAATGTACAGATAATAATCAACCATAGTATTAGAAACTTCTCCACCATGAACATGAACTATGGGGAATACTCCAATCTAATGTGGAACTTCTTCTTGACTCACTTGAGAAGGTAAGTCAGAATGATTAGATTCCTTATCCAACATTATTGTTATTAGAACAAATATTTGATTCCATATGTGATCATCTGAGATTGCTGTTGTAGGTGGTCCCAAATAATCACATTGAAGAAATTTTAGTATCCCCGTTTTGAGGTATGTGACCCTTGTTTCGGTTCGTTTGTTCTTTTGGAAGTGGTTGGTTGAAGTTTGGACAATTCTGGGAAAATCATTTAAAGTTGTGGAGGTTGTGCATGGGTGCACAGTTGGCGCACGGTCTGAACAAACCATGCAGCCAGCCCAAGAAACCATGAACCATTAAGATTGGGTTCCGCACGGGTGGTACACAGTTTGTCAGACCATGTAGGTAAGCTGTGCGAGGTCCCTGTGTGAGATAGTGGCAACCACACAGTTGGTGCACAATTTTCCAAACCCAGCGGGGTAACTGTGTGGCCACTTAAAGGTTGGGTTTTTATGTCCCGAGCCACTCGGGATTTCCCATTTTTCCTAATTCTTCCTCCCACTCGTGGATCACATAGGTGTTCCAGTTTTTATAGGTTGGGGGAGATCCTTAGCTCATTTTCGAGTAAAATCCAAGGGGTTTCTTGGTGGATCAAAGGCGGTTCTACTCAGGTAAGTCCCTATTTTGGTTCTTTGAGGTTTTGGTTAGGTATATCCCTCTCCCTATCTTAGTTTCCTATATATACAAGGGTTTCATGTAGGTATAGGGTTGTGTTTCCTTTTTGTGTTAAAGGTTGAGCTTTTTGATGTAAGGTAAGGGGTTTTGAGGTGGTTTCAAGGAGGCGTTCAGCCGGTTTGGAGTGTGTTTGGGTGAAGGGTCAATTTCTCTAAACCCTATGAGGTAGGTGGGTTCTCTCTCAAATACACTACGTTTAAATGTGAAGTTCATTTACAATTAAATTGGTTTCTTTAATTTAATTTATTCAAATCATGTGAATTTGGTTGGAAAAATCAAATGGGTGATGATTTGGGGGTTTTGACACGAAATTGGGGTTTTGTTAAAATGGGATCAATTGGTTAATTTTAAATTGGTGATTTTAAAATGGTAATGATTGTGAGCATGAGTATTGATTTCGATAAATGGGTGATATTGAAATGTTTTTGGCATGGAAATGGTATTTGTTGGTATTGACAATAATGCATGATTATTGTTGTGGCTTGTGTGGAAATGGGTGATATCAATGGGTGGATGCTGTTGGGACATGGTGGAGTGGATGTGAAAGTGACACTATAAAAAGGGGACAGATAGTGGATGAAAGGGCCACCATCAATAGAAAGTGTGCGGGAAGTACCACTTGAGTGGATTGGTAATGAATGGGTTGGACGAGAAGTTCCATCATGGTTTGTTGTGGGCTTTTTTGGTGATGTTTGTACATGGGTCTTGTGAGTGAAATATGAAAATGGTAATCGACTTGTGGCATGGTTGAATTGGATTCCATGCGGGTTATGGTTTATTTGGATTCCTTGTGTGACATGTTTGTCTTATGGCATGTTTGGATTATAAACAATTGGTAGCTTGGTTTTTATTTATATAAAATGTTTTATATAAATGTTCTAACGGTTTTATCCTTGTGGTGTGTGTAGGGAAGTCAGTGGGGGAAATCTTACTGAGTAGTTGTACTCACCCCCTGCTTTGGCACTTTGGTGTCTTTGTAGATGCTGTGTACCATGACGTGGGAAAAGGTAAGGCATCAATCTTCTTCACTGGTGCATTGTGATGTTTTGGTGAAGCTTGGAGATTAGAGTTGTGGTGGTGTAATGTCTTGTGGTGTTTTGTTTTTTAGTTTCCTCTTTGTACTTTGATGTTTTTTGGACATGTCTAGTTGAACAGTTTTGGGGTTTGTGATGGAATTGTCAGTATCACATGGTTGTGTTTGATAGTGAAAGAATCTTTATTTGTTGGTTGGTTGAGTTGTGTTATCATCTTAAGGGAAAATCATTCCCCACTATTCCTTGAAGCCCTCAGCATTTATTTTCAGCCATTCGCGCCTTGGGAACATCGCTTAAGGCCAAGTTACCCTAACTAGCTCCTCAATTCAATGAGGTAGAGGTGGGGTGTTACAAAATAGTATCTTAAATTCCAAAATAGTCTTAAATAATGTATCATGGAATAAATAGATTACAAACTAAATAGTTCATGGGAACATAGATGTATTTTTGAAAAATCAATATGAGAAGGTTATTAGTAATAAGAAAAAATAGGTCTCCAACTACTACATAAGGTTCAATCCTATTTCTTCTTTCCTACATGCTAGTCACAATCATATATTTATATATATAATCATTATAATGTTCAAATAATAAATTCCAAATTAAATATTTCATAATAGGTGGAAAAATAGATATATCAACATATATGAAGATCATATAAAATAATTTAATATATAACTACCATACCACACACAACGGGAATAAATATACATGACATACGATCTTAAGTACCATGTCATAATTCTTCAACACAACTGAATCCTATAAAATAGTAACACCGTAATATATTCAAGATCAAACATAAAATATAGAACTATAACTATATCAAATATTCCAACATTAGTAAATCATAAGTCCATAAATCATATAATGAATAGGTACGCATTAAATTCACCTAGATAAGTCCTATATTGGATATATCCTTTCTACCTTTATGAAAAATATTATCAAGAACAATGGAAGAGGGACAATTTCTATGGTACCACATTTTAATACCCCCAACCCAAATAATTAGGTGTAATTTGAATTTAGTCAAGAACTCACATGTGTATCCTCAAAAGAGGTTGCTAATTAGTAGATAAAGATAAAATTATATAAATGTGGAGACTATACCACCAGTTTCAATAAAGAAAATCATAAATAATAATTTGAAATAAGACAACTAAATAAATAAAAAATGATGGAAAATTGTGTCGAATGTATATCAAGTCATAAAGATTAATAAACCAAGGAAAAATAAAGTGTTAGTTTAGAAAATAATTCGATAAATATAGGTAATAAAAAATATCATGAATCACTCAAGATTCCATCATTGTTCTACATTTAATCTTCATTCTCCATATCTTATCTCCCTATCATTAGGTTCTTTACCTCTCCTATTTCCCTAATCATAATGTATAGTTGTGCTTTAAGATTCCCAAGTAAAGTGTGAGAAAAACACATTGGGTCACCACCAATGAATCATTAATGTAAGTACACATGTATAAAAGTGTATTTAATGATAATAGATAAACAGAAAAGACAAAACATACAATCATGTATTAATGGAGTGTACTCTGAAAAATATGCCACAAACCTTTATCCACAATTATTTTAGATATATGCCGATAACATATTCAAAATAGAAGTTTTGATCTAGATTCAACCACAAAGTGACCACATGTATCACACAACCACCTCATTGATAAAGAGTATCAAGTCATGAAATAAGTCTTTCCAGACCTATCTCTATCATGGGACCAGCAATATATATGTTTTATGATGACACTTCCTCAAATCAAGCCACAAGACATCATATCTCGGTACTATATACTGGGTGAGGTCAATAAATTCCATTATTCCCCACTATTTTATTTGAGTTTTGATAACAAAATACCATCATGTGACCAAGTTAGGATACACAAGGAAATCATGCCTCTTCATCTTTCTCAGACTTATCATCATGTAACAGGTAGTACCAGAACAATATCTTCCATCTTGAGCCACCAAGCCCCAATAGATCCACCATTCAATTTGGTACCATTCATAGAACAATAATATATGATGTACCAAAAACATAATATGGAAACTATTCCATCATATACAGAATCACAATACAACATTCCAAGAGTGAGAAATAGTAAAAAAATAGACACAAATGTGGTAAGACTCAAACATGTATCACATGGGATACACATGCACATTCATATGATCAAATGTAAATCAAGGTCTCATGGCTACACACAAAAATGCATTAAATCTCAAGAAATACAAAAAATATCTAATCACACAATATCATATCATTTTAAAATCATATATCTTTCCTCTATATGGTAAGGAACTAACTAAATCATCTATGTCAAAGGTTCATATTTATAATATTCATCGAAAACACATTCATACACCAACCAAAAAAATATTGCAATCCAATTATTCCTCTCAAGACCTGTCAACAATCAGAGATCTAATATTTAACAATGATAATCCACCCACACCCAAGATCCATCACTTATTTACAAAAAATCAATGAACTCTTCTTTAAGTGTCATTGGAATTCACAATGTTGGAAATTAAATGTCATATATATGATTAAATTCAATGGAAGAAGGTAGATCTACAAGAAAAATAAAGAGACATGTAGACATATCTCACACCTCAATATCACATGAGCCTGTTTCACCCAAAACAAAAATATATCACCCAAGTTCTAATAAAAAAAGGTTTAATAATCATATTTAAGGAGAAATAATCTCCCATGAACATAGCATGAACAAAGAATTTTGTATGAAGCCTTTCCCAAAAATCACCCAAAAATTCATTTAGAATTCATCTTATTCACAAGAATCATAAAGGATAAGAGTGTGTATTAATTAATTAAATTGAGAAT
Organism: Viscum album; assembly: GCA_963277665.1. NCBI lineage: Eukaryota > Viridiplantae > Streptophyta > Magnoliopsida > Santalales > Viscaceae > Viscum > Viscum album. The sequence goes on from OY728155.1 coordinate 1,744,604,159, forward strand.
TAAATTAAAATCACATAAAATCCCCCTTATTTACGATCCATGCCTTTATCCTTTCAAACACATGTTATCCACGATGAAAATGGATGCTTTCTACCATTTCAATATTCACGTGACCACCACTATGGTCTGCAACAGGCCCTAGTGGAATTGATTATGAAGACCTAATATTTTACATCTCCCATATCATTTTTCCAAAACCCAGTCTTTTTTTCCTCGCCATGGTCTCCCACATGGGTATGGTGATTTCACTCAATCTATTTCCCACAATGGTCATCCTCAAGAACCACAGTGATGGCCACAAATTACCCACGCAATTTCCCCTTTCTCATTTTCAAAGGATTTCAAATGAGACCATTAGATCATACCCAATGGTCATGGGGTATCCAGTGTTAAACAATTATTCTCCAAAAGCACCTTTAACAAACTCAAATTTTGAAAATCCTTTACCTAAACATGTAACCACTCATATACGCATAACAATTTATAGAGACATATTTTTTAATATATAGAAAATATTTTTAAAGAAATTATGGATAAAATTAAATTATATATATATATATATATATATAAAATAGGAGTATAACAATTTTGAAGTGTGTTTATCAATATGTGTCTAATTGAAATTTCCAAATCATAAGTATTATAATTTGAAACAAGATCCACAAGAGTATATCAAACTTAATTTAATTTACAAAGAATTATATTAGAGATTATAGGGATAAAAAATATTTAATACCTCTTAATATTTGAGTTTTAATTATTTTTATAAATATATACTGATAAATATACATAGTATTTATATCCAATTTTCAGTATTTATAGTAATATCTCATTAAAGTAGGTGTTTTTTCCTCTTTTTTAGTGATAAGTCACCATTAAAATTTGTTTGAAAGGGTTCATTAAAATATTTTATACTTTTAATACCAATCCCCCTAACTAGAAATTTTTTAGAACACATCACCAAAATATTATTTATAAGATAATTTTCCAAAAAATTAACCATCTAAAAAGAATTCTAATGGAGGAATTTAATTTCTTAATATATTATCTCAGATTTTTTTAAGGAATGTTTTTTATGATTCATTTTAAGTCCTTTATTTTGGTCAAATAAGTGTTACACCAAGTTTATGAGAAGGCTCAGGGGAGTTCCAGGAGCTCAAGTCATTAAATAAGAGGAAAAAGTAATTTCTGGGAATGTTTCTCGGTTTGCACATTGTTAGTGAAAATTGTGGGAAGCATCCCAGGTAACTGTGTATCATTGGATAGAGTCCTGCACATAGTTAGTGAAAGGTTAAGCTAACCATGTGGAATTCCTATGAAACCATGCAAATGATTGATTTTTGGACAGTGGATCATACAAGGTTTGTGCATAGTTTTGAAAACTGTGTGGGTAAACCATGCATCCTAGAATATTTGAGAAATTTACAACATCACCACTCTATGATTTTGAATCCTCAGTCATGATTTTGATCCTTTATTCTCCCCTAAACCCTAGTGAGGATCAAGATATCCTATGATCTTCCAAGGGTGAATATTCATCATCTATAGGCTATTTAGAGCACCGTCGGTGGTGGTTCTAAACTTCAGGTAAGTCTAATCTCATCCTTACCACCTCTTCTCGGTTAGGTTTGTATCTTTCACCCATATCCTCGTGAATCCTTAAGAATATTCTTTTATAGGAATATATATGTTACATATTTAGTAGGTAGTTGAATCCAGATCTAAGACCACATTTGGGAGTGTGCTGTCTATCATATTTGAGGTAGGTAGTTTGCAAGTTTTATCCCACAGTTTCATTATAGATTTTTGCATGCCCAAATTTTTCCTTTGTCACTTCTTGTTGTTCTTTCGAACCTCTAAGTAAGATTTGGAATTTTGGGTGTTTAAATGATGAATGGAAACCCTCACGGTCCCCAAGGGATGAATTAGGGACGATTTTACCCATTTAATGCTATCCATGGGGTGTGATGATACTTTCCAGACATAGAATTGGATAATTAAGTTCTAGGTTGTGGTGTCATCATTTAGATCCCCTTTTGATTACGTGATTTTTTAATGGATCTCAAAATTAGGCATTGGTTAATTGTGTTTGTGGTATGAGGCTTACAAAATGTGTTATATATTCCTAAGCATGTTAGTGCATGTGAAATGGTGAATATGAAAAATTGATAATGGTATTTGAAAATGGATAATATGTGGAATGGAATTTCATCAACGAATTTTTAAATATTTATAATGGGTTGATATAAGTTTATTATTGATTATGCATAGTGACCTAGACTTGATAATAGTAATTGGGTTAAATGGACTAAGTTATGTAAATGGAAAATGTGTTAAGGGGTTATAGAATAATATGTTTTACCTTGTTGATTGTTATGGATTCTGATTTTTGTATGTATTGGTTGCGTTTGTTTGTGATATTGTTTTTGTTTGGTGAATATATGGATAATCATGTGCACATGGCTTGAGGTGTGGGATAAGGACTGAAGGTCCTCCAATGAGTCAAGTTGGACTGATTCTCAAACTCCACCAATAATGCACGAGTTAGTGAATGAGACATATCTCTATTCCCCTAACAGTTTCATTCCACCTTGATTTAGGCTTTGAGGTGAATATATTATGATGTTGTGATATGTTTTCCCTAGTGAGTTAGGTACCTATTTATTTACTTATGTAAAATAATAAATTCTAGGATCCTTTTTTGAATGATGTGAATGGCTAACTAATGTACCTTGTGATTGATGATGAACTAGTAATAAAAGAAACATGATGAATTGTTTCCTTGGATAATATAGATACATAGATATTATTAACTAGTTCCCCCTAACTGTCTTTCCTTTTCTTGTTATTTATTTTTGATTTCATGAACTATCTATTAGAATTAATATTTTTAGACACCGTTGGTGGTGGCCTACTCAGTTGTACTGACACCCTTCTTGAGCTTCCATTGGGTACCCAAGTAGTTTTCATGCTTGCAGGCCCAGACAAGGGAAATGACCCTATGTTAGGAAGTTGAGTTGGACATCGTACATGAATGAAAAAAGTTCTAGACTTAGAATCAGCACTATATTTGGATTCTTCTATCTTTCTTTATTTTGGGTTTTGTTCACTTGGAATTGTACCATGGGTTTAAATTTTTCCTGTTGGTTATGATTTGTACCCAGTTGGGAAATGGTTATTTATTATTGTTCATTGATTAGATCATGTAATATTTGTCGGTTATATGTTTTCTACTATGCCTTTCTCTAGTAATAGGGTATAGTGTCCACACATGACTAATCTAGGCCCTCTCTATAAGTTGGAAACCAATTGCATACGTAAAGGTGCGCTTGAAGTCATGTGACGACTTGGTTCGGGTTAGCGATTTAATGGATCCCAGATTGAGGAAGTTAAAAAGTAGTATTAGAGGAGGTATTTTTCTATGAATTACTATTTGGGAATAGTAGATAGGAGGTTATGACATTTTTGGTCTTTGGAAATGATCATCTTCTTAGGAGAAGCTAACCCATGTATGATGGAAAAACCAAGTCACACTGGGTTGGAATTGTTGTTCTTGTTGTGTGTTGTTACATTTGATGGTATTTCACCATTGGGTGATGAAAATGTGATGAGATGTGAAAATTTTATGATATTTTTATCATGGAAAGAATGGAATGGGGTTTCACATTCATGCTTCATTCTATACACATATGTATATAAGCGTCATACATCAAATTTGGCACACACACACGAGATAAGTTTGTGGGACATATGGGTTGGATGAATTTGATTTATTGATCAATAAAAATTAACATTTTTTATTTTCCAACACTTTTAAGGGGAAAGTAAGAACACTCACAGATAAAACAGATCAAGAATTAAAGGATACAATTGACTTACTAAACAAAAGTCTAAGGCGATTGGAATCTCTTTCCCTAAACAGATTCTAGGGAAAGGAACTAACCTGGAAGTCTGGATCGGACTCCATGATTTCTTCATTATATCATGCTAGATAATCCAAAGCTTTCATATTCTCATATTTTCTTATCTTCTTTGCATTAAAGCCTCTAACCAGTATGCGGTATTTCTTATCAATCCAATTGGCTTGCTCTCTGGTAATATTCACTTTAATTAATCTTCCCATCATTTGATCAATATCTTCCCTCATAGAATTGATCACCAGAAATTCCTCCTTCATTTCTTCACCAGAATACATGAGTAATTCCATCTAATTATCCACCTACACATCCTTCAGTCCCTTAAAGACGCCAAGGGGCCCTGCCTCACACTTCTATCCAGGGGGAATGGTATCCTCCACCACCGGCATTACCTCATGATATTGCAAGATCTTCTCCTCATGTTGGTCCTCTGAATTAGATGTTCTTTCATCTTGTTCTTGGGGCTGGATTGAATCACCTCATTGACCCTCCTCTCCTTCCACTCGAAAGGTCACATGCTCTTTGAGATTCTGCTCTTTTTTGGTCGACCACATCTCCATTGGCCTTGGAAGATAGGAGTAATCTTTATGCCCCTTTGGTTTCATCTTCTTGGAGACAATGTAGCTCCCCATGTCTATTTTTTCTTTATTCCCTTTCTTCCTTATTTGGCTGTTCAAACCTTTGATGGACCTTCCCAATCCATTACCATTTGAGGATAACCCAACATCATCATACTTGATCTCAGAGGGGAAATTGAGATTTCCTTCAAACTCTCCCTCATTACTCAAACACTCAAACTGGTTGTTTAAGTTTAGACAGGACAAGGTCCTCCTTGGGTTGGTTTTTTAATCGTAATTCAACGACCTGCCTTTACCATATGAAGTCTAATCACACTCATGTTCTTCCTTATCCTTACTCTTGATCGTAGATTGTGTCCCCCTTATGGAGTTGCTGCTACCACCCTCACGCACTTCCATAGCATAGGTACACATATTTAGTCCTCCCTCACCCTTAGAAATTAGACCCACAGATCCAACTGATTCCCCCAGAACCTGAGACTTGGCACCTAAAACTTTTGTTTTCTGAGATTCCACCTCCCGCACATACCCCTCTAAAGCATTTTGGCTTCTCGAAATACAAGCTGACTTCATCCCTGAATCATTATCCATCTCCTTAGGAACACCCAGGTCCTCCCTTAGGTGCCTAAAGATGTCGGCAACCAATGGGTTGGCCCCCCTCCTCCCTACCTCGAAGAGGGAAATCTTAGTAGCATCAACCATCAAATGTGAAATAGATGTAGGAATGGTCTCCTGCATTAAGGCTACATGGTTCTGCTCCTCGAAGGTGCTCAACTGCGCCTTGCCAACATCAGAACCACCCCCCTCCTTCAAGGGCTGAGCTTGGGTGGACCAACACCCTCACTGGCATACAGAATCTAGGTGCCCAAGACGACCACAAATATCACAATAATCAGTCCAAGTTTCATATAATACCTTCTGGTTCCATAAGAGTTCTCCTTCAATCTTGATGATAACGTTGTCCATATGGCCCTTTGACACATCAACTGAAAAACATATCCTAAAAGAGACTGGATGGAAAAAAACATCTGTACGAGAATCAGAGCAGAGGTAGCGCCCTACCATGTTTCCAATAAATCGAAGAATCACCTGATTCTGGAACGGTAAAGGGAGTCCGGGAAGAGAAATCTAGAGCACAGAAACTGGAGGATCTCGCATCAGGTGGAAGTCGAAGGACAACCAAAAGAGGGAAAAACAAAATACCTCCATACATCTCAGATCAGAAGTCAATGCACAAACCAGATCATCTTCAATCGAGAAACGTATTTGAATATGCTTTTCATCAAGAAGACCAACAAACACATGGTACTTCAGATTCCAAGAAGAGTGCACAAACCTATGAAAATAATCCACATATGGACGTTTCTTACCTAATTGAGCCACCAAAGTGAGCTTCAAGAGCGGTGAAGCATATATAAACTCCAATAAAGAAATCAGGACTGAGATAACTCCATCCATGCCGGATTGGACCTTAGGTCTTACATAGATTAAAGGGAAGTGAGGTAGAGAAGATGGGTCAGTAAAGGGGGAGAAGTTGTGGTTATGAGAAGGAAGCGAATATGAATGATCAACCCCCCTCCTAGGCCGTAGAGAACCAAGGGGGTGCCACCGCGGCTATGGCCTACTCCATCAGGAAGAAGGGAGGTGAGAGAAAAACTTCTTGATTTATTGAAAATGGTAAAAATTATGTCTAATGAGATGATATAATTGGAAAAATGGGGTAGAATAATGTTAAACAATAATTAAATAATTATGATTAATATAGGTTGGTACATGAAGTTAAATGTTAATGGAGTAAGTGGGGATACAAGAACAGTTTTGAAATGGTGTAAAAGGTATGTTTTGTAGTCGTGTGAGTTAGTCACCCCATGTTAGCCATGAACATTGTAGGGATGGTTTAGGGTAGTGTGCTGATTATGATCAGACCTATTAGGGTGGTGTATGTGAAATTATTTGTTGGGGGATAATGAATATCCTTACTTATATTTTTTAAAGCATCATGGTTTGTGTTCTAAAGTTAGTGTTCAGAATTATAGTGACATTTCACTATAAAGATGTGTTCTGGTTAGGTGACAAGAGGACATTGCTAATAATTCTCTCCTAGTAGTGGAGTAAGAGGATTTGATGCTTTTAGTTTATAGGGAAGAGAAGTTCCATGATAATCATGATCATTTTATGTAGAATATGGAACGAGACCCAGAGAAGGTAGTGCCAAGTATGTTCGATATGACCAGGGAGTTTCATCTAAAAAACCCTTCAACCATTATAACATAAGGTTTTCTTAAGGAAGACATGTTTTGGGCAGAGTATATACAAACCATTCTGGATCATCTGGAGACTTCTATTGAGAAGTGATTCATGTTTGCATCCTATATGTTAAGGGGAAACACCAATTGTTGGTGGGATTTTATGGATCATATGAAGCATGCTGAAGGAATGGTGTGGAAGGACTTCTAGAATTTTTTTGGAACATTAGTATCCAGATTACATGATAAAACAAAAGAATATAGATTTTATGAATTTTAATTTGGGGGTTGTTTCAATGATGGATTATGCTACTTGTTTCGCTGAATTGTGTTGATTCATCCTGATGATGGTTGGAGATTAGGCGACGATGAAAAACACTTCTTGGATGGGCTTATGCATGAAATTAGTTCCCAGGTGAACATCTTCCATCTGAATAGGTTTACAGAGGTAGTGGACAAAGGCCTTATCCTAAAAGGGAACCTAAAGGGAGATTTAGGAGGTGGAACTGTTGTTCCAACTAAGAAGACATATAGTAAAGCCTCCAAGGGAAGGAATCATCATTTTGAAAGCATCCAATAAGGAAAAAGATCATAGAATCGTTAGAAGAGAGGTTTAGATTCTAATGGTGTTAATCAGGTGTTCTGATAGTATTGTGGTAGGTCTGGGCACATGCGGTGTTAGTGTCCCTGACCACCAATCGAGTGTCGGTCCTATGGAAGGTTTTGAAATATATAGAGGTTCTTTAAGAACCCTGAGTAGACTGGTATGTATGGGGGTAAGAGGAAGATGTCAAGTGTATGAAGGGCATCGATCACCCCATGTTAGGTAGGTAGTTGGAGCTCCACTGGACATACCAGTAGAGGTGGTGGACGTGGAAATATTTGATGAGACCATCCATAGTAGTAGGGAAGTGTAGTGCAGGGTACTCATGCTAGATCCCAAGGTAGAGGGACAAGATATCATTACATAGTTTAGTCTACAACTAGAGGTGGATAGGCTAGACCATATACTATTAGAGTTATGATTCTTTTATCTTCCACAATCGCTAATTCTATATTTTACACACACAACACACACTCATTTTCTCTACACAAATTTTGGTTTCATTGGGAATATCCATGGAACAAGTATGTGGAGTTTTTTTCCGATTGATACAATATTAGGGGAGAAAGTTGAGGATATCATAAAGTGTAGAGGTTGTGAATTAGAGGTTAGTGGTTGTGGTTTTCTAAGGAACATGTTTTTTATTGAGATGTCATGGTTTGACATGATTTTGGGCTTGGAATAGAAAGAAATGTATCAAGCCAACATTGATTTTTATCATCTTATGGTAAAATTCAAATATTCAAATGGAGACACTTATGTCTTTCATGGTGAGTGGGATGTATGAACAGACCACACATGGACAATTTTTCAATATTTGGGAGAACTCACAATCCAAGTGGCATGCCTTATTCTTGATGATGGATATAGGTAGAAACATGTCTTTCCTCTAATGGTGGATTAGTTTTAGGATGTGGTTCATGAGGATTTCATAGGAATGCTCCCCAAAAGGGATGTGGAGTTCACAATAGAGTTGTTGCTAGTGTGAAAACCAGTTTCTATTTCACCATATCAAATGGCATCCAGAGAACTCCAGGAGTTTAAGGATCATCTGGAAGAGTTGTAGTGAAAGGGATTCATTTTACCTAGTACATCACCATGGGGATCACATGTGCTATTTTATAAGAATTCTGAAAGTTCATTGGGGTTACTGGTCGATTCTAGAAAGTTGAATAAGATGATAGTTAATAATTTATACCCACTTCCTAGAATTTATTACCTATTTGACCAACTGAGGGGGTGACTTAGTGTTCTCTAAGATTGATTTGAGATCGAGATACCATCAGTTGATTGTGAGGCCTTTCGACATACCATGAACAACTTTCTAGAGGAGGTATGAGTTGTAATATTTTTTGGTGATGCTGTTTGGGTTGACCAATGCATTGGCTTCGTTTATAGAATTAATGAATCAATTATTTCACCCCTATGTGGATCATTTCAATATTGTCACTATTAATGAAATCTTGGAGTACTCACAAACTCTTGACTATAATTCCAAACAAATTATTATCATCTTGAATACACTAAGGGAACATATGATTTACTCCAAGATAAATAAATGAATGTTTCTGGATTGATAAAGTTCATTTTTTGGGGATCATCATTTCTGAGTTAGGTGTGTAAGTAGATCCAGAGAAGGTTCAAGTTGAGGTGTCTTGGGAGCAGGAATTTTTTTTTCTAATGTTCATAATTTTCTAGGTTTTGTCAGTTATTATTAGTGGTTTAATTGAAATTTCTATTTTTTGGAAGAACCACTCTCAAGATTTACCGAAAAGGGTGTAAATTTTCAGTGGTCATAGGCACACATGACTACTTTTCAAGAATTCAAGAAGAGGTTGACTACTACATCGATTCTGATCTTACCTAAACATAGTAAGAAGTACAGTTTGGTCCGTGATGCATCTGATTTTGGACTCGGGGTAGCATTAATTCAGGATGATCAGTTTTTAGCTTATTGGTAAAGATATTTGAGTCCTCATGAATGGAATTATACTACCCATTATCTTGAGATAGTTGTGGTGGTTTATGCCTTAATGTGTTGGAGTTATTACTTGTTGGGAGAAAAATTCATAGTGTTTACCGATCCTAAAAGCTTAAATCATTTCTTCTCTTAGAGATATTTGAATATTTAGTAGTGAAGGTTGGTCAAGTACCTTAAATACTTTGATTTTGAGTTTCTTTATATGCCTAGAAAATGGATAAGTGTATTAGTCAGAAGACTTAGAATCAGGTGGTTCAGGAATCAATCTCTGAGTGGAGAATAATTACTTTGTTTGTTGAGATGCACCTGGAGGTGTAGGATTCACATAAAAAATGACACTTACATATATAGTGTTTGAGTCTATGCTTTTGAGCTGAGTCAAGGAAAGTTAGCTAGAAGATATGGAGGGTTTGGACATAAAATAAAGTCTTAAAGGTGTGGAGTCACTGTCTTGTTGGACTATTGGTCATGATAGAGTTTTCTATGTTCAGGGCCATGTTTTAGTGCCTACAGGTGTGCGAGAAGAGTTGATGTGTGAGTTCCATGCCTCAAAGGGTGAAGTACATCCTGTGTAGATGAAAATGTATTGTGATATTCATCAACAGTATTGGTGTGTGGGAATGAATAAAGTGGTTGTGAATTTTGTGGTATAATGCCTTATATACCAATGGGTGAAGGCTTAGCATCAACATCAAGGTTGGTTGTTACAGTCATTTCCCATTCTAGAGTGGAAGTGTAATTATTTAACAATGGACTTCGTAGTGTGTCTTCTAGGTACTCCTTAGGAGAAAGATGTAATATGGATGGTTGTGGATTGGTTAACTAAAGTGGATCATTTTTACTGATCCATGAGACTTATATTGTTGATCATTTGGATGAGTTGTTTATTACAGATATAGTGCGAATTCATGGTGTGATGAGAACCACAGTTTTGGATCATGATATGGGTTTCACATCACACTTCTAGAAGGGGATATAGAAGGAACTTGGAACCCAAGTGTTTTTGAGTAATACTTATCACCTATAGATGGATGGGTATTCAAAGCATAAAATACAGGTATTAGATGAAATTTTAAGAGCATATTTTCTTGATTTCACTGGTTCATGGGAAAAATACTTCCCCCACTTTTTGAGTTTTCTTACAATAACAGTAATAAGGCTATAATTCATATTGATCTTTTTAAGGCACTGTATGGGAGACCATGTAGATCTCTATTATGTTGGTTAGAAGATAGAGAGTTTGAGCTGTTAGGACAATTTGCCATGAAGGAGACATCTAAGAAGGTTCAGTTGATTAAGAAGCAGATGGAAAAAACAAATAGTAGATAGAAATCATATGCATTTTGACATCATATAACTCTCATGTTCATGGTAGGAGATAGTGTGTATCTTTTTGTGTTTCCAAGGTTGGGTCACTATCAAATCTAGAAACAGGGAAAGTTGGAACCTAGGAATGTGGGTCCATTTATGATCAGGGACATGATTGAACCAATGAATTACCGATAATCTCTTCCACAAAGGTATAGTTGAATGCATGATGTTTTTCATGTTTTAAACTCTAGTAGTATCAACTTGATCCATCTCATGTGATAAATGTTAATAATGTTAATCTTGAGCCTGATGCTTCCATTGAGAAGCATCCAGTTTGTATTGGGGATCACAGTGAGATGGTATTTCAGGGAAAGGTTTCACCTTTGGTTCATGTTCTATGGAAAAATGGAAATGTTCAAGAAGAAACATGGGAGTGAGAATTAGAAATTCAAACCCAGTGGCCTAATCTCATTTCTTCAAAATCTCAATGATTTCTGGGAAGAGCAGCTTGAGGACAAACTATCGTAAGGTGGGGAGGTTGTAAGGTCTGAGATTTTTAAGGTATGTTTTTGTTTATGTTTTAGTTATTGTATTTTATTTTGGTCAAATAAGTGTTTCCCTATGTTCAGGATATGGTTTGAGGGTATTCTGAGGGTTCAGGTCATGAAAGAGGAGGAAAAAAGAATTTCTCGACATGTTGTATGGTTTTTACATAGTTAGTGAAAACCCTGAAGAGTATCCCAGGTAACCATAAAGCCTTGGATAGAGGATTGCACACAGTTACCACATGGTTCAACTAACCTTGTGGAATTCCCAAGAAACCATGTGGAGGGGTGATTTTGCGATATTGGATCACACAATGTTTGGAAAACTGTGAGGGTAAACCATGCATCCAAGAAAAGTTGAGAAAATTACAAAATTTCCACTCTTGGATTTCAAATCGTCACTAGGTATTTTCCTCATTTCTCCTCCCCTAAACCCGAGTGATTAAAAAGAGCTCTCATGTGCTTCCAAGGGTGAATATCCTTAATCTCTTGGCCATTTAAAGTGCCGTTGGTTGTGGATCAAAGTTCCGAGTAAGTCAAATATCCTCCTTACTTCCTATTCTCTCTTAGGGTTTGCATCTTTCTCTAAAATCCTTATGAATCCTTAAAAAACTTATTTTTTAGAGAAATATAGTTTAAAGCTTTAGTATGTGGTTGATTCTATATCTAAGGCCAAATTTGGGAGTGCGTTCATGAACATATTTGATGTAGGTGGTCTACAATTTTTATTCCATAGTTTCATTATAGATCTGTGCTTGTCCAACTCTTTCATTTGTCACTTCTTTTTATTATTCTGAAACTCTTCGTATGATTTGGTATTTTGGGTGTTTAAATGATGAATAGATACCCTCATGGTCCCCAAGGGATGCAACAATGATTATTAGACCCAATTAAGGCCATCCATGGCATGTGTCGATACATTTCAGACCTAGAATTAGCTAAGTATGTTCATGGTTGTGGGGTGATCATGTAGAACCCTTATTGAGTATATGATATTCATAATGGAAGTCTAATTGAGGTTTTATTTAATGTGGTTGCGGTATCAATACTATAATATGGATGTATACAAATGGATGTATACAAATGGTTTAAAAAACAATTTGCATAAGATCTGTTTACCAACGGCTTCACTAAACCGTTTGGGAAGGGTGGCTTGTAGAGGCCTTTTACCCTTGATTTAGGTGAACTATTGGGAAAGGTATCATATTACCATCAATTTAAGTAATCCTTTGGTAAAGGGTCTATAAAAATCCCTGCATCATTCACCACATACTCAATTCTCTGTTCACCCCACTTCTTCTAGGGTTAACCCACTTCTCCACATATTTCACCTCCCCATTTCCCTACATCATAAATTTTCTACTCATCTCCTCGCTTCTACAATTAACCCGATTCCCCAAATCATTTCCTCAAGCTTCCCAGATTCACCACATCATATTCCTTATTCACCTTAGATTATCCACTTCTCTGATTCTGGGTTTTTTTAAAGTCACGAGAGGTTTGTAAATTGTTTAATTAAATTTTATTATCAGCATTACATTTATATTTTATATAAAATATTTTCTAATTATATATCTTCAATGATCCCACCTAGCTATACAACCATCTATTTGAGATAAAATAAAACAATAAAACTCCCTTCATCTTCAATAAGTCCATGGTCTAAAATTCCATTCAAAATCAATCGAGGTGTTAATGGTTTAAGGATACGGGTAAGCTGTTTTATCCTCAATTGGTAAAATATTTTTATTATAATATAGAGTTTCAGTCTAGTGATGCTGGGGAAACCGATCAAATAGTAGTAAGTGAATAAAATTAGGTATTATCATCAATAATCTAGGCTAAAATACTTAATACGTCTCATGTTGGAAAAAATAAATATTACTAATATTTATATCTTTCTAATCAATCAGAGTCTGATTTTTTAATGCCTTTGAGCATTTGATTAGAAATAAGAAAAAAATAAGACCAATTATTCAAGATTTATATGTATATTTCTAATTGTTAGTGATGTTTATCAATTATATAATTATCCCCATGAAATGGTACTTCAACAATTTTAGGAATCTATATTTTTTCATTCAATATATGATTATAATTGGAGTTTCAATAATCTAATTAGGTTATATCACGAGGCACATCACAAATATATGATAACCCTCACCCATGTTTAATTATATACCTTACCCTAAATATATATAATACACATTTGATAGTGAAGGTTATTTTTTTGAGGGGGAGGGAATTAATTTTATTTTTTGGTTTTTTCTTGAATCATAAAATTTATAGGCATCTGAAAGTTAATTAGAACCCATATAAAATGTATTGGGTAACTAATAATGAACTATTTATGATATGTTTAATCATAATAATAATCATTTTATACAAAAGGATAAAGTATATCATAATCTAGAAAATGATGATATAGTTGAGTATTCTTTAGATGAAAATAAAGTTTCTTTAGATTTTCCTGAACAAGGAAAAAACACAGATGACTTTATTTTAGAAGCTAGGGGAACCCTTGATCAATTTATATATCCTTATTTTGTGGTTTATTTTAGATATCCAAATTCTCCCACACAACTTCCCTCCCAAAAAAAATTAATGATGAAGTCATTAAGTATAATGAGGTATCATTAGGTGATTTCGTTTTAATAGATAGTGTTGGAGGATAGTGACTGAAGAAAGTATGAAATGAGTGGGAGATATTTTGAATATAATTCTTTTTTAAGACCTGTAAATATAATTATTCATAGACTAATTGCAAGATAAGATACTCCTACATAGATTCCCCTCCTACAGCTTCCTCGGTTTCACCTCTTATTCCTATGAGAGGTGTTGTTAATTAAGACTAAATCAAATGGATTGTGGGAGAGTAGTTGAATGTAAATATGGATGACTTTTAAATGCCTATGGTAATAGAGTATAAGGTATTTTAAACAAAATATTCAAAGTCTATTAAACTAGATAGATGACATGTAAAGAAAGATGGCAAAGATAGATATATAATTTGATGGGCTATTGATTTTTATCTAAGTAGGGTATCCACTAATTTCAAAATAAAGACCATGTTCATATAATTGGATAGTTATCTCATAGTTCATCTACTAACTAAGGAATTCAAAACTCATGTGGAGAAGTTAAAGGTTATTTTTCCTTTTTTGGAATCATTTTTATAGAAACTTTATGTTGGTTTTCAAGCCATAGAGCATGGTTCTAGAGCTATAAAAGTCTTTACTAGACTACTCAGGAAATATATCTTTACTATAGTGTTAACATTAGATTGTCTAGAATGTTTGGTTAATCCTTCCATTGTTTTGAATTTTTGTGAACTTTGATTTTTTCAAAAAAAATTTTGTTTTTGAGTTATTTCCATTTTATTTATGGTTTTTTATGATGGATCATGGTATACTGTTTGTTTTTTAATAATCTAGGGTTAATTTGAAATGTAAAATTTTAAATGGGAATGTTTAAAAATATATTTATTTTAATAGAAAACATGGGAATACTTTTAAAATAATATTTGTATTTAGAAATGTGTCTAATTTTTTTTGGATTTAAAATGATAACCTATTTTTTTGAAATTTTTTCAATTCTAATGGAAAAAGGGATAGTGTTAATTATTTTCATTATTTTAAGGTGATATTAATAAATCAAAATTAGAATATTTTAAAATATTTAAGAAGAATTTAATTTTAAAATAGATTCTTTTGAAATATTTGAATGTTAGAAATGTTTTACCGAAATCTATAATTGTGTTTAAATGGTTTCATAAACAATTAACGTTTCTCTTTATTTGATGAGTTTTTCAAAACCTCATGTTTAAAAATGATGTTTTAATGAATGAAAGTTCTTTTGGAATAATTTTTGATAAAACCATGTTGGGTTAAATAGGATAATTTGGACCACTTATTCAATGAAGTAGAAGCCAATTTTGTTAGGATTTTATGAATTAATAATGTATAGAATTTTAGTTTTATTTAAATGATGTCTAGATATCACTTATTAATCAATTTTATGTCTTATGATGATGGAGTTTTGAAGTCAATTTTGATAGTGTTTGTGAATCTTGTTTGAGATTATATCCCCATTTGGATTTAATGGATTATTTGGTAGATTATTATCTTCTTGGGATGGTTGTCTGTTTGATTCGGTCTTAGAGTTTGTTGTTATTCCTCTCTTTTCATAATGTGAGAATTATTTATGAGAGTTTCAAAGATTTAGTCCCACTCATTTCTCTGGGAAACAAGATTCTTAGGATGAATAGGTTTTGCTACTGAAGGTTTAGGTTATTTTCATCCATCTTTATATTTATGAGTCTCTTAAGGTTATCTTTGTAACCATCCTACTAGAGGGTCCAGGTTATAAGTGGTGAAATTCTATTATTCAGACTTAGTAAGACAATGACTATTCTTTGAAAAGTTTCAAGGCATGGTTCAATTAGAATTATTTTATAATGAAGTGAAGGTACTGATGGCTATATAATTTTCTAGTCTCCACTAAAGAGATGAAATAGTGTTCGTGTACACAAATAATTTTATTCAGTTGTTGCCATACATTCCTAATCTAGACTTGGACGATTCTATATTAGATTAGTGTTTTGAGTAAATTCTTTGATCAGACTTATCACTAGCCATTTCTTCCTTTGGAATCTCTGAAATTTTGATCATTCTCTATAGTATGAGTTTCTATCTCCTTCAATTTGGTTCCAACTTCATTTCTAGTAATATCCTATAATGTAACTCAATTTTGAGAGAGAAAATAATCTTCATCAATTATTTCTCTATGAATATATATTTTATGACTTGGTGGTTACTTTCTTGAAGTATGTAACTTTATTTTTTTTCATTTTGGTACCCATCTTCTACTTGATACTAGCTTTACTATGTGTTGTGTGCTGCTTCATATGCTTTCCTAATGGAAACATTCTGCGTGAGTCCCTGTTTTTCCTTATGGTTTCATGCTTGCAGCTGGCTGGATGGAAGTTGGTTGTGTGTGTTGTGTGTGCGGGAAGGATGGATTATGGAAGATAATTAATGTAAAATTTTGAATTCAATTAATAAAAACCACATCAAATAGTAATTATTTCACACTATTACTTACCTTACTAACATAAAAAGAAACCATTTTTAATTCATCTCTCATAAAAGTAGTTTCCTACAAGATTTAATTTTAAATACCTAACTGAATAGGTTGCATAGATATATATAGTACTTATTGATCCACCACCAATTAATTTATCTCATAAAAACTAGAGTTGGAGAAAATATTTCACTGGGAAAGAGGAAAATGCTTCATGAATTCATATTAAGAGTTAATCATTCTCTTCAGGGAAGGGGTATCTTCTTTAGAAATAGAATTTTATTTATATTTTAACTAATCTAGAAATGATATTAATTCCCCAAAATTTTATATAGAATTATCTATTTGAAAAGATTGATGATTCCTAAGTAGGCCACTTTTAGTATTCATCATCTACATCATGGTTGAAAAAAATGAAACTGGAATTTTGAGTGTCCAACATCTCCATCTTCTGAAAAAAAATCTGGTAATTTGTATAAAACTCTTTTACATTATTTTTTTAAAAATGATCCCATATTCTTTTCATCAAATATTTATTCCCACTTTTTATAAATTAGAAATTTCCTCAACATGATATTCATTTTAACCATCTAACCAAGATCAAAATCTCTTCCTAGTAGCACTTCCTGATCCTGTATATGTCACCTTCCACACTAATAGTACAAACTTCTTTCCCTGTGTACATGCATCAATGTACACACTACTTGACCTACGTATATCACTTATGCACATCATAGTACATGAACAACTGAATTAGAAATAATAGTATATTACTTTTGTGGAGTCTCTAATTCAATGATCCGAGACTTAAATTCAATAGAGGGAGGAATATAGCATCTGTTTATTCATCAAAACCACTCGTTGACTAGTAATAAGAATTAAATATGAGTAGGGGGTGTTTATTCATTATTTTATATTAGTAACCAAAAAAATTGATCTTCATTTTAGTAACCAAATACATTTGTATTCATTAAGGACCTAGCCTATAGGAAATCCAACACATCCCACAATGTCCCGATCATGACTTCTCTATTTTCCCACACTTCCAAGGCCTCGATAACTATAGTTTAGTCTCATAATAAAATATTTAACAAGATCATACATAACCTAGATAATTTAGATATTAAGGTAGAGGATATGGATAAATCCATTATTTATTTAACTTCATAGGATTGATTAGTGTTCTGTGTTTTCTAGGAATTGCAATTTATAGGTGCAAGTGTTTGTTTTCAAGTGTTTTTTGCAATTGTTCTGTGGTTTCTGGGCATTGCAGGTTGCAGTGGGATTTCAGGTTCATGTAAGTGTTTGTCTATAGTGGATTTGGTAATTACAGAGTGTTATTGAATTTCTGTGTGTTCTATGCAGGTTGTCAGGTGGTGTTATGCTTCTGTGTGTACATATGATTTCCAACTTCACTCAAAATCCTTGAACTTCTACAACGCAACAAAAAACTAATCGTGTGAGGGATTCATATGTTGGATGCATATGCATTGAGTGGGCAGTGGGGGATGAATATGTTATATTATATGAGTTGGATGAAAATGCAGTTAGTGGGTAGTGGGGAATGAATATATAGTGGGAGATCCATGAATTTTGATTGATACATATTCAATGTGTGGGATGTAGTGGGGGATGGAGTGTGGTATTAAGTTATTAAATTCTGAAGTTGACGGTGTAGGGTAGGGGGATGCAGTGGGAAGTTGCAGGTGAAGGTAGGTGTAGGGTAGGGGGATGCAGTGGGAAGTTGTAGGTGCAGACATGCGTAGGGTGCATGTAGGTGTAGGGTAGGGGGATTTAGTGGGAAGTTTCCGGTGCAGGTAGGTATAGGGCAGGGGGATGTAGTGGGAAGTTGCAGGTGCAGGCAGGGGGATGCAGATTGCTGTTAAGATGGAGGGGTGTATTCCAATGGTTTTAATACCATTGGAATCTATATCTTTCAATATTTTATCTTGAACTATTGGTAAAATAACACTGCAATAACCTATACCAATAGTTCCATCTGATCCATTGGCAAAATAGATAAATTCCAGCATTCAATATACCAATGGTTATGTAACCGTTTGTATAACCCTATTCCAATGGTTCAATGGAACCATTGGTAAAATAAATAATTTCTAGAATCCTATATAACAATTGTTATTTTACCATTGGTATAACCCAATTTCAATGATTCAAATTGAACTATTGGTAAATTGATATTATTCCTATCCTATACCAACGGTTTCCTCTAATCCATTGGTATAGGGTTATCCCAATAGCGAACCAAGAAATAGTTGTTCCAACCACTGGGAAACCATATCCCAATTTTTTACGACCTTTGGTATAGGTTATGTTTAAAATAGTGTATGGAACTTATGAAATATGTTAGATATTCCTAAGTGAGTCTATGCATGTGAAATAGTGAATATGCTAAATTGATAATGGTTTGTGAAATGGGAAAATATGTTGAAGGGGATTTCATAAGGGAATTAATGATTATGTATAATGGGTTGATATAGAGGAATTATTGAATATGCTTAGTGATCAAGGCTTGGGAAATGGATTTTGGCTAAATGGACTAAATACTATAAATGGAAAATGTGTTAAGGTGTTTGGGAACAATATGTTTTTCCATGTTGATTGTTGAAGATTGTGATTTTTGTATTTATTGGTTGTGTATGGTTTTGATATTTTTTGTGTGTGGTGAATGGATGGATAAGAATTTGAACATGGATTGAGGTGTGGGATAAAGGAATGACGCTCCTCCCACATGTCAGGTTGGACTGATGCTCTAACTCCAACCACAATGCATGGCTAGGGAAAGGGATGAAGTTCGATTCCCCTAACAGATGTATTCCACCCAGACTGAGGCTTCGAGGTGAGGATACTATAATTTTGTTATATGTTATCCCTAGTAAGATAGAGAAATATTTATTTCATTATGAAAAATGATAAATGCGATGAAACTTGTGTGAATGATGTGAATTCCAAACTTATGATCTTTGTGTTTTATGATGAACTAGTTATAAAAGAGACATGATGAATAAGAACCTTGGTTATTATAGCTATGTAGATATTGTAAACTAGTGGCCCATGAATTGTATTTCCTTTAGTTTTTATTTATTTATACTTGCATGAACTATCTGTTAAACTAGAAATTTGTAGACCCAATTGGTGGTGGCCTACAGAGTTGTAGTCACACACTACTCGGGCCGCCATTGGGTACCCATGTTGATTTCTTACATGCAAGCCAGGAAAAGGGAAAGGACTATATGATAGGGAGTTGATTTGGACATGGTACATGCATGTATGATGTTTAAAACTTAGAGTTTGTACCATTTAGGTTTTCAACTATCTGTCTTAATTTTGGATTTTGTTTACTTTGCATTATAGCATGACATGACATATTTACTGTTGGTTATGATTTGTACCCAGTTGGGAAATGGTTATTTATGATTGTTAAATGATTATATCATGTTATCTTCACTTGTTATATGTTTTTGTGTGTCTTAATTTGGTAAGAGGGTATAGTCTCACCATGTGAGTAATCTTGGCCTTTGCTGGTAGTAAGAAACCTTTGGCTTATTGGGAGGCGCGCATGAGGTCATGTGATGATTCGTCTTGGGGAACTAGTTTAGTCGATCCCAAGCCAGGGATGTTACACTTAATAATATCCAAAGGATATTTATATATCATAATAGTTATAGATATGGTTTCGTATATTCAAAAAATTATTTAGTTTGATTCTCAAACCCATAGTTGTAGAATTTACATTCAAGGATGAGTTTTATTGATGATTTCTATTTGTTATTTCATTATTGAACTTGTATTTGTATCTTCCTCATAACATGGGGACCAAATGATACCTAAAAGGGATGACTCATTTATTGAGGCTTAATATGTTCATGATGTGCGGTTTACTAATGAATGTTAAACCATTACCAAATACATATATTTTTTATTGTGTTTGATTATTGAATAATATATTATTTCATAATGATGAAACATGTATTTGATATTTTCAATGATCGTTATTCTTCTTTAATATTAATTTACCAACATATATGAGGTGATATGGTGTTACTTTGACTTTGATGACCTCTATGGACTTAGGGGTCCCTTTTTACCTTTGATAGAATAACTATACCAATGAAATCTTAAAAAATTCAAAAATAGATCATTAACAGAGGGTAACCTTACCATTAAACTATTAATGTGAAGAAATATCCCTCATTGAATAAATTTATATCGACATATATTTTTTATTCTCAAGACAAATCTCAATTGTTTTTAAAACTGAATCATTAAATCCAAATTTTACAAAAATTATTGTTTTAAAGTCCAAAATCATGCTCTCAAATGTTATCATAATATATATCTTCAAATAAAACATTCCAACTCTAACAAATTTAATACCAAGTTGATGGAATTTAGCTGGTTATTAATAAATATTCAACTTTCCACCATTGAATAAATCCATGTAGATTTTTAGATATATTATTATCATGAAATTTAGTAATCTTTTTAGGCATAAATCTATACAAAATCATAAATATATATATTTTTATATTAATAGGTTTAAATGAAATAATTTTATTCATAATATTAATCTTAGGATTCAAGATAAAAAATTTGTAATTTATAAAATTATGAATAATACCTTTTAGGAATAATTATTTGACTAATTTTCAGTGTTATCAAGTGCATTGTTATAAAATATTTAAATGTAGTTATAAATGAAGTCATTTGGTCTAGATGCAATATCATATTTCATGAATAAAATAACTAATTTTATCATTTTATTATTAATGATACCGTAAGGATTGAAAATTTTATTTATAATATATAACATTTGGAATGATTCTATAGGAGATGTAGTGATGATCAGAATAATCTATACTGAATATTGATTAATAGTAACCAAATAAGAACTTTACCATATCAATTATATTATATATTATATTTTCAACATGTATCAAATGAGAGAATGTCACACTAACCCTTTTAACATTATTAAGTCTATTGAAAAATGAAATAACCATATCTCTATCTTTTAACCACTTCACTTTGAAAGCTAACTTTTCATTGTAATTATTCATAATTGGAATGATATTTTTCATTGATGTTAATTTAAAATATTTGATAAATGTAACAATATCAAAAAAATTATTAGAATACATATTCTTTATTTTTTTTGTTCTTATTATATGATATTGGAGTCCTAAAAAATATTGGATAAAAAATTACAATAATAAACATTTTATTTCATATTTACAGACTTCAATTCCATAGACCATGATTGTGAATTGATATTAAATATCTCGAATCACTAGTTTCTAAGTTGAGTGAAGCATGTACTTATGAAAGACTCCTTTTAAGAAAGATCCTTCTGATTAGTAGTAAGGCTCTTTTTCTGTCAGTTGGAAGACTATACCCTCAATATCAATCCTTTTAAAAATATTAATATAATGGAACATATATTAAATTATATAATTCGATTAATCAAGTGGAATATATCTAGATGGAATAATTGTTATAAAAAATGATATATTGATATATAAATATATAATCATATTTACATTGATATAAATATAATATATATATTTTAAATATTTTTTAAATAAGTATAAGTAAACATTTACACTTAATATATAAAATATGTAGTGAAAATGACTTATAAAATATATTAAAAAATTATTAGTTAATATTTTTTTAATTATCATCGATTAATAATAATTAAATAACAATTTTAAGACACAAAAAATCAAAAAAAAATATCCAAAATAAGTTGAAAACGCAATTCAAACTTCAAAAGACCACAACTTTTGATCCGAGTGTCTGTTTGAGCTATACAAAAAATCAAATCGAAGAATACAATGAGCTCTAAGCACTAGAGACCCAGGGGAACCTTTTGTATATTTTTTGAGGCCAAAAGGCCTAGAAGGCCTCCAAAACTATGTTTTTAGACTGTATACCCAATGTTTTTTAATATTCGATAGAATTTTAGCCTCATTTAAGGGGGTATTTTTTCCCTTTTTCAGTGGGGAATGGATTTATTTCACCGGATTATATTCATATTCATATTATGGCTTTGAAATTTTATCATTTTTTTTATAATGTATTGTTATTTATAATAAAATATATAAAATATATATATACATATTTTTAATATATTCACACATAAAAATTTAATTTTATAATTAAATAATTAAACATATATAAATATAAAATATATTTCTCAATATATAAGCCTTATATAAATAAATGAATAAATAAAATCTATTTTTTTTTGAAAAAGAAATTTATGAATATTTATATACCTATATAATGTGTATGTGTATATATATATTTGTGTGTTTCTGTATTGAAAAACTGATATATATTACCTATATATTCTAAACATATTTATATATATATTAATATCTAATATATGTAAATATATATAATTATGTGTAATTATACTTACAGATACTCATATAACATATATGTATGTGTGTGTGTTGTATATATGTATTTATTAATTGATTAACACACACACAAAAGAATATTTTATAAATGCATTTAAAACGGATCTTATAAATATATATTAATATACAAATAAAAATACAGATAAAAAATATAATTATATATAAATAAATACATATAAATATATATTAATATATGAATAAATATATAAATATAACTGTATATTTATATACATATATATTAATATACAGATATATATATTAATATAACTTAATATATATATATATATATTAATATATATATATATATATGTTAATATAAATATATATATATTAATATAAATATATATATGTTAATATAAATATATATATGTTAATATAAATATATATTAATATATGAGTAAATATAACAAAATATATATACAAATAAATATATATATATTATTAAATGGAGAGAAAATAAACATGGTGGAGTGGTAAAGGTTTAGGTGTGCATGCAAGAGGTCTCAGGTTCAAATCCAGGGGAAGTAGGTTGCACGCGTGGGTGGAATTGTAGCAAGTGCTGCTAAAGGGTGGGTGGGGTACTATTAAAGGGTGGGTGGGGTGGCTATTGGGGTGTGCAGGCTGGGGGGTGTTCAAGGGGGACTTCAAGTGCTGTTGAATTCCCCTCCCCAAATTGCAGTAATATTTTTTTTTCTTTTTTTAATGTTTTTAACTTTTATCATTGATTTGAAAAAAATGCTGATAAAAGTGGTCTTTAATCAGCGTTAAAAAAATTCTGATAAATGACTCATTTATCAGTGATTTTTTAATGGTGATAAAAGGGACTCCCTTTTATTAGCGTCTCGATTAATAGTGCTTGTTTTGACATTGTAAATGGACTTTTCTAGAGCTTTTAAAGGCCATATTTACAGAAGTTTTCAATGTAGTTTAGGCCACAAATACCATCTTACCCCACTATCCTCCCATGGGTTTGATCACATATGTATTTCATAACCCAAGGTTAGGGAACATGAGGATACAATGCCCTACCATTTAACTCATTCTTACCATAATGTCACATGTAGTGTTTGAACACACTCCCCCCTATAGGGATACTAGCGACTTTAATTCTATCTATCCCATTGGTACTATGTTTGGAACAATAATATCATATAGAAACATTTAGAAAAAGGAATCAGTTTTATCACATTAAGGAAAACATAACATATCAAAATAATAATAAATTAGTAATATACCTGAATGTGATAAACATTAAACAAGAAAAAACTAAAATTGAAACACAAGGCATCAAGAAGTAAAAAAAATTTCACTGGCCACACACACATGCCCACATGTGATCATAATCAAGCATAATCATTATGGTATTCCTACTCAAGATTTAAAAAAAAGTAAAACATGTGTATATGATAGAAAAAATGTAATAGATCAACCTGACTAAAAGTTTATGATAAAGAAATTTAAGGTTTATCAAGGAATATTCACTAAAATATTGTATTTGAATTAGTTCATCCCAACTACTCAACAAAGATTCCTATGACTGATTCCAGCTATTTTATTTTAAAAAATAAATATAACACCACATTTGATAATATTTTCCTCCTCATAGATAATATTAAAACTATAAAATTGTGTTATAAAATGATCTTATCATTTAATCCCTAGAGATAAAATAGATTAATTGCAATAATATTTCCCCCCTCTCTTGACATATCCTAGATAAAATAAAGATAATAGTTATTTATCTATCTTTTATAATTTCATGATTATTGTCATTTAAGATATCATTATTCAATTTCTCCTGCTGAAAAGGGAGAACTAGATTCATAATCTCCCAATAAAATAAGGAAAGTAGATTCCAGTCCCTACCTGGGTATTTCTACCTCTTAAAGACACCACTCCTAATATAATAGATAGAAATTGGTTCTTCCACACCATGAAAATTGATAAAAATGTGGTTTTTTATGAATACATATTATATATCTACTATATAATTTTTTGGGCTACCCATACTTTATGGAATATAAAAAATAGGGTAAAGGTCATGTACTTTTTTTTAAGAAATGGATGAGGGTAGATCATTGCACTTATAATCCCAAATTAAATTCATTATCAAATTAATTATTTGAAAAATTATTGTATGTGAAGTGTTTAAATTAATATGTAAATTTCATTTTAAATCTAAATGATTCAAAAAAGATTAATTGTAATGTTTTAATGGTTTTAAAACATTAAAAAAGATTACATATATGTTCCTGGGAAGAAGAAACAAAAATGAACGTTTTTGAATCAATTTTACCAAAATAGTCATTGAATAAGTGTAACATGGGTTTAACCATCAACATATCATATCCATCATGCGAGGGTAATGATTTATCTTCACACACCATATATAAAACTTGGGATACCCTTATGTAAACATTAGAACTTTGGTGTTACCCTTACAAGATGTAGGAACTATCCTTATAAATATATTGTTTGCACATATGCATCCATTAGAAAATTAAATTAACCTTATAAGGGATATTGTATTTTCAACCTAACCTTATGCATCATGTAGGTTACCCGAAGGCGTCATTTAGAAAATTAATTTTACCCATAATGATCAAGAGAATCCATCCTTTTAACCTTATGTGAATCCCTCTTTAGGATTACGCTGGTTTAAAAAATGTTAGTTCACCCATATACAACATCCAAGGTACCCTTACACAAATAATATGAACTCTATAATACCATTAAATGAATAATATCATACCATTAATTATACTTGTATTTTTGGGACATAACATTACACAACCCTTATGTATAGGGTGTTACCCTTATGCATGCAGAGTACTACCCACATGTTGTTAGGTCATATGGAGTGCTGATTGAAGGTCTATAAGGGGTGGGGGTGAGTAGAAAAGATACAAAAATTAATGGGATGGATTAATTATCAAAATTATTTATCAATATTAATTAGTGGAGTGAATTATAAGTGTAAATAAAACAATGAACAAAAAGATGTCATTTATAGTCATTTGGTCTAAAGTGGACCTAGTATACTCTTATAACTCTCTACTCAATGAGAGATAAATTGTTAACTAATATTTTTTTGAATGGGAATCATAAAACAATTAGAAATCCCTTTTTTCTAATGGATGTATAACTAAAATTCACCAGACTTTTGTATGGGGAGTTACAACCCAATTACAACACCGACTTTAAATATTAGGAGTCGAAACCTGGATGGTTATGGATTTAGAATCTAGGTATCACAACCCATATATTGAAAATTATTATTTATGTAAAATCATAAAGAGAAATTGAAGGAACGTGAGAGATTAAAAAAGTTTTACAAACACAAGAAACCAAAAAGAAATATATTTAAGAAGAATAAAACATAGCACTGGATCTTGAGTGATTAATCATATTGACTAATCAAGGTAATAAATTTTATGAAATATTTATATATCCCTTGAGAGATCATCCATAATTAGTGATAAATGTTCCTCACAAGTAGAATTTAAAACACCTCACAGTATCAAAACCACCACACTCCTCTCACTTTATTACTTTAAAATATTAAATATCTAGTCAAATATATATTATATTAGAATTATTTCACTTTCTCACTTCTATACAATCGAAAATATCTATTCCATTTTGAAAAATAAAATTAACAAAATTGAGAAGTCATTAGAAAATTTAAAATTCAAACACAATAATATATGATTATCTAAAGGAGAGAGAGTGTGTGTAATGAATATTAACATTGCCTAATAATCACATAAATCATGGTTGAAATTTAACACAATAAACACTTATTCAATCCAATTTGAAATAATCCATTAAACTATTC
The DNA here is from genome assembly GCA_963277665.1 of Viscum album. NCBI lineage: Eukaryota > Viridiplantae > Streptophyta > Magnoliopsida > Santalales > Viscaceae > Viscum > Viscum album. The sequence goes on from OY728155.1 coordinate 1,744,630,707, forward strand.
AAACAGTCTGTCGAATAATAGGTTATCAAAAGCTTCCATGAAAATATAATGTTTTATTTGGAAATATAAAATTCTAAAATGTTCCATTTAAAATTAGCAGTAAATATTAAAATAATATAAAAAATAATAACACCAAACTAAATATATTAAAACAAATGTGAATGAGTTTAATATCAAATAATAGTAATTTAAAACTATTAAAATTTTATAAAACAAGGAAGTATAAAAAATTTATCATGTATCAAGCTCTATGTTTCATGCGTGAAAATAGAATATAATTTGATCATAAAAAATCATGTTTAAAATAATTTAAATCACTTTGAATAGGTTCTAAATAATTCACATGAATTTATAAATTTTTTTGAGCAATTTAAATATAAGATATAAACATCAAAAAATTGATATATGAAACAAAACAAAAAAATAAAGCATAATTATTTAAAATATTTCACTAAAATATATAGTCAAACTCACATCGATGAATTTAATGTAAGAATGTTTCTATAAGTAAGTTAATTAACAATATAGGTGAATAGAAAAAGGATTTTATGTAAGAAATTAGTATAAGGTATTCCCAAAAGATAACTCTTTACCATGGTGGTTAACTATGTATGAGAACCACATATTCAAATTTATAACTTAGGAAATTCATGTAATAGATTTTTTCAAAGATGAAAAACATATTGAATTGTCAATTTTGAGACTTAAAATAGATATTGATAAAGGAAGACTCAGCTTTTGGTTGTCTTGGATTATATTTATAAAATTTCATTATATTACAATATTATCAATAATCACTTTAATAGGATATAATTACCTCATGTTATGATTAAAATACAATAGAAATAATGTCAAACCCAGAAATTTTATGAGAAAGATTCTTTTTAATTTTATTGATGTCTTGTGTTGTATGATACGCAAAGATTAGCTTGCGTTGTATGCAACACCGTATTAGCTTGTAGTATACGCAACACTATTATTGGCTTGTTTTACACACAATTTCAAGTTATTTTGATAGAATTAAACACTAAATATAGATTTTGTTCAATGAAATAAGATAAGATTATGTTATATATAACACCAAATGAATGTTTCACACAACACTGACCTAGCTTGCGTTACACACAAAAGTGACTTTCCCCGATGGCTTGCGTGGTACGCAATACCAAGTTTCTGTAAACAACAATATATTATTATTATGAACTTGACATTATGAATAGTATTAACCATATTTTTAATTTTATATCATTATAATTCATCTTACACATTTTCTATAACATGGTATGAGAACAAAATCAATTTTTCCTATAAAAGAAGTATTTTTAAAATAATGCAGTTTTGCCGCCTTTTGATGACCCAACCATTTTAATTGTAATTTTTGAAAAGTTTATAAGTTCAATTGACAAAATAGACTAATTATTATGAATCAGAATATAAAAATTTACTTTGGATAAATTATTCATATTTTTATGATAACTTTCATATTTTGATGAATAGTAGAAATACGCTAAATTTTACTTATAAGAAACCTCTTTCATCAAGAAAATTTACATAGTTAAATTATAATATTGAATATTTTTAAAGTATAAATAGAATATATTTTTACCATTTAATATAATTTATTTAATATTAATTAATTTTATATTGAGCTCATAGGTAAAAACATTTCAATCTTTTGTAATGTTCTAAACAAAAACCCATTCTTTTTTCGACAACAGGATTAATTTTAAATTAATTAATACACCTTCTGTGTTTTGAATTTGGAAAACTGGATTCCATATTTGAAATAAGGAGGTCCAAATTGTGTAAATATTTAACTTTTATTTTTTAGACATTATGAATACTAACTACAGTTAATTTTATTTACCACAGTTAAAGGTAAATCAGGTAATTAAGGGTAAAAATAATATTATAAAATTACCCTAACACTTATATTAATATAATTGGATGATTATATTTCTCCCTAAAATATACTTGGGTTTAATGTTTATTTATTGGAACCCACCTAGATGAGACATTTAATTTATTTTACTTAAAGGAAAATGAAATATGTCTCATTCAAACTTTAATAATTAAATTATTTTTAATATAAGGTTAAACAGAATATAAATTCCATTATAAATACTCATTTTAAAGCTAAAATGTTTTTCTTTGTCATGGTAATTTATTTTTAATTTTTAAAAAATATATAATTACCTTAATAGCTTATACATTAATGATGCAAAAATTATTTATTTATTGAAAAATAAATAATATGGTTTTTATTAAACTAATAATACCCATTAAAAGGCCCAAAAACATGACCAAAAATTATTAGGAGAGTATATCTACATAATAAGTATCCATGTGTCCACTTGTGGACCATTTGTAGCTTTTAAAAACAGATTATGAAATTTATATTATATTATTTTAAATGATGTCAAAGCTATCACCTTTATAATTTAATAAATATAATATTTTAAAAGTTTGGTGTTTTAGAAGATAAATTCTACTAAAATTATTTTTATGAAATAAATTAGATTTATATTCATCATAGTATATTATTTTTAATTTTTATGCTACAAATAAGTATATTAAATAATTATACAAAAATGGTGTAGTAATTATTTTATGAAGATAAATATCAAATAAATAGTTTTTAAAAAATTAAAATAAATATTATATTAACTAATTAATGTGACCAACAAATTTTATATATGAACATGAAATGTTATAAATATATTAATTTTTTTTGAATATATCTTCTGTGTTGATTTTTTTTAAATTCAAATAAGTGAATAGTACCAAAATTGACACTATTGATATTTTATAAAAATAACATATTATTAAATTACCTAAAAATCACAAAAATATTTAAAAATTAAAAATAGAAAATTATATGTTCTGAAATGTCATAATGTATACAAATATGGAAATTAATAACACATCAGTAAGTATTTATAACCGTATAAAATTTAAAATATTGTTATCACAAATAAAATTAAATATATTAAATAAGGATAAATCAAAATGATAAGGTTTAAAATAAATTAAAAAAATGTCTAAATTTTATTTTTTATGATATTACCACCCTATCTAATATAATATTAGATGTTGAGTCATTTTGGAGGTTTTTATGTGGGTTTTGATTTTATTATAAATTAATATTTTTGAGAGTTTCCTAAAGTGCCTCTCTCCTCTCTTATTAAAGGGAACCTCCTCCCTCTCCACTTCACACCATTTTGAGCTATCAAACTAGGCCAAAACATACCCATTTCTCTTATAAACTTCGTTAGAGACATACTAGAGGTCTTGGACTTCGTCAAATACCAACCTTAGTGCCCTAAGAGAAGGTTTAGAAGATGCATGTCAAAGAAGAGGTAATATCCATTACCGATTCTTTCAAACTTATTTCTTATTCTACAAACTATATATGAGATGTTTCATTATTAGGTAATAAATATATTATTACTTGTATACTGATATGTTATTATGAATATGAAACAATAATACTCCATCTTCTATCCATCCTATGAAAAATGAAATCACTACGCGTGCGTACGTACGGCTTACCGTCTCCATGCCGTGGTGTAATGTATTTTTCCTCACCAACATACTTGGGTGAGTATAATTATGGATGAAATAACTATATATTATTATTTTGAAATGATATTTATTATGAAATATTATACACCATACACTTAAATACAATTCCACAATCATAAAAATGATATCGTTGGTCGTGCGTATGTACGGCTTACCTTCTTTACAATGCGATGAGATTAATTCTCCATGTAAACCATTAAAGAATGATTATAAAGAATATATAATAAATGATAATGAAATATATGAAATAATAATGATAATATATTTATGTATATGTCATTTACTTACTTCTGCTCAATTTAGTAATGAAACGAAAACATCGTTCATGCATACGTATGACCTACCATCTCCATGAACGATGTATTTCATTACATTTATCAATATATTATATATATATTTATATACTGAATATATATTATATATTATTTATGTTTTACATTCTAGATGTAAGTAATCATGACCTGACTAATCATATGAAGAACTAAAAGTCAAAACACGTATGATAAATGAAACAATTTTACCCAAAACGTTGCTTTATCATGGAATTGAAAGATAAACGGGAAATATAAAGTAATTATTGAATCATATATGATATCATATATAATATTATGGTTCTATTTATAATATTTCTTTACCCCACTATACAAGAGTATTAGACATGTATAGAATAAATTGACCTAAGGTAAGAGGTAACTTTGCCAATCCCGTTTCTATCTGAGATTGTTTATTCATAAGTATTTATTGGGGTTACATTTATCATCCATGTCCATGCCTTCTAAAATTGTTTTCATAAAATGTTTACTATTCTTCCATGTATGTTTAAAGTCATTTTTACTCTTTTTTGACTTTTACCACATGGAATGGAAGGAATATTTCTTTTGTTTACCATACGAGGCACTTTTTGAATTTTCCTAAAAAAGTACGAGGAGAACATTTTTTAACTTATAAGGCTTGAACAGATTTTTACAGTTTCATAATGCCTTATTTCCATGAAGCTTCCTCTATAATATTTTATTATTATTTTCAATGAAATTCTTTTCTTTTAAAATTGCACGGCATTTTGAGAAAATAAAATGATTTTTACGAAGAAAGGATATTTTCCTCGAGAATTTATTTCAAGTGTTTTATCGAAACTACTTTCCAACTAAGATGACATTATTTAATACATATATGTTTCATTTATAATTTCCAGATTATTTAAATGGTTTGATTTTGTTTATGATGAAATTATATCCATTTTTTTATATGGATTATGTTATGATGAGATGATGTATATGAAACCCATTTTATTCATTGGGTTATGATGAATGATTTATGTTTATTTTGTGGAACATGAAAGAATGATTTCATTATGAGATGGATGAGACCTATATCATCCTAAAATGCATTGGGAAAATATTTATCTCTCAAGAGATAGACATGGATGGAATGGAAAGTAAATATGGTTTAGTATTACAGGGATGGAACATCATGTAAACCCGGTTCAGTAATGGACGTTTTCCACTATGACGGTCTTGGTAGCAATGCCTTGGCTACTATGGAAATCTTATCATATTATTAATGGGTTTTCACAATTACATGTTTTATTACAATTCTATTTTATCATTATTAATGTTCATTTATGATCCATGCCTTACGTACTACCATGTTTTATGTCATTGCTCAAGATTTTGATGTTTAAATTTTATGTTCATGTTTTTACATTCAAATGTTTATGGATGATTTTATTTTCTACATTTTTAACCTTACTGAGCATTCGAGATCAAACTTTCTATGTTTTATGTTTTCCTTTCCCCAGGATATAAATAAAAGTTTTAGATAAGAAAAAAAAGGGAAGATCTGTATAGGAGATGGTAAAAATTTTTCACCATGATTAGAAGATTATGTTCCGAGTTTCCAAAGACACTAAACTATTATGGTCCTTAGGTGTCTGTTATTGTTATATATTAAGTATTCCACAAAAGTAATGTAAAATCCATGTACATCAAGATTGGGTCTCTACATTAGGTATTAGAGGGAAGGTTTAGTTAACCTTTGGAAACTAGGATGCAAAAACTTCAGTGAGATCCTTAGAGATATTTCTAAGGTATATCTATGGATGTCTGTAAGGTTAAGTATAAATTATATGTTACAATCCTAGAATTATGATAACAATCATGAATAACCTAGGATTAAACCTAAATGTTATAAATTGAACGTACAACCCCTTGATTATATTGTTTTCCTAGTATTATTTTTGCCTCTCACACTATTTTATTTAGGTTTTATATAATGGATATAACTCAAAGGAACTGTGTTAATGATCAATGCACTGGGAAATGAAATGATTTTCCTCCTGAACAACCAAATGTTATGGGAAATGGAGTGAAAAGTCTTATTTCTATACTTACACAAGCTATGAATCATTCTGGACATCTAAATGAGCAGATAAGGGAACAATATTCAATTGATTCCTTTATGAGGCAACATCAACATTCTTTTAGTGTGTCTTCTGATCCACTTTTTTCTAAAAAATGGATCAGTACCATTGAAAATATATTTTCCATACATCACTATTCAGAACATGAAAAAGTCATTTTGGATGTTTACAATTTAGAAGGTGAAGCAGACCAGTAGTGGACTCTAATTAAGAATACAAGGCCCCAAGATGAAATTGAATCCCTTGAATGGGATGAGTTCAAGAACATATTTTTCAATAAGTAATTTCCTTGTATTCTTAAAATGAATATGTAAAGGAGTTCCTTGAGCTTAAGAAAAAGTATTATGAATCTATTGGTATATACAAAGAAAATTTTACAAGGGTTTCAAGGTATGCATCTGGATTTACCATCCAACCTGAAAGTAATGTTGATCGATTCTTCTGTGGATTAAAACCAAGTATTCGAAAGCCATTAGCTATAAGAGACTTTAGAATCAATGAAGAGATTATGTGTTGTGCTATCAAGGTAGAACTAGAAGTTGGTGTTACATATCCATCTCATGGTTTTGATAAGAAATAAATGATAGAGTTCAAGGAAAAATCTCAAAACTATGGTGAAAGGAGGAAAAATGTTTCATTATGCTCAAAGTTTGAAAAGAAGTATGGTGGAGATTGTCTAAAAGGGACAAGAAAATGTTTTAATTGTGAAAAAGATGTCCATCGAGCAGCTCAGTGCCAAATTAATGGAAAAAAGGTAGCTAATGATGTGAATAGAGAAATGACTACAAAGAATTCACCGCCAACAATTCAATGCTACAAGTGCAGGGAAATGGGGAATTATGCTAACCAATGCCCTAATCCAAGGGTTAATGATGATTTTCATCAAAAACCTCTTAAATAAAAGGAAAAAGGGAAGTCACATGCGATCACTATTGGTGATGTTGAATATGACAACGAAATGGTGGGATGATTAAGTGTTTATGTAACGGGATTCCAAAATATTGTTGTGTAATCTCATTTATAGTATCCCGGAATTTTGGAATATCTATGTATTGGTTTGTTGTGGTTTTCAATAATTATATGGTACCAGTAACCATGAAAAGTGATTGAAATATTTTCTAAAATTAGATGTTATGTGAATAATAAAGGGATAAGAAGAAAATAATATGTTGGATATTATTAATGAGCCCATGACTGATATAAGGACAAAGTGAAATCTTGATTTGAGTATATAGATGTTTTGGGATTTTGGTATGTGGAAATAGTTAACTTTTGACTACATTCTTGTTTTCACTAAGGTTCTATAGTAATTCATGTTTCAAGAATATATTATTAAGGTATTCACATGTTTCTAATGTGACCAACAAGATATATCTTAAGATATATGGGGGATAAATGATGTTATTCACATTCTTGTTATATGACCTTTCTAGTAATTGTTTTCTTTATAATGTGAGTTTTGACAGAAGTATTTTGAATAAGCCTAAAGGATGGAATGTATTATGTTGGACATAAAAAGTATTGTTTAAGGCTTGTAATTTGTTCTGATATTATTTCTGGAATTTTATAATGATGTACTTTTAGAAAAAGGACAACTCGTAGGATGGACGATAACCCGTCACGTCGGATAAGGCTGCAAGAATCGAACCCACAAGTAAAGTGAGACAAAACATTATTGCCTACCACTGACCTACAAGAAGTCCCTGGTTAGTAGAAATTACTTTTATTTTATTAAATGGTATGATAGATTAAGTATAAGTCCATTTTTGGAACCATATATGATTAATATAACCAAATATGGACTATAAGGACCCATCCTTAAAAATTACTTAATCTTGAGTTATTTCAAGAATACACGTTAAGGATCCTTTTAGGTTTCGAGTTTTAGAGAATTAGATCATAAATCATGCATTACACTCCACATTTAAACAAAGTGGTTACATAAAAGATAGTACTCATTTTTCCCATCATCGGAAACAAATTTAAAATAAAACATAGATTCTTTCTTGACACTTACTTGACACTATCATCACATCATGTACCTTTCCCTTGACCTGTGAAAAACATTTCAAAAACATGGGATGAGCATAAAAATCTCAGCAAGGGATATAAAATTGTGAAATGAAAACATTAGTCCATGTATGAAATCATACTTTACTCATAAAACATAATCATTTTAACATACCTCATCAAATCACGAATAAATCATAAAAATCATAAGACATAAAGTTAACTTGAGGCATTCATAACATTCTTACTTAGGGAGTAACCCTCATGGTTACGTTTGGAATACCCATCACAGTATATTCCCTAAATATTTTCGGAAAAACCTTAATGTTTAACCCCTTCACTTTACCCAATGCATTGTAGAGATATATTGGCCTCACCCACCCTTATTTTATCATGGAACCACCCATATTCATAACAATGCCCCAGAACCATAACATAATCGTATCCCATAAAAAATGCACAAAAGAAACAAAACATTTCCACATTTCAATCACAAGATATCAATACAACACATTGATATAGTAAAAACATTATGAAAACCATTTTCAATACCAAAATAAAAGAAAATTAAAACATGGTATTTATTTTCCATTAAAAAAAGGTTATGGATTGTAGAGGAAGCCAAAACTCAAATAATGGTCACGGCGGTGGAGAAGTCGTTGTCGCCGCATACGTATGAAAAAAAACATTCCCTTTTGTCATTTAGTAAATGATTCATATAAAAAGATTCCTTTTTAATAAACATAAAAGTCAAAGTGGTTTATATACCGTATAAAATAAAGTTATGTATAAAACAAAATATGCCTCAATGAAACGAGATTGAGACGAAGTCCCATACATCGGGTCCAACTTGACTCGATCGTTCTTTAATCTCCTGAATAATAAACTTGAGTTAATTTCTACTTTCTTAAGAACCTTTTTCAAGTTCATTATTCCTTTTATATCACTTATTACCATGCCATGAACACTATGTAATTATTTAAGTTAATAATGGTCGTTTTAACGATCATTGGTACTTGAGTAAAAAATAAACTCTTTATAATTACAAGTGGTTCATGTATCCATTATATCCAGAGTAAAATTAATGATGTAGATATCATATATATCATATATATCCAGTATATACATGCATTTCTAATATTACATAACATTAAGAGGTAAGAAATGAAATGCACCGTTCATAGACACGGTAAGCCATACGTACACATGAACGCTACTTTCATTTCTATTTCATATTTTATGGAATGGAATCATAATTAAATAAAGTTATATTATAATTCAAGTATAATTTCATATATAATATCATTAAATCCATCCTTTATACGTCCCACATATGGCATTAACGAATCAAATCACTTTGAGGGGGCGGTAGTCCGCATTTCCCAAAATGAAGATATCGCGTATACCCATAATGGAAGCCATAAAGGTATGCCATAAATGAAAATTACAGAAGCTTAAGGAAAACATAAAAATATAATATATCATATATAAATATAGTTTCATCTTAATGGACACCTTTGAAGGTGTTAGAAGAATATTGAACAATCATCGTTTCGTGAGGCAGAAATTCGCCATCCACGGAAACAATATGCTATTTTACCATGAGATGAAGGTGTATGTAAGTGTAGCTCAAATAAATCTTATAAAAACATCCTATTATATTTAATATACTGGTTTTGTCACAAAAGAAATGAATAAAAAGAGTTTAGGGGGTTGGAGAAGCAAAATAAAACAAAATAACATTAGAGAAGACTTTACCTTTTAAATCGGGTAACTCTTCTTGGTTTGAACCAAAATGGTTTCTTGAATAGCTTTATGCCTAAGGTAAGGCTTATAGGATAAACATAGGGATGTGGAGAGATAAAATGAGCAGGGCTTGGCCGAGCCAATGGCTTGAGAAGTGTGGGTAAGGAGGTAGAGGTGGGGGCCTTTTATAAGAGGAGAGGAGGGCACTCTTGGAAAGTTACAAAATGTTACTTTATATTGAAATGTGTTTTGGATTTAAAAGGTCCCACATTGATATATTTCTAGGATAAGGTGAGAAAGGTTCAAAATATACTCATACAATAGGTCTTTTACAAGTGTAAGTCTTAGATTTTACATTATCTTTTCATTTTATTTAAATCGTTCATTAATGAGGTAATCACTACATCATCATGATGTCATAAATAATTTAATTTATTTAATGTCTAAAAATTATTAAAAAAAATATATGATGTAGGAAATGTTTTTATCTTTCCAATTAATATTTATAGTTCAATATATCATTTATATAGACAAAATTAAATTTTTTTACTCAGGTGATACATTCTTTGTTATATTTAACTTTCGTTAAAAATAAAAAGATAAATTGTCATTATCACAAAAAAGTGATTCCATGGGGTCCCCAAGTTTGGAAAAAGGCATCCCATGGTCGGTCATGACACAACCAGTAGAATTTGGACACATTTTGGGGTCATATTTTATTATTATGATATTAATTTATTATCCTTAACTACCCGATTACTAATTAATCAAGATAATTAAGGATAATTACCGTCATTACTATTCATAATGTCCAAAAACAAAAGAGTATTAATTAGATAATTTGGACCTTATGATTCCTAATATGGAATAAATTTTCCAAAATTCAAATCATAGAAATTTCAATAATTAATTTAAATTTAATTCTCGTTGTCCAAACAAATAGCGGGTTTTTTGAAACAATATCTATGAAAAGTTTGGTAGTTGTTTATGCCCAATTCCAAAGTGAAATTAATCCCAATGACCACCATTGGATTAAATGGTAAAAATATATTGTATTTAAACTTTAAAACCAATTAAAAATATAATCTAACCATATAATTAAATTAGATGAAAATGAAGGTTTAATGTAAAATGCAGTATTTTTCACTATTCATTAAAAAATGAACATTGTCAGAAAAATACCAAAAATTTATCCAAAGTAAATTTCAATGTCCCAATCATAAAAAATAAGTTTATTTTGACAAATAGAGCTTATAAAATTGTCAAAATTTCTATTTAAAAATGGTTTTCCATCAAAAGGCAGTAAAATAATCTTTTAAAAATATTAGTGTATTCCATGCTTAAGATTGGATTTATTCTCATTTTAAGCCTCTAAAACACTATCAAAATCATAAATAGACATAGATAAAAATATATATTATTCATTACTTACTTGGGATGTTACATCCTTCGCCCCTTTAGAAAATTACATCCCCGCAATTTATTTACTTATCGAATAAGTGGGGGTATTTATCCCTCATTGCATTTTCAGATTCCCATGTTGCCTCTTCACTCATGTGGTTTTTTACACAAAACCTTTACTTGATGAATCACCTCATTCCGCAACACATGCTCCCTGTGGTCATGAATCTGGATTGGTTTTTCCTCATATGATAGATTCTCTTCCAGCTGAACTACCTCTGGATGCAAAACATGAGATGGATCTGGCATGTACTTCCTTAACATTGAAACACGAAAAACATTGTGTACCTGAGATAAAATCAGAGGTAAAGCCACTCGGTATGCAACTGATCCAACTATCTTTAGAATTTCATATGGTACAATTAACCTTGTACTCAACTTTCCTTTATTACCAAATCGCATCACACTTTTCCATGGTGAGACTTTGAAAGAAAAACATGATCACCTACCTCAAAAGAGAGATCATTCCTCCTGTTGTCTACATAACTCTTTTGCCTGATCTGAGTTGTTCTCATGTGTCTCTATATCAGCTGAACTTTTTCTGCCAACTCTTCTACCAATTCTAGTCCCATCAACTTCCTTTCACCCAATTCATCCTAGAAAGCTGGAGTTCGACACCGCTCCCCATATAATGCCTCAAATGGTGCCATCTGTATACTGGAATGAAAACTATTATTATAAGAAAACTCAACCAAAAAAAGATGTTGGTCCAACTTCCCTGATAATCCATCAAACAAGTATGTAGCATATCCTCTAAATTCTGAATCGTTCTTTCTGACTGACCAACTAATTGAGGATGAAAAGCTGTACTAAAATTTAATTCAGTACCCAATGACTTTTGAAGGCCTTTCCAAAAGTTATAAGTGAACCTGGGATCACGGTCATATAAAATAGAGAGAGGAACTCCCTCTAACCTGATGATATCTTTATGATACAAATGAGAAAGTTGATCTAGGGAAAAAGTATCTCGTATAGCAAGGAAATGAGCAGATTTAGTCAAGCGATCAACAATAACCCAGATTGCATTATTACCTTGAGATGTCTTCAGCAATCCCACAACGAAGTCCATGGATATATTCTACCATTTCCACTCTGGCACTGGTAAAGGATGAAGCATCCCTTTCGGTAACTGCCTCTCTACTTTAACCTGTTGACAAGTCAAACACTTCTCAGTAAAATCAGCAAAGTCTATTTTCATTCTGTCCCACCACTAACACTCCAAAAGATATCTATACATATTAGTACTGCATGGATGAACTGAAAACAGAGAACTATGAGCTTCACATAACAACTCTCTCTTCAACTGTGAATCACACAACACACACAATATCCTCCCAAATCTCAAAACACAATCATTATCAATGTTGAATTCAGGCAACTTACCCTTCTAAACCAACTCTATCTTTTTCTACAACTCGCTGTCCTACTTTTGTGATTTCTTAATTTTGTCTGATAGAGAAGATTTCACTGATACCTGAAACAAAAAAGATAGATATTCTGCACCAAAAAATTCTATGCCAAATTTCATCAAATCCTTAACCAAAGGATCACGTTCCAAACGCAACATTGTTAATGAAGCATTACTTTTTTGACTCAAAGCATCAACCACTTTATTTGATTTTCCCGGATGGTAATGAATTGTACAATTATAATCCTTGATTAATTCCAGCCGTCTCCTATGTCTCATGTTCAGTTCTTTCTGAGTGAATATATACTTTAAACATTTGTGATCAGTATATATTTCACACTTTACTCCATACAAATGATGCCTCCAAATTTTTGAAGTGAAAACAATAGAAGCTAATTCCAAATCATGTGTAGGGTAATTTACCTCATGTGTTTTCTACTGTCGTGAAGCATAAGCAATTACCTGATCATTCTGCATTAGGATGAAACCAAGTCATTTTAATAAAGCATCACTGTAGATAATAAACTCACCATTCCTGGAAGGTAGTGCCAAAACTGGAGGATTCACCAATCTTTTTTTCAATTCCTAAAAACAATCATCACATTCTTTTGTCCAGATAAACTTAAAACCCTTCCGAGTTAGCTTAGTCATTGGACTAGATAACCGTGAAAAATTTCTAAAAAACCTTCGGTAATAGCCTTCCAAACCAAGGAAGCTATGAATCTCGGTTACATTTGTGGGTCTTGTCCATTCTTCAACAACCTTTGTTTTTGCAGGATCAACAGTTATCCCATCTTTAGAAACAATGTGACCAAGGAAAGAAATTTGTTGCAACCAAAACTCAAACTTGCTGAATTTCCCATACAATTTCTTTTCTTTTAAGGTTTGAAAAATAACCCTTAAATGTCTTTCATACTCCTCTTTACTTTTAGAAATCACCAAAATATCATCAATGAAAACAACCACAAACTTATCCAAGAACTCATGGAAAATTCTATCCATAAGGTCCATGAATACAATAGGTGCATTGGTTAGACCAAAAGGAATAACTAAAAATTCATAATGGCCATATCTTGTACGAAACACGGTCTTTGGAATATCATCTTCCTTTACCTTCAACTGATGGTAACCCGATCTCTGGTCAATCTTTGAAAAAAATTGAGCTCCCTGGAGCTGAGCAAACAAATCATCGATATGAGTCAAAGGATATTTGTTCTTAACAGTGATGTTATTCAAGGCTCTATAATCAATGAAAAGTATCATTGAACCATCTTTCTTTTTAAAAAATAAAATAGGATCACCCCATGGTGATGTGATAGGTAGAATGAAACATTTCTCTAATAAATCTTTCAATTTCTCATTCAAATCTAAACATTCAATTTGAGACATTCGATAAGGGGGTTTTGAAATTGGATTATCATCAGGAACTAAGTCAACGGTAAATTCAACATCCCGATTTGGTATTATTCCAGGCAACTCATCAGGAAAAACATCAGGGTATTCATTTACCACTGCACATCATTAATTTGAATAGTTCCCTTATTTTCAACGATATGTTAAAGGTAACATTCATTTCCATATTTTACATGTTTCATAGCTTCTTGATATGTTATCAATAGTAAGGGTTCATTCTTGTACACAAACTGAAAGTATTTCTGAAAATAAGCTTCTTTAACTCTACAATCAATCATAGCATGGTAAATAGATATCTAATCCATACCCAGGATAACATCAAACTCTACTAGAGGTAAAACAATAAGGTTTGCAAGTAGGTTTTTTCCATGGATAAGGATATGAATATTCTTATAAATTCCTTTTGCCTCAAAATTTTCCTCAGTTGTTTTTACCACAAGTTAAAGAGTCATTTCTTGAGATTGTATTCTCATTTTACTAGAAAAGTTTTCAGAGACGAAAGATTGTGTAGACCCTGAATCAAACAACACACTGGAATAATCTGAAAAAACAAAGTACCTGATACCACTTCATTTGATGGCCCAACATCATCTGAAGTAGTTGCAAAGGATTTCGCCACCCCTTTCTGCTTGTAGTATAACTGCTTCCCATCACTCAAGCTCTTTGTCGGACACTGGTTTGCATAGTGACCCATCTCACTGCACTTGAAACATTTCACTAAATGTAAATAAAATTTGGTCTTACTATCACCCTGATCTTTTTCAGTGCAATCATGAGCCTTATGTCCCATATTACCGCATCAGTAGAACTTACTAGAATTCAGAAGACATTCCCTAGAATTCCTTTTACCACATTTATCACAAACTGGAAACTTCGTTTTCTTACTGTCAGACCTTTTTGAAGAATTCTTTCCTTTCTCCTGCCAACTCGGTCTCTTCTTCTGCTGGTTGTTATAGAACACTTGATCCCTTGCAAACTCCATTTCCACCTTCTCAGCACATCGAACAAGATTTTCATAACTCTTGAACTTGTGAGAAGCTAAAGTCCTTCGATATTCTGGCTTTAATCCCGATTAAAAATGATTGATTTTACTATCAAGGTCTCAGATAAAATTCGGATCATACCTTGCCAATCGAGTGATCCTCTCTTCATAAGCAACCACTGAGTCATCCTCTTGCCTCAATTCCAAGAATTGTTTTTCCATCCTTAGTAGAACATCCTTAGGAAAATACTTTCAAGAAACATACCTTTGAATTCATCCCAGTCGAGAGAATAAATCTCATCTGCGTCCCTGATATTTTTAACCATCGACCACCACTAAACTGCTTCACACACCAAACGGTAAATACCAAGACTAACCTTTTGATTGTTTGAACACCCCATGGCATCGAAAATATTCTCCAGTGATTTAATCCACCCTTCAGCTAGCACAGGGTCATATGATCCTCTGAATGATAGGGGATGTTGCCTCATGAAATGTTCCACCACTGACATGTTCCTCTGCGGTTGATCTGGCTGATCTCATGTAGGGATACCACCACCATTTATCACTTGAGTCAACTGTGCCATCACTACAACAAACTGTTCAGTTCCAATCCCGGCCATCTCAGGATGCTTATTCAGAAGGTTATTTCCTTCTGTATGCCTTTCTAGCACTGCTTTTATGTTTCCTCTATAGAAAACCATTCTGAACACACATGTCATAGATGAAGCAACATGGTAATCTTTAAATGCTATATCATTTCAATATGGCCATAAAAAATATTTTTGGATAATCATTTAATAGAATTATAACTCATAAAGTTATCTAAACTGACCTCTAATACAAACTATAAGGCCCCAGCCTTAAACATTACTTAATCTTGAGTTAATTCAAGAATACACATTGATGATCTTTTCAGGTTTAGAGTTTTAGAGAATTATATCATAAATCATGCATTACACTCCACATTTATACAATGTGTTTACATAAAATATAGTACTCATATTTTCCCATCATTGAAAACTTATTTAAAATAAAACATAGATTCTTTCTTGAAACTTCCTTGACACTATCATCACATCATGTACCTTTCCCTTGACCTGTGAAAAACATTTCAAAAACATGGGATGAGCATAAAAAGCTCAGTAAGGGATATAAAAGTGTGAAATGAAAACATTATTCCATGTATGAAATCATACTTTACTCATAAAAAATAATCATTTTAACATACCTCATCAAATAATGAATAAATGATATAAATCATAAGACATAATGGTAACTTGAGGCATTCATAACATTTTTACATAGGGAGTAACCCTCATGGTTACGTTTGGAATACCCATTATAGTATATTCCCTAAATCTCTTCGGAGAAACCTTAACGTTTAACCCCTTCACATTACCCAACGCATTGGAGATCTATATCAGGCTCACCCGCCCTTAGTTTATCACGGAACCACCCATCTTTATAATAATTCTCAAGAACCATAACATAATCGTATCACATAAAACATGCATAAAGGAAACATAAAATTTCCACATTTCAATCACATGATATCAATACAACACATTTATATAATAAAATCATTATGAAAACCATTTTCAATACCAAAATAAAAGAAAAGTAAAACATGGTATTTATTTTCCATTAAAAAAAGGTTATGGCTTGTAGAGGAAGCCAAAACTCAAATAATGGTCACGACGGCGGTGAAGTCGTTGTTGTCGCATACGTACGAAAAAATAAAACATTCCCTTTTGTCATTTAGTAAACGATTCATATAAAAAGATTCCTTTTGAATAAATGTAAAAGTCAAAGGGGTTTATACACCGTATAAAAGAAATTTGTGTATAAAAAAAATATGCCTCAATGAAAGGAGATTGAGACGAAGTCCCATACCTCGGGTTCAACTTGACTCGATCATTCTTTAATCTCCTGAATAATAAACTTGAGTTAATTTATACGTTCTTAAGAACCTTTTTCAAGTTCATTATTCCTTTTATATCACTTATTACCATGTCATGAACACTATGTAATTATTTAAGTTAATAACGGTGGTTTTAACGATCATTTGTACTTGAGTAAAAAATAAACTCTTTATAATTACAAGTTTTTCATGTATCCATTATATCCAGAGTTATATTCATGATGTAGATATCATATATATCATATATATCCAGTATATACATGAATTTATAATATCACATAACATTTAGAGGTATGAAATGAAATGCACCATTCATGGAGACGGTAAGCCGTACGTATTCATGAATGCTACTTTCATTTCTATTTTGTATTTTATGGACAGGAATCATAATGACATAAAGGTATATTATAATTACAGTATAATTTCATATATAATATCATTAACTTCATCCTTTATACATCCCACATATGGCATTAAGGAATCAAATCACATTGTGGGGGCGGTAGTCCGCACTTCCTAAAATGAAGATATCGCGTATACCCATAATGGAAGCCATAAAGGTATTACATAAATGAAAAATAGAGAATATTAAGGAAAAAATAAACATATTATATATCATATATAAATATAGTGTCTTCTTAATGGCCACCTTTGAAGGTGTTATAAGAATATTGAACAATCATCATTTCATGGGGCAGAAATTCGCCATCCACCGAAACAGTATGCTCTTTAACCATTAGATGAAGGTGTGTGTAAGTGTAGATCGAATCCTTCATATAAAGACATCATAGTATTTTTAATATACTAGTTTTGTTATAAAATAAATGAATAAAAAGAGTTTATGGAGTTGGAGAAGCAAAATAAAACAAAAGAACATTAGAGAAGACTTTATCTTTTTAATCGGGTAACTCTTCTTGGTTTGAACCAAAATGGTTTCTTGAAGAGCTTTCTTCCAAAGGTAAGGCTTCTAGGATGAAAAGAGGGATGTGTAGAGATAAAATGATTAGGGCTTGGATGAGCCAATGGATTTTGAAGTGTGGGTACATATGTAGAGGTGGGGGCCTTTTATAAGAGGAGAGGAGGGCACTCTTGGAAAGTTACAAAATGTTACTCCATATTGAAATGTGTTTCAGATTTAAAAGGTCTCACATTGATATATTTCTAGTATAAGGTTATAAGGGTTCGAAATATACTCATAAAATAGGTATTTGACAAGTGTAAGGCTTAGAGTTTACATTATCTTTTCATTTTATTTAAATAGGCCATTAATGAGGTAATCGCCGCATCATCATGATGTCATAAATAATTTAATTTATTTAATGTCTAAAAATTATAAAAAAATACTATGATTATAGAAATATTTTTAGCTTTAAAATTACTATTTATAATCCAATACATCATTTATGTAGACAAAATTAAAAACATTTTACTCAGGTGATACATTCTTTGTTATATTTAACTTTCTTTAAAAATAAAAAGATAAAAAGTCATTATCACACAAAAGTGATTCCATGGGGTCCCCAAGTTTGACACAAGGCATCCCATGGTCGGCCATGACACAAAAAGTAGAATTAGGACACATTTTGGGGTCACATTTTATTATTATGATATTATTTTATTATCCTTAACCACCCGATTACTAATTAATCAAGATAAATAAAGATAATTACCATCGTTACTATTCATAATGTCCGAAAACAAAAGTGTCTTAATAAGATAATTTGGACCATATGATTCCAAATATTGAATCCATTTTACCAAATTCCCAACATAGAAATTTCAATAATTAATTTAAATATAATTCTCGATGTCAAAACAAATAAAGGGTTTTTTGAAACAATATCTATGAAATGTTTGGCACTTGTTTATGCCCAATTCCAAAGTGAAATTAATCCCAATGACCAGCATTGGATTACATGGTAAAAATATATTCTATTTAAAATTTAAAACTAATTAAAAATATAATCTAACCATATAATTAAATTAGATGAAAATGCATTTTTGATGTAAAATGTAGTATTTTTCACTATTCATTAAAAAATGAACATTGTCTGAAAAATACCAAAAATTTATCCAAAGTAAATTTAAATGTCCCAATCATAAAGAATAATTTTATCTTGACAAATAGAGTTTATAAAATTGTCAAAAGGTTGATTTAAAAATGTTTTTCCATCAAAAGGCAGTAAAACAATCTTTTAAAAATATTAGTGTATTCCATGCTTAAGATTGGATTTATTCTTGTTTTAAGCCTCTAAACCACTATATAATTCATAAATAGACATAGATAAAAATATATATTACTCATTACTTACTTGGGATGTTACATTTACTTAGGTTTATTTAATAATTTTTTATAACCTTTTGTTTCAGATAGATGGAATGACCCATTATTCTATCACATGATTTTCTAACACTTCACAAATGACAAATTCAACTTCATTTCTTTAAGATATGAAGTGGAAACTGTTCAAGGAACGACCAACGGCGAGATTTAACAAAAATAAAGTAAGTATTTATTTTGATTAATTTTTTTTCAACTTTAGGGAAATGATCCTGAAAACCAAAAATGTTGTCCTAGTACCTTCATATCTGATGAATCAGATGGTACCATAGATCATAACAAATTTATGGCTTTGTGATTGTTGGATTTTTTCATAGCCACGTTCTCTACCACTCTCTATCAATACATGATGGTTAGATTTCTCTTTCATATCTATGTTTTCACCTATGTTCTCCAATGTGTAAACCTAGTGAAGAGTTAATTTGGGCAACCGTTACGTTTCATAATTTAGTTTTTAAAATTAACATTTAGTATTCCTTTTTATGATGTCAATTTCTAGGAAAAAAGTTTCTAGTAAAACATTTATAACCTTAATGAATTTTGAGCGCGAAATTCATTTTTGGGGGGGTAGAATGTAACACCTCGAAATTTTATGAGAAGTATTCTTTTTAATTTAATGGATTTATTGTGTTGTATGCTACACTAAGATTATCTTGCGCTGTACGTAACACCGTATTAGCTTGTAGTATACGCAACACTATCATTGACTTGTTTTATGCACAATTTCAAGTTCTTTTGATAGAATTAAAAACTGAATATAGATTTTGTTCAATGTAATAAGATTAGATTATGTTATATGAATCACCAAAGGAATCTTTCATGCAACACTAACTTGGCTTGCGCTACACGCAAAAGCGACCTTCCTTGATGGCTTGCATTGTACACAATGCCAAGTTTCACTAAAAAAATAATATATTATTATTATGAACTAGCTGTTATGAATATTATTAAATGAATTTTGAATTTTATAGCATTATAATTTATCTTACACATTTTCTACAACATGGTATGTGAAAAAAATTATGTTTTCTTATAATGGAAGTATTTTTAAAAAAATGCAGTTTTGCCACCTTTTGATGATGCACCAATTTTAAATCTAATTTTTGACAAGTTTATAAGTTCAATTTTACAAAATAATCTAATTATCTAGAATCAGTATATAAAACTTTACTTTAGATAAATTGTTCATATTTTTATGATAACATTCATATTTGGATGAATAGTAAAAATACGATAAATTTCGCTTAAAAGAAACTTTTTTCATCGAGATAATTTACATGGTTAAATTATAATATTGAATGGTTTTGAAGTATAAATAGAACATATTTTTACCATTTAATATAACTTATGTCGTTATAATTAATTTTACATTGAATTCATAGGTAAAAACATTTCAATCTTTTGAAATGTTTTAACCAAAAACCTGTTCTTTTTTCAACAATGATATTAATGTTAAATTAATCACTGTATTTTATGTGTTTTCAATTTGGAAAAATTGATTCCCTATATTGAATCAGGAAGTTCAAATTGTGTAAATAGGTATCTTTTATTTTTTAGACATTATAAATAGTAACTAAAATTATTTTTATTTACCACAATTAAAGGTAAATCATGTAATTAAGGGTGAAAATAAAATTATAAAATTACCCTAACAGTTATATTAATATAATTGGATGACTATATTTCTCCCTAAAATATACTTAGGTTGAAATTTTATCTATTGGAACCTACTTAGATGAGAAATTTAATTTAATTTATTTAAAGGAAAGTGAAATATGCCTCACTCAAATATTAATAATTAAATTATTTTTAATATCCGGTTAAACAAAATATAAATTAGATTATAAATAATCATTTGAAAGCAAATTTTATTATCATGTAAATTTATTTTTAATTTTTATGAAATATATAATTACCTTAATATCTTATACATTAATGATGCAAAAATTATTTATTTAGTGAAAAATCAATAATATAGTTTTTATTAAAATACTAATTCTCATAAAAATGCTCAAAAACATAACCAAAACTTATTGGTAGAGTATATATACACCATAAGAATACTAGTGTAGAATTTTGGTCAATTTAGAGCCTTATAAAACATATTATGACATTTATATTATTTAATTTTAAATGATGTCAAAGTTGTCACCTTCATAATTTAATAAACAGAGCATTTTAAACTTTGGGTGTTTTAGAAGATAAATTCTATTAAAAGTATTTTTATGAAATATATTATATTTATTTTCATCATAGTATTTTATTTTTAATTTTTATACAAAAAATAAGTATATTAAATAATTATTAAAAAATGGTATAGTAATAATTTTATTAAGATAAATATCCAATAAATTGTATTAAAAATATTAAAATAAATATTATATGGACTAATTAATGTTACCCAAAAATTTTATATATGAATATGACATTATAAGAATCTATTAAATATATTGGTTCAAATATATATTCTGTGTGGATTTTAGTAAAATTCAAATAAGTGAATAGTGTCAAAATTGACAGTATTTATATTTTATAAAAATAACATATTATTAAATTTCCTAAAAATAACAAAAATATTTAAAAATTATAAATTTAAAATTATATGGTCTCCAAATTTCTTAAAGTATAAAAATATGGACAATTAATAACACAAAAGTAAGTATTTATAACCGTTTAAAATTAAGAATATTATTACCACAAATAAAATTAAATAGATTAAATAAAGATAAATCAAAATGATAAGGTTTAAAATAAATTCCAAACATGTCTAAATTTTATTTGTTGATGAGATTACCCCCTTATATCTTCTAAACTTTTAGGTTGAGTCATTTTAGAGGTTTTTATGTGGGGTTTCATTTTATTATAAATTAATATTTTTGAGTGTTTTGTAAAGTTCCCCTCTCCTCTCTAATAAAAGGGAACCTCCTCCCACTTCTCTTCACACAATTTTGAGCCTTTAAAATCGGCCAAACCCTTCTCATTTCTATTACAAACATCCCTAGAGACATACTATAAGTTTTTTACTTCTTCAAATACAAACCTTAGTGCCCCAAGTGGAGGTTTAGAAGAGGCACGTCGAAGAAGAGGTAATATCCATTACCAATTCATTCAAACTTATTTCTTCTTCTACATCCTCTATATGAGTTGTTTTATTATTAGGTAATAACATCAGTATCAATTTTATTCTGATATGTTGTTGTAAATATGAAACAACCATATTCCATCTTCTATCTATCCTATGAAAAACAAAATCACCATGCGTGCGTACGCAAGGCTTACCGTCTCCACGTCATGGGGTAATCTATTTTTCATCACAAACATACATGGATGAGTATAACAATGGAATAAATAACTATAAATTATTATTTTAAAATGATATTTTTTTCTGAAATATTATACTCTATACACTTAAATTCAATTCCAAAATCATGGGAATGATATCGTCGCTCGTGTGTACGTACGACTTACTGTCTCCACGACGCGATGAGATTCATTCTCCATGTTAACCTTTAAAGAATAATTATAATGTATATATAATAAAAAATAATGAAATATATGACATAATAATGATACTGGATTTATGTATATGTCATTCAATTACTTCCATTCAATTTAATAAGGAAATGAAAACAGCATTCATGCGTACGTACGACCTACCGTCTCCATGAACGGTGTATTTCATTCCATTTATCGATCTATTATATATATATACTTAATATATATGATATATAAATCATGTTTTACATTCTGGAAGTATGTAATCAGGATCTAAGTAATCATATGAAGAATTACAAGTCAAAACACGTATGATAAATGAAACGATTTTACCCAAAATGCTACTTTAACATGGAATTGAAAAATAAACATGAAATATAAAGTCATTAGTGAATCATATATAATATCATAAATATTAATATGGTTCTATTTATAATATTTTTTAACCCCACTATATAGGAGTATCAGACACATATGGATGAAATTGGACCTAAGGTAAGGGGTAACTTTTCCAATATTGTTTCTATCCGATATTGTTTATTAGTAAGTATTTATTGGGGTTATATTTATCATCCATGTCCATGTTTTCTAAAACTATTTTCATAAAATGTTTAATATTATTCCTTGTATGTTTAAAGTCATTTTTACCCTTTTTTCCACATGGTATGGAAGGAATATTTCTTTTGTTTACCATATGAGGTACTTTTTGACTTTTCCAACAAAAGTACGAGGAGAATGTTTTTTAACTTATACAATATAAATGGATTTTTACAGTTTCATAACTCCTTATTTACATGAATCTTCCTCTACAATATTTAATGATTATTTTCAACAAAATTATTTTATTTTAAAATTACATGACATTTTGAGAAAAGAAAATGATTTTGAAGAAGAAAGGATATTTTCCTCAAGAATTCATTTCAAGTGTTTTATCAAAACAATTTTCCATCTAAGATGAAATTCTTTAATATGGATATGTTTGATGTATAATGTACCAATTATTTACATGGTTTTATTTTTTTTATGAGGAAATTATATCCACTATTTTATATATATTATGTTATGATTGGATGATGTATATAAATCCCATTTTATTCGTTGGGTTATGATGAATGATTTATGTTTATTTTGTGTCACACGAAAGAATGATTTAATTATGAGATGGGTGGGACCAATATATCCCTAAAATTAATTGGGTAAATATTTATATCTCATGAGATAGACATGGCTAGAATGGAAACTAAATCTGGTTTAGTATTACAGGGATGGAACAACAGGTAAACCCGGTTTAGTAATGGACTTTGTCCACTATGATGGTCTTGGAAGCAATTCCTTGGAGACTATGGAAATCATATCATGTGATTAATGGTTTTACACAATTACATGTTTTATTCTCATGCTATTTTATCATGATTAATGTTCATTTATGATCCATGCCTTACATACTGCCATGTTTTATGTAATTTCTCAAGATTTTGATGTTCAAATTTGACGTTCATGTTTTTACATTCAAATGTTTATGTATTATTTTATGTTCTCCATGTTTACCCATACTGAGAATTAAAGATCACCCTTTCTATGTTTTATGTTTTAATTTCCCCAAGATATAAATAAAGGTTTTAGATAAGAAAACAAAAGGGGATGATCATTATGGGAGATATTAAAGATCATTCACCATGATTAGAAGATTATGTTTCGAGTTTCCAAAGACACTAAACTATTACGGTCCTTGAGTGTCTATTTTTTAATCTATTATGTATTCTACAATAGTAATTTAATATCCATGTACGTCATTATTGGGTATCTACAAATACAGTTCTTAAAAACTACATAAAATAGAGTGAAAGCAATCGGTATATTATAGATTAATTTCAAACAAAATAGAGATTGATTCAAAAGTTGATATATTATAGTGAAATTTATAAAATATTCTTATCTAAAATAAATAATCAATAAATTTGATGTTTTATGACCAAATATATGGTCAAAATAAATATGTTGATGAATGATGGAAAATTAACTACATGGATTTCAAAACAGCCAATGTTAAGAAAAATTTAATTAATTTACAATTGGAAGTATTAAAACATTAAAATAAAATAATACACAGAATTTACATTAATTAAAAAATCATAAAGTTTTTCAAGGATCCACTAAAAAATATCCCCCTTTTTGAAAATATCAAAACCATGTATAATTTAAATAACATCTTACCTTTTTGAAATTAAAAAAAATGATATGGTTTCAATAGAAGAATTATTTTAGTAAGTATTTTATAGAACATTATTAAAATTTAATATGTAAAAAAAATTCAAGGAGATACTATTAATCCCTTTTTTAAAATTATTATCAAGGAACCACTATAAATAAATCAACTATTAAAACATAGATGTAAATGTTGTGAACATAATTTTTTTAAATGATGTGTGAGAAAAATAATGAAAATAATTTATAAAATGGGATTTTATGAAAAATAATGTTTTAAGTAGTAATTTAACATAATATATTATTTATGAGAGGTTTTAAAATATTTATATAATAAAGAAATCTTTTCAAAAATTGAACAAAAGTAATCTAAAAAAAGATTCCAGATTTTTCATATTTCATATAAATCTAAAATATTCGTCATATAAACACATTTAAACTCACCCTAAACACACGTAAACATAAAAAATTAAAATTACAACATTACAAGATAAAATTTAATATATTTAAACATTGTAAAGTATTTTTTCTTAGTTTTTATATCTGTAAGTTAATTTTCCATAGATATAAACTCTAGAAAAATATCTATTTTGTTAACATGATCTATAATAAAATGAAATATAAAATAGATATAATATTTTCGAGAATGTTTGAATGGGATTATAAGAAATAGATTTTCCATAATTATTATCACAACATATTGATAATTTATCAACACAAATTCAAATATCACGTAATGTTTTTAATCCCTAAACTAAGAGGATAACAACTAGAATCAGAAATATAACCACCTCCTTTAGAAGATAGAGAATCATATAATTTATTCAAATAAGACTAAGAAATAAATGTTTTTCAACAAAAATGACATGTACATAATGTTATTTTTTTTATCAATTATACAGCCTCCAAAATCGTAGTCATAATAAGATATTAAATCAAAACAATTATATTTATGATAAAACAAACCATAATTAATATTTCCTATAACATATCTTATTATTATTGTCAAATTTTTAATAAGAATTTGTATAATATTATATTTTAATATTGCACTTAAAAAAACAAGAAACATAATATTGGTTATAGATGTGATTAAATAAACAAGGATACCTGCCATGCCCCTTTAAAAGTTCATATCAGTAGTTTTTCTAGTTGAATAATTGTCTAGTTTACAATAAATTCCCATAGGATATTTTATTGATTTAAAAGAATTGGGGCCAATCATTTAACCAAATTTTTAGCATTAATAAATGGATGAATAAATATCACATCATTACTTATAAAATTGGATGCCCAATAATGAAATTTAATTCCCAAATTATGATCATGTCAAACTGAGATGACATTAAAGTTAAAAAATCATTACATAGAGATTCATTAGAGGAACCAAAAATTATATCATCAACATAAATTTACACAATTAAAATATTATTAAAAATTATGTTAAGAAAAATAGTAGGATCAAAATGGTCTTTCATGAAGACATTATTCAATAGAAACAATGAAATCATTTCATTTTAATAATTATGTTCTTGTTTTAGAGCATAGAAATATTTAGATAATTTAAAAACATGATTAATAAAATTTTCATTTTCAAAACAATGGGGTTGAGAAACATATACATATTCATTTATAAAACTATTTAATAAGGAAAATTTTACATCCATTTTATATAACATAAAAACATAAAAACAAGAAAAATATTAATATATTATAATAGCATATAACATGGAAATAATTGAAAATAAACCTTTAAAGTACTTACCTTCATATTCAGAGTATATTTGGAAACCTATTTAGTGTTATTTTTTTAATCGATGATGACTAATATTGATTGTTTAAAAATATCCATTTAGTTATGATTAACTTATTCCCCTTTGGAAATTAAAATAAAAAAAAAATTATTTTGTGCAGATTAATTATGTTTGTATAGAATAAAAATATTTCAATTTTGATCCTTTAAATAATCAACATGATTATTAAGAACAAAATAAAAAATAAATTTAATTTTTGTAAAGAAGTTTAATATAGATTTTATAACTTTCCTAAAAAACCAAAATTACCGATCGCATTGTCAATATGATGATATTTATGAATCCTCCATAACCTAGGATCATATAGAGAAGAAACACCACCTCATCGGATTCACTATCTAGAAATTTTTCTTGACCATATTGAAATCCATAAAATCATCTTCATTATTTTCCAAAAAAGGCATATGAACTTCACAGGATGAAATAAAATTTATACATATAAATTCTGTAAGAGTCATTGTATGATTATTATAAACTATATAATAATTTCTAGTATAATAGTAACAAGTAATATTATTTCCAAATTTTTAGCAACAAATTTATTTAATTATATTTCATATTACAGATAAAATTGTTACAACAAAAAATTTAAAATAACCAACTATTGGTTTTTTAATATTATATGTTTCACAAGGGGTTTTAAAAATATTATACAAGGGAATTTATTACAGTCGAAATGATTATGAATCAATAGAACATTTGATTAACTCATTTATCTTCACCGATATTTAAATCTTGGAGGTACACTCAAAGCAATTCAAATTTGGTTCTAATCTTCTTGTCTGAGCCAAGGTGAGTAACATATAGAACCTCTTAGATATCATGATAAATCTTAAATATATAAATCTATCTAAATATTGTTATGTTAATATCATAATATAAAAAAATAAAACTTTTCAATTTACAGTATATTTCATAACAGTATATCCTATAAGAGTATTAGGGCCAACTTCATGTAGTTGGTACAATTATTTCCATTATATAACAATGTTACGCCTCTATTATAGATTTCTAGAAACCATATTATTTACCATCAAAGTGAGTTCATTTATTAGGATACAATCCATCATTTTCAATAACTTTAAGGAAAATATTAGAATAATATAATATAAACAATAGACTATAAAGAAGGATTGGTAGAATTCAGATATGAACTAGATTTAATACTAAATTTTAGGTCTAATAGAGTTGTAAATGAAGGTATTTATGGGGGTGGATTGAATAAAAAAACTTAAAATATAAATATATGAATAAATTATCAAAATTAATTATCCATGTTAATTAATAGAGTTATTTAGTAGAATAAATAAAATAAATAATGGATTTTTTTATTATAGATTGGCCTAAAGAGGGTATAGTATACTCATATATCTCTCTAAATGGAAAGAGATACCTTGTTCACTAATTTTATATTTTGAAGGGAATAATAACCTAATTTAAATATAATTTATCTTGTGTAATTATAACTAAAACACAACTAACATTTTTTGGCACTCTATCCAAAATACAACACAAAATTTAGATACTAGGAGTGACAACCCAAACAACACCAACTTTCTAATTATAGAGTCAAAAACCAATTATATAAAATAATTTTGTATTTAAAAACTTAAATAGAATGTGGAGTAATGTGAGATATGGGAAGAAGTGTTACAAACTCAAGAAACCAGAATAAAAAAGATAGAAGAAGAATAAAACATATGTAATAATTATTGTATAGTTTATCATCTTTTCTCTTCAAGTTATTCAATGTTGAGAATTTTTTTCCTTAGAAAATCAGATATTATCTAGAATTTTTTGAAATGTTCTGCATATGAAGAACGTATATCAGTTCATATTGTCAACACCATGAAACTCTTGGTACCTTATTACTTAAAATATAAAATTTCACATCGAAGATGCTTCCCCACATAATTCATCCACCTTTTCACTTCTATAAAGAATTAAATATTGATGAAAATAAAAAAAATAAACTTAACATATATGATAAATTTTTCTAATATTTAAATTTAAAATATAAGAATATTGGGTTATCATAGAGAGAAAGAGAAAAACATACCATTTAATAATAATCACACATCTCATGACCAAACATTAAAATAAGTAATACTGATTAAAATTAATTTTAATTCATATATTAAATTCTTGAAATGAACTCCAAAATAGTTTTTTAACTAAATAACCCTTGAAAATATCATTATTGAGTTTGAAATATGAAATTTAAAAAAGTTCATTTTAAAGGAGGAAGTAAATATTAGATGAATAAAAAATAATAATTTCACCAAATTAAAGATATAAAACTAACTTTGAATGAGTTTTATATAAAAATATATTTATTTAGAAAAAATATAATCATAGAAAAAAATAATAACACAAATAAATTTTCTAGTTTTAGGATTTACATTTCATGCATGAAAATAGAATAAACTTTTATCTTTATAAAAACATGTTTAAAATAATGAAAATCACTTTACATTGTTTCCACATAAATAAATGAATTTATAAATTCATTTTAATATTTTAAATATAATAAATAAACTTATAAAAAATTTATATGAAAAAAAATAAAATAAAGCATAATTTCCTATAATATTTCACTAAACTACATAGCCAAATTCATTAAGGTGAATTTCATGTATGCATACTTCACAATGTAAGATAATTGGACACATAGGGGAATCAATATTTGATATTAAAATAACTAATTAATTTAATTTATTTCCATTATTTAATTCATCACCATGGAAATTAACTACATAAGGGAATCATGTATCCAAATTTAGCATTTAAGCAATCCACATAAGGGAATTCTGAAAGACTGAAAAACCGAATGTCTTTTTAATTTTCATACCTAATAAAGACTATGTTAAAGAAAGAATAATCATTTCATCATTTTTAATTATATTTTTAAAATTTCATTATATTTCTATATAATCTAGAATAACCACAATTTGACTTTTATAGATCCTGTTATGACTAAAACTAGTAAGAAAAGAGTTCTGAAATATTTGTAGAAAATGGACCAAAATAATTCATTAATGTGTTTCCTAATTCTAAAAAGATAGTGGTAAATTCATAATTTTATGTATTATAATTAAATTTATATAATCATTTAAGATATCCTAAAAAATTACACAATTTATAGTTATGTATCCAACAATATGGTTGGAATACAGAGGGTAACAAATTTGGGAAACTGTCTTCATGGATTCCAAAATGGCTATATGAATAATAAGTTGGAAGTGTGGATTATTATTTTAATATATGGTGTAAATTATATTTTCTATATGTGAAGAGTAACAAACATGTATAAATGATAGTTTAATGTCAAAAAATGACATATTTATCCTTGGAACACAACATAAAAAATTCTATAACCTGTTATGAACAAATCAAAATATGAAAACTAAGGACATGTTATGTAGAAAAAAATGATATGATAAAGATTAATCAAACTTTAATTAGTGATCATTTAAAATTATAAAAAAATTAAAAGGAAATAAAGAATATAAAAAATTTTAATTATCAAAACATAAAGTTGTTTAAGGGGCTACTCAACACTTGCAGTTTAGGAAACCTGATACAGACCTTATGTAGCATTTCAAGAACCATACATACCCTTAGATAAGAATTTTAAAACTAGGGAAACATTTACACAACACTATAACGCCATATCTAAGTGTTATTTTTATTAAAATAATAGATTTTAACATTAACAGGTTTATATACTACATCCCAAAGAGGGTATTAACAATAATTTAAAAAATTTAGAATATTATAATTCTCTCTTTATAAAAATTTATCATCTCTGTAAAGTAATGCTAGTGGTCTTTCTCTGAAAACTCTTTCCACTAATCTCAAAAATGAGACTTCAACTCCCATACCCCTTTTAGGATCCATCCACGCTATGATAGGATCCATAGAATTGGTACCATCATTTTAGGAAGGACATTCATTCTCTAGTTAATGATCCACAATGGGTGCTCCTCATAAGATGAATCTCTATCCAACTCAACAACCTCATAGTATTTTACGTGTTCCTGATCAAATGTGTACCTAAAAATAAAAGAAACATGTAATAAATCTCCAATGCATTAATACAATGTGGGATGGTCCTAGTAGTATTCTGATGTACCAACCCATTTGGTGATCTCAAAGTATACAAAAAATCATGGTTATAGCTTCATGTACCTCTACAAATGATGATTCCCTAGCCAAGGTGACTCTCAAAGAAAACCTTGTCTGCAACAGTAAACAGAAAAGGTCATATTGTCATGTTTTTCTGTGTTAGATCCTTACTCTAAGTAGTCAAAAACAACTTTATGATCATATTAAATGTCTCATTCACCATACTAAGACCAACAACTCTATCCTCACCCACCTAATTAGAACACATCAATATGTTTCATTACCATTCATAAAGACCCCCTAAGGTTCCATCAAAATTGGTTCGTAAAACTGTTGTTGTATGAGAACTCCACCATGGATATGTGATAATATCATACTCCATCAAAGTCATGGGAATAAGCCCGAATCATATCCTTTGTTATGAAGATCATATTCTTGGACTGATCATCTGTGTGAGGATGTTATTTTGTCCTCAATCAAATTGAGTCCTTAGGGCCCTCTGTAAGCCCTGCCAGAACTACATCATAAATCATGTGTCTCTTATTGATATAATTTCCTAGTGAAATACATGTAAGGGTATGATCCCTCTTATTTATAGATTTTCCACATTTCATATTATGTGAGTCTCACTAACTAGTAAAAAATTTGAAACTTTCATCTTCCAATCATAAATCACATTGACGTTGTCAAATATCTTTGTTGTCTTAGTTAAAAATATCCAAATATCCATCACCACATCCTCCCACATGAACATGGGTACTAGATGTAGCAGGAGGGAACCACAAAAACAAGAGTGATTTTCCTTTATCCACTATAGGTAAGGCATTTGGAAAAAAATCCTTTGATGTACCTATTTATCCCCAGGCACTAAAACTATCTCCTAAAGTCATAAAACATCATTTTCACACTAGGATATAGATCCCACATTGAGGTATGGAAATATCTCATAAAATATTCATTAATAGAATTAGGGAGTACTACTCCCCCATGTACCATTATCACGTCATCTTCATCCATCAACCACTTAGGTATATGGTCACCTCTTACTATGTTCCTCTACATATCATCACAATATTGGAATGAATCTTCACAATCATTCATATGTTCTAAAAGAGAATACGTGATCACTATAGGAGAGATATTCATTGACCCCTGATCCTATAAATCATACATCCTATCATTATCCAAATAACTTATCAGACACCACTACTCTATAGAAGGACACTCATTGATCTATTAATATACTTTCATTTTATGTCTATGAGAATCTGTAATGATATTAAATTTACTTGGTGAATACTTCATATCAATATAAAATGACTTTAGGTACTCAACCTAGCACCCATACCCTTGATTTAGGTCCTTTCATGTGAATATATAATGAAGGATCTTCTGACTAGTGTAGACAATAAACCTCTTTCCAAAGAGATAATTTTTTTAAAACATCAACAGTGAAACAAAACTATAAGCTCCATGTAACTGGTGTGGTAGTACAACTCACATGGTCATATGTGAAGTGACCCATAAGCTACTACATTCTCCCTCTATATTAGCATGACTAAAATCAAAATATTGATGGATCATAGTACACAACAATTCCATTCCATGGATCAAGTAGTATTAACACTATAGATGTAGTCAACTTCTTCATCTAGTCAAGAAACACTTCTTCATGTTGGTCTAACAATTGTAACATTACTCCCTTTTTCATCTGAATAGTCATAAGTTCCGATATATGAAACAATTACTAGATAAAATATCATTTGAATCTTACCTAACTAAGAAATATCTAGATATTGAACAGGTTTGGAGGATGTGTCTAGGAAATCACTTAAACCACTTTCTCTAGGTCCACAGATATACCTATTTTACATACCACATGTATAGTGAATCAAAAAGTTCAAACATATATATATATATATATATTATTTTATTGGATGAATATTCAACACATAACATTATGATCAACCCAAGAAACATTTAGGATTGTTGTCTTTGGAAAATGGGATACATAAAATATTATTCATACGAGATATTTATCATCTACAACTAAGATTTTCATATGTAACACTCTTTTGAGACATATCATACATAAAATGTTTCTTCATAACCTTGGGAAAAGAGAACATAAGAATGGGTGAGATCATATGCTTTATAAGGGTAAAATAAGGATATATAAAGGATCATATAATCATAACATCAACATAAGGGTATGATAACAAGAAAATAAAAATTTCAAACCATAACTAATATATCATACACTACGGGAAAAATGGGTATTTGCGACGGGGGTATTTACCCATCGCAAATAATTAGGCTTTTGCGACGGGAATATTCCCCCGTCGCAAATAGTATGTCGGCAGGTAGTTATTTGCGACGGGACCCGTCGCAAATAACTATTTAACTGTTGATCGTAATAAATGTTGGCTAAGGTATTTGGGACGGGTACCGTCGCAAATAACACTATTTTTGACGGGAATCCCGTCGCAAATGGACCCGTTGCAAATAATCTAACCTATAAATACCCCCATCCGTTTTTTTCAAATCATTCTCATTCTCTATCTTCTCCTGCTCTCAAACTTGTGTTTCTAAAGTTGAGTTTTTCTTCAGTTTAATTTTTTTCTTCGGAGCTGATATTAATGTTTTGAAGAACGATCAGAGCAGATCAATTTTCAAGGTATTTATGTTCATTTTAATTTAATATTTATTTTTAATTTTTTATTAGTTTCAATTATTCTTAATTAGTTGTAATTTAATTATGTTTATATTGTTTTCTTACTTAATAAAATTAAATTATTAGTATTGTTCATAGTTAATGGTAATTAGGAATAATTAGTAATAATTTTTAATAATTAAGAATAAATATTAATAATTAGTAATAAATACCAATAATTAGGAACAACAGCATTATTACATTATTAGTATATTTTATTATTAATATTAAAATAATATAATTTTTTATATATATTCAATTCTCTTTTCATCTGTGTGTTTACTGTCTTCACATGTATTATTTGTATGTGGAGATAGAAAACGCACAGATGAAAGGAGAATTGTATATAAATCAGAAAATTATATTATTTTAATATTAATAATAAAATATACTAATAATGTTATTATTTGTAATTATTGGTAATTATTCCTAATTATTGGTAATTATTCATTTAATTACTAATAATTAGGAACAATTATCAATAATTATTAATAATTAAGAATATTTAGTAATAATTAGTAATAATTACCAATAATTAGTAATAATTAGTAATAATTATCATTAATTAGTAATAATTAGTAATAATTACCAATAAGTAGTAATAATTAGTAATAATTACCAATAAGTAGTAATAATTAGTAATAATTACCAATAAGTAGTAATAATTATGTATAATTTGGAATAATTACCAATAATTAACAATAATTAGTAATAATTAGTAATAATTATCAATAATTACCAATAATTAGTAATAATTAGTAATAATTACCAATAATTGCCAATAATTACCAATAATTACAAATAATTAGGAATAATTAGGAATAATTAGGAATAATTAGGAATAATTAGGAATAATTAGGAATAATTAGGAATAATTAGGAATAATTAGGAATAATTAGGAATAATTAGGAATAATTAGGAATAATTAGGAATAATTATCAATAATTATCAATAATTATCAATAATTATCAATAATTATCAATAATTAGTAATAATTAGTAATAATTAGGAATAATTAGGAACAATTATCAATAATTATCAATAATTAAGAATAATTAGGAATAATTAGGAATAATTATCAATAATTATCAATAATTAGTAATAATTAGTAATAATTAGTAATAATTAGGAATAATTAGGAACAATTAGCAATAATTATCAATAATTAAGAATAATTAGTAATAATTAGGAACAATTATCAATAATTATCAATAATTAAGAATAATTTGTAATAATTAGTAATAATTGCCAATAATTACCAATAATTACAAATAATTAGGAATAATTAGGAATAATTAGGAATAATTAGGAATAATTAGGAATAATTAGGAATAATTAGGAATAATTAGTAATAATTAGGAATAATTAGTAATAATTATTAATAATTAGTAATAATTAGTAATAATTAGGAATAATTAGGAATAATTAGTAATAATTAGTAATAATTAGTAATAATTATTTATAATTATTTATAATTATTTATAATTATTTATAATTATTTATAATTACCAATAATAACCAATAATTACCAATAATTACCAATAATTACCAATAATTACCAATAATTACCAATAATTACCAATAATTACCAATAATTAGCAATAATTAACAATAATTAACAATAATTACCAATAATTACCAATAATTACCAATAATTTGCAATAATTAGTAATAATTAGTAATAAATACCTAAAATTAGGAAAAATTAGAAAAAATTAAGAAAAATTAGGAAAAATTAGGAAAAATTCTCAATAATTAGTAATAATTACCAATAATTAGTAATAATTACCTATAATTAGTATTAATTACCGATAATTAGTATTAATTACCAATAATTAGTAATAATTAGGAATAATTAACAATAATTAGTAATAATTACCAATAATTAACAATAATTAGTAATAATTAACAATAATTATTAATAATTACTAATAATTACCAATATTTAGTAATAATTAACAATAATTGCCAATAATTACCAATAATTGCCAATAATTACCAATAATTGCCAATAATAACCAATAATTAGTAATAATTATGAATAATTAGTATTAATTACGAATAATTAGTAATAATTACGAATAATTAGTAATAATTACGAATAATTAGTAATAATTACCAATAATTAGTAATAATTACTAATAAATATCAATAATTACTAATAATTATCAATAATTACTAATAATTAGTAATAATTATTAATAATTAGCAATAATTAGTAATAATTAGCAATAATTACTAATAATTAGTAATAATTAGTAATAATTAGTAATAATTAGGAATAATTAGTAATAATTAGTAATAATTAACAATAATTAGTAATAATTAGTAATAATTAGGAATAATTAGTTTTAATTAGGAATAATTAGTAATAATTACCAATAATTACTAATAATTATTATTAATTACCAATAATTCGTATTAATTACCAATAATTAGTATTAATTACCAATAATTAGTATTAATTACCAATAATTAGTATTAATTACCAATAATTAGTATTAATTTCCAATAATTAGTATTAATTACCAATAATCACCAATAATCACCAATAATCACCAATAATTACCAATAATTACCAATATTTTCCAATATTTTCCAATAATTAACAATAATTACCAATATTTTCCAATAATTACCAATAATTACCAATAATTACCAATAATTACCAATATTTACCAATAATTACCAATATTTACCAATAATTAGAAATAATTACCAAAAATTATGAATAACTACCAATAATTTGGAAT
This sequence comes from Viscum album, assembly GCA_963277665.1. NCBI lineage: Eukaryota > Viridiplantae > Streptophyta > Magnoliopsida > Santalales > Viscaceae > Viscum > Viscum album. Next base: position 1,744,667,104 of record OY728155.1, read on the forward strand.
AATTACCAATAATTTGGAATAATTACCAATAATTTGGAATAATTACCAATAATTTGAAATAATTACCAATAATTAGGAATAATTACCTTATTACATTATTTGTATATTTTATTATTAATATTAAAATAATATAATTTTCTATATTATATACAATTCTCTTTTCTTCTGTGTTTTTTCTGTCTCCACATGTAATATTGGCATTCTTTTTCAAAATTATCAACCTACTCGCCAATGGAGAGGTGAAAGTGAATGCCAATATTACATGTGGAGACAGAATGTGAAACACACAGATGAAAGGAGAATTGTATATAATATAGAAAATTATATTATTTTAATATTAATAATAAAATATACTAATAATGTAATGATGTTATTATTATATAATTAATATTTATGAAAAAAATTATATTAGTATTATTAAAAAAAAAGATCAATATAATATTAAAATTATCAATATTTGTAACAGGTTTTGCTTTATTCTCAATATATTCAATCCTTGCTTGTGTTTTTTCTAACAAATTATTCAAAACCAGTAATGCTTTTATATTTTATAGAAAAATATGGAACAACGAGGTCGTCAACAGTCATTATTAGATGACCTAATATGGATAAATCAACGTAGAAATCCAAATGGTTCTGGTTTAAATCCAGTATATATAGAGGGTGTGGAAATTTTTTTATCATTTGCGGCATCAAATCCAGAATTTGTTTCAGAAGGATAGATAAAATGCCCTTGTAGAAAATGTGCATTGAGAACATTTGACACGTTTGACAAAGTGGGGGAACATCTCTTGCGTTTTGGTTTTCAAGCAGATTATGTTTTTTGGTATCAACACGGTGAACGCAGTTCCAGAGCAGGTGATACCAACTTGATTCCGGATCCATCCCATTTTTAAGATTTAGTACATGATGTTTCAGGTTCATCTGTTCAACATACAGAAACTCCGGCTGATATAGCTTCAAATCCTGAGTTGGGACCGTCTGAATTTTATGAGTTGTTGAAGTCTGCTGAGGATGCATTATATCCAGGCTGCAAGATGAGCAAATTAGAAGTAGTTGCAAAATTTATGGCTATCAAATCAGATAACGGAATGTCAAACACCTGTTTTGACCAGATATTTTCTTTGCTGAAAACACTGTTACCCGAAGGAAATGTTTTACCTGCAAATTACTATGAAAGTAAGAGGTTGGTTTGAAATTTGGGACTTACTTGTCAGAAGATTCATGCATGTTCAAATGACTGCATTTTATATTCTGGGGAAAATGAGTCATTGGATAGTTTTCCCACATGTGGGAAATTGAGATATAAAGAAGGACAACACGGGAAGTCTGGTTTGATTCCTGTAAAACAGTTGAGATATTTTCCGCTTACATCCAGACTTCAGCGTTTATTCATGTCTAAGAATACAACGACAATAATGTCATGGCATAAAGAGAATAGTTCAACCGATAAAAGCTTGAATCATCCAGCCGATGGTGATTCATGGAAACATTTTGATAGAGTGCATCCATCCTTTGCTTTAGAATCTAGAAATTTTCGAATGGGCCTTTCCACTGATGGTTTCTGTCCGTTTGGATCTTATGGTAGTCAATATTCATGTTGGCCTGTTTTTTTAACTCCGTACAATTTACCTCCATGGATGTTGATGAAGGAGCCATATATATTTTTGACTTTACTAATTCCAGGACATCCGAAGAAAAATATTGATGTTTATTTGAAGCCATTGATTGATGAATTAAATTTATTGTGGAGTACTGGTGTCAGTACATATGATGTTGCAACGAAACAGAATTTCATACTTAGAGCAGCATTGATGTGGACAATAAGTGACTTCCCGGCTTATGGGATGTTATCTGGCTGGAGTACACATGGTCAGAAATCATGTCCTTACTGTATGGGAGAGAACAAAGCATTTATGCCCATTCATGGAAAGAAACCTTGTTATTTTGACTGTCATCGTAGATTTCTTCCAGCTGATCATCCTTTTCGCAGAAACAGATCTCATTTCAGAAAAGGAACAGCTGAAAGGGATGGACCTCCAAAAATGCTATCAGGTTCAGAGTTAAAATCGGTTGTATTTTCATTACCTCCCATCACTTTTGGTCCCACAATAAACCAACAGAAAATTTCTGGTTTTGGGAAAGAACACAATTGGATTAAACGTAGCATATTTTGGGATTTGCCATATTGGTCTGATTTGTTGGTCCGACACATGTTAGATGTCATGCATATTGAGAAGAACTGTTTTGATAATTTGTTTCATACAGTTTTGGATACGCCAGGAAAGAGCAAAGACAATGTAAATGCACGTTTAGATCTTGCCCAAATTTGCAGGCATCCAGAATTGGAACTATTTGAGAATGTCAGAACAGAAAGGTTACTGAAACCAAAAGCAGCTTATACACTGTCTAAAGAAAACCGTTTATTATTTTGTCAGTGGATTGCAGATTTGAGACTTCCAGATGGTTGTGCTTCCAATTTGGGTAGATGTGTAAAGAATGGTCATATTACTGGATTAAAAAGTCATGATTGTCATGTTATATTGGAGAGACTTCTACCCATTTGATTAAGAGGTCTCTTGAATTCTGTGATTTGGGATTCCATAACAGACATGTCTCATTTTTTTCGGGAAATTTGTGCGGCTACGGCAGATTATGATGCTCTAGGCAAACTTGAAAAAGATGTTGTTGTAATTATATGTAAACTGGAAAAAATATTTCCGCCATCTTTCTTCGACTCAATGGAACATTTGATGTTACATTTGCCATATGAAGCCAAATGTGGAGGTCCGGTATAGTTTCAATGGATGTACCCATTTGAAAGATGCATGCAAAAATTTAAAAGAAAAGTACGCAACAAAGCATCTGTTGAAGGATCTATTGCAGAATCTTATTTGCAAGAGGAAATATCTTTTTTCTGCTCCCATTATTTTGAATCTGATTATCCTTCAAAACACAACCGAATGGGACGGAATGAGAGGAATATTGATGAAATCGACAATCAATTATCTGTTTTCAACCAGTCAGAGCTTGGTTTTGGTGGAGTTTCTGAACGCTGGCTTTCAGATGATGAACATCATAGAGCTCACACGTATGTTCTGCTCAACTGTGAATAGATGACATCAGTTGTACTGTAAGTGTTTATATCACTTATTCTATCATTTATGTTACAGTAAATAACATTGGTTTTTATAGGTTGTATGATAATCATATCAAGAAACAAATTCCACAAATTACAGCAGCTGCTCTCAAAGAACGTCGACTGAAAAATTTCTCTCAGTGGTTTCAAAAACTGGTAACATAAATTCTTTATCTTTTAGCAACTCATTCAATGTATAGTTTACTATATTGATAATTATTTCACAAATTTTCAGGTGTCTCGACATGCTGATAAAATTGACAAACGGCTGTGTGTATTGAGTAACCCACCTTCCAAACTTGTTAAAACTTATAATGCATATGTGGTGAATGGATTTCGATTCCACACACATGCATATGGGGAATCGAAAAAAACAATGAACAGTGGAGTTAGCTTGAGAGGATCTCATCATCGAGAAAATGATGTTTACTTTTATGGCATACTTGATGAAATCATTGAACTCTGTTATCTTGGACAACATTACATAACCATGTTAAAATGTCGGTGGTTGGATACAAAGAGAGGCGTGCGTGTTCATCCGACTCATGGAATCATTGATATTAAATGTAAAAGTGTTCTCGCAGTAAATGAACCATTCTTATTGGCTCAACAGGCATATCAAGTTTATTATGCAAAGTATTTTGCAACATCAAGAGACTTGACTGATTGGTGGAGTGTAATAAAAATCAAAATTCAAGACAATCAGTTTAGTCAAAGTGAATGTGCTTTCACTGATGTGCAAAGAATTGAAGTTTTTCAAGAGAGTACTCAAAATCAATCTTTTTTACAAAGATACATGAGTATCGATGACGACACCCCACATTTAAGAGTCGGTGATGACGATTATGTTAATGATATCACATATGAATTTGAAACGGTAAGAGATGAAGCAACTGTAACTCGAATGGATATCGATGATGTTGAGGAGGAATATGAAGATGAAATTGACATATATGAAGATGATGATGAAGATGAACACTGATAGCATTTCATGGTATTTATATACAATCATAATATGTATATATGTATATATAATAGTAATTATCAATTATTTGCTAACATTAACATTTTCTGTTTCAGATGGACGACGCCACATTTCGTGCGTTGGCGGATGCTGACCTGACTTTTGATGCAGATGAGTTGCTGACAGATGACCCTCAGCCTGCAGGCGCTCCAGGGAGTACGCGGAGGGGGCGCGGTCTTGCACGATTGATGATTCCTGACCCCGTCCCCGAGCGACGTCCACGTCTTGGGTTTGATCCACGCACACAGAGGTGTGATAACCTGTGTGATAACATGTGGATTTGACTAAGATTTCATTAATCTATTCACATAATAAATGTTTATTATTTTTTAAGTTTTCCGCATATAGTAGTCGGACAGGGCAGCGCTATTTTGCGCAACTATTTCTCTCAGCCGTGGACCACATGGGAGCAGATTCCCATTGATGTGCAGCAGGCCATGTTCGGCCATTGGTTGGTACGTACGTAAATAAATAATTTTTATTTTGAAAATTATTTCATTTCTAACTTGATATTTTGATTTATTTGTAGGGTTTATGGTATCCGATCGAGGATACCATGCGTGACGCCATCCACGAGGCATGGGAGGTGGCCATGTGTGATCGTCTTCGTCAGTTTTTGCACAATTTAAGAAAAGCTGCGATGAAGAAAGCAGGAGTGTCAGATTTTGAGGAGTCATGTAGAGCACACCGACCAGAGTATATTTCATCCCATGTATGGGATGGATTATGTGCGCACTGGTTGAGTGGTGCCTTTCAGAGGAGATCATCGGTGGGGAGGCAGAATTGGGGGAGACAGGAGGTGACTCATCGAGCTGGGAGTCGTTCTTTCAGTACTCATAGACAGCATCTGGTACATACATTATTTATAAATATTTTATATAACTATAAATATTAACAGTTTATTTTTTATTCTTATAGGCTGTCGAGCACCCCGATATTACAGAGTACGACATATATCGGAGGATGTATAGTGATCCTGCTACTGGGGAGCTCAGAGGTGATCGTCAGCATCACATCGTGGTCAGTATTATTTGTTTTCAAGTTTAAAAATTAACTGCATATAATATATTCACAATTTTAATTTTAAATTGCAACTATAGGAGTCATATGAGGCCGCAGCGGCACATGCCCGGCCTGAGAGTCAGGCCGAGTCATCAGATCAGACCACTGCCCGTCAGTTTGATGAGGCGGCATGGATGCAGGCCACCCAGTATGCCTTCGAGAAGGGCCGGGTAGTTGGTATCGGCTCTCGACTAACTCCCGGAGATTATTATGGCAGTCGTCCAGCTCGAGAGGAGCTCGTGCATCTTCTTCTACACAGTATGAGGATCAGTTGCGATCTCAGACTGCACAGATAGAGAGTCTCCGACAGGAGCAGGAGCAGATGTGTCAGCAGCATGAGGAGGAGCGTCGACGCCAGCAGCAGCTGTACGAGGAGCAGGCGAGTCGGTGGCAGCAGCAGCATCAGGAGCAGATGGAGTACATGCGCCGACTCACTCATGCTTTAGGGATGGAGTTTCCTCCACCACCATCTGCAGATCCCCCACCTCCCCCCTCCCCCCTCCTTCAGATTAGAGTTTGTATTTCTGTTATAAAATTTGTGAAATCAAAATATTTTTTTTTCTATTCGTAGTTTCTGTCTCATTATAAAATATTAATAATATTATATTTTTAAATAACAATATTAATATGAATAATAATATTATTTATATTTTATAATATTAAATTTTATATATATATTAAAATTTTATATATATATTAAAATTTTATAATATTAAAATTTAATTATTTTTTTGTAATACTTGAATTATTTTAATATTTGAATGTAAAATAATTCTATTATTTTTATATTAATTAAAATAACTTATTAATATTTTTTTTATTTATGAATTATAATTGTAATATTATTATATTAATTAAATCATTTATTAATATTCTATTATTTTTTATTTTTGAATTATAATTCTACTGTTATTATAGTAATTAAAATAATTTATTAATAATTTATTTTTTTTATTTTTTTAAAGTATTTGCGACGGGATACTATGCCCGTCGCAAATACTAGTATTATTAATAGTTTTTTATTTTTTTTAAAAAAAATAGTATTTGCGACGGGATACTACTCCCGTCGCAAATACTAGTATTATTAATTTTTTTTATTTTTTTAAAAAATAGTTTTTGCGACGGAACCGTCGCAAAAGAGATTGCGACGGGTCCCGTCGTAAAAGGTATTTGCGATGGGTCCCGTCGCAAAAACTATTTTAAAAGTTTTTTACAAAAATACGGAATACTATTTGCGATGGGGAGAATGTCCGTCGCAAAAAAAGGCTTTAGCGACGGGCCCGTCGCAAATAAGTGTAGTTGCGATGGCGTTTTCAGCAAATGGCTATTTGCGACGGGATCCCGTCGCAAATAGCCCGTCACAAATACCTGTTTTTCTAGTAGTGATAGATGATAAGAAATTTTCATGGAATAATGCATGGATTAATATAGGACATGAATCACAATGGAGTGAAATATCATAATCCATTGGTGAATAATATTTACAAAAGGCATAAGTTTATAGCATACGCATATGAAGAAAAAATCATTTAATCAGTCAAGGCCCACTACCAAGACTATCACAGTGGATTTAGATCACTCTATATTTCTTTATATCTTTTATCAGGGTTTAATTCAAAGATTATCATAGTGTAAAAAGTTTCATAATAATCTGAGTTCACTCATAATTCTAGCCTTTGTTATCTAATTAGGTATTTATATTTACCCAATGAATTAGTTGGATATATAATACAAGGCTCATCCATAACATAATGAAAATCATACATATGTGTGTGATAAGATCATATAAAATTCACTATAGCATAACTTATAGAATGGAAATGAGTTTCATAAACATTTCATCATTTAATTATATTATAACTTGTTGAAAATAAATAAGATTCATAATGGTTTCATCATAACATAATTTACACATTAATATAAATTGGCTTCATAGAATCATCATAAAATCATAATCACCATAGATATGTAAATAATTAATGTGCATGGTATCATTGTATCATGTCCCTATAAATGAATAAGTCACATTTAATGATGCTATAATATATATGAAATGCCTCTAGAAGATAACTATAAAATTTCATATGGGGAATACCCTTTTTTAATTTGAAATAAATTATTTAATGTATAAATGTTTCAAATCTAAGAACGATTTTTTTCTCTGAAATGAATCTTAATTTTTTTAAAGGAATCATAAAAGCATTGAGCATCCGTGAAGGAAATAAATTCAATTCACGCAATCAATATTTAAAATAATGATTCCTTTCTCATTTTTTGTAAGAAGTTAGAACTGCCTTGTTCCTAAAATGATAAAAAGATTCATTAAAAAACATTTTTTAAAATTAAAATTATGGGCCAATGTGACATGAAACAATTATAGTATATTATTAATAAAAATCTTGAATACATTTTAAAAAAACATAGATATGGATGAAAAATAATCTTTGACTAAAGAACGAAATAATGTCAGTTTTTTGAAAATATTCATTCAATATATAGATTAATTAAATAGAGGAATATGAAAGGAAAACATGTAATATTAATAAATAGTTAGAGTATAATGAATTTCATGGGATTATTGAGATATATTTTATAAAAATTCATTATTAGAAACATGATCATAAATAAACTCGATAAACATTGAGATCAAAAAAAAATATCCAACATCAAGTTTGAATTTATTTGAACGCAATATAAATGCATATATAATAAATTTGAATTTATTATAATTATATACTAGAATCATTTAAATACTTATAATGTAATGAACCGATATAGTTTTCCCTCAATATTGGCACCCGGACTGTTCCGTTACATACTCGAAGGGCGTTCCCAATCCCCACAGGACAGAGAGAAGCACCAGACCATCAAACAACACACTAGAAGGAACGATTTCTAACAACGTGATCAATAAAATGAAATATATGTATACATAGAACAAAAAAATAGTAGAAGACTAAAGGAATATATATGCTATAATAGTAAAAATATTGAAGAAATTAAAAACTAAAAAAGTAGTCAAAGCTCTGAAAACAAGTCCAACTGCATGGACCAAAACCAATCAAAAACTCCATGAGATTGAATGGATGAACTCCCAAAATCTCACTACTAGCTGACATGAACCTCACCGCCCCACTAAGGCACCTTGCCTTTCCCTACATTGGATGACATACAAAGGTCAATTCACCACTGAGGATGGGTGCTGGGTGTGAGCTAATAGGCTCAGTAGGATCCCACCCAGGTGTTCTACATCAAGTATCTATATAAAAATTCATGTACATTTATTTTAAATAAAACATGGTATGATATGAAGTATATCAGTTTTGTAGAAAACATTGTAAACATTTCCCTTTTCCACATTTTTAAATAAAAGCACGTGTAACTTTCATATCATGGATAACTTGGAAAGCCATGTAGTACAAAATAGATGCAGCTGCATGTGTATTATTACCAAATAAAACTATAGGTAAGACTATAAGACTACTTATACCATAATAAATCAAGTGAAAAATCCAGTTCCTTGAACACATTCCGAGGAAGCAAAGGAATAACCCATAAGTAAACCCCCCGAAAATGTTAATATCCATTCGCTAGAATAACAGGCCAAGGAAATAGAAGAATTCACCACAAGAGAACCTTATGATAATCACAAAACATAGATGATGTCCTTCAGCTAAACCTTCAACATAATTACCCAAGGTAACCCTTATCCTTATTTTTGTAAATCAATTTCACTATTTCGAAGGTACCCCTTTCTTTTTCATTTATCAAAAACTATAGAAAACTATTTATCTTCAAAAACCATTTTTTCAACACACAAAAATAATCCAGAATATTTGATAAATCAATTTATGAAGCCATAGAAATCAGAATAATTATAACAGGATAGAGATGAAACCACTTAACTCAAAGCTCATGTTTCACATGCCTACAATGGTATCCACCCACAATGAAAACCAAATGATGAAAATAAAGGCCCTCAAGAACGGACCTCCACTGCACCAAAACTAACCAAATAATGGCCTCTGGAATGAGATCTCCCAACGGATCGAGAAGGAGACACGTAGAATCACCGAATTAGGCCACCCAATCCAAAAACACAACCCTAGGGAACCACCATGATCAAGATAAATGAAGAAATGGAACAATTACTTACCTAGAGAGATACACCACACCACAACTATCAAAACAACAACCTCAAAAATGATATCCCCCAAAGGATCAAGAAGAAGACATGAAGAATCACTGACTTAGGCCACCAGATCTGATAACACAACCCCTGGTAATCACCATAATCAAGAAAAACAATGAAGTAGACATATTACTTACCCAGAGAGACACACCACAAGTGAAACAAAGATCCAACATCGAACAGATCTATCTAGATGGATCAGAGTCTTCCAAAATCACCTAGAAGAGATATTGGTTGAGAGATAAGGTACTAGAGAAAAGATACAAAACCAAAACAACCGCTCTCCTACTTTAAAAACAATACACATGCTATTCATGACGTGTAACACACTTACACATTGTGAAATAAACATGGTTCAAGTACACCAAAAAAACATTGTCTTAGATTAAAATTCCATTATTTAAAACATAAATGGAATGAAACTAACATTCACACCATGTAACCTTTAACATCATGACCCATTTCACAACTTGCACCCAATAACCATTACACATCTTGTAACCAATTTAAATGGGGTGAAATCCTCCTTCAGCCTGCAAAAAAAGATAGTTAAAGTTGAATGTCCAAAAAATAAATAACTTCACCATTATAAGTATCCTACCAATTATTTTTCAGTCCATTTCAAACAATGGTTAAAAGGATAACCATGATTAAGTCAAGAATGTACCTGATGGATCGGTAATGTTATGTTACAAACTCCCCCCATAGAGACTTTCCATCATCGAGAAGTCATGTGGAAGTTATAATCCCTAAAAAAAGATGAGGTCCTTTATCCCTCAACAATGACTCAAACTCCCAAGTATCATGAGAATACTATCCTTGGTGCCATATAAATATGACCAATGGAATCAACTACCCATGCAAGACTTTAACTTGGGGGTCAATGATATCACCTGGTTCCCCAAAAACAAAAACATATGGATCTAACTCATTTTCATTACCACTCAAAACATGAGCGGGATCATGATGGTATTTACTAATATGATACATGTGGAAAAAATAATGAATACCCATCAAATGTACCAGAAATGATAACCAATATGCAACCGAATTGAGTCGATCAGTGACCTAAAACAATCCAACATATCTTGGAGCCAACTTTCCCTACATACCATGTTTATGGTGACCCAATTGAGGATAATATTTCAAGAAACCCCAATCACCTATGGAAAACTCTAAAGGTCAATTCCATAGATCCGCATAAAATTTCAATCAACTTTTGGATGTTATCCGATGATAATGTACATCCTGAATCTTCATTGATGTATCTTGAACGAAACCTGGTCCAACTACAGATACCTTACCCACCTCATTCCAAAAAAGTAGTGATCTACATGGGAGACCATACAATGAATCAAAGGGATCCATTATTATTAATGACTGATAACTGTTATTATAAACCATCCAATATTTTTTGATTTTATAAAACACTTTGAGGCTAAGTGAGAACCACCGATCACACAACCATAAGTGGGTCGGACATGGAACCATGCCCATGAACAAACTCACCCAAAAAAACACGACAACAATAAGAATCCAAAAAATGGACTAGCCAAGGAATGCTGCCTAAACTGACCTGCACAAAACACACGACCAAAACATCACACACTGATCATAAGGTCGCAGCACCACCGCCGCATCAGGGACCTCCCATCCATGTCCTCTGGGTTGGGAGTCGGAAAGCCATATCATTGGGAATGGGAATGAGGGAGGGACTCAAACCCCGGAAGGTCGACGGAAGAACCGGAGGGAGTAGCATGTACTGCCACCATCACCACAAAATGTCGGGGGCCAGCCACAGACTACATCGTCAGAACCAAGCCAGCCGCACATCACACCCAAAAACCACCCTGTTTAGTACCTCCATCACCAAAACCACCAACACCATCCCAAATCACCCAATAGCTCTTTGAACTTAACCATCCTGGGGCCATTCACAGAGGACCAGGGAAAAAAGAGCAGAGGAAATTTTCCTGATGGCGGTGTCAGACACGGTCAAAACACCACCATAGAATTGTAACAAAACTACCTGCAATAAGAAAGAAAAACAAGAGACTGACACATGCCTCTAGCGTTCTTGGGGTCATCCTATGTGACCTCGTAGTGACTCAGTAGGACGAAATTAAACCCGTGGGCTAGAATAGAAGATAGGGGCAATGACGGAGAAATTGGTCGGGGTCGTCGCAAGAGCGGGAGTGGAGAATTGCAAACCAGATTGTCAGAGAAGGTTGAACGAAAGTCGAAAGAGCTCCAAATCCATGAAACATCGGTGCGATTGACACCCTCACGTGAGACCACACAACCCAAACCTCGGCGGCCTGCCCAACAGAGGAAGAGATGGGAGGGAGGGAGAAGATGGTGGTGAAACCCTAATCAAGAGCTCCCACGAGGCGTCGCCCTTTATGGGACCATTAAATATTATTATAAAAAAACTCAAACATTCTCTAATGTCTATCCCATGATCCTAAAATATTCAAGACATAAGCACATAGTATATCTACTTGGATTTGAAACACATACTCAGTATGACCATCTGTCTATGGATGGTATATTGTGGTGAACATGAATTGAGTTTCCATTCCCTCTTAAAGACTTCTCCAGAACCCCATGGTAAACCTTGGATTCCTATCTAAAACAATGGTAGAATGATACCCATGTAACCTCAAAATCTCTTTCACATATAGATTACCAAGATCATCAACTTTAGTGATGTCTTTGATCATATTGAAATGACCAGACTTCATTAAGTGATCAACAACCTCAAAGATAGCATTCCTACCTCAGGGATTCCATGGTAATCCAATAAAAAATCCATGGATACCTCATCCCATTTCCAAATCATCATAGGAAGAGTCTGAAGTAAACCATCAGGCTTCAAGTGATATGCCTTTATCCATTGGAAGGTGTAATAGTGAGACAAAAACTCCATGATATCACGCTTCATACTAGGCCACTAGAATCACTGCCTCATGTCATAATACATCTTCAGAGTGCTTTAATGAATGGACCACAAGGAGCTGTGGTAATCAAACAAGACTAATCTTATTAATGATTCCGTGATGACAACCTTCTTCTTAAAAGGAAGCATACAAGTTGAAGAAATATGCCTCCTAGAAATATTCTCCCCCCCATAGAGAATTTCTTGTGTCTTATGAAAATCATCATCCTACTTTTGAATATAAAAAATAAACTCTAGGAGAGATGGTGATAAATGAACACTGGTTAGGGACATGCCTGAATCATCATCCTTAGCATCCACGTTCAACTAAGTAAAAAGACCCATAAGGTTTCACTCCTCCTTTGATTACAGAATAGTCTATATTGGTACATTCCTACTAATAGAATATGAAACCACATTTCCCTTTCTTAGGGTGTAGAGGATATCAAAGTCAAATGTCTAAAGGTATTCTTCCCATTTTCTTTGTCTGAGATTTAAGTCTTTCTAAGAATAGATATAGCTCAAACTTTTGTGGTTAGAAAATATTGTAAAATGTTCCCCAAAAAGATAGTGCCTCCAACATTTGAGCACATGCATGATTGTGACAAGCTCTAATTCCTGAGTGTGGTAATTGTTTCGTGTGGTCAAAGCTAACTAGAGCTGTATGAAACCACATTACCAATCTATCTAAGAATGCATCCCAAATAAGTACGATAATCATGACATAACACCATGTATTCCTTACGTGGCTCAAGTAAGATCAGAATATAACTTGATATCATAATTTATTTTGGTTCATCAAAAGAAGACTAACACTTCACATACCTTGTTCATTTCACCACATTCCTGGTAAGAGCGGTCAAAGGTGATACCAACATTGAGAAATCATTCATAAATCATTGGTACTAACTTGAAAGACAAAGGAAGCTCTATATCTTAAAGACATTATGTGGTTCCTTCCAAGACTAGACAACCCTAACCTTCTCACAATTCAATGATAAATAATGTTCATAAATCTTGATCCTTAATAACATTACTTATTGAATCTATAAAATACACTTCAAAAGCTTTCCATAAAAATAGAGATTTATTAGAATTTCTAGATAAAAACTCAGATAGACTTCGTTCTCAAGATCATATTTTGAATAAACTAGAATATCAACCACAAACACTACCACAAAAGTGTAAAGATAATGATGGAATATTTGATTCATAAAATAAAAAAAAACTGCAGGAGCATTAGTCTGACAAAAAGGCATCACAAGATATTCATAGAGTCCATACCTACTCCTGAAAGTTGTATTAGGTATATCAGACTCCCGAACGATGCAGTGGTGATATACTAATGAAATGTCAATATTTGAGAACCATTTTTACCCCTTTAATTGACTAAACAAATCATCCATGTGATGTAAATAAATTTTTTTTCATAACATTTGCTTTTTTCAAGTGTTTTATAGTCCACAAATAACCAATGTGAACCATCTGATTTCATGGAAAAGAGCACAAAGGATGCCCAAGGTGAAACACTTGGGTGAATGAAAACTTTTTCCAATAGGTTTTCTAGGTGAATATAGATCTATTTTAGATCATCTAGTGCCATACAATAATAATTTATCAATATTAGCTACATACCTAGCACCAGGTCAGTCATAAACTCTACCTATCTCTCTGGAGGATGACTAGAGAAGTCTTCAAAGAACGCATTAGAAAATTCCCAAACAATGATGGGAAGGTCAATGATAATAGATATGTTATTAGGAAAAAACACAACAGTAGACAAAAAAACTCCTAAGTTATGGGTGGGAATGCCCTGCACGACCTAATATCGAGTCCCACTCCCCCTAAAATGAATGAGATCACCCATAAACTTCATAAAACGAGACATGCTCACAATAAAAATCAACCACATCTCAATGAGAGTCAAGCCAATCCATACATATAATGATGTCAAATAGTTCTAGATCAAGAATAATAGAATCCCATACCAACTTTGTATCATAAATCATTAACGAACAAGAAGAACACCAAAAACCCTTCTCTTTACTCTAACTATGAGGTATCCATAATTCTTTTAAAAAGGACATAAGTTCTGTTGTATGTTTAAAAATATTAACAAAACATGCAGATATTAAAGAGTGAGAGACACAGTATCGAATAATGAAATTTATACTAATGATGTATTTAGGATAGTGCCTGTCTCTATTTCTAGAGTAGTAATTAGTTACAGTAAAAAATAATAAACAACATGAAAATGAATCACATTTGAAGCCTGTGGTTGGAGACCTATAGTCTTTGAAGCTTCTCACTGCACCATAGTAGCCTTTAGAATCAATGAACCCTGATCATAATGAGGTGTAGTCGTAGTTTGACAAAAGCACTGCAAGTGACCAATGTATCCAAAACTATTACACGTCTTCATGGGAATAGGTAAAGGAATTATTGTGTTTCCCCCCATTCCGCACTGATAAAAATTCAAAGTCACATTTTGAGCTCCAATAGACAGTGTATAGGAGGATCACAGCTAAGTCCCTCCTCCACCACTTCTACGATGATCCTACCACTTCCTTTTATTCCCCAGAACGCCACTGAAACTGCCACTAGATGGAAGAGAAGGGTTGGAAAAACAAACATTGCCTACTATATCCATCTCTGATATCATAGATCCATCTACCATATCCCCCTAGGTAGAACGTTCCAACATAAACAATATCGATCTAATATCTAGTAACAAACCCTATAGGTACTTTTATTCCTTCATTCTTTCATTCCTAACCACATTCAAAGAAAATAGGAAAGATCACAAATTTTGTTGGTGTATGATGATATTTAATTCTCTCCATATTATACTGACAGAAACTTGAGAGAAATTTATCGCATTAGGGACTCTAGAAAAAACTACCGAAAGAACAGGGTTTTGAAACCCTTTTAATCAATGTTCACATGCCTATTTTCTCGGACCATTCAATCCCACTATCACTTACCAGAACCCTTGAGCCTAAATGCTGAAAAATTTTCCTTGATATTATAAGTATTTTTGGGAATGTTAAGGATCCAATCGATCCTATATATCAAGTCATATACCCTTTTTGGTTTAGTTATTCTTTTAAAGGGTTTTTTTCTCATTCATGAATTCATGAAATCAATCTCTATCTCCTCCAAATCTCCAATGTACCTCAAAAACTACGTTCTAAATGCAATGTAAATCTTGATCTATATAACAGAATACCCATATGATAGTTTTGATGACATTCTTATCTATAAGTGGATTCTCTTGTGGAGAATTAGCTGCACCATCCTGAGGAACTCATAGAAGAAGTCTCAAAGGCGTATTGATACACACCAAAACATGAGAACGATTAGACAGTAGAAAGAATCTCAATTCAAAGAGAAAATCCATAAGTCGAAATTTATCTTTAAAACCCAAATCAACACTAGAAACACACATACCAATATCCCATGGATACTTGAGTCTCGTTATAATAAGATCTGGAGAAGTACTCTTCACAATATACTTCATATGTCCAGACAATCCTATCTCTAGTCTAACAGACATCCCATGACAAGGAATCTTGAGAACATACATCATTAGATACCAAATTATAATGAAACGATCCGGGTTACCCTCAATCATGGCAGTAGACCCATTCTATTATATACTTGAAGGGAATTCCTGATCCCCATGGGTTGGCGACAGGAACCCAGGCATCGAAAAACACACATGAGGGAACAATTTCACCCAACCTAGTAAAAAAATAATATATGAATACAAATAATGAAAAACAAATATAGGAATACTAAAAGAATATATATTCCATAATAGTAAAAAGGTATTAGAAATGAACAACTGTAAAAGTATTCAATGATTCAAAAACAAGTCTAACCACTAGGACCAAAACAAAATTACTAATCTATGTGATGGCATGGACTAACTCCCACCATCACACCACCAGCTACCCGAAACCAGCTAACACAAACCTCACCGCCTCACTGAGGTATCTTTAACTTCCCAACATATAAATATATACAGTGGTCTATGTACCATAGAGGAGGTGCATAGGGTGTGAGCTAATAGGCCCAATAGGTTCCCACCCTGGTGTTCAATATCAAGTCTCTGTATAACATTTCCTATATTCTAATTTTAAATAAAACATGGCATGATAAGCAGTAAATAAATTTTGTAAAAAACATGGAAATCGTTTCCATTTTTTCATAGTTCTAAACAAAAGAATGTGCAACACGCACCTATGGGGCATGTGCTGGGAAACCAGTTCATGTCGCCACCTTTTAAAAAAAGGTGCAACACACATATCAAGGATAACTAGGAAATCCAAGAAGTAAAAAATAGAAGTACCAGTGTTTTTATTAGTACCAAGGAATGCTATAGGTTAGACTAATAGACTATTCATACCACAATAAATGAAGTACACAATCCAGTTCCTAGGATGTAGGTTTAGGAAGAATAGGAATACCCCAAGAGTAAAACCCCCTGAAAATGTCAATATCTATCACCAATTTACTTCTCATTTATCAAAAAATAGGGAAAAACTATTTCTCTTTAAAAATATTTTAACACGCTAAATAGTCATTCCAATTTGATAAATCAATTTCTAAAGCAAGATAAATCAAGATAATTTTCATAGGCTAGAGATGGAACAACCTATCTCAATGCTCAGGTCACACACACCCGCAAAAGGATGCACCGATAATAAAAACCAAATTATGAAAATAAAGGCCCTCAAGAATGGACCTTTGTCACACCACAACATACCAAATAATGGCCTCCAGAATGAGATCCCACAATGGATAGAAGAAGAAACATATAATAACCAAATTAGGCCACTAGATCCAATAACACAATCCTAGGGAACCACTGTGATCAAGAGAAGTGAAGAAATAAAAACATTACATACTTGGAGAGACACAAATAAATATAAATGAAGATCCAACATCAAAAAGATTGATTTAGATGGAATAGAGTATCCTAAAATAGCCTAAAAGAGCTCCAGGTCGAGAGCCAAGGGAATAGAGAAAAGAACCAAAAAAATCATTCAATCACATTTTTTAAAAACCATACATGTGATATTTCATGATGTCTAATATACTTAGATACTGTGAAATCCACGGTTTTCAAGTACATATAAAAAATCCATCACCTTAGATTAAAAATTGATTACTTAAAGCATACACAGTGTGGAACTAACATTCATGATTTTTAAGCACTCACAACATGACCCATTTCACAAATTGTACCCATAAACCATTACAAATCATGTAAACTAGTTACATGGCATGAAAAACTCCTTCAACCTATAGAAATAGATGGTTATTATTTAACGTCCAAAAAAAATCTCACTTCAAAATTATAGTTATCCTACGAATTCCTTCTCAGTATATTAGAAACAACAGGAAAAAGGATAACCATAATGTGGTCGAGATCGTACCTGATGAATAGGTAATGGGATGTTACTTATAATATCATATATGATCCACTTATTATATTTTATAACCCATTTATTAATAATTCATTGTTAAAATCATCTTTTCTAGGTATCAAATGTTTTATTTTTAATGTGAATTTTTTCTTAATAGTTATGATATGTTTTACATTTTTCAGGGTTTAATTATCTAAATAATACTTATTATGATATAAATATCATATATATTCATTTAAATATATTTATATTCATCCATAAAAGGTCTAAAGAGAAAAATAGATTTCACCCTTCATGGAGATGGAAGGATGTATGTATGCATGGGAACTATTTTCACCTTTTAAAGATTGGAAAAAAAACAGTAAATAAAAATTCACCATTCCAAAATAATAATTTCATATATTTAATATATATTCATAAACACTATCATTCATACCATTAATGTAAAGTGTAATCTGAAAACAAATCTCATCGTATTAAGAAGGTGGTAGTCCTTGCATAAACATGAATAATATTTTAATTTTCCAGTGGATGAAAAGGTAAGAATGTAGATATGGTATTATAATTAAAAAATAGTAACCATGTCATACATATATTTTATAAAATCTAAATCTATCATAATAACCATCCATGAAATATGGAAATTAAAAATTAATTTCATCGTTATGTGGAGCCGGTAGTTCAGCCATAACCACAAGTGACAATTTAACTAAGCATTTGATGGAATAGAGGTTTGGCTTTGTTGGTTACCTAATCATAATAAAACATTAGTATATTTAATATAATTTATTTATTTTTTATGATTAATCCCATAGATTGAGATGAGGTAAAATAAGAAATAAATTGAAAGATATCGGGTAAGATGATTACCTATTCTTCGGTAGACCTCATTATTATCCTTTAATAAGGACCCAATGATTGAAATTTTGAGATGAAAATAACCAATAATTAATGAATTGGAAAGTTTAGAAGTTAATTTGTTATGGTCTAGTTGAGATAGATCACTTACGACTGTGTAAATAAGTGAGATGGGGAGTTTCCTATTATATGTGGGGAAATGTAAAGACATGGAATTTCTTAAAATATTAAAATACAATATTATCATACGCATGGAAAATGATTCCAAATTCCTAGAATATTGATTTTGGGATATTTTGAGGTTTAAATTTGGATAGAAAATAGGATTTATAGAAGTTTAATTTGTAAACATAGAATTATATCTTAGCTTAATCCCCCCGATAATCCAGTTTTAACCTTAACCACAATGATTTTTTTTATTTTCACTATTCATTATGACACATAATGAAAGTGGCCTCATATAAAATTTGGACATTCTGATTCCAAATATGGAAAAAAAATTAGCATTTTAATATAAAAATAAAATTGCAAAATGTGATGAGAAGAGGATTTCTCAAAAATAGTTTCTTATGTATAAAACAATTTTATAGAAAAATAAAAATAAAAATTAATTATAATGACCTTAATATTATTATTCATAAATAAATGAAAAAATTTTACTTTTCAAATAAATTTAAGGAAAATTAAAATTTTTAATACTTGAAACAAAAATGAAATTTTAAATAAAAACTTGTATATTTTACTATTCATTAAAAAATCAAATTTTCAGAAAATTCTAAAAAATTATCTGTAAGATAATTTTGAAATAATAATGGTAGAAATTATGTTCAATTTTTCAAATAAATTTTTTTAATAGCGGCTGAAATTAATTATTTCATTTTCTCACAAAAAAATTAATAAAATCCCATTATTGAGAAAAAATAAAATTTTAAATATAATAATGAATTTACTAAAAGTTGAGTAGTTATTTATGAACATAATTTCATTATCTAAAAAATTTATAAAAGTGTTTCAAAATTTAATAATTCCAATTCATTCAACCAATTTAACAACTAGGGTATAATGATATACTCTATCATGGTTCATTTATACATAGATATGCATGTATTACAAGCTATCAAGGAAGTTAAATTTATTTAAAGAGAAATATAATATAAAATCAAAGGGTATTACATTCCCCCCACTTAAAATTAATTTTACACTAAAAATTTCATCACCTTGATAAATAAAGAGGATATATAATTTTCATCACATAATTATATTCAAATGTAGCTTCTTAAATTTTTTGATTCCTCTAGATAACTTAATTCTGGGGAGTAGTATTTTTCTAATGCACTTAATCATTATTATCAAATATATATATTGTTTATTAATCATGAAAAAGTTCATACACTAGTGATATAACCTATTAGTTCATTAGATGTGATGAATTAGGTATGTACTTCCTCAATAGAGACACCTGGAAAAATTCATGAACTTCAGAGTGATTTGGTGGAAGAAACAAGAGATAAGCTACAATAACTACCCAATCTAGAAATTAAAAAGATACATTATACATAATTATTGGATTTACCTTCTTTCCAAATCATATTATATTATTTCATGGAGAAATTCCTAGATATACCTTCTCGCCAACTTAAATTCTAGATTTCACTCACTAAAACCAATAAAAAATTTATATCAACTCTGAGATTACTTTATATGATACCGAATGGATAAGACTATCTCTAATATTTACTTATGTTTCTCAGGCACCATTACATTTATTTCTATAAATTCACCCAAAAACGTTGGAGTTCTACAGTTATTTCAATAGAGGGATTTATAAGGGTTCATATTAATGCTTGAGTGAAATCTATTATTATAAGAAAACATAATAAGAGGAAGGCATTGATCCCAACCACATTAAAATTTCATAAATAGAAATATCATCATATTATATGGGGTTTTAATGGTTCTCTCAGACATACTCTTTTCCTATAGATGATAAGTAGTAGTGAAGAAAATCGTTAAATCTAGAGCTTTCTAAAGACTTCAGAAGAACATTGTGGAAAATGTCAGATCCCAATCAAATAAAATGGCATATAGTAATCAATAAAATATTACCACTTCATTAATATAAATAATATAAATATAATTAATAAATAAATATTCTATAATTGAAATAATGTGTTCTTAATTCATAAGGTGATCAACTATAACCCAAATATCATTATTACCTTCAAATGTTTTGAGGAGTACAACGGCAAAATCCATTCAGATGTTTTCCCATATACATTATTTTATGGGTAACGGTGGTAATATATCCATATAATTATATCTAGAAACCATAACTTACTAAAATACCAACCACTAGGATATATACAATGAAATATTACTCTTTATGTTGTCCCACTAGAAATACTAATGTATATCTCTATACATTGTTGTACTTACATGATAAATAGAGAATGGTGAACTATGAGCATCATACAATAGTTAATTCTTCATATAAATTATTAATAGAAAACATTCATTGTTATTAAAAGATATAATTCCATCATAATAATGGTTATACATAGTAACATTTCTTACATTCTTCCAAAACTCTATATCTTCATTCTATACATCTTTAATCTTTACATGGAGAGATGGTTGAACACTCATTTGAGAAAAATGTGATTTCTCACTTCCTTAACAATTTCTAAATCCATGAATTACCAATATAGAAATGGTGGATCTTTTTTGGTACTAATCATAGATAATATAGCATTATCCTTTCGAATTAGAGCATCTTCCACCTTGTCTTCCTTCCTAGGGTTTTAATGTATTGAGAAATCATAAAAATTAATGAAATAAAAAAGTATTCTCTCTTTTATTTTCAGAATTTTGTGAGTGACTATATACATTAAAAATTTATGATCAGTATATATTTCACAAAATTCAATATAAATATTTTTGATCAAAATATTTAAAAAAAATTACCATAGCTAACACAAAATCATGAGTTTGGAATTTTTTCACGAACCATATATTCTTGTGTCGAATAATATATAACCACATAATTCTTCCAAAGGATGCATCAAAATACCATATTGTTTTTGTAATTACAGATCATAAATCCCTATCCACAATAGGGTATCATAATAATAGTTTCACTAAATAACCTTCCCATTAGTTCTGTGAAATTTTCGTCACATTATTAAATTTAATGATGACCAAAAACATATTCCATTTTATTTATAAATAATTCATTTATTTATAACACAACCCAAGATTCCAATGGTTTATAGTTTTATGGATTCTAGATATATTGGATAAACCTCAGTACATACCCTAAAAAAAGACTAGAACTATTCTTATGCTTTATAAGGGTTAAACCTTGAAAAGGGACCTCAACAACAATCTTGACTCTATGTGTCCTTATACCCTATAAAATAGGTTTTCAAAACATAGGGGGAGTGGAAAAAATATAAGTAAGGGGTTTCAAATCATATGGAAATAAAACAGGGTATTATGATAAAATAAATAATAAAATATGTTATACAATTCGTAATTGTAAGATTAATAAATCATGAGTCCCTTTAAAAATAAATAATTTACCTAAATGAATATTTGATACATATAACATTACAAAAACAATAAATTTTCTTCTTTCATAAAATTATAGATAATTCACTTGATAAAATATAATCATTCATAATTAATTCTCAATGGAATCTTAAATCATAGAATGGATTCTTAGTTCACTCCCAAGGCATACTGGACATAGTCCCATGATGGACCGGGTTCACTCCATAATCCCATAATGTTCTTAGGATGCACATCCATCACACCATAAATGATATATTCTGACATTAACACATTACCCAATGCATTAAAGCACTATCTAGGAATACCCATCAAATGATTATAAAAAATTCCCATAAGGGTTTTGTGTTCGCTCCCTAAACCATACCTTTATTCATATAATATCTAGGTGTGACTATTTGGAATTAAAAACATTATAACTTATATTTTTCCTCATGAGGACCAAGGAATTCCTTTTAAACTGTGAGCTTTGATAAATATTTCATAAAAAGGACTTTCATGTTTATACATGTATCTTGATGAAATTTGTTTTTCATTAAATTTCATATGTAAATATACGTTCATGTACATTTTTATATGAAAACAATAGTTTTTTCATAAAAAATTATTCAATAAAATAATTTTACATTACATATTCATATAGAAAATAGAATAAAACATAATTTCATGTTCATAAACATGGGTATAGATATCCAAAACACATTCAGAAAATATTCCATATGTATATACACACATTTATTTACATACCTATATATATAAATATTAAGAATAAAATAGTTTTTCATAATTTAATTCATTTATACTTACATTTATATACATGTATCCAATGATGTAAATTAAAAATTTATGTTTCTCTTAAAATATAATGTATGTTGTTATATATATATAAATACATTTAAATTTTTTTTCATAATAAATGATATATTTATATATATAATAGTTATAAAATAAAATGATTTTATCTTAAACATTAATTTTAATGATTTTAAAAATTCAATTGCACTTTTTGAGGCCAAAATTGAATTCTCTAAACATTAAAAATAATTTCATGAAGAGAAATTCATGGGCATATTTAATTTTTAACATGAAATGATATATATACATATATTTATATAAATATAAATTTTACACACACACACACACATATATATATATAGAAACACATACATTTATAATAATACTTTTGAAAATATAATAAAATCACTTGTATTTATACATGTACAATTGAAATTATTTAATTATTAATAATAATTTTATGAAATTAAATTGGTCCATATAAATTTCTGGTATAAAGATTTTAATTTAAGACTGAAAAGAATCACTATGGAAGAGCATAAAAAGGAATTAATTGTCATCAAAAAATAATAAAAATACCCTTATAAATACAATGTTGATGTACTAAAATAATTATGCGTATAAAAATATAAAATTCATGAACTGTTTAAAAAAATAATTTTACAATTTTAATAAAATTCACCTTTCTATAAAAAAATATTTAAACAGACATGGAATAAATATTTGTAACAGTCTAAAACATATAACATCTAAAACCCACAAACCCCTTGAATATTTTAACTATATTTTTCCCAAAAATTATTTGCACATAAATAATATGAAAATAAAACATCTTAATAATAAGTCGTTTTAGAAGAATAAATTTCATCAAAAATAGATCACTTATTATCACAATGATATAATATTAAAATTATTTAGAAAATTAGGAAATAAATAATAAGAGGCGGCTATGAAAAATTGACATATAATTTATAAATCCTAGACAACCAATTAAAATAAATTAGTTTCTATATACATAGATAATATTTAAATAAATTTACATCATAGATTTTTTTGAAAACAAATGAGTGCATTAAAAAACAAATAATTTTTTTTTCAGTAGGATAAACATAAAATAAATTATTTGAATAATCAAGTCAAAAATACTACAAATATGACTAAAAACCAATTGGCATCAAATAATTGAAACACAAAAACATTTTATC
Source organism: Viscum album (assembly GCA_963277665.1). Classification (NCBI taxonomy): domain Eukaryota; kingdom Viridiplantae; phylum Streptophyta; class Magnoliopsida; order Santalales; family Viscaceae; genus Viscum; species Viscum album. The sequence continues at coordinate 1,744,691,322 of OY728155.1, forward strand.
ATTTAAACATTTTTACAAAATAAAATTCATTACCATATTAGAAATATAATTAAAATTATTTAAATAATAAAAACAATTATATTATATTAAAATAATATTTTTGATAAGGTTTTGAACATATGAACCACTCTAAACAAGAAATTAGAATATAGAAAACCCATAAGAATAACATAAATACACTAAAAATTGAAAATGTTTCCATAAATTTAAACTTTACATAGAAACAAATATTTTCATCTATAAATATAATATTTTGAATTATTAATGTAGAGATTTAAGAAAAATAATAGATCCCTTACTTTTTTATTAAGGTCTATGGACTGTTGCTACCCAGAATGGTCATAAGTTCCCAACAACAAGGAAAGAAAACCCGAAAAAGGTCATTGAAGTTGGAAAACTAAGATTAAATTTGTATGTGAAGGTTCAAGAGGGCTTCCACATTTATCCCTAATGAATATCATTTATACATATATCGAACACCCCAAAATCCATTGTGCAAATTCAAAAACAGTGTGAACTGAGATATTTTCTACTGACAAGAATCTATACTTTATAATAAAATAATCATAATTCCGGATAGGGAAAAAAATTTAAACTAAAATTGAATTTACTCATTTCATATTTAATGGATTCATAGGTGAGTCAACCTACAAGGAACACAAAAGTTGCAGGGCGAAGGCATCACAGGTCACTGACTCCATATGTAGGTCGACTGAATACTGATAGGATGTGGGTTGACATTGTCTGTGCACAACCATCCCCTAGGGATGCGATTCCCAAATAGAACATGATACATGCTACCTGGCCCATGAAAACCATCAGAGAACCAGATTAAGGATTTCTTGCTATGATGAAGAGTTGCAACATATAAGGACCCAACCTTAAAACTTTACATAATCTTGAATTAAATGAATAATTTACATTGAAGATCTTTTTTGGTTTATATTTTTAGAGAATTAGGCCATAACTTATTACATTACATATCAAATATTATAATGTAGAAACTTCTACTATGTATCCATTTTTTATAAAATAATAACTTTTACAAAAACAGTCATGTCTAGTTCCATATTTTAGACAAAATTAATTTTCTTTTATCCCATCCTTGACCCTATTGATCTTTAAGTCCTATGAAAAGCATTTCAATTCATGGGATGAGCGTAAAAAGCTCAGTAAGGGATATACAAAGAGGGAAAACTATTTGTTTTTCAAAACCATAAGGAAACCATGAATACTTTATCATAAGTAATACTTTTCTCCTTTATGATGTAGTAAATATTCTTCATTGAAAAAATACTAGTGCTTATCATTTGGTAATAGAAAGATTACTATAAAACCAATAGAAATAACACATAACATATAAAGGTAACTTGGGGAATCAATATACATAAATGGAATAACCACATGGTCATCTTCCACACATATCATTAAATAGAATAGCCATACAGTCGACTTCCATACCCAATGAAATGTAGGTTATAATGTAACCACCCATCCTAGATTATCACGGCACCACCCATCATTTGGTTTATCACGTAACCACTCATCAAATGTCCAAGTACCATTATAAAATCATAACACATAAAATATTTCAAATATAAATATTTCACTAATAACATTTTTTTGCAATAAAAACATACCATTTTAATATATTGAAATAATAAATCAATTTCAAAAACCATTTTTAATACCAAAACACCCAAAAAACAGAATACGAGGTCTCTTTTTTATTTTAAAAACATTAAAGATTATAGAAGAAGCCAACCAATTATTACAGTGATGGAGAGGTCATTGTCGCTACAAATGTTAAAAACATTACTATTTCCATTTAGTAAAATGGTTTGTAGAAAAAATCCCCTTTTAATGAAATTAAAAGTCAAAGGGGTTTATTATATACCGTATAAAATAATGTCATGCATAAATCAATGTTTTCCTCAATGAAAGGAGATTGAGATGATGTCCCTTACCTCGTATCCGACTTGACCCATTCATTATTTAATTTCTTGAATAATAAAATTAAGTTAATTTCTACTTGATTAATAAACTTTTTGAAGTTTATTATTCCTTTTATATCATGTATTACCTTTCTATAAAAATTAGTTAATTATTTGAGTTCATATCAGACATTTTGTCGATGTTCAGAACATGAGATTAAAATGAACATGTTATAATCATAAATTGCCATGTGGTCATAATTACATTATCTAAAGAATGATATTCATGATTTAGATATCACATATATATAATATATATCTAGTGTATCACTAATGGAAAAAATGTTTAACATATCAGAATTTTTCACCTCGGTTCTATATAACCTAGCTGATATATCGATCAGGATCCATATTTTACATCAGTTATAAATTAACTGACGTAAAATATAAGGATATTATATTTTTTAAGTTTGTTATTGTATAACTGACATGAAAATCAAATCGGGTGTGCTTTATCACATCGGTTATAAAATAACTGACGTGATAAAAGAAAGCTCTACACTTTACCACGCCGGTTATAAAAAACCGACATGATAAATCCAATCTCAGCAATTTATCACGTCATTATAAAGTGACATACATCATGTCGTTTATAAAATAACCGACGAGATAAATTTTTTCTACATCAGTTATAAAATAGCCAACATTATAATCATTAACAAAAATATGTTACCACATTGGTTATTAAATAACCGATGTGATAAATCTTTTAAATTATTTATCGCACCTCGTATTCAGTCATTTGGTTTTCTTTGATCAGGCGACCTGCGACTCGTCTCTCCCACACAGAAAACCTAGAAATGATTTATCAAAGTCATGCCCTCCAGACTTATTTTTCAACATTATTCTTCATATTTATTATTATCAGATCTATCAGGTCGACTCACAACACTCAAGTAGGCCTCACACGACTCCTTTTAAGATTTTATTTTCTACAATGCCCTAAACTAATTTTTTGAGAAGTTATTTTTCTTTTTTCTTGCTATCATGGTAAGTTTCATAGTGTTCATCTATACCATGATAAATTATTTTCTAGTAAAATAAACCTATGGATGTGATATCAATAAAGTTTACTATTTTTGTGTGTTCTATCATGTGTGTGTGCACATACCAGGGGTTTCGAAGGGGGAGGGGGGGCTGTGGAAGTGGGTGGGGGTGTCCAGGGGGTGGGTGGGTTGTTCAGTGGGGTGGGGGTGTCTAGGGGGTGTCAAAGTGGGTAGGGGTGGTATCCAGGGGGTGTGGGGGTTGTCCAGGGGGGTTGGGATTGTCCAAGGGGGTGCGGGGGATTTCAAAGGGGGTGGGGGTGGTGTCCAGGGGGGTGCGATGTTGTCCAAGGGGGGTGGGGGTGGTACAGAGGGTTCGAGGGGCTTTCTAGGGTTTCCATGGAGGTAGGGGGGGGAGTCCAGGGGTGTGTGTGTGGGGTGGGGGTGGGGGTCTAAGGGGTGGGGATGTCGAAGGGGGTGGGTGATGTCCAAGGGGTTTGGTGGGGACGTCCAAGGGGGTGGGGTCCAATCCAAAGGGTTTGGGGGTTGTCTGGGGGGGGGGGGGGGCTGTCCAGAGGGTTGGGGGTGTCCAGGGGGTGTCCAAGGGGATAGGGGTAGGGGGGGTGCCTCGGAGAGGTGGGGGTGTCCAAGGGGGTGTTTGGGGGGGGGGGTTCTAGAGGGGTGGGGGCTGTCCAGGGGGTAGGGGCTATCTAGAGGGGTGGGGGCTATCCAAGGGGGTGGTGGTGTCTAGGGGGTGTCCATGAGAGTTTTGGTGGTGTCCAAAGGGTTTGTGGGGCTATGCAGAGGGTTGTTGGGTGTCCAGGGAGTCCTTGGAGGTGTGTGTGTGGGTGGGGGGTGGTCCCGGGGTGTGTGGGGGGGGGGGGGGGTCCAAGGGGGTGGGGGTGTTGAAGGGGTGGGGGGATTATCCAAGGGAGTGGGTGGGGGGGATGTCCAAGGGGGTGGGGGACTATCCAAAGGGTTTGGGGGGTTGTCCTGGGGGTTTTCCAGAGGGTTGGGGGGTGTCGAGGGGGGTGTCCAAGGGGGTAGGAGGTGGGGGTGGTGTCTAAGAGGGGTGGGGTGTCCAAGGGGGTGGGGGTGTCTAGATGTGTGGGGAGATGTCTAGGGGGTGGGGGAGGTGGCTATCCAAGGGGGTGGTGTTGTCCAGGGGGTGTCCAAGGGGGTGGGGGTGGTGTCCAGGGGGTGGGGAGGGGGTCTGTCCAAGGGGGTGGTGGTGTCCATGTGGTGTCTAATGGGGTGGGGGATAAATGTCAGTTGGGATTGACTATTTCATCATTTTATTTGAGATTATGACATGATGACTGTATTATTTCAGGGAAATTATGCTATAATTTATTTGTGTTGTTTAAGGGGGTGGGGGGTGGTGTCCATGGGGGTGGGGGTGGTGTCCGAGGGGGTCGGTACAGTCTATGATTGAGGTTTCCACTATGATTTTTAGGGATTCAAGCATTATGAAAATATAAGGGGTGTTGCAATATGATTCTATTTGGTTATATATATTTTGAATAGTCATTGACTATGAGAAAATTATGGGTTATGGGGGAGACCATGTAATGGTTTTCAAAGATTCACAGTTATCCTGACCCCATTGTGCTGTGATGATAGGCTTTACACTGTTATTTTCTCTATCTGAGTTTTTATTTTAAATTTTATTTGATTCTCCGGTTTACTCTATTTTATCCAATTTTCTATCAACAATTAGTGTCCCCATGGTTTTCGTGGACTCCATGGAATTTACTTAAATAATTCACTTATTCCATGTTCTTCTAAATTTCTTTATTGTTTCTTTTTTTCGTCTTCATCCACTTCTTATTCTATTTAATTCATTATATTATTAGGGATGTTTGGTCATTTTTAAATTGACGGTTTAATAGTAATCGATGTGTTCTATGGTTATTAGGAGGTGTGGGGGTGTCCAAGGGGGTGGGGAGGGGGGATCTCTAAAGGGGTGGGGCTGTCTAGGAGGTGAGGGGCTGTACAGAGGGGTGTGGGGATGTCCAACGGGGTGTTGGTGTCTAGGGGGTTTCCAATGGGATGGGGGGTGGTTTACATGGGATTGGGGGTGTCCAGGGGGTTGGGGGTGTCCGGGGGGTGTCTAAGGGGTAGGGGCTGGGGGGTGGTGTCCTGGAGGGGTGGGGGTGTCCAAGGGGGTGGGGGCGGGCTGTCTAGAGGGGTGGGGGATGTTCGGGGGGGGGGGGGGGTGTCCAGAGGGGTCGGGGGGCTGTCCAAGGAGGTGGGGGTGTCCAGGGGGTGTCCAAGGGGGTGGGGTAGTTTCCAGGGGTGGGGGGGTGGGGTGTCCAATGGGGTGGTGGTGTCCAAGGGGTGTCTAAGGGGGTGGGGTGGTGTCCAAGGGGGTGGGGGTCATGACTAAGGGGTGGGGTGTGTTGTCCAAGGGTGTAGTGGTGTCCAGGGGGTGGGGGTGGTGTCCAAGGGTGTGGGGGTGATGTCCAGGGGGTGGGGGTGGTGTCCAAGGGGTGGGGGGGGGGGGCTGTCCAAAGGGGTGGGGGGTTGTCCTGAGGGTTCAAATTTTTAGGATCCGTGTAATTTTCAGTAGTGAATGTATACATATTTTAATATTTATAATTCATATTTACTTTTTACAGAAGGGTGAATTCGGTATCCAGTTGCACCAGGATGTATTTTTTGTGAACCTTATGAAGATAGGACCCAAGATGAATTTAAAACTGTAAGAACTAACTATATTTTCTTTTTAAAATCACATTCTAGCATATTTTTTTAAATACGCATAGATTTGTTTTATATTTAAAAATTGTTTTACATTTAAATTATGATTTTTTCATATAAACATATATTTGTTTTATCTTAAGAAGATGTATAATTTTGATATTTTTTATAGGTAATAATGAGTCAAAGTTGGATTACGGAACATCAAAGGAGCAATGATTATAAGGATGGTGTTGATGCCTTTGTGGATTTTTCTAAACAAAATGTTCCAAGTAGTGTAATTTTTTTCATTCCATATCTGAAATGTTTGAATATGAAGAAGTTGAAAAGTAGAGAGATAAAAGATCACTTGATTTGTCATGGTTTTAATCTGAGTTACATCCCATGGATTTAGCATGGTGAAACTAGACACTATGTCCCTGATGATGATTATTCGCAAGATGGTAACTTCGATGGAATTGAAGTAATGATTCGCGATATTGCAGTAGAAAAAATTGAGATAGAACCAACAATTGCGCGTCTATATGGTGATGCTGAAAAACCATTGTATCTTGGTTGTACATATTTTACGGTCTTGTCAGTGGTGTTAAGATCGATTTACCTAAAGGTGAAACATGGATGGAGTGACAAAAGTTTTACAGAGCTGGTATAATTGATAAAAGACATTCTTCCAAAAGATAACAATCTTCTAGATTCATATTATACGGCCAAGAAAATATTATGCCTGATGGGATTGGGATACAAGAAAATACAGGCCTGTCTGAATGACTGTATGATATATAGGAAGGAATATGAATTTCTATCAGAGTGTCCTAAATGTGGGACATCACGGTATATGGTGAAAGAAAAATCACAGGCTAATGTAGAGATTTGAAGACCCCTTCAAAGTTATTTTTCTATCTTCCTATAATTCATCATTTCAAAAATTTATTTTCTAATTCACATGATGCGAAAAGGTTAAGATGGCATGATAATGAACAGTTATGTGATGTAAAAATATGTCATCCAGCTGATTTTACACAATGGATGAAAATTGATGAGTAGTATCCAACATTTGGAAATGAAATTAAAAATCTCAGACTAGGGTTGTGCACAGATGGAATGAATCCATACGGAACCCTCAGTAGCACACATAGTTCATGGACTGTTTTATTGGTAATTTACATCCTCTCTCCTGAAGTTTGTATGAAGCGCAAATATGTCATTTTGAGTATAATGATCTCTGGTCCGATGAAACCTATCAATGATATTTACGTTTTCTTATCACTATTGATTGATGATTTGAAACTTTTATGGGAGGATGATATTAGGGTGTATGATTCTTATAAAATGGAATATTTTCAACTGCATGTAGTGATTATGTTCACTATAAATGACCTCCTAGCATATGGAAATTTGTCTGGATATAGTGTTAAAGGTCATAAAGAATGTCCAATTTATGAAAAATAGGTTTCATATTTTCAATTACATCATGGGAGGAAAACAATGTACATGGGTCCTCGAAAGTTTTTTCTTATGGATCACTCTTATAGAAAACTAAAAATGGCATTCAATGGCTCACAAGAATTTGATATTGCTCCAAAAACTTTATCCTATAATCTATATTTTGAGAGGGTGGAAAACCTTGATATGACATTGGGAAAGAAACATAAATCTGATAATGATAGACATATTTGGAAGAAAAGGTCAATATTTTTTGAGCTACCATATTAGAGATATCATGAAGTTAAACATAATATTGATGTCATGCACATGGAGAAGAATATCTGTGATAGTTTGATTGGAACATTGTTAGATATTAAAGGAAATAAAAAAAATGGGTTGAATGAAAAATTAGACTTACTATCAATGGGAATACATTTGGAGTTAGCTTCCACTCCTAATGGAAGACAACCATTTCTTCCCCCTGCTTATCATACATTATCCAAGAGGGAGAAAATTAGATTTTGTCAGTGTCTTAATTATATCTAAGTGCATCAAGGTTATTTTTCAAATGTAAATTTATTTGTCTAATTGAAGGACTTGAAGTTGATAGGTATGAAATCTCTTGATTGTCACGTCATGATGCAACAACTTCTACCAGTTGAATTACATGGAATATTTTCCATCCTTTTCATAAAGACTATAATGAAGTTGTGCTATTTTTTCAATTCAATTTATAATAAAGTGATTGATGTGAATGATTTGAACATTTTGGAAAAAGGATGAAATTTGTATACTTTTTCAATTGGAAATGTATTTTCGTCCAACTTTTTTTGATAGAATTTTGCATTAAATGATTCATATGGTTCGATAAATAAAGCTTTGTGGACCAGTATATCTTAGTTGGATATATCCTTTTGAAAGGTATATAAAAATATTTAAGGGGTATGTTAAGAATCCATATCGACCTGAAGCCTCCAATATGTAAAAGTATATTTATGAGGAGTTTTCAGAGTTCTGTACGAGCTACTTGGCTATAACACATCACATAGGTTTGCCTCCATCTCTCCATGAATGAGTTAATAGTGAGGGAAAGAAAATTCCTGGCTTGAAAATCAAATAGTTTTCATCTGAATAGATTAAGAAGTTAGAATCATACATCTTGAATAACATATCTTATGATCAATCATTTATAATATTTAATATTAATAAGTTGAAATAATGTCGTCCAAAGAAGAAGGAAATGTGGATTTTGAATGAGCACAAAATTTTCTTTGTCATGGTTTAAAAAGACCTTTCTTTAAAGATTAGATGTATCAGAGACATTAAAATGGGTAGTGGTTATTCCATGTTTAAATGTGACAACATGGTCCAGTTATGACATTAATGTTTATAAATTTCATATGAAAGCTCAAGACAACAGAAGTGCAGTTCAGAATAGTGGTGTATTGGTGTTTGCAGAAGCAATTCATTTTTCGAGTGCTCAAGATGAAAACCCAATTTCTGAATCAAGTGCATATTATGGAGTGATTTAAGACATTTGAGAAGTTTATTAATTTAAAATTAATGTTCCTGTTTTTAACTGTAAATGGTTTTTCAGTAACAAAAGTGTCAGACATGATGAATTTGGAATGACAGTTGTTAATCTGAATAGATTTGAAGACACAACTGATTCTTTTATAATCGAAACACATGCAAAACCAATTTTCTATGTAGTAGATCAACCAGATATGCAGTGGGATGTTGTTTTACAAGGGAAAAAACAATCTGTTGGTGAGGATGAACTTGATGAAGATCCTGATTTATGTGATATCCCTACATTCATGGAAAGATTAACAGAACATAATGATGAGCATGTTGAAGACATGGTTGGTCCCATAAGGAATGATCATGACAAAGGAATTTCGGAGAACAATCCAATTGTTCATTCATAAAATTACATGCAACATTTTTTTATTTCTTGTTTACATTTATGATTTTTATAAAATGTTAGATATTTTATGTTTTTTCTTTATTAAAACACGTATTAAAACAAAATAAGTATAAGTTTTTGTTTGTTTAGTTTACATTATCATATTTACCATTACATAAATTATATATCTATTATTTTTGTTCAGTGGCAATTACTTTACTATGTTTACCATGTTTACCAAGTTTTCCATGTTTACCATGTTTACCATTTTTGCCATGTTTACCATCTTTACCATCTTTACCATTGTTTAACATGCTTACCATATTAACCATGTCTACTATTATGTAACTTAGTATAATTTTCTATTTTCTATTTACATTAGTATTGTAATATTTGAATTTGTATATTTGTGAACTAATGTTTGCTTTTTTTATTTGAAGGATAATGATAGATCAATCAGTTGATCAACCACATGATTCTAGAGATGAGCATATTGATCATAGCTCTAGAGAGGAATATTCATATGCTCCTCTTGATGTTCCCCAATCTTCCTCAGGTTCTCCCATTACGACAAAGAGTTCAAGATTTGGTAAATGTGGGTGCACCCATTTACCAAAAATTATCACTTGCTCGTATGCAGGATTAGAGGATACTCGTTGAGTTTGATGAGGATGATATTCTTAGAGATCCAAATACAAAAGATTTTAAGAGTTTTGTATCAAATCAGGGTAAGAGAAAAGTAAGGATGTTTCATGATGACTGGAGAAGTGTGGATAAAGTGATAATCTCTCAGTTGTAGGAGATGATTTTGGTAAGATATTTTGTAATTATTTTCATATTCTTTAAATTTTTCTAGTATATATAATATGTTTAACCTCTACTTTATCAAATGAAATTTGATATTCCTGGTAATGGAGGATTCAGGAAGAAATTATTATCGATGGATGCTAGGAGATGGAGGGATTTCAAATCAAACCTCTCATCTGATTTCATTTTTGGTCATATAAGTCCTGAAAATCCATGTCGTATATATCCTTTCATAGATGAAGACACATGGGGACAATTTGATGAAAGTAGAAGAAAAGATTCATTTTTAGTAAGGGAAATGTAAACTTTTTTAAGATTTATTATATAAATGATCTTGTTAATGTTTGGTTAATGATTTGTTATTCATAACTTACAACAAACAGAGAAATATCATCAGGAGATTCAATCTAAAAATGTTTACCCACATAGTTTATCTCAGGGATGGTATACATTATTGGAAGAACAAATGATGACAGAAAAATTAAAAAAACTAAGAGCTGAGTCTTCAAGCTCTGGAGAGGTTTCCCCTCAATCCCCTCTATCTAGACATGAAAAATGGAAGAGAGATCGGATGGGTAAAAAAGGGAAATATATTTCAGAATATTCAATAATTGTAGCTGATAGGATTATAAGATATCTATTTTATTTATTTAAGTTAAATATATTCTTCATATAATTTAAATCGTTAAAGAAATGTTAAACTAATTAATACATTATTATCATTAGGAGTAGAGCTTACAGGGAGTATTTACAGCTGCTATGAGGCAAGATATTTTATCTGCAGCACTAGGAAAGCCTGAACATCCTAGTCGTGTATAAGGATATCTGACAGGTGTATCAGTAAGAATAGTGTTGCCATGTTCTTGAACTTCTTACATTGAGGGTGTTTATAAAAAAAATAGAATCCTTGGAGGATAAATTTCATAATATTAATGCGAAGATAGAGGAGAATATTAGAGGGTTGGTACAGTCTATGTTTGCAGACATGCAATGAAAATTTCAGACTACAGCTCCTACTCCTCCACCTCCCCCGGCAGACCCCATTATTTATCCTCCACCTCCGCCAGTAGCTCCCACTCCCCCACCTCAACCTGCGGACCCCACTTTTTATCCTACTCATCCACTGTAGCTTCTTACTTATTGCGAGTTGTATGTTGATGATCATCAACATAATATAGTTGCATATGGGTTGTATATTATATAGTAGATATAGTTAATCATCAACAATTAGAGGTAGAGAATCAGAGGGTCACTGTATATGATATTATAGATAGATTAGCTCGAGTACCATTACCTACAGATGAGGTGATGACAGTTGTACATTGTATCAACCATTTTTTAATTTGTCCATCCAGACTTCATCGACTCATTACCATAGAGTTATGTATGTTATATCTTCTATTTTATTTTATTTTTATTAAAGTTGGTTTAAAATTTGAAAACTAATATATTTTTCTATTTATTTTTACTTGAATAATTCAAATGTGAAGAGATACTATATAGAAAACCACAAAGACAAATGTATATGACATCAGATACAGAATCTAGAAGTCTTGACAGATTGTTAGGATATTCAAATTTGTTGGCAGATCATTATGAGTTTCTAATGGAAGCTCATGTTTCTGGCCATGCAATAACTGTGGGGATTATGAAAATTGATATCATGGAGCTTGTTACTAGAGATAAGTTTGGAATTTAAGTCTTAACACCTTTTCCTTGCATTAAATTTATTAATAATGTATACTTATTCTTGTTTTGTATTAGGTATCTTTATAAAATTTGTGAGAAGAATGGGGAAATAGATGTATATGGATTCATGGACCCGCATTTGATTTCCCCTGAAGCATGTGCATTGGATGAGGAACAATGAATGCTTTATATTTCTGAAAGACTTGAACAGAATATAGTAACACAATGTTGGATGATGCCTTTTTGTGAGAGGTATGAAACAAATCTCTATCAAAGAGTTCATTATATTTGAACATAAAAAACCACTAAACTTAAATTTTCTTTTATCAGTGATCATTAGATGTTAAGGGTTTTTTCCCAAGGGAGAAAACAATTTAATGGATATTCTCTATCCATGGTGATTTCCAGGAATGTTTTAAGAAAATGTTGGAAAAGTAAGTTTCATTTTCTCAACAGTTTTATATATTATAATGAATTTTAATTTTATCCCATTCGTATTATTCTATAACAGGGGATGGGTTTACTTTCGAAAAAACACAAAGAAAAGGAGTGAGAAGATCAAATATGTAAATGTAAAGGTAAATATCCATTTATAAATTGTACCTTTTGATTTATTAAATAAAAATAATATATTGAATTTACACTCCTTCAAACATAATTATCATGAACAAAAAGGTCTTATCGAATGTGGATATTATATGTTAAGATTTATCTATGAAATAATAACAACTGGAACGGTTGTGAACTTTGACCTGGTAATATTTCCTTTTAAACTTTTCCATAATATTTCATTTGATTTATTCATTATACACGTTAACTACTATCCTTTTAATTTGTATCAATTTGATGACCCTCAACCCTATAGTGCTGAAGACGTCAAACACTTACAAGTGGAATGGTCAAATTATTTTACAGGCTTGATTGAATTTTATTTATTTGTAGTGTAAAATGTGATTTTGAATATTTTCATTGTAATTATGTATTTGATAGTCATTTAGGTTGGATTTAGTTTTTTTTAAGTTGACATTGTATGTTTTGAATGTTATATATGTGAATGTTTAATTTTTCTCTACTTCTTGTTTTGGTCTACTTATGATGGTATTTCTGGTATGGATTCTAGTCTGGGGGGTGGAGGGGTTCCATGGGTGTGGGGGGTGTCCAATGTGGTGGGGTTATCCAGGGGTGTGGAAGGGCTTTCCGGTGGGGTGGGGGGGGGTGTCCTGGGTGTCCATGAGAGTGGGGGGGGGGGCATTCCAGGTGGTGGGAGCATTTACAGGAGGGTGGGAGGGCTGTCTAGGGGAGTGGGGACTGTCCAGGTGGTGACCAGGGGTGTGGGGGTGTCCTTTGGGGTGAGGGGGGTTCTAGGGGTGATGGATGACTGTCCAGTGGGGTGGGGGGGTGTCTAGGGTGTCCATGGGGATGGGGGGGTCCAGGGGGTGGGAGAGGAGGCTCCTATAACGACCTGTTATTTTATGAGAATTATTATTTTTAATTTAATTGATGTCTTGTGTTGTACGGTACAGGCATCCCTGACTTGGCTTGCATTACACACAATCACGACCTTTCTCGATAGCGTGTGTAGTACGCAATATCGGGTTTCACTAAACTACAATATATTGTTATAATATTATTATGGACTAGCTGTTATGAATAGTATTAAATACATTTTGAATTTTATAACATTATTATTTATCTTACACATTTTCTATAACATGTTATGAGAACAAAATAATTTTTTCTGAAAAAATAAACATTTTTAAAAAAATGCAGTTTTGTCGCCTTTTGATTGACCACCCAGAATAAATATAGTTTTTAACATGTTTATAAGTTCAATTTTACAAAATAAAATTTTTCTTTGGAATCGGGATTTAAAAATTTACTTTGGATAAATTTTTCATATTATTCTAATAACTTTCATATTTTAATGAATAGTCAAAACACGCTATATTTTAATTTAAAAAACTTTTTTCATCGCAATAATTTATATGGAAAAATTATAATGTTGAATGGTTTTAAAGTATAAAGACAATATATTTTTACCATTTAATATAAATTATGTCATTAACATTAATTTTACAATGAGTTCATAGGTAAAAACATTTCAATCTTTGGCAATGTTTTAACTTTTAAAACCTATTTTCTAAACAAAGGGATTAATTTTAAATTAATTACTGCAACTTCTGTGTTTTGAACTCTAAAAAATGGATTCCATTTTTGAATTCATTGGGTCAAAATTATATTAATAGGTTACTTTTTTTGATATTATGAGTAGTAACTAAGGTAATTTTTCTTTACTGCCGTTAAAGGTAAATCGGGTAATTAAGGGTAAAAATAAGATTATAAAATTACCCTAACACCTGAAAAAATTCTATTGGATGACTAAAAGTCGACCCATATCACATAAGGGTCGGAATAGATTCATTTTATGAACTTTTGACCACAAAAATAATTTAATTATTTTTAAAACCAAAGAAAATGACAACATGTCAGTCTCTTAAATCTTGTAAGTATAATAATTTTAATATAGTGATAAACATCATGAAACATAGAACATGAATAGTTTCTAGAAATCTAATAAAATTATATACATTATGAGAATTTATTTCAAATTATTAGGGATAAAATATTTATCATTAATGAGGACAGAATAGTGATATAGAAATAATTTCATTGATTGAAATATCAAATAAATGGTTTTACAAATATTAAAATAAATATTATATGAACTAATTAAAGTTCTAAATTAATTTTATAGATAAATATGTCATGTTATAAATCTATTTAATATATTTTTTCGAACATATCTTCTGTGTGGATTTTATTTAATTTCAAATAAATAAATTGTGTCAAAATTGACACTATTGATATTTTATATTATTAAATTGTTTAAAAATCACAAAAAATATTTTAAAAATTAAAAAATAAAAATTATATTATCAAAAATTTTATAAAGTATCAAATTATGTATAATTAAGAACGCATAAGTAAATATTTATAACCATATAAAATTTATAACATTATTACCACAAATAAAATTAAATAGATTAAATAAGGATAAATCAAAATGATAAGGTTTAAAATAAAATTATAACATGTCTAAATTTAATTGGTTGATGATATTACAACCCTATATTATCTAATATCCTAATTTGATCCACTTTGGATGTTTTTAAGTGGGTTTTGGGTTTTTTATAAATTAATATTTTAGAGGTTTCCAAAAGTGACCCTCTCCTCCCTTATAAAAGGGCACCTCCTCCCTCTCCTCCTCACACCATTTTGAGCCTTCAATCTCTGACAAACCCTGACCATTTCACTTATAAACTTCCCTATAAACATTATAGAGGTTATGGTCTCCTCAAAATATCAACTCTAGTGCCTTAAGAAGAAGCTTAAAAGAGGTGCGTCGAAGAAGAGGTAATCTCTTCTATCAATTCTTTCAAGTTTTATTTCTTCTTCAACTTCTTCTTCTTTAGTTGTTTCATTATAAATTAATAACATCAGTATCAATAATATACTGATATGTTATTATAAATATTAAACAACTCCATTTCACCTTTTATCCATCCTACGGAAAACAAAATCACCACGCTTGTGTATGTACGGAATACCATCTCTACACCGTGGTGTAATATGTTTTTCCAAAACCACCTTACTTGGTTGGGTATAATGGTGTAAAGATTAACTATATATAGTTATTATAACATCATAAATATTCTGAGATATTTTATCATCCACTCTATGTCAATTCAATATTTATGGGAATGATATCATCGCGCGTGCGTACTTATGAATTACCGTCTCCACGACACGATGAGATTCATTCTCCATGTTAACCATTCAAGAATGATTATAAAGTACATATAATGAATAATAATGAAATATATGAAATGATAAAGCTAATTTATTTATGTATATATATATATATATATATTTCATCTACTTACATCCATTCAAGTCAATAAGGAAAGGAAAACATCGTTCATACGTACGTACGGCCTACCGTCTCCATGAACGGTGTATTTAATTTCATTTATCTATCTATTATATATATATATATACTAAATATATATGATATATAAATCATGATTTACATTCTGTAATTAAGTAAATCATGATATAAGTAATAATAATATCAATAACAACAAGTCTAAACATGTACAATAAATAAAACAATTTTACCCAAAATGCTGATTTAACATGGAATTTACAAAATAACGGGAAATATAAAGTAATAAGTGAACCATATATGATATCATAACAATGAATATGATTCTATAATAAGTCAATGAAATTATTTAAATCATTATACAAGAGGTTCAGATATGTACAAAGCATATCAGACCTAAGGTAAGGGATAACTATTCCAATCTCGTTCTTATCTGAGATTGTTTATTCATAAGTATTTAATGGGGTTATATTTTTAATCCATTTCCATAAGAAAATGTTTTTTATAAAGTTTTTAATATTCATCCATGTATTTTTAAAGTCATTTTACCCTTCTTTTACATTTACTTTGTGTTATGGAAGGAATCTTTCATTTTTTTACCATATGTGGTACTTTTTAACATTTCCATTAAAAGTATGAGGAGAATGTTTTTTAACTTATAAAGAATGAACGGATTTTTACGGTTCCATAACGCCTTATTTTCATGAAGTTTACTCTACAGGATTTCATTGTTATTTTTAATAAAATCATTTTCTTTTAAAATTGTGTGACATTTTGTGAAAAGAAAATGATTTCTAAGAAGAAAGGATATTTTCCTCAAGAATTATTTTCAAGTGTTTTATCAAAACCATTCTCCATATAAGATGACATTATTTCATATGTGTATGTTTCAAGTATAATATCTCTATGATTTACATGGTTTCACATTTCTTATGATGAAATGATATCCATTTGTTTTATATGGAATATATTATTATGGGATGATGTTTATGAAACCCATTTTTACTCTATGGGTTAGGATGAATGATTTATGTTTATATTGTGGCACAAGTAAGAATGATTTCATTATGAGATGTGTGAGACTAATATCTCCCTCAAATTAATTGGGTAAATATTTATATCTCATGAGATAGACATGGCTGAAAGGGTAAGTTAATCTGGTTCAGTGATACAGGACTGGAATGAGGAGTGAAGTCGATTCAGAAAGGGACTTTGTCCACTATGATTGTCTTGGAAGAAATGCCTTGACTACTATGGAAATAATATGATGTGCTTAATGGTTTTCCACAATTACATGTTTTATCCCCATGATATTTTATTGTGATTAATGTTCCTTTATGATCTATGCATTACGTACTTCAATGATTTATTTCTCAAGATTTTGATGTTTAAACTTTATGTTCATGTTTTATTAATGTTCAAATATATATGATTTGTTTTATTTTCTCCATGTTTACCCTTATTGAGAATTTGAGCTCACCTTTTATATGTTTTCTTTTCCCCAGGATATAAATAATGGTTTTAGGTAAGAAAAAAAAGGAGTAAGATCTTTATGGGAGATATTGAAGATCTTTAACCATGATTAGAAGATTATGTTCCAAGTTTCCAAAGACAATAAACTATTACGGTCATTGTGTGTAGGTTTTTGTTATATATTAAGTATTCCGAAAAATTAATGTAAAGTCTATGTACGTCAAGTATGGGTCTCTACAGCGCCACCATCCCTCGGGGGGTTGAAGGGTGCTGGAAGGTACTCATCACTCGCACATGTGAAGATTGATCTCTCAAAATGTTTCACCAATGCTTTCTTCCCTTGTAAGCATCATTCATTCAATCACTTTGATTCCAGTATAACAAGGTGGAAATGTCGTCATGTGTGATGGTTTTCCCCCCTGATTATACTGGTTTCAAAGTGATAGATTTAATGATGGTTATAGGGGAAGAAAGGATTGGCGAAACATTTTGAGAGCTCAAGCTTTGCATGTGGGACTGATGAGTACCTTCCTGCGGTGTTCAGTCCCCCGAGGGATGGTGGCGCCTTCTCTCCCAACAACAACTTTCTAGGGGCAGTACAGGGGGTGGGGGGAAGTCCAGGGGAGTGGGGGTGTCCAAGGGTGTGGTGGGGGCTGCCCATTGGGGTGGGGGGGTCTTGGTCTGGATTTTGTGGGGGGGGGGGGGTCCATGGGTGTGGTGGGGGCTATCCAGTGGGGTGGGAGGGTGTCCAGGAGGGTGGGATGGATGTGTAAGCGAGTGGGGGGATGTCCAGCAGTGTGTGTGTGTGGGGGGGGGGAGTCTAGTGGGGCGGGGGGGGGGGAGGGGTTCTAGGGGTGCGAGAGGGCTAACCAGGTGAGTGTTGTCTAGGGGGGTGGGGGCATCCAGAAGGGGGGGGGGGTTAGGGGTGTGTGAGGGTTGTCTAGGGGTGTGGGATTGGATTAAATGGGGTGGGGGTGTCCAAGAGGGTTGGGGGGGGGGGTTGTCCAGGGGTGTGGGGGGTTGTCCAGGGGGTGGGAAGTCTAGGGGTGTGTGGGGGGGGGGGGTTTCAGGGGTGTGGTGGGAGGGGGGGGGGTTCTGGTCTATTCTGGTCTATTTTTGGTTACTTTTTGGTCTGTTTTCGGGGTGTGATAGGGCTTTCCAGGGGTGTGGGAGTGTTGTTCACGGGGTGGGGTATACATGAGGGTGGGGGGTTGTCCAGGGGTGTGGGGGGATGTCCAAGGGGTGGGGGGACAGTCCAGGGGTGTGGGGGGGGGGGGGGGGGTGTAGAGACCTGAATATTGATGTACATGGACATTGCATTACTTTTGCGGAATACTTAGTACATAACAAAAACATACACACAAGGACCGTAATAGTTTAGTGTCTTTGGAAACTCGGAATATAATCTTCTAATCGTGGTGAATGATATTCAAAATCTCCCATAAAGATCTTCCTTTTTTTACCTAAAAACTTTCTTTATATCCTGGGGAAAAGAAAACATTAAATGGTGAGCTCAAATGCTCAGTAAGGGTAAACAAAAGAAATATCAATCACATCATACACATAAGAACATAACTTTTGGAAATCTTAACCTACAAAAAGAAATCACAATTTCATAATATTGGATAAATCATAGTAGTGAAATGTAATCCCATTAATCATAACTTAAAAATTAAGCTTTTTGGTATACACACATAATCCTTGAGAATCATTTCTTATTAGTCAAGACTCATTTCCAAGACTATCTTAGTGGACAAAGTCCATTTCTGAATCGAGTTCACTACTCGTTTCAGTCCTGTTTCACTGAACCGGTTTAACCTCCCGCTCCAGCCATGTCTATCTCATGAGATATAAAATCTTTACCCAATGCATTGGAGGGAGATATAGGTCCCACCCATCTCATAATGATACCATTCTTATGTGTGCCACAAAATCATAAATCATACATCATTGCATAACCTATGTAATAAAAATGGGAATCTTAAATATCGTGACATCATAAAACAATTCATATAAGTTAAAGGAATTCATAAAAATAATTTTATAAAAACATAAGAAAATCAATGTAATAATAGGGGTTGAAACAGAACCCTTTATTATCTTAGATGGAAAATAATTTTGATAAAACACTTGAACTCCATTCTTGAGGAAAATATCCTTTCTACCTCAAAAACATTTTCCTTAACATGTCATACAATTTTAAACTAAAAGAAGTTGATTAAAAATAAACTTGAAAACTTTTAAAGGAATCTCCTTGGAAATAATGTTTTAAAAATCCATTCATGCCGTATAAGTTAAAAAAACATTCTTCTCGTACTTTTGTCGGAAAAGTCAAAAAGTACCTCGTACGAAAAATGACAAAAGATTCCTTTCTTATATTTTACTAGAAAATCACCTAAGGGTAAAATTGGATATAAAATATTTTAAAAGGATATAAATATTACATATTTAGGAAACATGGATGTGGATGATAAAATATACCCCAGTAAATTTCAAAGTATAAACAATCTCGGATAAAAATGAGATTGTGATATTTCCCTTACCTTATGTCCGATATGCTTCGTATGCATCCGAACCTCTTGTAAAATGATTTAAATAATGTCATTGAATTATTCCAGAATCATACTCATTGTTATGATATCATATATGGTTCACTTATGACTTTATATTACCCGTTCTTTGGTAAATTCCATGTTAAAGAGCATTTTGGGTAAAATCGTTTCATTTTTCGTCCGTGTTTTGACTTGAAATTATTCATATGATTACTTAGATCATGATTAATTAATTAGATAATATAAATCATGATTTATATATAATATATATTCAGAATATACATATATATAATAGATCAGTAAATGGAAAGAAATACACCGTTCATGGAGATGGTAGGCCATACGTACGCATGAACGCTGTTTTCGGTTCCTTATTGAATTGAGTGGAATTAAGTAGATGACATAAATATATATATAAATAAATCCAGTAGTATTATTATGTCATATATTTCATGATTACTTATTATATATACCTTATAATCATTCATGAATGGTTAACATGGAGAATGAATCTCATCGCGTCGTGAAGACGGTAGTCCGTACGTACGCACAAGCGATGATATCATTCTCATGATCATGGAATTTTATTGGAGTGTATGTACACTATTTCAGAATAAATATAACTTTAAAATAATCATATATAGTTATTATGTACACCATTATACCCATCCAAGTAAGGTGGTGGTGGAAAATAGATTACACCACGGCGTGGAGACGGTAATCCGTACGTACGCACGCACAATGATTTCATTTTCCGTAGGATGGATAGATGGTGAAATAGGGTTTTTTCATACTTAAAATAACATATCAGTATATGAGTGATACTTATGTTATTACTTCATAATGAAACAACCTAAGAAGAAGAAGTGGAAGAAGAAATAAAGTTGAAACAAATGGTAACGGACATTACCTCTTCTTTGAAGCGCCTCTTTGAGTCCTCCTCTTAGGGCACTAAAATTGGTCTTTGAAGAAGACCAGGACCTCTAGGGTGTTTCTAGAGAAGTGGAGAAGATAATTTTGTAGGGGTTGTCCAATATTGAAGGCTCAAAGTTGTGTGAGGAAGAGAGGGAGGAGGTGCCCTTTTATAAAGGAGGAGAGGGGCACCTTTGGAATAACAAAAAATATTATTTTATTATAAATCAAAATTCGGTTTTAAATAGCTCCAAATTGATTTATTTCTAAGCTAAGGTGGGGATGGGTCTTAATCCTCTCATCCAATATAATTTAGACAAGTTTAGGTTCCTATTTTAACCTTATCATTTATATTTAACTTTATGTTAGATAATTTTACTTTTACCATGTCTTTTTGTGTTCATACTCTATAAGGTTAACAAACTTACTATAACAAGCCAAAAGAACCCCAAGTTGTTTATTATTAATATATATAACCTTATATAAGTCATTTGACCGAACCTTAGATTTTTAGGAATAAAATAAAAATTAATAATATAATATTTGTTTTAAAAACTATTTTATGTCAATTTTGACACTATTTAGTAATTAATTTTTGTGAAACTCATAACAGAATAATTAGTTCGAAAACAGTTAAATAAAGCAATAATAACATGTCATATTAACCTATAAAATTAGTGTAATTCATAAAAAGTCTCAAATTACATTTATTTTTGTATTTATAACATCGATTATGTCAATATTTCATTAATAAGATAATTACTGCATCATTTTTGTGTCATAAATAAATTATCTTATTTAATTCTAAAAATTACAAATAAAATACCATTATGTAGGAAATCTTTTTAGATTTCTAATTAATATTCATATTCTAATTTATCTTATGTATAACCCTATATTAAAAATGATATACTTATTAAACATTGATTTTAACTATTTTAACCCTTCTTTAAATAAATTAATAATAAATGTCCTAATCTAATCCAAGTGGTCCTAAATGGTCATAATTTATTCCTAAGGTTGTTTTTGGTCTAATTTAACTTATCCAATAGAATCAAGACATGTGTTAGGGTAATAATAATATCAATTGTACCCTTAATTGCCCTATTTACTTTTAACTGTGGTAAATAAAAGTAAAAAGTTATTATTCACCAAAAATTATTTTCAACTCATTGAACCACATTTTACTTATTGACATCAACTGTGTCTCTCGGATTTTTGAAATTCCACTTGCAGAAGCGGTAAAATTAAGATTTATGAAAAATTCAGTTTTTTTAACTACCACTTAGTGGTTTCACTATTCATCAAAAATTGAATGTTTCCATAAAAATACCAAAAAATAGGCCTAAGCTATATTTGATATTATGAACTAAAAAATGATGTCTATTTTCCAAATTCAAAACATATCAGTTGCATCAATTAATTTAAAAATTAATTCTCATCGTCAAAACAAATAGCGTGTTCTTAAGAGATAATAACTATCAAAAGATTGACACTTGTTTATGTTTGGTCTAAATGTGAAATTACATCCAATGACCAAAATTGTATTAAATTGTAAAAATATATTCTAAATATACTTTAAACCCACTCAAATTAATAATTTATCACTACTAATTATTTCGATTAAAAAGGTTGTTTTTAATTAAAATTTAGTAATTTTCACTATTCATCAGAAAATGAAAGTTATCCGAAAAGTACCAAAATTTCACCCTAAGCTAATTTCGATATTCTGAATCCAAAAATAAAGTCAAGTTTGAAAAATAAAATTTTCAAAATTTCAAAAAGTGGTTATTACTATTCATAACGGCTAGTTTTAATAATATTTTAATAGCATATTGTTGTTTAGTGAAACTCGTTATTGCGTACTACACACGCTATCGAGGAAGGTCGCGATTGCGTGTAATGAAAGGCAAGTCAAGAATGCGTGTTGTGAAAGCTCCTTTTGGTGTAGCGTACAACACAAGACATTAATGATATTAAAAAGAATATTTTTCATAAAATCTCGGGATGTTACATTCTACCCCCCTTAAAATGAATTTCGCCCTCGAAATTCGTCGGGGTTATAAATGGTTTACTACTCAAAAGTTTCATTAATAAGAACCCACATCGTAAAAAGGAATACCAGAACAAATCTTTAAAAACAAAAGTATGAAATGTAACGGTTACCCAAATAAACTAATCATTGGGTTTCCACATAGGTGAAAATATTGATTTGGAAGAGAAATCTAACCATCATGTTCTGATGGAGAGTGGTAGAGAACATGGCTATGGAAAAGCCCGCAATCACAAAGCCATAAATTTGTGATGATATAAGGTACCATCTGATTCATCAGATATAAGAGCACTAGGACAACATTATTGGTTTTCAAGATCATTTCCCTAAAGTTGGTGAAATTGGAATTAGAATAAATACTTTCATGATTTTGGTATAGTCTCACTGTTGGTCGTTCTTTGGACAATTTACACTTTATCTCTTAAAGAAATGAAGTTGAATTTGTCATTCATGATGTGTTAGCAGATCATGTGATAGAATGATGGGTCATTCCATCTGTCTCAAACAAAAGGTTAGAAAAGTTATCAAAACTTACATAAGTCCATCTATAGTGTGATTAATCATATATGGTTGCTAAAATGGACTTATAGTTCATATATCATACTGCTTAATATAATAAAACTAGTTTCTACTAAACAGGGACTTCCTGCAGGCCAGTGGTGGGCGATAAAGGACAGTCGCACTTCGGTTGTGGGTTCGATTCACACAGCCTTGTCCGACGCGATGGGCTGTCGCCAGCCCTGCAGGTTGTCCGTTTTCTAAAGCTATATTACTATAACATCCCATAAATAATATCGAAAAAAGTTCTATCCTAACTTATTTCCAACATAATACATTCTAATCTTTAGTCTTATCTAAAATACTTTGGTCCAAGCTCATAGTATAAAGAAAATGATTACTTGAAATGTCACATAATAATCACGTGAATGCCATCATTTATCCCCCATATATCATAAGATATATCTTTTTGGTCAAATTACAAACATGTGAATACCTTAATCATATATTCTCTTGAAGAATTAATACCCATTGAACCTTAGTGAAAACATGAATGTAGTTAAAAGTTAACAATTTCCACAAACCAAAATCCTCAAAATTCTTTATACTCAAACCAAGATATCACTTAGTCCTTATATCAATCATGAGCTCATGAATATTGTCAAACATTTTATTTTCTCTTTATCCCTTCATGATGTGAATATCATCTACTTTCCAAAATATTTGAATCACTTTTCATGGTTACCGGTACCTTAAAATTATTGAAACCCACAATAGAATAATAAAAAAATATTCTAATACACAATAAAAGTACCTCAACAACATTATTCTTGAATACCAATACATAAACACTTCAATCCATCCTCTTTAATTATTGTCCTGGAATAAGTCCTTCCTTGATTTAGAAGTAAATTTTTAGGTCAGGGCATTGAGTTGGGTAATGCCCATGTTCTCCACAAATAATACATTGAACTCCATAACAGTCTGTCACTCAATGACCCTTTTCTCCACACAGATAACATCGGTCCCTCCATTAGAGGTATTCCTCAAGGTTCTTCTTCCCTTCTTTAGAAATCTCAATCTTCCTTTCTTTATGATCCTCAACAGGCGAACATGCATAATAGTTTATCTTCCTCTTCTTTGATGAATTAGGAATACCACTAAATTTCACCTTGTTAATCATATATCGCGATGACTGATTCGGAATAATAACAATATCTTTTTCTCTAGGAATTACACAATTTTGTTTCTCATAGTCACCAAATTGTCCATTGGATTCAATGTTAAACAAATTCCTTCTGGTTCCCTCCATTAACTAAAACACAAAAAGAATTCTATGAGAGGAAAAAATAATGCTAGAGAAAACAACATAGTAAAGGGGGAGCACCCTCAATATCTAACATCTTAGGTTAAATTCTAATATCGTTACCATAGTTCTAGGACTATATCCTATACGTATACTTACCCTTAGGGACATCCCTAGACATACCTTAGAAATATCTCTAGGGATCTCACTAACATTTTCGCATCCCAGTTTCCAAAGGTTGACTAAACCTTTCCTCTGATACCAACTGTAGAGACCCGAAGCTTGATGTACAAGCACATTACATTAATTTTGTGGAATACTTAGTACATAACAAAAACACACACACAAGGACCGTAATAGTTTAGTGTATTTGGAAACTCGGAATATAATCTTCTAATCGTGGTGAAAGATCTTCAACATCTCCCATAAAGATCTTCCTTTTTTTACCTAAAACCGTTCTTTATATCATGGGGAAAAAACATAAAAGGGTGAGCTCAAATGCTCAGTAAGGGTAAACAAAAGAAATATCAATCACATAATATACATACCAACATAACTTTTGGAAATATTAACCTGCAAAAAGAAATCATAATTTCATAACATTGGATGAATCATAGTAGTGAAATGTAATCCCAATAATCATAACTTAAAACATGAAACTTTGTGGAATACACACATAATCCTAGAGAATCATTTCTTATTAGTCAAGAATCATTTCAAAGACTATCTTAGTGGACAAAGTCCATTTCTGAACCGAGTTCACTCCTCGTTTCAGTCATGTTTCACAGAACCGATTTAACCTCCCGTTCCAGCCATGTCTATCTCATGAGATTCAAAATCTTTACCCAATGCATTGGAGGGAGATATAGGTCCCACCCATCTCATAATGATACCATTTTTATGTGTGCCACAAAATCATAAATCATACATCATTTTATAACCCATGTAATAAAAATGGGAATCTTAAACATCGTGACATAATAAAACAATTCATATAAGTTAAAGGAATTCATAAAAATAATTTTATCAGAACATAATCAAATCAATGTAATAATAGGGATAGAAACAAAACCCTTTATTATCTTAGATGGAAAATAATTTTGATAAAACACTTGAACTCCATTCTTGAGAAAAATATCCTTTCTACCTCAAAAAAATTTTCCTTTCTTAACATGTCATACAATTTAAAACTAAAAGAAGTTGATTAAAAATAAACTTGAAAACTTGTAAAGGAAGCTTCTTGGAAATAATTTTTTAAAAATCCATTCATGCCGTATAAGTTAAAAAAACATTCTTCTCGTACTTTTGTCAGAAAAGTCAAAAAGTACATCGTACGAAAAATGAAAAAAGATTTCTTTCATATCTTTTACTAAAAACTCACCGAATGGAAAAATTGGATATAAACTATTGTAGAAGGATATAAATATTACATATTGAGGAAACATTGATGTGGATGATAAAATATACCCCAGTAAATTCCAAAGTATAAACAATATCGGATAAAAATGAGATTGTGATATTTCCCTTACCTTATGTTCGATATGCTTCATATATATCCGAACCACATGTATAATGATTTAAATAATGTCATTGACTTTTTCCAGAATCATTATCATTGTTATTATATCATATATGGTTCACTTATGAATTTATATTACCCGTTCTTTTGTAAATTCCATGTTAAAGAGCGTTTTGGGTAAAATCGTTTCATTTTTCGTCCGTGTTTTGACTTGTAATTATTCATATGATTACTTAGATCAAGATTACTTAATTCTAGAATATAAAAAATGATTTATATATAATATATATTCAGAATATACATATATATATAATATATCAGTAAATGGAAAGAAATACACCGTTCATGGAGACGGTAGGCCATACGTACGCATGAACGTTGTTTTCGGTTCCTTATTGAATTGAGTGAAATTAAGTAGATGACATAAATATATATATACATAAATACAGTAGTATTATTATGTCATATATTTCATGATTACTTATTATATATACTTTATAATCATTCATGAATGGTTAACATGGAGAATGAATCTCATCGCGTCGTGGAGACGGTAGTCCGTACGTACGCACGAGTGATGATATCATTTTCATGATCGTGGAATTGTATTGGAGTGTATATATACTATTTTAGAATCAATATAACTTTAAAATAATAATATATAGTTATTATTTACACCATTATGCCCATCCAAGTAAGGTGGTGGTGGAAAATAGATTACACCACGGCGTGGAGACGGTATTCCGTACGTACGCACGCGCGGTGATTTCGTTTTCCGTAGGATGGATAGACGGTGAAATAGTATTGTTTCATAATTATAATAACATATAAGTATATGAGTGATTCTGATGTTATTACTTCATAATTAAACAACCTATGAAGAAGAAGTGGAAGATGAAATAAAGTTGAAAGAATCGGTAACGGACATTACCTCTTCTTTGAAGTGCCTCTTTGAGTCCTCCTCTTAGGGCACTAAAATTGGTCTTTGAAGAAGACCAGGACCTCTAGGGTGTTCCTAGGGAAGTGGAGAAGAGAATTTGGCAGGGGTTGGCCGAGCTTGAAGGATCAATGTGGTGTGAGGAAGAGAGGGAGGATGTGCCCTTTTATAAGGGAGGAGAGGGGCACCTTTGGAATAACTAAAAATATTATTTTATTATAAAGCCAAATTCGGTTTTAAATAGCTCCAAATTGATTTCTTTAGAAGATAAGGTGGGTATGGGTCGAAATACTCTCATCCAATAGAATTTATACAAGTTTAAGTTCCTATTTTAACCTTATCATTTTTATTTAACTTTAAGTTAGATAATTTTACTTTTACCGTGTCTTTTTGTGTTCTTACACTATAATGTTAATAAATATACTATAACAAGACAAAATAACCCCAAGTTTTTTATTATTAATATATATAACCTTATATAAGTCATTTGGCCGAACCTTAGATTTTTATGAATAAAATAACAATTAATAATATAATATTTTTTTATAAACTATTTTATGTCAATTTTGACACTATTTAGTAATTGATTTTTGTGAAACTCATAACAGAATGATTAGTTCGAAAAAAGTTAATTAAATCAATACTAACATGTCATATTAACCTATAAAATTATTTTAATTCATAAAAAATCTCAAATTACACTTATTTTGGTATTTATAGCATCAATTATGTCAATATTTCATTAATAATATAATTACTGCATCATCTTTGTGTCATAAATAAATTAAAATATTTAATGTCTAAAAATTTCAAATAAAATTCCATTATGTAGGCAATCGTTTTAGCTTTCTAATTAATATTTATAGTCGAATTTATCTTATGTATAACCCTATATTAAAAATGATATACTTATTAAACTTTTATTTTAACTATTTTAACCCTTCTTTAAATAAATTAATAATAAATGTCCAAATCTAATCCTAGTGGGCCTAAATGGTCATATTTTATTCCTAAGGTTGTTTTTGGTCTCATTGAACTTATACAATAGAATTAATAATGTGTTAGGGTAATATTAATATCATTTTTACCCTTAATTACCCTATTTACTTTAAACCGTGGTAAATAAAAGTAAAAAGTTACTATTCACCAAAAATTATTTTCATCTCATTGAACCACATTTTACTTAATTACATCAATCGTGTCTCTCGGATTTTTTAAATTCCACTCACAAAAGCGGTAAAATTAAGATTTATGAAAAAATCATTTTTTTAACTACCACTTAGTGGTTTCACTATTCATCAAAAATTGAAAGTTTCCAGAAAAATACCAAAAATTAGGCCTAAGATATATTTGATATTATGAAATCAAAAATGATGTCTATTTTACCAAATTCAAAACATATCAGTTGCATTAATTAATTTAAAAATTAATTCCCGTCGTCAAAACAAATAGCGTGTTCTTAAGAGATAATAACTATCAAAAGATTGACACTTGTTTATGTCTGGCTTAAATGTGAAATTACATCCAATGACCAACATTGTATTAAATTGTGAAAATATATTCTAAATATACTTTAAAACCACTCAAATTAATAATTTATCACTATTAATTATTTCGATTAAAAAGGTTGTTTTTAATTAAAATTTAGTAATTTTCACTATTCATCAGAAAAAGAAAGTTATCTGAAAGGTACCAAAATTTCACCCTAAGCTAATTTCGATATTCCGAATCCAAAAATGAAGTCCATTTTGAAAAATATAATTTAAAAAATTTCAAAAAGTGGTTATTACATTTCATAACGTCCAGTTTTAATAATATTTTAATAGGATATTGTTGTTTAGTGAAACTCGTTATTGCGTACTACACACGCTATCGAGGAAGGTCGTGATTGCGTGTAATGCAAGGAAAGTCAAGGATGCGTGTTGTGCAAGCTCCTTTTGGTGTAGCGTACAACACAAGACATTAATGAAATCAAAAAGAATATTTTTCATAAAATCTTGGGGTGTTACAGGGGGTGTCCAGGAGGGGGGGGGGGTTGTCCAGGGGTGTGGGGGTTGTCCAGGGGTGGGGGCTGTCCAGGGGTGTGGGGGTATCGAGGAGGGTGGGGGTTGTCTAGGGGTGTTGGGGATGTCCAGGGGTGGAGGGTAGTCTAGGG
Organism: Viscum album; assembly: GCA_963277665.1. NCBI lineage: Eukaryota > Viridiplantae > Streptophyta > Magnoliopsida > Santalales > Viscaceae > Viscum > Viscum album. The sequence continues at coordinate 1,744,720,183 of OY728155.1, forward strand.
GTGTGTGTGGGGGGGGGGTCCAGGGGTGTGGTGGGGGCTATCTAGTGGGGTGGGTGGGAGTTCTGGTCTATTTTGGTCTCTTTTTGGTAACTTTTTGGTCTATATCAGGGGTGTGGTAGGGCTTTACAGGGGTGTGGTAGTGCTGTACAGGGGGTGGGGGTATACAGGAGGGTGGTGGGGGTTGTCTAGGGGTGTGGGGAGCTGTTCAGGGGGTGGCGGTGCAGTCCAGGGGTGTGGGGGTGTCCAGGTGGGTGGGGGTTTGTCCGGGGGTGTGAGGGGCTATTCAGGGGGTAGAGTGGGGGGTAGTCCAGGGGTGTGTGGGGGGGGGGGGGGGTGTCTAGGGGTGTGGTTGGGGCTGTCCAGTGGGGGGGGGTCTGGTATATTTTGGTCTGTTTTTGGTAACATTTTGGTCTGTTTTAGGTATTTTAGCTGGGCATAGCATTGGTTCAGTTTTATTTAAAAAGAATTGTTTTTTATGTTGGTTATTTCATAACTGAGGTAAAAAATGCATTTGGATTAGTTTTAACATCGGTTATTTTCAAACCGACATAATAAAGTCATGGGAAATGGTTTTTACATCGGTTATTTCATAACTGACATAATAAATGGAAATGAATAGTTTTTTACGTCGGTTATTTTATAACTGACATCATTGATATGTTTTCACGTAGGTTATTATATAACAGACGTTGGGAACTGCTTGGAAGACAAGTTTATCACATTGGTTATTTTTATAACTAACTTGATAAACACTTTAGAGGAGTGATTTATGATGTCGGTTATTATATAACTGATGTGAAAGGGTATATTTTACGTCAGTTATTAAATAATCGATGTAATAAACCATAACTCCAAAGAATTTTCCATGTCAGTTTTTTATTAACCGCCGTGAAAAACACTTCAGATTTGTGTTTTTTACGTCGATTGTAAAATTACCGACATAAAAAACTATGTTTATAACGTCTCCTGAAATAACGTCGGCCAAAATCCAGCATTAAAAATAAAAAATAACCGTCGTAAAAAATGTTTTCTGCACTAGTGTATATATGTATTTATAATAGTACATAATATTTGGAGGTAAGAAATGAAATGAACAATTCATGGAGACGGTAAGCCATACGTACACATGAACACTACTTTGATTTCTATTACATAATTAATTGAATGAAATATTAATGATACATAGGAATATTATAATTCTTGTATAATATCATATTTATAATTTTAGTAACTCCATCCTTTATATGTTCCAGGTTTTTCATGAACGAGTCATATCACTTTGAGGGGGCAGTAGTCCACAATTCCTTAAGTCAAATTATCGTATTTACCTACTATGAAAACCATAAAGTTATTCTATTAATGAAAAATACATAATCATAGAAACATTACAAATATAATATATATTATATATAAATACAATTCCATTTTAATGGTCCCCATAAGTAGTGGTAGGAGAAAATTGAACAATCATTGTTTTGTGAGGCAGCAGTTCATCCTCCATAGAAATAGTATGTTCTTTACCCATTAAATGGAGGTGTGTGAAAGTATAGTTTGAATAATTTTCATAAAAACAACCTAATATATTGAGGATACTTGTGTTTTTATAAAATAAAGTATTAAAAATAGTTTAAGGGGTTGTATAAGTAAAATAAAAGAAAATAACTCATGAGAAGATGTTACCTTTTAAATCGGTTATCTCACATTAGTTTGAATCAAAAGTTTTACTTAAATTGATTTCTGCCTAGGTTAAGGCATCTAGGTGGAAGATAAGGTTGTCGGGAGCTTAATTGGGCTAAGGTTGGATGATCCAAGGGGCTTGAGTGGTGTGAGTAATGGGTTAGAGGTGAGTTATTTTTATAAGGGGGAGGAGGGGATCTTTAGGAATGTTTGAAAATATTATTTTATTATATAATGATTTTCAGTTTGTAAAGGTCGAAAACTCATTAACGTTGATGATAAGATTACTCATGTTCTAAATAAAATCATTCAATAAGAATTGGACAGGTTTTGGATATTGTTTTAATCTTTATAATATTATTTATTTAAATCATTCATTAATGAGGTAAACACTGCATCATTATTGTATCATAAATAATTTTATTTATTTGATGTCTACATATTATAAAAAAACAATGATGTAGGAAATATTTTTAGATTTCTGATGAATATTTATATTTGTCATGACTCATCATCGGGGCCCGTGCCTTAACTACCCCAAGCCCGCCTCCCATAGGTCAAGGGCTGTCGACTAGCACCAAAGGCGTAAATCCCGAAAAAGGGGAAGGCATTGCCTTAATAAAGTAATAAAACACCACAGAGTAAGCCAGTAGAAGTAAACACTAAGAAAAACTGGGTACATAAGTATGTGTGGAAAGTAAATGCGCCAGAATACAAACCCAAACTGAAGGTAAAGTACAATGGGAAAGAAAGTACAACAACTGAAAGTAAAGAAGCAACGTTGAGCCATCCACTAGAAGTCCCACCTGAAGGGTGGGAACAGATAGTCTCCTCATCTCCTCGGGTCCAGCCGTCCACTCCGTGTACATCCCGCCCAGTGGTCCACCTCTAGGTACCGACTACTCCACAAGCCTCAACCATAATCAGTTCTGTCCGTCGTCTGCATCCAACAATACGTAGTGTGGGCATATCCCGTGCAGGGGTGAGTATACGCAACTCAGTAGGGACCCCGAGACCCCCGAATATCTCTTAGAATCCACAATGGAAAGATACAATCACAAATTAACATCCAACACTACTTAGGTATATGCCCATACACATTCCTAAGTCATCAATACTAGTTCAGATCCAACATCCAAGACCAAGTTCGGTCACATCCACACAAGATAGTACAACCCAATCCACACAAGAAAGCACAACACAATCCACATAGGAAAGCAAGTCAATCATATCGAAGATATTGATTGAAAGTCAAGACTCATCTCATACAGGTATACTTCTTCGTAAGGTGATTGGGATGATCAAATGTATCCAATGATTCATCTAAGCTAGGACCCACGTAGGATACTAAACCAGCTAAGCTATCGGACCCACCTAGGATACAAGTCCAGCTACTCTGTTGGACCCACGTAGTATACTACAACAGAAGTCAAATACTGCCGGACCCATGTAGGATACAAGAACAGTAGTAATCTCCATCGAACCCACGGAGTATTTCAGTACGGTCTTCATCGCTGTAGAACCCATGGAGGATTTCCATGCAGTCATCATCACTGCCGAACCCCTGGAGAATTTCAGTGCCCTCATCGTCGCTGCCGAACCCCTGGAGGATTTCAGTGCAGTCGTCATCATCGTCGCAGTCATACTCAGCTCTAGGGTTCCCGCACACAGCATGCTCGTTTCCAGGAGGGTCTGATCCATGAGAAAAGGGGGGTCGATACATCAAATTACACGTAGTCTGAAGTTGATGTATCCCAAAGTTCCATCTCGACATAGGTAACTCAACACGGCAGACAACACGTCAATCGAACGCCCGGTCTGAGAGTTATTGGCTTTTTCGTTTTAGGGGCCCAGTTGGTTTTTAAGTCAAAACCAACCCGACCGTACTACAACTATGTCCAAAACTCTAGCGGAGTAATCCAAAAGCTCCTTCTCACTAAGAGGATTCCAACAAAGTCGATGACACATCAATCGTACGTCAGGAGATCAAGTTATAAGTGTTTCCGCTCTGAGGGCCCGGTTGGTTTTGTGTTCAAACCAACCCGTCCATACCCAAAGTTCTCAAAAACCTTGAGTATAATATACTGAAACAACCGAATCGATCCAAGGATTGCATCACAACTGACGGTGCATCGATCAGAGGCTCTTAGCCCATGCTACGGGCATTATAATGAATTGCCCGGTTTTTAGGGGGTTTTGGGCCCAGACCGACACGACCTGGCCCGGTGGGTACGGCCCGGCCCGGCCCAATAGGCGCGGCCCGGCCTAGGCGGCCCATTTGGCCGTACAGCGTGGCTCGGCCGAGCTGTCGCGGAAAGGGGGGGGGGGGCACTGCCCCCCTGTTTGAAACAGCGGCCCCACGTGGGGGGCCGTTCCTTTGGCCAGTCGAGGGTTACGACCCTCGGCCTTCTTCGATCGGCCAGTCCGGCTGGCCAGCCGTGCTACCGCTGCGGGACCCCGAGGTCCCGCCCCTCCGACGCTCAGACGGCTGATGGTTCCGGCCGCCGCTCCCTGCTCCGCCGCGGCCAAAGGTCGCGGTCTTGGTCCGACCGACGCGGCACGACGGCGCCGCGCCCCTGCTCCGGCCACAATGTCTTCGTGGTTCTCCGGCGCCACGGCTTCGTTTGGCCTCAACGACGCGATGCTATGGTGCCGCGCATATTCACCCATTCCTCTTGCTTCTGCGCGGTGCCGTTGCACCGCACTGCCTTTGCTTGTGCCGCAACATGTACAACATAAAAGGGGGAGGAGAGTCGGTCGTGTTCATGCGGTCCGACCTCCTCCCATTGTTACATTAATAGGAGGCCCAATATAAAAGTCTATTATTGGCAATGAAACACCAACAAAAATTAACCCCTTCCTCACAATGTAATTCTCGGTTGTCAAGCGCCGCAAAATATGTCATCGCGAGGCGTGGTTCCGTAGTGGTCGATGGAGAGTGTCTGAGGAGACGTCGTCTTATCTTTATCACGGAGAGAAGAATATGATTGCTCGTCGTTGGAGAACTCCCATGTCAGTGTCTCTTACCTTGTCACAGAGGAGAAAGGGAATGGAGATACCAGAGTCATTGAGTCGTTCTTCGATGAAGAGATGACGTTCTTCGCGGAAGGATTGTAGCTCATCGCCGAAGGATGAAGTTCTTCCCAAGAGAAAAGAGTTCTATCTCCCCAATCTCCTCGCACAACAAGTAACCCCTCCAAAATAAAATAAGACTTATCTTATTTTATTACATCAAGCCAAGTATTCAATTTTTAAAATTCAAACACATAACTCACTTAATTAATTAAGTGTGTTGGCATGATTAAAGAGGAGAGAGGGGGAGGTGAGTAGTCTCACATTAAAGGGGAGTTAACAAAAACAAGGGAAAGTTATGGAGTTAAGGAATGTGAAAAGGTAGGGGATCATGTGGGCCCCACCTCCCTCATAACCACACATGGGAAGTTGGGTGGTCGTGGGCCCCACCAACAACTTCCCATGAGAGAGTTTAACTTCCATGGATAAAATAAAATTGTTCACAATTTTATTTTACTTATTAATTAATACACACATTTCTTTTACAAATCCTCCCAAAAAAAAAGAAACTTCGGTAAAAGTCCTCTTAAGAAATTACCGGTGTTGTGGTAACATCGGTGCCCTCATATTTCAATTCTGAGTACCGGTTCAAAATTTAGGAAATCCCGCTCGTTCGTTCACTGAACGTACCCGAGCTAAACTTCGAAAATTGATTCCGGGCACACCGGGCCTCAGAATCAAGTGCCGTGAGAAACTTCGTACTCGTAAAATCACAATGAAATTAAGAAAATATTTTCCTTGAAATTTACGGCTCTTTACATTACTCCCACATTAGGGCTTTACATCCCCGTAAAGATACATCATAAACTAGGGAAACAAATGAGGGTACTGTGCACACATATGAGCCTCCTGCTCCCAAGTGTTCTCCTGGAGGTTTCCGTGCTGCCATCTAATGCGCACTAGAGCAATTGACCACCCATGTAGGACCCGCTCCTGTCAATTCTCAATCTTCACTGGGACCTCCAAAAATGTTTCCCCATCATCAATGTCCACCTCCCCATGGTCGATGACATGCGTCGGGTCGTGCACGTATCTCCTCAGTTGAGACACATGGAAGACATCATGCACCCGGTGCAACTGAGGTGGTAGAGCCAGGCGATAAGCCACCTCGCCTATCCTGCTGAGAATCTAAAATGGTCCGATGAAGCATGGAGATAACTTGCCGCCCTAGCCAAATCTCTGTAATCCACGTCGAGGTGAGACCCTCAAGAAGACGTGGTTGCTATCCTCGAACTCTAGTGGTCTCCTCCTCCTGTCAGCATAAGACTTCTTCCGGCTCTGAGCTGTCCTCATCCACTCCTGGATGACCTAGACCTTCTCAGTCGTGACCTGGACCATCTCTGGTCCCACAAGTGCTGACTCCATGGGGTCTGTCCAGCACAGAGGTGATCTGCAAGGTCGGTCGTACATTGCTTCGTATGGTTCCATCCTGATGGTGGAGTGGTAGCTGTTGTTGTACGCGAACTCCACGAAGGGTAGGTGGTCCTCCCAGCTACGAACAAAGTCGAGGACACATGCACGGATCATGTCCTCAAGAGTCTGAATGGTCCTCTCCATCTGAACATCCGTCTGTGGGTGAAAGGTGGTGCTCAAACATAGTTGCGTCCCGAAAGCCTCCTGCAACCCCTTCCAAACCCGGGAAGTAAGTCAAGAATCTTGATCAGAGATGATAGATGATGGAACACCATGATGCTGTACAATCTTATGAATGCAGAGACGTCCCAAACTCTCTACCAAGCCCTGTTCTCTGATGGGTAAGAAGTGGGTCGACTTGGTGAGTCGGTTGACAATCACCCAAATGGAGTCATGACCTCTGGAAGTACGTGGAAGTCGAGTCCCCAAATCCATAGATATCCCATCCCACTTCCACTCTGGGACCTCCAAGGGCTATACCAAGACTTCTGGTACCTGGTGGTCCACCTTCACCTGCTGGCAGGTGAGGCATCGAGAAACGAACTCTACTACAACCTTTTTCATACCCAGCCACCTGTGCTGGCGTCTGATATCTTGGTACATCTTTACTACTCCTGGATGTACCGCTAAAGGGGAAGTGTGAAACTCCCTCAGCACCTCCTCCCATAAAGCAACTGGTACCATGGTACATCCTTTGAAAATGACATCGTTCTCTCCTCTTATAGAGAATCCATCACATGCCTGTCTTGAGGATATTTGTGCATGCCACGTCTCACAGTCAACGTCCCCACACTGTGCCTCTCTAACCTGCTGTAGTAGAGGAGGAGTGACTGTTAGTGACTGAAGATAGGCTGATCCATCTCTATCCACGAAGGATATCTGAAAAGCGGATAACTGCTCTGTCGCCTCTCCATGTAGCTGAATTCTCATCCTCCAACTGAGAGCATCGGCTACTACGTTCCCCTTTCCAGATGTATAGACTATCTCAAAGTCATAGTCTTGGAGGAACTCGATCCATCACTGTTGTCTCATGTTCAGGTCCTTCTGCGAGAAGATGTACCTAGGAATATGGTGGTCATAGTAGACTGTAAAGCGCTCACCCATCAGATAGTGTCGCCACATCTTCCGAGCGAAGACCACTACTTCCAACTCCAGGTCATGGGTAGCGTAGTCTTGCTCATGCTACCTAAACTATCATGATCCATTGGAGATCACTGCTCGCTCCTACATCAGGACACATCCAAACCCGGTCCCTGATGCATATCAGTAGACTACGTACCCTACTCCCTCCTCCGGTAGCCTCAAGATAGGTGCGCTGGTCAACCTCTGTCTCAGCACCTGGAAGCTCTGCTGACATCTATCTGACCACACGAAGGGTTTCCCCTTATTTTTCAAAGCTAAGAGCGGTGCCGCAACTCTGGAAAAGTCTGGCACAAATCTCTGGTAGTACCTAGCTAGAATCAAGAAACTCCGCACCTCCGTCACGCTCCTGGGTGGCTCCCAAGCTAGCACTACCTCGATCTTCGTAGGGTCCACCACAACTCCCGCATCAGATATGATGTGTCCCAAGAAGTGGACCTCATGTAATCAGAACTGACACTTCGAGAGTTTACCATAAATCTGGTTCTCTTGAAGTGTGTCCAGTACAACCCGCATGTGGTAGGTGTGATCCTCCTTAGTGGTCGAGTATATCAAAATGTCTTCGATGAAGACCACGACAAATCAATCGAGGAATGGATGAAAGATCCTATTCATGATACCCATGAACACTGATGGAGCATTGGTTACGCCGAAAGGCATAACCAAGAACTCATAGTGTCCATACTGACATCTGAAGGCCGTCTTCTGTACGTCCTCGTCCTAAACTCTAAGCTGATGATAGCCTAATATGAGGTCTATCTTTGAGAACCACCATGCTCCCTTGAGCTGATCGAAGAGGAAGTCAATCCTCGGTAGTGAATACTTGTTCCTCAAGATCACCTAATTCAAGTGACGATAGTCGACACACAGTCGCAAGCTCCCATCCACCTTCTTGGGGAACAAAATTGGGGAAGCCCAGGGTGAAACACTGGGTCTGATGAATCCCTTGCCCTGAAAGTCCTCTAACTGTACTCATAGCTCTCTAAGCTCGGTGGGGATAATCTGATATACCTGAGTGGATATCAGGGCTTTATTGGGGTACAGGTCAATAGAGAAGTCTACCTCTCTGTGAGGAGGTAGTCCTGGAATGTCATCCGGGAAAACGTCTACATATTGATCCACCACTACAGGAAAACTAGGACTCCACATGTCAAATGCTCCTAGGATAAGGCTAGCCAACTGATGAGTGATCGGCTATCCTCTCCTCTGCGTTAGTCCATCCTGCGCTGCTAAGGATCCCTTCTCGCCGGTGAAGGTGAACCTGCCCCCATCGGTGCGAACACATCGCACCTTGCACCTAATACAATCGATCTGAGCATGGACTGGAGATAACCAATCCATGCCCAAGATGACGTCGTAAGGCCTTGACGCCGGTACAAGAAGATCCCAGCTTAAGATCTTGCCTCCTAGAGTAAGCTCACACTGCCGGCACCAGTGCGTAATCGTCGAGTCTGCTCTCATAGGAGTTTCTAGTCATAAGGATCGAGCCAATGACTTTTTCAGAATCACTGAGATCCGAAGAAGGGCAGTAGTAATAAAATAATGACATGCTCCTGTGTCTATAAGAACTGTTTCAAGGGTGGAGTAGACACAGATAGTACCTCAAATCATCTCTAGCGTTCCGTGGTCATATTCCTCCGGTGCCAGAAGCTGAGCTTGTCTCTGCCCGCCAGCTCCCTGTGGTCGGGGTGGACCTTCAGGTGGTGGTGGTGGTGGTGGTAAAGCCTCCAAGTGTCTCCCACCACCTACTGCTTGGCCATCTCCTATTCTTCGTCTGCCTGCTCCCTATGGACTACCACGGTCGACCCTCTACCTCTGCCTGTATGTCCCCTCAACTGTCTGCTTCTCCTCTACACGGCGGGTCAAGTAATCACGATCCATGTGGCCCTGCCCGCCGCATGCGTAGCACTGTATGCTCCTCGGAAGGCTGGCTCTGCGCCGGGTGCCCCGCACCTCTGAGCCAGTGTCCTGAGGTCATTCACCTGATGGTCTGGTCTGCCTGGACCCCTGTGACGTCCGTCAAATGGTAGTTGTAGATGACTCTGCTATGTTCCGCCCTCCGGTAGGTCTCGCTGGTGGTGTAGGCTCAGCAAGAAAGCTCTCTACGAGAAGGGCTCGCTCCAGTACTCCTTCCTGTGTTGGAATGCTGGGGGAGATCATCGATGCCCTGATCTCGTGCCTCAGTCCCTGCTTGAAGGTCCGAGACCAGAAGAATGGGTCTCGTACCATGTCCATCGAATAGCGCGAGAGATCGTTAAATCTCACCAAGTACTGGGCTACCGTCATGCTTCCCTACCACAGCTGTAGTAGCTCCTGAATGCACACTGCACTGAGGGTGGCTGGGACGAAATCTGAGCAGAAGAGGCTCTCAAGGTCCGTCCAGAAAAGAGATGCCTCGTCATGCACCTGGAGCATCATGATCCACCATCTGCCTACTGCCGCGTGCAGGAGGCTCGCTGCAAGGATCACCATGAGGTCAGCTGGTGTCCCCTCTTGCCTGAAAACTCGAACTACAGCCTCCAGCCAATCCTCGGCTACCTGAGGGTCCGTCTCCCTACGGAACCTAGGTCGTCTCTGACGCTAAAAATCATGTAGTGCACTAAGGCAACATGCACTCTCAGCAGCTAAGGCTGGTGGAATTGGTGGATCAGTGGGTAGTGGTACCGCTGGTGCGTCCGCTGAAAAAGGGCCCTGCACCGAGGCCTTGTCACTCGGTGGGCTGTCGTCTCGCACAAAGCTCAGAAACCTAGCTGGCTGCCATCATGGGGCCATCCTGAAAAGAAACCGGTGCACCATGGTCAAAATAGTATACCTGGTGAGCTGACACAAAGTAATCACAAAGAAAACTTTTGAAACACACATGCAATAAATGGTTTTGTGCATTGAGTCGGAAATCATAAGTTAGGTTCCTGGTGTACTGATACATCGGCCGCCACACCAACACTGGACTCCTTGGACTGATAACCACACTCAATACCCTTAACACTATTGCTTCACATAGAAGAAATATCTGAGTCTTGAGTTCTGCGGTAGAACCGAACTCCTCTGATACCAATTTGTCACGACCCGTCCTCAGGGCCCGTGCCGTGACTACCCCAAGCCCGGCTCCCATAGGCCAGGGGTTGGCGACTAGAACCAAAGGCGTAAATGCCGACAAAGGGGAAGAAATTTCCATTATAAAGTAAACAAACACCACAGAGTAAGCTAACAAACGTAAACACTATGTAAAAATGGGTTCATAAGTAAGTGCAGAAAGTAAATTGGCTAGAATACAAACCCAAACTGAAGGTAAAGTACAACTAGAAAGAATGTACAGCAACTAAAATTAAAGTAGTAACGTCGATCTTTCCACTGGAAGTCCCACCTGAATGGTGGGTAAAGATAGCCTCCTCAGCTCCTCGGGTCCAAACATCCGCTCTGTGTACGTCCCACCCAGTGGTGCACCTCCAGGTATCGACTTCTCCACAAGCCTCAACCACAATCAGTGATGTCCGTCGTCTGCATCCAACACAACGTAGTGTAGGAATAGCCCAAGTAGGGGTGAGTATATGCTACTCAGTAGGGACCCCAAGACCCCCGAAGATCTCCCAGAATCCACAAAGGATAATCCACAAAGGAAAGATACAATCACGAAGTAACATCCAACAATACTTCGGTATATGCCCATACATATACCTATGTCAGCAATTCCAGTTTGGATCCAACATTCGAGCCCAAGTTCGGTCATGTCCACACATGATAGTACAACCCAATCCACAAAGGAAAGCACAACAAAATCCACATAGGAAATAAAGTCAATCATATCGAAGATAATGATTGAAAGTCAGGACTCAGCTCACACATGTATACTTTTTCGTAAGGTGATAGAGATGATCAGATGTAGCCACTGATTCATCTAAGATGAGACCTATTTATGATACTAAACTAGCTAAGTTGTCAGACCCATGTAGGATACAAGTCCAGCTACTCTGTTGGACCCACGTAGGATACTACAACAGAGGTCAAATACTGCTGGACCCACGTAGGATACGAGAATAGTAATACTGCCAGACCCACGTAGGATACAAGAACAGTAGTCATCGCCATCAATCCCATAGAGGATTTCAGTACAGTCTTCATTGCTGCCGAACCAATGGAGGATTTCAGTGCAGTCGTCGTTGCTTCCAAACCCAAAGAGGATTTCAGTGCAGTCGTCATCATCATCGCAGTCGCAGCCATCTCTAGGGTTCTCGCACACAGAATGCTCGTTTCCGAGAGGGTCTGCTACACGAGCCAAGGGGGGTCGATACATCAACTGACACGCAATCCGGATTTGATGTATCCCAATGTTCCATCTCGACATAGGGAACTCAACATGACACACGACACGTTAATCGGACGCCCAGTCTGAGAGTTATTGGCTTTTTTGTTCCAGGGGCCCTGTTGGTTTTTAAGTCAAAACCAACCCGACCATACTCCAAATTCATCCAAACCTTGAGTGGAGTAAGCCAAAAGGTCCGTCTCGCTATGAGGAATCCAACAAAGTTGACGACACGGCAATCAGACGTCCGGAGCTCAAGTTATAAGCGTTTCCGCTCCGAGGGCCGAGTTGGTTTCGTGTTCGAACCAACCTAGTCGTACCCAATGTTCTCTGAAACCTTGAGTGTAACATACCAAAATGGCTGCCTCGATCCAAGAATCCCATCTCAAATGACGGTGCATCGATCGGAGGCCAGTAGCCAATGTTACGAGCATTATAACGAACTGTCCGGTTTTTAGGGGGTTTTGGGCCCGGACCGACCCGGGACCAGGTCCGACCCAACAGGGCGCGGCCCAGCCCGGACGGCGCGTCCCGGCCCTGCCGGCACATCCCAGCTCGGCCGAGCTGTCGTGGAATGGGGGGGGGGCACTTCCCTTCTGTTTAAAACGGAGACCCCACGTGGGGGGCCGCTCCTTTGGCCACCCGGGGGTTATGACCCTCGGCCTTCTTTGATAGGCTAAGCCGGCTGGCCGGCCGTTATGGCGCCGCGGGACCCCGAGGTCCCACCCCTCCGACGCGTCAGTGGCTGGTGGTTCCAGCCGCCACTCCCGGCTCTGCCGCGGCCACAGGCCGCGGTCTTGGTCCGACTGGCACGACGTGACGGCGCCGCACCCCTCTGCCACGGCCCCGCTCTGGCCTTGGTGTCTTTGTGGTTCTCCTGCACGGCGCGACAGCGCCGCAGCTTTGTTTGGCCTCAACGGCGTGGCACGAGGGCGCTTCACATCTTCGTCTGTTCCTCTTGCTTCCGCGCAGTGCCGTTGCACCGCGCTGCCTTTGCTCGTGCCGCATCAAGTAAAACATCAGAGGGGGAGGAGAGTTGGTCTTGTTTGTATGATCCGAACTCCTCCCGTTGTTATGATAACAGGTAGGCCAATATTAAAGTAGATGAATGGAAAAGAAACTTGAAAAAAAATTAATCCCTACCTCACAAAGTAATTCACGGTTGTCAAGCGCCGCAAAATATGGCTCCGCGGGGCGTGGTTCTGTAGACGTCGATGGAGAGCGTTTAAGGAGACATCGTCTTCTCTTTATCACGGAGAGAAGAAGATGATTGCGCGTTGTTGGAGAACTCCCACGTTGGTGTCTCTACCCTTGCCACAGAGGATAAAGGGAATGGAGATACTGGAGTCGTTGAGTCATTCTTCGATGAAGAGATGACGTTCTTCGCGGAAGGATTGAAGCTCTTCGGGGAAGGATGAAGTTCTTTCCAAGAGAAAAGAGTTCTGTCTCCCCAATCTCCTCAAACAACAACTAACCCCTCCAAAATAAAATAAGTCTTATCTTATTTTATTACATCAAGACAAGCATTCAATATTTAAAATTCAAACACATAACTCATTTAATTAATTATGTGTGTTGGCATGATTAAAGAGGAGAGAGGGGGAGGTGAGTGGTCTCACATTAAATGGGAGTTAACAAAAACAAGGGAAAGTTATGGAGTTAAGGAATGTGAAAAAGTGGGGGATCGTGTGGGACCCACCTCCCTCATAACCACACATGGGAAGTTGTGTGGTCGTGGGCCCCACCAATAACTCCCCATGAGAGAGTTTAACTTCCATAGATAAAATAAAATTGTTCACAATTTTATTTTACTTATTAATTAATCCACACATTTTTTTTACAAATCCTCCCAAGTAAAAGCACCTTCAGTAAAAGTTCTCTTAAGTAATTACCGGCACTGTGGTTCAATCAGTGCCCTTAGATTTCAATTTTGAGCACCGGTTCAAATGTTAGGAAATCCCAATCATTCATTCACTGAACATACCTGAGCTAAGCTTCAGAATTTGATTCCGGGCACACCGGGCCTTGGAATCAGGTGCCGTTAGAAACTGCGTACTCATAAAATCCCAATGAAATTAAGAAAAAAATTTCTTGAAATTTACGGGTCTTTACAATATTAGAGGAGATACCTTATATAACCCCATGTAAAAATTTATTTTCTAAAAGATATATGTTTATGTCATTTTTGTCTTACTAGAAATTAATTATTATAAAGTGTCATTATCACTCTTAAGTGGCTCCATGATGTCCCAAAATCGACACAATAATGCCCATGGTCGGAAATGTATCAACAAATAGGATTAGGACACATGTTAGGCTAATTTAATATTATTATAATATTATTTTTTACCTTCAATTACCCTATTTACATTTTACCACGGTAAATAAAAGTCAAAAGTTACTATTCACAAAAAATTATTTTAATCTTATTGAACTATATTTTACATACTGATAAAAACCATGTATGTCAGATTTTTGAAATTTAATTTACAGAAGTGGTAAAATTTAATTTCAATGAAAAAGTCGTTTTTTAACTTATTCACATTGTTTTCACTATTCATCCAAAATTGAAGGTTTACAAAAAAATACAAAAAAATCAGCCTATGCTATACTTGATATTTTGAATTCAATAATTATGTCTATTTTAAAAAATTCAATACATTGAAGCTGGATTAATTAATTGAAAATTAATTTCCGTTGTCAAAACAAAAGTGTGTTTTTAAGAAATAAAAACTATCAAAAGATTGACACTTATTTATGTCTAATTTCAAAGTGAAATTATTTCCAATGACATACATTCCATTAAATTGTAAAAATTTAATCTAATTAGTCTTTAACAGCAATTATAAATATAATCTAACCATATAAATAAAATTAATTAAAAGGCAGTTCTTAATTAAAATATAGTATTTTTCACTATTCATTAAAAAAATGAATTTTATCCGAAAAATATAAAAAATTTACCCAATGTAAATTTTGATGTCCTGATTCTAAAAAAGAATTTTACATTGTAAAATAAAACATATAAAAGTGTCAAAAAATATATTTAAAAAGTTTTCTCCCTTAAAAGGCAGTAAATCGACATTTTAAACAATATTGGAGTATTTATGATTAAAATCAGATTCCATCTTATTTTAAGCCTCTAAAAGTTATTAGATAAATGTAAAAACATTTAACAAACATGTATAATAATATTTTAGTTAGTTCTTTTCATTCCCTCTATTACAATTACTAGGTGTTAACTTTCATTTAAAGTAATATTATATTATTATTTTTTAGTATAACTAAACATTGTGTGCAACATAAGATTTCAAAGAAGCACGTTGTTGTGTATCGGCCACACCATTGAAAATAGAATCCAATTTAATGTTAAATTAATATTTAACTCACAAATATTAATAAATATTGAAATGTTTTATTATTTATTTACCTGTGATGTTACATCCTTCCCCCCTTTTGGAAATTTCATTCTCACTATTTTTATTCACTTATGAAATATTTTGGGGTTTTTATCCCTCATTGTATTTTCAGATTCCCAAATTTCCTCTTCAACCATATAGGGTTTTCCCAAAACCATTACCTAATGAATTACCTTATTCCGAAATACTTTCTATCTTCAGTCAAGAATCTGGACTGGTTGTTCCTCATATGAGAGATTCTCTTCCAACCAAACTACCTCTGGGCTCAAAACCTGAGATGAATCTGGTATATACTTTCTCAACATATAAACATTAAAAACATTGTGTACATGGGATAAACATGGAGGTAAATCCACTCTGTATGCAACTGATCAAACTTTCACTAGGATTTCATAAGGTCTAATGAACCTTGAACTCAAATTTCCCTTCTTACCAAAACGCATCACACTTTTCCAGGGAGAAACTTTGAGAAAGACACGATCACCTACCTCAAATGAATGATTCATCCTCCGATTATCCCCATAACGTTTCTGCATGATCTGAGCAATTATCATGTGATTCTGAATCAACTGTTCTTTTCTTCCACCTCTTCTACCAATTCTGGTCCCATAAACTTCCTTTAACTTACTTCATCCCCAAAAGTTGGAGTTCAACAACGCTTCCCATATAATTCCTCAAATGGAACAATCTTTATACGGGAATGAAAACTATTATTATATGAAAACTCAACCAATGAAAGATGTTGGTACTAACTTCTCCAATAATCTATTTAGAAAGCATGTAACATATCCTCTAAGGACTGAATTATTCATTCTGACTACCCATCATATTGAAGATTAAATGTTTTACTAAAATTTAATTCAGTACCCAACTACTTCTAAAGGCCTTTCCAAATGATAGAAGTGAATCTTAGATCCCGATCAGATACAATGGATAGGGGAAATCCATGCAACCTTACTATCTCTTTAACATACAAATGTGAAAGTAGATCTAGAGATAAAATATCTTGAATAGGAAGGAAATGAACATATTGAGTCCATCAATCAAAAATAACCCTGATTAAATTATTATCTAGAGATGTATTTAGTAATCCCACAACAAAGTCCATGGATATATTTTTCCCATTTCCACTCTGGCATTGGTAAATACTGAAGCATCCCTTTGGGTGATTTTTGCTCTGCTTTAACATGTTGACAAGTCAAACACTTCACAGTAAAGTCAGAAATATCCTTTTTCATTCCATCCCACCAATAATACTCTCGAAGATCTCTGTACATCTTAGTATTTACTGGATGAACTGATAAAGGAGAACTATAAGCCTCACATAACAACTTTTTCTTCAACTGTGAATCACAAGGCACACATAACTCTTTAAAAACCATAAAACATAGTTTCCATCAATATTAAACTCAGGTAGCTTACCATTTTGACACAATTATACCTTTTTATGCAACTCACTATCTTCCTTACGCACTTTCTTAATTCTATCTAATAGAGATGATTTCACTGACACCTGAAACAAAATAGTGGAATTTCATGCACCAAAAACTTCTAGGACAAATTTTGATAAATCATTAATCAAAGGATCTTGTTCTAAACATACCAAGGTTAATGAAGAATTACATTTTCGTCTCAAATCATCATCGATTTTATTTGCCTTTCCCAGATAGTAATGAATTGTACAATCATAATATTTGATTAATTAAATCCATCTCCATTGTCTTATGTTCAATTATTTATAAGTGAATATATACTTCAAAATTTTGTGGTCAGTATATATTTTACATTTTACTTCATACAGATGATGCCTCCAAATTTTTAAATAAAACAAACTGCAGCTAATTCCATATCATGTGTAGGGTAATTTAACTCTTGAGGTTTCAAATGACATGAAGCATAAGAAAATACCTGATCATTATGCATAAGAACATATCCAAGTCCTTTTAATGAATCATCATTGTAGATAAAAATATCACAATTTCTGGAAGGCAGTTCCAAAACTGGGTAATTCACTAATCTTCTTTTCAATTCCTGGAAACAATCATCACATTATTTTTCCAAATTAACATAACACCATTTCTAGTTAACTTAGTCATTGGGCTAGATAATTGTGAAAAAGTATTAACAAACCTCTAGTAATAATCTAATAAACCAAGAAAACTAAAGATCTTTGTTATATTTATGGGTATTGGACATTCTTTAACAACATTTTTTAGCAGGATCAATAGTTTTTCCTTTTCTTGAAACAATGTGACCAAGGAAAGAAATTTTTTGTAACAAAAACTCACACCTGATGAATTTCCCATAAATTTTATTTTCTTTTAATCTTTACAATACAACCCTTAAATGATTGTCATGGTCCTATTTAATTTTTGAATAAAACAAAATATAATCAATTAAAATAACCCCCATTTATCACCTGAGTCAACTGATCCATCACTACAACAAACTATTCAATTCTGATTCTGACTGTCTCAGGATGATGACCTGGAAGTTCATTTCCCTCTGTATTCCTTCCTAGAAAAATTTCTCTATTTCCTCTATGAAAAACAATTCTGAACATAGAAATATCTTGTAAAGACCCAGAAATTTTTAAAAAAAAATTCTTAATTTCTTTGGGTTTTTGCAAGAACACAGTTTTTGATGGCACCTGATTCCCTGACCCGGTGTGCCCAGAATCAATTTCCGAAGTTTAGCTTGGGTACGTTCAGTGAATGAATGAGCGGGTTTTTATAACTTTTGAACTGGTGCTCTGAATTGAAATCTGAGGGCACCGATGAACTTGCAGCACCGGTAATTGCTTAAGAAGATCCTTTTTGGAGTTGCGTTTACTCGGGAGGAGTTGTTAAAAAAATGATGAATAAAAATATAATTGTTTTTGAATTTTATTTTTATTTCTTGTTATGTGGTTTAAGTGTTGTGAAACAACACTTTTACCCTCTCTTATGTGGTTATATCCTAAGTAAAGGAGTTGGGGGTGGGACCCACATGTAGTTAACTACCTTTGAGAGGATTAAGGTGGGGTGGGGCCCACATGAGCCCCACCCCTCACCTTCCCCGAATGTTCATAACTTTCCCCCTCATTAATTTGTAACTCTAAAAAAACCCCTCTCTTAACTCTTTCCAACATACACTAATTAATTAATTGAACCTAATGAATTATTTAATTAAGTGTTTTGAGTTATGAATTTCAAATGGCATGTGATAATAAAATAATTGGTTGAGCCCTTTTTATTTTATTTTGGGGGACACACTTTGTGTTGAGGAATTTGGAGAGAGAGAGTGCCTTGGAGAAGAAGAAGAAGAAGAAGAACGAAGAGGAGAGAATTTCTCCTCGTTGAAGAATGACACACCCTTCCATGAAGGACAGCGATACACCCTTTATCCTCTTCTTCATGCGACAAGAGAGGATACATCAATTATTCTTCGAGTGCACTTCTACAATGACGGAAGCGACGAACACCAATGACTATCGTCACTCTCTATTCTTTCTTTGCAACGCCGTTCTATCGCGACGTTCGACTTCCGTGACTCGACGACGAGTGATGTCAATTTTGAGGTAGGGGTTGATTTCTTTTTGTTCGTGAAATATCCCTTGTCGTTCATCGTCTCTACTTTTGGGCTTCTAGTTATCGTTGTAACGGGAGGAGATCAGACGTCCCAAACACAGCCGACCCTCCTCCCCCTTGTTGTTGATTATATTGCAGTTCAAACGAAGGCGGTGCGTTGGAACAGAACCGTGCAGAAACAAAGAGAAACATGGAGAAGAAGCGAGGCACTGTCGCTCTACGACGTTGAGGTTGAACGAAGTCGTGGCGCCATCGCGCCGTACCGGAAAACCACGAAGAGGGAACGATTTATTTATTTGAAGTGCAGATCAACGGGCGACGATGAAGCGGGCCGCAATGGCATTTTAATCCCTTCACAGGGAAGATCGGGTCCTGGGAGGACCATTGGTGAAGATGACAGGCGAAACGGACCACCGGAGCGCCATGCCGGTGACCGGCAGCAGCGACACGCCGCCAGAGAAAACCACCATGGCTGAGCCGCGATGGTGGGGGAAGAACCAGAATGGCTTCGGACATTCCGGATTGGGGCGGCACAGCTTATGTCGCGCCGGTTCATCAACCGCGGGGGGTTGTAACCCCCCCCCCCCCTCGCACACGCTGGCCACGCGGGCGCCGCGCCCGCGCTAGGCTGGCCGGGCCAGGCCGCGCCAGAGGGGCCAGGTTGTGCCCTATTGGGCCGGACCTAGACCCGGGTCGGGCTTCCCAGTTCGGGCCGACCCGGGGGGGGGGGGTATCAGGCCGGGTCGGACTGGGCCCGAACCCCCTAGTTTCGGACAGATCCGTTCAAACGTCCATAACTTGGGCTACGAACCTCCGATCGACGCACCGTCAGTTGCGATGCGATCATTGGATCAAGAAAATGATTTAATTATACTAAAATCAAGGTTTCGGAGAAGTTTGTGTATGGCTAGGTTGATTCGAACACGAAACCAACCGGGCCCTCGGAGCGGAAACACTTATAACTTGAGCTCTGGATGTCCGATTGATTCTCCGTAGACTTTTTTGGATTCCTCTTGATGAGACAGATATTTTGGCATATTTTTCCTGAGGTTTCGACGCAGTTGGAGTATGGCCAGGATAGATTGTACCTGAAATCCAACCGGGCCCCTAGAACGGAAAAGATGATAACTTTCAGACCAGACGTCCGTTTGACAAACCGTCAGCGGCGTTGGTGATCACGTTGAGAAACGGTCCCTATGAGTATACCCTATAAGTGTTAGAGGTACAGTTGAGATACGGCTGGGTTGGTTGGCACACGAAACCAACTGGGCCCCTTGGACGAAAAGGCTAATAACTCACAGACTGGGAGTCCGATAGACGCACCGTCTGCTACATTGAGACCCCTATGACGAGGCATTCCTTTGAGATAATTCTTTGTGGGACTTGTGATACTTGGAGTATTGACCTGTAGATCGTTGAGCGGACCCTCCCAGAGATGAGTGTACGAAGTATGAAGACCGTGTAGCTAGCTGAGACCTGACGACTGCTTGACTAACTCGACTTGGAGTGAGTAGACTAGCCAGTGGACGGAGAACTACTATGTTTGGGTGTAGACCCATGGAGGATGGAGCACTACTGCGTTTGGGTGAAGACCCGCGGTACTCAACAGAAGGAGTACCTATGCGGGCTATTCAGGGGGGGGGGGGGGGAGGGTGCACTACTGTGTTTGGGTGGAAGACCCCGGCGGGAAGCACTACTGTGTTTGGGTGGCTGACCCGCGGTACTCGATAGGAGGAGTACCTCAGCAGTATTAGGTTAGTGAGCATTACCTCGGAGTCGTGACAAGATCACTGTACTCGTTAGAGATAGGGATCTTCAGCAGTTATGATTTCGATAATGAAAATCATGGTTTGAGTTGAGTCTATGACCTTTGTGTTTACCTCAGGATTGAGATGGGTCACTTGATAACTTAGGTATATGTATGGGCATATACCTAGGTAGTGGTTATCCGTTGATTTAATAACCATTTTTTTTACCTCATGATTGAGATGGGTCACTTGATAACTTTGATATATGTATGGTCATATACCTAGGTAGTGGTTATCCGTTGATTTCATAACCTTTGTGTTACCTCATGATTGAGATGGATTACTTGATAACTTAGGTATAAGTATGGGCCTATACCTAAGTAAGGGTTATCTGTTGAGATCCTTATTTGTGGTTATCCTTGTTGGATTCAGTGAGACCTTGAGGGTCTCGGGGTCCCTACTGAGTATCTTATACTCACATCTGCATGGGCTATGCCCACACCTCATTGTGTTGGTTGCAGACGACGGGCAGCGCTGACAGAGGCCGAGTGTTCGAGGACTGGACGGTACCCGGTGGTTGACTTCACGACGAGACGATACTCAGAGGAGGTTGACGGGCGAGAGAATTGTGGAGGCAATCTGTACCTACCCTTCAGGTAGGATCTGTGGTAGATGATCCAAGAGCTGCACTGTCTGTACCTACCCTTCAGGTAGGATCCTTGGTGGACGATCCAGGAGCTGTGCTATCTGGAACTACCCTTCAGGTAGGATCCGAGAAGGACGACCAAGGAGATGCTTATATTCTTCCAGCTATTTGTATTTTCTATTGTACTTCCCTTTAGTTGTAGTTGTACATTTCAGTTGGGTTTGTATTCTAGCACTTTTTACTTTTCAGCACTTTCTTTTGTACTTAGTGTTTTTCTTCCGCTTGTACTCTGTGGTGTTCGTTTACTTTTATAAAGGCAATGTCTTCCCAGTTATCGGGATTTATGCCTTTGGTGCTAGTCGCCATCCCCTGGCCTATGGAAGGCAGGCTTCAGTTAGTCACAGCATGGGCCCCGAGGACGGGTCGTGACAAATTGGTATCAAAGGAGTCGGTCCAACTGGATAACTTATAACTCTGATATTTTCTTTCTGTGAAGCAATAGTGTTAATGGTACTGAGTTTGGTTTTCAGTTCAGGGAGTCCAGTGTTGGTGCGGGCGGCCAACGTATCCATACACTAGGACCCTGACAATTTATTTCTGACTTTGTGCATGAAAACACTGAATACATGTGTGTTTCCAAAGGTTTTTCCTTAAAACAGCTTAGACTAGGTCACCTCACTAGGTATAAATCATTTGACCATGTCACATATGTTTCTTTCAAGATTCCTTTCCACGGACGATCAGCTAGAGCCCCGAGAGATGTACGTTCTAACAGCCTGCCGACCAATGAGGCCTTGGTAAAGGGCCCTCTTACAGTTGAGGCACCAGTGGTACTACCATACGTTGGGCCACCGATGCCACCAGCCCCAGCAGTAGGTGATGCACTCCGCTTGAGCGCGCTGCACGAGTTCTAGCGCTAGAGGCCACCCAGGTTTCAGGGAGAGAGGTACCCACAAGAGGTTGAGGATTGGCTGGAGGCTGTGGTGGGAGTTTTCAAGATAGTGGGTACACCATCGGACTTTATGGTGATCTTTTCAGCCAGCCTCCTTCAGGCAGCAGCTGAGAGATGGTGGATCCACTTGTTCCAGTTTTGCGATGGGATGACCTTCACCTGGGGAGACATCGTGACCTTCTTCAGGGAAAAGTTTGTACCAGTAGCTCTACACCCTGAGAATGTTTAGGAGCTACTGCCTTTGCCGCAAGATTTTCGATCAGTAGCCGAGTCATCTGTGAGCAGTAGACAGATGATGCAGAGGTCCAAAAGGAACAGAGCTAGCTATACGAGGAGAAGGAAGTGTTATGAATGTAGCAGGAAGGGTCACCTAGAACGTGACTGTCCGACCCTCCATACAGATGACCAGTAGATAAAAGAAGGACCTCCTAGGAATAGGTAGAGGTTTGATCGAGGCGGACCGCAAGGAACAAGAGACCGAGACAGGGGAGCTGGCCGTGCAGCTGGAGGTGGATGATGCTTCGAGGTGTTGCCACCACCACCACCAGGAGGACCACCCCGACCGCAGGGAATATATGGACGTGAAAGAACTCAGCTTCAGGCAGTATAATCTTACGACTATGGATCTCCGGAAGCTGGCGGACAAGAGAGAGACTAGTTCAAGGCATGGGACCTTTGATATTGGTGCTTCCAGTTTCCTTGTTGTTGTTTGTGGTTGTTGTGTGTCTTTGTACTTGAGATGCAGTAATAAAAGACACTTATATTTGTGATGATTACTATCCTTTTCATTTGTTTGGTTGATACTGAGAGGTCCCAGTTAAAACTGTTGACTTGACCCTCACTTTCGAGATTTCTACTAAAGGATACCTAGTGACCTCACACTGATGCTGACAGTATGACTCGACCCTTGGAGGCGAGAGTGACGGTTGGATCTCTTGGTAGTAACGTCGAGGCCTTACGACGTCGTCCATGGCAGTAATGTACCGTTCATGCTAGGATTTACTGTATTTGGTAAAGAACGTGGTTCATCTAGGGGATGAGACCAAGTTTCTCCTCTCGGCAAAGGAGAAATCTGATCAGCTCTAATGGATCATAGGCAAAGAAGGGTGGTCGTTGACCGACTTGCCACATCGGCAAACATCCTACCGACCAGTGATGGTACGAGTTACGACGAAGAAGGTGCAGATCATCCAGGAGTGGATGAATATTGCACAGTGCAGTAAGAAATAGGAAACTGGCACCAGTCTTAGAGACTCAGGAATGTTAAATGTTTCAAGAAGAGGAAGCATTAAGGAGAGATGAGTCTGCAAAGAATCAGTCGTGGAGGCAGAGCTAGGAGAGCAACATGAGGTGGTGTATATTTCAACATGATACAACCACGTGCCTTAGTTTTCCCTACCAGGCTCAGGGAGCTGGAGGGCAGGGGAAGAATGCGGCTGCATGCAGTCAAAGTGTGTGACCCAATGGCTCTAAAAATGATTCAAGGGACAGTCTACGTCCATTACTAGCTGTCGTAGTAACAGATGTCGATATGAATCCTTCCTTCCTTTCACGAATCTTTTCCCAAACCTAGAGTTTCCGGTAAGCCGTAGACTTGACCCCCACATCTGGAGATACCTTGGGAGGAGACTCGATAATGGCACTTATGCCGACAGTGTGGTCAGACCCTCGAGGCCAGAGTTTCAGTTGGAATCTCTTGGTGGCAGCGTCGATGCCTTATGACATTGGTCTGAGTATGGACTGGGCAATCAGAGTCCATACACAAATTGATGGTATTAGGAAAAAAGGTAGTGGTTTATCTACAGAGTCGGATGGGTTTCCCTTGGTCAGCGAAAAGGAAACCCTAGGCAGCACATGATAAACTCATGCATGGGAGGGTACGGTCGATCACCCTAGAGTCATTCAACCTTACCCTCGTGGCAGTAGGAGTTTTGAGTTTCAATTCTAATCAGGAGGTGGAGGCGTTTAGAGTTCGAGGATGGCGATCGCGTCCTTAAACGGGTCTCACCTCGACGAGTTTTACGGAGATTTGGCTGAGGCGACAAGTTATCTCCAAGGTTCAAAGGACCTTTATAGGTCCTCAGCAGGGTAGGCGAGGTGGTTTACCGCTTGACCCATCATCCTCAGTTGCACTAGGTGCACGACTAATTCCACATATCTCAACTGAGGAGATATGTGCTTGACCTGATGCATACCATCGACAATGGGGAGCTGGACATTTGTGATGGGATTACTTTCACGGATGTTCTAGTGGGTATCGAGAATAGACAGGAGCGGATCCTACGTAGACGGTCGATTCCTCTTGTGCGCTTTCGTTGGCAGCGCAAGAACCTCCAGGAGAGCACATGGGAGCGGAAGACTCAGATTCCTGCTCAGTACCACTTTTTTATCCCTAGTTTGTGTTAAAGCTTTATGGGGACGTAAATCCCTGAGGTGGGAGTAATGTAAGGACCCAGAAAATTCAAGGAAATTTTTTTCTTAATTTCATTGAGATTTTAAAAGAACGCAGTTTCTAAAGGAACCTGATAATTTTTACTTGATTAAGAACATTTTTCAAGTTTATTATTCCTTTTATATCACTTATTACCTTTCCATAACAATTAGTTAATTATTTGAGTTCATATCAGACATATTGTCGATGTTCGGAACTTGAGAGTTAAAAATGAACTTATTATAATTATAAATTTTCCATGTGGTCTAAATTCCATTATCTATAAAATGATATTCATGATTTAGATATCATATATATCATATATATCTGATATATATATGTTTTTTGAATAGTACATAATATTTGGAGGTAATAAATGAAATACATCGTTCATGGAGACGGTAAGCCGTACGTACGCATGAATGAAACTTTCATTTCTATTACATATTAAATTAAATGAAAAATTAATGATACATAGGTATATTATAATCCATTATAATATCATATATATAATTTATTAACTCCATTCTTTATACGTTCCATGTATGGCATGAATGAGTCATATCACTTTGAGGGGGTGGTAGTCCGCACTTCCTTAAATGAAATTATCATATTTACCCACTATGAAAATCATAGTGGTATTATATAAATGAAAAATAAAGAAGCATAACAACAATATAAATATAATATATATCACATATAAATATACCTCCATCTTAATGGCCACTATAATAGGTGGTAGAAGATGATTGAACAATCATCATTTCGTGAGGCAGTAGTTCACCATCCACAAAAACAGTATGTTCTTTACCCATTAGATAGAGGTGAGTGTAAGTGTAGTTCAAATAATATTATTGAAAAAAACCTAGTATATTGTGGATACTAGTGTTGTTATAAAATAAAGTAATAAAAAGAGTTTAGGGGGTTGGATAAGTAAAATAAAAGAAAATAACTCAAGAGAATATGTTACCATTAAATCGGTTATCTCCCATTGGTTTGAACCAAATGGTTTACATAAATTTCTTTTTTATCCTAGGTTAAGGCTTTTAGGTGTAATAGAGTGATGTAGGGAGATTAATCTTGTGGAGTTTGGACAATACAAGGGGCTTGGGAGGTGTGAGTAATGGGTTAGAGGTGAGGGATTTTTATAAGGCGAAGGAGGGGCTCTTTAAGAAAGTTTGAAAATATTATTTTATTATATAATTTTTTTCAGTTTCTAACAGTCTAAAACTCATTAAAGTAGAAGATAAGATGACTATTAATCATAATTAAATCATCCAATTAGAATTGGATAGGTTTTGAATACTATTTTAATCTTTATAATCTTATTTATTTAAATCATTCATTAATGAGGTAAAGACTGCATCATTATTGTGTCATAAATAATTTTATCTATTTTATGCCTAAAAATTATAAATACAATACCATAATGTAGGAAATATTTTTTTATTTCTATTGAATATTTATAGTAGTGGATATAACATATATAACCAAATATAAAAATTGATTTACTAAAACATTTATGTTTATGTCATTTTTGTCTTTATTTTAAATATATTAATAAAAAGTGTCTTTATCACTCTAAAGTGGCTCCATGGGGTCCCAAATTCGACCCAAGGATGACCATGTTCGGAAATTTATCAACCAATATAATTAGGACACATGTTATTGTAATTTAATATTATTATAACATTATTTTTACCTTGAATTATCCTATTTACCTTTACCTGAGGTAAATTCGTCAAATGTTACTATTCACTACAAATTATTTGTATCTTATTGAACCAAATTTTACTTACTGATAACAAAAATGTATTTCATATTTTATAAATTCAATTCACTGAAGCAGTAAAATTTTATTTTAATGAAAAATTTGGTTTTTTAACTACTACTCTGTGTTTTCACTATTCATAAAAAATTGAAGGTTTTAGAAAAATACAAAAAATCTAGTCTAAGATATATTTGATATTCCAAATTCAAAACATATAAGTTGGATTAATTAATTGAAAATTAATTCCCGTTGTCAAAACAAAAGCGTGTTTTTAAGAAAAAAAAACTATCAAAATATTGACACTTGTTTATGTCCAATTTAAACTGAAATTAATTCCAATGACAAAAATTGGATTAAATGGTAAAAAAATAATCTAATTACACTTTAAAATCAATTAAAAATATAATCTATCCTTATAAATAAATTATATTAAAAGGCTGTTTTGAATTAAAATACAACATTTTTCACTATTCATTAAAAATGATTTTTATCAGAAAAATACAAAAAATTTACAGAAAGTAAATTTTTTATGTCCTAATTCTAAAGTAGAATTTTATTTTGTCATATAGAACTTATAAAAGTGTCAAAAATAATAATTAAAAAGGGTTTCCCATTAAAAGATGGTAAATCGACATTTTAATGAATATTAGCGTATTTGTGCTTAAAAACAGATTCTCTCTTATTTTAACTCTCTAAAATTTATTGGATAAATGTAAAAACATTTAACAAATATGTATAATCATATTTCAGTTTGTTATGTTCATTACTTATATTACAAAAACTAGGTGTTAATAACCATTAAAAATAATATTATATTATTATTTTTCAGTATGACTCAGCATTGTGTGCAACATAATATTTCAAAGAAACCCATTGTTACGTATCGGGTACGCCATCAAACATAGCACCCCCTTTAAAGTAAAATTAATATTTAATTCACAAATATTAATAAATATGAAAATATTTTATTCTTTATTTACCTGGGATTTCACACAACACCTCATCCTAAAGAGGATGACGGCGGGAGTGGGGGAACCTGTCGGCTTCGACCAACATAAGGACCCTGAAAAATAACCCCTTTTCTGTATTGATAAATTATTATTTTTATCTCTTAATTTTTATTTCATATATATATGTATATATTATTTTTTTATAAACATAGACATATAATGACGTAAGTATGTTAGTTCTTAAAAATTATATTTATACATTAATTTTTTTTAATGGAAGCATATTATTATTATTATTATTATTATTATCAATGTAATAATATTCAAAATATTAAACATTTTGTAATTGTACATACTAAAAAATTTATAAAATTCATAATGTAACATTTTATTTAATTTTGAAAAAATTTATATACGTCATATATATTTTCGAGTAAGTTACTTAACAAAATAATTTAAATTAAGTATTACTATTTCAGTAAAAGTAATTATAATTTATAATATTATATGTTCTTTGTTAAAAACTATTTCCAATAACCTATTTGATACATTTTATTATTATTATTATTATTATTATTATTTCATGAGAGTTAAAGGTGGTATTTAAAAATAAGAGTTTCAAAAAAAGTAAATTAAAAAACTTAAACTGTAATATTTTTCATCAAATAACTATAATTATATTTTAGGCATGGGAAACCATATCACACATAAAAATTACATTATTTTGAAAAAAAAATTATAATTATAAACATAGATTAATATTATAGATATAAATTTATACAAACCCCCTTTTTTCCTTTTGTTATTTATTCACCACATAAGCACATTTACACACACACACACATAAAAAATCACAATGGATAGTTAAATTTATTATAATTTTTTTAAAGGGAATCAATGGTTATTTTTCAATGCTCATATAATGTATAAATAAATTACCTTATCCATAATTTTATTTAAACCAAGATTATAAAATTTTTAGGTTCTCTGCCAGCAAAGACAATTCTTATTTTTTTTGTTCTCTAGTGCTCTCACTAACATCCTATTCATTGGGTTTCTAATATTGGTATATCCAAAAGAAACATGCTATGAAATTGTAGTTATCATGTTTGTTATAAGTTGTCCTTGTTTATTGATGATGATGGTAATAGGTTTAATATTACAACCTTAATAGTAGAGGAAACATTTCTTGTACCATTTTTAATGTATTACTTTAATAAAAACTATTTTTTTAAGATTTATATATTAAATTTTACTAAGAGACAGATTTATATAAGAGTTATTGGGGATTTCATATCTAAAAATAGATGTTAACACTTACGAGTTATCGTGGTGAGTGGAATAGATATCCATGTGTAATTATCCACAATGAATTGATAATAAACATTCGAACCATGAAACCTATGAATCTCATTCACAATGGTTAGTGTAGGACAACATTCAATAACATCAATCTTGGATGTATCCTCTAATATACCCATTTCTTGATATTATATTACCCACACATGAAACTATTTGTCGCTAAAATTTATGGTTGGTAAATTAATTATACAAATAATCCTTGTATGTGGTCTCATTTATAATCATTTAGTGATCTTCATGATCTACATTACTTTTGGAACATACAAGAATATATAATTTATATGGACTACAAAAAACTGATAATTGTAATCACTAAATAATCTATACATTAAATCCATGAAGATAGCTAGGGAATTATCATGACTAATTATAATTCCAACTAATTCATAGTGTCTATACATTGTACATAAGGATATCATAGGTATATTTTCACATTTTACCCTCAAATTTTTGTATCCCAATCTAAGATCAATCTTGAAAAAATATTTTGATCCTCGTAATTGAACAGAAAAATATTCAATATTGGGTAAATGATACATATTATTGATTACAATCTTGTTAAGTTTCTGATAATCATTACAGAGTTGAATTGTTCCATATTTATTTTAAAAAAAAGAACTGGTAAAACCCATGGTGATTAAATTTAATGAATGAACCCCTTATCAAGATTATCATTATGTTTCTTAATTAACTCTTTTAACTCAATTGTGTACCTCTATATGGATTCATTAAAATAGCTGTAGCACTAGGTATGATTTCTATTGAGAACTCAAATTCATGATTCAACGGATGATTAATAAAATCCTATGGAATGCCACAAATAAACTCTTAAACAAAATAAATATAATAAATTATGAGTTTCTTTAATACAGTTTGTTTAAAAATGACATTCTATATAGTAATAAAGACTCATATAATGGATTAAATTTCTATAGATTTTATATATTTATCATTTCACTGAAAGAAAATAATATTTTTCTTTATTATATAAAATTTTTGTTTCCTTATGTGTAATTTGATGTGGTATTTATGCAATTACATCCAATCAATGTTTAAGACAACATCAAATTCAACTATAGGGATAATAAAAAGATTTTCTCGAAGTAATTTATCGAAGACATAATTCTAAGAAGAATCATTTACTTAAGATTTAATCATCATAAAATTAGGGGTTTTCACTATTAATTTAAAATCTATGAATTGAGGTGCTATCATGATACCATTAAAAAATTCACTAAATATAAAAGAGTGGGGTGATCCATAGTCAAATAAGAAATTAACCATTCTAGATTAGATGGTAACTACCCATTTCAACCTATCATAATCATTACCCACATTAGAAATAGTTATCAAATGTGATTTCAATTTGTCTGTAGGTTAAAGTGTATTATTATTTTGATCATCTTAAATAACAATAATTTTTAATAATGGGTTAGTATAATCCCCATAATCTATGAATTTGAAAAACTAGTGCATTGGTGGTGCATTTTGTGGTGCCTTTTTTCCATCATTATCTATATTTTTCTTCCCATTATATTGGAATTGGATTTCATAATGACCTAAATTTCCACATATAAAACATTTACAAGTACCCTTAAGACAATTACCTCTATGTTTCCTTCCACACATTATTAATAAATGAAATCTCATCTTCTTCAATCAATGGTTTTAAGAATATCCTTTGAATTCCATCATTCTAATCTTATCAAAGCAACATGGATAATGGGTAACATCAATATCCATTAACAACATGATATAAAATAAATAAATTTCATCATATATATTGATATATATTAATACTAATTCAATGTAGATACTTGGTTTTAATACACTAATGAATTGATCAATATTATATTCAAGTAGGACGATAATACATAAAGCATACCTCACTAGTCTTGTAAAATTATCCTCGTAGATTCTAAATGATTCATTATCCTTGTTATTTAGATCAATGAATTATTTATCCATTTTCATATGAGGTATACGGGGAATGTAAAAATTGAAAAATAAACTCTGAAATTAATCCCAACACAAAGAGACAATTTCATCATTTTTTCTAGGGTTATTGATAAGTTTCAACCCTTGACCAGCTTCTCCATACAAATTATAAAAAGATAAAATATCAATTTCATATTTAAAAACTTTGAAAATAGAAAATAAATTCTTAGTGGTACTGATCCATTGATCAAAAAACCAGTAGATCAACAGACCTACTGGATGAAGGTAGATGTTGCCTCATGGTGGGATAAACAGAACAATGATCACTCATTTACTTGTTTGGAATATGATAATGATTCCTATCATAATAAACATAAATAATCATATAATAATATTTTTTATTATATATCACATAAAATCTGGTTACATTGGAGGAAAATCATTTCATTTTCCATAAACGTAAAAATTAACATAGATCCTTTGGGTTTTTGATATTGAATAAAACAAACAATCCTAGCGTGAAAAACAATAATCATACTGAAAACCATATAGTATTGAAAAATAAATTATTGGATATATAAATCAAGACTAATTTTAAATTTATTACACCCTAGGTTAAAAATAGGTAATCAATGAACAAGCTATATTTAAATACTTCATAATGATCCATAAAAATGTTAATTAAAGCATGTATTTCCCATAAGAGTATCAAACCATGTTTACAATAAAGGACCATTCAAAATTCACTAGAATGATGGTCTATATATACTTAAAAAACTTCTTTATGGTTATTACCCCAAGATGAATATATTCTAAAATCACATCCTCTTATAGTATCTAGATAGATATGTTTTTCATGGAAAACCATAATCCTATAATTACCATAATTTAGAAAGTTCTCTTATACTCACGAATATCCTAAGGGATCTTAGTAATTTTTTTCTCATCCTATTTTGTAAAAGTGTCTAAACCTGTCCATGATACCAACTATAGTGATTCATACTTTTCATATATAAATATTACAACTTATTAGATTAATATTTAATACACAACATAACGATCCACACTATAATCTTATAGGTTTAGTGTCTTTCCAAATTTTAATTCATAAAAAAACATATTTATAAGATACCTACATCATGTACCATGATGATTTTAATAAATATCATCCTTCATAACCACATCATAAATAAATCATTTCTTCATAACCCTGGGAAAAGAAAACATTAGGGTCAGATGAAATGATCTTTAAGGGTAAACAAGAGTGATATAAATGATCATTTAAAAATAAATTGACAATAAGGGTATGATAATATTATAGTAACATTTAAAAACCATACCCAACATAACATAAATAATAATCAAGTTTCATCACATAAATAATTTCAGTTCGTAGGACATGTATCATAATGGAATCAAATACCATGAACAATGGGAGCATAACATTGGAACATGAAATATGTTTTTAGAATATATATAATCATAGTAAATAATATATTTAGTTAATGATAACTACAAAAAAACATAGTTTATTAGGTTCACTCCCTTTTTCACAATATCCATTGTTATGGTTCACTCATAAGACAATCACAGTGGAAACCATCTTTATTGAACTAGGTACACTTTTAATTCCAATCCATGTTATCTCATGAGATATCCTTCTCTACTGAATGCATTGGTGGGATATATATTTCTAGGGAAATGTGTCATATAATTAAAATCTTAAATATCCATCGCACATGATCATAATAAATTCATCAAGGAATATCCTGTATAATGGAAATGAGTTTTAAAATGATTTAATCATTTCATCAAAGCATGACCTGTGAAAAACAACATGATTTATAAAGATTTCATCATAACATAATTATCCAATGGAATTAAATTGGTTGCATATAATCATACGTAGATCCTCATCATCATTCACTATCCAATGTTTTGATGGTATCATTGGATCATATCTACAGTAAAGAATAAGTTACATAAAAAGATGTTATCATAGATTAAAAACGACTTTAAAATATCACTAAACCGATAATGAGATATTTTTTATTAAACAAAATTAAGTCACATATTTAAAACATAAATTTCCTAAATATTAAGAAAAAAATATTTTTTGAAAATTCCGTTCATTATTTTTACATTATAACAATGATTTATTTTACATTTTTAGTAAAATATTATGACTATCACATTTGGAAAAAATATTTTAATATTAATATTAATTTATTTTTAGAAAATTCAATAATGTGAAACCAAGGATTTAGAATTTAATACTATAGTATTAAAAAATCGTTAAAATATATTTTGAGAATATGTATGTGGATGATAATGATTTTTTGACATAAGAGATAAATAAAGTTAGTTTTCCTTACAAATACTTTTTCAATCTCTTGGGAAACTAAAGATAATAAAATGAACAAAAACCCTATAATCTATATAAATAATTAGTAGAGATGGAAAATAATTTTATTATTAAGTGATATGTTATATAGTTTTATCATTATAAACATAATCATAAATAATCTTGTTAAACAATGGGAATATAACATAACTCCCTTACCTCAAGTTCAACATTCCTTGAAAGTTATCTATCTTTCTATATAATAAATTTAAATTTATTATAATTATATAATGAAATAATATAAAAACTTATAATATCAAATATTATTCGTTAATAATATTCAACAAAAATTTATTAAAAATTCTTTATCAAAATCAATATTTCCAGGTTTTAACTGTTTTGTTTCTCTTGAGAATTTTGGTTTTGTGGTTCTAGTACTTGTACTTTGAAAGTGGTCCCATAATCTATAGAATTTTTATCATGATATAAGTACAATATATTTTAATTTTATATATTATTTGGGTAATCCATAAAATATAGATATGGAAAAATGAATTACACCATTAGTGGAGATGGTATATCATATATATGTATGATCATTGTTTTCACCTTTTGAGGGATGGAATGAAAGAGAGTTAAATAAAAATTAATCATTAAAAAATAATTATTACATCATATATATAATTAATGTTCGTTATATATATAAATATATATAACCATCCATGTAAATTGGGATAAAAAAAAATAATTGCACCTCTTTGTGGAGGTGGTAGTCCAGTCATATGCATGAACGATGTAATTATTTTCCAGTGGGTTGGAAGGTAAGAAGGTAGATATAATAATATAGTCTAAAATTTATAATTATGACATTTATATCATTTATTAATATTAAAACATCATAATAACCGTAAAATAAATATTTCGATGTAAAATTATGTGTATCACAATATAGAGGTGGTGGACCACATGTACACACGAAAAATATTTTCACTTTACATTTCAAGAAACAGAGGGTGGATATTGTTTGATCCATAATCATAATAACATTTTAGTATATATATGATAATTAGTTTATTATTTTATATTTAATACACCAAATTAATAGTATGTATAAGAAGAAATAAATTAAAATAAGATAGGTTTTATGATTACGTATTCTTCAGAAGGCATCCTTTAGATCCTTTATTAAGGAACCAATAAATTGTATTTTAAGAAAAAATTGTAGATAATTAATGTAATGAGATCTTTAGAAGATAATTTTTTAGGTTCTAATCCATATATATTTCACAATTCTATGTAAATAGTAGAAGCAAAGAGTGTCCTTTTATATGTGGGAGAGGTAACTCTTGGAGTATCATTAATGTTTAAAATACATTAATTTCATACTATAGAAAAATGATTCCAAATTTCTATAAGATCAAGGGTGGGATATCATGAGTTATTTATATTTCGACCCAATATTATTTAGACAGTTTTAATTGAAAACATCATCCTTTTCTCTTGGTTTCCCCCATAAAACTATTTAACTTTAACTGTGTTGATACATTTTTTCAATTTTAAAAATTCATTATAAAAAAGGAAGTTTTAATCATTAAAAATTTCAACATCATAATTCCAAATATGGAATCCATTTAATAAAATTCCATTATTTGAAGTGTAATAATTTAATTTAAAATTAAATTCGAAAAATTCAATGAAAACAGTTATCTAGAAATATTGTAGTCTTAAGTATAAAGAGTTTCCTTTAACAAAAATGCATATAAATTAATTTTAATGGAAATAATTGGATTAATAATAACATAAATAATTTTTTTTTAAATTTTAAAATCATATAAAAAATTATTATTTTTAAATTCATGAGTGAAAATGAAATTTTTCATAAAAAATCATTTTCACCATTCATTGATAAATGAATATTTTTATATAATTTTCAATAAATCACCCTATTAAATTTTTGAAATATTTATTTGAGAAATGAAATATATTTTTGAAAATAACATTTATATAAGTGGAAGTAATTAATTATATTATTTTCTTAAAAATATCAACAAAAACCATTTTGAAGATTGATGGATTATGAAATCCAATAAACACACTATTAAGAATTGTTTTCTTATATTTCAATATATTTTTATGTAAAACCGTTATAAATAATTTAAAAAATATGTTTATTATTATTAATTCCTCTAATTTAACAATTACTATACAATGGTATAATTAATTATGATTCATTTAAACTCATGGTTTCATGTATAAAAATCCATCAAAGAAATAATATTTATTTGGAGGGAAATATATCATTAATTGTGATGGAATTTCCACTTGACCATAGAATTTCACTTGATAAATTAAGTAGTGACACATTAATATCCTTGCATAAATTAGATGTTATCAAAGTGTACAGAGAAATATCTCAAGATTTCAGGCATACAAATTTGGTGTCAGAGATAAGATGAGGATGTCACCAACAACTACCATGAAAAAATAGTATAGGTATGGATAAAATATCATTTTCATGTTGGATATACACATTGTTTCCACAGTGGTCTAGCAAAAAAATATCACTATATAATTATATATCCCATACTTACACCTAAATGTTGTCTTTGGTATGTCATCATATCTAACCACCTAATGATGATATCCCCATTTAGGATTGATATTGGAGAACCACAATGATCCTTGTAACTGATGAAAAAGATCACTGATCCTAGGAAAAGAATATATTTTTTTCACCATCACCTATTTCAACATCCAGTAATCATCATAGAGTGGAATAATACCATCTTCCATGTTGGAGAACAAGATAGGTGGACCCCATGAAGAATTACTATAGCAACCTAGTCTTTTAATACATGGATATTATATCTTTTTATATGAATAGTAATTATATTAAACAAACACACACCTAATGACTATAATAATTTAGTTTCTTTAGAGATAAGGAACACTATGTTCTTATTTCACTGAATATTTTCAATTTCTCCTATAATGATATTCTCCTTATGTAATCATTATTGAAATACACTACATTTAACCATTCTTCATTACCAGGGAAAAAAACATATGACAGGGTGATCATAGATGTACACTAAGGCTAAAAAATATAAATACATAAGCATAATATGAACATAAGTTTGTGAGAACATTAATATAACATTTGAAATTGATACCCTTCATATCAAGGATCATAATATTGAGACAAAGTATAATGATTGGTATTTCATAAGACATGAATCATAAGAAAATCAAATAACATGATCCATGAGAGCATAACATTTGAAAAAGACATAAAATTGTGGTAAAAACATAATCATATAAAATAATTTACACAGTATTCAAGGATATTTATCAAGGATATCATAGTTAAAGGGGTTCACTTCCCACACCATCAAAATAGTCAAGGATCACTCAAAAAGTCATCATAGTATAAAATTTTTGTTACTGAACTAAGTACAATCTTGAATCCATACCTTTATATCTCAGGAGATATAAATATTTACCTAGTTTATTTGTGAGAGATATGGATCCCACACATCTCATAGTGAAAATATTCGGGAAACAGTCCCTCAAGGTAATTTTTCAATGATTTGGGTTGAATTTCTTTATTGAAAAAGTGGGTTTCCAAGTTATGTTGTATGGTTCCAGATATATTTTTTGACAAGGTATGTGAATAAAGATCGCAAAAAAGTAATGGATTCTCTATAATTGGTGTATAAAATTACATACACAAGGTGACCATGAATGCACAAGGTTTTTGTGGTTATCTCCAGGACTATGAGAAGCTCCTCTAATGGGAAATTCCCATGGTGCTTCATGAAGTTAGAGATCATCGTGAAAAAAATGTGAGAGCTTCATGAAATGATGATGGCATGGATAGAAGATTATGGAATTAGTGTAAATGCTTATTAATAGGACTCTACCCCCTCCCCCACCCAAGAAAAATTAGAGAGGCATAACGACGATTCTTGGGATCCAGATTCACAAAGGTGATTCATGAAGGTGGTTCTTGTAAAAATGATTTCGAAGAAAGGTGATTCACAAAGGCTATAAAATCCGGCTGAAATTTTTAAGCATCACAAAAGTTATTAAGTTTTTAAATGATATAAAAATATAACCCAAAAATCACGAGCTTTGAGAAAAGAGGATTCCTCATAATAATTGGTCGAGCTTCATAAAAGAATAGAGAATAACAAAAGTTGTGGGTTTTGTGAAGGTAGTTTATACATGTGAAGAATTGGGAAGCTTTGTGAAGTCTATGTGTGCTTTGGGAAAGTAGTTAGTATCATGAATGTGTTAAAAATGATTTAACACTAACTTTTTGTTAATGTGGTATTTTTTAATTGGGTGAAAGTTAGAATTAAATAGATCATCTATCTAAAACTGGGGATATATTCATTATGAAAAATTAAGGGACCTACAAGTCCATAAGCTATTTTTGGATCCCTTTAAAAGAAGTGAGAAAAAGAAGATGAAGATGACGATCTTTTCCATATGTAGTGAGCCATTTGAAGAGAGTTAGAGAGGGACCCTTGGGAAGCATTGAAATATCCCTAGAACCTATAAATATAGTAAGCCAAGGCATTGAAGTGATATAACTTGAAATATAATTTGGAATTGAGCCTTTTTCGATTTGGTACATCATCACATTGGTGTTGTATTCTCCTTAGATGTATCCATGTGAGGGTGAACCAAGTAAAATTGTTGTGTCACATGCTTTCTTTGATTTTTGTTAACAGAATACTACGAGATAGGGAGATAAATACGTTTTATTTAAAAATGAATCAAGATCAAAAGTGGAATTTTTTTTATCCCGTCACACACTAATTCACCCATGATCTGGGTATATATCCTATTTGGGATGACAATTGGTATTAGAGATAAAGGTTTAAAGTTAGTAGTCATATCTCTATAAATGAAATATAGGGTTTCAATCAATAATATATTCTTATATTTTATGGAAACAATTTTAATTATCAAATAATCAGATGCCGTAATAATTTTGATCTTTAGGAATAGATTTATTTACATCTGTGATGCAAGGAATTTTGAACAATATCGACAGTGGTGATTTTTCATAAGATGACTAAAGGGAATTAGATGTTGATGGTAAAGGAATTAATTATTTAGAGGGATCCATATCCAATAAAATATATACGAAGGTGATATCGTGTATGTCATCACATGTTATGTGGGAGATGTTATTGATTACTTATGATAGTGACACGAAAGTCAGAGAAGTAAAAATATAGGTTTTATGGAACAAGTATGAGGAAATCATAATTCACCCTAATTGTTATATTGATGGATTATTTGACCAAGTTAATGTTTTTGTGGAATAAATGCATGAGCTAAAATATATTGTTGAATATTTAAATATTTCCATGTGAAACCTCAAAATACATCCACCTCTATTAAATCTAATAGTTTCTGTATAGGATGATAAAGATAAAAGGAGCTCAAATTAGATAACATTAATAATAGTCTTATTTCATATGAGAAGATAAATGAAGGTAATGTGTATATAAAGAATGGTAAGTACAAAGATGTTGACTTTATGGCCATAAATAAGCTCACCACTGAATATGGTTATGAAGAAAAATATACAGATGATGTGATGTCATTCTTTTCCTCAAATATTCCAAGAGAAAAAACATTTCAAAGGAAAAATCCCTCTTAAAATCATTCAATGTGAAATGGTCATACATCTTGCTGCAAGGTACCCAAAAAATATTCAATAATATGAAAAGGATGAAGTTAAAATTCCCAAATATAAGTCTTCAAACTATGTGAAAGATAAGAAAAAAGTTTTAGAAAAATTTCTTCAAAAATAAGTGTTTGATATAAAAAGAAGATGATAGTGTAGAAAAATATGAGGTAAAATAGTTAGAGGGATATATGGATCATAAATAAAATGATATGGTGGTTGTTTTTCAAAATTCCCAAACAAGGGAAGAAAGTAAAAATGTTGAAAGAAAAGTTAAAGGAAGAGTTTACCTTTAATTTGAATTATAATATGCACTTGAAGAGATGAACGTTTAGAGAGACAAAACAAAGAAATCCAATAGGGTGGTTCATGATGCCAAAAACTTTATATAGGAGCAAGAAGAAGTGAATTAAATGTTGATTGATGAAATGGAAAATATTAAGTCTTCAAAGTTAGATAACTCAAATAAAATCGGTGAGTACAATATCAATGACAAAAAATAGAATAAGGTGATAAATGATTTGAATAATATAGTGAAAAATCAAGAAAAACTCATCAAAAAGAATAATGAGGACGATTACATCCTATAATGAAATGTGAAAGATTAGTATAAAAAATTGATTATAGAGAAATTTGTTTTGAAGGTTGTTTAAAATGGATTACTTGAGTTCAATGATTCTGTGAAACCTACAAAGGAATTTTTGGATAAAAAATGATAGATATTAACAATACAGCTAGAATTGGGAATGATAAAAAATAGACAGTAGTAATGGTTGAAGCTAGACTACAAGAACCATACTGATATTGAATATTAATTTACTTATGAATCAGACCTAGAAGATTTAGATAACCCATGGGAATAACAGTAGTCTAGTAGTGGCACACATGAATGAACTCCACACTAGATGCTACTATTGTTGAAAGATAAGACACTCACAAAATGTCTATTCTACATCCAAAAGGCATAGAAGGGAACATGGATAATTGAGGAAACCATAATGAACTCCATATTTTATGATATCACTTATTTTTCACCATTTCAGGTGTGGAGGAGTCAAAAAAATTGTAATATATTTCTCATAAACAATGTAGAGAAATGTGATGAAATATACTGAATGTGGACATAAAAATAAGGTAAATATATTATCATATGATATGAAAAATGAAAATTTTATTTTCATCTCTGAAAGATGAAGCTGTTCCACCATACTCTGTGGGTGATCAAGATTATCAATTTGTACCAGGTATGACGTTAAAATTATGGATCAAAAATAAGGTAGATGAACATGAAGTGGTTGTAGAGATTTCTTTCAAAGCCTCACATAACACTGTAATATGGGTCATTGATAGTGGATACACCCCCCTTATCAAAGGAAATAAATAATGGTGACATGATTAAGATATTACATGGAAGGTATTGTAAAATTTGGTAATTATAAAGGAATTAAAATTGTTGGCTCTAGAAAAGATATGTTAGGGGAAAAAGAAACGAGATGGGCCAATGTCTGGGTTATTGATGGTCTCAATCACAGCTTGCTAAGTGCAATTCAACTTTTTTACTCAGGACATGACATAATATATTTAATGAAACTATATATCATTAAATAAAAATATGGAGAAGATGTTTCATAGGGATAATTCATGAAGGGGAATCTCTACCTTTTAATTGGAGAAGAAGATATGTTCTTCTTATCTAAGGACAAATAAAATATGTTATGGCATAAAAGCCTTAGTAATTTGATCCAAATATTATTGGAGGATCCTATGAAATGTGATTCTAATCAATACCTTCCTAGGTTATCACATGATCATACTCATACATGTGATGCTTTTCAAAAAGGGATAATAATTCAAAATTCATATAAAGAATAAGAGAAAAGGTCCACAAAAGTGCTTGAGTTGGTGAATATTGATGTGTGTAGACATAATTCACCAATATATATTGATAGGAAGAGATATTATTTTCTATTCATTATTTTATTTAAAAGAATGGAATGGGTTTTAGTCATTACTCACGTATTTGAGTTGTTCAGATGTATAATAATTTATCAAATGGAATTTGAAATGATAATGGGTCAAAGAA
Source organism: Viscum album (assembly GCA_963277665.1). Lineage (NCBI taxonomy): Eukaryota > Viridiplantae > Streptophyta > Magnoliopsida > Santalales > Viscaceae > Viscum > Viscum album. The sequence continues at coordinate 1,744,760,705 of OY728155.1, forward strand.
TCTAAAAGATCCAAACAGATAATGGCACAGAGTTCAAAAATATCCAAGTAGAGGATTTTCTTCAGAAGCATGGGATAGGGTACTATGTTTCAATAGTAATAACTCTGTAATAAAATAGATTAGTTGATAAATGAAATTGAATTATCAACAACATAGATAGAACAATGCTCATTGAGAAAGAACATACAAAGAAGTTTTGGAAATAAGAAGATATGAAATAAGTCTATACATCAAATAGAGAATTATTATGTTCGAAAGAGGAGAAGTCTCCATATGATCTATGGTATTAAAAGAAGGTGATGTTGAAATATTTTTGAGTCTTTAAAAATAAGCGTTTCCTTCTCAATAAGGAGAAACACAGGAGGATTGAATCACATAGAGATGAAGGGATATTCCTGGGATACCCATGAAAATTCAGAGAATATAAATGTTTAAATAAGAATATGGGAAAAGGTAGTTGAATGTAATGAGGTAAATATAGTAGGGAATGACCAGAATCATCAGAATATACATGACCAACCACATGAGGATAGTGACAAAGAGAATATAAGATCAAGGGATGTTTCAGTTCAAGAGGCTGATTCAAAAGAAGATTCATATAACGAAAAGGATGATCATAAACTAGTATCTGTACAAAACACCAAAGAGAAGTTCTGAAATATATTGAAAAAATATAATTGGGGGCCATACAATGCCAATACAGACAAAGAGGATTAAGACTATATAAAAGAATAATTTTTTACTGTAGGTAGAGCCTAATTTTTTTGATGAAGTAGTTGGAGATTACAGTGAGATTGATGTTCTGAATGAAAAGATTAACCAAATTGATAAGAATTATACATGAAATTTTGTTTTGAGACCAACTGATAAGACCATCATCGAGACTAAATTAGTCTCTCACAACAAGGTGAATGAAGATGGTGTAGTGATTTGAAAAATATCACAACTAGAGTGAAAGGTGTACTTTTAGATAGAGGGTATCAATATTGATGAAACAATTTAACCTATTGTAAGGCTAGAGATAATTAGATTATTCGTGACCAATGTAGTGAAATATCAAAGTTTTACAAATAGATGCCAAGTCATAATTTTTGAATACGGTTTTGGAAGAAGAACTTTATATTGAGAAACCATATGGTTTTCCCATTTATAAAGATGAGAAAAAAGTTCTTCAGATTATAAATGAAATTTATTTGTTGAAGAAGGAACTAAGACTGTGGTATTCTAGGCTCAATGGGTTTTTAGAGAAGATCTATATTCCACATGATGAAGTTGATTAAACTAAATAGGTCAACAATGATAGTAATCAAAGGATGATGGTGTTGGTGTATGTTCAAGAAATAGTCTTTGGTGGATTAGATGAAGCTTAGTGAATGAAATTCCCAGAATTCATAAAAAGTGAATTTGAAATGTCAATGATTGATGAACTATCACTTTTCCTTAGTTTAGAAATAACAAAAGGAAAGAATGGAACATTAATTTATCAACCCAAATATTCCAAGGAGGTTCTGAGAGGATTACGAATGGATAATTACATGGATGTGACGACTCTGGTAGCAACACGGATGAAATTATCATGGGATGATGAATGAAATAAAGTTAATATCCTAGTGTATAGGAAAATCATTGGTAGTCTGTTGTACTTAACTACGACAAGACCTAATATTTTTTTTGACACATGTGAAGAAGTATGATATTAAAGAAACACCATGGATATAAAATTTCTTGAAAAGAAAATAATACTTCAGAATATCAAGGGAATAGTGGATTTTAGTTTGTTGTACATTGAAAAATATCAGTAAGAGTTATTGGGCAATATAGATGCCTATTGGGTTGGATCAATAGATGAAAAAAATTCAATGTTAGGTGGTGCATTCTACCTTGGTAGTTTTGTATTGATTTTATAAGAAAGAAATAATATTGTATATCATTGATAACAATAGAAGATGAATATATTGAGGTTACTCAAGCATGCACACAATTATTTTGGATGAAGTGGCACCTTTATGATATGGGAGTTGATGTGAAGTCTCTGATTAGAATCCATTAAAATAATTAAATTGCTATAAATATTATAAAAAATATATACCTTCCCTTAAGGTAAAACCACATTGAAATCAAGTATAATTTTATCCAAGAGAATGTGGAGCAAGGGATTATGACTTTGGAGTATATGCCTACAGAACTACATATTGCAGACATAATGACAAAGGCCTTACCCAAAGAAGCATTTGATTGACATTAACCAGCTCTTGGAGTTCAATAAACTCCCTACACAAGAAAATGTCTTGATGTCGTACCCCCTCTCCCTGAGGTATGATGTGTTTTTCCCTGATATGTTACACTATGGAAAAAATGGACACTTGGGACGGGTTTTCTACGACAGGTTAGGGGCCCATCACAAATAAACCGTCGGAAAGGGTTATTTGCAATGACACAATCTTCTCTTAACCAATAATAGATATTTGTGATGAGAGAGTACGAACCCGACAAAAAGGTTTGGATTGAGATGCTCACCAAACCGCAGGAAGGGCATTTGTGACGGGTTCTGATTTTTGTCGCAAATGCCCAAAAATAGTTTTTAGTATTTGTGACGGGAAACTTATCTCGTTGCAAATAGTTTTTCGGCAAGTACACATTTGCGACAGGGCCCTTCACAAATAGATTTTTATCAAGTGTCCATTTGTGACGTGAACTATTGCAAATAAACCCGTCACAAATAATCTAACATATATATACCCCCCATCTATTTCCTTTCATTCTACTTCCTTCTCAACTTCTCTCTCTCTTTCATCTAAAAACTTTTCTTCTAAAATGTTTTATAGTTTAAAATTTTAAATTAGAGAATACTCTAAGACTTTTATACTCTGAAATCTTTATTATCAAAGCATTTTTTTTATTTTTTTTCTTTACTTAATTTATTTTATTTTGTATTATTTATAATTTTTGTTAATTAGATGCAATGAAAGTAAATTAGAATTAGATATCTGTTTTTCAGTGTTGTTGATTATGAATAATTATGTGTAAGTGTTAATTAGAAATAATTTGTATTAATTTGTATTAATTATAAAGAATTAGTAGTAATTAATAATAAATTGTAATAATTAGTATTAAATTTTATTAATAAGTAATAAATTATAATAATTAGTAATAAACTGTAATAATTAGTAATAAATTGAAATAATTATAAATAATAAGTAATAATTAAGATTAATTAGAAATAATTTGGATTAATTAGAATTAATTAGGGTTAATTAGTAATAATTACGATCAATTAGTAATAATTAGGTTGAATTAGTAATAATTAGGATTAGTTAGGATAAATTAGTAATACTTAGGGTTGATTGGTAATAATTATGATAAATTAGTAATAATTATGATTAACTAGTAATAATTAGCTTTAATTAGTAGTAATTAGGATTAATAGGTTGTAATTAGGATTAATTAATAATAATTAGGATTAATTAATAATAATTAGGACTAATTAGTAATAATTATGATTAATTAGTAAAAAATAGGATTATTTAGTAACAATTAGGATTAATTAGTAATAATTAGGATTAATTTGTAATAATTGGGCTTAATTAGTAATAATTAGGATTAATTAGTAAAATTTAGGATTAATTTGTAATAGTTTGGATTAATTAAGAATATTTTGGAATATTTTGGAACAATTATTAATAATTAAACATAATTAGTAATAGTTTGTATTAAATAGTAATAATTAGGATTAATTAGTAATAACTAGTAATAAATAGTATTAATTAGCAATAAATAGTAATAAATAGTAATAAATAGTTATAATTAGTAGAAATTAGTAACAATTAGTAATAATTAAGAATAATTAGGAATAATTAGGAATAATTAGGAGTAATTAGTAATAATTAGGAATAATTAGTAATTATTTGGAATAATTAGATTTAATTTGTAATAATTAGGATTAATTTGAAATAATTAGGATTAATTAGTAATAATTAAGATTAATTATTAATAGTTAGGATTAATTAGTAACCATTAGAATTAATTAGTAACAATTAGGATTAATTAGTAACAATTAGGATTAATTAGTAACAATTAGGATTAATTAGTAATAGTTAGGATTAATTAATAATAATGAGGATTAATTTGTAATTATTAGGAATAGTTAGTAATAATTAGGAATAAATTGTATTTATTAGGAATAAATTGTAATTATTAGGAATAAATTGTAATAATTAAGAATAAATTGCAATAAACAAGATGAAATTGTAACAATTTGGATTAATTAGTAATAATTATGATTAATTTTTAATAATTAGGATTAATTATTAATAATAAGGATTAATTAGTAATATTAAGGAATAATTAGTAATAATTAGGATTAATTAGTAATAATTAGGATTAATTAGTAATAATTATACTTTATTAGAAATAATTAGGATTATTAAGTAATAATTAGGATTAGTTAGTAATAATTATTAATAAATTGTAATAATTAGTAATAAATTGTAATAATTAGTATTAAATTTTAACAATTAGCAATAAATTTTAATAGTTATTAATAATTAGTAATAATTAAGATTAATTAGTACTAATTAAGATTAATTAGTAATATTTAAGATTAATTAGTAATAATTTGTATTAATTAGTAATAATTAGGATTATGTTTTAATATTTAGTTTTAATTAGGAAAAATTAGGATTACATAGGAATAATTAGGAATAATTAAGAATAATTATATTTTATATGTTATAATTTGGATTAATTAGTAATAATTAAATATAATTAGGATAAATTAGTAATAATTAGAAATAAAATCGAGTAAATTGTAATAAAATGGACCAATTTTCAGGGGATTGGGGGAATTCCTTTTGATCAACATATGAGCTCCCTATAACTTTCCACCACTGAAATCAGTTTGAAAAATCTGCTCCCACATTCGTCGAAGTGGATTTTTCATAATGATTTTAGTCGTGGAAAGATGTAAGGTGGCGAGCCATCAGACAAAAGAGGCTTCTTTAATCACCAAATCATCTCCTTGGAACTTTTCTAACTAAAATAACTATGAAAAGTATGATCTGATGTATGTATATAATTTTTTGTATGCATGACTGTGGAGAGAAGTGTGACGGGGCCTCCCTGCTCTCCATCCTCTTGCATATGAAAATGGATATTCACATGTCAAAGCAGACATTTCATAGTGATTTTAGTCGACGAAAGATGTAAGGGGATGAATCATTGGAAAAAATAACTACCACCAATCCATTAAAAATTGTTCCATAGGTAATTAATAATAATTACTAAAAAATTCTTGTAATCAAAAATTGTCTTAACTTTTTCAGATAGTGTTTATATTATATCTAATTATACAAAATTCCTTATTATTTTATATTTTTTAGAAAAATATGAAACAAGGAAGTTTAAAAGTGTTGTTATGAGATGATCATGTATGGATAAATTAGCATAAGAATCTAAATGGTTCTAGTTTAAATATTATATATATTGAGGGTGTTTATGGTTTTTAATCATTTGTATCATCAAAACCAAAATTTATTTCAGAAGGGACAATTAAGTGTCCTTGTAAAAAATGTCTTCTTAGAATGTATGGAAAATTTGTCAACATTAGAGTTTATTTATTGCATTTTGGATTTTAATGAGATTATATTATTTGGTATCAACATGGTGAATGTAGTTCCAGAGAAGATAATAAAAAATTGTTTCCGAATCTAGCACGGTTTCAAAATTTATTAAATGATGTGGTAGGTTCGTCTTTTCAACAAAATGATAGCCATAATGATATTGATTTAACTCATGAGTTAAAAGCATCTCATTTATATCAGTTGTTGAGGTCTACAGAGGATGCATTATATCCTGTTTTCAAGATAAGAATATTTTATGAAGTTACTAAATTTATAGCTATTAAATCAAATAAAGGAATTTCAAATAGTATTTTTGATCAGATATTATCTTTGTTAAAAACACTACTACCTAAAGGAAATGTGTTGCCTCTAAATTTATATGGGATAAATATACTAGTTCATATTCTGGGTCTTGGTTATCAAAATTTTAATTTAAGTTCAAATGATTTTATCTTATATTATCATGAAAATGAGTCATTGGATAGTTGCCTTATATGTGGACAATCAAGGTAAACAGAATCTCAATCAGGGATGTTAGGATTTATTCCTATAAAAAAATGAGATATTTTTTGCTCACAAAATATTTCAGAATTTATATATGTCTCATAACACATAAATATTGATGTCATTGAAAAAACCAATATTTCAACTAGCAAAAGCTTAAATCATCCCTCTGATAGAGATTTATAGAAACATTTTGAACATGTGCATCCATACTTTTCTTCAGAAGCCCAAAAAATGAGAGTGGGTCTTTCTAATGAAGGTTTCTATCCATTTGGATCTCACAGTTTTCAATATTCATGTTGTTTTATCTTTATTACTCCATTAAATTTACCTCCATGGATTTTGATAAAGGAGCCAAATATCATTTTTAACTTATTAACCTCATGTCATTCAAAAAAGAATATTGATGTTTATTTGAAACAATGGATTTATGAGTTAAATTCACTATTGAGTAATGGTGTTAGTACATATGATGTTGCTACGAAACAAAAATTCCTACATGAAGCTGCATTGATGTAGGAAATTAGAGACTTCCTAGCATATGGAATGTAATCTAGATGGAATACACATTTTCCAAAATAATGCCTTTACTTTATGAGAGAGAGAAAAGAATTTATGTACGTAAATGGAAGAAACCACATTTTTTAAACTATCATCATAGATTCCTTCCTGCCGATCACCCTTTTAGAAGAAACATATATCATTTCAGAAAATGAATAGTTGACAAATATGGACTCCAAAAATGATCTTAGGAACAAGTTAAAATCAATTATCTCTTCATTACCTCCCATCACATTTGGACCATCAATAAACCAATAAAAAATTGATGGGTTTGGAAAAGATCACAATTGGATAAAATAGGGAATTTTTTGGGATTTTCTATATTTTGCTGATTTATTGGTCCATCACATGTTGGATGTGATGAATATTGGGAACTATTTTGATAATTTATTTCATATGGTTTTGGATACACTAGGTAAAACAAAAGATAATGTAAAGGCATGATTAGATCTTACCCAAATTATCATGTGACCAGAAATTGAACTGTTTAAAAATGAAAGATCAAAGAAGTTAATGAATCCAAAATAAGTTAATACATTATCCAAAGATACTTTCTTATTATTTTGTTAGTGGATTTTAGATTTAAGACTTCTAGATTATTATGCTTCATATTTGGAAAGATGTGTAAAAAATGGTCATATTACCAGATTCAAAAGTCATGAATGTCATGTTTTATTAGAAAGGGTTATACATATTTGATTTAAAGGATTGTTAAATACTATGATTAGGGAAGATATAAAAGAAATGTAATATTTTTTAGGACTTTTTGAATTGAAAAAAAACTATGAAGAAGTAAGAAAATTAAAAAAAGATGTTATTTTAATTTTATGTAAACTAGAACACATATTACCTCTAACTTTGTTTGACTCAATGGAACAATTGATATTTCATTTTCCAGATGAAGTAACATGTAAAGGTCTGGTATAGTTCTGATGGATGTACCCATTCAAGAGATGCAAGTAGAAATTAAAGAAGAAATTACGTAACAAATCATCAGTTGAAGGCTCAATTACAAGAGATTATTTGTAAGAAGAAATTTCTTTTTTTCTTATCTCATTTCTTTCAATATGAATATAGCACAAAACATACATACATGGGTTATAATGAGGGAAATGTTGATGATGATAGGAGTAATCAATTATCATTTTTCAATCATACTGAACTTAGATTTAGTGGAGTTCTTGAATGATGGATTTCAGATGATGAACATGAAAGAGCTCATATATATATTCTGCTCAACTATGAAAAAATGACACCATTTATACTATGATTGCTCCAATAAGTTTTCAATCATCCCGAACATGGATTTAGTGGAGTTAATGAATGTTTGATTTCAGATTATGAACATAAAATAGATCATACATATATTCTTCTCAACATTGAGTGCATCATTTATATGATAATCATATCAAGAAATAGTTTCCACAAATTAATGCAACTGCTCTTGAAGAATGTCGTAATTTTTTTTCCTACCAGCTTCAAAAATTGGTAACATATATTACTTTTGATTTCACATAAAAAATAAATTTAATAATTTTTATAGTGATAATTGTTTTACAAATTTTTAGGTATCTCAACATGCTGATAAAATTGATAATCAATTATGTGTATTGAGTAACCCACCATCCAGAATAGTTAAATATTATAATTCATAAGTGGTTAATCATTTTCAATTTCACACACATACATATGTGGAATAAAAAAACAATGAATAATGATTTTTTCTTGAGAGGATATCATCATAGAGAAACTAAATTGGACATTTATGACATGTATGATGAAATCATTGAACAGTGTTATCTAGGACAACATTACATAATGATGGTTAAATGTTAGTGGTTGGTTATTGAGAAAGGATTTCATGTTCATCCAATCCAGGGAATTATTGATATTAAATATAAATATCTTTTTTCAATAAAAAATCATTTTTATTGTCTAAACAAGAACAAATAATTTATTATTAATACTACTATGCTATTTCAAGAGTGTTAGGTGATTGGTGGAGCATAATAAATATTAAATCGTGAAAGAATCAGTTTAATGAAAGTGAATGTGGTTCTGCTGAAGTGAAAGGAATTGAATTTTTTAAGAGACTGATCTAAATATATCTTTTTCAGGAAGAGATATGAATATCATTGATGAAATACCACAATTAAGGTCTGATGGTGATGATGATGTTAATGATGTTACAACTGAATTTCAAATGATAAGAGATGATGAAACTAGAAATAATATATAAATTGATCATGCTGAGGAAGAAGATGAATAAATTTACATCAATAACTATGAATATTAGGATGATGATGGAGATTGAAACAGTTAAATTCTTGTTAAAACCATATATAATATATATCTATATATAACAGTTGTTTTAACTATTTTCTAACAATAATCATTTCATGTTTCAGATGGATGAGGATCTGTATCATATGTTATTGGAGAATGGTCTACATTTGGATGATTAGGATTTCAGATCACCTAACCCTCAAACTTTCAGTTGTTTAGGGAGCACTCAGAGGGGGCGAGGTCTTACCCAATTGATAATTCCTGACCCTATCCCTGAGTGACGTCCATGTCTTAGATTTGATACATGTATACAGAGGTATGTTTACCTGTGCATTGTACTTGGTTTTCATTAATTAATTTATATTATAATTATTTGATTAATTGTTTATTTTTCACAAATTGATGCATATAACTATTGGATAGGGAAGCACTATATTTCACAATTATTTTTCTGAAGCATGGGTTTCATGGGTTCAGATTCTCATTGATTTTCAGCACCGCATGTTCAAGCATTGGCTGGTATGTAAATAAATAATATTTATTTTGAAAATAATTTTATTAATATCTTCATATTATAAATTACTTTTAGGTTTTATGGTTTCCCATTAATGAGAACATGTGTGAGGCTATCTGGAAGGAATGGAAGGTAGAAATGTGTCTGTGTTGCACATAGTTATTGAACAATTTAAAAAGGAATGAAAAGGATAAAGCAGGAGTAACAAGTTTTTATCGGAGATGTCGCATCCACCGACCCGATTATATTTCATCTCAGGTTTGGGATGGATTATGTACACACTGGTTGAGTAGGGGGTTTCAGAGTAGATGATCAGTAGGTCGAAAAAATTAGAGGAGACATGCGGTGGCACATCGAGACAATATTTGTACATTAAATATACATATAGAGCATACGGTAAGTAATTTTTTTAAATATTGTATATAATTTTAAATATAAATGGTTTATTTTATATTCATATAGGAAGTTAAAAAACCTGATGTTATAGAAGATGACTTTTATAGGAGGATGTAAAGTGATCCAACCACTAGAGAGATTAGAGGTTCTCACCATCATCATATTGTAGTCAGTATAATTTCCTTTTGAGTTTTAAATTTAACTGCATATAATATTTTAACTATTTTAATTTTAAATTGATATTAAAGGAGTCATATGAGGTCTTGGAATTTCAGACACATAGTGACAGTTTGGCCAAGACTGATGGCCTGACCAGTGCCAACCAATTTGATGAGGAAGCATAGACTCATGCGACCCATTATTCCTTATAGAGAGGTTTTGCTGTTGGTATCAACTCTTGATTATCCAATGAGAGTTTTTTTGGCACCGATGCAATTTCATTGTTCAGCTCAAGAGGTGCTCATAGAGATTCTTCATCATCTGCTGCACAATATCATGAGTAGATACGAGCTCAGAGTGAGCTTCTAGAGACTATGTGTAGGGAGTAGGAGGAGATGAATCAGTGGCAAGAGTAGTAGTAAGAAGAGTTTCTTTGATAGAAGATGCAACAGTAGGAGATATATCATGAGATGCGACGATGGTGGCATCAGTAGGATCGATAACATATGGATTACATCTGATGTCTAACTAGTAGTTTCCGGATGAAGTTCCCTCCACCATCTTCTACAGCCTCTCCAAACAACCCTCCCCCTTAGTGAGGTATTTTTATTTTTTAATGAAACATTTGAATATAATTTTTTGTAATATTAATTATTTAATGTTTAAAATAGCGAATTTTTTATATTGTTGCGAATATTATAGTTTTTATTATTTATTTAATTTTTTATTATTTTTATTATTTTATTAATTAGTATATTTTTATATTTGTGTGAGTATTGAGGTTTTTATTATATTATTATTATTATTATTATTATTTCATTAGTATTAATATTAATAAAATTATTAGATTATTTAATTATTATATAAATAATTTAGTATTACTAATAATAATATTATTATTTCAATTATATGATGATGATGATGATGATTATTATTATTATTATTATTTTTCTATTTTCCCCCACAATTTGTGACGAGTCCGTCACAAATACTAATTGTGATGGTGCATCCCAAAAACATTTTTTAAAAAATATCGATAAGTATTTTTAATGGGTAGCCTTTCCGTCTTAATAGGTTTTTAAAAATTCACAGAACCTATTTGTAACGGTACTACTACTCGTCACATATAATGACTTTTTGTAATAGATCATCACAAAAGGTAATATTTGCAAGGATCTTTTCTACAACGAGCCATTTATGATGGGAACCCATCACAAAGGTACCCTCACTAATAGCCCTTTTTTTAGTAGTGGTTGTTCTGTATTCATTACCTTATTTCATACTAGAATAAAGTAACCTTAGGATTTTTTTACAATGGGGGAGAAATTATTTCTATAAAATGGTATAAATTTCCTAAATCAAGACAAGGGTAGAATCTGATAGGTGGAGAGTCAATTTAAGGGGTGTTTTAAATATCTACATGCTAAAGATGATAGATCACAGGTTATATATCATGATATATGATGTTTTCTATGAATCCAATTGAGTGTTTTTTGAATGAAGAGATTAATTGATTCATATTGCATGTTATTCTTGTTTCTCACTTTGAGAATCGATCATGTAGGTGTAGAGTGTGTTCGGTGTAAATCATTGATTGCAATATAAATCATAAGAACTGAATTGTGTTATAATACAGAAGAATATTCAATGTGGTATCAAACTATGAAGAGTTGTCAACAAACCAAAAGGTGGAGATTGTTCAGTAAAAACCCCTCAAGATAACATTGTAATATTTATGTTGATTATGTTTGTTCAAAAAGAGGGGTTCCAAGGTATTTTGTAGAGTTCCAGAGAGATTGTTGACAAATAATGTTGAAAAATATATATGAAAAAGGAATTGATACACTAGAATAAGTACAGAAAATTATGTACATAAGATGATTCTGTTACCTGGGGTTTTCCAAAATTTTGGGGTCCAAAATTTGGATGATGTCTATCATCATGAAAGTTATAATTTATTAAAGTAATTATAAAAATTTATTAAAGGCATGAGATTTATGAAGATTGGGTTTCATGAAGGACATTTTCCAAAGGTTTGGATCATCATGAGAGGATCATTGCAAATGCGCAAAGGCTTAAATGTAGTCTCTATGACTAAGAGGGGATCACAAATGAGAAATATCTTTGGTGCTTTATGAAGATATGGATCATCTAAAAAAATTGTAGAGAATCAAAAAATTATAATTATGTGGGTGGATGCTTCTTTAATTGAAGTTAATAATAATAAATGGGCCACTACCTATTCAACAAAAAATAAGCGAGACTTAATGATGATTCTATGGCTCTATATTCTTGAAGGTGATTTGAGAAGTTTTTTCTTGAGAAAATGTTCACAATGAAATGTAATTTTTGAATCCTATAAAATATGACTAGAAATTGTAACCATAGAAAAATTAATAATGTTCATGATGGATACAAAAATATGATCAAAATTTGTGAGCTTCACGAAGGCTAAGAGAACTTCATGACACAAGGTTCCTTCACAAATGCTGGTAGAGATTCACAGAAGAGGTGTCAATTATAGAAGTTTTTGGGTTCACAAAGGATGTTTATACTTGTAAAGAATTAGGAAAATTCACAAAGTATGTGTGAGTATTGTGATGGTAGGGAGGATAAAAAAAGTGTTATAAATGAATTACCATACAAATCTACAGTAATGTAGTATTCAAAAAATGGATGAAATTGGGAATTTAACAAAGCATCTATCTACAACTAATAATGTATTAATTATTCAAAATAAAGGGACCTACAAGTCCATAATTTTTTTGAGGATCCCTTCTATATTAGTGAGAAATGGAAGAGGAAGGAAGCAATAGTTTCCACTAACATTTATCCATTAGTGTAGCATTATGAAGTGACCCTGGGAAAGTTGTGAGCTACCCATAAACCTTGTAATGGTAGTGATCTTGGGCATAGAAATGATACAGCCCAAACATTAATTTAGTAGTGAGACTTAGTGTATTTGGTATGTCATCTCATTTCCATTGTATTCTTCTTGGATGTATCCCAGTGTGGGTAAACCATGTAAAATTTCTGTGTCTCATGTTTGATTTCATTTTTGTTCATACATATCTATAAGAAAGGGAGAGAAGAATATTTTGTTTAACAATGAAAAAAGATCTAAAGGGGTATTTGTTTCGATCTTTCCTATGTTGATTCCACCCTCTCAAGATATTTAACCAAGTTGGGCTAATAAAAACCAAATTCATGTGTTCCAAATAAACATAAAGAATTCATCATATCATAACACATTAAATGCAATAGGTTTTATAAAAATTCCATCATATAATAAATAGTATAAAAGAGACAGGTTTCATAATCATTATATCATCTCACCAAGCCTGTCCCATGGAAAAAGAAATGGATTTCATAATAACATTTTGATGGTATAACCCATGGAAAAGAAATGGGTTTAATAAACATATTATTATCACAAACCATTTATAAAAATAATAATAATGGTATCATTGGTTATTATCCCCATTAATGTATATGATACATCAAAGGGTGTCATAATAAATAGAAAATATTTTTTAAATATAAATCACTTGGAATATTTATTGAGGAAGATAACATTTCATTTGAAATCCCTTTTTAAATCATAAAAAATTTGGAAACAATTTTCATTAAAAATAAACTTAAAAACATATAATTGAATCTTTAAATATCATTTAAAACTTTTATTTAGGAAAATATCATTTTATATTTTAAATTAAATTATAAAACATAAAATATTTTTAAATTCAATTTCACATTGAAATAATTTATTTAAAATCAAATAAAAGTTTCCAAAATATTTGGGAAATCATTTTCTTTAAAAATATATTTTAAAACTTTTAAATTAATTTTAAATAATTTAGTGGGTATTATAGCATAAAATACTATTCATGTCTTTCATGTTAATAAAACAGATATTATTTTCACATTTTTGGTAAAAGACAAATATGAATTGTTTTATAAATTGACATGAAGATTTAAAAAAAAATCAAACGTGGATAAAAATTTATTTTAAAAATCATAGGATAGTGGTAAAATATTTTTTAATATGTTTTTAGAAAATATGATTTTGGAAGAAAATGAATTTTCAAATGAATAAAAAGATAAATACAATTATTCTCAAAAGAATAATTGGAAACTATAGAGCACGTAAAGTGGGGAAAATGAAGGAAAAATTTATTATCATGAAATATCTTAAAGATAATAAAATTCTTGATTTTATTGAGATATTTATCATAATATTTTATAATTGAAAATGTAATCATAAAAAATTATGATAAACGATCAGATTGTAACATATAATCATTACCAGTTTGGTAACATAGAATTGTAAGCACCATGATGGAATAAAATTAAATGAAAGGTAAAATATGAATATAGAGAATAAATTCATGATATTAAATTTCAATGTATCTATATATATTTATAACTCATAAAATAAGATTGGTGTATAAAATAGAATATTTCTCAAAGAAGGAAAATTGAGACAAAAACCCCTTACACCAATAGTAAAATTTTGAATACTAAGTATCAATAAATAATAAAATAAAATGAAACATTAAATATCATGAATATAATTAGAATCATGATATAACATGTAAAAACTATTATATATATCATATGTCTCCTAGAAATAATAGGATGACTAGAAATCCCTTACCTTAAGTATCAAATTCATTCATACACATTTTAACCCCTAGTATAATAATTATATGTTTATTATACATTTATTATGTAATAAATATTATATATATCATACCATATATAATTTACTTATTTTATTTAATTACCTATTTCTTAATAATTTTAGATTAAAGTCGCATTTTGTGTAATAACAACTTTATTTTTCAAATAAGTTTTTCTTTTTTAGTTGGTTTATATTACATTAATCATGGATACATTATGATAATAATAATAATAGTAATAATTAAATAAATATCATATTTACACATCAATTGTACTCTAAATATGAATCAGGTATGATTATTTTGAGAAATGAAGTATGTTACGATCTTGGAGATGGTAGTTTGTATATATTCATGAGTAATGTTTGGATTTTTCAAAGATCATTATAGAAAGTTGGTAAGTAATATATTATATTTAAATAATGATAATAATATATTAAATACCATATTATTTATTTATACATATCATCCATGTGTTTTGGTGATGAAAAAGAGTGACATCGCTTTGTGAGGTAGTAGCCCGGATGTACATGATCGATGTTATCATATTTCAGTGAGTGAAAAGGTAAGAAATAAAAGGTCATATTATATTTTATGATTGATAAATATGAAATTAATATCATAATTTTTTCTTTATATCGCATATATTAATTCTTATTATCTTCCTTGTATAGTGTTAGAGAAAAATGAATCACATCGCTTCGCGAGGTGGTATTCCTCCATACACACGAGAGACGTTATCATATCTCCTATGGAATGGCAATTAAAAATTTATATATGGTATAATGATTAAATTTTTTATAATTATGTTAATAATATAATATATATACAAAAAATATCCATCATCATATCCAACTTTGAGAGGTGGTGGTGGAAAATAAATGACATCGCTTCACAAGGTGGTATTCTTCCATATACATGAGAGATGACATCATGACCCATTTTATGGAAGTGGTTAAGATTGTTGGTCCTTAACATAACCTAAAAACATCTAATTACATGGAATATACAGAGATTATTTTATCATCTTGTCTTAAAAGAAATTTAAGAAGGTGTAGGAAGAAATAGAATATACATGCTCGTTGAAGAACATTAACTCTTCTTTTGGTAACCTCCTTATGTTTGCACCAAATTATTTATGAGGTCGGATTGGTTCCCAAAATAGGATTCTAAGAATATATCAGGTATTTTTTGAAGTGATTATGTTAGGTATTTTTTGTAACATCATAGGTAATTATAGAATAAGAAATTTCCACATCAATTAATATTTAGAAATAAGACATTTGTAGAGAAATATATTAGAGGGAGATGAATTCCACATGGGATTATCAACACTCAAGAGTCCATGGAGGAAACCCTAAAAACCCTAATCTAATCAGTACCAAATAAGAAAGATCCTTCAAGGATGTAGTTGTGAGCCACACTCCTTCAGTTAAATTAATGACCTCTAAATAAATTGACCTGAAACATATCACCACCGAGGTTTATCAATGATCTATTTATCAAAAGATGATGTGCACACACTCTCTTTGGTTATATGGTTTGATTTTTTTGGTACGTTATTTAAGAATAAAACCATTATTGTATTTTGTCTGAAAACCTTGGTAAACATTATATTTTTCAATTTTCAAATTTTATTATTGAATTCGATGCACGTGTTATTTCAATTTTCATTAGAGAAAGAGTATTATTGATTTTTGACGTGAGGTGTCTGGTCTTTTGGAGGTTTAAAAATGACAGTTCTAAAATGGTCTCTAGACTAATATTTAGATTTTAATCCCACATTGTTCCTCTCTATCTAGGGTTATTGATCTTACTCTAACACCTTTTTAAATAGAATTACTCATTTTCTATTGTTATTCTATTCAGTCAACCCATAAAGATCAACTCTACCACCTTAAACCTAACACGCCCCACTTTCTCTAGGATTTTCATTGAGGTTGATATTTCTAAAAACATGCATTCATGATTTTGGATTCAAAATGGGGATAATGGTTTCATACCCAAGGTGGTCTTTTATAATGTACCAAAATTCTGCCAAAAATGCTCATGTATTGGTTATTACATGAATGAATGTGAGAATCAACGTAATTATCCTTTCCCCCGTCTCTCTTGAAATATGATTGGCTTGAAAAGGAAGCATCAAAATTTCCCCTTGTTACTCAGAAAAATAATCCTATTGGCTTCACTAATTACATGAATTCCTCTATAACCTCTTAGACTCATTCCCCCAACCAATGTGATGTCAAGACCTTACACATCCTTGAGACATATAAAGAATAAAAAAAGATACCTCCAATGCAGAATCATCGATTCTTGATGTAAAAAAATCTATGAAAAGAGATAAAGAATTTGTGCAATATTTCCATGAAGAATCCTTTCAAGTAGATCTTGAAAATACTTTTCAATTGGGAGAATAATTCTTAAAAATGAGTTCTAAAAAGGGAAAAAATCAATGATTGACTCTGATGACTTCATCACATCGATTTCTAGAAACACCCAGAAATGTAGGGATACTATCATTATTGAAAGAATAATAGTTAAGCATTCCATAGATTCTAGCATGAAGGAACAAAACAGTATACCTCTATAGCACACCCCTAATCATAATGTTCCTACCTCCTTAGATGATTTGGGAAAATCTTTTGATTATTCTGAATCACAAGCATAATCGAGTGTGGATGATGAAAAAACCATGCATATATGGATTCCTATATAATTATAAAAAAAATAGATTTTCAAAATGACCTTGACTCATGGATTTAAGAAAAAGATTAAACTATATTTAGATAATATTAAAATGGATAGATGATAGCAGACACTAATTTTGATCTCAAAAAGATAATGTTCATCAATGTTGATGAGGAATTGAAAAAGGATCCAAGATTCAATTTTAATGATACCTTCTAGAAATGAATCATTATAATAGAATATGGTTGCTTTAATTTTTCTTGATTTAGTTGATGGAGGTTCTAATTTTCCCTCTCTTCAATGGGTCTCATTTCATTTTGTTTTCTGGATTTCTTTCCATCTCTCCTGTTGCTTTTTTTTGTTTCGGTGGAAGAAACGTTCCCTATTTGTTTACAGTTCATTTTTTTTGGCTTGTTGTTGATGAGATGCTTCCTTCTCTACTTGCACGAAATGTATATATCTCAGATGTAGGTTTTTATTCATCTAGTTCTGATTCATCTAACATTATTTATGATTCAGTTTCATGCTGCTGGTTTAATCTATTGTCATTATGGTTTTGTCCAGTAGAAGAATTGACGATCTGCATTTTGGAGATGCCACTGTCTAATTATGAAATTACTATATAAGGATATTTAATGGAGACTTCATATTTCATGGAGTGGAGGGGAATTTGGTTTGATAATTTTCATTTTCATTTATTTCTTATTATTTTATTATGTTGTTTCTGTAATTTTCTGATGGTGTAAGTGCATTACACATCAAGCATGAAATTTTAAAACAACTGATTTAATAAATTTCATTGGGCATGAATTGGGTGACCAATTAATGTCATTATTAATAAAATTTATGAATAAGATATTTATTTTATGTTAAATGAGTCTCTTTGTCCGATATCATACCCAACACCCAATAGAGGGTATCTCTGAAATCTTACGCTGCACACAATACTAAGTTATACAAAGAAATAATACATTGTTTATATTATTATTTTAAATGGTAGTTAATGGATATTCATTATATTGGAAAGAATGAAAATAACTAACTATATTATGATTAAACATGTTTTTATAAATGTTTATAATTCATCAAATAAATCATAGAGGCCTAAAACTATAATAAATCCAATTTTAAGTATAGAAAACACAAATATTTTTAACAGGTAGTTTTACAACCTTTTGAGGGAGAACCCTTTTAAAATCTTCTTTTTGGAAAATTTATATGTTCTATTTTGAAAAATAAACATTTTATTTTGAAGCAAGTTATTAAAATATACTTTGGAAGAAAATTTTATTTTTTTGATAAAATTTACATTTTAATGAATAGTAAAAATGCTTCATTTTAATTTAAAAAATAATTTTCATAAAATTTATTGTATAGATTGATTATCATTTGAATTGGATTTAAACTATATTTAGATTATGTTTTTATAATTTAATCCAATTTTTTCATTGTGTGAAATTTCACATTGAAATTTGATATAAACACATGTGAATCTTTTGATGGTTTTTACTTTTAAAAAACCTATTTTCTCATTCCGACAACATGATTAATTATAAATTTTATTTTCCCATTTCTAGGAACTTAATTTTAAAAAAATAAAATTCATGGTTGTAATCAGTTTAAGAAATGTTTTTAATACTATCAAAATACTTTTGGTGAATAGTAACTTCAGTATTTTATTTACCAGGGTTAAAAGGTAAATTTAGTAGATAAGGGTAAAAAAAATATTATAATAATATAAAAATACCCTATCACTTGTCCTGACCTTACTAGATGAGTTATGACTGACCAATAAAATCCTTGGGATGAAATTCTGGCCTTTGTAAGCCACTTGAGTGTGATTGTGACACTTATAACATTTAATTTAATATAAAGGAAAAAATATCATAAACATGAATCTTATTACTAAAACAATTCAAATCTGGGGTTATGTAAGTGATATTTTCGACAATAAATAGTAATAAGAAAGATAAAATTATTAAATACATCATTTTGTTTAATTTATAATTATTACATATTAAATAATTAAATTTAATTATGAAACAATGATGATGTAGTGATTGTCTTATTAACGAAAGACTCAAATAAATGATATTATAAATACGAGAATAAATAATATTTGACATAATTTATGTAATAATATAATTTTCTAAGTGAATATGACATGTTATTAAACAATAAAATGTATGTTTTATAAGTTATCTCTCTATTGGATTTTATTTAAATTCAATAATTTGAATAGTGTCAAATTGACATAATTTATATTTTTTGGAAACAATATTTTATTAAATTATTTAAAAGGCATAAAAATATTTAAAATTTACAAAGTGATTATTATATGGTCTAAAAGTTAATATATCATCCAGTAATGGGAAATTTACCCCATTAAATTAAAATTTATATCCTTTTAATATTAAAATTGTTTTACCACAATTAAAATTAAAAGAGAATAATTAAGGGTGAACTGTAAAGATAAGGTTTAAACAATAATAAATACATGTATAAAAATTATTTTATGATATTATTTAGACCTATCATCATATTATATTCTAAATAAATTATTTCTGGAATTTTGGGAACCAAAATATAATTTATATTAATTTAAAAAATTTATTAATTCTAAGGATGCCCCTTCCTTATCTAATAAATGGCACACATTCCTCTCTATTACTCACACATAAAAAGCATTTTGGTTCAACAATTATATGAATAAAACCTTTCCTAGAATCTATTAACACGTTCTTAAATCCTTAGTTTAGGCATAAAACCCTTTTAAGAGGTGTCAAGGTGTTCTTCCAAGGTGATCAACCAGAGAATATGTTTCATTTTCATTAACTATTTCTATATTATTTCTTCCACACTTCATTAAAATCTCATCCAAACATGATGATATAACAACTCCAGTATCCTCAATATAATTATATTTTATTATGTTAATGTCATCACCTAAAACCATCTCCAATTCTATTAAATGGGAAATGAATTAACCGTTCATGCATACGTGTGAATTATCACCTCCACAAACCGATCTGATTCATCTTCCATAACCATCTCTCATGAGTGGTTATAATAATGTAATTAATGCATATATATAATATTAATGACATATTAATCATTATAGGATAATAATATATCAATTAAGTTCTTACTTACATGTGCATAAAGGTGATAACGTCGTTCGTGTGTATGTGTGGACTATCACCTCCACGAAGAGATGTGACTCATTTTTATTCATTTTATCACTTGTATGATAAATATAAGTATAATTAAATGATTAATATGATATTTATTATGATATTATAATTATGGAAATTTTGAATAATAATTACCTTACTTTCATAATGATCAATGGAAAATAAAGATGTTACTCATGCATACGTACGACTTATCGTATCCATGAATATAATGTTGATCATTTTTTCAAAAACCAAACATCATATTTTGATTTAAAGGTATAATATATGTATAAAAACTATAATAATGTCATGAATATTATTCTAGAGATTATGGAATTTTGACCACATGGACTAGTGACATTAAACTACATTCATTTTTGACTCAAGTACCAAATATCAAGAAAATGTCTGATATGGAATTTAATAATTATGTAATTTATATAACATTATAATAGGTGATATAAAAGAAAAATTAAACAAGAAAAATTATCTCATGTAAGTATAAATTAAACTATGTTTATTATTCATGAAAAAAAGAACATATGTGATGAATTGAACTTAAGAAAATAGACATAATCTCAATGTCCTTTCATTGAGGTATATTTTGATGTTATACAACACCTTCTTTTATATAGTGTATATTAACCCCTTTGACTTTCAATTTCATTAAAATGTTTTCAAAAGGAAACATTTTCTATGAGGTTTTTTACTAAATGGAAAAATTAATGTTTTTTAAACGTACGATGTAACAACAACTTTTTCGCCACTGTGACCATTATTTGGTATTTGTCTTCCTCAATAAGACCAAATGTTTTCAAAAGGAAAATAAATACAATATTACAATTTTTGGTATGTTGGTATTGAAAATAGTTTTAATAATGGTTTGATTATGTCAATATTTTTTAATGATTACTTTTGATTGCAAATTTTATATGTGAAATGTAGATAATTGAAAGCTTTTATGTGTTATGATTATATTATGGTACTTGGAAATTTGACTGGTGGATACGTGATAACCCCAAGATGCATGGTTCTGTGATAAACCAAATATGGGTGGTTCTGTGAAAAACTAAGTATGAGTGATAACATTATAACCTTTAATGCATTGAGTAACGAAATCGATCATATGGCTATTCCATTTGTAAGAGTGATATGTATAGAAGTCGATCGTATGATTATTCTATTTAAGTATGATTATGTAAAAAGTTACCTTTATATGTTATATGTAATTAATAAGAGTTTTTTGGTAGTTTTTTGATTAAAAAAAGGGAAATAAATGATCTTATATTCAGGTAAGAGTATATACTACTTCATAATGGTGAATAGTTTTACTTTATAATAAATTATTCATTATTTACATGTTTTCTCAAGACTAATAGTTTTCTTTATTTTTGTATCCCTGAATGAGATTTTTATACTCATCCCATGTTTGAAATGTTTTTCATTGGAATTAAAGGGGGGTAGAGTCAAGGCTAGGATCAAGGAAAAGTTACTATGTTTAAACGTGAAATAAAACCATGCTTCTTTAAAAAATTATCTTTTTATGAAAAATTAGATAGTTAGTAAAAGGGTATACTTTGTAATATTTAAGTTGTTATGTTTTAGTTATTACATAAATATCTAAATCTCTAAACATGAAAATATCCTTAATGTGAATTAATTTCAAATTATTGACATATCTAAATATTTTATGAGGTTTAAGGTTGGGGCCTTATAGTTGGTATCAGAGGTTGGTTTAGATAACTTTAGTGGTTTGGATTTTGTTAATAGAGTACCAATAAATTATTTTTTTACTTTAGGGTCTAACTCAAATGATATAGAATTTATGATTATCATTTTCCTTCTTCTTTGATATGACTGTTCCAAAAGGTTGTCGATAGTGGAAACATAACAGCCATGCTCAGACAAAATACAGGAGAAATAACCCCTCCAAATCAACATCCTGACATAGTTAGAATCGGAACTGAATATTTTTTTTATAGTGATATCTAAGTTGAATCAGGATATAAATAGTGATGGTGTCCATGCATGAGATCAGCCAAATAAACCGTGGAGGAATATGTTAGTATTATATTATTTCATGAGGCAATGCCACCATCATTCTGAAGATCATCTAAACCTGTGAAAGTTGAAGGGTGGATTAAAGCACTAGAAAAGATTTTTGAATTAATGGGGTGTTTATAAAATCAAATGTTTAGTCTTTTTGTTTATCATTTGGAAGGTGAAGAAAATCAGTTGTGGTCTATGATAAAAAATATCTGGGGAAGTGAAGATATTGATGCCACAAAATGGGATAAATTTAAGAAAATATTCATTGAGAAGTATTTTCTTAAGGTTTCTTGACTTAGGAAGGAAAATAAATTATTTTAATTGAGAAAAAAATAAGAAGATTTTGTAGATACATGTGAAGTAAATTTCACCCCTTTGTCAAGGTACATTCAAAATTTTATCAGGGATATTAATAGAAATATAAATCAATTTTACTTGGGATTGAAGCCGAAATATTAAAGGGTATTAGATTCCCATGAGTTAAAAAGTTATGAGAATATTTTTTTATGTACTAATAAATTAGAAATGGAGTTTTTTGATGATCATTTATTCTATGAGAGAAAAGAAAATAAGCGATCCAGTTGGCAAACAATGGGAAAGAATTAATCAAATAATTCTGGAGGTAGGAAAACTAAATTTCTAACCTTTGATAAGTGATGTAAAAATAATCCTGGAGAATGTATCTCAAAGTATGGGAAGTGATATGGATCTTTCAATACTGGTCATATTTCTTGGAAGATAATCTGACATGAAATGAAAAACTAGTGGTAAGATATTTTAGTTGTAATGAGTTAGGGAATTTTTCCAATGTGTGTCCAAATTTGATTAGTCAAGGTGTAAACCATCTAGATTAAAATAAGAAGGGAATTAAAATAAATCATTTTCTACTAATATGGTTGATGTGGGACCATTAAATGAAGTGGCGACAAGTATTTTATTGGTTTTTTCAAAATACGCTAATATTCTATTTGACAATGTATCTTCACATTCATTTATTTCTAATAGCCTTTCAAGTAAATTTGAACCTCATGAATGTGGTATAAAAATAATGGTAAAAACATTGGATGGAAGTATTAAAGCATGCAAGATTTATAGGAATCTTCTTATTATAAATAGTGGGATAGTAATTTTTATAAATCTTGTTTAACTTCCCATAATGGAATTTGATAACATTTTAGGTATTGATTGGCTTTCATTTTATCATGCTAAAATAGATTGTAAAGACATTCATGTTTTATTCAATGATTTAAGACCATTGATAACATACCAAGAAGCTATGAGATTGTTTAAATATGGAAATTAATGTTATATATCTCATGTTGTTGAAAATAAGGAAACATTTTTTATTAGTGACATTCCAATAGTGAAAGAATTCAAAGATGTTTTTCCTGATGAATTGCCCGGTATTATTCTAGATCAGGAGGTTGAACTTACTATTGATTTATTGAATGAATCTAAAACTATTTCAAAACCCCCTCATTGAATATCTAAAGTTCAATTGGTGGAATTAAAAAAATAATTGAAGAATTTCTTGATAATGGATTCATTTGAACTTGCACTTCACCATAGGGTGATCCAATTTTATTTGTAAAAAACTAATATGGTTATATGAGACTTTTTATTGATTATAGATCCTTTAATAATATCACTATTAAGAAAAAGTATCCATTTATTATATTGATTATTCTTTTATCATCTCTATGGAGATTAGTATTTTCAATGATTGATTTGAGGTCCAGGTACCATTAGTTGAAGGTGATGGAGGATGACACATCAAACACAACATTCCAAATGAGATATGGGCATTCTGAGTTTGTAGTTATTCCCTTTGGGTTATCTAATTTCTTTTATGTATTTATGAATCTCATGAATGGATCATTTCATAAGTTTTTTGATCAGATTTTGGTTGTGTTTATAGATTATATTTCGTTATATTCTGAAATTCTTTAGGAACATGAAATTCACTTAAGGGTTGTTTTGAAAACATTAAAAGAAATGAAACTATATGGAATGTTTATTAATAGTGAATTTTGGTTACAAAAAATTTCTTTTCTTGTTCATATTATTTATAATTATGGACTAACTCTTAACCCTTCTAAAACAAAAGTTTTTTAGGAGTGGCCAAGACCTAACAATATCACAGAGGTTCTTAGTTTTCATGAATTTGTGAGTTATTACCGAAGGATTGTTGAAAAAATTTCTAGGTTATATATCCCACTAACTCAGTTAAAATGTAAGGGAGTTAAGTTAATCTATACAAAAGAATGTGATGATTGATTTCAAGAACTAAAATAAAAATTGGTAAATGCTCTTGTTTTGGGCATGCTTCTAGGGATGGTGAATTTTTTATCTACAGTGATGCTTCATTTAAAGGAATTTTTTGTGTCATAGTGAAAAGTGATAAAGTAATTTCTTATGATTCATGTCATTTGAAACATCATGAGTTAAATTAACCTACACATGATTTTGAATTATGTATTGTTGTTTTTTCATTAAATATTTGGAGGCATCATTTGTCTAACATAAAGTTTGAAATATATACTGATAAAAAAAGTTTGAAGTATATATTCACTCAGAAATAATTGAACTTGGAAAAAAAGAGATGACTGGAATTAATCAAGGATTATGACGGCATGATTTATAACCATCTAGGAAAATAATATAAAGTGACTGATGCTTTAATCCAAACAAGTAATGCTATATTAACCATGCTACATTTATAATGAGATCTTTTCATTAATTATTTGATAAATTTCGGATTGGATGTTATTGGTGCATGAAATTTTTATGTTTTGTTTTAGGTGTTAGTGAAATCATCCCTGTCATACATAATTAAGAAATTGTAGAAAGAAGGAAGTGAGTTATAGAAAAATGTAGAATTGGTTCAGAAGGGTAAGTTAACTGAATTTAACATTGATAAAGATTTTGTTTTTATGTTTAGAAATATATTATGTGTTCCTAGTGATTCAAAGGATAAGAATTATTTTTTATGTGAAACTCATAGTTCTCAATTTCCAGTTTCTTCTGGAAGTACTAATATGTAGAGAGACCTCTGGGAGTATTACTGGTGGGATGGAATAAAAGGAGATATTACTGACATTACCCTGAGATATTTGATTTATCAAAAATTTAATGCTGAGGATAAGCTACAAAAATGGATGAATCAAACTCTTCCAGTTCCCAAGAGGTAATAGGAAAATATATCCATGGATTTTGTAGTTGTATTTCCTAAGACTTATTGACATAACAATGCGATCTAGGTTATTATTGATCAATTGACTAAATCCGAACATTTTATTTATATTCAAGATATTAAATATCTTGATCAACTTTATCAGTTGTATATTAAAGTTATAGTTAGGTTACATGTAGTTACTCTCTCTATTAGGTTAGATCATGATCTTGGTTCACTTCTAACTGTTGGAAATTCGTTAAGAAGTCGTTGCGTACTAAATTAAATTTCAAGAAAACTTTTCATCCACAATCAGATGGCTAGTTACAATGAACAATTCAGAACATGGAGGATATTTTACATGATTATTAAATGGATTATCGGGGATTTTGAGATAAAAATCATCCTTTGGTTGAGTTTTTTTATTAATAATAGTTTTAATTCTAGTATATAGATGGAAACATTTGAGGCACTATATGGAATGTGGTGTTGAACTCCATCTTCTTAGGATGAAGTTATTGAAAAGAATTTTATGGGACTAGAATTGGTATAACATATGGTATAAATAGTACATTTGATTCCAAAGCATATGAGGATAACTCAGAGAAGATAAAAAAAGTTATGCAAATAACAAGAGGATTGATCATTCTTTCAAGGTAGGTGATCTTGTCTTTTTAAAAGTTTCACCATGGAAAAGTGTGATACGTTTTGGTAATAAAGTTAAGTAGATTCCAAGGTTCATTGGACCCTAATAAATCTTTGAATAAGTTGGATTAGTTTCTTATAGAGTGTATTTACCTCTGAGTTTATCTTAGATGCACAATTATTTTCATGTTTAAATGTTAATATAGTATATACTAGATATATCTAATGTTTTGAGTCAAGAAGTAGTTCAGATGGAAGAGAATGTTTCTTATGAGGAACATCCAATCCAGATTCTTGACTGTAGTGAGAAAGTGTTGAGGAATAAGGTTATTTGTTTTATTAATTATTTGTGGAAAACCCATATGGTTAAAGAGGAAACATTAGGATCTTAAAATTCTATGAAACAGAAATACCCCCTCTTATTTGATAAGTGAATAAAATTGCGGGGACATAATTTCCAAAAGGGGGGAAGAATGTAAATACCAGATAATTATAGAATAAGACTTTATATATATATATATATATTAATATTTATGAATATGATATTAATTTTATGTTAAAGGTATGATTTTTTTGATAGTTTACCCAACACACAACAAGAGGTTTCCCTAAAATCTTATGTCGCACATAAGATATAGTTATACCAACAAATAATACAATATTATTATTATCATTTTAAATGGTAGTTAACACTTATCTATTGTATTGGTAGGAATGAAAAAAACTAACTATATTATGTTTACACATGTTTGTTAAATGTTTTTACATTCATCATAGAAATTTTGGAGGCTTAAAATGAGAATAAATCCAACTTTAAGAATAAAATACACTAATATTTTTAAAAGGTAGTTTTACTTCCTTTTGATGGAGAATCCCTTTTAAATAATTTTTTTTGGAAATTTTATACATTATATTTTAAGAAATAAACTTCTTTTTTGGAATATATACATTAAAAAAATATCTGTTGTTTAAATTTTTGTGTTTTTCTGATAAAATATATATAATTTAATGAATAGTAAAAAAACTGCATTTTTATTCAAAACTGCCTTTTTTACTGATTTATTTGTATTATTATATTAACATTTGAATTGTCATTAAAGTGTATTTAGATTATGTGTTTATAATTTAATTCAATTTTGGTTATTGGAAGTATTATCACATTTATCTTTGATATAAACACATGTGAATTAGTTTATGGTTTTTACTTTTTAAAAACCCATTTTGTCATTTTAACAACGGGATAAATTATAAATTTAATATTTCCATGTTACTGAATTGAATTTTCAAAAAGTAACCTAAATGGTTATAATAATTATGGAAATTTGGTTTAATAGGATCAAAATAATTTGGGGTGAATCATAACTTTAGTATTTTATTTACCACAGTTAAAGGGTAAATCAGGTAAATAAGGGTAAAATTAATTTTATAATAATATAAACATTCTCGAACCCTTGTACCAATATTTTTATATGAGTAATGGATGACCAATAAAACCCTTGGTATGAATTATTATCCCTTTTATTCCACTTGTGTGTGATTATGACATTTATAAAATTTAATTTAAAGTAATGGAAAAAATATCATAATCCGGACACTTATCACTATAACATTTTTAATATGAGGTTATATATAATGAAATATTTGACTATAACTAGTAATTAGAAATATAAAAGGATTAATTATATAATGGTTTTTTATTTATAATATTAATATATGAAATAATTAAATTTAATTATGACACAATGATGATGCAATGATTACCTTATTAATGAATGAATTAAATAAATCATATTATATATTTGTAAATAAATATTTTTTGACATAAATTATCTTATAAAATAATTCTCTAGATGAATATGACATGTTATAAGACTATAAACTTTTTTAGTTTATCCCTCTATTGAAATTTATTTAAATTCAATAAATTGAATATTGTCAAAATTGACATAATTGATATTTTACAAAAAAAAATCTTTATTAAAATATTTAAAAATAATACAAAATATTTTGTATTTAAAAAGTGAATATGTTATAGTCTAAAAGTTCATAAATCATCCATTTATGATAAATTTACCCCATTAATGTAAAATTTATAGACTCTTAATATTCAAATTTTTGTTACTACAATTAAAATTAAAAGAGAACAATTGAGCGTAAACTGAAAATATAAGCTTTAAAAAAAATCAATACTGTATAAAAATTAATTTAGGAGATTATTTAGAAATATAATTATCTGATAATCTAAAAAATGATTTTTCAACTATTTGGAATAGAAATTGAATTTATATTAATTTAATTATTTTAATAATTCCAAGGGTACCCCTCCCTTCTCCTATAAAAAGGCACATATTCTTCTCTATGAATCACACTTCCAAATACTTTTGGTTCGACCAAGATCTAACCAAAACTCTTCATATAATACCAAAATAAATTCTTGAATCCATAATTTAGTTATAACAACTTATTTATAGGTTTTAAATGTGTTTTTCTTAGGTGATCAACCGAAGAAGAGGATTCGTTTTGTTTATGTATTTTTATTTTATTTATTCTTCCGCTTCCTTCAATTATGCTCAAACCATGAGGATATAATAAATACAGTATCCTAAATATACTGATATGTTATTATGTTAATATCATCCCCTAAATCCATCTCGACTTCTATTAATTGAGAAAGGAATTAATTACTTGAATGGCCCGAAGGCCTTAATTTTTATTGATTTTTGATAACCCCCCTTTCAAGGGATGAGGGGGAACCCTTACAAGGCCCGTAGGCTTAGAGATTACAAGTCCCATAGGATTAGGAGATTACATGACCCAAAGGTCTTAGAGAATTCAACCAGAATATCTATAAGGAACTGCCCCTCCCCAGCATCTGCATCATGATAATAGCTCTCCACCTTTGCATGGTCGTCTGGCTAGGCTTCACATGCAAGCCCAGGCTGGTACTGATGGCATAGACATACCCTCTCATTCTGACAACCCATTAGACTCTGCTCTGGTGAGTGCACCTGCTTTTAATCCTCTTTTAATGCTGCTCCTTTTTTGTAGTGTGTCTGGGGAAACTGCATGTGGCCCGAAGGCCTTGAGATAGAATGAGAGCCTTAAAGATGCCCAAAAGCCTTATTGACCTGAAGGCCTGGGTGGCTCGAAATCCTTAAGGACTCCAAGCCCAAATTGAATAGTTCTAGCTGCTACAGTACCGAACAATACCTGCTACAGTGCCTGCTAGAGTACCTGTATATTGTACAGTTCTTATACAATACCCGCACAATGTACAGTTCTGCTATAGTACCCACACAGTGTACAGTTCTGCTACAGTACCTACTACAGTACTGCTACAGCACCCAGAAATATGCCTCTACCTGGTTTTGAACCTGGGTCTTTTGGATGCACTTAAGGATACCTCACCAACTAGGCGGAGGCTCATGTGCGATAAAGGAATTAATTGTTCGTGCGTACGTGTGAATTATCACCTTCACGAACCGATCTAATTCACTTCCCATAACAGTCTCTCATGAGTGGTTATAATAATGAAATAAATTTTAATATGTGATATTAATTAAATATTTTTCTTTATAATATAATAATATATCAATTAAATTCTTACTTACATGTGCATAAAAATGATAACGTCGTTCGTGTGTACGTGTGAACTATCACCTCCATGAAATGATGTGACTTGGTTTTATTAATAATATCACTTGTATGATATATATAAGTATATTGAAATTATTGAAATAATATTATTATTATATAAAAATGAAATAATAATAACTTTACTTCCATAATGATCAACGAAAAATGAATATTTTACTCATGTGTACGTACGACTTACCGTCTCCATGAATATAACATTGTTTATTTTTCATAACTACACATCATGGTTTGATATAAAGGCATAATTTGTCAATAATAATAATAATAATAATAATAATATCATGAATATTATTCTTGATATTATGGGATTATGACCATAGGGACTAGTGACATCAAACTATGTTCATATTCACCTCATCTACCAAATATCGACAAAACATCTCATATGAACTCAAATAATTATATAATTTTTATAACATTGTAATAAGTGATATAAAAAATTAATGAACATGTAAAAGGTTCTAAAGAAGTTATAAATTATCCTAAGTTTATTATTTAGGAAGAACAAGAATCATACGTGATGAATCAAACTTATGGTAAGGGACATCATCTCAATATACTTTCATTGCGGCTTATTTTGATGTTATACACCACCTTATTTTATATGGTGTATAATTAAACCCTTCTACTTTTGATATTATTGAATTTTTTTTAAGAGGGATCTTTTTCTGTGGATAATTTTAATAAATGAAAAAACTAATGTTTTTTAACTTATGCGGCGACAATGACGTTTCCACCATAGTGACCATTATTTGGTATTTGGCTTCATCTACAAGGGAAAATTTTTTTAAAAGAAAAAAATACAATTTTCCATTTTTAGGTATTTTTCAATTGAAAATGGTTTTAATAATGGTTTCATTATATCAATATCTTGTAATTATTCCTTGTGATTTCAAATTTTATAAGTGAAATGTTGATAATTGAAATATTTTTTGTGTTATGATTAGATAATGGTACATGGACATTTGACGGGTGGTTATGTGATAAACCCAAGATGAGTGGTTGTGTGATAAAACAAAGATGGGTGGTTCCATGATAAACTAAGGATGTATGGTAACATTTTATCCTCAAATTCATTGTTTATGGATGTCAGTCGTATGATTGTTTCCTTTGTAAGAGCGATATGTGTGGAAGTCAACCGTATGGTTATTCTATTTAAGTATGATTATGTCCAAAGTTACCTTTATATGTTATATGATATTTATGAGTTTTATAGTAATATTTTTATTAAAAAAAGTGTAAAAAATGAGTTTATATTTATTGAAGAGTATATACTACTTCATAAAAGTGAAAATTTTTACTTTATGATAAATAATTCGTGGTTTATATATTTTCTCTTGACTAATAGTTTTCCTTCTTTGTGTATCCCTTACTAGTCATTTCATTCACATCCCATGTTGGAAATATTTTTCATAGGATTTAAAGGAGAGTAGACTCAAGGATAAAATCAAGGAAGAGTTATGATGTTTAAACATTAACCAAAACCAATTTTTTTAAAAGTTATAGTTTTATGAAATGATGGATATTGGGAAAGAGTGTATACTTTGTAATATTTAGGTTGTTATGTATGATTTATAACCACTTCTCTAAATCTCTAATCATGAAACGATCCTCAATGTGAATAAAAGTAAAATTATTGACTTATATCAAAATTTTTTAATTTATAAGGCTCGTAGATTATATTTTCTAAACCAATAGGGTTTTAATTTTTTAAGAAGATATAAGATATGGATGCTATTTATAAGTGAGGTTAGTGGCACACTATTAATCTTTTGAAAAGAAAAAAATGGGACCCTCTTTTTATTTTATAAAAAGAACCTATAATGAAGTATTATCAACTATTAAACATTATTGGGTAAAAATATTTCTATAAGAAATAATTTAGAAAGTATATAGATCACATTAGACCATACCTTTTCATTTTACCCGCTTGGTAAATCCAATTTCACCTTAATCATGGTAATTAATTTGAGCTCTATTCACTATTCGTTTTGGTAAAAAATTAAGTTTAACTTAATTGAAAATATATATTATTATTATTATTCCAAATATGGAACCCATTTTTCCAATTTCATTTAACATTAATGAAAAAATTAATTTAAAATTTCCATTACAGAGGCGATAAGAAAGTGGGGTTTCTAATGGAAAATATTCAAACATTGACCAAGTTCAGATAACAAATTTCAATATAAAATTTATTATAATTTACTATATTTAATTAAAAGATTTATTATTGAACTAGTTTAACTTTAAAAACAATTTAATATATAAAATAGATTTATAAATACTTTAAATGAAAATATAGTTTTGAATTAAATTTTAGTATTTTTTCACCATTAGTCAAAAAATTAAACTTTTATAAACATTATAAAAAATTAAACCTAATATAATTTTGAAATAATTTATTAAAGAATTAATTTAATATTTTCAAATAATGTTTATAAAAGTTTAAAAAATTAGTTTTAAAATAAATGTGAAAAATGGGACGAAAATGTTTTTTTGAGAATATAGTTTTTAATCATAAAATTGGATTTATTCTTATCTCTTTTCTTAAATACAAAGAAGATAAATGTTAAAATTTTGATTAAATATATAATATATAATTTTAATTTTAATCACTCACCAAAATTGGATTGTTTTATTTATTAAGGTAAAACACGTTTAGTTACATAAGAATATTTTTTAAAAAAATATTTCATTTATTTTCATTTTTAATTAAATGGTCACAAAAGAATTCCTTTTAGATACATGTGTAGATAATATATTTTCATACTTTATTAAATCATATTTTTACTCTCCATTACAATGATAAGGTGATAAATATTATAAATTTTAATAATATATCATGTTTGTTTTAAAATTAGTGTAGTGTTTAAGGAAAAATATTGAATATATTAAATTAATTTGAAAAAATGTTACACAAAATCTCATGGTGTGGTATTCTAAACCCTTCAAAAGTAATTTCATAATTATAATTCATCTCGATCAACAAATTTTTAATATTTAAAAATTATTTCATAGAAATTCACACCATACAATGGATAATAAAACATTACCTTGAAATATAGAAAGGGATGTGTGAAAGTCATCTAGAATAACATATACTATTTTTATAATTAGGGAAACATAGGTGCGAAGTGAAACCATGGAAATAGAATAGGAAAATAACACCCAAATTCTGATGGACAGTTATAGAGAACATGATTATGAGATAGTTAACAACCACAAATCCTTAAACCAAAGAGACAAGAAAAGTTTATTGATATCATAAAAATAATGATAACAGGGAAATATTCCTTTTCAAGATCCTTTTCCTAAAATTAATGAATTTTCATGAGATGATATACACACTTGATTTAATTCCAATTCATAAGAACAATCTCATCCATTGTTTGGGCCTTAAACAATTCCCACTTCATATCTTACGCTAAGAAATAAAGATGAATTGGGTGTGCTTGAAGCACTAACAGATCGTAAGATCCATAAATTAAATGAGGAGTCATCCAATCTATCTATAGTTATAATAATTATTAAATGGTTACATAGGTTATCCAATATTTATAAATATTCATACACTGAATTAATACCTTAATATCTAAATCCCCATCCAAAGTTAATATTAAACCAATTCATAAATGGATATCCCGATGTCCCTTTAAAATATTAATTTCCAAAATTATATAAATATTTTAACTAAGTTTTTATAATGAATTTATAATTAATATACAAAAAAAGAAGTATCGCTCAATTTTTAGACAAACAACATATCCATAACACTATCATGTATTATCCTAAAACATTATAATGGCATGAATTGGAATAAAATCTCATTGAAAACATAAATTAATGCTAATTTGATAAAAAAGAACACATATTTTTGAATATATTACATAAATAAAATAATGTTGCCTCCATCGATGAAAAAATAAACCATTGTATCCACAATACTTAATTAGTTCGAAGGACATAAATGTTATCCAATTTACTTTATTTTTATCTATTATAACTTTTTCAAAACGAAACATCATTTTCTCCAAAAAAAAACATATTAAGTGTAATCTTCCCTTACTCAAAATATCACATTTCCATTAAATATCTTTTTAAATTCATCACCACCTTTCAAAAAAAATTAATCCTTTTGTTTAGAAAATATACTCGAATGATCTTTATATATTTCACTAGTCATATAACATAATTATTAAATTACCATATATAAATACTTCAATCACCCCACATCCTGATAAAACCAAAAACTAGGACTCATAATCTTATTACTTAACACTCCCTTACTATTATTTGTAATTCATAGTCTCTTCATATTCAATAGAAAAACCATAAATTGTACAACCTTGCTGACTCTCTTTAGAAGCTTTCCCATTAAGAACTAGATTTTGATAATGCATATAAATTATTCATTTAAAGTATTAAAAAAATGATGAAATCTTAGGGAGACCATTATTCCTAACTAATTAATTAATCTGACATTTCATTTTCCTATGAATTTTTTTCTTTGTGTCCTTATCTTTGACACTCAAAACATATTGTCATTATTTTTAGACATTCTGTGGAGTGATTCTTCACACATTGTCAACCTATGAAAAACAATAATTATATCCACTATGAACTCCACCTCCCAAAATCTAAATGAACAATATCCTTATCTTCTTTGTAGATTCTAGGAGTTGGTCATGTGCATGTTGTTAATCATATATCATGTCAAATTATTAGGCATAACCACATCATCCTTTACATTAGTCATAATCCCATTTGGATAATCATCAGATAATTTTAAATCACATTCAATGTTATCATAATTATTTCAAGGTACATCCATTGATTAAAACCAAAAATCACAGTGTGAGCAATGATAATCATACTGGGGAAACACATATTTATGAAAAAGCACATATAGTATGTCAAAATCATTACAAAATCTATCAATCTATGACACATTAGGATAAATCTATGTAATTCATGGTCATTATCTAATTAAATCCATCATAATGGTTCCTAAAATATTTGGGAATTTATATGTAATATCTTTTAGGACTGTCAGACCAGGTGTTCAATAAGGCTCATTGTTGTTCACTAGGGGATGACCGAGTCTTGTTAAATATTCCTTTTCTGAAGTTATTACCCCCAATTACCTTGATGCCAGAGACACATCCAATTATAGTATCCAGGATAGGATGTGATTTATTTGAAACTAATTGATCTATCCTTTAACAAAATTATTGGACATTTTCCTAAACCTGTAATCATCCTTACACTTATCCTTTAAGAAATTTTTAGATATATCCTTTGAAATAACCACAGGGATCTCTCTAAAGTTTTGTTATATTTGATTCAAAATGGTAACTAAAAATATCCTTTGATAGCAACTATAATAAAATATTATTTACATACATGGAGGTTACATTATTTTATATGAATATTCACTAAAATATAGAAACATACACACACACACACATTTGTTGACCACAATAGGTTAGTGACCATGGAGCCTAAGAAAAATGTCTTCCTATTTCATGAATAATTTTCAATGTCTCTCATAAATATCATCCTAATAAGTATTATTAATATTAATACCCTAATTATGGAATTTTTTCATTACCTGGGAAAAGAAAACAAAATAAAGGGTGGTCTTAGATGATTTTTAAGGGTAAAAAAGGGAAATAAATAAGCATAACATGAACACAATTGTATGATAACCCGATAATAATATTTAAAAAAACTACCCTTCATATCAAGGATAAAAATCTTGAGAAATGGTATAAATGTTGTAAGTTCATATGGCATTAATCATAAGGTAATCAAATAACATGATAAATGAGAGCATAATAATGTTATAAGACATAAAATAATTGAATGCAAATAAGTATAGAAAAACATTCTCATAGTAGTTAAGGATCACTACAAAGGCTATTGTAGTGGAATTGGTTCACTCTCTAAACCATCATAGTTTTAATGTTTACTCTAAATAATGACATAGTGGAAAAAGTCCCTTATAGAACTGGGTTCACTCCCCATTATAGGCCTGTCTATCTCATGCGATATTAATCTTTACCCATTGCATTAGAGGGAGATATTGGTCCTACAAGTCTCATAATGAAGACCATAGTTATGTGTTCTAAGAGATCATAAATCATAAATCATATCATAATCCTTGAAATGAAATGGGTTTCATAAACATTCCATCATATCATAACATACAAAGAAGATACAGATTTCAAAATCATTTCAATATTTCATCAATCATAACTTATTGAAAAAGAAATGAGTTTTATAACCATTTTTTCATGGTATATCCCATGGAAGAGAAATGGGTTTTATAAACATATTTTTTTCCTAAACCATTCATATAAAGAATAAAAATGATATCCTTGCTTAATATCCCTAGTAAAGAATAAGTTATATTAAAGGATGTATTTTTTATAGAACATTATTTTGAATTATAAATCACTTGGAACATTTCTTGAGAAAGATTAATTTTTATTGAAATTAAAATTTTAAAACCTAAAATAATTTGGAAATAATTTTATTTCAAAATAAACATGAAATATTATAATTTAAGAATTACAAATAATTTAACACATTTATTGATAAAAAAATCATTTTTTACTTTGAAAAACAGTATTTAAAAGAGATTTTTTTTAAATACTTTTTAATTTAAAATAATTTTTTTGAAATCATAAAAATGTTTCCCAAATATTTAAGAAATGTTTTTCTGGGATAATAGATTTGATAGCTTGTAATAAAAGGTTTAAATCAAGGATTCTTCATGATAATGGGAAATGGTTTTCCTTTTGTGTGTGTTAAAAAACTATTTTTCTTTTCACATTTGTGATAAAATAAAAAAATGAATTATTTTTGGAAAATAAATAGAGATTAATTTTTAAAACACATTGAAAGAAAATTAGTTTAAAAATTAGTTTAAAATTAATTGGAAAATAATAAAATATTTTTGAAAATATTTTTATAATACATGGTTTTGAAAGAAAACATATTTTCGATCGAAGAGAGAGATAAATGAAATTTTTCTTAAATAAAATTATAAAACATGAGTAAATTAGAGAGAGAAATGAATGAAAAAATATATTATAATTAAATAACTAGAGAATTAGAAAATTATTGAGTTTCTTTAGAGATGGACTATAGTAATTTATAATCTGAAACATAATCATAAACAATCCTGATAAATAATGAGATTGTAACATATCGTCTTTAACAGCTTGGTAGCTTGGAATTGTAAGCCTAATTAATGGATAAATTTAAATTATAATTCATATATAATGAGAATAATTAAATTCATGATATTAAATTTTAATGTGGATGCATATACTCCATATAAAAGAAGAATAGTTCATAAAACAATGTTTGACTCAAAAAAGGTAAATTGAGATAGAAAATATCTTACCACTTTATAAATATTTTGATTCATAAGTCCCAATAAATAATAAAATAAAATTTAACTTTACATATCATAGAAACAATGATATTCATGATATAACATGTAAAGGGGGTAGTATATGTACCATACAAAAGAAATGAGTTGTTAATTTACATATGTCTCCCAGAAATAAAAGCGAGACTAGAAATACCTTACCTTAAGTCTCAAATTACTTCATACATATTATAAACTAATTTATAAAAAATATATGTTTATTATATATATATATATATTAAATAAAATATGTTTTATATGTAAAACCATATAATATTTTTATGTACTTTTATTACTAATTTTATAACAATTTCATGTTAATGTAACATTTTAGGTAAAAACTGTTATATTTTTATTATATTTTTTAAGGCTGAGGCCAAAGACTCAATTATTATTAAATCAAAGAAAATACCTCTTTTAACTGGGTAGAAGGAGACCCATTACATAGCCCAAAGGCCTAGTGAGCATTTAGCCCATTACATGGCCCGCATGGCCAAATGTTTGGCCCAAAGGCCATTCTATGAATAGTACTGCAACGGTACCCTGCCTGTTACAGTACCACACAATACCTTCCACTACTATAGTACCCTACCTCCACTAAAGTTCCCACCATTTCTAAATTTTTGTCTCCGCTAAAGTACTGCTACAGTAACCTGCATGCAATGAGTTTGGAACCCCCATTTTTCATGTAGGATTATGGGGTGCTTTCCACTAAGCCAAACCCCAAATACTATTATATGTGGATGTATTACATTGATCATGGTAAAATTATCTCTATTATTATAATTATGAAATTATTATCAAAATTATAAATCAATTATACTCTTAAAACCAATCTTGAATGATGGTTTTGGGAAATGAAGTATGTTGCTATCTTGGAGATGGTATACCATACATACCCCTGTGTAATGTTTCCATTTTTTAATGATCATTATTTGAAAGAATTAAGTAAATTTATTATTATAAAATAATGTACATAATATCATAAATATAATTATATTTATTCATTCACATCATCCATGTGTTGTGGTGAAGAAAAGAGAGTGACATCACTTCATGAAGGCGGTATTCCACACATACACGAACGAAATTATCATATTTCAGTGAGTGAAAATGTAAAAAAATGACATATTATATATTAATAATGAAAAATATGTCATAAATATAATAATTATTTCATTTATATCACATTTATTTATCCTTATCATCTTTCATTTAAAGCGCGTGTTAAAAAAATCACATCGCTTCGTGACATGATAGTCCACAGTACAAATGAGTAAAATTATCTTATCGCCTATGGAATGGGAAGTAAAAAATTTATATATGATATAATAAATTATTAGTTATAATTATATTATAAATAATTTACATATTATTTTTATCTATCATCATATGCTACCATGAGAGGTTGTAATGAAAAATCAAATCACATCGCTTTGTGAGGCGGTAGTCTTATGTACGCACAAAAGATGTTTTCATAACCCATTTTATTGAAGTAGAGATATTTTTATGAAATTAAATTAACATAATACGGTATAATTATAACTAATATAATCATGTTATCATATAATAATTTTTTAATAATAATTGTAAGAGGTGTAGGAACAAATAAAATAAATATGCTTGTTGAAGAACATTACTTCTTCCTCAGATAACCTCTATAGGTTTGTACCAAATGCATTCATATAATGTATTAATTCCAAAAATGATTCTTGGATGATTATAGGGAATATTTTATTTTATTATGGGATTAATTGAAAAAAAGGGTTTTATGGTTGGATGAATAGAGGAGAGGGTGTGGCCTTTTACAAGTGATCTTAGTTGCGCACTTGTAATATTTTAAAAACAAAGAGGAGTAATTATGTTTAAATCATGTCAGGACGCCCCAACACTGAGTATTATAGATCCTTATACATCATGGGCTCAAAATATTTCCATAAAATAGGTTGTATACATGTTTTTATGCCATTTTAACACTTGTCATTTTAGTTTAACCCAGGGTAAACCAATTTTTACCATAACCATGGTAATTAATTATTATTGTCTTCACTATTAATTTCGGTCAAAAATTAAGTTATTATAAATTATAATTTATTTTAATTCCAAATATTTAATCCAATTTTTGAAATTTAGTTCCATCAACTGGAAAAATTTAATTTAAAATTAATATTATAGCCATGATTAGAAAGCATGTTTTCAAAGAGAAAGTATTCATATTTTTTCCAATATTTTAGATCTAATTTGAATATGAAATTTATTATAATGAAATAAACTAGATTAGAAACATTATAATTTTACTAATTTTACATTATAAAAAATTTAAAATATAATTTATACATATAAATAATTTAAACAAAAAGGAACTTTTTAGTTAAAATTTAGCATTTTTTACTATTTATCAAAAAAATAGTCTTTTCATAAAATTATCCAACATTATCATTACAATAAACATAAATTGTTTATTTCAAAAAATAAATTTATTTTTTCAAATAAATATCCTAAAATGGCCAAAAATTATTTTTAAAATAAACAAAAAAATAGGCGATAAAAATGTTTTTCAGAAAATACAGTATTTAAACATAAAATTGTATTTCTTCTCATATCTTATATAGAAAATGAATAAAAATAATGTTAAATTATTGATTAAATATATAGTATAAAAATTTAATTAAAATGAATCACCTAAACAATATTGTTGAATTTATTGATATAAAATGATTTTTTTGCATAAAAATTGTTTTTTCATTAAATGATTTCCATTATTTCCATTATTTAATAAATGGTAACCAATGAATTCTTTTTATATACCTATTTAAATCAAATATTTTTATAATTTAGTAAATAATATTAATACAAACCATTCAAATTTATAGGTTATAGCTATTATATTATTTTAATAATATTTTATATTTTGATTAAACATAACGTTGCGTGTAACATAAAATATAAAAATGATTAAATTCATTTGAAAAATATATTATTCAAAATATCTAAGAGTTACAATTACTCATAATTATATTAAAAAAATCTTCATTCCATGAATTTTTACCATCATTTCTTTCAAGATGGTTGGTTCGATATGAAACGTGACACCACAAAATTTTCAAATATGAACATCATTTTAGATAATGTGTATGATAGGAAACACCCACCATAGAATGGAATATAAACTCTAGAGACAGTATGATACATTTATTTTAAATAAATTAAATAAATTATATATATTTTAAGGTAAATTACTTTAATTGTTACATGAATTACATATTATAATAACTTTTTATAAAGGCTAGCATTATAGGCAAGACCGAGTTTTACAGAATACTATTAATATCGTTATTTAAAATGAAAATTGTATCCTAGTAGTTAAATTGTATGTTATTAATAATATTAATTAAATTATTGAATTATTATTTTTAATACATTAATTACTAATTAATTATAAATGAAAATAAAAACTTATTTAATATAAAGAAAATGTTGTCATAAAAACAATTTTATTATGCGCTGATGGAGTTTTATCTTAATAAATAAAATTATTTAATATTAGTGGATGATATTAATTAAATTTATATATTATATATTTAATAAGATTATATAACATTGATACAACATATTTTATAGGAATAATATATTAACAAATCAAATTTTACGCATAATAAGCAATATTTTTCAAAAGGAAATTTTAATTCATTTTAATGGAACAATTGCTTTAAATTTTTTTTAAACATTTTATAAATTTTATATTAAAATTTTAACTTAATTTTTCAAAAATGAATTTATAAATTATAATCTGGTGAATTTTTTTAATTTTATTTAGAAGTTTATTTTTTTGATAATAGTGAATAGAATACAGAATTTTAATTAAAAAATAACTTTTTGTAAAAATAATTTATAATGATAAATTATATTTTAAATCAGTTTCAATGTAAAATTAGTCAAATTAAAAAAATATTAATCCAATTTATTTCATTTGAATCTTTTTTATATTCAATTTATATATAAAATCTGAGTAAACTTTTGATCATTTTCACATTAAAAACCCGCATTCGCATCAGGCATGTGGGGTTAATTTTATATTATTTTTTTCCACTTTTAATTTAGAAAAATAGACTCAATATTTTTATTAAGAATAATTTATAATTAATAATAAGTTAAAATTAATTTTTTACTTAAATAATTAGTGAAAATATATAAAATTATATACTTTAAATGAGAGAAAAACAATTTTACCAAGGGTCTATACATTAAACAGAAGGGAAAAAACAACATAAAACTTGTAAAAATCCAATTTCCATGCCGAATTTATATGATATACCGTATTGGATCTAATTTTTTTCATTATTGGAGGCGATTATGTAAGATTAAAATCCCAATAGTGTTTACTTATTTGTATTTACAAGAATATCACTCATCCATTATAAAAGGCCACTCACTCCCCTGACTTATTAACACCTCCCAAGCCATTTTTCTCATCCAAACCAGAAAATATCACTTTATAAATTCCCTCCTATAATCATAGATGAATTATATAAGTTATAAATCCATCATAGGTTGGATTTATTGTAATCCTAATAAGGATACCAAAAGAAGAGGTATGTTTTTTCTAAAATCATTTTTATTTTTTCCCTACTCTACCAAAATCAATTCTTATTATATCATGATTATATAATATTCTCTATATCAATCATATATTTGAGAATCTTATGTTATTATTATGACCTAGAAACACCCACACTACCATCAATGGGATACATGGGCATCGTTCGTGTGTACATCGGACTACCACCTCGCCAATCAATGTCGTTCGATCTTCCATTACCACCATTCAAGGTTGAGAATAATAATGGATTTATAATTTATATATGATATATATGATATATATGATATTTATAATGTCTTTATTCTATTTAAATTTATATTTAACACATTCCATCACGCTTTCGATTTTTTCGGAATACGATAACGTTGTTCGTGTGTACAATGGATTATAAGCGATGTGATTCATTCACACGTGGAATAGAATATATCAAGTATGGGTTTAACAAAAATATATGATATGTATATCAAAAATAATATAATTAATTATAATATACATATATATCACTAAATTGTGTTCTTTTTAATATGATAAGAAACTGGAATCAACATTCAAGTGTACGTACGGCCTACCATCTTAATTAACTGTACATTTAATTTATTATTAATAAATTTAATTTATTACTATAAATACATATATATTATATATAGTTTTTATTTAAATTTTATTATAAACACTATAAATTATGAAATCATGATCTCTTCAAGAAGAACAAAAAATAACAAGTCAAAACATAATAAAAAATAAAAGTAGTTATTATCAACAAAAAGGAAAATAATGGATGATTATTAACGAATGAGTGGTGATATCTTATAAAAGGATCATAAAGGATAGAATAAATATAAATATTCTTCTGGTATAACTAAATAAAATGTTTAAAATTATTATAGAGGTGGTTAAGTCATGTACAACCAACAAGAAAGTGCGAGGTATGGGATTTCATAACTCAATTTTCACTAATTGGTTTAAACTTCTACATCATTGATTAAGACCTGATAAGATTATTTGTGTAATATTTTTTTAGTTTTAAATTTTTTGTGTTTATTTTTAGTAGATAAACATAATCGATTCATTTATTAATTATCACTTCATCATTGTGATCATTTTTAGGGTTTATTTCACAATCTCATTATAATCAATGTTTTTTTTCTTGAATATTAGTGGAATGAAATTTCCTGAAAAATTCGAAATAAAACCTAAACTTTTCTTCTTATCTCATTATTAGTGAACTCCCCCATTTAATAGTACCATTTTTAACTCTTTGGTACATAAAATCTAATAAATTTTTTTTTAAGAAAATATGAATTTATTTCTCTCTTTGGTCAAAAATCCATTTTCCTACAAATATAAGATTTATAAAAGAAATTCTAAATGATTTCTAAAGAATTTGAAAATTATTTTTTAATATATATTTTTATCCATTTTGTTTCTTAAAAACAATTTACCAATGAATATTATTATCATTTTTGGATCAAGGTTCCATTATAACCTTTTTAAAAAGCAAAAGAAATGTTATTTTTACCATGTATGACTTGTATATAACTACACACCATTATTTCTTTAAAATAACCCTTGAAAATTTAAAAATATTCTATATTGATTTTTTTAATGTTTATTTTCAATGAAATGTATTTTCAAAATCTTTTTCAAAATAAAAAAGGATATTTTCTTCAAGAATTAAATTAAATATATTTTTATTTAATCAAAGTCATAAACCCTTATTCTTTATCTAATGGGTATACTTCCTATCAATACCATCATTATTATTAATTTTTATGGATTATGAATTTATTGACCAAGGATATTATAGAAATTCAGTTCCATGAATCATTTTTGTATTTATTAACATTCACATTAATTATTCACTTTACAATGATAATTAAACATTAAATTTCCCCTAAATATCTAAAATATTTATCATGGATATTATTATTTCCTAAAAAATATAAAATTTTTACATACAGTGTTTACATTGTAAATTATATGATTATCTGGGGAAATATTGATAAATCATTAATCATTCTCAAAAGGGATATTTGATAAGGGGTATTGTATATGAATTGAATCTATTGTTAGATATATGAGGAATGATTTGGAATAGTACTGAAGGTTTGGGGAACATTTTAAGTAATCCTTTTTATGTATCAATAGTCTCATGGGAAGAATTGATTGGCCAGACTTAGGTTAGTGGGTTTTACTTAGTATGTTTAAACCATATTATAAAAGGTGTTGACGGTAAAGGTATAATGTACATGGGAAACAAGGAATCCAATAATTAATCATTTCCTTCATTTTGATTTGGTCATTATTATCCATGATATTTTCAATATGGAAAAAATATATGCATTCATTTCATTCTCAGTTTATAGATTAAATCACAAAGATATCAATTAGTTACCTTTCTATATTTATTATTCTTTATCCAGTTAATTAAATGGAATGTGTTTTCACCTATTTAACATTACATGTTGAATATTCCTTATACAGTTATTTAAATTTCATGTGTTTTTAGTTACATACAATTCCATATTGATTATTTCATATCAAGTTATTTAAATGGAATATGTGTTCAGTTTTATACATTTCCATATTGATTATTTCTTATTGATTCTTGATAG
This sequence comes from Viscum album, assembly GCA_963277665.1. Classification (NCBI taxonomy): domain Eukaryota; kingdom Viridiplantae; phylum Streptophyta; class Magnoliopsida; order Santalales; family Viscaceae; genus Viscum; species Viscum album. Next base: position 1,744,805,474 of record OY728155.1, read on the forward strand.
ATTCCACTGTACTTTACCATTAATGATAATTTGAGCTCACCATTATTTTTTTCATTTTTAGAGTATGTGGTGATGTTTTACTTGACAAATATGAAGTGATACTCTAGATAGAATAATGTTATTCTATAAAAAAGGTTAATTTTTGTATTCAATTGTAATTCAAAACTAATGTTTCTATCTAGTTTACCAATAATACAAAACTATTTAGTCCATCGGTATTTGAATTCCTTGTATATTATGGCAGTATAATGGTATTAGGAACCAGATCTAGTATTCTAGGGTCTAGTTCACTATATTTGGTATTAGAGGATGTTTTTTATTAACCTTGGAAAATAGATTAAAGAAGACATAGATTAGAAAACACAACCCTATGAAAGGCTTTAAGGATAAGTATATAAATACATATTAATGTTTTGGTATGGTAGAGATTATATTTTCATTCATTGGAATACATCCATGTATTGAATATTATCATTGGTTTATGAGTTTAATATTGAAGAGAAGTTCAAATATTTGAAAACTTTTTTAGTTTTATATGATTGGAGTGTACTAATTTTAAAGGTGTTTTGGATATATTTATAGAAAATAAATGTTTTAGTGGAAAATTTACATGAGAAATAATGAATTTACATTTTATAGACATATGTTTAAATGTATTGAAACCCTTTAGGTTTAATATAACCATTAATGACATCAGATTAATGGTAAAATAATATTATTAGACTTTGTAAATAAAAGTTTTTATTTCAAACCTTAGAAAGAATATTATTTAGTGATAACATGTTTTCAAGTATGTCCTTATATTTTTAAACATTATAGAAATTGTATTAATATAGTAATAAAAGGAAAAACCGCATACATGGTGACAAAATATCATATCAATCAAGGCGGTACAGCTTGAACCCATGATTTAAGGATGATTAGGGTTTCATGCCAACCACTGGCCTATGTGATATTCTGTTTAATGTGTCATTAGTTTTAGTTAAAAATAATAATTTTTAGATATATGTTACTTGGAATAAATGAGAAATTCGATTGGTGAATAACCAAATGATGAAACTATTATTATAAAATTGAATCGTATAATGTGATTATATTTCCATATATATATTTAGATAATAAAAGAATTCCTCCACATTAGAAAAATGGCCCTAAAATAAAATATTATCCTATTAACATAATTTCTAATGATATTAATGAACTTTCTAAAAATATTAGATTTAATGTTTTTATCCCATAAAATTTCCATTTAACATTAACTTGTTTTTTATCAATGAACTCAATCACCACTTATATATATTTATGTTTTTACTCAATGTCTATATCATCTCTTCCCACTGATGTTATCCTATATAGAATCATAGTCTTGTGTTATTATAAATGGCCTTTGTGCTTCTATATCTCCCTTATTAAGAGGATATATTATTAAATATTTGATTATTTTTTATTTTAAAAAAATATTTTAAAAATATAAAATCATTTATCACCAAGATGATATTTAAATTTCTAGGACACAATTTATTTAATGTGGGGAGAATGTAACACCCAAAAATATTAAAATACGATAATTACATTGGATAGAGTGTATGAAATGAAATACCAAGTGTAAAAGGAATATATCATCATTATAATTCATGGTAAATTTAATATTTTTAAAAAATTAATTACAATCTATATATTTCTATTCACAGTACACTGATTTTTTCTTGCATTACACGCAACAATGGATTTCTTTAATGACATGTGTTATACGCAAGATCGAGTTTTACCAAATACTATTAATATCATTATTTAAAATGAAAATTGTATACTAGACATTAAATTGATTTTAATGAGTAATATTAAAAAACTTATGAAAAAATATAATTTAATTTACTGGTTACCAATTAATTATAAATGAAAATAAAAACCAATTTAATATACACAAATACTATTATAAAAACTATTATTATGCGCTACAGGTTTCTTATCATAATAAATTAAATTAATTATTATTATTTTATGATATTAATGATATTTTAATATTATATATTTAATAAATTCAGTTTATATTCATCAAATATTTTTAATATGCATAGGATTAAAATAAACCCAATTTTAGATATAAAAATGTGTATTTTTCTAAAGGTGTATTTTCCAGCTTTTAATGGAACAACTATTTTAAAACTAAATTTAAAAACTTTTATAAATATTATTTTAAAAATTACAATTCATTTATAAATTAGTAATGCCAAAATTATATTTATTTTAATTTATGTATTTTTCTATAAAGTTTCATTTTTTGATGAATAATGAATAAAATACTAAATGTTAATTGAAATATGAATTTTCATCTAACTAATTTCTAATGTTAAATTATATTTTAAAATTTTTTAATGTAAAATTAGACAAATTATAAATGTATTAATCAAATTTATTTCATTTTAATAAATTTTATTTCAAATTTAGATATAAAAACTTGGTAAACATTTGAACAATTTCACAAGAAAAAAACTGCTTTCTAACGACACATTTAAGATTAATTTTAAATTAATTTCTTCCACTCCTATGATTTGAGTTTGTAAAATGGATTAAATAATATTAATAATTATAATATAAAATTTATAAAAAGTTAAAATTAATGTTTAACAAAAAATATTTGTGTAAAAAGTTAAAATTAACTATAGTGATTAAGTAAAAAAGAAGTTCATCAAGGGAATAAACATTAAACGTAAGAGGGAAAATAGCCTAGAAAATTGTATGAAATCCATTTAATGACCATATTTAGACATTATAACCTAATTTAATTTTTATTATTATTTGAGGTACATGAAGTAAGGGATACCTATATATATAGTTTAATTTTAGTTATTTATAAGAATGCAACTCCCTCTCTACTATAAAAAAGAACTCACTACCCATAATTATTCACACCACCCAAGCTATTTTCATAATCAAAATCCTACCAAATTAACTTACCAAAATTCATACAATTATACTAGAATCTTAATATTGGTAATAAAGATAACTTGGGAATGGGTTAATGCAAACCTAAGAAGGATACCTGAAAAAGAGCTAATGTTTTCTTAAAAGTGTTTTTACTTTATTTAATTCTAAACCAACCAAAAATCGTATGATATCATGCTTATATAATAATTAAATTATCTTAAATATACTGAGATATTTTTTTAAGGTTTTTACCAACATCCACACACACTTCCATCAAATGTGATACACATTCTTCATTCGTTTGTATGGCATACTACCGCCTCACGAACCAATTTCATTTTCTCTTTAATTACCACCTTTGATGGTTGGTAATAGTAATGTATTTATAGTTTATATATTATATTTAGGATAGTTATAATTCATTTATTCTTTTTTGATTACTATATAACACATTCCTTTATGATTTAAATTTTTGGGAGTACGATAACGGTGTTCGTGTGCACGACAGAGACTCACCAACTGATGTGATTCATTCACACATTACATATAATTTATTAAGGATGTGTTTAAATAATATATGTGATATAAATAACAAGAAATTATACGTTAATGAATATATATATATATATATAACTTATATTTCTATCTTTTAATACGACATAAAATTGGATGCAGTGTTCTTGTGTTTGTATCGACTACCGTCTCCCTGAATGATGCATTTCATTTTGAATCACCATATTTTATGGATTATTATAAATAAAAATATAATAAATATAGATATTATTTAAATCATTGTTTATATGCTTTAAATTATTAAAACATGATTTTATAAATGCGAACAAAAATTAACAAGTTAAAAATACTCATAAAATAAAGCACTTACTACCCAAAATGATGAAAATAATGAAGGATTAGTAAAAATAGGAAATAATATGTTAGAAAAGGATATATATGATATCATGAATATTAATATAGTTCATTTATATATTAATAACATTTTTAATACAATTATATATTAGATTAAAACAATTAGGACCAAAATAAAAGCATAGAGTAAGGGATTTCTTAATATAATTTCCCCTCATTGGGTTCAATATATAATTTGTTTTTTATGTCAGGATAAGATAATGTGTGTAATTATTTTTTTTTCTTATGTTTTTTAACACTTTTAATGTCTGTTTATTGTAGATACACATAATCAAATCATTTATTAATTCTCACTACAATGTTATAATAATTTTAAGTGGTTGTTTCACAATATCATTCTTATAGAGATTGTTAATTATTGATTATCAGTTGAAGAAAATTACATGAAAATTTCCTAAAAAATTCTTAAATTTTCTTATCCTCAATCTTTTAATGAACTCTTTTAAGTAATATTTCCATTTTACATTATTTTGTAATTAAATTGTTTTAGAAAATGTTTTTAAGAAAAGTAGGCGTCTTTTATCTCTTCCATTGTAAATTAGATTTCTTACAAAACTATGTTTTATAAAGATGTTTTCAAAATGTTTTAATTTACCATTTAAAAATTATTTATTAAAATAAAATTTTATTTATTTTTATTTTTAAAAAATGTTCTCAAAGGTATCTTATTATCACTTTCTGAATAAGGAACTTTTATAAGCACTTTACAATGAAAAATGAATATTATTTTTTACATTGTATAATGTATACATAATTACCCTCCATCATTTCTTTGAAACATACTTTATATGTTTAAAATTTTATTTTTAAAGAAATTTTTTTTAAAAGTGATTTTCAAATAAAACTATTTTTAAAATAATTTTCAAAATGAATAGGATATTCCCTTAAAAATGATTTTAACGATATTTTTATTTTACAAATAAAAATAATATGTATTCTTAAAATAATGGGTATCACTATTTTCGCTGCCATAATTATTTTTACTTTGGATTGAATATGGTTATTTTTATGAAGGATGGTATTGAAATTCACTTATTTGAAACAGTTTCATTGTCATTAAATTCCAATTGAATTATTCACTTTCTGATGATCATTGAATATTAAATTTACCCAAAATATGAACATTATTTACCATTGATATAATTATTTCCTAAACCATATACCATTTTTATATATTTTGTTTACTTTTTAGGTTTTTTATCTATATAAATATTGATAAACTCATAACCTTCACTCAATACAGATATTTGATAAGCTACATTATTTATAAATAAAATCAATTATTCGGTATATGAGGAATGATGTGGACTATTATGACTGGGGTTAGGAATTGTTTAAATAAGCCCCTCAATGAATAAGTAGTATCATGGGTTGTATCTATTGTAAATCCTTATTTATGTTGGATTTTACACATTATGTTTTAAACTATCTTATAGAAGGTGTTAATGGTAAAGGTTCGAAGTACCTGGGAAACATGGAATCCTATAATTAAGAATTTCCTCTATTTAGATTTAATTATTATTATCCATGATATTTTCACTATGAAAAAAATATGGATTCTTTTCATTCTATTTTTATTGGTTAAATGGAATGGTTTTTAGTAATTTACTTTCTATATTTATTATTACTTATCCATTAATTTAAATAGAATGTGTTTTTAGTTATTTAACTTGAAATATTGATTACTCCTTATCTATGTATTTAAACGGAATGTGTTTATAGTTATTTATCATTCCATATTGATTATGTATTATCATATTGTTTAAATGACATGTGTGTTTTGTAATATACCATTACATATTAATTATTCATTATTAAGGATTCTATGAAGTTTACTATGACTGATATTAAGTGATATACTAGATGGAATGAATTTATTCTAAAAAATTTATGTTGTAATTTGTGTATTCAAGTGTAATACAAGAAGGATTTGTATATCTAGTTTTCCAACAATATTAAACACTTTAGTACTTTGTGACATTATTTCGTTGTATCTTATGGAAATGTAACGGTTTCATGCATCGACTCTGGGCATCTGGGTTCAGGGTCACTACATGAAACAAGGGAATTTAAATGAGTTACATACTCGACATGAGCTCTAATTTTTCTTAAAATATTGATACTTTGGAGTCTCTACTAGTTCAAAGATACACACAATGATTTAATCAAATTCCACAACATCCCAAGGTCATCCAGTTATCTAGATGGATTAATATTGGTGGATTTAAAATTCATGAAATATTCAACAATTTTTATGATATCCTACACCAATGACATGGACTATGTAAAAGTTATCAAGATGAAGTGACCTTACTCACTAAACAATAGATAAAGTGAAGGACCACATTCAACTTCATACTCGTACATCTCCTGGGATTGATCAAGAACATCCTTCAATATGGGATCAATCCAGTCCTGCTTCACAAGTAGTATGATAAAACAAGATGAAGGGAAATTATTTTACAATGTGATGAAAATAGATTGAAAAAAATCCATTTTGAAAAATCATATCCAGTCTACAAGATCACACAATGGTTATATTTTGACTCTAACCAAAATACTTGGAATATCCTTCCATGAACTAACCCTAATATCCATCCCTACACATTAGTCGCTATCATATATATACACACAAAACAATATTTTTAGTTTCATGAACAAGGCCAAGAAGCAATCAGAACGGACACCTGACCTAGACCACTTCAAGGCCCAAGAGGTATTCCTGATCCAATTGGGCTAGATAGTAGTGACGAGCATCAAATATATCTTACTGGGAATGTTTTTTTCAAATAAAAACTTGGATAAAAATTAAAAACTGTGCACAAAGAAAAACCAATATCAACTAATTATCAATAATTACATTAAGAGGATACAAATAAAAATGAAACCGAATAGAATAGAAACTAAATATGAAAATAAATCAAATCAAAGACAACGTGATCTTCATGTGACCACGTGGTCACCAAAAACCACATGAACAACCTACACTAAAGGAAAACTAAACTAGAAAATGCGAACCTACAAAATAGCTCATGTCTACTAACACAGAGTGGTAAAATATGGGTGTTAGTATGAACATATCAATAGGCAAGCACCAAAAATTCATATATTTCCATTCCCGAAATAGTTTTTAAACATTATTTTGAAAATCCATTTTGAATTTATGATTTTTATCATTTTAAAATACAAACAATTTTTTCCAAAAAACACAAATTTTGAAACAAAAATTACAAAAATCATTTTTTAAAAAATATTTCCATTTAGAATACAATAACACAATACCAAAAACCAAAAAGTAACCCACACTAGATAATAAAAGTTACTATGATAAAAATAAACATAATAGAATTAGCATAAAAACAAGCCACGATAAATAGTTAATATTCAGTAGAAAGAAAACAAAAAAATAATTATGTAATCATGGGAATTTCCTAAGCATCTCTAGAAGAAATCCCTAGACATTCTTGTTTCAGACTCAACTAATTTTATATGGTTCTGTTCAATATTCAATAACCAACTATCCAATCTATACTAGCCAATCTAGAGGGATGTCCAACATAGCCCCTTAGCAAATCCATGGTGTACCAACCTATCTAATCAGGTTTGATAAGAAACCATCCCTCGAACATCTAGATAATGTATATGAATCCCATGATAATAGATAAATGGTGAATAATGAGATCCTCATACCTATTTCATAAACCAATAACCCACATGAAACTGTACTTGCCTAGGCCAAACCTTTACACCACCTATATAATGTTCCTCTCCTGAGAGGGACCATCATAGTGATGGTACCAGGGTGCTTAGTGGAAATTGGTGTTCCATGGAATTTAAAATTTTCATTATTGGGATGAGATAACTTTTCATTACCCACAATCCAATCATCGGTATAGTCCAAGTATCACATGTAAATTCAAAGAGTACATAAATTAAAACTAAAAACATACATATTTGTATCTAAAGATTTGTTGAATGAAACTCATCACGAATGATCACTGATAGAAGGATCCATATAAATATCCATCTAGATCATCCACTTGCAATTAAAAAATCAACCCGGTCACCTTACATTAAATTCTAGGGTCTAGAATGGAGATCTGACGAAGAATTTAATGCCATGATGATCACCGCATTGATATTCCATCAATGTATAAGGGAGAACATGACTCGAGAACCTAGATCAAGATTCTCTCTCTCTAGAAAGTGGGAGTGGAGATAGAGGCTTTGGATTTCTTGTTGTGAATTGTACATGCATGAGCCTCTCTCCTCCTTTATGATGTGTATGTATAAAATATATGGTTAGGTTCCCCAACCCCCATTTATCAGACATCATCTAAATAAATAATTATGATTAACTAATATTGATGAATATTATTTATTATTATATCACATACCTGTATTTTATATAAAATATATTATGTGATAATCCTCATCTATTTAACTCGACTCTCTATTCCTGCTTAATATTAAACAAACTTAGAATGATAAAATAATATTTATTCAATTAATATTTTCTCATATTTACTAAACATGTAAATATTGTAGATAAATTCAACCCAATTATTCATAACATGAATAATAATGTTTTTTTTATTTTTTGGTGATTGATACCATGAAAAACACTATGACCCCTTTGTGGGCCCCACCATGTCTAGTATATCTATTCAATTAAATTAGGTAGATTCATGAATATCATATTTTGTGTGACCCTTTAGGTCATTATATCAATTTAAGTGAATAAAATCCCTAGACCCAGAGAATATTCTAGCAACCCATCAAGGCCCCTAAAGAGATAAGGATTTTTATAGCAATGAAAACCAACCTACAATCTATTAACATTAATTATAATCTTGTTTCAGACACTTTCTTTAGGGCGCATACAAGTCCGTCTATTGGGAAGCGTGGCTCTATTTCCCCACATTCCCACTTTCCAAAGGCGGGCAACAACTGTCTCTTATTGAAGGATGTATGCTCATTGATCACAACAGGGTAATGGGATGTCAAATATTCCTTCCATGGATTCCTCATCAGTGATCGTTTCCTAGTCTGGGTCTTCCTTATAGATTTAATACATTTTTCGTGAAACTCTTCCTAGTGACATATCTTCATTGATGATGGTTAATTACGTTGCTTCTGTTAGGATATTCCGAGGGGTCAAGTCAGGGTAGCAAACTTTAGTTAGGGGAGCAGTCACATTAGACATCACTAGCATTTCTGGATGCTGGAACACTAGCGCATCTATGTTTGGTCCCTTATTATATGGATTCTTGAGGGCCTGGAAGCCTAAGGCATCCCACATCAGATGCGAGGAATCGTAATCCCTATACATATATCAGAGGTTTTCCTTAGCTTCCTATGTTTAACACAGGGTATGCCGTAAGTTTAACGTCTAGTAGAGACAAATAAGATTGATCATAACAGTAACTAGAGTGGATCAGATAAGAATAACCCCTGGAGGGAACACTAATGTAGGTGGGCTGATAATACCTCATCGAGATATGGCAGCCTGGGTGAGAATCAAGATAAGTTATGAAGGGTTGGGAGAAAGTAGATGGAGAATGAGATGGAACCGTCATGAGGACGATGGTAATGTTGGGATTGAGTCTCAAAGAGACTTCCTACGCATCCCCATGACAGGGAATAAAATTTTGCGTAGTTCAGGAAGGGGAGAATACAGTTTAGCATCATGCGGGATGAAGTGAACTGACATGAAGGGGGTCGGAACAGAAGGATAGTGGGTATGAACCTCATAGAGGTTTCCTATGTACCTTGCCTTGGAAAGGATCTAAGTCCGTGTAGTTCATAATGGGTGTTGGTGAATCAACGTGAAGGTGGTTGGGACCAATGGATAGTGGGATCGAGCCTTGTGGAGGATTCATACGTATCATTCCTTGGCAATGATCAAAGTTCTCGTAGTTCATGATGGGTGTTGGTGAACCAACATGAAGGTGGTCAGGACAAATAGTTGGAGGGACTGAACCTCATGGAGACTACCTACGTACCTTGCCTTGGCAAGGATCAAAGCCCTCATAGATCATGATGGGTCTGGGGCATACACTCTAGGTGTCCTAGAGAGGATGGTGTGGTTGATGCTTACTCTAAGCTCACATGATTCATGCTCGGTGTGAGAAACAGGAGACAACAACGACCCTGAGATCATGTCGTGAAATATGCATCTGTGGGAAGTGGAATGGGGCATACATGTGGTTTGCATTCCAAAGAGGAAACATGGGCTTACGCGTGGTTAACAGTCTAAGGAGATGGAGATTGGGACATACTCCAGGATGGAGGCCCAATGGTGACAGAGCCCAGCAGGAGAGGGATTTGACACAGAAGAGAGGAGGAGCACCATTCCCCACCACCCCATTTTCTTTCCTTTGGCACCAAAAAATAAAGTATTAGGGGTACAACCTCCTGCATAAAAGGCTAAGGTCTTACACCAAGATGGATTCCCTTCCCTGTGGATAGGCACCACCTCAACAAAGAGGATCTCATTCCATGTGAGGAATATTTCACTCCTATTGATATGAGTGGGTGTAAAGAATGTCTGAGCTGGGGTGCCTCACGTATTATGCATGGGGATAGGTCATAGTTTAACGTCATGTGCTTAGGAAGATGGTTCCTATCAGTTTAACATCATGCAGCTCAGACAAGGTGGGTTTACTCTACAGCCCTAGGACTTACTTTACTGCTACCCTCTACACCTTGTGGAGAGAACAGATAGGCAACACCATGACTGGGGGGTGTCGATAGGTGATCCCATTGGGGGTCCTCGTTAGCCTGGCTATGCGAATAAGCAATAGAAGTTAGCATTCCTATATAAATAAGCATGAGGAAAAGCAACGCAATGAAAAGTATCACCCAAGGGACTTTGAAATTGATAAGTGCAAAGCTGAGGTGCCACACGGGAAAAGAGCACATGATGCAGGTGTGTCGTGCATGAGAGAGGCTTGAAAAGAGTGCCTCAAGGTGAGAGTAGCACAAGGAGCACGTGTAAGAGAATTAGCCGGGCAAGATAAGAGGTTTGCGTGCAAGATAGAAGGTTTACGCGCAAGACGAATAGTTTGGGTGCAAGCAGTATGGGTGGCGCAAGAAAACGGAGGGTTTGCGCGCAAGAGGGGGGTTTCGCACACAAGGCGGAGGTTTTGTGCACAAGAGGGAGGTTTTGTGCGCAAGACAGAGGGTTTGCGCATAGGATGGAGAGTTTGCACGTAGGATGGAGGGTTTGCGCGTAGGATGGATGGGTTGCATGCAAGAGCGCCCAATGTAGAGGGAACTTGCATGCAAAATGGGACCACTAGCGCACAAATAACTTTGGAAAGAAATGAAATTCCCAAAGATCAGAGGGCCTCTCTAAAGGAACCCCTGGGTAACCGATCATGTGAAAAACAATACCTGAAGGCCATGTGTCTTTGGCATAGTTGCAGAAGATGGGCTTTTCGCGTAGTATAGCATCGCTTCATCTTCGGTTCACCTCCCTGAAGGGCGGGGATACAACCCGTTTTATATCTGACATCCTTAGAGTGGCACGCAAGATCCCTAGGCACAAACTCCCTTTAGATGTCAGCTTGTGTGTGCGGGGGGGGGGGGGGGGTAGGTATGGAAAGCCCAGTTCGACGTCACCTTCGATTCGAAAACCCATCCGGGCATGTAAACGCCCGTTCGTCATAGCGTTCAGCGCAAAAACATGGTTAAGCGTGCAAATGCCTGTTCGTCACTACCTTCGGTGCAGAAACGGAACCAGCTGTAGCTGGTCTCGGAGGACGATGATTTGGGTGTGGAAGGGGAGACTGGAACGCAAGAGTTTTTGGGCCGGATGCCTGCTTGCGTGCGACTGCCCGATCTTGCACGCCCCCACCTCCCAAGCCCTGGGATATCCACTTTTTCTTCTTGTATTCATTCATCGCTCCTTTATCCACCCCATATGGATCTTCTCCAAATTTTTGGTGTCAAGAAATACCCCCCTTAGAATCACAGCTGAAAGGGAACCCAAATATTGGATTCTGAGGTATGCAGAAAAAAATAGAGTACATCTTCGAAGGTGTGAAAAAATGAAATTTGCGCACTCAAGAGTGGTTCACATGCGTAGAGGACGTGTTAGAGATTTATAAATTGGTCGAGGCCCCCTAGGTCCAATATTGAATTTTTCCACACAACATTTTTTGTTTCTCTCAGGTGTAAAAATAATATTAATCCATTCATTAGATTCCACAACCGATTCCGGGTTTTGCACCCCATTCAAGATGATTTTTGTGTGCATCAACCTTATTTCACACTGTCACCACTTTTTCATGCCAAATATTCCTTCTTTCACACAGAGCCCTTTGAAGATCTAAAAATGGCCGCTCAATAGACCAACGCCGAGAGGGTAGTTGCTGCTACTACACGAAGAGCCCAAATGATCGTGAACCCTCAGATTCTTCAGACGAGGAGGGTTGTGTCTGAGAACCAAATTCTTTTTGGCATGCTTACTCAAGCTCAAAAGGATTATGTCCTCAGCGGTAGCCTTCCACAATAGAACTTTGGTCTTCTAAAAGATGTGCTGATACCTGGTTTCGAGATGGACACATCGTGGTCATAGGTGACGCACGATGATAGTCTTCCACAATTACACATTCACTACGGGGAAAATGGGTATTTGCGACGGGATTTATCCCTGTCGCAAATGGTCCCGTTAAAAACTTATTTGCGACTGGGGAACTTGCCCGTCGCAAATAAGTAGTTATTTGCGACGGGGAAAGCTAACCCGTCGCAAAAGGACTGGCGCGCTTTGCGCGCCAAATCGTGGGAAAGTTATTTGCGACGGGTGGTAACCGCCCGTCGCAAATAACCGGTGGTGGTAAAAGATATTTGCGACGGGAATATACCCCCGTCGCAAATAGTATGTCTGCAGGTTATTATTTGCGACGGGACCTGTCGCAAATAACTATTTAACCGTTGACCGTAATAAATGCGGGCTAAGTTATTTGCGACGGGTACCGTCGCAAATAATACTATTTGCGATGGGTATCCCGTCGCAAATATACCCGTCGCAAATAAGCTAACCTATAAATACCCCCATCCATTTTTTTCATTCATTCTCAAACTCTATCTTCTACTTCTCTCAAAACTCTATTTTTAGAGTTCAGCGTTTCTTAATTTTTTTTTTCCAGAGTTGATATTGAAATTTTCAACAACGATCAGAGATCAACCTCAGATCAATTTTAAAGGTATTTATGTTCATTTTTATTTAATATTTATTTTAAATTTTTTATTAGTTTCAATTATTCTTAATTAGTTGTAATTATATTATGTTTACATTGTTTTGTTATTTAATAAATTTAAATTATTAGTATTCATTTTTTATAGTTAATGGTAATTAGGAATAATTAGTAATAATTAAGAATAAATACTAATAATTAGTAATAAATACCAATAATTAGGAATAATTAGTAATAATTAACATTAATTACCAATAATTAGTAATAATTCATAATAATTACTAATAATTAGTAATAATTACCAATAATTAGGAATAATTTCTAATAATTACCAATAATTAGTAATAATTTCCAATAATTAGTAATAATTACCAATATTTAGTACTAAATAGTAATAATTAGTAATAATTACCAATAATTAGGAATAATTAGTAATAATTACCAATAATTACCAATAATTAGTAATAATTAATAATAATTACCAATAATTAGCAATAATTAGTAATAATTACCAATAATTAGCAATAATTGGTAATAATTATCAATAATTAGTAATAATTACCAATAATTATCCATAATTAGTAATAATTACCAATAATTATCCATAATTAGTAATAATTACCAATAATTATCCATAATTAGAAATAATTACCAATAATTTCCAAGAATTTCCAATAATTAGTAATAATGTACTAATTACCAATAACTATCCATAATTAGTAATAATTCCGGATAATTACCAATAATTAGTAATAATTTACTAATTACCAATAATTATCCATAATTAGTAATAATTACCCATAATTAGTAATAATTACCAATAATTAGTAATAATTAGAAATAATTACTAATAATTACCATTAATTAGTAATAATTACCAATAATTATCCATAATTAGTAATAATTACCAATAATTCCCAATAATTACCAATAATTAGTAATAATTGGCAATAATTAGTAATAATTACCAATAATTAGTAATAATTAGAAATAATTACCAATAATTAACACTAATTAGTAATAATTATTAATAATTACCAATAGTTAGTAATAATTAGTAATAATTACCAATAATTAGTAATAATTAGTAATAATTACCAAATATTAGTAATAATTACCAATAATTAGTAATAATTACCAATACCTAGTAATAATTAGTAATAATTAGTAATAATTAGTAATAATTAGTAATAATTAGTAATAATTAGTAATAATTACCAATAATTAGTAATAATTACAAATAATTAGTAATAATTACCAATAATTAGTATTAATTACCAATAATTAGTAAAAATTACCAATAATTAGTAATAATTACCAATAATTACCAATAACTACCAATAATTACCAATAATTACCAATAATCAGTAATAATTACCAATAATTCGTAATAATTAACAATAATTAGTTATAATTACCAATAATTAGTAATAATTACCAATAATTAGTAATAATTACCAATAATTCGTAATAATTACCAACAATTAGTAATAATTACCAATAATTACCAATAATTACCAATAATTACCAATAATTTGTAATAATTACCAATAATTAGTAATAATTACCAATAATTAGTAATAATTACCAATAATTAGTAATAATTACCATTAATTAGTAATAATTACCAATAATTAGTAATAATTACCAATAATTCGTAATAATTACCAATAATTCGTAATAATTACCAAAAATTACTAATAATTACCAATAATTAGTAATAATTACCAATAATTAGTAATAATTACCAATAATTAGTAATAATTACCCATAATTAGTAATAATTACCAATAATTAGTAATAATTACCAATAATTACTAATAATTACCAATAATTACCAATAATTAGTAATAATTACAAATAATTAGTAACAATTACCAATAATTTTTAATAATTAGTAATAATTAGTAATAATTACCAATAATTAGTAATAATTAGTAATAATTCGTAATAATTAGTAATAATTAGTAATAATTAGTAATAATTAGTAATAATTAGTAATAATTAGTAATAATTAGTAATAATTAGTAATAATTAGTAATAATTAGTAATAATTGCCAATAATTAGTAATAATTACCAGTATTTAGTAATAATTACCACTAATTACCAATAATTACCAATAATTACAATAATTACCAATAATTAGTAATAATTACCAATAATTAGTAATAATTACCAATAATTAGTAATAATTACCAATAATTAGTAATAATTAACAATAATTAGTAATAATTACCAATAATTAGTAATAATTACCAATAATTAGTAATAATTACCAATAATTAGTAATAATTATTAATAATTACCAATAATTAGTAATAATTACCAATAACTAGTAATAATTACCAATAATTAGTAATATTTACCAATAATTACCAATAATTACCAATAATTACCAAAAATTACAAATAATTACCAATAATGAGAAATAATTACCAATAAATAGTAATAATTACCAATAATAAGTAATAATTACCAATAATAAGTAATAATTAACAATAATTAGTAATAATTACCAATAATTAGAAATAATTACCAATAATTAGTAATACTTACCAATAATTAGTAATAATTAGTAATAATTACAATTAATTAGTAATAATTACCAATAATTAGTAATAATTACTAATAATTAGTAATAATTACCAATAATTAGTAATAATTACCAATAATTAGTAATAATTACCAATAATTAGTAATAATTACCAATAATTAGTAATAATTACCAATAATTACCAATAATTAGTAATAATTACCAATAATTAGTAATAATTACCAATAATTAGTAATAATTAGTAATAATTAGTAATAATTACCAATAATTAGTAATAATTACCAATAATTAGTAACAATTACCAATAATTACTTATAATTACCATTAATTAGTAATAATTACTAATAATTAGTAATAATTACCAATAATTTGTAATAATTACCAATAATTAGTAATAATTACCAATAATTAGTAATAATTAGTAATAATTTGTAACAATTAGTAATAATTACAAATATTTTCCAATATTTTCAAATATTTTTCTATAATTACCAATAATTTCCAATATTTACCAATATTTTCCAACATTTACCAATATTTTCCAATATTTTCCAATATTTACCAATATTTACCAATATTTACCAATATTTACCAATATTTACCAATATTTACCAATATTTAACAATATTTACCAATATTTACCAATATTTAACAATTTTTACCAATATTTACCAATATTTACCAATAATTAGGAATAATTACCAGTAATTAAGAAAAATTACTAATAATTTGGAATAATTACCAATAATTAGGAATAATAACATTATTACATTATTTTTATATTTTATTATTAATATTAAAATAATATAATTTTCTATATTATATACAATTTTCTTTTCATCTGTGTGTTTTCTATCTCCACATGTAATATTTGCATTCTTTTTCAAAATTATCAACCTACTCGCCAATGGAGAGGTGAAAGTGAATGAAAATCTTACATGTGGAGACAGAATGTTAAACACACAGATGAAAGGAGAATTGTATATAATATAGAAAATTATATTATTTTGATATTAATAATAATATATACTAATAATGTAAAAATGTTATTATTATATAATTAATATTTATGAAATTATATATTAGTATTATTAAAATAATAAAAAATCAATATAATATTAAAATTATCAATATTTGTAATAGGTTTTGGTTTATTCTCAACATATTCAATCCTTGCTTGAGTGTTTTTTCTAACAAATTATTCAAAACCAGTAATGCTTTTATATTTTATAGAAAAATATGGAACAATGAGGTTGTCAACAGTCATTATTAGATGACCGCATATGGATAAATCAACATAGAAATCTAAACGGTTCTGGTTTAAATCCAGTATATATAGAGGGTGTGGAGACTTTTTGATCATTTGCAGCATCAAATCCAGAATTTGTTTCAGAATGAAAAATAAAATTCCCTTGTAGAAAATGTGCATTGAGAACATTTGACACGTTTGACAAAGTGGGGGGACATCTCTTGGGTTTTGGTTTTCAACCAGATTATGTTTTTTGGTATCAACACGGTGAATGAAGTTCCAGAGTAGGTGATACCAACTTGATTTCGGATCCATCCCGGTTTAAAGATTTAGTACATGATGTTGCAGGTTCATCTGTTCAACATACAGAAACTCTGGCTGATATACAATGAAATCCTGAGTTGGCACCGTATGAATTTTATGAGTTGTTGAGGTCTGCTGAGGATGCATTATATCCTAGCTGCAAGTTGAGAAAATTAGAAGTAGTTGCAAAATTTATGGCTATCAAACCAGATAACGGAATGTAAAATACCTGTTTTGACCAGATATTTTCTTTGCTTAAAACACTATTACCCGAAGGAAATGTTTTGCCTGCAAATTACTATGAGAGTAAGTGGCTGGTTCGAATTTTGGGACTTACATGTCAGAAGATTCATGCATGTTCAAATGACTGCATTTTATATTCCGAGGAAAATGAGTCGTTGGATAGTTTTCCCACATGTGGGAAACTGAGATATAAAGAAGGGCAACATGGGAAGTCTGGTTTGATTACTGTAAAACAGTTGAGATATTTTCCACTTATATCCAGACTTCAGTGTTTATTCATGTCTAAGACTATAGCGACAATGATGTCATGGCATAAAGCGAATATTTCAACTGATAGAATCTTGAATCATCCAGCCAATGGTTATTCATGGAAACATTTTGATAGAGTGCATCTATCCTTTGCTTTAGAAGCTAAAAATGTTCGACTGGGCCTTTCCACTGCTGGTTTCTGTCCGTTTGGATCTTATGGTAGTCAATATTCATGTTGGCCTATTTTTTTAACTCCGTACAATTTACCTCCATAGATGTTGATGAAGGAGCCATATATCTTTTTAAATTTACTAATGCAGGACATCCAATGAAAAATATTGATGTTTATTTGAAACCATTGATTGATGAATTAAGTTTATTGTGGAGTACTGGTGTCAGTACATATGATGTTGCTTCGAAACAGAATTTTATACTGAGAGCAGCATTGATGTGGACAATTAGTGACTTCCCGGATTATGGGATGTTATCTGGCTGGAGTACGCATGGTCAGAAATCATGTCCATACTGTATGGGAGAGAACAAAGAATTTATGCTCATTAATGGAAAGAAACCTTGTTATTTGGACTGTCATCACAGATTTCTTCTAGCTGATCATTCTTTTCGCATAAACAGATCTCATTTCAGAAAGGGAACAATTGAAATGGATGGACCTCCAAAAATTATATCAGGTTCGGAGTTAAAATCAGTTGTATTTTCATTTCCTCCCATCACTTTTGGCCCCACAATAAACCAACAAAAAATTTCTGGTTTTAGGAAAGAACAAAATTGGATTAAACATAGCATTTTTTGGGATTTTCCATATTGGTCTGATTTGTTGGTCCGCCACATGTTGGATGTCATGCATATTGAGAAAAACTATTTTGATAATTTGTTTCATACAGTTATGGATACGCCAGGAAAGAGAAAAGACAATGTAATTGCACGTTTAGATCTTGCCCAAATTTGTAGGCGTCCAGAACTAGAACTGTTTGAGAATGTCAGAACAGAAAGGTTACTGAAACCAAAAGCAGCTTATACACTGTCTAAAGAAAACCGTTTATTATTTTGTCAGTGGATTTCAGATTTGAGACTTCTAGATGGTTGTGCTTCCAATTTGGGTATATGTGTAAAGAATGGTCATATTACTGGATTAAAAAGTCATGATTGTCATGTTATAATGGAAAGACTTCTACCCATTGGATTAAGAGGTCTGTTGAATTCTGTGATTTGGGATTCCATAACAGACATGCTTCATTTTTTTCAGTAAATTTGTGCGGCTACAACAGATTATGATTCTCTATGCAAACTTGAAGAAGATGTTGTTTTAATTATATGTAAACTAGAAAAAATATTTCCGCCATCATTCTTCGACTCAATGGAACATTTGATGTTACATTTGCCATATGAAGCCAAATGTGGAGGTCCAATACAGTTTCGATGGATGTACCCATTTCAAAGGTGCATGCAAAAATTGAAAAGAAAAGTATATAACAAAGAATCTATTGAAGGATCTATTGCAGAAGCTTATTTGCAAGAGGAAATATCTTTTTTCGGCTCCCATTATTTTGAATCTGAGTATCCTTCAAAACACAACCGAATGTGACGTAACGAAAGGAATATTGATGAAATTGACAACCAATTATCTGTTTTCAACCAGCCAGAGCTTGGTTTTGGTGGAGTTTATGAACGCTAGCTTTCGGATGATGAACATCACAGAGCTCATACGTATGTTCTTCTCAACTATGAAGAGATGACATCAGTTGTACTGTAAGTGTTTATATCACTTATTCTATCATGTATGTTACAGTAAATAACTTTGTTTTTATAGGTTGTATGATAATCATATCAAGAAACAAATTCCACAAATTACAGCAGCTACTCTCAAAGAACGCCGACAGAAAAATTTCTCTCAGTGGTTTCAAAAACTGGTAACATAAACTCATTATCTTTTAGTAACTTATTCAATGTATAGTTTACTATATTGATAATTATTTCACAAATTTTCAGGTGTCTCGACATGCAGATAAAATTGACAAACGGCTGTGTATATTGAGTAACCCACCTTCCAAACTTGTTAAAACTTATAATGCATATGTGGTGAATGGATTTCGATTTCACACACATGCATGTAGGGAATCAAAAAAACAATGAACAGTGGAGTTAGCTTAAGAGGATCTCATCATCGAGAAAATGAAGTTGACTTATATGGCATACTTGATGAAATCATTGAACTCTATTATCATGGACAACATTACATAACCATGTTCAAATGTCAGTGGTTGGATACAGAGAGAGGTGTGCATGTTCATCCGACTCATGGAATCATCGATATTAAATGTTAAAGTGTTCTCACAGTAAATGAACCATTTTTATTGGCTCAACAGGCACATCAAGTTTATTAAGCAAAGTACTGTGCTACATCAAGAGACTTGACTGATTGGTGGAGTGTAATAAAAATAAAAATTCGAGACAATTAGTTTAGTCAAAGTGAATGTACTTTCACTGATGTGCAAAGAATTGAAGTTTTTCAAGAGAGTACTCAAAATTAATCTTTTTTACAAAGAGACATGAGTATCGATGAAGACAACCCACATTTAATAGTCGGTGATGACGATGATGTTAATGATGTCACATATGAATTTGAAATGGAAGGAGATGAAGCAACTGGAACTCGAATGGATATCGATGATGTTTAGGAGGAATATGAAGATGACATTGACATATATGAAGATGATGATGAAGATGAACACTGATAGAATTCCATGGTAGTTATATACAATCATAATATATATATATGTATATATAATAGTAATTATCAATTATTTTCTAACAACATTAAAATTTTTTGTTTCAGATGGACGACGACACATTTCGTGAGTTGGCGGATGCTAACCTGCCTTTCGATGCGGATGAGTTGCTGGCAGATGACCCTCAGGCTACAGGTGCTCCAGGGAGTACACGGAGGGGGCGCGGTCTTGCACGATTGATGATTCCTGACCCCGTCCCCGAGCGATGTCCACATCTTGGGTTTGATCCACGCACACAGATGTGTGATAACCTATGTGATAACCTGTGGATTTGACTAAGATTTCATTAATCTATTCACATAATAAATGTTTATTATTTTTACAGTTTTCCGTATATAACAGTCGGACAGGGCAGCGCTATTTTGCGCAACTATTTCTCTCAACAGTGGACCACATGGGAGCAGATTCCTATTGATGTGCAGCAGGCCATGTTTGGCCATTGGTTGGTACGTATGTAAATAAATAATTTTTATTTTGAACATTATTTCATTTCTAACTTGATATTTTGATTTATTTATAGGTTTTATGGTATCTGATCGAGGATACCATGCGTGATGCCATCCACGAGGCATGGGAGGTGGCCATGGGTGATCGCTTTCGTCAGTTTTTGCACAATTTAAGAAAAGATGACATGAAGAAAGTATGAGTGTCAGATTTTGACGAGTCATATAGAGCACACCAACCAGAGTACATTTCATCCCATGTATGGGATGGATTATGTTCGCACTGGTTGAGTGGTTCCTTTTAGAGGAGATTATCGGTGGGGAGGCAGAATCGGGGGAGACAGGAGGTGACTCATCGAGCTGGGATTCATTCTTTCAGTACTCATAGACAACATCTGGTACGTACATTATTTATAAATATTTTATATAACTATAAATATTAACAGTTTATTTTTTATTCTTATAGGCTGTCGAGCACCCCGATATTACGGAGTACGATGTATATCGGAGGATGTATAGTGATCCTGCTACTGGGGAGCTCAGAGGTGATCGTTAGCATCACATCGTGGTCAGCATTATTTGTTTTCAAGTTTAAAAATTAACTGCATATAATATATTCACAATTTTAATTTTAAATTGCAACTACAGGAGTCATATGAGGCCACAGCGTCACAGACCCAGCATAAGAGTCAGGCCGAGTCATCAAATCAGACCACTAGCTGTCAGTTTGATGAGGCGGCATGGATGCAGGCCACCCAGTATGCCTTTGAGAAGGGCCAGGTAGTTGGTATCAGCTCTCGACTGACTCCCATAGATTATTAAGGCAGTGCAGTGATGTCGGCATCCAGATCGAGAGGAGCTCATGCATCCTTTTCTGCTACACAGTATGAGGATCAGTTGTGATCTCAGACTGCACTGATAGAGAGTCTCCGACATGAGCAGGAGCAGATGTGTCAGCAGCATGAGGAGGAGCATCGACGCCAGCAGCAGTTGTACGAGAGAAGATGAGTCGGTGGCAGCAGTAGCAGCAGGAGCAGATTGAGTACATGCGCCGACTCACTCATGCTTTAGGGATGGAGTTTACTCCACCAGCATCTGCAGACCCCCCTCCCCCTCCTTCAGATTAGAGTTTGTTTTTATGTTATAAAGTTTGTTAAATCATGATATGAATTTTTTTTTTCTATTCGTAGTTTCTGTCTCATTATAAAATATTAATAATATCATATTTTTAAATAACAATATTAATATGAATAATAATATTATTTATATTTTATAATATTAAATTATATATATATATATATTAAAATTTTATAATATTATAATTTAATTATATTTTTTTGTAATATTTGAATTATTTTAATATTTGAATGTAAAATCATTCTATTATTTTTATATTAATTAAAATAACTTATTAATATTTTTTTTATTTATGAATTATAATTCTATTATTAATATATTAATTAAATCATTTATTAATATTATATTATTTTTATTTTTGAATTATAATTCTATTATTATTATAATAATTAAAATAATTTATTAATAATTTATTATTTTTATTTGTGAATTATAATTATATTATTATATTAATTAAAAAAATTTATTAATAATTTATTATTTTATATTTTTGAATTATAATTGGATTATTATTATATTAATAAAAATAATTTGTTAATAATTTATTTTTATAATTTTATTATAGTATTTGCGACAGGATACTATGCCCGTCACAAATAGTATTATTATTATATTCATTAAAATAAATTACTAATAGATTTTATTTTTTTTTTAAATAATATTTGCGATGGGGCTCGTCGCAAATACTATTTTAAAAGTTTTTACAAATATACGGAGTAATATTTGCGACGGGAAAAATCCCCGTCGCAAATAACGTCTTTAGCGACGGGCCTGTCGCAAATGACCCGTCGCAAATACCTGTTTTTCTAGTAGTTATTAACAAAAATGGACATCCAACTAGGGAAAAAAACATCAATCTATGTGCAATATCCGAGGACCAGGACAATTACGGGAAGTGATTCAGTTCCCAAGGAATCTCTCATTATTTATGAAATCACTTTCAGAAGCAGCATTACTGTCGAAACAAAGGGTTCGTAGGACTGGGATTTTAGATCTGAGGGAAAATTTACCAATGAATGGGCATGGGCTTACTGGGTACATTATACATGAAAGGAATTCGAGCAAGATCTTTGGGCCATTGGGCTTTTTAAGGCCATTTGGACGTCTCAATTCCACTTTTATTGATAACAAGACTTGGTAGCAGAGCTGTTCAGTCTCTAGTCTCCCGATACCTACACTTTTCACCTCCATCATGAGGAAGTGGGAATTAGTCTGTAGAATTTCCACTATATCAGGGGAATCCCCTTGGAGGAGTATTAGTACAATGAGTTCCTCCTGACAGAGAATATCTAGGGGGATAGGACTCGCACCCAAATTGTCTCATGGCACCCGCTAGAGTTGGCTAAAGAGGAGCTCAAAAAAATACATCCTAAAGGATATCTCCTACTCAGGATGGTTGGTTCTCTTTCAGATATAGGACACCACTATGAAGATGTCAGGTCGAGGGAAGCAGTGCTTGAACACATCTCAGAGGGGTAAGGTGGGATCATATTGGAAGATTTTGGAGATCGGAGTGTATTGATCATGGGGCTTTGGTATCAATAAAGGTTGAGACCCGAATGTGTGATATGTAGGGTTCTTCTCTATGTTCTTCAGTGGATGGTTGTTACCTATGAGGGATATGAGGATAGGAGTCTGCCCAGGGATGTTGGTGATGGTTTAGATTATGGCTTCAAACAACAAGGTTAACCTAGGGGTACCAGTATTTGTTAGGATATACAGTATTCTAGGGTGCATTTCGAGGGGAAGTACACGCAAGAGGATATGTGGGCTATTCCAGATTATCCACGGTTGGGTCGTAGCCCACTGTGATGGGTATGACTTCCTGAATACCATCCAACCCTAGTGACGATATGCGACCATCCCTCTTGAACATCGCTAGGTTCCGCCCATTGATGCTCAGGGATGATGAAATCAAACTCAATATTGGCAGTCACACTCATTTCGACTTCCACCCATTCCGAACCCCAGTCGCGTAAATGGTAGAGGATGGGAATGGTCCACTAGAGCCAAGGGAGTACCTGCAGAGCATCTAGGGTGGCGTGTTGGTGGCCCGAATTGATGGAAAAATCTTCTATGAACCCTATGTGCTGATTAGATTTACCAGGTAGTTCAGGTGCATGAAACAGATTCCCAAGAAAGTATACATAGAAGTTTGGGAAGAGAGGATTCCCTACATTATCTGCTAGTTGTGGATTATGTTTATGACGGAAATCCTAGGCCAAATCACCACTCTTCCCCCCCACCGATGTTAGTGTCGGGCTGTCAACAGAGCATGCCGAACATTAGATGAGAACATACCCCGAGGCAATCGTTTGGAAGCACATCTGCCAGAGCAAGGCAGCTAGGGCAGATCCTAAAGAGTAGGGAGGTAGATGAGGTTTCATGGGGACGTGAGGAAAAAACGGTCTGGACGGCTTGCATAATTGAGTTTGATACTTCATCATCAGGGGCAGTGCATGTCGAGAATGTGCCTCCACCTTCTAGGGGAGGGTGGTCCCGTACCCGGCTTCGGGGTCTAGTTAGGGATCTCCCAGGAAAGCAAATCAGGTACCATCTAATGTCATCTGCTGATTCTATCTTCCCTTCACTCTGGTTTTCTTGGAGAATGCTATGACAGTGTATGTCCGCTAAAGAGTTTTGGCAGAGGCCGGTACACACCGGCCTTTACTTTACAGACATAGGACACATTTGGATGACAGTTAGGGTAAACGTTCATCGTTGGAATGCATACCTAACAGCCATGGATAAGTACACATTCTAGTGGGGACGGTATGAAGAACCACATCTCCTGGTGAAAGTGATGCTTGGCCTGGAGCATGACCCAAAAGGCTTCCATCCGAGGATGAAAGTGCAGAGGAAGAAGAAGAGGGAGAAGAAGAAGAAGAAGAAGACGACAAAGAAGAAGGAAGAGGAGAAGGTGAAGAGGGTGAAGGTGAATAGGAATTGGAGGGCCTAGTTGAAGGTATTGGTGGTGAGGGTCCTTCAGAAGCTCCCAGTCACCAGTAGAGCTCCCAGGAGAGCGGAGAAATCACGGGCTCTGATGCAGAACTGGCGAAGCAGCTTGAGGAATGGTTTAAAACTTACATCCACCAGCCTTTATCTTTTCACAATCTTGATCCTTCAACTAAACCCTACCCTATTCAAGAACACATGGGAGAGGGTCCCCAGGGAGCATTCCCCACCATGGGTGAAAGTACGCCTATGGAGGCCAGGGAGCAACCTCGGGGGCCAATCCTCAGAACCAGGTGTAGTGGGGAACCAATTTCAACTATATTAGTCGATAATGATCCAGAAGGATATCCCCCTCCCATCCCAATTATCCAAGAGGACCCGACATCAGTAATCGAGTTGACAAGAACCAAAGGCTCTCCCATGGCACCCCCCCCCCCCCCCCCCGCCATGACACATGCATTGGATATCGCTGCAATTGGCTCCAATAAATCCTTTCTAATTGGTTTTCCCTATTTTCTGTAGAATTTAGAAAATCAGGATGCTGATTCCTGATGTAATGATCGTAAGGTTAGAGGCACGATGAACCATCGAGTCCAGGACATCTGCAAGAGCAGGAGGTGCAGCGACTGCATCTTCCTTTACAGAAGGAACCATCCTAGGAAACCCTACCTTGGAACACGGTGAGCTATAGATCACAATGAGGGATGGTAATTCTGCCGGGGTAGAACTCCAGCCCGACGAGAATGAAGTCACCGATGAGTTGGAGGTCCTCAAAGAAGACAAAGACGCTGAACTCCTCACTGCTTTCTTTGACTATCAGCCTACAAATCATGAGGAGGTAGATGACTCTGATTTGGAGGCGGCTGATGAGAGCCGTGTGATGTGGCGGAAAGGGTGTAAGTGTAGAAAGTGCTTTCTTAGCTAGCCTCATATGGAATGGATAAAACGAATATTATCTCTCCACACCTGGTTGAGATTTCTCTATGTCGGAGGGGTGGATTCTCAATGCCTTCATTCCACAGTCCGCGACTATGTGGCCGAGAAGATGTGTGAGAGTAGTCGACGCTCCGACATTTCCTGGTGTCAGAAAGAGTTGGGGAGCACCCAAGCATTCCTAAAGGTGGAACAAGATGTCTGATACCTTGAACAAAATACGAAAGAAAAAGATGTATTCATTGAAAACTTATTCAAGATTGTGGGGAAATTGAGGGACCAGTTGGAGGACGCCCAAGAGCAGCTTGGGGAAGCAGGTCACAAAATGAGTAAACATCAAACTGAACATACACAAGCACAGGCTAGGGAAAGTGTACTGTGCTCTATGGTTACTGATGAAGAGAAGGTTCTCAGGGAGTAGGAGGCAATCCTGGAGGCCACAAGCCAAAAGGTAGCGGTGCTAAAGAAATCTCTCCAACATGCTGATCTTTAAGGGCCTTGTTTTGGATTAACTTATAAACATATTTTTTTAATACCTATAGTTTTGAACTGCATGTATGAATGGAGCTATTTATTTGTTCATTTGGTTTAATGCATTTAACCACAATCCTGAAATAAATAAAAATCCATTCCTAAGCTCATGTGGGTCATACCCAATGTGAGAAACAAGGGAGGCTTGCAATATTACTTCATTTGGATGTAGGAGTGCTGACCAAGCTTTGGGCACCCAAGGTTTGAAAAACAAATCTAGATTCCTAGGAATATAAGGGAGAGGCCCTATTAGAGGATGATGACCTCAGAACAATCGACATTCCATCATCCCAATGTGCTCTAGTGCACAACCAGGGTATCTCCAGGGGCGTTGGAGATCAATCCGAACATAAGGGAGAGGAAAGTGTGAATTATGATACCCCAGATTCAGAAAACTATGAGGGTGGCATGGCAATAAAGGGTAACTATTGACCATGTTTGAAACAAAGTATTCATATCTTATTAGCCTGAAATTGGGATGACAAATGAGGGCCGACCACTGACAATGTTCAAAACAAAGAGCCTAACTCAGAATGTCATCAATTAGTCTTCCAGAATATTGGCCCAGGATAGTAGGTGATCCATAGGCCGAGAAGCTATACTATTATGGGGTTACTTTGGACGTGAAAGATGACGAGGGTCTGAATAAAGGGAACACAAAGAATGGAAGGTGGAGTGGTGTTTTGTTCAGATGGAGTCCAACACTCTTGAAATTATGCCACCGTGGTGGAAACACACTAGGTGGTTTTACCAATTTGATCATGGATCATTCATACTTCTAAACAGGACCTCTCTAGAGAGTAATTCGACACATCCCATGATTATCATGGGGCATCATAAACTTGTTCTGGGTAGAGTTGTTGTTAATGGTTCCCCAAAGGACTTTAGGCCAAGGGTCCGAAAATGAGGAAGAACATGACTTATGATTCCTGAGGCTGGACCCAAGGAAAAATTCATGGGAATATCTAAGTATCCCATAAGGATGAGAATCAAGCGAAACATAGTTCTAGGTGGTGGCACAGTAATGTACCATTTCCAGGGATAAAAGGGGGGTGCGGGTCTAGCCCTCGCACCAAAAGAAGTGTCATTTAATATATATTATTTGTCCTTTAGGGTAAATGGATGGGTTTTTTTGTGAAGTGATGGGCCTAGAATAGAAAATCCATGCATCTCAACAAGAATCAAGCCAAATGAAGGCACTAAAAAATGGTATGGTGTTTGACTAATACCAAACATGATGTCCCTTGAGCGAGGAAACCCCAATGCAGTGCCGTTTTTCATCATGCGGCCAGGACGATACTGTCACATTTTAGGGTCAAGTGATGGGACCAACCGTGCACTTTAATGTCATGAACTATAGACATAATATATTAATGTCATGTGGGACTAGTTATCATAGTTTAATGTCACATGGATCAGTCATATATAGGAGATATGAGGTTTAAGATGGAATGTGCATGGTTCGATAAAGCATACCCAACGTGAATGAGGATGAGGTCCACATCAAACCGCACATGATTCCAAGAATGAAACCTCAGGATAAGGGGACAGAAAAGGTTAGAGGATATGGGGCACAAGAGACTAGATCACAATTGAGCTGGACCCAAATACAAGAGATTCGGGTGTTCCTACGTATCCACATGAGGATGGGAATCAAGCTGTACATAGTTCTTAAGGTTGCTTTTTAACATCATGCAGAAAAAAATATAGTTCAATGTCATGCCGGAATATAGGTAGGAGGGACTAGCTCTTAGAAGTGGGCGTACATAGTGCAGTTGTTGCAAACCTGATGTGAATGAGGGCAGAAGCCCATACATGTCACATCACATATCCCTATAAGAGTCGGAGCCTGAAAGGTAGAATAGATGAGATAAATTAGTGGGACTGAGCTATACCCACATATAAGATTTTTAGGAATTCCTATATATCCCATGAGGTTGGGAATCAAGCCATATATAGTTCTTTATAAAGGATGTACAAAAACATCTTAGCTTAGGGTCTTTAGAGCTTTGACCAGATAGATGCAGAACTCTTCCAAATAGGTGCAGACTGTAACCCAGTCCCAAAGTTTATGTGAGTCAAACCTGGTGTAAGAAACATGGGATGATAAGTTAATTTCAATATGTGGTGTACATGCAAAGGGAAAATCAATGCAGATCCCTGAAAAATGCCTTTTCGCTATATTTTCCTCTTAACCAGCGGGTGCGCACTTGGGAATAGTATGTAGAATTTCAAATTTCTACTTGGACATGATGAAGTGGACAAGGGTTTGAATCATGTAACTGACATTTTGGGCTTAATGGGGTTGGTATGATGATGGAGGGTAACTGTTAACCATGTTCGAAACACAACATCCATATCATGTGACCTGAAATGGGAACAACAAACGATCTTTGACCACTGACCATGTTCGCAACACGGGACTTGTATAAATTCATTGTTTGAAACCCTCATGGACAATGGCATGAAATGGTAGGAGGTCCCTTGGGCCGAGCATCCATGCCATTCGGGTTGTCCCTCTGGATGTGAAAGGTGTCGGAAGCCCTAATGGAGGGGAATACGAAGCCTGAAAATGGATGAAAGAATGTCCGGGAAGAACCCAACACTCTAGGTGATGAACCAGAGTACCGTTGGGAACATTGGTGAATCACCAAAGAGGGACGAGGGGCTTAACTTGAGAGCAGCTGATCTGAAAAGATGATTATAGAACAGGGGGATAGATAACTTCTAGGAGAAAGAGGTACATGGCCTAGTTGTCATAAAACCCAATGTGAATGAGGACATAATCCCATACCACACCATATACCCTTCTCCCTAGGAAAATGTAGGCCAAGGGGAAAAGGTGAAATTGAAATTTCTAAGAGATGAATTTGGACCCGAAGAAAAGATGTTCAGGAAGTCCTTTGTATCCCATGTGGATGGGAATCAAGCCACACGTAGTTCTAGAAGAGGGTAATGTGCAGTTTACAATCATGTAGCAAGGATGAAAATGGGTAAGATACCCTAAACAGGGTAGGTGCATGACATGGGGAGTAACCCAATATGAATGAGGACATAATCTCATACCACACCATAGAATCATGAGTGAAGACTTGGTCCGAGGGCTCGATATTTGGAAATAGATAAAATTTCATGGACAGATAGCAATTTAACATCTTATAGTGAGGATGATAGTGATCTTAGTTTAAGGTCATATAAATCAGACTAATAGAGGATAACTATTTACCGGATTCACAACAGAACATCCATACTTTTGTGGCCAGAGGTCAGTGCAAACAACTATGCATCAACGGATGACCGTATTCACAACATGGGACTTGTATCAATTTGGTTCTTAAAATCCTTGAGGACTTTGGCCTCAGATGGTAGGAGGGCCCTTGGTCTGAGCATCCATTCCATTCAGGGGCCTATTTGGATACAAAAGAATCGAAACCCAAATGATGGGGCCCACAAAGCATGGTAGGGCCTGTTCTTGTTAATGGGGCATAAATGGAGAAGGAATTCCTCATGGGGATGTGTGTGGTGTGGATAGATAGCACGATGTGAATGAGGATGCGAGTCCATACCACACCACACAATTCCAAAACAAGAACTTGAGCCGATGGGATGAAAGGGTCGGGAGACATGAGATTGGACGTTTTGGCCAACTGTTTCCATATGACATTTTATGTGGGTGTTGCCTCATCATAGCTTGTAATCCCACATTAGCAATGATTGGTGTGGTAAACAAGGAGTATGACTTGGGTCTCCCCATTATATAAGGGTCAAATAGCTGGAATCAATATAGGAAGACCACGACTTGAAGGTATAGAGGGAAAGAATGAACCACTACACTCAATATTTGGGACCTATGGGGCGACAAAAATAATAAAGGATAGTTGTTGACCATATTCGAAACACAACATCCACCTCGTGTGACCTGAAATGGGAGAAACAAATGAGCATCGATCGCTAACTATATTCGCAACGTGGGACTTGTATCAATTTGTTCTTCAAAATCCATGAGGTCGTTGGCCCAAGATTGTTGGAGGGCCCTTTGGCCTGGCATCCATGCCACTCGAGGGTTGTTTAGGACATGACAGATGATGGAGTCCCATGTAATGAGTGTGAGTGAAGCATAAGTGTGCCTGTGCACTTCAATGTCAAGAAGGGTAGTGAAAGAGGTGGAAGTCTCTGTGGAATGGGACACATGGTGGGATTATGATGAACTCGACATGCATTGCAGAAAAATCCTGAATCACACCATATGTTTTTACCCGAGGGGATACATTGGAGTTTTGGGGCTAGGCCAACAAATGAAATGTCTGGGCGTTCATATATCCCATGAAGATGGGAATCGATCTGTATGTAGTTCATGAAGGCCATTTAGTTTAGCGTCGTGTGGTGAGGATGTGGGTAAATAGAAGAACGAGGAGGGAGAACATAGTGTGATCGTTGTAAATATTACTTGAGTAGATCCAATGAAACCTGTACTACACCATGTGGGGATCCTCTAAGAGAACTACACCCAAGGGGGATAGTAAAAAAGAAGAGTTCGGGGGCTGGACTAGAGACGAAATGTCTGAGCGTTCCTACGTATCCCATAAGGATGAGAATCAAGCCTTACATAGTTCTTGGGATGCAGTTTAACATCTTTCAGGATTTCATATAGTTTAACGTCATGTAGTACATTTCACGCATTAATGTCATGAAGGACCGGACAATTTAGGGTTATATAGGACCAGATACTGTTTAAGGTCGTGTGGGACCAAGCAGATTAGGGTCATGTAGGACCAAATATAGTTTAAGGTTGTGTGGGACCAAGCAGTTTAGGGTCTTGTAGGACCAGATACAGTTTAAGGTCGTGTGGAACCAAGTATTTTAGGGTCATGCAGGACCCGACAGTTTCGGGTCATACAGGACCAAACAGTTTAGGTTTATGCATGACCCGACAGTTTAGGGTCATGCAGGACCAAATGGATCAAGAAAAGTAATGGTTGAGGAACGTGGCATTGGTAGGGGTATTTATACACTCATCATCCATAGTTACCAAGGAGTATGCACCATTGGGGTAAAACTTCTGAATAATGTAAGGTCTTTCCCATTTTTGCTCCAACATGGGTGGTTTCCTGCCAGGTATCATCGGTGTCTGAAGGGCCAATACCTAGTCACCTTGCAAGAAAAAGTAGAGACAAACAATATTGTTGAAGGCACTAACTATCTAATTTTGATGCCTTTCCAGATTGTGCAGGGCACAGAGCCTGTTTTCATCAATTGATTCCAACTCGGAAGGACAAATTTCAACTACTTTATCTGGTGCCCACTGATTAGGATAAGATAATGTCTGTGATGATTTTTTTATATAATGTTGTTTTTAACAAATTTAATTTTTGTTTATTGTGGATACACATAATCAAAACATTTATTAATTCTCACTACAATGTTATAATAATTTTAAGGGGTTGTTTCACAATTTCGTTCAAATTGAGATTGATAATTCTTGATTATTAGTTGATGAAAATTTCATGAACATTTCCTAATAAATGATTAAATTTTCTTAACCTCTAGTATTTAATGAACTCTTTCAACTAATATTACCATTTTATATTATTTGGTAATTAAATTTTCTTAGAAATTTTATTTTAAAAAATTAGACTTCATTTATCTCTTTAGTTATAAATTATATTTCTTACAAAACAATGTTTTATAAAGATGTTTTAAAAATGTTTTCATTAGCCATTTAAAAATTATTTATTATAATAAAATTTTATTTATTTTTATTTTTACAAAATGTTTTCAAAGGAACCTTCTTATAACATTCTGAATAAGGACCTTTTATAATCACTTTACAATGAGAAATGAATGTTATTTTTTACATTTTATAACATATACATAATTACCCTCCATAATTTCTTTGAAACATACTTTATATGTTTAAAATTTTATTTGTAAGGAATTTTTTTTAAAAGGTATTTTCAAATAAAACTATTTTTCAAATGATTTTCAAAATGAAAAGGTTGTACTCTTAAAAATGATTTTAATGATATTTTTATTTTACTAATAAAAATAATACTTATTTTTACAATAATGAGTATATTTCATATCACTACCATCATTATTTTTACTTTGGATGGAATGTGGTTATTTTTTTGAAGTATGGTATTGAAGTTCACTTATTTGAATCAATTTCATTGTCATTAAATTCCAACTGAATTATTAACTTTCTAATGATCATGGAATATTAAATTTACCCGAAATATGAACATTATTTATCATTGATTTGGTTATTTCCTAAACCATATACCATTTTTACATATGGTGTTTACTTTTTAGGTTTTTCTATCTATATAAATATTGATAAACTCATAACCATCACTCAATAAAGATATTTGAAAAGCTATATTATTTATAAATAAAATTGATTATTCGATATATGAGGAATGATTTGGACTATCATGACTATGGTTAAGAATTGTTTAAATAAGACCCTCAATTCATAAGTAGTATCATGTGTTGTATCTGTTGAAAATTCTTATTTATGTGGGATTTTACACATTATGTTTTAAACTGTCTTATAAAAGTTGTTAATAGTAAAGGTTCCAAGTACCTGGGAAACATGGAATCCTATAATTAAGAATTTCCTTTATTCAGATTCAATTATTATTATCCATGATATTTTCACTATGAAAAAAATATATGGATTCCTTTTATTCTCATTTTATTGATTAAATGGAATATTTTTTAGTAATTTACTTTTTATATTTATTATCACTTATCCATTAATTTAAATGTAATGTGTTTTTAGTTATTTGCCTTGAAATATTGATTATTCCTTATCTATTTATTTAAATGGAATGTGTTTATATTTATTTACCATTCCATATTGATTATGTATTATCCTATTATTTAAATGACATGTGTGTTTTTTAATATACTGTTCCATATTCATTATTCATTATTGAGGATTCCATGAAGTTTATTATGACTGATATTAAGGGATATACTAGATGGAATGAAGTTATTCTCAAAAAATTATTGTTATAATTTGTGTATTCAAGTGTAATACAAGAAGGATTTGTATGTCTTGTTTTCCAAGAATAATAAAAAATTTAGTACTTTGTGACATTATTTCCCTATATCTTATGGATATTTAATGGTTTATTGCATCGACTTTGGGCATCTGGGTTCAGGGTGACTACATGAAACAAGGGATTTGAAATGAGCTACACACTCGACATAAGCTCTAATTTTTCTTAACATATTGATACTTTAGAGTATCTACTAGTTCAAAGATACACATAATGATTTAAAAAAAATCCTCAAAATCCTGAGGACATCCAGTTCTCTAGATGGATAAATATTGGTCGATTTAAAATTGATGACATATTCAACCATTTTTCTGAAATCATACACCAATGATATGGACTATGTAAATGTTATCAGGATGACGTGACCCTACTCACTAAAAAATAGATAAAGTGGAGGAACACATTCATCATCATACTCGTACATCTACTGGGATTGATCAAGAACATCCTTTAATATGGGATTATTCCAGGCCTCCTTCACAAGTAGTCCGATAAGACTAGATGAAGGAAAACTATTCTACAAAGTGACGAAAATAGATTGAAAAAAACCAAATCCATTTTGAAAAATCCTATCCAGTCTATAAGATCACACAATGGTTATATTTTTACTTTAACCAAAATCCCTGGAATATCCTTCCAAGAACTAACCCTAATATCCATTCCTAGACATTAGTCGCAATCATATATATACACACAAAACAATATTTTTAGTGTCATGAACAAGGACAAGAATCAATTAGACTGGACACTCATCCTAGCCCACGTCTAGGCCTAAGAGGAATTCCCAATCCTACTAGGCTAGAGAGTAGTGACGAGCATCAAATATATCCTAGTGGGAATGTTTTTTTCAAATAAAAACTTGGATAAAAATTAAAAAGATAGCACAAAGAAGAACCAATATCAACTAATTATCAATAATTACATTAAGCGGAACCAAATAAAAATGAAACTGAATAGAATAGAAACTAAATATGAAAATATATCAAATCAAAGACAACATGATCTCCAAGAGACCACGTGGTAACCAAAAACCACATGACCAACCTGAACCAAATAAAAACTAAACAAGAAAACTAGAACCTAGAAAATAGATTAGGTCTACCGACACCGAGTGGTAAAAGATGGGTGTGATATGAACATATCAATAGGTATGCTCCATAAATTTATATATTTCTATTCCTAAAACATTTTTTAAACATTATTTTGAAAATAAATATTGAATTTATGATTTTTATCATTTAAAATTAAAAAAAATATTTCCAAAAAAAACACGCATTTTGAAACAAAAATCACAACATTAATTTTTTTAACAATATTTCCATTTCAAATCCCATAACACAATACAAGAACCCAAATAGTAACCCACACTAGATAAGAAAATGTGATATGATGAAAATAAATATAATAGAATTAGCATAAATAACTATCTAGGATAAAAAAGTAATATTCAGTAGAAATAAAACAGAAAAACAAATTTGTTATCATGGGATTTTCTTAAGCATCTCTAGAAAAAATCCCTAGACATAGTTGTTTCAAACTCACCTAATTTTATATGGTGAAATTATATATTCGATAACAAACTATCCTATCTATACTAGCCAATCTAGAGGGACGTCCAACATAGCCCCTTAGCAAATCCAGGGTGTACCAACCTATCTTATCAGGGTTGATAAGAAACCATCACTCGAACATATAGATAATGTACATGAATCCCATGATAATAGATACATGGTGAATAATGAGGTCCTCATACCTATTTCATAAACTAATAACCCCCATGAAACTGTGCTTTCCTAGGCCAATCCATGACACCACCTATATGATGTTACTCTCATCAGAGGGACCATCATAGTTATGGTACTAGGGTACTCAGTTGAAATTTGTGGGCAAAGTAGTTTAAAATTTTCATTGTTGGGATGAGATAACATTTCATTTCCCACAATCCAAGCATCGGTATGGTCCAAGGATCTCATGTAAATTTAAAGAGTACATAAATTAAAACTAAAAACATACATATTTGGATCTAAAGATGTGTTGAATAAAACTCATCACCAATAATCATTGATTGAAGTATCCATATGAATATCCATCTAGATCATCCACATGCACTTAAAAAATAAACTCGATCACCTTACATTAAATTCCAGTGGCTAGAATGGAGATATGAAGATGACTTTGATCCCTCGATGATCACTACATTGATATGCCATCAATGTATAAGGGAGATCATGACCCGATCACATAGATCAAGACTCTCACTCTCTAGAAACTGGGAGTGGAGATAAAGGCTCTAGATTTCTTATTTTGAATAGTACATGCAAGATCCTCTCTCCTCCTCTATGTAGTGTATGTATAAAATATATGGTTAGGTTTCCCAACCCCCATTTATGAGACATCCTCTAAATAAATAATTATGACAAACTAATATTGATGAATATTATTTATTATTTTATCACATATATATATTATATATAAAATATATTATGTGATAATCCTGATCCATTTGACTCGACTCCCCATTCATGCTTAATATTAAACAAACCTGGAATGATAAAATAATATTCATTCGATTAATATTTTCTCATATTTACTAAACATGTAAATACTATAGATAAATGCAACCCAATTATTCATAACATAAATAATAATGATTTATTATTATTTTTTGGTGATTGAAACGGTGAAAAACACTCTAACCACATTGTGGGCCCCACTATTTCCAATATAATTAAATTAGGCAGATTCATGAATATCATATTTTGTGTGACCCTTTAGGTTATTATCTCAATTGAAATGAATAATATCCACAGACCCAAAGCAAAGTCTAGCAACCCATTATGTCCCCAAAAGATATAAGGATTTTTATAGCATTGAAAACCAACCTACAATCAATTAACAATAATTATAATATTGTTTCTGACACTTTTTCTCGGGCGTGCGCATGTCCGTCTATTGGGAAGCGTGACTCTGTTGCCCCGCATTCCCACTTTCCAAAGGCTGGAAGAAATCATATCTTATTTAGGGACGCATGCTCCTTTATCAAAACAAGATGACGGGATGTTGATTCTTCCTTGTATTGATTCCTCCTCAGAGCTCGTTACCTAGTCTGGGTCTCCCTTATAGATTTAATATGTTGTTCGTGAAAATCTTCCCTGTGACATATCTTCATTGACGCTAGTTAATTACGCTGATTCTCTCAGGATATTCCAATGGGTCAAGTTAGGGCAGCAACCTTCAGTCAGGAGAGCAATCACATTGGACATCACTAGCGTGTCTGGATGCTGGAACACTGGCGCGTCTATCTTTGGTCCCTTATTATAGGGCTTCTTGAGGGTGTAGAAGCCCGATGCATCCCACACCGGATGTGAGGAATCATATGCCCTATAAATATCTATGAGGTTTTCCTTAACTTCCTATGTTTAACACTGGGTATGCTGCAAGTTTAATGTTCAGCAGAGATAGATCAGATTGATCAGAACACCGACTAGAGTGGTCAAGATGAACATAACCCCTGGAGGATAAAATGATGTAGGTGGGTTGACATGGCCTCATAGATATGTGCCAGCCTGGGTAATAATCAAGATAATTGATGAATGGTTGGGTAAACGTAGGTGGAGAATGATATGGAACCGACGTGAGGATGATGGTGATGTTGGGATTGAGTCTAAAGGAGACTTCCTACGTATCCCCGTGATAGGGAGTCAATGTTTTCATAGTTCAGGAAGGGGTGAATGTATTTTAGTGTCATGAGGGACAAAGTGAACTGATTTGAATGGGGTTGGAATAGAAGGATAGTAGGCTTGAACCTCAAGAAGACTTCCTATGTACCATGCCTTGGCAAGGATCAAAGTACTTGTAGTTCATGATGGGTGTCAGTGAATCGATGTGAAGGTGGTCGAGACCAATGGATGGTGGGTTTGAACCTCATGGAGGCTTCATACATACCATTCCATGGCAAGGATCAAAGTCCTCATAGTTCATGATGGGTGTTGGTGAACCAATGTGAAGGTGGTCAGGAGCAATAGATGGTGGGCTTGAGCCTCGTGGAGAAAACCTACATAACTTTCCTTGGCAAGGATCAAAGTCCTCATAGTTCATGATGGGTGTGGGGAATACACTCTAGGTGGCCTGGAGAGGATGAAGTGGTCGATGCTTACTCTAAGCTCACATGAGTCATGCTCGGTGTGATAAACAAGAGGCATCATTGACCTGACGATCAAATCAAGAAAGGTGCATATGTGGGAAGTGGAATGGGGCTT
The DNA here is from genome assembly GCA_963277665.1 of Viscum album. NCBI lineage: Eukaryota > Viridiplantae > Streptophyta > Magnoliopsida > Santalales > Viscaceae > Viscum > Viscum album. The sequence goes on from OY728155.1 coordinate 1,744,843,263, forward strand.
ACACATGTTTGGAGACCCCAAGTGGAAACATGGGCTTACGCGTGGTTTGCAGTCTAAGGAGATAGAGATTGGGACTTACTCAAGGATGGTGGCCCAATGGTGAGAAAGCCCAGTGGGAGAGGGATTTGGCACAGAAGAGAGGAGGATCACCGTTCCCCACCACACCCTTTGCTGGCCTTTGGCACCAAAAAAGAAAGTAGGAGTAGGGGTACATACTCAGGAAGGAAAGGCTAGGGGATTACACCAAGATGTTTTCCCTTCTCCTCAGATAGGCTCCGCCTCAACAAAAAAGGATCTCATTCCATGTGAGGAAGATTTCACTCATGTGGAGATGAGCGGGTGTAAAAAATGTCCGAGCTGGGGTGCCTGACATATGATTCATGGGGCGAGGTCACAGTTTAACATCATGTGTTGAGGATGATGGTGTCTGGCAGTTTAACGTCCAACAGCTCAGTCGAGGTGAGTTTACTCCACACCTCTAGGACTTACATAAACGGTACCCTCTACACCTTGGTAGAGAGAACGGATAGGCAACATCGTGACTGAGGGGTGTCAATAGGTGATCCCATTGGTGGTCCACATTAGCATGGCTATGAGAATAAGCAATAGCCATTAGCGTGCCCATAAAAAGAAGCATGATGCAAAGCAACACAATGGAATGTATCGCCCAAGGGGCTTTGAAATTGCTTCATGCAAAGCTGAGGTGCCACAAGGGAAAAGAGCACATTATGCAGGTGTTTCATGCATGAGAGAGGCTTGAATAGGGTACCTCATGGTGAGATCAGCACGTGGAGCATGCCTAAGAGAATTGGCCAGGCAAGATATGAGGTCTGCGTGTAAGACAGAAGGTTTGCGCACAAGATGAGGAGCTTTCACGCAAGTAGTACGGGTGGCGCAGAAGACGAAGGGTTTGCGCGGAAGAGGGTGGTTTTGCGCACAAAACAGAGGGTTTGCATGCAAGAGGGTGGTTTTTCATACATGATAGAGGGTTTTCACATAGGACAGAGAGTTTTCGTGTAGGACAGAGGGTTTTTGCGTATGATGGATGGGTTGCGTGCAAGAGCGCCCAACATATGGAGAACTTGCGCGCAAAATGGGAGCACTTGCGCACAAATAACATTGGAAAGAAATGAAATTCCCGATGATTATAGGTATTGTCTAAAGGCTCCCCTAGGGGACCAATTGCATGAAAAAAATACCTGAAGGCCATGGGTTTTTGGCATGGTCTCAGAAGATGGGGTTTTCTCTTAGTAGAGCGTCGCTTCGTCTTCGGTTCACCTACCTTAAGGGCATGGATACAGCCCATTTTATAGTTGGTGTCCTAAGAGTGGCGCGCAAAATCCCAGGGCACAAACTCCCTTTCAATGAAAGTTTGTGTTCATGGGGGGGGGTAGGTGTGCAAAGCCCCATTCGACATCCCCTTCGATGCAGAAACCCGGCCAGATGCGCAAATGTTTGTTCGTCATATCCTTTAGCCAAAAAACCTGGTCGGGCATGCAAATGCCCATTCATAGTCTCCTTTGGCATGAAAACAGAACCGGCCATATCTGGTCATGGAGGACAATGATTTGGGAGTGGAAGGGGAGACCGACACGCAAGATTTAGCATTCCGGAAGACCTCTTGCGTGAAAATCCCCGACCTTATGCGCGCCCACCTCCTAGGTCCTGAGATCTCCTCTTTTTCTTCCTATATTCATTCATTGCTACTTTATCTACCCAATGCGGTCCTTCTCCAAATTTTTGGCATCAACAAATGCCCCCCTCAGAATCGGAGCCGAAAGGGAACTCAAAGGTTAGATTTTGAGGGTATGCCGAAAAAATAGAAGACATCTTCGAAGGCGTGCAAAAATGCAATTTGGGCACACAAGAGTGGTTCACAAATTCAAAGGACGCATCAAAGATTTATAAATAGGTAGAGGGACCCCCTAGGTCTTACATTGAATTTTTTCATGCAACATGATTTGTTGCTCTCGCGCGCGAAAACAGAACTGATCCACGTGTTAGATTCCACGATTGATTCTGGGTTTTGTACCCCATCCAAAATGTTTTCTGCGTGCATCGACTGTATTTCATGCTGCCACTGCTTTTTCACTCCAAATAATCCTTCATTCACACAAATCCTTTTAAAGACCTAAAAATGGCCACTCAAGAGACCGACGCCAAAAGGGTAGTTACCGCTATTGCAAGAAGAGCACAAATGATCGTGAACCCTCATATTCTTCGCACAAGGATGGTTGTCTCTGATAACCAAATGCATTTTGGCATGCTTACTCAATCTCAAAAGGATTACGTCCTGAGAGGTAGCCCGCCACTATGAAACTATGGTCTTCTAAAAGAGGTGCTAATACCCGATTTCGAGAAGGACACATTGCGGTCATGGGTGACGCATGAGGATAGTCTACCACAATTCCACATTAACAACAATAGCCATCCTACTAGGGAAACACAGAATACAACCATATATATCCTAAATCCGAAGACCAGGACGATTGTGGGAAGCAATCTAGTTCCCAAGAAATCTCTCGTTATTTATGAAATCACTTTCAAAAATAGAATTACTGTCGAGACAAAGGGCTGGAAGGATTGGGATTTTAGATCCGGGGGGGAAACTTTACCAATGAATGGGCATGGGCATACAGGGTATGTTAGACATGCAAGGAATTCAGTCCAGAGCTATGGGCCATTGGGCTTTTCGAGTCCATTTGGACATCTCAATTCCACTTTTACCGACAGTAGGAATTGGTAGCAGAGCTATTCAGTCTCTAGTCACCTGATACCAACACTTTTCACCTCCATCATGAAGAAGTGGGCATTAGTCAGTGTGATTTACACTATTTCAGGGGGATCCCCTTGGAGGGGTATCAGTACAATGAGTTCCTCCTGAAAGAGAATATCTGGAGGGATAGTACTCAAACACCAATTCTCTCATGGAACCCGTTGGATTTGGCTAAAGAGGAGCTAAAAATAAAATACATCCTAAAGGACATCTCCTACTCAGGATGGTTTATTCTCTTCCTGATGCAGGACACCACTGTGAGATTCCTGGTCGAGGGAAGCAGTGCCTGAACACATCTCAGAGGGGAAAGGTGGGATCATATTTGAAGTTTTTGGAGATGGGAGTGTATTGATCATGGGGTTTCTGTATCAATGAAGGTCAAGAGATGAATATACGATATGATGGGTTATTTTCCGCATTCTTGAGCGGATGGTTGTTACCTGTGAGGGACACGAGGATGGGAGTTCGCTCGGGGACATTGGTGATGGTTGGGATTATGGTGGCAAAGAACATGGTTAACATAGGGGTACCAGTATTTTTTAGGGTATACAGTATTCTAGGGTGCATTTTGAGGGGAATTACACCCAAGAGGATATGCGGGCTACTCCAGATTCTCCACGATTAGGTCGCAGCCCACTATGGCGGGTATGACTTCCTGAATACCATCCACACCCTAGTGACGATATGCGGCCATCCCTCTTGAACATCACTAGGTTCCACCCATTGAAGATCGGATATGGAGAAATAAAGCTCAAGATTGGTAGTCACACTCATTTAGACTTCCACCCATTCCAAACCCTAGTTGCAAAAACGGTAGACAATGGGAAGGGTACACTAGAGAAAAGGGAGTACCTACAGAGTATCTGGGGCAGTGTGCTGGTGGTCCAAATTGATGGAAACATCTTTTTTGAACCCTATGTGCTACCTATATTTACTAGGCAGTTTGGGTGAATGCAACAGATGCCCAAGAAAGTATACATAGAGGTTTGGGAAGAGCGACATCCCTGCATTCTCTACCAGTTGTCACTTATTTTTACGACAGAAATCCTGGGAAAAATCTTCAATCTTCCCCCCACCGATGTTAGTGCCAGGCTATCAATAGAGTATGTAGAATAATGGATGAGAACATACCCTGAGGCGATCCTTTGGAAGTGCATCTGACAGATCAAGGCAGCTAGTGTAGAGCCTGAAGAGTAAGGAGGTAGATGAGGTGTCACAGGGAAGTGAGGCAAAGAATAGGTCGAACGACTTGCATGACACAATCCGATACTTCATCGAAAGGGGCAGTTCAGGTTGAGAACATGCCTCCACTTTCTAGGAGAGGGTGGTCCTGTACCCGACCTCGGGGTCCAGCTAGGGATCTCCCAGGGAAGCCGCCCAGTTACCTTCTGACACCATCTGCTGATGCTATCTTCCTTTCTCTGTGGTCTTCTTGGAGAATTCTATGATAGTCTATGTCCACCGAAGAGTTGTGGCAGAGACTGCTATGCACTGTTCATGACTTTCTAGACATATGACACATATGAATGATAGATAGGGTAAACTGTCATCATTGTCATGCATACCTAACAGCCATGGATATGTATGCCTGCCAGTGTGGATGGTATGAAGAACTTCATCTACTAGTGAAAGTGATGCTTGTCCAAGAGCATGACACAAAAAGGATTCCATCCGAGGACGAAAGTGTGGAGGAAGAATAAGAGGGAGAATAAGAAGAAGAAGAAGATAGAGAAGAATAATAAGAAGGAGAAGGTGAAGAGGTTAAAGGTGAAGAGGAGGAGGAGGACCTAGTAGAAGGTATTGGTGCTGAGGGGCCTTTAGAAGCTCCCGGTCACCAGTAGAGCTCCCAGGAGAGCGGAGAAATTGTGGGCTCTGATGTAGAACTAGCATAAAAACTTAAGGTATAGTTTTAACCTTACCTCTACCGGCCTTTATCTTATGAAAATCACGATCTGTCAACTAAACCCTTCTCTATTTAGTAACACATGGGCGAGAGTCCCTAGAGATCATTCTCCACCAGGGGTGCAGGTGCACCTATGGAGGCCAGGGAGCAACCTAGGGGGCCAATCCTCGAGACCGAGTGTAGTGGGGAACCAATTTTAGCTAGATTAGGCGATAATGATCCAGAAGGAGATCCCCCTACCATCGCCATTATCCAAGAGGAGCTGAAATCAGTAATCGAGTAGACAAGTGCCGAAGGATCTCCTATGGTGGGGCCACCCTCCATGACACATGCATTGGACACAGCTGCAATTGGCTCCTTTAAATCCTTTCTCATTGGGTTTCCCTTTTTTCAGGAGAATTTAGCTAATCAAGATGCTGATTCCTAATGTAGTGATCGCAAGGTTGGAGGTACGATGAACTGTCGAGTCCAAGACATCTGCAAGAGTAGGAGGGGCAGTGACCGCGTCGACCTTTACAGAAGAAACCATCCTAGGAGATCCTACCCCGGCACATGGCGAGTTGGATATCACAATAAGGGATGATAATGCCGCTGGGGTGGAACTCTTACCCGACGAGAGTGGAGTCGCTGATGAGGTGGAGGTCACTGAAGATGACCTAGCTACTGAACTCCTCACTACATTCCCTGACTATTGGCCTACAGATCCTGAGGAGGTAGATGACTCTGATTCAGAGGCGTCCGATGAGAGCCCTATGACGTGGAATAAAGGGTGGAAGTGTAGTAATCTCTTTCTCAACTATCCTCAGATGGAATGTCTAAAACAAATAGGATCACTCCACACCTGGTTGCGCTTTCCTTGTGCTGGAGGGGTGGATTCTTAATGCCTTCATTCCACAGTCCATGACTACATGGCCGAGAAGTTGCGTGAGAGTAGCCGACAATCTGAAATTGCCCGATGTCAGAAAGAGTTGGGGAGAACCCAAGCACTCCTGAAGGAGGAAAAAGATGTCTGACTCCTCGAATAATAGTTGAAAGAAAAGGAGGTATTCATTGCAAACTGCTCCGAACATGTGGAGCAATTGAGGTCCAAATTGGTGGATGCCCAAGAGCAGCTTGTGGAAGTGGGTCACAAAATGAATGAACTTCAAAATGAATAGGTGCAAGCACATTCTAGGTTAATTGCACTGTACTATGTGGTTGCTGATGAAGAGAAGGTTCTCAGGGAGTAGGAGGCAGTCTTAGAGGCCACAATACAAAAGGTAGCAGCACTAGAGCAATCTATCCATGATGCTGATCCATAAGAGCCTTTTTTTGGTTGAACATATAAACACATTTGTTTTTACTACCTCTAGTTCTGAGCTACATGTATGAATAGAGTTATTCACTTGTTAATTTGGTTTAATGCATTCACCCACAATCCTAAAATAAATAGAATTCCATTCCTAGGGTCATGTGGGTCATACCCGATGTGACAAACAAGGGTGGCTTGCGATATTACTTCATTTGGATGTAGGAGTGCGGACCAAGGGTCGGGAACCCAAGGTTCAAACAACCAATCCAGATTCCTGGGAAGAGAAGGGAGAGGCCTGATTAGAGGAAGATGACATCAGAACAATCGACATGTCATCTTCCCAATGTGCTCTAGTGCACGATCATGGTATCTCCAGGGGCGTTGGAGATCAATCAGAATATAAGGGAGCAGAAAGTGTGAATTACAATACCCCAGATCCAGAACACTGTGGGGGTGGAATAACGATAAAGGGTAACTGATGACCATTTTTTGAAACAAAGTATTCACATCTTATTATCCCGAAATGGGGATGACAAACAAGGGCCGACCAATGACCATGTTCGAAACCATGGGCCTGACTCAGAATGTCATCCATTAGTCTTCTAGAATGTTTTCCTAGGACAGTAGGAAATCTATAGGCCGAGCCTCCATACTGTTAGGGGGATACGTTGGATGTGAAAGAGGACAAGCGTCTGAATAAGGGGAACACAATGCGTGGAAGGTGGAGTGGTTTTTTTTCGGATGGAGTCTAACACTCTTGAAATTATGCCACCATGGTGGAAAAACATTAGGTGGACATACAAATTTGATCATGGATCATTAATAATTCTAAAAAGGACCTCTCTAGAGAGGAATCAGACACATCCCATGATTATCATGGGGTATCACGAACTTGTTCTGGGTAGAGCTATTGTTAACGGTTCCCCAAATGAGTTCAGGCCAAGGGCCCAAAAATGAAGAAGAAAAGGACTTATGATTCTTAAGGCTGGACCCAAGGAAAAATTCCTGGGTGTTTCTACAAATCCCATAAGGATGATATTCAATCCAAACGTAGTTCTAGGGGGTGTCATGGTAAAGTACCAGTGCCAGGGACAAAAGGGGCATGTGGGTCTGGCCCTCTCACCAAAAGAAGCGGCATTTAATAGAAATTTTTTGTCCTTTAGGTTTAATGGATGTATTTTTTGTGAAGCGATTGTACAAGAATAGCAAATCCAGGCATCACAAAAAGAACCAAGACAAATTAAGGATTTGAAAAATGGTATGGTGTTTGACTAATACCATACATGATTTCCCTTTAGCGAGGACTGCACAACACATCGTCGTTTTTCATCGTGCGGCCAGGACGATACTATCACAGTTATGGTCAAGTGATGGGACCAACCGTGCAATTTAAAGTCGTGCAGTATAGAAAAAATAGTTTAATGTCTTGTGGTACTAGGTAGCATAGTTTAAAGTCACATGGCTCAGACATATACAAGAGAGATGAGGTTTAAGAGGGAATGTGCATGCTTCGATAAAGCATACCCAATGTGAATGAGGATGAGGTCCACATTACACTGCGCATGATTCCAAAAATGAAACCTTAGCCTGAGGGGCTAGAAAAGGTTAGAGGATATGGGGTAGGAGAGACTAGATCTCAATTGATATGGACCCGACGATGAGACATCCGGGTGTTCTTGTATATCCCATGAGGGTGGGAATCAAGCCATACGTATTTCTTGAAGGTGACTTCTAACATCATGCAGGACTAAATATAGTATAATGTCATACAAGACTATAGGTAGGAGGGAATAGCTCTTATAAGTGTGCGTACGTGGTTCAACTGTTGCAAACCTGACGTGAATGAGGGTAGAAGCCCATACATGCCACACTATGCGGCCCTATAAGAGTCAGAGCTTGAAAGGTAGAATAGAAGAGATAAATTAGTGGGACTAATCTTGGCCCACAGATAAGACGTGTAGGCATTCCTACGTATCCCATGAGAAAAAGAATCAAGTCGTCCGTAGTTCATTAGAATGGAATTATAAAAAGGTCTTAGTTTAGGGTCATTAGAGCTCAGACCAGAGAGATGAGGAACTATTACAAATAGGTGATGACCATAACCCAGTCCCAAAGCCTAAGTCAGTCAAACCCGGTGTAGGAATCAAGGGAAGATAATTTATTTTCCATATGTGTAGTACATGCGAAGGGAAAATCAGTGTAGAGCCCTGAAAAATATCCTGTCGCTGCTTTTTTCTCATAACCTGCGGCTACACACTAAGGAATAGTAGCAAGAGATTCTAAGTTCTACTTGGAAAAGATGAAGTAGACAAGGGTGTGAATCATGTAACCAGCATTTTGGGCATAATGGGGTTGGCATGATTATGGAGGGTAAATGTTGACCATGTTTGATACACAATGTCCATATCATGTCAACTGAAATGGGAACAACAAACGAGCTTTGACCGTTGACCATATTCACAACACGGGACTTCTATTAATTCATTGTTCAAAACGCTCAAGGATGTTGGCCCAAAATGGTAGGAGGGCCCTTGGGCCGAGTATCCATGCCATTCAGGGGTCCCTCTGAATGTGATAGGTGAGGAAAGCCCTAATGGAGGGGAATACGATTCCTGAAAAAATGGATGAAAGCATGTCCGGGCAGAACCCAACACTCTAGGTGATGAACCAGAGTACCCTTGGGCACGTTGGTGAATCACTGAAGAGGGTCAAGGGGATCAACATGAGAGTGGCCGATTTGAAAATATGATTATAGAACAAGGGGATAAAGAATATATAGGAGAAAGAGGTACATGGCCAGGCTGTGAAAAAACCTGATGTGAATGATGACATAATCCCATACCACAACATATACACTTCTCCCTAGGAAAATGTTGGCCAAAGGGCCAAGGTGAAAGAGAAATTTCTAAGAGATGAAGCTGGACCCGAAGACAAGATGTTCGGGCAGTCTTATGTATCCCATTAGGATGGAAATCAAGCCACATGTAGTTCTAGAAGAGGGTAATGTGCATTTTACCATCATAAAGCAAGGATAGAAATGGTTAAGATACCCCAAACAACGGAGGTGCACAACACAGAGAGTAACCCAACATGAATGAGGACATAATCTCATACCACACCATACAATCTTGAGTGAATACAAGGAACAGGGGCCTAAGATTGGGCCACCGATAAAATTTCATGTCCATATTACAGTTAAACATATTGTAGTGAGGATGATAGTGATATTAGTTTAAGGTCATAGAACTCGGACTAATAGAGGATAACTGTTGACCATATTCGAAAAACATTATCCATACTTGTGTGACCGGAGGTCCGGGAAAATAGTTGTGCATCAACTATTGACCGTATTTGCAACATGGGACTTGTATCAATTTGTTGCTTGAAATCATTGAGGACTTTGGCCCGAGATGGTAGGAGGGCCCTTGGGCCGAGCATCCATTCCATTCGGGGGTCTTTTCATATACAGAAGAATGGAAACCCAAATGATGGGGCCCATGAAGCACATTAGGGCCTATTCTTTTGGATGGGGCATAAATGGGGAAGGAATGTCTCATGGGGATGTGTGTGGTGTGGATAGATAGCACGAGGTGAATGAGGATGTAAGTCCATACCTCACCACACACTTCGAAAACAAGAACTTGAGCCGAGGGGACAAAAGGGTTGGGAGACCTGAGATTAGATGTTCTGGACAACAGTTTCCATATGACCTTTTATGCAGGTGTTTCCTCATCATAGCTCCTAATACCATGTGAGCAATGATCTGTGTGGGAAACAAGGAGTAGGACTTGGTTCTCCTCATTATAAAAGGGTCAGATAGTTGGAATCAACCGAGGGATACCACGACTTGAAGTTATTAAGGGAAAAAATGAACCACTACACTCAATATTTGGGACCTATGGCGTGACGAAAATAATAAAATATAACTATTGAACATATTCAAAACACAGCATCCACATCGTTTGACCTAAAATGGAAGAATCAAATGAGCATCGACTGCTAACAATATTCGTAACGCATGACTTGTATCATTTTTTTGTTCGAAATCCTTGAGGACATTTTCCCAAGATTGTAGGAGGGCCCTTGGGCCTGGAATCCATGCCATTCGAGGGTCCTTTTGGACATTAAAGATGGTGGAGAACCAAGTAATGAGTGTGAGTGAAGCATAAGTGTGACTGTGCACTTCAATGTCAAGAAGGACAGTAAAAGAGGTGGAAGTCTCCAGGGAATGGGACACATGGTGGGATTATGATGAACTCAACGTGCATTGTGAAAAATACTGCACCGCACCATATGTTTTGACCTAATGGGAGACAATGGTGTTTTGGTTTTGGGCCAACAGATGAAATGTCTGGGTGTTCCTATATATCCCAAGTGGATGGGAATCAATCATTATGTAGTTCATGAAGACCATGAAATTTAGCACCATGTGTTGAGGATGTTTGAGAATAGAAGAACGAGGAGAGAGAACATGGCGTGATCGCTGTAAATATGACATGAGTAGGGCCAATGAAACCTATACTACACCATGTGGGGATCCTCTGAGAGAACTATACACAAGGGGGATAGTCGAAAAGAAGAGTTCAGGGGCTGGACCTGAGATGAAACATCTGAGCATTCCTACGTATCCCATAAGGATGAGAATCAAGTATTACGTAGTTATTGGGATGCAGTTTAACATCATGCAGGATGTCATATAGTTTAACGTCATGTGGGAAGTTTCATGCATTAAAGTCATGCAGGACAGGGAAATTTTGGGCCATACAGGACCAGATACTGTTTAAGGCCGTGTGAGACCAAGCATTTTATTGGCATGCAGGACCAGATACAGTTCAAGGTCATGTTGGACCAACAAGTTTAGGGCCATGTAGGACCAGATACAGTTTAAGGTTTTGTGGGACCAAGCAGTTTAGGGTCATGCGGGACCCTGTAGTTTAGGGTCATACAGGACCAAGCAGTTTAGGGTCATGCAGGACCAAATTTCTTAGGCAAAGTATTGCTTGAGGAACTTGGCATTGGTAGGGTGAGTTATATGCTCACCATCCATAGTAACCAGGAAGTATGAACCATTGGGGTAAACCTTCAGAATAATATATGGTCCTTCACATTTGGTCTCTAACTTGGGTGGTTTCCTGCCAGGTATCATCGGTTTCTGAAGGGCCAATACCAAGTCGTCTTTCAAGAATGAGCAGTGACAATCTTTCTTGTTGAAGGATCTAGCTATCCCATTCTGATGCCTTTCCAGATTGCGTAGGGAACAAAGCCTATTTTCATCAAGTGCTTCCAAATCGGCTGGAAAAATTTTAGCTACTTTATCTGGCGCCCGCTGATCATAGAACATTGTGTGTAATGAAGGAAACTGAATCTCGATAGGTAGGACGACCTCAGTTCCGTACACCAGGGAATATTGGGTCACCTGTGTGGAATTATGAGTCATCATCTTATAACCCCAGAGGGAATTAGGGAGCTTGTCCGGCCAACACTTCATGTTTTGACCAACCATTTTCTGTTAAATGTAAGAGAGGGTCTTTTTGAACGCCTCAATCTTCCCATTTTCTAGTGTGTGATAGAGGGAGGTATGATTATAATGGATGTTGTACATGGCATAAAACTTCTTCAACTCAGCTGCCTTGAAGTCGGTTTCGTTATCAGCGAGGACGATGTGAGGGAATCCGAAATGGTAGATGATATTGGTGCTCATGAAGTTAATGATAGAACGAGCCTTGAACTCCTTGAGTGGAACTGCTTCTACCTACTTTTAAAAGAAATCCATAGCATTTTGGATGAACCGACATTGGCGACCTTTCGCCGACAGATATGGTCCAAAGACATCTAGTCCACAGACTGCAGATGTCCTAGAGTACTTGGTAGTGTGGAGAGGCTCCAGTGGCCGATGCACGAAGTTTTCATGAACTTGAAATGCATGAAACCTTTTGGAGAACTCTATGTAGTCATGGATCATAGAGGGCCCAATGTACCCCAGTATTCAGATTTGATGGGACAGCTTCAGCCCAGACTTGTGGGCACTGTAGGAACCATCATGAACCTCCTGCATGACCTGATAAATCTTGACTCCTTGGATGCAGCATAGGAGAACACCATCGAACTTTCACTTGTATAGGATATTCTCAAGACTGGGACCACTCTAGAGGGTAAACGGTAGCACGTGACATCAGATTCGCTTGTGCTTGGCCCGATCTGCTGGGAGATTACCGTATTGTAGGTATTCAACCAAAGGTATCCTCTAATTGGGAGCTACTTCAATCCCCACATCTGGGGGACCTGGGGGTCCTGACTTGGAGGCTCTGGTGGTAAGATTTCTTAAGTACGAGATTTCATAGGCATATAGAGTGATGGGAGCAATGACTCTCCGATGTTCCATGTGGATAATCAGGTCATCCTGTTCGGGCTTTACAAGTGATGTTGATAAGTAAGAAAAAGCATCTGCTAGACCATTCCATGACCGATGGACATGGGTAACCTTCATCTGAGAATGGAACGGGGCCATTAGCTGGAGAGTGCGTTCCAACAATGGTACGAGATCTGGATTCTTGATGACATAGTCACCATTGATATGTTTGATGACTAGTTCAGAATCCCCTTTCACATGCTGTTAGGGCACGTCAATCTCAAGGGCTATTTAATGGCCAGTGATGAGAGCATGATACTCTGTCTCCTTGTTAGTGCAGCCTTCTATCAATAAGAATGAATATGGCATAATGGCTTGCGCTGGGGTAATGAAGACGATACACAGGCCCAACCTGTTGAGTAAGGGGTCATTGAGTCTTCTGCCGGTGGGGCTCTAGAAAGCACCATCAAAATGCAGTTGCCAACATGGGATGGAATGATATATTGACAGGATTTCCTGATCAGGAAAATCAATGTCCATAGATTGTCCCACAAGGGTTGAATTGGCAACGAAGAAATCTGCCAATGCTTTCCCCTTGGCATCCTTCAGAGGCACGAACCTGATGTCAAACTTCTGGAGGATCACTTCCCACCGTGTTAGTCGGCATATAAGCATGGAATGACTCAGGATGTACCTCAGCGAGTCTACTCAAAAAACTAGTTGTACCACGTGGTGCTGCAGGTAATGTCACTACTTCTGTACTATGAATACGAGTGCAAGACAACTTTTCTCTATGTGGGAGTATCTAGTCTTCGTATCGAGGATCATGCGACTGAGGTAGTAGAGTCTGTTTTCAGTTCCCTCATTGTTCTTCTGGGTGAGAAGGGCATAAAGAGAGCGTTTTATGGTGGTCAGATAAAGGACCAGTAGTTTTCAAGATACAGGTGGCATCAAGACTGAAGGATGAAGTAGATACTTCTTGATTTCCATGAACGCGGTATGACACTCTTCATCCCATTCATTGGCGGTGCCTTTCTTCATGAACAGAGAAAATGGCTTACACTTTCCATCCAAATTGACAATAAATAGGAATATTTAGGCCAAGTGGCCTTGGAAGCCCCAATGTTCCCGAATGTTTCTTGGGAGATTCATCTGGCTGATGGCCTTGATCTTCTCTGGGTCAATCTCGATGTCCCTGTATCTGAAAACTAAGCCAAGAATCTTTTTGGAGGTGACCCTGAAGGCACACTTCAATGGATTCATATTCATGTAGAGAGAAAAGAGGAAACCAAACACTTTTATCAAGGTTCTTGAGATAGTCTCGACACTGGGAAGATTTGACCACCAGATCGTCCACATAGAATTCCACCAATATCCTGCGGATTGGCTGAAATATGCGACGCATGACCCGCTGATAGGTGACACCAACATTATTTAATTCGAATGGAATTACTGGTTAAAAAATTTACCTTGTGGTGTCCTAACTGTATTAGACTCCCCATCCTCTAGGGCCATCCAGATATTATTATATTTGAAATACCCATCCATGAAGGAAAGAGCTTGGAACCCAGCCATAGCATTGATCTGCTACTCCATCACTGGAAATGGAAAATCATCCTTCGGGCACTGACAGTTGAGATCTAAGAAGTCAATGTAGACCTTTATCTGTCTATTCTTCTTCCTGACTCACACAATGTTGGCTAGCCATTTGGGGTACTGGAACTCCCTACTGAAATTGGATCTGATGATCTTATCAACTTTGGCCTCAACCATGGCACAATGAAAAGGATGCATCTTTCTAAGAGGCTTCCTAAACCCATGTTGATTTGTCGGGAGACCAAGACGGTGGATGGATACCTGAGGATATTGTCCTGGAATCTCATCATAACTCTAGGTAAAAACATCATGATGTTGTTTCAAGAAGTCTATGTATCTTTGTGTCTCCTCGAGGGGCATGTTGGCACTGATTAATATAGGTCTAGAGTCTACCTTACTACCAAGGTTTACCTGTACCAATTCATTGACCATGGAGGAAACACCCTCTTTAAAGGTAGGGGAGAATCCTCTAGGTCCTCTTCTTCACTTATGGAGAAGGGATTACAAGTGAGAAGAGATTTCTCCAAGTCGATAGATCCTGAGGAGAGGCTGGTGCTAGCCTTAGCGGTAGTGGTCCTTGTATCGAGATATTCCGGTGGTGCTGAACCCATAACAATGAAGGCTGTCGACCCGATCCAATCTAGTCTTTAGCCCAAGCATCCATGCATGATAATATCAAATCGATAGTGGAACTTCAGCTTAATCCAGCTTATCCCAGCCTAGAGAAACAAGCAAGTATGTCGTACTGCTATTTCCATGGGGCGGACATCCCGATACCTTATGGGAGTAGGGGGCTCGGGGATCACTAGGTTTTTATTCGAATAAGAATACGAGGTGATCTTCTAACACCACTTAGATCTAGGAACATGGTTCCCTCTTTTCCCAGAGACAAAAAAACATTGCCCCATATCGGGGGTCATGGCCTCCAATCAATGGATTGGGAAGACGTAGGTTTCATTCAGGCCTACCCAGGGGTTAGTTGCAACCGTAGCGGGCTCACCATCACTGGCCTAGATCTACTTGTCCATTATCTTGAATAGTAGGCATCCAGATTGTGGGTATCACAAGAGGTAAAATGAGGTGCGTCACCTTGATGTACACCCACTCGATCATGGAGGGATTACCTGAGGCATTTGTGATACGATGAGGGGACTGACGTGCGCAGATGGAGCCACGACCTGTACATAAATGCATTGTACATGGTGTCCTGGGAGACAAACATAAACTTGGTGTTGGCAACTAGGCCACCGAACTGGGTCTTCAAACAAATCTTTTCGACCATGTTCTGCTCTATCCTATCATAAACTTTTATTTTCAGGTTAGAGGGAGTTAGATCATCCTCAGACAACCCCAGTTTTAGCAATTCCTCTGTTGGGAAGAGGTTGATCCCAGAGCCTCTGTCGACAAGGTAGTGGAGAACCCTCACACCATTAAATTGACCAGTGATATACAATGGGAGAATGTGAACCTGTATAGAATAACATTCATCTTCTTTGGAGAATGATATGATTTCCTAGAATTCATCATTCTCGATTACCTCAATGTGAAAGGCCTCTACAGCTACTACGTCAGTCTCAAAATGGAGGGGGCTTCTTAAAGACTCAGCGAGGCCCTCACACATGTCTTTTAACATGAGAAGGACATCAAGGATGGAGAAACTTGCTGGAATAATGGAAATATTCTTATGAACGTCATATTTCTGTGTCGGGTGTGAAGTTCTGCTTGTAGGAGGCAGCTCCATGATAGGATGCATGGTGGGCCCTACCGGCTAGAGAAACGACTAACTGGTGGTGGGAATGTCCCGCTGCTCACTTTTCATAGTATGCAGAGTGACTACTGGATGAGGTCCAGCTGGCTATGACCGGTCCATAGTGGAGCATGGCGGATCACGGTGATGTCTGGGTGGATATGCCTGCTCCAGTAGCACAAACGGCGGTGGAGGCAGGCCTGATGACACCAGATGGGGAGGTTGCGTATGCTGAGCTCTGCACTTGAACTGCTATCTAGTTTCAGTGGCATGAAAGACCTGGATAGAGATTCCAACTGAATTGCCTCAATAACCCATATAGCTTCTGCTTTTCCGATGTTGGCGTTGACTGGGGACGATGGGGAGATTCTCCTAGCGCACCCCATCGTCAGGAGTCATGTAGAGGTTTACTAGCTCCCTGGTATCAATCGAAGCATACCCTTGACTATCATTTGAAGAGTCATCTGCTACCAGACAAATTCTGGGAGGTATTTCCATCTACGGGGGCATGAAGTCACAAAGAGTATGGAATAAATATGGCATCGGCGGGGCACATTGTTTTCCCTTGTGCTACTAATTCTTGCACTTCTGGGTAGAGGACGGCTGAGACGATGTTGCAGAAGCAGCAGTTGTAGCTTATAAAGGCTCTAGTTGATTGATGCATGCACGAATGATACCATGGGCACGAGCAAATACTTTTCAAGCCATCCATTCATCAGACTTTTGGGACCCACAAATAGAACACTGTTTCCACTCACCTTCACTGCCACTACTACCATCTGGCCTCACAAAGACAAATGCCACCTGTGTCAGGGCTGGGTATAACCTGACTATGTTATTGTCGACCTGGTCTTGGAGCCAGTCTTTGAACACATAGCACTATTTGAGGGTGTTCTCTAGGATCTGGTGATAAGGGCAATAGTTAGGGTGATCAATGAGATTCACCTCTTCTGGCCTTCTGCACTCAGCCAAATAGACAATCCCTTATTCCAAGGAACTTCAGAAATAACTGAGGACTTGATTCTCGTTAAATGAGTAGGTCCAATTTCTTATGTCTAGAAAGGGGGCCCTTGGAGCCTGATTCTATCACGGGGCTATAGGAGCCTGTCGAGGGGGAAAAGCCTGATTATCCCACCTAGGAGGTGGCTGCACATTATGTGGGGGCACCTACGGATTTTGATGTAGTAGCTGCTGGGCTGTAGGCTGAGCATGTGGTGGAGGTCCTCTACGAGGTTGCAGAGGTGGCTAAACTAGTAGTAATTCCAGCTGTCTGGGGGCCTCTATTTGGGCCACCGTGGTAGGCTCGACTCCGGAGGCCCTCCTCACGGGAATTATAATAGGCAATAGATGTGCCTAGATGGCCTATTGCAGGGCTTCTTCCAGGCATTAGGCCTTATCAGAGAAGTCTCGGAATCCTCCAGGGTAGTTCTGGGTGATGAGAGAGGGAACCAATTCTATATTAATATTTCCCACACACATCATCAGTAATTTATCTTGAGTCAGTGGAATGTCAAGGGAATATGTGATCCCATTCCATTTGGTGATGAGGTCCATGACATGCTCATAAGGCCTCTGTTTTCTCTTGAAGATGTTTTTGATACTCGTCTTTCGAGTAGTGGAGCTGAACTGGTACAGAAACTCCCTGCAGAGAACCTCACATCCGATTATTGACTCGATGGGGAGTTGACTATACCAAACAAATGCAGGACCTTCCAATGTCTATACAAAACATTAGATCTTGGCTGCCTCTTTATGTTTTGGGGTTCCCAACATGGGCCACACCTTGAAGTAAAGTAGACCAGATGCTGCGGGGGGTCACATGTCCCATTAAATTGGTAGAAGGTGGGATTTCCAAACACCAGGGGTGCAGGCATATAATCCACCCATGCCGGATATAGCCTTCCATTAGGTTGGAGTGCCACCTGTCACATTACCAATGCCTCGAGGCAGGCAATGAGCACCTCCATTGGATCATCTGGATGAGGGTCAATGTCTTGATGAGGGTCCCTAACCACCAGTGTGTTGGTGGGTACTTCAACATGATAATCTAGCCTTGCTGCTCATGGATCGACTAGTGGAGCGGCCTGTGGAACTGTTGGGGGAACCTGGGCTGGGTCCCGAGGATTAATGCGTCACTCAAGTGGATTTGGAGACACATATCGCACCCTCTTTCCATAGGGTCTGGTATCTAACCTCTCTGCATGGACGGGATGTTCAGTATTAATAGGAGGAAACTCACCAGGGGGTAGTTTTGTATGTCCCTCTTGTACTGGTCACAGATCACCGTAATCTGGACGTTGTTCTGTAGCACATTCAGCTAGGAGGTTGTCGACCAAATTTTTTTGTTTGTAAAGTTGCAGATGCAATGAAACCTTCTCAGGGTCTTCCTTTGTCTTCAGTAACGAGGGAAATGAGTCAGAATGTTTTGTGGCCTCGAGGTGCTCTTTATCCTTACTGAGATTCCAACTAAGAACTAATACCTCGGTGGGCGCAGGGAGACCTAGCAGATTCCTCTGCTGGCGAGTAACTCTTCCTGACAGATCTAGTAGTGGTGGCTTACCCTCAGGGGCTAGGTCCCCATCATGAATCTTTAGCTCATTCTCCCCTTCTGACAGGTCGACCATATTGACCATGACTCTTCTTCGAGGAATGTTCTCGATATTGCCTATCGAGTCAAGCTGCCGTCAGATAGGATTGAAGAGGAGAGTAGTGTACTGCCCCCAGCCACAGACGTGCATGTGGGGGGAAGCATCCTTGAAGATTTTGTGAAGTACCTTGAAACTCTAAACGTATTTCTGTTGGAGGACTCTACGGTGGCCTGCTGTCTCAGGGCACTGAGCCATAGGGAGCGCAACTAGATCGATGAGATGTCATTGATTGCTGATATCCTAGAGATGCGTATGGATCCTTGGATAATCCACTCACTGATGAAGAAGGCAGAAGTTCGTTGCGTAAAGGTTTTGACAGAAACATTCGAACTCCTCTTGGGTAAGGGATCCCAGTGCACTGCAATTTGGTGCCACAACCGGCATGAACATCTTGAGGAATTGGTCCACTGTGAGGATATCACATAAGCTCCTCAGATCAGATTCAGGATCAGGCCCTTGATTGCCACATTTTTAACTGGGGGTAACGGATGAATTGTCAATGGTACTAAGGCAGACCATTGGGATGACATGATGGCCGGTGGGAAATATGGCGAATGGGAAGACTGGCCACCGAATCTCAAGTTGTCCTCTAAAGAGTGTAATGACATGACCTCTATGTCGTGATAATACGAGATGGTAACCAGCATTTCCATAACATCATCTGCGGCTGCTGGTGATCGACTTTGTTGTGGATATTATACCATTGATCCCCAAAACATCTCTTTGTGGTCTCTAGTTGAGGTAGAGGGTGCTTCTGGTGATGGTGGTGGAGACTGTGTGGTCAGTCCCTGGGGAAACACCAGATCTTCATCCTCCTAGATGTACCTACGGAGGAAGGAAGGGATACAGTGGACCACACACTCTAGAAGTACAAGGCTAATGTACCTTGTTCCTACCCCAACCATTGACTCTATTGACCGAGGGGAGGGTTTCGGTGCTGAGTCGTACTCTACTTTGGAATCTGAGAAGCAGACTAGCTTGATATCTGTTCAGAACTTCTTAGAAATCTTCTTATGTTGGCAATGAACCACCTTCATGCCATTGGATGTCTCTTCTAGACAGGGAATATTTCTAACACGAGGAGGTCCTTCAGCCATAATGGTGTTGGGGCGGAGAGGTTTTCTACTTGAGTAGGCCGGGGTGTGTGGAGAAACAGGACATATATCAAAGGGGACATGGGTATGACCTCTGTGGGTAGTACTGAAGTGGGTAAGACCTCCTCTAGAGCTGGTAGGAGCATGGGGAGGACCTCCATGTTTATTTCCCCTATAGAAAATAGTGTGAGGAAGATCCTCATAGAGATCGAGCTGAACACGGTTAGGACCTCCATGCTGGGCACTGGTGAAGTGAAGCTGGCCATCACTACTCTGATTGCTGGGGCGAGTAGGACCTTCTCCAGCTACTACTAGGACATGGGGAGGGCCCCCATGTTGGAGAGTGATCAGATGTGAAATGTCCCGACACCTGCGGTCTATAGAAAGAGGAGTGACTCTATACCCGGTGTAATGAGCACGGGAGATACTTCCATACTGATAATCACCATAGTGGGGATGACCTTTATTTGGATTGAAGGTGGAATGAGGTGGAACTCCATGTCGAGTCTCGGAGCAGGGAAGGCTCATGTTCTCCATCACAACGGTACGGGGAGGACCTCCGTACTGTGTGGCACTACTACAGGTTGGTCTACGGTGGCCAGTTCATGTGTCGGCGACCAAGAGAGTCGACCCAGCCTTCCCATGGGGAGGTTGGGGCCTCGATCTAGATCAAGCATATAATTTCTCCCTCACAGTGTATACAAGGAGCTGATGATATGCATCGGCGGTGGCTTGGGCCATAGTAGCCACTAATGTTGATGCCCCTTGGTGGGAATCCTCTTCAACTTGAGCTCGACCCTGGAATTAGGTCAGACAGACTGAAGATGGGGGTGTAGGTACGTGTCTTACCTGCTCCTCAGCCAGTAGAACCAGGCAGCGGCACTGGCGCGACCTGGTGGGGGCCCTCACGGGGTGCCCCTGGAATG
This sequence comes from Viscum album, assembly GCA_963277665.1. Taxonomy (NCBI): domain Eukaryota; kingdom Viridiplantae; phylum Streptophyta; class Magnoliopsida; order Santalales; family Viscaceae; genus Viscum; species Viscum album. Next base: position 1,744,863,593 of record OY728155.1, read on the forward strand.
AGACTCTCACCAGGCTGGCCCAGAAATCCCATAACTCGTTAGTGTAGGGAAGGGAATCATTGTGGAGTTCTAGGTAAAGACTCCTGAAACGATTATATGTTGGAGTGGGGATAAGTGGCTCCCTGAATGGCCCTCGGGGGAGGCGTTGATCATGAGGTGCATACGCCTCTATATTTAGGGAGGTATATCCCTTATAGGGATGATCCCCTCCTCCTCGTGCAGGCATACGAGGTCATTGATTACCCTCCACTGAATAACCTCGGAGGGGGAGTTGTGGCATGGGTGTCCCATGGTCATGTCCATAGAGGCCATCACAGAAGAGGCAGAGCCACACAAGACTATCTCGTGTGTACTACCCTTTCCCCTGCGTCGGTGGGCGGGAGGTGATCGAGTTTTGGGCACAATAACTTGATTCTTGAAAGTAGGGAGATTAACTCATCATTTCTGATATAAAAAATAGTCGATGACCAGTTCAACAATGCCATCCCGTCTTCCATGATTAGTAAGAGGGGCCAATAACAACAACATCGCATATTAGGATGTCTGAAATTCTACTGCCCCAACTTCTTGTGAGTTTCACACTAGGCCCACTATTTTTTTGGCAGGACCTAGAGCCAGATAACTGGATCTGGTGACATGCTAATCCACTGATGACCTAAACACTACCAGTCTCCATTTTAAGGATAATATATTCACATCGGTTTCACCATTTTTGTTTCTGAAGCATTCGCTGGAGTGTGCACCTGTCCGTCTATTGGGAAGCGCATTCTGTTTCCCCATATTCCCAATTTCCAATGGTGAGGGACATCCATCACTTATATAGGTATCTATTATCTTTGATCTAAATGGGATGATGGGATATTGGCTCTTCCTTTTGTGGATTCCACCTCGGAGCTCGTTACCTAGCCCAGTTCTCCCTTAAAGATTTAATATGTTGTTTGTTAAACTCTTCCCAATGCCATATCTTCATGGACACTGGTTAATTACACTACTTTTATCAGGACATTCTAAGTGGTCAAATTAGGGCAGCAACCTTCAGTCATGGGAGTAATCAAGTTGGACATCACTGACATTTTTGGACGCTGGAAGACTGGCGCGTTGATCTTTGGTCCCTCCTTATAGGGCTTATCGAGGGCGTGGAAACCTGATGCATCCCAAGTTAGATGTGAGGAATCATATTACCTAGGCATATCTCAAAGGTTTTCCTAAGCTTCCTAAGTTTAAAAAATGGTGTGCTCCATGTTTGTCATCCATCAAAGACTAATCAGATAGATTAGAACACTGAATAGAGTAGATCAAATGAGACTAACCCCTAGAGGATACACTGATTTAGGTTGGTTGACATGCACTCACCAGGATGTGGCGACCTGGGTAAGAATCAATATAGATGATGAATGGTTGGGTAAAAGTAGGTGGAGAATGAGATGGAACCAACGTGAGGATGACATTGATGTTGGGATTGAGTCTCAAGGAGACTTCCTACATATCCCCAAGGCAGGGAATCAAAGTCCGCGTAGTTTGGGAAGGGGTGAATTCAGTTTAGCGTCATGTGGGACAAAGTAAACCAATTAGAAGGGGTTCAGAATAGATGGATAGTGGGATTAAACCTCGGGGAGGCTTCCTATGTACCTTACCTTGGAAAGGATCAAAGTCCTCGTAGTTCATGATGGGTGTTGGTGAACTGATGTGAAGGTGGTCGGGACCAATGGATGTTGGGATTGAACCTCATGGAGGCTTCCTACGTACCTTATCTTAGAAAGGATCAAAGTCCACATAGTTCATGATGGGTGTTAGTGAAATGATGTGAAGGTGGTTGGGACCAATGGATGGTGGGCTTGAACCTCATGGAGGTTTCCTATGTACCTTGCGTTAGAAAGGATCAAAGTCCTCGTAGTTCATGATGGGTGTGGGGATTACACTCTAGGTGGCCCAGAGAGGAGGTCATAGCCAATGCTTACTCTAAGATAACATGAGTCATGCTCGGTGTGAGAAACAAGAGGCAGTAGAGAGTATATGATCACATCACGAAAGGTGCATATGTGGGAAGTGGAATGGGGATTACACGTGGCTGGAAGACCAAAGAGGAAATAGGGGCTTACGTGTGGTTCACATCCCAAGGAGATGAAGGTTGGGACTTACTCTAGGATAGGGCCTAATGGTGACAAAGCCCAGTAGGAGAGGGATTTGTCATATAAGAGAGGAGGATCACCATTCCCCACCATGCCCTTTGCTGGAATTTGGCACCAAAAAAGAATGGAGGAGTAGGGTTACTACCTACTATAAGAATTGTTAGGGGATTACACAAAAATTATAGCCCTTCCCTGCGGACAGACACTACCTCAAAAAAGAGGATCTCATTCCATGAGAGGAAGATTTCACTCCAATTGAGACGAGCAACCGTAAAGAATGTCGAAGCTGGGGTGCCTCACGTATGATGCGTGGGGCGAGGTCACAGTTTAACATCATATTCTTAGGACGATAGTGCTTGGAAGTTTAACATATTGCAGTTCGGATGAGGTGGGTTTACTCTACACCCCTAGGAATTACATAATCGATACCCTCTGTACCTTGGTGGAGAGAAGGGACATGAAACTCCATGACTGGTGGGTGTCGAGATGTGATCCCATTGGGGGTCCATGTTAGCATTGCTATGCAAATAATAAATAGCCATTAGGATGCCTATGCAAATAAGCATGAGGAAAAGAAACCCAACAGAATGTATTTCCCAAGGGACATTGAAATTGCTCCGTTCAAAGATGAGGGTGCACACAAGAAAAGAGCGCTTGACGTAGGTGTGTTGTGCATGAGAGAGTCTTGAACAGGGTGCCTCAAGGTGAGAGCATCACATGGAGGACTCGCAACAGAATGGGTTGGGGCAATATAAGAGGCTGACGCACAAGACACAAGGTTTTCATGCAAGACGAAGAGTTTTCACGCAAGAAGTATGGGTGGAATGCAAGATGGAGGGTTTGCGCACATGAGGGAGGTTTTGTGCGCAAGGCGGAGGGTTTGCACACAAGAGGGATGTTTTTCACGTAAGACATAGGGTTTTCGCGCATGAAGAAGGGTTTACATGCAAGACAGAGGGTTTACACGCTGGATGGATGGGTTGTGTTCAAGAGCACCCAACATAGAGGGAACCTACGTGCAAAATGGGTCCACTTGAATGAAAATAACTTCAGAAAGAATTGAAATTACTGATTATCCGAGGGCTGGTCCAAAGGATCTATCGGGGGACCGATCACGTGGAAAACAATACCTGACGGCCATGTGTTTTTTTCATGCTGTCACAAAAGATGGGGTTTTTTTGTAGAAGAACATCACTTCTCCTTTGGTTAACCTACCTAAAGGGTGGGGACATGACCCGTTTTATATCCAGCATCACCGAAGTGGTGTGCAAGATCCCAGGGCGCAAAATACCTATGGACATCAACTTGTGCCTGTAGAGGGGGTTCTAGGAACGCAAAAGCCCATTTGATGTCACCTTCATCCCAGAAACCTGACCTCATGAACAAATGCCCATTCTTCATCGCCTTCTGCTTATAAATGGAACTGACCATGAACGGATGTATAGGATGATGATTTGGGCGCAGACGGGGAGACCGGCACGCAAGAGTTTGCATGTCGGATGTCCACTTGCATGAGACTCCCTTATCTGGAGCACGCCCACTTCCTAGGCCCCGTGATCTCCTCTTTTTCATCCTGTATTCATTCATTTCTTCTTTATCCACCCAATGCAGTCCTTCTCAAAATTTTCAGCATCAACAAATCTCTTTGTCTTTAAATATATCCCAAAGTGTGATGCACAGTTATGTCAGTACCCTTTTCATGATTTATTATTTATTGATCTAAATTGTTGGATTTACCTTTTGATTGATTTGGGAAAAAAATTATTAAGGTAGAACAGTCCTAATCAACCAGGCCCGATATGCATTACTTCTTTAACATGGAACCGAAAAATCCTTTCTTGGGAATTCAACGAATTCTATACCATTAATTACGAACCCAAAACAATCTGCTTCTCTAAGATTTCATTATCCTGGTTTTTCCTTACATCCAAGTATGTGATCAAATGGAACACCCAGATAATGATCTAAAGTAGGAGACCAACACACATGTTCATCGATAGGAAAAACTAATCACACCTAGAACATGTTGTCTTCCTACTAGCTGGTCTTTCCTAATGATCTCACTCTTTGATATCAGCAAGTGCAATGGTCATGAGGAGAAGTCTCAATGATTAAGATACCCTAACACATGAAAGTAAAACATATTCTGTATCTAGTCAGTATGACGTGTCTAGACCATAATAACTTTATTTAATATTAATGACATAATATATCTAGGTTCTCATTATATCATGGGATCTTCTATAAACATTTGATACAATAATTAATTTATGGAAATTACCATTAAAGAGTGGATTCAGATAAATCTACACTATAATGGTAAGAATATATCATATATATCAATTTATAAACAAAATATTGTACAAAAATGTTCTATTAATGTTGGGTATATGGAACCCACTATTACAAAACACCCACTTTCACTTGAGCCAAATTTCTAACGAACCTTGTTATCTCTCACCTGATAAGGATCCCATTTCTATTAATTAATTACTTTAGTTTCTAGGCCAGCCCTGTTTCTACCATGTGGTTATTCTTCTATAGAGAACTCACATGCGTGAGTAAATCTTGTCATGAGATGGTATCCTCAAGTATATCCCTTATTTCCCACATTCAAATATTGACATCTTTCCTTGTATGATAAAAAGAATTTTCATGATGATAAAAATTTACATACAAGGTGGAATTCCACAAACTGGAACAAAGAATTGTGTGTAATAACTACTCAATAGCTTTCTTAGAAGCCATAAAATACTTGAGGTTTTATAGGTATGGATACCATTAGATTTTATGATATTTTCTCATTCAACACCATAGCCTAACTGCTATATTTGATCAAATTGATCAGAAAAATATTTTGTGTCCCACCATAACTAGTATCCCTTCTTATCCACATATTGGGTACATATCATTTTTACTTTCCCAAGTATAATCAGATTGTTCTAAATGTTTGATTTCATTTCTCCTGAAAATAAATAATATATTGCTATAATAAAATATATAAATGAAATATTATTATTTGTAAATTTCATAGCATGCAAGATTGATTAATCACTAAAGCATATGGAACTCAACTCACCACATAATCTCCTCTAATTATATTAAATATAAACTTGGTGACATTTAATTCACGTGACACTGGAAGCAATTCTTCTCTTGAGTTGTTCTAACATGCATTTTTCATTACCATGTCAGTATGTCCGTGATTTACTATGTCAAAGCAACTGTTAGATCAACCTTAGTAGATCATATTATCTAGAACATATGTTTCTACTTTATGCCAATCACTAGAAAAATAATCTCATCATTATCTTAAGAAAATCTAAGCCCAATATCTGTTTTCCATATATTGATGAAAAAAATTTATTTGAATTAAATGGTTCTCCCACTAACCTCTAGTAGACACATGATAATGTTTCATTCCAAACGAATTCTCTAAGATCTTATTTCATAATTTAATATTTAACTGTATTTAATGTAACATGAAACCCTTATTAGCATCCAATGGAATTATCCAATATCTCTTCTCGCATCGTAGAGACAATTTCTTGGAAATTTGATGTCAAAATTTAATAGAAAATAAAATTTTATTAGAAATTAATCTATGACAAGTAAAATTCTAATGGATTTATTCATATCAACTTTCTATTACCAATCAAGACTTATTGAGAATATTATTGTACCACCCATATATCTCCTCACTTGAATACCCACCAAAATATTCAATTTATAATCCAATTTTCACTTTGATTCATGGAATTCATTATTGAATTTTAAATGATCTTGTCAGCGTTAGCTAATTTCTATATAATGGTTACTTGTATGAATTATTATTCTCATTGAATAATATATCACCAACCATTGTGAATATAAATCCATCATTATGGTCTTAACCATCCTAGGTTTTATGTGTATCTAGAACATTCCTCTTCCACAAGAACTAATGGAACTCATTCCTATGTTAACAACTTGTGCATCATTAACATTGATTAAAGCCAAGTCAATCTGGATTACACTATTTTTAATAGAGACGTGAACTCATATATAGAAATCCATTCTATCTCTTTAGCAACACTTTTCCATATTATGGATTTATATAATATTATAGGTAACCATTAGGATATTTACTAAGATGAATTTTATGTTTAGCTTGATGAAATTTTGTTATATATCCTAACAAATACTTTTCATCTAAAACCATATCTTATGACATCATGGATTTTCATCATACTATGAATCTTATGATATCCATTTTTGATTATAGTTGGAATATGATTATGAGATATCACCATTATTTTCAAAGAACATCATGAAATATAATGTATTTTTCTGCAAGTTGCAACATTGATACAATATACATAATAAATCTGATGTATAAAATGTTCATTTTAAAAATTCTCCACACCACATTTTTTTAAAAATGTTAACATGTAATACTTATCATTGATCATACTTATTAATTTCAATTACATGATGCATATATTGTATTTTTCATTTATGAAATACACTATACTACATTATATAGATCGATGAACGCTTGGTCAAGATATTCTTCAGCCTGCCAGCCTGAAGTAACTCATATCTTATGACCATAGATATAATTTACATTAGTATTACTTAATAAACTAATAGATTATAATGATGCATGTATTACCACTATCTGACCCTTTAAATTGTTCACACTCCCTTGTTTATCTACAATCTAAATCTTTTTGTAATAAAAATATTTCAAAAGGATTATTTTTCTAAAATAAATACATCGATAATACCATATGTGTTTACCTATACCAATCCCAAATACCAAACCAGGTATATCCTTGACATTCCCTCTTATTTTTAATTGGTAAATAATTATCTTTCCACATCTGGGTAAATAAGTCTTACATTTTATATTCATCATAACTGCCTATGATTCATGTATCATGGAACTACTGGTTCTGTATGAGATAAAAAAACAACATTAATTCTAGAACACAAAATAATTTCGCCTTGCATCCCAAGGACTCTTGAGATAAATGTTTTGGTAATACTCAATTAAAGTTTTACTAGAATTATTCGCATGGAAATTAGACGTTGTGTAGTTATCACCATTATCATAAGAATCACCCTTTCCCAACAACTTAGAGAATATAACATACTTCTTTTAATGTTTCAATACTTACTTGGTTACTAGATTTAAGTTCAGATATATTATTAGAATATTATATTGAATACCCAAGAAGTATGTCAAAGAAAATATTCATATCTAATGAATATATACTATAGAAGAAAAAGGTACTTTCATTATTAATTCATTTTGTAGAATTTAAACATCTGTTGAATTATTTCATGTTATGAGATGCAAATAACTTCATGTTTATTAACTAACCTCATTTATTTTAAGGATGTTGTAAATGTTTATTTGATTTAAAAGTTTCCATTATCCATTCCGCACTTCATTTCAATTAGATTCCATTGGGAATATAATATTATTCTATCTTTTATATTCTTATTAACTTGGAAAATCTTACCTAAATAGGAAATGAAGCGTTAACCCCATTTTGTTCATACATTAACCTTAAAAGAAACGAGAGTAATTGTGTGTAAGAGTGTGATTCCTTGAAATATAGTGCTTTATCTTTAATATTTACACAAATACCATTTAATCATCACATTCATAGCTTGATTCACCTTCTCCACATAAAATTCTTGGAGATGAGATTACATGTTATATTATCCGTGTACTGATATAGTGGCCATAACTAACATGTAACGTACCAGATCCGGGTGCCACTCAATGGGTGCCCCGAACCCAGTTGGTCACATTAACTCAAGAGAATTTACCCAAATGCCAGAGGCTGCCTACTTGTAGTAAGGGCCTAAGTCTGATAGTGGGGGAACTATGCCCTCATTTTTCAAAGTGTAGTGCAGCAAAAATAGATATAAACATACAAAAAGTTGAAGCTGTAAACAATACCAATGCCTAAATAGACAGAGTGATGATGTAAATGAAAGACCAACAGTCATATATAATCATGAAAAATGTCCCTAAGTCTATGAAATAGCCAAAACAGGATACACTGAAATCTAGAATAATTCAATAGAAAGTACAAGTACATCAAAGGAAAAGAAAACAGGGCAGCAGGTACTCAGCAGCATCGCATTCCTATGCTCAGTCCCATGGTCTCCCAATCCTCTGCAACAATCAAGTACCTGTATAGGGACTCTTTCCCGTATCTACACCCACAACAATATAATGTATTTGTGCCCTAGACATGACCCAAAAAGGGTGTGATAAATAAATCCAAGTAGGAAACCACCAAAGGACTGTGCACAATTGTGAGTGAAAATGTGCAAAAGCAGTGTGCAATAATAAAATGCAGTAAACTAGGCAGTACTCAAAAGTAAATATCTCTACCAGTTACATTTCCAATTTATTAATCATTTATTAATCCCAAGCTTGTGCTTTAGCTTGGCAGATACAACATATTAAATCACCATAGTGAATATATAATGTAAACGTTGTCTATAGACATTAAATTCCTTACCCTCAGGTAATCAACATCGAAACACACAGGTGACTGCCCATAGATATAACGAATATTTCCTGTAGGTGTACGTGGTGTTGCCCATAGGCACAGAAACTACTACCCACAGGCAGGAGAAAAGTTGCTTGCAGGCTAAACAAAACACTGCCCTCAGGCAAAGTAAGTATCCGAGTTGAGCCCAACACATAAGCAAGCAATTTATATACAATTCCTCTCAAGGAAATTAAAAGCATGCTAAAAATCATGATATACCCATAGTTATCTTTGGAAAATGGGTAAACAAGGGAAAAACAACCACGATGTGGCCCTAGATCCAATCAATGATCCTAATCAACATTTTATATTTATCTTTAGTTAATCTATACAGTTCTAGATATATAAACAGCCAAGGCCTTAGCTATATGACACCCCAAACATTGGCACGTAGCCCAATGATACACAAAAACACTAAATATTTGTAATTACACCCCAGAACACCTACCTTGATCTCCACTGATCAATATACACGAATGGCGCCTCTCGAAATAACCAAGAACAGTGTAGATTAGGATTAAAATATTTCCCATTCAAACGTAAATAACATCCCTTAGAGGAAGAATTAGTAGGAAAGAATCACAGAGAGGGAAGAGATCACCCACGCGGTTCCAACGTGATCAATGGAGGAACAATCTGATTCCCAATGTGCGGTCCAGAGCTCTTCCAAGATCCAAACTCTCTCGTGAGCTCCAAACGAATGTTTCTGCATCCTCTTCCAAAAGAGGAGGCTATTACCTATTTTAAACAAAAAAACAAACTACATGGAGTGTACTCTCAAGTACACAATGTATAATTTTCATCATTTAACTATTCCTCTGGAGGCTACGTCTCACCACCACACTCTTCATCTGTCGACATGAATACACTTCGTGTATTTATGAATACACGACATGTACTATCGCTCAGCTAGAGGCTACTCCTACCACCTTACTGTTCACTTACCGACTGATTACATGGTATATAATTACCAACCACACGGAATGTAGTCATTTTTTACACCCTTCATCGCCGACAGGCCCACACGCCCTGTGTACTCATCCCATACGGCCAAAGTACACGATGTGTGGAATTGTACATGGCGTGTACCCCCAAAGTTTGGGATTTTTTTCCATTTTCATTATTTCCTTAAAAACACTTAAGAAAAGAGGAAAATAATAAACCCATACATAAAGAATAAGAATCGGGTTCTTAAAAACTTCACTCTAAAAGGAATTCATCCCCAAATTTCCCTTCTAAGGGTGGTGAGGATACAAATTAGAAAAACTTTTGCCAATGAGCACATACGTCGGTCTCCCTCTCCAATGTTTCATCCTACACTCCGCCAGGCTTCCATAGCACATGTACGAGGGGAACTGACCAGCCTAATATAACCTTCGTTCTCCTATCAACAATACAAATCGGATGCTCCTCAATGGACGCATCGGCCTGAAGCTCAACCACCTCGGGCTGAAAGACGTGAGACTGTTCTGAGTGATAACGGCATAGATGAGATACATGGAAGACGTCGTGCATGTCCTGATACCTCGGTGGTAACAGAAACTGATAGGCATCCAGCCTAACTCTCTCCCAAATATCAAACGACCCCACATACCTTGGTGAAAGTTTACATTGTCTCCTAATCCGTTTGTGTCCCAAACTCGGTGAAACACGTAAGAACACCTGATCCCCAAACCCAAATTCCAAGGGTCGTATGCGGCGATCATCATATGATTTATGGAGAAACTGTGTAGTATTCATCTGCTTCTGAATCAACTGGACATGCTCTGATGTCTCCTGCACATGACGTAGTCATAGTAAAGATGCATCACCTGCCTCTAACCAGCAAAAGGGCGATTGGCATGGCCTACCATATAAATCCTTGTAATGTTCCATATCAATAGTTTACTAGAAACTATTATTATAGGCAAACTCGACCAGAGATATGTGCTTATCCCAAGATCCACCAAAGTCTAGGATGCATGCACGCATCATGACTTCTAGCACCTGTATCGTATGCTCTGACTAGCCATCAGTCTGAGGGTGGTAAGCTGTGCTCAGAAGCACCTATGTACCCAGTTCCCTCTAAAAACTCTATTAGAAACGAGATGTAAAATGGCCATCCATATATAAAATGATAGAATGAGGGACCCCATGAAGGTGTACTACCTCTCAGAAATACAACTTTCCGAGCTCGTCATCACCGAGGGTCCCCTTGATCCGGAAAAAGTGAGCTACCTTTGTAAGTCTATCCCAAACAACCCACACAACATCACTACCTAGAGGTGACCTCGTCAACCTGGTCATGAAGTCCATCATGACATCATCCCATTTATTCTTTAGAATGGGTAACTGATGTAATAGTTTTGCTGGCCTATGATGCTGCATTTTCACCTGCTGACAGGTGGAACATCTCACAACAAAACTAGCTACTTCCCGTTTCATATGTGGCCACCAATACTGATGTCTCATTTCACGGTACATTTTGGTAAATCTGAGATGCACTGCCCAAGATAAAGCATGAAACTCCAGCATCAACTTCTCACATATATCCCCCAGAACTCACACTCGTCCATGGACACACAGTACCTCATCATCGTCTATTGTACAACCGGGAGGAGGGTCCTCACTTGCCACCAACTCCCGTAGAACTAGGCCTTCTAAATTTGATTGTTGTATCATCCTCAATCTATCCAGGAGGTTATAAGTCACAAATAAGGATGAAAGATAGGTATTCCCATGACTATCATGCACCTCCAAATGCATCTTTGAGAAAAAAGCCATGAGCTTCCACTCACCGCTGGCCTCCTGCACTGCCTATATCTAAGTCCTCCTACTCAGTGCATCAGCTACAACGTTACCCTTACCAGGTGTATATGCAAGCTATAAGTAGAGGGAATAACGGTATTCAACCCACCTTTGTTGTCTAAAATTCAGGTCATGCTGGGTGAAGATATATTTCATACTTTTGTGGTCCGTAAACACCACAAAATGTTCTCCCAAGAGATAATGTCTCCAACAACGTAACACATGAACAACTGTGGCCAACTTGAGATCATCTATTGGGTAATTCCTCTCATGTGGCCTCAACTGCCAAGACCCGTATGCCATAACTCGATCTCCCTACAGTAACACTGCTCCCAGCCCAATACTTGATGAATCACAGTAAACTGTATAGCTCTTCCCTTACTCTGGAAGTATCAGGGCTGGTGCTGATGTCAACCTTCCCTCTAGCTCTGTAAAGGCTATCTCACAAGATTCTAACTAAACTAAATTCATACCCATCTTAGTCAAACTCATTAGCAACGATTCTAAGCGGGATAAGTCTTGTATAAAGAACCTGTAGTGACCATCCATCCCCAAGAAACTTCGTATTTCAAACATGTTCCTAGACTGCTCCCAGGAAACTACTGCTCTCATTTTTTCTGGGTCAACTTCAACTCCTGCCTCTGAGAGAATATGACCCAGGAAGTGTATCTGGTCTATCAAAAAGTGGCACTATGTGAGTTTAGAATATAGCTAATACTCTCTCAGTGTACTCAGAATGATCTCAAGATGGGTAACATGGTAGTGTCGAGTGTGAGAGTACACCAAGATATCATCCATGAAGACTACCACAAAAGTATCTAGATATGGATGGAACACATGATTCATCAGAGCCATGATAACTTATGGTGAATTCTTTGATTCTGAACAGCATGACCAATTACTCGTATAGAGCATATTTGCTCCAAAAAGCTGTAAGCGGTATATCCGATGGTCTAAAGCGCAATAGATGATATCAGGAGCTCAAGTCAATATTTTAGATCACTCATGCTCCTCAAATTTAATAAAAAAGATCATAAATACTTGGAAAGGGATATCAGTTCTTGACCGTATACTGGTTCAGCTTCCAATAATCCACACAAAGTATGAGGGTACCATCAGACTTCTTAGCAAATAGGACAGGAAAACCCCAAGGATAAGTATTGGGTCAGATGAATCCCTTTGCATGTAACTCCTCCAATGGCCTCTTGAGCTCCTACAACTCTGGTGTAGCCATCCTATAAGGAGAAATGAACACTGGTGCTGATCCTTACACTAGCTCAATAGAGAAATCCACCTCCCACTTCGGAGGAAGACCTAAAAAGTTATCTAGGAAGACATCCCTGAAACGATCAACTACTGGAGGGAAATCCTTCTGACATGTTCCATGGTCATCCAGATATAAGCTCACAATCTGGGCTGTCAATCCACCTCACCCACGATGCTCAGGTCCAACTAGGCTCGCCTGGACATACCATTCACCCATGTATAGAAACTCTCAACCATTTGGTGACGTGAAACTCACACTACGATGGTAGCAATATACAAAGGCTCAAAAAGATACCAACCAGTCCATCCTGAGAATGAAATCATAGCTCTTCATCTCTAAGACATATTGGTCCCATAGAAAGTGACACCCACCAACCTCTAGGGGGAACTCCCTGCATTTATAAACACCAGTCATTTTAGTACCCAACAGAGTGTCCAGCATCATAATATCAGAAGAAGAAGAAACAGAGAGCCCAATGCTCTCCACAATAGGAAAAAATATAAAGCTATGTGTCACACTCGTATAAGAAAATATAAAAGATAAAAAAAGATACTAGAATAGTACCTCTGATAGTGGATGGTCCAGGATCCTGCTCCTCTTGGGTCTGTTGCACTGTATATGCCTACCCAGTGTCACAGCCCTGCGACACAACTTAGATACCTTGAGCTGACATGCACTGCTGTCTCTAAGATCCTGGTGTCTGTCTACCATGACCATGACCACCACCTCGGCCTGAACATCCTGACGTATCCCAATTCCCTGACTAGTAAGAAGTTGTTGGCCATGGTCCCACACACAGAGTCTGCACTGAACCCCTCTCACTAGACACCGATAGAAACACCCTCCAAAAATGATGCAGATGAACCATCCTTCCATATACTCGGCACTCCACTAGGTCACATGGACACTGAGGTCTCTTGATCCCCTCTCTACCACACTGGTATCACATGACCTGGCCACCTGAAGAAATATTATGGCCATTACTTCCACCATGAGAGAAATCCATCTGTCTCTTCCTCTTATCGGTAGAAATTTACTACTAGAAAAACGACCTATACCCACGGTTCAAAACCATGGGTATAGCCCCCAAAAACGTGTGTATAGGCTATACCCATGGTTTTGGGAACCGTGGGCTGGAACAGCGTCGGTATAGGGGTCTCAACCTATACCCACAGTTCTATAAAACTATGGGTATAGGGGGAGTCAAATTTTCACCACGGCTGTTCCACCGTGGCACACCACAAACCCCATGGTTTTCAAAACCGTGGGTATTTAAATTTCAAAAAATCTTCAGCAGGCAGGATTTGATCCTGCACTCTCGTCGCGCCTAACATTGCGCACCTGCAAGTAACCAACCGAGATGCATATCCTATTTCTTATATAATTATACAACAGTGTATATATATTCATTTTATCTGTGTGGGGTACTAAAAAATCTGGAAAAGCACCGCCTAGAGGCTTTGAACACGCATCGCTCACTGAAAGTCCCGCATGCGCACCTACAACACACTGACCGGGCAATGATTTTCTATTTTTATTTAAATATACATATATGTATATATATTAATATAATCTAATCGGATGTTTAAATTCAAAAATCGCAGCCCGCGAGAATCGAATGCAAGTCACAGCCACGCCTCCACTGGTGACCAACTGAGATATAGAAATTCTGATTATATAAATTTATATTTTTATAAATATATTAAAATAAAATGTGAAAAAATATTGTTCCCGCCAAATTTTTTTCATGTCCTGCCTAATTTTAATTCCCCACCATAACCTATACCCACGGTTCTACAGAACCGTGGGTATAGGTCTTCAAAAAAAAACCAAATACCCACGGTTATCCGAAACCATTGGTATAGGTCTTCGAAAAAATACCCTATACCGACGGTTTTGGAGAATCGTGGGTATAGGCCACCTATACCCATGGTTTTGGAGAACCGTGGGTATAGGCCACCTATACCCACAGTTTTGGAGAACCGTGGGTATAAGTTCACTTACTAGCCCTATACCCATAGTTTTTTGCAAAACCGTGGGTATAGACCTATTTTCCAGTAGTGATAGTACCAGAAACTAGTGTCAAACCACCCTGGGATACACCTCTAGATTCCCGTAGGTTCCAATCTATAATTATTGACTGGTTAAAAATAGAATGCACTGTAGGAAACCTAAAAACATTTAACAGTGTTTTGATGTTATATCGAAGACCATCCTCAAAGCTTCGAGCCCTCAAAGGTTCATCTACCACTAGAACAGGTGCAAAATGATGTAACTTGGTGAAGCAGGCAAAACAATCCATCACAGACACAGTGTCCTGCTGTAGATTCATGAACTCTTGAGCTCTATACATATATGGAAATAAAAAGTCATAGAAGACTTCTTGAAAATATTCCCACACCATGTCTTTGTGATGCTCAGTCTGAGTGGTAACATCCCACCATCTATTGGAAGAATCACACAACATGTATATAGAGAGCTTGGCCCTCCACCCAGGAGGCATCTCTAGATTCTTGAAAATAGTCTGCATAGAACCCAACCAAGACTCTACATCCTATGGTCCACCATCCCCAAAAAACCTAGGTAGATGCTGTTGTTGGAATATGCACGTCATCTCTACCATAGATGTGGCAGCCATCGGTGCTCCCTAGAAGGTCTGTATTAATTGAATGAAGCCTTCACGAAACTACGCATCAGTTCCTACGCCCTTTATGATGTCTATCACTGCATCTAGATCTGCTAGAGGATCCATCGGTATCCCATGGCCTACCATCTCTAGATTATACTCATTTTCGTTCTCTTTGGGAACAACTCGAGGTCATCTTGGCAGCATGACTCTACAAGGTCAAACAAACGCCTTAGATTAAGGTCATCAAGGACTAAAAAAGGAGTGTAAGAAGGTAAAAAGAGAGAGAAAACATTCATGTTTTACAAAACAAGACTACACAGTGTGTATACTAACTACACTGTGTGTTCCCTCAAGTCTTTCAAATGGGCATGTACTTCTTCCAAAACTGGTCATGTAACACCCCAAACACACGGCGTGTTATCCACACACACGGTGTGTACTAGAATTTTCTTCCACTAAGTGAGTCCTTCTACATGTCTTATCCACACGAATCTTCTTTAAGAAAGACTACACGGTGTGTACAACATCTAGACGATGTGTACTGGATGAGCTTCACCAACCCGTGTTGTCCGTTACACGATCAGGTACACAACTCCGGCTACATGGTGTGTTCTTGATAGACACGGTGTGTACAGCTTAATTTCCAACTGCCCGTGTTGTCATTGACATGGCCTACTACTCGGCTGACACTAGATGACATGTTACACCCACACATGGCATATAATCCACCCTGTTTCCCCTGCCACATTGACAAGTCCACATGGTCTCTCACCGGTCAAGACTATATGGCGTTTACTAGAGGTACACGGCATGTCCAAGAAATGATAACACTGACCCGTGTTTGTTAGTTACATGACCGGATCCGCAGGTGAAACTACACGGCGTGTTCGTAAATGAAATGACATGTAGAAGCTTAGGTTTCTCCGCCCATGTTGTTAGTCACATAGAAGACACAGGGTCAACACAACACGGCGTGTATAATATCTACACGGTGTGTTCCCTCAAAGTTTCACTATCCCATGTTTCTGCCTACATGACATATGAAATGGGTAAAAACTAGATGGCGTGTTCATATAGTACACGATATATACTTTAAAAAATTTCATTTCTTCTCAAACAAAAGAGTAAATGGCGTGTTATCAAATCTACATGGTGAGTATTTTGGGTTCTTCCAGACAGTAAGACTTAGAAACTTATTCGTAGACCCGAAAAACATTGAAACCAACACCTAAGAGACAAATTCCGATCTGTGAGGGCCCATACTCCTCGCAAATCAAAGCATGGAATCTTATAGATTTAAAAAAAAGTAAACTGGTCAATGACCCACAAAATTCCAGTCATTGAGGGCCCATGCTCCTCAATAACCAAAGTTTGGCGTTCATTCTACAATACCTCACATAATAATACCCTATAAAATAGCATGTATTTTATCAAGGCATCTATCACAACAACATGGTTTTAATTGAAAAACATATATTACAACAACATGCAATTTCTAATGCACCTACATGGCATGAAAACTATGCGTGGAATGTGATTATAACATGTTCCTAAATGATGCATGTGATGACATACCCTGATATCATCAAGTTGCAACTAAATAGAACCCAAGTGTAAAAATATAACAGCACACCACAATTTCTTCACCCAACAGTGAAAATCAAATGAACCGTAAAATTACAAAATCAGAAAAATTGCAAAACGAGGTAAATTTGATTTTCCCTGTACATAGGTTAGCTACTCTCAGGCATAGTTTATTACCATGTACCTATTCCTTCCTATCACTGACTATTGTCTCCAAACAGCAATTCAATTAAAAGAACCCCTCTGATACCACTTTGTAACATCCCAGATCTGGGTGCCACTCAACTGGTGCCCCGAAACCAGTTGGTCACATGACCTCAAGCGCATTTCCACATACGCCAGAGGCTACCAACTACTAGTGAAAGCCTAGGTTTGATAGTTGGGAAACTATGACCTCAATTTTCAAAGCCTAGGACAGTGGAAATAGATATAAACGTATAAAAAGCAGAAGCAGTAAACAATACCAGTGCTTAAATGGACAGAGTGATGAAGTAAATAAAAGACCAAAAGTCATATATAATAATGCAATATGTCCCTAAGTATAAGAAAGAATCCAAAATAGGATACACTACAATCTAGAATAATCCAATACAATGTACAAGTATAGCAAAGGAAAACAAAATAGTGCAGCAGGAACTCAGCCGCATCGCGAGCCTATGCTCAGTCCCATGCTCTCCCACTCCTCTACTACAATCAAGTACCTGTATAGGGACTCTTTCCCTTATCTACACCTATAATAATATAATCAGTTTGGGCCCAAGACATGACCCAAACAGAGTGTGAGAATTAAATCCCAATAGGCAACCACTAAAGGCTCGTGCCCTACTGTTAGTGAAAATGTTCAATAGAAGTGTCAAATAATAAAATGCAGTAAACTAGGAAGTACTAAAAAGTAACTATCTCTACCAGTTACAGTTCCACATAATAAATCATTTATTAATTCCATGCTTGTGATTTAACTTGGAAGGTACAACATAGTAAATCACCATAGTGAAATTATAATGTAAACGTTTTCCATGGACATGAAA
The DNA here is from genome assembly GCA_963277665.1 of Viscum album. Lineage (NCBI taxonomy): Eukaryota > Viridiplantae > Streptophyta > Magnoliopsida > Santalales > Viscaceae > Viscum > Viscum album. The sequence continues at coordinate 1,744,881,577 of OY728155.1, forward strand.
ATCCTTACCCTCAGGTAATCAGCATCAAAACCCACAGCTGACTTCCCACATGCATAATGAATATTTCCCACATGTGTATGAGGTGTCGCCCACAGGCATAGAAATTACTGCCCTTAGGCATGAGAAAAGATGGCCACAGGCTAAACGAAACACAACCCTCAGCCTAAGAAAGTAACCGGGCCGATCCGAACAAATAAGAAATCAATTTATATACAATTCCTCTCAAATCAATTAAAATCATGCTAAAAATCATGGAATACCCATAGGTATCTTGGCCAAATGGCTAAATAAGGGAAATGAACCCACGGGGTGGCCCTGGATCCAAACAATGATCCCAATCAACCTTTTATATTTATCTTTAGATTATCTATATAGTTCTAGATATCTAAATAGCCAAGGACTCAGCCATACATCACCCCAAACATGGGCGCGTAGCACAATGGTACAAAAAAACACTCAACAGTTGGAATTTAACACCAGAACACCTACAATGATCTCCATTGATCAATATACGTGAACGACGCCTCTCGAAACGACCAAGAACTGTGTAGATCTAGAATAAATGATTTCCTATTCAAACATAAATAACTTCCCTTAGAAGAATAATTTGAATGAAAGACTCACGAAGATGGAATAACTCACCCGCGTTGTTCCAATGTGATCAATGGTGGAAGAATCTAATTCCCGGTGTGTGGTCGGGAGCTCTTCCAAGATCAGGCCACTCTCCTAAGCTACAAACGTCTGTTTCTACCTCCTCTGCCAAAAGAGGAGGCTACTGCCCTTTTTATGTAAAAAAAGCAAACTACATGGTGTGTACTTTCAAGTACACGAAATGTACTTTTCATTATTTAATTTTTCCTCTGGCGGATACTTTTCACTACCACACTGTTCATTTGATGGCATGAGTACAAGACGTGTATTTCTAAATACACGGCATGTACTATCGCTCAGCTAGCGGCTACTCCCACTGCCTTAATGTTCACTTGCCGCCTGATTACACAGTGTGTAAATACCAAGTACATGGAATGTAGTCAGTTTTTATACCCTTCATCACCGACAGGCCCCCACACCCTGTGTACTCATCTTACACGACCAAAGTACACGACGTGTGGAAAAGTACACAACATGTACCCACAAAGTTTGGGATTTTCAACCATTTTCCTTCTTTTCTCAAAAACACATAAGAAAAGTGGAAAAGAAGAAACTCATACCTCATGAATAACAACCAGGTTCTTACATAACATCAGACATTGAAAATAGAATAATGGCATAACCATCATATGCTATAAACAAGAGTAAATTATAAGAAAACATACACCCTCACATCATGAGGTAATTTAATGGGTATTGGGACACAATCACCTTGAACATCCTAAATTATAATAGTTTGTGAAAGAAGTTATAAAATAATTGGAAGTTTCATTATATTTTGGACATTTAATTTGTCGAATATTTATCATAATAAATTTTGTTGTATTAAATTCCATTTTCCACATAAATAAAATTCTATTAGCCAATACTCTTATCTTGATTTCTGAATGTGGCATGATTGATCAATTATATAATTAAATGTCTCCCATTATTTTATCTAATTCATGGAACCCTCTATACTAGAATCATAATTCTCTATCACTTGATTATTCTAGTGGCAAGGATCCCTGAACATTGCCTCATTTTGTACAATCTGTGGTTATGACTCTACCCATAGGTTTCCCAGTAAGTTTTTACTGTCCGACTACATTAACTTGAGGTTATTTGATCTATTTAGTGAAGTACCATCTTCTAAAATCATAACATGATTTATTAAATTCTTGACTCTAAAATGATAGAAAGTTATCAATGACTAATCCTTATAAGAAATTTAGTTAATTCAACCCACTAATATAATAATAACTCCTCAGTAGTATGTGGAAGCCCCCAACTCCAGAATTAAGAGCAACCCAAACACCCACTTTTATCAAATATGAATGATTAAAGTCATTTATGACATAATATTTATTTGAGGGTTTTCATTATTTTCATATTGATGAATGTAATCTATTTATATTAATCATGTTCATCTATGTTTTCTCACTCATAACTAAACATTAGTTGAAAAATAGTCATCATTTATTTATGTATTTAATTTTTTATTATCATATGTATTTTTTAGAAGTTATAAAATGTATAAAATAATAAACAAATGAATAAATGAAATCTATTACCCGACTGAACTTGACCATCAAAAATCACCTAGGGGAATAATAACTGAGTCGTTGCTTGACTCATTATGCATCTTCCCCATCTAGTTAGACTAATTATCATCTGGAGTACCACCTCAACTATGCGTTGTCTGCTTTATTATATTGTCCTCATCATGGTGGGGTATACGTCACATCTAGAGTACCACATCATCTTGGCAGGGTCCAAACCATACAAAATATTTGTCAACGTACAAAATTTCTCACTCGAAGGTGAGGGGAAATAGGGTCGCAAAGCACATAAAAGACATGATGGACATGAATGACTATATACATATTGGCAGAAAAAATAATGATGCACAAAAAATTAATTTATTATCTATTTATTACAATCATCACAAACATGCAGTAAATAATTAAAAATAATAATTAAATGCAGAGATACACAAGTTGGTGCTCATGGAAAGTTGGTGGGTAAAATTAAGAGTTATAAAAATAATTACATTAAATAAATTATGAAATTATTTTAATTAAATTAAATTAATTAAATAATTCAAATAATTTAAATATTTTTGGTTTATAATTAATTTAAGTTTAATACCAAATGATAAATAAATAAATAAATTTTATTTAAAACAAAAAAAATTTAATTTATTTTTGGTTAATAAAATTAATATTTATGAATAAAAAATAAATATTTTAATAAATATAATCTAATTAAAATTTCTTATTTAATTAAATATATTAACTTTGAATAAACTGGAACCCAAAACACCATACTAAGCAGTACTGGTCACACTAAACCTTCACATACACATAATGGGCCAAGAAATGCCCGTGCAAGCCTATTATGGTCTAAGAAGGTTGGGCCATACCTATTCTAGGTTGGGAAAACACCCCATGCCAAATTTGGTGTCATCCAGGTCAATAGAACATGTTTGGGGATACCTCACATTTGGTGGCCCTCCAGATATTAGGTTGTTGAGTTGGGTTGGTCAGGGGACAATGCCAATGGTCTAACAAGGGGTGGCATGTGTGACCTTGACCCTATAATCCTATGATCTAGACTCAGTATGAATGTACAATGGTGTATGATTGGTCGATAAGGAGGAGGTGAATCGAGATCTGGCATAAGCGGTTTTCCTAGTCTCACAGTGGCTCACAGTTCACCTGTTGTGTGAGGGATGTGACTGTGGGCTTCTTCAAAGACCAGATTAGCTGGGGTTCATGGTCAGTGGGATACATGGAAACCAGTGGAGGTGAGCTGATTTTAAATCTGGCTAGTGGGAGGGATATGGTTGCACACTTCCAATGGTGGAGTCTTGAGAAATGATAGAGTAGGTTCCCCAAAATGATTGACCAGGTGGCCTATAGAAGGATAAAGTTCCGATAGGTAGTATCCCCTTGTGGTGGCGGTGAGCTGCCGTTGTGTTATCCAACCAGATTTGGATAGATCTGGAGTGGGGGGATGTTGGAGGGGCACTAAAAGAAATAAGTGGCCTGACTGGGTGGGTTGGTGGTGCCTGTGAGTCAGTTAGGTGGGTGAACAGGGTTGCCCCACTATAGGAACCATGGTGTTGGTTTCCTTTTGTGTCCGGTCAATCAACTAAAGTGGAGGTGGGTGGAGGTGGCCCTACTAAGGCTTCCTTTTCAAGGAGTATTCTACAATAAGGGTGGTGTGTGATAGTCAGGGCCAATGTGGCTTGGTTGGATCAAGGAAGAGCCAAGGGTTGGGGGGGACCCCTATCGATTTTTTTAAAAGTTATTTTTTTGTATCATATTGGCTAAAAAAAGTATGACCCCTTTGTTGCGTTGGGTGGTTTTCCACACAACATGACATAAATTGACCTCATTTAGGAAAAAATATAATGTCTATATAATAGAATTATATATATAATAACAATAATAATTATTTTTATAAACTATAGTAATTATTATTATAATAAAATGACAATAATAACAATAATAATTATTATTATAATTTCATAAAAATAAAAATAAATTATTATTATAAAAAACACATAATACAGGTGGAAAGAAATAAATCTAGAAAGAACTGTCGCTACATCATTTGTTTCTACTGAATAAAAATTCAAATTTTAATACTCGTCATTTATCTACAATAGGTCTATCATTTTTTTCTAATGACCATAACTTGGTCATCTGACCTCGGATCAACTAGGGGTTAGAACTATTGTGAATGAAATTAAATCCTCTATTTAATTTATTAAAAATTAATTTTTCATTGGGCTAGAAAATATATTTGATCACTCTGATACCAATTGAAGGTACTAGGTTGCCCAGTACAATTTGTTGGGCCATAAATTTTAAAATTTTCATCATCTGCATGACAGAACATATCATCCCCATTGATCCGAGCCCTAATACAGTCTGTGGATATTCATTAAATTCAAAGATAACCTAAATTAAAACAAGAAACATACCTATTTGGATATGAATCTGTGATCGACGTCATGTTGTCTCTCGTGATATTTTATGGAAGGATCCATAATAGGGTCCCTCTAGATCATCCACATGTGCTTCAAAAATATAGTGGAGAATCGTACTTCAAATTTCTATTTCTAATGCCTATATCAGACAATGCCTTCGATGCCCCAATGGTCACCCCAACAATATTCTTTTGATGCCAAAGGAAGATCATAATTTGAGCACCTAGATCGAGAGTCTCTCTCTACAAAGTGGGAGAGAGGATAGATAGGATCTAGATTTATTGCAACTAAAAGTACATGGAAATATCCTTTCTCTTCAAATATATATATTGGATGTATAAAATACTCATTTGGGTTCCCCAAACACTATTTATTAAACTTCCTCGGAATAAATAATTACGATGAACTAAACTGCATCAATATTATTTATTTTTTTGTCACATACCTATAATATATATATATATATATATATATATATATATATATATAATCCTATGTGATAAACCTGATATATTTAACTTGAATCTCCATTAGCAATTAATATTAAATGATTCTGTAATATTAAAATAATATTATTTCAATTAATATCTTATCATATTTACATTACTTGTAAATAATTTAAATACATTCAACCCAATTATTTTTAACATGAATAATATTGAATTTATTTATTTTTTTGGTGGTCGATACTTTAGACAACACTCAAACCCCATGGTGGGGCCCCCCATGTCCAATATACCTATTCAAATTAATATGGAGGATTCTTGAATACTCTCTTTTGTGTAACGCTCTAGGAAGTTATATCAAAAGTAGTTACTAAAATCCAAAGACCAAGAGAGGAGTCTACAAACCCATCAAGGCTTGTAAAAAGATAAGGATTGTCATAGAAATGAAAACCAACCTAAGAACAATTGATGTGTATTATATTCTCTTTGTCCTTAAATATCTTATAATTATGGATGCAAACTTATGTCATAACCGATATCTTGAATTATTATTATTTGATCAAACTTGATGGATTTACATTTTGATTGCTTTGGCCACATACTTATAAAGGTAGCACCATCCTGATCAACCAGGTCTGAGATGTACTTCTTCCTTAAATTGGTATCAACAAATCCTTTCTTGATCATTCAACCAATGTCATACTTCCAATGATGCACCCAACACAAGATACCACACCATGATTTCATTATCTTGGTTTTTTTTCTTATATCATTGTACACAATCAAATGAAACACAATGGTAATGATCTCAAGTCAGGAGACCAGTACACATATTCATAGATAGGAACATCCTATGAAACCCAAAACATGTGGTGTTCTTATTAGTAGGTCATTCCTCATGACCTCACTTCTAGAGATCACCAAATGTAAACATCATAAGAAGAAGTCTCAATTCTTATGACCGCCAACACCAGATAGTAAAACTTATATTGTATCTAGTCTATAAGCTGTATCTAGACCGTAAAACCTTTGTTTAAGATTAATGCCATAGTATATAGAGGTTCTCATTATATCCTGAGATCATCTATAACCTTTTGATATAAAAATTAATCTACCACCATTACCATTAAATAGTGGATGAAAAAAAATATCTAATATAATGGTAAGAATATATAATGTGTATCTATCTATATATACAATATGGTAATAAAATGTATAGTTCAATTTGGGGCTCTCGAACCCAGTGTTACAACAAATAGAGTTTCCATTTATATATGAATCCTTAAAAAAGTACCAACAAGGCCTAGAATTTACATTACATTGATTTTTTTCCAAAAACATCATAATGTACCAATCATGACATTGATATTTATAAATCGAATTCACTTGTAAACCATTTCCAATATCATTTCCAAAACTGATATGAAAATTTACCACATGATAGAAGGGTACCAAATCGGAGTTTATCACATTAAGAAACCAAGCTACACATCGAGATTCCAAAAGGGTGAAGATTTAAGAAAAAAAATAAACTTCATTTTAGGATAATTTAGAAATTAATAAAATCTTTAGTATACATGGGGCTTTTAGGAAAACCATTATAAAATAGAAGGGTTAAGGGAGAGAAGGATTAGGTATTAGTTTATTTTAAATGTGGGGGTTTATTTTGAACAACATTTTATAACTTGATTATCATTTCTGTGCATCTCCATGTGTTCAATCCATGCATACATGGATAAGCCCACATCAAATGGAACACAATTTGAAATTAAAAATCACCAAAGGTTTTATTCAAAGGAATATATATAACACAACAACCTTTTATAAGAACCCATACATAAGTACCAAACCCCCAAAAAAGTCATCAAATCCATTCATAATCTTCAATTAATAAACAAAATGAATTACAAAAACAAAAAAAAGGATAAAAATAATAATAAAATGTTCAATTTTATTCCAAAAGTACAATTGAAATTTCATCAAACACCTTGTACATATATATATTAATCATTTAAGTAATCATTTGAGAACCCATTTCATCACCAAATTACAAATATTATAACAGCAAAATAAATCAATAAATGACATCAAAATAATTATTAACACATTTTTGAAATAATATATGAAATATCAAGAATCAATGGGATATTATCAAATGGAAAATAATTGAATCACCTACCTCAAAGATGTTCAGATGCAAAAAAACAACAAGAGAAGGAATAACATGCCCCAGGAAGAATCCCACACACCCTAACATTAATATAACACAAGATACACATCAACCATGTCTAATAGGGTTAATACAAGAGGGAACCAATCCAAGGGAAACCAAGAAACCAAGGGAGGAAGAGAATAAGAGGATAAAATAGTCAAAAACCCAAATTTATAAAACTAGGATGCTTAGAGAAACATACATAAACGGGTAAGAATCAAAAGAGATAATTTTGGAAGGCTCTCATATTAACTAAAACTGAACAATGGGGATAAGAAATTGAAATGGATTAAAACATAAGAAGGGAAATTTGTAAATTATACCATTTAAGACCCATGTGAACTTATACGATTTGTAAGAACAGTTTGAAAAACCATGCACCAACCGTGCTCACCCTACTGGAGAAGAGGGAAAACCAACATGGTTTTCCAACATGGTTTGGGAAACCATACACCAACCATGTGATTTGTCTTTTCTAAATTCAAGACCATCCCCACACACTTTTTTCACCATTTATCCTAACTGTGTTCATACCTTGTGCCATGTCCTGTACACCAACATCAAGCCACAAAGTTCCACCTTTGGCTTACATGGTTTGATCCAAAAAAATACTAAGACCATGTAATCAAAATATTGTATGAATAAATTGATCAAAAAATTCCCTCATCCTTAATGGACTATACAGTTAACTAAAAAATCATATATACAAACCGTGCAATTTCCAAAAAGATAGCATGGAACTCAAAAAATTAAAAATTCATGCTGCGAACTCAACCTAAACATAAAAAAAGACCCAACATAAATAAAATAAAAAAATAATTGAAAAATAAGGTTGGGGTGTGAAAATTATTCACACCACAAAAACATTAAACCCCCCTAAATTCACCCAACTACAAAAGGGTCAAAGATCGAGCTCAAAACATGACTAGATCAAACAAAACAATGGTACACGGTGTTATATTTCCCCACAAAAGTCACACCACACCAAATTTGGATATAAAATAAGGATAACCCTGGGAAAAAAAGAATAGTGTTCTCCCCAAAATTTTTAACCACCTCTCTTAATGGAATTAGAACAAAAAAACATAAGATCAACCAGTCTAGAAACTCCACACACAGACCAATGAGAATGAGATTTAATAACTTCAAACCAAAAAATTTTAGAAACAAGATGGAAACCCCAAGATATATCTAAAATAAAAAATCAATCCAAAAAACAAGTTATCATTTCCTCAGCTTAAAAAATATTAAAACATACAGAACTGAAGACATAATAAAATTCATGAAAGGCTAACCATTCAATGATACACATATGAATGAATTAACTACCCAAAATAAAAGGAAAAAAAATCCATGAAACATCACACAATAAATAGAAAAATAACAAGAAGGATAATTTTAGAAAAAAGAAACACTACAATAGATAAATAAAGAATACCTTAATAGATAAACATTAACCATTTTTTCTCCAACATTAGAGGTGGGTGTTGAACTAAGGTTCCCCAAACCCACAAAAATTCCTAAGTATATAAAGAAATTCAAAATGGGCATGTGGATGGATCCATGATGTCTTGAAGTATATACTTCCCCACATTATTGAGCTAACATACTTTGACAAAAAAAAATCTTTTTTTAGAAAATCTTCTTGCCAATATTCTCCCCACAATGAAAACAACCACATCGATGATAATACTTCAAAGAACCATGGAAATATGACTTATAATTCTTGAACTGCACACACTAGGAACTAAAAAATGAATTTTCCAATGAACAAGAATCTTAAAATGATGAAAGAGACTACACAGGGAAGGGTTCCTTTAGAACACACTGCTTGCAAGATGGGGAACCTTGACAAGTTCCAAATACCAACGTCTAGACCCTCAAAACCAACTCAGCTATAAATGATCCATCCACCAACATACCAAATTGAAATTACCTCAATGAGATAATTTTATCCTTGAGATCATAATGATGATCCCACACAAAGGTAGGAACCTTCAACTGATCTACTGACTCTACCTCTAGAGAAAAAGAAACCACCTATTTAAATTGGTCAACATAGGCCTTCACTATCATCAACCTTGATGAATTCCCAAAATTCTCTACCACATTAATCACCTTCAACTCGTCATTTATTAACCATTAGATGAAAGTGTTCTTAAAAACCTCTGGCATCAGCCCAATATGTAACTACTATGGTAGGATAACCTTTAATCGATCCAAATCTAATCCTCCTAATAAACTCAAAACAACACGCACTCCCATAGATTTGGGAGTTCCCAATGACCTAAATAACCCTTAGACTTCCTAAATCAACTCCCCATAATATAAAACTCCACAATAACAGTATAAAATCAGAAAAAATAGGAAGAACATAACTCCACCACTCCACTCTGAGTCTGGGCTTGGTCGAAAGTTAAACCAGACTAACTGGAATCCTTTGGGACCGTTCTGGATAGTACACATTAAAAAACATAAAAACAAAAAATTATTTAACATCCAAATAAATCCCTAAACATACTGATCAAGAAATAAATAAATAGAATATTACAATCCAAAAAAACTAGATCAAAATCAAAAAATTACTATGGAAAGCAAAATCCTCTTCCTAAAAGACACCATTGCCATTCCAAAATCCAAAACCAAATGATTCTAAACCCACTTTTCACAAAACCCCAACTAACTTCCAAATCCAATTCGACCATCATGGACCAAAAAACAACACATTGAACCCATTTTTCAATATAAAACGTCTTTTTTACAAAATCCATTTTCTATTTCAAAATCAACCAACACCAGAGGAAGCCAAGCCAAAAGGCAACTCAAATCTAACACACAAAATGTGGAATTAGAGTCATTGAAAAAACTCATGACATGGATTAGTAGACCAAGCCCCATGAAAGAACATACCCCTAGGAATACCTTTAACCATGCATAAAGGCACCACAAGGGTCACTACTCCACATAATCCCATTATATAACACTAGATGAATTCCATTTTCATTCCACATGCACACACCCAAATCCAAAATAATAGAATCAAATCCTATAATACCCCTTGAAACTCGAGGATCATGATGAGTAATAGTTTAAGACACTCTTCTCGTACATACCTACCATGTCCCAAAAGTCATTATATATAAAATACATGATGCCCTAAATAAAAAAGGGCTTGTTATGATACTATGTTTTCATGAACCATGCCAAGATTCCATCCCACCTGACACAAAACCTAGCCCGTGATAAGGATCAAAAGGCATTCTCGATCCTCCTAGGATGGTGACTAGAAATAGGAATAAATGTAATCATTGTGGGAATGTTTTTCAGCAATAATATCCAAGATCATATACCAAACGGAGCACAAATCAAAACCAATACCAACTGATCATCATTAATTACATAAACATGATCTAAATACAATTGAAACTAAACAGAAAAGAATCTAAAACATAGAATAAAACAAATGAAATGAAAACTATACCTTCATGTGACACCTTTGTCACCACCAAACATAAGAAAAACATGCTCAAATAGAAAACCCAAACCAAGAAACATGAACTTGAAAAACAATTTGGGTGTACCAATTTCTAGCTTAATAAGTAGAGTATGATCATGGATAACTTAGTAGGTAAGCACAAAATAATTAATACATTTACTCTCCCAAAATTGTATTTAAGCTATGGTTTGAAAATATATTTTTGAATTAGTGTTTTTACCATTTTTAAATCTAAAAAAAAATTCATAAAAAAAAACAACATTAGAAACAAAACACACAATTTTCCAATTTTAAAATAGATTTCCATTTCAAAATCCATCTCAAAAAATTAAAATACAAATAGGAACCCACACCTTATAATAATTGGGGCTATAATGAAAATAAAGCAAAAAGATAAATCAGGAAAAATCTATCTAGGCTAAATAATTAATGTGTAGATGAAATAAAACATAAAAATACATATGTAATCATGGGAATTTCCTAAATATCTGTGGAAGGAATCTTCGAACGTACTCAGTTCGGACTCACTTGTTGTAGAATGGTTTATCTCCATATTCAATAACTAACTAGCTACTATGAACTAGCTAATCCAGTGGTATGTCCCACCTGGCCTCTCAGAAAATACAGTGGCTACAACTAATCGAATCGGGGTCTATAAAAACCATCACTTAACCACTTTAGAAGATTCTAGGTAATCCCATGATAGTATAAACATGTACAATAGGTAGGTTTAATCACACATGGTATAAAAAACCCACATGCCACTATGATTGCCTATTCCAAACACAAGGACCACCTATGCGATGTACCTCTTCTCAATGGGAGCACTATAGAGGTTACCATCATATATTATTCCACCAAAAGTAGAAACTGGGCCAACACATTGCATTACAGTGAATCAAATTTTGCAAAAACCTCATAGTGTACCAAACAAGCCTTTGACATATAGAAATCCAATCCCTTTCTAAACAATTTAAAATATCATTTCCAAAACCTATATTAAAATATACTAAATTCATCAATGGAGAAAAACTTCCCTTTATCTCATTTGGAAATCAAACTACACATAAAGATTACAAAATGGACAAGATATATAATTTTTTTTGAAACCACATTTTATTGTCATCTGAAAACCAAGAAACTCGTTAGTGCACATGGGGGTTTTATGAAAAACATTTGAAATTATAAGGGTTAATGAAGAGATGGAGGATGTAAGTATTTCATTGAAATTAAGGTTTATATGGATAATTTCATTTAATAATGGAATTATCATATCTATACCACTACATGTGTTCCCATCATACACCCATGGAATGGACCAAATCAAATGGAACATAAGTTTAATGTAAATAACACCTATGGTTTTATTAAATGGAACAAAAATAACACAAGAACCTATCAAAAGAACCCATAATTAAGTACCAAACCCCCAAAAGACACCCAAATCCATTCATAAGACTCAATTCACAAACAAAAATTATTATTAAAATATAACAAAGGACAAAAATAATCCAAAACATCAATTTTAATTCTAAAATACTTGTTGAAATCTCATTAAAAACACTGTATACATCTACATATAAACATAATTTAGGAAATACATAATTTTTCACCTAACTACCAATATGAGAACACTATAATAAATCTAGAAACCATAGAACAAGAATTATTAAAATTATTTAGATATACTATAGGAAAGATAAATCATCAATGGCGAGTTCTGAAAAGTAAAATAATGGAAATACCTACCTCATCGATGTGAAAATGCAACAAAACTCTAAGCGAAGGAAGAATACATCTTAAGAATAAATCCAAACAACCTAATATAAATAAAACCCAAGATACACATTAACCCCAAATTATATGGTTTTTTAAATAGATAAATCATCCAAGATAGACCATGTAACCAATGGAGGAAGAGAAGAAGAGGCTAAATTGGACTAAAAATCCAAATAAAAACACCTTGGATGCTTAGATAAACATCCATGGATGGGAGGAAAATAAAAAAAGAGGAGATTGGGAGGCCCACTCATTCAAAAAAATACACCATGGGGAAGAATAACCTGAAACAGGTTAAAACATGGGACATAAAAGTTGAAAAGTCAAGATTCTTATGATATATGGGAAACTTAATCTGTTTGGTTGCACGGTTTGACAAACCATGCACCAACCATGCAAACCCTACATGAGAAGAGGGACTCCGCGCATCATTTGGCCACATGCTTAGGGAAATCTTCAACCAACAATGTGATTTGGACCAGTCAAATTATAGAGCCTCCCATAACGATTCTCACATGGTTTATCCTAACCATGGGCAAGTTGTGTAACATCTCCTATAAACCAGCCTTAAGATTCAAAACTCCACCTTTAGATCTTATGGTTTGATCCAAACTATTCTATTACTATTTAATCTAGACCATGCAAGAATAAATTGAATTGAAAATTACCTCCGCCTTAATAGGGTGCATGGTTAACACAAAAACCATGCATACAGAACATGTAGAGGGAAAAAATCATTTGGGAACTCCAATACCCAAATATTCAATCCAGAAACATGATTCAAACCTCAACTAATAGAACAGATATCTAGAAAATAATAAAATTAAAGGAAAACCGTGGTTGGGGTGTGACATTTAGGTTTTACTAATTAATGCTAATAAATATATATCAAAATACAAAGAAACTATCTCAAAAAGAGAACAAACATAACGAAATTAGATTAAAGAGCTAATATGAAAAACAAAAAAAATGTATATATAGGTAATGTGATCCTATATTCCAATACATTATTCATGGGCACACCCAGAAATCTAATAAGAACTGTTACAGTAATTTCATCAATGGGAACTCGGAGGTCCATTACCCATGAGATTTCCATATATATGGAAACAAACCAGCTTTAGTCCAACACAAATATATACTTTCTACCATATCCCGTGTTATTCCAAAAATGTAGAAAACTCCCCTTTGATACCATTTTTTAACACCCGTTCTTGAACTGATGGGTCCAAATCGGAGTTCTGTAGGACCTCAAGTACTCCTCCTGATAACCGGGAGGTTACAAACTAACAGTAATGTTATAAGTTTTCTATTGGGGAGACTATACACTCAATATTAATCCTTACACAAATAGTGATGTAATTGAATTCTTAATAAATACAATAATTATAGAAACACTTGGAATCTATCTAGATGAAATACCAATCATAGAAGATGTAAATTTCTCCCAAATTAGAAAGGAAAATTATATTATAATGTGATATAGAAATAAATAAATAAAACAATGGTAATATTATCGGGTCCATCTAGTACCACTCCCAAATCCATGCTTCAAGGCTCAACCAACATCCACGATACCCTATCCATTTATTTAATCTATATATATGAACCCTTTATGTGAATCAAGATTCCCATGTATGGTTTGAGTGATAAAACCCTATAGGAAACCCCTAATTCATCATTAATAATTATTAAAAAGTATAATAGGTGTATTCCATGATAATTATAAATGTGTAAATAATCATAAAAACCCACAACCACATACTAAAAAATTATATGGTATCTATTCTACCAAACACCCTTAGTTTTACATTCCTAGACCCCATACTAGAAGGATAAATGGGGAAATGTTAAATTGGTCTTTGATATGTCACAAAAAAGGATCTAGGCTTGAACAAACCCAATATCTATTGAAGTTCCAAAAAATAAACCATCATACCATGTTTTTTTCTCTTAGGTTTGGTCACATAGAACATCAATCAATACTCCTTCCACACAATTATGGTGACATAGGACATCAAGGCCCATTGAAATTTCACATGTAAAATCAAATATGAATTCCATGACCAATTGGAACATCCCAGGTCCAGATACTTCCTAATAGTGCTTTGAGCCCTATTGGCTACATGGACTCAAGCGCATCTCCCAAAACTTTTGTGGCTGCCGACAAGAATAGATGGATAAGGTGAAATTCGTGGGGATTCTATACCCTCATTGTCGGATTATAACATAATACAAACAACATACAAATAGCTAAAGCAATAATACCATACATCAGAAGTATAAAATGGAAGAATGATAATATGAATAACCAGATGTAATATCTTATAAAAATTATGAATGTCACATGTTATTAAAAAAATAACCAAATAATTCATAAGGCTATCATATATAGTACAATTTCCAAAAAGTAACAAAAAGAAAAAATGTATCCTAGTAGAATCACATGCCTAGGTTTGTTACCATGTTCTTCTGCTCTTAAATAACATATCATGTAATAATAGGATGACACTTTCCCTTATCAACACCAGTAACCGTATAATCTATTAGGGCCCAATGAATGACCCAAGCATGTGGTGAAATTAAATCCCATAAGGCAACCACCCAAGGACTGTTCCCATCTGTCAGTGAGTATATATAACAAGCAGTGTAAAATTGTGTATGCAGTAAGCTAGGAAGTACTAAAAAGTAAAAAGACCTATAAGAACTGGTTTCTATTTTCATTCAATTTCCATTTATTTAAAAATTTAACTAAATTGATTCCATATGTCTCGAGATTTTTCATAAGCCCGGCGATCCCCTATATCGTAGTAAACATAATAGATTCTCAAGAAGGCCATCTAGGAAAGTATAGGCAAATACCAAAATAAAACTTGTTCATTGGCATAGAAGACACGTCATGAACCATTCAATATAAAATTAACCTCAAGGACATCCTTGATATTCCTAAATTGGAATTCAAGTATCACTCTAGGCGAAAATCCAACAAAACCCTATGATCCCACCATGGAAAACATCATTGAGGAAAAATAATGTATCGCCCTAGTTGTTGTATAACCTATGTGACTGAGCCCATCTTTGGTAGTCCAATATGGAGCTGAAGTATCACCCATGACATAATCTCTGCCTCTTGAGCCCATCTGTGGCAAACTATAAGGATCCATTATTCAATTTTCATTTACGTAGCCTCTTTGATCCCATCCATGGTGTCCATGGTTCACTCACGACTTAAAAATAATTAACAAAACCATTGATCCAGTCTATGTTATTCCAATGAATCCATGTTTCACTAAATGGGAAAGGGAAAATTGACATATAATCCCATCAGTGGAATTCTAACAGAATCCACACTTCATCCCAAAATATTGACAATTTAACCATGATAGGTTCATTTTCCAATTTCATTAGACATGTTAGAGTCAACACCAAAAGCTTATAATGTCCATTTACCACTAAGGGTGTATCATCCAGGACTAACCTCAAAAGATTATTCTATCATTACTCACGTGGGAAAAACTCATATAACAATAATCACCTGAAAATTAAAATATTTCATGTCTTTAACATTAATTAGCTATCATGGGAAAGTTCACAATTGGAAAAACTATCTAAAAATGCTATATCAAGTATAGGAATGACATGGGTCAAGGAGAAATTTATCTATACTGCACCCTATAAAATCAGAATACCACTTAATGACATGGAATGGACATTTGGGTAATAAATTCCTTTTTAATTAACCCACAAAAGGGATTAAAGGCATACCGCATAGGTGATATAGGCTAAACGTCCATAAAGTGGTCATAACAGGAAATCACCCAAGGGGTGGCCCTAAATATGGGAATTAAACCTAAAAAATGCTTTGAAACATATGATTAAATAACTAAAAAATGATAGGAAACAAATGTCATGCTTTATAAATCAATGTGACACCCCAAAAATGGGCGCAAGGGACTCCAACATATATAAACAATTTGACAATTAACGAAAGGCACAAGACCACCTAACTTAGACCCCTACTAGTTAGATCATCCAGTATCATGCTCTGATTCACCCTAGTTTGGGAGAAATCAAAAAAATGAATGAATAATGGGATATTATGGAATATGATCTTATATAAAATAGAGCACTCAATATTCATAAGAATAAAATAAAGTGAGAAAGGAATCAAGGCATTACCAATGCATATCAAAGGAGACGAACGAAAGTAGAAATAGACAATGGATGGAGAGTACATATTAAAAGGGAGAATTAGCTTAAGATAGAGATCTGATGTGTAAACCTACTTTGAAATGAAGGAGGAGAAGAGGAATTTTAAGGATAAAACTTTTCAGGGAGAAAAAGGTAAATTTACTAAAAATATATGGGTTGCATAGTTTCTGCGTATAGTTTGCCTAACCGTGCGGAAACCATTCATGGATGACTGTATGTCTAGTGTATAACACATGGTTATCCTCCATGCTATGTATAACCATGGGGTAATCATGTGGTAACCATATATACTCTTTAGTAATGTTTTCTAAAACTACAGACATATATGTACTATCATGCGCCCTAATCCACACGGTTTGGACTAACCGTGCGACATTCTCTTTTCACCCAAAATATGGGTTCTGGGTTTCGTACCAGCCCCAAACACCCAAAAGTACTCTATAAGACCAACAATAATCACCATTTAGTCATATTTAATCATTTAAATGGGAATAGATGAAAAAATAAAAATCCATACCTCAAAGAAGAACCGGGTCCTTACAAACATCCCCCTTAAAGCTATTCAACCCCAAATTTCCCTTCCAAGGGTGGTCTAAAAGTATATAAGAAAACCATCAGCCCCTATAATCAAACATCAACATCCATTTCCCAAGTCTTGTCTTATAATCATCCATTCTACCATAACGCTCATACTAAAGGAATGGTCCGAACTTGGAGAACCTTCATGCATAGATCCAAAATTCGTATAGGATGCTCCACAAAGGATTCATCTACTAGTAACTCAACCTCCTTGGGCTGAAAGGTGTGAGCAGGTATGAATATTAATTCCAAAACTGAGAAACATGGATTAAATCGTGCATCGCCCTGTACCTCTAAGGAAACTACAACATATAGGAAAATCGCCCAACTGTCTCCAGAATCTCAAATGGCCCAACGTATCTTTGTAAAAGATTCCCCTATCTTCTGATCATCCTTCTTCCTAGCCTCAGTGCAACATGTAGTAAAACTCAAACCCTAACCTCAAACTCTTGAGGTTTTTTGTGGTGATTGACGTACATTTTTTGATGAGACTATGTAGTATCCTTCTGCATCCAAATCAACTAAACCTATTCAATGACTCCTAGACAAGATGAGGTCCTAGTATATCTTCCTCTCATCCCTCAAGCCAAAATATGGGTGATCAGCATGGACAACCATATAAAGCCTCATAAGACACCATCTAATAGTATCCTAAAATATATTATTATAGGAGAACATGACTAGGGGTATTTTATTCACCCAAGAACCATTTAAATCCAGGACACTTGCCCAATGCATGTCGTAATGAACCTGAATCATGTGCACTAACTAGCCATCTTTTGGGGGTGGTAGGTTATGCTTAGAAGCACCTGTGTACCCAACACCCTCTATATCCCTTTCCAGTATCATGAAGTAAACCAGGCATACCTATATGAAATGATAGAATGCAGGACCCCATGGAACTGTACAACCTCCCTAATGTACAACCTTCTAAGCTCATCAACATTGAAGGTTTCTTTAATTACATTGATATGTGAAACCTTCATGAGGAAATCAACGACAACAAAAATAGAACAGTTTCCTCAAGGTCCGATCAATAAACCCATAACAAAATCCATTGCAACATCATTCCATTTCTGCTAAATAATGGGTAGTTGATGTAAAAGACTAGCTGGTCACTGGTGTTCTGCCTTCACCAACTAACAGATAGAACACAACATGATAAAACCAGCTACATCCTTTTTCATACCTAGCCACCAATATTGATGATGTAAATCCTGATACATCATGGGGACAGTAGGATGCACTACATATATAGAGGCATGAAAATCAGACATCATCTCCTCATGCATGTCTATATAAACCTACACATGACCATGTAAACAAAGAACCTCATCCTATCCTATTTTCCAACTAGGAGGAGGGTCCCCACCTGACATACTCTCCCATATAACTATGTATTTGGAAACCGATAGTTGACTAATCCTCACACTATCTATTAGGGTAGAGGTAATAGCTAAGGATGAAAGAAATTTCTGTCCCTGACAGTTGTGAACCTCCACATGCATCCTAGAGAACTACACCATATATTACCACTCACTACTGGCATTCTTCAATTCCTGCAATAGATTCATCCTACTCAAAGCATCGACCACTACATTTCTTTTTCCAGGCATGTAGGAAGTCTTGAAGTCAAAAGACTGAAGGTATTCCACCCATCTTCTTCATCTCAAATTCAAGTAACACTATGTAAATATGTAATTGTGGCTTTTGGGGTGTGTGTACAAAAAAAATCTATCACAGAAAGTAATTTATCTAACACTATAAAGCACAAAAAACTATAGATAACACGTGATCATGCATCGGGTAATTCCTATCATGTGGGCTCAACTATTGATACCTATATGCGACAACCCGATTACCCCACATATGAACCACTCCTAGCCTGATACCTGATGTGTCATAGTATACAGTGTAACTCCTGCCTGTATCAGGAAAAATCAGTATTAACACTGAATTTAATACCACATTCATCTCTATAATGGTCATCTCATAAGAATCTATCCAAATATACTTTGTAACCTTTTTTGTCAGGCATGTTAAAAACACTACTAAATGTGATAAGCCATGCATGAAACCCCTGTAGTAACCATCCATCCTCATGAAGCTCCTCACCTCAAAGACATTCTTTGTATCCTCCCAGGAAACTTCTTCTCTCCCCATATTTGGGTCAAATGATACCCCTTTCTCCGAGATGATGAGACCCAATAAGATAATTTGATCCATCTTGAAGTGGCACATAGTGAGCATAGTATATAACTAATGCTCTCTTAGTGAACTCATTAAGATGTCAAGATGATTGGAATGGTAATATTGATTATGAAAATACACCAAGATATCGTCCAGAAAACCACCACAATAATGGCTAGATAAGGATGGGACACATGGTTCATCAATTGCAAGAAAACTGCAAGTGGATTCTATGAGACTAGACGATATAACAAGATACTATTACAGACCATACCTACTCCAAAAGGCCATGTGAGGTATGCCAGATTATCTAACATAAACCTGATGATAAACGTATCTTAGATTAATATTTGAGAAGACCCAAGCTCCAATGATCTATTCAAAGAGATCATATATTTTTAGTAGAGGATACTAGGTTTTTACCATCCACTGGTTCATTTTTTGATAATCCAAGCACATCCAGAGGGTATGTCTACCACTTTCATAAAAAGGACTGGTGATCCCCATAGAGAAGTATTGGGTTAGATGAAAACGTTAACTTTTAAGTCCACTAGATACCTCTTGTGCTCTTGAAACTCCATTGTATCCATTCTATAAGGTGTAATGGATACTGGTATAGATCCTATGACAAGATCAATAAAAAATGGTACCTATCTTAC
This sequence comes from Viscum album, assembly GCA_963277665.1. Taxonomy (NCBI): domain Eukaryota; kingdom Viridiplantae; phylum Streptophyta; class Magnoliopsida; order Santalales; family Viscaceae; genus Viscum; species Viscum album. The sequence continues at coordinate 1,744,901,780 of OY728155.1, forward strand.
TCAGAGAAAACCTGAAATTTTCTTTGGGAAGACATCCCTGACACAATAAACCACTAGAGGGAAATATATCTGATGTGTTCCCTAGTCATCCGAATAAAAACTCACAATATGGACTATGATTCTTTCCAACCCATTATGCACAAGTCCAACTTGGCCCACATGAACACCCCATTCCACTTTTTATAAAAATGATCCACCCTTTGGTGATGTGAAACTCACCCAGCAGTGATAGCAATCGACAAAGTCCTAAAAAAAACCTAGCCATTCTATCCTGATAATGACATCAAAACCTATCATTTATAGGACATAAAGACCCCATGAGAAGTGAAACCGACCATCCACTAGGGGTAACTCCTTGAACTGAAACACACCTAGTATAATAGTTCCCATCAGAGTGCCAAGTGATAGGACATCATCAGAAAAAACAGAGCCCAAGGCAATCCAAAATAGGAAAAAATATGAAACTTTGTGAAGCCCCTGTATCAAAATGTGTAGAAGCTAAAACGAAGGCTACTAGAATAATAACTTTGATAGTAGGAGGTTTGGAACCCATATCATATTTGATTTATTGTACTAGAAAATCCTATCATATCCCACAGAACTGAGACACTAACTGACTACGATGAGATGATCCACCCTACGGTCTATGCAAAACCTAGGGTTTGGCTACCATAACCACAACCACCACCTCAACCCCAACGACCTGATGAATTCTAGTTCCCTAACTGCTGAGAATATGAGAAGTCCACTTCTGAATGTAAATACGGTGAATATCCTCTCTCAGTAGCTTCTAGAGGAATATTCTAAGAAAATTATTGCAAATGGCCAATCTTATCACAAGATCGACACTCAACTAGGACTTGAAGACACTGTGGCCTGGTATGCCCAAGCTGGCCACACTGGTAGAATATCACCTGGATACAGGAAGAAACATTCTGAATTTTCATTTAAATGTGAGGAACCTCTAAGCGATGCTTCATATTTCCTATTAAGTCAGTACCAGATATAGGTTCCTAACCGCCCAGACTCGGACATCCAAATTCTCTTAGGTTGCAAACTCTGATAAGTGCCAGATTCACAATAAAAGTTAAAAAGTGAACCTAATGAAATTTATCAGGGATCATATGTCATATCTAAGACCATCCTCAAACCACCTAGCCTTTGATAAGTCTTCACCCATCAGGACAGGTGTGAATCATTGGATATTAGTAAAACGAGAGGTGTAGTCCATCACTGAAAAAGATCCATGCTCCAAATGCATAAACCCTCAGGCCTTATCATCCCTCGGTTTATCAGGATAATAGTAGTCATAAAATACTATCTTTAAATCTACCCAAACTTTATCCTGATGAAGCTCCATATGAGTGGTTATGTCCCACCATATTTTGGTTGAATTACACAACATATAAGTTAAAAGATTTACCCTCCACTTGGGAGGAATCTATAGATTCTAAAAGACCAAAAAAATGGCCTCTATCCATGACTCTACAGCCTATGGTCCACCATCCCCATAAAACATGGGTGGATGTTGCTGCTACAACACCTGTGTCAGATCAGCCATCTACATGGAAGGTTGTGGTGCTCCCGGAATGTTTTTAATGAACCCAATAAATCCTTGAGAAAACAATGCATCATCAACTAAATCTGTTATAAAATTTGGTGCCTTAACATTCATGAAAAGAGGATCCAAAATTAGCTCATGTCCTACCACCTCTAGTGTATGATCATCACTGTAGTCATGTCATACATCTAGAGGTCATCGTGGTGTCATAATAATAAAAGGTCAAGCATGCACTTTAGTTCTAGATTAAACAAGGTCACATGTCAAAAGTGCAAAAAAATATTATAGGTCTAAAATAATTCATCAAAATACACATCCTTCTACCTTCCCCATGTTCAAGGTTTAGGTGAAAAAAATGAGAACCACTATCGAGAGTCCACTACTAAGGGCAGATCTAGTCAAGTTCTCTATAAAAATTAAATTTCAATTCACTTTCTTGTCACATTTATTCAAAGATTTAGGCTGATTCCATATTCAGAACAAGAATTGAAACTCATTTCAAGCATATCACATTCCTTTCTAGAAGGATATCTTGAATTGTATGCAGAATTATAGTGTATGGGGGCCCATAATCTCAAGGAATCAAATCTTGGAATCCAAGTGTTGAACATAGTAGAATCGTTCAATATCCAGATGAAACATGATCAATGAAATTCCAATACAATAAGGCCCATAAAACTTAGGAACCAAGTCTTGAATTACATCAATTTTTAACTATAGCACATACCAAAACACCTAACACAATAGCTGGAATATCTATCACTATACCTATCACAACAACATGCAATCAGTAATTCTACCATATGGCATGAAAAGAATGCATGGCATATGATTTCTAAAAAGTGGATATATTATTCCTAGGTTGGTATACCGTCACCTCACTGGGTCTCAACAAAATAGAACAAAAATCATATCAAGAAAAACAAAAAAATATAAGTGTGTCAGTCAACTATGAAATTGAATCATCTGTACTAAATAAAAATCCAAAATTCACAATTCAATTCGCGGCAATATGTCTTTTCCTTATATGCAGGGTAACTACTCATAGGATTTTCTTATTACCAAATCTCTTTTCCTCCCCATCTCTTTTTATTGTATCCAAATAGTAAATAAAGTTAGAAAAGACTCCTCTGATACCACCTTTTAATGTACTGGGACCAGATACCACCTAACAGTTCTCCAAGCCCAGTTGACCACATGGCCTTAAGCACATCTCCCCAAATGAAAGAGGTTTTCAAATATAAGTGAGGGATATGGTGATGTTCTTGGGGAGACTATGCCCCCATTTTCAGAGTATAAAATAGCAGAATCAACAAACAAAGTGTCTAAAAAGTAATGCCATACAATAGAAGTAAACAACAAAAGACTAATAATAAAAATCACCAGATGTCATATATTATACAAGTGACGCATGTCACATATTTCTATGAAAACATCCAAACAATTCACAATGATCCCATATGCAGTACGATATTCTAAAAAGAACAAAAAGAACAAATGTGTCCCAACAACATCGCAATCCTAGGCACAGTTCAATGCTCTCTTTCTCCAAAACAACATATCATGTACTTGTAGGTGGGAGCTTTCCCTTATCAATAACTATAACCATATAATCTGTTTGGTCCCAAATCATGAACAAAATAGGCTTTGAGACTAAATATTAGCAGAAAACTACCCAATTTCTATGACAATCTGTCAGTGAATATATATAACAGGTAGTGTGAAATAGTGTAATTAGTAAGCAAGGAAGTACCCAAAAGTAAATAGTCCTACAAGAATTGAATTAAATTTTCATTCTATTTCCATTTAATTACTATTTAATTACATTTATTTCATAGGTATCAAGATATAGACTAATATAAATGATTACTCATATAGTAGTAATCACCAAAAATTCCTCAAAAGTCCATGTAGGAAACTATAGGAAAAAGTTGAAAACAATCTTGTTCTTTTTCTTGGCAGACAAGTCATAAACCATTCAAAAAAAATTAACCTCAATGCCATCTATGAAATTACTAAAGTGGAATTCATGTATCAATACAGGTGTAAATCCACCAACACTCTATAAGCCTATCCCTGGAGAACCTTATAGAGGAAAAATCTGGTATCACTCTAGGTGTGGTATAACATTTGTCACTGGGCCCATTATTGGCTGTCATATATGGAGCCCTAGTATCACCCATGAAATAATCCCAACCTATCAATCTAATCCCTGGAATCCTATAAGGATCCATGATTCCCTTGGAATTTACATAGCCTCTTTTAGCCCACCCACAACGTCCATGGTTCAGTCATGGATTAACAGTAATTAATAAACCCATTGGGCCCATCCGAGGCATTCTTAGTAATCCCAGTTTAACTCAAGGGACCATGGTAAAATAGACACATAAAACCATCCATGTAATTCCCACAGAATCCAAGTTTCATGTAATTATATTTACCATTTAAACATGAGAGGTTCATTTAATAATTTCTGTAGATATGCTAGGGTCAACACCAAAAGCATCTAACATCCATTCACCACTAATGGTGTGTCAACTAGAACCAAATTCAAAGGCTTGGTCTATCATTACTCACATGATAAAAACTTATATAAAAATAAACACATGAAAATTATACTATTTCATGGATTTAAAATTAATTAACTCATGTGGGAAAGTTCATAGTTGGAGGAAAATAGTCCAAACATGCTTTTTCAAGCATGGGAATAACATGGGTCAAGGGGTAATTCTTCTATCCCACACCATATACAATTATAATACCACCTAATGACATAGAAAAAACATATAGATAATAAATTTCTTTTTAATTATCCCATATAATGTGTTCAAGGCATACCATATAGGAATCCTAGGATAAACGACCATAATGTGGTCAAAACAGGCACTCACCCAGGGGGTTCCCCTATATCTAGGTATTAAAACTACAACATGATTTGAAACAACTAATTAAATACCTAAAAAATGACAGGAAACAATGTGTATGATATATAAATCATGTAAACACCCCAAAAGGGGTGTGAGACCCTCCAACATATATAAAAAACTCTATAATTATCAATAGGCATAAGACTACCTAACATAGACCCATGCAAGATATCTCATCTAGTATCAAGCTCTGATTCACCATAGTTTGGGAGAAATCTGATGAATTGATGAAGAACATGATATTAGGGCATATGATCTTAAATCAAAATAGAACAATCAATATCTTGAAGAATTGAATAAGGCTAAAAAGGAATCAAAACATTACCGTTGCAGATCCAAGGAAATGAACAACAGTCAAAATGGACAACAGATGAAGAGTATATGGGTCGCACAGTTTCTGCACATAGTTTTCCTAACCATGCTAAAACTATAAGTGGATAGATCTATGTATAGAGAATAGCACATGGTTATCCCGCATGGTATGTCTAACCATCTAGTAACCATGCATATTACTCCATAAAGTCTACTAAAACAATAGACATGTCTTCACCGCTGGGCACCCCAATCCGCACGGTTTGGAAAAACCATGCGACCTCCTCTTTTCACCAAAATCATGGGTTCTGAGCTCCGAACCAGCCCTTAACACCCCAAATGCCTCTATTATCCCAAAATAAGTCACCATTTGGTCATATTTATGCATTTAAATGAGGAATTTATGGAAAACTCACAATTCATACAAGAAAGAAGAACCAGGTTCTTACACCAATAATCAAGACACAAAAGGACATCATCGTCTATATCAGTCATATAATATAATAACATTGAGAATCTGAAAATACTATCCCTCAAGATTTATCAAGAAGTTATGGGTACATCAATCAATTTAGTTATATGGAAAAAATAAGAAAAACAAAAACATAACATATACCAAAATATAACATAAGGCAATATGGGAATAATATAATGGAAGAAATATCATATCTTGATAAGAATAAATTAAGTAATATACATATATTTGATCAACATCAAAAAATAAAAACATATATACATAAAACTCTAATCTTGATGCAACACAATAGGTTTCACATGCTACAAACACACCCACATGCAATCTCAATCACGCATAATCATCAAGCATTCCAAATATAAAAATTATACCAATGATAACTTGTTTATACATGATTACAAAATTTTATGGAACTTGCTTCTTAAAATTTTATCATGGAGATCTTCATTTTTCATTTAGTAATCATCACCTAAATCACATTTTCATATTAGTTTATTCCAACCACTTTCCATGAATTTTTTGGATGAATTATAAAACTTTTATTTTCAAAAATAGATAAAACTTATGGGAAATTATTTTATATATATTAGATAATTTCAATATTATCAAATTAAGTTATTCAATGATTTCATCATTTCTTATTTATAGAAAACCATAATAAACATATGGAAATAATTTTGTTTCACTAGAATAATTATATATAAAATCATGAAAATAATTCATCTTCACTCATGAGTAATTTCTAGGTTATTAATAGTGGAGGGATATTTTTTCAATTTTTATAAGGGAAAAGGAAGCACTAGATTAAAATTCTCAAATGAAATTATGAAAGAGTAATATAGGCTCCCACCTTTTTATTTTTCCCTCTTAAATAATCCACACACAACAGAACAATAAAATAGAGCATTCTGCAATGAAAAAAAGCAGATGAGAACATATTTTGGTAAAATAATACATCAAAGATATCATGTAAATGAAATTATAAACAAACCTTAACTGGTGAAAAGACAAAAAAATAAACGTATGATATGGTTTGGATGTTTTTTATGAAATGTTCAAGGGTGGAACAACACATTGGTATTCTGAAATTTCATTCATCATTTAATTTGGAATTTGAATAATTATAGAATACAAAGTGTTTAATTTCAATTATAAAAGGTTTTTCAAACTTAATTGAGTGAAATTAATTATGTACAATGTTTTTATTATTTTTAAATAATAAAAAACTAGTTCTGAATGCCTTTTATGGATGAAGAAATATAACAGAAGTTTTTTAAATCATTTTCCCAAAAAAGGTGATGCTTGAGGGTTTCATGGTCATATAGTTATGTTTATCTTATCTATCACATGAGGGTAATTATTTACACTTTCGAACCTTCTATAAAATATGTGTTTTCATTACACAACCCTTATAATGTAGGTGTTACTATAACACAATGATTGAAGTACCGTTATGTAGCTCATGTGTACCTTTATGTATCATTTAAAAAATTGACATTACCCTTATTGAGACAATATAATATCCAATTTCCCCTCAAAAAGAATATAGGATATCCATAAAAATACTTTTTAATCAATGGTATTTCATTACACATATATAGAAATCATCAGTTAACCCTTATATGAATCCTTACTTTCCCTTATATAAGAAGAAGAAACCTATGGTTATCCATTTTGGAACATCACTGTTTCACTTCTACATTATGTTGGAAATCCATCTTACCATAATGAAATTCCATGGAAATCATTACATAGGCATTGAAGTCAACGATATACCCTTTCTTAACCTATATAAACAAGGTTTAACCTTATGCATGTAGAGTACTATACTTATATAACACACGAAATATTTAGCTTATGCTAATGATGGGTATTCAAAACCATCCGTAACCATAAGTAACCCTTGTAAAGATGGGGTTAAGTTCATGAAAACCCAAAATAACATAAAAAAGACTGATTTTTGATAAATTATTTTTTTTCACACTTATAAATTTATCAAAAAGATGATTTTTTGAACAATAAAAAATTTAAAATATTATATAAATCATTATGTAAACTAACGTATACCATATTCCATTAACAATTTCCTGAAACTATGGATGGGATGACCATAAATTATAGTATATAAATAGTAGTATCCATGAGGAATCCTTTAAAAATAAATATTTAACATTTGTGATATCATTGAAGGTAAAATTATGGAGGGACATGTTTGAAATTTTTCTCAGTATTCCTAGGATATATTAGAAGTGACTTTTTTTATTGATTTTTATAGAAAAAAACGTTAAGAATATTTTCTATACTTAAATTTTTCATCACATAAGAATATCTTTATGGAAATAATCACATTCTATTCAGGCATTAAACAGTTTAAATTATTGAAATTTTAATGTTGTATAATAATTTTCTTGAATATCCATGATAACATTGAATTATTTTACAATGATCTAGGTCCTAGTAATCATTTGATTCAGATACACTAGTTTTATCAATGAGCCCTTTTATAAAAATATCTATTTCATGGATATAAAATAGGAAAATACTTTATATTATCATTTAACGTATATTTTCTTATAATCATATACTAGTTTGAGATATAAATAGAATTAGTTTTTAATCTTAAAGTGGAAAAACGTATAAAGTCTCTACTATTATAATTATTTCATTTATAATTGATTAAATGAAAAAAAATTATTTTTAAAATTTATATTTTTAACATTTTTAGAATATAAATTTCTAACTAGTACTAATTAGTATACAATTTTTAATCCTAATAAAAAAATTAAATGATTTAATAGTTTACTGATTATCAAGAGATTAAAATTTATATAAGAGAATATCCATCTGTTCCTAAATTTATGTTTTTAATTCACACTAGAGTAGTTTCAACCTAGAGTCTTCATATATCCATTTAAAATATTTTTAATAACATTATATTAATATTTCATGAGGATTAATTAATATTTTGTTAGTGTAAAATGTATTTAAAAATATTTCTCTTTAAAAATATATACTTTTTTTACATGGACACATGAGAGTTATAAATCATTAATATATCATAAGGGGAGAATAGGATATAAAAAACATCTCTATTTAACATGGGATGAGAGGTTTACATTAGGAAATGTGAAATCCATATATATGATTTAGACAATGAATCTGTCTTGTCTCAAGATTTTATTTAAAAATAAAAATAAAGATAAATAATCCCTTATAAATGTATATTTTACTACTATAATTATGGTAATCCATATCTAGAACTATGTCATACAAGATTGAGATATTGGATGATTATAGATTAGTGTCTTTGCATTCTTGGAAGATGGGTGATTAGATTTCGAAGAAAAGCCATACCATGTTGAAATGATGAATATATCATGAGGAAAGACATCATTGTATTTAATTTCTTTTTCATAATTTTAATAAAAATATTTATTCAAGTTATTATTGTTGGATTACTTAAGATGATAAATTTTTGGGTCATTTTTATTATTTTTATTTCATTCATGGGTATTTTTGACAAATTAAAATAAAATATGTTACTTATCAAAACAATACTAGTGAGCCCTCTCCCCTAGATAGTGTCTCACACATCATGGTATAGTATGTTGTTTCCAAATAAGAATCGAGGTATTTTACATGGGTGTTTGGTACTTTTACCATCGTATCCTCCATCCCTCACTCCCTCCCAAACCTTCACGATTCTTATTGAATTCATGTGGTTAAGGCCACTGTTGATGATGGTGGTTGTGATGTACGTGAAGTAGTTTATATTGGATCTGGATGAGTGGTGATGCGGAATTAAGGATAGTGGTAGATCCTAGGGTATCATGAGTAGTATATATTGTTTGTGTTATGAGGTAATGGGATAGTGTGATGAAATGTAAAAACAAAGGGGTATTTGTGATGGAAAGGCCCATGGTAGGGATGCATGTTTATCTAGTGAAGAATAAAAAACTGAGGTTTTTGATAGGTGAAATCTATAGATTCATTCATTGTCCATAAATCTACCAAAATTCAATGAATATATATCAACCATATAGAAAAAAGATTTTTCATTTCGAGCCCAACTAGAGGATTGAAAGATAAAAACAATAATAAGTTGAGTGGTGTGTGCTATCATTGTGTTATAGTTATATCCTAGAATGAGTCCGGCTAAAAAATCTTGAAAAAATATTAATCTAAAATCAGCTATGAGGTTATTTGATATAGTGGGAAATAATGGTTACATGACCCGATGCTTGGGAACATGGGCCCAACCCCTTTATGGGATGGATGCCCCTTTTGATGTGGTAGTGAGCCCCTAGGACTAATTTCCAATGACACAACCTATCCCATGGGTAAATTTCATGTGTATATATAGGAATATGATACCCCTTCCCGAAAAAATGTAAGACTTAGTATCCCAAAGTTCATTTCCCCTCACATCAATATGTTATGTAGCACACCCCAATGGGGGGATACATTGTGTTTCAATAAATTATCACTAGATAATTAAACACATTTTAATCCATGTGATGGAATTGGATAAATAAGTTTCTTAACCTTAATTTCCTGGAACTATTCAGTAGTTTTGATTATTTTTTTGACAAGAGGTATCTTATGTGGTGTTTTGGGTATTTTTGAGTTTTTAGATCTATATGGTTGAAACCTTGATTATCATAAATTAATTGGTTTATATGGGAAATTTTGAATGCTCATGGATATCTGATGATGACAAGTCATAGGTCGCCCACACACTTTATAGAGTTTGGTACTCCAAACATACATGGGGATTAAGACATCAATATTTATGTGTGGAGAGAGTACTCTCCTAATCCTTAAATGGTGTAGGGCCCTTATATGATTTGTGGAGTTTATAATTACCCCACAAATCGATTTATGTTTTTATAAAAGTGAATATATTACTCCCTTTATTGATTTGAATTTTACAGTGAGGCATAATTCCAGTATTTGTGCCAATACTCCCTCAATATACTTTCATACTTTGGCAAGGTGATTATCCCCCAAAATATTTTTTTAGTGGTTTATTTTGTTTCTATATAAGATGTGTAGTGAGATTATTTAGTTTCCACATGATATATAAACCATATAGAACTTTTTTGTTACATTGGTACCTTATTTAAACGTTGATAGTCTAAAAACAAAAAATATATTTTAATTTTTTTTTATAAATTGTCTCTAATTTTTATATTTCACATCCCTCTATACCCCTATATATTATCATGATTTCTTACTTGAAATGAATATAATCTCCTTTCTTGGGATATCCGTTCATGCATATATTTCATTATGTGAATGAAAAACTCTTTTTTAATAATCATAGAGGATGTCTGCTTGATATAGATATATTAGGGTATCACATGATGATGATATTTTATAAATTTTTCATGAAGAGAGTTAATGTGTCAATGAGTTACCCCTTTCTAGATTTTCTGGGCCTTCATTGACAAAATTTTATTGTACTTATATTTTTTTCTTTAATCTTGGAGTTGTATGTTATATAATTCTATTTATTTTTGGAGACTCTAACATAAAAAATTATTATAATTTTTATCATTTAATATTTCATTAAATTTATTATATATATATATATACATATATCATTTTTTATAGGGCTATTAGGCTATGACATCTAATTTGATTGCTAAGCCTTCTTGTAATAATTCACAATCCCATAGCGTATTGGTGGTGGGGTTAGGGGTGACCCACTCCATATAATTACTATCCAAATGGCTTCATGGTGTGACAGGTCATGATAGAGAGGTATCAAGAAAGGTTGTGTTCATGGTATGATGTTTTGTGCAAGGATAATTATGATATTTTTTAGTAAAACTTTGGCTAAGGTGTCTGGGGGTCTTGATTTTGGTTATTGGGTCAAGGAACCTTTTGTAGGTGTGTTTGATTGATCTTTTCATTCTTCAAGAGCCTTATAATCTATTACTTGACATAATAAACTAAGGTATTGTTTACCGGGTATAAAAGAGACTGTTAAAACATCATGTAGAATGTTAATTAAGGAATTTATCATGTCATTCTTCAATTACACCACCCACATATTATTTAATTTCCACTAGTTAATCTAATGTAATATATGATGTAACCCTACATGTATCAAGCTATTACTCAAAATTAATATCTTGATGATATAGTTTCAGTCCATCGGGATCCAACATCTAATATGTTGGATGACAGGGCATTGATTTATGGAATCAATTGAGAGGTATCTATTTTTGGAGACTAATGGGTGCACCCCCCTAGAAATTGTGAAAAAGGAAGATCCTATATCTATTGTTTATGAGGACAATCCAATACATATTGAGAATTGTTTATTTCCAATTATTTATTGTGTGAAAACCACTAGGATTAACATGTTACCTGAGTTTCAGTAATTGAGATCACCCAGGCTATGAGGTAAGCTTGTTCTATATGTCTTAGAGGACTAGCTATAGGAAATGACTCCAATGATTGGATTTTTTGGATAAAATATAATAAAATAGAATTGATGGATTATTTCATCTTCTAAATTAGGTGAGTCATGTATGGGATATTAATATGTATATTTGTGTTGAGTAAACCCTTCCATGGTCAGATGATGTGTACCTATTTAGATACGATTACTACTTAATGATCTATAAAATTGTTATACTTTAAGAGAAACTAGGTCATAAACAAGGTATCATTGATATAATATAATATGTGTCGAGTTTTGTAGACCCCATTATTTTCTAACTTGGAATGGTGCATGAGGGATTTATATGAGACTGTATGTTAATTAATTACCTCTAAAAAAGATTCATTATGTGGTTACACCATTTTGTATCATCAACTTTATTAGAGATATAATGGGGTCCCTCTTGGTCATGATAATGTCATAGTATATGTAGTTAGGAACCAGTGTAGGATTTGGGGTCCTTGATGAAGGGTTGTCCACAATTTCTCATCGATAATATGAATAACACTCTCACTAATAGTAGTATACACATGAATAATCACTGTCTTAATGATTTGTAGTTGAAGAGTCACACAGAGTATCAAGCTCTTTGGGAGACAAGATTTTCTATACATAAGTTGTTAGATTCTATATGTAATGGGAGTATTTCTCTAGACAAGAAGTTGATGTAAGATAATGAATCATAGTGGATGTAACTCCACATCAGAGGTAATGTATAGATCTAAGACTACCCTAGGGTGGTCAATGTATTCCCCCCAGAGGAAGTTTTTATTGAGGAGATGGTAGGGTAGTAGGTTAAGGTAGAGGTAAATAATTCATTAATATCTTCCACTACTTCCACCTATATGTGTTTATTTCTAGGATCAAAGATTTATAGTTTAAGAATAAATATATATGTACACTAGAAAAGAAAATGGTTTGGTTTTACATGAAATGGATTGAGGTATGATTGATGTCAACACTCCTCCAGGACAGATACTTATTGACTATGGAACACGAAATTATTTTATTACATATCTGTTAGTAAAAGAGTTATAGATTCTAGAAGAGCCTCTATACCAAACAACATGTGTAAGGAAACTTACTATAGGTGACCATACACTCACCCACACCAGTCAACTATATGAGATTTTAAAAGTGTATAGAGGTTTTCATAAGACTTATTCATTGTTGAAATGAAGCCCCATGATTTCATGCTTTTTATAAACATGTAATCTTTAGTCCATTACTGTATAAACAAATATTATTTATGAGTGTAATTATATCATAATTATGGATCGAGGTTATACTTCACATTTGACTAGGATCTTTTTTCATGAAGCGGGTGATTTTCCATAAGAAATTGCACATGTTTATGAACAATTTAGAGAGTTTTTCCTCATGGGTAATGGATTATTTAAAGGATCAACTTCCTAAAACATTATGTTAGGACATGGATATTTATCTAGAGTTTTCTCTAGGATTTAATCTCTATTAAGAGATCATATTTTAGATTTATTTATATTATGATACCACACAGATATAATCAATAATATATTTTATAGCCTTTTCAAAAATAAAAGTTATAATGGTGAATATTGTTGGCCTTTTGATGAATAGTTTTATCAATCCTTACCTATCCCATGAGGTAGATGATATTATAATCATAAAAATGGTTGAAATAATCCTATGTATTATTATTGACTACCACTTCCTAGACTAGTTGATAGATAAGAATAAATAACTAATATTGAGGATCGATGACCTACTGTTCTTGAATATTATTTTTAGGTCCTGCTATAACTATTTTTAGTTTCTTTGGGAAAATATCTCATAGCTTTAATTCATGTGTCATTTTGTACACTAAAATTTCCCATGGATTCAGTTTTTCATAAATAATGTCCCAAATATGTTCATGGGACTCGTGAAGTATATATTACAACCATTATTAGATCAGATAGTGTTAGTATTAATTGATGAAATAATCAATTATGATGGGTTGGATGTTGGGAATTATAAGAATATGAGAATAATTATTGAAATTCTACAAGAGCATCAATTTTATATGGAATTCCCAAAATGTAAACTCTAAATTTAACAAATATATTTCTTTGTGAACATCATATCTGAGGGTTAATGAGGTATTTATTCTATGGAAAACAAGGTAATGATCATTTTTTATTTTCTAAAGATTTTTTCTTGATTCCCATATTTCCAAGGTTTTCAAGATATTACCAAATATTACTCATCATCTTGTACATTATTTTATTACCAATGTCTTGCCTCACTAAATAGGGGAACCCATTTTTTAGGTTTGATCAATGCCAACAAACATTTAAGGAGATAATGTAGAGGTTGACCATGGATCTATGTTTGTAATTTCTATATGAAAGAGATATGTACATGGTGTTCTATGATTCCACTAGGACCATATATGGGTTTTGTTTATTTTGAGTTATTTGTTGATTGTTATGGGTCTAGGTAGCCAAAAAGTCATGAGTAGAAATATATAAAAAATTCAAGGAGATTTGAGTTATAGTATTCACCTTGAAGTCTTAATGGAATTATATTGTTAGAAAAAATTTAATAATCCACATGAGTCATATGAATTTAAGGTATATTTTCTCCAAGTGAGATCTGAAACCTTAGGTAGTGATGATGGAAAATGTTTTTATATTTTTTTCTTTTTATAGTACAAAATTAATTAAAGGGAAACTTGGTGGACAATTCCCTTAAAATAAAGTCATGTGATCCACTTGTGTAGGATTTATCAGAGAAACTAAACACACATCTATTTTTTAATTGGATTGAGATATATTTTTTTTCACAAATCATTGGAAGTTCCCCCCACAAATATTTAGAGAGTGAAAGAGGCCTAACCTAGAGACATCGATTATGTGGTAACATGTAATTATATATTCTCAATCAATTAATATGATAAATTATTTAATAATAGGGTTTATTTCTTTTCATTTTTATTGGACTAATATAGTCTAAGTTTAACATTTTAAGGTTTTTTTGAAGGAGTATCGCAAAAGTAACTTTTTAAAATTATAAATATTTCTATTTGAAATTTCATATTTAAATCGATAACTTCCTTATCAAGAAATGTAGTTATATAAAACACATGAAATAATTTGGTAATTTATGATATTTATAGTCTATTGGATTTAAAATACAATTAAGAATCATTAGAATTCATAATATAGTAGTTATATAGTGAAAATTAAGATTATTGTATTAAACATTATAATAATGTCCAATTGACACAGAATAAAGAAGTGACGGCCTAGGCTAGTAGACTAGTACATTATGAAGACCATTTAATAGAGATTTTTAGGGAGGTAGAATCTATGATATTTTCCCTAGACTAATTCCAAGTTGAGATTCAATACTTAAATAAGGAGTGAAACTATTTATGGAAGAAGCTTAAACTCAAAGAGATCACAGACCAAACCATGTTTACTGGATGACCACATGAAAATATCACTATCAAACACATTACCCATATGGAAATAATTTTGTTAATAATGGAATATGTATATAGAACTCCATAGTATGATTTTTTATATTGTTTTTTATAATATAAACTATATTTTAATCCCTATTTAACATTAAATTAGTAAATGAGTTTGAATTTAATTTTAATACGATGAAACACAAATTAAAATTTTAAGAAATATATAGTTTCAATGAATACACTCTTGCTGTGAATTAAATAATTTTTGAAATAATTGTTATTTTATTAAAATGTTATTATTAAATAGTATTTATTTAATATAAAAAATAATATAACAAGGGTTAGGGAAATATTATTGTAAAAAAGTTGTATTTTTCATAAAATGTAAATTTATGATTTAATACTATAAATTATCATACTTAGATTATTTTATAGAAAAATACTATTCTTGAAATGATCATGTCGAAATTCGTAAAGGATTGTTTTCTTAATTTTCAGAGACACTTGAATTTTTGGGTCAAAATTAACATGGTATAAATATAAGATGTGTATTATGACATAAAAATGACCAATAAGTGATGTAATACATTCAATAAATGTTATACATGAAAAAATATATAGTTCACATCTAAAATAATCTATTTTTTTGGTTATTTTGTTATATATATAAATCATTATTAATCCTCCAATACATATATTATGTTTTTAGTTTTTTCAAAATCCATTATTTATATACATGACTCACTTAGACATATCCAAGTGTATTATTTTAATGATATTGGTTATTAAACCTTGAAAATAATAAAAATCAAATAAATAAGGTATAAAACTTGGGAAAAACCATGGTATGGTTTGTGGTTTTGATTACATTATCAAATATTGTTCTATAACATAGTATGGAAATTAATAAATATTTTTCCCTATTTTTTTTATAGTATGGCCGCAATAGAAATATTCTATACTAAAAACACTTATTGAGTGAAATTAATATACCATTTACTCGATAGATTCCTCTTATGGTTCTCTAAATCACTTCATAAGCCCATCCCTTGTTTTAATAAGAACCTTATCATAGTAGGGATTGTGTCATGAAACAGCTTGGATATCCTAGTACACTAATAACTAGGACAATTCTGATATAGTCTGAATGGAATCCCTAATCCCCATAGGTTGGTGACTTGAACCTGACATCATAAAAGATAAATAAAGTAAAATGTTCCACAAAAGTTTTTTGAAGAAACTATTATAATCAAGTTTTTTAAAAAGAAAACTCCACATGGGTAACTATACCAGAATTAAAATAGGGTTAAAAAACCCAATGTACAATAAAAAGCACCAAAAAATTGGATAAGCAATCCTAGTCCCGACACTATACAATAAATCAATTCACGAAGGTGTAATAATAAGAAACACATCCAAGTGGTGATTTACCCTTGCTCAAACCCAAAAGACAATAATCTGTAAAAACCTAAAGTCATAAGTAGGGTGTGATTAAAATGGCAATAGGTTATCACCATGTATTCTATAATTACAATCCACAATTAATTAACCAAATCAATCATTCAATTATAAATAAATAGGAAAGTAAGTTCAAAATAATATTTAATAAGAATCCAGATTTACATGTCAATTGACTTAAATACATAAAAAAAATATCATAATAAAAATTTAATATATAACAACCTATATAAATTTCTAAGGCATTTGTAAAATTGTTTACAAACAATTCCATATATATGAAAATACATTAACAAAGAGAAACATGGTCATCTAAAAATAGGTATGACAGTTTTAGGTTATGGGATCAATAAACACTTCAATAGGTGATCACGATAATATGTGTACATGTATCCCTCAAACACTGGTAAAAGAAGACCCATCACTATCCCTTCTAAGATGTGACCTGCTTAATTATGTTTTTTTGGAGTTGTAAATTGTCAAAATAGTGTTTTTACAAATACCGCACTAACTACCTATGATTTATTATTCTCTAAAAATATTTAATAGTGGGAAATTTATTTCAAAACTAAGTAAAATACTATTCAATCAATTCCAATTATAATTTTCCAATTTTATGTTATAAACTAAAATAAGGTCTTAATCAAATCATACCTTCTTCCAGGATATAAATAATGGGTTGTTATCAAAATAATTTAAGGTATTTTTATAAAATAATGTTTGAAATAAATTTCACAAATATATTAAAAAATTAAATTCAAAAATTTAATTTGAACAAAATTTTCATCCAATTTCCATAACAATTCCCCAATTCAATAGAATTTTTGGTTTCCCCAATTTCATGCCAACGTAAATTCAAATCTCAGTTTATAAAAAATTAGGTTTTCACAATATAATTTAGTGAAATTTAATTTAAATGATGAAATTTTTGGTTAAATATTTTTGAAAATCTTAAATAGAACCACCTATCTTATAATCATGGGATCAGAAATCACAAATCCTTAAATAGGAAACTCCAACAATGAATGTCGAAAAATGAAGATCCAAGAATCCAACCAAGATTCAAGATCTAAAACAACATATATTTTATACTCTAACAACACAGAGAGAAAGAAAAACCCATGTAAGAGAGAGGAATATATCGGGAGAGATGGAATGAAAGTAATAATATTAATGGGGAAGGATCAAATGATGATCAAAACACATTAATTCGGTTTATAAGTGTATTAAATGATCCAAAAAGGGTCAAAGAGAGATCCAATGTCCCTATAAAACATTTGAGGCCATGTTAGGGCTGGGGGGGGGGGTCTAAAATGGGGGTTCGACAAATTTCAACTAATTATTGGAAAACCAAAATCTTATGTACATGGTTAGCTAGGAAGGGCCTTATGGATAGAAAAACCATGCACCCCTAATTGTGCTTCCCTACAAGTGGGGTTTCACAGTTTCTCCTCTATGGGTGAATGGTTTTTCAACCCTTGAACCAATCATGAAAACTCTCACTACCTCTGTGTGTACAATTTTTACTATCAGTGTGCATGGTTTGGAAAAATCGTGTTCTAACCATGCACCACCCAAAATCCATTCAATATTTCTAAATGTCCACTTGAATCACCATAAAATGACAACCATTCAAACAATGTTCAAAAAGTGGGATGAGGATTACCTGAAAATAGTAATAGGAAGTTACAACCTCCCCAACATTGAAACTTTCTATCCCCATAAATCCTGTTAAGAAGCTTCCATTTCAAAAAGATAAGGCCACTAATTTTTCATCAGTGACTCCCTCTCCAAATTATAATGATTATCGGAACTGTTCTTCTATAACACTTGAAAAAAATGTATCATCCTACCACTAAGTACCTCAGTTTCAAAAAAAACTATTTTGTGAAGATGATAATTCATAGACAAATCAGGAGAGACATCAAGATCACTCGCTCTCAAAATATGATATGGATAAGAAGATTTTTTCAATAGCCAAGTAACATAGAAAAAATTAAGTATCAATATAAGCTTTGGTGGAAGTGATAAATGGTAAGATACTTTCCACACCTACTCAAAAAACACAAATGGTATCCCAAATTGATGAGGAATCTTTCCTTTCCTCCCAAGCTGTTGATGACCCAAATGGGATGAAACATTCTAGAAAACATTTTCACCAACTAAAAATTCTAGCAGTATACAACAATGATCCTCATAAGAATTATACTGACACTGTGTCATCAACATTATCTATCAAATCAACTGAATGATTGTTGTCATCTCTTGAACCATGATTGGTCCAACAAAGTAACTTTTAGTGCACTCTGACCAACATAACATATATTTAGAAGGCCTACCCCATTATAATAGTGAAATAGATACAATTGTGATTGGAAAATTGAACCATCCCAAGATGGTTATACCAAACTCAAATATATTCAACAATACATGCACGAAGCATATCCCAAGAATATATATATAAATTTATACTTCTCCATAAAAATCCTTATGGTATGTCATGATCAAATGAACCTAAGATCTCTCTTATTTTAGAAGGCCTCTCAAAAAACCAGAAGTGAGATAAAGATCCCTAATAGAGACTATAGTAGAAGATACTCCATGAAAATGAACAATCTATTTTTGATAGATATTTACATTCTATTCAGAATTGGTTATATCATGAATGGGTAATGAGTGAGATGGTTTAGTCTTCCTATTGATTATAACCCATAACATATTTTTCTTTATTTGGGTACATTAGATTCAAACCACAATGTCTATAGAGACCTCATCCCACTTCCAATTCAAAACTGGAAGTGCCTAATGCAAACTTGAAGGTATTTGGTTCTTGAACTTGACTTATTGGAATGTGTAACAATGAGAGACAAAATAAGAAATACCCAATATCATACCTGGCTACCAGAATCATCACCACATGTCATAGAAAATATTCATTGTTTCTTGGTTCACTGTCCACTAAGAATTTTTGAAATACCCTATCACAACTTTCTTGTCTGATAATGGGAGTTGAGAGTAAATATGATAATATTGAATTCCCTCTAGGAAGAATGCCCAATTGGAAATTGTCTTATAACCATAAAGATAGTCTCATATACTACCACACTCATCATTATGTTTATTTCAGGATGAATCATATCGAGAAGAGTATAGGTCAACTGAAAAGTAGCCAAGTAAACCTCAGTCACTCATTCCCAAACTCTAATAACCAATTGTAAAAAAATAATCATCATGTTTAAATATTTTAATTATTCTTTCACCTATGGGGTTTTTAGTTTCTTACTCGGGGAATCTTCAATGAAATTTTCTTTCCCCGAGGCATAGGTTATGTCAATGTTGAAAGATTTAACTTTTTTCACCCAACGATTCTGGAAAATATTCAAATATATTTTATAGAATATGTAACTTAATATATTGTGGCCAGATTACATGGTAAAAATTTATCTTTATTGGTAATTCCACTAAATTATAAGAACATGCATCATAATTGTGGGTTCATGTTCATGGATTAGGTAATTATTCTCATGTGGCCCCTACTTCCAAGAGCCATAAGTAAAGATATGATCACCCTATATAAGAACACAAAACCAATGTGAACTCGATGCATCATAGAAGACCACATAACCATACCCAGACTCTAGAAATGTCATCACTTATGCAATAGTCAGATGAAATTTCATCTCAACAAAATAATTCTGACATTTATTATACAAATTTTTTATCCCTTTTGAGTTAGATCTGTAATTAGAGAAAAATATTTTGAGATGTCCTGTACAATCAAGTGATAATGTCCATATAATCATAAGAAGATCTGAATACAATTATTTTTGGTTTTTCATCAAATAATAAAATCATTTACCAATTTAGGATCAATAGAAATACTATTTTCTAACAGCACATATCCCAATAACATCACTTATTGAATCCAAAAATCGCATTTCAAAAGCCCAGTATCATGTTGGCGATTTATCAAAAAGTAAAAAACCTTTCATAGATAATTCACATGATCCTCCATAGATTTATATTAAATGCGGATTTCATACAAAAATAAACCATTAAAGTATCAACCTATTTATTGGAAATTCTATTTATTAAATCCATAAAGTATTTATGATAAATGGTTAAACCAAAAGGCCTGAAAATGTATTCATAATGGCCATACCTACTTTGAAATTTAGTTTTTTGAATATAATATTCTTTTATCTTGAACTGATGGTAACCAGATCGAAGATAAATCTTGGAGAACTACTTCCCCTTTTCAACTAGTCAAACATATCATCAATCCATT
Source organism: Viscum album (assembly GCA_963277665.1). Classification (NCBI taxonomy): domain Eukaryota; kingdom Viridiplantae; phylum Streptophyta; class Magnoliopsida; order Santalales; family Viscaceae; genus Viscum; species Viscum album. Next base: position 1,744,922,694 of record OY728155.1, read on the forward strand.
ATAACTAATAATGTTTCTTTACCATGACTCTATTGAGTTTTTGATAATCAACACATAGTCTTGGTGAAACATCAACTTTCATAAAAAAGGGAACTGGTGCTGCCCAAGGTGACCAAATATGGGCATATAGATCCCTTCTTCAAAAGATCATCTAGATAATTCTTCAAATAGTTTATTTTAGCTGATGATATGTGGTAAGACGGATTAGATACTGGTTGAGTACTAGGAACTGAATTGTTTGAGTACTATACTAGCTTTACTAGAGGAAAAACAATGAATTAAGATAGAAAAACATAGGTAAACTCAGTAAAAATTGATGGAATACTATAGTTCAAAGAAGGTTATTACAAATCAATGAAAAATACTGATATTAATTTCCCCATATCTGGATAATAAGGTCTAACTTTTTTGAATGTTTTGTCATATTCTTATTTAAAGACACATCACACCCCATTAGGTTTAGTAAAGGAGAAACATCAAAGATAACAATAAATTTGGGTTTTATTAACAATGATCCAATCAGTCCTAAAAATTATGTCAAGCAGTTATATAACAACAACCATGAAATCTCAATCAAGCTTGATATTAGATAATAAGGAAACACGTGCATAATTAGGAAGACCTTATTCTCTCATTGTTCAGAGGGGTGTAGTAATATCCATCACATAAGATAAAACATCCATAGAATTATTTAATAGAATGAAAATATGGGATGAAATAATTGAATGAGATGCACCAGTATCAAATTAAGAAGTTACTAATGATGAATATATAGTGATGGAATCACTTACACTTTCTATGCTAGTATCTACTTCATTAGAAGTCTCTTCCACTATATGAAGAAGCTTTATTTAGTATAATTTTGGTTGGAACCCCTTTGTATTTGATGCATATGATTTCATCATATTTTTATTAGGAAATGATGATAAAATGACACTATATGAAGATGAATCGACATGAATGATCTTTTTTAAGTGACATGAGCATCCACAAGAGTCACATATCTTTGGCGCCTCAGTGAAAACTCTCTAATAATTTCTAGGTTTTCCACATTGGTTGAAAATCAAAGGACCCCTTCCATGAAATACATGAGGTCTAAAATTCAATTCTGATGAGAACCACCATGAGAATCATCATGAATCCTCTTCCCTTCAAATGAATTCACAGAATTGACACTGTGAGAAAAAGGAACTCCCATTAACCTAGAATTTTCAGCTAGGTTAATTTAAACAATAAATTCTCTATCTAGTACATTAGAATAAGAAGGAATAATCTACAAGATAAACTAAGAATTCATATCAGATCAATGTCCCATCTTGAACTGTAGATTCATCATCATCTCATTCGATACAATATCATGTGAAAACTACACATGATTAGCAAAGTGATTTTCATATTCTATCATGGTCCTTTCATCCTGCTCGACTTTAAAGAACACTAAGGGCTCAGCCAACACCATAGGCTATGGATAGAACATATTGGTGAAATTAACATTTAATTAATTCCACTCTAAGACCATCTTCTTCTTCACCATCACCATCGTGTCCCATAATCTCCTTCTAGGTCCTTAAAGCTTGATATAGGAAAATTTCACCCTGATTTCATTAGGCATTTCCAAGAACTCAAGTAGAATACCAATATCTCTCAACCAATCCACATCAATTTGTGGATTATTATATCCTTAACAATCTGGTGGATTTTGGTGATGGAACTCCTGAGTAAGATTCTCTACAACATCCCTTTGAGGTTCCATAGCTGGAGCTCGAATGGGAACATGTGAAAGTGACTGTCCCAAAGATTGGAAAACATGCACAATAATCTCATCTAGGTTTTGGTTCAGGAGAGTATTTGCTTATTTTTTTGTTAAGTAGCTTCCTCCTGGATCTGATTCACACATCTCCTTGGATGTATGATGATTAGCAACATTATTTGACAACATTGAAGACATCATTTTAACACTCCAATAGATAAATGTGGGAAATTAATCACTACAGATAGATAAACATGATTTATGTTTTAACCCATCCAAATCATTCGTAGGGAGCTGGATTGAACTAATATTCAAGAAGACTTTCCCAAACCCCCCCTAGTGAATTAAGGCTCATTATAGGGAGAGACAGACATGATATCAGTCATAACTACCTCTTATGCCTTGAAAATATTACACAACTACATTATAACATCAATGTAAGATGCTTAGCCTTCACCTATGATACCACTCTACCATGAACCAGTTTAGATACCCCGGTACCCTTATAACTATAATGGTCTTAAAATAGCTTGAATGGTGTTCCCAACCCCCACATGTTTGTGAATAACACCTTAAATCATATAAGATAAAGAGGGAATGTTTTTCCACAAAAATAGTGGAAGAACAATTAAAATCTAATATTAATAATAAAAAAATCCCCACGGAGAACTATACTTGAAGTGAAATGGGTGTAAAAAACAAAACGTGGAACCATAAATTACCCAAAAATAGGAATAATAATCCAATTCCCTATAAGAAAAAACTACTCAAATCCCAAATATAAAAAAATGAACCACCTCCAAGTGGAACATTAACCAAGCTTGAACATGGAAAAGATAATCTACAAACACATGAAGGCATGTGTAGGGTGTGAGATAAAGACCTAGTAGGGTCTAACCATGGATTCTATAATATAAAAAAACAGGTAATTAACCAAATAAGGCATTCAATTTTTAATAAACATACTTGGAATTTCAAAATCATATTTAAAACATACCATTATTTAACATTAAATTGATATAAATACATTAAAAATTGCTCAACAAACATTTTATATAAAATAGTTTATATAAATTCATAAGGAATTGGTAAAATGGTCTACAAAAAATGGAATATATATCAAAAAAATAAAAACATATAACATGATCCTCAACAAAGAGGTATGAAATTTCTCGGTTTTGGGAACTCCACACACTCAATTATGTAATCAGGATAACATGTGTACCCATATCTCTTAAACACTAGAAAAAGTGGACTCATCACCATCCCATTGAGGTTTTGACCCACTAATTTTTTTTTTAATTTTTAAAGCATAAAAAGAGTTCTACCCTAAAAAACTCACCAACTACCTATAATTTCATGTGCTATAATAACATTAAATAATGTTAAATTTATTTCAAAAAAATTTAAAATACATTTCAATAATTTTTCAATTAAATTTTCTAACTTCCCTTTAAAAACCAAATGAGATTATAATCAAATAATTCATTTTTTGAGGATAAAAGTAATGGAATATTATAATAACAATTTAATCCATGTTATAATTTAAAATTTGAAATCAATTTCAAAAATCAATTTTAAATTTAAATCCACTATTATAATTATCTAATTTAATTTTCACAAAATTTTTACCCAATTTCTATAAATATGCCCCAATTTGGTGGAATTAGGGGGTTTTCTCAATTTTATGCCAATAATAATAAAAAATCCAAATTAAAAAAAGTTTTTCACAATAAAATTGAAATAAATTTAATTTACATCAAGAAATTTATGCTTAAATAAATTAGAGAATATTAAACGGAATAACCTACCATGGAATCATTAGATAAAAAATCATAAAGCCCTAATTGGGAAACTAAATTAAGAACATCACAACTGATGTTTTGAGAATCAACCGTAGATTTAAGATCTAAAACAACATAGATTTTATCCTCCAATAACACATAGATCTAACAACCCTTACGAAAGATAGATGAAGTGTTTAGAAGAGAAGGAATGAGGGGAGAGATCTTATTAGGTAAGGATTGAATAATGATTTTCAGGGTTTTATTCAAATAGAAATGGATTTGGAAGAGTTTAAATGGGTCCTTGAAAGATATAATAAACAAATAAAACGTTTTATTCTGAGTTTGGCCCAAATGGAGGTCTAAATTGGTTGTTTTGTAAATTTTAGCCAATTTTGGGTACAATAAAACCTCAAACATGGGTTATCTAGGTAGAAAAATATGGTTAGATAGAATTTGAACCCAAAACATGTTCCTAATCTAGTGGGGTTTTAATGTTTCTCATGGGTTGGTTCATAGTTTTTCAAACCATGCGCCAACCATGAAAAACCTCACTGTATAAGTTTGCATAGTTTTCACTTGCAGGAAATACAGTTTGAGATAATCATTTTCCAAACATTCATAGAAAAAAATCCTATTTTTTTTTAAAAAATCATTTAAATAAACCCTAAATGTAACCAAACCAAATCATGATTAAAAATCATGTGTAGGTGTTCTATAAAATAGTAACATGAGTTTATAGATCTATCTATTTCTTCCCATTAAATCCAATTCTTCATATTTACCTTTTTGAATAATTTTTTTTGTATTTTCATTCAATTATAAATATCACTTTACTATCCAATGTATGTTCTAAAAATGAAAAATCATTTGTTACCTCTTTTTATAACCTTTACATAAGCTGTTACTATACTAAAGTAAGGGATCCTCTCCCACTCTTCCTTATTAAAGAAACTCCTTTAAATCAAACATTTTGTACTACTATTATTCATGTTATAATATTTTTTTATATACCAATTTTACTATACCAATTATTTCATATGTTTATAGAAACTAATCACTATCATTAATCCCTTTTATGCAACTTTACATACAACCATTATACTACTAAAACCTCCCTGTGATTTTTCATACCAAACATTTGTGTAGTGAATACATATCCCCATTTATACTCAATTGTAATAACCTATATCTAACTATCCTTCATTGATGGGGTAATTACAATTATATATATATCACACTCCTTAACAGTGTGAGTAATAGTTATGAAATACATCCTTATTTTTAATGATAAATATAGCACACATATGCTTGTACCTGATATGAATGTGAAGGGTGGGCCTGGATTTATATATATCTCTAATGTATTGGGTAATATTTTCATCTCCCGGGACATCATGTATGGGATTATAGTGTAAGCCTAATCCATTATTAGACATTTCTTCCATGTGTTGTTTTCTTGATATTAAGACTTGATATATGCAGGTGTCATGTTTTATGTTGTTTCCACATTTCTATGGTTCTTTTATACTATCATGTTATATCATGGATAATTATTCAAGATTATGATTCTCAAATCCCATATGACACCTTTAATTTTCTCAAGGATCAAATGTACTTATTTACAATATATAAGGAATTTTTATTCTATTATTTGGCTTTATATCTCACCCCATTATTATGTACTTCCCCAGTTTATCCCATGTACTTTTAGAAGAACGGTGGAATTTTTAGAGCCTGTTAATAATGTTTTCAATATTGTTATTCTAATTATTTTCCAATTGTTACATTATAAAACAAATTTACCAAAGACACCAGGCCTCATGATCTTAGAGGATTGTATTCAATGCATCTTTATGAAATAAAACAAGAATAAAAGTATATTAAAATAAGGGTTGTCATATTTGGTATCAGAGAAAGGTCAAGTTATTTTTTGTGAAATTAGATTATAAAAATATAGTAAAATACAAAGGTATACTAATAGACATAGGAGAAAATTAAATTTTTTTTAAATTATAAAGTAAGTGGGTTCTATAAAATATATATCTTTCTAGACACTACAAGTAGATGTGGATGTACAAAAAATCTACCTAGATGTAATAACCCTATAAAGGGTGAATTGATATGGAATTGCTTTTCACATAGTTCACAATAATGGGCACTACTACAGACCTATTTTGAAACCCTATGGGGATATTCTTGGGTAAATTCACAAGATCCATTTAAAATATTTTAAATGAAAAAATGACCATAAGATTTTATATTAGGAAATAACTCAAGGATACCATAGATTTAAAATAAAAAAAATTAATATGTTAAAGACTATAATTAATTTTGGATTTAGACATTTAATGTTCATGGTTTCTTATTTATGTGTTTAATAATTTAAAAATAATCTTCCTTGATTTTCACTTTTTTTTAGTCAATGGATGGGAATAATAGAAACCGATCCAACATCCTTTTTGAGGGGAAATGTGATGACTGACCAAATGATATTCCTAACCTGATGGGTGTAGGAGTCAAAAAAATTATGACAACACATTCACAGTTAAAAAATGTTTTAAAAAATAATAATTAATCAATAAGAATTACCATACCTCTATAGAAGGATAATGTTTATATTCTATCCTTTGAGTGACAACGACATCCGAATTTTAATGGGACATTTTATCCCTTAAGCATAGATCAATGGATGAAATCCATTGAATACATATTACCCATCCATCAATGATTTGAGTAGGATAGTTCTATGCTAGATGTTTATTTAATGGAGGGGTAAGCTGATCAATTGTTGAAATTGATCAAAAATAAAAATCTCAATGAAGAGGTTGAAGTGATGGAGTGAAAGGAATTTCAGAATCGTTTTTAGAAAAATATTTTACATTCACTCTATGATTGAAAATGAAGTGATAATTCATTTTCCTCAATAAAAAGGATGACGAATCCATCACAGAATATGAGTAAAAACGCACATGAATTACATGACTTTGCTTCATATTTTTCAATTTATTCTGAAGTAATGTTGACATCTTCTTTGGTGAAATAAAGATGTGTGTTTGAAAATACATGTAAATTCCAGACTTTGATAGAAATGCAAGAATTATCTAATTTTTTATAAAAGATGAGATGCATACCATTCAATCTCAAGGGTCTGGTCAGTCTAGATAAAAGAATTTTATAATAGACTTTAATTTGTGTGGTGAAATAGAGAAGTATTTAGGTGAAAATAAAGTCTTAACTCACACTTTTCAAAAGTGCTGGCAGAAGCATCAAATAAATTTCATGATAGGGAAAAAGAAATTATTTAATAGTTGGAATAGAGGGAACCTCGCTAGTGATAGATGATGGGGGAAACACACCAATTTCATTGAGTAAAGGAACAATCCAATCATCCCCCAAGCCTATTATCCAATGTTTAAAATACAATGAAAAAAGAAATTATGGGAGTCAATACACTAATCTAAGGGTTGTTAAGGATAACCAATGAAAACTACATCTAAGTCATTGAGAAATTGTGAGTTTATGAAATCACAACTACTGAGGTGGATCTTGACAATATAGTGGTGACAGGTATGCTAGTCATTTATTCAAGGACATCAAACATAATGTTTTATTTTGTTTATACTTGTTCTTTTATATCATGCATGTTAAGAATAACTATTTAAACAAAACCTCAAAACATGTAAGGTGAGTAATATTTAATGAGAGAAAATGAGTAAATAATTTCATCCCATGAATATAACTAGTCCCCTATCTAGAACACATTTTTAAACTACCCTTAGTGTAATTTCATGCTTTCTTGGCTTGGATTTAATTTTGTTATACATAGCAAATATAAATTTCTGAGAGAAGGAAATAACCCACTGTATTTCAAATCACCCTATAATTATCCACATGTGAATTGTGGATGATGAATAATTGTTTGGTACAAATATCTCTATCATGTTATATAATACATTGTGAGAAATCATTATTAGCACAAATCATTGATACCAATGAAAATATTATCCTTGATGACATTCCCATTTTATGGGAATTTAATATTGTGTTTCCTAAATAGTTTATTGGTATTCCTTATAGTTGTGAGGATGAGTTCTCAATCTATTTTATACACATATCTTTTACAAGTTCCTAGAATCTATATAGAATCATCATTATTTAACTGGAAGATCTAATGAATGAATAGACGGAGAATATGGATAATGGGTTCATATTCCCAAGAACTTCACCATGGGATACACAATTCATTTTCATTAGGAAGAATTATGGTTCATTGTTCCTCTATATTGATTTAACTAATATCAATAAGATAAAATAATGAGAAAGTAGCATATTCCATGGATTGATGAATTTTTCAATCAGTTCCATGGAGATCAATACATCTCAAAGATGGATATTATGTCGGTATATAACCAAGTAATGGTGAATATGGATGATATCTCCAAGATCAATCTATATACATGGTATGAGAAATTTATGTTCATAGTGATGCTGTTTTGACTCCTTGATGCTCCAAGAATCATCATTAACATGATGAATAGAGTCTTTAGGGATTAACATGAAAATTTTGTCCTAGTGTTTATAGATGATATTTTTATATCCTCCAAAATAATGGGAACATTACTAGTATTTAAATACAATACTGAATACCTTATATAAGGAAACATTATATGAAAAGTAAAGTAAATATGTGTTTTTGTAGGAACTAGAAGAATTATTGGGGAATGCTATCACTAGTGAAAGGATATCTATAGATCTTTCAAAAATCATGGAAATTGAAGTATGGAAATCACCAAAGTCTAGAGTAAAAATCCATAGTTTCATTGTATTATCTATGTATGATCACAATTTCATAGAATATTCTCATGATTTTCAATAACATTAACCATTCTAACTAAAGAGGGGTGCATTTTTTCATAGAATTATGACTATAAAGAGAGATTTAAAGAGTCAGGGAGGAGGTTGTTCAGTATAAATGTTCTCACTTATCCAACAATGGGGATGAAAATTTGATTTATAGAGATTCTTATAAAAAGAGTCTGGGTTTTGTACTCATTCATGATGATAACGTGATATCCCATGGCTCTCTCTAATTAGTGATCCCTGAGTAAAACTACCCAAAACATGATCTAGAATTGGAAACGATGACATTCTTATTGAATATATTGCAACATTATCTGTTCAGTTAAAAGACAGACATATATAATGATGAAAAAACCGTCAAGTATATATTCATATAAAAGAAGATTAATATACACCATTGAATTTCATTATATCTGATTAAGGAATAAGATTATTCATTCCATTCCTATATGTCGAAGGAAAATAATATGGCATATTCTATATGTAAAAATGATTATATAACACTATCCATGACGAAGATTTTAAGGGTTCTATTCATTTTGAACATGGATAGGATAAACATGGAAATAATAGTAGGATCTTTACTGAATTTTTTTGAAATAAATAATAAACCATATATTCTTGAGAGGATCATGGAGGCGAATGAAGATGATAATTTTCTACAGAAGAAGGCATAGAATATCCCAGAGATTATCTTTTCAATCTATTTATTTATATGGGTTTGAACACATATATGTGTCCCATAAAAACCAAAATAGAAGAGGGAACATATATATGCTGTGAATAAACCGTTATTATATATTCATCAAGGAATAAACATGTTCTATAAATATTTGATGCAAATTTTCTATGTGGATAACAAGAAGAGGGTGATTGGGGAGATTGTATCTCGATTCTTGGTTTACCAACAAGTCAAGGATTGATGATATATTTTTAAGGGTAAGGCACAAACATTACTTATACCAATATGGAAATGGGAAAAAATGATGATGAATTTAATTATAGGGCTCACAAGGACACCTAAATGAAATTACACTATCTAGGTATTAGTTGATCTTATAACCAAGTCAATGTATTTCATTTCAATCATGGAAATTGTTTATCTTGACTAACTAAGCAATAAAATCACAAGGGATGTGATTATACCACATGGAGTTCCACTATCCATCAGTATAGATCAATATCTATGGTTTACCTCGATGTAATAGAGAAGCCTTAACAAGGGTTAGATATATAACTAAGCTTTGGAACCACTTATCATCCTTAAACAGATAGCCAGTCTGAAAGCACCAATCGAACCCTTGATGATAGGTTAGGATCAGGTTTAATGTATTTCTAAGGATTATATGATCATCATATTCCCCTAGTAGAGTCATTATATAATAAAAAGTTTCATTATATTATTCAAATTAAACCTCATAAGGCTCTATATGGTCAGAAGAGGTAGAGACTAACATGATAGGATAATGTTGAAATGTTGAATATTACAAGACTTGATCTTATCCTTGAGATAATATAGAAGGTTAAAACTACTCAACATCATATGAAAACCACTAGAGGTTAGAGTAAAATATATGAATCCAATCATATATGAGATATTTTTTTTAATTTATAGATATCATGTTTCTTCTTATATTTTAACGGAGTAAAGTCCCGAGTATTGGGAATAAGGGAAATTTGAGTCCTAGATACATCATCTAATTTGGGATCCTTGATCGTATCGAACTAGTTTCCCATATACTAGTACTCCTACCTAAACAATAAAATGTACATGATGTGTTCCATGTATCCCTCTTGAGTATGTACATACCATAACCATCACATGTAATGAATCAAGTGTTCGTAAAATTAGAAAATGATATTTCATATGAGTAGAAGCTAGGGAAAAACTTGTATGATGGAGAAACATTACAATGAACCCATAAATATCACATAGTTAAATTTTGTGGAGGAACAACATGTTTTAGGATGAGATAAGGGAAATGGAAGAGTTTATGGGGATGAAGTTTCACAAACTTTTTTACTATATGGAATGAATTTTTTTAGGTGAAATTATTGAAGGGGAGAATAGTTTAATGACCAAAACTTTTATAGATGAAATTCCATTTTTAAATGAATAAATGGATTATCATGTAATAAAGTAATATAAAAATTGTACAAATTTGGTTATTTTTAGTCTATTGTATTTTAAATACTATTACAAATCTCATTTTTTTGGTAATATAATCATTATAAAGTGACAATTAGGATTATTATATTTGGGGTTATGAAAGAGTCCAATTAACATAGATGTAAGAAGTGATGTACCTGACCAGTAGTATAATACCCTTTATAAATCCCATTTATTAGAGCTTCTATGGGTGATAAAGTATCTGGTATTTTCCCTCAACCAAGAACAAGTTGATATTCGATAATAAAATCACATGTGAAACTTTTTATGGGATAAGATAAATCTTATTGAGATCAAGACCCAAACCATATTCAGCAAACCACGCCATGAAAATATATCAATCGTAAACCATTACCTTAAGAAATTCAGAAGTGTAATGAAGTAATATATGTCTATACGAAAACATTAAAAAATTTTATTTTTTATTTTAAATAAAATAATGATTATATTTATCCTTTTTAATATAAATATAGATAAAGAGATTGAATTGTATTTTGGTACGATGAAAAATAAATAGTACTTTTGTGAAATATTCAATTTCAGTCAATAAACCATTTTTAGTGAATTAATTAATTTATGAAATATGTATTATTTTGATAAATTATTATTAGTAAATAATATTTATTAAACATAAATGATAATATAATAGGGGTTAGAAAACTGTTATTTTTAAATGAATAATATTTTTCAGTAGCTGTTGATTTTTTTAAAAGTGAATATTATTTTAAATTGATATTTTTAGTGATAAAATAAATATTATTTTGGAAATAATTGATTCTAAATTATAAAACATTTATTTTTTCATAATTTTTGGAGATAATATATTTTTAGGTAAAATTAAATATGGTATAAATATACGATGTGAATTATAACATCATAATAAACAAAATTTGTTGTAATATGTGACAAAAATTATTTAAATAAAATTATATTTCTATTTTGAAATAATGTTTTTAGGTTTTATTATTATTATTATAATCAAATAACGAATCCTCCAAAATTGATATTATATTTTGATGTTTTAAAATCACTTATTTATAATCATGACTGTAGAGACCCTAAGCTTCACATACATGGACATTAAATTACTTTTGTGGAATACATAATACATAACAAAAACAGACACACAAGGACCGTAATAGTTTAGTGTCTTTGGAAACTCGGAATATAATCTTCTAAACGTGGTGAAAGATCTTCAACATCTCCCATAAAGATCTTCTTTTTTTTACCTAAAACCATTCTTTATATCTTGGGGAAAAGAAAACATAAAAGGGTGAGCTCAAATGCTCAGAAAGGGTAAACAAAAGAAATATCAATCACATCATATTCATAAGAACATGACATTTTGGAAATCTTAACCTGCAAAAGAGATCATAATATCATAACATGGGATAAATCATAGTAGTGAAATGTAATCCCAATAATAATAACGTAAAACATGAAAATTTGTGGCATACACACATAATCATAGAGAATAATTTCTTATTAGTCAAGACTCATTTCCAAGACTGTCTTAGTGGACAAAGTCCCTTTCTGATCTGAGTTCACTCCTCGTTTCAGTCCTGTTTCACTGAACTGGTATAACCTACCATTCCAGCCATGTCTATCTCATGAGATATAAAATCTTTACACAATGAATTGGAGGGAGATATAGGTCCCACCCATCTCATAATGATACCATTCTTATGTGTGCCACAAAATCATAAATCATACATCATTGCATAACCCATGTAATAAAAATGGGAATCTTAAACATCGTGACATCATAAAACAATTCATATAAGATAAAGGAATTCATAAAAATATAATTCCATCACAACATAGTCAAATCAATGTATTAATAGGGATAAAAACATAACCCTTTATTATCCTACATGGAAAATAATTTTGATAAGACACTTGAACTCCATTCTTGAGGAAAATATCCTTTCTGCTTCAAAAACACTTTTCCTTTCTTAACATGTCATACAATTATAAACTAAAATAAGTTTATTAAAAATAATCTTTTAAAGGAATCTTCTTGGAAATAATGTTTTAAAAATCCATTCATGCCGTATAAGCTAAAAAACATTCTTCTCGTACTTTTGTCGGAAAAGTCAAAAAGTACCTCGTATGAAAAACGACAAAAGATTCCTTTCATATCTTTTACTAAAAAATCAATGAAGGTTAAAATTGGATATAAACTATTTTATAAGGATATAAATATTAAAAATTGAGGAAAAATGTATGTGGATGATAGAATAAACCCCCGTAAATACCAAAGTATAAACAATCTCGGATTAAAATGAGATTGTGATATTTCCCTTACCTTAGGTCCGATTTGCTTCGTAAGTATCCGAACATCTTGTATAATGATTTAAATAATGTCATTGAATTATTCCAGAATCATACTCACTGTTATGATATCATGTATGGTTCACTTATGACTTTATATTACCTATTCTTTTGTAAATTCCATGTTAAAGAGCGTTTTGGGTAAAATCATTTCATTTGTCATCCGTGTTTTGACTTGTAATTATTCATATGATTACTTAGATCATGATTAATTAATTCCAGAATATAAAACATGATTTATATATAATATATATTCATAATATACATATATATAATAAATCAGTAAATGGAAAGAAATACACCGTTCATGGAGATGGTAGGTCGTACGTACGCATGAATGCTGTTTTCGTTTCCTTATTGAGTTGAATAGAATTAAGTAGATGACATACATATATATACACATAAATATAGTATCATTATTATGTCATATATTTCATGATTACTTATTATATATACTTTATAATCATTCATGAATGGTTAAAGTGGAGAATGAATCTCATCGCGTCGTGGAGACGGTAGTCCGTACGTATGCACGAGCGATGATATCATTCTCATGATCATGGGACTGTATTGGAGTGTATGTATACTATTTCAGAATAAATATAACTTTAAAATAATCATATATAGTTTTTATTTACATCATTATACCCATCCAAGTAAGGTGGTGGTGGAAAATAGATTTCACCACGACGTAGAGACGGTATTCCGTACGTACGCACGCGCGGTGATTTCATTTTCCGTAGGATGGATAGATGGTGAAATAGGGTTGTTTCATACTTATAATAACATATCAGTATATGATTGATACTGATTTTATTACTTCATAATAAAACAACCTAAGAAGATGAAGTGGAAGAAGAAATAAAGGCGAAAGAATCGATAACAGAAATTACCCCTTCTTTGAAGCGCCTCTTTGAGATCTCCTTTTAGGGTACCAAAATTGGCCTTGGAGGAAGACCAGAACCTCTAGGATGTTTCTAGGGAAGTGGAGAAGATAATTTTTCATGGTTTGGCCGATATTGAAGGCCCAATGTGGTGTGAGGAAGAGAGGGAGGGGGTTCCATTTTATAAGGGAGGAGTGGGGCACCTTTGGAATAACTAAAAATATTATTTTATTATAAAGAAAAATTCGGTTTTAAATAGATGCAAATTGATTTTTTTCTAAGATAAGGTGGGGATGGGTCGGAATCCCCTCATCCAATAGAATTTAGACAAGTTTAGGTTCCTATTATAACCTTATCATTTATATTTAACTTTAAGTTAGATAATTTTACTTTTACCGTGTCTTCTTGTTTTCTTATACTATAAGGTTAATAAACATACTATATCAAGACAAAAGAACCCCAAGATGTTTATTATTAATATATAAAACCTTATCTAAGTCATTTGGCCGAACCTTATATTTTTAGGAATAAAATAACAATTAATAATATAATATTTGTTTTAAAAACTATTTTATGTCAATTTTGACACTATTTAGTAATTGATTTTTGTGAAAATCATAACAGAATGATTAGTTAGGAAATAGTTAATTAAATATAGACTAACATGTCATATTAACCTATAAAATTAGTGTAATTCATAAAAAGTCTCAAATTATATTTATTTTGGTATTTATAATATCAATTATTCTAATTTTTCACTATTATGGTAATTACTGCATCATCATTGTGTCATGAATAAATTAATTTATTCAATGTCTAAAAATTATAAATAAAATATCATTATGTAGAAAATGTCATTAGCTTTATAATAAATATTTACAATCGAATTTATCTTATGTATAAACCTATATTAAAAATAATTTACTTATTAAACTATGATTTTAACTATTTTAACCCTTCTTTAAATAAATTAATAATAAATATCCTAATCTAATCCAAGTGGGCCTAAATGATCATATTTTATTCCTAAAGTTGTTTTTGGTCGAATTACACTTATCTAATAGAATTAGGACATGTGTTAGGGTAATTATAATAACATTTTTACCCTTAATTACCCTATTTATTTTTAACCGTGGTAAAAAAAAGTTAAAAGTTACTATTCACCAAAAATTATTTTCATCTCATTGAACCACATTTTACTTACTAACATCAACCGTGTCTCTTAGATTTTTGAAATTCCACTCATAGAAGCAGCAAAATTATGTTTTATGAAAAAATCATTTTTTTAACTACCACTTAGTGGTTTCACTATTCATCAAAAAATGAAAGTTTCCAGATAAATACCAAAAATTAGGCCTAAGATATATTTGATATTATGAACTAAAAAATGATGTCTATTTTACCAAATTCAAAACACATCAGTTGCATTAATTAATTTAAAAATTAATTCCCCTCGTCAAAACAAATAGCGTGTTCTAAGTATGATGGAAAATAATAGGTAACATTGTATAGTTTTATGAAAATGACATATCACTAATCATGGTGACAAAAATGAGAAAATGACATCAGATTAACATTCAAATCAAGGATAATATTCCTTGAATCATTTTTTATCTATTAGAATAAGCCACATTTAAATAAAATTCTATGATTGATCGATATTGATTATGGTATGATATTACACAACTAACATTTTTGTAATAATGGGAAAATCATGTGCGTAGGTATCAAAATTGACCAAATGAGATCTAAATGACATTATATATTAGGAAAATGATCATTATGTCCTTTAAAATCTATATGAATTGTCTCACATTAATTGAATACCCAAATTTCATGGTATGATTGGATGTGAGGTATGTCACTTAGATTTGGATTTAAGTGAAAAATCAATTAAAAGTGGTCAATACTAAGAAAACATACTTGGATTAAAATGAAATCCTGTGAGAAAAATCAGTGAGTCATTTTTTCATTTTATAGAATCAATGCTGCATGCATCAGATACTCATGTGGATCATTATGATGGGAAATTATAGTTATGGATTTATAATTTTATTAAATTGAAATATCTCTGGAATGGGGGTCAAAAATAAGAAAATGAAAGTTATCCGAAAAGTACCAAAATTTCACCCTAAGCTAATTTTGATATCTTGAATCCAAAAATGATGTCCATTTTGAAAAATAAAATTTACAAAATTTGAAAAAGTAGTTATTACTATTCATCACAGCTTGTTTTAAGCATATCGTTGTTTAGTGAAACTCGGTATTGCGTACTACACACGCTATCGAGGAAGGTCGTGATTGAGTTTAATTCAAGGAAACTCAAGGATGCATGTTGTGCCAGCTCCTTTTGGTGTAGCATACAACACAAGACATTAATGAAATTAAAAAGCATATTTTTTATAAAATCTCGGGGTGTTACATTCTACCCCCCTTAAAATGAATTTCGCCCTCGAAATTCATTGGGGTTATAAATAGTTTACTATTCGAAAGTTTCTTTGATAGAAACCCACATCGTAAAAATGAATACCGAAACCAATCTTTAAAAACAAAAGTATGAAATGTAACAGTTACCCAAATAAACTAATCATTGGGTTTCCACATAGGTGAAAATATGGATATGGAAGAGAAATCTAACCATCATGTTCTGATGGAGAGTGGTAGAGAACATGGCTATGAAAAAGACAACAATCACAAAGCCATAAATTTGTGAAGATTTAAGGTACCATTTCATTCATCAGATATAAGAGCACTAGGACAACATTTTTGGTTTTCAAGATCGTTTCCCTAAAGTTGATGAAATTGGAATTAGAAGAAATACTTTCGGGATTTCGGTATAGTCTCACAGTTGGTCATTCTTTGGACAATTTCCACTTCATATCTTAAAGAAATGAAGTTGAATTTTATATTCATGATGTGTTAGCAGATCATGTGATAGAATGATTGGTCATTCCATCTGTCTCAAACAAAAGGTTAGAAAAGTTATCAAAAAAATACAAAAGTCCATCTATAGTGAGATTAATCATATATGGTTCCTAAAATGGACTTATACTTCATATATCATACTGCTTAATATAATAAAACTAGTTTCTACTAAACAGGGACTTCTTGTAGGCCATTGGTAGGCGATAAAGGCCAGTCGCACTTTGGTTGTGGGTTCGATTCCCACAGCCTTGTCCGACGCGATGGGATGTCGCTCGTCCTACAGGTTGTCCTTTTTCTAAAGCTATATTACTATAACATCCCATCAATAATATCAAAAAAGTTTTATCCTTAAACAATACTAACTTAAGTCCAACATAATCCATTCCAATCTTTAGGCTTATCTAAAATACTTCGGTCCGTGCTCATAGTATAAAGAAAATGATCGTGTGAATGCCATCATTTATCTCCCAGATATATCTTGTTGGTCAAATTACAAACATGTGAATACCTTAATCATGTATTCTCTTGAAGAATGAATATCCATTGAACCTTAGTGAAAACATGAATGCAGTTAAAAGTTAACACTTTCCACATACCAAAATCCTCAAAATTCTATTTCCTCAAACCATGATAACACTTAGTCCTTATATCAATCATGAGCTCATGAATACTATCAAACATATTAGATTATCTTTATCCCATCATTTAGTGCATATCATCTACTTTCCAAAAATATTTCAATCACTTTTCATGGTTTCCGATGCCATAAAATTATTGAAAACCACAATAGACCAAAACATAAATATTCCAATATTCCATGATAATATATACAACATTATTCTGGAATCCCATTACATAAACAATTAATCATTCCACCACATCGTTGTCATATTCAACATCGCCAATGGTGATCACATGTGACTTCCCTTTGTCCTTTTCCTTACGTGGTTGCTCATGTCGATCATCACTAACCCTTGGATTAGGGCATTTATTAGCATAATGCCCCATTTCCTTGCACTTGAAGCATTGAAGTGTAGTACGTTCATTCTGTGTATCCCTTCCTTTTTTTGCATCATTAGGCATCTTCTTCCCATCATTGCAGCATTCAAATGCCCGATGACCTTCCTTTCCACATTTGTAACAATTACTTGTCCCTTTAAGACAATCTCTACCATGCTTCTTTCCACACTTTGAGCATAAGGAAACATTCATCTTCTTTTAACCATTATTCTGAGATTTCTCGTTGAACTCCATCTTTCGTTTCTTGTCAAAACTATGAGATGGATAAGTAACACTAACTTCCATTTCTACCTTGATAGCACAACGCACAATTTCTTCATAGCTACTGAAGTCTCTTATAGATAATGCCCTTCAAAGATTTGGTTTTAAGCCACTGAAGAATCGATCAACTTTACTTTCAGGTTGGATGATAAATCCAGATGCATACTTTGCAAGCCTTTTAAAATTTTCTTCATATATACCAACAGATTCATCATCCTTTTGCTTTAGTTCAAGAAACTCCTTCTCCATATTTGTTTGAAGAATACGAGGGAAGTACATATTAAAAAATAAGTTCTTGAACTCGCCCCATTCCATGGACTCAATTTCATCTCTTTGCCTCGTATTCTTGATAAGATTCCACCATTGATCAGCTTCACCTTCCAAACGATATACTGCTAAGATGAATTTATCATGTTCAGAACATTGAAGAACTGAAAATATCTTTTCAGTGGTACTGATCCATTGTTCAGCAACAAGTGGATCAGAAGACCCACTAAAAGAAGGTGGACATTGCCTAATGAAGGACTCAATAGAATGTTGTTCCCTTATCTGCTCATTTGGAAGTCCAGAATGATTCATAGCTTGTTTAAGTATAGCAATCAGATTTTGCACTCCATCTCCCATAACATTTGTTTGATCAGGAGGACAATCATTGCATTGTCCATTACATTGATCAACACAGTTCCTTCGGGTTCCAGCCATTGTCTAAAACCCAAAAAGAGTAGTGTGAGAGGAAAAAATCATGCTAGGGAAAACAACGTAATAAAGGGGGAGTATACTCAATATCTAACATCTTAGGTTAAATTCTATGATCGTTACCGTAGTTCTAGGACTGTATCCTATACGTATACTTATCCTTAGGGACATCCCTAGACATACCTTAGAAATATCTCTAGGGATCTCACTAACATTTTCGCATCCTAGTTTCCAAAGGTTGACTAAACCTTTCCTCTGATACCAACTTTAGAGACCCTAAGCTTGACATACATGGACATTACATTACTTTTGCAGAATACATAATACATAACAAAAGCAGACACATAATGTCCGTAATAGTTTATTGTATTTGGAAACTCGGAATATAATCTTCTAAACGTGGTGAAATATCTTCAACATCTCCCATAAAGATCTTCTTTTTTTACCTAAAACCTTTCTTTACATCCTTGGGAAAAGAAAGCATAAAAGGGTGAGCTCAAATTCTCAGTAAGGGTAAACAAAATAAATATCAATCACATCATATTCATAAGAACATGACATTTTGGAAATCTTAACCTGCAAAAGAGATCATAATATCATAACATGGGATAAATCATAGTATTGAAATGTAATCCCAATAATCATTACATAAAACATGAAAATTTGTGGCATACACACATAATCATAGAGAATAATTCATTATTAGTCAAGACTCATTGCCAAGACTATCTTAGGGGACAAAGTCCCTTTCTGAACCGAGTTCACTCCTCGTTTCAGTCCTGTTTCACTGAACCGGTATAACCTACCATTCCAGTCATGTCTATCTCATGAGATATAAAATCTTTACCCAATGCATTGGGGGGAGATATAGGTCCCACCCATCACATAATGATACCATTCTTATGTGTGCCACAAAATCATAAATCATACAACATTGCATAACCCATGTAATAAAAATGGGAATCTTAAACATCGGGACATCATAAAAAAATTAATATAAGATAAAGGAATTCATAAAAATATAATTCCATGACAACATAATCAAATCAATGTATTAATAGGTATAAAAACAGAACCCTTTATTATCCTAGATGGAAAATAATTTTGATAAAACACTTGAACTCCAGTCTTGAGTAAAATATTCTTTCTGCTTCAAAAACACTTTTCCTTTCTTAACATGTCGTACAATTATAAACTAGAAGAAGTTTATTAAAAATAAACTTGTAAAGGAAGCTTCTTCGAAATAATGTTTTAAAAATCCATTCATGCCGTATAAGTTAAAAAAAACATTCTTCTCGTAATTTTTTCGGAAAAGTCAAAAAGTACCTCGTATGAAAAACGACAAAAGATTCCTTTCATATCTTTTACTAAAAACTCAACGAAGGGTAAAATTTGATATAAACTATTGTATAATTATATAAATATTACATATTGAGGAAACATGGATGTGGATGATAAAATACACCCCAGTAAATACCAAAGTATAAACAATCTTGGATAAAAATGAGATTGTGATATTTCCCTTACCTTACATCAGATTTTCTTCGTAAGTATCTGAACCTCCTGTATAATGATTTAAATAATGTCATTGAATTATTCCAGAATCATTCTCATTGTTATGATATCATGTATGGTTCACTTATGACTTTATATTACCCATTCTTTTGTAAATTCCATGTTTAAGAGCGTTTTGGGTAAAATCGTTTCATTTGTCATCCATGATTTGACTTGTAATTATTCATATGATTGATTAGATCATGGTTAATTAATTCTAGAATATAAAACATGATTTATATATAATATATATTCATAATATACATATTTATAATAAATCAGTAAATGGAAATAAATACACCGTTCATGGAGACGGTAGGCCGTACGTACGCATGAACGCTGTTTTCATTTCCTTATTGAGTTGAATAGAATTAAGTAGATGACATACATATATATACACATAAATACAGTATCATTATTATGTCATATATTTTATGATTAATTATTATATATACTTTATAATCATTCATAAATGGTTAAAGTTGAGAATGAATCTCATCGCATTGTGGAGACGGTAGTCCGTACGTACGCACGAGCGATGATATCATTCTCATGATCATGGGACTATATTGGAGTGTATTTATACTATTTCAGAATCAATATCAATTTAAAATAATCATATATATTTATTATTTACACCATTATACCCATCCAAGTAAGGTGGTGGTGGAAAATAGATTTCACCACGGCGTGGAGACGGTATTCCGTACGTACGCACGCACGGTGATTTTATTTTCCATAGGATGTATAGATGGTGAAATAGGGTTGTTTCATACTTATAATAACATATAAGTATATGATTGATACTGATGTTATTACTTCATAATGAAACAACGTAAGAATAATAAGTGGAAGAAGAAATAAAGGTGAAAGAATCGGTAACGGAAATTACCCCTTCTTTGAAGCGCCTCTTTAAGATCTCCTTTTAGGGTACTAAAATTTGTCTTGGAGGAATACCAGAACCTCTAGGATGTTTCTAGGGAAGTGGAGAAGAGAATTTGGCAGGGGTTGGCCGAGAATGAAGTCTCAATGTGGTGTGAGGAAGAGAGGGAGGGGGTTCCCTTTTATAAGGGAGGAGAGGGGCACCTTTGGAATAACTAAAAATATTATTTTATTATAAAGCCAAATTCGTTTTTAAATAGCTCCAAATTGAATTATTTCGAAGCTAAGGTAGGGATGGGGCATAATCCTCTCATCCAATATAATTTAGACAATTTTAGGTTTCTATTTTAACCTTATCATTTATATTTAACTTTAAGTTAGATAACTTTACTTTTACCGTGTCTTCTTGTTTTCTTACACTATAAGGTTAATAAACTTACTATATCAAGACAAAAGAACCCCAAGTTGTTTATTATTAATATATATAACCTTATCTATGTCATTTGTCCGAACCATATATTTTTTGGAATAAAATAACAATTAATAATATAATATTTGTTTTAAAAACTATTTTATGTCAATGTTGACACTATTTAGTAATTGATTTTTGTAAACATCATAACAGAATGATTAGTTCGGAAATAGTTAATTAAATCTATAATAACATGTCATATTAACCTATAAAATTAGTGGAATTCATAAAAAGTCGCAAATTATATTTATTTTGGCATTTATAATATCAATTATTCTAATTTTTCACTATTATGGTAATTACTGTATCATCATTGTGTCATAAATAAATTAATTTATTTAATGTCTAAAAATTATAAATAAAATATCATTATGTAGGAAAGTTTATTAGATTTCTAATAAATTTTTTCAATCGAATTTATCTTATGTATAACCCTATATTAAAAATGATTTACTTATTAAACTGTGATTTTAACTATTTTAACCCTTCTTTAAATAAATTAATAATAAATGTCCTAATCTAATCCAAGTGGGCCTAAATGATCATATTTTATTCCTAAGGTTGTTTTTGGTAGAATTACATTTATCCAACAGAATTAGGACATGTGTTAGGGTAATAATAATAACAGTTTTACCCTTAATTACCCTATTTACTTTTAACCGTGGTAAAAAAAAGTAAAAAGTTACTATTCACCAAAAATTATTTTCGTCTTATTGAACCACATTTTATTTAATAACATCAACTGTGTCTCTCAGATTTTTTAAATTCCACTCAAAGAAGCGGTAAAATTAAGTTTTATGAAAAATTCATTTTTTTTAACTACCACTTAGTGGTTTCACTATTCATCAAAAAATGAAAGTTTCCAGAAAAATACCAAAAATTAGGCCTAAGATATATTTGATATTATGAACTCAAAAATGATGTCTATTTTAACAAATTCAAAACACATCAGTTGCATTAATTAATTTAAAAATTAATTCTCGTCGTCAAAACAAATAGCGTGTTCTTAAGAGATAATAACTATCAAAAGATTGACATTTGTTTATGTCTTGTTTAAATATGAAATTACATCCAATGACCAGAATTGTATTAAATTTTAAAAATATATTCTAAATATACTTTAAAACCACTCAAATTAATAATTTATCACTATTAATTATTTCGATTAAAAAGGTTGTTTTTAATTAAAATTTAGTAATTTTCACTATTCATCAGAAAATGAAAGTTATCCGAAAAGTACCAAAATTTCTCCCTAAGCTAATTTCGATATTCTGAATCCAAAAATGATGTCCATTTTGAAAAATAAAATTTACAAAATTTCAAAAAGTAGTTATTACTATTCATCACGGCTAGTTGTAAGCATATCGTTGTTTAGTGAAACTCGGTATTGCGTACTACACACGCTATCGAGGAAGGTCGTGATTGTGTTTAATGCAAGTCAAGTCAAGGATACGTGTTGTGCCAGCTCCTTTTGGTGTAGCATACAACACAATACATTAATGAAATTAAAAATCATATTTTTGATAAAATCTCAGGGTGTTACAATGACTCACTTACACATCACTAGGGGGAATATATTAATTAAAATGGTTCTTAAAATTGTAAAATAATTAAATCCAATCCACTTTTTTATAAACCATGGGAATGTTTGTGGGTTTGATTAATTTATCATATTGAGTCTAAATCCAATATTAGGAAATTAATAAATAATTTTACCTTATTTTGATATGTAAACCCATCCAACCTCCCATTAATCTTCTCATTCCTCTCTAGATACCTCTAATTGTTGCCCAACTCTTTTAATTAGTAACTTGAAATATTATAGAAGCAACCACTAAAAGTTAGAGATATCACTCTATTATTTTTTATTCAATCACATTATTTGTATTTAGCCTTTTTGAATATCAATTGGTAATTTTTTCATGTCATTATGAATATGGCGTTTTATAAAATTTACTTTCAAATAATGGATGATAATTTACCCCCTATCCTTATATCCTTTACAGAAGCTATTAATATCCTGAAGTAATGGATCCCCCTTCCAATGTTTATTTATGAAACTCCTTCAAATTATGACATCTGATTTCCAATTCATGAAGTTTAAATATATTATTATATATCCATCATAAATCCACTATGATTTGTATGTTATGATTTACCCATTTCACTCTCATTTAGATCTTCTATAAATGTTGATGTACAACCTTTATGCTTCTGAAATTTACCTATGATTTTCAAGTAAAACATTAGTGCAGTGACTACCCCTCCATAGAAATAATCACGTGTATTCAGAAAATTTATACCTATAGTTATTTGATTTGGGACTTACATGTATGTATATCACCCTCGTTAATTGTGGGATTAATATTAATTAATAAAATTATTATGTTTTATGTTCTATTTGGATTAGTTATTCATGTACATGATATGAATTTTATGGGTGTGCCCAGAATCATTTAGCCCTCTTATGTGTTGGTTAATGTTTTAGTATCATGATATATCATATATTGGATTAGGGAGTAAACTTAGAAATTTAAGGAATTTTTTCATAATTGGATTCTGTATTGGTTGATATCCTTGAATTACACTTATGTCATGCTTTATGTTGTTTCCACATTCCAATGATTCCATTATGTTGTTTTGTTCTATCATGAGTCATTGCTCAATATTATTTTTCTCAGACCTCTTATGTTACCTACATATGTCTATTTGAGCACAAGTACTAAATTAACATATGTTTTTTATTTTTCATTCACTTCTTAGGCTTTATAGATCACCCTATAGTGACCACAACCTTTTACACACATCATTACATGATTTTAAGAATCACATTACAAGCCACAGATTGTAAATTCTAGTGCCTTGGGAGACCAAGTACATAAAAATATAAACATGGAACTAAATAAGACATTTTATTATTTAATATTCACAAAGATATCATAAAATACATTATGATCATATATCTTCATAGGATAACCTGATGATGATTGCAAGAAATGGATGAGCCCAAAAGCTAAGTAAGGGAATAAATATAAATATATTGCTTTATCACATGGGTTAGAGAGCATGAAATAATGATATAAAATAGAAGAAAACATATAAAATCATGACATATAAACATGGAATCATATAAATATGGATTCATTGTAATGTGGTAGAAACATAAAACATGATTTTTTCATGAGTTAAGGATCATTGCACATGAAGGACCACATATCAAGGTTAACCATGAAGAATTTTGTATATGGTAGCACGAGTCAATGCTAACTGCCAAGGTCGTTGCACATAACTTCCCATGAGACTCAAAATTACCCAATTTATTAGTGTTATATATGGGAAAATACATATTTACAAATTCATGAAGGTTTTTTCCAAAAAAGGATCATACAAAATAAATCATACATAAACATAAGGGAACCCATGGAAAGAAATTGGTTTGACAATCCTATCATAAAGAATAATTAATTTGCATATTGTAAAGACCCGTAAAATTCAAGGGAATTTTTTTCTTAATTTTCTTTAGAATTTTACAAGAGCGCGGTTTCAGACGGCACCTGATTCCGAGGCCCGGAGTGCCCGGAATTAATTTCCGAAGTTTGGCTCGGGTACGTTCAGTGAACGAACGAGCGGGAATTTCTAACTTTTGATCCGGTGCTCGGAATTGAAATCCGAGGGCACCGATGAACTCGCAGCGCCGATATTCGCTTAAAGAGACCTTTTCGGGAGTTGCGTTTGTTGCGGGTTGAAAGTTACGTTTTGGGGTTTTTAGTTTGAGTTAAATAAAATTGTGAAGAACAATTTTATTATAACTTCTTAAAACCTTTCAAAGGAGGTTGGAAGTGGGACCCACACCCACTTAACCTCCCTTGGGAGGATTAAGTGTGGTGGGCCCACACGAACCCCCACCTTTTCAACTCCCCTCTCTCCCTCTTAATGGCTTGACAAGTTAACTTCTATTTAATTATACAATTCATGTATATTAAATAAGTGAGTTAATTAAGGGAGTTAAACCCTTTTTGAATTTCAAACCTTTGAAATTCTTGTGGTTAAGTTATGAAATAATATAAGTTAAAGCTTATATTATTCTAGGAGTTTCTTTTACCCTTGGGAGGATTTCTTGAGAGCTTTGGATGCTTTTCTCATCTTCTTCTTCAAACTCAACGAAGAACGCGAAGAACGTCGTTCTTCAACGAAGAACTTCTCCGACGAAGAACGACGCCTCTCTTCTTCGTCCTCGGTGTCAACAAGAGGGAACGCCGCTTCCTCTTCGGACCTTCTTCGTCGGCATACGAAGATTCGACAACGACTCTTCCTCCGCGACACCGATATTCCACGACCCCGTCAACGTGCGACTATCGAGGTAGTGGTTCTTGAGTTTGTTGTTTTCTTTATAATTTGACTTTCCTCAAGACTTGACGAGGAACGCCCTTTTTCCGACGAAGAACGCCGCACCGCTCTTCTTCGTCTTCGGTGTCAACGAGGGAGAACACCGCACCTTCCTCGGACAACCTTCGTCGGCGTACAAGGATTCGCCAACGACGTGCCTCTTCGGACGCGTCTCTTCGTCAACGGAATTGACGAACGACTACCGCGACGCCCGATCTCCGCGACGTCGACTTCCGCGGACATAGTCAAATCCTCGAACTTATACCCGAGGTAGGGGATTGTTGTTTCATTCTTTAATTATTCCTTTTCTTGAACATGGATCTGGCATGTCTAACATGAGGCTTGAAATGTTCATGTTGAGTTTTTATTTAACGTGAGGGGGGCCGGACCGCATGAACACGGCCGAACCCCCCTCCAACGTTTATGTTGATTTTATCTTGCGGGAGGAAGCAAGTGGCGTGGTGCCGTCGCACCACGCGGATGAACGTGCAAATATCTTCGCGATGCCGTCGCACGCACCATGGTAGAAACAACAGAAACGCGACGCCGTCGCGCCGCGTTGGATGATTATCAAAGCACGGCAAAGGGGCGCGGTGCCGTCGCACCGCGCCGGACGACGAACGCCGCGGCCGGTTCCGGGCCGCGGCGGGACGAAGAGACCGCGGCCGGTTCCGGGCCGCGGCGGAAGATAAGACCGGCGGCCGGGCCGCCGGCGTCGGAAGCCGAAGAGGGGACCGGATTTTTCCGGTCCCGTTGGAGAAAACCGGCCGGCCAGCTGGCCGGCCGGAAGTCTTTAAAACCGGGGAAATAAATTCCCCGGTCGTGTTAATAAAACCCCCTCTTAAAGAGAGGGGGCGGTTCTTGAGGGAAGGGGGCATCCAGCCCCCTTGGTGCGGCGCCAACAGGCCCCCTCACGTGAGGGGGGGGGGGGGGCGGTTTTGATAAAACCGGCGCGGCACGTAGGCCGCGCCACTTGAAGAAGGGCGGGGGCTTAGCCCCCCGCGTATGCCGCGGCCCGCTGCCGCCATCGCGGTCCGCCGTCGCCGCCAGCACGGCCCGCCGCCGCCGCCACCGCGGCCCGCCGCCGCCGCCGCCACCGCGGCCCGCCGCCGCCGCCGCCGCCTCCACCGCGGCCCGCCGCCGCCGCGCCGCCCCGGGGGGGGGGGGGGGGGTCGGGCCGGGTCGGCCCGGACCCGAACCCCCCCGTTTCGAACCAGATTTGGTTTTTGGCTCATAACTTGAGCCTCGGACCTCCGAACGACGAACCGTCTGCGGCAACGCGATCCTTGGATCGAGACGGTCGTTTCGGTTTATCGCACTCAAGGTTTCGGTTTACTTTGAGTTCGACCGGGTTGGTTCGTTCACGAAACCAACCGGGCCTTCGGAGCGGAAACGCTCATATCTTGAGCCACGAACGTCCGATTGATGTGCCGTCAGTCGCGTTGTGTTCCTTTTAGTGAGACGGATCTTTTGGCATACTCCACCTGAGGTTTGGACGCAGGTGGAGTACGGTCGGGTTGGTTTTGCTTTAAAAACCAACCGGGCCCCGGAGACGAAAATGCCAATAACTCACAGACCGGGCGTCCGATTGACGCGCCGTCTGTTTCGTTGACTTCCTCTTTATGAGACGAAACTTTTGACATACTCCGCCCGAGTTTTGGATACAGTCGGAGTATGGACGGGTTGGATTGTACCCGAAATCCAACCGGGCCCCTGGAACGGAAAAGCTGATATCTTTCAGACAGGACGTCCGCTTGACGAGCCGTCAGCAGCGTTGGTGGTTACGTTGAGTAACGGTCCCTTGAGTTTACCCTATGGGAGTTCGGGGTACAGTTGAGATACGGCCGGGATTGGTTTCGTTCTCGAAACCAACCGGGCCCCTGGGACGAAAAGGCTAATAACTCACAGACCGGGCGTCCGATCGACGCGCCGTCTGTTGCGTTGAGACCCCTGTGACGAGACAGACTTTTGAGATACTTCTTTGCGGGACTTTGTGATACTTGGAGTATCGGCCAGTGGCTCGTGGAGCGGACCCTCCCGGAGACGAGCGTGCTAAGTACGGAGACCGTGTAGCCGGCTGAGACCTGACGACTGCTTGACCGACTCGACTTGGAGTGAGTCGACTAGCCCATTGGACGGAGCGCCGGTATTTGGCTGCAGACCCACGGCGGACGGAGCGCCAGGTAGATGGCAGCAAACCCGTGGTACTCGACAGGAGGAGTACCTCAGTAGGCTATTTGGGCGAGCGCCCGGTATTTGGCGACAGACCCTCAGCGGACGGAGCGCCAGGTAGTTGGCCGCAAACCCGCAGTACTCGACAGGAGGAGTACCTCAGCAGTCTTAGGTTAGTGAGCGGCGGCCTCGGAGTCATTACAGGACCACTGTACACTCTAGAGACGGAGCTCTTCAGCAGTTACGGTTTCGATAATGAAAATCCTGGTTTGAGCTGAGACTTTTGACCTTTGTGTTTCCTCATGATTGAGATGGGTTACTTGATAACTTAGGTATATGTATGGGCATATACCTGGGTAGTGGTTATCCGTTGATCTCATGATCCTTGTGTTTCCTCATGACTGAGATGGGTTACTCGATAACTTAGGTATATGTATGGGCATATACCTAAGTAGAGTTTATCTGTTGTGATCTTTTTGTGGTTATCCTTGTTGGTTTTTGTGAGACCTTGAGGGTCTCGGGGTCCCTACTGAGTATCGTTATACTCACCCCTGCACGGGCTATGCCCGCACCTCGTTGTGTTGGTTGCAGACGACGGACAGTGCTGACAGAAGCCGAAGGTTCAAGGACTGGACGATACCTGGAGGTGGACTATACGACGAGGCGGTACCCGGAGGTGGACCACTGGGCGGGACATTCTCGGAGCGGATGGCGGGACCCGAGGAGCAGAGGAGCTATCTGTACCCACCCTTCAGGTGGGATATCCCGTGGACATCTCAGCGTAGCAGCTTTACTTTTCAGTCGCTATTTTCCCTTTCGAGTTGTACTTTACAGTTGGGCTTGTATTTCCGGCCCCTTTTTACTTTTCAGCTCTTCTTTTTGTACTTAGTGTTTACTTCTGCTTGTACTCTGTGGTGCTTGTTTTCTTTTATAAAGGCAATGCCTTCCCAGTTATCGGGATTTTACGCCTTTGGTGCTAGTCGCCAGCCCCTGGCCTATGGAAGGCGGGCTTGGGGTAGTCACGGCACGGGCCCCGAGGACGGGTCGTGACTAATTGGTATCAGAGGAGTTCGGTTCTACCGCAGAACTTATAACTCTGATGTTTCTTTCTGTGAAGCAATAGTGTTGAGAGTACCGAGTGTGATTTTCAGTTCAGGGAGTCCAGTTTTGGTGCGGGCGGCCGACGTATCCATACACCAGGACCCTGACAACTGATTTCCGACTTTGTGCACGAAAACACTGATTGCGTGTGTGTTTTCAAAGGTTTTTCCCCTTAAAACAGCTCAAACCAGGTCAGATCACCAGGTATAATCGTTTGATCGTGTTACGTTGTTTCTTTCAGGATGGCCCCACGACGGCAGCCAGTTAGGGTTCCGAGAATCGAACGTGACGACAGCCCACCGAGCGACGAGGCCTCGGTGCAGGGCCCTTTGTCAGCAGTGGCACCGGCGGTAGCTCTACCCGCCGAGCCCCCGATGCTTCCAGCAGCAGCCGCTGACGATGCACGTCGCCTCAGCGCACTGCATGAGTTTCAGCGCCAGCGACCGCCCAGGTTTCGCGGGGAGACGGATCCCCAGGCTGCAGAGGACTGGCTGGAGGCAGTGGTACGATTGTTTAGGCTAGTGAGGACACCAGCAGAGCTCATGGTGATCCTCGCTGCGATCCTACTACACGCAGCAGCAGGACGATGGTGGAGCTTGATGCTCCAGGTGCACGATGAGGCATCTCTACTTTGGACGGACTTTGAGAGCCTCTTCCGCTCGGAGTTCGTCCCAGCCACCCTTCGTGCGGTGCGTATCCAGGAGCTTCTGCAGCTGCGGCAGGGCAGCATGACGGTCGCTCAGTACTCGGCGAGATTTACCGATCTCTCGCGCTACTCGACCGACATGGTACGAGACCCATTCTTCCGGGCCCGGACCTTCGAGCAGGGTTTGAGACACGAGATCAGGGCATCGCTGATCTCCCTCAGCTTACCGACTCAGACAGGAGTACTGGAGCGGGCCCTTCTGATTGAGAGCTTCCTTGCTGAGTCTTCACCAGCGCAGCGACCCACCGCAGGGCGGCACGTAGCGGAGTCTTCGGTAGCAGGTAGCCGACAGATGACTCAGGGGTCCAGACAGACCAGACCTTCAGGCAGACGACCTCAGGGCACTGGCTCAGCAGTGCAGGGCACACAGCGCGGAGTCAGTCTTTTGAGTGGAAGACAGTGCTTTGCATGCGGCGGGCAAGGCCACATGTCTCGTGACTGCCCGACCCGCCATGCGGAGGAGCAGCAGACGGTTG
The DNA here is from genome assembly GCA_963277665.1 of Viscum album. Lineage (NCBI taxonomy): Eukaryota > Viridiplantae > Streptophyta > Magnoliopsida > Santalales > Viscaceae > Viscum > Viscum album. Next base: position 1,744,953,130 of record OY728155.1, read on the forward strand.
AGGAACCACCTAGGCAGAGGCAGAGGTTCGACCGTGGCGGTCCGCAGGGAGGAGGCGGACGAGGCAGAGGAGCTGGCCGAGCAGCAGGTGGTGGACGACGCTTTGAGGCTCTGCCACCACCACCACCAGGAGGTCCACCCCGACCACAGGGAATATGTGAACATGCGAGAGCACAGCTTCAGGCAGCTGAAGCTTACGATCATGGAGCTTTGGGAGCAGGTGGACAGGGGAGGAACTAGTGGATACGTCTTTTGTACTTCTAGTTCCATGTTGATGTTGCTTTTGTGTAGCGTCTTGTATTATGATCTGCAATAATAAAAGACGCATCCTTTGTGATGTTTTCATTCCTGTCCTCTTTTGTGATGTTACTAAGAGGTTCCAGTTGACTGTTGACTTGACCCTCACTTGTGAGACATCTACTGGAGGAGACCAGTTACCACACACTGATGCCGACAGTGTGACTCAACCCTTGGAGGCGAGAGTAACAGTTGGATCTCTTAGTAGTAGCGTCGAGGCCTTACGACGTCATCCTTGGTATGGATTAGTATTATCCATGTTAGGATTGACTGTTTTAGGCAAAGAATGTGGTTCATCCAGGGGATGAGACCAGGTTTCTCTTATCGGAAAAGAAGAAATCTTGCAGCTCTTGTGGGACCACAGATGGTCCGGGCCACGTCAGAAGAGGTCCATGTCATCCAGGAGCGGATGAGGACAACACAGAGCCGGCAGAAGTCATACGCTGACAGGAGGCGGAGGCCACTAGAGTTCGAGGATGGTGACCACGTCTTCTTACGGGTATCACCTCGACGTGGTATTCGGAGATTTGGCCGAGGCGACAAGTTATCTCCGCGCTTCATCGGACCCTTCCAGGTCCTTAGCAGGGATGGTGAGGTGGCTTATCGCCTGGCTCTACCACCTCAGTTACACCGGGTGCACGACGTCTTCCACGTGTCTCAGCTGAGGAGATACGTGCACGACCCGACGCACATCTTTGATCATGGGGAGCTTGACGTTGACGATGGGGCGACTTTTACGGAGGTCCCGGTGGAGATAGAGGATCGACAGGAGCGGGTCCTGCGTGGGCAAACGATTCCTCATGTGCGCATCAGATGGCGGCACGGGAATCTCCAGGAGAGCACATGGGAGCGGGAGGCTCAGATGCGTGCTCAGTACCCTCTTTGTTTCCCTAGTTTTTGATGTATCTTTACGGGGACGTAAAGTCCTGAGGTGGGAGTAATGTAAAGACCCGTAAAATTCAAGGGAATTTTTTTCTTAATTTTCTTTAGAATTTTACAAGAGCGCGGTTTCAGACGACACCTGATTCCGAGGCCCGGAGTGCCCGGAATTAATTTCCGAAGTTTGGCTCGGGTACGTTCAGTGAACGAACGAGCGGGAATTTCTAACTTTTGATCCGGTGCTCGGAATTGAAATCCGAGGGCACCGATGAACTCGCAGCGCCGATACTCGCTTAAAGAGACCTTTTCGGGAGTTGCGTTTGTTGCGGGTTGAAAGTTACGTTTTGGGGTTTTTAGTTTGAGTTAAATAAAATTGTGAAGAACAATTTTATTATAACTTCTTAAAACCTTTCAAAGGAGGTTGGAAGTGGGACCCACACCCACTTAACCTCCCTTGGGAGGATTAAGTGTGGTGGGGCCCACACGAACCCCCACCTTTTCAACTCCCCTCTCTCCCTCTTAATGGCTTGACAAGTTAACTTCTATTTAATTATACAATTCATGTATATTAAATAAGTGAGTTAATTAAGGGAGTTAAACCCTTTTTGAATTTCAAACCTTTGAAATTCTTGTGGTTAAGTTATGAAATAATATAAGTTAAAGCTTATATTATTCTAGGAGTTTCTTTTACCCTTGGGAGGATTTCTTGAGAGCTTTGGATGCTTTTCTCCTCTTCTTCTTCAAACTCAACGAAGAACGCGAAGAACGTCGTTCTTCAACGAAGAACTTTTCCGACGAAGAACGACACCTCTCTTCTTCGTCCTCGGTGTCAACAAGAGGGAACGCCGCTTCCTCTTCGGACCTTCTTCGTCGGCATACGAAGATTCGACAACGACTCTTCCTCCGCGACACCGATATTCCACGACTCCGTCAACGTGCGACTATCGAGGTAGAGGTTCTTGAGTTTGTTGTTTTCTTTATAATTTGACTTTCCTCAAGACTTGACGAGGAACGCCCTTTTTCCGACGAAGAACGCCGCACTGCTCTTCTTCGTCTTCGGTGTCAACGAGAGAGAACACCGCACCTTCCTCGGACAACCTTCGTCGGCGTACAAGGATTCGCCAACGACGTGCCTCTTCGGACGCGTCTCTTCGTCAACGGAATTGACGAACGACTACCGCGACGCCCGATCTCCGTGACGTCGACTTCCGCGGACATAGTCAAATCCTCAAACTTATACCCGAGGTAGGGGATTGTTGTTTCATTCTTTAATTATTCCTTTTCTTGAACATGGATCTGGCATGTCTAACATGAGGCTTGAAATGTTCATGTTGAGTTTTTATTTAACGTGAGGGGGGCCGGACCACATGAACACGGCCGAACCCCCCTCCAACGTTTATGTTGATTTTATCTTGCGGGAGGAAGCAAGTGGCGTGGTGCCGTCGCACCACGCGGATGAACGTGCAAATATCTTCGCGATGCCGTCGCACGCACCATGGTAGAAACAACAGAAACGCGACGCCGTCGCGCCGCGTTGGATGATTATCAAAGCACGACAAAGGGGCGCGGTGCCGTCGCACCGCGCCGGACGACGAACGCCGCGGCCGGTTCCGGGCCGCGGCGGGACGAAGAGACCGCGGCCGGTTCCGGGCCGCGGCGGAAGATAAGACCGGCGGCCGGGCCGCCGGCGTCGGAAGCCGAAGAGGGGACCGGATTTTTCCGGTCCCGTTGGAGAAAACCGGCCGGCCAGCTGGCCGGCCGGAAGTCTTTAAAACCGGGGAAATAAATTCCCCGGCCGTGTTAATAAAACCCCCTCTTTAAGAGAGGGGGCGGTTCTTGAGGGAAGGGGGCATCCAGCCCCCTTGGTTCGGCGCCAACAGGCCCCCTCACGTGAGGGGGGGGGGGGGCAGTTTTGATAAAACCGGCGCGGCACGTAGGCCGCGCCACTTGAAGAAGGGCGGGGGCTTAGCCCCCCGCGTATGCCGCGGCCCGCTGCCGCCAGCGCGGTCTGCCGCCGCCACCAGCGCGGCCCGCCGCCGCCGCCACTGCGGCCCGCCGCCGCCGCCACCGCGGCCCGCCGCCGCCGCCGCCACCGCGGCCCGCCGCCGCCGCCGCCGCCGCACCGCCGCGCCGCCGCCGCCGCGCCGCCCCGGGGGGGGGGGGGGGGTCGGGCCGGGTCGGCCCGGACCCGGACCCCCCCGTTTCGAACCAGATTTGGTTTTTGGCTCATAACTTGAGCCTCGGACCTCCGAACGACGAACCGTCTGCGGCAACGCGGTCCTTGGATCGAGACGGTCGTTTTGGTTTATCGCACTCAAGGTTTCGGTTTACTTTGAGTTCGGCCGGGTTGGTTCGTTCACGAAACCAACCGGGCCTTCGGAGCGGAAACGCTCATATCTTGAGCCACGAACGTCCGATTGACGCGCCGTCAGTCGCGTTGTGTTCCTTTTAGTGAGACGGATCTTTTGGCATACTCCGCCCGAGGTTTGGACGCAGGTGGAGTACGGTCGGGTTGGTTTTGCTTTAAAAACCAACCGGGCCCCGGAGACGAAAATGCCAATAACTCACAGACCGGGCGTCCGATTGACGCGCCGTCTGTTTCGTTGACTTCCTCTTGATGAGACGAAACTTTTGACATACTCCGCCCGAGTTTTGGATACAGTCGGAGTATGGCCGGGTTGGATTGTACCCGAAATCCAACCGGGCCCCTGGAACGGAAAAGCTGATATCTTTCAGACAGGACGTCCGCTTGACGAGCCGTCAGCAGCGTTGGTGGTTACGTTGAGTAACGGTCCCTTGAGTTTACCCTATGGGAGTTCGGGGTACAGTTGAGATACGGTCGGGATTGGTTTCGCTCTCGAAACCAACCGGGTCCCTGGGACGAAAAGGCTAATAACTCACAGACCGGGCGTCCGATCGACGCGCCGTCTGTTGCGTTGAGACCCCAGTGACGAGACGGACTTTTGAGATACTTCTTTGCGGGACTTTGTGATACTTGGAGTATCGGCCAGTGGCTCGTGGAGCGGACCCTCCCGGAGACGAGCGTGCAGAGTACGGAGACCGTGTAGCCGGCTGAGACCTGACGACTGCTTGACCGACTCGACTTGGAGTGAGTCGACTAGCCCAGTGGACGGAGCGCCGGTATTTGGCTGCAGACCCACGGCGGACGGAGCGCCAGGTAGACGGCAGCAAACCCGCGGTACTCGACAGGAGGAGTACCTCAGTAGGCTATTTGGGCGAGCGCCCGGTATTTGGCGACAGACCCTCAGCGGACGGAGCACCAGGTAGTTGGCCGCAAACCCGCAGTACTCGACAGGAGGAGTACCTCAGCAGTCTTAGGTTAGTGAGCGGCGGCCTCGGAGTCGTTACAGGACCACTGTACACTCTAGAGACGGAGCTCTTCAGCAGTTACGGTTTCGATAATGAAAATCCTGGTTTGAGCTGAGACTTTTGACCTCTGTGTTTCCTCATGATTGAGATGGGTTACTTGATAACTTAGGTATATGTATGGGCATATACCTGGGTAGTGGTTATCCGTTGATCTCATGATCCTTGTGTTTCCTCATGACTGAGATGAGTTACTCGATAACTTAGGTATATGTATGGGCATATACCTAAGTAGAGTTTATCTGTTGTGATCTTCTTGTGGTTATCCTTGTTGGTTTTATTGAGACCTTGAGGGTCTCGGGGTCCCTACTGAGTATCGTTATACTCACCCCTGCACGGGCTATGCCCGCACCTCGTTGTGTTGGTTGCAGACGACGGACAGTGCTGACAGAAGCCGAAGGTTCAAGGACTGGACGATACCTGGAGGTGGACTATACGACGAGGCGGTACCCGGAGGTGGACCACTGGGCGGGACATACTCGGAGCGGATGGCGGGACCCGAGGAGCAGAGGAGCTATCTGTACCCACCCTTCAGGTGGGATATCCAGTGGACATCTCAGCGTAGCAGCTTTACTTTTCAGTCGCTGTTTTCCCTTTCGAGTTGTACTTTACAGTTGGGCTTGTATTTCCGACCCCTTTTTACTTTTCAGCTCTTCTTTTTGTACTTAGTGTTTACTTCCGCTTGTACTCTGTGGTGCTTGTTTTCTTTTATAAAGGCAATGCCTTCCCAGTTATCGGGATTTTACGCCTTTGGTGCTAGTCGCCAGCCCCTGGCCTATGGAAGGCGGGCTTGGGGTAGTCACGGCACGGGCCCCGAGGACGGGTCGTGACACATATAATACAAGTATCCATGAAATAAAGGAATTAGAACATACATGGAAATTCATAAAAGAAAATAGGAATATAACGTGGAAATTTATGTCAAACAGAAGTGATAATAAGAAAAATGTGTATTTAAGTAATTTTAGCTTTAAAACAATTTTGTGTGGTTTTAAGGAAAATAATAAATATTATTCAAAATAAAAAAGGAAATAATCATTTATATAAAATAATATGATAAAAAAATTTCATAAAGAAGTAATAATTTTATAAAAAAATGGTGGCTTAAAATAAATTATATAGTGTGCTTGAAAATAGGTAAAAATTCGAGAAGTTCCCTTAAACGAGTTTTCTTATCGGGAAGTATTGAGGAGGGTACCACTTAATAACATGTAAATCCACAAAATATAATGATTAATGGTACATTATACATGATTTTAGATCATGTAAATATAATTAATAAGATTTATATAAAAGGAATAAATAACTTCATGTGGGTAAAAATAAATATTGGGCAATCTAAAGGAATAATGTATGTTCCGATTGAATCCCTTACCTTATGTTTGAATGTGTCATTTACATTATCGTAATTTCTTGCATAATAAAATTAAATTCATTAATATATATTTACATAACTTATTACTCATGTAATTTATTTATAATATCCTTATTATGTTCATTTATGACCTTTTTGATGGGTTAAGAGGTTCGATTTCATTGTTTGGGGGCATTTGTTCCTTGGATTTCATGATTATTTAACTTATATAAATTTGAGGTAAAACTTGTAATGTGCGAATGGTTTTCTAGAATTGGAGTTATATGTTATTATTTATCATCATGGTTATAAATTCCATTTTTTTTTAGACTAATGATGAATCATTATATAAAACATTAATGATAACTGTTTTGGGAAATTTGTGGTTTTTAATCACGACGAACACATTTTTCATTATAAATTAATATAATGTGTAAAAAATATTACAGAAAATTAAAATAGAAATATTAAATATATTATTGTCTACTTAAACAACAAAAATGGTTGCATGACCATAATTGAAGACGGTAATAGAAACTGAAAACTTGTAATCCTTGAATGCGATAAATTAACACATATCGGATGGTGTTCTCATTTCAAGTATAAAAGGATTGAAAGGAAATTTAATGATGAATTATTATATTATCATAACAATATTACTGTATATTTTTGGAATTTTAGTTATCATAGCATTTGGATGAAAGGAGGTGAAAAAATAGAAAGAATGGAACTTGATAGTAAATAAAAGAAATGAAAAGAGGAATTTACCTCTTTAATATAACTTCCTTAAGAAAAACTTTAGGGAAGATTTTTTCAATTTCGAAGAGACCAAGAGATTTTGGAAAAGGGTAGGCTCTTGGGAGGATATTTTAGTATAATTTAGACATGTAAATAGTCTTGAGAGGATTGAATAAAAAGGTAAAACTGGGTGGTATTTATAGTGGATGAGAGAAGGGGTTTCCCATTATTTTAATCATTAGATTAATTTTTTTTCTCAAGACTCTAAAAAGTATTAATTATTATGAAAAAAATAGCATTGTGTGCATGTGGGTTCGATCCGATGGACATTTACATCATCCATGACTCATGAATGGTGCAGAAATTCATTTATTTAGTATTTATTGTAAATTATTGTATTTTACTATTCAGCAAAAATTCATGTTTTTATAAAAATCCAAAAAACTCACCCCAAACATTTTTCAATAGGTAGAATTATAAAATAATCCCAATTTTATGGAAATAATTTTCTAAATATGGGAAATTTTATTTTTCATTAAAATAATAATTCATATTAAAAATATAAAATTTAAAATTTAAAACTGCTTTTCTAGCACTTTGAAAAATTAATTAATATTTTGTAAAATTATCTTATGATCATAAGAAATAAAAATAATAATTTATTAATTCATTTTATTAATATTAATTTACTTTTAATTTATTGAATTAATCCAAAAAATGTAATTAAATATACATGACTTACAAAAATACAAACACTTTTTCACTAATTTTTAAAATATTTATTTACTTATACTAAGATATAATTATACCATATTATTACGTATAAGATCATGAATTTTAATTAATAAATTCATTGGTGAGGTTACTATTACATTGACTGATTTACTATTTGTAAGGGTCACATTACTATTCTAAAGGTCAAGTATTATTTTAACAGTATACGTTCCATAAATTCTAGAGATACCTTTTGTTTCACATATTCTTTATTTATAAGTCATGAATTGTGTTATATATGTAATATTATATGATTATACAATAAAATATAATTAAAATAATTGAATTCCATTTTTAAAACATTGGGTCATTCATTCTTTCCCCCTTATGAAATTTCACCCTCAAAATTTCATTTTACATTCTAAGATCTAAATAGGTTCGAGAACTTTTCCTTTTTCGATCCTTCCTTTTCCCATGTTCCCTCTAAATACTTGTGGTTATTCCATAGTACTTTGATCTGTGGATTAGTCTTGTTACATAGAACTTTATCTCTGTGATTCAAGATCTACACTATATTCTCTTAGTAAGAAAGATCATTCTCCAACTATAAATCATCTGAAGATAGTACATGTGAAGGATATGGTATGTACTTCTTTAAGAGGAATACATGGATGAAATTATGTAATTTAGACATGGTGGAAAAAAGATATAGTCGATATTCCCTAGATCAGACACGATCAATAACCTCAAATAGTCTGATGTACATGGGACTTAACTTTCCTTTATTCCCAAATCTCAGGACCTTCTTCCATAGAAATATATGGAGGAATACCATGTCTCTAACTTTAAAATCATGGTCACATCAATGATTGTCTGCATAAATATTTTGTCAAAAATGGGATTTATTGATGTTCTACTAAGTGGTTTTCACCATCTCCACCATATTTTCGACCATTTCAAGTCCAATTAGATTACACTTAATGACTTCGTCCAAACAGACTAATGTTTTTCACCTTTTCTATTGAAGGGATTTATATGGTTCCATTCAGATGCTGGAGTGGAAACTATAGTTGGAAGTGAATTCAACCAGTTTAAGATGTTAGTCCCATAATAATTTTATGTTCAAAGAACAGACTCTCAACATGTCTTCCACTGTCTAAATAGTTAGCTTAGATTGGTGATCAATTTGATGATGATAGGCCATACTGAAGTTTATTCCTGTGCTTAGAGCATACTAGAGACTTTTACAAAACATCAAGGTGAATCTCAGATCTCTATCAGATATAATAGACAGTGGTACTCCATTAATCCTTACAACCTCTAGAATATATATCCATAAAAGTTGATCCAATGAGAAGTCCTCTTGAATTGCTTTAAATTGATCTATCTTTATAAGATGATCCACAATGACCCATATAGCATTGTTTCCCTTGGATGTCCTTGGATTTCCATTGACGAAGTCTATAGTGATGTTATCCCACATCCTTGTTGATATGGGTAGTGGTTGCATCATCACATTAGACTTTTTTCCTTTCATCCTTATCTTTTCGACGTACCAAGCACATTGATGTATATTTAGAAAATCTCATTCTTCATATTAGCCCACAAAATGTTATCTTAGAGTACTTGACACATCCTTGTGCTCCCTAGGTGAAAAGAGAAGGCTGAGCTATGTACGTTTTTCAAAAGAACCTACATTATCTCTGGATTAGATGGTACAAATAATTGAGAAAGAAATCATAAAAATATTTCATAAACAGTCTTGAACTCATAAGATTTCCCATTTTTAATAGCTTCCATCATTTTCTTAATTTCCACATCTTTTCATTATGAATCATTTATTTTCTACATGAGGGATGGTTAAGAAATAATTGGATAAATGATTGATGAAGTTCCCCCTTAATGATTACCGAGTCCATAATCTTAAAATCTAAGAAGATTGGATACCTTTAAATTCTCATCATTGATAGATGTAAGATACTTTCTACATAGAGGATCTGCCACCGTATTCTCCTTACCCAGATGGTAGTGGATTGATCAGTCATAATCCTTGATGCGCTCTAATCATCTTCATTGGTGCATATTAAGATCTTTATATGTGAATATATATTTTAGACTCATGTGATCAGTATATATCTCACACTTCTCTTCATAGAGACAATTCAACCACATTTTCGATGAAAATATCACATCCGCCAACTCTAGATCGTACATGGGATAGTTTTTCTCGTGGAATTTTTTCTAACATAAGGTGTAGGCTATCACATTATAATTTTACATTATTATAAATCATAATATATTATTTTAATCATCTTTATACACTATATGGAGTTCTCCATTTGTTGGGAGTGTGAATACTGGCATAGTGATAAGCCTTTTTTTGAGCCCATTAACACTTTACTCACATTCATGAGTCTAGAAAAAAATTATCCCCTTCAATTTTAGCTTGGTCTTTGGGTTTGACAATCATGAAAATTTCTCTGGAAATCATCAGTAATACACAGGTAGACCAAGGAAGCTAAAATATTCAATACAGAATTTAGGCGGGGCTATTCTTCAATTTCTTTTGTCTTGGAAGGGTCTATAAATATCCCATTACTATTGATAACATTCCACAAGAATGATACATTCTCCATCCAGAAATCACATTTACAGTACTTTTAAATAGTTTCGCCTCCTAAAATATTTTTAGAATAGTATTCAACTACTCCTCATGTTTCTCCTTACTCTTGGAGTAAATCAGAATATCATCGATAAAGACTTCCATAAATATATTGATGTTATCTCTAAAGTCATTATTCATTATATCCAGGAAAATTACTATAGAATTAGTAATTATGAAGGGCATAACTATGAACTCATAGTTTCCATAGCTCGTTCAAAATAGATATTTTTGAATATCTTCCTTTCTTACCATTGATTATTGATATCCTGACCTAAGGTCCACCTTAGAGAAATAATTGTCCTAATGTAGATGATAGATCAATTCATCTATCCATGGAAGGGGATACTTGTTAATTAGAATGATTTTATTGAGTGCATGATAATCAATGTATATTTTCATTGATTTATCCATGTTTTTTACAAATAGGATTGGTCCTCCCCATGGTGAAGCACTTAGGCATAGAAACCCTGGTCTATATTACCTTATAACTACTTCTTTAGATCTTCCAGCACAATAATGGCTATTCTACAAGGTGTCATTGATATAGGTTGGGATCTATGAATAAGCTCAATTGAGAACATAACCACTCAATCCAGATGAATACCATAAAAGTTTTCAGGGAATACATTAGTGCAATCCCTCATGATGGGCATGACTTCGAGCAATATCATCTCTTTTGTCTCAATAATTTCATCTAGATATGATTTGTCATAAGGAAGTAATATGCACACTTCTGACAATGATTCTAAAGGTTATTTGGGTTCCTCATTACAGTTGTATGGAATTGGAGGATTCTTCGTGATGTGAAGAGTGATATACTTTTCCTGAGAGTTAGTGTTGGCTTTATATAATGATAGCCAATCCATACCCAAGATAACATCAAACTGCACTAAAGGAATTATGATGCAATTTTATTGGTGGTTTTTTCCACAAATATAAACTAGAGAGGATTTATATACTTTCGATGCTAAAATTTTACCATTTTATAATCTCCCAGATTACTCCACCTTCAAATTTTGAAGCGGTTTTTAAATATTTCTACTAAACTTAGAAGATATGAGAGAATTCATAGAACCATACTCAAATAGTGTGTTCACTATTATTTAATGAATAACTAACATAACCTTCACCATATCATTATCCATCTCCACATTAGTAGTAGTGATAACATAATATTTTCCTTTTTTCCTTGGAGGTTGTTGTTGATTTAATCTAACAACCCCTGTCTTATGGAATTTTTTTTTCATAATTCCCAAGATCCATGCAGTTGTAACACTATAATATAGGCTGCATTTTGATATGAACAATCCTTTATTCTTCTATATTAATGGTATTATTCATATCCTTTTGATATTTTTTATCCAAATGTGTTATTCTTCTACATTTGAAGTAATTACTAGTTCCCTTTAGTCAGTTCTCTGGATACTTCTCCCCATAATTTTGACATGAAGGATGTTCAATATTTGTTCCATCATGAGGTTTATTTTCTAAAACACCCTTATTGGACTCCATTTTCTTCTTTTTGTCATTGGGCCTATGAGACCATTGAGAGTCTCTGATATACATTTCAACCTTGAGGTAAAAATAAATAATCTCCTCATAACTGTCGAAGTTTCAAATCACCAACACATTTCGTAGGCTCTGATTTATTTTTCTAAAGAACCGATCTACCTTGATTTTGGTGTTCACGACAAATCCATAGGTGTGTCTTGAAATCCTCGTGATGTATGCTTTATACACCCTGATTGACTCACCTTCCTTCTACTTAAGCCTAAGGAACTATATTTTCTTCTTAAGATGAAGGGTTCATGGAAAATATTTACGGAAAAAAATTCTTTAATTCCTCCTAATCCATGGAATCAATTTCCCCCCAAGAGTTTGTATTTTTGATTAGTGACCAGAACATATCATCTTCCACATCAAAATGATAAACCACTAATATTATTTTCTCTTATTCTTAGCACTAGAGGGTAGAGAATATCATTCAATGGAGTTAATCCACTGTTCCATGAGGAGGGAATCAGAAGATCCACTAAAAATGGGAGGCCTTTTCTACAAGAAGGATTCTATGACAACATTCTCTTTCTTGGAGGTGGAGGGGGTTCCACATGGATCATGTTATTATTCATAACTTGAGCCAACTGATCAAGTAATTTCATAAATTTTTTATCACATGTTTATGGAATGTTTCACATTGCTTATCAAATTTATTTCTGGGAACATGTTATACTATTTCCAAACATTAACTATGAAAAATAATGTACAATTATGGGGATTTAATAATATTCTAATAAGTATAAAATATAAAATTTCAACAGAAAAGGATAAACTCTTAAATAAAAAATTATATCCTATCTTGTTATTCCCTTGGTTTCAATCTAGGAAATTCATGATTTGTTTCCTCACATTTGTTATTATGGTATTATTATTTTTTTGTTCCTATAATAATGTTTCATACTAAGCTTATTAATTTAATAAAGTATATCCCCTAGGAGTGTCAAAATAGATGTGAATCCAGGACCATTTTAATGCAATAGTTCCCATTCGACTCTAGCACAATGCTGTGTTTTAGGGTTTTACCATTACATACATTTATCCCAGATCTATATACACTTGTTCGTATCTTGATAGGGATATATTTTCTTGATAAAACACATACATTATACTTATCAAAATTTATGGATTTTTTTCTATAATGTTTCCCATACATAAGTTTATTACTAAAGTTAAATACTCTTAATCTCAAAAAATAACTAGACCATCCTATAATACCAACTATAGTTACCCTATCCTTTTACACATGTCATTAAATTATTTTAAGCATCATATTACAAGCCAAGGATTGTAATGTTTAGTGTCATGGAAGACTAGGTAAAAAAACTGAAAAAAGGGTAAAAAATAACAAATTTCATTATCTAATATTCATAAAGAGTTATTAAATTCCATTTTGCTCATACATATTTATAGGATAACTTGGTGATGACATGAAGAAAGGGATGTTCTAAAAATCTTATTATGTGAATAAATATAAAAATAAGGCTTTAGAACATGGGTTATAAAGCTGAAATAATGATATAAAAAGGAATGGGGAATATATATTAATAAAATATAATAATTTAAAAATATAAATAAGGATTTAAAGTAATGTCAAAGAAATATAAAACATGAATTTATAATACGTCTTGGCTTGTTTCACTTAGAATAGCACATTTCAAGGATAACCATAAAGACTGTTGCACATGGAAGCATGATTCAAGGATAACCACCAAAACCGTTGAACATAACATCTAATGAGACTCAAATTACACACTAAATTGGAGTACTATTTGGGTGAAACCACCTTAAAATGTTCGTGAATATGTTTTCCACATAATGAATCATACATAATCAATCATTCATAAACATAATGTGACCCACGGAAAGAAATGGGTATCATAATAATGTTGTAATTCATAATTAATTGACATATCATAAAAGTGTCCATGAAATAAATAAATTAGAACATAAATGTCAATTCATAAGTGAAAATAGGAATATATCATGGTAAGTGATGTTAATAAAAAATGATAACATATAAAAATAGTATTTATGAAATTTAAGCATGAAAGCATTTTACTACAGTTTTAAAGAAAATAATAAAGAGCATTTAAAATAAAATATGGAATAATATATTATATAAAAATAGAATATAAAAAATCAGGTTTTCATAATAAAAATACTGATTTTATAAAAAAAATGGTGGCTTAAACCATATTTTAATGTGTGCTTGAAAATGTGTAAAAATTCAAGAAGTTACCTAAAATGAGTATGCTTATCAAAATGTATTGAGGAGGGTACCCCATAAAAATATGTAAATAAATAAAAGATAATGAGTAATTAACCTTGATAAAAAATTTATAGAATTTAAAAATCAATAATAATATTTAAAAAAATGATAACTTCATTTGGGTAAAGAGAAAGATGGAGCATCCTAAATGAATAATGGAGGTTTGTGTAGAATCCATTTCCTTAAGTCCAAAGGTGTTATTCAATTGATCTTAATGTCTTGGATAATCTAATTAAATTCATTAATTAGTATTTAAATAACGTTTTATTCATGTAATTTATATCTTATGGCCTTATTGAGTTCATTCATGACTTTTTTATGGGTTAATAGGTTTAATTTTATAGTTTTGGAGTGTTTGTTTCCATTGTTTTCATGATTAGTTTACTTATATACATGTGATGGAAAATATGTAAGATGATAATGGTGGTCCAAAATTGGAGTAATATTTTATTAGTGAACATAATGGTTGTAAAATTCATATGGTTATTTTTAGTTAAGATAAATCATTATATAAAAAATTAATGATAACTATTTAATTAAGTGGCGGGTTTTAATCACCAAAAAAAAATTTAATTTATAAATTAATATCATGTGTAGAAAATATTAAATAATCTTATATTAGACATATTTCATTAATTATTGTCTGGTTAAACCATCACAATGGTTGCATGACCAGAATTCAAAATGGTAATAGAAATTGAAAACCCTTCATCCTTGAATGTGATAAATTAACACATCTCATATGGTGTTTTCATTTTTATTTTAAAAGGTGGGAAAAGAGAGATTATGATGAATTATTACACTATAATAAATATATTTATGTACATTTATGTTACTAGAGTTATCATAACATTTGGATAAAATTATGTGATGAATGAAATAGAAATAAAGGAACTTGGATGAAAAAAAAGAAATTAAAAGAAGAATTTACCTCTTGAATATAACTTCCATGAGAACCACTTTAGGGAATAGGATTTGGTATTATTTAGGGACCAAGGGATTTGAGACGTGGGGAGTATCATGGGAGGATATTTTATCATAATTTACACAGGGAACAAGGATTTAGAGGATTGAAGAGATGAGGTATAGAGGGGTGGTATTTATACAGGAGGAGAGGAGGGGTTTACATTTTTTTAATCATTAGTTTAATATTTTTTTATGAAGACAATTAATAGTATTTATTATTCAGAAAAATATAGTAAATAGAGCATGTTATTTCTAAACAATGGCCATTTACATAATCCATGACTAAAGAATGATGCAGAAATTCATTAATTTAGCATTTATCGTAAATTATAATATTTTACTTAGTCAAAAAACTCTAGTATTTTAGAAAAATAAAAAAAATCACCCTTATAATTTTACAACATGTACAATTAAAAATTGAACTCCATTTAATGAAAATTATTTTCTAAATACGATAAATTTAATTTCTATTAAATTAATAAATTAAATAAAAAATACAAAGTTTAAAACTAAAACTACTTTTCTAACACTTTGAAATATTAATTTATATCTTATAAAAATAGCATGGCATCATAAGACATCAAAATAAAAAAAAATTTGAATTAATTTTAATAAAATAAAATTTCATTCAATTTATTAAATTAATAACAAAATCATAATTAAATATACATGATATAAAAAAATAACAACACTAAATCAATAATTAAAAAAAACTATTTACTTATACTAAGATATAATTATACCATATTGTCACATATTAGATTGTTAAATATTATTTATACTTTAATTTTTGAGGTTACTATTATATTGACTAGTTTACTATTCATAAGGGTCACATTAATATTCCTAAAGTCAAGATCTTATTTCATCGGTATATGGTCCTTTACTTCTAGAGTTACCTTTTGTTTCACTCATTATTCATTTATAAGGTTTTTATTTTGTTCTATATGTAATGATATATGATTATAATATATGAAATAATTATAGGAAGGTAATTACATTGATAAAAATTTTGGTCATTACACACCATTTTCTTATGTACATCCCCAGGATATCCTATATAGTTTTAAAAGAATTAAGGAACATTAGGAACATGTTAAGGATGTTTTTAGTAATTTTGTTCCAATCCATTTTCATTTTGTTATGTTAGATTCCTAATTTCCCAGTGTAGTAGGTCTCAAAATATTCCAGGGTAATATTAATTGTCTCATTATATAATAAATCATTAATTAAATTGTATTCAAATGTGGGTTATCATACCCTTGGAAATATATCTTATTATTACAATGATGTAATAAAATATCATGAATTATTAATAATGTCCTAAAAACATGAGGAGTTTAATATATTTTATGATATTGTGCCTAACCTTCGAATGGGGAACGGTAGAATATTAGGTTCCAAATAGGCCAGTACAACATCTTGAAGATGTTTCATGGATGAGGGATGTGATATAGAAAGACATCGTAACGAGACACACATCTTTGGTGAAAGGACTCAGTGTGTTTTGGGTGATTATTATTTGTTGTATCATCAATGTAACAGCCCAAGATTTTATGAAAAATATTCTTTTTAATTTTATTAATGTCTTGTGTTGTACGCTACACCAAAAGGAGCTTGCACAACAAACATCCTTGACTTGCCTTGCATTACACGCAATCGCGACCTTCCTCGATAGCGTGTGTAGTACGCAACAACGAGTTTCACTAAACAGCGATATGCTATTAAAATGTTATTAAAACCAGCCGTTATGAATAGTAATAACCACTTTTTGATATTTTGTAAATTTTATTTTTCAAAATGGATTTCATTTTTTGGATTCGGAGTATCGAATTTAGCCGAGGGTGAAATTTTGGTAATTTTCGGATAACTTTCATATTTTGATGAATAGTGAAAATTACTAAATTTTAGATAAAAACAAATTTTTCAATCGAAATAATTAATAGTGATAAATTATTAATTTGAGTGGTTTTAAAGTATATTTAGAATATATTTTTACAATTTAATACAATGTTGGTCATTGGATGTAATTTCACATTTAAACCAGACATAAACAAGTGTCAGTCTTTTGATAGATATTGTTTCTTAAAAACACGCTATTTGTTTTAACAGAGGGATTTAATTAATTAATGAAACTTATATGATATGAATTTGGTAAAATAGACTTCATTTTTGAATTCGGAATATGAAATATAGCTTAGGATGAAATTTTGGCATTGTTCTGAAAAACATCAATTTTTGATGAATAGTGGAACTACTAAGTGGTAGTTCAAAAAAATAATTTCTTCATAAATCTTAATTTTACCGCTTATGTGAATGGAATTTCGAAAATCCGACAGACACGGTTGATATCAGTAAGTAAAATGTGGAACAATGAGATAAAAATAATTTTTTGGTGAATAGTAACTTTTTACTTTTTTTACCGCGGTTAATATTAAATAGGGTAACTAAGGGTAAATATGATATTATTAATACCCTAACACATGTCCTAATTCTATTAGATAAGTTTAATTCGACCAAAAACAACCTTATGAATAAAATATGACCATTTAGGCCCACTTGGATTATATTAGGACATTTATTATTAATTTATTTAAAGAAGGGTTAAAATAGTTTAAATCAGAGTTTAATAAGTAAATAATTTTTAATATGGGGTTATACATAAGATATATTCGACTATAAATATTCATTAGAAAGATAAAACGATTTTCTACATGATGGTATTTTATTTGTAATTTTTAGACATTAAATAATTTAATTTATTTATGACACAATGATGATGCAGTAATTATCTTATTAATGAAATATTGAAAAAATTGATGTTATAAACACAAAAATAAATGTAATTTAAGACTTTTTATGAATTCCACTAATTTTATAGGTTACTATGATATATTAATGTTGATTTAATCAACTTGGTTTGAGCATATAATTCTGTTATGACTGTCACAAAAATCATATATCAAATAGTGTCAAAATTGACACAAAATAGTTTTTAAATAAAATATTATATTATTAATTGTTATTGTATTTCTAAAAATCTAAGGTTCGGCCAAATGACTTATATAAGAATATATATATTAATAATAAAAAATTTGGGGTTCTTTTGGCATGTTATATTAAGTGTATTAACCATATAGTGAAAGAAAACAAAAAGACACGGTAAAAGTTAAATTATTTAACTTAGAGTTAAATCTAATTGATAAGGTTAAAATAATACCCTAAACTTGTCTAAATCCTATTGGTTGATAGGATTTCGACCCATCCCCACCTTATCTTCGAAATAAGACCCTTTGGAGCCATTATAAACCGATTTTGACTTTAATATAAAATAATATTTTGAGATATTCCTAAGGTGCCCCTCTCCTCCCTTATAAAAGGGCACCTCCTCCCCCTCCTCCTCACACCAATTTGAGCACTCAAGATTGGACAAACCCTGAAAAAATCCATTCTCCACTTCCCTATAATAATCCTAGAGTTCCTGGTCTTCTTCAAAGACCAATCTTAGTTCCCTAAGTGAAGGATTCAAAGAGGCGTTTCAAAGAAGAGGTAATATCCATTACCGATCTTTTCAATTTCTTTCTTCTTCAACTTCTTATTCTTTAGTTGTTTCATGATAAAGTAATAACATCAGTATTACTTACATACTTATATGTTATTATAAATATAAAACAACTCTAATTAACCTTTTATCTATCCTACGGAAAAAGGAAATCACCGCGCGTGCGTACGTACGGAATACCGTCTCCACACCGTGGTGTAATCTATTTTCCGCCACCACTTTAATTGGATGGGTATAAAGTTGTAATGAGTAACTATATATGATTATTATAAATTTATATTGATACTGAAATAGTATACATACACTTAAACACAATTCCACGACCATGGGAATGATATCATCGCTCGTGCGTACGTACGGACTACCGTCTCCACGACGCGATGAGATTCATTCTCAATGATTAACCATTCATGAGTGATTATAAAGTATATATAATAAGTAATAATGAAATATATGACCTAATAATGTTACTGGAATTATTTATATTTATATGTATGTCATCCACTTAATTCCATTCAATTCAATAAGGAAACGAAAACAGCGTTCATGCGTACGTACGGACTACCGTCTCCATGAACGGTGTATTTCTTTCCATTTACTGATTTATTATATATGTATATTATGAATATATATATATAAATAATGTTTTATATTCTGGAATTAAGTAATCATGATCTAAGTAATCATATGAATAATTACATGTTAAAAACACGAACGACAAATGAAACAATTTTACCCAAAACGCTCTTTAACATGGAATTTACAAAAGAACGGGTAATATAATGTCATAATTGAACCATATATGATATCATAACAATGAATATGATTCTGTAATAAGTCAATGACATTATTTAAATCATTATACAGGAGGTTCGGACACTTACGAAGCAAATCGGACCTAAGGTAAGGGAAATATCACAATCTCATTTTTATCCGAGACTGTTTATTCGTAAGTATTTACTGGGGTGTATTTTATCATCCACATCCATGTTTCATCAATATGTAATATTATTTACATCCACCTACAATTGTTTAAATCCATTTTTACCCTTCGGTGAGTTTTTAGTAATATGTATGAAAGGAATCTTTTGTCGTACGAGGTACTTTTTGACTTTTCCGACAAAAGTACGAAGAATGTTTTTTTAACTTATACGACCTGAATGGATTTTTAAAACATTATTTCCAAGAAGCTTCCTTTACAAGTTTTCAAGTTTATTTTTAATCAACTTCTTTTAGTTTAAAATTGTATGACATGTTAAGAAAGGAAAAGTGTTTTTGAAGAAGAAAGGATATTTTCCTCAAGAATGGAGTTCAAGTGTTTTAAAAAAATTATTTTCCATCTAAGATAATAAAGGGTTCTGTTTTTATCCCTATTATTTCATTGATTTTATTAAGTTGTGATGGAATTATTTTTATGAATTCCTTTATCTTATATGAATTGTTTTATGATGTCATGTTTTTTAAGAATCCCATTTTTATTACATGGGTTACACTATGATGTATGGTATATGATTATGTGGCACACATAAGAAAGGATTCATTATAAGATGGGTGGGACCTATATATCCCTCCAATGCATTGGGTAAAGATTTTAGATCTCATGAGATAGACATGGCTGGAACGGTAGGTTATACCGGTTCAGTGAAACAGTACTGAAACGAGGGTTACTCGATTCAGAAAGGGACTCTGTCCACTAAGATAGTCTTGGCAATGAGTCTTGACTAACAAGAAATGATTCTATATGATTATGTGTGAATGCCACAAAGTTTCATGTTTTAAGTTATTATTATTGTGATTACATTTTGCTGCCATGATTTATCCCATGTTATGAAATTATGCTCTCTTTTGCAGGTTAAGATTTCCAAAATGTTATGTTCTTATGAATACGATGTGATTGATATTTCTTTTGTTTACCCTTACTGAGCATTTGAGCTCACCCTTTTATGTTTTCCTTTCCCCAGGATATGAAGAAAGGTTTTAGGTAAAAAAGGGAAGATCTTTAAAGGAGATGTTGATGATCTTTCACCACGATTAGAAGATTACGTTCCGAGTTTCCAAAGACGCTAAACTATTACGATCCTTGTGTGTGTGTTTTTATTATGTACTAAGTATTCCGCAAATGTAATGTAATGTCCATGTACGTCAAGTTTCGGGTCTCTACAGTTGGTATCAGAGGAAAGGTTTAGTCAACCTTTGGAAACTAGGATGCGAAAACATTAGTGAGATCCCTAGAGATACTTCTAAGGTATGTCTAGGGATGTCCCTAAGGATAAGTATACGTATAGGATATAGTCCTAGAACTATGGTAACGATATTAGATTAAACCTAAGATGTTAGATATTGAAGTTACTCCCCCTTTATTATGATTTTTTCCTCTAACACTATTCTTTTTGGGTTTTAGAAAATGGCTGGAAACAAGATGATTCACGATAATGGAGGATATGATGGACAATGGAATGATATTCTTCATAATGAAATGGGATTTGAAAGTCCAAACATAATTATTATGCCGAATCTGCAATCTCATAATATGATCAATAAAGTAAAATTTGGTAAGTTTCCTGACTCGGCTAATAAGAGAAAGATGGAGTTTCATGATGATCATAGAGGAAAGAAAGTTCAATTTCCCCTATGTAATTCATGTGGGAAGAGGCATCAAGGAGAATGCTTCAAAGGACCTGGAAGATGCTTTGGGTGTGGAAAAGAAGGACACAAAGCCAGTAAGTGCAAAGGAAAAGGTTCAGTTAACACCAGGGATGAGGATAATGGTATTGCTGCGACATCAACAATGGTTAAATGTTTTAAATGTGGAATGCACGGGCATTATGCAAACCAATGCCCTAAGGTAAATGAAGAGAATCAGTATGGTCGTAAGGGAAGTATTTATGTTGATGATGATGAAGAGACTACAAATGATATATGAGATGAAAGAATTGTTGAATCTTGGACAATGGTTTAAGAATGTAGTGAAATGATTACATGTTTATCATGTGTAATGTTGGAATAACGAGACATCTAAGGATTGTTACACTATTGTCTTTCCTTGAGTTTTGAAAGTGTATGATTAATGTTACCAGTATCCATGGAATGTTATTCAGATATTTTTGGAATGTAGATGATATGCACATAATGTAGGGATAAGGAGAAAATTAAATGTTTGATAGTATTCATGAGCTCATGACTGATATAAGGAGAAGGTTATATTATGGTTTGAGTATATAGAGTTTTTGGATTTTGGTATGTGGAAAGTGTTAACTTTTAACAGTATTCATGATTTCACTAAGGTTCAATGGGTATTCATTCTTCAAGAGAATACATGATTAAGGCCTTTGAATGTTTGGAATGTGACCAACAAGACATATCTTATGATATATGGTGATCAACGACAGTATCAAATCTCTAGTAATCGTTTTCACTATGTTATGAGAGTGGACTGCAGTATTATGGATAAGCCTAAAGATTAGAATAGATTATGTTGGACATAAGTTAGTATTGTTTAAGGATAGAAGTTTTTTCGATATTATTGATGGGATGTTATAGTAATATAGTTTTAGAAAAAGGACAACCTGCAGGACGGGCGACAGCCCATCGCGTCGGACAAGGCTGTGGGAATCGAACCCACAACCGAAGTGCGACTGGCCTTTATCGCCTACCACTGGCCTACAGGAAGTCCCTGTTTAGTAGAAACTAGTTTTATTATATTAAACAGCATAATATATGAAGTATAAGTCCATTTTAGGAACCATATATGATTAATCTCACTATAGAATGACTTATGTAACCTTTTGTTTGAGACAGATGGAATGACCCGTCATTCTATCACATAATCTGCTAACACTTAACGAATAACAAATTCAACTTCATTTATTTAATAGATGAAGTGGAAATTGTTAAAGGCACGAACAACAGTGAGATTGTACCAAAATAATGTAAGTATTTATTCAAATTCAAATTCTTTAACTTTAGGGAAACGATCTTGAAAACCAAAAATGTTGTCCTAGTGATCTTATATCTGATGAATCAGATGGTACCTTAGATCATCACAAATGTATGGCTTTGTGATTGCTGGCTTTTCCATAGCCATGTTCTCTACCACTCTCCATCAGAACATGATGGTTAGATTTTTCTTCCATATCCATATTTTCACCTATGTGGAAACCGAGTGATTATTTTATTTGGGTAACCGTTAAGTTTCATACTTTTGTCTTAAAATATTGGTTTTGGTATTTATTAAAGAAACTTTCGAATAGTAAACCATTTATAACCCCGATGAATTTCGAGGGCGAAATTCATTTTAAGGGGGGTAGAATGTAACAGCCCAAGATTTTATGAAAAATATTCTTTTTAATTTTATTAATGTCTTGTGTTGTACGCTACACCAAAAGGAGCTTGCACAACACACATCCTTGAATTGCCTTTAATTACACGCAATCGCGACCTTCCTCGATAGCGTGTGTAATACGCAATAACGAGTTTCACTAAACAGCGATATGCTATTAAAATGTTATTAAAACTAGCCGTTATGAATAGTAATAACCACTTTTTGAAATTTTGTAAATTTTATTTTTCAAAATGGATTTCATTTTTGGATTCGGAGTATCGAATTTAGCCTAGGTTGAAATTTTGGTAATTTTCGGATAACTTTCATATTTTGATGAATAGTGAAAATTACTAAATTTTAGATAAAAACAAATTTTTCAATCGAAAAAATTAATAGTGATAAATTATTAATTTGAGTGGTTTTAAAGTATATTTAGAATATATTTTTACAATTTAATACAATGTTGGTCATTGGATGTAATTTCACATTTAAACCAGACATAAACAAGTGTCAGTCTTTTGATAGATATTGTTTCTTAAAAACACGCTATTTGTTTTAACAGTGGGATTTAATTAATTAATGCAACTTCTATGATATGAATTTGGTAAAATAGACTTCATTTTTGAATTCGGAATATGAAATATAGCTTAGGATGAAATTTTGGCATTGTTCTGAAAAACATCAATTTTTGATGAATAGTGAAACTACTTAGTGGTAGTTAAAAAATAATAATTTCTTCATAAATCTTAATTTTACCGCTTCTGTGAATGGAATTTCGAAAATCCGACAGACACGGTTGATATCAGTAAATAAAATGTGGTTCAATGAGATAAAAATAATTTTTTGTGAATAGTAACTTTTTACTTTTTTTACCGCGGTTAATAGTAAATAGGGTAACTAAGGGTAAATATGATATTATTATTACCCTAACACATGTCCTAATTCTATTGGATAAGTTTAATTCGACCAAAAACAACCTTATGAATAAAATATGACCATTTAGGCCCACTTGGATTAGATTAGGACATTTATTATTAATTTATTTAAAGAAGGGTTAAAATAGTTAAAATCAGAGTTTAATAAGTAAAGCATTTTTAATATGGGGTTATACATAAGATAAATTCGACTATAAATATTCATTAGAAGGCTAAAACGATTTCCTACATGATGGTATCTTATTTGTAATTTTTAGACATTAAATAATTTAATTTATTTATGACACAATGATGATGCAGTAATTATCTTATTAATGAAATATTGACATAATTGATGTTATAAACACCAAAATAAATGTAATTTAAGACTTTTTATGAATTCCAATAATTTTATAGGTTACTATGATATATTAATGTTGATTTAATCAACTTGGTTCGAACATATAATTCTGTTATGACTTTCACAAAAATCATATATCAAATAGTGTCAAAATTGACACAAAATAGTTTTTAAATAAAATAAAATATTATTAATTGTTATTTTATTCTTAAAAATCTAAGGTTCGACCAAATGACTTATATAAGGATATATATATTAATAATAAACAATTTGGGGTTCTTTTGGCATGTTATAGTAAGTGTATTAACCATATAGTGAAAGAAAACAAAAAGACACGGTAAAAGTTAAATTATTTAACTTAGTGTTAAATCTAATTGATAAGGTTAAAATAGTACCCTAAACTTGTCTAAATCCTATTGGTTGATAGGATTTCGACCCATCCCCACCTTATCTTCGAAATAAGACCCTTTGGAGCCATTATAAACCGATTTTGACTTTAATATAAAATAATATTTTGAGATATTCCTAAGGTGCCCCTCTCCTCCCTTATAAAAGGGCACCTCCTCGCCCTCCTCCTCACACCAATTTGAGCACTCAAGCTCGGACAAACCCTGCCAAAATCCCTTCTCCACTTCCCTAGAATAATCCTAGAGTTCCTGTTCTTCTTCAAAGACCAATATTAGTTCCCTAAGTGAAGGATTCAAAGAGGCGTTTCAAAGAAGAGATAATATCCATTACCGATCTTTTCAATTTCTTTCTTCTTCAACTTCTTCTTCTTTAGTTGTTTCATGATAAAGTAATAACATCAGTATTACTTACATACTGATATGTTATTATAAATATAAAACAACTCTAATTAACCTTTTATCCATCCTATGGAAAACGGAAATCACCGCGCGTGCGTACGTACGGAATACCGTCTCCACGCCGTGGTGTAATCTATTTTCCACCACCACTTTAATTGGATGGGTATAAAGGTGTAATGAGTAACTATATATGATTATTATAAATTGATATTGATAATTAAATAGTATACATACACTTAAACACAATTCCACGACCATGGGAATGATATCATCGCTCGTGCGTACGTACGGACTACCGTCTCCACGACGCGATGAGATTCGTTCTCAATGATTAACCATTAATGAGTGATTATAAAGTATATATAATAAATAATAATGAAATATATGACCTAATAATGATACTGGAATTATTTATATTTATATATATGTCATCTACTTAATTCCATTCAATTCAATAAGGAAACGAAAACAACGTTCATGCGTACGTACGGACTACCGTCTCCATGAACGGTGTATTTCTTTCCATTTACTGATTTATTATATATGTATATTCTGAATATATATATATAAATCATGTTTTATATTCTGGAATTAAGTAATCATGATCTAAGTAATCATATGAATAATTACAAGTTAAAAACACGAACGACAAATGAAACAATTTTACCCAAAACGCTCTTTAACATGGAATTTACAAAAGAACGGGTAATATAATGTCATAAGTGAACCATATATGATATCATAACAATGAATATGATTCTGTAATAAGTCAATGACATTATTTAAATCATTATACAGGAGGTTCGGACACTTACGAAGCAAATCGGACCTAAGGTAAGGGAAATATCACAATCTCATTTTTATCCGAGACTGTTTATTCGTAAGTATTTACTGGGGTGTATTTTATCATCCACATCCATGTTTCATCAATATGTAATATTATTTCCATCAACCTACAATTGTTTAAATACATTTTTACCCTTCGGTGAGTTTTTAGTAATATGTATGAAAGGAATCTTTTGTCGTATGAGGTACTTTTTGACTTTTCCGACAAAAGTACGAAGAATGTTTTTTTTATCTTATACGACATGAATGGATTTTTAAAAAATTATTTCCAAGAAGATTCCTTTACAAGTTTTCAAGTTTATTTTTAATCAACTTCTTTTAGTTTAAAATTGTATGACATGTTAATAAAGGAAAAGTGTTTTTGAAGAAGAAAGGATATTTTCCTCAAGAATGGAGTTCAAGTGTTTTAACAAAATTATTTTCCATCTAAGATAATAAAGGGTTCTGTTTTTATCCCTATTATTTCATTGATTTTATTAAGTTGTGATGGAATTATTTTTATGAATTCCTTTATCTTATATGAATTGTTTTATGATGTCATGTTGTTTAAGAATCCCATTTTTATTACATGGGTTACGCTATGATGTATGGTTTATGATTATGTGGCACACATAAGAAAGGATTCATTATAAGATGGGTGGGACCAATATCTCCCTCAAATGCATTGGGTAATGATTTTATATCTAATGAGATAGACATGGCTGGAACGGTAGGTTATACCGGTTCAGCGAAACAGGACTGAAACGAGGGTTACTCGATTCAGAAAGGGACTTTGTCCACTAAAATAGTCTTGGCAATGAGTCTTGACTAACAAGAAATGATTCTCTATGATTATGTGTGAATGCCACAAAGTTTCATGTTTTAAGTTATGATTATTGTGATTACATTTCACTTCCATGATTTATCCCATGTTATGAAATTTTGCTCTCTTTTGCAGGTTAAGATTTCCAAAATGTTATGTTCTTATCAATACGATGTGATTGATATTTCTTTTGTTTACCCTTACTGAGCATTTGAGCTCACCCTTTTATGTTTTCTTTTCCCCAGGATATAAAGAATGGTTTTAGGTAAAAAAAAGGGAAGATCTTTATAGGAGATGTTGATGATCTTTCACCACGATTAGAAGATTACGTTCCGAGTTTCCAAAGACGCTAAACTATTACGATCCTTGTGTGTGTATTTTTGTTTTGTACTAAGTATTCCGCAAATGTAATGTAATGTCCATGTACGTCAAGCTTCGGGTCTCTACAATCAAAGCCCACTTCCTTTATATTCAAGGGAATAATTAATTGATGATATTAGAACAACATTCTGGGGAAGAAATCATATTATTTTATGGAGTTCCTTTGATTATTGTGTTAAATTGAAATACTTGGGCACTTTTCTGGTTTGGGGGAGAATTAAAAAAATCCATTGAGATATAGTTTTAGTTGAGTGTAATATTCCACCCATAGATATATAGATATATTGATACAAATATTATGTTTCTTTTGGATATGTTGATAACATGTGTGATTGATTTTGGTTGGATCTTGGATATGAACAAGTATTTATGGTGTTTTTAATGATCAACTTCTATCACCCCACCGTATAAAAAGAACATTTAGAAGCTTTGTATGAAAGACCCCAAAGTTATTCTAATTATTATATTGATATTATAGTGTCATCACATATGGTGATAACACTAGGGTGATCAACGAAATATAAGTTTTATGTTATCTAGGAGTAGTTAGAAAAAAAGCAGAGCCATTAAATGTCTTACATGGATTTCTGGCATTGTTATAAATGTGGGTTCTTTAGTCCAGACCTGATCAGTACTTTTTGAATGGAATATAGTGTATAAATATATTTATGCACAATGTTTATATAATATATTCATGACGATTCTTATGTATCTATAATTTATATGGTAATTCTTAAAAATTATTTTTTATATCAATAGTTTATAACGGTTTCCCACTGTTATGAGAACCTGAAGATATGATGAAAATAATATTATTGTCATTTAATTTGTTTTAAAAAATTTTTATTGGAAGGTCAAAAATGAATATTTACTTTTAGGGTCTATGGACCCAAAAATATTGAGGCTTCTTATTAAGAATTTTACCCTTGGTGTTCTTATATAGAAGAGACAATGATGAATTATTGACTAATAGAAACATCATATGATTCACATGGAATTCTTTTGTCATATTTATAGGTATGTATAATGGTATCTCAACATGAGATCATTATTGATGTTTAAAATTTGATCACATACGTTGATTTATGTTGAAAACCATAATATTTTGGATTTGGAGATGTAACAAGAATTGGGTTTGTGATTGGTGGTATGGAATTGATTTAATGGTTCAGAAAGGAGTTGTCACATCTAAAATTAAGAGATAAAATAGTACATATTGACCAGGTTGGAATTAACCTTATTAAATCAATTACCATGGTAGAGGAACAAAAGTCCATATTGAAAGGTAATAAAATAATAAAGCAAGATGCATTGATGATATAAATTTGGTATACTAATTGAGGAGACATCACAAGATAAATTTATTATGTGACATAGATAATGTATTTTTTTTTGTGGTAGTCATTATTAGAAATAAAAAATATCTCCTTAAGATATTTTATGGGTTTCTAGGCTATGTTTCTATTCTACTATTATTACTCACTACTATCTAGTTAACAGTCTATCAGTCCACACAAAAAGTGCATTCAAATGATTTAAATATTCAAGTGAATAAGAGTTTATGATATCGTAGGGCCTATGTTGAGGGATTGGTAACCTATGTCTTTACAATATTTCAAACAAAATAAATCAATTCCATAATATTACAAAATTAAAATATTAAAATATTAACTTTATTACATATCATATTTACATGTTAGTTTGTGAATATAAAGGAAAATATTTCCCAAAAAAATATTAAATATTAAATATTCAAGTCCATTAAATATTTATGATGGATTTAAGTTACTTATTGAGTAAAAAATTAGTATTTTTCATTTATTTTTTATCACAAGTTAGTAAGGAATTAGTTAGGATCATTATGACACATTTGTGATATTATAAATATTGTTTTTTGAATTTATGGAAGGATAAATTATTAAAGGGATTAATTTCTCCATTAATAAGTTAAAAAGAAACTATGTGTTCCTAAATATATCTAAATTTTATTGAATTTTATTTCCACATTATTTTGAGATATTCTATCCAATATCTCAAATGTTTTTGAGAGGGAAATTGTGGACCTGATCACCCCATTAAATATTACATTCCATGGAAGAAGTTATGGTGATCTAATGAACTTTTCATTTTAGAAGATCTATTTATTTATCCATTCTATGACTTAGATAATTAATATCAATGATATTTAATCCTATGAAATGTGTTTGGATGATCTAGAGGGTTCCTATTTTGGTTCCTATGGGAGAGGAGGGGCGATGACAAGTGAAATATATTTTTGATTAAAATATGATGATTATAGTTCTAATTTATTTTTCATGATTAATTTTAGGAAATTGGATTATTATGTGGCTTTTAGGTGTCAGTTACAGAAACCATTATGTAAAAACATTGATTTTAGTGTAAAACTATTTAAATTCACACAATTTTGTGATTTAGTTTCATTATATATACCAACAAGGGATATGATAAAAAAAGTCATTTTATTAATATTAAATAGAAATAATATTTTCATTTATTGTTGAAGATGGTGTCATTATGGTCTTAATAGTACAAATGGTTTGTCAATCCATGTTCATACGGTTGGGATATAACTATTTTAATGTTAATATATACTTTCAGGTAAAAAGAAGAAGTTACTATAGAAATTTCCCCCTCATAAACCCAAAACATTGTAGACGGTCTCTACGAAACCACCAAACCATTGTTCGAGTTGATTCAGACCAACCTATATTAGGATGTGTCTCAATCTGCTTGACTAGATCGCCCTATCTGAGTCTCTTAATGACTCAAAATCACTTTTGGGGGAAGGGTGAGTTTATAAATACATGGGATTCTAAAAAAGTATGAAAAAATACATAACAATTATCTAAATTATTTTAAATTTTAAAAAATAAATTTTAGGCCTCTTTGATAAGTGTTTTTTGAATTTTAAAAGATTTATTTTTCTGAGTTCACACAATTATCCTTGAGTAAAAATATTTAAAATTTATAATGTTCTACATATATTTAATTCAATATAATTAATCTTGAGCCCAAAATTGACTAATACATGTCTGATATATAATATTTAATTCATTTAATAGTTAAAACAAGTTTATTTATAATAGTTATATAATATACTAAAATCAACATATCCTTTATATCCTTATTATTTGTATATGGGACTCTAAATATATAATAAAAATTATTTATCGATTTTTCACATACCCGTGATCCCTTCCCGAATGTGAAAGTATTGTTGATGTAAAATATATTAGTTGAAAATTGATATAATATATGTTGAGTCATTAAGATGTACCATACATCAATTATATATATTTATAATAGTAGGTGATGTAACTCAATTTATATGTGACATGTTGTGAAATAAGGTATTAACCTTGAGATATAGGCTATTCTATTATTGACCAATTGTATTATCTAATTCAATGAGCTCCTGATCATGTATTTTTTAATTATTTATTAATGGTCAATTATTTATGTGAATGTGTATATATAAACAATCACATTAAATAGTAAAAAATAATTCATAGATAAAATCAATAAGTACTATCAATTAGTTTATATTTATAGAAAATGATGATGTGAGTAAGATCACTTAATGAAATAAAGTTAAACAAAATATTACATTCTCGAAGAAAAACAAATACTCTTAAAGAAAATATTGTTTCATTAACACCTTCTATTTCATGAGTTTGAAAAAACATATAAATTTGATGGAATTATTAGACCTATGTGATGGTGCCTCTTACTAATGGGTTGATATTAATAAAGTGGTGGGATTAATTAACTAACATTATTTATAATTAAGTAGCAATAACTATTAATTTTTAACTTCAGAGGGAAATTTTTGAGAAATAAAAGGTTATTCTTTACAGGTGACATGTCTCTATTGAATAAGTAAAGGTTCAATGAGTTAATGTATTTACCTTCCCAAATCCTACCTCATGTCTCTCTGACAAGTGGATAAGGAATATCTTGCACTATAAGAAGAGGTCTTCAAGATAATTTCCACTAGAATACTCAAGTGACAGATTAATTTGATTTTAGTAGTTGAGAGACACTGAGATTTGATAAAATTAGGGGATAATGTTATGAATATTTTAAATATAATGTCTAATAATATGTATTTGAGATATAAATATTCTTAATTATTATTTTTAGAAAAAATGTATTGTCAAACATAATGTTCACAATAATCAATTCTAGAAAAAGTATATAACTTAAAATATTGAATTTTCAATAATGGTATAACTAATTCCACAATGTATTAGGATATGAAGATAGATTTTATAGACTAGAGTCCCCACAAATTGTTGATCCAAATCATGTAGTGAGGGTTAAATGTAAGATTACAAGAGACACATAGATGATGCATTCAATGTTTATATCATAATGGTATCATCAATTTCCAATATGTTTTGAAAATATCATCAATACATGGATGGTTATACCATGTTGTCTCATCTCTAAGAAGATTACAAGGAGGGAGTGTAACATGAAATGAATGATATTCTCTCATTAATACATCCTTACTACCCATTTACTCTACATTAATTTAGTATTATCAAATCAATAGTATGGATAAAAAATCCAATATATTATTGTTAAGTTTCTCCAAGATGATATGAACTTTGAGAAATATTAATATTTAGTTCTTATGGTGAAAAAATTGAAAAATATATTGAAAATTAAAGAGGAATGTGTGACACCAATAAATCATTGCGATGTTCTTCAATGAAAATATGAATATCTTAATATATGAGGATATTTTCTTCACATAATGAAAGATAAATCTATATAAGAGAAACACCAATGTATGGAATTTGATCAATGAAATGAATTCTAATTAATGTATATTCTTCATTTCATTGGATGTTTGAATTTAATTTTTTAGATATTGGATACTATAATGAAAGTAAAAATTAATATATGAAATTATATTTTAAAATGAATAAATTATTTATTAAGAAATTAAGTTACTCAAATCACATGTTCTTATTTGATTATTTTTCATTTTTATAACCATTTTCATGTAAAATACCATTATTAATCATAAATATTGATAATATAGATACTATACAATGAAAAATATGATTAGTATACTAAAGTTTATGATAAATTCCAATTGACCCATATTAAAGAAGTAATGACTTCAACCAGTAGGATTTTACCCAATGAGGCCCATTTATCAGAGCTTCAGTGGTAGAGAGAATCACTCGTCTTTTCCTTTGATCAAGACCAAGATGATATTCAATAAATAAATCATGAATGAAACCATTTATGAGAGAAGTTCCTACTAGTCGAGATCATGACCCAAAATATGATTTCTGAACAACCCTAAGAAAATATCAACATCACTTACCTTACCCTTAGGGAATTCACTAGTGTAAATAAGGGTTAGGTATGTACACCCAAATAGTATGATTTTTTATATTTCAATTCAGTAAAATAAAAAAATAATAAATATTTTTTATTATGACTTTAAAATTAATAAAATAACATGTTTAATAGAAATTATATTTTAATATAATGATGCACAAATTGTATTTTAGTGCTATTTATTGATTTAATCTAGACACACTTTTTGTTGAATTCAAGATCTCTTGAAATAAAATATATTTTTATAAATTTTTTTGTTAAGTAATTTTTATTCAATATTAAGATAATATAATTTAAAAAGTGAAATATAATTGGAATAAGGGTGATAAAAATCCTATTGTCCAAAAGTTCATAATTTTTCAATAAATGGTAATGTTGATATAAAATTTAAGTTCTTATATTTAGAAAATTAATTTTATAAAATAAATATTATTTTTTAAATCATCACATGGAAATTATTGAATTGTGATTTTTTCCATATTTTCTATGACCTTTTAATTATTGGGTAAAAATAAAATATGGTATAATTATATAGTATGCATTAAAAAATCATAAAATCCCCAAAGTGAAGTAATAAATACTTTAAAGAGAATTCATGACTAGAATTATGTTTCCCATTAAAAATAGATTATTTTTAAGATATGTAATTAATTTTATAAAACCTTAAGGATTACTCCAATACCTCTACTACATTTTATGGTTAAAAAATCAATTCGTTATAGACATGAATCACTTCCACAACACCAAAGGAATTATTTTAATATGATAAGTTAGTAGACGTATAAATTAATGAGAAAAACTAATCTAGTAGAAAAAATGAAAAACAATGGGAATTTAGGTGGTTTTTATTATATTATCATATAAGGTCCAAAAGCTATGTTGGGAAATTAATAAAGAAATATCTTATATTTGTCTATATTAATGCACCCATCCTCCTATTCCTTTTCACTCAGAACCCTTGGAGAAAGAAATTTACTATGATTATCCCTCTCGAGATCCCTCCCATTATTCCCCCAATATCTTAAAGATCCCCTCACAAGATTTTATAACTTCCCTCTCAACTTAATAGATCCTCTCCTTCTCCTTTTTATTCAAGAACCATCATTACATCATGCCTTTTTATTTCCCATTATGTTGGGATACTACTTAATTCGTCTATATTTCTATCATTATGATTCCCAAGTAACTAGAGACCCATTTTTCACTCTTATACACCTTTTATAAACCTTTATGAAACCAATAATTTTGTTGAAGTTATTCTTTGAGTTTCCTTTCCCAAAATGTTTTAGTGAATACCCATCAAAATTTCCTCAAAAGGATATTCTCCTTGCTATAAATATCCTTAATTATTTGGGATTTAAATTTATGTAACACACACTACTTAATATTAGTTCTATAATTGATTAATACATCCTTATTTTGTATGATAAATATGGAACAATGATTCTTGTACATGATATGAAAGCGACAGGTAATCCTAGAATCATATAGATTTCTAATGCATTGGATAATGCTATTATCTCATGTGAGCCATTTTATGGTGAACATGTGGTTATCATAAGTAAATTATGTTTTTTGTCTATTTATCCTTAACTTATTTTTATTACGTCAGGTTATATAATATTTTTTTCACATTCCTATGTTTTATTTTGGTTACATTGCAATAATATACCTCATTATTAAATTTTAGGATTCTCACCCTTCTTATGATACACTGCTATGCCTCATGGATCAAATGTACAACATTACCTCATGATATGTTTTTATTATTAAATTAATTTTATTTATACACCTTTATTAAGTACGTCCATAGGATTTCCTATGCAGTTTGAGAAGAACAATGGAATTTTAGAAGCATGCTATGGAATCCATCAACAATGTTGTTGTATTTATACTATAAGTTGTTTGGATATGTAAAAAATTTCCAAAATACACTAGTATTAAAAAACTTCTGATATTTTATAATTTGAACCTTTATGTTATAAATCCTGAATTTATGGTGTATTAACGACATGGGTTTTCATATGTGGTATTAGAGGATGATTCTAGTTAATCTTGGATTAGGATTGGAAAATTCTTGTGAAACATTTAGGGATAAAAATAAACAAAGTAAAATATCCCAAAATTATGGTAAAGTATATATTAAGTGGTTTAAAAATACCTTCCTTTATAAATACTAATTGTACTATAGAAAATAGAAGAAACCAGTGGGATAGGGATTTAAAATTCTTCACCAGCAATCGACATAGAAACATCATCACTGAAAATTCATATCATAGTTAAACCCATATGATGGTGTGTGAATAATTTTAAGCATAATGTAATAACCCATAAATGATTTTTTTGGTTTGAAGCTATTTTCTACATCTAATTTTTCCCAATGATTGTTTCTTAATGAATTAAAAGAGTAATTTCACTAGATCATCCACACGCACATCTGAAATACAAAAGAGAATGGATAATTGAATTCTAGGTGCTAGAACAGAGATATGATGATGCCTTTTATGCCATGATGATCTCTTCATTGATTCATCATTATCTTAAAAATAAAATTAACCTCTATTATTTTAAAGTAATATTCATTCATATAATATATTTCATGTATTTATTATAAAATATATAAATAAATTTAAATATTAAATTCAATATCCATTTTTATTAGAACAAATTTATTTATTCTTTTGGGGATCAGACATAAGTCGAAATATCTCAGAACCCATTGGCACGACCAACCATTTTCTATATTAATATTCTGCAAAACAGGGAATATTCTTGAATAGGATATTTTGTTGAACCTTTTAGACCCTTATCTTGAGAGAATTTGATACTATTCATAGACCAAGAGTAAAATCTAGATACTCATCTTGGACCCTAAATACATAAGGAGAATTCATAACAATGACAATGAACCTATGAACATGCAATGTGTCATATTATCACTTTTTTACTAGATATCTCATAAATTAGGATAAACACCCATTCTATCGTGCATTTATACATTCTTATTTGTTGATATAACTGGATAGGTTTACCCTTAACTTTCATGGAGATGGTCTTATAATGGTACAAAATCATGATAAACCTATATTGAGATATAAATTCCTCATCCCAGAAGAAATAAATTATATATTTTCATTCAACCAATGTCATACCACCAATGATACACCCAACACAAGCTACCTCACAATAATTTAAATATACATTTTTCCTTCATCAATATATGCTATCAAATGACACACATTGATAGTGATATAAATTCAGAAGACCAATACGTTAGTCTATAGATAGAAACAACCAATGAAACTTGAAACATGTGGTGTTCATATTAGAGGGTCTATCCTCATGATATCAATACTATAGATCACCATGTACGAACATCGTGAGAAGAAATCTCAATTCTTCTAAGCCTATAGAACCTGATAGTCTAACATCAACAGTGTCCCATTAGTACGATTAAGATCAGGTTTCTACTGAGTTATGAATTTAGTTGCTGGATCATCCACATTTCAATTATTGAGATATTCTTCTATATGAGACATGACCTCCTTGAGTAAAAACACTAAGGATATAGAAACCCCAAGTGTATTATCATTTTTCCACTATCAAAACATGATATATTTTCTAGTAAGAGTATGATAATTTTCATTATGATAAAACATTACTTACTAGGTGTAAATCCATGACCTGGAACTATTCATTGCATAAAATAACATCTTTCCAACCATAAGATACAAAACATACTAAGTATTTTTAGGTATGGATACCACAATATTTAATGATCTTGTATGGATCATTCCATTATCTTGAGTGTGATATATTATTGCATGGATCTATGAAATACTAGATTGGGGCCATTGAAAAACTAGTATCCTGTCCTCTCCATGTACCAAGTATATATCTATGGTACTTCTTCAAGTATAATTGGATGGTTTTGAATACCTCCCTTGATGTTCTAATATATATAACATATTTCTTCTTACTTTATAGTATATCTTGGAAATATGAATTTTTGTACATATCATGGAATACATGATTAATCCATTACAAAGTGTATAGAATTCAACTCAAAAAATTAATCACCATATTTGTCTTGCAAATATCTATCTGGTGACATTTATGGCAGGTGAAATTGAAAAAAAAAATCTATCCCAAATTGTCCATACTTGTATTTTTCAATACATTGTCAATCTATGTGTGATTTAATAGGTCTAGGAAATTTTTAGATATACCTCAATAGATCTTGTTCCCTAGAACTTAGGATGCTACTTTAAGTGAATCACTGGAGAATAACATTAATTCTATTCTTAACTAACTATAATACAAATAACTATTTTCCTTATATTACCCAAAATATTTTATATGGAAAACATTAGTGCTCCCACTATCCTTTGGTAAACATATAGAAAAGATTAATTCAAAATTAATACTCTAATATAATATTGATTAATTTAATCCTCATATAAGTTTTAGTAATTTGAAACGCTATTTTCATAAAATGATGTTACTATCCCTTTTTGGTTGTTCCATGTAGACACCATCCAGGATTGATGGTCTTGACATCCAATGCAAAAAACTATTATCATATATATTAGCTATGACAAGTAAAATTATAATATATTTAGGCATATTGACATTGTATAACCAATGAAGACATATCGGTACCACTGTTGTACCATCCATTAATCATTTTACATGAATACCGACCACAATATTCAAGACTATAATTCCATTTTCAGTTTGATGTGTGGAATCCATTATATGAATTTTAAATAACATTCTCAATATTAGAAGATTTATATATAAGACCTAATTGTATAAAATATTATCCCCAATGAATAATTTATCACCATTTTTTGTGAATATTAAACCATAACTATGGTTTTAACCTTACAACATAGTATGTGTCTCTATAATATTCCTCTTCCACATGCACTTTTGGAACTTGTTCGTTTCCCAATTATTTATGAATCTAGGTCATTGACTAAATTCAAGACAATTTGGCTCCCACTATTAGAAATATGCATGTAAACTCTTCTATAGAAATATATTCTATCACTATAATATGTATTTTCAGTCCTAGGGGTTTAAATAATATCATAGGAATCTTTTAGGATAATTAATTTAGATGCACATTGCATTTTACATGATGAAAGTTTGATTATATCCTAACAAACTATTTTCATCTAAACACATGTCTTATGACATAATGGATTCCCATCATACTATGACTAACATGATATCCATTTTCATTATATAGGGAATATTGTTATGGGATAATACCGTTGTTATTTTCTAATCACATCATGAAAAATAATGGATGTTTCATCAATATATAAGTTCTCACATTGATGTCCCATTTACTTACATCATAACTATGATGTGTATAATGAAATGTGAGTTTAGTAACTACTCTATTATACATTTTTTACCTATGTTAACATGTAATACTTATCATTTATCCTCCTTATTAACATAAAAAACGTGATATTGATAATATAATGTGTGTTTAAGAATTACTCCATGCTATATTATACTGATAGATGAATGCTTGGCCATGATATTCTTTAGTAAGTCAGACCAAAGAAAATCATATAATCTAACCTTGTATGCACCAAACATCAATTTATAATTCATTATTCACATAATGGATTATTATAAATTATACTTACCACTATCTTACCCTTGGAATAGGTCACACACTCTTACTAAATTAATTTTTAAATCTTTGTGGAATATATTTATTATTATTGTTATATTTGTCCTAACTAAACAATAATATAAATCAATAATATCTAAGGTGTTTAGATCAACTGGTTCTAAATTAAATAGTATGTATATCTTTTATTTTTTACTTTAATTTTTATTGGGAAAGATTTATCTTTTCACAACTGGGTAAATAACTATTACATTTTACATTCATCATGTATTACCTATGATTTATGTATCATTGAGATATTAATTGAGTATTGTACAGCAAAAAAAACATTCATTCCCAAAATTGAAATAATATATCATTGTTTCTGAAGTACATGTTAGATAAATGATTTGGTTATACATAATAAATGTTCAATAAGAATCACTTACATTGAGATATAGAAGTTATGCACTTCTCATCACTAACATAGGCACAATCCTTTCTCAGCCACATGGATAATACACCTTAATTATAGTACTATTTATACACATGGTTACTATATTACAATACACATATGTGATAATAATATTGTATGTAATAAGTAATATATAAAATAATGACATTACTTACAATTTTAATATTTACTAAATAATAAGAAAGTACATTCTTATTCAATTAGGTTAATTGAAATTATGATCCATAAAATTTTTTCATCATATTTGAAGAAAATAAAATCATGTTTAATACACATTTCTTTTAATCATGATACTAAGGTACATTTGGTTTCATTCTTTTAATTTTCCATTTTTTCCTTCGTCTTTTAATTTTTTCCACCATAATAGGTAAAGATTATTATTTATTTAAGTTCTTACTTAATTGGTGAACCTTACCCAAATGGAAATTATGTTTTTAGTCTATATAGTTCATTTTATAATTCTAAAATAAATTGGAGTAATTGTGTGAAACATAGGAAATAATGGGATGAATTGAATGATCATGACTAGTCTTTCACATTTATATATATCGAGTGTAATTACCACCCATTCATATCTCACTTCTCATTCTCCTTGTAGGCTTGTCAGAGATGAGACTACATGTAATATCATCAATTTCCTCATGTATTGACCACAAAAAACATTATAAATTGATGAAATAATAAGGAAATAAACATTAAATGTATAAAACATGAGTCTCCTGTAAGTATATTTTAACACCCTTGCTTCCTGAGGTGGCTAAACAAGTATTGGAAACACTAGAACCTTGAATTGAAAATATCTTAGTATTGTGCTCAAGAACCTCTAATACTCTTGGAAAATCATGATAGTGTGGAAATTTACGTTGTGAATTAGTATTATAGTGTTTCTAGTTGTATTACTATCCATTTTATACAAAATAAATCTTTTATATTAGTACTTTAATCTTGATTACAATTTTAGAAATTATTGATTAATTATTTAAATCATTAAATGCCTCCCATTATTTTATCGACTCTTAGAAACCATATTTACTATAATTGGAATACTTTGCCTCTTGAGTATTCTATTATAAATTATCCTAGAACCCCCTTTTATAGTGTACAAGCTAGGGATACACCACTACTCAGAGAGTTCAAGGTAAGCGTTTGACTAGCCAACCACATGAACTCACAGTTCCTTTATCTATTGAGTGAAGTCCCATATTATAGAGAATTATAACCTTTATTTTGTCTATATTTTCCACTAAAGTGATAGAAAGTTATTTTTTTATAATTCTTACTACCATCTTTTTCAAATTCAACCCATCGTTCTCTTAAAAAATCCCTAGTATAAAGAGAAATCCTCAACGATGGATGATCGAGCACCCCAAACACGTGGTTGTATTCAAATTAGAATGATGGAAGGTGATTATTAATCAATTATTATTTGATGGTTTAATATTTTATAGATTATGAAATAAAAATAATTTTCTATTTTATAATCAAGTACTATGTGATTTCACTCACAATATCCAATGTAATAAATTGAAAATATAACACCCATCACATATTCATTTTATCTGTTCATGCTTGTTTATTATTATAAATTATCAAACATAAACTAAAAATACATAAAATAATAGACCATACATAAATAAAATTATGAAATGTTTATGATCCAATACTAATGGTTGATCAATTAAGGTAGTAAGCAGTCAATAGAGACCATAGGGGTAACTTCTTTTGTCGTCTCATCTGCGACTCATGTTATAGAACTCAGTAATCAAATGCACCCAACTAATGTTCGGTGCATCACCAGAACTCGATATAAATTATTTCGTTGATCTTATTTGTAACACCCCAAGCTTCCACGGTACGTTTCCCTTCGAATAATGCGATAGCGTGTGTTGTACGCAACCTCGAGTTCTAACACACACCACAACTAATTAAACTAGCCGTTGCGAATAGTAATACCTACTTTTTGAAATCATATATATTTTAAAATGGACTTCATTTTTGGATTCGGAATATTGAAATTAGCCTAGGGTGAAATTTTGGTACTTTTCGGATAACTTTTATATTTTGATGAATAGTGAAAATTACTAAATTTTAATTAAAATAAACTTTTTTAATCAAAATAATTAATATTGATAAATTATGAATTTGAGTGGTTTTAAAGTATATTTAGAATATATTTTTACCATTTAATTTAATTTTTGTCATTGGACATAATTTCACAATTAAACCAGACATAAACAAGTGTCAATCTTTTGATAGTTATTATCTCTTAAAAACACGCTTTTTATTTTAACAACGGGAATTAATTTTAAATTAATTTCTGCCACTTCTGTGTTTTGAATTTGGAAAAATGGATTACATATTTGTAATCAGGATGTCCAAATTATGTAAATAGGTAACTTTTATTTTTACACATTTTGAATAATTACTGCGGTAAATATTTTATTTACCATGGTTGAAGGGTAAATCCGGTAAATAAGGGTTAAAAAATAATATTATAATAATACAAAATTACCCTAAAACGTGTCCTATCCTTATTTTTGGACACATACCCGACCATGAGAATCCTTGGGTCGATTTGGGGACCCCTTAGAGCCACTTGTATGTGGTAGGGACACATTATATTAATAAAGTTAAAATAAAAATAAAAATGGCATAAGCTTACATCTTTTAGAAGAACAATTTTTACATAGGGTTATACATGTTGGATTTTCGATTATAAATATTCATTAGAAATATAAAAAGATTTCCTACATAATGATATTTTATTTATAATTTTTAGACATCAGATAAATTAAATTATTAATGACACAATAATGATGCAATGTTTACCTCATTAATAAATCATTTAAATAAATAAGATTATAATGATTAAAATATTATCTAAAACCTGTCCAATTCTTATTGGTTGATGTTATTTAGAAAATGAGTCATCTTATATTCGACCTCAATGATTTTTGGACAATTATAAACCGAATATAAATATATTATAAAGTAATTCTTTCACTCTTTCCTAAAGAGCCCCTCCTCTCCCTTATAAAAGGAGACCACTTCTACTCATTCCTCACACCTCTCAAGCCACTTGGCTCGTCCAAACCCTACCCAAATAATCTCCCAAATTCCCTTACTACAACCTAGAGGCCTTAGTTTGATCATAAAGCCAACCTAAGGAGCCCTTTTGATCAAATCAAAAGGAAGAACCCGAAGAAGAGGTAATGTTTTCACCACCCCTTTTCAAGTTCCTTTATTCTTCCACTTCTTCTTTATTTGTTCTTACCATTCTAAAATAATAACTCCAGTATATCACATATAATGTGATGTTATTATAAATATGGTACAACCATATTCAGTATTCTATCCACCCTTTGAATAACATGTCACCATACGTGTGTACGTACGGCTTACCATCTCCACGTCGTGGTGTAATTGTTATTCAATATATTATTATTTGGATGGGTATAATAATGATGTGCAACTCATGTAAATAATAAATATAACATGTTAATTATTCTTTATATATGATATGACATCCATTTATATATTATTTTAATATCAAAAGAATGATATTGTCGCTCGTGCGTACGTACGGACTACCGTCTCCACGAACGCGATGAGATTCATTCCCCATCGTATCCATTCAAGTATAATTATCATTTGATGATTTAAAAATGATGTTTAAGGACTTGATATCATTCTGGATATGAATAATATACAACCTATCCATTACAAACATGGCTTACGTAACAAAACATATAAAATAAATCAAGTAAGTTAACACCCGAAACAACGATAATACTAAGATATTATTATCAAATCAATATTAAAAGATCATATATGATATCATATTAATGTATATGATTCTTTTATAATTTAATAACAATTATTTCACCATTATACAGGAGGTTAACCTACCCCAACCAAGGAAAAGTACAAGGTAAGGGGTTTTCATCTTACTACTTATTCCCGTGAGATTCATGCCATATTGCCACCATTACCTTTTGTGTGGTGTATGTACTATCCATAATTATATTCTTTGTGTAATACACTCTAATTTATGTGTATTTACATATTCATTGTATGATACCTCTTTCATGGGTTGTATGTTTCATATGTTACCAAATTGGTAAGGGTTTATTTCGCAATCTCTTCATTATCCGAGGTTGTTTATACATAATTATCTACTGGGACCTCGTTATCATCCACGTCCATGTTTGTTCAAAATGTATTTCAAAACATTTTTAATATTTAAAAGAATATGGGTTAAAGTCATTTATACCCTTGTTTTAAATTTTATAAGAGGTTTATAAGGGAATCTTTCCGTCGTTTTCCAAACAAGGTGCTTTTTAACCTTTTCGACAGAATTAAGATAAGAATGTTATTAACTTATACGGCGGGTGCGGTTATTTTCCGCCATTATAAAATCGTCAAAGCTTCCCTTACAAGATTATAAGAATATTTTCAAAGAAAATGTTTTATTTTATATGGATCTTAAATGATTTCAAAAATAGAAAGAGATATTTCCCCAAAAAGTGTTTTGATTTCATCTATGTCAACATCCTTTGATGGATTTCACGCTTATTTGAAGTTGATTTATTATGAAACAAAACTTCTATATTGTATTGAAGGTTTTATGATATGATTGACTGTGGATGTGCTATTTTTATACCATTCATAGTTTATGGTGAAATTATTGACATTTTGTATGCTAGTTTTAATACAAATGTTTTTGTTATGTTTAAACCTTTTCATATGGGAATGCATTGGACTTAATATGTGACGGGTGGAGCCCGCTATAGCTCCTCGATGCATCGGTAGGTCTCATGAGACAAACTAGTCTCTTGGAACAAGGCCTTGACAAAATCTTATTTGTAGTCTTGGCACGAGTCCTTGACTATGTGGTTATGATAGTCTGGCATTATGCATTCCAACATTATGAAAGTAGTTATTGATTTTTGCATGTGATTATTCGATTAGTAGAATATCCATGTGAATAAGTAAATGGAATTATTTCATTTTATTTATGCCATACCATGTTGAAAGTTCATGTTTTAAAGGCTTTTGTTTTAGTTATACATTGCCTTAAATGTTTATTCTTATTTATGAAAGTTTCCGCTATATTGTTATCCTTACTGGGCATTTGAGCTCACCCATTTTCTATGTTTTATTTTCCCAGGATGTGAAGAAGTAAATTATGAATGACTTGCAGGGATATTATGAGGGGTTAATAGTGTGGACTATGGAGACAATATGTTGTTGGAGTAGTTCTTTATATTTTGATGATGTAATGTAAAACTTATGAATATATCTAGTGTTTCCAAGGCTACTAAACCAATCGGTCTATCGAGATTTGATCTTTCTTGTGATCATCCCAATGTTATGTAATTAATGCATCGACTCTGGGTAACTGGGGTCGGGGCGTTATAGTTGGTATCAGAGGAAGTTTAGTACAAACATTGGAAGCTAGATTTAGATAAACTCTGATTAGAGCACATAGACCTAAGATGAACTTTGAGGATTAGTGTAGAAGAACTTCCTAGAATTTTGGTATTGTAGGGATTTTGTGAGTTTTCTGAGAAATACATCCCTGTCTGGATACGAGCAGGTAGAGGCGGCTCTGGCACAGATGTACCTAGGGGTAAAACCTGAAAACACCGCTTTGAGCTAGACTCGAACGGGAACTGGTGCACGACAACGGGCCTTGCTGCACTCATGGTTACGACACTCCCGGGGGATATGCTTAGGATAATTCTCATTTTCTTTACAAACCATTATGAAGGGTTTATGAGTATATACATTCTCAAAGGAGACATTTTTATGATTATGGATTATATCCATAAATAGTTCAATTTATGTTAAGTGTTTTATAAGTATGGGATTATGTATTTTGATTCATAAACTGATCTAGTTTATGCCATTGTTTAGAAATGGCGCCTAGTGGAAGAAATGGAAACCATATCAATGCACGCACTCCATGTAGGGATTTCCCTCCTGCTCAAGATAATTATAGTGGGGCTGGTGATGCAACTGGTGCCGATCAGCTAATCACCATACTAGGACAACTTACTCAGGTTATGAATAATAACATTACACGTATGGAGCACCCTGATCCGCAGCGTTGAGGATCAATGTTAGATCGATTCATGAGGCAACAACCACCAACGTTCAATGGGAGTAAAAATCCCTTAGTAGCTGAGCAATGGATAAATTCCCTAGAAAAAATATTTCAGGCTTTGGGGAGCAGTGAAAGGGAAAAAGTTATCATGGCAGTTTACCGCCTCACTGGAGATGCTGATCAATGGTGGTCATTGATTCAAAACATGAAGGAAGATGATGAAGTATCAAATATAGAA
Source organism: Viscum album (assembly GCA_963277665.1). NCBI lineage: Eukaryota > Viridiplantae > Streptophyta > Magnoliopsida > Santalales > Viscaceae > Viscum > Viscum album. The sequence goes on from OY728155.1 coordinate 1,744,997,787, forward strand.
TGGAGGGAGTTCAAAGATCTATTTTTAGAAAAATACTTCCCTCGCGACCATCGAGCAGATATGGAAAGACAATTTCTAAGTCTGAGACAGAAGGAGGATGAGAATGTCGCAAAGTATGAGGCTAACTTTACAAGGTTAGCAAGGTACGCTGGTGATTATATACGTAACCAAAGAAATAAGATTGATCGTTTCTTTGATGGGTTAAAACCATTTCTCCGTCAAGCATTAGTCTCACAAACCTTTTCATCATACGAAGACATTGTCTCATGTGCTATCAAGACCGAAAAGGAATTCTCTAAGTCTTATGACTTTAAAACAAAGCAAGATAAGAAGAGACCTGCTGATCAATCTGGGAATGGAAATAAGGGGAAGAAGGGAAAGGTTGAATATCCATACTGTGGTAAATGCGGGAAGAAACACCCTGGTACTTTCTTGAAGGGAATGGGAGTCTGTTACAAGTGTGGTGAAAAAGGCCACCAAGCTCGTGATTGCAAGGGGAAGAAGGAAGCTACCAACGTTCAGTGCTACAATTGCAGGGAGATGGGGAATTATGCAAATGAATGTCCTAAGCGTCAGGAGAACTTACCTCAGAAAAGGCCAAGGGATCAAGGCCAGGCTTATGCTATCACTACTGCTGAGGTAGAAGCTCTGAAAGACGTGGTGGCAGGTAATTTAATGGTTTCCTCAAGTTTAGAAAATGCATTATTTGATTCTGGATCATCGAATTGTTTCATATCTTCCCAGTTTTCTAAGAAAATTAGATATTTCCAATTTGATTTAATAAGGGAGTTGTCAGTTAAAACTCCTAAGGGAAGTATCATTGCAACAAAGTTTTGTGAATCAGTCCCCATTAGAGCACATAAATTTTCTTTATCAGCTGATCTCATCGTCATACCTATGATTGAGTTTGATATAATCCTCGGTATGGACTAGCTTTCGGACTATGATGCAAAGATTTATTGTAAGAAGAAATAGGTTAAGATTCTTGATGATAATGATAAGGAACACCTTATTTTTAGAGCATAATCGTCACCACCTAATTCTTATTTAGATCCACCCCCAGTAGCTCAACTTAATTTAATTATTGGGGAGGAAGAGAATGAAATAACTGTCGGTGAGGAAAGGAATGTTCAAATAGAGGATGTACCTGTTGTGAAAGAATTTGTAGATGTATTTCTGGAAGATTTACCTGGACATCCTCCAGAATGAAGGGTTGAGTTTTCCATTGATTTGATTCCTGGATCAAGGCCTATATCGAAGACCCCTTATAGAATGGCCACTGTATAATTAGTCGAACTAAAGAAACAACTAGAGGAATTGAGTAATAAGGGATTTATTCTCCCTAGTGTTTCTCCATGGGGAGCCCCTGTTCTTTTTGTTAAAAAGAAAGATGGATCTATGAGGTTATGTATCGACTACAGGGAGATCAATGCTATAACGATAAAGAACAAGTATCCCCTACCTCGTATTGATGATTTATTTGACCAACTGCATGGAGCTCAATACTTTTCAAAGATTGACCTTCGATCTGAATACCATCAGTTGTGTGTGAAGAAGGAAGACATTCTGAAGACTGCATTCCGAACCAGGTACGGGCATTACGAGTTTACCGTAATGCCGTTTGGATTGACTAATGAACCCTCTGTATTCATGGATCTGATGAATAGAGTTTTCAAGGAGTATCTTGAGAATTTGTGGAGGTATTTATTGATGATATCTTGGTATACTCCAAAACCTACGAAGATCATGAAAATCACTTTCGCATTATCTTGAAGACTCTGAGGATGCATGAATAATATGGGAAGTTTAGAAAGTGTGAATTCTGGCTTCAGGAGATTTATTTTCTTGGCCATATTGTCTCTAAAGATGGAATCTCTGTTGATCCTTCTAAGACCAAGGCAATCCAAGAATGGCCAGCACCTACGAGTATAACTGGGGTACGTAGTTTTATTGGTTTGGCAGGTTATTATCGACGTTTCGTCCATAATTTTTCCTAATTGGCTAACCCATTAACGAAGCTCACGCGTAAAGGGGTTAAATTTGTTTGGACAAAAGAGTGTGAAGAATGTTTTGAAGAACTGAAGAAAAGATTAGTCAATGCTCCTATATTGACTCTACCATCGGGGAATGATGGGTTCGTTATTTATAGTGATGCATCAAAGAAAGGACTTGGTTGTGTCCTTATGCAGAATGATAGAGTTATTGCCTATGCATCATGACAGTTGAAAATTCATGAACAAAACTATCCTACTCATGATCTTGAGTTAGCAGCTGTGATCTTTGCTTTGAAGATATGGAGACACTAAATCTATGGTGAAAAATGTGATATTTATACCGATCACAAGAGTTTGAATTATATTTTCTCACAAAAAGAACTCAACATGAGGCAAAGGAGATGGCTTTAATTACTCAAGGATTATGATTGCACGATACACTACCACCTGGGGAAAGCAAACAAGGTGGCAGATGATTTGAGCAGAAAAGACCATGGAGTTTTGAACGTGATGCGAATTGAAAGGGATCCAATTTTCATGGATCTAGTGAAGATGGACATAGGAATAACCAGGGAAGGTGAAAAATCAATGCTTTTTCAAATGGTTGCCAAACCATCTTTACTAGAAAGGATTAAGAGTTCTCAGACCGATGATGAAGAATTTCAGAAGAAGATTAAAGCTGTGAATGATGGGAGATTGAGAGACTTTGTGTATGAAGATGGAATTTTGAAATTCGGGAAGAGACTTTGTGTTCCTGATTTACCTGATCTGAAAAGGGAATTGCTGGATGATGCTCATAGTTCCAATTTCTCTATACACCCTGGGAGCACCAAAATATATAGAGATTTGAAGGAACATTTTTGCTGGGACAACATGAAGAGGGAGATTGCTGATTTTGTGTCAAGATGTATGGTTTGTCAACAAGTGAAAGCTGGAAGGCAACAGCCTGAAGGAGTCATGCAACCTCTTCCCATACCGGAGTGGAAATGGGACAATATTACGATGGACTTTGTCATGGGGCTACCAAAGACTCCTAGAAGGAACGATGCAATATGGGTTATTGTTGATCGTCTTACCAAGTCAGCACATTTTCTTGCTATAAGAGAAGATCTACCCCTGGAATGTCTAGCAAGACTATACATTAATGAAGTTGTGAGACTTCATGGAGTACCCCTATCGATTGTTTCTGATCGTGATACCCGTTTTACTTCAAGATTTTGGAAAAGTCTTCAGAAATCTCTGGATACTGAACTTTATTTGAGCACTTCTTACCACCCTCAGACAGATGGACAATCATAACGGACTATTCAAACCCTAGAAGACAAGTTGAGATCTTGCTCACTTGACTTTCAGGGTATGTGTGATCAATATTTACCACTGGTAGAATTTTTCTATAACAATAGCTTCCATTCGAGTATTCAGATGGCACCATATGAAGCGTTATACGGAAAGAGATGTCGTACACCAACCTGTTGGGATGAGGTTGGTGAAAGAAAACTTGTAGGCCCAGAACTGGTGGAGGAAACAGTGGAAAAGGTAAAGGTAATCCAAAATCACATCAAAGCAGCTCAAAGTAGGCAGAAGAGCTATGCCGATAATCGAAGGAAGGATTTGGAATTTCAAATCGGTGATCATGTTTTCCTGAAGGTATCTCCATGGATGGGAGTCATACGTTTTGGTAAGAATGGTAAATTGAGTCCCAGGTACATCGGACCTTTCGAAATTCTAGAACGAATTGGGGCTGTAGCTTACCAATTGGCAATGCCGCCAAGTCTCTCCAAAGTTCACGATGTGTTCCACGTATCTCTGTTGTGAAAATAAATGCCTGAACCAACGCATGTACTCACCTATGAGGAATTAGAACTAGAACCCGATCTGTCTTATTGTGAAGAGCCTGTCAGGATTCTTGATACAAGAGAACAACTACTGAGAAACCGGACGACGCGTCTGGTAAAAGTTTTGTGGAGAAATCATAAGATGGAAGAGGCAACGTGGGAACCCAAGGAACTTATGATGAAGAACCACCCGAGTCTTTTTATGCATTAATACCCTAGATATTGCGAGGACGCAATTATTTGAAGGAGGGGAGAATGTAACACCCCAAGCTTCCATGGTACGTTTCCCTTCGAATAATGCGATAGCGTGTGTTGTACGCAACCTCGAGTTCTAACACACACCACAACTAATTAAACTAGCCGTTATGAATAGTAATACCTACTTTTTGAAATCATATATATTTTAAAATGGACTTCATTTTTGGATTCGGAATATTGAAATTAGCCTAGGGTGAAATTTTGGTACTTTTCGGATAACTTTTATATTTTGATGAATAGTGAAAATTACTAAATTTTAATTAAAATAAACTTTTTTAATCAATATAATTAATATTGATAAATTATGAATTTGAGTGGTTTTAAAGTATATTTAGAATATATTTTTACCATTTAATTTAATGTTTGTCATTGGACATAATTTCACAATTAAACCGGACATAAACAAGTGTCAATCTTTTGATAATTATTATCTCTTAAAAAGACACTTTTTATTTTAACAACGGGAATTAATTTTAAATTAATTTCTGCCACTTATGTGTTTTGAATTTGGAAAAATGGATTACATATTTGGAATCAGGATGTCCAAATTATGTAAATAGGTAACTTTTATTTTTACACATTTTGAATAATTACTGCGGTAAATATTTTATTTACCATGGTTAAAGGGTAAATCCGGTAAATAAGGGTTAAAAAATAATATTATAATAATACAAAATTACCCTAAAACGTGTCCTAACCTTATTGGTGGAAACATAACCGTCCATGAGCATCCTTGGGTCGATTTGGGGACCCCTTAGAGCCACTTGTATCTGGTAGGGACACATTATATTAATAAAGTTAAAATAAAAATAAAAATGGCATAAGCTTACATCTTTTAGAAGAACAATTTTTACACAGGGTTATACATGTTGGATTTTCGATTATAAATATTCATTAGAAATATAAAAAGATTTTCTAAATAATGATATTTTATTTATAATTTTTAGACATCAAATAATTTAAATTATTAATGACACAATAATGACGTAATGTTTACCTCATTAATAAATTATTTAAATAAATAAGATTATAATGATTAAAATATTATCTAAAACCTGTCCAATTATTATTGGATGATGTTATTTAGAAAATGAATCATCTTATCTTAGACCTCAATGATTTTTGGACTATTATAAGCCGAATATAAATATATTATAAAGTAATACTTTCACTCTTTCCTAAAGAGCCCCTCCTCTCCCTTATAAAAGGCGACCACTTCTACTCATTCCTCACACCTCTCAAGACACTTGGCTCGTCCAAACCCTGCCCAAATACTCTCCCAACTTCCCTCACTACAACATAGAGGCCTTATTTTGATCAGAAAGCCAACCTAAGGAGCCCTCTTGATCAAATCAAAAGGAATAACCCGAAGAAGAGGTAATGTTTTCACCACCCCTTTTCAAGTTCCTTTCTTCTTCCACTTCTTCTTTCTTCGTTCTTACCATTCTAAAGTAATAACTGCAGTATCTCACATATACTGTGATGTTATTATAAATATGGTACAACCATATTATGTATTCTATCCACCCTTTGAATAACATGTCACCATACGTGCGTACGTAGGGCTTACCGTCTCCACGTCGTGGTGTAATTGTTATTCAATATATTATTATTTGGATGGGTATAATAATGATGTGAAACTCATGTAAATAATAAATATAACATGTTAATTATTCTGTATATATGATATGACATCCATTTATATATTATTTTAATATCAAAAGAATGATATTGTCTCTCATGCGTACGTACGGACTACCGTCTCCACGAACGCGATGAGATTCATTCTCCATCGTATCCATTCAAGTATAATTATCATTTGATGATTTAAAAATGATGTTTAAGGACATGATATCATTCTGGATATGAATAATATACAACCTATCCATTACAAACATGGCTTACGTAACAAAACATATAAAATAAATCATGTAAGTTAACACACGAAACAACGATAATACTAAGATATTATTATCAAATCAATATTAAAAGATCATATATGATATCATATTAATGTATATGATTCTTTTATAATTTAATAACAATTATATCACCATTATACAGGAGGTTAACCTACCCCAACCAAGTAAATGTACAAGGTAAGGGGTTTTCATCTCACTCCTTATTCCCGTGAGATTCATGCCATATTGCCACCATTACCTTTTGTGTGGTGTATGTACTACCCGTAATTATATTCTTTGTGTAATACACTCTAATTTATGTGTATTTACATATTCATTGTATGATACCTCTTTCATGGGTTGTATGTTTCATATGTTACCAAATTAGTAAGGGTTTATTTCGCAATCTCTTCATTATCCGAGGTTGTTTATACATAATTATCTACTGGGACCTCGTTATCATCCACGTCCATGTTTCTTCAAAATGTATTTCAAAAAATTTTTAATATTTAAAAGAATATGGGTTAAAGTCATTTATACCCTTGTTTGACTTTTTATAAGAGGTTTATAAGGGAATCATTCCGTCGTTTTCCAAACAAGGTGCTTTTTAACCTTTTCGACAGAATTAAGATAAGAATGTTTTTAACTTATACGGCGGGTGCGATTATTTTCCGCCGTTATAAAATCATCAAAGATTACCTTACAAGATTATAAGAATATTTTCAAAGAAAATGTTTTATTTTATATGGCTCTTAAATGCTTTCAAAAATAGAAAGAGATATTTCTCCAAAAAGTGTTTTTATTTCATCTATGTCAACATCCTTTGATGGATTTCACGCTTATTTGAAGTTGATTTATTATGATACAAAACTTCTATATTGTATTGAAGGTTTTGTGATATGATTGACTGTGGATGTTCTATTTTTATACCTTTCATAGTTTATGGTGAAATTATTGACATTTCGTATGCTAGTTTTAATACAAATGTTTTTGTTATGTTTAAACCTTTTCATATGGGAATGCATTGGACTTAATATGTGACGGGTGGAGCCCGCTATAGCTCCTCGATGCATCGGTAGGTCTCATGAGACAAACTAGTGTTTTGGAACAAGGCCTTGACAAAATCTTATTTGTACTCTTGGCACGAGGCCTTGACTATGTGGTTATGATAGTCTGGCATTATGCATTCCAACATTATGAAAGTGGTTATTGATTTTTGCATGTGATTATTCGATTAGTAGAATATCCATGTGAATAAGTAAATGGCATTATTTCATTTTATTTATGCCATACCATGTTGAAAGTTCATGTTTGAAAGGCTTTTGTTTTAGTTATACATTGCCTTAAATGTTTATTCTTATTTATGAGTGTTTCCGCTATATTGTTATCCTTACTGGGCATTTGAGCTCACCCCTTTTCTATGTTTTATTTTCCCAGGATGTGAAGAATTAAATTATGAATGACTTGCAGGGATATTATGAGGGGTTAATAGTGTGGACTATGGAGACAATATTTTGTTGTAGTAGTTCTTTTTATTTTGATGATGTAATGTAAAACTTATGAATATATCTAGTGTTTCCAAGGATACTAAACCAATCGGTCTTTCGAGATTTGATCTTTCTTGTGATTATACCAATGTTATGTAATTAATGCACCGACTCTGGGTAACTGGGTTCATGGCGTTACATTATTATTTATTAAACAACAATTCTGGCACACAACGATGGGGTCTAAGGGTACAAAATATAATTCAGAAAATTGACACATAGGCCCTTATACTTTTAATGACATAGATGACTCACAGATCTTAATCTACTAAAATAGTTATTATAATACACAATTTTAATAAATTTATAAATAATCATGCACTAGATAAACATTGGTTAGTTTATGGCTCATGATCAGTCAATACACATTAAACTAGAATATTAAATTTCAATGCATAAAAAAATTAAACTTGGATTAATTTTTTATGGAATTTTACTAAGTTAAAAACCCACTCATATTTTTAATTAAAAATGTACATCATTTGATCCGACTAATTATTTTAGTTTTAATTAAAAAATTAAAGTAATTAAATTAATTTAATTTAACACCTAATTTTAATTAATTTGACCTACAATATTGAATTTTTTAAACCAGAAAATAATATTTAATTAATTAAATATAAAACCAAAACTAAATTTGTGTATTTATTAATTTTTTATTATAAAAATTACCAGGACCCTAAAAACTCTGAGCAAAGCCTTTTCTTGTTAGGAGGAACCCAAACATGACCATTCAGACACATGCAGAGGTGTTTTGGGCTCAGTAGGTTCATATAGACCTGTTCTGGGTTAGGTAATCCCACCAATGTCTATTTTGTTGTGAATCATACCTATGAAATGTGGTTACCTATTAGTGTAGTCTCCAATAAACACATTCAAGGGCGTGGATCATAGCTCATGGACTACGATGATAACCTCACCCATGTAGAATATCGATGACCATGGGGTGACCTGCGACATAGCTCGCTGGAGGAGAGGAGGATCACAATAGATGAATGGTCCTTCTATGTTTGTGGTGTTCACAAAAAGTGGAGGGACAATACGATCATGGAAGTAAATTAGCTAATGATGTGGTGGTCTACGAGTGGCGTCCGGGTAAGGATTTATCTCCAGCAGGGCATGGGGGAAATAGATTAAGTTGTGGATGAAGGCCACAAAGTGGTGGCGGGTCAGCCGCCACTGCCTCATGGTGGTCCATGGTTGGAGTAGCTCATTAGTCAATTAAGAGTCTACGATGCTGATATTTGAGTGGAATGGAAATGGGGAGTCAACACATTGGCAGAGGCATCTAGATCTTGAGGTGTTGGTGAATGTGGTGGCATAAATTATGTGTGGGTGACTGGCCCAAAACTCGATGGAGAGCTCACTTGTAGTGTATTGATGAGAGAGGGATTTTCAAGTTAGTGGAATAATACAGGAGAGGATATTTTTGTGGGTAATGGAATTGTAATGAAAGTAAGCCATTGGGTTTATCCTGAGGGGATGACCAAAGGTCCGTGGGGTAACCAGCCTCGACTTGGAGGGTGACGACACCCCGGGTACTAGATCTAATGAACCTAGCTTCCATCATAAATTAGGTAACCTATTCATTTTTTTCATTTTTCTCGGTATCAATTTACAATATATTGCACAAAATAAAATTGAGTTTGGTTTGTTATGTTGATTTTTAAACATCAACCAACAACCTCAACACATTTTTCAAAAATTAGTTTTGTTTTATTCAATCAAAAAAATAATTATATATTTCTTATTATTCATTAAATTCAAAAAACAGATTGAATATTTTTGTGGCCAAAAAACAATATTCTGGCCGACAGATATGTTGCTACATAACTTGGTTTACTATAAATCGACTCTGCTGAAATCTGTCATCGTGTTAAAATTACATATATATTAATATTATATGAATTTTAAAAAATGACGCTTAAATTTTGTTTTTAAATCTGTATTTAAAATATTATATGAGAACAGAATGGTCAATCAATGTCAAATTAAAACACGGTCTACAACATTGGGACCCTAACAATGTTCTATTTTAAATTTAATGAAAAATTAATTTTTTTTTCTTATTTTCAAATATTTACGAATCACTCAGATTTCAATTTAAGGTATCGGGAAACAGAGTAAAAATTAGTTTCTAGGGGATTATAAATGTCTCACCAGTGATTGATGTAACAATTTCATCCTTGGAGATACACTAGCCCTTTAAAATCCCATGGATCTCATGTGAATAATTAATAGAAAAAAATAATAAACCAAAAATACCTTGTTCGGTCTGAGGTTGTTCTTGAAAAATTCTTTTCCCCACTGGTCACTACTTGAAGAATTTGAATTTTAATATATCTAGATCTTCCACACATGATTTAAAAATATACTAGAGTGCTGATCATCAAATTTTGAGTGCTAGAACGATGATCCGATGATTCCATCGATGCCTTGATGATCTCTGCATCGATTAACCATCGATGCATGAGGTAGATATTGATTCAATGAACTGGATATAGATAATATAAATCTATAAATCTGGAGATGAAAAAGAATATATAAAGAGTTCACAATGAATAGTAGTATGAAAGAGCCAATCATCTCCTATTTATATTGTGTTATCAAATTAACTGATAAAGGCTCCCTAGTCCGAGATTATTGAACATAATATATGAATTATATATTATGAATAATATACTTATTCATAAACATCATTTATATTTTTTTCACTTTATTATAATGTAATAAATATATTACATGATAAAAACATTAAAATTAACTTGTCACATCATTCCTGTACACATTAAATGATTCTTAATATTTTAAACTAATATTCGTTCATATATTTAATGTAAAACATGTAAACACATTTAATAAAGAAATTAATTACCAATTACTCGTATATTTAATAATATGAATTTATTTATTCCTTTGGTAATCATAAATAATTCTAAAAATCTAGGATCATAGTGGTAGGTCACACCATGTCCTATATACCTATTCACCAGAATAAGGAATATTCTTGAATACACTAATGTGTGTGACCCTCTATGACCTTATCTCGATAGAAGTGAATTTTATTCATAGACCAAGAGTGAAATCTAGAAACCCCTCATGGACTGTAATGAGAAAATAAGTAGTCATAGAAATTACTACCAACCTACAGACACAGATGGTGTAATATAATATTTTTTTAGTAGATATCTCATAAATAAGGATTCACAATTGTGTCATTATAATTTCTTAATTTATTATTTATTTATCTAACATGATCGATTTATCCACGACCACCTTAAACAGGGATTTATTAAGGTACTACAATCCTGATAAACATGACCATAGAAATTACTTCCACATCTAAGAATAGACAAATCCTATCTTTATCATTCAACCAATTCCATACCACAAATGATCCACCAAACACAAGAAACCTCAACCTAATTTCAATTGAATTGTTTTTTCCTTTCTTCATTGTGCATGATCAATTGATACACATTTATAATGATATCATGTCAGGATACCGATACACATATCCATAGATAGGAAAAACCAGTAACACCTAAAACTTGCGGTGTTCACATCAGTGGGTCTGTCCCCATGATCTCATTACTAGAGATAACCAAGTGTCAGCATCATGAGATTAAGTCTCAATGCTTATGAGTCGCCAAAATTGGATTTTAAAACATCAAATATGTCTAGTCATTATGATGTAATTATTACATATGACCTTTGTTTATGATTAATGTCATAGTATCTCAAGGATCTCATTATATATTGGGATCTACTATAACCATTTGATACAATAATTAATACATGGAAATTACCATTTCAATAGTGGAGGTAGAAAATTATACCCTATTATTGTAATAGTACATCTAGAGTAGCCCACTGTACACATGATACATTAATCAGAAGTACTATTCAAGTTGGGTACATGGAACCCACTATTATAATAGATACAAAAAGTGGTTGTGGCTCCAAAATCTATGTAACTAGGAGTAATAGCCCCAAAAATAGAGCATTGATATAGAATTGATCATCAATTCATGCACCAAAATCGGTTTTTTTACACACATGTCTTGACATTCTTAGGATACATTCCTTGGTAAATTAACAAGATCATTATGAACAATTATTGAAGAAAAAAATTCAATATAATTTAATATTAGGAAACAGGTCATGGATAACATAGATTGAAAATAATAAATTCATAGGGTAAAGAATATTTTACATTTATGAGTTATCCCTTTAATTTTCATGGTTTCTCATTTTGGTATTTAATAGTTTAAAAATTATATCACATACTTTTCCCTTTTATTCAAGCTAGTGTCCAAAAATTGGAGGAGCCATGTTAACAACGAATGTGAGGGGAAATTTGATGATAACCCAAAAGAGATTCTCTATAAGTTGGCCTAAAAAATGATAACTTCATGAAAATAAATTCTCAATTGAATCTAGTTTGGAATAGAAACCTAAATCATGGGAAATTCCAAAATCATCTTTATAGAGAGGAAGTTTTAATTGATACGTTTATACATAAAAGGCCATTGAATTTTAGTAGATAATCATATCCCTTCATCATAGTCCAATGGATCAAATTCATTGAAAAAATATTCTTTATCCTTAATTTCTCTGAGAAATAGATGGTTGTTATAGATTTTTATCATATAGAGGCAGATAAATATCAATAGTGGATGGTGGTAAAAAACTTGAAGTTCAAGGAGGATATCAAAGTGATGAATTGGGAGGAATTACAATTTTTTACAAAATTTTTTCCTCACACTCCTTAACTTAATAGAGAGATGGATTTCCTTAGCCTCAATAAAATAATAAAAAATCCATGGCTTTATATGTAGAAACCAACAATATACTTTCATGACACACCTTCGTATTAGTCATTCCCCATGAATGTAAAGTCGAACACTTCTATAGTAGGATAAATCAAAATCTATAAAAATCTTTACTATTCGAGAAATTTAGATATATGAGTATGTTTTTAGTGTTACATTAAATAAAAAAATTTATTGGTTTATTATAGGGGTATCCTGGGACTAGAGACATGAAGTAGAGAATGAATTTTAATTTTGGTTCTATGATGGAAAAATATCATGTGAGTAAGAAAGTCAATAATCCCAACTGTCAATAGTACTTGAAGAAGATGTCTAGAAAATTCCTTAAGTAAACAAGGAAATTATTTAGGTGTGGAATGAATGGGCACAATGTTGGTAATTTTTCATGGGAGAAACCCACCAATTAATATATATTTTGAGAAAAACGTCTATTTAGATAACATGAAGAGGGAGATTATGGAGTTTGTATCTTGATGCATGGTATGAGAACTTTTCAAGGGGGGTGACAAAAGTATAAGGGTATAATGTAACCATTTCATATACAATTATGTTAATGGGAAAACATTACTATGAAATTATTTATAGAAATCACTAATATACCCAATGGTAATAATTCCATCTAGATGGTAGTCAATTAACCTACCACGTTTGCACATTTCATTTCCATAATGGAGGGTTATTTATCTAAAAAATAACTAAGAAATTTATTAGTAAAGTTCTAAGACTACATGGAGTTCTATCCTTTATTATATCTGACCGAGATTCACGATTTACTTCATGTTTTTTGGAGAATCCATTAGTTAGAGTCGAATATAGAACTAAGCTTAAACAATACTAATCTCCCTCATATGAATAAAAAATATTAAATATCCATTCAAACTATGATGGGTATGTTGGGATCATGTTCAATGAATTTCCATGGATATTGGTACCAACACCTTCCCCTTATGGAGCTATCACATAACAACATTTTTCATTCTATCCATAAAAAGAATATTTACAAGCATCAATACGGAAAGAGGTGTGAAGCTCCGATAGGCTTGGATGAAGTTAGAGAGAAGAAGATTATGGGGCCTAATCATATCCCAGAAATGAAAAATAAGGTTAAAATTATTCAACTTCAAATAAAATATATAAAATATCGATAGAAAATAAAAGGAAACAATCATTGATTATACAAAGTGTTTAATGTCAAATATATGATGTTCCATTATATATCACCATGGAATAATGTTATGAGGTCTAGGAATAATGGAATGATTAGCCTAATATAAATCATCCCTTTTTAGATAATTGATAATATTGGAGTGGTAGAATATCAAATAGAAGTCACACCTAACCCATCTCATGTAAATGACATGTAACACCCCAAGCTTCCACGGTACGCTTCACTTTGAATAATAAAGTAGCGTGTGTTGTACGAAACATCGAGTTCTAACACACACCACAATCAATCAAATTAACCGTTATGAATAGTAATACCCAATTTTTGAAATTTTATAAATTTTATATCTCAAAATGGAATTCATTTTTTGATTCATAATATCGAAATTAGCCTAGGGTGAAATTTTGGTATTTTTCTGAAAACTTTCAATTTTTGATGAATAATGAAAAACACTAAGTCATAATTTAAAAAAAAAATTATTTAAATAAATAATTATTTCATTTAAATATATTTTCTGTCAAAATATATACATAATATCTATATAAGTTAAATTTAATTAATTGTAATCATTTTATAATAATTTTAGATATATAAAAATTTTATTGAACTTTTCACCGTTTTTTACCCATTTCCTAGGAGAATTTGAAAATTCACATAAAACATAATTTTACAGCTTTTGTGACTAGAATTTCAAAAATCAGAGAGACAAAGTTAATATCAAGGAGTAAAATGTGGTTCAATAAGATAAAAATAATCTTTGTTGAATAGTAACTTTTTACTTTTATTTACCACTGTGAAAAGTAAATAGGGTAATTAAGGGTAAAAATGATATCAATATTACCATAAAACATGTCCTAATTCTATTGGATAAGTTTATTTAGACCAAAAATAACATTAATAATAAAATATTATCATTTAGGTCCACTTGTATTAGATTAGGATATTCATTATTATTTAATTCAAAGAAGAGTTAAAAGAGATAAAATCAAAGTTTAATAACTAAAACATTTTTAATATAGTCTTATACGTAAGATAAATTCAATTATAACTATTCATTAGACAGATAAAAGTATTTCCTACTTAATTGTATTTTATTTATAAATTTTGGACATTAAATAGTTTAATTTATTTATGACACAATGGTGACACATTAATTACCTAATTAATGAAATATTAAAAACATTGATATTATAAATATAAAAATAAATGTAATTTGAGACTTTTTATGAATTCCACTAATTTTAAAGGTTAATATGACATATTATAATTGGTTATATTAATTGTTTTCTAAGTAATAATGCAGTTATGAATTTAGAAAAAACAAAATACTAAATAGTGTCAACATTGATATAAAAGAGTTTTTAAAACAAATATTATATTATTAATTAATATTATAGTCCTAAAAATATATAGTTCAGACAAAGGAATTATATAATGATATATGTATCATTAATGGACCTCTTGGGAGTCTCTTGAACGTTTATAATATGTTTATTAACTATATAATATAAAAATACTAAGAGACATGGTAAATGTCAAACCATTTAACTAAGAGTTAAATAAAAAAGATAAAGTTAATATGGAACCCAAACCTTTTTAAAACTTATTGGTTGAGTGGTTTTAGACCTATCCCCACCTTAACCTATAAATAATACACTTTGGAACCATTATAAACTGAATATGAATTTATTATAAAATGATATTTCTAGCTTTTCCAAAGGTGCCCCTCACCCCTCTTATAAAAGGGAACTCTCCATTATCTCAAATTCATATCTTCAAAGCCTTTGGATCAGGCAAACCCAGCCCAAATATTCTCTAAAATTACCTCAATTCAACCTAAAGGCCTTATTTTAATCATAAATCCAACCTATGTATCTATTTTGATCAAATCAAAAGGAAGAATCTGAAGAAGATGTAATGTTTTCACCACTCTCTTTCAAGTTTCATTCTTCTTCAACTTCTGCTTTATTTGTTATTTCCATTCTAAAATAAACACTCCAGTATATTATATATTCTATTATGTTATTATAAATATGGTACAACCATATTCATTATTCTATTCATCCTGTAAGGACATGTCACTATACGCGCTTAGGTTCGGGTTTGCGTCTCCACGTCGTGGTGTAATTGTTATTCAAAACATTATTATTTGGATGGGTATGATAATGATGTGTAATTGATGTAAATAATAAATATAACATGATAATGATTCTGTATATATGATATAATATCCAATTATATATTATTTTAATATCAAAAGAATGATATTGTCACTCATGCGTACGTACGGACTACAGTCTCCATGAACGCGATGAGACTAATTCTCCATCGTATCCATTCGAGTTTAATTCTCATTTAATGATTAAAAATAATGTTTAATGACTTGATATAATTCTAGATATGAATAAGATACAACCGATCCATAACAAACATAGCTTATGTAACAAAACATATAAAAGTAAACTAGTATATAAATGGATATGAATAAGATACAACCGATCCATAACAAACATAGCTTATGTAACAAAACATATAAAAGAAAACTAGTATGTTAACACCCGAAACAATGATAATACTATGATGTTATTAACAATGAAATTTTAAAAGATCATATATGATATCATATTAATTTAAATTATTCTTGTATAGTTAAATAACAATTATTTAACCACTATAAAGGAGGTTAACCTACCATCGACCTTGGAAAATTACAAGGTAAGGGTTTATTTCACAATCTTTTCATTATCCGAGGTTGTTTATACGTAATTATCTACTGGACCCTCCTTATCATCCACATCCATGTTTCTTAAAAATGTTTTTCAAATCATTCTTACAATTTTATAGACTATGGGTTAAAGTCATTTATACCCTTTTTGACTTTTTATAAGATGTTTATAATGTAATCTTTTCGTCATTTTCCAAACAAGGTATTTTTTAACCTTTTCGATAGAATTAAGGTAAGATTGTCTTTTTTTATCATATACGGCAGGTGCAGCTATTTTCTACCATTATAAAATCTTCGAATCTTCACATACATGTTTATAAGGATATTTTCAAAGTAAATGTTTTATTTTATAATTATGTGACTTTTAAATGATTTTAAAAAAAGTGACATTTCTCTCAAATATTTCTGATTTCATCTATGTCAACATCCTTTGATGGATTTTAAGCTTTTTTGATGTTTATTTATTACAATAAAAAACTTCCATATTGTATTGAAGGTTTTGTGATATGTTTGACTGTGGATGTGTTATTTTTATACCATTCATGGTTTATGAAAGTAGTGACATTTCGTATTCTAGTTTTAATATGAATGTTTATGTTATTTTTAAACCAGTTCATACGAGGAATGCATTGGACTTAATAAGTGACGGGTGGGGCCTACTATAGCATCTCGATGCATCGGTAGGTCTCATGATACAAACTAGTGTCTTGGCATAAGGCCTTGACAAAATCATCTTTGTAGTCTTGGCACAATGCCTTGACTATGTGGTTATGATAGTCTGACACTATGCATTCCATTATTATAAAAGGTTTATTGATATTTTATGTGATTATTCGACTAGTAGAATATCCATGTGAATAAGTAAATTAAATTATTTCATTTTATTTTTTCCATATTATGCTGGAGTTCAAGTTTTAAATGCTTTTGGTTTAGTTATACATTGCCTTAAATGTTTTTTCTTATTTATGAATGATTCCAATTTATTGTTATCCTTACTCAGCATCTGAGATCACCCCTTTCTATGTTTTATTTTTCCCAGGATGTGAAGAAGTATTTTATGACTGAACTACAGGGATAGTCTAAGGGGATATGAGTGTGGACTATGGAGACTATGTTGTAGTAGTTTTTCATTTTATGATGTAATGTAAACTTTATGAATGTATCTAGTTATTCCAAGGCTACTAAACTAATCGGTCTTTAGAGACTCAAACTTTTGTGGTGAAGAAAAGGTTATTTAATAATGCATGGACTCTAGGTAGCTGGGGTCGGGGCATTATAGTTGCTATCAGGGGATGTTTTTTATAAACATTAGGAGTTTGATTTAGATAAACTATGATTAGAGCACATAGGACTAAGATGGACTTTGAGGATTAGTATAGAAGAACTTCCTAACTTTTGGTATTGTAGTGATTTTGTGAGTTTTTTTTAGAAATACATCCCTATATGGATACGAGCAGGTAGAGTTGGCTCTGGTACATATGTACCTAGGGGTAAAACCCAAAAACACCACTTTGAGCTAGACTCGAATGAGAACTGGTGCACGAAAACAGGGCTTGCTGTACTCTTCGTTTCGACACTCCTATGGGATATGCTTAGAATAATCCTAATTTTATTTATAAACCATTATGAAGGGTTTATGAGTATATACATCTTAAATGAAAACATTTTTATGATTATGGATTATATCCATAAATTGTTCAATTTTTGTTAAGTGTTTTACAAGTTTGGAATTATGAATTTGGATTCATAAACTAATCTAGTTTATGCCATTGTTTAGAAATGGCGCCTAGTGGAAGAAATGAAAATTGTATCAATGCACACACTCCATGTTGGGATTTCTATCCATCTCAAGATAATTATAGAGGAGCTGGTGATGCAACTAGTGCTGATCAACTAATCACCATATTGAGAAAACTCACTGAGGTTATGAATAATAACCTTACCCGTATGGATCACCCTAATCCACAGCGTGGAGGATCAATGTTAGATCGCTTAATGAGGAAATAACCACCGACATGCAGTGAGAGTACAAATCCCTTAGTAGCTGAGTAATGGATAAATTCCTTAGTGAAAATATTCCATGCCTTAGGGGGTAGTGAAAGGGGAAAAGTTATCATGGCAGTTTACCGCCTCACTGGAGATGATGATCAATGGTGGTCGTTGATTCAAAATGCGAAGGAAGATAATAAATTATCAAATATGGAATGGAGGGAGTTAAAAGAGCTTTTATTAGAAAAATACTTTCCTTGTGACCATAGAGAAGATATGGAAAGGAAATTTCTGAGTCTGAGGCAAAAGGAAGATGAGAATGTCACAAAGTATGAGACTAACTTTACAAGGTAAGCGAGGTATGTTGTAGAATATATACGTAACCCAAGAAGTATGATTTATCTTTTCTTTTATGGGTTAAAACCATTTATCCATCGAGTATTAGACTCAAAAACCTTCTCATTGTATGAAGATATTATCTTATGCGCTATCAAGACAGAAAAATAATTCCCTAAGAATTACGACTTTAAAGAAAAGAAAGAGAAGAAGAGATCTGCTGATCACTCTAGAAATGGAAATAAGGGGAAGAAGGGAAAAGTTGAATATCCATCCTGCAGTAAATGTGGGAAGAAACACCCCGGTACTTTCTTGAAGGGAATGGGAGTCTGTAACATGTGTGGTGAAAAAGGCCACCAAGCTCGTGATTGCAAGGGGAAGAAGGAAGCTACTGATGTTCAATTCTCCAATTTTAGAGAGATGGGACATTATTCAAATGAATGTACTAAGCATTAGGGGAACTTACCTCAGAAAATGCCAAGGGATCAAGGCCAAGCTTATGCTATCACTACTGGGGAGGTTGAAGCTCCGAAAGACGTGGTGATAAGTACTTTAATGGTTTCATCATGTTTAGCCAATGTTTTATTTTATTATGGATCATCAAATTATTTCATATCTTCCCAATTTTCTATGAAAATTAGATATCTAAAATTTTATTTAACATGAGAGTTATCAGGTATAAATCTCAAGGGAAGTATCATCACTACAAATTTCTGTGGATCCATTCCCATTAGAGCACATAAATGTTCTTTATCTACTGATCTCATCATCATACCCCTGATTGAATTTTATATAATATTTTATATAGATTGTCATTCAGACCATGATGTGAAGATTTATTGTAAGAAGAAGGTGGTTACGATTTTTGATGATGATGATAAAGAACATCATATCTTTTGAGCATAATCATCACCACCTAATTCTTACCTAGATCCACCCCCAGTATCTCAACTAAATTCAATTATTGGGGAGGAAGAGAATGAAATAACTATGGGTAAGGAATGTAATGTTCAAATAGATTATGTGCCTATTGTGAAAGAATATGTAGATGTGTTTATGGAAGATTGACCTGGACATCCTCCAGAGCAAGAAATTGAGTTTCCATTGATTTAATTCATGGTTCATGGTCTATATCAAATTCCCCTTATATAATGACCATTATGGAATTGGTTGAACTAAATAAACAACTAGAGGAATTGAGTAATAAGGGATATATTCTCCCTAGTGTTTATCTATGGGGAGCCCCTATCCTTTTTTTAAGAAGAAAGATGGATCTATGAGGTTATGTATCTACTATAGAGAAATGAATGCTATAACATTAAAGAACAAGTATCTCCTACCTCAGATTGATGATTTATTTGACCAACTTCATGGAACTCAATAATTTTTAAATATTAACCTTTGATCTGGATACCATCAGTTGCGTGTGAAAAAGGAATACATTCCAAAGAAAGTATTTCGAACCAGGTACGGGCATTATGAGTTTGCAGTAATGCCTTTTGGGTTGACTAATGCACCCTCTGTTTTCATGGATCTAATGAACAGAGTTTTCAAGGAATATCTTGATGATTTTGTAGTGGTATTTATTAATGATAACTTGGTATACTCCAAAAGCTAAAAAGATCATGAAAATCACTTGGGCATTATCCTAAAGACTCTGAGAAGACATGACTTATATGGGAATTTTAGCAAGTGTGAATTTTGGCTTCAGGTGATTTCTTTTCTTGGCCATAATGTCTCTAAGGATGGAATCTCTGTTGATCCTTCTATGACCAAGGAAATCCAAAAATGTCCAGCACCAAAGAGTATAACCGAGGTGCGCAGTTTTATTGGTTTAGTAGGTTATTATCGATGTTTCGTCCCAAATTTCGTCTGATTAGCTAACCCATTAACAATGCTCACACGTAAAGGGGTTAAATTTGTTTGGAAAAAAGAGTGTGAAGAATATTTTGAAGAACTGAAGAGAAGATCAGTCAATTCCCCTATATTGACTCTACCATCGGGGAATGATTGGTTTATTATTTATAGTGATGTGTCGAAGAAAGGTCTTGGTTGTGTCCTTATGTAGAATGATAGGGATATTGTCTATGCATCACGATAGCTAAAAATTCCTGAGAAAAACTATCCTACTCATGATCTTGAGTTAGTAGCTATAATCTTTGCTTTGAATATTTGGAGACACTATCTCTATGGTGAAAAATGTGAGATTTATATTGATCACAATAGTTTGAAGTATATTTTCTCACATAAAGAACTCAACATGAGGCAAAGTAAATGGTTTTAACTACTCAAGGATTATGATTTCACGATACACTACTACTCGGGGAAGGAAAATAAGGTGGAAGATTCTTTGAGCAAAAAAGTTCATGGAGTTTTGAACAAGGTGAGAGTTGAGAGGGATCCTATTTTCATGGATCTAGTAAAGTTGAATATGGGAATAACCATGGATGGTCAAACATCGATACTTTTTCAAATTGTTGCCAATCCATCTTTACTAGAAAGGATAAAGAGTTCTCAAACTGATGATGAATAATTTCAAAAGAAGAATAAAGCTGTGAATGATGGGAGATTGAATGAATTTGTATACGAAGATGGAATTTTGAAATTTGGGAAGAGTCTTTATCTTCCCGATATACCTGATCTAAAAAGGGAATTGTTGGACGATGCTCATAGTTCCAATTTCTCTATAATCTCTAGAATCACAAAAATGAATAGAGATTTGATGGAAATTTTTTGTGGGACTACATTAAGAGGGAGATTGCTGATTTTGTGTCAAGATGTATGGTTTGTCAACAAGTAAAAGTTGGAAGGCAACAGCCTGGTGGAGTATTGAAACCTCTTCCCATACTTGGGTGGAAATAGGATAATATCATGATGGAAATTGTCATGGGACTACTAAAGACTCCTAGAAGGAATGATGCAATATAGATCATTATTGATCGTCTTACCAAGTCATCACATTTTCTTGCTATAAGGGAGGATTTACCACTTGAACGTCTAGCAAGAATATATATTAATGAAGTTGTGAGACTTCATGGAGTAGCTATATCGATTTTTTCTGATCTTGATCCCCTTTTTACATCAATATTCTAGAGAAGTCTTCAAAAATCCATGGATACTGAACTTTGTTTGAGCACTGCCTACCACCCCCAAACTGATGGACAATCAGAACGAACTAATCAAACCGTAGAAGTCATGTTGAGATCATGCTCACTTGACTTTAGGGGTATGTGGGATCAATATTTAACTCTGGTAGATTTTTTCTATAACAATAACTTCCATTCAAGTATTCAGATGGCATCGTAGGAAGGGTAATACAGAAAGAGATGTCACACACCAACCTATTGGGATGATGTTGGTGAAAGAAAACTCATTGGCCTAGAACTGGTGGATGAAATGATGGAAAAGGTGAAGGTAATCCAAAACCACATCAAAGTATCTCAAAGTAGGCATAAGAGCTATGCCCATAACCAAAGGAAGGATTTGGAATTTCACGTAGGAGATCATGTTTTCTTGAAGGTATCTACATAGAAGGGAGTTATACATTTTGGTAAAAAGGGTAAATTCAGTCCTAGGTACATAGGAACTTTAGAAATTCTAGAACGAATTGGGGGTATAGCTTATCATTTGGAAATTCCGCCAAATCTCTCCAAAGTTTACGATGTGTTCCACGCATCATTATTGAGAAAATACATGCCTGACCAAACATATGTACTCACCTATGAGGAATTAGAACTGAAACCAAATCTGTCTTATTGAGAAGATCTCATCAGGATTCTTGATATATGAGAACAAGTGCTGAGAAACTGGATGACTCATTTGGTGAATGTTCTATGGAGAAACTATAAGATGGAATAGGTAACGTGGGATCCCAAAGAAATTATGATGAAGAACCACCCAATTCTTTTTATAAAGTAATATTCTAGAAATTTCTATGAAGAAATTATTTGATGGAGGGGAGAATGTAACACCCCAAGCTTCCACGGTACGCTTCTATTTGAATAATACAGTAGTTTGTGTTGTATGGAACTTCGATTTCTAACACACACCACAATCAATAAAACTGGCTGTTATAAATAGTAATACCCAATTTTTGAGATTTTATAAATTTTATCTCTCAAAATGGACTTAATTTTTGGAATAAGAATATTTAAATTAGCCTAAGCTGAAATTTTGGTATTTTTCTGAAAACATTCAATTTTTGATTAATAGTGAAAAACACTTAGTCATAATTTAAAACTGAATTTTTATTTAAATAATTATTTATTTTATTTAAATTTATTTTAGGTCAAATTAGATACATAATACCTATATAAGTTCAATTTAATTCATTGGAATCAGTTTATAATAATTTTAGATATATAAAAAATTTATTAAACTTTTCACTGGCTTTTACCCATCTCCTAGGAGAAATTTCAAATTCACATAAAACTTAATTTTACCACTTCTGTGAGTGGGATTTTGAAACTCTGAAAGACATGGTTAATATTAAGGAGTAAAATTTGGTTCAATAAGATAAATATAATTTTTGGTGAAAAGTAACTTTTTTCTTTTATTTACCACGATTAAAAGTAAATAGGGTAATTAAAGGTAAAAATGATATCAATATTACCCTAAAACATGTTCTAATTCAATTGGATAAGTGTATCTAAACTTAAAACAACATTAGAAATAAAATATTAACATTTAGGTCCAATTGGATTATATTAGGACATTAATTATTATTTAATTCAAAGAAGAGTTGAAAGAGTTAAAATTAAAGATTAATTACTAAAACATTTTTACGATAGGGTTATACAGAAGGTAAATTAAATTATAAATATTTATTAGAAATAAAAAGAGAGGTCCTACATAATGGTATTTTATTTATAATTTTTGGACATTAAATAATTTAATTTATTTATGACACAATGGTGACAAAGTAATTACCTAATTAATGAAATATTAAAATAATTGATATTATAAATATCAAAATAAATGTAATTTGAAACTTTTTATGAATTACAGTAATTTTATTGTTTAATATGACATATTAGGATTGGTTATATTAATTTTATTCGAAGTAATAATGCTGTTATGAATTTAGAAAGAACCAAATACAAAATAGTGTCCAAATTGACATAAAAGAGTTTTAAAAATATATATTATATTCATAATTCATATTCTATTCCTAAAAATATAAGGCTATGCAAAAGGGCTTATATAATGATATTTTTATTTTTAATGGACCACTTTGGGGTCACCTGAAAGTTTATAGTAGGTTTTTTAACTATATTATATAATAATACAAAGAGACATGGTAAATGTCAAACTATTTAACTAAGAGTTAAATCAAAAAGATAAAGTTAATATAGTAACCCAAACCTATCTAAAACCTATTGGTTGAGTGGTTTTCATCCTATCCCCACTTTAAACTTTAAATAATCCATTTTTAATCCACTATAAACCGAATATGAATTTATTATAAAATAATATATCTAGTTTTCCAAAGGTGCCCCTCACCCCTCTTATAAAAGGGAACTCTCCCTTCTCTCAAATTCATACCTTCAAAGCCTTTTGGATCAGCCACCCCCAGACCAAATATTCTCTCAACTTCCCTCATATTATCCTAGAGGTTTTATTTTGATCATAAATCCATCCTATGGATCTTTTTTGATCAAATGAAAAGGAAGAACCCAAAGAAGAGGTAATGTTTTCACCACCCTCTTTCAAGTTCCTTTCTTCTTCTACTTTTTATTTATTTGTTATTTACATTATAAAATAATTAATCTAGTATCTTCTATATAAAGTGATGTTATTATTAATATTTTACAACCATATTCGGTATTCTATCCATCCTTTTAATGACATTTCACCATACATGCGTACGTACGGCTTACCGTTTCCACGTCGTGGTGTAATTGTTATTCAAAACATTATTATTTGGATGGGTATGATAATGATGTGTAATTGATGTAAATAATAAATATAACATTATAATGATTCTGATAATATGATATACCATACAATTATATATTATTTTAATATCAAAAGAATGATATTGTCACTCGTGCGTACGTACGGACTACCGTCTCCACGAACGCGGTGAGATTCATTCCCCATCATATCCATTCAAGGATAATTATCATTTAATGATTAAAAATAATGTTTAAAGACATTAAATAATTATAGATATGAATAAGATACAACCTAACCATAACAAACACGACTTATGTAACAAAATATATAAAAGAAAATGAGTAAGTTAACATCCGAAATAATGATAATACTAAAATATTTTTAACAAAGCCATGTTAAAAGATCATATATGATATCATATTAATTTAAATGATTCCTGTATAATTTAATAACAATTATTTCGCCATTATACAAGAGGTTAACCTACCCTCGACCAAGGAAAAGTAAAAGGTAAGGGTTTATTTCACAATCTCTTCATTATCTGAGGTTGTTTATACGTAATTATCTATTGGGACCTCTTTATCATCCACATACATGTTTCTTAAAAATGTTTTTCAAATCATTTTAAATATTTTATAGAATATGTGTTAAAGTAATTTATACCATTGTTTACTTTTTATAAGATGTTAATAAAGGAATATTTCCGTCGTTTTCCAAAAAAGGTCCTTTTTAACCTTTTCGACAGAATTAAGGTAAGAATGTCTTTTTTTAACTTATACAGCGGGTGAAGCTAATCTCTGCCGTTATAAAATCATAGAGTCTTTCGTTATAAGATTATAAGGATATTTTAAAATTAAATGTTTTATTTTTTAATAATGTGACTTTTAAATGATTTCAAAAAATGATATATTTCTCTAAAATAGTTTAGATTTCATCTATGTCAACATAATTTGATGAATTTTAAGATTATTGGATGTTGATTTATTATGATAAAAAACTTCCATATTGTATTGATGGTTTTGTGATATGTTTGAGTGTGTATGTGTAATATTTATACCATTCATGGTTTATAAATAATGTATTGAAATTTCGTATGCTAGTTATAATACGAATGTTTATGTTATGTTTAAACAAATTCATATGAGAAATGAATATGACTTAATAAGTGACGAGTAGAGCCCGCTATAGCTCCTCGATGCATCAGCAGGTCTCTTGAGACAAACTAGTGTCTTGGCACAAGGCCTTGACAAAATCTTATTTATAGTCTTGGCACAAGTCCTTGCCTATGTGGTTATGATAGTCTGGCATTATGCATTCCATCATTATAAAAGTGGTTATTGATATTTCATTTGATTATTCGACTAGTAGAATATCCATGTGAATAAGTAAATGAAATTATTTCATTTTATTATTTCCATATTATGCTGAAGTTCAAGTCTAAAAGCCTTTTGTTTTAGTTATACATTGCCTTAAATATTTTTGCTTATTTATGAATGTTTCTACTATATTGTTATCCTCACTGAGCATCTAAGCTCACCCCTTTCTATGTTCTATTTTTCCCAGGATGTGAAGAAGTATTTTATTAATAAACTGTAGGGATATTCTGAGGGGATATGAGTGTGGACTATGGAGACTATGTTGTAGTATTTTTTCATTTTATGTTGTAATTTAAACTTTATTAATATATCTAGTTATTTTAAGTCTACTAAACTAATCGGTCTTTCGAGACTTGATCTTTTGTGATCATGGTAATGTTATGTAATAATTCACCGACTCTAGGTAACTGGGGTCAGGGCGTTACATGATGTGTTACAAATTTCATTGTTGAGGAGGCACATACCAAACCCCACACATATATAAAATCTAAATTTGGTACCATTTTATAATTAATATTTATACATGGAGTATCCATAGAAGATATTAAATTGTAGAGTAAATGTTCTAAAATATATGACAACTCACTTATTCAAACTGTTGTGGTGGTACCAAAAGCTTAAGGAAGTGAAATGGGAACCTGGAGAGGCAATGAAATATAAGTACTCTAAATATTTTATAGAATGTGAATGAAATATATATGGAAGAATTTAAAAAGTGGTAAAAAATGTACTAATATAAAAATTTAGAAATGAAATTACCTTTTAAATGAATAAATTATTTATTAATAAATAATATTATATAAATCACATTCAATACATTGGATACTTTTTATAGTTATAATTTTTGGGATTTATAATACTATCAAGCATCATAACCATTGATAATATAGTCATTGAATAGTAACAATTATGATTAGTATGATGATAGTAATTATAAATTATAATTGAAAAATATTGAATAAATTATGTCATCGACTAGTAGGTGTAACTCCCCATGTTTTTATAAATTTGTTTTATTTCGAATAAATTAAATTTCCTTGATTAATTGCGATGCCCACATCACAAAGATATTATTGCATAATACACAAAACCACGTTAATATTGTGCTATACAATAGAATTATATTAGATTATGGAACAAAAAACTGTATTTTTTTCTTATATTACACAAAATTACGAGTTCCTTCGATAGATTGTGTTGCATGCCAGACCAAGACTTGCGAAACTATAATATACTATTAATATTGTTAAAATATTATTATAGTTATCAGCTATACATTTAAATGGTATAAATGAATAAGATTAACTAAAATAGTGAACAATAGTATAAAAATATTTATACAGTGAATATATTGGTTATCCATTAATTAGAAATGAAAACAAAAACCAATTTAGTAAACAGATGTGTTTCTTTGAAAAACAATTCTTATCCCCATAATTAATGTTTTAAGGAATAAATTATATTAATAAATATTTATGAGATATATTAATGTAGTTTATATATGATAAATTTAACCATAAGTTTTTATATTCATACAATATGTTATATATACATAAAATAAGAACAAATCCATTTTTAGGCATAAAAATTTGTATTATTCTAAAAGGTGGTTTACCTTATTTAAATAAAATACATGTTTTAAATCAATATTTTGACAATTTTATAATTTATATTTGAATATATAAACTTAATTTTTGAAATCGTAATGTAAAAATTATCTTTGGGTTATGTTTTTTATATTTTTTAGAGAAGTTTTATTTTTTGATGAATAATGAAAAACACAGAATATTTATTGAAAACAACATTTTATTCTATTTTATTTATATATTTAAATTGAATTTAGTATTGTTTTTAAGGTATATTTATATATTTTATACATATATTAATAAAATTTATGTCTTTATAATAAATTTAACTTTGAAATTGGATATAAAAACATTTCAAACTTTTAAATATTTTCACAGTGAAAACCCATTGTTCCATCCGATCAGCAGGATTATTTAAAATTAATTTATGAAACTTATGAAATTGGAATTTGGAAAAATTGATTAAATATTTTTAATAATTAAAATTTATAATATATTTTAATTCCAAATTATTTTTTTTCACCAAAAATATTTTGGAAATTAATTAAATATAATTAATATGATTAAGGTAAACATGAGTTTAATTAGTGGTTCAACTTGAATCATAAGGGGCCAAATGACCTAGAAACTTGTACAAACCCCATATAATTACCATTTTATAAAATTTAACCTCTTTTATAATATATTTAACATTATTTTGTGTTAATTATGTAAGGGATACCTCTTGATAGTGTTTAACATTTTGAATTTATAAGAATTCCACTCCTCCTCCACTGTATAAAGGCTCTCACCCAATCCCTTATTCACACCCATAAAGACTTTTGGATACCCAAAATAATAAAAAATAATCTCCTAAAATATATCCTCTCATCATATGAGTCTTATGTTGTGAATAAAGTAGACCAATAAAGTCGTTTGGTGAAAATAAAACGGAGTTACTCGATGAAGAGGTAACATTTTACAGCGAGCACATTTGTTTAATTTCTTTATCCAAACCTTAAATTATTATTATTAAATGATTATATAATAAAATCAGTATCCCAAATATACTAATATTTTTATATGATAATATTTCTATCTAAAATTCTACACACTTCCAATCAAATGGGATTCACAATCAACATTCAAGTGGATGCCAGACTAGAGCCTTGCAAAGTGATATCAATCATTCATCCATTAGCACATCACAATGTTGAGAATATTGATGGAATTTTTGATTTTATGAGATATATTATATATATATATATATATTAATAATTATATAACACATAACATCATGATTTACATTGTGTGGGTATATTATCACATCATCTATGGACATGTGGACTACCCTCTCCTCAAAGCGATGTGATTCGTTCAAGCTTTACATGGAATGTATTAAGTATGGATTTAACAAAAAAAGTAATTTATATGAAAAATATATTATACTATAATTATAATCTATATATATATGTAGAATTAACTTTTCTTTTGTTCAATACAATAAAATATGGATACAACAATCATTCGTACACATGACCTATCATCTCCAGAAACGGTGAATTAATTTTCCCTATTTTTCATTTATATATTACTAAAAATAAACACATACTGATTATATATGATATTTAATTCATTTTGAAATTCATTAAATAATTAAATCATCATCTATTTAATAATACATGGAAAAATAAGTCAAACACGTAAAAAAATAAAGCGTTTTCTACCCAAAACGTAATGTTAACATGAAATTTTTAATAAATGGGAAAAAAATGTCATAATAAAATCATATATGGAATTATATAAATAATTTTTTTTCTGTAATATATTTATAATATACTTATATTTATTATACATGAGTATTTAATGAGTATAAAAATATTCAATACATAATTTTAGGGAATTTTATCCAACATTTTTTATATCCTTGATATACAAGACATATTCATGACTCACTTATTTTATATGGTGTATATATTTAACAATGAAAATATATATAATTAATTTCATTTATTTATTTATATTATTAGTTTTAATTTATTTCATTCTTTCATAGGTCTCATGATTCAAAAGTTACTCACGTATTAAGTGAATTTCTAGTCTCAGTTTTATTTCTGAGGGTCTTAAGCCTTATTCACACCTCATTTATATTTTGTGGTGTATATAATACCCATGAATGTACTATTTGATTCATAGCATTAAATTTAAGATTAGTTATTTATTCATTTTATGACACCTATTTCATGGTGTTTATGGTTCAAAAGTAACCTAATTACTAATGAAATTGTTTCTCAATTATTTTTCTTTGAGACACATGTTACGTTATGCACCCATATTCTTTTACAAGATATGTATATTAAACCTTGAAATTTTTTATCATGAATACATTTATTTTAATAATATGTTAACCATATTTTAATTTCATTTAACAATGGGTTATATTATTCAATGTTACTGATGTGGTTATTGTTTATTGGTATAATCTCATCATTATCAGGATTGTTTATGGTTATGATTCTATTTATGAAATCTTAGGATACATCAATCAAGAGAAATAGTAAACTTTATCATAATATTTTTATTAATGGTATATTGATGTGTTTATACAATATTATAATATTTTTTTTCTTAATATTATTATGAATTTTTTTTAAGAAAATCCCACCATATTTTCCTCTTCGTCTGGAAATCAGTTTTTTTACAAAAATAATGTTTTAATTTTTTTTTTCAAAAATGTTGTGCTATTATTTTGGAAAGATATTATTATTTATGTTTTACCTTTTTATTTTTTTAAAATTAATATTCTTTTTTTCTTCTCATTAAATCTTTTTTTTTTACTTAAGGAAAAAATATGGAAGGAATCACAATTTTTATGTATACACCATGTAAAAAATTATCCATCACCATGACCACTAAATTATTTGAATCTTACCATATATTTTTTCAATGAAATTTTCAAGTAAAAGGATTTTTATATGTTTTTAAACCTTCTTTAATATGTTTTCAAAGTAATTTAAAATGAAATAAATTTCCAAAATGTTTTATGTTTCAAAAAATAATTATTCAATTTAGAAAGAATATTTTCCTCAAGTTATTTTTTTTAAAATAGTGATCAATATTATTTTCCATGTAATATGACATCAGTTGATGTTACCTATATATTACTAGGGTTATTATAAAATTATAACATTATTATTATTCTTCATAATGGTTATTCTTTTGATGAAGTGTTGTTTATGAAAGAAATTTCTCTTTCAAGGGTTATTTGAGGATAAATTTCCCTAAAACCAATTTCTTTTCACAGGTTATTAAATGAAGAAGTGTTTATGAAACCTATATAATTTCTACTAGTAAGATATGATAAAATGACAATGATACCCATTTTTTCATTTCATGGGTTATGATATGATTATTTTTTATGATCTTGTGGAACACATATGTATGATTTTATTATGATAAGTGGAAGACATATATCTTCCACCAATACATTAGGTAAAAATTTATATCTCTTGAGATATACTTGGAAATTCTAGAGCATAATCTTAGTTTAGTAAATAACATTGTC
This sequence comes from Viscum album, assembly GCA_963277665.1. Taxonomy (NCBI): domain Eukaryota; kingdom Viridiplantae; phylum Streptophyta; class Magnoliopsida; order Santalales; family Viscaceae; genus Viscum; species Viscum album. The sequence continues at coordinate 1,745,028,776 of OY728155.1, forward strand.
CACTAAAATGGTATTGGGAGTGAAACTTGACTACTAAGATGGTTTGGGGAGTGACGTCATTCCATTAATATGACCTTGGAAATAAGACTTGACTACTATGGAAACAATTTTATATGTTTATGTGTTTTCCAAAATTATATATTTTATTTTAATATGATTATTTCATTGACTATTATCTTGATTACCTTACGATTAATGTCTTATAAACAACCAAAATTTGTTCCATTATTCTTGTTTATAATCTTTTCTATGAAGGGTATGATCTTATAATGTTATGAACAAGTAATCATAACCTTATGCATTTGATTATGCTTGCATATATCCATTGTTTACCATTACTGAGCATATAATCTCACCGTTTATTATGATTACCTACCCCAAGGCATGGATATTTTTATTATATGTGATGTGTTTTAGAAGGGTGATAGTTATTAAAAACATAGTTGGGTATGATGCATCTCACTTATGGAAAATTGTTTAGGTTTCCTTGTTTCCAAAGGTACTAAACTAATACGATCTTAAAACCTTTATTTATGTAATATATTTTTTATTTATCAAAAAAATTTACAATGTGTGTGTATGAGAGGAAAGGGTAACTATAATTGGTATTAGAGCCAAGTTTCGTTAGCCTTTGGAAAAAGGATGATAAAAAATTAGTCAAATTCATAAGGACGTGTTTTTTTTTGGATTTTTTTAAGGATAAAGAAAAGTATTTGAAAATGTACTAGAATTTGAGTAAAGGATAGAGTGAGTCGATTCCTAAAAACACATCCTTGTATATGTAATGAAAGTTTATGTGGATTGGGAATAATTGTTCATAGGGGCAACAACATCAAAAACCTATTTTGATATAGACTAGATTGGGAACTGGTGCATGATAATTGTAATTGCTGCACACCAGGTTTGACACTCCAATGGGATCTAATTTTGGAAATATCAAACTATTTACAAACCATCATGAAGGATTTGAACATTAGTGGGCTATGTATAACCAAGTATAAAACTATGATTACTTATATTAATGAATTAGGATTCATGATTTAGACATCCTAAAAGTGATCATCATGATTATGGGGTTTTTCGCAGTGATAAGTGTTTCCCACACTATACTTTCTAGTTTTAGTCAATGTCAGTAACAAGAAGGAACATGGATAACAATGACTGTTTATGATGTGTAAATTTTGGGAATTGTTAAAATATATGTTATCTAGGGAATTATTATGAAGAGAATCAGGAATGTGGTATTAGCATTGGTTAAATTATTGAAGATATAGAGATTGTGATCGTCATGTGAAGTTTATGTGCTGATCTAATAGTATTGTTAATGATAATGATTATATTGAGAATACATTATTTCTATATCATATTTTATTAAAATTATATTAAATAAATAGATGATGATTCTTATTTAATGGTTTCAGAATAATGTTAGATTATTGATGTTTATATGTATTGTAATTTAATAACTATGTTATATTAATCATGAAGCATATGTTTTACATTAAGGATATTAAAATATATATTGAATGGTTCTGATGGCCTAGTAATTTTACCCAATTAAAATATTATATTTTTATTTTAGGAAGGTAATCATTAATGTTTTACATATTCTTAGAAATTTGGGTTTATCTTAGATAAAGATATGATTGATATGGATAAAGTAATTTAGATAGTACTAATTATTATTGACTTAATTATTTATTTGTTGAAAATGTGTTCTATGTTATCATGGATTTTATTTACAACTTTTTTTTGTTTTAAGTAATATATCCAATAATATTGGAAATAAAAATAGTTTATGTTTTCACTGAGGTTTTATGGTAAATATGGTTATTAATATGTTTCAAGGGAATCCATGATAATGGTATTCTCTTGTTTTGTATGTGAAAACCAATATACACTTTATAAAATATGTGGGATCAATGTTATGCTAATTTTTAGAAATTTAGTGACCTTATTAATAGATTTTTTTTTATTTTCATCTTCCCGAAGGTTTACAAGGTAAAAAATTTATGTAATAGTATAAATTCGAATGAGGCTTTAGTGAATAAATTATTATCTCACCATATAAGGATTTATGATTATTTTAATAACCTATGCTAACCATTTTTCAGTGATGATAACTAAGGAAATATGGAATGACTTATAGTTCTACTTATGGTTCTTATGTTCCATTAGTTCTGCATTAATAAAAAACTTGACTTCATTTTTTGAGTAAGATATTATGTAGAAATTGGTCCTATCACATCAAAGGGTGATATTATGATGAAATTAAGTATGTATGTCTCCACATAAAAATTCTTCGACTTTAGGGAAAGTTTACTGAAACTTTTTTTGTCCCTTTGTCTTCATTTTTGATGATATCAAGGACCTTTTTCAGGCCACATAGGATTATAGATTTGTGATTGTTAACATTATATGGATTACCCACTTTTTTTTACTAATGTTCTCTCTTATTCTCCATCAGAACATGATTGTTATATTGTTATTCTATGTCGGTTTTCCACTTTCCACCAATGTTCTCATATATAGAAAACTAGTAATGATTTATGTCGTGTAACCTTATTTTTCAAAATCCCCTTTTTTGATGAATGTTTTAGTATTGATTTTCAAGATACATGTTTCTATAAAAGTAACTTTTATGTGTTAAACCTTTGTTAACCAAAATTAATGTCCACGGTGAAATTAATTTTAAGGGGGGGTAGAATGTAACACAGTTAGTTTTTTATGAATTATTTTTCTTTTAATAAATAAAATTTCTTTGATGACTTGTATTTCCCTCTACAATAATATATTATTTCATAAACACAACATTAATCATGTGTTATACATGAAAAATAGATTATATTAAGGTACCAAAAACACTATGTTTGTCTTATGCTACACATAATGATGATTTCATTCGATATCTTGTGTTGTACTGAAGACCGAGTTTTACCAAACTCCTTTATACTATTAATATTTTTAAAATATTTTTACAGTTGTACCCTAGTTGTTGGACTGAAAGATATGAATAAGATTAACAAAATTATGAATTTTTGGTTTATACAAGCTTATAAAATGAATTATTTAGTTATTAACAAATATGAAATTAAAATATTAACTAATTGAATACAAAGAATGTATTTTTATGAAAAACTATTTTTTGGCCACAATAACATTTTATATTAATAAAATAAATTAATAAATATTAGTGAGATATAATAATTAAATATATGTTTAATAAATTCAACCAAATAGTTTAGAATTCATCTTAGAGATTTTATTGGCATAAATTGAGATCGGATATAGTTTTAGGTATAAAAAATTCTATTATTCTACAAGGTAGTTTTTACACCTTTTAATGGAAGAATTGCTTTAAAAATAATTTTCTAAAATTTTATAATTTATATTTAACAAATCAAAATTAATTTTAAATGGGAATATAAGTATTATCTTACAGTGCATTTTTGGTATTTTTTTGAGAAGTTTCATTTTTTGATGAATAATGAAAAACACTGAATTTTAATTGAAAGCTTCATTTTTTAATATTATATTTGTATAGTTAAATTTTATTTATAATTTTACATAAATTATATTTAAATTAGTTATACATATATTAATAATTTTTAGATCATTATAATCAATTTCACATTGAAATTCTAAATAAAAACATTTGAAACTTTTGAATATTATCACTTTAACAACCCATTGTTTTGTCCCATTTGTGGGATTATTTTAAATTAATATCCACCAATTATGTGATTGGAATTTGGTAAACTGTAATCTATATTTGTAAGTAGAAAAATTTATATTTTATTTTAATTTGAATGAATTTTTTTACAAAAAATATCAGTGAAAGTAATTAAAATTAATTACCGTGATTAAGGTAAAAATGATTTTACTTAGTGGTCAAACATTAATATTAAGGTGCCAAATGATCTAGAAACATATAAAACCCTATTTTATATAAGTATTTAGACCATGTACCATATTTTAAAAAATATGGACAATTATTTTCAACTCATGATGTAAAGGAAACCTTTCAATAGTTTTTACCTTTTGGTATTTATAAGAACTCCACTCCTCCTCTACTATATAAATGCACTCAGCCCCAAACCACTTCACAAATATTAATAATTTTTTATTGTAAAAAATTAAAAAAAATAATCTCTTAAAATAACTCTTACCATCTTATAATACTCAATTTTTTCATAAAAAAATCCAAGTACATCTTTTGGTGTAGAAAAAAAAGGTGTTACTGAAAGAAGAGGTAACATTATTCATCGTGCAATTTTTTTTATTTATTTTCCACCCCTTAAATTATTCACGTTGAATGATTCTATAATAATAAATTATCAAAAATATAATATTATTTTTTATGGTAATGTTTTTCCTTCAAATATATAGACATCAATCAAATCAGATACACAATTATCATTCATATGGTCAGAGGACCACCACCTCATGAACTTATGTCATCCATTCTTCCTTTACCACAACTCAAGGATGGGAATAAGGAATTAATTATTTTTTTTATAATATATGTATATATATATGATATTTATGAATTATATATTATCATTTAATTTTTATATAACACATAAATTTATGATTTCTATTTTTTGGGAATATAATTATTTCATTTTGGGACTTGTGCACTACCGCCTCCTCAAAGTAATGTTATTTGTTCGCACATTACATGGAATGTATTATGTATGTGATTAATAAAATTTGTATCATATATGAAATAATAATTATTCATTAATTTTAAAATATATATATGTATCATTTATATTTCTTTTTTTAATATGATAAGAAAATGTAAACAACGTTAATGTGTATGTAAAACCTACCGCCTCCATGAACGGAGTATTTAATTTTCTATATCTTTATTATAGATTATAATAAATACATATATAATGAAGATAAATCATATTTATATCATTTTAAAAAAAAATTAATATTTAAATTCTGATCAACGTAATTGGACCGAAAATAATAATTGAAAACATGTACAAAAAACCAAGCAGTTACTACCTAAAATGAATGTTTAACATGAAATTGTTAATGAATGGTTAACAAATGGCCATAATAAAATAATATATGGTATGATATAAATGAATATGTTTTTATAATATATATAAAACACACTTATATTTATTATACCAGAGGTTTGAATAAGTACGATAAGAGTTAGTACATAAAATAAGAGAATTTCAACTCACTTTTTTATATCAGTATGATACATTAAATATTATCTACTCAAATCATTAATGTGGTGTATATTATTACCTATTGAATATTATATCACTAATATACTTTATTTCATGATTTTATATGTTTTAATTGATTTTATTCTTTTATGGGTCTCATGATTCAAATATCACTCAAGGAGTAAGGGGATTTCTTGTATCACTTTTATTTCTATTAGGAATATGCCTTATTCAACACACTTTTATTATATGTGGTTTATATACTATACATGAATGTTTTGTATGGCTTTTATCCTTAAAATTATAGATATTTACTTATCAATTTTATTACCTCTATTTCAGGGGGTTTACTATTCAATGTTTACCAACTCGGAAAGATAATTTCTCAATTTTCCTTCTTTAAGACATATGTTATGTCATTAAAATATATTATTTTACAAGGTGTATATTATAAGAGAACATCCTAAAAAATTACATAATATTTAGATAAGTTAATAATTTGACTTTAATTCACATCGAGGATATTTTTAGGTTTATATCTTTAGAGAATTAGGTCACAACTCATACATACCAACTTAAATATAAAAAAGTAGACAGTTCTACCCACTATCCATTTTTATTTCAAATAACAATAATTTTTAAAATAAAATTGTTTTTTTTTCTTGTTTAAACAAAATAACATTCCCTTGATCCCATTCATGACACTATTCTTCTTTATATCTTTTGAAAAACATTTCCAAACCTGGAATGTGCATAAAAAGTTCAGTAAGGGATATCCAAAGAAGAAAAATTGTTAGTCTTAGAAAAAAGAGTAATCCATAAATAAGTTATTATAAAGTAATTATTTTTACATTTATGAATTAGTAAATAAACTTAAATGAATATAAGATTAGTACTTACCGTTTTTGTAATCAAATTATTACCTTAAAACTCATAGAAAGTAAAAAAATAACATATAAAGGTAACTTGGGAGATAAACATAATTAAATGGAATAACCATATGGTCGACTACAACACATTTCACTAAATGGAATAACCATATGGCTGACTTCCATACCCAATGCATTGCAGGTTATCGTGTAACCACCTATCCTTGGTTTGTCACGGAACCACCTGTCTTTGGTTTATTACGTATCCACCTATCTTTGGATTATCATGTAACCACCAGTCAAATGTCCAAGTACCACTTTATAATCATAACACATAAAAGAGTAAAATTTTTAACATTTCACTTATAGAATATAATTTCCAATTACTTGAAAAAATTTCAAGATATTTAAATATTCAACATATGTCGAAAACCATTTAAAACATTGAATAAAGAGACTTTTGAATCAAATTATCCCATACCACATTGAAAAATTTGAATAAGATTAACATTTTAAAATGTAAATGTCCATATCAAAAAATTCATAATTTTTTTAAAAAACATCAACATAAAATAGAGTTTTTTAAAAGAATAAATATTTGAAACATTTAAAAGTATTTTTTAGTTAAAGATTTCATTACCACTAGAGAAACACTTGATTAAAAATCAATGAGTAATAACATTAAAGAAAACATTAAATATAATGAGAATATACTAATTCATGATATAATGTATCAAAGGGGTTTTATATACTACATATCAGACAATAAAGTTGTATAACATCATGATATTCTTGAATTAAACCAGATTGAGATGATGTCCCTTACCTTGACTCTAACTCATCAATAAAAATTGTCATCTTCCTCTTAATCACTTAACATTCATTGATTTATACCAAATGACTTCCTTGGTAGGATTTCCTTCCTAGTAGAGGTTTCTTGAAGGAGGATAGGTATTCTAGAAAAAATTTTAGGAATATATTGGATGAACTAAAGGCTATGGAATTGTGAGCATTTTACAAGAGATAGTAACATTTTATAAGATAAGAGAGGGTCACCCTTAGAATTATTAAATGTATTAAATCTGTATAAAATCATTTTTGTTTCTAAATGGACAAAAAAATTTCTTTTTTCTAAGATAACTTGAGGATTTTTAAAAATACTATCATTTAATAATTTCTAGACATGTATTTATTTTATTTTAAAACATGTCTTTTTAGTTAACCCATAATTACATTCTTAGAAATTTATTTGGGGTAACAAAATTTTATTTATTAATAGGATATTAATCTTACTTATATGAGGAAAATTTACCATAATTGTCATCCTAAAATACTTTTCGACATTATCATAGTCACTTTGTGATTTTAACATATTTTTAGGATTTTTTAAATAATTTAATAAATTATTATTTTTATAAAATATTAGTTATTTCAATTTTTACAGTATTCACTTTATTGAATTAATATAAAATCCAAATAGAGTGATAACACTGATGAAACCCATTTAATAGTATTATAAAAAGTCATATTCACATATTAAAATTGTGTATGACATAAATTATTACATATAATATTTATTTTAATATTTATAATATCATTTATTTGATATTTATTTTAATAAAATAACTATTGTATCACTTTTGTGTTAATATTTATGGTTATTATTTAATATAAAAATATTATAAACTAATTCACATGATATGTATATTTTCATTATATTTTTGGATACTTCTTATGTTAATAGATTAATCAAGTTTATCACTACATTAAAATTATTATACTCATAAGAGATAAGAGAGTGACATGTTGTCACTTTCTTTTCTTTTAATAATAATTACATCACTTACATGTAAAAAAGTCCATTAAACGAATTAGTTCTAATACATAGTTTTACATGGAATACATTTATTAGTCCAATAGGATTTTGGTAGGGGTTTGGGTAATTTTATTATAATTATCATATAATTTCTTATCCAAAATTACTAATTTAACTTTAACCGTGGTAAATAAAAATTATCAAAGTTACTATTCATAATATCCAAAAATAAATGGGACCTATTTACCAAATTTGGACCATTGGATTCCAAATATAGAATCCATTTGATCAAATTCAAAAAATATGAGTTTTAGTAATAAATTTAAAATTAATTCTCATTGTCAAAATGAAAAAACAAGGTTTTTAAATGTAAAATATATCAAAATATTGACATGTTCTTTTATAAAATTTCAATTTGAAATTACTTAAAATGACTAATATTGGATTAAATGAAAAACAATTATTCAAATTATACATTAAAAATAATTAAAATGAAAATATAACTATATTAATAAATTAGACAAAATGAAATTTTTGAATTAAAAATGCAGTATTTTTTTGTATTCATTGAAATATGAATTTTATCAGAAAAATACCAAAAATTCAACCAAAAAAAATTCGTATGTCCCAAATATAATGTAGAAGTTCATTATGTCAGATTAACATTAAAAAACCGTCAAAAAAATATTTATAAAGGGTCCACCATCAAAAGGTGGTAAATCTACCTTTCAAAAATATTAGATTATTTTATTCTTAAAATTGCATTAATTCTCATTTTAAAGCTCTAAATTTTATTTATAAATTTATAAAAAAATTCAAACATGTATAAACATAATATAGTTATTTTTTTGATCCTTCTAATTCAACGTCTAGGTAGTAACTAACATTTATAAAAATAACATTAATTATATATTATTTTCTTCATAACTATGTCTTGTGTGAAACATATGTTTTTGTAGAATCCCATCATTTTGTGTTGAATAATCTATCAGCCCATGAATAACCTTTAACATAAAATTAATATCTTATTCAAAATAGTAATAGATTAGAAAAAGTTTTATTCCATAATTACCTAGGATGTTACATATATACTACCCATTGACATGTTATATTAGGAATATCATTAATTTTATGATATTTTAATCCTTTTTAAAGTCATTATATCATGGGGATTATGATTCAAATTTACCTATGTGGTAATATTTTATTCATATAATCTCATCATTATTGGGACTATTTACGATTATTCTCTCATTGATGAAATAATACGATCCATATCTCAATAAGTATCATGAATTTTTATTTCCTTTGGTTATTCATGATATATTCATGGATTGGATCCAGTTTTGGGTTATTGGTACTTAATATGAAAAACATAATGTTTGTAAGAAAATCAGATATTATTTCCATTTTGGTTCGAAGATCTATCTTTTCAAAAAACATATTTTCTAAGACTATTTTTGAATATGTTCTTCAATGATTTTTAAAAGAAAATTTCACCGATGTTTTTTCTTTTTATAAAATTATTTTTAATTGAATATTCTACATATCTTATGATCAAGTATATTTTGTATTCTATCAATAACAAGAAATGAAATCTTCATTTTTACAAATATTTCATGTAAGGAATTCTTTACTGTCATGACCACTCCATTAGCTAAATATTCCCATATATGCATTTAAATAAATTATAGAATAAAATTATTTAAAATATTCTTTTATAACCTTTTAATGTTATTTCTGAATAAAAGTACTTTCAAAAAGTTTTTTGTTTTTAAAATTCGATTTTAAAAGAAGAAATGATATTTTCCTCAAGAAATGAATTTTAAATAATTCTGAAAATTATTATCTAAATAAGATGAAATATATTTATATTAAATATGTATTACTATAGTTATGATCCAAGGATACCATTCTTAATTTTATTTGAATGGTTATGATTTTTATATCTTTTTGTTTATGAAACATATTTCTCTTTCACGAGTTATACCAAGAAATAATCTCATGAAAAATATTTCTTCTCACAGGTTATTCTGTGATGAAATGATTTTGAAACCTCTATCTATTCCACAAATTAAGACTTGATTAAATAACTATGATACCCATTTTTTGATTTCATTGGTCACTATATGGTTATTTTTTATGATCTTGTGGCAAACATATGTATGATTTTTTTATGAGACGGTGGGACCTATATCTATCTCTAATGAATTGGGTAATGATTTATATATCGAGAGATAGAAATGGAAAGAGAGAACCCATTCCAATAATATTAACTTTTTAATAATACAATACTACAATGAAAATCCTTTTATATGTTCATGTGCCTACCACAATTCCATGTCTTATACGTATGTTATGATTTCACAACTTTTGGTCAATATTCCCTCATGATTAATGTCTTATAAGCTACCAATCGTTTTACCATGATTATTGTCTATGATCTTTGATATTCATTTTATGATATTATAATGTTATGATGAGGTTATCTTACCCTTATGCACTTGATTGTGCATAAATATCTCACTTTTTCACCCCTACAGAACAGTTGATCCCACACATTCTTATTTTTTCTTTTCCCTGGTTATGAAGATTTGAATTATGAATGATGTGTCTAATAAGGGTGATAGTTTTGAATAAAAAAGCAGGAGATCATGTGTAAAACTTATGGACCAATGTTTATTTCTCTATGTTTCCAATGGAAATAAAATAATATTTTCTTTGGGTGTATATCTGTGTAATTTATTATGTATTCGACCAAAAATGATGTAATGTCTATGTTTGAGAGTAGATGTTCACTATAGATTGATAATTACATATGAATCTAATTTATATGATCTTCCAAGGGAGATAGAATCAAAATAATATAACCTTGAACAAGACCAAGCATTTATTCAAAAACTATATCATGAATGGAGTTTTTTATAGGAGGAGTTCAAACTCATCGCGATACTAACCCAAAGCATCCGGACCACCCAAATAAAATCTCAGCATCGCATAACATACCCTAAGAGAAATAAATGGTGTAATAAAGGGAAATGTACTAGACCCTAAAAAATTATTTTTTATTATGAATTTTTAAATTTTTTTTATACTTTATATTTTTTATTATTACATTTATAATGAAAAAACATTATTTTTGACAAAAATTATATTTTAATTTGATTAAACACAAACTATTTTTTGGGATATGTATAGTTTCAATCAATACAGTCATTTTTATGAATTGAATTAATATATAAATAAATTATATTCTAATATAATAAGGATATTAAATTATATTTAATAAATATAAATGATAATATATTTTTATGAATTCAAATATAATTTTTATAAGGTTCAGGAAACCATTATTTAGAAACCCCATTATTTACCAATAAATGAGGATTTTTATTTATGTGTTTAAATTAAAAAATTTATAGAATTATATTTATAAAATAAAGACTATTTTTGAAGTTAAAACATAGAAATTTTCCAATAGTAATCTGTTCATAATTTTCCAAGACAACTTATTTTTTGGTAAAAATATTATATATGTTATAATTATATGGTTTGCATTATAACATAAAATACCCCAAAAGTGATGTAATTAATACTATAAATGGTATAAATGACCAAAATTATGTTTCTAATTCAAGATAATTTTTATGATGTAATTTTATTTATTTTATAAACCCTTAATAAATCATCCAAAACCAATTTTATATTTTAATGTTTTAAAATCAATTCATAAAAAACTTGTCTCACATCCACATCAACAAGATATTCATTTTAAAGGGATTAGTTATTATAAACTTAATTAATTAAAACCAATCCCCATTGGTAAAAATCATGATGAAAATCCTTTGGATTTTTTTACGTTACCGCATAGAGTCAAAAAACCAAGCCATGGAAACTAAAAAATAATTCTCCACACTTTTTTATGTAAATCCACCAAAAACCTTATATTTAGTCACTAAAACTCTTTGATAAAGAATTTAATATATCCTTAACTTTTTATATCCCTAAAAAGGTTCCCCCATGCTCTAAAGAATCTCATACTGATAATTTAGAAACATTATTTGATGGCAAGGTATCCTCTCCTTTTTCTATTTATTTAATCCCTTTCTTTATGTCATGCATTATGATTTCCAATTATTCATGTTGGGATTTATTTTTATCCATACCTGTTACTATCCTTATGATTCTTGTTTAATGTGATACCCATTTATATATCATTTAACCTTTATATAATAATCAATATACACTCAAATTTTTTTTGAAATTATCTTGTGATTTTCCAGAACAAACATTTTTTTAAAGAAATACCATATCTATTTCTACTCAATGATATTTAGAATGCTATAAATAAACATAAATTATTTTTTATTTACATGTATTTTACCTGTAATAATTAATCATGGGGTTATAATTGGTGAAATATAACCTTATTTTGTATCAAATATGTGACACACTTATTCATGTAGATGATATGAATGTGATGGGTAAGACCAGAATTATATAAATCCCTCTAATGAATTGTGTATGATTTTTATCTAATGAGATCCCATGTATGGTGCATTGGTTGTTATCCTATGCACACATTTTTATGTATTTGTGGTTTTAGACTTTACTTGTGTTAATGATTTCATTTTTAATATTGTTTCGACATTCTTATTTTTCTTTTATGATATCATGTTATATAATTCCTCATTGTTCAAGATTATTGTTCTAAACCCACTTATGTTACCTCGATACACCTACTACTTCAAATTTATTTCATTACCACATGCTATGCTTTTCCTATTACCTTATGTGGATTTATTGATCACCCCTTTCTTATGTAAATCCTCAAGAAATTTTTTTCAGCATTATAAGAATGATGGGATAATAGTAAAATGTTAATGTTGTTTTCAAAAGTTTTGTTAAAAATATATTTCAAGTTGTTATGATATTTTAAAAGTATCCCAAATAAACTATGCTTCACAATCTACTAGGATTTTATAATGTGTACCATTATGTAATAAATCATGGATTTAGGGTGTATTAATAATATTGGTTTTCATTGATACTTTATGTGTATCACACATTTGTATGAATGTATAATAGAAATATAAGTTTAGAAAATATAAACGAAGTATGTTAAATTATCCATAATGAGAAGATATTTATATTCCTATTACATTAGTGATAAGCACATGACTTCTAATTTTATAGTACATTGATCCTATTAGACCTATTGGGAGTTTTACGAAAACATTTATCTCAAGAATCTATTAGACAAAATGAGATATTGTTTAATTTTATAATTAATGTTTATTTGAGTTTCATACTCAAAAATTAGTTTTTTTTTGAATAATTAGAAATAAAAAATGAATAAAAAATTTGAGGCCTAATGAAACCTAGTTATAGAATGATAAAACATTATCCAGTAAAAAAATAGCTTTTATGGAAATAAAAAATATGGTGCTTAGATATGGGGAGCTCAAAATCAAAAGTATTATCAATGAAATTTCATTCCATGTTTTAGAAAACGAAATTGATAATGTTTTTTTCAAAATTTTTCTAAAAATCATTTTTATTGACCTCATAATCAATTCTTTGGAGAGTTGAGAGGTAATTTAAAATACCACATAAGATTACATTTATATTTAAGTAATATTAATGTGTAGTACTAATTATGATATTTTAAAATATTTGATTTTCATCAAGCCTATGATACAATTAATATATTAACAAAGAATATAACAATAAATAATGTTTTGTGTAGAGTAATACCTATACTCACATTTCATAATGTACATCAGTGCCCTTATGTTATAAAAAATGAGGATCGATGAAGATTCTACCATGTATAATTTATCATTAATATATTCTGTTCATTTATTGATAGAAACATATTTAATTATATACATAATATCCGTGGTATTTTTAAAAGGAATAGGAATGATAAATCTTATATGAATTAAAAAATATTCCACTAACATTCATGAGATGCTTCTAAAATATTTGTGTCAAACGATACCAATATGCCAAATTTGACAAAAAAAGATATATTGTGATATATATTATGAATAAAACCAATTATATCATTATATTATGTGTAAATTGTAAATTGTTTGTTAATTTAATGGAAATAAAATACTCTCATAAACCAAATAACTGTGTGTATCTATGTTAATTATCAATACGTTTATATAGGATGTTATATAAATCCATAAGATATGAAATTTATAGTATAGTGATAAAATATACTCTTATAAATGGTGGAAATCTATGTTGGAGATAGTGAGAGTATTATTTACATGGAAAATTTATTACATGAGATGAAACTATTTTTTTTTAGATTATGTTCTACAAGGGCATTTGGAAAGTGAATGGTCAAGTGACACTAAAATAATAATGAATATAAAACCAAAGTGAGATAGATTTTTGATAACCTATTTATGGTGACATATTATTAAAAAATAATAATGAATTTTCATTCTATTTTCATGTAAAAAATGGAAAAAATCTATTTTTTAAAATTTCATATGAAGTAAAAAATGTATTCCATATACTAAAATCAATTTAGTTCTTTATAAAATTATCTAATTGATGAATATACATTGTTGGTTGTTTAGGACAAAAAATACATGTATGTTACATGTGTCTTTGAAACAATTTATGTTTTTATTTAAATTATTCATGATTAAATTCATACTAAATCTAGCTACCATAGAAAAATGTTGTGATCACAATATTGGAGACTGAAAGTCGAGACCACCTTTCCTTGATGTTTTCTATATAATAAAAATATAAATTTTTAGTGAAGAGAATGATTTCCAATATGAATAAAATTTGTAGAGATCCACTAATGGATTGTTTCATGCATCATGATAATAGAATAATAATTTTTAGATAAATTATTCATAGTGTCAATGAAAGTTTATTGAGAGTACCATCATTTTCAAGGTAAAAATATTTTTATAACTTATAGAAACTAGTGTATTAGAATTATAGTAAACCTAGACTAGGTTGAATTTAAATATCTCAACATTTAGCAATTTTAGAAATAAAATTTATAGGGATAAAGATTTAATGGGTTAGATCTTATATTTTCTATTCCCCAAAAATATATTTATACTAAAATGGTATTGGAAATATAGGGTGAACAAGTTCAAAAGACAGTTCTTTCAAATTTCACAAGTCAAAATTGAAACTAAAAAGTCATATATGAGGCATATGATGTGATTAAATTGTAAAATGATTTAAATATTCTTCGTCAATGGATAAATCACCTATTAAATTAATTTTATGAGAATATATATTTACAACCCATACATTATGGTAGGAAAATTTCAGATGAATAATGGAGAATTACCTTTTATATAATATGAACTAGCTAATTTTTCTTGAAATATTACATGGGATGTATACCTAGTACAAGAAGAAAAAGAATGACTAGTTATAAGGGGATACAAAATAGTAATCATATGGATTAATGTGATCTAATATCATGACATGGATATGGTAATGAGAAATAGAATCTCTGTAATTATTTTTGATTACATATCTACAAAAACTGACTATGATGTGGGTTAATATGGATCTAAGTATGTGGTATAAAATATTTAAGGACTTAATAATGTTCTTGTAATCATACAAAGGGTTTAATTTGACATTTTAATATTTTTATTGAGTAAAAATGGTTTATACTATGGGAAATCATCTCTAAAGTTGTTTTACCCTAGGATGTAATGTACAAGATAACCAATTTTTAATAAAGTAAAATATGTTTTTCGTTCTGAATAAATCTATATAATATAAATATAATGATCTTTTTTTTGTGAGATCTAATAGGTAGATTATTTGAAATTTAGATGTAATGGTAGGGTTATAAAAGTGGGCTCCCTATACCCAATATGAGTTGTAAATTACAAATACCAGAGCAAGTAAACAAGGATCAATGTCTTATGTATACAAACCATAGTATTGATGATAATTATTCATAAATTATTTAAATTTTAATTATTTTAAAGTATTTTTCATATAAATATGATATATTAGTTCCCAAATATTACAATAATCTCAAAGAACTATGAAAAAAATATTCAATACATATCCCATTACCCAAGAAGATTATAATGATGGGACACATATGATGAATTTTAATCAAGAAATGATGGGTTAAAAACATTAATAATTCTTCTGATGATGTTCAAATTTAACGATATCATGTATTGGTGAAGACAATGGCTGAATAGCCTATAGAAAAAAATTGAGGACATTATTCATTACTATTTACAATCATGTGTATTGGTTTCTGAACTTGTAACCATTATCAATGTTTACCATTTTATATTATATATATATTTTATCTGAAATGCATGAGATTTTAATTGTGTTGAGTAAGATTTCATTGGGTGAATCATTGATGGTTTTTCATTGATTTCATGGTGAAGATAAAAATTATATCCTCTGTAAATGTAGTTACTAATATATATGATCCTCTTATCCATATAACATAATGAAAATATTTCATTAAAATGAACCCATAATACCATTTATGATTTTAGTTTTAGGGAATTAATAAGA
Source organism: Viscum album (assembly GCA_963277665.1). Lineage (NCBI taxonomy): Eukaryota > Viridiplantae > Streptophyta > Magnoliopsida > Santalales > Viscaceae > Viscum > Viscum album. The sequence continues at coordinate 1,745,045,212 of OY728155.1, forward strand.
ACCATTTACTTACAAAATCCATATTTTTGGTAATAGTTGGACATTTTTTCCATTATTTCAAAAACTATATAATCCATAATGAGTCTTCAAAATCTCAAAAAAATACTCTACACAAATAATTTTTCAATACAAATATTTATAACCTAGTAAATATGAATAATACATAACGGGATGATCTCAGATGCTTAGTAATGGTAATCAGAAGAAATATAAATCAAATATAACTAATAGACATAAAATGAGCATATGAATATAATAAAGAATCATAGAAATATTATATAAAAAAAATCAAATATCAAACATCTCGGATGAAGTCTCATCCTAACATAAAAAATGAAAGTATTGATAAACATGATCCATGAGATAATAACATAAAAATGATAATATGAATAAAACATTGATATCTTTCAAATATAGAACAAACATTAGTATACAGGAATATTACTTTAATGAGATACACCATCAGTGGACACACATATAAGCAACTAAAATATACTCAATAATACTTATAAAATGATGTATAAAATCTTAAATAATTTATTTTTGTGTGACATAAGTGAATAGGGACAATTCATTTCTAATTTTCATCACTACGATAAAACCATTCACTTATCACCTTATAAATCACCCATGGAAATAAAGAGTGTTTCATAAAACATTCAAATGAAAAAGATAGACTTTTTATAAAATAGATTACATATGAAATGAAAATGAGTTTCATATAAATTTAAAATGGATTCACCTAATGAAGTAATAACACAATCACAATATGAAAAAACCATTGGAAAAATGGATATCCCATGACATCATGTAACATTATAATTAAATACCATTCAATCAGGATAGAAAATGATATGATATTTATTCAATATATAAATATTAAATAATTTAAGATAATAATTTCCATTGTCAAATGATGTATAAAACCATGGTGAACTATAACACCCTTAATATTTTTGAAACATAATTTTTGATTTAATTTAATTAAATTGATAACATGTGCTACACAAAACTCTAAGTTCAAACAATCTACAATACACTATTTTTATTACTATATAATATGGATGTTATGAACTATGTATTAAAATGTTACGTATCGATACGAGAAAAAATTTGAATATTAATTTTAATGTATTTTTATAAAAAACATATTGATAACAAAGTACTTAATTTTTCGTAATGTATTTGTATGTTTTTAAAATACAATTTTGTCATAAAAAATATTACTTATTTTTGTGAATTAATAATAATGAATTTTTTAAAAAATTTATATAATTTATTTGAAAAAATAAAATCAATTTTTTGAATCATCATTTATATTTTATATTATAGTGAATTATTGGGGTTTTTCTTAAAAATTTAATTTTTCGATGAATATTGAAAATACATGTTTTTATTTAAAAATACCTCTTTATTTAATTAATTTATAAGGTTAAATTTTGATTTCAAATTTTTTTAGAAGTTAATTAAGTTCAATTTTATATTTATATTCTAATTTGGTCAAAGTAATCATTTTCATATTGAATTATTTTATGAAATCATTTTAATCATTTAAACATTTTCTCATTGGAAAAAACATTCTCATTACATCTACGAGTGTAATTTTAATTAAATAAGTACACCTATTGGAATTGAATTTTGAAAAAATTATACCAAATTTTATATCATAATTATTAATATTTTAAACATAATTTATGAAAATAATAAATAGTGAATCAATAAAAATTAATTATCGCTCTTATAGTTAAAATAATTTACCATAAGGTTAAACTAATTAGATATGGGGTAAAATGAAATAAAAATAAATCAAAAACAATTTTTATGGAAATATATTGACCTTATCACATAATAATATTTACAATTAAACAATTTTGTTCCTTTTAGATTTTAAAAAAAGTGTAGACACATCATTCTTTTTAAAAATTCATTTTATATCCTCTCTCCCACTTATAAATAGCCACACAATCTCATATCCTATTCATAATTCCTAAAACCTTTAGTTCAATAAATACATAATCAAATATATTCCAAAATTACCTTAACAAATTCTTGAGTCCTTATTTTTCTTTGTAATCAATCTTATATATGTTTTATGTTTAAACATAACATAATTTTTTGAAGAAGATGCATAGTCCCGAAACCTGTGTTTTCATTTTATTTATTCGCCTAACTAATTAAAATATTTTTAACTATACCGATATAATAACAATAGTATAAACCCTATAATTATATTTTATTTTGTTAATTTATTAAGATTGTTCCATATACTCATTCATCAAATTGGAAATGAAACTATTGATGCTTTGTACAATAGATTACCACCTCACAAAATGATGTTATACATTTTCCATCACCACCTCTCCCGAATGGATATACAGATGTATTTAATTTATATATTTAATCAATCTGATATTATTATACCTATTTTGTTATCATAAAAATCTACTTTATTACCTCCAAACTATTTGGAAAACAATAATGTCTCTCGTGTGTATAAAAGACTATTACCTAACAAACTGATGCGATGGGGTATTCATAAAAATTTTAATAGAATGGTAGTAATGAAATATTAAATGAATATATGTGATATTTATAAAATAATTATTTTTATTTCATTATAATATCAAATATACCATCTTAATTTCCACTCTTTTAGGGATATGATTACATCGTTCACGTTTGAAGCGGACTACCGCCTTGTGAAGCCATTTGATTCATTTTTCACTAATGCATTAAATGGATGATAATAATGGTAAATTTAATTAATTTATGTGATATATATTAAATTTAAACTATTATATAAGGTTAATTTATTATTTAAATTTATTTCATTGCATTCATTGAGAAAATGGAAACAATGTTCTTGTGTTTTAATGACATACCATCTCTATGAACAGTGTAATTAATTTTTAAATCTATAACATTAATGGATTACAAAAAATACTTGTATAAAGAATATATATTATGTTTTTATCATGCTTATAATTTTTGATTTGATAGAACCATGATCAAAATTGAGGGAACAAAGATATAAAACAAAAACATACATGAAAAACGAACACTTATTACAGTAAACAACATTTTAACAGTGAATTACTAATAAACGAGTAATAAATGCTTAAATTTAAATTATATAAGGTATAATAAATATTATTGTGTATATTTAATAGATATATATTAAGACTATATTTGTTATACATAAGGTTTGAATGTTTATAAATGAATTGAGACTTAATTTAAGGGTTTTCTAGTCACTCTTTTATTTTGGAGAGATATATGAAATATTCAACACTTGTTTATTTTGTGTGATGTATATTATTGGAAATTTAAAATTTAAATCATTAATATCCTTATTGAAATTTTATTTATATATTTATTTTTTGTTATGATTTATTCGGGATTATGTTTGAAATTATTAACAATGAGGTAAAGAACTTTTTCAAAATTCGTATTCTTTAGGTCATACATTATATTATAAACCTATCTTAATTTTTGAGGTTTATATACAACCCATTTGAAATTTAATATCATTAATTTATTTATTTTCATCATATTTCTTTTACTTAATGTTAGAATTTAATTGGTACTTGGATTCAATGTTACCAATATGGTAAGGGTTTTATATTACAATCTCATCGTTTCTTGAGATTTTTTATGTTTATTATAACGTATCGAGCCCGCTCTTCCGAAATAGGTGCATGAATAATTCTATGTAATTTTTATATATATAAGTGACATAACAATTACACAATAATTTAAAAAAATGAGGATCCTTTACATCTCTAGGTTTTTAAAAATAAAGATACATGAAAAAAATATCAGAGTTATAGAATAAATTTAAAACAAAATGAAAGATCAACTCTGCTTCCACACGCGCTACAACCAAGAAGACCAACTTTCGATTGCATGGAAAACTATGTAAAACAATTCAAAAACATAGGTTGAGTACAAAAGGTTCCCAGTAAGGGGTTTTGAAAACCATTAATAAATCCCTTTTAAAATTATCACTTTGATAATACATTTGAAACGTAATGCTTTGGAAAATAATTATACTTCAATTTTTTTTAAATTAATACAGTGATTTAATTTAAAATATTAAACAATCTCTTTAAAATAGAACAACTAAGGCCACTCGAAAACATTAAGGCTATCTTGGGCCTACCCACTTTAGGGAAGGATTAAATATCCAATTCTATATCATATTTACAATGTTGGAGTACCAGTTTTTATACAACATTTTTTTATTATCTTGCCTTATATACATATAATTTTCACTGGTGTTTTAGTTTCAAAAATATATTCCTAATCATGTTTGGAAAAAATGAATACTAATCTTTACAAATAATTATATATTTGACTTTGTATGGTTAGATATCATGATACATGACATTTCATAACCACATGGAAGTTAAATCAACTTCCACATAGATAATTATGTGATGCCCACAAAAATTATCAAAGCAGCATTTAAAAAAAATTAATATCATGGATTAGTTAAAGATCCATAAAAATATCGATGAATTATTTTCATGATTTAAAAACTCAAACCATTCATATGACTCCAAATCATAGTTTAGTAAATAAATAATCATTATCAGGAACAGAACATTATAAATGATATATTTTAAACTAAATATTTCCTTCAAGTGTAATATTATAAACATAAACATGTAGAAGACAACATAAAATTATAATGTCTCCAAAAAAACTTCATCACATTCGTTTAAAAATCCATTTTTGTAAAGATGAATCAATGTTAATGGGTGAGTTCATATACCAATATATGCATATGCATGAAGTTTCATGAAATATCCTCGATATATGACTATAATCATGATGCAAGTATTACATGCGTGGAGATCAGTAAATTAAATTGATATAATTCCATGAATAAATATTTTCTATATATTTTGGAATAAATAATAAAAGCAAATATTTATAACAAATTTTGTTTATTCTTTTAATATATGTAAATTAAAACTTCTATAAATTTTAGTATTGAAAATATTAATATATATATATATATATATTTAAAAAATATCATTTATATAAAATGGATCTAATTAAATAAAATTGAAAATAAATAATAAACATATCCCCAAAATGATAAAAAAAAATACCATATGTCTTCAAATGATTAAACAAACTATACTAAAAAAAAATTCTTAAAAAAATGAAGAATCATAAGTCTGTAAAGAATAATAATAATTGATTCCTTTGCAAAAAATAAATAAAATTTGGAAGAACATGATAAATAGTGGAGTAAAACTCCATCAAGATCAGCTATGAAATTTATGGTCATTTAGAAAATACGTAATTGAAAGAAACATATTATTTGATTAAAATAAAATCGAATACATTACCCGTTATTTGGAGATAAAGACTTATTTTTATTCATATTACACTGCATCAAATTCTGCTACCACCTTTTCCACACTTTTCTCACTGAATGAAAATATAATAAACAAAATAGTATCATTGTATTATGCATCGATAGACAGTGTTGTGTGGAGGACAACATATACACTAATATATAGTACCTAATCTTACTATAATATTACACATATTTTATTTCAACTTGCATTGATATATATATATATATAATGGAATCGTACAACACAAATGTAATGTGATTTGTTCATATCGACTCGAAATTAATACTAACATGACATAAAAAAGAAACAGAAATAATCTGAAGAATCCGAAAAACTGAATATGTGGTTGATGTTACATCATTGTTGAACACACAAAAATTATAATATACATTTATTGTAATAACTGAAAAAGGGAAAGGAAATGATAATATATTAAATTCTATATTCATCTGATTTCATAAACAAGACAAAATGTGCCGAAAATGTTGACAAAATTGATATATGATATAAAAATATCACACATTATACAACCCATATTGGTCTATAGATGTCAATTTGCAGAAGAAATCAAATAAAAAATACCAACAATACAACAAAAAGGATGATAATGGGAAGAAAATTATAAAATTAGAAACATAAATACTAGACTTGTAGAATATTTGAACCCCTAACAATATACACTGCAGTTTTACAGGTTTTCAGAAAGAGTTCATATAGGGAAAACAAGATAAACCTTCCTAAAAAAAATTAAAATCCTAATCGTGAATTAGATCTTTTCTTCCTTCAATCCAAGTTCATGTCTTTTCCTTTAGCCTTTAAACCCTAGATTTAAACTGGATCTCACCACAAAACCTTGAACTCGAGCTTTGACCTTTCCTCACACTGTCAAAATCCTAGACTGAACGTAGATTGATAGTCATTTGACCACACGTGATGACGAACCAGCCTCCTCTATGACTCATCCTGACTCGTCTTCGGATCCCGACGCACAACCTCATCTCGCACTGAGGACCTTCTTGGATTCACATTGACCTCATCCACCAAAAGAATAATGACACTAGACATAGATCATCTAGACTTCTTACAGTGGCGTGACCTACATATTTTGATCCAAAACCGTACCCCGCACTAGACTCGAATGAAACCGCCTATTCATTTCCCCATTTTTCATTTATATATTTTTTATATATCTGTTACCATCATTTTATACATAATTTGTTATATTTTTTATATCAAAATTTATAATTCAAATTTTATAAAAATAATTTTAATAATTTCCATTTGTAAGAATATTAATTTGATTTAAAATTTAAATAATATAAAACAATTAATTAGAATTATTATAATATTTTGATCATAGATAAATATTTAAAAATTCTTAACATTAATTTAATTTAGTTTCATTAATATTTTTAAAAAATAAAACTTATTTTCATATCAAATAAAAATAAATTTCATAAATAAAAAAATTAGTCAAATTCAAAGAAATAAATCCTTTTAAGAACCTAAATATCACAAAATTTTTTTAAAAATTATTATTTTTTCTTCTCAATATTTAAAAATTACCTGTTTATTGAAATAATTATAATAAAATATTGTTTTTGATGTTACCTTTATGTATTTTTAATTTATTTATTTTATATCAATTATTATCATATGTCATTCCTCAATTTTAATTTAAAACTTATAATAGATAGATTTAATAACGGTCGGATACAAACTCTATAAATATCAATGTCGAGGGGTCGTTCAAAACACATAGAAAAAAATAATATCTTGATGCTCACACCAATATTTTGAGAGATGGTTTTATAAGTTCCTTTTTATTTTTAGCTTCATTTCTATTGTTCTTGCTATAATATTTGTGCTTCAATCAGATCCAAAAGATTATAACTACCTAATCGACATTGTTGTGTTTCTCTGTGGTCTTCCAATCATTTTGTTATCAATAGCAGTGCATTTAATGGGTTAGTTTTTGTGTGTTAAGGATGTATTATGGTCTTTTTAGAAATAACGTTCTTACTACATATATTTTTGTGTTTTGAAATTTATGTATTTCATTTAATCATGAAATCGTTATCAAAATATAATACATAATTTTAAACTTGGGGTGTTACATTTATACCTCAATTGTTGAAATATTAAAATATATATCTCATACAAATTGTGTCTTATTTCACACCCTCATATTTTTATATAATAATTCGATTTTATTTTATTTTCCTTTATTAAAGTATTAAAGACACCAAAAGATTTGTTTTAAGAAAAATCATCTTTATTTCTCTCATCAGTTAAAAACCCATTTTCATCAATTTATTGGATTTTAAAAATGTTTTCAAAAGTATCTTAACATTCTAAAAAAGAATTATTAAATAAAATTTTACCCATTCTTCAATTTTTAAAATCCTTTTTAAAATTATTTATCAAATTTTTTTCCAAAAATTACCCATTTTGATTTTACCAAAAATGTAAAAGGAATCTCTATTTTAATATATACAAGAGGAAAATAATATCCCACCATCCAGAAAACCCATTATTTTAGATAATACAATATATTTTTCAAAAATATTTTTAAATATAGGGAATTTGAGTATTTTTTATGTTTTTAAAAAACAATTTCAATGAGAAACGTATACTTACATCAAGAAGTATTTAATTGTTTTTAAGAATTCTTCATATGATGCAAAATTTGTTTTCAAATAAAAATAATTTGAAAATGGATGATGTGTTTAAAATTATATTTCAATGTGGAATGCCAAATGTTTTCAAGAAATTATTTAATTAATTTTTTAAACATACCGTTATAATTTTCGAAGGATATATTAAAATATGATTTTTATACTGTTTTATGTTTCAAAAAGTATTTTTTGAAATCCAAAAGTATATTTTCTTCATGAAAAGTTTTAATTTTTTTTATTTATTCAATCATGAGTTTTCTTTTTTATTTTATGTAAAAATTATTTGTAAAAAGTTTTATGCTTACTTTTTTTCAGAATAGAAAGGTTATTTTCATTAATAATTGTTTTAAATGTTCGTTAAATATTCCTTTATATGTTTTAAAGGTTATTTTCAAAGAAAATTATTTTAAATTTTTAATATTTTAATTTTTTTAATGTTGAATGTATATTTTCATCGAAAAAATTTAAATAAAAATTAAGGATTCCTTTATATATTTATAAGGATATTTTATTAATAAAGATTTTTAAAAAGTTTTATATTTTGAAAACTGATTTTCTAATTGGAAAGAATATTTTCCTCAATAAATGATCAAAGTTATCTTTAAAAGTGATTTTACATCTAATATGATGTCCCTTGAAGTTATATATGATTTAATGGGGATATCATCCAAGGATTCAATTATTATTCATTCTATTAATGGTATATATTTAAAATAAAATGATTTTTATGAAACATGTTTCTATTCCATGGGTTATACCATGATAAATTCCTATAAAAATCACTAATTTCCAATGGGTTATTCTATTAAGAAATGACAAAACAATCATGAAACATGTTTCTTTTCTATATTTTATTCTATGATGATATTTTTTTGAAACCCATTTATTTTTATGGTTTCTGATAAAATGATTTTTTATGATATTGTGGAAAAAATATATATATTCTTGATTATGTGATGGGTGGTAAAAATCTATCCCTTCAATTAATTTGGGAAATATTCATATATCATGAGATAAATAGGACAGAAATTGGATGCGACCTCTATTTAGTAAGGGAATTTTTCCATTATTATAGTCTCTATGGTGATCCTTGAATACTAAAAATGTTTTGGGAGTGAACCCATTCTACTACGATGTCTTTGGAATTGATCATTGACTATAATGAAAAGGATTTTCTATGATTATGTGTATGAAAAAATGTATGTATTATGAATATTTTATGTTCTCATGGATAATTTTCCTTGATTCCATTATGATTCATATCTTATAAACAACTAAAATTTATTCCATGTCTCAAGTTTATAATCAATGATATATAAGGTATTTTTTAGAAACTATATTATCATTTTGTCATACCATTACCATCATGATTTGTTAATATCTCACTTATTTATCTTTACTAAGAATCTAGTCTCACCATTTATTATGTTTCTCTTCCCTTGGTTACGATGATGAGTATTATGTGTGATATGTATAAGAAGGGTTATAGTTCCAAATAAATAAGTGGGAGATGATGTAGAACTCTTATGGACTAGTTTTTTATGTTTCCATATTTTTAAATTCAGTATACATTTACGAGTCTTTAGAATGTGCATGTGCAATGTAATGAATTTTCATTGAAGAGATATGTTATATTTTTAAGAAATTACTAGGTTTCTATAGTTGGTATAAGAGGATAATTTTGGTTAATATTTGGAAACTGGGATGAGGAACCATTAGTGAGATATATAGAAATATTCTTGAGAATAATCTTAAGGAAAAACATATATGAATATATCCTAGAATATTGGAAAAGGATAAAGAGATTATTTTTCAAAAAACACATCCCTTGGTAGATAAAATAAGTGGATGTGTGTCTCAAATATATTCACCATGGGGAAACTAATCAAAAAATTCATGTTAGGAATGGCTCGAGAATTACATGGCATATGAAAATGGTCCTTACTATGCCCATGGTTTTAAGACATTCAAGGGAAATGCTTTGTCAATTAAAAATCTATTTATTAACCATTGTGAAGGATTTAAATAATTACCACGAACAACATAGGCTATGCCTATGGTATCATATATTTAAAACAAGGTGTCATGATTTATAAAACCTTCATTTTTTATCATGATTTTGTGGTTTCTGATATTAATATTGTTCCTCATACTATAATTTTTTTTCTTAGTCAATGGCGTGAACCAAATGAGGCTTGGTTAATAACGAATGTTATAGACAATGATTTGTTCAGGAACAAAATGGTATAACGACTATAGTAAAAGATATTATGATTATTCCTAAATAGTTATCATTATATGTGAATAATTTTTTTTGCCTAAACCGACTCTTAGACTCACAAATAATGAGAGGAATAAAGTTCATTGAGAGTTTAGATGGTGGAGACCATAAAAGAAAAAATAATCAATTTTATAAGAGTTGTGAATATGGGAATAAACACTACATGGAATGTATCAAAAGAACAAGAACATATTTTATTTCAAAAGATGAAGGGAACCATGTAAGTGATTACTCAATAAAAATGAAAATTTCAATTAACATGATGGGTAAGAATAAGAGTTTCCCTAAAGAATCATTAATGGTTGAATTTTATAACCATAAAAAGTATGATCCTTATACAAATCAATTTTCAATCGGGAAAGTTCATAAATAGGATAACAAAAGGTTTCTTATGTAAAAGAATTAATCCTGATCATAAGGACACTATAAATGACATATAGAAGGAAGTATGTATTAAGGAAAAATAAGATACAACCTAATTAGTAGTTTAATAATGAAGTAAAATTATTAGAATGTCTATGTATTAGAATTAAATAATTAAAAAATTTATAAGGAATTATCTATAGGTGTTTTTCATTAATAATTTTGAATAATATGTTGAATATTATTGATGACAAAGAAAAATGATTTAATTGAAAGATGGAAATTTATATAAAACACATAATTATGTGAATGATAACCCTTAATATGTTTTTGATGTTGAGATGAGGATGTTGTGATACTAAGATTATTGATATGTATAATTTAAATTGGATTGTGTTGATTAACTTGTAAATGAGTAGTTATTTGATTAAAATGTGGTGTATGATAGAATTTTTGGAGTATACAAAATTTTTGGATTTAAGAAATATATTAAATAATCTATAATTTTATTTCATGAATGAATGAATGGTAATATTTATAATGGATATATATTTTCATTATTTTTTTAGTAATCCAGGATATTACAATATTTTTGGATAATATATGATCAATGTATTAATATATCGGGTATGCAACATTAAGATAAACTTCATGTTGTTTTTTTGAATAAATTTATGTTGATTTTTGAAATTTGGTGATATTGTTTCTAATTTCAAGGATTTTAATTTTGGCCAAACAGTGTCGATATGTGAGGTAAAACATTCATGGAATGGATTAAGTTGAAATTTTTATGTAATTGGTTAAATTTTGATAATTGTTTTGGTATTGTTAAATATATTTTTATTGTTGGATTGAATTATGAATCATATGTTAATTTTAGTTCTCTAGAAAAATAGACATTATAACAGAATATTCCCTTCATGGAGTAAGAGGTGACATATAAATTCATCACTTTACAAGCATAGATGATATTTGTCTTATGATATAAAGGAAATTTGAGCCCTAGATATATGTTCTCCTATGAAATTATTGAACATATCTTGATTTTAGCTTATCATTTGGATCTTCCAACAATCCACTTCTATGTTGACAATTTGTTCCATGTATCTATGTTAAGAGAGCACATACCTGATCCTTTACATTTACAAAAATCAATAACCATTCCATTGGAGCATGACCATTATTATTGTTGGTCAGAGTGGACACTCAAGAGGGGGTGAATTGAGTTCCAATTAAAATTTCTGTTAAAAATAATGTCTATTTAAAATCCCCCGATTTTTAAAATAAGTTAAACATTAGTGAATTTATACAGATTGTAAATGTTCACTTAGCTTCTCCAAGATTGATTAGGTCTCAGTTAGTTTAACCACAAGATCAAACTAACTTATGAAACTAATCTACTGATTTACAATAAGTGTAAACACATTCTAATTTAACTATCAAAGTAGCTTTAAAATAGTTTTGTATTTCAAAGTAATAGTAGAAGAATAAATAATATTTATGTAGTATCCTTTGATCTTAAATTATTGATGCATAGTAGATATAACAAGAGGTTCAGTCTCAAGCCGAGACTTAGTCCTCTCAAATTAATATAAATTTGATCCACACCCTGGATCGGGGTTAACGACAGTTTACAAAACATTCCAGCCCACATAGGGACCTCTACCAGTGATCTTTGTGGGTATCAAAACAAAGACCATGCCACACAAGGACCTCTTCCATAGTTGACATGGGTAAACAAGAGTTAAGAGATTTGGAGCGAGGATTTTGAAATCCTCTAGTTCAGTACAGGAGACAGTGTGTGTTTAAGAAATATAGAGTACACCACACTGCTCAAATGTTAATAAATAAATCACATAGAGAAGATAGATGAGAGTTTAGAAATATCTAGTGATTATCAATGCAGCTCTGGACTCGTTGGATTCAGCAGGAAAGCTTCTGAGTCCTTCTCTAGTTTTTCTATTGAAAAACAGAGTGTCGTAGTCAGCTTGTCTTCTTCAGGAGTGAGAATGATCTCTTGATTTGACGTGTGTTCTTCAGAAATGTTGGATTGCATTCATCAGAGTTCTATGAAATACATGCAATCCCATTCATGTTCAGGATTGTTCTACTTGTTCATTATATTGCACTCGGGTCTATGTAAGTTCTTCATGTTGTATATTCACACTTCCACACCTCTTCTCTCCGTGTAATGCATCTTAATCTTCTTTATATTCCACAAGTTCTGGCAGTAGGAATGATTCAATTTTCCTAGGTATGAGATACCATTTCCTAACATGCCAACAACTATCATTAAATAACATTAATTTCATTAAAAACATCAAATATGACCGCTAGCATTATTTAAATAATATTGAAAAAAAGTTAAGAAATGGTGTCACAGTGATTATGTAAACGGTGTCTTCTTCACGGTATGTGGCTCATGGTATCAGCTTCACAGTATGTCCATGTCACGGTGACTAGTTCATAGTATGAGCTTCACAGTGTCTGGTCACGGTGAGTTCTTCACGGTGTCTGGTCACGATGAGTCCTTCATGGTGTCTGGTCACGGTGAGTCCTTCACGGTGTCTGGTCACGGTGAGTCCTTTACGGTGTCTCCATACTTAGAAAATATCTGTATTTGGACATAGACAGTAATATGCAGAATATGGATTATGTTTAATCATTAGCGAGTAAATGAGCTTCAATCATAAATATAAAGGTGTTATAATATATGGGAGATTTGTGATCATGGATAAGACTTGTAAATAATAAAGAGAGTAATCAGAATCCATAAGATTTGTTAGTATTAAAACATGATGTGTAGTTATTATTGATATTGAAGAGCATTAGCAAGATGTGCAATGAAGATTGGGATTAATTAACAGTAATAGGATTTGGTATCATTAAAACATGATTAACAAATGGGGAGTCCAACAATATCCCCCTTTTTGATGATCACAAATCATATATAGTCAAAATATAAATGAAATGTAGCATTAAGGAAACTAGGATATTAGAATAGAAAAAATCATTATTATACTGACTCTTGTAGTTTCTCTCCCCCTTTTATACTTGGAGTATTTCTCCCCCTTTTGGGATTATAAAAAAGTAGAGAGAATGAAATGAAAAACTGCATTTGGCATTAAAAAGGGTTCAAAATAGAACATACAGAAGAAGTACAAACAGTAAACAAGAAATGACATACCATCAAAAAGAAAAAATAGTCCTCATACCCATTAGGGATCCACCTTGTCTTTGCCTTTATCAGCAAGAGCAGATGGTGCTGAAGTAGAAGAAGGCATGTATGTGGTAGACATAGAAGGTAAGGGTAGACATTCAAAAACAGATGGAGCCAAAGAGGGAGCAGTAGAAGATCTAGGCTGTGGTTGGTCAAGAATGACTGGATGTATTTGAGAAAGAGCTTGGCTAACTATCATGGCAGTTGAGGCTAAGGTTGGTAGACCAGGTCTAAGGGGTGCAGCAGCTGGAGAAACTATAGCAGTGCTCTTTACATGAAGATATGACTTCAAAAGATTGATGAAATCAGTAATTATTTTACCACCATATTGCATAGCCTTTTCAAAATCATCCTTATTCTCCAGAAATCTGTCCAACAATCTGGTGATCTCTGTAAGTTTCTGAACTTGAGCATTAAAAGCTTGAGTCACCAGAGGGATTCTCAAATTTATCACAAGATATCTAAAGTGATATGTCATATCACTTTTAGAGAAAACCCAGGAGAGATACAAATCTATTTTCTTGGTGATCTCTTGTTGAGCATCATCGGCTATCTTAGAATTAATTCTAACCAAGTCCAATGCTCTATCACTGTTTTGAATCACTTCTGACAAAGAGGATAGATCTAAACCACTGAAGGCACTTTGAAGTTCTTACCTAGTTATGGAACTCAACATAGAATCATCCACAAGAGATGTGGAGGGCTGACCAGAAGCAGGTGAGGCTTTGACAGCTTCGGTTAGAACTTTAAGCTATTTTAGAACTTTTTACAGGCATCCAGAGTATTCATTTTTAAGCTTATTCAGATTTTCCACAAGCTCTCTCATGCATTCCAGCATCTTGGTGTGTCTTTTTTTCAATCTTATCATCAAATTCTAAGTTATTAGGATTTTTTCTCAAAACTGGAGCACTTTTCTTTTTTTCTCAAAAGTGTTTGATTTTCTTTGCACTTTCTTATTTCTCACATTCTAAACATTAATTTTGAGGAAACATAGTTTTATCTTCTTTCACATGTTTATTATTGTTTGAAAATTGCATATTCACTTGAGCAATTAGAGAACCCTCAATGTTTTTCGTTTTTTTGGTTTATCCTCTATAACTCATCGACTATTTGATCAAAAATTCTTTCTTATCATGTTCATCCTTCTTCGTAGTTGTAGATCCATTTTTTGTTATGATATATTCTATTTGAATAGAAATTGTTTCCTCTAGTAAACATTTATTATCAAGTGGGATAAAAACTTTTATCGAAAAAAACCAAATTAAGCTGAAACTTGAGCCAAAATAATTATATACCAGTAACAGGAAGAATAATTGTTAACTAATTGGAATGTACTATTTGATAGTATCATTTTGAAACATGGATTTATTTCCCCCTTGCTTGCAAGAACATGATTTGACCCATGGGGCACTGTGGTTCTTATATGTTGGGCGGTGATGTGTATAATCACAGGAGACATGTATGTTTTAGTTTAGTTTTTATTTTATTTTCTTTATTGCATTGGCCACTTAGGTCTTTCACTTCTTTCTGTGGACAAAGGGTAATTATATTCTGAGAAGGGGAAAATGGGGTTCAGATTGATTCAGTCCACTGGATTTGATCCAAGGTAAGTGTAACATCCCAGTTTTTTTTAAAAAAGTAGAAATACATGGATCTTTTTTTTAAATAGATATTTTTAATTAGTCTTTAAAACATAACTTTTCTACTTCTATATTCTGAATTTCAAGAAACTGTCACCTACAATTGGGTTCAGTATGTTATTTATAGTATGATGAAACAAACTTGTTTTTTTGGTGAATAGTAACATACCCTTATGAATAGTAATATGAATAGTAATATGACCTCATGAATAGTAAATAATAATATTATTTTATTTTCCCAAGGCAATAGGACATTGGGATCTTAATTAATTTTCCAATGTTACATAAAACAAATTGCACTTCAATATTGTTATTTTTCGAATTAACTGTGAACTTATTTAAAAATTAAATTTATAATATTTAGAAGATTATTTTTGAAAAATGGAGTTCATTTTTTAATTCTACACGTCGAAAAATGGTTGGGGTAAAGTTTTGGTATTTTTTTGAAACTCTTGAATTTTTGGTGAATAGTGAAATATGATAAAATACCGTATAATCAATTTATCAGTAAAAATGCACTATTTATGACATAATAAGTGATGAAACGCTACTTTCTTCGAACTCACTTGATATTATCACTATTTAGGGCCACTTGATTTGAGATTATTCACAGTCTTGATAAAAATATTATAATAATGATTAAAATAATCTAAAATACCTTCCCTCCTCCACTATAAATACCACCCTCACTCCCCTCTTCCTCCCAAACCTCTTAAGCCTTGAGCGTTGTCTAATTTATACCAAATTCCCTCCCCAATCATCTTACCCACGTCCTAGAGCAGTTGGTCTCACCAATAGACCAAAATCAAAGCCCTTAAGAAGGATCTCAAGGAGATGAGAACAAGAGGTAAACAACCTCTTTTATTTCTTTCATTTTTTGTTATTCTCTTCCATTCCCTTTGTCTTTTGTTGGGATATTTCATTAAATATTCCCCTTACTATACAAATTTTGTATGAATTATGAGATATTCCATTCCTCTCATCAATCTTGTTTTTATGAAATTTTAAGAGATGCCGTCAGGCTGCTAAATTTTCGAGAGAAATTTCTCATGATTTTCTTTTATTTCATGATTCGTTTTTCTTCTTTCCTCACAACCTCTTATCCCAGAGGCATGAAATCTCTAGAATCATGTATATTCATTATTTTTTCAGGGTTATGGAAAATTCCTCATTAGTATTCTTCTCCTCTTCCACTTATTTAAGGAATTAAAAAACACTGTCCATTTGTGTCAAATTACCGACATCATGGATGATGTATTTCCAATTTCCATTAATTATTTCAAGTCTGGTCATGAAACCATTTATATGGTTGAACCAGGTTATAATATATGTTTTATTACCCATATATGGTTCTGTAATTATTTTTTACTCATGGTTCTAATTTAAAACACAAAAAGAGGTTGTTATTATCAAAGAACCACTAAAATTATCTAAATAAACATCATTAATGTTTTAACTTATAAGTCATTATCATATAAATAATCAAAGTGATAAATGGTATAAATTATGGTACTATAAATATGTAAATACTACTCCATTCAAATTCTGGAGTTTCACTTCGAATCAACAAGAACGATTCATCATGAACCGATCGTGGAAATCACAAAAGAACTCACCCAAAATAATGCAAGGAACAAAATACTAACAATTAAGGGGGGAAATGAGGTTATGAAATGACCATATAAGATGTAATAAACATGAACATGTTTCATTAAAATACTAATAACACTTTTTTAACCATTATAAAGGAGGTTTTAACAAGTTTGAAGTAATAAAATCTTAAGGTAAGGGAATTCTTAGCCCGATTTCCATTCTTTGGGATAACCTTCTACTTTATTATTTGTGTGCTATTTAAATTGTTTGTGTGATGGGTTATGTTTATATTATGTTTCATTATGTGTATTTACAGAGTATATACATATTCCATCCACTCTATTAAGTCTCACTTCAAGTATATGATGTTTATAAGGGACTTTTCTTCTAAAATCCTCTTTTAAAATTCTGTTTTACAAGATTCAAAAGCAATGTTTTCATGCTATTATTTATGTTGTATGATTATGTTTTGGTTATTGTGAATTGTTTATGATTAATGTTGGGACCTATATTTCCCTCCAATGCATTGGGTATGAGTAAGTTGGAGGTCGGCTGCATGGTTACTCCAAGTGTAACTGCGATGGTTACACAAAGTAAGGTAGCTGTGATGGTTACAAATTTTAAGGTAGCCAAGAATGGTTACAAGATTATGTAGGTAATGCCCCAAGATAACTCTATGATTATATTTATGTTTGGGTGGATCTTGTGTATATCTCATGTTACATGGAGTAAGTTTTTATCGATGAAAAGCATGTCTTTTAAAAATGTTTTCATACGTTATGAGTATTCATGGACTAATGTGATTTCTCCTTCTTTTTCATACTTTAATGAGCTTTTGTGATCATCCCAAGTTTTTCAAAATGATTTTTCATAGGTTAATGGATGAGTAATATAAGGAAGGAAGACATGTTAAATGTTGAAGAATTGTCAAGGAGTCTTGTTTTAAGTTTTAATGTTTTATATTCTGTGAAAAATGGAAATGGATATTATGGTTTCCACTATGTAACAATGTGTAATGTTATGAATGTTTTTTCTTAATTATCTAAAGATATAGACTTGAAAAGATACTCAATGTAAAAGGAAGTGTTATATTGAATAAATTCAAGATTATGTATGTAATAAGTGCGGGTCTTTATAGTAAGATTATATGGTTACTACTTGTCTCGCACCTCATGTATTTGGTGACTTCAATGTTTTTGACTCAATATTATGTTTTCAGTAGGGCGTTGGATCATTTTGTGTTGGTTCGGGTGGATTTGGTTCTCCCAATCGAGGTAAGAATTTAATTCCTTTGGTTGGTTTCTCACTGGTTATGTAGCATCCTTTATGTCTTTTAATGTTCATAATATCCTTTATGTAGGGTGTTGATCCCTGATCGATGGTTTCGAGTAGCCAAGTTAAGGGCTACTCGCCTACCTGTGCATAGGTAAGAAAGTATATGTATGTGGGTTTCCCCATTACATGTATAGTCAAATATGGAAGTGATTATGCACGTATGGGGCTATGTGTTCCCATGTACATATATATATATATATAAATGCATACACAAGTGACTGGACACTGGTATATGCGTATAAGAATATGTTCAAGGATCCCCTTGCACATGATCATGGCCATGCAGGTGTGTGCATAGGGGCTAGGTGTCCTTGCATGTGTGTGAAGGTGCGTACACCCAGTGGGGGAGAAAAAACTTTTAGTTAGAAATCTCTAAGAGCCGAAGGGGACGGTTTGGTTCCACCTTGAGGTAGGATCCCTCTTATAGCCTCTTTAATTCGAGAATGCTTTAAATTGAATTTAGCTTCATTATTAATTCTTCTTAATTATATTGAATTGCATATCTTGAATAAGTGTTCTTTAATATAATTGTTTCATTTGATAAATAAAGTCATGTTTTTATAATAAAATCCCTCCAACGGAGGTGTGCTGTCTGGAAAAACTCACAGTGATAGTTATGTTGATCTAGTTGCTTAAATTATTTCATTTGATTTGTACTAAATGAGTTTTAGAATAAATGTTAAATATAATTAAATGAATTGTGTGATAATGAAATTCCATGATTATATAATAAAACCATATCTTCTAAAACAAATAGTAGTGATTGTTATTTGTACCATGTTTAGATTTGGTTATAGTCTTTCATATGCCTCTTGTTGGTGTTTATTTTATGGCTAGTTAGTCTTTGTTTTCATTGAATAATATAAATTTTCTTATGACACTTATTTAACTCAAATGACATTGCCCGAGTAGGCATATGCCTTGACCATGACACTTTCCTTTTCATGCTTTGAATATTATAAATAAAACTTCCATGTTTAGGAAAAGTGAATGAATTTGTAAATGGTTTGTGTAGGGTGTATGATTCTTTTCTGTCGTTTTGTTTCCCTTTAGACACTTCGTTATTGTGCCACTCACTACAACCTTCTCTGGAGATCCCTTGAAATAGAATATTAAATAGTTGATCTGTTCTATCATCTGCCGGCAGGGCGACGACTGGAATGTTGCCCTGTCTCCTCACGCTCCCTTCACTCCTGGCCAGATGATGCTGCCCACGGTCATGCCACAGTCACGCCGCGGTCACGTCGTGGTTACATTGCGGTAATGCCATGATTTGGGCCTACTCCAGCCACATACATCCCATAGAATCCCCCTTCCACCTTCATTTTAGCCAGGTACCACCTGCATTCCAGCCCACAACATCCCCCATTTCAACCTTCGAATCAGCCCACACGATCCCCCCATCACCTGCAACCATCACCCTCCCACTAGCATTCCAACATCCTCCTACTCCCTTCACTCCTGGCCAAAAGATGCTGCCCCGCCGAAGTCGCTAGATAGGGCCAACATCTCGCGGTCATGCTGCTGTCACGTCGCGGTCAGGCCGCAGTAATGCCGTGATTTAGCCCTGCTCCAGCCACATCCAGCCCACACCAGCCCCCTTCCACCTTCATTTCAGCCTGCTTCAACCATCATTCCAGCCTGCAATAGTCCCCCTGCCTCCTCCAAATCAGCCCGTACCATCCCCCCATCACCTGCAACCAGCCCCCTTCCACCAGCATTCCAGCCTCCTCCCACTCCCTTCGCTCCTGGTCGGAAGATGTTGCCCCGCGGATGTCCCTGGACCGGGCCAACACGCCGCGGTCATGCCATGATTTTTTCCTACTCTAGCCACATCCAGCCCACACCAGCCCCCTTCCACCTTCATTTCATCCCTCAGCCACCAGCATTCCTACCCGCAACAGCCCCCATCCACTAGAATTCTAGCGTCCGCCCACTCCCTTCACTCCTGGTCGGATGATGCTGCCCCGCAGATGTCACTGGACCAGGCCAACACGTCGCGGTCATGCCGTGGTCACGCCACTGTAATGCCATGATTTGGCCCTACTCTAGCCACATCCATCCCACACAAGCCCCCTTCCACCTTCATTTCAGCGCAATGCCACCATCATTCCATCCCGCAACAACACCCCTGCCACCTTTGAATCAGCCCGCACCATCCCCCCAGCACCTGCAACCATCCCCCTTCCACCAACATTCTTGCCTCCTCCTGCTCCCTTCACTCCTAACTGGAAGATGCTACCCCACAGATGTCGTTGGATAGGGCCAACACGCCACGGTCATTCCGTAGTCACGCCGCTGTCACGCCGTGGTCACGCTGCAGTAATGCCATGATTTGGACCTGCTCCAGCCACATCTACCCCACACCAGCCCCCTTCCACCTTCATTTCAGCTCGCTGCCACTGGCATTCCATCCCGCAACAGCACCCCCTTCCACCTTCGAATCGTCCCGCACCATCCCCCCAGCACCTTCAATCACTGTTTGATCATTTCTCTGAAGTTAGTATTCATTCAATCTGAAATTATCAGTTATCTCTTTATAGGGTGATTCTGATGAAAGATCCCAAACTACTGACTCATGTACTTTATCAATGTCATCATTTTACCTAACAATAAGTAATAACTTATTACATCATGCCTTTTGTTTTATGTACTCTGAATTCTTTATTCAAATTACAAAATTTTAAATGTTCTTTTCAAAATCTTCTCTTAATGAAAAATATAATTTTATCTTATGAAATATAATTTCTTCATGTATCCAAATCTAAAATATCATTATTTATACCTTGAACATCAAATATTATCTATACTTTCATGGGATTTATATGATTATTCACTGCTTTATTGTATTTATTACTCAGCTCGATTGTATTCTGATCACATGATCATTAGTAGCTGTATTTTTTTGTGTTCTAGCACTTGTGTTTGTAGATTCATATAACAGTCTTTCAACTATTCTAATACCAGGTATGTTATACCTAAATCATCTGATCATAGGGTGTCTACTTTGCGTACAGTTTTATTGGACCATCTGGTGATCCTTTTTTGCATATTGTATTCTTACATCGCATATTCTTTCCTCTGATCACAATGTACTCCATCTGATGATCAATCCGATATTCTCACTCTGCCCATTCGTGTCGTCGCACAACCCCTCCATTTGGTTGTTTAAATTAAAATTATCATACTATATCTGGTTATATTGAACCATTTCATCCATGATTATAACCATCTGATAGTTACTACATGCAGCAGTATTACTAGATCGCTACTTTCCGAGCAATGGAGTCTTGGTTTATCCGAGCATCTCGGTCGGTTTATTTATGTCTGAACATATTACTACAATAGAGTATTGGTTTGTCGGAGCATCTCAGTTTGGTCATAGTGTGAGAAACCTTCTCCTTGTTATGATTGATTATTATATGGATCTGAAAATTTTCACAATTATTGTAAGTATTACAATGGGTTATGTTGTTATCCTTTACCCAAGAGTAGGTATTATCCTAAATTTTCTTCCACTATATTACACAAGGGGATAGTCTATCTCTTTAAAATACTCTTTTAAATTTAGGTATGAATGGTGATGTTGTTTATAATGGAACCACGAATCTTCATGGATTATCTATAAACTTCCTTATAGATGGAACTTTGACTACCTCTTATACATACACCAGAATCACATAAAAGATAGCATGTTCTCTACATTTGTTAAACTAAATTTCTGGAGCCCTCAAACTTCCTTGAACATTGAAATCTATAACTTCTACTGATTGGTGCTTGAAATTGGTCTAGATATTAACTTTAAATAACCTAAATCTGGTGGTGACCTTAATCAAATACCTTAAAACTATATGTTCTAGTATTTTCAAAACCACGACCCAACTGAACTTCCTATAAGCATTGGTCGAAAACATCCTATATTTATGTTGCTTCTTCTAAGTAGCTCTCTCAAATTCTTCTTCTCAATATCTCTATCTAATGATCGATTAGTGGTTCATTTTTAATGATCCCAACCTATTTTATAGGCTCAAACTTTTCTAAAAAATTCAGGGATTTCAAATATCTAAACACTAAGACTCTGCATATTTCTATTGTGAACACCTCCATGAAATCTTTTAAATATTAAAGTCAAATCAAATTTTTATAAAATATGGTGTCAAATCACCTTTCAAATCTCTAAACACTAAGACTATGCACTTTTCTACTGATATCACGGTCAGTTGAGAAGAATATGATGGTTAGGCTTTGTATTTAGGGGCCACCAGAGGATGATGTTGAAGCTGAAGCGTGAATGGAGGGGTGGATAATTATTCAGCAGTTGAGGTGATAGGGGATCATATATTGGATGCACTCACCTTGGAATTACCACTAATGGTGGGTGCAGGGGATGAAACAATGGACGTAGAGGCAAAAATGGAAGAAGTGTGATTAACTACTCTGTTCAAATATCTTCTTAGATGTATTTATATATATCATACCACCAACTCATTTCATGGGAAATAATATAGGTCCATCCATTTATCCTCCTTATGAACTTATTATCTCAGGTAACGTGAACATCATAAGAAATAAACATCATCAAAAACCATCAATTTCTACACATTGCATATACTATGTTTGATCTTCTTTTTAACATGAAAATGATTTTTCAAATAATTTCAATCATATTGGAAATTTTGTAAAACTTTTTTAGAGCTTATAGGACTCTGTTCAATTGAATGTCAAAATTTCATGGAGAACTTCTGAAGCATTGAACTCCTCAGATGGCTGAGGATGAAGATGAACTCAGATGGGCGATTGAACAGATGGGATAGTCTCCTCAGATGGCCATAGTTCTTTCTGAGTTTTTAAAAAGAGATACAATAATTCATATAATGAAATTCCACATTGAAATGTATCATAGCTCCCCAATACCTTATAATACAATGTGCTCCATTTGTTGGATGTAATTGGTTACTGTCCGACATCTTACATTCGCTGCACTGCTCCATCCGAGTGCTCCCATCCACTGCGATGCCGCCCTGCAGAGTAGCTCACCACTACCTATTATGTTACTTTGTGGGGTTCAATATTCACACCAACGCCTCTCACATAGATTGGATAGGGATTCGACTACCCACCTCACTAGTGTAAGCAGTCATCCTACGCTAGCTAGTTGGGATATGCCATATTTTTTACAAAGTCCCAAAAATAATAATATTCAATGAAACCAAATGCAATACTCACATATTTGAAAAAATAGTGTAGATTATTCCTATAACAATTTTATAATGGTTTCTCTTTTTTATTCAAAACATTTGTGTAAACAATGTGTATTCTTTGCAGAAGTCTTCAAACATGAAATCATCACATTTAATGGTGCTTCATCTAAATAAACATTTCCAACATAATGACTCCAATTACTGATTCAATGATAGAAACTCCATATATAATTAACTATAACATCTAATTTTAATTAAACAATTATATTCACTCAATAACTCTCAAGACTGATTCAATGGTAGAAACTCTATTATTAAATAATAGTAATTTTGACTTTTCATCAAACAAGTATATTGAAAAAAACTACAATGAAAATATTATTTCAATAAATTTTTGTTATTAAATATCACCCATTGGATTTGTTGTCAATACCAATTTTAAATTCAAAATCAATGTCTTCTTCTCCCCTTTACATGACAATAAAAATAAAGATATAAGTATAAGAAAGAATTCAACTCATCTCATTCTGTAAAAACTGAGCATTTCTTCTTCTCTTCCTTAAATCTCCTCATTTCATAAGAGATTTTACTTAAGTGAAATCAAAATTGATTTTATTGAGATAAGGGAAGAATAACCTTTCATAAATCAAGGAGTCATTAATTAATTAGATCCATGTTTATGTGTAAACAAAGGCAATGGACACCCACATGTGTGTTAAGCATGTTGTAAGCTATCGTTGGTTTTTGTTTTCTGTTTTCAGAAATGGAAACCCGAGTTATAAACATGTTATATATCTATATTTAATGCATTCAAGAAACTGTTACAATGATCGCTATTTCTTGGGTGGTGTCTATAAAGCCATCTGGAAACACTTATAGAGAAGCACTTATCATGAATGATATGATATGTGCTAAAACCAGTTTTCAATAAGTGTTTTCAAACAAAGCCTATATTGTGCACAAAAGAAAAGCACTTATCCATATTCTATAAGCACAGATTATAGATGAGTAAACCTCTTTGGAGAAATGAATTTTTAAATCCATCATTTCACTAAGAAATTAAAGGGTCTCCTCGTACTTGGACATCTTTCAACAACCACTTATTAATATATTGAATGTAATAGAATCGGGATTCACATTATTTTTTTCTCATAACAATGTTCATATTCAAAGCCTTCTGATACTCCCTAATAACCATATAGCTCCCAATAACTGTGTTATATGCAATTTTGTTCAATTCTATTCCTCACAATTCAGATACTGAAAGTATGGACTCGATCTTCATTTTCTGACCACAATGACCACAAGAAGCTAACAGGGAACATATGGAGACTATGTTTGGATGAATCCCATGTTCTTCCATTTCATGAAAAACATCCACAACTTCGAATATCATACCATTAGATCCATAAGAATCAATTAAAGCATTGTAACTCACGAGGTTTGGCTTTATGATTTTCCGCTTCATCTTTTCAAACACTTCCCTGGCCTTCCCTGGCTGTTGTGATCTTCCATAAGCATTGAGTAAGGATGTATAGGATACAACAACCAAACGAAAACCAGATTGTTTTATCTCATTAAAAATAACAAGGGCCTCAAAACTCATCCGATGAAAGGCGTAAGCACTAATTAAAGCATTATATGAAACAATATTGGGTTTTAAACCCTCACCAACCATTGTGTTAAATGCATCCTTGCAGTTCTCAATATGCCCACAGATGGAATACATGTGAATAATGGTAGTAAATGTAATAATGTTAGGATGGAATTATTCCCTTTTCTCCCTCATTGAATTGAAGATATCCACAGTTCTCGTATTTTCTATGCATTATGAAACAATGTGTCACAATGTTAAGTGTTGTCGTGTCAGGATGGATGTTTGTTCCTTTCATTAGTTCAAAATAAGAGATGGATTTTGAATACTGATACCAATTTTTATAGGCAGATAAAACAATATTGTGGGTCACCAAATCCGGGCCCACACCATTTTCTGACATCTTTTTGCAGACTTTTAGTGCTTCTCTCCAATTTCCACTAGAACCAATAGATAATATCATACAGAGTAGTGAAATGTGTTACAAATATTACCCTTATCTGTTATTACTAGATAACTCCTCTTCATACTAGGGAAATATGCGAGTTACATAAGAGAGTATAATTACTAAATGTAAAATCTATAAAAAGAGTATAATCATCTACAATGTTAGCAGGAAACTTAAAAAGAAAAAATACTTACTATAATGACTATAACAACTGGTTTTACTTGGGTTTTTTTATTTCTTCAAGGTTATGGAGGGACATGAAAAACATATATATGGAGGGATTTATGTTTTCTATTTCCACATTGTAAGCATATAGCCCTGTAAATTATCCTTTTAGAGTTCTTTCATATTTTTATTTTCATTAATTGAGTCCACTTTTGTCTTTTCTTAATCTATTCTGTTAGAAGGATCTTGTTCAATTAAATATTATATTATAATTATTTTTTAGGTTATACGATTACATTTTTACAGATCATTTTATGGAATGGTTTACAGGTTTACAGATTGTTTTACTAATTTACTAATTGTTTTACCGGTTTACTAATTTTCAAAGTTTTTAGGATTGTGGGTTTTAGTTGCTAGGTTTGGATTGTTTTACAGGTTTACAGATTTTTTATATGTTTTATGTTTACATGTTATAAGATTACAGGTTTTCCATGTTGGTATTATTATTTTTAGGATGAAGGTATTATTGATTTCCAATGTTTTTCATGTTTTACAGATTGTTTTATAGGTATTATTCTTTTTAAGGTATGCATGATTGTTTTATAGGTTTCAATGTCTATAGTTTTCTTTTAGTTTATAAGATTAAAAGTTTTGTGGGTTTTACATATTGTTTTAAAAGTTTTAAAAGGATTCTATGTTTTTTTAAGGTATGCATTATTGGTTTACATATTGTTTTATTAATTTTAGGTTACATGTTCTGTTTACATGTTTCTTCGGTTTACTGGTTTTCAAATTGAATGTTGTGGGAGGTGTTTAGGAGCAGGGGGTGGGGGGTGTTGGTGCAGGGTGGGGGGGGGGAGGGAGGGGGAGGGGGTGTGAAGTGAGGAGGGGTCCAAGGGGGTGGGGTATAAGGTGAAGGGGGGTGGGGCAGGTAATGTGTGAAGTGAGGAGGGGGCAAGGGGTGGGGTGTAAGGTGCAGTGGGTGGGGCAGTGAAGGTGTACAGGAGTAGGGGGTGGGGGTGTTGGTGCAAGGTGGCGGGGGGGGGGGGGGTTCTGTCTAGGGGGAGGTCGAGTGTGTAGTGAGGAGGGGGAAGGGGGGTGGGGTGGAAGGTGCAGGGGGTGGGCCAAGTGATGTGTGTAAGAGCAGGGGGTGGGGGTGCTGGTGTAGGGTGGGGGAGTTGTGGGTGGGGGGAGGGAAGATGTGAAGTGAGGAGGGGGCAAGGGGTGGGGTGAAAGGTGCAGGGGGGTGGGGCTGGGAAGGTGTGCAAGAGCATGGGGTGGGGGTGGTGGTGCAAGGTGGGGGGGGCTATCTAAGGGGAGGGGGTGTGCAGTGAGAAGGGGGAAGGGGGTGGGGTGCAAGGTGCAGGGGGTGGGGCAGGGGAGGTGTGGAGGAACAAGGGGTGGGGGTGCTGGTGTAGAGTGGGGGAGATATGGGTGGGGGGAGGGGGGAGTTGGTAGTGTCCTCCCAACAGTTAGCATGGTGAACCATGCTGGTTTTTTTATGCAGTGGAAAGGCCTATAGTCACGGTTTGAAACCATGGAAATAGGCCTATATCCACGGTTTGAAAACGCGGCTATAGGGCTATAGTCACGCCAATACCAGCCATAGTTCATGAGACCGTGGCTATAACCTATAGCCAAAGTTTTTGGGCCTATAGCCACAGTTTTTGGGCCTATAGCCACGGTTTAGAACCGTGGCTATAGATTAAATTTCTTGTAGTGATAACGGAAGAGAACCTGGTAGTTGGCGGCAGACCTGAGGTACTCGACAGGAGGAGTACCTCAGTAGGCTATTAGGGGGAGCACCTTGTAGTTGGTGGTAGAACCACAGTGGGGAGCGCCTCTGTGTGAGCGCAGAAGACCCACGATACTTGACAGGAAGAGTACCTTAGTAGTCCAAGGTTAGTGGGAAGCGCCTAGTTGTGGTGGCAGGCCCACTGTACTCGATAGATGAAGAGTTCCCTAGTAGTTGTGGTTTCAATAATAAAAACCTTGGTTGAGCTGAGTCAGTAACTTTTGTGTTTACCTCATGATTGAGATGGATGACTTGATAACTTATGTATATGTATGGTCATACACCTAAGCACAGTTATCTATTGATTCCATACTTTTTTATTTATCCATGTTGGATTTGAGATACCTTGAGGGTCTCAGGGTCCCTATTGAGTATCGTTATACTCACCCCTGCATGGGCTATGCCCGCACCATGTAGTGTTGGTTGCATACGATGGACATCGCTGAATAAGGATCAGAATAGTAGGACTAGATGGTACCTGGAGGTGGACCTTATGAGGAGTCGGTACACGTAGGAGATTGAAGGATGTGGAGTGATGTGGAGGCCATCTGCATCTACCTTTCAGGTAGGAACACTAGAGGAAGACCCAATAACTTCTCTACTTTTCTTCAGTTGTACATGCTTTTCAGTTGTACCTGTACTTTCCTTTTGGGCTTGTATTTTCGACCCCTTTTTCTTTACAACACTTTTTTATACAACTTTACTTAGTGTTTACTTCCAACTCATACTATGTTGTGTGTGATTTCAATTTATAAAGGCAATGCCTTCCCAGTTTTAGGGATTCAAACCTTTGGTGCTAGTCTCTAGGCCCTGACCTATGGAAGGCAGTCTTGGGGTAGTCACGACACGATCCCCGAGGGACGGGTCATGACAGAGGTGTTATATGGAAGTAGATGTCGCACACCAAGTTGTTGGGATGTTTTTGCTGAATGAAAACTCATAACCCCAGAACATTATGAGGAAATGATGAAAAAGGTGAAGGTTATCCAAACCCACTTCAAAGAAGAACAAAGTAGGCAGACTATATATGCCGATAGCCAAAGGACTGATTTAGAATTTCAGGTAAGAGATCACGTTTTATTAATGGAATCTCCCTGTAAGGGAGTTATAATATTCGGTAAGAAGGATATATTGTGTCCCAGGTACATCGGTCCTTTCGAAATTCTTGAATGAATCGGGGCTGTAGCTTTCCGTTTGGCATTGTTGTCAAGTCTCTCCAAAGTTCACGATGTGTTCCACGTATCACTGTTGAGAAAATACAAGCCTGACCCAACACATGTACTCACCTATGAGGAAATTGAACAAGAACCTGATCTATGTTATTGTGAAGAGCCAGATAATAATCTTCATACAATAGAACGAGTGCTGAGAAACCGGACGACTCGTCTGGTAAAAGTGCTATGGAGATACCATAAAATAGAAGAGGCAACGTGGGAACCAGGAGACATATGATGAAGAACCACTGGAATCTTTTTTTTGTGGTAGTATTATAGAAATTTCAAGGATGAAATTAATTGAATGAGGGAAGAATGTAACAACCCAAACTTCCACTGTATGTTTCCCTTTGAATAATGCAACAGATTGCATGGTACGAAACTTTGAAATTATAACACCCCGCGACCAATCAAACTAGTTGTTATGAATAATAATACCCAATTTTTGAAATTTTATAATTTTTTTTTTCAAAATGGACTTTATTTTTGGATTTGTTATATCGAAATTAGATTTGGTTGAATTTTTTGTATTTTTCTGAAAACATTCAATTTTTGATGAATATTGAAAAATCATTGTGTTATTGGTTAAAACCGATTATTTATTTAAATAATTATTTATACTATTTTAATTTATTTTAGGTCAAAATAGAAAAATAATATATATATAAATGTTCAATGTAATTCATTGGAGTCATTTTATAATATGTTTAGATATAAATTTTTTTATCAAACTATTTACCCTCTTTTACCCACCTCCTAAGAGCATTTGAAAATTTGTATAAATCATAATTTTACAGATTCGGTGAGTTTAATTTCAAAAATATGAGATACACAGTTAATATCAAGAAGTAAATTGTGGTTTAATAAGATGAAAATAATTTTTGGTGAATAGTAAATTTTTACTTTTATATACCACAATTAAAAGTAAATAGGGTAATTAAGGGTAAAAATGATATCATAATTACCTTAAAACATGTCATACATATATTAAATAAGTGTAATTTGACCAAAAAGAACCTTAGGAATAAAATATGATCCTTTAGGTCCACTTGGATTAGATTAGGACATTTATTATTATTTTATTTAAAGAATAGTTAAAATAGTGGAAATCAATGTTTAATAAGTAAACCATTTTTAATATAGGGTTATACATAAGATAAATTAGACTATAAATATTCATTAGAAATATAAAACTATTTCCTACATAATGGTGTTTTATTTATTATTTCTAGACATTAAATAATTAAATTTATTTATGACACAATGATGATGCAGTAATTAAAATATTAATGAATGATTAGAATAATTGATATTATAAATATCAAAATAAATCTAATTTAAAACTTATAATGAATTCCAATAATTTTATAGGTTAATATGACATGTTAAGGTTGATCAAATGAATTTTTTTTGAAGTAATAATGCTGTTATGAAGTTACCAAAAGCAAAATACCCAATAGTGTCAAAATTGATCTAAAAGAGTTTTTAAATGAAATATTATATTATTAATTTTTATTCTATTAATATAAGTATAAGGTTCATCCAAAAGGATTAAATAATATTATATATGTCATTAAGGAACCACTTGGGGTTCTCTTGGAATTTTATAGTTAGTTTATTAACTATATAATATAAAAATACGAAGAGACATGGTAAATGCCAAACTATTTAACAAAGAGTTAAATCTAAAAGATATTGATAATATGATGACCTAAACCTTTCTAAAACCTATTGGTTGAGAGTTTTTGACCCATCCCCACCATATCATTTAAATAATTTATTTTTGGACCATTGGAAACTGAAAATGATTTTATTATTAAATAATATTTCAGGTTTTTCAAAAAGTGACCCTCACCTCACTTATACAAGGTCACTTCCCCTTCTCTCAAATTCCCTAATTAAAATCTATTTGGATCGTCCTTCCCATGCACAAATATCCTCCAAAAATTTTTCCCTTCATCCTATAGACCTTACTTTTGTCAAAAAGCCAACCTAAGAAACCCTTTTTATCAAATCAAAAGGAAGATCCCGAAGAAGAGGTAAATATTTCACCATGTCTTTCAAGATCTTTTTTTCTTCCACATCCTCTTTCATTATTATTTCCATTATAAAATAATAACTCAATTATATTATATACACGATGATGATATTATAAAAATTCTTCAGCTATATTCATTATTATATCCATCCTGTAAATTATAAAGTCACTATACATGTGTACGTATAGATTGCCATCTCCACGTCGTGGGGTAGTTTGTTATTCAAATAAATCACCATTTGGATGGGTATAATAGTGATGTTAAATTGATGTAAATAATAAATATAACATGATAATGATTCTTTATATATGATATAACCTCCAATTATATGTGATTTTAATATGAAAATAATGATATTGTCGCTCGTGTGTACGTACAGATTATCGTCTCCACAAACGCAATGAGATTCATTCCCCATCGTATCCATTCAAGGCTAATTTTCATTTGATGATTAAAAAAAATGTTTAAATACTAAATATCATCCTGAATATGAATAATATACATCCTATACAAAACAAACATTACTTATGTAACAAATCATATAATGGAAATCGAATCAGTTAACACCCAAAACGATGATACAACTAAAGTAACATTAACAAAGCAATATTAGAAGATCATATATGATATAATATTTCTTAATATTGTTCTTGTATAATTAAATAAAAATTATTTAACTTTTATACAGGAGGTTAACATACCCTCGACCAAGGAAAAGTACAAGGTAAGGGAAAATTTTACAATCTCTTTATTGTCCGAGGTTGTTTTTATGTAAGTATCTACTGAGATCTCTTTATCATCCACATCCACGTTTCTTAAGAATGTATTCCAAAAAAATTTCTATTTACTATTCTATGGGTTAAATTAATTTACAACCCTTTTTTGAATTTTTATAAAATGTTTTGAAAGGAATCATTCTGTCTTTTTCCAAACAAGGTACTTTATGACCTTTTTGAAAAAATTAAGGTAAGAATGTTTTTGTTAAATTATTTGGTGGGTCCAGCTATTTTCCACCCTTATAAAATCGTCAAATATTCCCTTAAAATATAATAAGAATATTTTAAAAATAAATGTTTCCTTTTTAAATTATATGACTTTTAAATGATTTCAAAATAGAATGAGATATTTCTCGAAAGAAATTTTTTATTTCATCTATGTCATCTTACTTTGATAAATTTTAATCTTAATTGAAGTTGATTGATTATGATACAAATCTTCCTTATTGAATTGAAGGTTTTGTCATATGTTTAACAGTGGATGTGTCTTTTTTACAGCATTCATGGTTTATGGATAAAGTATTTAAATTTCGTATGCTAGTTTTAATACGATTGTTTATGTGATGTTTAAACCATTTCATATAAGGAATGCATTGGACTTAGTAAGTGATGGGGGGGGCCCATTATATCCCCTCAATGCCTCAATAGTTATCATGAGAAAAACTAATGTATTGGAATAAGGCCTTGAGAAAATCTTATTTGTAGTCTTGCCACAAGGCCTTGACTATGTGGTTAGGAAGTCTGGCATCATGCATTCCATCATTATGAAAGTGTCTATTGATATTGCATGTGATTATTCGACTAGTAGAATATCCATGTGAATAAGTAAATATAATTATTTGATTTTATATTTCCCATATTATTCTTAAGTGCATGTTTAAAAACATATTGATTTAGTCTTACATTGCCTTAAATGTTTATGCTTATTTATGAAAGTTTCCACTATATTGTTATCCTTACTGAGCATATGAGCTCACCACTTTATATGTTTTATTTTTCCTAAGATGTGAAAAAGTATATTATGATTGACCTATAGGGATAGTCTATGTGATATTAGTGTGTCATATGGAGACTATGTTGTTGTATTTTTTCATTTCATAATGTAATGTAAAACTTATGAATGCATCTAGTATTTCCAAGGCTACTAAACTAATCGGTATTTCGAGACATTATCTTTTGTGATAATGCCAATGTTATGTAATAATCCATCGACTCTGGGTAACTAGGGTCAAGGTGTTATAACATACAACACCATTCACTCTAGTGATATTTTCATCAATAGTTTTTTCCTCCCTAGTAATTATATCTTTAATTTTTTTATGCCATATTTGTAACTTTGATTCCTTACCTATAGTATTTTGTTCAAAAATACTTTTGATCTTGTCCCTCCTTATTATTCCTATTATGAGGCCCATCACAATCATGTTAAAAGTTTCAGCTAAAGATATAAGAATATAATTTATCAACCTTTCATAAACATAAATGTTTCTCTTTTCATAAAAATTCATGGGGGAATATTTCTCAATAGGTGGGAACACAATAGTTTCTACATATGAAAACTCAAAGCCAATAGATAGAATATACTTTATCATTATATTTTTCCAATGATGATATGTTTTCCAATCAAAAATAAGAATCCTCCTCCAGTTGAATAAATTTATATTTTCCATGATAATTATTTGACAGGGGAACATCCTCTAATACCACTTGATGTTCTTAAAGATTATAGAACTACTATGGTGGTGGGGGTGGGGGGGGGGGTGAATAAGTTTTTATCTTTTAAAAAATTTAAAGCATTAATAAAAAATCCTTTACAAAATGTTAGATTTATTTGTTAAAAACCATTTTATAATGTCACATACATTAAAAAGTAAAGAAGGTAAGAAATGAAAACAAGATAAAAAATAGTTTACACTATTGTGAGAAAAAAAATCTTTTCTATGGACACTCCCATGAATCAATTGAAATTCACTATTATAAATAAATTAATAAAACTATCGAGCACACTCCCATTTTTTTCCTTCTCTCTAAAAATAGGTAACACTATACTAACTCACTTATGTTTAGAAATATTTCCTTCAAAATGTGTGCCAACACAAAAATGTAATTGTTTGAATTCCTCCCTAGGAATTTTCATCTAGAAATTCAATAAGATTCCTTGGTCTGATTTCTCCGTATGGTGTGAATGTGTATGATAATATTCGTCTGATTCACCTTTTATAAAACTAATCAATTTTTTTATCCTCCCTTATTTACCAAATATCATAAGCTCACAATATTTATATATTTAAAATATATCCATTTTAGTCTATATGGTATTAAGAATTATCTTTGTCAGATTCTTTGATTCAAAATATTCATTCTAGAACTCTTCATCAACATGGAACTCAAATTTAGTAGGAAAATCACTTTTACACAATCTTTGTAGCACATCAACTTTTCACACATGTGAATACTGTCATGTATGATATACTTTTTTACTCATATATATAGTTGATTTTGAAAAATAATTCATGGAAATCCAATTTCATATTCCCTCTCACTTAAATACATAAATTTAATTTCACACTCATTTTAATTTTGTTGGGTTGATTATCTACTCTTCTAGAACATTCATGAATCGTCATGAAATCTATAGTGTTTTCTACATTCATAAAATTTCTTTAAATTTTATGTTTAAGAAAATATGAAAACATTGTAACTTCATGAATCTTTAACATATTAACTTGTAAAGACATCATCTATATGACTTCTTAAAGCTTCAACATTGTATCTCTATAAAATAAACCAATATGTCACTTCATGAAACATAAAGTTAATATATCTGTAAAAAAATCACCCTTGAAACTTTATGAATCTTGCAATGTTATAACATTTGGATTTTTTTACTAAATCTAGAAAACATTCTATATTTGATCATACTAACCACAAGAATTCTCTATCTGATCATACTTTCCATCCTATCATAATTTTTATCTAGCCATTCTAATCATCCTCTAGACAATTGTGCATCTAATAAAAAAACTCCATCTGATCTTCACTTTGTAAAAAAGGAAATTATAGGAATTCGAACAACTCATATTGAGAATTTTTTTCTAGAAAATGCCCATTTAATTCACTATTCATCCCAATCTGAAGCATTACAATTCATGTTATTCATAAAACAATCAGTCCAAACTATATTCCACAAAAACTATGTCTAGAACTTGGTTCTTGAAAAAATAAAACATCATATTTTCAATAAAATCTAGAATTATATTATTTTTCAGGATGTAAGGATGTTTGAGATATTCATTTCATCATTAAACACAAGGTTATAAAGATAAGAACATTCTAGATTCTTGAATTTATCAAATTTTTTTTCTCTGACAACTATCTTCAAATCATTATTAATGGCCTTCCAATAAATTCATTCCCTATAAAAACATTCATTAAATAAGTTAGTTTTCAAAAAATAATTTTTTTTAAAAACATCACAAAGGATCTTCAGTTTTCATTGATGTAGTTTACTACTTTTTTGGATTTAAATAATATATTTAATTATCATTTTTTATTTGAGGAATGGGAAAAGAGTTAATTTTTGGAGGAATATATGCTTTCATTATGGTTTTATAGTAATATAGGATATTTCTATTTTTAGAAGAATATATAATCAATGTATTGATATATTTGGTATGTGAAATTAATAAGAACTTTATGTTGTATAGGGGATTAATGATTACTTGATTGAAATTTAGTGATCTTTATTCAAATAGATTGGAGTTAAAATATGATCATACATCAAGGATCATTAAGGTTATGTATTAAATGAATGGATTAAGTTAATCTTAAGATGTTATTGGATAAATTGACCAAAAATTTTAGGTTTAGGACTATATTTTAGATGTAAAGGGAATAAATTATGAATCATTTGATAATTTATTTCTCATTGAAAGAAAAATTCATCTTGAATATTAATTTCATAGAGTGATATATCTTATGTAATTTGATTTAAGTAAAACCAAAAATGAAAATTATATTATGAAATTAAGGAAATTGGATTCCTAGATATATTTCCTCTTTGAAATTTTTGATCATATCAAGATGGTACCTTATTGTTTGGTTCTTCCAACAAAACTCTCCCAAGTATATGATGTGATCCATGTATCTCTCATGAGGTAGTAAATAAAAAATCCTTTATATATAATAAACATATAGGGAATAATACTAGAGAATTATCATACAACTAAATAACAATAGGTGGGGATTTTGGATTATAGAGAAAATGTTTTATGAAATTGGACCAGTCACTCGATCAAAGTTCTGTGGCGAAGCCACCAGCTTAAGGAAGCTATGTGGGAACCTAAAGACGTAATGATGTAGAAAAATACATAGTTATTTTTAATAATTTGATGGAATTTAAATGGTGATATTCATTTTATAGGGGGTTATAATATATATCCCCATGTTTTAGAAATATTGTTTTTGAATAAATTTTATTTCTTCGATAGGTTATTCTACACACAACATTGAGTTCAAATGAACTACAATAAAATATTCATGTTAATGTTTAAAATGTTAGTTATGAAATATATATTATACATGAGGTATGAATAGGAATGTAAAATATTTAAATATTAAATATAATAGTTTTATATTATTAAAACATATTGATAAAATATACTAATTTTTTTGAAAAGCCTTTATATCAATCAAAAATTCTTATTTCTCATATATTAATAATATTTATTTTTTTGAAGAAATAGTAAATGAATATTTTAAAACCTTTTGAAAATTTATTTTGAAAAATATAATTAAATTTTGATATAATCATTTCAAAAATTATCTTCATGTGATTTTTTTTATTTTTATTAAAATATTAACTTTTCAATGAATAGTGAAAATCATTGCTTTCTTATTAGAACTTATATTTTATGTTTAATAATTTATAAAGTAATTTTTAAAAAATAATTATTGATATTATATATTAATTAATCCAAATTAGGTAACTGGAATCAATTTCATGTTGAATTTTTATATGAATACTTTTTATACTTCTAAAAATTTTATCTTTCAAAAACAACATTTTCATTTCATCTGGGGGTTTGATTATAAATTATATTATAAAAATTATGTGATTTTAGTTTGGAAAAATGGAATGAATATTTTGAATCTAAATAATTAATATTATCTAATATGTTCTACTTAATATTTTAATATTACAATAGTAGAAATAATATAAATTAATTACCACATTTACGGTTAAAACAAGATTATTAGGGGTTAAACTAAACATATAAGGGAGAAAGTTACCTGTAAACTTATCCAACATAGATATTATGGCTATATTTTGTTATTATAAAGTTTGAGATTCAATATTGATCAATTTTTATTCCTTTTAGATTATTTAAAATCATGGGTACACATTATACTTAAAAAAATACCACGTGTGTCCTCTCCCCAACCTATAAAAGGACACACTCTGTCCTCTACCCTTTACACATAAAAATATATTTGGTTCATCCAATACATAAAAATGGTCATTAAATCTACCCCAAAGATACCACAATGGTGGGAGAGATAAATGATCCCTGAGTCCCACCTCTAGTAGGTCTAAGGTTGGTGACTAGCACTAAGGGTGTACAAATCTCACAATATGGGTGGCATTTCCCATTATAATAAAAATAAGATAAGGATATATAATGAATCAACAACTGATAAATCCAAAACATAATATAAAATTGAAACCCAACCCATCCCACATTCATGTATAACTAGAACTGGTACAAGTAATTCTTTTCGAAGTAAATACCCAAAATTAATGTTAAACCAGCGACACAACAACTAAAAAGGATCAGAACTATTATGGTTAAACATATTATAAAAAATCCACATGAAAAACAAAAAATAGTTTTATATATTTTCGGTGATCATACATGTCTACACAGTATTAGAACCTCAAGTCTCTCGTGCACATGGTAAAGAAGAACACTAATGTACATGTCAAAAATATCAGAACCAAATAACACTGAAAGGGGTATATAGAACATCATTACATCACCAAGGAATGCTCAAAAAATAACTCAATACGTGTAATACAATATAAATTAAATCACATCTATTATAATGTACCCCACACACCTTTCCCATGGATTATCTGCTCTAATACCCCCTCATAAAACGTCAAGGAGATCCCACATATTCCGATTTTACCACAACACATCTCGACTGTACACACATGTGAATCACAACACATCCTAACCAAAAACACATGGGCCTCACAACACATCCCACTAGCATAAACATGTGGCTCACTACAAATCGCATCTCATCCCAAAGAACATGGGATACCACATCACAACTCACCCTGAAGACACATGGGACCTTACATCACAACTCATCTCGAAGACACCCAGGACACCACATCAAAACTCACGTCGAAGACACATGGGATAATAAATTTCATCACCTAATACACTAATAGGCTTCCAAAAATTACAATATGTTCAGTACCTTCCTCACCTAGAAGGGGGAGCACAGAAGAGTGGGTGGATAGTTATCTATCATCCCACTATGATGTTGAGAAAGACACCCCCACATAACTATGTGGGAGTTCAATGCATATCTCACAACGTGGACGAGGTGGTATCAAAAACACAAGAATATACAAGTATATATAATGTATCAAAAAATCCAGCCCAACCTTTGGGTTCATGAACAAAAAACCAACTCAAAATAGTATCTCCTTTACTGACACCTCTGAATGCATAACTTTCCACAACAAGATACAAAACCTATTTAACATTTTAAACCAATTTCACACAATCATAAAATTATATTAATTATTTATAATTTACCACATTTAACCACACAACCCATCGTTTAATTATTCATTAACAATTTACATCTCATTTGAAAAACCTACCCATTCAGTTTTAAATATTATTAAATATTAATTTATTCATTCTATAACTACATGGGAATTTAGCACATGAAAACCACATATCAAAAATAGATCAACATCTCCATCATACCATCACATCTCCGACCCAAAATCATGACATAAAAAAATCTACCCCACATACCACAACCCCACATCAGCACCCCTAAGCACAACCTCACATCAGAACACATCAAGATCCATTTATAATTTTACAAATGGGATTTTTTTCAAAATCCACATTAATTTAGGGGTGTTATCACACAATCAAAAATCCTAGATCAACTATTACATTTCCCAAGTATAAGTAATTATCCAATTCCCGTTTAGGGTGATATAACAACAATCACAACCTACGTAGAAACCATTGTAGATATATCTAGTGTAAACAAATCCCCCAACATCCCTAATTATTAGTAGGCAATCAAGACCAAAAAACCACAATGACACAAATAATATAAAATATATAAATGTATTCATATATTACCCATTTACCCCCTTTAAATTTTGATTATCCAATTCCTTATCATTGACTAATCCAAAAAATAATAATCCATAAAAAAAGTAAATCCCTCTCACATGATACACAATAAAGATAAATGAGGGGATCCCTATCTGAAAATTTCCATCCATATTGTTGTGCATCACATGGTGAAAAAGATAAGTCCTAGAAACCACCATTGAAAAATAAAATTTTGTATCAACCTACACCACACTAAATTGTGGAAAAATGATACCCAAACACACCCCCAACAAAAAAAACACCACTGCAAAAGAACCCTAGTTGAATAATAGTAGAAAATAGAGGATATATAGAGGAGAACCCACCATAGATTGAATATTGATTAGAAATGAACAATAACTGAGATAACCAGATAATAGTGGGAGGAAAAGGGCCTGATGAATACCTCACAATAGCAAGAGTTCACCCAAACAGAGTATTGTAAGGAGACATTTCAAAAAGAATGAGAATTAGTCCAATTGTTTTTTATAAATTGGATTGTATCAGGGTATTAGATGACATGCAATACCCTTTCACATCATGTAATCCTCAAGGTTTAGTATCTCAAAAAATACACCTCTTCATTTTACTATTTATTATTAATCCCATATATATTACAAATTGTGAAACCCTCTTTCAAGTAACGTAAAATTTTTAAACGTCTTGAAAGACGCATTCAATTCATGTAAAATGTTTAAAAATTGTGAAATCTCTATGATTCTAGTATTTATCAACAAAACATAACCCAAATTCCTTTGAGAATCCTCAAAACACACCCAACAACCAAAATCATCAATGTAACAGACCATGAAGGAACATAATATTACTTTAGATACCTCTCAAATAATTATATCCATTGAGTTTCCAAAACCAATCCCAAAATAATAAGGTGTATAAACAACCACCCCATGAGATAGATTTCAATGATCTTATCAAACCTCATACACAACAACCTGCCATGAATGCCAAACCAAATGACAACAAAAATCACAAAAAACCTTATCATCATGAAACCAAAACAATAAAACATATCCTATAAAAAATAGACCACCCAAAACCTCTACAAATCCATCAAACCACACCGTCTTGAACATGATAATAAGTGAATTTTGTCCTCCATGTCAAGATAATATCCACTCTAGGCAGCATTGACTCACCCACGTGAGTTTAATAGCATCACATTTAATTATCCTCGTGTAGTAAACTAGTCCTACACTTTTCATATGTTGTGAATTTATCACACATCACACTGCACACATTGCAGACCAAGGAAAACATATCTTCTCGTAAAACACAATTCAAACCTCACAATAAAATGAAAAATAGAGAAACAAAAAACTCAAAACAATTATGGGTACTAGGAATGTATATGAATTTATCTCTCCCATGTACTCTCTTCTAGTCCACTATGCCTCAAAAACACATGATCCAGAGAAATGGTTCATCCATAAAATAAATTATCATGATGATCTTGGATCTATACTGTCTAAACCAAAAATGTCACATCATCCTCGACATCCAACTCTCCCCAGTCAATTACATGAGATCCATCATAAGGATTCCAAAAAATCATATATACATGAAGTAAATCATGGATCCTTTCCAACCTCAGTTGAAACTAAAACTGATACGCCACCTTTTCCAATCCCCCAACACATCACAGGGCCCAATAAACCTAGGAGAAAGATTACTCCCTATGAAAATACTCTACTTCCCATATTGATGGAAACCTTCATGAACACGTATACCCCAACCTCAAACACCAAGGGCCTCCACCTATGATTGGTATAATACTAATACTTGTCCTACGCTACATTCATCCTCTCATGAAGAGATGAACTT
This sequence comes from Viscum album, assembly GCA_963277665.1. Classification (NCBI taxonomy): domain Eukaryota; kingdom Viridiplantae; phylum Streptophyta; class Magnoliopsida; order Santalales; family Viscaceae; genus Viscum; species Viscum album. The sequence continues at coordinate 1,745,086,192 of OY728155.1, forward strand.
TATCTATCATGATTTTCACCACATCAGAACAAAGAATGACTATCTTTCAATTCAATATCCAACAAAACAGAGAATGACATGTTCTCCCCTACAAAGCCTTAAATGAAACCATTCCAATAGAATAGCGATAGCAAATATTATAATAAAACTTTACCAAAATAAGGTTTCATACTAAATATCCTCCAAAGTCTAAGACACATGATCATAACATATCCTCCAATTTCCAGATAGTCCATTCCATTTGAAAATATTTCTGAGTGGAAAGCTATGATGAGGCATGAATCAGTGCCAAAAGGATACTACAATCCACTACAGACTCATGAGGTAAAATGTGAATACTGATGCAAGACAATGGACCTTTTAAATCTATACAACCACACCACCTCATCCACCTACCTCTTACCCAAAACATTCACACCACTTGTATCATTGATTACTAAAACGGGGGTGGTTTCTTCAATTGATCAACTAACATCTAAATTACATCAAAACCTCTAAAATATTTGGGAAAACCTATGGTGAAATAAATTTATATTTTATCCCATTTAAACATGTTAATATTCAAGGGAAAAACAAACCACTATGAACACAATTCTATGCCATTACTTTCTAGAAAGCCGATCACTTTTCCACAAACTATTCCACTACCAATTTAATCTCATTCCACTTAAAAGGGGTCCTCAATCCATGGAGAAATTTTAAAATTTCTAGGTGTACCAAAAAAGGAGTGTTACAAAACTACTGATGGAATTTGTCAAAAATTAATACTGAAACAAATATCCTTCCCCAAAACAAAATCTAGTTCCAACCATGCTCTAAACATCCCTCTAGAGAATCGCCATGGCCAACACGATCACACATCATCTCTATATCTAAGTCTCCCCACTAACAATCCCCCACATTCTGTATTTGAGAAGACTGCACCATCATTTAAAACAAAAATCATCAACCTCCATCCACTCATGAAAATTAATGGAAGGATACCAACTCCCCCATTTATCTCTAAGAATATTCAGACTCCCAAACAACACACTTCCATGACTTCCTAATCAAAGAGTTGACCAAAAAATTATCCTTTATGAAGGTGTGAGATATATCAAAATTATAATCTTGAAGAAAATCCATCCACCTCAATTTCTGCATGTTTAGATCACTCTGAGAAATGATATAACTCAACATGTTGTTGTCCATGAAGACCATAAATCGATCTCCAATGAGGCAATTCCACCAAAAATTCAGTGCAAACAAAACTGCCAATAACTCTAGATCATGGGAGGAATAGTTATGCTTATGGGGATGTAACATTCTAGACTTGTAATAGATCAATTCCCACTCCTGCATCAACATGAATCCCAATCCCAAAAGGTAAGTGTCAAAAAACACCATAAACATAACCCCTTCTATATAAAACCATAGCATTGGAGTACTAACTGCCACCCTATTCATGTACTAGAATACTTATTGGTACTGATCACTCCACCCAAAATATTTTCATTTCCAAGATAAGGCTATCAATGGGGTTGTGACTTAAGATAAATTGGGTAAAAACCTCTGATAATATCCTACAAGACCATGGAAACAATGAACCTATTCCACATTCTTGGGAGATTGCTATGAAAAAACTTCTTCAACATTGGATTGGTCTACTGAAAAAACGTTTAGAGACACCACTTGCATTAGGAAATGAACCTATCTTGTCCAAAACATACACATAGACAACATTCCTTAGAATTAGTGTCATCATAGAACATGAAATACCACTTGGAGGTGCATGAAATTATAATACTCTAATATGGAGTAGATTAAGATATCTTTAATGTATATGATGATTAAATGATATAGGAATCCTTGAAGAATTGAGTTCATAAGCCCCATGAACATGTATTGCGCGTTTTTAAGACAGTATGGAATGAAAAAAAACATCAATTTCCCATACCTGCATCTGAAGGTAGTATTTGGGATATCACCCTAATTTTCCCTCAATTAGTGATATCCAAAACATATACGATCTTAGAAAACAAACATTCCCCTCTAACCTAGTTGAAAATATTATATAGCCTCATAAGAATGTAACCGTTCTTGACCTTCACATGATTCAACATCTAGTGCTTTGTAAACAACCTTAGACTACCATCCACATTCTTAGAGAACAACACTAGAGCACCCCCTGATGACACACTAGGCTGGATGAATCCATTCCTTGTTAGATAATTGTTTTAGATGCTTTCATTGGGGCATGCATCTGTTCGTGGAGGACATGCTATGCTATTGCCACAAATTCCAGCCATCCAAAGGTGAGTGTCATCTATCACTTATCCAGGGACGTTTTCTACATTATCTAAATGGTATGATGGGATGTCGGTCTATCTTTCCATGGATTCCTCCTCGAAACACATCACCTAGTCTGGGTCTCCTTTAATGATTAAAAATTTGTTCATGAAACTCTTATCGGTTCCATATCTTCGTGGATTCTGGTTAAATACATTTCTTATGTCAGGACATTCTAAGGGGTCAAGTCAAGGAAGCAACCTTTGATTGAGGGAGTAGTCACGTTGGACCACACTAGCGTGTCTGGACACTGAAACACTAAAACTTCTAGGTTTATTCCCCTTATGATAGGGCTTCTCGAGGGCACAGAAGCCTGAGGAATCCCACATTTAGTGTGGGGAATTATATTCCATGGAAATTTCCTTGATGTTTTCTTTATCTTCCCATGTTTAACATAAGGCATTCCAAGAGTTTAATTTCTATTGGAGATAGATCAGACTGATCAAAACACTGATGGGAGTGGATCATATGAGTACATCCCAAAGAGGGAGTACCTAAGGGTTTTTTTTGAATGTGTGGATCAAAACCTTCAATGAATACGGATCCAAGGATGCTTGGGTCCCTGTGAAGTTGATGCTAGGGTTTATCATCGGCTGGGATTAAACCTTGTGAAGGTTTCTTATGTACTATATCCTAAGATATAGGGATGAAAACCCATATAGTTCAAAGGGAGAGACATGGAATCTAGGATCATGTAAAGTACAATAAATCAAAGGCATGTTGGGACTTATGAATGGATATAGTCCCATCGCAACAGGGCGCTCTTGGTCTGATGGTTACGGATTGTGTGGATCTTACTCATGGTTAACTACCCAAATAGATGGCATGATTTTATCAAGATGTGGTGGACCATGTAAGAATGAGGATGGATGATAGATGGTTAAATGAGGGGGATGGAAAGGATTTGATGGATCCAACATGAAGATAGAGGTAATATAGGTATTTTACCTTAGAGAGGTTTCCTAAGTATCTCTATGGAAGTGAATCAATGCCCACATAGTTCGGTGGGGTGATGGGACACCATAGGAGGCCGCCTGTGAGAGGGGACGCATAGATGGGACCCAAAGGAAGTAGAACCCCAAGGTTGGGGAATGACCTTACCAAAAAACAAAGGCTCAAGGGAGAGACCAATATGGGACATGAGTTATGAGTTGAACCTCAAAGAGGCCTTCTACGTATCCCTGCCACATGTATCAAAGTCCACATACTTCGGTATGGGTCATAAAATCAGGGTGTACAAAAAGGATAGGGACACAGAGACACGTTGGGGATTACGTGCGGTTAGCAGCTCAAAAGCTAGTCTGAAACCACTAAAGGAGGAACCAAGGTTGTGGGTCCTAGAAAAGGGGATACTGACAATTTTATGTGTTTGGGGTTGAACCTCAGGGAGGATTTCTATGTACCCTTTCTAGGATACAAGGATAAAAACCCATGTATTATAGGATGGGCGCAAAGAATAAGGGTGTACACAAAGGAAAACAAACCACGAACATGATGTGGCTTACATGTTGTTAGTGGCCCGAGAGTTGGTCTAATACCACTAAGGGACATACCAAGGATGTGAGTCCCTGCAAAGGGGACACTAATGTTTACCTATGATTGGTTTTGAACAAGAGGGATTCTTCCTACAAACCATATCTAGGATACATGGATCAAAACCCACATAGTTTGGGATGGTCTTACCAATGTTTCAGGATGAAACTCATGGAGGATTCCTACGTACCCTGCCGAGGAGACATGGATCAAAACCCATATAGTATGAATAGGTTTACCAATGTTTAGGGTTGAAACTTAGTGGGGCTTCCTATATACCCTTCCTTTGAGACCAGGATCAAAACCCACATAGTTCAAATAGGTTATCCAATGTTTGGGTTTGAACCTTAGGGAGGCTTTCTACGTACCCTGTCTAGAAGACATGGATCAAAACCCATGTAAATTGATTAGGTTTACAAATGTTAGGGGTTGAACCTCTGGGAGGCTTCCTACATACCCATCCTAGGAGACATAGATCAAAACTCAGGTAGTTCGAATAGGTTTACCTATTTTTGGGGTTGAAACATATGGAGACTTCCAAAGTACACTACCTAGGATATAGGGATCAAAACAAAAGTAGTTCCAAAGAATACAGTTTAGCATAAAACATGATGAAAAGGGGCATACAGTTTAACATCATGTGGGATGAAGGTGAGACGACATGAAGTGGACAGGACCGATGGGTGATGGGATTAAACCTCTAGAAGGATTCATATGTACCTTTACTAGAATGGTCAATGATCAATGTACACATAGTTGAGTATGGTGGGAAGGGGAATTATATGCTAAGCCAGCCAAGGGATGATGTTATGGTCAGTGATTCCTCTAATCCCACAAGATTCATGCTCAGTGTAAGAAACAAGAGGCAACAAATACCTTATGACCACATTGCCAATGGTTATTCCGGGTGTAATAGAGATATTTTTACGTGTGGTTAGTGGCCCAGGGAGATGGAGATTGTGACATACTCTCGGATGGAGGCCTAACAGTGATAAAGCATAAAGGGAGAGGGATGTGATATCAGAGGTCCCTGTGCAAATATATCATTTGGTATTTGTGAACCAAAGAAGAAAATAGGGGAGAGGATTCTACATCCTATAAGAAAGGATTTGGACATACACCATGATGGTTTCCCTTCTCCATAGACTGAAGTCATTCCATGCAATGAGGATCTCATTCCATGTGAGGAATATTTCAATCCCATTAAGACTAGTGGGCATAGAAAATGTCCGTGGAAGCACACCCAATATATATTTCATGGGCCGAGGAAACATTTTATAATCATGTTCCAAGGTCTGTGATGATTTTTAGTTTAAAATCTTATAGCTCGGACGTTGAAGATTCACCCCTAACCCCTAGGACATACATAGCCAGTGCTCTTTAACCCTTAGTGAAGTAAAGGCACCAACAATTGCATGTTGATATGGGTATGTGTAGTGATCCATTGAGTGATTATGTTATCATGGATATGTGAAGAAGCAATATCCATTAGCATGCCTATGTGAAGAATCATGTGGATAAGAAACACAATATAATGCACCCCCGTGAGGCCTTTAAATCACTTCATAAAAACCTAGAGGGTCGTATGGGAGAAGGGCTTTTGATGAAAAAGGCTTCAAAACAAGGGACCTTACGATGCTCTGGTGCTCCATAGATTGAGGAGACTCTATGAAGGGGTATTCTTTTTTATGTGGTGCGGCTTAGCCTAAGAGTAGGGTACACATGTGTATAAATTGTGATTCATGATGTGCAAGTACTTTTGCAGAGTAGGACATCACGGAGCAGGGGTTCCTTGAAAATTATGGCACTGTGAAGTGATGTACATTGAAAATCATAGTTCTCCTACCTTAGAATGGGGTTCACATGTTCATGGAAGGTAATTTGTGAAGCATTAGTGCTTTGCGAATACCCAAGTTTTCTTAAATAGATCCTTCCTTTTCCAAGGCCCATGAACATTTCAAAGGGCATCCTTGCTTGAAGATGAGTTAAATTGGAGATAAGGGTAATGTATTTCACAATGCTCAAATACATTTATGAGCTCATTTTCATTCATTTATTCATATAGTAGAGGTTGCATCGTGATTTGTGAGTTGAGAAGGAGAAAGGTCGAGGTATTCATCCTTTGGGTCTGATGGAAGGCTTGTATATATAAGTGAGAGGTGGAGAAAAGCTCTGAAATCATGTTTCTAAGCCACTGGTTCTTTTCCATCGAATTTGGATTACATTAATTTTGACATAACTATAGAGTTGACCATTATCCCTTCCACAGTGCAGAGGTCTCCTTCATTCCCTCTGCGATACTTGAAGAGGCATTTACCAATTTGCAAGGGATCACAAAGGCTATCATGTTCCTTATGTGGCACTAATATTTTAGTAAATATCATCATAACTACATAGTATTCTTCCTCTTTTCTTTGGAGTGATTGCAGATGGGGCCACTACCTTGTGCCAAATTCCATGCTAAAGGGCTTTATGAAGTCCATGGTGTAGAATGGATTTTCAAAGGTTCTTCATGAAGCATCCCTTTTGTCCATGGTGTGCTCTTTGTGTATGTTTTATATGCACACATTTTGGAACTGAAAAATGCCTCCCCCCACCTCAGACATGGAGATGAGAAGAAAATGAGGGTCAAATTATGAGGGTATATTGCCAATAATTTTAGGCTAATTTCAATGAATGATTGAGAAGTAGGGTCATGATGTGGAATGGTGGTGCCGGGATTGAGAACGCCGTGAATCTTACTACTTTCAGGAATGAGGCGGAGCTCAGAGGTTGTTTCCTATAAATAGGGGAGTGAGACCCTTATTTTTTTCTTACTTATGTCCATGTTTTCATTATTGGGATCTCAATTATTGATGTTGTGCATGCTCTGTGATCACTCTTTGCAAAACGAGACTTTTTTTGCTCTGTGGGGCACAACGAGTCTTTCGAAGCCATGATTGTGCGCTCTATAGCTTGTGCCTACATGGTACATTGGAGGGCTCTATGACCTGTCTCTATGATCTAGGTATACGGTCGAGCTCTACCATTGAGCTCAGCGATCTAGGTCAAAAATTTATAATGTTTTGAGATGGAATGGCCCACCAATAAGCTATCATGGGGACCTTATAGATATTGAAAAAAGGGTAGAGATGTCGGATAACCGAGGAATCATGGAAGGTGTGCAGAGCCATTTGAACCACGAACACCTATTGGAGATGATTTCAGATAGACAGAAGAACTAGAGTATATTAAAAAGACTTCCTCTATATGGACTTGGTCTGAGGGATGATGTTCTCATTCTTGAAACATGAAGGGATGATCCAGCCTATTTGTTTAGGAGTATGCCATGCCAATTCTAGTGGTTCAAGGCAGATGATGGTCTTACTTGAGAGGATCATACACCCGTAAATGCCGACTTCGTGTATAAACATGTTAATAAAATTTATGGGATTGTGTTGCAGCCATAGGTATCTCCCACACAATATGAGTCTATTTTGAAGGTGGATTTGAGGAACCCAGAGAAGGGGTACTCTGATTAGATTGTTTGGCACCAGGGCAGAAAATTCATGGATGATTAGGAAAGGGATTACTGGGTTTGTTCCTCTTATGGGGAGTTTGGGGAAGAGATAAGTTTATTGGGCTTGTATGAGGAAACATGGGCCTCCCAATTCCATATCATCCAGATGAATCAGCTGGTGCTAGAGTTGTTAAGCAGGTGGTCATAAATGACCAACACTTTTCATCTTCACTATGGGGAGGACGGTATCAGCCTCAGGGACCATAAAAAATCTCAGGGATTCTAATAATGGGGGAAATGAATGACGAGTTCTTCTATGTTGTTATAACATAGGAAGACCCAGAGAAGATGTCACTTCTGGAAAAGGTATTGATGGAACTGGTTCTAGGAGAGGACAAGCGGTAGGTGAGGGATGTCCACTTTATGTTGTGGTTCCAGAAGAACCTGAATTCCCCTTTAGATGGGAAGTTTCCTGTGAGGCCTCCCTCTTTCCTGAAATGGGGTCTAGCGCAGCAAATAACACTCATACTATAGACTCGTAGAGGATAGATAGTCGAAGACATGGTGGTTTGTTTCATGTACAGAGCAGCAATTGGTAGTTATGTTGGTTGGGTTCATATCAGAACACATTTGCAGTTGGATGCTACCATTAAGGGATAAAAACATGGGAATACAGCCGAGAACATTTTTCATGGCATCCATGTTGGCGATGGGGGAACAGATCAATCTTTGGATCCTTGTGCTGGCTAAGATGTACAAAGTATTGTGGAATATTGGTGAATAGGAGAATCCAAATAGGGTGTGTGGGCCACTACATCTTCTATATGGGTGGATAGCGGTGCATATGGGAACCTATGAATACTTGAAGCCCATTTACCCTCTTGTTTGATACTTCTGACCAGCTATTTTGAATGTAATGGGGAGTTTCCCAACCAAGCTGACACCGCCGCTGGTGCTGAACTAAGTTTGGAAGGTGGATGATTTCAACTTCCATCCATTCCCATTGCTGACATCTGTGTTCGATGATTATGGATAGGGAATGAAAGATCATATTTCCAACCTCTTTTTCCTTTCATTATGGATTTATGGAGGCTCTGGTTACCCACAGGCCTCTCATATAGCCATACACCCTACACCGCTTTGCGAGGCAGTTCTGGTGCATGCAAAGGCTTACCCCGCAGGTCTATATGGGAGTAAACCATGTAGACCATTTCTATGTGATGAGGAAGATGTGGATCATGTTCACACTGGAGGATGGGAAGATGTGGAAGGAGCTTCCTCCACCCAAATCTATATATGGTCTAGTGAAAGAATATGCCAAGAGTTGGGAGGTAGCCTACCCAGGGGAGATTTAAAGTGGCAGACCATCTGTGTTAGTGATAGGGTACCTCCTCAACCTCGAGGTCAGGGCTGAAAGGCACCAATAACATCCCCTGGTTGTGGGGATATATTAGTAGTGAGGTTTGCACTGATATAATGGTAGGAAGTGGTAAAAATCTCTATAGTACTAGAGGGGAAATGTTAGCAAGAAGAGAGGCCACCAAGTAGGTTCTGTAGGATACAAAATCAGGCTCTAAGGAAGAGTATATTCTATATAAATATGCCCAAGGATGTTTTTTTCTCGGAGTATTGGGACATATATGATGTTAATATAAAATTCCTCAATACTTCCAAGAAGTGGCACCATCTAAACTATCTGAGGCTGTATTTTTTGGGTATTGGATGCGCTTGGGATGACATTGAGGTATCTCAGGTATAAGGGTAGTAGTACATCGCTAAGATGGAGGACTTTGTACTCTCTCAGGGTGCACCACATCCAATGATGGATCGGGTGAATTTGATACTCAATCAGACAGTCCCTCTGTATTTATCTTCCATGGAATTGAGGGAGTGCTTCCCCCTACTGGAAGAATCAAAAGAGTTCACTTGGGGGGAAGGTCCTGGTAGAGGGATCCCTTTGTAGGAAGGTGAGGTTGATAACTAGGAACTATAAGATATTGCAGAGGCTCTGAGGTAAACTATAAAACATTTTTTTGTGATCCTAATTTTGTCATTTAGGCCTTCTCAACTAACATTCTACCTATGCAGGATGACCTCATATTCCAAACCCTCTTCTGCACAATAGTGGATGCAACTTCGAGATCTTCACCTATGATAATGATGATTACCGTTCCTATTGGGGCCGCAACACCCAGGGTGGTTCTCCCAGAGTATTCATATTTTCTAACCATAAATATAGGGACATGACTTTGGGTCCCTATGGTAATAGCTCATGGGAAAGACCGATTATTTGATCTTTCTAAGTCTTCTTCACATAATATGTATCTTTCATCCATCAAATCAGAACATCTGATGTTTTTTTCTCACAGTAACATTTCTTCAAATGGCATGAGACGCATTGGAAAGGATGTTCGGGGCTCCTAGAACTACCTTTCCTTGGGGAACACTGATGGTCATGGAAGATGATTCCCATATTGACCAAGACATAATGCTCTCCATCGTAGGTGGGACCATCAGCAGGATTGAACCTAAATTCATTGAGGTGGAATCTGATGATGGGGATTAGTCAGAATAAATGAGACCTTACCTAGCTGTCCAGACATTGGATTAATATTTTTATGACGAGTTCCCATATCTGTAACCCTTATATGAACTCGCCAACTCTGAGGACTAGGTCGAGAGGACTTCCAACGAAGAGGATGTCATGGTCATCTGTCAACATTCATGGAAGCTGATAAAGTGATTCATTGGGGAGACCCCACAAGATAAATGGATAGAGCATATGTGGAGGCACTGTTCTCGGGTGTGCGAACTATGTGTTAGAAGAGTTGGTGCCCAGCTACCTCATATGCTAATGTGAGACTTCATGGAAGAGAATATATATGAACATGACTGCAACCTTAGTGTGGGATAGTAACTGAGGAATTGCATGAACATCAAGAGTATCATGTAGGACTATAATTAGATCCAATGATTTATTCCACAGGAAAACTATTTTTCTTCTTTCCTCGATACAAAAATTGGGGATCCCATCACACCTGAAGGCCCAACTGACAGAGGATGAATAACAAATGAGGCGAGCCTATAAAGAGATGGCTATTATCAAAGATGAAGAGGATTTTTTCTAGATCAATGATGATGAACTATTCCTCATTTCCATCAATGATGAGTGATATCTTAATAGGAAACATCAGATCCTGGATGCTAAAAGCCAGAGAGTGGTGAAGTTGGGACGCTCCATTGAAGAGGTCAACCCATATAGGGTAAGGTCCAATCCATGTAAATTGTAATTTATGTGATCTCATAAACATAATTAATAATTTTATTTTTTATGGTAGTTCCATTCATGAGTTTTAGTATATTTTTGGTTTGCTGCATTTCCAACACATTTGTGAAATATCCAATGATCAATCCCTAAGATCAAGTAGTTCGTGCTCGATGTGAGAAACAAGCATTGACCACATCATTATTCTATTTGAATATGAGTGTTCCAACTAGGATCTAGGTATCTAGGGTCTGAATAAGCAATTTTTATTTCGAGGAATAATGGCGGAGGCATGAGTGGAGAATTAAGTTAATATAGAAGCCGAATTTCTGATTTCCCAATGTTCCCTAGTGCACAAGCAGGTTAACACCACAGGTGTTAGAGTCAATCCAAGTAGAGGGGATTGGAAAGTGTGAATCATGATACCCAAAATTCATAACACTATAGGGATTGAATGAAAATGAAGGATAACTATTGACTGTTCAAAATATAGTATCCCTATTGTGTTACAATAAAATGAGTTTAACAAATGAGGGATGACCACTGACCATGTTTGAAACATGGGGCCTAACTCAATGTGCCATCAATTATGCTTCCATAACGTTATCCCAGAACAGTAGGTGAGCCATATGCTAAGAATTTGTACTATTAGGGGGTTCTTCCATGCATGAAATAGGATTAGGATGAAAAAAAGGGAACACAAATTGTGGAGGATGGAGTGATGGGTTGTTCAAATGGAGTCCAATAATCTCAATAATTATGCAACTGTGATGAAAACAAATTATGTTTCTCATCGTTCTTCACTAGGATTAATCCTTCATCCAGTCATGACTTCTCTATTGAGGACCTGGATTGAATTTTAGTTTTATATCATGCCTCTGAGGATGTTAGACACATATTTTAATGCTGTACGTTAAGGGAAAAGGCAATGAACGATCCCAAAAGAGGGGTCGAGGTCAGGACGACCATATAGAGTGTTTAAAAGCATATGGATGTATATGTAAACCAGGAATCCATATGTCACTATATATCCTTCAAGGGAAGGAATCAAGCCATATGTAGTTTAGTAGGCTCTGTGAAGTTTAACGTCATGCAATAAAGATGCTATGTGGAAGGAATATCTAAAGGAGTACATGATGCAATAATGATAAACCCATCGTGAATGTAGACAGAAGGGATTCCACCCCACATCACATACATTCAACAATGTTCTAAGGCCAAGGTGTAGAAAAGGATAATTTTTGGACGGGACCTAAGGTGAAATGCTCGGGTGTTATTAAGTATCCCATGAGGATGCGAATCAAACCATACATAGTTTTCAAAGTAGAGTATGGTGAGAGACCAAAACTAGTGAATGAAAACATCTCTAGTGGAGAAGTTAATGCATCCGATAAATATCACGGGGCATCCGGGACTTATCCAAGGTATAATAATTGTTTGATTTCATACAATGGGGATGTGGATACCCAGTAAAGAAATGTGTGGTCAGGTATATATCCTGACATGAGTGAGGACCAAGAAGTCCAAAAGACACCACGTGTTCCCAGTGGGATTCTATAGACCATAGACCAGAGGTAGCCTAAATTGGGGCTTGACATGAGGGAAAGTTCTTGTGGGTTCCCACATACCCAATGAAGATGGGAATCAAGACACATGTAGTTCTGAAGGATTCTTCCAGTTTAACATCATGCGATGTGACTAAGAGTTGAAGGGGAGATCCCAAAAGGGTGAGTATGTGGTGCAGATGTTATAGACCTAGTGTGATTGAGGACCAAAGTAGTCCATACAACACCATGTTATCCCATGGGAAATCTTTTTTTTATGGAACCGAAGGTGGAGAAATTTGGACTGGGTCGTCTAAAAAGTGTTAGAGCATTTCTTATATACCCCATTAGGATGAGAATGATGCCATACATAGTTCTCATATTGATTTTTAATGTCATGTAAGAGGAAATTCATGTGTAGTATGGTTAAACCAGTACACATACTACCAAAACCACTAATCCCACATGAGTCATGCTCGATGGGGGAAACAAGGAGTAGTGATGGGATTTTCCTGTAAGACATTATGGGAAATAGTACGCTAGGTGAATGGCGTCCCAAATTTACTGACCTTCCTTCTCAACACACATTGATGCACGGAGGGGTAAAACCGAGTGTGTTGGAATTCCACTTAAACACATGGAAGTGGAATAATGTGAATCATGGAACCTGAAACCTTGATTGCAATAATGGTGGCGTAACGATATGGGATAATTATTGACATTGTTCGAAACAAAACAAAATTTTCATGTTAGCCTGACATGGGGACATAAAAAGGGGTTTGACTACTAGCCATGCTTGAAACACAAGGCCTGTCACACAATGCCATTTGAGGTCTCCCTGGGTGTTGGAACAAGACGGTTGGTGCAACAAAGTCGCATGAGACTAGGCTGTAATGGGGGTCCCTTGATACACATAAGAGGATGTGGATCAAAATAAAGAGATCATCCATCGTGTCCACAAAAAGAGGGAATTTCCATGTGGAATCCAACACTTTGGGCTCTACTCCACGATGAACATGAGTATGCCAATGAGAGGTATCAGTTAGAGGGAGCCAAATCTCTGTCCCAATACAAGGTTCCTTGGGATAAGAACTCCTAGTTTAATATCATAGAGTGGAACACAGAGAGAGGAATTGGTTTAATGGAATGTGTGTGGGGTGACGAAGTAGAAAAAATTATTGTGGATAAGAACTAAAGAGGTCTCCCATCTTGTGACACATTCTTAGGGCTGGACCCAAAGACTAACATCTGTGTGTTTCTATGAATCCCATGAGGTTTGGAATCAGGCTATACATAGTTATTATAAGAATATCATAGTTTATTATTATAGAACACATACCAGGTTGGGAAGAGCCAAGGGATATAATGGTTTGGTTGTTGTAAAACCCATCATGAATGAGGACCCCAGATGTACTCACCACACCACATTATTCCAATAGATTTAGGGACACAAGTTCCTGAAAGAGGGAATGATTATAGATACATGGTGATGGACCCGAAGAAGAAATGTATGGTCATTCCCATATATCCCACTAGGATGGGAATCAAGCCACTCGTAGTTCTATAATTTGGCATGGTAGGGTACCGATGTTGGGGGAAATACTGTTGTACATATCTGGACCATGCACCAAAATAAGAGGAATTTGATTTATCTTGTTTCTTCTTTAAAGAGGATGTGTTTTTTTTGATGAAATGATCCTTGGATGGGGAATCTAGGCATCACGACAGGAATCAAGCCCTATGTTGGCCTTGTTAAATGCAATAGCGGTGAACCAATTCCATGCATGATTTCCCCTCGAACGAGGATGCCACAATGTAGTGTCATTTTTCAATGTGTGGCCAGGACGCTAGTTCCATAGTTTATGGTCTTATGATTGGACCACCCCATGCATTTTAATGTGGTGTAGAAAAGATGAAAAATATTAAAGTCACCTGGGATCCTAGATATGGGGATAGACTTGAAGACGAAATTTATAGGCATTCCAAATGTTTCCCATGAGAATAAGAATCATGCCATACATAGTTATAGAAGATTTTGTGCAGTTTAACATCATGTGACATGGACAGGCAAAGATCTTTGTTTATGGTCATAGGGCTTAGACCCAAATAAGTGAGACTCTTCCAAGTGGGAATAAACCATGACCAATTCCCTAATCCCATGTGAGCTGCAATCGATGTGGGAAACAAGGATGGATACGATCCTCACAACACATCTAATATAGAGAAAGGGTAAATGGAATGGAGATTTGAATGACACAACACATTGGATTCATCCTCTTAACATGAAAATGTGCCCTAAGGGATATAACCAGGCATTTCAAAATTCTACTTGGACATGATGGAGTGGAGAAGGATGTGAATCAGGAAAACAATATTTACAGCTTAATGGGGGTGGTGTAACGATGGAGGACAACCATTGACCATGTTTGAGACACAACATTCATATTGCGTGACCTGAAATATTTACAAAAAAATGAGTGTTGATTGCTGACCATATCCCAAACATGAGACTCCTCTCAAATTGTCATTCAAAATCCTTAGGGATGTTGGCCTAAGATTGTAGGAGAGCACTAAGGCATAGTATCCTTGTCGTTTGGGGGTCCCTTTAAGTGTGAAAGATGAAGAAAGCCTAAATAAAGGCAAACATGAAGAATGGAAATGGATGAATACATGTCTATGTAGAATCAGATACTCTATGTCACGAACCAAAGTTCTCCTGGTCACTTTGGTGAATTTCAAAAGTGGTTCTAGGGGACCAATTTGATAGAAAATTACATGAAAAGATTAGTATAGGATATGAAAAAGAGATATCTCAAGAGTGATGTACATGGTATGGCTATTGTAAAACCAATGTGAACAAGGACATAAGCCCATACCACACCACATATCCCCTCCCATAGAACATAGGACAATGGGACATAAGGAAGAGGATTTTTCTAAGAAACAGGGATGGACCCGAACACAAAATGTTTGGGCATTCTTACGTATTCCATGAAGATGGGAATCAATCCATACATTGTTCTGAGATGTCGTGTAAATCAATGTCATGTAACCAAGACAAGAAAGATCTTAGTTTATTGTCATAGAGCTCGAATTGTAAATTCCTAGTTTAATGTCATGTGTGTGGGATTGGTGGGAGGTCAGGGTGAATTAACGTGCCTATCATTTGGGAGATCGCAGAATAACAATTAGGATTTAGGGTAACTACTGAAAATGTTTTCAACATAGTATCCCTATCGTGTGGCCTAGAAAAGGAACAATCAATTGATCATCAAACACTAACCATATTCACAATGCGGGACTCATGTCAAATTTTTGTTCAAAATCCTATGGGATCTTATATCAAGATGGTAGAAGAGGACCGAGGTCTAAAATCCAAGCCATTTGGGGGTCCCATTTCAGGTGAAAGTTGATGAAAACCCAAATTATGGGATTCATAATGTGTGGTGGTACCTAAGAAGTTTAACTTCTTGTGGCAAGGAAGATGGATGAAGGAGGATGTCTCAAGGGGACGTGTGTGGTGTGGAAAAAATAACCCGACATGAAGAAGGACATAGAGTCCATAACACACAGCGCAATCCTATGTGAGAACATGGGATCAGTGTTTAGAATGGTCGAGGGACCTAAGGCTGGTCCATGGTTGAAACTTCCTAGCTAGTTTTTAGTTTATCATCACGAGGGATGAGTGATGAGTAGTTTTATGTCCTTCAGCCTGGACAGATCATGTAGTTTAAAGTCATGTAGTGAGGATGATGGTGATTTTAGTTTAAGGTCATGAGGCTTGTACCATGATTACGTGACCCTTTATACAAGTATTGACATACCAAAGCTCCAAATTCCATGTGAGAAATGATCGCTGTGGGAAACACGGACTGGGATTAAGTTATCCCCTGTATATAAGGGTAAAAAAATAAGGGAAGGAGATTAGGTAGGGTTAATTCCAACCAGACCAACACTCCTTCTTGAGGAAAACTATTTTTTGAAGGGATAACATGACAAAATGAGTCACTGAACCCAATATTTGGGACATATAGTTGTGGTGAGAGTGATACAAGATGGTTTTTGACCCTGTTCGAAACAAAACATCTATATCATGTGACCTAAAATGGGAATATCAAATTAGAATTAGACACTGATATAGTTTAAATGTGGGACCTATATCAATGTGTTGTTAAAGACCCTCCATGAAATGGCCCAAAACGGTAGGTGTGCCATAAGTCTAAGAGTCTGTACCGTTAGGGGGACCTTTCAGATGTGAAAGATGATGGAAACCCAAATAATGGGACATGTAATGTGTGAATATGACCTTGTAGTTTAATGTCATGTGGTAAGGAAGGGGGATGTTGACATCTTGAAGGAGGGGAATACATGGTTCAGTTGAGATAAACACAAAGTGAATGAGGGAAAACAAGGCCCACACCACAATATGTGATTTGAGAACAATTCAATCTATGTGCCCAAAACCAAGGTGAGATCTAGAAGTTTGGGGCTAGGCCCCAAGAAGTTATGTATGAGATTTCCTATATATCTTGAGGGGGAATGAATCAAGATATATGTTGTTCTGGAGATGCTGTACAGTTTAACATCATGTGTGTAGGATGTGAAAGATCTTAGTTTATGGTCATAGAGAACATACAATAAAGTATATCTTCCACTCATAGTTTAACATCATGTAGGATGATAAAGCAGTTTAACATCATGAAGGATGGGTGATGGGTAGTTTTATGTCCTTCATACTAGATTAATCACACATTTTAATGTTGGGCGGTGAGGACGATACAATTTAATGTCATGCGGGATTGTTCCATACTCAAGGAAAGTATTGCATGTTGAATTTTTCATTAGTGGGAGGAGTGATACACACACCTTACATGGTAAATAGGTATTATACGCTACTGGGGGTAAACCTTGTGAATAATCTAAGTCCCTTCAAATTTAGGCTTTAGTTTTTGTGGATTCCTATTAGCTATCATTGGCATTCTTAAGGCCAACACCGTTTTACCTTGTACAAAAGAGAGGAGGTGAACATTCTGGTTGAAAGCTCTAGCTATAATGTTATGATGCCTATCCAGATAGTGAAGGTCCCAAATCATGTTCTCATCGAGCATTTAATGTTTATACAAATGGATTTATGCTACCTTATTTAGTGTTTTTTTGATCGTAGATAGCTGTGCGTAATGAAGGAAACTGAATCTCGATGAACAGGATTGCCACTATTCCATACCCCAGGGAACATCGGGTCACCTGAGTGGAATTACGATTCATATTCCAATAGGCCCAAAGAGAATTGTCGAGTTTTTTTTCCAAATATTATTGTTCTAAAGAACTATCTTCTACTAGAATATTATAGAGGTTTTGGTTGAATGCCTCGATCTTTCAGTTTTTCACGCATGGTAGAAGGAGGTATGGTTATAATGAATGTGGTACATGGATTAAAAATTCTTCAGTTCGGATACCTGGAATATTCTTCCATTATCTGTGAGGTTGGAATGAGGGAATCCAAATCGTTAGATGATCTTGGTGCTCAAAAATTCAATTATAGAATGGGCCTTGTCCTTTTTAAGAAGAATGACCTATACCCACTTGGAAATAAAATCCATAGCTGTCAGGATGAGCCTGCATTGATGATTTGTTGCCAGTAGATCGTGTCCCACAACATCCAGACACTAAATCATGAAGGGCCAAGATTACTTGGTAGTGTGGAGTGGTTCGGGAGGCCGATGCACAAAATTTGCATGGATTTGGAATGCATGTCACATCATGGAAAACTTGATACAGTCACAGATCATGGCGAGCCAAAAATACCCCAATCTTTAGATCTAATGAGAGAGATTCGTCCCGGTCTAATGAGCCCTGTAAGAACCAGATTTAACTTCTTTTATGAAATGAGAAATCTCACCTCCTGGAATGCAACATATGATAACCTCATCAAACCCACACCTGTAGAGGATCCATTCATGGCAAGGACAATTCTGGAGGGTGATGTACAATGCACGTCGTCAGATTCATTCACGCTTTACTTGATCTTCTAGTTGATTAACATACTGGAGGTACTTGATAAAGGGGGTCCTCTTGTTATGAGTCACTTCCAACACAACGACAGGGGAACCTAGGGGTCCCGATGTGGAGGAATAGGTGGTAGGGTGTCTTTGATGGGGTCCATCATCATCGTCTAAAGTATTGGGAGCTATGATGATCCGATGAGTCACATGAATAATCAAATTATCATAGTCAGGTTCTGCAAAGAGATGCAGCCATGCTTTCCATGCTGTCGGCTTGACCATTCTGTGAATGAGGGACATGAGTAATTTTTAGCAAAGATGGGAACTGATCCATCAGCTGGTGGGTGCATTCTAAAAGTGATACGATCATCGGCTTCTTGACGACATAGTGACCGTAGATCTACTTGATGAGTAGTTCAGAGTCCCCTTTAACATGCAAGTGGGGAACATTTATATCAAGGCCGAGCTTAATACCAGTGATGATATCATGGTAATATGCCTTTTTTATAACCTTTTTATAATATGAATGAATATGGTATAACAACTGTCATAGGCATGATGAAGATGATACATCTTCCCACTTTGTTTAGTTTGGGATCATTGAGTCTTCTACCAGTAGGGATTTGGGAAGCTCCATCATAAAATATTTTCCAACATGGTATGGATTGATCTACTGAATGGATTGCTTCATCCCAAAAATCATGATCTAGATACTGGCACACAAGAGCTAGATGGGTGGCACGGAAGTCTGCCAATGCCAATCCCTTGATGGTTTTCTCAGGGAGAAACTTGATGTCAAACTGCTGGAGGATCACTGCCCACCAAACTAGAAGGCCTATTAACATGGGGAGGTTCAGAATGTACTTCAACGTATCAACTCGGGATTATATCTATATCTCATGTTGCGACAAGTAATGTCACCATTTCAGTGCTAAGAATACCGGTGCAAGGAATCTCTTCTCAATAGAAGAATATATGGTCTCTGTGTCGAGGATCATGTGACTGAGATAGTATAAACTATTATTTTTCCCCGCATTGTTCTTTTGGGAGAGAAGGGCACTAAGATAACATTCCAGAACATTCACCTAATGGTCCAGCAGGTTTCTAGAAATAGGCGGCATTGATACTGGAGGACGTAAAAGGTACTGGTTGATTTCCTCAAAAATATTCTGACACTCTTCATCCTACTGATGATTGAATCATTTCTTTATGTGTTGAGAAAATGGATTACACATTCCATCCATATTTTTGATGAATCAGCATACATAGGATTAGTGGCCTTGAAAGCCTTGATGTTCTCAGATGTTGCTCAGAGGAGAAATAATGATGATTTCCTCTATTTTACACATTGATCTCGATGCCTCTATATTTGACAATGAATTTGAGTATATTTTAAAAGGTGAACCTAAAGGCACACATCAGAGGGTTCATCTCTAGTTTGAGGGATCAAAAGAAGCTGAAAACTTTCTTTAAATCTTTGAGATGGTCCTGACCCTAGTGAGAATTTACCACCAGATCTTCCCAGTATCATTCCACCAATGTCCTGAGGATCATCTTAAATATGTGATACATGGAAAGCTGATAGGTAGAACCAAAATTCATTATATTAAAGGGAATTACCCATTAAAAGAAATTAAATTATGGTTACTTGACGGTTGTATAATCTTTATCCTTATGAGCCATTAAAATTTGGTTATACATGGAATACCATCCATGGATGAGATATCTTGGAACCCAACAGTGGCGTCAATCAATAGTTAAATCATAAGAAGGGAAAAATCATCCTTCAGACAGTGATATTTGTGATCATAGAAGTTGATGAAAACTATGATCTATCTATGCTTATTCTTAAAATGAAAAATGATAGCTAACCATCTAGGGTACTAAACCTCCTTGATGATGATGGCACTGATGAGATTATCAACCTCGGCCTCAACCATGGCACTGTGCGAAGGGTGTATCTTTATGAGAAGGTTTTTTGAATTATGATGATTTCCTAGAAGACCGAGGTGGTGGAAGATACTTGAGGATCTAGTCACGAAATATCATCCAAAATACAGAAGAATACATCATAATGATGCTTTAAGAAGTCCAAGAATTGTTTTTTCCTTCGACTGGGATAATGATGATAATTAGTGTGGGTTTGAGATCTATCTAATTACTGAGGTTCACCTATACCAAATCATCGACTCTAGTGGAGAAAACTTCTTTGAAAGTGGGATGATCATCCTCTGAATCCTATTTTCCATTTATGGGGGAGGGATTATCAGTGGGAGAAAATTATTACGAGTAAAAAGTTCCTAAAGGGACAGTGGTGCTAGCCTGAGCATTGGTGAACACTACATATGGGAGTTCATGTACTGTTGAAACCATAGCGAATAAAGTTGTCAACATGTTCCCATCTGGCATTCATCCTAGGGGGCCACTATTGCTGATATAAAAGAAATAGTGGAATTTTGGCTTGGTCCGTTTTATCCAAACCCAAATAAACTAGAATGTATGATGTATTGTTGTTTCCATGGGGAGGATATCCCAATACCCTATGGGAGTTGGGGGATATGGGATCACCTGATCTTGATTTGTATAGGAATATGAGGTGATATTCCGACATCCCTTAGACTTGGTAATATTCTTCCCCCTCTTTCCAGAGAAAAAAAATCATTACCCCAAATCTGGATTCGTGGCCTCCAATCAGTGGATCAAAAAAAATGATGCCATCATCATGGTTTTTCGACGGGTCGGTTGTTGCTGTAGTGTGTTCGACCCCATTTGGATGAATTTTCTAGTACTTGATATGGTAGTAGTTGGAATCCAAGTAGGATGCATCAGAAGAGGCAAAGGAAGACACATCACTTGTAGTACACCTACTCAACCATCGAGGGAGTACTTATGGAATTTGTGATATGAGGAAGGAACTATCATGTAAAAGTGGATCCATGACCTACCAATCGATTCATTGTAAGCTGTTTCTTGTAAGACAACCACAAAAATAGTGCAAGAAACTAGGCCACCAAACTAGTACTTTAGGTGGATCTTTCCAACTCATGTCTGTTCCATCCCATTATAACTATGAATTTTCAGGTTATAGGGACTCAAATCAACCTTAGATATCCCCATATTTTAGAGTGTATTGTTCAGGATAAAGTTGATCCCATAACCAGTGTCAATAAGAAAGTGGAAAACCTCTACACCATTGAAATGGACAGTGATGTATAGTGGGTGGATATTCCCCTTTATGGGAGAAACTTCAACTTATATAGAGAAGGAGATAATGTCTAGACATTCAACATGCTCGATTACCTCAACATAGAAGGCTTATGTGGATTCTAGCTCCTTCTAAAAATATATTGGTCTTCTTAAAGCCTCGATAAGGGATTTGCACATAACCTTTTATAGGATAAGAACCTCGAGGATATAGCGATTCACAGGAATGTCGAAAAAATTATTAAGGATATAATAATTCTATGCCAATCATGATCTTATGCTGACATGACGTCGTTATGTGGTAGGTGGTATGGTGGGCCCTTATGGTTATACCACTAGCTATCTGGTGCTGGGAATGTCCCGCTTCTCACTAGTCAAAATGTGTAGAGTGACTACAAGATGAGAGATAGATGACTGAGGCTAATATGTAACATAACATTGATGATCATAACACATTCATGGTGGATCCTCCTTATCAAGTAGAACAAATGGTGGTGAAGGTGGATTTGGTGACATAGGATGAGAAGGCTGTGCGTGATAAGATCTATGATGGGAATATTGTCTAGTTTTTCTAGAATGTACAGATTGGATGGAATCATTGACCAATGCATCCCATTGAATCATATATCCACAGCTCTTTCTATGCTGATGCCGTCTAGGGATGCTGTGAGGATCCATCTTGCGCTCTTCGTCGTTGGGAACCATGTAGGTGTTTACTTGCTACACTGTATTAACTAAAGCATACCTTTGGTCATCACATGAAGAATCCTACATCATTTGACAGATTATGGGGGAATTCTCCAACATTGGGGGAAAGTAATCCCCGAGAGTGCGGGATGACGATGGCATTTTTAGGGGGATTTTTTTTACTTACGCTGATGATGGTTACCCTTCTGGGAAGAGGAAGGATGAGATGTCGACAAAGAAGCAACAACTGAGGGTGACATGAAAACATATAAATTCTCATGTTTGTTCAAACATGCATAAATAATACCATATAAATAGGCGATTGACTTACAAACCATCTGGACATCGTATTTTTGATACCCACAGGTGGGAACCTACTTTCACTCACCTTCTCTATCACTATCATTGTCATGATATATGAATACACATTCCACATGTCCTGGGGTTGGACCTAACCTGACTATGTTAGTATCAACTAGGTCATGGAGCCATTCTTTAAACACAGAACACAACTTGAGGGTATGCCACATGATCTAGTGATAGAGGAATTAATTAGGACAATCATTGAGATTTGCCTCTTCAAGCTTCTTGAATTCCAACAACCATAACATTCCCCATTCTAGGAAACATCAAAAATAAATGGGAACCTGATTTTTATTAATTGAGTATTTCTGCTTCCTTTTATCTGAAAAGGTGAATCTAGGATCCTTTATATGATGAGGGGAAAGAGGAGCCTCTCAAGGAGGTGGAATCTAGTTATCTCACCATAGTGGTGGCAGTGCGTTATGTGGGGGAACCTATCGGTTCTTAGTTGGGGGATACAAGGTTTAGGGATATGACTGAGGTGGATGGAATCTGTGCTGCGGTGGGGGTGGATCCACTGGTAATAACCCTAGATTCTTGGGAGCCTCTATTAGTGCATCTGCGGCGGGCTCAGCTAATGTGGCACTTCTTGCAGGAACTATAGGTGGAAACAAACGTGCCATCTTGTCCTGAAACAAGGCTTACTCTAGATGATGGTCTTAGTTAGAGAAGTCATAAAACCCCCTTGTATAGTTTTGTATATGAGACAGGGGACTAGTTCAGCCATGAAATTTACTAAACACATTGTTAGAAATTTCACCTGATTAAGTGTCATATCAAGGGATTTGGTTAGGGCTTTCCATCGGGCCACAAAAACTGTGACAGTCTCGTCGGGCCTCAGCTTGAACTTGAAGAGTTCTGAAATACTCATCTTCTGAGAGGTGGAAATGAACTGGTAAAGAAAATAACTACAAAGATCCTCCCAATCATCTACTTACCCAAATGGTAGCTAGATGTACCAGAAAAACACATGGCCTTCTAATGTTTCTACAAAACACCAGAGTTTGGCTGCCTCATGCTGTGTTGGAGTTCCAAGCATGGATCCACACCTTGAGATGAAGTGGTCTAGATGCGGTAGAGAATCACCTATCCCATTAAAGGTGGAAAAGTAAATATTTCAGAAACAAGGGTGTTCTGGCATATCATCCACCCATGCCGAATATGGCATGCAATCAGGTAGAATTTCCACCTTTCTAGTTTCTAAAGCCTTGAGGTGGGAAATGAGAACTACCATTTGATCACAAAGGTGGAGATTCCTGTCATGATGAGGATTCCTGACCACTAGTGCATTGGCAGGTTCTTCAACACGATATGTTGGCCCAACATCTCATTGAGAGACTGGTTGGATGACCTACGAGACTGTCAGGGAGATGATCTACATAGTGGATAGGGGAACCTATGATGGGTCTTGAGGGTTATCGCACAACTCGAGTGGATTTAGTGATACATATTACTCCATTTTTTCATAAACTACAACTTCTACCCTATCTATATGGGCATAATGGTAAATGTCACCCAGAGGCAACTCACCGGGGGAGGGTGTACCAACTTCTGCTACACCAGTCTAGGATCACCATAGTCTGGTCACCATTCCATGGTATTCTCAGCGAGAAGGTCATCGACCAGATTTTTATGCTCCTCTAGCTTTTGACACAATGTGGCCTTTTCAGGGTCATCATATTTCTTTTGTAATATGCCAGATGTGTTATAGGCTTTGATGACTCCAAGATGCTATTTTCCATTATTAGGCTTCCGATAGAGTAATAATGACTCAAAAGTTGGAGGATGGACAATAATATTTCTTTTCTGTAGAGTAAACATTTCCAATGTATCCTGTAGGTGTTTTACCCCCATGGGGGTAAGTTCTATTCAAGGATATCTAGCCTGTTCTCTTCCCCTGATAGTATTTCCATGTTAATCACAACATTACCTGAAGGAATGTCGTCAATATCATCTAGCATGTCGGGCTGGAACCAAATAGAACTGAAATGAATGGTCACATACTGCCCCCAACCATGGATCTGAATGTTGGGGGAATCCCCCTTAATAATTTTAAGGAGCACTATAAAGCTCTGGACACATCACTGCTGGAGGGTCTAATGGGGACCGGGCGACTCATGGCATTGGTCTATAGGGATTGCATCTATGTCGACCATACAAAATTGTTGGCCAGTATCCTCAAAGTGTTCCGGGCTCTTGGGTTAAGACACTTTCCGATAATGGAGACTGAAGTGCATCACCCAGAGGGTTTGGAAAAACCATGTGACCTCTTCTTGGGTAAGATATTATAGGGTACTGAAGTTGGTGGTTGCAACTAGCCTAAAAATCTCTAGGAAATGGTCAGTTGCAAGGATGTCCCACAAGCTCCTTGGCTTAGACTCAGTATATATCCCTTGGTTTTCCCATTCATCGAATGGGGGCTACTAAGGGACTGGTAATGGCACTGAAGCGGACCGCTGAGATGGAAAACTGGATGATGGAGAATAAAACGAGCGAGCTGACAAGCTGTTGCGTATTGGGTTATACCTTGAATAATGTAACGATTTTGCCACCACTTCTCAATAAGATAAAATTGCGAGCAATGCATTCCGAAAAGGGGCTACGGTTACTGATGGGGGTTCATGTGGTTTTTCATCCTTTATTGGTCCCCTGAACAACTTTCCATGATCTCCGGTTGAGTTAGGGAGTGATCCTGTTGATGGAGAGATGATTTCATGGAAAGGACCTAAAAAGAAGCCAAATATTCCTCTTCTTGGATGTATCTTTAGAGGGAGGTGGGACCCAATGGACTATGCTTTATGGAAGGATGAGACTAATCTGCATTGTTTCTTCCCCAACCCCCGACATAGAGGATTGAGGTGAGGGTTTCATTATCAAATCACACTATGCTTTAGAGTTTAAATAGCAGACAAGTTTAATCATGGTCTGAAATGTCCCATTATACTTCCTTTGTCTGCGGTGGCCCTCCCTCTTTCCATAGGAAGGTTCATGGGGAATGGTTAGGTTTTTTATATGAAGAGGACCATCGGTCAAACAAATTCTAGGGAGGAGATTAATTACTCTTGGGTGAGTCATGGTGTGAGGGGCTCCTAGAAAAATGTCAAAAGGAACACATGGAGGGACTCTATGTCCACTAGTTGGAATGAATTGGGAATCTCCACGAGATGTGTTGGAGTGGGTAAGAACTCTTCTAGAGCTCGTGGGAGCATGGGCAGTACTTCCATGTTTGTTTCCCTTAGCCATGATGGTACAAGGGCGACCATTATATTGGTCAAATGAACATGGGGAAGGCCTCTATGTTGAATGTCGATGAATCAAGGCAATCTTCACCTTCTTTGATTTCCAGGACATGGAGGACCTTCATAAGTTGTGGTAAGAACATGGGAAAGAACCTCACTCTGATGGTCGATCAGGTGAATAGGAACATCACATCGAAAACTTGTGATAGAAAGAACAACTCAATACCTGGGATCATAGGTGAGAATGAAACCTCCTTGACGGATGTTAGTGTAGCTGGGAGGGCCTTTGCTGGGACTGAGATGTTCCAACCTATCTTTGGGAGGTTAGGGCATCGATCTGAGTTGGGCATATATGTTCTCTTTTTTTAGTATAAATAGAGCATTGATAGTATGCATTATTGGTGGCATGGGTCACTATAGTCGTTGATGATGATGCCTCCTAAAGGGAACCCTCCTCAGTATGCACCCGACGTTTGTGTCATGTTAACTGGACTACTGTTAGTGGTGAGGTTGTATAACTCAAATGCTCTTTATCTTGTGGGACTGGGTGGTGGAGCTGGTGCAGCATAGTGTGGGTCCCCCTTGGCGGCCCCCGGGACTAGATCACAACATTGATGGCCCAGACAGCCATGACCTCATTAGAATAAGGTATGAAATAATCATAGAGATCTAGGGAGGGGCTCCCAAAATAGTTGTAGATTAGAGTGGGGAGCAGGGGCTCCCTGCACGTCCCTTGGTGGCAGTGATGTCAGCGAGGTGCATAAGTCTCTAGGTACTGTCTGTCTATGTCCTGAGTGGGGATAATCCTTTCTTCCTCATTCCATAGAATGAGGACATTGATCACCCTCCTCTAAACAAGTTCAGACAGTGAGATGGGGTGTGGGATCCCAGTAGCGGTGGATGTGGAGGCTGTAATAAATGATATGAAGCCATATGGGATTGCCACATAGGTTTTTCTCTAGCCCCTACATAGATGGATGGGTGTTTATTGGTTTCATGACATAGCATCTTGAGTCCTATAAAGGAGGAGATTAAACCATTATTATTGAAATATGCAAACTGACATCTAGTTCCCCAGATCCATTCTGTCTACCATGATTGGTAAAAAGGATCCACAATGACAACATTGTAGACTACGATGTCCAACGTTAAACTGCCTTAATCTTTGGTGAGTTTCACACAAAGCCCACTATTGGCTTGGCAAGACTTGGTGTCAGATATCTGAATTCGGTTACATGTTTATCCACTGATTCCGAAAATGCTACTAATCTCCACATTGAGGAGAATAATTTCATGTCAGGTTCACTATTTTTGTTTCTAACGCCTTCACCTAGGTGCATGTCCATCCGTGGAGGACACACTACTTTGTTTCCCCACATTCAATATTTCAAAATACCGGAAACATCTGTTGCTTATTACATGACATTTTATTAATGATCGAAACAAGATAATTGGATATCAGTATCTCCTTCCATGGATTCCTCCTCATAACTCATCACCATGTTCGGGTATCCCTTAAATATTAATACATTGTTCATGAAACTCATCTCTATGACATATCTTTTTGGATTCTGGTTAATTACACCGTTTCTATCAGGACATTCCAAGGGGTCAAATCAGGGAAGAAACCTTCGATCATGCGAGCATACATGTTGGATGTCGTTATCATGTCTGGACACTAAAACAATGATGTGTCTGGGGTTCTTCCCCTTATAATATGGATTCTTAAGGGCATGGAATCCCAAGGCATCCTATGTTGAGTGTGGGGAATTATATTCCATCATTATTTCACTGAGGTTCTCCAAAGATTCCCATGTTTAACATAGGGAATGTCGTGAGTTTAAAATCTAGAGAAGATGGATTGGACTGATCAAAATACTAATGGGAGTCGATCATATGAGTACATCCTCAAGAGGGAGCAGCTATGGTGTTGGCTGGATGATTGCGTAAAAATGTCCAATGAAGACGGATATGGGGATGCTTGGGTTCCAATGAAGGAGACATAAGGGATTACCGTTGGCTAGTATTGAACCTTTGGGAGGTTTCCTATGTACCCTGTCCTAATAGACAAGGATCAAACCCCACTTCGTTTGAAGGTTGAGACATGGAATCATGGTTCAGGCAATAGACAACAACTCTGAGGAATTGTGGGACTTCTGCATGGATAAAGACCCATCGCAAAAGGGACACTCTTGGTAGGATAGTTATGGATTGTGTGGGGGATTATGAATGGTTAGATTCCAAAATTGATAGAATTAATTTCCTGATATGTGGCGGCCCCGGTTAGAATATGGATGGAAGATAGATGTTTAAATAAGGTGGATAAGATGAATGGGATGGAGCCAACGTGAAGATGGAGGTAATGTTGGGATTGTAACTCAGAGAGGTATCCTATATATACCTATTGTAGGGAATCAAATTCCCTGTAGTTTGATGAGAGATATGGGACACCTGAGGAGGCAGGCCATGAGAATGGATGCATGGATGGGACCTGAAGGAAGTAGAACCTCTGTGTTGGGGCATGACCATCACGAAACATGAAGGCTCAAGGGACAGACCAGTATGGGACATTAGTAATGCGCTTGAACCTTAAAGTGGCCTCCAATGTATCCCTATAATAGGGAATCAAAGTCCACGTAGTTTAGGATGAGGCATAAAATTGGTATGTATACAATGGAAAGTGGCCTAGAGAAATGATGGGGCTTACTTGTTGTGTGCAGCCCGATAGCTAGTTGATGCCACTAAGGGACTTAACAATGATGTGAGTCCCAGCAAAGGTGACACCAAAGTTTACCAATGTTTGTGGTTGATCCTTAGGGAGGATTTCTACATACCCTATCAAGGAGATAGGGATTAAGACCCATGTAGTTCAGGATGGGGAGAATAGAATCAGGGTGTACACAAAGGACAGTGACCTGAGAACATGCTATAGCATACATGTGGTTAGCGGCCTGAGTGTTGGTCTGACATCGCTAAGGGAAAAACCAAAGATGTTGGTCCCAGAAAAGGGGACACTTGATTTTACCTATGTTTGGGGTTGAAACTCAAGGAGGCTTCCTATATACCCAATATTTGAGATAGGAATCAAAACGCACAATGTTTAGGATGGGCATACCAATGTTTGTGGTTTCACCTTAAGGAGGCTTCTTATGTATCCTTTCAAGAAGACAGAGATCAATCCCCACATATTTCAAATAGGTTTACTAATGTTTGGGGTTGAATCTCAGAGAGGCTTCCTATGTACCCTAACAAGGAGATATGGATGAAAACACACTTAGATTTAATAGGTTTACAATGATTAGGGTTGAACCTTAGGAAGGATTTCTACATAAACAATATTGGAGATAGCGATCAAAACCCATGTTGTTCAAATAGGTTTACCAATGTTTAGTGTTGAACCTATTGGAGCCTTTCTATGTACCCTACCTAGGAGACAGAGATCGAAACCCACGTAGTTTGAATAGGTTGACCAATGATTGGGGTTCATCCTTAGGGATGATTCCTAGTTACCCGTCCTTGGAGAATAAGATCAAAAACAACATATTTTGACAACATACAGTTAAGCATCATGAGGAATGCAAAGGGGCATACATTTTAATGTCATGCAGGATGAAGGTGAGCCAATGTGAAGTGGTCGAGACTGATGGGTGATGGGAATGAACATCTAGGTGGATTCCTACCTACCTTGTATGGAAAGGGAAAAGATCAAAGTCCATGTAGTTTTGGAAGGTAGGGAAGGAGGCTTAAATGCTAAGGTGACCCAGGGAGGATTCCATGGTCGCTGGTTACTCTATTCCCGTCTAAGTCATTCTCTTTGTGAGAAACAATAGGCAGCAAAGACCTGACGATCAAGTCGTGAAAGGTGCATCCTCTAGCAATAGAGTGGGGATTATGCATGGTTATAAGCTCAGGTAGATGGATATTGGGACTTACTCCAAGGTGGAGGCTTGATGGAAATAATTCCCAAAGGGATAAGAATGGAATATCAGAGGCCCCTATGCCCATCTCTCCTCTGGTGTTTGCACATGGGAGAAGAGAGTCGGGGAAATGATTCTACCTCCAATAAAAAAGTCTAGGAGATTAAACCAAGATGGTTTCCCTTCCCTGTGGATATATGTCATTCCATGAAAGGATGATATCATTCCATGTGAGGTATATTTCACTCTTGTGGAGACCAGTGGGTGTGAAAAATGTTCGAGTCAGGGTACCCCATGTATATTTTACAGTGAAAGGCTATATTTTAATGTCATGTGATGAGTATGATGATGCTTAGAAGAATAATTTCCTACACCTCAGACATTAAGGAGCCAATCGTTACCCCTAGGACATACATAATCTTATGTGTTAAACCTTGGTGAAGGGATGGCACCAAAAATTCCATATGGAGAAAGGGTTGTGGGGTGATCCATTAAGGGGTTAACATTAGCGTGGCTATGCAAAGAAGCAATAGACATTAGCGTGCCCATGTGAGGAAGCACGAGGATAAGAAATGAAATATAAATCACCACCCTGGGGACCCAGAAATCACATCATAAAAACCTAGAGGGCCATATGGGAGAAGGGTTTGTGAAGAAAAATGGTTCACAAGAAGGGACCTTGTGAATTTCTGGTGCTCTATAGAGTGAGGAGACTCCCCGAAGTGGAATGATTTTAAAAGTGAAGTGGCCTAGCCTAGGCCTTGGATATACATGTGTAGAATGGGTGCTTCAAAAAGTGAATGTTCTTTCACTGAGTATAACTTCACCGAGCAAGAGTGCCTTACAAAGCGTGACACTGTGAAGTGATGTACTTTGTGAAGAAAAATGATCGTTCCTTAGCATGGGGCCCACATGTTCATGGAAGGTACTTTGAGAAGCATGAGTGCTTTTCAATGAATCGAGTTACCTTAGGGTGCTCCTTTCATTGCGATGGACCATGGGCTTCGTGAAGGGAAACCCTGTTTGAGGAGGGGATGTATTTGAGCTAAGGGAGACATATTTCCTAACGCTCTGATACCATGACGAGATCAATTCTCCCAATTAAACATAGAGTATAGGGTGATTCATTATTTGATTGCTGAGAAGGTGAACGGTCTAGGTATCTTTTATTTGGACTTGAGAGAAGTCTCGTATTTATAGGAAAAAGGCAGCACAAAGCTCTGATAGCATGTTACGAATCCAACTATGATTTTCCATCAGATGGGAAATTTTTTAAGTCTGTCATAACCATGGAGTTGACGATCATCCCGTATGTGGACCAAAGGCCTCCTTCATTCCCTCTATTGTTATCACATATGCCTCTATCAATTTTGATGGGATCGTAGTGGTGATATGATTCCCTACACGACATGAAGAATTCAGTCAATTGAGTTTTAACTACAGAATCTTACACCTCTTTCCGCTGTGGTGATCGCCAAGGGGGCCATGAATTTGTGTCGGCTGCAGTGCTGAAGGGATTCAAAAAGGCCGCTAGAATGAAGGTCTTCCCAAAGGTGCTTCTCAAAGAATCCCCTTTGAGCATGGTGTTCTATTTCTATATGTTTCTTATGCATAAATTTTGGCTCCAACAATCATCTATCTGAACAATTAGCTTTTCCATGTAATAATTTTACATCTGTTAAATAGCCATTGAAATTGGAGAAGCCCCAGACTACAAGTCCATCCCAATATCAGCATCACATCGATGGGGTAACTTCACAACATCCTTGAGAAAGACATACAGGAACTCTGAATTAACCATGGGAACCTCTACCATCCCAGCATCCACTGAATCAACCAACCACTCAGCCGATAATGATATAAGGGGCTATATACACTGACTGTCCGTCTGAAAAATCTGGTCACCAAATAAAACCACACGCTGACCACCCACACCTCAAACAAGACTTTCCCACAAGATTAATAATTTTAATTCTTATGGATAACAAAAATGAAATTTAGAGGATGAAATTTTATATATACATCAGTATGAAGAAATTATATCCAATGGACTGATGTAGCCCCATCACCATATACACCCTTGTCACACATCAAACAATCATGTCTAAGACCTAAATAGCATATTCAAAACCAAGGGTACATGAATCCTATCTATGTATAGGCCCAAAGAATAGGCTAGATCAGTGGTAATATACCATAGGAAATCTCTCGAATCAAACAATGCAAATATAAGTGTACTAAAAATATTGATCATAACTATGCTAATATATGGCCTCTCTAGAACTATAGCCTCCACTATATGAAGTAGACCACACCCATATACAATTCCTATATACTGATGAAAAACTTCACAACCATGAACATATTTTAGTCCCTAAACATGATGAACATCCTATGGTTGACCTATTTTTTCCCTTTATCACCTGAGTGGAGGAAAAACTTATTGACCCTATTGCTGAAACGACCTCATTGGAAACTATTACCGATGATGAAATTGATCCTATCAACCTACTCAAAAATATGCTTGTGAAACCACTAGGAATTGACTCAGGTGATGTCAATTAACCCAACAACAAAAAAATGGCACAAAGTTCCCAGAAAATAATGGAATCAACTAGCACTAAAAGTCCAAAATAGGTTCATTTGCAGTCGAATCCGTTCTAGTCAAAACCTCGATGGTCCAAGAACATAATAATTAACACTAGAAGCTCTACCCCTTGAGGAACCCTAATTGTTCCCTTCCCACAGAAAACCTCCCCATTAGTGGATTCTCTCAATCATCTCTACCTTTTTATGAACCTCCATATACTTCGACAATGTAAAAGGATTAACCGAATACTGTACTGAAGGATAGAGTTCCTCTTCAAGACACATATCTTAATATTACTCATATGGGAAAAGATCTAGGTCAAAATGAATATGTTCCTTGAACTTGATTTCTGGATCCCACACTGACATGCTCCTTAACTGAAGAGAGAGAATCTACTCCCTATTCATTTTGATACTTTTTTATGAAATAAACTCTTCTCAAAACTCTTTCTGGATGTCAGACAATAAATGTCTACCACCTTCTACTATCCATGACATCACATGCATCACTGAAATGAATCTAACCACATTTTACACTAATCCAAAGGGACACGTTACTCTATCGGGGGGCGGATCAAACTGAAAGAGATCACGAGCTCCCCCTGTCATCTTTATGTATCCACATCAAAGTTACTAGAATATCTCTTCCCCTTATCCTACCACTTGAATGTGCACAACATCCTCTTCCATTGATAATTCTACTCAAATAGATAAACCCTCTGTCAATCAACCAGATTTCCCCCAGAACCTCAATTTACTGAGCTATATTCAGACGATGAACTAGAGCTAGAGATGAAAGGAAAACAAGGATTTCCAAAGCATTTGTAGTATATAATTTTCATTATGATAATTTTAATTAACATTAATCTATTTAGTTAATTTTATCATTTTTCAATTTCGAAAGACAACCCAATTTAAACAATAACTCAAGTCATTATGATGAATTTACCTTTCCTAGGTCTCTACCCTCCATGATGGTACATCTCAGTTCATCGTTCTATAAGATAATAGTCTGTGCATTGGATCATAGGGGGCCATAAAATCCCATGTCATGCCTAGTATCCGTGGCCTATTTCACACACCGAGGTCAACTAGAATAGTTTACCTACCACATTATGAAATCCCCATGTGACCTAAACCCAAACTCCATCCTATCTCTTAACCATCACTTTTGATACTATTACGTCAACATACCCACCCTCAAAAAGTAACACAATAAGGGGTGATAGATAATGACCCCTCTGATTCCCACCTCTAGTAGGCCCTAGATTGGAAACTGCCACCGAGGGTGTAAAAATATCAAAATATGTGAGACATTGCCCATTGTAATATAAATAGGATTATAAGATAGAATAAATAATCTACAAACAAATCCAAGACATAATATAAATGTGAAAACAAAACCGGCCCACATGCATGTTTAAATTGAACTAATACAAGTAAAAGTCTCCAAAGTGAATACCCTAAAGTAAAGATAAAGTTGTGACACATCAACTGTCAAGGATCCAAGATAGTACAGGGAAATATAGACCAAAAAATCATCATAGAAACCAAAAAACTGTTAAATATATAGGATAAGTATACATGTATACTTAGTAGGGAAAACAAAATTCTCTCATGAACATGTGAAAGAAGCATACTAACGCACTAGTGAGAAAATAATAGAATCAAATAGCGCCTATATTGGTATACAAACCACACCAACCTCAACAAGGAGTGCTCACAAAATAATGCATTCCATGTAATAAAATATAAATTAGGAAACATCTATTATTGGGTAACCCACACAACTTTCCCACTGAATATCCACTCTCACACCCCAACAAAAAATATCCTAGAACTCTCACCTCTTCCAAATATACCACA
This sequence comes from Viscum album, assembly GCA_963277665.1. NCBI lineage: Eukaryota > Viridiplantae > Streptophyta > Magnoliopsida > Santalales > Viscaceae > Viscum > Viscum album. The sequence goes on from OY728155.1 coordinate 1,745,120,228, forward strand.
ACCCATATCGTCTGCACAAACCTAGGACACCCAATACATACCACCAGAGCACACCTAATCATCAAAGAAAATCCCACCCACAAAAACATGGGCCTCATCACATTTCATATTGAAGACACCTAGGATACAAAATCATAACTAATCCTGAATAACCTAGATACATCACATCACAAATCATCATGATGACATATGGGAAACCACATCAAAACTCATCTCGATGACACAAGGAATGCCACATCTCATCAACCATTAAAATAAAAATCTTATGTCCATCACATACTTTACAATATCTACCTCACCTAGATGATTGAGTAGGTAAGAGCGGGTGTCCATCCATCCATCCTCCCATCAGGATGTCGGAAAATTCACCCCCACATGACTATATCGGTGTTCGACAAATAATTCTCAGCATGGGTGGGATGTGTATTTAAATCACTTGAATATAAAAGTATATATATATATATATTATAAAACACTCAATCAAATGTTATGGGTTCTCAAACAATTGACAAACTCACAACACCATCACTTTTGTTGTCACCTCTAAATGAATAACATCCCATAACAAGCCACAAACCCCATTTCACATTTTTAACCAATTTCATTCAATAATATAATTATTTTAATTATTTTCCATCAAACATATTTAACCAAAAAACCGACCATTTAATTTTTCATTAGAAATTTATACCCCATTAGCCAAACCATCCCATTAAATTTCAATCATTTCTAAACATTTATTTATTCAACCCATCATTGACCAAGCATCTAGCATATGACAACAATATATTGCGAATAACTAAACACCCCCATCATACCATCAACTATTGGCCCCAAAAGAAAAACCCACAAACAATTATCCCAACATGCCAAAACCACACATCATCACCACATATGAAAAACCTCATATCACAACACATCAAGATCCATATAGAAATTTACAAAGGGGATTTTATCAAACTCCACTTTAATTTAGGTGTGTTATCACCCAATCCAAAATCTTGGGTGAACCAATTCATTATAAAAGTATAATTAATTTAAAAATTTCCATTTACTGTGATATCAAAAAAATCACAACTAAAGAATAAATCACAATATATATATGTCGAACAAACAAATACCCCAACATCTACAATTTTAAATGGTGACATCAATCCCAAACAATAAAAATATAAAAAATAATATCATATCTTTTAAAGAACGAAGATCAAACCTCTTTAACCCCTTTATATTTTTATTATCCGATTATTTATCCTTGATTAAGATGACACAACCATAATCCAAAGATTACAAAATTAAATACTTCTCGCATAATACACAATTAAGAGAAACGTAGGGATCAGTACCTCATAGAAGCCTTCAAAATCTCTATACACCATATGAAAAATAAGAAACCACCCAAAAACCACTGTTTCATAAGATACTTGTGGTTAAACCTACACCACACCAAAGGGTGGTAAAAAATGAAAATAAAACACAACCCAAAACAAATAAACGCCACAACATTAGACTATATGGAGAGGAATTAACGAAAATAGTGGATAAATAGATGATAACTCACTAAAAATCGAAGAAAAATCACCAAATAATATCCACTGGGATCAACATGTCAAAGTGTAAGGGAAAAGAAAATCCTAGGGATCCTAGGGTCCTCCCAAAATGAGATGAAGAAGGATCCATAGAAAAATGAATCAACATTCGTCAGAAAATAATATTCAAACTACATTGTATAATTTATTACATAAAATTCAATCCCTTTTCACGCTGTGTAATCCTCGAGGTTCATTTCACTTAAAAAATAATCTCCTCTTCATTTTACTATTTATTTTTAAACCCAGTTATTTTACAAATTGTGAAACCTTATTTCATATCATTTAAAATGTTTACACATAGTGAAACTCTATGTCACATCATTTGAAATATTTACACTTCATGAAATCACCATGCTTCCAACCTTTAGCAACTGAACATCACCATACATCCTCGAATATTCCTCCGAATACCTATAAAAATCAAAACTAACATTGTAATGGACTTCTTAGACACAATAAATTACACCACATATCTTCTATAAATATATCCCCACATCATATAGGCCTTATTTGAATCATAAGTCCATCCATATAATGATTTAGTTGTAAAACTATGGAGGTTCTCTGAAGAAGAGGTATAGTCCGTAAACATGTGTTTTCATTTTATTTTATAATATAACTCCTTAATATATTATCAAATTATGATTATATAATAAAACACATATCTACCTTATCCATATATTTTATTATATTAAGGAAATAACCAATTAGTATCAAATTTTACATTAAATGGGAAATGAAACCATTGGTCGTGTGTACAACGGACTACCGCCTCATGAAACAATGTAATAACCACATATCAAGGATTTCTATAATTATATATTTAACAAAATTACATCACTTGTGTGTACGGCGGAAAACCACCTCGCGAACAGATGTGATGTGTTTTTTTAGTTTTACTTGGATAGTAATGGGGATATATTAAATTAATATATATGATAATTATAACATAAATTTAATTATTTAATTAATATATCATATAAAAATTATTACATTCCATTCCATGGGGATACAAAAACATTGTTCATGTGTATGAAAAACTATTGCCTCAAGAACCGATGTGATCCGTCTTTGACTAATGATTTTTATGAAAGTTATTAATGGTAAATTTAATAAATTAATGTGGTATAAATTACATAAAACATATTCTAGTAATGTAAAATTATCATTAACTATATTCTATTTCATCCTTTGAGAAAATTGAAATTGTTTTCTTGCTTACAAAGGTCTTACATTTTCCATGAACAGAGTAATTCATTTTTTGTCTTCAATTTTAATTTATTATGATAAATTAATATATAATTAATATATATAATATTTATAGCATTTTTAATTTTTTTTATATTATGTAACCATTATAAAAAATAAAGGATCAACGATCCCAAATAAAAACACCCATGAAAAATTAAATAGTTATTACCAAAAACCTGATTTTAAAAAGTAATTGTTAATAAATTAATAATTTATTAAATAAATAATATATAGTATTATACATATGAGTATGGTTATGAAATAGATATATAATAATTCAATATTTTTTTACTGAAGTTTCAAACATTGATAATGAAATTTGAGACTTAAGGTAGTGGATTTCTGGTCATTTCAGGGAGACACATAAAATATTCACCACTTATAATTTTTGTGTGGTGTATATTCATACCATTTGTGATGTTAGGTCACTTGTATAATTATTCTAATTATATTTAAAGTTTCATTTTTTTATTATTTTCAATGGAATATCCAAGCTCTAGGTGGTTAATTTCAGGGGTTGCATTATGTACAATTATACATGCCAGGAGCAACATCTCTGAATGGTCTCTAGAGGGTTTTTTTAATAGAGCAAGAAAAACCCAATTACTCTCCTATCCATAAAGAAAAATTGAACTACATTAAAAGGTATATTTTGTTGGAACTTGTCCTATAATACTTAATAACACACATTGGTTGAGTGAATGGGAGTTCGGGCTTGTTACACCATTTTGGGGGAACTATTGACTATTATAGGACTATATTTTAGATTTAAGATACTTTTGAGAATAATTTTTTTTTCCCAATTATGTATATGAGGATCACCCCAAGGTAATGATAAATTAAAAGAAATCATGGGTTTAGAATCAAATATATATATACAAATTTCTCCTTCAATAGAGTTATCTATATATATCCAATGTTCCCCATCAATGGTAGCCTTTTTATATAGGGATTAGAGATTTCTTAATAGCTTATTGAGATGATGTTTGTTTTTAGCAATATGGTGGGAACTCTAGATTTAATCATCATCCAGAAAGAGGAAATCTATTTTGATGTCAGTATTTAACCCATAAGATGGAAATCCTATGTATCATCATGACTAGAATCTAAACCCACATCAGTGCCACATTATTGGAAACCTCACTTTTAGGGTCTTCTGAAGAGGATCAAACTACGTAGTTTAATTTCATGTGGCATGGAAATCCGGGATAAAGGTTTCTTCTCAATGTTTAGTGTGGGACATACTTAGAGGTGGCCAGAGGGACTTGTTAGAGATGTGTTCTCCTAGTGGGACACGACCCCGCCTAAAATGTGGTCAAGAGGACATTATATAGAATTTGGGAGCCAGGTTTGGAACTGATTATGGATTTCCACATATCCCAGTTAGATGGCATTCAAAGACAAAATATTTTGGTAAGGGTTGGGTCTTACACCGTATAGGAGGCCCAACAAACATGTATGGGGATTATACCATAATAGAGGAACAAGGGACCTAAAATAGATGTGATCCCCTAGGTTTATTTGACCCTACAAAAAGATTTGTCTAGAGAACATTAGGATGTGTTTGGGTATTGAGTTAGACCTATGTAAGGCTCCCAATGTATCCTAGTTAGTTGAGAATAAATTTCCATATAGTTTGTAAAGGGATAATTATTACACTATATAGAAGACCCATTGAACATGACTGGGGTTTATATAGTACATAGGTCCCTTTTGAAGTGACATAAAGGGGACATATAGTCATTAGGATGACCATCAATGGTGTTTGGGATTATGAGGCTTTCATGATAGTTTCTGTCACATAGGTCCATTTGTTTTAAGCTTGTTGTGAGAAACAATAATAACAAGTATAGAATAATATCAAACAATCAAATTTTTTTCCTCTAGTGGATGGATACTGAAGATGAAATGGAGAGAGAGAGAATGATTTTAATTTGGATGCCTCCTATTTTATACTAGTAGATAGGATATTCACATCTTCTAACCCGTATAGATTTTTATAGGTTGGAGAAAAGGAGAAATAGTGCCTCCTACCACAAGAAAGGCTAGGGGATTTCTAAAAGAGAGATTCCCTACTGGTCCATGGGGAAGAGAAGAGTGACTAGAACCGATACTCATCGAAGGGAAAGAACAATGGCTCCACTCAATCTGTAGAATGGGGAGGTTAATGTGAGAAACTTCAAGGTCATAACCCCTTTTACAAAGGTAGTGTATACATTAAAACATTTAGTGGGCCCCCCCTTGTAGAAGAGTTTACATATGTGACTCCACATATGATGGGTATATAGATAAGAGGGGGCAAGATGATGAGCCGGATAATATGATCATACATGTAATGGGTCTTTGGAGTAGGCCTTGGCATGATGCTATTACATTAGATCATAGAGGTGGAAAAGTGAGGCCTAATGGTAATATTGAAGTGAGTGATGGGTGGTTGAGAGTAGAATATTGTAGGATACACCATTCTGCATAGTAGGTTCTCATGCATAATGGGGTTACCTCCACATACCATGTCAATACATGAGTGATGGTACTATATATGTAGCATCGTGATTCATGAACCAGGGTTCTTCCCACATGTCGTGTTTCTATGTGAGAAAAGGTCCCATGCACATAGTGTGTTAATATATGAGGCTAATATCTTCCTAGGTATCATTTTTTACAAGGGTCTGGGTTTCATTTGAATGTATTTTTTCTATGTGCGGTGATTTTTCACAAAGGGGGAATTATGTTATACCCCACAGAATGATGTACAGAAAGGGGTTATATGTATACAGACTGCAGGGTGATTTTAATTTCCTCCTTAATGAAATATGGTGAGTTTACCTTTTGGGAATAGATGGATTTCGCTCAATTTGTCTTTGAGGCTCTAACTATTGTGTCTAATTATCTTCACTCTTCTCTTAAATATTTTAATTTTTTAGTTCCTCTTAGTTTTATTTTGTACTAAAACAGTGTGACTAGACACCGACATGGCTGGCCTCCCATGGTGGTCAATAGGGTTTATTTGGAGGGATCCCTAAGAGGATGCCCCAACCCTTGAATGACTTTATTTTTAGAGGTAATTATTTTTGGTGATAGAAATCACCATTTTGCCTCAAAAATGAAATGGTTTAGTTCATGAGAATCGATAGTAATTCCTTATTCCATGAAAGATTTAATTTGTAGGAAATAGTCATTCATAGGGGGAAGAAATCATTGTCAAGAATCATAAAGGACTCGGTTTTATTATAGGGTGTTGAATGTTCCATATCACCTCATAAATGATTTTTTTAGGGTTCTTTTAGAAGTGGTATACTACCGTATGGAGTGGTAGTCTGCATAGATATTTTAATCCCTAAAACAGAACCTTCCTTTATGACTTTATCCCCTTTGAACATTTTAATTGAACTATTCTTCTAGTTTTATATCTATCAATTTCCAAGTCAATGGAATTATATTCTTCTAATTTTCATAATTCTTAAGATCCAAAAAATACACCACATAAAAATAGGTTCTAATTAATAAGAAGAGGGGGATATTTTAATGTAGAAATTGGTACTATTTTGAATAAGTTTGCGGTATGAATGTGGACACACAAGAGGAGACCATACCCATGAATAAGTGCCCTAGATTAGTTTTAAATTATCCATGTATTTGTGATCTTGATCCCTTCTGTAACACCCCAAGCTTCCACGGTACGATTCCCTTCGAATAATGTGATAGCGTGTGTTGTACGCAACCTCGAGTTCTAACACACACCACAACTAATTAAACAAGCCGTTGTGAATAGTAATACCTACTTTTTGAAATCATATATATTTTATATTTCAAAATGGACTTCATTTTTGGATTCGGAATATTGAAATTGGCCTAGGGTGAAATTTTGGTACTTTTCGGATAACTTTTATATTTTGATGAATAGTGAAAATTACTAAATTTTAATTAAAATCAACTTTTTTAATCAAAATAATTAATATTGATAAATTATGAATTTGAGTGGTTTTAAAGTATATTTAGAATATATTTTTACCATTTAATTTAATATTTGTCATTGGAAATAATTTCACAATTAAACCAGACATAAACAAGTGTCAATCTTTTGATAGTTATTATCTCTTAAAAACACGTTTTTTATTTTAACAACGGGAATTAATTTTAAATTAATTTCTGCCACTTCTGTGTTTTGAATTTGGAAAAATGGATTACATATTTGGAATCAGGATGTCCAAATTATGTAATTAGTTAACTTTTATTTTTACACTTTTTGAATAATTACTGCGGTAAATATTTTATTTACCATGGTTAAAGGGTAAATCCGGTAAATAAGGGTTAAAAAATAATATTAAAATAATACAAAATTACCCTAAAACGTGTCCTAACCTTATTGGTGGACACATACCCGACCATGGGCATCCTTGGGCAGATTTGGGGACCCCTTAGAGCCACTTGTATGTGGTAGGGACACATTATATTAATAAAGTTAAAATAAAAATAAAAATGGCATAAGCTTACATCTTTTAGAAGAACAATTTTTACATAGGGTTATACATGTTGGATTTTCGATTATAAATATTCATTAGAAAGATAAAAAGATTTCTTACATAATGATATTTTATTTATAATTTTTAGACATCAAATAATTTAAATTATTAATGACACAATAATGATGCAATGTTTACCTCATTAATAAATCATTTAAATAAATAAGATTATAATGATTAAAATATTATCTAAAACCTGTCCAATTCTTATTGGTTGATGTTATTTAGAATATGAGTCAACTTATCTTCGACCTCAATGATTTTTTGACCATTATAAACCGAATATAATTATATTATAAAGTAATACTTTCACTCTTTCCTAAAGAGCCCCTCCTCTCCCTTATAAAAGGAGACCACTTCTACTCATTCCTCACACCTCTCAAGCCACTTGGCTCGTCCAAACCCTGCCCAAATACTCTCCCAACTTCCCTCACTACAACCTAGAGGCATTATTTTGATCAGAAAGCCAACCTAAAGAGCTCTTTTGATCAAATCAAAAGGAAGAACCCGAAGAAGAGGTAATGTTTTCACCACCCCTTTTCAAGTTCCTTTCTTCTTCCACTTCTTCTTTCTTTGTTCTTACCATTATAAAATAATAACTCCAGTATCTCACATATAATGTGATGTTATTATAAATATGGTACAACCATATTCAGTATTATATCCACCCTTTGAATAACATGTCACCATACGTGCGTACGTACGGCTTGCCGTCTCCACGTCGTGGTGTAATTGTTATTCAATATATTATTATTTGGATGGGTATAATAATGATGTGCAACTCATGTAAATAATAAATATAACATGTTAATTATTCTGTATATATATGATATAATATCCATTTATATATTATTTTAATATCAAAAGAATGATATTGTCGCTCGTGCGTACGTACGGACTACCGTCTCCACGAACGCGATAAGATTCATTCTCCATCGTATCCATTTAAGTATAATTATCATTTTATGATTTCAAAATGATGTTTAAGGACTTGATATCATTCTGGATATGAATAATATACAACCTATCCATTACAAACATGGCTTACGTAACAAAACATATAAAATAAAACAAGTAAGTTAACACCCGAAACAACGATAATACTATGATATTATTATCAAATCAATATTAAAAGAACATATATGATATCATATTAATGTATTTGATTCTTTTATAATTTAATAAAAATTATTTCACCATTATACAGGAGGGTAACCTACCCCAACCAAGGAAAAGTACAAGGTAAGGGTTATTTCACAATCTCTTCATTATCCGAGGTTGTTTATACGTAATAATCTACTGGGATCTCTTTATCATCCACATCCATGTTTCTTAAAATGTATTTCAAAACATTTTTACTATTTACTAGAATATGAGTTAAATTCATTTATACCCTTTTTGACTTTTGTAAGTGGTTTATAAAGGAATCTTTTGGTCTTTTTCAAAACAAGGTCCTTTTTTAACCTTTTCGACAGAATTAAGGTAAGAATGTTTTTTTACTTATACGGCGAGTGCGGCTATTTTCTGCCGTTATAAAATCTTCAAAGATTCCCTTACAAGATTATACGAATATTTTCAAAGAAAATGTTTTATTTTATATGGATCTTAAATGATTTCAAATTAAAAGGAGATATTTCTTTAAAAAGAATACTGATTTCATCTATGTCAACATCCTTTGATGGATTTTATGATTATCTGAAGTTGATTTATTATGATACAAAACTTCTATATTGTATTGAATGTTTTGTGATATTTTTGACTGTGGATGTGCTATTTTTATACCATTCATAGTTTATGGTGAAATTATTTACATTTCGTATGCTAGTTTTAAAACGAATGTTTATGTTATGTTTAAACCTTTTCATATGGGAATGCATTGGACTTAGTAAGTGACGGGTGGAGCCCGCTATAGCTCCTCGATGCATCGGTAGGTCTCATGAGACAAACTAGTGTCTTGGCACAAGGCCTTGGAAAAATCTTATCTGTAGTCTTGGCACGAGGCCTTGGCTATGTGGTTATGATAGTCTGGCATTATGCATTCCATCATTATGAAAGTGGTTATTGATATTGCATGTGATTATTCGATTAGTAGAATATCCATGTGAATAAGTAAATGGAATTATTTAATTTTATTTATGCCATACTATGTTTAAGTTAAAGTTTAAAAGGCTTTTGTTTTAGTTATACATTGCCTTAAATGTTTTTTCTTATTTATGAAAGTTTCCGCTATATTGTTATCCTTACTGGGCATTTGAGCTCACCCCTTTTCTATGTTTTATTTTCCCAGGATGTTAAGAGGTAAATTATGAATGACTTGCAGGGATATTATGTGGGGATATGAGTGTGGATTATGGAGACAATATGTTGTTGTAGTAGTTTTTCATTTTATGATGTAATGTAAGACTTATGAATATATCTAGTGTTTCCAAGACTACTAAACCAATCGGTCTTTCGAGATTTGATCTTTCTTGTGATCATGCCAATGTTATGTAATAATGCACCGACTCTGGGTAACTGGGGTCGGGGCGTTACAGTTGGTATCAGAGGAAGTTTAGTACAAACCTTGGAAGCTAGATTTAGATAAACTCTGATTAGAGAACGTAAACCTAAGATGAACTTTGAGGATTAGTATAGAAGAACTTTTTAGAATTTTGGTATTGCAGAGATTTTGTGAGTTTTCCGAGAAATACATCCCTGTCTGGATATGAGCAGGTAGAGGTGGCTCTGGCACAGATGTACCTAGGGGTAAAACCTGAAAACACCGCTTTGAGCTAGACTCGAACGGGAACTGGTGCAGGACAACGGGCCTTGCTGCACTCTTGGTTACGACACTCCCCGGGGATATGGTTAGGATAATTCTCATTTTCTTTACAAACCATTATGAAGGGTTTATGAGTATATACATCCTCAAAGGAGACATTTTTATGATTATGGATTATATCCATAAATAGTTCAATTTATGTTAAGTGTTTTATAAGTATGGGATTATGTATTTTGATTCCTAAACTGATATAGTTTATGCCATTTTTTAGAAATGGCGCCTAGTAGAAGAAATGGAAACCGTATCAATGCACGCACTCCATGTAGGGATTGCCCTCATGGTCAAGATAATTATAGTGGAGCTGGTGATGCAATTGGAGCCGATCAGCTAATCACCATACTGGGACAACTTACTCAGGTTATGAATAATAACCTTACCTGTATGGAGCACCCTGATCCGCAGCGTGGAGGATCAATGTTAGATCGATTCATGAGGCAACAACCACCAACGTTCAATGGGAATACAAATCCCTTAGTAGCCGAGCAGTGGATAAATTCCCTAGAGAAAATATTTCAGGCTTTGGGGAGCAGTGAAAGGGAAAAAGTTATCATGGAAGTTTACTGCCTCACTGGAGATGCTGATCAATGGTGGTCATTGATTCAAAACATTAAGGAAGATGATGAAGTATCAAATATGGAATGGAGGGAGTTCAAAGATCTGTTATTAGAAAAATACTTCCCTCGCGACCATCGAGCAGATATGGAAAGGAAATTTCTAAGTCTAAGACAGAAGGAGGATGAGAATTTCGCAATGTATGAGGCTAACTTTACAAGGTTAGCAAGGTACGCTGGTGATTATATACATAACCAAAGAAGTAAGATTGATCGTTTCTTTGATGGGTTAAAACCATTTCTCCGTCGAGCATTAGTCTCACAATCCTTTTCATCGTACGAATACATTGTCTCATGTGCTATCAAGACCGAAAAGGAATTCTCTAAGTCTTATGACTTTAAAGCAAAGCAAGAGAAGAAGAGACCTGCTGATCAATCTGGGAATGGAAATAAGGGGAAGAAGGCAAAGGCTGAATATCCATCCTGTGGTAAATGCGGGAAGAAACACCTTGGTACTTTCTTAAAGGGAATGAGAGTCTGTTACAAGTGTGGTGAAAAAGACCACCAAGCTCGTGATTGCAAGGGGAAGAAGGAAGATACCAACGTTCAGTGCTACAATTTCAGGGAGATGGGGCATTATGCAAATGAATGTCCTAAGCGTCAGGAGAACTTACCTCAAAAAAGGCCAAGGGATCAAGGCCAGGCTTATGCTATCACTACTGCTGAGGTAGATGCTCCGAAAGAGGTGGTGGCAGGTAATTTAATGGTTTCCTCAAGTTTAGCAAATGCATTATTTGATTCTGGATCATCGCATTGTTTCATATCTTCCCAGTTTGCTAAGAAAATTAGATATTTCCAATTTGATTTAATACGGGAGTTGTCAGTTAAAACTCCTAAGGGAAGTATCATTGCAACAAAGTTTTGTGAATCAGTCCCCATTAGAGCACATAAATTTTCTTTATCTACTGATCTCATCGTCATACCTATGATTGAGTTTGATATAATCCTCGGTATGGACTGGCATTCGGACTATGATGCAAAGATTTATTGTAAGAAGAAAGAGGTTACGATTCTTGATGATAATGATAAGGAACACCTTATTTTTAGAGCAGAATCGTCACCACCTAATTCTTATTTAGATCCACCCCCAGTAGCTCAACTTAATTCAATTATTGGGGAGTAAGAGAATGAAATAACTGTCGGTGAGGAAAGGAATGTTCAAATAGAGGATGTACCTGTTGTGAAAGAATTTGTAGATGTATTTCCGGAAGATTTACCTGGACATCCTCCAGAACGAGAAGTTGAGTTTTCCATTGATTTGATTCTTGGATCAAGGCCTATATCAAAGACCCCTTATAGAATGGCCACTGTAGACTTAGTCGAACTAAAGAAACAACTAGTGGAATTGAGTAATAAGGGATTTATTCGCCCTAGTGTTTCTCCATGGGGAGCCCCTGTTCTTTTTGTTAAAAAGAAAGATGGATCTATGAGGTTATGTATCGACTATAGGGAGATCAATGCTATAACGATAAAGAACAAGTATCCCCTACCTCGTATTGATGATTTATTTGACCAACTGCATGGAGCTCAATACTTTTCAAAGATTGACCTTTGATCTAGATACCATCAGTTGTGTGTGAAGAAGGAAGACATTCCGAAGACAGCATTTCGAACCAGGTACGGGCAGTACGAGTTTACCGTAATTCCGTTTGGATTGACTAATGCACCCTCTGTATTCATGGATCTGATAAATAGAGTTTTCAAGGAGTATCTCGATGAATTTGTGGTGGTATTTATTGATGATATCTTGGTATACTCCAAAACCTACGAAGACCATGAAAATCACTTGCGCATTATCTTGAAGACTCTGAGGAGGCATGAATTATATGGGAAGTTTAGCAAGTGTGAATTCTGGCTTCAGAAGATTTCTTTTCTTGGCCATATTGTCTCTAAAGATGGAATCTCTGTTGATCCTTCTAAGACCAAGGAAATCCAATAATGGCAAGCACCTACGAGTATAACTGAGGTACATAGTTTTATTGGTTTGGCAGGTTATTATCGACGTTTCGTCCAGAATTTTGCCCGATTAGATAACCCATTAACAAAGCTCACGCGTAAAGGGGTTAAATTTGTTTGGAAAAAAGAGTGTGAAGAATGTTTCGAAGAATTGAAGAGAAGATTAGTCAATGCTCCTATATTGACTCTACCATTGGGGAATGATGGGTTCGTTATTTATAGTGATGCATCAAAGAAAGGACTTGGTTGTGTCCTTATGTAGAATGATAGAGTTATTGCCTATGCATCACGACAGTTGAAAATTCATGAACAAAACTATCCTACTCATGATCTTCAGTTAGCAGCTGTGATCTTTGCTTTAAAGATATGGAGACACTACCTCTATGGTGAAAATTGTGAGATTTATACTGATCACAAGAGTTTGAAGTATATTTTATCACAAAAAGAACTCAACATGAGGCAAAGGATATGGCTTGAATTACTCAAGGATTATGATTGTACGATACACTACCACCCGGGGAAAGCAAACAAGGTGGCAGATGCTTTGAGCAGAAAAGACCATGGAGTTTTGAACAATATGAGAATTGAAAGGGATCCAATTTTCATGGATCTAGTGAAGATGGACATGGGAATAACCAGGGAAGGTGAAACATCAATGCTTTTTCAAATGGTTGCCAAACCATATTTACTATAAAGGATTAAGAGTTCTCAGACCGATGATGAAGAATTTAAAAAGAAGATTAAAGCTGTGAATGATGGGAGATCGAGAGACTTTGTGTATGAAGATGGAATTTTGAAATTCGGGAAGAGACTTTGTGTTCCCGATTTACCTGATCTAAAAAGGGAATTGCTGGATAATGCTCATAGTTCCAATTTCTCTATACACCCTGGGAGCACCAAAATGTATAGAGATTTTAAGGAACATTTTTGGTGGGACAACATGAAGAGGGAGATTGCTGATTTTGTGTCAAGATGTATGGTTTTTCAACAAGTGAAAGCTGGAAGGCAACAGCCTGGAGGAGTCATGCAACCTCTTCCTATACCGGAGTGGAAATGGGACAATATTACGATGGACTTTGTCATGGGGCTACCAACGACTCCTAGAAGGAACGATGCAATATGGGTTATTGTTGATCGTCTTACCAATTCAGAACATTTTCTTGCTATAAGAGAAGATCTACCCCTGGAAAGTCTAGCAAGACTATACATTAATGAAGTTGTGAGACTTCATGGAGTACCCCTATTGATTGTTTCTAATCGTGATCCCCGTTTTACTTCAAGATTTTGGAAAAGTCATCAGAAATATCTGGATACTGAACTTCATTTGAGCACTACTTACCACCCTCAGACAGATGGACAATCAGAACGGACTATTCAAACCCTAGAAGACATGTTGAGATCTTGCTCACTTGACTTTCAGGGTATGTGGGATCAATATTTGCCACTGGTTGAATTTTCCTATAACAATAGCTTCCATTCGAGTATTCAGATGGCACCATATGAAGCGTTATATGGAAAGAGATGTCGTACACCAACCTGTTGGGATGAGGTTGGTGAAAGAAAACTTGTAGGCCCAGAACTGGTGGAGGAAACGGTGGAAAAGGTGAAGGTAATCCAAAATCACATCAAAGCAGCTCAAAGTAGGCAGAAAAGCTATGCCGATAATCGAAGGAAGGATTTGGAATTTCAGGTCGGTGATCATGTTTTCCTGAAGGTATCTCCATAGAAGGGAGTCATATGTTTTGGTAAGAAAGGTAAATTGAGTCCCAGGTACATCGGACCTTTCGAAATTCTAGAACGAATTGGGGTTGTAGCTTACCGATTGGCAATGCCGCCAAGTCTCTCCAAAGTTCACGATGTGTTCCACGTATCTCTGTTGAGAAAATACATGCCCGACCCAACGCATGTACTCACCTGTGAGGAATTAGAACTGGAACCCGATCTGTCTTATTGTGAAGAGCCTTTCAGGATTCTTGATACAAGAGAACAAGTACTAAGAAACCGGACAACGCGTCTGGTAAAAGTTTTGTGGAGAAATCATAAGATGGAAGAGGCAACGTGGGAACCCGAGGAAATTATGATGAAGAACCACCCGAGTCTTTTTATGTAGTAATACCCTAGAAATTGCGAGGATGCAATTATTTAAAGGAGGGGAGAATGTAACACCCCAAGCTTCCACGGTACGTTTCCCTTCGAATAATGCGATAGCGTGTGTTTTACGCAACCTCGAGTTCTAACACACACCACAACTAATTAAACTAGCCGTTTTGAATAGTAATACCTACTTTTTGAAATCATATATATTTTATATTTCAAAATGGACTTCATTTTTTGATTCGAAATATTGAAATTAGCCTAGGGTGAAATTTTGGTACTTTTCGGATAACTTTTATATTTTGATGAATAGTGAAAATTACTAAATTTTAATTAAAATCAACTTTTTTAATCAAAATAATTAATATTGATAAATTATGAATTTGAGTGGTTTTAAAGTATATTTACAATATATTTTTACCATTTAATTTAATGTTTGTCATTGGACATAATTTCACAATTAAACCAGACATAAACAAGTGTCAATCTTTTGATAGTTATTATCTCTCAAAAACACGCTTTTTATTTTAACAACGAGAATTAATTTTAAATTAATTTATGCCACTTCTGTGTTTTGAATTTGGAAAAATCGATTACATATTTGGAATCAGGAAGTCCAAATTATGTAATTAGGTAACTTTTATTTTTACACATTATGAATAATTACTGCAGTAAATATTTTATTTACCATGGTTAAAGGGTAAATTCGGTAAATAAGGGTTAAAAAATAATATTATAATAATACAAAATTACCCTAAAACGTGTCCTAACCTTATTGGTGGACACATACCCGACCATGGGCATCCTTGGGCAGATTTGGGGACCCCTTAGAGCCACTTGTATGTGGTAGGGACACATTATATTAATAAAGTTAAAATAAAAATAAAAATGGCATAAGCTTACATCTTTTAGAAGAACAATTTTTACATAGGGTTATACATGTTGGATTTTAGATTATAAATATTCATTAGAAAGATAAAAGTATTTCCTACATAATTATATTTTATTTATAATTTTTAGACATCAAATAATTTAAATTATTAATGACACAATAATGATGCAATGTTTACCTCATTAATAAATCATTTAAATAAATAAGATTATAATGATTAAAATATTATCTAAAACCTGTCAAATTATTATTGGTTGATGTTATTTAGAATATGTGTCATCTTATCTTCGACCTAAATGATTTTTGGACCATTATAAACCGAATATAATTATATTATAAAGTAATACTTTCACTCTTTCCTAAAGAGCCCCTCCTCTCCCTTATAAAAGGAGACCACTTCTACTCATTCCTCACACCTCTCAAGCCACTTGGCTCGTCCAAACCCTGCCCAAATACTCTCCCAACTTCCCTCACTACAACCAAGAGGCCTTAGTTTGATCAGAACGCCAACCTATGGAGCCCTTTTAATCAAATCAAATGGAAGAACCCGAAGAAGAGGTAATGTTTTCACCACCCCTTTTCAAGTTCCTTTCATCGTCCACTTCTTCTTTCTTTGTTCTTACCATTATAAAATAATAACTCCAGTATCTCACATAAACTGTGATGTTATTATAAATATGGTACAACCATATTCAGTATTCTATCCACCCTTTGAATAACATGTCACCATACATGCGTACGTACGGCTTACCGTCTCCACGTCGTGGTGTAATTGTTATTCAATATATTATTATTTGGATGGGTATAATAATGATGTGCAACTCATGTAAATAATAAATATAACATGTTAATTATTCTGTATATATGATATAACATCCATTTATATATTATTTTAATATCAAAAGAATGATATTGTCGCTCGTGCGTACATACGGACTACCGTCTCCACGAACGCGATAAGATTCATTCTCCATCATATCCATTCAAGTATAATTATCATTTGATGATTTAAAAATGATGTTTAAGGACTTGATATCATTATGGATATGAATAATATACAACCTATCCATTACAAACTTGGTTTACGTAACAAAACATATAAAAAAAACAAGTAAGTTAACACCCGAAACAACGATAATACTAAGATATTATTATCAAATCAATATTAAAAGATCATATACGATATCATATTAAGGTATATGATTATTTTATAATTGAATAACAATTATTTCACCATTATACAGGAGGTTAACCTACCCCAACCAAGGAAAAGTACAAGGTAAGCGTTATTTCACAATCTCTTCATTATCCGAGGTTGTTTATACGTAATAATCTACTGGGGTCTCTTTATCATCCACATCCATGTTTCATAAAAATGTATTTCAAAACATTTTTACTATTTACTAGAATATGAGTTAATGTCATTTATACCCTTTTTTACTTTTGTAAGTGGTTTATAAAGGAATCTTTTGGTCGTTTTCAAAACAAGGTCCTTTTTTAACCTTTTCGACAGAATTAAGGTAAGAATGTTTTTTTTACTTATACGGCGAGTGCGGCTATTTTCCGCCGTTATAAAATCTTCATAGCTTCCCTTACAAGATTATAAGAATATTTTCAAAGAAAATGTTTTATTTTATATGGATCTTAAATGATTTCAAATTAAAAGGAGATATTTCTTTAAAAAGAATACTGATTTCATCTATGTCAACATCCTTTGATGGATTTTAAGATTATTTGAAGTTGATTTATTATGATACAAAACTTCTATATTGTATTGAAGGTTTTGTGATATGTTTGACTGTGTATGTGCTATTTTTATACCATTCATAGTTTATGGTGATATTATCTACATTTCGTATGTTAGTTTTAAAACGAATGTTTATGTTATGTTTAAACCTTTTCATATGGGAATGCATTGGACTTAGTAAGTGACGGGTGGAGCCCGCTATAGCTCCTCGATGAATCGGTAGGTCTCATGAGACAAACTAGTGTCTTGGCACAAGGCCTTGGCAAAATATTATTTGTAGTCTTGGCACCAGGCCTTGGCTATGTGGTTATGATAGTCTGGCATTATGCATTCCATCATTATGAAAGTGGTTATTGATATTGCATGCGATTATTCGATTAGTAGAATATCCATGTGAATAAGTAAATGGAATTATTTAATTTTATTTATGCCATACTATGTTGAAGTTAAAGTTTAAAAGGCTTTTTTTAGTTATACATTGCCTTAAATGTTTATTCTTATTTATGAAAGTTTCCACTATATTGTTATCCTTACTGGGCATTTGAGCTCACCCCTTTTCTATGTTTTATTTTCCCAGGATGTGAAGAGGTAAATTATGAATGAATTGCAGGGATATTATGTGGGGATATGAGTGTGGATTATGGAGACAATATGTTGTTGTAGTAGTTTTTCATTTTATGATGTAATGTAAGACTTATGAATATATCTAGTGTTTCAAAGACTACTAAACCAATCGGTCTTTCGAGATTTGATCTTTCTTGTGATCATGCCAATGTTATGTAATAATGCACCGACTCTGGGTAACTGGGGTCGGGGCATTACACCTTCCCCAATTCTCGATCACCAATTGATTCTTCATAGTGTTTCACCTTTGCAGACACCCTTTCTGTAAACAAAACCTAGTCACCCATGAATAGTAATTTTTATGTCCACATAAAAAGTATCATGTTTCTCTATATATAAAATGTAAAACAAATTGATTACCTTATAGAATAGTGGTTTTCTAGCCAATGGTTCACATGATAGTGATTTGTGAACAAATGGTTTGAGTGATAATTTGAATACATTTTTACACGTTTTCTACACATTCTATTTCATCATTCTTAGATGAATATAATTTTTTATGACACAATGAACTGGAAAAATGGAATTTGATTCACGATCTATAATTTTGATCAGGATACAGTCTAACACAAATAAGAATATTTATGACAATCTTTGCTATCACATCATCCCTCCAGATGGTATTCAAAAGAACCTCCTTTCACAAGAGCTTCTAACTTAACAATTGTCCAACCATCTAAAAATTTACAACTTCAAATTTGAATAAAATTCTCCCCACCCACTAGTTTATCATAATATCCCATTTTTTGTTTCTAGATTTATTGAGACTGTTCCCATGTGAAAATCTATACTATAAGAAATATCATTTATGGTTTAGGTCAAGAGAATGTTTTTGTTCTGAATATATATCTTTGGACCCAAATCCTTAAAAATATCCATGATATATCCTTAAAATCAACAATTCATGATTATCCATCCATTTTAAACATCTTGTGAGTCAATCCCAATAGTTTATGTAGCTCTTAGTGGAAATTACAGTCTAGAGGGAGATTCTATGATGAATGGGTTTAGGCATTCTAGGTGCACTAGAATTTTACAGAACTCTATAAACAATTTTAGGTCATTGGATTATACAAATATCTATTGGATTGTCAATTTTTAGTTTATTCATCAACTGAGATATTTAATATATTAATTAGTTATTAATGTTCAATCACTAATACTTTCCATAACTCATATGGTGAAGTTGGGTTAAGCTTATGGGATATCTATTGATTAGGGGGAATCCCCATTCTTAGTAATTTTAATGAAAAATTCATGCCTTCAAATAATACCCAAGAAATAAATGAACAAATATATCCATTGGTGAGGGACCTACTAATAGAGATTGAGTAATTTCATTGTCACCCCCTACACACCCACTCACTCATTCCATTAAATTATTGGATACTATTTTTTCTATAAGTTAGCGGTCCAAGGATGAATTTTCAGCACAAAAGGACCCGTCCAACTCAAAATTAATTTGGTATTTATGGTTTGTCATAGAATACTCTCAAATAATGATAATATATGATTATGTGCTAAATAATCCATTGTGATGTATCACCTGATTTCTAGTTGGAGGAATTTTCACCATCTTTCTGAGTTGATGTATCATCCAATCCAGTGATGCCTATGTGAGCGTTACAGTCTACACTCAAATGATGGAGACTGAACTGGTGGAGGTAAAAGAAATCAACATAGATATTCCCACCCAATCTTGTATTTATGAAATTTGGGGTCAAATACAGGAGGGAATATCCATTCATGACCTTAGTGGCCCATTTCAATTATTACATTGATGGGTTGAAGAACACTATCGGTGATATGAGAATTAGTATACTATAACAATTATTCATTCTATATTTCACCCAGCACTACCAAATATTGCAATTGTTTTCATAAAATTATAGCGAATCGATGGTTTTGTTGAGTTGAAAAAATATATTTTTCCAATTTTCTTTTATTATTTTCCCAACACTCTATGGAGCTACTGTCAATGATGGATGGGGTCTTCTAGAAGAAAATTCACACGTCATCTTGTTTTATGATAGGATTATGACTTCCTAGGGGAATGGGGTAGCTATTAAAAAACTATACAACCCTTATTTGTTTTTTAAAAAATATGGATTCTTGTTATAGGTTGTATCTTTCCCCATCACATAGATTAAAAGGGAATCAAAACCCTTAATTCTTCATTAAATGTGGCTAATGGTAATGCATGAGGGGTTTTGTAATAATTTTTTTTACCTCGCATGGGAACTTCAACTATCATATCATGGGAGTATATCCAAATGTGGGTGGAGTACAACCCCAAGAGAGTTTTCGAAAATTTAGTCCGATTGGTGCCCAAACTGTTTCCCACGAATATTCATATGTCCACTATGCTATCTCTACCAACATCCACAAGAGGATGAAATTATTCCCATCATTGTAGGTGTTTTAAGGGAGTTTCAACTACATTTCCTAATTATATTAGTAGTAGTGTGGAATCCATACGTTTGACTGATACTATTGTAAATACCCTCGAAGATGGTCCAAGTTGGACAATGTCAGACATTCGAACAGATGATGCCATTCCAATATTTTTAGCTTATGAGATTGAACTAGAAACACAGATGGGGGATTTTACAATATGGGGGTTGTAATTTAAAGAATTACTATCTGTCGTAACTGTAATCATAAACTATATACGAGTAAAAATAGATGAACAAGGATATATTCCTGATGTTGTCATTAGACATCAGGTTGTGTGAAAATGGTATTGGCGCCAAATCTGCACCATTACCACTATGACCACTATCATAGAAATGGATGATAGGGTGTACAACCTTTTCCAACATTTCATTGGTTTAGGCATAGGTGGGGTTAATTATTGACACCTGCATATCCTTATCCACTAGATCCTCATTTCTTGAGAAGACTTAGCTAATTGTGAACATGATCCTTCGCAGTTTAATCCTTCATATCATAATGTGGAAGATATAAAGGATAATACTATGGATATAAATTACCTTTTTTCTAAAGAAGCATGATTTTATGATTATGTGGTCACACAGAATAGAGATATGATAGAATGTTATGACATAATTTTAGGACAAAGTTGCATTTTTCAGAAAAAATTAATTCTTGAAACCACCAAGTAGAAGGGTCTAGATCTCAAGGATGTCTTTAAATTTATGTATATTATAGTTGAAACTGAAGATGGGAAAAGAACCAGTTTGGACTGAACACTTAATGGATCATTCTATAAGGTAGTTTATGTACAGAATAATGTGATTTAGGCTTTACTATTTCTATTTTAGCTATTCTATGCTTTTACATTCTCCATTTTTATTAGTTTCGTGGAGAGACTCCAATATGTGAATTATCTCCTATTCTAATTTAATAAATAAATGAAATTTTTTTCTTCCTATAATAATTATCTATTATCATATCCTTCCATGCAAATTAATCATAAGTTTTCATGTTTTGATAGATAATATCCAGAGGATATCGATTGAAAATGAAACCTGGGATGATCAAATTTACATAATACCGAATGATGTAAATTTTTGCTAATGTATGGGACTCAAAAAGCTTATTTTTTGACTATTCTAGGGCTACATGGAGAACCCTAAAAACATTACTTATTTTCCATTATCACAATAATATTTTCCTAAGTCTAATGTGGTTTGAGCATAGTGGGATTTACATGACTTTTTTTAGGAATCCCATTGTTGGTTTTTGACCTAACATGTTTTGTTTCTATTTTTGTATTTCTGAATTTTTTGATAAACCAAGAAAAGAATTCGTTTAGTGATCTTATACATAATTTTTACCCAGGTTTCCCTTTGTAGGGTTTCAACTTGGAGATGATTATTTCCATTTTCATGGGTAGTTTATGGTCTTTCACGCCAGACTAATAGAATTGATGTTTTTTGTTGAACACAATTGACTAGGAATTGTAGATATTGAACCCCAATTGGGCTTACTAGATGAGAATGTCACAATATTCTTAAAATATGAATGGGGGATTTCTAGACCTTGTTTTTGATATTTCTGAATCCAAGAAATGGTATGGGGAAAGTAAGCAAGGTGTATCCATATATGTGGTTTCCAACATAATTTGGATATGGATTATGAAGATAGGATAATATTTTTCTAGGGATGAATTTTCCTTTAGTTGGAATTCATTTTTTCTCGGAAAATTATGCAGATCCAACTGAGTCATATTATTCATAGTCAAACAAAATTATCTGTAGGACACCAACCCTCTATTTCTGATGGCCGTGTAATTTTTTAGAATTTGGATTTCAGTAAACAAAAATGGGTGGTTTGTTAGGGGTATGATGTATTAAAATAAAGTGGTCATCTCCATAAGCACTAGTAATGAATGATAAAGAACTCTTACATGATTTTGACTCATATAAAGAAGGTATCATGTATGATGTTGTTTAATTTTATGAAATTAGGACATGGAAAATGAAGTTTTAATGTCTTATGGAAAAGGAATTTGAGGATAAATATTTTTTATCATTTAGCTTTTATATAGTGATAAACTATTCTCCTTTTTCACAGTAATCTATCAATGATTATTGCACCAGGTTTAGGTATGAACAGAAAAGGTTGTAGTCTATAATATAGGGATTCTAAATCTAAATACTGATATGGGATAAAAATGTCATTGGGGAATATAGAGATATGAAAAATCCACTCATGGGGGTGAATTTTACTTTGGCTGACATGCTGTTTTTAGGAGACTTATAGAGAGCCAACTCAGGAATATTGTTCATAGTCAAACATTGCATTCCCCTTAACAATTATCCAACATTTCTGTTTACCAGGGATGTTTATAGAGATATGGAAACCCATAGGCATAGATTATAGTTTGTGAATGGAATTTTCCTAAGAATGAAAGGATCATTTCATGTAATTTTTCTCCACAAATTGGTATAAACATTTCAATTACGTAAGTTTGGTCCATATGTAGGAACAAATTTTCTCATCATAGGTGGGCCTATGGTATGAGATCTCGGAATCACTACATATCTCATCAAAAAGTGAATGAATCCCTAGGTTGTTTTGGGATGGTTTCCCCACACATTGATTGTACTCTTTCATAGGGAGGGGTATTTTCTTTTTAATACGAGCTCACAATTGAGGTTATACACGTATTAGACCCCCATATGCTGGTCTAACTCACATATAAATGAGTGAGGGGTTTTTTTCCAGTGTTTGGACTGGGGTATAAGATTCAGGTGTTTCTATGTGTCCCAAAAAAATTATAATCAATCCATATTTATTTCTTATAGGGTTCACTTTGTAAGTGTGTCACGTGCATATGAAAAAGAATTTTTTTAACTTTTGTAGTTGTTGTACCAATGTTTGAATATTCTGGTGTCACTACATATCCTGTGATGGTAGTAATTAGGGCATACATATTTCTTGAAATCATGTAGTTTAGTGTCAATAGAGTAGGACATCATCTATGGATTTTAAAATCATACAGTGAGAAAGAAATGGGTTCTTATAGTTTTAGGTCATATGACTAGGACCATTTGTTATGGAAACAAAAAACGAGTAACCTGAGGCTCATTGGGAAAATATATTCTGACATGGCTTCGATGTAACAAAAAAATAATTGTAAACCATAATTTATAGGATTATTGGATTAGGAGGGATTATATGGGAAAAGATTACATTAGGTATTATGGAGACAAAAGTTACCTCTCATGGGGATGCATTTTCCTTTGTTTGATAGGAATTTTTGTGGGAATAATATTAAGAGCCAACCAGGGAATATTATTAATATTCCAAAAGGTGTCCTCAAGAAACTAACCCACCAGTTTCTATGGATAGGTGATGATTGTGAATATATGAAACTACCTTGTTCATTGAGTATGATGAATGCATGTAATGTGTCTGGATACATAGGAAACATTTGTAACGTGATTATCAATGGAGTGTGAAATTACCTACATAAATCTAACTCATATGTATTGGAATCAATTCTAATTCATTGATAGTTACCAAAATGAGGAACCCAATCATGGGATATCCTACAAGGATATTTGATTGTATAAAGGAGATGGGGAAATTTGTTACCTGTGGTAGAGACTAGGACACATGTTCTTGATGTCACTATGTATATCATCAAAACGAGAATCACGACACGCATAGTGCATGAGGTTCCATGTAGTTTAACATAATGTGTAAAGGAAATATGATCCTCAATGTGAAGAGGAAATATTGAAGCTATACTAGAGAATAACAACCTAGGAGTCAATATGTATCCTACGATAATAAGAATCTACCCATACATAGTTCTCTTATTGGATTTGAAAGTGTTGTTTAATGTTGTGTAGTAAGGAGATATGGTGTACCCTTTAGGGTCCTACAACTGGAAACATGGAAACACTAATGTGAATTTATACACCTTTATCATGTAATATACCCCATAGAAAAACATCTAATCCCACATGAGTTTTTCTTAGTCTGAGAAACGTGTGGGGGTGGGGGAGAATTTTTATGCCCCATAGAGATGACCAAATAAAGGATATAGGCATTTTAATTTTTTGGTGACTGGACTACTATATAAAAACCTAGCATCACTATGTATAACATTATCATGAAAATAAAGACACATGAATTTTTGGGAAACTGTATAGTTTAACGTCATGTGTTAAGGATGATGGTTACTCGACATGAAAGTGGGGGAATGTTATATATAGACCAAGAATGTGAAATCCGAGCATCACTATGTATCATATGATGATAGTAATCAAGCCACTCATAGTTCTGAGAATACTCCCCATGAAGATCTGAACCATACATATGGAGGAGGAATTTTAATATTTCAATGCGTATGGACCGAGTATTAGAGATCCAAGCGTCACTACATATCCTATGATGATAAGAAACAATACACACCTAGTTTTAAAGGGGAACTCTTTACATAGGTCTGATTCTTATGTAGAGTGGGGAATTCTACTATTGATTATTTGATTATCGTGTCCAAACCCAATATTAGATATCTATATGTCAGTATGTATCTTGTGAGGGTAGGAATCAAACCACACATAGTTTAAAAAATGATTAACTATATAGATATGACTCATGTACATGCAGAAGGATTTTTTTTCAAAAACAGACATTTAAATAGGTTTCAATTTGAATTACCTTGAATTTATTTATATTTTATGAATCGGAGTGGTCATATATTATGTTTCAAGGCTTGGACTAGGACATGGGGTATAAGAGTCACTAAATATCCCATATAATGAAATCGAGCCACACATATTTCTTTTGGAAAGCACATTTCACATGTCTAAACCATACACAAGGAGGGGGATTTTCTTTCACTATTTACTTTTGGGGAGGCTTGAACCAGATGTAGAATCATTGTATTTTTATGTAGCCTATGAATAAAGGAATCAATATTCACATTTTTCTTGAATATTAAATGGTAGTTGACTGAGGCCAAAGGCATTGTTCGCAAAAGTGAGAAAATTATCTTGTTGGGATGTTTAACATCCTAATACTAGGACATTGGTGAAATGAAATTTATTGTCTTGTGATATGGATGATATTCCAAATAGTTTAACATCATTAAATTTGAATAATTATATCTTATATTTATTGGAGTTTTGATTTTGTGGATTGGTAAGAAACATAATCCTGTCATAAAAAGAGCTATTGAGGAAAGAGGATGGTAATAATATCTTCTTATGAATGGAGGTAAATTTGTTGTTGGGACTAACACTAGAGGTCATAGGAATCACTATGTATCCTATAATGGAATGAATCAAGCCAAAATTTGTTCTTCAAGAACTGTTTAGTTTAGTCACTTGCGGTAAGGATGTATGTTTCATTCAGTTTATTGTATTGCAACTTGGACAATTTTCCATTTAGTTTAACATCAAGCGTCCAATATGACCGTGTCCTATGGTTATAAAAAATGATTCTTTATGTATTTTAGTTTGTGGGGTCTACATTAATCATAGAATCCATCCAGATAAAAAAATAGTCTTTATATTAGTTGAAATTCATTATAGAATAGGGTCCCTCCTAGTTTTCTCTAACTCTGGAGGTTTCTTTCTAAATACCATTAGACCCCTGAGGACCTACATCAACTCTACCTCTTGGAAGGATAAAAGATGCATTTTTTTGTTAAAGGAGTATGTAATATGGTTTTGGTATACTTTTGAACTATTTAGGATTTGAAATCTCTTCTCATCCCATCACTCTAGTTCATCCAACCATTAATATGATTATCCATCTATGGATAACTGATCAAATATGGAAACACAATGTGATGGATATTTAACTTTGAGGGTAATGAATACCACTATTACATATATGAATGATAATGGGGTCACATTCATGGTAGTGCGGTTCATGATGTGGTTAGCCCAAAAGGCGTGTAGGATCATGTCTTTCCATTAATGGTTATCCTTGTCTACCATCTTTTAGATTTTATATGTTAGGGTCGTGTTTAAGGCCTCTATCTATTCGTTAGCCACTACATGTTAGTGGGATTAATGGTTGGACTTAATTTCATACTATTGATATAGTATTTCCAATTAAACAGAATAGAAATTGGTGCCATTTTTCATCAATATTTTATGAGGATCCCAAAATGTTGTGATGATTTTGACTCCCATGAAGCAGATGAGGTTCCTTTCCCAGATATCTTTTAGGGGAATGGATTTGGACCACTTAGAAAAGAAGTTTGTTGTAGTGAGAATCTACTTGAACTACTTGGTCGTAGTGGTAATATATGATCCCACAACTTCCATTCCCCACATCGAAAATGGAAAGGAGTATTTAGATATGTAAAGAAACTCTACCTATTGGTTAGTGATATTGGCACATACATAGAAGGATTAGATATTTTTGGTGAATTTAGTGCAGTCATATGTTATAGTGGGACAGTAGTACCCAAGCCTTCAGATTTGATGGGATGTCTTGGATCCTGACTAGTTGGCACCATAGGCATCAGTGTGAACATCCTCCATCACAATAACAACATCTTCTCTTGCAATGCACTTGAGAAGTACCTATAAAGGCTACACTTATGGATGATCTTTTAGTGTTTTCTATATTTATATTGAAAAATGTTAATTAATCTTCTTTAGATTTTCTGTCTCCCTACTTTACTGAGTGAGAGATCTCCCTACTTTACCCAGTGGGAGATCATCCTTTTGAATGTTGTCCACAATGGGTGTAATCTAGCCAATTATAGGGATGTATGATTTTGGGATGGGATTAATCTCATCAATTTCTTCTAAATTATCTTAAAATAATGGTGATACCATCCTACGATGAAAAATGCTAATAACTATTTCATATCAGGCTGGATCATCTAGAGCTATGGCCTCATTTTCCAATGAATTGAATTAATCATTTTGTGAAAATGGGATGTGGCTCAATGTCCACTCAAAATGGAATTCTATTATAGGTACCCATACAAGGTTTCTTAGTGGGTATAGATATTGTTTTTTGATGGAAAAAATCCCTATTTATTTTCTTTCTGGCCAGTTTTGAATCCCCTTTTATCATTAAGTGAGTTACTTATACCTGAAGTGAAAGCTCTAGTTCTATAGTGAGTGATTACTATTTAACTACATTGTTTGTGCACCCTTATTAGAACTATAAGGAGAAAGATATGAATTTATTTATCAGTGTGATGAGAATGACTCCTAGACCCAATTTGTTGATTCTGGGGCCTTCCATCCTCGTCCCTATCAAACGTCTTGATGCACAATCGAAACACATTTCCAATTTCTCGGGTCCCAATTTAATAGAGCAAATTTCATCATCAGGTATTTCAATTTCTAATGAAGTCATTTATAATAAAGGGTTCTATGCCAGAAAATATGTCAATTCCTGGCCTTTGACAAAATTCGTATGCATTCACTGAATGTTAAACTACTACAGGATGATCTCCCATCATGAATGACATCCATAATACTAAGAATATATTTGATTGGGTTCCTATGAGAGACCAAGAAAAACTTGTGATTCTTCTAGTAGTGCATCATCTTCTGAACTGTAAATATTAGTAATAGAAAACTCTACTAGATATCTAAATAATAAGTCTCAGAATCGATGATGGATCCACTAAGATAATTAATAATGCTTTCATTGCTGACATAATTATTTTTTGTGAGGAAGGAACCCAATCATTTGTCTAATATTCTCACATACAAAATAAGAGGTATTAATTTGATTGAAATAAACATCCATGGAGGGATTAAGATACATTTCATAATAGATTCAATTGCTTCCGGAAAATTATCAGTTAACTAATATGTGTCCCCCTTTTTCATCAACCTAGTGAAGGGAATCCATTTTCAAGCAATATTGGATATAAAGTGCCAAATGTTGGTACTGTGTCCTTTAATTCCACTAAACTCTATGTGATTTTGAAGAGTTGTCATTCCAAGGATAGAAATTTTGTTCTCACAGTCAACATCGATGCCATGATGGTGTATGGTGAAGCCATGGAATTTAACTGGGGTAACCTCAAAAACACAATTCAAGGGGTTCATTTTTAGGCTGCATTGTCGCAGTTTATTGATGAAAGTATCAAGATCTACATAGCGGTATGATAATTGTCTAGAATTAACCATATATTCATTTACATAGAATAATAAAAATAGTCCATAGAAGGGTTTGAAGACGTGTTGCATGGCATGTTGGTAAGCAATGTTGGAATTTTTCAAGCCAAAGGGAATTACCCAATTGAGAAATACTCCCTAGGGGCCCTAAAGGACATGGGTTCTTCATATTATAGGGACATTCAGATTTTATTACATCCTAAATACCCATTAAAGGTTGATGGATCCTAAAATTTGGATGTCACATCAATCACCAATTCTATGATCAAGGCTGGGAAATCATTCTTTAGGTAGTGTTGTTTGAGATCCCTTAAATCAATGCAAAATCTAATTTTCCAATTCATCTTCTTCAGGGGGAAGATATTGGACATACATAATGTATATTAGATGTACACAATGTAGTTTCATCTAATTAACTTTTCATTGTTAACCTCAATATTGGTAGCATGTTTCAGGTGTGTCCTTCTAACTAGATGTTTATAGTCTCTATAATCATCTGGAAGGCCAAGGTCTTCAGTGGCCACCTCAGGATCATGGAAATCCATTTATTTATATTTCATGGTGAATACATCATGATATTTTTTTTCGAAAGGTGGTATTGAACTCTTTCTAATCTGAAGGCATGGATACACCAATCTAGGTGGGTTGTGGGTCTTCTTCTGTGCCCATATTTATTTTTCTGAGCTCCATGAAGGTGATAAATAAGCCCTCCTTAAATGTTGGAGGGGATTCCCTAAGTCCCTCCTCCTCTACAAATTTATCCTCTTGTTTTGTTTGGGGAAAAAGTAGTGGGATATGTTTTCTAAATTTGGGGATGGCGATGATATCTTTGCATCCCGAAGACGAAGAAACATCATTTCACCCATTTAAGAATATAGGATTAACTTGATACTCCAGATAGGATAGAGTGATATATATATATATATATATACAATTACTTTTTCCTCTTTGTGATGTGATAAAACCTCTTCTTACATTTCCAATGTGGTAGATACTTTATGGACCTTTAGGGAATGAGAGAATTTTCATCATAGCATTAATTAATGTCTAGAGTGTCAGAGAAATTTTCACCACCTCTAGAATTCGTAGTCATCACTGAAACCATAAATATTATTGAATATAGACCTGTATTTGGGATCATATACTTGATCATATTTATGGGAAATAAATAATATTTGACAATCTATTTGATGGGGGTTGTTGGTATCGTTTCCAGACATTCAATGTGGTGACCCAAGAAACACCATTAACCTGGGTTTATTTCGCTTCAAACTAATAAAATCAAATATCAAAATAATGAAATTTATAGGATTTGAAATGACTTTATCATTTTAAAACATCCCAATTTTTCTATTGATGAAATATTCTATGCATTGATCGTATGATGAGGGGATTTTCACATATTGATGAAACTAGAGAATTCCTAGAATTACATTGATGTTCATGTTCTTCCAGAATATAAAAAATTATGAGTCGGTTAAAATTTATCCTAACGGAGCCTTGAGCATGATTTGGACTAATGGATTCTTATCACCTTTTTAGAATCCTTGAAGTGTTATGAAAAAATGAACTAGGATATTCTCATCATAGCCTAACTGGTGAAGTGTTCAGTCTGGGATGAGATTAAATCTAGAGACATTGCCAATGAGAACTTTTCAGTCATTTACATCATTGATCACATCAAATACATACAAGGGTCTAATGTTACCATAAATAATTTCATCTTTATCTTGATTTTAGAAAGAGATAACTTCATGGAATTCCATATGCTCAGTGTCACTCTGATAGAACTTAGTATTGGAAACCTTTTCTTCAAACTACTATGGGATTATCGATGCCTCTATGTGTTCTTCCCTGAGGTCTTTTGTCCAACATAGGGAATCCATGATTGGCATCTTGGTCATACCAAGGATAACTATTTCATTATGTCATACATTAAGTCTAAATCTCTAGTATTCCTTATGTAGGGATGATCATTAATGGGTTCTTTAAGGTATTTAATAATAAATGTATATGGATTTTCACTTGAATCAATAGTTTGTATTGCTCTTAATCATAGTGGGTTGGGCCGAGTCGGTCGTCCTACCTGTCGAGGGTGATCTAACACCCGTAAACCCCTATAATTGATATTCAAGAGTGATTGGATTTGGGTGAATTATGGAAGGTTATGAGGATTGTTTATATTATATTGGACTCAATGAATACCTCTTCATGGTGTTTCTGTAAAATTGACTATTTGAGTAAGGATGTGGAGAGAATTATGGTTCCTATCACGATAGGGTCTTCACTTTTGTCCTCGGATCCAACATCCACATCCTCCAGTTCCCCAATCAGGCAATGGGAACTCGATTTCATAGACATAATCATCAATGAAGAAGGGACCCATTAAAATATTTCTACTAATGGAATTGAAAATGAATTCCTCATCCTTTGAAGAATTTTTTAGGATGACTGTTTATGGTGGTGGGGGAGTGGACGTTATTTATAATATGAGGGAATAATTTTTGAGGGAGTCAAATACAAATTTTTGTCTTAATTCATGTTAATCCTCTTTCATTTCCATCCCACCATTCCAATCCGACAAATTTTTTAGAGTCTAGCCTTCATAGGTTTATGGTGCTGATGATGTTGGCTGTGATACAATGGAATCGACTAGGGGAATAGTAGGTTGTTTCAACTATTCCTAGAGATTACCATGAGTTTGGTTTATTGAATCATGATTCATCCAACCATAAAACACCTATTCCCTTATTTTACAAAATTACTTCCACTAACATCCTTCCTCGCGATTAGTAGTATAAACATATTATACATGTTTTATCGGTCGTCCCAACTTCACTTTCCTAGTATGTACCATTTTATACCAGATTCATTTAATGATAAAGCATTCCTGAATGGGTTTCCATAATATTTGGATAAAGGGGGAATAAAAAAGCATCTTGTTGAGATCTACATGTTCATGAAATTTAGGTTCTGATAGGCACAGTAAATCAATGTTCAATGGAAGTAAAATAGACACAGACTTGATCATCTCAGAAAGAGTAAAATGTATTCCACCGCTACTCATAATGATTATACATGGGTCACCTCTTATCATCATACTGTGGAGGGGGTGGATTTTGATTCCATGGGGTGTTGTATGATACAGTGTAAGTTTTGGAGTGGCAGCAGGTGCAGAGGCTGGCTTAAGTGTGATAAATGCCACCTCTACCATTCTCTCTCCTTTCCCTTGGAATAATGGATTTATCCGAGAGTTGATCTTAGAACATTTTTTGGATTCCTATATTCTTTAGTAAATGGTGTGGAAATCCAAAAACCCACCTATACAATTCATCGGGATGAGCGATTTTAATAACTTATAACTAAGTTTGCATATGAAAGGATTATTTAGACCTTATATAGGAATCAGTCAGTTCAGTCAGCATGTCATCCCTTTCTGTATGGAAATAAAATATGAGACTCTATCATTTTCACTTTGTTTTTAAATTCTAGAGGTCACTGATTGATTTGTTTTATAGTTTCTTGAGGAACATAAAGAAAAATTTCCAATGGTGATGATCCCATCCCATGATTGATTGATATGGAAAATTGGTGTATCATATTAAGGCTAGCTCTTGAAATGATTGTAAAAATAACTTGAGTTTCACTTCTTCTTGCTACTCACAATTTCCCATCATGGGAACATAATTTTATTCATAGTGAATCCGATGATGTTCTAGGTCACCATAACCATTGAAAATCAGAAATATTTGAATCCTAATGATTGGAGGTGGAAAGGTGTCCCTCACGTAGTCAAGGTATGGTTTCTCTTATAGATACAATAGTACGTACCTATAATCTAAAACATATAATAAAGATTTAAATGACTCGATGGTGTTGATAATCCCTTGATGAGTGTTTTTTATCTCAAAATTAGATAAATGTAGCAATTGTTTTAATCATGTGTGCTTGTTCTACAATTATTTTAGGAAGATACCTATATTGGGATATCTTTTGAGGATTTTCATAAACCCATTATGGTTGTCACTAATAAGGAGGAAACTAATCATATCCTTCCCTTATCGGGTCTATGTAAGCTGAGGGTATAAGTGTTGAGCTTTGAGGATTTCATGGATTTTACTTAAATGATGGGATAAATGTTTTTTGTTGAGGTACACCGGTCGGATGTGTATGATGAGGCTCTTCCAAAATGAATAATCTATATGAATGCTACCTTAGAGAAACAGGTCATTCAATCACCTCAAATAATTAATTTCCTTCTACTGTTGAGTGATTTTTTTCAGAGCATATGTAGATCTACCTCATTGAGAGAAAAATGAATATTGTATGTGGCCTTAATTTTATTCATATAAGATATTCACTGAGGAGGAAAAATGGGATTGATTGAGGTAGCACCCAAATTTAGGGAATTTTTTTTGTTCTTGTTCTTCACACCTTCTACATTTTTCAATATGTATACCTTTTTATGGATGGAAGAATACTAATCTTACCCCTCTTAATTTCAAACATATCTGATTCCATTCATAGGGTTGGATTCCATGACATTTACCGGTGCATAATTCAATAAAATCATCCTACTAGATATCAAATGATAGGAGGGTTGTCTTTACGCATTCATGGACTTCTCTTCTCCATTCCAGTATCTTTTTTGAGCATCATGGAAAATCTTGAATTAGAGAGGACCCTTATGTATCCTTACCTTATGCCTCTCCCTGAGGGAAGTGGGTTGTGAGAATGGGTGAACTAGGATACCTTACCTCTTTCCCTCAACCCTAAAATGGAAAATAATTATATACGTTGAAGTTCTTGTTGAGTTAGAATTTCCCCCCAGCCCTACTGGCTTGGGTTGCTCTCGTTATTTGGTTGTTGTTCCTCAGGATTATTCTTTCAGCCATGGGTGGTGGGGTTTTATTCAATAATAATCCCCAGCCTTGTGCGCTGGGGATGATCACATACTATGGGAGATTCTCCTTATGTCACTACTCTTCTTATCTCACACATCATTATTCAATTGTGATCTAGATAAGATGCTGAGTCTTCATGAGAACCCCCTGCTTTTATGAAAATTAGAAGTGATTAATTATTATCCCCCCTTAGTTTATAATCCTTCTATATTTTCTATGTTTCCTCATTTAGTAAATGTATTATGGATATCCCTCTTTGGGTCTGGTAATTTTGAGACTTACTCAAGGCTAATTCATGTTGAGTGTTCCACATTTCCGGTGCATGGGTTCTTCTTCTTAGCTACTTTGGAATAATTATAATATAGGATTTCATTCCCAATGGGTTTTATTGTATAGGGAATTGGGTGAAATGAAAATATCCATGTTCCCCCATCCCTGGATATAAACACTAGATGTTGCATGTAAACCTAGATAATGAAAATCATGAAATGAATATAAGAAGGGTAGTTGGAGGTCTTTCCACTACTTCTCGGATTTTTGTCACCACATAGATGGAAGGCCTTCCATGTATATTCGACAATGAAAATCCACAAAAATTTTGACATTGTCTACAAAACCATTGTATGGAACTAATTTTTATTTCAGTAGGAATATATTTTTCTGGAGACTCATTTGGATGTTGCGTTTGCATTATTCAAAAAATGCCTCTGGAATGTGGAATTGAGAAGTTTATGAGGGAAAAAACATGATTAGTATGTCATCCATGGCTAATTTTCATCTCATGATGAAAGTATTCATTTGATATTCTATGAAAGACTCCAGAAATTGATCATCCTAACCTGAGAACTTATTGATGGTTTTATCAGATATATTGGGGCTAGTGGAGGAATCATTGGTATGGTAATGGTCGGGGTTGGGCAAGAGGATGAAAATTTCTGCAATCCATCTTATGGATGAGAAAATATTTCACTTTTCATCGATAGGGTATTTAGCATGCCAGCACCCACCTAACAAAGAACCACACAATATGAGGGATCTCTCACATTTAACTCGTCATGTTGAAGACCTTCTTGTTGTAATGTTATGTCATTGTGGGTAGGAAATTTACATCAAATGACATCACGGAGAGGTCTAAAATAATAGATTTATGTCATACTTTAGGGATAATTTATATAGTGTATACCATAGAGACGAAAATCAAGGAGAATGATAGCAAGGGTATAACCATCTTGCAATTTGATCTTCTTGCCACATGAAGGGCTATCATATATCTCAATAGGATATATGCTCTTGTGATCGATCAACCTATTCCAATGAAGGAAGACTTTAGGGTATATTATATTGGTAGGACCACCACATATTCTATTAAAAAATTTATAGGGAGGACCTTTAAAAATTATACTACCAATCCCATAATTTGGTTATGGATTGGAAGGATCCTGGGCCACAATTGATAGCTAATTGAATGTCTTAAAAACAATAGATTCTAGTATATTAGGGTTATGATTGTAATCTTCATTTTCCAGTTTCTTTTGGCTTGAATAAATTTTCACGATATCTCATTTGGGTATTTTTTTCTTACAGTAAGTAATGGAATTCACATATAGGTTCATATACAATTTTCTCCGATGTTACTACTGAGATATTGTGGTAATCTTCTAGAATTATGATAGGTATATATGCCTTCCCTGGATTGTTGACCGAAGTAGACCAGTGTCCCCTAGTTGGAACATGTATTTCTGTCTGATCCTATTAACCATATATCATGATATATTACTTAGAACCCTCATGGATGGGAGTATTGATCCATGTATTCTATTGAGTGACCAACCCATTAGGTTGTTGAATCACCCCAATTGAGGATTTGGTGATGTGGGAATGAATCAAAATAATTTTTGAAGACATTATTAAATATTATAATTTCTGCAAGATATGTTCAGTGATTTATATCTGACCCTCCATCATTCCTAATATGCGTCGAGGTAATTATTTGACATGAAAAAGAATATATGCCAAATTTAGTGTCAGAGTAGGAATATGTGCCTACTATGGTCCACAATTTCCTGCCAGTATGTACAGAGAGTACTCCTATGTAGGGGATGAAATAAAAATCTACCACTAATTTACAACTAGGATATCCAGAATTATTTCTCCAATTCCCACCATATTTTTAGGGTGAGATTGATTTGAACAAGCATGAATTTTCATATGCTCGTTGTTTGCAGTCATGTTTCACGAACATGCTTGGTGCGCCTGTAGATGAATTTACATATAATCAGAGTTGTTTTTCACAATATATAGGTGACGTTCATGATATGAATCCATTGTAAATTTCATATGATCATATATTATTGCCTCCATTATTACTTTATGGGAATGAGTGGAATACAATGAAATTTTTGCTTAGTTTTGCATAATATTTGGATAACATGATTGATTTGAATGATCATAAATTTATGTCTTCTCAAGTTTTCCAACATATTTTTATAATGGGATATAGTTTCATTAGCAGGTATATGTGTATGGTCATGATTTTCCATCATATGTGACTGATGAGCTTGAAAAGAGTTTGAAGGAATATATGTTTTCATGTAGGTTATCAACGTGATTAAATAATGGTATTTCTTAATAAGAATAAGGATAATGGGATGTTTTGAATTATTTGAAAATTACCCTCTATGAGCCATCTTAGGGACCCAACCTTACTTGACATTGCCAAGGAATCGTTGGGTGGTATCCTCATCATGGTGTGGATACTGAGCCGTTCAACATTGACGATGATGATTACTTGTCCAAGAGCATGGGCAGAACCCCTATTGTATTAGGATACACTATTTTGTAAACAATTCATTAGTCCCTATATGTAAAGGGATAAAATATTTATCTAATTACTGGTAAATTCTCCAGAAGTGGTTCAAGATGGTTATTGGGGATGATTGGTTCTTGACTGCCATCCTTTGACGGGAAGATGGCCAGTAAAGCTTCATTAACTGGTGGTCTTATTAGTCTACCTCTATGGATAGGAGAGTAGCATTCTAGTAATAATCATGGACCAATGAATTTTAAACCCAATGTTTAAGATGTTTAGCGGGGGTTGGTTTCCTCTGTTTAGTTAAGGAAACATCGTATCCAGTGGATGATGTGTGTGTTTGTGAAATCTAGTCAGATTCTATTGGATTGAAGAGTGTTCTAATGAAAAGTACCTGCAATAGATGTGAAAAAATATATAAAAAACCTCATCAATGTAGAATCTCAAGGATGCATGTTTAACAAATTCTCTCATTTGACTCTCTTATATTTTGGATGCAAAAGGGGCTTGATTTAGGGTGCCACCGCCACCTAGGTTAATGATAGAAGTTAGATTCACCATTTTGATTCAAACCGAAGATTCAAATTTCCAGATGTAATTACATGGTGATTAATTATATAAAATTATCCACTTTGTGATCACCATCTCTGAATGATATCTATAGGTTTTTTTAGGGACCAAGAAACACCCAATGGATCTCATTTCCATGAAGACTAATGGACCTACATTCCAATGGAAAGTATTTATTGCGGAACAAAACCAATGATACTTATTAACTAAAATTGTTCAAGATGATCGGAATATGGGAAAATCAAACACTTTTGGGGAGAACTATTTTCTATTCAAGGACCCTCCTATAGATTTTAGATATGTTGAAGAAACCTTTTTTCATTCCCAAGTATGTATACATAGACCACACTAAGGTAATGATCAATTAAAATCATGAATGTATTTTGAATCATATGTATGTATTTGAGGTTCTCCATCAATGGAAGGATATTTATGAATCCTTGTCTCTCCAACAATGGTGCACTTTTTTTAGGGATCAGAGATTATTTTCCATTTCATTAGTACAATTCTGATTTTAAGGCATACTATGGGGAACAATTGAGTATATCATCATCTTGGGTGACCGAATCTATATTGATGTTTGGATTAAACCCATAAGATGGGCTTCCTACATATCATCATGATAGGAATGAGATCCCATGTAGTTCGATATAAAATAATAGGATAGATATCCTTTTAAGGTCATATGTTTAGAACCAAACCATGAAATGTAACACCATGCAACAAGCACATCATGGAAAAGGTTCCTAGTTAGTGTTTGGTGTCGAATTATGTTGAGGCGACATGAGGGACCCGAAATAAATGTAGTCTCATATGTGGATATGAGTATACAAGGAATGCGGCTTGGAGAACATTAATCTGAATTTTTAGGATGGGTTTGGACCTTAGGTATACATTTTATGTATCCATGTTATCTTGGAATAAAACCCCACATAGTTTGGTAATGTATGGGGATTACAGCGTATAGGATGCATGTTGATGAAGCCATGTGATTATATATTATAGGAGGCCCAAGGTACCGAAAATAGATGTGGTCTCCTAGGAGGATTGACCCCCCCACATAATATGTCTTGGAGAACATTATGGTGAAACTGGGTGTTAGGATTAGACCTTAAGTGGCTTCCAACATATCCCAGTTAGTTGGGAATAAAAAACCACATAGTTTGGTAAGGGTTAGGTCTTATAGCATATATGAGGCCCATTGAACATGAATTGGTCTTAAAACACACATGAGGAACATTTTGGGTGACTTGATTTTTTATTACACTCAGAATGATACCCATATGGGTATTTGGGATTGTAAAGATGTCATGGTCACCACTAACCTTTAAGAATATGAGAGTCTTGGTCAGTGTGAGAGACAAGAGGAAGAAATGGTTTTGATGATCACATAATCAAATTTTTTACAGTGGTGGATAGATGATGGGGTACAAAGGGAGAATGAAAGGGATTTCAATGTGCTTTTATCATCTTTTATTCTAGTAGTTTGTGTAGTTACATATGGTGACCCATACAGCTATGTCTTAGGCAAGTGAAGAAAATAAAGAGTGCCACCTCCCGCAATAATGTCTGGGGGTTTACTATATGAGGGATGAACTAATGGTATTAAGGTTAGAGAGGAGAAAATGAAATTGGCCCTCATCAAATGGTATGACCAGTGGTTCCCCTCAATCCCTAGAATTGGAAAATTTACATTAGCACAACCAAGGTTGGAACCCTCATTACCATGGAAATATAGGCTTGAATAAATTTCAAGTGTCCCCCTTTTGATGAGGTTACACAAATTTCTCCAATTACCATGGGTATATAGGCTCAAGGAGCATGAAGATATTATAGATAATGTAAGAACACATGTTAGGTGTATTTGGATGTGTCCTTGTCCAAATTCTGTTAGACTAGTTTGCACAAGAGATAAAATTGGTCCCAATGATACCATTGAAGGGAATAGTGGGATGTAGATAGTAGAACACCATAGGATTCCCCATTTTGTGTAGAATATTCTCATAAAGAAGGGGGTTCCCTCCATTTAGCATGTTTCTACATGGGCGATGGTATCATCTGTGTAGTGTCATGATATACAGACCTAGGTTCTATCCGTGTTGTATACTGTTACATGGGTCTAGGTCAGTCCAAATATGGTGTTTCTCCATGGGGATATAATCCTCTTATGTACTATTTTTCTACGAGGAGTAGGGTTCCTCCTATATAGAATTTTGGAATTCACAGTGATTTTCAATAAAGGGGCCCTACATTAAAGCCCCACATAATGCTTTATATATAAGTTTTTATGTTCGTATATGATTATATGATTTTTGGTTCTTTTTTAATGCTATATGGTGGGTTTAACTAAAAAGAATCAATGAATATCACACAATTAGTCTATGAGGATCAACCATTTTTCTCCTTTTTTTGATGGTCTCTTTAGACATATCTTTTTTCCTCAGAGTGGTATTTTATAGACGATTGGAGGGACCAGGTACCGACATGGTTGGTCATCTATGGTGTGACACATGTCTTATTTTATGGGGGACCAAGGAAGAAACCCCAGAATTTGAACAACATTTTTTGTATGGAGTGGTCATTTTTAGATACTAAATTATAGTTCACCCCCCAAATCTATTTATTTTTTTCACAGGAAATGATAGTATAGTCTCATCCAATGAATGATTTCATTCATGGGGAAGTTGTTCACAGGGTAGGATATCACATTCCGACCCCCCAAACGAATTAGTATCATTAACAAGCACTGAATATATGGTCTCATCCCAGGAATTATTTCATTTTGGGGATATTTGTGAAGTAGATGAATTCCATGTAGAGTGGCATTCCACATAGCAATTTTACTACAAAGATCAAACCTTCTATTGAGACTTCATCATATTTGAATATTTTCTTCAAATTATTCTCCTAGGTTTATTACAACATTCTCCACATTCATGAAATTATCTTCTTCTTGTATGAGAAATATTCTAGACGTAATAGTTATTCCTTATTTGGTCTCATGAATCAAAATATTAGAAAAATGGTAAGTTATTTTTTTTTTCATTTTGTATTCTTTGGGACATAGGTTATGTCATAAACCTATTTTATTTTATGAGTAGTATATATGTACCCATTGACATGTAATACCATGGACATATTTATTTACATGATATTTTATATTTCATTTAATACAATAATTTCATTGATCTTATGAATCAATGATAACAATTTTTTAGGCATTCTTTGTTACTATCTCATCCTTTATCAAGAGAGTTTTTTATTATTCCACCAATTATTAAATATTAGGATCTATCTACCAACAAATTAATATATTTTCTTATACAATAGTTATTTTTGAAGAAAAAATTTTCTCATTCATTTTAATCTCTTAATGGATTAATGAGACCAACATATTTATTTC
Organism: Viscum album; assembly: GCA_963277665.1. Classification (NCBI taxonomy): domain Eukaryota; kingdom Viridiplantae; phylum Streptophyta; class Magnoliopsida; order Santalales; family Viscaceae; genus Viscum; species Viscum album. The sequence continues at coordinate 1,745,160,608 of OY728155.1, forward strand.
AAGGAAAAGCATATTTATTTATCTCTTTGGTCGAAAAACCATTTTCTTTCTTATATATGTTTTCTAAAAAATTTTTTCTTTATTTTTAACATTTTTGAAAGGATTTATAAAATAAATTTTTACCGGTTTTTTACATTTAATTTTTTTTAAAAAATTAATCATTATGTATTTTTCTAAATATATATTGTTTTGGTTTTATAGAAAATGTGAAAGTGGTCTTTCTTTTTGCATGTATGACATGAACAAAATTTTCTACTATCACGATAAAGCAGTTTTTTAATGATTAATTTATATGTTTCAAATTTTATTTTCCGATAACATGTTTTTGATGTTTTTTTGTCTTAAATTTCTTTTTATAATGTGGATGGGTTATTTTCCTTATGATATATTTAAAATGAAATATAAATTTTCCTTTATAAGTTTATAATTTTATTTTTAAGGAAAATTATTTCCAAAATATTTTATGTTTTTAATTGTTTTTTTCAAATAGGAAATGATATTTTTTAATAAATATATTAAGTGAATTTAAAATAATATTTTATAGGTTTAGAAGGATATTTCTAAATAAATGGAATTTGAAAATTCATGATGTTTAAAAAAATAGTTTTTCAATTATGATATGTGATTTTCCACAAGAAATGTTTTAAATGATCTTTAAATCATCATTTAAAAGTTTCCAAGGATATTTTAAATGAAAAGGGTATTTAAAATTTATAATTTTTTCTTAATAAATACCTTGTGGAATGTATATTTTCCAAAATAATTTCATTAAATTATCATTAATTATTTCTCTATAAGTTTCCAAGTATGTTTTTAAATTTATTGATTTTAATATAGTTTTATGTAATTAAATTTTTTCAAAGAGGAAAGAAAATTTTCGTCAAGAACTTTTTTTAACAAATCCTTAGATATTCATTTATAATATTTTAATGTTGTTTTAAATGAATATTATTTTTTTCATTTTTTTTGAAAAGTGATTTTTAAATGGAAAAATCTATTTTCTATTAGAAATTTTCCGTACAATCATTAAAGATTATTTTATATCTAAATTGGCATAATTTCATTTTTATTATTCTTTAATGGGGATATGATACAAGAATACCATTACTATTCATTCAATTAATGGTTTATGTTTATTATAAAGAGATGTTTATGAAAATTGTGTCTGTAATGACCCAAATGTGATAATAATATTTATTTCCTAAATTTGTGTGTTATTTTATTTTATATTCGACAAAACTATATCATTTAATTAATGATGTGAGTATAATTAAATGAGATTGTTGGGTTTCAACTCATATATGTCCCTTGGTCAATATTACCATTGGAAAATAAATCCTTAATGTTATAATTATTATTTATAAATTAAAATGATCTTGGTTAATTAATACAGAAAGAAGAGTCCATGGAATCATCCAGTAGACTTGGCCATATAAAGCCCATATGTCGGTGCTTGGGAAGGAGGTAGCATCACTGGGATTTTCTCTGGGCCAATCCTAAGCCAAACTTCAACATGTGAAGCTTGAACGGAATCACCTAAGGGAGAAGTTCATGTTGATAGAAATCACCACTCAACCAATGTTGTTCGAGCTGCCCCATGATTCTATCAAAATAGAACACCTTATACTTAGGTCCTATGAAGGTCTTATAAGGGGCTATGTAACACAACCTTATCTAATTTGTGTAATCCTTTTTTATTAATAATAATTTTTTTTATTCTTAGGTTAATTTTTTTGAATTTAAAATATCCTGATAAACATAGGATGAATTTATAGTTCTATATTACTAATGAATTTTGGGGAAGAGGTTATTTTAAAATATTTATGTAAACTTTATATAATTAAAAATGTGAAATGATTTTCCAATAATGGTCTTTTACAGTTGTGATCATTGAGAAATTTAGAGTCTAATATGATCAACTTGATTTTTAGGGAATAATAAAGTATGAATAGTAACATACCATATAAAAAAATGAACATTAAATTGGTTAAAAAAATATAAACTTCACCCATGAATGTATAAATACAATTTAATGATCATAAAAGCGAAAAAATGATAATATTATATGTTTTGGTATTTTTGTATGTCATAAATATTTTATTTACAATTTTATAATTAATTTAATAATTTAAAAAGAAAATATATTTTCATAAAATGTAATCATAAATTGCAACTTTATTGTATTATGGTTCTATGATAATTTTATGTGACCTTGAATACTTTCTTATGGAGTTACAAAACAAGTTTTAGTTTTAGTGTTGTTTTTTTGAATAAATAATGATTTAATTTAAAAATTAAATTAAAAATATTTAGAAAATTATATTCATAAAATGGAGATCAATTTTGAATTCAGAGAATAAATATATTTTTATGGTAAATTATAGGGATTTTTCTGAAAGATTAGAATTCTCAGGGAATAGAAAAAATACAGTTTTGAGTTTCAGGTGTTTAATGACAACATTAATGATGTAATAATGATGTAATATTTCTGGTCGACTTATGAATATTGAGATATTATATGAGGTTTACCATGTGTCCAATACCATGGGTATACCCATGGTTTTGCAAATACCACCGATGATGTGTCCCTTGGAAATTAATAATTTATTCCCTCATTTTTCCAATAAACACAAGTCCATTTCCTCAATAATTTCATTAAAAAATTATCCTCTATGAAGTTATTGTCTCCTTACCTCCCATGGAGTCCTCTCAAGGTGCCCTCAAGCCTCCCAAGGTCTCAAACTTCAATCTTTCTAAGTTACTCTTCAAGGTAAGGTAATCTTTCACACTCCTCTTTTAAGTCATGACTTCCATTATGTTATGTCTTATAGTTTACAACTTATTATTTTGGTGTGTGTTCTAGAATATACTTGTTACAATCCAATTCATGTCCAAATTATGAGAGACCCTTTCCACTCCCATTAGTAGAGTTTCTCAATTTTTAAGTGACACCGTAATGCAGCCGAATTCTTTGTCAATGAAATCAAATTTTCTATTTTCCTTCAAGTTTTCTTTTCATGTGGTATTTCATTAAAATATCCACACCACGATCTTACTTATTTTTTTATTCTGTACCTATGGTGAAAATGAATCATGGGATACCCTTGTCCCCTATTTTCTTATTATTTTCTAAAAACCATGTTATATATTCGTTATGTTGCATAAATTTCATCTCAAAATTTCTCTCGCTTTCACTCATGAAATTATCTTGTTTTATTTATGTGAATACTCAGACCTATCTCATATATATGGGTGTTCATAAATACATAAAAATGATATATTTTACTCTGGAATTGACATACATATAACCCTCAATCCCTTTCCGTGGGTTATAATTGACATAATGATCTTATTTTTAAGAACATTTAAAACGTCATGATTTTGAAATGAAACCCATTTCTTTTATTCTCTATGGGTTATTTATGAAATTTTTATTATGATCTATGTGGATCTCATAAAAAATTAAAAATTAAGGGTGCACCCTGATAGTGCTCAATGCATTGGGTAAATAATTAATCTCTTGAGATGACAAGTTTCATGATACATTGGTGAATAACCATGGTAATTTTTATGACACCTCCGGGATAAAACATGGTGATATGTTCATGAATGTCTAAATGAAATGTTGGAGACACATATTGAGGATATGATTCAAGAAATTTTTATTATGATATTACTATTATTCCATTTATCATGCCTTTATGATTTTCATCATGTTTTTATTAATATTTCTCAAGATCACATGTCAACTGTTTCACATGTTTTCTTACTGAGCCTTATATTCACCCTTTCTTTTGATGTATGTCTCCAGGTTATGAGCTTCAGTAGTATTACTTCGGATTATCCTTTGATGAATCCTTACAAGTGTGTTAGAAGGATGTTTTATGTTTCTTTCCATGTATTATGTTCTTTATTTCCATGAAAATAGAATTTAAAGATCCTATATAAGTAAAATGTAATGAAAAGTTATATAATAAAAAGGTGGGCTGATATAGTTGGTATCAAAGGATATATTAGTTATTTATGGAAATTAAGCTCTGAAAACATTAAAAATAACCTTATAGAAAAGTTTAAATACAGTAAAACTTCATGGTATTTTGGTGAATATTGAGTAAGTGGTTTATCATGAAAATACATCCCTATCTCGATACGAGCTGGTAGTGGTGTGTCTGGAATAGATGTACATAGGGTTAAAATTAAAAAACACCACTTTGAGCTAGACTCGAATGAGAACTGGTACATGACAACATGCCTTACTGCACTTTTGGTTACAAAACTCTTGGGGGAAATGTTTTTTTAATCGCAATATTTTTATGAATCATTATGAAAGAATTATAGAGAAATGTAATCGTTTAAGCATGCAGTTTTTAGGCATAAAATTCATTATTGTTAGAAGATTCAAAAATGATATAAGATTATCTCTAAAGTTTTATTCTTTAAAAAATAGCGGGAAATAGGAAGAACCATGCATATGGTGACCACAATGGGCCATGTACTGACGACCCTCCGATGGAGGCCAGAATGAAAACTTTCAAGAAAATGATGAACCAACTGACTCATGTTATAGGAAATGAATTGAATCAAGATGAGAGACCAATCTCACCACAAAGGGAACAAAATTATTTTGAGTCCTTTATGCATCAAAGACCACTAACCTTCAGTGGATCGACCGACCCAGATATTTTTGAACAGTGGATCTGCTCTCTAGAGAAGATCTTTATTGTTCTCCACTATTCAGATCAAGAGATGGTCACTCTGGATGTCTATCTCTTAGAGGGAGAAGCTGATCAGTGGCGGGAACTGATTAAAAACACGAGGCCAAGAGTGGAGGTTGAAGCTATGGAATGGGATGTGTTCATAGAGATCTTCTCCTGTATGAATTTCCCTCATTCCATGCGAATGAGAATGGAGGAGGAGTTTCTCAAGATGAATTAGAAGGAGAATGAATCTGTGGGAGGCTAAAAGATAAACTTCACAAGGCGTTCACATTACACCTCTTGATTTTTCATGGACCCAAGTGGTACGATTGATAGATTATTCGGTGGATTGAGGCCTCATCTGTAGAAGAATCTAGCCATCAAGGAATATGATTTCCATTAGGAGATCATGCATAGTTTGATGAAAGTCGAGATCGAGTATTGTGAGGCACAATAGTCTCATAAATCCAATGACAAGAAGAGATAGATGGAGTCCAGCTTAGGGAGGGCTTTTGATCAGGGAAGAGGAGGCAAGAAAGTGAAATTTCCCATGTGTAATAAATATAGGAAGAAGCATTCAGGGAAATGCCTACTTGGGATAAAGAAATGCTACAAGTGTGTAAGAGATATCCATATTGTGATGAATTTTTGTAGTTAGGTAAAACCACAACATCCAAACACTGACGACAAGGGGATATTGGTGTAGGACTTACCTGATATCTTGTGCTTTATGTGTGGACCACTTGGGAACTTTTCCAATCATTTTCCATATTGTGAGGAATGATATTTTTATATACCTACTAAATAAGGAAACATGTAAAACATGATTTAGAGTAGTTAATATAGATGGTAAAAGAAACCTGTAGGTTACAATACCCACTAAACAAATGATCTCAAAGACCCCCAAAAGACAAAGCTCCATAATTCCCTACTCAACCAGTTGATGGTGTCTTATGTAAGCTGAAACTCCAAGAAGGACCCAATCACCAACCTCAGACTCTAGTATCCAATGAAAATTGTATTCATACAATTTCTGATCACTATATTCCATGATCAAATATATATAGATAAATTGCACCAACTACTTAATATTTTAGTCAACAGTTTTCCCAACCAAGGACTTCTATCCCAACTCTACCAAGTACAAGGGATATCAAACTAGGCCTATATACAAACCGTCAAATGGAACGATCCTGATCAAATCCTGTAAAACATTTTTATAGGTAAAATCAACCAAATGAAAATGTATATTTTATGTTCCATTGTATTAAATCACGCAAACTCTAGGAATATCCTAAGTAACCTAGATATCCCTCTCTTTCTATCCATCCAACTATGGATGATAAACTGTGATGAATTTACACTAGGTACCCACTACCTCCTACAAACCTTTCCATAATCTAGATGTGAACCATGGGTTCATGTTAGAAACAACTAAAGAGGTAATCCCATGACTCTTCATAATATCTTGGATATACAAGTCCCCATGAGTATTCCTGTTCATTGTTTCCATTATTGGAAAGAAATGTTCTGATTTAGTGAGTTTTTTAACAATCAAACAAATTTTATCCTTCCTAATAAGATTCCATGATAAAAAAATGGAGAAATACATAGAAATATCATCCACCTAATATACCTTAATGGGTAAAGGATACAACAAAATTGTACGTCTTTAGTGATACTACTTAGCTCTTTGAAAAGTAAGACACTGAGATACAAAGTCTAAAAATTACCACCTCATCTATTTCCACCAATACCAAAATCTCTAATATCCTTACATATTTGTATCCCTAGGGTCTGAGGGACAACACGACTTGTGTTCACTGTCAAATAAATCATCTCTCACAAAAAATAGAACATCCAACCCAATATGAAAGCATAAAGATCAATTTAAAAACAGTGAAAACTCGCACAAGGCCTCACAACAATGAAATATTACTCATAAAAGTCAGCTCTTAGTTCCTGTTTTCGGTTAAATTTGAACTCACTCTTCAAAAGATGAAGGAATTTTTAGAGAAGTCAATAAGACCTGTCTACCAACCTCCTTCACTCCTAATATCCTTTAAAAAAACTCACAAATACCATTGTTAAAATGATTTATTCACATATTGTTTTAGTAATTTCTCTCCTCAACACACCTACTAACACATTCCCTTTCTCAATGGTATATACTATATCAAAATCAAAGGTCCAAGGATACTCAACCCAGCTTCTCTATTGATGGTTAGATCTCATTGAGTAAAAATATAAATGAGAAATTCATGATTAGAATATACCATCAAGCTCTCTCCAAAGAGATTGGGATGCCATATTTTTACTGCATACCAAATAGTTTTAAACTCATGATCAATGGTAGGGTAGTTCTTCTCATGAGGGTGTAACTTGTATGAGCTAGAAGCTACAACTTGTTTCACTTGTATCAAGACAAATCCCAAACCCATACTAGATTCATCATAGAGAACATCATAACCTAATCCTAGATTCACAGAATAAAAATTAGTTCTAAAGTAATCCTAATAGTCAACTCCTCAAAATATCTCTTACACTTCTCGTTCAATTCAAACATTACACCCTTACAGGTTAAATCGATCATCAAAGATGTAATATTGGATATGTCTTGAAGAAACACCTTATAGGATCCTACTAAACCACTGAAGCTTCGTATCTGAAACTCATTTATGGGATGTCCCAAGACACAACCTCATGTACCTTTTAAGAATCAATTGAGATACCCATTTGAAATATCATATTCCCCCCAAACATTACATCTTAGATCCCAAGAAATGACTTGGAAAGATTACGATACACATGATGTTCCTTAATGTTTTAAAGAATGATATAAAAATGGTCTCTGTGCTCAAAATATCTCTTTTACTACACCAAGATATCATCTATGAGCACAATAAAGTGTCCAAGAACCGATGAAAGATTTGGTTCATCAAATCCATGAATATTGAATGAGTATTAGTGAGTCTGAATGACATAACCAAAAACATGAAATACATATATAGACTCTTAAATATAGTTTTGGGTATATCTTCTTCTTGGAATCTCAACTAGTGGTACCCCTACTGCAATTCAATCTTATAAAACCAAGGACCACATCAAGATATCTATTAGAACATCAATTATAGGTAAAAGGCACTTGTTCTTAATGACTCCTGATTAAAATTATGATTTCCAATAAAAAACATTATAATTTCATATGCCTTCTTAGAAAATAGTTTTAGAGGATACCATAATAACATGCTATGATGAATAAATCCATTCACATATTGGTCCTCTGGATGGAATTAATGTTCCACCATCACACTATGTTCTATGTGATAGTATGGAATTGAAACGAGAATTTTTCTAGGTAAATTTTCAATACTAAATTTGACCGCCCTCAATGTCAGAAAACTAGAAATATCATCTAAAAATACCTTAGGATATGAACACACAACATCAAATATCTGACCAACCATGAATAGTTCAACTTCCTCATGAAACATTTCTGACAACTGGAAAAAGATTACACTAGCATAAGGAACAACTAGACCTGCCCTTCTAGATATTGAGTCCCATTCACCCTAGAAAAAATTAGTGAACCCATAGGTATATAATAAATATAATCAAAAAAATATTAGTATATTTTGAAATTTTTTCTAATAATCCAATCCATGACAATGATTATGTCAAAGATGTAACGATCGAGCACTATGAAGTACCAAACCACCTCAAAGTCACCTACAACAACCTAAAACATAAGATATTTGAAACATTATTTAGAACTCCTTTTAAAAGGTGAGGATATGTCCAAAAAGAAGGAAATATTATCTGAATTATAAAAAATCATGGAAACCATATTTAACAATATAAAACAATGAATAACACATGTATCAATAAAATATCTCATCATAGATGATGAAATAAACATCGTACCGCTAATAGTAATTGGAATTAATTTAGATTACTCTGGGGAAAACCTGACTACATATTATTGTTCAGACATATCATCTTGTAAACCCCATTGTCTTGTGAATGAGACCCACTACCCCTTGAACCATCTTCATAAACTTGTGACCCCTTGGTGAATGATGATCCCACCTTACTACCTTGGGACATCTTATCACAAAAATGCATTAGATAGCTAGATCACCCACAAATATGAAATGTTCTAGGAGATTCTGTACATTGATGATATGTATGACCAATCCTCCCAAATTGGTAGAAAATAAATTGTTTATTCCCTTATAATAGACCATGAAATGGGTCCTTTAGAAAACTAACAAATCATGTGATATTCTTTCTGACCAGAAGAATCACCCTAACAGACCACTACACCCAAGACTATCCTCCTAGAAATATATTATTTAGACACATATTATTTATCCACTAACTCCATATTGTTCTGAAGTCACAAGGGAACTGCTATCAAATAAAAAATTTCCTTTATCCCCATCAAAAAACTCAGATAATTTTGGCAATCATTGGTGACATGCTTTGGTTCTGGAGGCAAAAAGTCAGAAAAAGAGTTGGAGTAATCTATAATGGTATGATCCCCTTGCTCTAACATTATAAACACTTGAGTGTTTTCTAAAAATTAATTCATAGGATAAAACTCATGATTAATGAAATTATTGAAATAAAACTAGGTAAGGGCTTCAGGAATATTAACATTACCTATCGAGTCGAACTATATTCTTTATGGTCATTCAAACTACACCTGATAATCCTTTTGAGTTAACAAATTTTTTTGGATTCTTTAAAAAAATTTCAAGGCAATCCTCTAACACTTGTGGTCCTTTATCAACACAAAAGGCTAGTGGATGCTTTTTGGTAAATTCTGAACCATGATCTGCAAACTGTCCTGGGTTTTTTACCCACTATCCCTTGATTCTGAATTGTACAGTTCACTACTTCGACCAATGAGGGTCACCTGGAGGATCCTCATTTTGAACCTACCTTATAGCTTCCCCTCTGGTGATTAAAATTTATCTTCCAGAAGGAATTGTCTGTTAAATACAAGAAAATAAACAATGAGGTATAAGAAAATATCAAAACTAGGAATCAACAATAAGAATCCAAACCCATGCTTTAAAAAAATATTGTTTAAAAATGTTTTGAACCTTATAAAAAAATGGAAATGTATATAAAAATAATCTCCCATATAGTTTATTCTAATGATCATACACACATCAATTCCTTATATAATTTAGATGGGTTAATTTATATAAAATTCATATTCAATTTATTCATATTAACTTAAATGATCAGTCTTAGACTTATTATGGATTTTCAAATCACCCAAGAATACTCATGTTTAGTAACATGAGGGAGCTATCCAGACCCCTTTTATCCACGTACTATCTGAATACTGAAGATCCAATAACTATCTACCCATGATATTGAATCAACTGAGGTAGTGTCAACACACTTTAGGATGATCGTGGATATGATCCCAAATTCTAAGGGAAAAACCCGAGATAACTAGACTACTCAACCAAGTCAAACCATCATGGGGTGGGGGTAAAACAATTATATCAAAATAAGTCTTATATATAAAGAAAAAAAAGACAGAAAACTAGAGTAAAAAGAGGAAACAACTAGAGATAAAACTGATCCAAATAGGATGAACCAAAAATAAGAGATTTCTAGATAAAAATAGACTTTCTATAACCAAATGTCTCCCCTAAACTATCCCAAAATGAAAAATAATTATAAATGGAAGCCACCATGTTACAGAATGATCTTCCTTTTTCCAGAATCCTATGAAACAAGGTATACAGGTGCCCATAAGAATAAGTAGGTTATGAGAAACAAATACCAGTAAGATACCACCAGGAGTTTTATAAATGATAGAATAAGAGGAATGCACATATACAAGCTTACAAAAAATAGTTTTACAATAATTTTCTTAAAAACACTTTTAAAACCATTCTAAAAAATAACTTAGTTCTCCTAAATTTCATGTCATATTTTCCAAATAAAAAAACAGAGATGGTAAAGATACAAAAATACAAATATAAATGTGATCTAACTTCCATGAAATAAATTATCAATGAAATAAACTATCATGAAATAAACAAATAGAAACAATAAGAAACCTACGATTCAGGATCTAGGTTATGGGAAAATACAAATTATACACTCATAACTAAATCAATGAAAATGTTTAGTTCCCACTAACATCAAGGCTATCATTATAAAATTAACATAATTTTTTTACCTCCAAGTGGTGTCACACACCCTAAGGCCACCCATGTCTCTGTATCGACATACCCAATGTTACCATTGTGAAATGTTTGTCGATTTTAGTTTTCAAAACCATGCTCAATTATTTAGAAAACAATTTCAAATCCAGTTTAACATTTATCAGGAATTGAAAATCATTTTTAAATTTCAAGTCATGGATATTCAATTTTCAATGGAACACTAATTTTTTTTATGAGAACCCATTCCATTTCAATATACTATAATTAAATTACAATTAAAATGAATAGAAATCAAAAATAATAATAAGAATTTCAAGAAATTTGAATAGTTAAACATATTAACCTACCTAAAGAGCATAAAAACCCTAACAACCTTTTACAATGTGCATTGGAAACCATAAGATCTATATTCTAAATAAAATGAATGACTAAAGACTAAAAATAATTGATAGAAAAAACAATTTGGTTTCCAATCCCTACATCAAGTGGTGCCATAACCCCAAAATAGGGGGAAACTGAGAGGATATCTTACCCATAGAGGTGAGGATTCAAACCCTTCTGAAAAATCACTCATTGAATTGATCTGGATGAAAGGAAGTCAAAAAATAATACCTAGGGTAATAACTCCCAACTAGAAGAGAATTTCGAAAAATAGATGATACCTTAAACACCTACATTGATGCCCTAAAAATCACAACTTGATGAATTACATGGGTCGTAATATTTTACACATTTTTAATCAATTTTATTTTATGTAACTCTAAAAAAATTTCCTTTTTAATCAAAAATCTAATTTTATGATGTGTATCCCTTACACAATGTGTAAATTCTCCGGCTATAAATTCAATTCACATGGTTAGTCTGACTATAATTAAACATTGTGAAACCCTATTACACATTGTGTAACTACCAAGTGAATAATAAAAAGGATAAGGTAAAATATAAAAATACAAAAAATAATTAAAATTTTCAATATAGAAATCCTTCAAATTCAGGTTCTAAAATACTCACCCAACAAATAAGGGAAAAAAAAAAGAGATCAAAACATTCTTGGCCCAAAGGTAATGGGGATTAACACTGAAGGAATGTTTTTATGAAAATGAAACTTTATTTTTATTTCTAATCAAAAATATTTTTCTTCCTTCTCTATGTTTTCTATAAATTTATGCATGATTTTTTTAGTATTATCATATAATTGTTAAAATTCTTTTTTTACATGTTTTATTTAATTTTCAAAATATTTTTAAAGGCATCATTTTTTCATTTGATAAAATAATAGAATTTATCTTTTTACCAAAAATGTGAATGAATTTTTTAATTTATAATGCATGAAAAAAATTCCCACCTTCATGAACCATCAATGATTAAAAGAATACATTAGAGGTATCCATGGTTATTCTAAATGAAAATTTTCTCCATATTAATTTGTAAAATTTTATATTTAAATGATGTGATTGAAAATAAAATGGTCATTTTCCTTATGAATTATTAAAACTGATGTTTTTTAGGATATTCTATATTATTATTTTATCTTATAATGTTACTTATGATTTAATTGTGACATGATCAAAGGAAACCATCTTTATTATTTATCTAGATAGTTTATTATTATGACGATGATAATTTTATGCAAACCATTTATTTTTTATGTGTTATTCTATGATAAAAATGTTTAAATGTTTATAAAATTCATTTCCACTCCCTATGTTATGATATAAGATGAAAAAGTTATGGTATTGTTTTAGAAATATGAATGTATTAGGATTATATAGTCACTATAAATAGAACTATATATCCTCCTAATGAATTTTGTAAATATGGATATCTCACAAGATAATATAGACTAAATTGAGTAGTAGACTTAGTTTAGTTACAGACTCTATCCAAAACGATAGTCTGTGATGTGAACCCTGACCAAGTATTTGATTTAATGGGGATTATACCTTATCAACTATGATAGTATTTTATGTAAACCTTGAATATGGGAATGATTTTTCGTGATATGTGATTGCCAAAATCTTATCTTTTATTCAAATTTCATGATATAATTTATTATGTTATTTGAAACCTCTACGATTCATTTCATATGAACTACCATGGATTATGATATATTATATATTGGATATGGGTTTTTATGTGTTATTCTAATATTAGCATACCCTTATGTTCATGGTATGATTAAATGGCCATTGATATCTTTATTTATTACCCTTAGGAAGTGTCTGTGCTCAAAATTTTTTATAATTCCATTTCCAATTATATGATGGAATATTTTCGGTATGTTATTTTTATGAATGGTGATAGTCATGAAAAACTTGTTGGAATATAATGTTTATATCTTCTAAAATAGTTTTTATGTATAATATTTTCCAAATACGCAATATCTATATGATTCTAGAGTAGATTATAATGTTAGGTATTGAATATTAATCTATTAAGATGTAATATATATATATATATGAAAAGTGTGTATCGCTATAGATGGTATTAAGGTAATGTTTTTTACCATTAGAAACTGGAATGATAGAACTTTTGTGAGAACACATAGGATAATAATATTTATAAGAGAATATCTTAAGAGATTATAAATAAAGGACTATTGTTTTCTATAAAAAAACACATAACAAGATACAAAAAGTGGACATGGTTTTGAATAATCATAATGTAGGGGTAGTAAACCTAATCACCTTTTACAAATATATATTGACTATCATTCTAGTTCATGATGAGTGTCTCCATACTCTACACCTAGTTTGAACTACAAGTGGGAATTCGTGGGTAAATTCACATTTCTTTTACAAACCCTTGTCAAAGATGTTAATAGACGATGATCATAAATGAATTAGGTTAAATATGAGGTTTTTAAGATTGAAAATGAGGTTTCCTGATTAGAGAAATCATATAGATTATTTTTATGATTAATAAGAATGATTAATGGTCCCATGGGGTAATTCAATCCATTTGGGTTTAATAAGTAATTAAATGTAGAATGAATAAATTGGAGTGGTAACCTATATGATAAAATATTTATGTACCCTATTGTGGTTATTCTTATTAGTCCCCTTATATCTTGAAAATTTTCTATGAATTTTAATTCCCATCTTTAGAGGTTACATATTAAATTTGGAGTGAAACCCAAATGGTATTATGGACACATCTTTAGTCTATGATTATTTGTCCAATTGATCATTAAGGAAATGTGATTCTTGAAACTCACATTATTATCAATATAGATGAATTTGATGTTATAATATGCATGGATTGGATTTATTTATATAATACCAACATAAATTGGTGAGGAAGGGAGGTAATTTATGAAATTATGAACAATCATATAACAATTAATTTCTATGGTGATAAATATGAACCCCTAATGGATAACAATACATTATATGGGCATTGATTCTTATTAAAATTTAGTTTCAATCTCAGATTTTATGGGAAAAACTCCATATTTATGATACTTCAATTATGAATGATTTTGATTATGTTTTTATCAAAACATTTCTTAGTCTTCCACCAAATCATGAAGTTGATTTTTCACGAAAATTCATATATGGTTCCAAACCAATTTAAAATTTTGCATATAGAATAAAATATATCTATTTATACGAATTGAAGTATCCATTTTAGTATAATCCTGATAGGGGTAAATTCATCCAGGTGTGTCTCATAGGTGTGTCCATGTTCTTTTTTTTAAAAAGAAATAAGAATATATGCATCACTATATTTATTATAATGAAATAAACATGATCAAAATATAAAATTGTACCATATTACACTTCTTGATGATCTATTTTATCAAATGAGGGGATCTCAATAATTTTTAATAATTTAAAATCGATTTTTTATATCAATAATTTAAAGTAAATCAAGAATCTATTTCATACATGTTCTAGACAATATGTGTTTATAGTGATTCTATTTGGTATTAATAAGTCTTGCATTGCCTTCATGAATGTAATTTATAGAGCCTATAGTGATTTAATTCATCAATTATTGGTATTACTTATAGATTAAATTATTATATATTAAATTATAATTGAAGAAAAAAAAGATCAATTGAGGATTGTACTTGAGACCATAATAAAGGAAATGTTTTATAAAAAATTTTGTATGTGTGAATATTCACCATATAAAATTCTGTTATTGGTCTATATAATCACAACCATATGTATATTTCTTGATTCGTAAAAATGAAAAATTTATTAAACATAGTCATAGAAAAACCACGTTGATCAAGATCAATTTTTTTCTTGGAAAAATGTGTATTAATGATGTTTTTTGGATAATCTCTTTTTCATATTATATACACTCTTTAAGTTCAATTAGATGGGATCCAAGTTCAATTGGACCAATGAATGAGTTGAATATATAATTTAAATAATGGGAAGGATGGTTAGAACACCTACGTTTACATGATCCTACAGTGGATAAGGGTTTGTGATCTTTTGTGATCCATCAAATAAGGGACTAGGTTCCATTATCATGAATAATGCTATAGAGATATATTATGCCTCAATACAATTGAAGGATCATAAAAAAATTACCCAGATCAGGATTTGGGGTATGATGTGGTGAATTTTACATTAAATACATAGAGTCATAAGATTTATAGAGAATGGTGTTACATATATAGTGATAACATTTTTAAAGTATATATTATCTATGAATGAGTTGAATATGATCCATAGATGGTGGTTTGAGTTGATTAAATATTATGAGTAATAAAAAAATAAAGACCTTCTAAATGATATCTAAGGTGGAATATACATCGATTTAAAAGGATCATGATAGATTATCTTTGATTAGGATCATAATATATCTTATATTTCATGATCTTTAAAGTAGGGATCTATATTTATTTACATCTATAGAGAAATATTTTCATGCTCAATTATATTTTTTACCATCTATCCATGTGAGACTTAAATATGATCAAAAGGAATATTTGGAAATTAAAAATTAAGGTCATAAATGTTACTGAGATCCATATTTTTGTGATGGTATGATAAGGACCATTAACTATGTTTGTGTTCCAACCTTATAAATTTTGAAGAAGTATTTGTAGGATAAAGCTCATAGATCATCATTATTTATTTATCTTTTTAGTAAATATATGATATCTGATTGAGTATAAATGGTTGGACAAAATTAAAATAATAATCATATAGTATGTTACATGACTCTTGGGTTGTTATTAAATTAAGCATGATATAAATAATTCTGAGGGGATGTAACATCCCCAACTCGAGTAACCCAGAGTCGATATCTACATTATTACATTGGACCTAGAAAAAATTATCACACACTAAATGATTTAATACTTTATTACTTTTTATGAAAAATATACATATATTATACTAATTTTATATTGGTAATAGAGAAATATATAACATAACAATAGAAAATGATCTCTATCCTTTAAACTTATTCAAATATTTTTTCTTTACAACTAAGGGAATGGAATTAAAATAAGGGTGGAAAAAAATAATTAGTATGTTTTACATACATTGGAATATATTATGATTAATTAATGAATATTCAATATAGCATGGTGAATAACAAAGAACACATCATTTAATCAACAACATTATCATAAAAGAAGGCATAATCAATATATAAAGGTAACTAACTGATCAAACAATCCATTCAATGAATAATCTGGAAATTAAATGCATTGAGAGAAAATATAAAAGGAAATAATCTCATGGATAATAATAATAACAACTTATTTCTTAGTGATGGAAATAATAATTTTTAGATTTTATGATATCATGAATCATGATATCTCTATTTTCACGACCTCTAACAAGATCGTTTAGATGTAGGGGTAAAAAAATCTAATTTGGAAAATTGATATATCTATTGAGTCCTATTAATGAATCAATAGGAAAAATATTTCTAGTACCCACCATTAAAATATATTCCAAATCACTCATCTTATACTTAATAATTTATTAAATTTATTAAAAATATTCCATATCATCAATTATCCATGTTGGGTTAAAGGTATGGGTTTATCAATATTTCCCAAGGTGTCCAAATAAAATTCATTATAAACACCACAATTACAGAATAATATATGGTTTTGAAGATATTTTTATCGACCAACAAATAATTAGGACATCTAATATAAATTTAATTTCAACGAAAAATGATCATAGGTATTTTATTTTATGAAGATAAAGTAAACAATAATAATTTCATTGTTTCATGTGTTAATTGACTTATTGTTTCTTTTGTGTTTTGTCATGAAAATCATATTTCTTCAATATGTGATAAAAATATATCATATTCAAATTGATAATAAATTTATAAATATCATATTTAGTAAATAGATAAAATATTAAAAGTAATATTTATTGTTGGGTGTGGAAAATGAGTTGCAAATCTATGTGGATATTGTAGAACGTATGTACACACGAGTGACGAAATCATTCCTTTAAAGAGGGAATGGGTAAGGGATAAAATGATAAATTATATTTATAGAATAAATATCCTCTCATATATATCTCATTTATTTATTAAATCTAACCTTATTACCTTCTTTTTAAAGTGCAACAGAAAAATGAATCATGTCTCTTTTTGAGGTGATGGTCCGTTGTAAACACGATAGACGTCGCCGTATTTTAAACATATTATATCATAAAATGTATGTGAGAAATTATAAATAATAAGTATAATTATATAAAAAATTTCATATTATTAAATTAAATATATCTTTATATCTAACCTTTTTAAGTTTTGATTCAAAATTATTTACATCTGTTAATGTGGTGGTAGTCAGCCGTACATTAGATGAATGATTTTGTTTCTCATTTTATAGAAGAGTTGATAGATATATGATATAAAATTTAGATAATAATATATAATTGTATGGTATATAATTATATTTTTTAATATTTTTATTTAATACAATTTCATGTATGTGGAAGAATAAATAATTTAAAAATAATTGTTTATGAACATTACATCTTCTTCAGATAACCTCTTTAGGTTTACACAAAAATCATATAAAAGGTTGATTAATGATAAAACATATGTATCTAGGATGTTGGGATATAATTAAAGTGATTTTGGTAATATTTTTCTAAACCAAATGGATTTCAAATTGTTAATAAGAGAGGAGAGTGGGTTCCTTTTATAAGGGGGATAAAACACACATAGAAATTTTGAAAAAAAAGTGATACCCATATTTTTCTAATAAAACAGGACTAAAAATATGTAATTATAGACCCTTATAATTGATAAATACCAAATATGGCCATACAATGGGGGTTGGTCAAGTTTTAGTTGATTTTTAACTTTTATATTATTAGTTTAACACTATGTAAAACACATTTTTACCATAACCATGGTAATTATTTTTTACTATTATAAATATTTTAAATAGTAAAAAATTCATATTCAAATATCAGGCAATATAAATTATCCTAATTAAAAATAGGGAATCCATTTTTGTTATATTAAATTCACATAAGTGGTTGATTTCAATTTAAAATAAAACATGAAAAGAAGATGAAATAACAGTTTACCGACGAAAAGTTATCATAAGTATAAAAAAAGTATTTTTAAATTGAATATAAAATTGATCAAAATGACAAAAACGTGTCAAAATGTAATATTAATGATCTAACAATTATTTAAAACCAATTTAAATTATAACTATCTCTATAAATAATTTAATCTATAAGAGTGTTAATAATAATAATAAATAATGTTTAGTATTAAAAAAATCATCTTTTGAGAAAAATACAAACAATTCCCCAAAAGTTAATTATGATTTTTTATTCAAAAATTAATTTTTTTCATTTTTTTCTAAAATAGGTAAAAAATAATTTGAACATCTACATGCAAATCCTGACTAAACTGCATGTTAGAAAAAAATAGTTTTTTTGAAAACATTTTTTTAGTTCAAGTGAATCTAATATTATTTATATTCAACTGATAGTAATTGAATTAATTTTATACATGTCAAAATCATATAATTTTATATTTATTTTTTTCATTTTTATACCTCCAAATTAATGAATCGGTTATAAAGGTGTTGTTATAATAATTTTTCAATAGAGTATGAAATTTTATTTAAACCGAGTGTTGCGTGAATCACAAGCTATAAGAGATATATAAATTTAATAAAAACATATTATAATTCTTTTATTTGTTACATTCTTCCCTCCTACAAAAAGTTAATCCATAAAATTTAATTTGTATTACATTTTAAATATATGAAGTAAGTTCTTCTTCATAATATCTTATGGGCCCCACATTTCTTCCCCTATTTTATGATTTCACCAAAGGATGTTCACTAGTAGAGTATTCTCTGCCATTAATATTTGATATCTAGTATCACTAAATTGTATATGCTCGTAATTTTATAATAGATGTAGTTACATTTTTATATCATCATAGGTGAGTACCTGTGTTGGTTCTATCATGTACTTTCGTAACAATGATATATAGAACACAACATGTATATTTGAGAGACTTAGTGGAACTTTCAAATGATAAGAATAAAAATCATATTAGATAATGTATTTAAAATGGTTTAACGTATTTGATGATCGTTTTCCCTTTCTTACCAAATCCTATGAGACCATTCCATTGAGGTAGTCTCACGAAAAAATGATCCCCCACACGAAATTCAAAATTATTAGTATAATGTCTGGTATAATTTTATTTCATACATTGAAATTCATTTATATGAGCCTAAATAGTCTTTATTATTGTTTTTTCTCTTTAATGAGTTATAAGATAACTTGTTTACTCTCACCAACTTCATCCCATCATGTGGGAATACACAATATTTTTCTATATAATGCATTAGAGGACACCATTTTAATACTATAATGGAAACTATTTTCATAAGAACGCTTTACTGAGGTAAATAATGATATTACATCCCCTAAATGTCATGTTATCAGGACTGTTGCATCGAATATATAGATATATATGTCTATTAGACAGAACAACACAAGGGGGGGGGGGGTGAATTGTAGGTTTAAAAACCTCTTGAGTTTTAGCACTGAAGAGATTAGTTTAAATGATCTTAAACTAATACAAATACAAAAACCCACAATTGTTTTAAATATAAAAGGTATGATGTAATGTAATACCAATGTACTGTAAAACAATTGTATTCAAGATGGACACAATAATCAGAGTAATATAAAGATTAATGATTCTACCTTAAAGCGTATAGAATCAATCAATACAATATGCAATAGAATGGATGTAATTGAAAAAATTACAATTGTATAAGAGATATAAAAGGAAACAAAAACAATTTCCTTTCTAAAACAATTAGCAGCGGAAAAGTAAAATAATTACAATTCTTTTAACCCAAAGAGAAGGGTTATCCTTTCACCTAGGATAAAAGGTCTGTCTCACCAACACCTTGGTGAGCCCTCGATGCGATGATCAGACTGTCTGTCTGCCTATCCCTGGGAGCCCTCGATATGATGATCGGAACGTCTATCTGCCTATCCCCGGCAGCCCTCGATATGATGATCGGACTGTCTGTCTGCCTATCCCTGGCAGCCCTCAATACAAAGATCGGTCCGTCCATCTGCCTATCCCTGGCAGCCCTCAATTTTGTAGGTAATCTGAACCTCTGTCTTTCAATCACTTGAAATCCCTCAATACGATGATCGGACGCACAAAGCAGATGAGAGAAGTCACATTTTCTCTCTCTAGAACTTGATAGAAGTAAAGTATCACAGTTGTTCCACAAAGTCTCATTCGTTGTTCTTTCTCAACTTCATATGACCTCCTATTTATAGGCCTCAGGTTCCAATGGTCAAGTTGCCTCCAATGGTCATATTTCTCCGAAAATCTCGGAGGGACATGGACACCTGGCATCATAACAGTCATATTGAAATAGAAAGCACGACATCTTTTTGATTAGGTTGTACCTAAATCAACGACATCATATTGGTTAAAACAAGATATATGTCTATGATAAGAAATGGTACGATTCATATGAAACAAGTGTTTTTGACTAAATACCAAAACAAGTAATGAAAGCATGAATAGCAGAGTCAGTATGATACATTTGACAGAGCCAGTATGATACGATTGATATAGTCAGTACGATACGATTGATAGATTCAGTACAATACGATTAACAGAGTCAGTACAATACGATTGACAGAGTCAGTATGATACGATTGACAGAGTTAGTAAGATACGATTAAAAAGACATTTGTGATTTCCAAAATAAAATACAAAAGTCAAAAGATAACTTTTGACTCAACAATCTCACCCTTTTTGGAAATCACAACACACCAAGTAAATATAAAAAGAAATACTTATTTCCCCCCTGATTTATTGGAAACTCTTCTGCATATGAATTTGAATACAACTAACTCCTCCTTAGGTGTACACTTTCCTAAGGATTGTATTCATATATTTTCCTTGGTTTCAAAATATTTGATTAAACCAATCTCCTTTGAAAATCATTCTCCCCCTTTATAAAACATTCTCCCCCTTTGTGGTTTACAAATAGAACGAGGTTACTTTGGGTTTCCTGAAAGGGTTAGAGAGAAGAATTATAGGACAAAAGAAAAGAATCATAAAATTTATTAAAAAACAAAGACAAGTTCCAAAGGTAAATAAATACAACAGTCATTTGTTTTCTCTTTCCTTCTCCTTCTTTATGAGCTCATGAAGAACAGATTTCATCTTCTTGATTTCTTTCATGTCTTTAGAAATCGATTCACCCTGAGTTCTGAGAAGCTCTTGTTGGTCCACAAAAATCTGATTTTGATTTTTGATAGTCTCCTCTTGGACTCTGATTACTTCTTCAAGGGTATCAATTATGTCTTCCAGATTCGTGTTATCTTTGGATAACATAGAATTTTGTTTCTTCAACAAAACCATTTCATCATTGAAAGATGAAACCTTCGAGAATTAAGATTGAAAAGCATTCATTCTCTCTTGCAATTCTTTCACTGAAGGAATATCTGCTCGTTGGGAAGACAAAAGATTCAACCATTCAACCGTTTCTCTATCAAGCTTATTGAAAGAAATTGCAAGCTCATTTGACAACCTTCTTATATCTTCAATTGCTATCTCATGATCATTGGCTGAGCTCTCTATTTTGTACAACCACTTGGTCATCCTATTGCAATTTTTCTTATGAGCAGCTGAGCTTTCTGAATGAACTTTCAAATCAGCTTAAATTGACAAAACATTCTTTCTCAATTCTTTTACAGAACAAACTTATTTTTTCTTATTGTCAGTAATGAAATCAATTTTCCCTTCCAGCCTGGGAAGGTAAGGAATAGTCTTCTCAACCCTTCTCAAAACATGGAAAATATAATCACTCTTCATGAGAGAGATTGTATGTTCTGAATCAGTATCCTCCTCGTACGAAGGCAATTAATTTGATAGGCTTGAGTCAACAACTGGCTGTTTTCCTTTTGATTTTTCTTTCTTCTTTCTTTCTTCTTCCACTTTATAACTTATGACAATAACTTTTTCAGTATGAGAATATTGAGCACCTTGCTTTACTTGAGGTGGGGTTTTATCCGGAGTTTCAGAAGTTTCACAAAGTGTTGATCGGCATGAGGGGTTTGTTGAACACCTTCATTCAGCTTTAGAACTTATTCCTCCCTACTCTTCTTCAAACTTTGAAGAAATTATAAAAGATAATCTCCTTCCTCTTCTTCTACTTCTTCTATCTCTTCCATAATTTGTTTTCCCTTTTCTTTCTCAGGAAGGCTCTGTACGATATTCTCTTGATGCACTTCTGTGGTAAGTTGAGCACTAGATTCCTCAAATAATTTCAAGACTTTAGAAACATAAAATTATTGTGCTTTTCTTTTCAAAAGAACCTTCTTCTTATTTTTATCCTGAAGGGTATCCTCAACCCTTAATCTCTTAGCAAAGGCTTCGGCTTGATCAAGTCCAAACTTTGGATCACCTTCGTTTCTTTGTTCCTTATCCTTTCTCCACTTGTCTATAACTTCCTTACTGTACTTAGGATTCTTCTTCGTCTTTGAGCTGGTTTGCAGATCAGACATCTGAGGAACAATAAGAGAAGGAAAGTTTTTGGCTGGCATAGGTGCCGATTGATTTTGATCCGATTCACCTTCTACATCTCTTATAAAAAGTTTTGAATTTGGATCAAATCAAACATTCAGCTTTTTCATTGTACTCTTACTAATCCAAGATGGCTTCAGATCTATCGGGTTTCCTTTCAAAGGAATGATGCAAAACTTCATGCTCTCAAGAATAAAATTTGTAAGGATGGCTGGATACATAATCATTTGGGACTTAATCCCTCATGTCTTTTCATTCTTAATGGTTTAAAAAACATACCCCATGAGATTTTCTTTTCCCATATTTATAAGATATTCAAGAATTAAAATATCAAAAACTTTTAGAGTTTCTTTATCCCCTTTCCTTTGGATAAGAAAACCTTGCATCCATGAAGTCACAAACCGATTGTCCAGAGAAATATGAGCCACTTTTCTCTTTTCTTCATTAGTAACAAACAAATACTTTTCATCACTTTCTCTATTAAACGTACCAACTTCCTCTGGTAGTTTATGAGATGGACAGAAAGAATCCCCTTCTATTGGGACATTCTGAAAATGAGTCGCTTGTTTCACAGACATAGACATCTTTCTATCATACACAGAAAAATTGATAGTCATGTCTTTGTCGAAAGATACGGTTTTATAGAACTGACTGACTTCATCAAGGAGAACCGGATTTTGAGAAATAAGTATTTCAACACACAAATTTTCCCATCCTTGAAACAGAATGATTCTTCTGATTGTGGAATCATACGAATATAAAAAGTCCCAAGAAACTAACCTTTCTCTGAAAAATTCTTTTTCTGTAAAATTCTTTGAAGACATTTCAGCAGGAGTGTTAGCAGAGGATTGAGACATAAAGGTGATGCCTATTAAAGATCGTATGATGATTTAAAACAAGTGGAGTAGAGCTTCGCCTCAAATCTGGAAAAACCGATGTGGGTTTGGGGAGGGGGGGCTATTTATAGGTGATAAAGGGGTGACTGTTGATCTTCAACGGTCATGATTAGAGGAAAACAGATCAATGGTTAGGATTAAAAAAGAAAAAAAATTTAAAAAAAGGAAAGTACCTGCAGGAGAACGTAAGGTAATTATTGGTTTTAGTAGAATTCAAAAGATAAGAAAAATGTACGAAATAAACTAAAACTTATCAATTATCATACCGATGGAAAACAAAGTCGTTACCATGAACTGACAAGCCGATGGAAAAAAAACACGTTACCATGAATTGAAAAGCCGATGGAAAACAATCTCGTTACCATGAACTGACAAGCCAATGGAAAAAAATCTCATTACCATGAGCTGAAAAGCTGATGGAAAACAATCTGGTTACCATGAACTGACAAGCTGATGGAAAACAATCTCTTTACCATGAACTGACAAGATGATGGAAAACAATCTTGTTACTATGAACTGACAAGCCGATGGAAAACAATCTCGTTACCATGAACTGACAAGCCTATGGAAAACAATCGTGTTACCA